>OX328104.1:48160378-50704252 GCA_946811185.2 Hippopus hippopus | reverse complement strand
TTTTTTTATTGTTCCAAAGATAATTTTACCAGATTGTACCACAGACAACTCTGTATCCCTCTCTATGTCGGGCCGCTCTGTGTGACCGTTTTTCTCTCCCTCTCTTCACACAACACAAACTTTTAGAATATGGATGAACGTAACCCCAATTCGGGGACTAGCTCCGATGTTATTTTTGTGATTGTTTCTCTGCTAGCCCCTGCAGTGAGCACTCTTACGACCCATCTGGAGTGAAAAATTTAAATACCGGCATCATTTCAAATGGCCATATACATAGATCTGTTCTTTGTCAATGAACAATAAAGTCCCTAATCGATAGATTAATGATTAATCTTTACAAAAACACCAAAATAATTAAAAATTGACAGTGTTACCTCCATATAATTTCATTATTTCGGAATGTAAATATCCATTGACCTACTTTCCTGGAAATCGAAACTAGGCTTGACATTTACTGCGCACGTTTCGGAAGTCACTTCCGTTATATTAAAGTTCTTTTTTTTTTTTCACAATTTATCGGCTTCTGTGTTATCAGCTTGGGCATAAAAAAGAAAGCTAAATTGCTGGATGTATTTCATTTATGAGGAGTCGTATTTATCACTTAAATTGCCAATCACACAATATTATTTTTTCAATTCAAATTGACCACGCATGTGCAGTTAAGTGAATTCATAATAAGTGTTTGTTTACAAATATTAGCCAGATGTGTTTAAAATGTCAAATAAATGGTAAATTACAAAAATATGAACGAAAACCTTGCACTTAACTTGGTGTCAACATGAAGTTAAATCATTTAGCTATCGATTCATGTCATTTTTAATATCTGACAAGCAGATTAAAGACACATTAAGCAGACCGAAAGATTGACAGGTAAGATTTTGAAATTTCCAGATAGTGTTAAAGAAGGGCTGATGTGAAGGGGTGCGGTGACCAATCACAAAAATAACATCGGAGCAACCCTTCAGGCTGAAGGTAGAATGAACGTAGTCTAAGTGCACTGACCGCCGTGATATGGCATAGACTTTTAAAACGGCATTTAACTCTAACCGATTAATCAATCAAATGAAAAAACTATAATTTCTGAAATTAGACGAACCTGTTTCGTGGGAACTTTTATGCATCTGCCTTCCCTCTTACATCGTTTGGAACGAACAAGGCGGGATGAGTGTCATAGGGAAACAGTTTGTTTCGAATTGGCCGTGGTTTCGAATTGGCCATGTGAAAATTAGAAATAATTGAGAAAGGTAGGTTTTCAATGCAATTTTGATAAGAAGAGCACTTATTACATCCATGAATTATGCAAGGTAATGATCTTGAAGTCATTACCGTTCCTTCTTTCCTTCACAAGTTTGAACCAAAATGCGAAACGGAGGCCAAAGGGCTATGATTTTTGGTGTCACACCACCGTTTTTTTCTATATAGAAAAGAGTGAAATCGACCAACTTTGAAGCCTCACACATTGCTTAATCCCTTGCTTCCAAAAATGCATACCCTAGTACTTCAAAAAATACATTAAAAACATGTCAACCAATTGCATTTTAACCGCTGCGCAAAAACTTGAAAATGACTTATGACATTTTCAAAAGCAACCGGTTGCTATTGCATTAACTTTTTCCAATAAGAAATCTTGTTCTTGTTTGAAGAATTAAGAAATAGACACCTGTTGCTTAAGTCAAATATAGGGAATTTTTTTTGTTCTTTTTTCTCTTACTAGGGCCATTTTATTGGCATTGATACTTTGAATATGCTCAGATGATCAATGTAGAGTGTAGAAACCCCAGAAGATAATGTCACAAGTGCCTAAAAAAGACTGAAAACTCTTTCAGTAGAATCTGATTTCTATTGCATAAATCAAACAAAGGGAACTAAGTTTTTATTTTTTTTTTAATCTCTTTCTATACAATGACAAGAAATCCAGTTGTGTTGACTACCGTCTCATACGTGCCAGTTACGCGCCCGCGAAAACATGAAAAATCGACTTACAGCATATTCCATAGCAGATGACACCTGTTGCTTAAGTCAAATATAGGGATTTTGTTTTTCATTTTCTCTTACTAGGGCCATTGAAATGGCATTGATACTTTGAATATGGTTCATTTTCTCTTACTAGGGCCATTGAAATGGCATTGATACTTTGAATATGGTAAGATGATCAATGTACAGTGTAGAAATCCCAGGAAATAATGTCACAAGTGGCTTAAAAAACTGAAAACTCTCTCAGTAGCAACTGATTTCTATTGCATAAATCAAACAAAGGGAACTAAATTTTTATTATTTTTTTTTTAATCTCTTTTTATACCGTGACAAGAAATCCAGTTGCGTTTACTACCATCTCATACATGCCAATTATGCGCCCGCGAAAACATGAAAAATCAACTTACGCCACATTCCATAGCAGACGACACCTGTTGCTTAAGTCAAATATAGGGAATTTTCTTTTTTCATTTTCTCTTACTAGGGCCATTGAATTGGTTACGATGACTATCGCACCCATACGTGACCGTTACGTGCTGTGCATAAAATCATAAAATAAACTTGGACACTTTCGGAGGCAACTGATACCTGTTGCACAAATCAAAGAAAGGTAAACCAAATTTGTTTTCTTACCAGGGTCACGAAAAACATTGATCCAATTTTGGTGACCGTGTGAGTCATAAGTCGATTTTATGCTTAACCGCTGCGCAAAAACATTGATTCAGAAGCAACGGGTTGCTGTTGCATAAACTTTTTCCAATAAGAAATCTTGTTCTCGTTTGAAGAATTTAGAAATAGGCCAATGAAATACAATAAGATGTAAGAATGACTAATAACAAAAATAGGTAAAATAGATAAAATGGCAAAGTTGGGGATTTAACCTTTGACCATCAGGACCCAAAAAAGGTCTTGGTGCAGGGGTCAAACCCTCTTTGCCATCGAATAGGCTGAAATGACCCGAAGATTTAACCATAGATATACAGAGATTGGCCCCCCCTTCCAATCAGCCAATGAAATCTCAGGCCTCTATTAAATTATCCAATTACAGAAGCTTTTAGAAAATCAAAATGGCGTCCAATCAGCCAATCAAATCTCATCCCTCTCTTCAAATTATCCAATAAGAAAAGCTTTGAGAAATTCAATATTGCGCCCAATCAGCCAATCAAATTGCAGACACACCCCCAGAATCATCCAATCAGAAAGCTTTGAGCCATTTGAAATGGCGCCCGAAAATATCGATAGAAAACAGTGAACAAGAATCGGCATAAAAGTGGATTTTAAGTCTTCTTTGAAGGCTGTTATGCAGTCCTTGGCAAACTGCCAGGCATGCACCATCCACATATGCCAGATTTCACTGAAAATGGGCGAAAATTTAAGAAAACAGGGTGACAGAAGACCTTGTTTTGGTGCCTTCTAGCACCTTGCAAGAGTGACTTCCCCTGATCCCTTGATCCCTTGATTCAATTTGCTTTTCTAATTCAGGCCAACTGCCATACTGTACATTGATACTTTAAATATGCTAAGATGATCAATGTACAGTGTATAAAACCCCAGAAAATAAGAAAATAATGTCACAAGTGGCTAAAAAAGACTGAAAACTCTTTCAGTAGCAACTGCTTCCTATTGCATAAATCAAACAAAGGGAACTAAATTTTAATTTTTTTTTAAATCTCTTTTTACCGTAACAAGAAACCCAGTTACGTTGAATACCGTCTCATACGTGCCAGTTTCGCACCCGCAAAAACACGAAAAATCAACTTATGGCACATTCCATAGTAGACTACACCTGTTGCTTAAGTCAAATATAGGGAATTTTTTTTGTTCTTTTTTCTCTTACTAGGGCCATTTTATTGGCATTGATACTTTGAATATGCTCAGATGATCAATGTAGAGTGTAGAAACCCCAGAAGATAATGTCACAAGTGCCTAAAAAAGACTGAAAACTCTTTCAGTAGCAACTGATTTCTATTGCATAAATCAAACAAAGGGAACTAAATTTTTATTTTTTTTTAATCTCTTTCTATACAATGACAAGAAATCCAGTTGTGTTGACTACCATCTCATACGTGCCAGTTACGCGCCCGCGAAAACATGAAAAATCGACTTACAGCATATTCCATAGCAGACGACACCTGTTGCCTAAGTCAAATATAGGGATTTTGTATTTCATTTTCTCTTACTAGGGCCATTGAAATGGCATTGATACTTTGGTTGGTTGGTTGTATTGGGGTTTAACGCCACTTTAACAGCTAAGGTCATATCATGGCGGTCGGTGACGCATATGTGTTTCCTGGCTTTCTCACACCAGTACTAACACAACTTTCTTTCCAAAGCCACCGACTACTTTTCTCACATGCTTCAGCAGAGGTGAGAGGCGAAAATACGCCGGAAAGAAAGTTCGCCTCAACCGGGTATCGAACTCACAACCACCAGGTCATGAGTCCGACACGCTCACCACTGAGCCACCCGGGCGGGATTGATACTTTGAATATGGTAAGATGATCAATGTACAGTGTAGAAATCCCAGGAAATAGTGTCACAAGTGGCTTAAAAAACTGAAAACTCTCTCAGTAGCAACTGATTTCTATTGCATAAATCAAACAAAGGGAACTAAATTTTTATTATTATTTTTTTTAATCTCTTTTAATACCGTGACAACAAATCCAGTTGCATTTACTACCATCTCATACATGCCAGTTATGCGCCCGCGAAAACAAGAAAAATCAACTTACGGCACATTCCATAGCAGACGACACCTGTTGCTTAAGTCAAATATAGGGATTTTTTTTTTCATTTTCTCTTACTAGGGCCATTGAATTGGTTACGATGACTATCGCACCGATACGTGACCGTTACGTGCTGTGCATAAAATCATAAAATAAACTTGGACACTTTCGGAGGCAACTGATACCTGTTGCACAAATCAAAGAAAGGTAAACCAAATTTGTTTTCTTACCAGGGTCACGAAAAACATTGATCCAATTTTGGTGACCGTGTGAGTCATAAGTCGATTTTATGTTTAACCGCTGCGCAAAAACATTGATTCAGAAGCAACGGGTTGCTGTTGCATAAACTTTTTCCAATAAGAAATCTTGTTCTCGTTTGAAGAATTTAGAAATAGGCCAATGAAATACAATAAGATGTAAGAATGACTAATAACAAAAATAGGTAAAGTTGGGGATTTAACCTTTGACCATCAGGACCCAAAAAAGGTCTTGGTGCAGGGGTCAAACCCTCTTTGCCATCGAAAAGGCTGAAATGACCCGAAGATTTAACCATAGATATACAGAGATTTTCCCCTCTTCCAATCAGCCAATCAAATCTCAGGCCTCTATTAAATTATCCAATCACAAAAGCTTTTAGAAAATCAAAATGGCGTCCAATCAGCCAATCAAATCTCATCCCTCTCTTCAAATTATCCAATCAGAAAAGCTTTGAGAAATTCAATATTGCACCCAATCAGCCAATCAAATTGTAGACACACCCCCAGAATCATCCAATCAGAAAGCTTTGAGCCATTTGAAATGGCGCCCGAAAATATCGATAGAAAACAGTGAACAAGAATCGGCATAAAAGTGGATTTTAAGTCTTCTTTGAAGGCTGTTATGCAGTCCTTGGCAAACTGCCAGGCATGCACCCTCCACATATGCCAGATTTCACTGAAAATGGGCGAAAATTTAAGAAAACAGGGTGATAGAAGACCTTGTTTTGGTGCCTTCTAGCACCTTGCAAGAGTGACTTCCCCTGATCCCTTGATCCCTTGATTCAATTTGCTTTTCTAATTCAGGCCAACTGCCATACTGTACATTGATACTTTAAATATGCTAAGATGATCAATGTACAGTGTATAAAACCCCAGAAAATAAGAAAATAATGTCACAAGTGGCTAAAAAAGACTGAAAACTCTTTCAGTAGCAACTGCTTCCTATTGCATAAATCAAACAAAGGGAACTAAATTTTAATTTTTTTTTAAATCTCTTTTTTCCGTAACAAGAAACCCAGTTACGTTGAATACCGTCTCATACGTGCCAGTTTCGCACCCGCAAAAACACGAAAAATCAACTTACGGCACATTCCATAGCAGACTACACCTGTTGCTTAAGTCAAATATAGGGAATATTTTTGTTCTTTTTTCTCATACTAGGGCCATTTTATTGGCATTGATACTTTGAATATGCTCAGATGATCAACGTAGAGTGTAGAAACCCCAGAAGATAATGTCACAAGTGCCTAAAAAAGACTGAAAACTCTTTCAGTAGCAACTGATTTCTATTGCATAAATCAAACAAAGGGAACTAAATTTTTATTTTTTTTTTTAATCTCTTTCTATACAATGACAAGAAATCCAGTTGTGTTGACTACCGTCTCATACGTGCCAGTTACGCGCCCGCGAAAACATGAAAAATCGACTTACAGCATATTCCATAGCAGATGACACCTGTTGCTTAAGTCAAATATAGGGATTTTGTTTTTCATTTTCTCTTACTAGGGCCATTGAAATGGCATTGATACTTTGAATATGGTTCATTTTCTCTTACTAGGGCCATTGAAATGGCATTGATACTTTGAATATGGTAAGATGATCAATGTACAGTGTAGAAGTCCCAGGAAATAATGTCACAAGTGGCTTAAAAAACTGAAAACTCTCTCAGTAGCAACTGATTTCTATTGCATAAATCAAACAAAGGGAACTAAATTTTTATTATTTTTTTTTAATCTCTTTTTATACCGTGACAAGAAATCCAGTTGCGTTTACTACCATCTCATACATGCCAATTATGCGCCCGCGAAAACATGAAAAATCAACTTACGCCACATTCCATAGCAGACGACACCTGTTGCTTAAGTCAAATATAGGGAATTTTCTTTTTTCATTTTCTCTTACTAGGGCCATTGAATTGGTTACGATGACTATCGCACCCATACGTGACCGTTACGTGCTGTGCATAAAATCATAAAATAAACTTGGACACTTTCGGAGGCAACTGATACCTGTTGCACAAATCAAAGAAAGGTAAACCAAATTTGTTTTCTTACCAGGGTCACGAAAAACATTGATCCAATTTTGGTGACCGTGTGAGTCATAAGTCGATTTTATGTTTAACCGCTGCGCAAAAACATTGATTCAGAAGCAACGGGTTGCTGTTGCATAAACTTTTTCCAATAAGAAATCTTGTTCTCGTTTGAAGAATTTAGAAATAGGCCAATGAAATACAATAAGATGTAAGAATGACTAATAACAAAAATAGGTAAAATAGATAAAATGGCAAAGTTGGGGATTTAACCTTTGACCATCAGGACCCAAAAAAGGTCTTGGTGCAGGGGTCAAACCCTCTTTGCCATCGAATAGGCTGAAATGACCCGAAGATTTAACCATAGATATACAGAGATTGGCCCCCCCTTCCAATCAGCCAATGAAATCTCAGGCCTCTATTAAATTATCCAATTACAGAAGCTTTTAGAAAATCAAAATGGCGTCCAATCAGCCAATCAAATCTCATCCCTCTCTTCAAATTATCCAATAAGAAAAGCTTTGAGAAATTCAATATTGCGCCCAATCAGCCAATCAAATTGCAGACACACCCCCAGAATCATCCAATCAGAAAGCTTTGAGCCATTTGAAATGGCGCCCGAAAATATCGATAGAAAACAGTGAACAAGAATCGGCATAAAAGTGGATTTTAAGTCTTCTTTGAAGGCTGTTATGCAGTCCTTGGCAAACTGCCAGGCATGCACCATCCACATATGCCAGATTTCACTGAAAATGGGCGAAAATTTAAGAAAACAGGGTGACGGAAGACCTTGTTTTGGTGCCTTCTAGCACCTTGCAAGAGTGACTTCCCCTGATCCCTTGATCCCTTGATTCAATTTGCTTTTCTAATTCAGGCCAACTGCCATACTGTACATTGATACTTTAAATATGCTAAGATGATCAATGTACAGTGTATAAAACCCCAGAAAATAAGAAAATAATGTCACAAGTGGCTAAAAAAGACTGAAAACTCTTTCAGTAGCAACTGCTTCCTATTGCATAAATCAAACAAAGGGAACTAAATTTTAATTTTTTTTTAAATCTCTTTTTACCGTAACAAGAAACCCAGTTACGTTGAATACCGTCTCATACGTGCCAGTTACGCACCCGCAAAAACACGAAAAATCAACTTATGGCACATTCCATAGTAGACTACACCTGTTGCTTAAGTCAAATATAGGGAATTTTTTTTGTTCTTTTTTCTCTTACTAGGGCCATTTTATTGGCATTGATACTTTGAATATGCTCAGATGATCAATGTAGAGTGTAGAAACCCCAGAAGATAATGTCACAAGTGCCTAAAAAAGACTGAAAACTCTTTCAGTAGCAACTGATTTCTATTGCATAAATCAAACAAAGGGAACTAAATTTTTATTTTTTTTTAATCTCTTTCTATACAATGACAAGAAATCCAGTTGTGTTGACTACCATCTCATACGTGCCAGTTACGCGCCCGCGAAAACATGAAAAATCGACTTACAGCATATTCCATAGCAGACGACACCTGTTGCCTAAGTCAAATATAGGGATTTTGTATTTCATTTTCTCTTACTAGGGCCATTGAAATGGCATTGATACTTTGGTTGGTTGGTTGTATTGGGGTTTAACGCCACTTTAACAGCTAAGGTCATATCATGGCGGTCGGTGACGCATATGTGTTTCCTGGCTTTCTCACACCAGTACTAACACAACTTTCTTTCCAAAGCCACCGACTACTTTTCTCACATGCTTCAGCAGAGGTGAGAGGCGAAAATACGCCGGAAAGAAAGTTCGCCTCAACCGGGTATCGAACTCACAACCACCAGGTCATGAGTCCGACACGCTCACCACTGAGCCACCCGGGCGGGATTGATACTTTGAATATGGTAAGATGATCAATGTACAGTGTAGAAATCCCAGGAAATAGTGTCACAAGTGGCTTAAAAAACTGAAAACTCTCTCAGTAGCAACTGATTTCTATTGCATAAATCAAACAAAGGGAACTAAATTTTTATTATTATTTTTTTTAATCTCTTTTAATACCGTGACAACAAATCCAGTTGCATTTACTACCATCTCATACATGCCAGTTATGCGCCCGCGAAAACATGAAAAATCAACTTACGGCACATTCCATAGCAGACGACACCTGTTGCTTAAGTCAAATATAGGGATTTTTTTTTTTCATTTTCTCTTACTAGGGCCATTGAATTGGTTACGATGACTATCGCACCGATACGTGACCGTTACGTGCTGTGCATAAAATCATAAAATAAACTTGGACACTTTCGGAGGCAACTGATACCTGTTGCACAAATCAAAGAAAGGTAAACCAAATTTGTTTTCTTACCAGGGTCACGAAAAACATTGATCCAATTTTGGTGACCGTGTGAGTCATAAGTCGATTTTATGTTTAACCGCTGCGCAAAAACATTGATTCAGAAGCAACGGGTTGCTGTTGCATAAACTTTTTCCAATAAGAAATCTTGTTCTCGTTTGAAGAATTTAGAAATAGGCCAATGAAATACAATAAGATGTAAGAATGACTAATAACAAAAATAGGTAAAATAGATAAAATGGCAAAGTTGGGGATTTAACCTTTGACCATCAGGACCCAAAAAAGGTCTTGGTGCAGGGGTCAAACCCTCTTTGCCATCGAAAAGGCTGAAATGACCCGAAGATTTAACCATAGATATACAGAGATTTTCCCCTCTTCCAATCAGCCAATCAAATCTCAGGCCTCTATTAAATTATCCAATCACAAAAGCTTTTAGAAAATCAAAATGGCGTCCAATCAGCCAATCAAATCTCATCCCTCTCTTCAAATTATCCAATCAGAAAAGCTTTGAGAAATTCAATATTGCACCCAATCAGCCAATCAAATTGCAGACACACCCCCAGAATCATCCAATCAGAAAGCTTTGAGCCATTTGAAATGGCGCCCGAAAATATCGATAGAAAACAGTGAACAAGAATCGGCATGAAAGTGGATTTTAAGTCTTCTTTGAAGGCTGTTATGCAGTCCTTGGCAAACTGCCAGGCATGCACCCTCCACATATGCCAGATTTCACTGAAAATGGGCGAAAATTTAAGAAAACAGGGTGATAGAAGACCTTGTTTTGGTGCCTTCTAGCACCTTGCAAGAGTGACTTCCCCTGATCCCTTGATCCCTTGATTCAATTTGCTTTTCTAATTCAGGCCAACTGCCATACTGTACATTGATACTTTAAATATGCTAAGATGATCAATGTACAGTGTATAAAACCCCAGAAAATAAGAAAATAATGTCACAAGTGGCTAAAAAAGACTGAAAACTCTTTCAGTAGCAACTGCTTCCTATTGCATAAATCAAACAAAGGGAACTAAATTTTAATTTTTTTTTAAATCTCTTTTTTCCGTAACAAGAAACCCAGTTACGTTGAATACCGTCTCATACGTGCCAGTTTCGCACCCGCAAAAACACGAAAAATCAACTTACGGCACATTCCATAGCAGACTACACCTGTTGCTTAAGTCAAATATAGGGAATTTTTTTTGTTCTTTTTTCTCATACTAGGGCCATTTTATTGGCATTGATACTTTGAATATGCTCAGATGATCAACGTAGAGTGTAGAAACCCCAGAAGATAATGTCACAAGTGCCTAAAAAAGACTGAAAACTCTTTCAGTAGCAACTGATTTCTATTGCATAAATCAAACAAAGGGAACTAAATTTTTATTTTTTTTTTTAATCTCTTTCTATACAATGACAAGAAATCCAGTTGTGTTGACTACCGTCTCATACGTGCCAGTTACGCGCCCGCGAAAACATGAAAAATCGACTTACAGCATATTCCATAGCAGATGACACCTGTTGCTTAAGTCAAATATAGGGATTTTGTTTTTCATTTTCTCTTACTAGGGCCATTGAAATGGCATTGATACTTTGAATATGGTGAGATAATCAATGTACAGTGTAGAAATCCCAGGAAATAGTGTCACAAGTGGCTTAAAAAACTGAAAACTCTCTCAGTAGCAACTGATTTCTATTGCATAAATCAAACAAAGGGAACTAAAATTTTATTATTTTTTTTTTTAATCTCTTTTTATACCGTGACAAGAAATCCAGTTGCGTTTACTACCATCTCATACATGCCAATTATGCGCCCGCGAAAACATGAAAAATCAACTTACGGCACATTCCATAGCAGACGACACCTGTTGCTCAAGTCAAATATAGGGATTTTGTTTTTCGTTTTCTCTTACTAGGGCCATTGAAATGGCATTGATACTTTGAATATGGTAAGATGATCAATGTACAGTGTAGAAATCCCAGGAAATAGTGTCACAAGTGGCTTAAAAAACTGAAAACTCTCTCAGTAGCAACTGATTTCTATTGCATAAATCAAACAAACGGAACTAAATTTTTATACCGTGACAAGAAATCCAGTTGCATTTACTACCATCTCATACATGCCAGTTATGCGCCCGCGAAAACATGAAAAATCAACTTACGGCACATTCCATAGCAGACGACACCTGTTGCTTAAGTCAAATATAGGGAATTTTTTTTTTCATTTTCTCTTACTAGGGCCATTGAATTGGTTACGATGACTATCGCACCGATACGTGACCGTTACGTGCTGTGCATAAAATCATAAAATAAACTTGGACACTTTCGGAGGCAACTGATACCTGTTGCACAAATCAAAGAAAGGTAAACCAAATTCGTTTTCTTACCAGGGTCACGAAAAACATTGATCCAATTCTGGTGACCGTGTGAGTCATAAGTCGATTTTATGTTTAACCGCTGCGCAAAAACATTGATTCAGAGGCAACGGGTTGCTGTTGCATAAACTTTTTCCAATAAGAAATCTTGTTCTTGTTTGAAGAATTTAGAAATGGGCCAATGAAATACAATAAGATGTAAGAATGACTAATAACAAAAATAGGTAAAATAGATAAAATGGCAAAGTTGGGGATTTAACCTTTGACCATCAGGACCCAAAAAAGGTCTTGGTGCAGGGGTCAAACCCTCTTTGCCATCGAATAGGCTGAAATGACCCGAAGATTTAACCATAGATATACAGAGATTTCCCCCCCTTCCAATCAGCCAATCAAATCTCAGGCCTCTATTAAATTATCCAATCACAGAAGCTTTTAGAAAATCAAAATGGCGTCCAATCAGCCAATCAAATCTAATCCCTCTCTTCAAATTATCCAATCAGAAAAGCTTTGAGAAATTCAATATTGCACCCAATCAGCCAATCAAATTGCAGACACACCCCTAGAATCATCCAATCAGAAAGCTTTGAGCCATTTGAAATGGCGCCCGAAAATATCGATAGAAAACAGTGAACAAGAATCGGCATAAAAGTGGATTTTAAGTCTTCTTTGAAGGCTGTTATGCAGTCCTTGGCAAACTGCCAGGCATGCACCATCCACATATGCCAGATTTCACTGAAAATGGGCGAAAATTTAAGAAAACAGGGTTACAGAAGACCTTGTTTTGGTGCCTTCTAGCACCTTGCAAGAGTGACTTCCCCTGATCCCTTGATCCCTTGATTCAATTTGCTTTTCTAATTCAGGCCAACTGCCATACTGTACATCGATACTTTAAATATGCAAAGATGATCAATGTACAGTGTATTAAACCCCAGAAAATAAGAAAATAATGTCACAAGTGGCTAAAAAAGACTGAAAACTCTTTCAGTAGCAACTGCTTCCTATTGCATAAATCAAACAAAGGGAACTAAATTTTAATTTTTTTTTAAATCTCTTTTTACCGTAACAAGAAACCCAGTTACGTTGAATACCGTCTCATACGTGCCAGTTACGCACCCGCAAAAACCCGAAAAATCAATTTACGGCACATTCCATAGCAGACTACACCTGTTGCTTAAGTCAAATATAGGGAATTTTTTTTGTTCCTTTTTCTCTTACTAGGGCCATTTTATTGGCATTGATACTTTGAATATGCTCAGATGATCAATGTAGAGTGTAGAAACCCCAGAAGATAATGTCACAAGTGCCTAAAAAAGACTGAAAACTCTTTCAGTAGCAACTGATTTCTATTGCATAAATCAAACAAAGGGAACTAAAGTTTTATTTTTTTTTTTAATCTCTTTCTATACAATGACAAGAAATCCAGTTGTGTTGACTACCGTCTCATACGTGCCAGTTACGCGCCCGCGAAAACATGAAAAATCGACTTACAGCACATTCCATAGCAGACGACACCTGTTGCTTAAGTCAAATATAGGGATTTTGTTTTTCGTTTTCTCTTACTAGGGCCATTGAAATGGCATTGATACTTTGAATATGGTAAGATGATCAATGTACAGTGTAGAAATCCCAGGAAATAGTGTCACAAGTGGCTTAAAAAACTGAAAACTCTCTCAGTAGCAACTGATTTCTATTGCATAAATCAAACAAAGGGAACTAAATTTTTATTTTTTTTTTTTTAATCTCTTTTTATACCGTGACAACAAATCCAGTTGCGTTTACTACCATCTCATACATGCCAGTTATGCGCCCGCGAAAACATGAAAAATTAACTTACGGCACATTCCATAGCAGACGACACCTGTTGCTTAAGTCAAATATAGGGAATTTTTTTTTTTTCATTTTCTCTTACTAGGGCCATTGAATTGGTTATGATGACTATCGCACCCATACGTGACCGTTACGTGCTGTGCATAAAATCATAAAATAAACTTGGACACTTTCGGAGGCAACTGATACCTGTTGCACAAATCAAAGAAAGGTAAACCAAATTCGTTTTCTTACCAGGGTCACGAAAAACATTGATCCAATTTTGGTGACCGTGTGAGTCATAAGTCGATTTTATGTTTAACCGCTGCGCAAAAACATTGATTCAGAGGCAACGGGTTGCTGTTGCATAAACTTTTTGCAATAAGAAATCTTGTTCTTGTTTGAAGAATTTAGAAATAGGCCAATGAAATACAATAAGATGTAAGAATGACTAATAACAAAAATAGGTAAAATAGATAAAATGGCAAAGTTGGGGATTTAACCTTTGACCATCAGGACCCAAAAAAGGTCTTGGTGCAGGGGTCAAACCCTCTTTGCCATCGAATAGGCTGAAATGACCCAAAGATTTAACATAGATATACAGAGATTTCCCCCCCCACCTTCCAATCAGCCAATCAAATCTCAGGCCTCTATTAAATTATCCAATCACAGAAGCTTTTAGAAAATCAAAATGGCGTCCAATCAGCCAATCAAATCTCATCCTTCTCTTCAAATTAACCAATCAGAAAAGCTTTGAGAAATTCAATATTGCACCCAATCAGCCAATCAAATTGCAGACACACCCCCAGAATCATCCAATCAGAAAGCTTTGAGCCATTTGAAATGGCGCCCGAAAATATCGATAGAAAACAGTGAACAAGAATCGGCATAAAAGTGGATTTTAAGTCTTCTTTGAAGGCTGTTATGCAGTCCTTGGCAAACTGCCAGGCATGCACCCTCCACATATGCCAGATTTCACTGAAAATGAGCGAAAATTTAAGAAAACAGGGTGACAGAAGACCTTGTTTTGGTGCCTTCTAGCACCTTGCAAGAGTGACTTCCCCTGATCCCTTGATCCCTTGATTCAATTTGCTTTTCTAATTCAGGCCAACTGCCATACTGTACATTGATACTTTAAATATGCTAAGATGATCAATGTACAGTGTATAAAACCCCAGAAAATAAGAAAATAATGTCACAAGTGGCTAAAAAAGACTGAAAACTCTTTCAGTAGCAACTGCTTCCTATTGCATAAATCAAACAAAGGGAACTAAATTTTAATTTTTTTTTAAATCTCTTTTTACCGTAACAAGAAACCCAGTTACGTTGAATACCGTCTCATACGTGCCAGTTACGCACCCGCAAAAACACGAAAAATCAACTTACGGCACATTCCATAGCAGACTACACCTGTTGCTTAAGTCAAATATAGGGAATTTTTTTTGTTCTTTTTTCTCTTACTAGGGCCATTTTATTGGCATTGATACTTTGAATATGCTCAGATGATCAATGTAGAGTGTAGAAACCCCAGAAGATAATGTCACAAGTGCCTAAAAAAGACTGAAAACTCTTTCAGTAGCAACTGATTTCTATTGCATAAATCAAACAAAGGGAACTAAATTTTTATTTTTTTTTTAATCTCTTTCTATACAATGACAAGAAATCCAGTTGTGTTGACTACCGTCTCATACGTGCCAGTTACGCGCCTGCGAAAACATGAAAAATCGACTTACAGCATATTCCATAGCAGATGACACCTGCTGCTTAAGTCAAATATAGGGATTTTGTTTTTCATTTTCTCTTACTAGGGCCATTGAAATGGCATTGATACTTTGAATATGGTAAGATAATCAATGTACAGTGTAGAAATCCCAGGAAATAGTGTCACAAGTGGCTTAAAAAACTGAAAACTCTCTCAGTAGCAACTGATTTCTATTGCATAAATCAAACAAAGGGAACTAAAATTTTATTTTTTTTTAATCTCTTTTTATACCGTGACAAGAAATCCAGTTGCGTTTACTACCATCTCATACATGCCAATTAATGGCCCGCGAAAACATGAAAAATCAACTTACGGCACATTCCATAGCAGACGACACCTGTTGCTTAAGTCAAATATAGGGATTTTGTTTTTCGTTTTCTCTTACTAGGGCCATTGAAATGGCATTGATACTTTGAATATGGTAAGATGATCAATGTACAGTGTAGAAATCCCAGGAAATAGTGTCACAAGTGGCTTAAAAAACTGAAAACTCTCTCAGTAGCAACTGATTTATATTGCGTAAATCGAACAAACGGAACTAAATTTTTATACCGTGACAAGAAATCCAGTTGCATTTACTACCATCTCATACATGCCAGTTATGCGCCCGCGAAAACATGAAAAATCAACTTACGGCACATTCCATAGCAGACGACAACTGTTGCTTAAGTCAAATATAGGGATTTTTTTTTTCATTTTCTCTTACTAGGGCCATTGAATTGGTTACGATGACTATCGCACCGATACGTGACCGTTACGTGCTGTGCATAAAATCATAAAATAAACTTGGACACTTTCGGAGGCAACTGATACCTGTTGCACAAATCAAAGAAAGGTAAACCAAATTCGTTTTCTTACCAGGGTCACGAAAAACATTGATCCAATTTTGGTGGCCGTGTGAGTCATAAGTCGATTTTATGTTTAACCGCTGCGCAAAAACATTGATTCAGAGGCAACGGGTTGCTGTTGCATAAACTTTTTCCAATAAGAAATCTTGTTCTTGTTTGAAGAATTTAGAAATGGGCCAATGAAATACAATAAGATGTAAGAATGACTAATAACAAAAATAGGTAAAATAGATAAAATGGCAAAGTTGGGGATTTAACCTTTGACCATCAGGACCCAAAAAAGGTCTTGGTGCAGGGGTCAAACCCTCTTTGCCATCGAATAGGCTGAAATGACCCGAAGATTTAACCATAGATATACAGAGATTTCCCCCCTTCCAATCAGCCAATCAAATCTCAGGCCTCTATTAAATTATCCAATCACAGAAGCTTTTAGAAAATCAAAATGGCGTCCAATCAGCCAATCAAATCTCATCCCTCTCTTCAAATTATCCAATCAGAAAAGCTTTGAGAAATTCAATATTGCACCCAATCAGCCAATCAAATTGCAGACACACCCCCAGAATCATCCAATCAGAAAGCTTTGAGCCATTTGAAATGGCGCCCGAAAATATCGATAGAAAACAGTGAACAAGAATCGGCATAAAAGTGGATTTTAAGTCTTCTTTGAAGGCTGTTATGCAGTCCTTGGCAAACTGCCAGGCATGCACCCTCCACATATGCCAGATTTCACTGAAAATGGGCGAAAATTTAAGAAAACAGGGTGACAGAAGACCTTGTTTTGGTGCCTTCTAGCACCTTGCAAGAGTGACTTCCCCTGATCCCTTGATCCCTTGATTCAATTTGCTTTTCTAATTCAGGCCAACTGCCATACTGTACATCGATACTTTAAATATGCTAAGATGATCAATGTACAGTGTATTAAACCCCAGAAAATAAGAAAATAATGTCACAAGTGGCTAAAAAAGACTGAAAACTCTTTCAGTAGCAACTGCTTCCTATTGCATAAATCAAACAAAGGGAACTAAATTTTAATTTTTTTTTAAATCTCTTTTTACCGTAACAAGAAACCCAGTTACGTTGAATACCGTCTCATACGTGCCAGTTACGCACCCGCAAAAACACGAAAAATCAACTTACGGCACATTCCATAGCAGACTACACCTGTTGCTTAAGTCAAATATAGGGAATTCTTTTTGTTCCTTTTTCTCTTACTAGGGCCATTTTATTGGCATTGATACTTTGAATATGCTCAGATGATCAATGTAGAGTGTAGAAACCCCAGAAGATAATGTCACAAGTGCCTAAAAAAGACTGAAAACTCTTTCAGTAGCAACTGATTACTATTGCATAAATCAAACAAAGGGAACTAAAGTTTTATTTTTTTTTTTAATCTCTTTCTATACAATGACAAGAAATCCAGTTGTGTTGACTACCGTCTCATACGTGCCAGTTACGCGCCCGCGAAAACATGAAAAATCGACTTACAGCATTTTCCATAGCAGACGACTCCTGTTGCTTAAGTCAAATATAGGGATTTTATTTTTCGTTTTCTCTTACTAGGGCCATTGAAATGGCATTGATACTTTGAATATGGTAAGATGATCAATGTACAGTGTAGAAATCCCAGGAAATAGTGTCACAAGTGGCTTAAAAAACTGAAAACTCTCTCAGTAGCAACTGATTTCTATTGCATAAATCAAACAAAGGGAACTAAATTTTTATTTTTTTTTTTTAATCTCTTTTTATACCGTGACAAGAAATCCAGTTGCGTTTACTACCATCTCATACATGCCAGTTATGCGCCCGCGAAAACATGAAAAATTAACTTACGGCACATTCCATAGCAGACGACACCTGTTGCTTAAGTCAAATATAGGGAATTTTTTTTTTTCATTTTCTCTTACTAGGGCCATTGAATTGGTTATGATGACTATCGCACCCATACGTGACCGTTACGTGCTGTGCATAAAATAATAAAATAAACTTGGACACTTTCGGAGGCAACTGATACCTGTTGCACAAATCAAAGAAAGGTAAACCAAATTTGTTTTCTTACCAGGGTCACGAAAAACATTGATCCAATTTTGGTGACCGTGTGAGTCATAAGTCGATTTTATGTTTAACCGCTGCGCAAAAACATTGATTCAGAAGCAACGGGTTGCTGTTGCATAAACTTTTTCCAATAAGAAATCTTGTTCTTGTTTAAAGAATTTAGAAATAGGCCAATGAAATACAATAAGATGTAAGAATGACTAATAACAAAAATAGGTAAAATAGATAAAATGGCAAAGTTGGGGATTTAACCTTTGACCATCAGGACCCTAAAAAGGTCTTGGTGCAGGGGTCAAACCCTCTTTGCCATCGAATAGGCTGAAATGACCCGAAGATTTACCATAGATATACAGAGATTGGCCCCCCCTTCCAATCAGCCAATCAAATCTCAGGCCTCTATTAAATTATCCAATCACAGAAGCTTTTAGAAAATCAAAATGGCGTCCAATCAGCCAATCAAATCTCATCCCTCTCTTCATATTATCCAATCAGAAAAGCTTTGAGAAATTCAATATTGCGCCCAATCAGCCAATCAAATTGTAGACATACCCCCAGAATCATCCAATCAGAAAGCTTTGAGCCATTTGAAATGGCGCCCGAAAATATCGATAGAAAACAGTGAACAAGAATCGGCATAAAAGTGGATTTTAAGTCTTCTTTGAAGGCTGTTATGCAGTCCTTGGCAAACTGCCAGGCATGCACCCTCCACATATGCCAGATTTCACTGAAAATGAGCGAAAATTTAAGAAAACAGGGTGACAGAAGACCTTGTTTTGGTGCCTTCTAGCACCTTGCAAGAGTGACTTCCCCTGATCCCTTGATCCCTTGATTCAATTTGCTTTTCTAATTTAGGCCAACTGCCATACTGTACATTGATACTTTAAATATGCTAAGATGATCAATGTACAGTGTATAAAACCCCAGAAAATAAGAAAATAATGTCACAAGTGGCTAAAAAAGACTGAAAACTCTTTCAGTAGCAACTGCTTCCTATTGCATAAATCAAACAAAGGGAACTAAATTTTAATTTTTTTTTAAATCTCTTTTTACCGTAACAAGAAACCCAGTTACGTTGAATACCGTCTCATACGTGCCAGTTACGCACCCGCAAAAACACGAAAAATCGACTTACGGCACATTCCATAGCAGACGACACCTGTTGCTTAAGTCAAATATAGGGAATTTTTTTTGTTCTTTTTTCTCTTACTAGGGCCATTTTATTGGCATTGATACTTTGAATATGCTCAGATGATCAATGTAGAGTGTAGAAACCCCAGAAGATAATGTCACAAGTGACTAAAAAAGACTGAAAACTCTTTCAGTAGCAACTGATTTCTATTGCATAAATCAAACAAAGGGAACTAAAGTTTTATTTTTTTTTAATCCCTTTCTATACAATGACAAGAAATCCAGTTGTGTTGACTACCGTCTCATACGTGCCAGTTACGCGCCCGCGAAAACATGAAAAATCGACTTACAGCATATTCCATAGCAGACGACACCTGTTGCTTAAGTCAAATATAGGGATTTTGTTTTTCGTTTTCTCTTACTAGGGCCATTGAAATGGCATTGATACTTTGAATATGGTAAGATGATCAATGTACAGTGTAGAAATCCCAGGAAATAGTGTCACAAGTGGCTTAAAAAACTGAAAACTCTTTCAGTAGCAACTGATTTCTATTGCATAAATCAAAGAAAGGGAACTAAATTTTTATTTATTTTTTTTTAATCTCTTTTTATACCGTGACAAGAAATCCAGTTGCATTTACTACCATCTCATACATGCCAGTTA
The DNA here is from genome assembly GCA_946811185.2 of Hippopus hippopus. NCBI lineage: Eukaryota > Metazoa > Mollusca > Bivalvia > Cardiida > Cardiidae > Hippopus > Hippopus hippopus. The sequence continues at coordinate 50,684,300 of OX328104.1, read as the reverse complement.
TGCGCCCGCGAAAACATGAAAAATCAACTTACGGCACATTCCATAGCAGACGACACCTGTTGCTTAAGTGAAATATAGGGAATTTTTCTTTTTCATTTTCTCTTACTAGGGCCATTGAATTGGTTACGATGACTATCGCACCCATACGTGACCGTTACGTGCTGTGCATAAAATCATAAAATAAACTTGGACACTTTCGGAGGCAACTGATACCTGTTGCACAAATCAAAGAAAGGTAAACCAAATTTGTTTTCTTACCAGGGTCACGAAAAACATTGATCCAATTTTGGTGACCGTGTGAGTCATAAGTCGATTTTATGTTTAACCGCTGCGCAAAAACATTGATTCAGAGGCAACGGGTTGCTGTTGCATAAACTTTTTCCAATAAGAAATCTTGTTCTTCTTTGAAGAATTTAGAAATAGCCCAATGAAATACAATAAGATGTAAGAATGACTAATAACAAAAATAGGTAAAATAGATAAAATGGCAAAGTTGGGGATTTAACCTTTGACCATCAGGACCCAAAAAAGGTCTTGGTGCAGGGGTCAAACCCTCTTTGCCATCGAATAGGCTGAAATGACCCGAAGATTTAACCATAGATATACAGAGATTTTCCCCCCTTCCAATCCGCCAATCAAATCTCAGGCCTCTATTAAATTATCCAATCACAGAAGCTTTTAGAAAATCAAAATGGCGTCCAATCAGCCAATCAAATCTCATCCCTCTCTTCAAATTATCCAATCAGAAAAGCTTTGAGAAATTCAATATTGCACCCAATCAGCCAATCAAATTGCAGACACACCCCCAGAATCATCCAATCAGAAAGCTTTGAGCCATTTGAAATGGCGCCCGAAAATATCGATAGAAAACAGTGAACAAGAATCGGCATAAAAGTGGATTTTAAGTCTTCTTTGAAGGCTGTTATGCAGTCCTTGGCAAACTGCCAGGCATGCACCATCCACATATGCCAGATTTCACTGAAAATGGGCGAAAATTTAAGAAAACAGGGTGACAGAAGACCTTGGCCCCCGCCACTCGAGGCCTTAGAAATTGGTGGCTGCCTTCGCCTCTGTGACATATGGGTGGTAAAAGTCCCCAGAAACAGAGGAGACCGGTAATGATAAAACTAAAATTAATAAAACAGGTCCAAAATAATTCAATTCAAAGTAAATATTAAAAAAAAAATAATAACAAAATCAACCTAAATATGAAAATAAAAACACTAAAGTCAATACAATTAAATATTTCTAGAAAATATTAACAAACCCAAAATTAAAACATAAAAGTGGCTGAAGAACAAGACAAATTAAGATCAAACGATTTCCAAAACAAATTTTTCATTCCAAAAGTGATTTTTTATTTTTTCATTTTTTGAAGTCATATCTTTCCTATACATTTTCCTGTCTCATATACTAACATGCTCATTTGTGTGTGTATCATCTGTGCCAGTGGGTAGCACACTGGACGAAGAGTATAACAACATCTGTGTATAACATCTATGTTTTGTTCTTGTATTTCGTCAACACCTTTTCCAATCTCTAGCACTATATGTTTGAAGAATTTGAAACATTTGGCATACTTGTATTTAGAACCTTACCTACAAGTAGATATCTATAATGGGAACTCTAGTAAGCTCGAAGTTATCAGCTCTAATGATTAAAGTTATCATGCTAACACTCTATATCTAAAGCTTTCTTGATTGAAAATATTTCATTGAGCAAACTTTCTTCTGATAAAAGATTTCTGTCTTTGATTCAGAAGCCACTTGTTTGCCGTGGGTGGCATCTCGTATGCCGGAAAAGGGGATCCTGGTAGTTGAGAGTGCCCAGGGATCTCCAGCACTCAACACACTGCTTTGGCCCTGGCCTCGGATAGACGAGAGGGATGGGTTAGGCCCGACCCGTCTCAATCGGCTCGGTCGTGTCTAGCTTTTAGGATTACATGCTTTTATCTATATTTCTTTCTTTGTATCTTATGATACCAACCGGGTTAGATTTTTTTCTTTTTTCTTATCTTTTACATTGTTTTCCTTTATAAAGCGGCGGCTGATGGGCTAATTAATAGACCTATAGTTTCTCTTCGCTTAAGGTTTGTTAAGTATAATAGCTATGTAGCTCTGGCGTCGGAAATAGGAAACCCATTTCCATTAGACGTCCCCTTGTAGGGCTCCGAGGAGGGTGGAGCGCATAGCTATTGAAATTACACTGACAAAATCATGGCTTCCCAAAACAAAAGACCCCGACCGAATAACGAAAACGAAACGTCTTACTTAAATAGTACAAAGTTCTTGATTATCAAAAGTGAGGAGGCAAAGCCCATTACATCTCTATCTCCATTTATAATTGAAAAACAAATAGAAAGTTTAATAGGCACTCCAAAATCAGTCAAAAAATTAAAAAACGAACTGCTACTTGTTGAAACATCAAGAGCAAGTCAAGTTGAATCTCTGTTAAAAGTGAAAAAGTTTTACAACTTGAAAGTCTCAGTCTCAGAGCACAACTCACTTAACAAATCCAGAGGAATTGTGAAAGACAGGGTACTGAAAGGAGAAACAGAGGAAAAAATTGTTGAATATCTTGCACCGCAAGGAGTTGTTGCGTGCAAAAGATTCAAAATAAAAAAAGATAATGTACAACTTGAAACCAATACACTACTCCTCACTTTTAACACCACCACTTTGCCTCAGAGTATTAGAATCTTTTATCGTACAGTACCAGTGGAACAGTTCATCCCAAATCCTTTGCGCTGTTTTAATTGTCAAAAATTTGGACACCACGAAGACAACTGCAAGCTCACAGATGCAGTAATCTGTGATAGATGTGGTGAATCCAAACACACATCTAGCATCTGCCAAAGACCTTTCAAATGCGTAAATTGTGGTAAAGATCACAGTGCAAGATCAACCAACTGTGAAGTCTGGAAAAGAGAAAAAGAAATTATGAGAATTAAAACAATAAGAAAGATTTCTTACTTTGAGGCAAAAAAACAATATGAGACAGCTTTTGAACCTAGGTACTCTAAGATAGTTCAATCAGCAACAGCAAAACCTCAGACGAGAACTTGTGGGACACAGTATGATCCCGTGGATTTTGAGCAAGGCGCTAAACCTTCCTCGAAATCTACGTCTCCATCTGTCCAACCACCTCAAACATCTGAAACAGGTTCAAAATCTAACCAAACAAAAGACTCTAGTAGATCAAGATCAGCTTCTAGAGCTAATTCATGCACTACATCACCAAATAAAAGCCAGAAAAATAAACCAGATAAAAAAGAAAAAGATAAACAACAATCAAATAGACAGAAGAAAGGGTCACAGGATCCTGTTAAGCTGGCAAATAAATTTGAAAGTTTAGAAGATATGGAATTGGAAATTGACTCCTCAGTCAAATAACTTTTAAGTAAATTCAAACTCCCAATATACAAGTATAATGGGTCAAAACTCAATTTTACAATGGAATTGTAGAGGTCTAAAAGCCAACTTTAATGAACTACTAATTCTTTTATCTTTATTAAATCCACAAATTTGTTGTCTTCAAGAAACTTTTATAACCCCCAATGATAACTTGGAAGTTCGCAATTATTCTTCCTATCACTACATACATAATGATTGCCAAAGAGCATCTGGTGGTTCTTCTATCATAATACATTCTACGGTACCTCATCGTAAGATAGACTTAAACACAAATCTACAAGCAATAGCAATAAAAGCATCTTTAAATAAAACTATAACAATATGCTCTATCTATATCCCACCAAATAAAAGAATAGATCAAAATGATTTAGAAAATCTTATACTACAACTACCTCAACCTTACATCATATGTGGTGATTTTAATGGACATAGCGAATTATGGGGTTGTTCAGATACCAATGATAGAGGTAAAATAATTGAAGATTTCATTGCAGAGAATAATTTATGTTTATTTAATTCCAATCAACATATATACCTGCATCCTGGATCAGGTTCTTTCACAGCAATAGATCTTTCACTCTGCCATCCTTCCTTGTACCTTGATTATGAATGGAAAGTATGTGAAGATTCCCATGGAAGTGATCATTTTCCTATCATTATACAAGAAACTTAGAAAATAGAAGATGAGAAAATTCCAAAATGGAATTTTAAAAAAGCTAACTGGGAAAAATTCAATATTCTTTGCCATGAAAAATTACTGATTGACAATTTTGAAAATTCAGAAGATCCAATGCTTTCTTTTACTGAAACTTTAATTGACATATCAAATCAGTGCATCCCGAAGATTTCAACAAATACTTTTAAGAAGAAAAAGCCATGGTTTAATGATGATTGTAAAGAAGCTATTAAAAAACGTAAAGACAGTTTAAAACGTTTCAAACAATATCCAACAAAAACAAACTTAAATGTTTGTAAAATTATGAGAGCTAAGGCTCGACGTACTATTAAACAAGCAAAACGATCATCTTGGAAAGATTTCATTTCTAAACTTAATTCTAGAACTCCCATGACAACCATTTGGAATATGTTAAGGAAAATAAATGGAAAGAATCAAACCATGAAACACTCTCATATCAAGGTAGATGACAAAAACTATGAAAGTAAAGAAGAAATCGCTAATATCTTGGGTAAAACTTTCAAAACAAACTCCTCGTCTGCAAATTATAAACCACGATTTAGAAAACATAAGCAAGAAGCAGAAATGGAAGAACTTAATTTTGAAACAGATACAAATGAAAACTACAACTTACCTTTCACACTATCGGAACTTGAAAATTCTCTAAAAAATGCTCATGATTCTGCTGCAGGTGCAGATGAAATACACTATCAACTTTTAAAACATTTACCTCGTATTTCATTACAAACTCTATTAAACATTTTTAACATTATATGGGAACAAGGCACCTTCCCGAAAAGTTGGTCCAAAGCTACAATCATTCCAATTCCTAAGCCAAATAAGGATCATACAAATCCAACAAATTATAGACCCATAGCTTTAACTAGTTGTATATGTAAGACCATGGAGAGAATGATGAACAATAGACTTAATTTTTACCTCGAATCCAATAATATTATATCGGAACATCAATCGGGGTTCCGAAAAAACAGAAGCACGACAGATCAGTTAGTACCATTAGAATCTTTTATCAGAAATGCTTTTGTAAAGAAACAACATGTAGTTGCCATATTTTTTGATCTAGAAAAAGCTTATGACACCACATGGAAACATGGCATCTTAAAAGATATTCATAAAATTGGATTAAGGGGAAATCTACCCAAGTTTATTTCAAACTTTTTATCAAATAGATCTTTCAAAGTTAAGGTAGGCACATCTTTTTCTGATGACTATGAACAAGAACAGGGAGTTCCTCAAGGAAGTATCCTCTCACCTACTCTGTTCAATATCAAGATTAACAATATTGTAAAATGTTTAGATGACGATGTGAACTGTTCCTTATATGTGGATGATTTTTTAATATGTTACAGGTCCAAAGATATGAAAACAATTGAAACTAAACTTCAAAATAATTTAGACAAAATTGAGAAATGGACTGTAGAAAATGGTTTTAAATTTTCCAAGACAAAGACAAACTGTGTACACTTCTGCCAAGAGCGCAGGTTACACTTGGATCCATTATTGAAAATATATAATAGTCCAATTCCAATAGTAGATCAAGCAAAATTTTTAGGAGTTATCTTTGACAAAAAACTTTCTTTCATTCCACATATTAATGCTTTGAAACCGAAATGTCAAAAAGCTTTGAATGTTTTAAAAGTACTTTCCCACTCTGACTGGGGAGGAGATAAAAAAACTCTTTTAAATCTATACAGATCTCTAATACGGTCAAAACTGGATTATGGATGTATTATATATGGCTCTGCAAGGAAAAGCTACCTAAAAAAGTTGGACACTATTCATCATCAGGGTCTTCGGTTAGCTTTGGGAGCTTTCCGAACGTCACCTGTCACAAGTTTGTATTCAGAGGCCCAGGAGCCATCCTTATATGATAGAAGGAAAAAACTATCCTTACAGTACGTAACTAAACTGGCTTCAAATACAAAGAATCCGGTTTACAATGACATTTTTAATTCACCAAACAAAATACTTTTTCAAAATAAACCTAATTTTATCAAACCACTTGGTCTAAGAGTTGAACCTCTTCTTGATGAATCAAATATAAATGTAAAGAATATTAAGCCCTTTAAACTTCCTGTAAAAGAGCCGTGGACCATAGATCCACCAAATATTATTTTTGATCTCAACGTAAATAAGAAATCAGTTACAAATCCATTATTTTATCAAAATAAATTTTTAGAAATCAAATCACAGTATAAAGATTACATTTCAATTTATACTGATGGTTCGAAACAAGATAATAAAGTTGGTTGCGCTTCAGTACACAAGCAAGAAACTGCCAAAATAAGACTACCAGATCATAGCTCTATTTTTTCAGCAGAAGCTGTAGCTTTAAACATTGCTCTCTGTTCAATACAAAACAATAATAACAAGAAATTCATAGTTTTTTCTGATTCAATGTCAGTTTTACAATCTTTAAAACATCCTGATAACCCAAATCCATTGATTCAACAATTTTTCAGAAAATATGTTTATTTAAGTAGATCAAAGTCAATAATATTCTGCTGGATACCCAGCCACATTAATATAAAAGGTAATGAAATAGCTGATCAAGAAGCAAAGGATGCCGTAAATATGAACATAGCCAACATAAAAATTCCTTATACTGACAAAAAACAACAAATAAATGAATTTATCAAGTCTGAATGTCAAATTAAATGGCAACAATGTTTTAACAACAAGCTTTTAGCGATCAAGCCAAATTTTAATGATAAATATGAATTTTATTGTAACCGAAAAAGTCAAGTAATTTTAACAAGATGTCGTGTGGGACACTCAAGGTTTTCACATGTGCATCTTTTAAATAATGAGAGAGCACCACAATGTATAAACTGTAATGAGCCTTTAACTATAAAACATATTTTATTGAACTGTAAAAATTTCGACCGTATACGGTCAAAACATTTTAGTGTTGATAGCTTACAAAACTTATTTTTACATGTACAACAGAATAACATTTTAGAATACCTAAAAGAGATAGATTTTTATAATAAAATATAGACTTTCAAATTAACATTTTATTGTTTAATTTCTAATTATTATCTTCATGCGCGCTAAATGACCACAGCTGTCGATGCGCCTTAAAACACCAATTAATAATAATTAATAATAATAACAGAAGACCTTGTTTTGGTGCCTTCTAGCACCTTGCAAGAGTGACTTCCCCTGATCCCTTGATCCCTTGATTCAATTTGCTTTTCTAATTCAGGCCAACTGCCATACTGTACATTGATACTTTAAATATGCTAAGATGATCAATGTACAGTGTATAAAACCCCAGAAAATAAGAAAATAATGTCACAAGTGGCTAAAAAAGACTGAAAACTCTTTCAGTAGCAACTGCTTCCTATTGCATAAATCAAACAAAGGGAACTAAATTTTAATTTTTTTTTTAAATCTCTTTTTACCGTAACAAGAAACCCAGTTACGTTGAATACCGTCTCATACGTGCCAGTTACGCACCCGCAAAAACACGAAAAATCGACTTACGGCACATTCCATAGCAGACTACACCTGTTGCTTAAGTCAAATATAGGGAATTTTTTTTGTTCTTTTTTCTCTTACTAGGGCCATTTTATTGGCATTGATACTTTGAATATGCTAAGATGATCAATGTAGAGTGTAGAAACCCCAGAAGATAATGTCACAAGTGCCTAAAAAAGACTGAAAACTCTTTCAGTAGCAACTGATTTCTATTGCATAAATCAAACAAAGGGAACTAAATTTTTATTTTTTTTTAATCTCTTTCTATACAATGACAAGAAATACAGTTGTGTTGACTACTGTCTCATACGTGCCAGTTACGCGCCCGCAAAAACATGAAAAATCGACTTACAGCATATTCCATAGCAGATGACACCTGTTGCTTAAGTCAAATATAGGGATTTTGTTTTTTTATTTTCTCTTACTAGGGCCATTGAAATGGCATTGATACTTTGAATATGGTTCATTTTCTCTTCCTAGGGCCACTGAAATGGCATTGATACTTTGAATATGGTAAGATGATCAATGTACAGTGTAGAAATCCCAGGAAATAGTGTCACAAGTGGCTTAAAAAACTGAAAACTCTCTCAGTAGCAACTGATTTCTATTGCATAAATCAAACAAAGGGAACTAAATTTTTATTATTTTTTTTTTAATCTCTTTTTATACCGTGACAAGAAATCCAGTTGCGTTTACTACCATCTCATACATGCCAATTATGCGCCCGCGAAAACATGAAAAATCAACTTACGGCACATTCCATAGCAGACGACACCTGTTGCTTAAGTCAAATATAGGGAATTTTTTTTTTCATTTTCTCTTACTAGGGCCATTGAATTGGTTATGATGACTATCGCACCCATACGTGACCGTTACGTGCTGTGCATAAAATCATAAAATAAACTTGGACACTTTCGGAGGCAACTGATACCTGTTGCACAAATCAAAGAAAGGTAAACCAAATTTGTTTTCTTACCAGGGTCACGAAAAACATTGATCCAATTTTGGTGACCGTGTGAGTCATAAGTCGATTTTATGTTTAACCGCTGCGCAAAAACATTGATTCAGAAGCAACGGGTTGCTGTTGCATAAACTTTTTCCAATAAGAAATCTTGTTCTTGTTTGAAGAACTTAGAAATAGGCCAATGAAATACAATAAGATGTAAGAATGACTAATAACAAAAATAGGTAAAATAGATAAAATGGCAAAGTTGGGGATTTAACCTTTGACCATCAGGACCCAAAAAAGGTCTTGGTGCAGGGGTCAAACCCTCTTTGCCATCGAATAGGCTGAAATGACCCGAAGATTTAACCATAGATATACAGAGATTGGCCCCCCCTTCCAATCAGCCAATCAAATCTCAGGCCTCTATTAAATTATCCAATCACAGAAGCTTTTAGAAAATCAAAATGGCGTCCAATCAGCCAATCAAATCTCATCCCTCTCTTCAAATTATCCAATAAGAAAAGCTTTGAGAAATTCAATATTGCGCCCAATCAGCCAATCAAATTGCAGACACACCCCCAGAATCATCCAATCAGAAAGCTTTGAGCCATTTGAAATGACGCCCGAAAATATCGATAGAAAACAGTGAACAAGAATCGGCATAAAAGTGGATTTTAAGTCTTCTTTGAAGGCTGTTATGCAGTCCTTGGCAAACTGCCAGGCATGCACCCTCCACATATGCCAGATTTCACTGAAAATGGACGAAAATTTAAGAAAACAGGGTGACAGAAGACCTTGTTTTGGTGCTTTCTAGCACCTTGCAAGAGTGACTTCCCCTGATCCCTTGATCCCTTGATTCAATTTGCTTTTCTAATTCAGGCCAACTGCCATACTGTACATTGATACTTTAAATATGCTAAGATGATCAATGTACAGTGTATAAAACCCCAGAAAATAAGAAAATAATGTCACAAGTGGCTAAAAAAGACTGAAAACTCTTTCAGTAGCAACTGCTTCCTATTGCATAAATCAAACAAAGGGAACTAAATTTTAATTTTTTTTTAAATCTCTTTTTACCGTAACAAGAAACCCAGTTACGTTGAATACCGTCTCATACGTGCCAGTTACGCACCCGCAAAAACACGAAAAAATCGACTTATGGCACATTCTATAGCAGACTACACCTCTTGCTTTAGTCAAATATAGGGAATTTTTTTTGTTCCTTTTTCTCTTACTAGGGCCATTTTATTGGCATTGATACTTTGAATATGCTCAGATGATCAATGTAGAGTGTAGAAACCCCAGAAGATAATGTCACAAGTGCCTAAAAAAGACTGAAAACTCTTTCAGTAGCAACTGATTTCTATTGCATAAATCAAACAAAGGGAACTAAATGTTTATTTTTTTTTTAATCTCTTTCTATACAATGACAAGAAATCCAGTTGTGTTGACTACCGTCTCATACGTGCCAGTTACGCGCCCGCGAAAACATGAAAAATCGACTGACAGCATATTCCATAGCAGACGACACCTGTTGCTTAAGTCAAATATAGGGATTTTATTTTTCGTTTTCTCTTACTAGGGCCATTGAAATGGCATTGATACTTTGAATATGGTAAGATGATCAATGTACAGTGTAGAAATCCCAGGAAATAGTGTCACAAGTGGCTTAAAAAACTGAAAACTCTCTCAGTAGCAACTGATTTCTATTGCATAAATCAAAGAAAGGGAACTAAATTTTTATTATTTTTTTTTTAATCTCTTTTTATACCGTGACAAGAAATCCAGTTGCATTTACTACCATCTCATACATGCCAATTATGCGCCCGCGAAAACATGAAAAATCAACTTACGGCACATTCCATAGCAGACGACACCTGTTGCTTAAGTCAAATATAGGGAATTTTTTTTTTTCATTTTCTCTTACTAGGGCCATTGAATTGGTTATGATGACTATCGCACCCATACGTGACCGTTACGTGCTGTGCATAAAATCATAAAATAAACTTGGACACTTTCGGAGGCAACTGATACCTGTTGCACAAATCAAAGAAAGGTAAACCAAATTCGTTTTCTTACCAGGGTCACGAAAAACATTGATCCAATTTTGGTGACCGTGTGAGTCATAAGTCGATTTTATGTTTAACCGCTGCGCAAAAACATTGATTCAGAGGCAACGGGTTGCTGTTGCATAAACTTTTTCCAATAAGAAATCTTGTTCTTGTTTGAAGAATTTAGAAATAGGCCAATGAAATACAATAAGATGTAAGAATGACTAATAACAAAAATAGGTAAAATAGATAAAATGGCAAAGTTGGGGATTTAACCTTTGACCATCAGGACCCAAAAAAGGTCTTGGTGCAGGGGTCAAACCCTCTTTGCCATCGAATAGGCTGAAATGACCCGAAGATTTAACCATGGATATACAGAGATTGGCCCCCCCTTCCAATCAGCCAATCAAATCTCAGGCCTCTATTAAATTATCCAATCACAGAAGCTTTTAGAAAATCAAAATGGCGTCCAATCAGCCAATCAAATCTCATCCCTCTCTTCAAATTATCCAATCAGAAAAGCTTTGAGAAATTCAATATTGCACCCAATCAGCCAATCAAATTGCAGACACACCCCCAGAATCATCCAATCAGAAAGCTTTGAGCCATTTGAAATGACGCCCGAAAATATCGATAGAAAACAGTGAACAAGAATCGGCATAAAAGTGGATTTTAAGTCTTCTTTGAAGGCTGTTATGCAGTCCTTGGCAAACTGCCAGGCATGCACCCTCCACATATGCCAGATTTCACTGAAAATGGACGAAAATTTAAGAAAACAGGGTGACAGAAGACCTTGTTTTGGTGCCTTCTAGCACCTTGCAAGAGTGACTTCCCCTGATCCCTTGATCCCTTGATTCAATTTGCTTTTCTAATTCATGCCAACTGCCATACTGTACATTGATACTTTAAATATGCTAAGATGATCAATGTACAGTGTATAAAACCCCAGAAAATAAGAAAATAATGTCACAAGTGGCTAAAAAAGACTGAAAACTCTTTCAGTAGCAACTGCTTCCTATTGCATAAATCAAACAAAGGGAACTAAATTTTAATTTTTTTTTAAATCTCTTTTTACCGTAACAAGAAACCCAGTTATGTTGAATACCGTCTCATACGTGTCAGTTACGCACCCGCAAAAACACGAAAAATCGACTTACGGCACATTCCATAGCAGACTACACCTGTTGCTTAAGTCAAATATAGGGAATTTTTTTTGTTCTTTTTTCTCTTACTAGGGCCATTTTATTGGCATTGATACTTTGAATATGCTCAGATGATCAATGTAGAGTGTAGAAACCCCAGAAGATAATGTCACAAGTGCCTAAAAAAGACTGAAAACTCTTTCAGTAGCAACTGATTTCTATTGCATAAATCAAACAAAGGGAACTAAATTTTTATTTTTTTTTTAATCTCTTTCTATACAATGACAAGAAATCCAGTTGTGTTGACTACCGTCTCATACGTGCCAGTTACGCGCCCGCGAAAACATGAAAAATCGACTTACAGCATATTCCATAGCAGACGACACCTGTTGCTTAAGTCAAATATAGGGATTTTGTTTTTCATATTCTCTTACTAGGGCCATTGAAATGGCATTGATACTTTGAATATGGTAAGATGATCAATGTACAGTGTAGAAATCCCAGGAAATAGTGTCACAAGTGGCTTAAAAAACTGAAAACTCTCTCAGTAGCAACTGATTTCTATTGCATAAATCAAACAAAGGGAACTAAATTTTTATTATTTTTTTTTTAATCTCTTTTTATACCGTGACAAGAAATCCAGTTGCATTTACTACCATCTCATACATGCCAGTTATGCGCCCGAAAAAAGCATGAAAAATCAACTTACGGCACATTCCATAGCAGACGACACCTGTTGCTTAAGTCAAATATAGGGAATTTTTTTTTTTCATTTTCTCTTACTAGGGCCATTGAATTGGTTACGATGACTATCGCACCCATACGTGACCGTTACGTGCTGTGCATAAAATCATAAAATAAACTTGGACACTTTCGGAGGCAACTGATACCTGTTGCACAAATCAAAGAAAGGTAAACCAAATTTGTTTTCTTACCAGGGTCACGAAAAACATTGATCCAATTTTGGTGACCGTGTGAGTCATAAGTCGATTTTATGTTTAACCACTGCGCAAAAACATTGATTCAGAAGCAACGGGTTGCTGTTGCATAAACTTTTTCCAACAAGAAATCTTGTTCTTGTTTGAAGAATTTAGAAATAGGCCAATGAAATACAATAAGATGTAAGAATGACTAATAACAAAAATAGGTAAAATAGATAAAATGGCAAAGTTGGGGATTTAACCTTTGACCATCAGGACCCAAAAAAGGTCTTGGTCCAAGGGTCAAACCCTCTTTGCCATCGAATAGGCTGAAATGACCCGAAGATTTAACCATAGATATACAGAGATTTCCCCCCCTTCCAATCAGCCAATCAAATCTCAGGCCTCTATTAAATTATCCAATCACAGAAGCTTTTAGAAAATCAAAATGGCGTCCAATCAGCCAATCAAATCTCATCCCTCTCTTCAAATTATCCAATCAGAAAAGCTTTGAGAAATTCAATATTGCACCCTATCAGCCAATCAAATTGCAGACACACCCCCAGAATCATCCAATCAGAAAGCTTTGAGCCATTTGAAATGGCGCCCGAAAATATCGATAGAAAACAGTGAACAAGAATCGGCATAAAAGTGGATTTCAAGTCTTCTTTGAAGGCTGTTATGCAGTCCTTGGCAAACTGCCAGGCATGCACCCTACACATATGCCAGATTTCACTGAAAATGGACGAAAATTTAAGAAAACAGGGTGACAGAAGACCTTGTTTTGGTGCCTTCTAGCACCTTGCAAGAGTGACTTCCCCTGATCCCATGATCCCTTGATTCAATTTGCTTTTTTAATTCAGGCCAACTGCCATACTGTACATTGATACTTTAAATATGCTAAGATGATCAATGTACAGTGTATAAAACCCCAGAAAATAAGAAAATAATGTCACAAGTGGCTAAAAAAGACTGAAAACTCTTTCAGTAGCAACTGCTTCCTATTGCATAAATCAAACAAAGGGAACTAAATTTTAATTTTTTTTTAAATCTCTTTTTACCGTAACAAGAAACCCAGTTACGTTGAATACCGTCTCATACGTGCCAGTTACGCACCCGCAAAAACACGAAAAATCGACTTACGGCACATTCCATAGCCTACGACACCTGTTGCTTAAGTCAAATATAGGGAATTTTTTTTGTTCTTTTTTCTCTTACTAGGGCCATTTTATTGGCATTGATACTTTGAATATGATCAGATGATCAATGTAGAGTGTAGAAACCCCAGAAGATAATGTCACAAGTGACTAAAAAAGACTGAAAACTCTTTCAGTAGCAACTGATTTCTATTGCATAAATCAAACAAAGGGAACTAAAGTTTAATTTTTTTTTTAATCCCTTTCTATACAATGACAAGAAATCCAGTTGTGTTGACTACCGTCTCATACGTGCAAGTTACGCGCCCGCGAAAACATGAAAAATCGACTTACAGCATATTCCATAGCAGACGACACCTGTTGCTTAAGTCAAATATAGGGATTTTGTTTTTCGTTTTCTCTTACTAGGGCCATTGAAATGGCATTGATACTTTGAATATGGTAAGATGATCAATGTACAGTGTAGAAATCCCAGGAAATAGTGTCACAAGTGGCTTAAAAAACTGAAAACTGTCTCAGTAGCAACTGATTTCTATTGCATAAATCAAACAAAGGGAACTAAATTTTTATTATTTTTTTTTTAATCTCTTTTTATACCGTGACAAGAAATCCAGTTGCGTTTACTACCATCTCATACATGCCAATTATGCGCCCGCAAAAAACATGAAAAATCAACTTACGGCACATTCCATAGCAGACGACACCTGTTGCTTAAGTCAAATATAGGGATTTTTTTTTTTTCATTTTCTCTTACTAGGGCCATTGAATTGGTTATGATGACTATCGCACCCATACGTGACCGTTACGTGCTGTGCATAAAATCATAAAATAAACTTGGACACTTTCGGAGGCAACTGATACCTGTTGCACAAATCAAAGAAAGGTAAACCATATTCGTTTTCTTACCAGGGTCACGAAAAACATTGATCCAATTTTGGTGACCGTGTGAGTCATAAGTCGATTTTATGTTTAACCGCTGCGCAAAAACATTGATTCAGAGGCAACGGGTTGCTGTTGCATAAACTTTTTCCAATAACAAATCTTGTTCTTGTTTGAAGAATTTAGAAATAGGCCAATGAAATACAATAAGATGTAAGAATGACTAATAACAAAAATAGGTAAAATAGATAAAATGGCAAAGTTGGGGATTTAACCTTTGACCATCAGGACCCAAAAAAGGTCTTGGTCCAGGGGTCAAACCCTCTTTGCCATCGAATAGGCTGAAATGACCCGAAGATTTAACCATGGATATACAGAGATTGGCCCCCCCTTCCAATCAGCCAATCAAATCTCAGGCCTCTATTAAATTATCCAATCACAGAAGCTTTTAGAAAATCAAAATGGCGTCCAATCAGCCAATCAAATCTCATCCCTCTCTTCAAATTATCCAATCAGAAAAGCTTTGAGAAATTCAATATTGCACCCAATCAGCCAATCAAATTGCAGACACACCCCCAGAATCATCCAATCAGAAAGCTTTGAGCCATTTGAAATGACGCCCGAAAATATCGATAGAAAACAGTGAACAAGAATCGGCATAAAAGTGTATTTTAAGTCTTCTTTGAAGGCTGTTATGCAGTCCTTGGCAAACTGCCAGGCATGCACCCTACACATATGCCAGATTTCACTGAAAATGGACGAAAATTTAAGAAAACAGGGTGACAGAAGACCTTGTTTTGGTGCCTTCTAGCACCTTGCAAGAGTGACTTCCCCTGATCCCTTGATCCCTTGATTCAATTTGCTTTTCTAATTCAGGCCAACTGCCATACTGTACATTGATACTTTAAATATGCTAAGATGATCAATGTACAGTGTATAAAACCCCAGAAAATAAGAAAATAATGTCACAAGTGGCTAAAAAAGACTGAAAACTCTTTCAGTAGCAACTGCTTCCTATTGCATAAATCAAACAAAGGGAACTAAATTTTAATTTTTTTTTAAATCTCTTTTTACCGTAACAAGAAACCCAGTTATGTTGAATACCGTCTCATACGTGCCAGTTACGCACCCGCAAAAACACGAAAAATCGACTTACGGCACATTCCATAGCAGACTACACCTGTTGCTTAAGTCAAATATAGGGAATTTTTTTTGTTCTTTTTTCTCTTACTAGGGCCATTTTATTGGCATTGATACTTTGAATATGCTCAGATGATCAATGTAGAGTGTAGAAACCCCAGAAGATAATGTCACAAGTGCCTAAAAAAGACTGAAAACTCTTTCAGTAGCAACTGATTTCTATTGCATAAATCAAACAAAGGGAACTAAATTTTTATTTTTTTTTTAATCTCTTTCTATACAATGAGAAGAAATCCAGTTGTGTTGACTACCGTCTCATACGTGCCAGTTACGCGCCCGCGAAAACATGAAAAATCGACTTACAGCATATTCCATAGCAGACGACACCTGTTGCTTAAGTCAAATATAGGGATTTTGTTTTTCATATTCTCTTACTAGGGCCATTGAAATGGCATTGATACTTTGAATATGGTAAGATGATCAATGTACAGTGTAGAAATCCCAGGAAATAGTGTCACAAGTGGCTTAAAAAACTGAAAACTCTCTCAGTAGCAACTGATTTCTATTGCATAAATCAAACAAAGGGAACTAAATTTTTATTATTTTTTTTTTAATCTCTTTTTATACCGTGACAAGAAATCCAGTTGCATTTACTACCATCTCATACATGCCAGTTATGCGCCCGAAAAAAGCATGAAAAATCAACTTACGGCACATTCCATAGCAGACGACACCTGTTGCTTAAGTCAAATATAGGGAATTTTTTTTTTTCATTTTCTCTTACTAGGGCCATTGAATTGGTTACGATGACTATCGCACCCATACGTGACCGTTACGTGCTGTGCATAAAATCATAAAATAAACTTGGACACTTTCGGAGGCAACTGATACCTGTTGCACAAATCAAAGAAAGGTAAACCAAATTTGTTTTCTTACCAGGGTCACGAAAAACATTGATCCAATTTTGGTGACCGTGTGAGTCATAAGTCGATTTTATGTTTAACCACTGCGCAAAAACATTGATTCAGAAGCAACGGGTTGCTGTTGCATAAACTTTTTCCAACAAGAAATCTTGTTCTTGTTTGAAGAATTTAGAAATAGGCCAATGAAATACAATAAGATGTAAGAATGACTAATAACAAAAATAGGTAAAATAGATAAAATGGCAAAGTTGGGGATTTAACCTTTGACCATCAGGACCCAAAAAAGGTCTTGGTCCAGGGGTCAAACCCTCTTTGCCATCGAATAGGCTGAAATGACCCGAAGATTTAACCATAGATATACAGAGATTTCCCCCCCTTCCAATCAGCCAATCAAATCTCAGGCCTCTATTAAATTATCCAATCACAGAAGCTTTTAGAAAATCAAAATGGCGTCCAATCAGCCAATCAAATCTCATCCCTCTCTTCAAATTATCCAATCAGAAAAGCTTTGAGAAATTCAATATTGCACCCAATCAGCCAATCAAATTGCAGACACACCCCCAGAATCATCCAATCAGAAAGCTTTGAGCCATTTGAAATGGCGCCCGAAAATATCGATAGAAAACAGTGAACAAGAATCGGCATAAAAGTGGATTTCAAGTCTTCTTTGAAGGCTGTTATGCAGTCCTTGGCAAACTGCCAGGCATGCACCCTACACATATGCCAGATTTCACTGAAAATGGACGAAAATTTAAGAAAACAGGGTGACAGAAGACCTTGTTTTGGTGCCTTCTAGCACCTTGCAAGAGTGACTTCCCCTGATCCCATGATCCCTTGATTCAATTTGCTTTTTTAATTCAGGCCAACTGCCATACTGTACATTGATACTTTAAATATGCTAAGATGATCAATGTACAGTGTATAAAACCCCAGAAAATAAGAAAATAATGTCACAAGTGGCTAAAAAAGACTGAAAACTCTTTCAGTAGCAACTGCTTCCTATTGCATAAATCAAACAAAGGGAACTAAATTTTAATTTTTTTTTAAATCTCTTTTTACCGTAACAAGAAACCCAGTTACGTTGAATACCGTCTCATACGTGCCAGTTACGCACCCGCAAAAACACGAAAAATCGACTTACGGCACATTCCATAGCCTACGACACCTGTTGCTTAAGTCAAATATAGGGAATTTTTTTTGTTCTTTTTTCTCTTACTAGGGCCATTTTATTGGCATTGATACTTTGAATATGATCAGATGATCAATGTAGAGTGTAGAAACCCCAGAAGATAATGTCACAAGTGACTAAAAAAGACTGAAAACTCTTTCAGTAGCAACTGATTTCTATTGCATAAATCAAACAAAGGGAACTAAAGTTTAATTTTTTTTTTAATCCCTTTCTATACAATGACAAGAAATCCAGTTGTGTTGACTACCGTCTCATACGTGCAAGTTACGCGCCCGCGAAAACATGAAAAATCGACTTACAGCATATTCCATAGCAGACGACACCTGTTGCTTAAGTCAAATATAGGGATTTTGTTTTTCGTTTTCTCTTACTAGGGCCATTGAAATGGCATTGATACTTTGAATATGGTAAGATGATCAATGTACAGTGTAGAAATCCCAGGAAATAGTGTCACAAGTGGCTTAAAAAACTGAAAACTGTCTCAGTAGCAACTGATTTCTATTGCATAAATCAAACAAAGGGAACTAAATTTTTATTATTTTTTTTTTAATCTCTTTTTATACCGTGACAAGAAATCCAGTTGCGTTTACTACCATCTCATACATGCCAATTATGCGCCCGCAAAAAACATGAAAAATCAACTTACGGCACATTCCATAGCAGACGACACCTGTTGCTTAAGTCAAATATAGGGATTTTTTTTTTTCATTTTCTCTTACTAGGGCCATTGAATTGGTTATGATGACTATCGCACCCATACGTGACCGTTACGTGCTGTGCATAAAATCATAAAATAAACTTGGACACTTTCGGAGGCAACTGATACCTGTTGCACAAATCAAAGAAAGGTAAACCATATTCGTTTTCTTACCAGGGTCACGAAAAACATTGATCCAATTTTGGTGACCGTGTGAGTCATAAGTCGATTTTATGTTTAACCGCTGCGCAAAAACATTGATTCAGAGGCAACGGGTTGCTGTTGCATAAACTTTTTCCAATAACAAATCTTGTTCTTGTTTGAAGAATTTAGAAAAAGGCCAATGAAATACAATAAGATGTAAGAATGACTAATAACAAAAATAGGTAAAATAGATAAAATGGCAAAGTTGGGGATTTAACCTTTGACCATCAGGACCCAAAAAAGGTCTTGGTTCAGGGGTCAAACCCTCTTTGCCAATCAATACGCTGAAATGACCCGAAGATTTAACCATAGATATACAGAGATTTCCCCCCCCTTCCAATCAGCCAATCAAATCTCAGGCCTCTATTAAATTATCCAATCACAGAAGCTTTTAGAAAATCAAAATGGCGTCCAATCAGCCAATCAAATCTCATCCCTTTCTTCAAATTATCCAATCAGAAAAGCTTTGAGAAATTCAATATTGCACCCAATCAGCCAATCAAATTGCAGACACACCCCCAGAATCATCCAATCAGAAAGCTTTGAGCCATTTGAAATGGCGCCCGAAAATATCGATAGAAAACAGTGAACAAGAATCGGCATAAAAGTGGATTTTAAGTCTTCTTTGAAGGCTGTTATGCAGTCCTTGGCAAACTGCCAGGCATGCACCCTCCACATATGCCAGATTTCACTGAAAATGGGCGAAAATTTAAGAAAACAGAGTGACAGAAGACCTTGTTTTGGTGCCTTCTAGCACCTTGCAAGAGTGACTTCCCCTGATCCCTTGATCCCTTGATTCAATTTGCTTTTCTAATTCAGGCCAACTGCCATACTGTACATTGATACTTTAAATATGCTAAGATGATCAATGTACAGTGTATAAAACCCCAGAAAATAAGAAAATAATGTCACAAGTGGCTAAAAAAGACTGAAAACTCTTTCAGTAGCAACTGCTTCCTATTGCATAAATCAAACAAAGGGAACTAAATTTTAATTTTTTTTTAAATCTCTTTTTACCGTAACAAGAAACCCAGTTACGTTGAATACCGTCTCATACGTGCCAGTTACGCACCCGCAAAAACACGAAAAATCGACTTACGTCACATTCCATAGCAGACTACACCTGTTGCTTAAGTCAAATATAGGGAATTTTTTTTGTTCTTTTTTCTCTTACTAGGGCCATTGAAATGGCATTGATACTTTGAATATGGTAAGATGATCAATGTAGAGTGTAGAAACCCCAGAAGATAATGTCACAAGTGCCTAAAAAAGACTGAAAACTCTTTCCGTAGCAACTGATTTCTATTGCATAAATCAAACAAAGGGAACTAAATTTTTATTTTTTTTTTTTAATCTCTTTCTATACAATGACAAGAAATCCAGTTGTGTTGACTACCGTCTCATAAGTGCCAGTTACGCGCCCGCGAAAACATGAAAAATCGACTTACAGCATATTCCATAGCAGACGACACCTGTTGCTTAAGTCAAATATAGGGATTTTGTTTTTCGTTTTCTCTTACTAGGGCCATTGAAATGGCATTGATACTTTGAATATGGTAAGATGATCAATGTACAGTGTAGAAATCCCAGGAATAGTGTCACAAGTGGCTTAAAAAACTGAAAACTCTCTCAGTAGCAACTGATTTCTATTGCATAAATCAAACAAAGGGAACTAAATTTTTATTTTTTTTTTAATCTCTTTTTATACCGTGACAAGAAATCCAGTTGCGTTTACTACCATCTCATACATGCCAGTTATGCGCCCGCGAAAACATGAAAAATCAACTTACGGCACATTCCATAGCAGACGACACCTGTTGCTTAAGTCAAATATAGGGATTTTTTTTTTTCATTTTCTCTTACTAGGGCCATTGAATTGGTTATGATGACTATCGCACCCATACGTGACCGTTACGTGCTGTGCATAAAATCATAAAATAAACTTGGACACTTTCGGAGGCAACTGATACCTGTTGCACAAATCAAAGAAAGGTAAACCAAATTCGTTTTCTTACCAGGGTCACGAAAAACATTGATCCAATTTTGGTGACCGTGTGAGTCATAAGTCAATTTTATGTTTAACCGCTGCGCAAAAACATTGATTCAGAAGCAACGGGTTGCTGTTGCATAAACTTTTTCCAATAAGAAATCTTGTTCTTGTTTGAAGAATTTAGAAATAGGCCAATGAAATACAATAAGATGTAAGAATGACTAATAACAAAAATAGGTAAAATAGATAAAATGGCAAAGTTGGGGATTTAACCTTTGACCATCAGGACCCAAAAAAGGTCTTGGTGCAGGGGTCAAACCCTCTTTGCCATCGAATAGGCTGAAATGACCCGAAGATTTAACATAGATATACAGAGATTTCCCCCCCCTTCCAATCAGCCAATCAAATCTCAGGCCTCTATTAAATTATCCAATCACAGAAGCTTTTAGAAAATCAAAATGGCGTCCAATCAGCCAATCAAATCTCATCCCTCTCTTCAAATTATCCAATCAGAAAAGCTTTGAGAAATTCAATATTGCGCCCAATCAGCCAATCAAATTGCAGACACACCCCCAGAATCATCCAATCAGAAAGCTTTGAGCCATTTGAAATGGCGCCCGAAAATATCGATAGAAAACAGTGAACAAGAATCGGCATAAAAGTGGATTTTAAGTCTTCTTTGAAGGCTGTTATGCAGGCCTTGGCAAACTGCCAGGCATGCACCCTCCACATATGCCAGATTTCACTGAAAATGGGCGAAAATTTAAGAAAACAGGGTGACAGAAGACCTTGTTTTGGTGCCTTCTAGCACCTTGCAAGAGTGACTTCCCCTGATCCCTTGATCCCTTGATTCGATTTGCTTTTCTAATTCAGGCCAACTGCCATACTGTACATTGATACTTTAAATATGCTAAGATGATCAATGTACAGTGTATAAAACCCTAGAACATAAGAAAATAATGTCACAAGTGGCTAAAAAAGACTGAAAACTCTTTCAGTAGCAACTGCTTCCTATTGCATAAATCAAACAAAGGGAACTAAATTTTAATTTTTTTTTAAATCTCTTTTTACCGTAACAAGAAACCCAGTTACGTTGAATACCGTCTCATATGTGCCAGTTACGCACCCGCAAAAACACGAAAAATCGACTCACAGCACATTCCATAGGAGACTATACCTGTTGCTTAAGTCAAATATAGGGAATTTTTTTTGTTCTTTTTTCTCTTACTAGGGCCATTTTATTGGCATTGATACTTTGAATATGCTCAGATGATCAATGTAGAGTGTAGAAACCCCAGAAGATAATGTCACAAGTGCCTAAAAAAGACTGAAAACTCTTTCAGTAGCAACTGATTTCTATTGCATAAATCAAACAAAGGGAACTAAATGTTTATTTTTTTTTTAATCTCTTTCTATACAATGACAAGAAACCCAGTTGTGTTGACTACCGTCTCATACGTGCCAGTTACGCGCCCGCGAAAACATGAAAAATCGACTTACAGCATATTCCATAGCAGACGACACCTGTTGCTTAAGTCAAATATAGGGATTTTGTTTTTCGTTTTCTCTTACTAGGGCCATTGAAATGGCATTGATACTTTGAATATGGTAAGATGATCAATGTACAGTGTAGAAATCCCAGGAAATAGTGTCACAAGTCGCTTAAAAAACTGAAAACTCTCTCAGTAGCAACTGATTTCTATTGCATAAATCAAACAAAGGGAACTAAATTTTTATTTTTTTTTTTAATCTCTTTTTATACCGTGACAAGAAATCCAGTTGCGTTTACTACCATCTCATACATGCCAGTTATGCGCCCGCGAAAACATGAAAAGTCAACTTACGGCACATTCCATAGCAGACGACACCTGTTGCTTAAGTCAAATATAGGGTTTTTTTTTTTTTCATTTTCTCTTACTAGGGCCATTGAATTGGTTATGATGACTATCGCACCCATACGTGACCGTTACGTGCTGTGCATAAAATCATAAAATAAACTTGGACACTTTCGGAGGCAACTGATACCTGTTGCACAAATCAAAGAAAGGTAAACCAAATTCGTTTTCTTACCAGGGTCACGAAAAACATTGATCCAATTTTGGTGACCGTGTGAGTCATAAGTCGATTTTATGTTTAACCGCTGCGCAAAAACATTGATTCAGAAGCAACGGGTTGCTGTTGCATAAACTTTTTCCAATAAGAAAACCTGTTCTTGTTTGAAGAATTTAGAAATAGGCCAATGAAATACAATAAGATGTAAGAATGACTAATAACAAAAATAGGTAAAATAGATAAAATGGCAAAGTTGGGGATTTAACCTTTGACCATCAGGACCCAAAAAAGGTCTTGGTGCAGGGGTCAAACCCTCTTTGCCATCGAATAGGCTGAAATGACCCGAAAATTTAACATAGATATACAGAGATTTCCCCCCCCCCCCTTCCAATCAGCCAATCAAATCTCAGGCCTCTATTAAATTATCCAATCACAGAAGCTTTTAGAAAATCAAAATGGCGTCCAATCAGCCAATCAAATCTCATCCCTCTCTTCAAATTATCCAATCAGAAAAGCTTTGAGAAATTCAATATTGCGCCCAATCAGCCAATCAAATTGCAGACACACCCCCAGAATCATCCAATCAGAAAGCTTTGAGCCATTTGAAATGGCGCCCGAAAATATCGATAGAAAACAGTGAACAAGAATCGGCATAAAAGTGGATTTTAAGTCTTCTTTGAAGGCTGTTATGCAGTCCTTGGCAAACTGCCAGGCATGCACCCTCCACATATGCCAGATTTCACTGAAAATGGGCGAAAATTTAAGAAAACAGGGTGACAGAAGACCTTGTTTTGGTGCCTTCTAGCACCTTGCAAGAGTGACTTCCCCTGATCCCTTGATTCGATTTGCTTTTCTAATTCATGCCAACTGCCATACTGTACATTGATACTTTAAATATGCTAAGATGATCAATGTACAGTGTAGAAAACCCCAGAAAATAAGAAAATAATGTCACAAGTGGCTAAAAAAGACTGAAAACTCTTTCAGTAGCAACTGCTTCCTACTACATAAATCAAACAAAAGGAACTAAATTTTGATTTTTTTTAAAATCTCTTTTTACCTTAACAAGAAACCCAGTTACGTTGAATACCGTCTCATACGTGCCAGTTATGCACCCGCAAAAACACGAAAAATCGACTTACGGCACATTCCATAGGAGACGACACCTGTTGCTTAAGTCAAATATAGGGAATTTCTTTTGTTCTTTTTTCTCTTACTAGGGCCATTTTATTGGCATTGATACTTTGAATATGCTCAGATGATCAATGTAGAGTGTAGAAACCCCAGAAGATAATGTCACAAGTGCCTAAAAAAGACTGAAAACTCTTTCAGTAGCAACTGATTTCTATTGCATAAATCAAACAAAGGGAACTAAATTTTTATTTTTTTTTAATCTCTTTCTATACAATGACAAGAAATCCAGTTGTGTTGACTACCGTCTCATACGTGCCAGTTACGCGCCCGCGAAAACATGAAAAATCGACTTACAGCATATTCCATAGCAGACGACACCTGTTGCTTAAGTCAAATATAGGGATTTTGTTTTTCGTTTTCTCTTACTAGGGCCATTGAAATGGCATTGATACTTTGAATATGGTAAGATGATCAATGTACAGTGTAGAAATCCCAGGAAATAGTGTCACAAGTGGCTTAAAAAACTGAAAACTCTCTCAGTAGCAACTGATTTCTATTGCATAAATCAAACAAAGGGAACTAAATTTTTATTAATATTTTTTTCATCTCTTTTTATACCGTGACAAGAAATCCAGTTGCGTTTACTACCATCTCATAGATGCCAATTATGCACCCGCGAAAACATGAAAAATCAACTTACGGCACATTCCATAGCAGACGACACCTGTTGCTTAAGTGAAATATAGGGAATTTTTTTTTTCATTTTCTCTTACTAGGGCCATTGAATTGGTTATGATGACTATCGCACCCATACGTGACCGTTACGTGCTGTGCATAAAATCATAAAATAAACTTGGACACTTTCGGAGGCAACTGATACCTGTTGCACAAATCAAAGAAAGGTAAACCAAATTCGTTTTCTTACCAGGGTCACGAAAAACATTGATCCAATTTTGGTGACCGTGTGAGTCATAAGTCAATTTTATGTTTAACCGCTGCGCAAAAACATTGACTCAGAAGCAACGGGTTGCTGTTGCATAAACTTTTTCCAATAAGAAATCTTGTTCTTGTTTGAAGAATTTAGAAATAGGCCAATGAAATACAATAAGATGTAAGAATGACTAATAACAAAAATAGGTAAAATAGATAAAATGGCAAAGTTGGGGATTTAACCCTTGACCATCAGGACCCTAAAACGGTCTTGGTGCAGGGGTCAAACCCTCTTTGCCATCGAATAGGCTGAAATGACCCGAAGATTTAACATAGATATACAGAGATTTTCCCCCCCCCCCTTCCAATCAGCCAATCAAATCTCAGGCCTCTATTAAATTATCCAATCACAGAAGCTTTTAGAAAATCAAAATGGCGTCCAATCAGCCAATCAAATCTCATCCCTCTTTTCAAATTATCCAATCAGAAAAGCTTTGAGAAATTCAATATTGCGCCCAATCAGCCAATCAAATTGCAGACACATCCCCAGAATCATCCAATCAGAAAGCTTTGAGCCATTTGAAATGGCGCCCGAAAATATCGATAGAAAACAGTGAACAAGAATCGGCATAAATGTGGATTTTAAGTCTTCTTTGAAGGCTGTTATGCAGTCCTTGGCAAACTGCCAGGCATGCACCCTCCACATATGCAGACGACACCTGTTGCTTAAGTCAAATATAGGGATTTTGATTTTCGTTTTCTCTTACTAGGGCCATTGAAATGGCATTGATACTTTGAATATGGTAAGATGATCAATGTACAGTGTAGAAATCCCAGGAAATAGTCTCACAAGTGGTTTAAAAAACTGAAAACTCTCTCAGTAGCAACTGATTTCTATTGCATAATGCAAACAAAGGGAACTAAATTTTTATTAATATTTTTTTAATCTCTTTTTATACCGTGACAAGAAATCCAGTTGCGTTTACTACCATCTCATACATGCCAATTATGCGCCCGCGAAAACATGAAAAATCAACTTACGGCACATTCCATAGCAGACGACACCTGTTGCTTAAGTGAAATATAGGGAATTTTTTTTTTCATTTTCTCTTACTAGGGCCATTGAATTGGTTATGATGACTATCGCACCCATACGTGACCGTTACGTGCTGTGCATAAAATCATAAAATAAACTTGGACACTTTCGGAGGCAACTGATACCTGTTGCACAAATCAAAGAAAGGTAAACCAAATTCGTTTTCTTACCAGGGTCACGAAAAACATTGATCCAATTTCGGTGACCGTGTGAGTCATAAGTCAATTTTATGTTTAACCGCTGCGCAAAAACATTGACTCAGAAGCAACGGGTTGCTGTTGCATAAACTTTTTCCAATAAGAAATCTTGTTCTTGTTTGAAGAATTTAGAAATAGGCCAATGAAATACAATAAGATGTAAGAATGACTAATAACAAAAATAGGTAAAATAGATAAAATGGCAAAGTTGGGGATTTAACCTTTGACCATCAGGACCCAAAAAAGGTCTTGGTGCAGGGGTCAAACCCTCTTTGCCATCGAATAGGCTGAAATGACCCGAAGATTTAACATAGATATACAGAGATTTCCCCCCCCCCTTCCAATCAGCCAATCAAATCTCAGGCCTCTATTAAATTATCCAATCACAGAAGCTTTTAGAATATCAAAATGGCGTCCAATCAGCCAATCAAATCTCATCCCTCTCTTCAAATTATCCAATCAGAAAAGCTTTGAGAAATTCAATATTGCGCCCAATCAGCCTATCAAATTGCAGACACACCCCCAAAATCATCCAATCAGAAAGCTTTGAGCCATTTGAAATGGCGCCCGAAAATATCGATAGAAAACAGTGAACAAGAATCGGCATAAAAGTGGATTTTAAGTCTTCTTTGAAGGCTGTTATGCAGTCCTTGGCAAACTGCCAGGCATGCACCCTCCACATATGCCAGATTTCACTGAAAATGGGCGAAAATTTAAGAAAACAGGGTGACAGAAGACCTTGTTTTGGTGCCTTCTAGCACCTTGCAAAAGTGACTTCCCCTGATCCCTTGATCCCTTGATTCGATTTGCTTTTCTAATTCAGGCCAACTGCCATGCTGTACATTGATACTTTAAATATGCTAAGATGATCAATGTACAGTGTATAAAACCCCAGAAAATAAGAAAATAATGTCACAAGTGGCTAAAAAAGACTGAAAACTCTTTCAGAAGCAACAGCTTTCTAATGCATAAATCAAACAAAGGGAACTAAATTTTAATTTATTTTTAAATCTCTTTTTACCGTAACAAGAAACCCAGTTACGTTGAATACCGTCTCATAAGTGCCAGTTACGCACCCGCAAAAACACGAAAAATCGACTTACGGCACATTCCATAGCAGACTATACCTGTTGCTTAAGTCAAATATAGGGAATTTTTTTTGTTCTTTTTTCTCTTACTAGGGCCATTTTATTGGCATTGATACTTTGAATATGCTCAGATGATCAATGTAGAGTGTAGAAACCCCAGAAGATAATGTCACAAGTGCCTAAAAAAGACTGAAAACTCTTTCAGTAGCAACTGATTTCTATTGCATAAATCAAACAAAGGGAACTAAATTTTTATTTTTTTTTAATCCCTTTCTATACAATGACAAGAAATGCAGTTGTGTTGACTACCGTCTCATACGTGCCAGTTACGCGCCCGCGAAAACATGAAAAATCGACTTACAGCATATTCCATAGCAGACGACACCTGTTGCTTAAGTCAAATATAGGGATTTTGTTTTTCGTTTTCTCTTACTAGGGCCATTGAAATGGCATTGATACTTTGAATATGGTAAGATGATCAATGTACAGTGTAGAAATCCCAGGAAATAGTGTCACAAGTGGCTTAAAAAACTGAAAACTCTCTCAGCAGCAACTGATTTCTATTGCATAAATCAAACAAAGGGAACTAAATTTTTATTAATATTTTTTTTAATCTGTTTTTATACCGTGACAAGAAATCCAGTTGCGTTTACTACCATCTCATACATGCCAATTATGCGCCCGCGAAAACATGAAAAATCAACTTACGGCACATTCCATAGCAGACGACACCTGTTGCTTAAGTGAAATATAGGGAATTTTTTTTTTCATTTTCTCTTACTAGGGCCATTGAATTGGTTATGATGACTATCGCACCCATACGTGACCGTTACGTGCTGTGCATAAAATCATAAAATAAAATTGGACACTTTCGGAGGCAACTGATACCTGTTGCACAAATCAAAGAAAGGTAAACCAAATTCATTTTCTTACCAGGGTCACGAAAAACATTGATCCAATTTTGGTGACCGTGTGAGTCATAAGTCGATTTTATGTTTAACCGCTGCACAAAAACATTGATTCAGAAGCAACGGGTTGCTGTTGTATAAACTTTTTCCAATAAGAAATCTTGTTCTTGTTTGAAAAATTTAGAAATAGACCAATGAAATACAATAAGATGTAAGAATGACTAATAAGAAAAATAAATAAAATAGATAAAATGGCAAAGTTGGGGATTTAACCTTTGACCATCAGGACCCAAAAAAGGTCTTGGTGCAGGGGTCAAACCCTCTTTGCCATCGAATAGGCTGAAATGACCCGAAGATTTAACATAGATATACAGAGATTTTCCCCCCCCTTCCAATCGGCCAATCAAATCTCAGGCCTCTATTAAATTATCCAATCACAGAAGCTTTTAGAAAATCAAAATGGCGTCCAATCAGCCAATCAAATCTCATCCCTCTCATCAAATTATCGAATCAGAAAAGCTTTGAGAAATTCAATATTGCGCCCAATCAGCCAATCAAATTGCAGACACACCCCCAGAATCATCCAATCAGAAAGCTTTGAGCCATTTGAAATGGCGCCCGAAAATATCGATAGAAAACAGTGAACAAGAATCGGCATAAAAGTGGATTTTAAGTCTTCTTTGAAGGCTGTTATGCAGTCCTTGGCAAACTGCCAGGCATGCACCCTCCACATATGCCAGATTTCACTGAAAATGGGCGAAAATTTAAGAAAACAGGGTGACAGAAGACCTTGTTTTGGTGCCTTCTAGCACCTTGCAAGAGTGACTTCCCCTGATCCCTTGATCCCTTGATTCGATTTGCTTTTCTAATTCAGGCCAACTGCCATACTGTACATTGATACTTTAAATATGCTAAGATGATCAATGTACAGTGTATAAAACCCCAGAAAATAAGAAAATAATGTCACAAGTGGCTAAAAAAGACTGAAAACTCTTTCAGTAGCAACTGCTTCCTATTGCATAAATCAAACAAAGGGAACTAAATTTTAATTTTTTTTTAAATCTCTTTTTACCGTAACAAGAAACCCAGTTACGTTGAATACCGTCTCATATGTGCCAGTTACGCACCCGCAAAAACACGAAAAATCGACTTACGGCACATTCCATAGCAGACTATACCTGTTGCTTAAGTCAAATATAGGGAATTTTTTTTGTTCTTTTTTCTCTTACTAGGGCCATTTTATTGGCATTGATACTTTGAATATGCTCAGATGATCAATGTAGAGTGTAGAAACCCCAGAAGATAATGTCACAAGTGCCTAAAAAAGACTGAAAACTCTTTCAGTAGCAACTGATTTCTATTGCATAAATCAAACAAAGGGAACTAAATTTTTATTTTTTTTTAATCTCTTTCTATACAATGACAAGAAATCCAGTTGTGTTGACTACCGTCTCATACGTGCCAGTTACGCGCCCGCGAAAACATGAAAAATCGACTTACAGCATATTCCATAGCAGACGACACCTGTTGCTTAAGTCAAATATAGGGATTTTGTTTTTCGTTTTCTCTTACTAGGGCCATTGAAATGGCATTGATACTTTGAATATGGTAAGATGATCAATGTACAGTGTAGAAATCCCAGGAAATAGTGTCACAAGTGGCTTAAAAAACTGAAAACTCTCTCAGTAGCAACTGATTTCTATTGCATAAATCAAACAAAGGGAACTAAATTTTTATTAATATTTTTTTAATCTCTTTTTATACCGTGACAAGAAATCCAGTTGCGTTTACTACCATCTCATACATGCCAATTATGTGCCCGCGAAAACATGAAAAATCAACTTACGGCACATTCCATAGCAGACGACACCTGTTGCTTAAGTCAAATATAGGGAATTTTCTTTTTTCATTTTCTCTTACTAGGGCCATTGAATTGGTTATGATGACTATCGCACCCATACGTGACCGTTACGTGCTGTGCATAAAATCATAAAATAAACTTGGACACTTTCGGAGGCAACTGATACCTGTTGCACAAATCAAAGAAAGGTAAACCAAATTCGTTTTCTTACCAGGGTCACGAAAAACATTACCAATTTTGGTGACCGTGTGAGTCATAAGTCAATTTTATGTTTAACCGCTGCGCAAAAACATTGATTCAGAAGCAACGGGTTGCTGTTGCAAAAACTTTTTCCAATAAGAAATCTTGTTCTTGTTTGAAAAATTTAGAAATAGGCCAATGAAATACAATAAGATGTAAGAATGACTAATAACAAAAATAGGTAAAATAGATAAAATGGCAAAGTTTGGGATTTAACCTTTGACCATCATGACCCAAAAAAGGTCTTGGTGCAGGGGTTAAACCCTCTTTGCCATCGAATAGGCTGAAATGACCCGAATATTTAACATAGATATACAGAGATTTCCCCCCCTTCCAATCAGCCAATCAAATCTCAGGCCTCTCTTAAATTATCCAATCACAGAAGCTTTTAGAAAATCAAAATGGCGTCCAATCAGCCAATCAAATCTCATCCCTCTCTTCAAATTATCCAATCAGAAAAGCTTTGAGAAATTCAATATTGCGCCCAATCAGCCAATCAAATTGCAGACACACCCCCAGAATCATCCAATCAGAAAGCTTTGAGCCATTTGAAATGGCGCCCGAAAATATCGATAGAAAACAGTGAACAAGAATCGGCATAAAAGTGGATTTTAAGTCTTCTTTGAAGGCTGTTATGCAGTCCTTGGCAAACTGCCAGGCATGCACCCTCCACATATGCCAGATTTCACTGAAAATGGGCGAAAATTTAAGAAAACAGGGTGACAGAAGACCTTGTTTTGGTGCCTTCTAGCACCTTGCAAGAGTGACTTCCCCTGATCCCTTGATCCCTTGATTCAATTTGCTTTTCTAATTCAGGCCAACTGCCATACTGTACATTGATACTTTAAATATGCTAAGATGATCAATGTACAGTGTATAAAACCCCAGAAAATAAGAAAATAATGTCACAAGTGGCTAAGAAAGACTGAAAACTCTTTCAGTAGCAACTGCTTCCTATTGCATAAATCAAACAAAGGGAACTAAATTTTATTTTTTTTTTAAATCTCTTTTTACCGTAACAAGAAACCCAGTTACGTTGAATACCGTCTCATACGTGTCAGTTACGCACCCGCAAAAACACGAAAAATCGACTTACGGCACATTCCATAGCAGACTATACCTGTTGCTTAAGTCAAATATAGGGAATTTTTTTTGTTCTTTTTTCTCTTACTAGGGCCATTTTATTGGCATTGATACTTTGAATATGCTCAGATGATCAATGTAGAGTGTAGAAACCCCAGAAGATAATGTCAAAAGTGCCTAAAAAAGACTGAAAACTCTTTCAGTAGCAACTGATTTCTATTGCATAAATCAAACAAAGGGAACTAAATTTTTATTTTTTTTTTAATCTCTTTTTATACCGTGACAAGAAATCCAGTTGCATTTACTACCATCTCATACATGCCAGTTATGCGCCCGCGAAAACATGAAAAATCAACTTACGGCACATTCCGTAGAAGACGACACCTGTTGCTTAAGTCAAATATAGGGAATTTTTTTTTTTCATTTTCTCTTACTAGGGCCATTGAATTGGTTACGATGACTATCGCACCCATACGTGACCGTTACGTGCTGTGCATAAAATCATAAAATAAACTTGGACACTTTCGGAGGCAACTGATACCTGTTGCACAAATCAAAGAAAGGTAAACCAAATTCGTTTCCTTACCAGGGTCACGAAAAACATTGATCCAATTTTGGTGACCGTGTGAGTCATAAGTCGATTTTATGTTTAACCACTGCGCAAAAACATTGATTCAGAAGCAACGGGTTGCTGTTGCTTAAACTTTTTCCAATAAGAAATCTTTTTCTTGTTTGAAGAATTTAGAAATAGGCCAATGAAATACAATAAGATGTAAGAATGACTAATAACAAAAATAGGTAAAATAGATAAAATGGCAAAGTTGGGGATTTAACCTTTGACCATCATGACTCAAAAAAGGTCTTGGTGCAGGGGTTAAACCCTCTTTGCCATCGAATAGGCTGAAATGACCCGAAGATTTAACATAGATATAGAGAGATTTCCCCTTTTTCCAATCAGCCAATCAAATCTCAGTCCTCTATTAAATTATCCAATCACAGAAGCTTTTAGAAAATCAAAATGGCGTCCAATCAGCCAATCAAATCTCATCCCTCTCTTCAAATTATCGAATCAGAAAAGCTTTGAGAAATTCAATATTGCACCCAATCAGCCAATCAAATTGCAGACACACCCCCAGAATCATCCAATCAGAAAGCTTTGAGCCATTTGAAATGGCGCCCGAAAATATCGATAGAAAACAGTGAACAAGAATCGGCATAAAAGTGGATTTTAAGTCTTCTTTGAAGGCTGTTAGGCAGTCCTTGGCAAACTGCCAGGCATGCACCCTCCACATATGCCAGATTTCACTGAAAATGGGCGAAAATTTAAGAAAACAGGGTGACAGAAGACCTTGGTTTGGTGCCTTCTAGTACCTTGCAAGAGTGACTTCCCCTGATCCCTTGATCCCTTGATTCAATTTGCTTTTCTAATTCAGGCCAACTGCCATACTGTACATTGATACTTTAAATATGCTAAGATGATCAATGTACAGTGTATAAAACCCCAGAAAATAAGAAAATAATGTCACAAGTGGCTAAAAAAGACTGAAAACTCTTTCAGTAGCAACTGCTTCCTATTGCATAAATCAAACAATGGGAACTAAATTTTAATTTTGTTTTAAATCTCTTTTTACCATAACAAGAAACCCAGTTACGTTGAATAGCATCCCATACGTGCCAGTTACGCACCCGCAAAAACACAAAAAATCGACTTACGGCACATTCCATAGCAGACGACACCTGTTGCTTAAGTCAAATATAGGGAATTTTTTTTTTTCTTTTTTCTCTTACTAGGGCCATTTTATTGGCATTGATACTTTGAATATGCTCAGATGATCAATGTAGAGTGTAGAAACCCCAGAAGATAATGTCACAAGTGCCTAAAAAAGACTGAAAACTCTTTCAGTAGCAACTGATTTCTATTGCATAAATCAAACAAAGGGAACTAAATTTTTATTTTTTTTTAATCTCTTTCTATACAATGACAAGAAATCCAGTTGTGTTGACTACCGTCTCATACGTGCCAGTTACGCGCCCGCGAAAACATGAAAAATCGACTTACAGCATATTCCATAGCAGACGACACCTGTTGCTTAAGTCAAATATAGGGATTTTGTTTTTCGTTTTCTCTTACTAGGGCCATTGAAATGGCATTGATACTTTGAATATGGTAAGATGATCAATGTACAGTGTAGAAATCCCAGGAAATAGTGTCACAAGTGGCTTAAAAAACTGAAAACTCTCTCAGTAGCAACTGATTTCTATTGCATAAATCAAACAAAGGGAACTAAATTTTTATTAATATTTTTTTAATCTCTTTTTATACCGTGACAAGAAATCCAGTTGCGTTTACTACCATCTCATACATGCCAATTATGCACCCGCGAAAACATGAAAAATCAACTTACGGCACATTCCATAGTAGACGACACCTGTTGCTTAAGTCAAATATAGGGAATTTTCTTTTTTCATTTTCTCTTACTAGGGCCATTGAATTGGTTATGATGACTATCGCACCCATACGTGACCGTTACGTGCTGTGCATAAAATCATAA
The DNA here is from genome assembly GCA_946811185.2 of Hippopus hippopus. Classification (NCBI taxonomy): domain Eukaryota; kingdom Metazoa; phylum Mollusca; class Bivalvia; order Cardiida; family Cardiidae; genus Hippopus; species Hippopus hippopus. The sequence continues at coordinate 50,650,328 of OX328104.1, read as the reverse complement.
AATAAAATTGGACACTTTCGGAGGCAACTGATACCTGTTGCACAAATCAAAGAAAGGTAAACCAAATTCGTTTTCTTACCAGGGTCACGAAAAACATTACCAATTTTGGTGACCGTGTGAGTCATAAGTCAATTTTATGTTTAACCGCTGCGCAAAAACATTGATTCAGAAGCAACGGGTTGCTGTTGCAAAAACTTTTTCCAATAAGAAATCTTGTTCTTGTTTGAAAAATTTAGAAATAGGCCAATGAAATACAATAAGATGTAAGAATGACTAATAACAAAAATAGGTAAAATAGATAAAATGGCAAAGTTTGGGATTTAACCTTTGACCATCATGACCCAAAAAAGGTCTTGGTGCAGGGGTTAAACCCTCTTTGCCATCGAATAGGCTGAAATGACCCGAATATTTAACATAGATATACAGAGATTTCACCCCCTTCCAATCAGCCAATCAAATCTCAGGCCTCTCTTAAATTATCCAATCACAGAAGCTTTTAGAAAATCAAAATGGCGTCCAATCAGCCAATCAAATCTCATCCCTTTCTTCAAATTATCCAATCAGAAGAGCTTTGAGAAATTCAATATTGCGCCCAATCAGCCAATCAAATTGCAGACACACCCCCAGAATCATCCAATCAGAAAGCTTTGAGCCATTTGAAATGGCGCCCGAAAATATCGATAGAAAACAGTGAACAAGAATCGGCATAAAAGTGGATTTTAAGTCTTCTTTGAAGGCTGTTATGCAGTCCTTGGCAAACTGCCAGGCATGCACCCTCCACATATGCCAGATTTCACTGAAAATGGGCGAAAATTTAAGAAAACAGGGTGACAGAAGACCTTGTTTTGGTGCCTTCTAGCACCTTGCAAGAGTGACTTCCCCTGATCCCTTGATCCCTTGATTCAATTTGCTTTTCTAATTCAGGCCAACTGCCATACTGTACATTGATACTTTAAATATGCTAAGATGATCAATGTACAGTGTATAAAACCCCAGAAAATAAGAAAATAATGTCACAAGTGGCTAAGAAAGACTGAAAACTCTTTCAGTAGCAACTGCTTCCTATTGCATAAATCAAACAAAGGGAACTAAATTTTATTTTTTTTTTAAATCTCTTTTTACCGTAACAAGAAACCCAGTTACGTTGAATACCGTCTCATACGTGTCAGTTACGCACCCGCAAAAACACGAAAAATCGACTTACGGCACATTCCATAGCAGACTATACCTGTTGCTTAAGTCAAATATAGGGAATTTTTTTTGTTCTTTTTTCTCTTACTAGGGCCATTTTATTGGCATTGATACTTTGAATATGCTCAGATGATCAATGTAGAGTGTAGAAACCCCAGAAGATAATGTCACAAGTGCCTAAAAAAGACTGAAAACTCTTTCAGTAGCAACTGATTTCTATTGCATAAATCAAACAAAGGGAACTAAATTTTTATTTTTTTTTTAATCTCTTTTTATACCGTGACAAGAAATCCAGTTGCATTTACTACCATCTCATACATGCCAGTTATGCGCCTGCGAAAACATGAAAAATCAACTTACGGCACATTCCGTAGAAGACGACACCTGTTGCTTAAGTGAAATATAGGGAATTTTTTTTTTTCATTTTCTCTTACTAGGGCCATTGAATTGGTTACGATGACTATCGCACCCATACGTGACCGTTACGTGCTGTGCATAAAATCATAAAATAAACTTGGACACTTTCGGAGGCAACTGATACCTGTTGCACAAATCAAAGAAAGGTAAACCAAATTCGTTTCCTTACCAGGGTCACGAAAAACATTGATCCAATTTTGGTGACCGTGTGAGTCATAAGTCGATTTTATGTTTAACCACTGCGCAAAAACATTGATTCAGAAGCAACGGGTTGCTGTTGCATAAACTTTTTCCAATAAGAAATCTTTTTCTTGTTTGAAGAATTTAGAAATAGGCCAATGAAATACAATAAGATGTAAGAATGACTAATAACAAAAATAGGTAAAATAGATAAAATGGCAAAGTTGGGGATTTAACCTTTGACCATCATGACTCAAAAAAGGTCTTGGTGCAGGGGTTAAACCCTCTTTGCCATCGAATAGGCTGAAATGACCCGAAGATTTAACATAGATATAGAGAGATTTCCCCTTTTTCCAATCAGCCAATCAAATCTCAGTCCTCTATTAAATTATCCAATCACAGAAGCTTTTAGAAAATCAAAATGGCGTCCAATCAGCCAATCAAATCTCATCCCTCTCTTCAAATTATCCAATCAGAAAAGCTTTGAGAAATTCAATATTGCACCCAATCAGCCAATCAAATTGCAGACACACCCCCAGAATCATCCAATCAGAAAGCTTTGAGCCATTTGAAATGGCGCCCGAAAATATCGATAGAAAACAGTGAACAAGAATCGGCATAAAAGTGGATTTTAAGTCTTCTTTGAAGGCTGTTAGGCAGTACTTGGCAAACTGCCAGGCATGCACCCTCCACATATGCCAGATTTCACTGAAAATGGGCGAAAATTTAAGAAAACAGGGTGACAGAAGACCTTGGTTTGGTGCCTTCTAGTACCTTGCAAGAGTGACTTCCCCTGATCCCTTGATCCCTTGATTCAATTTGCTTTTCTAATTCAGGCCAACTGCCATACTGTACATTGATACTTTAAATATGCTAAGATGATCAATGTACAGTGTATAAAACCCCAGAAAATAAGAAAATAATGTCACAAGTGGCTAAAAAAGACTGAAAACTCTTTCAGTAGCAACTGCTTCCTATTGCATAAATCAAACAATGGGAACTAAATTTTAATTTTGTTTTAAATCTCTTTTTACCATAACAAGAAACCCAGTTACGTTGAATAGCATCCCATACGTGCCAGTTACGCACCCGCAAAAACACAAAAAATCGACTTACGGCACATTCCATAGCAGACGACACCTGTTGCTTAAGTCAAATATAGGGAATTTTTTTTTTTCTTTTTTCTCTTACTAGGGCCATTTTATTGGCATTGATACTTTGAATATGCTCAGATGATCAATGTAGAGTGTAGAAACCCCAGAAGATAATGTCACAAGTGCCTAAAAAAGACTGAAAACTCTTTCAGTAGCAACTGATTTCTATTGCATAAATCAAACAAAGGGAACTAAATGTTTATTTTTTTTTTAATCTCTTTCTATACAATGACAAGAAATCCAGTTGTGTTGACTACCGTCTCATACGTGCCAGTTACGCGCCCGCGAAAACATGAAAAATCGACTTACAGCATATTCCATAGCAGACGACACCTGTTGCTTAAGTCAAATATAGGGAATTTTTTTTTTCTTTTTTCTCTTACTAGGGCCATTTTATTGGCATTGATACTTTGAATATGCTCAGATGATCAATGTAGAGTGTAGAAACCCCAGAAGATAATGTCACAAGTGCCTAAAAAAGACTGAAAACTCTTTCAGTAGCAACTGATTTCTATTGCATAAATCAAACAAAGGGAACTAAATTTTTATTTTTTTTTTTTAATCTCTTTCTATACAATGACAAGAAATCCAGTTGTGTTGACTACCGTCTCATACGTGCCAGTTACGCGCCCGCGAAAACATGACAAATCGACTTACAGCATATTCCATAGCAGACGACACCTGTTGCTTAAGTCAAATATAGGGATTTTGGTTTTCGTTTTCTCTTACTAGGGCCATTTTATTGGCATTGATACTTTGAATATGGTAAGATGATCAATGTACAGTGTAGAAATCCCAGGAAATAGTGTCACAAGTGGCTTAAAAAACTGAAAACTCTCTCAGTAGCAACTGATTTCTATTGCATAAATCGAACAAAGGGAATTAAATTTTTATTTTTTTTTTTTAATCTCTTTTTATACCGTGACAAGAAATCCAGTTGCATTTACCACCATCTCATACATGCCAGTTATGCGCCCGCGAAAACATGAAAAATCAACTTACGGCAAATTCCATAGCAGACGACACCTGTTGCTTAAGTTAAATATAGGGATTTTTTTTTTTTTTTTCATTTTCTCTTACTAGGGCCATTGAATTGGTGACGATGACTATCGCACCCATACGTGATCGTTACGTGCTGTGCATAAAATCATAAAATAAACTTGGACACTTTCGGAGACAACTGATACCTGTTGCACAAATCAAAGAAAGGTAAACCAAATTCGTTTTCTTACCAGGGTTAAGAAAAACATTGATCCAATTTTGGAAACCGTGTGAGTCATAAGTCAATTTTATGTTTAACCGCTGCGCAAAAACATTGATTCAGAGGCAACGGGTTGCTGTTGCATAAACTTTTTCCAATAAGAAATCTTGTTCTTGTTTGAAGAATTTAGAAATAGGCCAATGAAATACAATAAGATGTAAGAATGACTAATAACAAAAATAGGTAAAATAGATAAAATGGCAAAGTTGGGGATTTAACCTTTGACCATCAGGACCCAAAAAAGGTCTTGGTGCAGGGGTCAAACCCTCTTTGCCATCGAATAGGCTGAAATGACCCGAAGATTTAACCATAGATATACAGAGATTTCACCCCCTTCCAATCAGCCAATCAAATCTCAGACCTCTATTAAATTATCCAATCACAGAAGCTTTTAGAAAATCAAAATGGCGTCTAATCAGCCAATCAAATCTCATCCCTCTCTTCAAATTATCCAATCAGAAAAGCTTTGAGAAAATACATATTGCACCCAATCAGCCAATCAAATTGCAGACGCACCCCCAGAATCATCCAATCAGAAAGCTTTGAGCCATTTGAAATGGCGCCCGAAAATATCGATAGAAAACAGTGAACAAGAATCGGCATAAAAGTGGATTTTAAGTCTTCTTTGAAGGCTGTTATGCAGTCCTTGGCAAACTGCCAGGCATGCACCCTCCACATATGCCAGATTTCACTGAAAATGGGCGAAAATTTAAGAAAACAGGTTGACAGAAGACCTTGGTTTGGTGCCTTCTAGCACCTTGCAAGAGTGACTTCCCCTGATCCCTTGATCCCTTGATTCGATTTGCTTTTCTAATTCAGGCCAACTGCCATACTGTACATTGATACTTTAAATATGCTAAGATGATCAATGTACAGTGTATAAAACCCCAGAAAATAAGAAAATAATGTCACAAGTGGCTAAAAAAGACTGAAAACTCTTTCAGTAGCAACTGCTTTCTATTGCATAAATCAAACAAAGGGAACTAAATTTTATTTTTTTTTTAAATCTCTTTTTACCGTAACAAGAAACCCAGTTACGTTGAATACCGTCTCATATGTGCCAGTTACGCACCCGCAGAAACACGAAAAATCGACTTACGGCACATTCCATATCAGACTATACCCGTTGCTTAAGTCAAATATAGGGAATTTTTTTTGTTCTTTTCTCTCTTACTAGGGCCATTTTATTGGCATTGATACTTTGAATATGCTCAGATGATCAATGTAGAGTGTAGAAACCCCAGAAGATAATGTCACAAGTGCCTAAAAAAGACTGAAAACTCTTTCAGTAGCAACTGATTTCTATTGCATAAATCAAACAAAGGGAACTAAATTTTTATTTTTTTTTTTTTAATCTCTTTCTATACAATGACAAGAAATCCAGTTGTGTTGACTACCGTCTCATACGTGCCAGTTACGCGCCCGCGAAAACATGAAAAATCGACTTACAGCATATTCCATAGCAGACGACACCTGTTGCTTAAGTCAAATTATAGGGATTTTGTTTTTCGTTTTCTCTTACTAGGGCCATTGAAATGGCATTGATACTTTGAATATGGTAAGATGATCAATGTACAGTGTAGAAATCCCAGGAAATACTGTCACAAGTGGCTTAAAAAACTGAAAACTCTCTCAGTAGCAACTGATTTCTATTGCATAAATCAAACAAAGGGAACTAAATTTTTATTATTATTTTTTTAATCTCTTTTTATACCGTGACAAGAAATCCAGTTGCGTTTACTACCATCTCATACATGCCAATCATGCGCCCGCGAAAACATGAAAAATCAACTTATGGCACATTCCATAGCAGACGACACCTGTTGCTTAAGTCAAATATAGGGATTTGTTTTTTTCATTTTCTCTTACTAGGGCCATTGAATTGGTTATGATGACTATCGAACCCATACGTGACCGTTACGTGCTGTGCATAAAATCATAAAATAAACTTGGACACTTTCGGAGGCAACTGATACCTGTTGCACAAATCAAAGAAAGGTAAACCAAATTCGTTTTCTTACCAGGGTCACGAAAAACATTAATCCAATTTTGGTGACCGTGTGAGTCATAAGTCGATTTTATGTTTAACCACTGCGGAAAAACATTGATTCAGAAGCAACAGGTTGCTGGTGCATGAACTTTTTCCAATAAGAAATCTTGTTCTTGTTTGAAGAATTTAGAAATAGGCCAATGAAATACAATAAGATGTAAGAATGACTAATAACAAAAATAGGTAAAATAGATAAACTGGCAAAGTTGGGGATTTAACCTTTGACCATCAGGACCCAAAAAAGGTCTTGGTGCAGGGGTCAAACCCTCTTTGCCATCGAATAGGCTGAAATGACCCGAATATTTAACATAGATATACAGAGATTTCCCCACCCCCTTCCAATCAGCCAATCAAATCTCAGGCCTCTATTAAATTATCCAATCACAGAAGCTTTTAGAAAATCAAAATGGCGTCCAATCAGCCAATCAAATCTCATCCCTCTCTTCAAATTATCCAATCAGAAAAGCTTTGAGAAATTCAATATTGCACCCAATCAGCCAATCAAATTGCAGACACACACACAGAATCATCCAATCAGAAAGCTTTGAGCCATTTGAAATGGCGCCCGAAAATATCGATAGAAAACAGTGAACAAGAATCGGCATAAAAGTGGATTTTAAGTCTTCTTTGAAGGCTGTTAGGCAGTCCTTGGCAAACTGCCAGGCATGCACCCTCCACATATGCCAGATTTCACTGAAAATGGGCGAAAATTTAAGAAAACAGGGTGACAGAAGACCTTGTTTTGGTGCCTTCTAGCACCTTGCAAGAGTGACTTCCCCTGATCCCTTGATCCCTTGATTCGATTTGCTTTTCTAATTCAGGCCAACTGCCATACTGTACATTGATACTTTAAATATGCTAAGATGATCAGTGTACAGTGTATAAAACCCCAGAAAATAAGAAAATAATGTCACAAGTGGCTAAAAAAGACTGAAAACTCTTTCAGTAGCAACTGCTTCCTATTGCATAAATCAAACAAAGGGAACTAAATTTTAATTTTTTTTTAAATCTCTTTTTACCGTAACAAGAAACCCAGTTACGTTGAATACCGTCTCATATGTGCCAGTTACGCACCCGCAAAAACACGAAAAACCGACTTACGGCACATTCCATAGCAGACTATACCTGTTGCTTAAGTCAAATATATTGATTTTTTTTTGTTCTTTTTTCTCTTACTAGGGCCATTTTATTGGCATTGATACTTTGAATATGCTCAGATGATCAATGTACAGTGTAGAAACCCCAGAAGATAATGTCACAAGTGCCTAAAAAAATACTGAAAACTCTTTCAGTAGCAACTGATTTCTATTGCATAAATCAAACAAAGGGAACTAAATTTTTATTTTTTTTTTAATCTCTTTCTATACAATGACAAGAAATCCAGTTGTGTTGACTACCGTCTCATACGTGCCAGTTACGCGCCCGTGAAAACATGAAAAATCGACTTACAGCATATTCCATAGCAGACGACACCTGTTGCTTAAGTCAAATATAGGGATTTTGTTTTTCGTTTTCTCTTATTAGGGCCATTGAAATGGCATTGATACTTTGAATATGGTAAGATGATCAATGTACAGTGTAGAAATCCCAGGAAATACTGTCACAAGTGGCTTAAAAAACTGAAAACTCTCTCAGTAGCAACTGATTTCTATTGCATAAATCAAACAAAGGGAACTAAATTTTTATTATTTTTTTTTTAATCTCTTTTTATACCGTGACAAGAAATCCAGAGGCATTTACTACCATCTCATACATGCCAGTTATGCGCCCGCGAAAACATGAAAAATCAACTTACGGCACATTCCATAGCAGACGACACCTGTTGCTTAAGTCAAATATATGGATTTTTTTTTTTTCATTTTCTCTTACTAGGGCCATTGAATTGGTTACGATGACTATCGCACCCATATGTGACCGTTACGTGCTGTGCATAAAATCATAAAATAAACTTGGACACTTCGGGAGGCAACTGATACTTGTTGCATAAATCAAACAAAGGGAACTAAATTTTAATTTTTTTTTAAATCTCTTTTTACCGTAACAAGAAACCCAGTTACGTTGAATACCGTCTCATATGTGCCAGTTACGCACCCGCAAAAACACGAAAAATCGACTTACGGCATATTCCATAGCAGACGACACCTGTTGCTTAAGTCAAATATAGGGAATTTTTTTTGTTCTTTTTTCTCTTACTAGGGCCATTTTATTGGCATTGATACTTTGAATATGCTCAGATGATCAATGTAGAGTGTAGAAACCCCAGAAGATAATGTCACAAGTGCCTAAAAAAGACTGAAAACTCTTTCAGTAGCAACTGATTTCTATTGCATAAATCAAACAAAGGGAACTAAATTTTTATTTTTTTTTTAATCTCTTTCTATACAATGACAAGAAATCCAGTTGTGTTGACTACCGTCTCATACGTGCCAGTTACGCGCCCGCGAAAACATGAAAAATCGACTTACAGCATATTCCATAGCAGACGACACCTGTTGCTTAAGTCAAATATAGGGATTTCGTTTTTCGTTTTCTCTTACTAGGGCCATTGAAATGGCATTGATACTTTGAATATGGTAAGATGATCAATGTACAGTGTAGAAATCCCAGGAAATAGTGTCACAAGTGGCTTAAAAAACTGAAAACTCTCTCAGTAGCAACTGATTTCTATTGCATAAATCAAACAAAGGGAACTAAATTTTTGTTATTTTTTTTTTAATCTCTTTTTATACCGTGACAAAAAATCCAGTTGCGTTTCCTACCATCTCATACATGCCAATTATGCGCCCGCGGAAACATGAAAAATCAACTTACGGCACATTCCATAGCAGACGACACCTGTTGCTTAAGTCAAATATAGGGAATTGTTTTTTTTTCATTTTCTCTTACTAGGGCCATTGAATTGGTTACGATGACTATCGCACCCATACGTGACCGTTACGTGCTGTGCATAAAATCATAAAATAAACTTGGACACTTTCGGAGGCAACTGATACCTGTTGCACAAATCAAAGAAAGGTAAACCAAATTCGTTTTCTTACCAGGGTCACGAAAAACATTGATCCAATTTTGGTGACCGTGTGAGTCATAAGTCGATTTTATGTTTAACCGCTGCGCAAAAACATTGATTCAGAAGCAACGGGTTGCTGTTGCATAAACTTTTTCCAATAAGAAATCTTGTTCTTGTTTGAAGAATTTAGAAATAGGCCAATGAAATACAATAAGATGTAAGAATGACTAATAACAAAAATAGGTAAAATAGATAAAATGGCAAAGTTGGGGATTTAACCTTTGACCATCAGGACCCAAAAAAGGTCTTGGTACAGGGGTCAAACCCTCTTTGCCATCGAATAGGCTGAAATGACCCGAATATTTAACATAGATATACAGAGATTTCTCCCCCCCTTCCAATCAGCCAATCAAATCTCAGGCCTCTATTAAATTATCCAATCACAGAAGCTTTTAGAAAATCAAAATGGCGTCCAATCAGCCAATCAAATCTCATCCCTCTCTTCAAATTATCCAATCAGAAAAGCTTCGAGAAATTCAATATTGCACCCAATCAGCCAATCAAATTGCAGACACATCCCCAGAATCATCCAATCAGAAAGCTTTGAGCCATTTGAAATGGCGCCCGAAAATATCGATAGAAAACAGTGAACAAGAATCGGCATAAAAGTGGATTTTAAGTCTTCTTTGAAGGCTGTTATGCAGTCCTTGGCAAACTGCCAGGCATGCACCCTCCACATATGCCAGATTTCACTGAAAATGGGCGAAAATTTAAGAAAACAGGGTGACAGAAGACCTTGTTTTGGTGCCTTCTAGCACCTTGCAAGAGTGACTTCCCCTGATCCCTTGATCCCTTGATTCGATTTGCTTTTCTAATTCAGGCCAATTGCCATACTGTACATTGATACTTTAAATATGCTAAGATGATCAATGTACAGTGTATAAAACCCCAGAAAATAAGAAAATAATGTCACAAGTGGCTAAAAAAGACTGAAAACTCTTTCAGTAGCAACTGCTTCCTATTGCATAAATCAAACAAAGGGAACTAAATTTTAATTTTTTTTTTAAAATCTCTTTTTACCGTAACAAGAAACCCAGTTACGTTGAATACCGTCTCATATGTACCAGTTACGCACCCGCAAAAACACGAAAAATCGACTTACGGCACATTCCATAGCAGAAGACACCTGTTGGTTAAGTCAAATATAGGGAATTTTTTTTTTTTTTCTTTTTCTCTTACTAGGGCCATTTTATTGGCATTGATACTTTGAATATGCTCAGATGATCAATGTAGAGTGTAGAAACCCCAGGAAATAGTGTCACAAGTGGCTTAAAAAAGACTGAAAACTCTTTCAGTAGCAACTGATTTCTATTGCATAAATCAAACAAAGGGAACTAAATTTTTATTTTTTTTTAATCTCTTTCTATACAATGACAAGAAATCTAGTTGTGTTGACTACCGTCTCATAGGTGCCAGTTACGCGCCCACGAAAACATGAAAAATCGACTTACAGCATATTCCATAGCAGACGACACCTGTTGCTTAAGTCAAATATAGGGATTTTGTTTTTCGTCTTCTCTTAATAGGGCCATTGAAATGGCATTGATACTTTGAATATGGTAAGATGATCAATGTACAGTCTAGAAATCCCAGGAAATAGTGTCACAAGTGGCTTAAAAAACTGAAAACTCTCCCAGTAGCAACTGATTTCTATTGCATAAATCAAACAAAGGGAACTAAATTTCTATTTTTATTTTTTTTAATCTCTTTTTATACCGTGACAAGAAATCCAGTTGCATTTACTACCATCTCATACGTGCCAGTTATGCGTCCACGAAAACATGAAAAATCAACTTACGGCACATTCCATAGCAGACGACACCTGTTGCTTAAGTCAAATATAGGGATTTTTTTTTTTTCATTTTCTCTTACTAGGGCCACTGAATTGGTTACGATGACTATCGCACCCATACGTGACCGTTACGTCCTGTGCATAAAATCATAAAATAAACTTGGACACTTTCGGAGGCAACTGATACCTGTTGCACAAATCAAAGAAAGGTAAACCAAATTCGTTTTCTTACCAGGGTCACGAAAAACATTGATCCAATTTTGGTGACCGTGTGAGTCATAAGTCGATTTTATGTTTAACCGCTGCGCAAAAACATTGATTCAGAAGCAACGGGTTGCTGTTGCATAAACTTTTTCCAATAAGAAATCTTGTTCTTGTTTGAAGAATTTAGAAATAGGCCAATGAAATACAATAAGATGTAAGAATGACTAATAACAAAAATAGGTAAAATAGATAAAATGGCAAAGTTGGGGATTTAACCTTTGACCATCAGGACCCAAAAAAGGTCTTGGTGCAGGGGTCAAACCCTCTTTGCCATCGAATAGGCTGAAATGACCCGAAGATTTAACCATAGATATACAGAGATTTTCCCCCCCTTCCAATCAGCCAATCAAATCTCAGGCCTCTATTAAATTATCCAATCACAGAAGCTTTTAGAAAATCAAAATGGCGTCCAATCAGCCAATCAAATCTCATCCCTCTCTTCAAATTATCCAATCAGAAAAGCTTTGAGAAATTCAATATTGCGCCCAATCGGCCAATCAAATTGCAGACACACCCCCAGAATCATCCAATCAGAAAGCTTTGAGCCATTTGAAATGGCGCCCGAAAATATCGATAGAAAACAGTGAACAAGAATCGGCATAAAAGTGGATTTTAAGTCTTCTTTGAAGGCTGTTATGCAGTCCTTGGCAAACTGCCAGGCATGCACCCTCCACATATGCCAGATTTCACTGAAAATGGGCGAAAATTTAAGAAAACAGGGTGACAGAAGACCTTGTTTTGGTGCCTTCTAGCACCTTGCAAGAGTGACTTCCCCTGATCCCTTGATCCCTTGATTCAATTTGCTTTTCTAATTCAGGCCAACTGCCATACTGTACATTGATACTTTAAATATGCTAAGATGATCAATGTACAGTGTATAAAACCCCAGAAAATAAGAAAATAATGTCACAAGTGGCTACAAAAGACTGAAAACTCTTTCAGTAGCAACTGCTTCCTATTGCATAAATCAAACAAAGGGAACTAAATTTTATTTTTTTTTTAAATCTCTTTTTACCGTAACAAGAAACCCAGTTACGTTGAATACCGTCTCATATGTGCCAGTTACGCACCCGCAAAAACACGAAAAATCGACTTACGGCACATTCCATAGCAGACGACACCTGTTGCTTAAGTCAAATATAGGGAATTTTTTTTGTTCTTTTTTCTCTTACTAGGGCCATTTTATTGGCATTGATACTTTGAATATGCTCAGATGATCAATGTAGAGTGTAGAAACCCCAGAAGATAATGTCACAAGTGCCTAAAAAAGACTGAAAACTCTTTCAGTAGCAACTGATTTCTATTGCATAAATCAAACAAAGGGAACTAAATTTTTATTTTTTTTTAATCACTTTTTATACCGTGACAAGAAATCCAGTTGCGTTTACTGCCATCTCATACATGCCAATTATGCGCCCGCGAAAACATGAAAAATCAACTTACGGCACATTCCATAGCAGACGACACCTGTTGCTAAAGTCAAATACAGGGATTTTTTTTTTTTCATTTTCTCTTACTAGGGCCATTGAATTGGTTACGATGACTATCGCACCCATACGTGACCGTTACGTGCTGTGCATAAAATCATAAAATAAACTTGGACACTTTTGGAGGCAACTGATACCTGTTGCACAAATCAAAGAAAGGTAAAGCAAGTTCGCTTGCTTACTAGGGTCACGAAAAGCATTGATCCAATTTTGGTGACTGTGTGAGTCATAAGTCGATTTTATGTTTAACCGCTGCGCAAAAACATTGATTGAGAAGCAACGGGTTGCTGTTGCATAAACTTTTTCCAATAAGAAATCTTGTTCTTGTTTGAAGAATTTAGAAATAGGCCAATGAAATACAATAAGATGTAAGAATAACTAATAACAAAAATAGGTAAAATAGATAAAATGGCAAAGTTGGGGATTTAACCTTTGACCATCAGGACCCAAAAAAGGTCTTGGTACAGGGGTCTAACCCTCTTTGCCATCGAATAGGCTGAAATGACCCGAAGATTTAACATTGATATACAGAGATTTCCCCACCCCCTTCCAATCAGCCAATCAAATCTCAGGCCTCTATTAAATTATCCAATCACAGAAGCTTTTAGAAAATCAAAATGGCGTCCAATCAGCCAATCAAATCTCATCCCTCTCTTCAAATTATCCAATCAGAAAAGCTTTGAGAAATTCAATATTGCGCCCAATCAGCCAATCAAATTGCAGACACACCCCCAGAATCATCCAATCAGAAAGCTTTGAGCCATTTGAAATGGCGCCCGAAAATATCGATAGAAAACAGTGAACAAGAATCGGCATAAAAGTGGATTTTAAGTCTTCTTTGAAGGCTGTTATGCAGTCCTTGGCAAACTGCCAGGCATGCACCCTCCACATATGCCAGATTTCACTGAAAATGGGCGAAAATTTAAGAAAACAGGATGAAAGAAAACCTTGTTTTGGTGTCTTCTAGCACCTTGCAAGAGTGACTTCCCCTGATTCCTTGATCCCTTGATTCGATTTGCTTTTCTAATTCAGGCCAACAGCCATGCTGTACATTGATACTTTAAATATGCTAAGATGATCAATGTACAGTGTATAAAACCCCAGAAAATAAGAAAATAATGTCACAAGTGGCTAAGAAAGACTGAAAACTCTTTCAGTAGCAACTGCTTCCTATTGCATAAATCAAACAAAGGAAAATAAATTTTAATTTTTTTTAAATCTCTTTTTACCGTAACAAGAAACCCAGTTACGTTGAATACCGTCTGATATGTGCCAGTTACGCACCCGCAAAAACACGAAAAATCGACTTATGGCACATTCCATAGCAGACGACACCTGTTGCTTAAGTCAACTATAGGGAATTGTTTTTATTCTTTTTTCTCTTACTAGGGCCATTTTATTGGCATTGATACTTTGAATATGCTCAGATGATCAATGTAGAGTGTAGAAACCCCAGAAGATAATGTCACAAGTGCCTAAAAAAGACTGAAAACTCTTTCAGTAGCAACTGATTTCTATTGCATAAATCAAACAAAGGGAAATAAATTTTTATTTATTTATTTTTTTTAATCTCTTTCTATACAATGACAAGAAATCCAGTTGTATTGACTACCGTCTCATACGTGTCAGTTACGCGCCCGCGAAAACATGAAAAATCGACTTACAGCATATTCCATAGCAGACGACACCTGTTGCTTAAGTCAAATATAGGGATTTTGTTTTTCGTTTTCTCTTACTAGGGCCATTGAAATGGCATTGATACTTTGAATATGGTAAGATGATCAATGTACATTGTAGAAATCCCGGGAAATAGTGTCACAAGTGGCTTAAAAAACTGAAAACTCTCTCAGTAGCAATTGATTTCTATTGCATAAATCAAACAAAGGGAACTAAATTTTTATTTTTTTTTTTAATCTCTTTTTATACCATGACAAGAAATCCAGTTGTGTTTACTACCATCTCATACATGCCAGTTAAGCGCCCGCGAAAACCTGAAAAATCAACTTACGACACATTCCATAGCAGACGACACCTGTTGCTTAAATCAAATATAGGGATTTTTTTTTTCATTTTCTCTTACTAGGGCCATTGAATTGGTTACGATGACTATCGCACCCATACGTGACCGTTACGTGCTGTGCATAAAATCATAAAATAAACTTGGACACTTTCGGAGGCAACTGATACCTGTTGCACAAATCAAAGAAAGGTAAACCAAATTCGTTTTCTTACCAGGGTCACGAAAAACATTGATTCAATTTTGGTGACTGTGTGAGTCATAAGTCGATTTTATGTTTAACCGCTGCACAAAAACATTGATTCAGAAGCAACGGGTTGCTGTTGCATCAACTTTTTCCAATAAGAAATCTTGTTCTTGTTTGAAGAATTTAGAAATAGGCCAATGAAATACAATAAGATGTAAGAATGACTAATAACAAAAATAGGTAAAATAGATAAAATGGCAAAGTTGGGGATTTAACCTTTGACCATCAGGACCAAAAAAAGATCTTGGTGCAGGGGTCAAACCCTCTTTGCCATCGAATAGGCAGAAATGACCATAAGATTTAACATAGATATACAGAGATTCCCCCCCTTCCAATCAGGCAATCAAATCTCAGGCCTCTATTAAATTATCCAATCACAGAAGCTTTTAGAAAATCAATATGGCGTCCAATCAGCCAATCAAATCTCATCCCTCTTTTCAAATTATCCAATCAGAAAAGCTTTGAGAAATTCAATATTGCGCCCAATCAGCCAATCAAATTGCAGACACACCCCCAGAATCATCCAATCAGAAAGCTTTGAGCCATTTGAAATGGCGCCCGAAAATATCGATAGAAAACAGTAAACAAAAATCGGCATAAAAGTGGATTTTAAGTCTTCTTTGAAAGCTGTTATGCAATCCTTGGCAAACTGCCAGGCATGCACCCTCCACATATGCCAGATTTCACTGAAAATGGGCGAAAATTTAAGAAAACTGGGTGACAGAAGACCTTGTTTTGGTGCCTTCTAGCATCTTGCAAGAGTGACTTCCCCTGATCCCTTGATCCCTTGATTCGATTTGCTTTTCTAATTCAGGCCAACTGCCATACTGTCAATTGATACTTTAGATATGCTAAGATGATCAATGTACAGTGTATAAAATCCCAGAAAATAAGAAAATAATGTCACAAGTGGCTAAAAAAGACTGAAAACTCTTTCAGTAGCAACTGCTTCCTATTGCATAAATCAAACAAAGAGAACTAAATTTTAATTGATTTTTAAATCTCTTTTTACCGTAACAAGAAACCCAGTTACGTTGAATACCGTCTCATACGTGCCAGTTACGCATCCGCAAAAACACAAAAAATCGACTTACGGTACATTCCATAGCAGACGATACCTGTTGCTTAAGTCAAATATAGGGAATTTTTTTTGTTCTTTTTTCTCTTACTAGGGCCATTTTATTGGCATTGATACTTTGAATATGCTCAGATGATCAATGTAGAGTGTAGAAACCCCAGAAGATAATGTCACAAGTGCCTAAAAAAGACTGAAAACTCTTTCAGTAGCAACTGATTTCTATTGCATAAATCAAACAAAGGGAACTAAATTTTTATTTTTTTTTTTTTTAATCTCTTTCTATACAATGACAAGAAATCCAGTTGTATTGACTACCGTCTCACACGTGCCAGTTACGCGCCCGCAAAACCATGAAAAATCGACTTACAGCATATTCCATAGCAGACGACACCTGTTGCTTAAGTCAAATATAGGGATTTTGTTTTTCGTTTTCTCTTACTAGGGCCATTGAAATGGCATTGATACTTTGAATATGGTAAGATGATCAATGTACAGTGTAGAAATCCCAGGAAATAGTGTCACAAGTGGCTTAAAAAACTGAGGGCCCCCGCCACTCGGGGCCTTAGAAATTGGTGGCTGCCTTCGCCTCTGTGGCATATGGGTGGTAAAAGTCCCCAGAAACAGAGGAGACCGATAACAATAAAACTAAAATTAATAAAACAGGTCTAAAATATTTTAATTCAAAGTAAATATTAGAAAAAAAAAAAAAAAAAATAACAGTAACAAAATCAACCTAAATATGAAAATAAAAACACTAAAGTCAATACGATTAAATATTTCCATAAAAAAATAACAAACACAAAATTAAAACATAAAAGTGGCTGAAGAACAAGAGAAATTAAGATCAAATGATTTCCAAAACAAATTATTCATTCCAAAAGTGATTTTTTATTTTTTCATTTTTTGAAAACATATCTTTCCTATACACTTTCCTGTCTCATATACTAACATGCTCATTTGTGTGTGTATCATCTGTGCCAGTGGGTAGCACACTGGAGGAAGAGTATAATAACATCTGTGTATAACATCTGTTTTGTTCTTGTATTCGTCAACACCTTTTCCAATCTCTAGCACTATATGTTTGAAGAATTTGAAACATTTGGCATACTTGTATTTAGAACCTTACCTACAAGTAGAGATCTAGAGTTATCAGCTCTAATCATTAAAGTTATCATGCTAACACTCTATATCTAAACCTTTCTTGATTGAAAATATTTCATTGAGCAAACTTTCTTCTGATAAAAGATTTCTGTCTTTGATTCAGAAGCCACTTGTTTGCCGTGGGTGGCATCTCGTATGCCGGAAAAGGGGATCCTGGTAGTTGAGAGTGCCCAGGGATCTCCAGCACTCAACACACTGCTTTGGCCCTGGCCTCGGATAGACGAGAGGGATGGGTTAGGCCCGACCCGTCTCAGTCGGCTCGGTTTTTTCTTATCTTTTATATTGTTTTCTTTTATAAAGCGGCGGCTGATGGGCTAATTAATAGACCTATAGTTTCTCTTCGCTTAAGGTTTGTTAAGTATAATAGCTATGTAGCTCTGGCGGCGGAAATAGGAAACTCCATTTCCATTAGACGTCCCCTTGTAGGGCTCCGAGGAGGGTGGAGCGCATAGCTATTGAAATTACACTATCAAAATCATGGCTTCCCAAAACAAAAGACCCCGACCGAATAACGAAAACGAAACGTCTTACTTAAACAAGTTCTTGGTTATTAAAAGTGAGGAGGCAAAGCCCATCACATCTCTGTCTCCCTTCATAATAGAAAAAACAGATAGAAAGTTTGATAGGCACTCCAAAATCAGTTAAAAAATTAAAAAACGAACTACTACTCATTGAAACATCAAGAGCAAGTCAGGCTGAATCTCTATTAAAAGTTAAAAAGTTTTACAACTTGAAAGTCTCAGTCTCAGAACACAACTCGCTTAATGAATCCAGAGGAATTGTGAAAGACAGGGTACTGAAAGGAGAAACAGAGGAAAAAATGGTTGAATATCTTGCACCGCAAGGAGTTGTTGCGTGCAAGAGATTCAAAATAAAAAAAAGATAATGTTCAACTTGAAACCAATACACTACTCCTCACTTTTAACACCACCACTTTGCCTCAGAGTATTAGAATCTTTTATCGTACAGTACCAGTGGAACAGTTCATCCCAAATCCTTTGCGCTGTTTTAATTGTGAAAAATTTGGACACCACGAAGACAACTGCAAGCTCACAGATGCAGTAATCTGTGATAGATGTGGTGAATCCAAACACACATCTAGCATCTGCCAAAGACCTTTCAAATGTGTAAATTGTGGTAAAGATCACAGTGCAAGATCAACCAACTGTGAAGTCTGGAAAAGAGAAAAAGAAATTATGAGAATTAAAACAATAAGAAAGATTTCGTACTTTGAGGCAAAAAAACAATATGAGACAGCTTTTGAACCTAGGTACTCTAAGATAGTTCAATCAGCAACAGCAAAACCTCAGACGAGAACTTGTGGAACACAGTATGATCCCGTGGATTTTGAGCAAGGCGCTAAATCTTCCTCGAAATCTACGTCTCCATCTGTCCAACCACCTCAAACATCTGAAACAGGTTCAAAATCTAACCAAACAAAAGACTCTAGTAGATCAAGATCAACTTCTAGAGCTAATTCATGCCCTACTCCACCAAATAAAAGCCAGAAAAATAAACCAGATAAAAAAGAAAAAGATAAACAACAATCAAATAGACAGAAGAAAGGGTCACAGGATCCTATTAAGCTGGCAAATAAATTTGAAAGTTTAGAAGATATGGAATTGGAAATTGACTCCTCAGTCAAATAACTTTTAAGTAAATTCAAAATCCCAATATACAAGTATAATGGGTCAAAACTCAATTTTACAATGGAATTGTAGAGGTCTAAAAGCCAACTTTAATGAACTACTAATTCTTTTGTCTTTATTAAATCCACAAATTTGTTGTCTTCAAGAAACTTTTATAACCCCCAATGATAACTTGGAAGTTCGCAATTATTCTTCCTATCACTACATACATAATGATTGCCAAAGAGCATCTGGTGGTTCTTCTATCATAATACATTCTACGGTACCTCATCGTAAGATAGACTTAAACACAAATCTACAAGCAATAGCAATAAAAGCATCTTTAAATAAGACTATAACAATATGCTCTATCTATATCCCACCAAATAAAAGAATAGATCAAACTGATTTAGAAAATCTTTTACTACAACTACCTCAACCTTACATCATATGTGGTGATTTTAATGGACATAGCGAATTATAGGGTTGTTCAGATACCAATGATAGAGGTAAAATAATTCAAGATTTCATTGCAGAGAATAATTTATGTCTATTTAATTCCAATCAACATACATACCTGCATCCTGGATCAGGTTCTTTCACAGCAATAAATCTTTCACTCTGCCATCCTTCCTTGTACCTTGATTATGAATGGAAAGTATGTGAAGATTCTCATGGAAATGATCATTTTCCTATCATTATACAAGAAACTGAGAAAACAGAAGATGAGAAAATTCCAAAATGGAATTTTAAAAAAGCTAACTGGGAAAAATTCAATATTCTTTGCCATGAAAAATTACTGATTGACAATTTTGAAAATTCAGAAGATCCAATGCTTTCTTTTACTGAAACTTTAATTAACATATCAAATCAGTGCATCCCGAAGATTTCAACAAATATTTTTAAGAAGAAAAAGCCATGGTTTAATGATGATTGTAAAAAAGCTATTAAAAAACGTAAAGACAGTTTAAAACGTTTCAAACAATATCCAACAAAAACAAACTTAAATGTTTGTAAAATTATGAGAGCTAAGGCTCGACGTACTATTAAACAAGCAAAACGATCATCTTGGAAAGATTTCATTTCTAAACTTAATTCTAGAACTCCCATGACAACCATTTGGAATATGTTAAGGAAAATAAATGGAAAGAATCAAACCATGAAACACTCGCATATCAAGGTAGATGACAAAATCTACGAAAGTAAAGAAGAAATCGCTAATATCCTGGGTAAAACTTTCAAAACAAACTCTTCTTCTACAAATTATCAACCACAATTTAAAAAAAACATAAGCAAGAAGCAGAAATGGAAGAACTTAATTTTGAAACGGATACAAATGAAAACTACAACTTACCTTTCACACTATCGGAACTTGAAGATTCTCTAAAAAATGCTCACGATTCTGCTGCAGGTGCAGACGAAGTACACTATCAACTCTTAAAACATTTACCTCGTATTTCATTACAAACTCTGTTAAACATTTTTAACATTATATGGGAACAAGGTATCTTCCCGAAAAGTTGGTCCAAAGCTACAATCATTCCAATTCCTAAGCCAAATAAAGATCATACAAATCCAACAAATTATAGACCCATAGCTTTAACTAGTTGTATATGTAAGACCATGGAGAGAATGATAAACAATAGACTTAATTTTTACCTCGAATCCAATAATATTATATCGGAACATCAATCAGGGTTCCGAAAAAACAGAAGCACGACAGATCAATTAGTACGATTAGAATCTTTTATCAGAAATGCTTTTGTAAAGAAACAACATGTAGTTGCCATATTTTTTTATCTAGAAAAAGCTTATGACACCACGTGGAAACATGGCATTTTAAAAGATATTCATAAAATTGGATTAAGGGGAAATCTACCCAAGTTTATTTCAAACTTTTTATCAAATAAATCTTTCAAAGTTAAAGTAGGCACATCTTTTTCTGATGACTATGAACAAGAACAGGGAGTTCCTCAAGGAAGTATCCTCTCACCTACTCTGTTCAATATCAAGATTAACAATATTGTAAAATATTTAGATGACGAGGTGAACTATTCCTTATATGTGGATGATTTTTTAATATGTTACAGGTCCAAAGATATGAAAACAATTGAAACTAAGCTTCAAAATAATTTAGACAAAATTGAGAAATGGACTATAGAAAATGGTTTTAAATTTTCCAAGACAAAGACAAACTGTGTACACTTCTGCCAAGAGCACAGGTTGCACTTGGATCCATCGCTGAAAATATATAATAATCCAATTCCAATAATAGATCAAGCAAAATTTTTAGGAGTTATCTTTGACAAAAAACTTTCTTTCATACCACATATCAATGCTTTGAAACTGAAATGTCAAAAAGCTTTAAATGTTTTAAAAATACTTGCCCACTCTGACTGGGGAGAAGATAAGAAAACTCTTTTAAATCTATACAGATTTTTAATACGCTCAAAACTGGATTATGGATGTATTATATATGGCTCTGCACGAAAAAGCTACCTAAAAAAGTTGGACACTATTCATCATCAGGGTCTTCGGTTAGCTTTGGGAGCTTTCCGTACGTCACCTGTTCAAAGTTTGTATTCAGAGGCCCAGGAGCCATCCTTATATGATAGAAGGAAAAAACTGTCCTTACAATACGTAACTAAACTGGCTTCAAATACAAAAAATCCGGTTTACAATGACATTTTTAATCCACCCAACAAAATACTCTTTCAAAATAAACCTATTTTTATCAAACCACTTGGTCTACGAGTTGAACCTCTTCTCAATGAGTCAAACATAAATGTAAAGAATATTAAACCCTTTAAACTTCCTGTAAAAGAGCCGTGGACCATAGATCCACCAAATATTATTTTTGATCTCAACGTAAATAAGAAATCAGTTACAAATCCATTATTTTATCAAAATAAATTTTTAGAAATCAAATCACAGTATAAAGATTACATTTCAATTTATACTGATGGTTCGAAACAAGACAATAAAGTTGGTTGCGCTTCAGTACACAAGCAAGAAACTGCCAAAATAAGACTACCAGATCATAGCTCTATTTTTTCAGCAGAAGCTGTAGCTTTAAACATTGCTCTCTGTTCAATACAAAACAATAATAACAAGAAATTCATAGTTTTTTCTGATTCAATGTCAATTTTACAATCTTTAAAACATCCTGATAACCCAAATCCACTGATTCAACAATTTTTCAGAAAATATATTTATTTATGTAGATCAAAGACAATAATATTCTGCTGGATACCCAGCCACATTAATATAAAAGGTAATGAAATAGCTGATCAAGAAGCAAAGGATGCTGTAAATATGAACATAGCCAACATAAAAATTCCTTATACTGACAAAAAACAACAAATAAATGAATTTATGTCAAATTAAATGGCAACAATGTTTTAACAACAAGCTTTTAGCAATCAAGACAAATTTTAATGATAAATATGAATTTTATTGTAACCGAAAAAGTCAAGTAATTTTAACAAGATGTCGTGTGGGACACTCAAGGTTTTCACATGTGCATCTTTTAAATAATGAGAGAGCACCACAATGTATAAACTGTAATGAACCTTTAACTATAAAACATATTTTATTAAACTGTAAAAATTTCGACCGTATACGCTCAAAACATTTTAGTGTTGATAGCATACAAAATTTATTTTTACATGTACAACAGAATAACATTTTAGAATACCTAAAAGAGATATATTTTTATAATAAAATATAGACTCTAATATAGACTTTAAGTATCAAATTAACATTTTATTATTCCATTTCTAAATATTACCTTCATGCGCGCTAAATGACCACAGCTGTCGATGCGCCTGAAGACACCAAATAATAATAATAATAATAAAAAAATGAATACTCTCTCAGTAGCAACTGATTTCTATTGCATAAATCAAACAAAGGGAACTAAATTTTTATATATTTTTTTTAATGTCTTTTTATTCCGTGACAAGAAATCCAGTTGCGTTTACTACCATCTCATACATGCCAGTTATGCGCCCGCAAAAACATGAAAAATCAACTTACGGCACATTCCATAGCAGACGACACCCGTTGCTTAAGTTAAATATAGGGATTTTTTTTTTTTTTTTTTCCTCTTACTAGGGCCATTGAATTGGTTACGATGACTATCGCACCCATACGTGACCGTTACGTGCTGTGCATAAAATCATAAAATAAACTTGGACACTTTCGGAGTCAACTGATACCTGTTGCACAAATCAAAGAAAGGTAAACGAAATTCGTTTTCTTACTAGGGTCACGAAAAACGTTGATCCAATTTTGGTGACCGTGTGAGTCATAAGTCGATTTTATGTTTAACCGCTGCGCAAAAACATTGATTCAGAAGCAACGGTTGCTGTTGCATAAACTTTTTCCAATAAGAAATCTTGTTCTTGTTTGAAGAATTTAGAAATAGGCCAATGAAATACAATAAGATGTAAGAATGACTAATAACAAAAATACGTAAAATAGATAAAACGGCAAAGTTGGGGATTTAACCTTTGACCATCAGGACCCAAAAAAGGTCTTGGTGCAGGGGTCAAACCCTCTTTGCCATCGAATAGGCTGAAATCACCCGAAGATTTAACATAGATATACAGAGATTTCCCCCCCCCTTCCAATCAGCCAATCAAATCTCAGGCCTCTATTAAATTATCCAATCACAGAAGCTTTTAGAAAATCAAAATGGCGTCCAATCAGCCAATCAAATTTCATCCCTCTCTTCAAATTATCCAATCAGAAAAGCTTTGAGAAATTCAATATTGCGCCCAATCAGCCAATCAAATTGCAGACACACCCCCAGAATCATCCAATCAGAAAGCTTTGAGCCATTTGAAATGGCGCCCGAAAATATCGATAGAAAACAGTGAACAAGAATCGGCATAAAAGTGGATTTTAAGTCTTCTTTGAAGGCTGTTATGCAGTCCTTGGCAAACTGCCAGGCATGCACCCTCCACATATGCCAGATTTCACTGAAAATGGGTGAAAATTTAAGAAAACAGGGTGACAGAAGACCTTGTTTTGGTGCCTTCTAGCACCTTGCAAGAGTGACTTCCCCTGATCCCTTGATCCGATTTGCTTTTCTAATTCAGGCCAACTGCCATACTGTACATTGATACTTTAAATATGCTAAGATGATCAATGTACAGTGTATAAAACCCCAGAAAATAAGAAAATAATGTCACAAGTGGCTAAAAAAGACTGAAAACTCTTTCAGTAGCAACTGCTTCCTATTGCATAAATCAAACAAAGGGAACTAAATTTTAATTTTTTTTTACATGTCTTTTTACCGTAACAAGAAACCCAGTTACGTTGACGACCGTCTCATACGTGCCAGTTACGTACCCGCAAAAACACCAAAAATCAACTTACGGCACATTCCATAGCAGACAACACCTGTTGCTTAAGTCAAATATAGGGAGTTTTTTTTGTTCTTTTTTCTCTTACTAGGGCCATTTTATTGGCATTGATACTTTGAATATGCTCAGATGATCAATGTAGAGTGTAGAAACCCCAGAAGATAATGTCACAAGTGCCTAAAAAAGACTGAAAACTCTTTCAGTAGCAACTGATTTCTATTGCATAAATCAAACAAAGGGAACTAAATTTTTATTTTATTCTTATTCTCTTTCTATACAATGACAAGAAATCCAGTTGTGTTGACTACCGTCTCATACGTGCCAGTTACACGCCCGCGAAAACATGAAAAGTCAACTTACAGCATATTCCATAGCAGACGACACCTGTTGCTTAAGTCAAATATAGGGATTTTTCTTTTTTTCTTTTTCTCTTACTAGGGCCATTGAATTGGTTACGATGACTATCGCACCCATACGTGATCGTTACTTGCTGTGCATAAAATCATAAAATAAACTTGGACACTTTCGGAGGCAACTGATACCTGTTGCACAAATCAAAGAAAGGTAAACCAAATTCGTTTTCTAACCAGGTTCATGAAAAACATTGATCCAATTTTGGTGACCATGTGAGTCATAAGTCGATTTTATGTTTAACCGCTGCGCAAAAACATTGATTCAGAAGCAACGGGTTGCTGTTGCATAAACTTTTTCCAATAAGAAATCTTGTTCTTGTTTGAAGAATTTAGAAATAGGCCAATGAAATACAATAAGATGTAAGAATGACTAATAACAAGAATAGGTAAAATAGATAAAATGGCAAAGTTGGGGATTTAACCTTTGACCATCAGGACCCAAAAAAGGTCTTGGTGCAGGGGTCAAACGCTCTTTGCCATCGAATAGGATGAAATGACCCGAAGATTTAACATAGATATACAGAGATTTTCCCCCCCTTCCAATCAGCCAATCAAATCTCAGGCCTCTATTAAATTATCCAATCACAGAAGCTTTTAGAAAATCAAAATGGCGTCCAATCAGCCTATCAAATCTCATCCCTCTCTTCAAATTATCCAATCAGAAAAGCTTTGAGAAATTCAATATTGCGCCCAATCAGCCAATCAAATTGCAGACACGCCCCCTGAATCATCCAATCAGAAAGCTTTGAGCCATTTGAAATGGCGCCCGAAAATATCGATAGAAAACAGTGAACAAGAATCGGCAAAAAAGTGGATTTTAAGTCTTCTTTGAAGGCTGTTATGCAGTCCTTGGCAAACTGCCAGGCATGCACCCTCACATATGCCAGATTTCACTGAAAATAGCCGAAAATTTAAGGAAACAAGGTGACAGAAGACCTTGTTTGGTGCCTTCTAGCACCTTGCAAGAGTGACTTCCCCTGATCCCTTGATCCCTTGATTCGATTTGCTTTTCTAATTCAGGCCAACTGCCATACTGTACATTGATACTTTAAATATGCTAAGATGATCAATGTACAGTGTATAAAACCCCAGAAAATAGGAAAATAATGTCACAAGTGGCTGAAAAAGAATAAAAACTCTTTCAGTAGCAACTGCTTCCTATTGCATAAATCAAACAAAGGGAACTAAATTTTAATTTTTTTTTAAATCTCTTTTTACCATAACAAGAAACCCAGCTACGTTGAATATCGTCTCATACGTGCCAGTTACGCACCCGCAAAAACACCAAAAATCAACTTACGGCACATTCCATAGCAGACAACACCTGTTGCTTAAGTCAAATATAGGGAATTTTTTTTGTTCTTTTTTCCCTTACTAGGGCCATTTTATTGGTATTGATACTTTGAATATGCTCAGATGATCAATGTAGAGTGTAGAAACCCCAGAAGATAATGTCACAAGTGCCTAAAAAAGACTGAAAACTCTTTCAGTAGCAACTGATTTCTATTGCATAAATCAAACAAAGGGAACTAAATTTTTATTTTTTTTTTAATCTCTTTCTATACAATGACAAGAAATCCAGTTGTGTTGACTACCGTCTCATACGTGCCAGTTACGCGCCCGCGAAAACATGAAAAATCGACTTACAGCATATTCTATAGCAGACGTCACCTGTTGCTTAAGTCAAATATAGGGATTTTGTTTTTCGTTTTCTCTTACTAGGGCCATTGATATGGCATTGATACTTTGAATATGGTAAGATGATCAATGTACAGTGTAGAAATCCCAGGAAATAGTGTTACAAGTCGCTTAAAAAACTGAAAATTCTCTCAGTAGCAACTGATTTCTATTGCATAAATCAAACAAAGGGAACTAAATTTTTATTTTATTTTATTTTTTTTTTTAATCTCTTTTTATACCGTGACAAGAAATCTAGTTGCGTTTACTACCATCTCATACATGCCAATTATGCGCCCGCGAAAAGATGAAAAATCAACTTACGGTACATTCCATAGCAGACGACACCTGTTGCTTAAGTCAAATATATGGAATTTTTTTTTTTCATTTTCTCTTACTAGGGCCATTGAATTGGTGACGATGACTATCGCACCCATACGTGACCGTTACGTGCTGTGCATAAAATCATAAAATAAACTTGGACACTTTCGGAGTCAACTGATACCTGTTTCACAAATCAAAGAAAGGTAAGCCAAATTCGTTTTCTTACCAGGGTCACGAAAAACATTGATCCAATTTTGGTGACCGTGTGAGTCATAAGTCGATTTTATGTTTAACCGCTGCGCAAGAACATTGATTCAGAAGCAACGGGTTGCTGTTGCATAAACTTTTTCCAATAAGAAATCTTGTTCTTGTTTGAAGAATTTAGAAATAGGCCAGTGAAATACAATAAGATGTAAGAATGACTAATAACAAAAATACGTAAAATAGATAAAATGGCAAAGTTGGGGATTTAACCTTTTACCAGCAGGACCCGAAAAAGTTCTTGGTGCAGGGGTCAAACCCTCTTTGCCATCGAATAGGATGAAATCACCCGAAGATTTAACATAGATATACAGAGATTTCCCACCCTTTTCCAATCAGCCAATCAAATCTCAGGCCTCTATTAAATTATCCAATCACAGAAGCTTTTAGAAAATCAAAATGGCGTCCAATCAGCCAATCAAATCTCATCCCTCTCTTCAAATTATCCAATCAGAAAAGCTTTGAGAAATTCAATATTGCGCCCAATCAGCCAATCAAATTGCAGACACGCCCCCTGAATCATCCAATCAGAAAGCTTTGAGCCATTTGAAATGGCGCCCGAAAATATCGATAGAAAACAGTGAACAAGAATCGGCATAAAAGTGGATTTTAAGTCTTCTTTGAAGGCTTTTATGCAGTCCTTGGCAAACTGCCAGGCATGCACCCTCCACATATGCCAGATTTCACTGAAAATGGGCGAAAATTTAAGAAAAGAGGGTGACAGAAGACCTTGGTTTGGTGCCTTCTAGCACCTTCCAAGAGTGACTTCCCCTGATCCCTTGATCCCTTGATTCGATTTGCTTTTCTAATTCAGGCCAACTGCCATACTGTACATTGATACTTTAAATATGCTAAGATGATCAATGTACAGTGTATATAACCCCAGAAAAAAAGAAAATAATGTCACAGGTGGCTAAAAAAGACTGAAAACTCTTTCAGTAGCAACTGCTTCCTATTGCATAAATCAAACAAAGGGAACTAATTTTTAATTTTTTTTTAAATCTCTTTTTACCGTAACAAGAAACCCAGTTACGTTGACGACCGTCTCATACGTGCCAGTTAGGCACACGCAAAAATACGAAAAATCGACTTACGGCACATTCCATACCAGACTATACCTGTTGCTTAAGTCAAATATAGGGAATTTTTTTTTGTTCTTTTTTCTCTTACTAGGGCCATTTTATTGGCATTGATACTTTGAATATGCTCAGATGATCAATGTAGAGTGTAGAAACCCCAGGAAATAGTGTCACAAATGGCTTAAAAAAGACTGAAAACTCTTTCAGTAGCAACTGATTTCTATTGCATAAATCAAACAAAGGGAACTGAATTTTTATTTTTTTTTAATCTCTTTCTATACAATGACAAGAAATCCAGTTGTGTTGACTGCCGTCTCATACGTGCCAATTACGCGCCCGCGAAAACATGAAAAATCGACTTACGGCACATTCCATTGCAGACGACACCTGTTGCTTAAGTCAAATATAGGGATTTTTTTTTCTTTTTCTCTTACTAGGGCCATTGAAATGGCATTGATACTTTGAATTTGCTAAGACGATCAATGTACGGTGTAGAAATCCCAGGAAATAGTGTCACAAGTGGCTTAAAAAACTGAAAACTCATTCAGTAGCAACTGATTTCTATTGCATAAATCAAACAAAGGGAACTAAATTTTCATTTTTTTTTAAATCTCTTTTTATACCGTGACAAGAAATTCAGTTACGTTGACTACTGTCTCATACGTGCCAGTTATGCGCCCGCGAAAACATGAAAAATTGACTTATGGCACATTCCATTGCAGACGACACCTGTTGCTTTAGTCAAATATAGGAAATTTTTTTTTTTTTTTTCGTTTTCTCTTACTAGGGCCATTGAATTGGTTACAATGACTATCGCACCCATACGTGACCGTTACGTGCTGTGCATAAAATCATTAAATCAACTTGGACACTTTTGGAGGCAACTGATACCTGTTGCACAAATCAAAGAAAGGTAAACCAAATTCGTTTTCTTACCAGGGTCACGAAAAACATTGAACCACTTTTGGTGACCATGTGAGTCATGAGTCGATTTTATGTTTAACCGCTGCACAAAAACATTGATTCAGAAGCAACCGGTTGCTGTGGCATAAACTTTTTCCAATAAGAAATCTTGTTCTTGTTTGAAGAATTTAGAAATAGGCCAATGAAATACAATAAGATGTAAGAATGACTAATAATAAAAATAGGTAAAATAGATAAAATGGCAAAGTTGGGGATTCAACCTCTGACTATCAGGACCCAGAAAAGGTCTTGGTGCAGGGGTCAAACCCTCTTTGTCAATCAATACGCTGAAATGACCCGAAGATTTAACATAGATATACAGAGATTTCCCGCCCCCCTTCCAATCAGCCAATCAAATCTCAGGCCTCTCTTAAATTATCCAATCACAGAAGCTTTTAGAAAATCAAAATGGCGTCCAATCAGCCAATCAAATCTCATCCCTCTCTTCAAATTATCCAATCAGAAAAGCTTTGAGAAATTCAATATTGCGCCCAATCAGCCAATCAAATTGCAGACACACCCCCAGAATCATCCAATCAGAAAGCTTTGAGCCATTTGAAATGGCGCCCGAAAATATCGATAGAAAACAGTGAACAAGAATCGGCATAAAAGTGGATTTTAAGTCTTCTTTGAAGGCTGTTATGCAGTCCTTGGCAAACTGCCAGGCATGCACCCTCCACATATGCCAGATTTCACTGAAAATGGGCGAACATTTAAGAAAACAGGGTGACAGAAGACCTTGTTTTGGTGCCTTCTAGCTCCTTGCAAGAGTGACTTCCCCTGATCCCTTGATCCCTTGATTCGATTTGCTTTTCTAATTCAGGCCAACAGCCATACTGTACATTGATACTTTAAATATGCTAAGATGATCAATGTACAGTGTAGAAACCCCAGAAAATAAGAAAATAATGTCACAAGTGACTAAAAAAGACTGAAAACTCTTTCAGTAGCAACTGCTTCCTATTGCATAAATCAAAACAAAGGGAACTAAATTTTAATTTTTTTTTTAATCTCTTTTTACCGTAACAAGAAACCCAGTTACGTTGACGACCGTCTCATACGTGCCATATAGGCACCCGCAAAAACACGAAAAATCGACTTACGGCACATTCCATAGCAGACGACACCTGTTGCTTAAGTCAAATATAGGGAATTTTTTTTGTTCTTTTTCTCTTACTAGGGCCATTTTATTGGCATTGATACTTTGAATATGCTAAGATGATCAATGTAGAGTGTAGAAACCCCAGAAGATAATGTCACAAGTGGCTAAAAAAGACTGAAAACTCTTTCAGTAGCAACTGATTTCTATTGCATAAATCAAACAAAGGGAACTAAATTTTTATCTTTTTTTTTTTAAATCTCTTTTTATACAATGACGAGAAATCCAGTTGTGTTGACTACCGTCTCATACGTGTCAGTTACGCGCCCGCAAAAACATGAAAAATCGACTTACGGCACATTCCATTGCAGACGACACCTCTTGCTTAAGTCAAATATAGGGATTTTTTTTTTCTTTTTCTCTTACTAGGGCCATTGAAATGGCATTGATACTTTGAATATGCTAAGATGATCAATGTACGGTGTAGAAATCCCAGGAAATAGTGTCACAAGTGGCTTAAAAAACTGAAAACTCTTTCACTAGCAACTGCTTTCTATTGCATAAATCAAACAAAGGGAACTAAATTTTTATTTTTTTTTAAATCTCTTTTTGTACAATGCCAAGAAATCCAGTTGCGTTGACTACCATCTCATACGTGCCAGTTACGGGCCTGCAAAAACATGAAAAATCGACTTTCGGCACATTTCATTGCAGACGACACCTGTTGCTTAAGTCAAATATAGGGATTTTTTTTTTTTCTTTTTCTCTTACTATTACCATTGAAATGGCATTGATACTTTGAATATGCTAAGATGATCAATGTACGGTGTAGAAATCCCAGGAAATAGTGTCACAAGTGGCTTAAAAAACTGAAAACTCTTTCAGTAGCAACTGATTTCTATTGCATAAATCAAACAAAGGGAACTAAATTTTCATTTTTTTTTAAATCTCTTTTTATACCGTGACAAGAAATTCAGTTACGTTGACTACTGTCTCATACGTGCCAGTTATGCGCCCGCGAAAACATGAAAAATTGACTTATGGCACATTCCATTGCAGACGACACCTGTTGCTTTAGTCAAATATAGGAAATTTTTTTTTTTTTTCGTTTTCTCTTACTAGGGCCATTGAATTGGTTACAATGACTATCGCACCCATACGTGACCGTTACGTGCTGTGCATAAAATCATTAAATCAACTTGGACACTTTTGGAGGCAACTGATACCTGTTGCACAAATCAAAGAAAGGTAAACCAAATTCGTTTTCTTACCAGGGTCACGAAAAACATTGAACCACTTTTGGTGACCATGTGAGTCATGAGTCGATTTTATGTTTAACCGCTGCACAAAAACATTGATTCAGAAGCAACCGGTTGCTGTGGCATAAACTTTTTCCAATAAGAAATCTTGTTCTTGTTTGAAGAATTTAGAAATAGGCCAATGAAATACAATAAGATGTAAGAATGACTAATAATAAAAATAGGTAAAATAGATAAAATGGCAAAGTTGGGGATTCAACCTCTGACTATCAGGACCCAGAAAAGGTCTTGGTGCAGGGGTCTAACCCTCTTTGTCAATCAATACGCTGAAATGACCCGAAGATTTAACATAGATATACAGAGATTTCCCGCCCCCCTTCCAATCAGCCAATCAAATCTCAGGCCTCTCTTAAATTATCCAATCACAGAAGCTTTTAGAAAATCAAAATGGCGTCCAATCAGCCAATCAAATCTCATCCCTCTCTTCAAATTATCCAATCAGAAAAGCTTTGAGAAATTCAATATTGCGCCCAATCAGCCAATCAAATTGCAGACACACCCCCAGAATCATCCAATCAGAAAGCTTTGAGCCATTTGAAATGGCGCCCGAAAATATCGATAGAAAACAGTGAACAAGAATCGGCATAAAAGTGGATTTTAAGTCTTCTTTGAAGGCTGTTATGCAGTCCTTGGCAAACTGCCAGGCATGCACCCTCCACATATGCCAGATTTCACTGAAAATGGGCGAACATTTAAGAAAACAGGGTGACAGAAGACCTTGTTTTGGTGCCTTCTAGCTCCTTGCAAGAGTGACTTCCCCTGATCCCTTGATCCCTTGATTCGATTTGCTTTTCTAATTCAGGCCAACAGCCATACTGTACATTGATACTTTAAATATGCTAAGATGATCAATGTACAGTGTAGAAACCCCAGAAAATAAGAAAATAATGTCACAAGTGACTAAAAAAGACTGAAAACTCTTTCAGTAGCAACTGCTTCCTATTGCATAAATCAAAACAAAGGGAACTAAATTTTAATTTTTTTTTTAATCTCTTTTTACCGTAACAAGAAACCCAGTTACGTTGACGACCGTCTCATACGTGCCATATAGGCACCCGCAAAAACACGAAAAATCGACTTACGGCACATTCCATAGCAGACGACACCTGTTGCTTAAGTCAAATATAGGGAATTTTTTTTGTTCTTTTTCTCTTACTAGGGCCATTTTATTGGCATTGATACTTTGAATATGCTAAGATGATCAATGTAGAGTGTAGAAACCCCAGAAGATAATGTCACAAGTGGCTAAAAAAGACTGAAAACTCTTTCAGTAGCAACTGATTTCTATTGCATAAATCAAACAAAGGGAACTAAATTTTTATCTTTTTTTTTTTAAATCTCTTTTTATACAATGACGAGAAATCCAGTTGTGTTGACTACCGTCTCATACGTGTCAGTTACGCGCCCGCAAAAACATGAAAAATCGACTTACGGCACATTCCATTGCAGACGACACCTCTTGCTTAAGTCAAATATAGGGATTTTTTTTTTCTTTTTCTCTTACTAGGGCCATTGAAATGGCATTGATACTTTGAATATGCTAAGATGATCAATGTACGGTGTAGAAATCCCAGGAAATAGTGTCACAAGTGGCTTAAAAAACTGAAAACTCTTTCACTAGCAACTGCTTTCTATTGCATAAATCAAACAAAGGGAACTAAATTTTTATTTTTTTTTAAATCTCTTTTTGTACAATGCCAAGAAATCCAGTTGCGTTGACTACCATCTCATACGTGCCAGTTACGGGCCTGCAAAAACATGAAAAATCGACTTTCGGCACATTTCATTGCAGACGACACCTGTTGCTTAAGTCAAATATAGGGATTTTTTTTTTCTTTTTCTCTTACTATTACCATTGAAATGGCATTGATACTTTGAATATGCTAAGATGATCAATGTACGGTGTAGAAATCCCAGGAAATAGTGTCACAAGTGGCTTAAAAAACTGAAAACTCTTTCAGTAGCAACTGATTTCTATTGCATAAATCAAACAAAGGGAACTAAATTTTCATTTTTTTTTAAATCTCTTTTTATACCGTGACAAGAAATTCAGTTACGTTGACTACCATCTCATACGTGCCAGTTACGCGCCCACGAAAACATGAAAAATCGACTTACGGCACATTTCATTGCAGACGACACCAGTTGCTTAAGTCAAATATAGGGATTTTTTTTTTCTTTTTCTCTTACTAGGACCATTGAAATGGCATTGATACTTTGAATATGCTAAGATGATCAATGTACGGTGTAGAAATCCCAGGAAATAGTATCACAAGTGGCTTAAAAAACTGAAAACTCTTTCAGTAGCAACTGATTTCTATTGCATAAATCAAACAAAGGGAACTAAATTTTCATTTTTTTTTTAAATCTCTGTTTATACCGTGACAAGAAATCCAGTTGCGTTGACTACTGTCTCATACGTGCCAGTTATGCGCCCGCGAAAACATGAAAAATTGACTTACGGCACATTCCATTGCAGACGACACCTGTTGCTTTAGTCAAATATAGGGAAATTTTTTTTTTCTTTTTCTCTTACTAGGGGGGCCCCCGCCACTCGGGGCCTTAGAAATTGGTGGCTGCCTTCGCCTCTGTGGCATATGGGTGGTAAAAGTCCCCAGAAACAGAGGAGACCGATAATGATAAAAATTAATAAAACAGGTCGAAAATAATTCAATTCAAAGTAAATATTAGAAAATAAATAACAATAACAAAATCAACCTAAATATGAAAATAAAAACACTAAAGTCAATACAATTAAATATTTCTAGAAAATATTAACAAACCCAAAATTAAAACATAAAAGTGGCTGAAGAACAATACAAATTAAGATGAAATGATTTCCAAAACAAATTTTTCATTCAAAAAGTGATTTTTTATTTTTTTTATTTTTTTGAAAAATATCTTTCCTATACACTTTCCTGTCTCATATACTAACATGCTCATTTGTGTGTGTATCATCTGTGCCAGTGGGTAGCACACTGGACGAAGAGTATAACGACATCTGTGTATAACATCTATGTTTTGTTCTTGTATTCGTCAACACCTTTTCCAATCTCTAGCACTATATATTTGAAGAATTTGAAACATTTGGCATACTTGTATTTAGAACCTTATCTACAAGTAGATATCTATAATGGGAACTCTAGTAAGCTCGAAGTTATCAGCTCTAATCATTAAAGTTATCATGCTAACACTCTGTATCTAAACCTTTCTTGATTGAAAATATTTCATTGAGCAAACTCTCTTCTGATAAAAGATTTCTGTCTTTGATTCAGAAGCCACTTGTTTGCCGTGGGTGGCATCTCGTATGCCGGAAAAGGGGATCCTGGTATTTGAGAGTGCCCAGGGATCTCCAGCACTCAACACAGTACTTTGGCCCTGGCCTCGGATAGACGAGAGGGATGGGTTAGGCCCGACCCGTCTCAATCGGCTCGGTCGTGTCTAGCTTTTAGGATTACATGCTTTTATGTATATTTCTTTCTTTGTATCTTATGATACCAACCGGGTTAGATTTTTTCTTTTTTCTTATCTTTTACATTGTTTTCCTTTATAAAGCGGCGGCTGATGGGCTAATTAATAGACCTATAGTTTCTCTTCGCTTAAGGTTTGTTAAGTATAATAGCTATGTAGCTCTGGCGTCGGAAATAGGAAACCCATTTCCATTAGACGTCCCCTTGTAGGGCTCCGAGGAGGGTGGAGCGCATAGCTATTGAAATTACACTATCAAAATCATGGCTTCCCAAAACAAAAGACCCCGACCGAATAACGAAAACGAAACGTCTTGCTTAAATAGTACAAAGTTCTTGATTATCAAAAGTGAGGAGGCAAAGCCCATTACATCTCTATCTCCATTTATAATTGAAAAACAAATAGAAAGTTTAATAGGCACTCCAAAATCAGTCAAAAAATTAAAAAACGAACTGCTACTTGTTGAAACATCAAGAGCAAGTCAAGTTGAATCTCTGTTAAAAGTGAAAAAGTTTTACAACTTGAAAGTCTCAGTCTCAGAGCACAACTCACTTAACAAATCCAGAGGAATTGTGAAAGACAGAGTACTGAAAGGAGAAACAGAGGAAAAAATTGTTGAATATCTTGCACCGCAAGGAGTTGTTGCGTGCAAAAGATTCAAAATAAAAAAAGATAATGTTCAACTTGAAACCAATACACTACTCCTCACTTTTAACACCACCACTTTGCCTCAGAGTATTAGAATCTTTTATCGTACAGTACCAGTGGAACAGTTCATCCCAAATCCTTTGCGCTGTTTTAATTGTCAAAAATTTGGACACCACGAAGACAACTGCAAGCTCACAGATGCAGTAATCTGTGATAGATGTGGTGAATCCAAACACACATCTAGCGTCTGCCAAAGACCTTTCAAATGCGTAAATTGTGGTAAAGATCACAGTGCAAGATCAACCAACTGTGAAGTCTGGAAAAGAGAAAAAGAAATTATGAGAATTAAAACAATAAGAAAGATTTCTTACTTTGAGGCAAAAAAACAATATGAGACAGCTTTTGAACCTAGGTACTCTAAGATAGTTCAATCAGCAACAGCAAAACCTCAGACGAGAACTTGTGGGACACAGTATGATCCCGTGGATTTTGAGCAAGGCGCTAAACCTTCCTCGAAATCTACGTCTCCATCTGTCCAACCACCTCAACCATCTGAAACAGGTTCAAAATCTAACCAAACAAAAGACTCTAGTAGATCAAGATCAGCTTCTAGAGCTAATTCATGCACTACATCACCAAATAAAAGCCAGAAAAATAAACCAGATAAAAAAGAAAAAGATAAACAACAATCAAATAGACAGAAGAAAGGGTCACAGGATCCTGTTAAGCTGGCAAATAAATTTGAAAGTTTAGAAGATATGGAATTGGAAATTGACTCCTCAGTCAAATAACTTTTAAGTAAATTCAAACTCCCAATATACAAGTATAATGGGTCAAAACTCAATTTTACAATGGAATTGTAGAGGTCTAAAAGCCAACTTTAATGAACTACTAATTCTTTTATCTTTATTAAATCCACAAATTTGTTGTCTTCAAGAAACTTTTATAACCCCCAATGATAACTTGGAAGTTCGCAATTATTCTTCCTATCACTACATACATAATGATTGCCAAAGAGCATCTGGTGGTTCTTCTATCATAATACATTCTACGGTACCTCATCGTAAGATAGACTTAAACACAAATCTACAAACAATAGCAATAAAAGCATCTTTAAATAAGACTATAACAATATGCTCTATCTATATCCCACCAAATAAAAGAATAGATCAAAATGATTTAGAAAATCTTTTACTACAACTACCTCAACCTTACATCATATGTGGTGATTTTAATGGACATAGCGAATTATGGGGTTGTTCAGATACCAATGATAGAGGTAAAATAATTGAAGATTTCATTGCAGAGAATAATTTATGTCTATTTAATTCCAATCAACATACATACCTGCATCCTGGATCAGGTTCTTTCACAGCAATAGATCTTTCACTCTGCCGTCCTTCCTTGTACCTTGATTATGAATGGGAAGTATGTGAAGATTCCCATGGAAGTGATCATTTTCCTATCATTATACAAGAAACTGAGAAAATAGAAGATGAGAAAATTCCAAAATGGAATTTTAAAAAAGCTAACTGGGAAAAATTCAATATTCTTTGCCATGAAAAATTACTGATTGACAATTTTGAAAATTCAGAAGATCCAATGCTTTCTTTTACTGAAACTTTAATTGACATATCAAATCAGTGCATCCCGAAGATTTCAACAAATACTTTTAAGAAGAAAAAGCCATGGTTTAATGATGATTGTAAAGAAGCTATTAAAAAACGTAAAGACAGTTTAAAACGTTTCAAACAATATCCAACAAAAACAAACTTAAATGTTTGTAAAATTATGAGAGCTAAGGCTCGACGTACTATTAAACAAGCAAAACGATCATCTTGGAAAGATTTCATTTCTAAACTTAATTCTAGAACTCCCATGACAACCATTTGGAATATGTTAAGGAAAATAAATGGAAAGAATCAAACCATGAAACACTCTCATATCAAGGTAGATGACAAAAACTATGAAAGTAAAGAAGAAATCGCTAATATCCTGGGTAAAACTTTCAAAACAAACTCTTCTTCTACAAATTATCAACCACAATTTAAAAAAAACATAAGCAAGAAGCAGAAATGGAAGAACTTAATTTTGAAACGGATACAAATGAAAACTACAACTTACCTTTCACACTATCGGAACTTGAAGATTCTCTAAAAAATGCTCACGATTCTGCTGCAGGTGCAGACGAAGTACACTATCAACTCTTAAAACATTTACCTCGTATTTCATTACAAACTCTGTTAAACATTTTTAACATTATATGGGAACAAGGTATCTTCCCGAAAAGTTGGTCCAAAGCTACAATCATTCCAATTCCTAAGCCAAATAAAGATCATACAAATCCAACAAATTATAGACCCATAGCTTTAACTAGTTGTATATGTAAGACCATGGAGAAAATGATAAACAATAGACTTAATTTTTACCTCGAATCCAATAATATTATATCGGAACATCAATCAGGGTTCCGAAAAAACAGAAGCACGACAGATCAATTAGTACGATTAGAATCTTTTATCAGAAATGCTTTTGTAAAGAAACAACATGTAGTTGCCATATTTTTTGATCTAGAAAAAGCATATGACACCACGTGGAAACATGGCATTTTAAAAGACATTCATAAAATTGGATTAAGGGGAAATCTACCCAAGTTTATTTCAAACTTTTTATCAAATAGATGTTTCAAAGTTAAAGTAGGCACATCTTTTTCTGATGACTATGAACAAGAACAGGGAGTTCCTCAAGGAAGTATCCTCTCACCTACTCTGTTCAATATCAAGATTAACAATATTGTAAAATGTTTAGATGACGATGTGAACTGTTCCTTATATGTGGATGATTTTTTAATATGTTACAGGTCCAAAGATATGAAAACAATTGAAACTAAGCTTCAAAATAATTTAGACAAAATTGAGAAATGGACTATAGAAAATGGTTTTAAATTTTCCAAGACAAAGACAAACTGTGTACACTTCTGCCAAGAGCACAGGTTGCACTTGGATCCATCACTGAAAATATATAATAGTCCAATTCCAATAATAGATCAAGCAAAATTTTTAGGAGTTATCTTTGACAAAAAACTTTCTTTCATACCACATATCAATGCTTTGAAACTGAAATGTCAAAAAGCTTTAAATGTTTTAAAAATACTTTCCCACTCTGACTGGGGAGGAGATAAGAAAACTCTTTTAAATCTATACAGATTTTTAATACGCTCAAAACTGGATTATGGATGTATTATATATGGCTCTGCACGAAAAAGCTACCTAAAAAAGTTGGACACTATTCATCATCAGGGTCTTCGGTTAGCTTTGGGAGCTTTCCGTACGTCACCTGTTCAAAGTTTGTATTCAGAGGCCCAGGAGCCATCCTTATATGAAAGAAGGAAAAAACTATCCTTACAATACGTTACTAAACTGGCTTCAAATACAAAAAATCCGGTTTACAATGACATTTTTAATCCACCCAACAAAATACTCTTTCAAAATAAACCTAATTTTATCAAACCACTTGGTCTACGAGTTGAACCTCTTCTTAATGAGTCAAACATAAATGTAAAAAATATTAAACCCTTTAAACTTCCTGTAAAAGAGCCGTGGACCATAGATCCACCAAATATTATTTTTGATCTCAACGTAAATAAGAAATCAGTTACAAATCCATTATTTTATCAAAATAAATTTTTAGAAATCAAATCACAGTATAAAGATTACATTTCAATTTATACTGATGGTTCGAAACAAGACAATAAAGTTGGTTGCGCTTCAGTACACAGGCAAGAAACTGCCAAAATAAGACT
The DNA here is from genome assembly GCA_946811185.2 of Hippopus hippopus. Taxonomy (NCBI): domain Eukaryota; kingdom Metazoa; phylum Mollusca; class Bivalvia; order Cardiida; family Cardiidae; genus Hippopus; species Hippopus hippopus. The sequence goes on along the minus strand of OX328104.1, from coordinate 50,610,909 downwards.
ACCAGATCATAGCTCTATTTTTTCAGCAGAAGCTGTAGCTTTAAACATTGCTCTCTGTTCAATACAAAACAATAATAACAAGAAAGTCATAGTTTTTTCTGATTCAATGTCAGTTTTACAATCTTTAAAACATCCTGATAACCCAAATCCACTGATCCAACAATTTTTCAGAAAATATGTTTATTTATGTAGATCAAAGACAATAATATTCTGCTGGATACCCAGCCACATTAATATAAAAGGTAATGAAATAGCTGATCAAGAAGCAAAGGATGCTGTAAATATGAACATAGCCAACATAAAAATTCCTTATACTGACAAAAAACAACAAATAAATGAATTTATCAAGTCTGAATGTCAAATTAAATGGCAACAATGTTTTAACAACAAGCTTTTAGCAATCAAGCCAAATTTTAATGATAAATATGAATTTTATAGTAACCGAAAAAGTCAAGTAATTTTAACAAGATGTCGTGTGGGACACTCAAGGTTTTCACATGTGCATCTTTTAAATAATGAGAGAGCACCACAATGTATAAACTGTAATGAACCTTTAACTATAAAACATATTTTATTAAACTGTAAAAATTTCGACCGTATACGGTCAAAACATTTTAGTGTTGATAGCTTACAAAATTTATTTTTACATGTACAACAGAATAACATTTTAGAATACCTAAAAGAAATAGATTTTTACAATAAAATATAGACTTTCAAATTAATATTTTATTGTTTAATTTCTAATTATGACCTTCATGCGCGCTAAATGACCATAGCTGTCGATGCGCCTTAAAACACCAATTAATAAATAAATAAATACTCTTACTAGGGCCATTGAATTGGTTACAATGACTATCGCACCCATACGTGACCGTTACGTGCTGTGCATAAAATCATTAAATCAACTTGGACACTTTTGGAGGCAACTGATACCTGTTGCACAAATCAAAGAAAGGTAAACCAAATTCGTTTTCTTACCAGGGTCACGAAAAACACTGAACCACTTTTGGTGACCATGTGAGTCATGAGTCGATTTTATGTTTAACCGCTGTGCAAAAACATTGATTCAGAAGCAACCGGTTGCTGTGGCATAAACTTTTTCCAATAAGAAATCTTGTTCTTGTTTGAAGAATTTAGAAATAGGCCAATGAAATACAATAAGACGTAAGAATGACTAATAATAAAAATAGGTAAAATAGATAAAATGGCAAAGTTAAGGGTTCAACCTCTGACCATCAGGACACAGAAAAGGTCTTGGTGCAGGGGTCAAACCCTCTTTGCCAATCAATACGCTGAAATGACCCGAAGATTTAACATAGATATACAGAGATTTCCCCCCCCCCTTCCAATCAGCCAATCAAATCTCAGGCCTCTCTTAAATTATCCAATCACAGAAGCTTTTAGAAAATCAAAATGGCGTCCAATCAGCCAATCAAATCTCATCCCTCTCTTCAAATTATCCAATCAGAAAAGCTTTGAGAAATTCAATATTGCGTCCAATCAGCCAATCAAATTGCAGACACACCCCCAGAATCATCCAGTCAGAAAGCTTTGAGCCATTTGAAATGGCGCCCGAAAATATCGATAGAAAACAGTGAACAAGAATCGGCATAAAAGTGGATTTTAAGTCTTCTTTGAAGGCTGTTATGCAGTCCTTTGCAAAATGCCAGGAATGCACCCTCCACATATGCCAGATTTCACTGAAAATGGGCGAAAATTTAAGAAACTAAGGTGACAGAAGACCTTGTTTTGGTGCCTTCTAGCACCTTGCAATAGTGACTTCCCCTGATCCCTTGATCCCCTGATTCGATTTGCTTTTCTAATTCAGGCCAACAGCCATACTGTACATTGATACTTTAAATATGCTAAGATGATCAATGTACAGTGTAGAAACCGCAGAAAAAAGGAAAATAATGTCACAAGTGGCTAAAAAAGACTGAAAACTCTTTCAGTAGCAACTGCTTCCTATTGCATAAATCAAAACAAAGGGAACTAAATTTTAATTTTTTTTTAATCTCTTTTTACCATAACAAGAAACCCAGTTACGTTGACGACCGTCTCATACGTGCCAGTAACGCACCCGCAAAAACATGAAAAATCGACTAACGGCACATTCCATAGCAGACGACACCTGTTGCTTAAGTCAAATATAGGGATTTTTTTTTGTTCTTTTTTCTCTTACTAGGGCCATTTTCTTGGCATTGATACTTTGAATATGCTAAGATGATCAATGTACAGTGTAGAAACCCCAGAAGATAATGTCACAAGTGACTAAAACAGACTGAAAACTCTTTCAGTAGCAACTGATTTCTATTGCATAAATCAAACAAAGGGAAGTAAATTTTAATTTTTTTTTTTTAAATCTCTTCTTATACAATGACGAGAAATGTAGTTGTGTTGACTACCGTCTCATACGTGCCAGTTACGCGCCCGCGAAAACATGAAAAATCGACTTACGGCACATTCCATTGCAGACGACACCTGTTGCTTAAGTCAAATATAGGGATTTTTTTTTTTTCTTTTTCTCTTACTAGGGCCATTGAAATGGCATTGATACTTTGAATTTGCTAAGACGATCAATGTACGGTGTAGAAATCCCAGGAAATAGTGTCACAAGTGGCTTAAAAAACTGAAAACTCTTTCAGTACCAACTGATTTCTATTGCATAAATCAAACAAAGGGAACTAAATTTTCATTTTTTTTTAAATCTCTTTTTATACCGTGACAAGAAATCCAGTTGCGTTGACTACTGTATCATACGTACCAGTTATGCACCCTCGAAAACATGAAAAATTGACTTACGGCACATTCCATTGCAGACGACACCTGTTGCTTAAGTCAAATATAGGGAATTTTTTTTTTTTCGTTTTCTCTTACTAGGGCCATTGAATTGGTTACAATGACTATCGCACCCATACGTGACCGTTACGTGCTGTGCATAAAATCATTAAATCAACTTGGACACTTTTGGAGGCAACTGATACCTGTTGCACAAATCAAAGAAAGGTAAACCAAATTCGTTTTCTTACCAGGGTCACGAAAAACATTGAACCACTTTTGGTGACCATGTGAGTCATGAGTCGATTTTATGTTTAACCGCTGCGCAAAAACATTGATTCAGAAGCAACCGGTTGCTGTGGCATAAACTTTTTCCAGTAAGAAATCTTGTTCTTGTTTGAAGAATTTAGAAATAGGCCAATGAAATACAATAAGATGTAAGAATGACTAATAATAAAAATAGGTAAAATAGATAAAATGGCAAAGTTGGGGATTCAACCTCTGACCATCAGGACCCAGAAAAGGTCTTGGTGCAGGGGTCAAACCCTCTTTGCCAATCAATACGCTGAAATGACCCGAAGATTTAACATAGATATACAGAGATTTCCCCCCCCCCCCGTTCCAATCAGCTAATCAAATCTCAGGCCTCTCTTAAATTATCCAATCACAGAAGCTTTTAGAAAATCAAAATGGCGTCCAATCAGCCAATCAAATCTCATCCCTCTCTTCAAATTATCCAATCAGAAAAGCTTTGAGAAATTCAATATTGCGCCCAATCAGCCAATCAAATTGCAGACACACCCCCAGAATCATCCAATCAGAAAGCTTTGAGCCATTTGAAATGGCGCCCGAAAATATCGATAGAAAACAGTGAACAAGAATCGGCATAAAAGTGGATTTTAAGTCTTCTTTGAAGGCTGTTATGAAGTCCTTGGCAAACTGCCAGGCATGCACCCTCCACATATGCCAGATTTCACTGAAAATGGGCGAAAATTTAAGAAACTAAGGTGACAGAAGACCTTGTTTTGGTGCCTTCTAGCCCCTTGCAAGAGTGACTTCCCCTGATCCCTTGATCCCCTGATTCGATTTACTTTTCTAATTCAGGCCAACAGCCATGCTGTACATTGATACCTTAAATATGCTAAGATGATCAATGTACAGTGTAGAAACCGCAGAAAATAAGAAAATAATATCACAAGTGGCTAAAAAAGACTGAAAACTCTTTCAGTAGCAACTGCTTCCTATGGCATAAATCAAAAGAAAGAGAACTAAATTTTAATTTTTTTTTTAATCTCTTTTTACCGTAAAAAAAAACCACGTTACGTTGACGACCATCTCATACGTGCCAAGTACGCACCCGCAAAAACACGAAAAATCGACTTACGGCACATTCAATAGCAGACGACACCTGTTGCTTAAGTCAAATATAGGGAATTTTTTTTGTTCTTTTTCTCTTACTAGGGCCATTTTATTGGTATTGATACTTTGAATATGCTAAGATGATCAATGTACAGTGTAGAAACCCCAGAAGATAATGTCACAAGTGGCTAAAAAAGACTGAAAACTCTTTCAGTAGCAACTGATTTCTATTGCATAAATCAAACAAAGGGAACTAAATTTTTATTTATTTTTTTTTAAATCTCTTTTTATACAATGACGAGAAATCCAGTTGCGTTGACTACCGTCTCATACGTGCCAGTTAGGCGCACGCGAAAACATGAAAAATCGACTTACGGCACATTCCATTGCAGACGACACCTGTTGCTTAAGTCAAATATAGGGATTTTTTTTTTTTCTTTTTCTCTTACTAGGGCCATTGAAATGGCATTGATACTTTCAATATGCTAAGATGATCAATGTACGATGTAGAAATCCCAGGAAATAGTGTCACAAGTGGCTTAAAAAACTGAAAACTCTTTCAGTACCAACTGATTTCTATTGCATAAATCAAACAAAGGGAACTAAATTTTCATTGTTTTTTAAATCTCTTTTTATACCGTGACAAGAAATCCAGTTGCGTTGACTACCATCTCATACGTGCCAGTTAGGCGCCCGCGAAAACATGAAAAATTGACTTACGGCACATTCCTTTGCAGACGACACCTGTTGCTTTAGTCAAATATAGGGAAATTTTTTTGTTTCCGTTATCTCTTACTGGGGCCATTGAATTGGTTACAATGACTATCGCACCCATACGTGACCGTTACGTGCTCTGCATAAAATCATTAAATCAACTTGGACACTTTCGGAGGCAACTGATACCTGTTGCACAAATCAAAGAAAGGTAAACCAAATTCGTTTTCTTACCAGGGTCACGAAAAACATTGAACCACTTTTGGTGACCATGTGAGTCATGAGTCGATTTTATGTTTAACCGCTGCGCAAAAACATTGATTCAGAAGCAACCGGTTGCTGTGGCATAAACTTTTTCCAGTAAGAAATCTTGTTCTTGTTTGAAGAATTTAGAAATAGGCCAATGAAATACAATAAGATGTAAGAATGACTAATAATAAAAATAGGTAAAATAGATAAAATGGCAAAGTTGGGGATTCAACCTCTGACCATCAGGACCCAGAAAAGGTCTTGGTGCAGGGGTCAAACCCTCTTTGCCAATCAATACGCTGAAATGACCCGAAGATTTAACATAGATATACAGAGATTCCCCCCCCTCTTCCAATCAGCCAATCAAATCTCAGGCCTCTCTTAAATTATCCAATCACAGAAGCTTTTAGAAAATCAAAATGGCGTCCAATCAGCCAATCAAATCGCATCCCTCTCTTCAAATTATCCAATCAGAAAAGCTTTGAGAAATTCAATATTGCGCCCAATCAGCCAATCAAATTGCAGACACACCCCCAGAATCATCCAATCAGAAAGCTTTGAGCCATTTAAAATGGCGCCCGAAAATATCGATAGAAAACAGTGAACAAGAATCGGCATAAAAGTGGATTTTAAGTCTTCTTTGAAGGCTGTTATGAAGTCCTTGGCAAACTGCCAGGCATGCACCCTCCACATATGCCAGTTTTCACTGAAAATGGGCGAAAATTTAAGAAAACAGGGTAACAGAAGACCTTGTTTTGGTGCCTTCTAGCACGTTGCAAGAGTGACTTCCCCTGATCCCTTGATCCTGTGATTCGATTTGCTTTTCTAATTCAGGCCAAGAGCCATACTGTACATTGATACTTTAAATATGCTAAGATGATCAATGTACAGTGTAGAAACCCCAGAAAATAAGAAAATAATGTCACAAGTGGCTAAAAAAGACTGAAAACTCTTTCAGTAGCAACTGCTTCCTATTGCATAAATCAAAACAAAGGGAACTAAATTTTAATTTTTTTTTTAATCTCTTTTTACCGTAACAAGAAACCCAGTTACGTTGACGACCGTGTCATACGTGCCAGTTACGCACCCGCAAAAACACGAAAAAATCGACTTACGGCACATGCCATAGCAAACGACACCTGTTGCTTAAGTCAAATATAGGGAATTTTTCTTGTTCTTTTTCTCTTACTAGGACAATTTTATTGGCATTGATACTTTGAATATGCTAAGATGATCAATGTACAGTGTAGAAACCCTAGAAGATAATGTCACAAGTGGCTAAAAAAGACTGAAAACTCTTTCAGTAGCAACTGATTTCTATTGCATAAATCAAACAAAGGGAACTAAATTTTTATTATTTTTTTTTTTAAATCTCTTTTTATACAATGACGAAAAATACAGTTGTGTTGACTACCGTCTCATACGTGCCAGTTACGCGCCCGCGAAAACATGAAAAATCGACTTACGGCACATTTCATTGCAGACGACACCTGTTGCTTTAGTCAAATAAAGATATATTTTTTTTTTTTTTCTTTTTCTCTTAATAGGACCATTGAAATGGCATTGATACTTTGAATATGCTAAGATGATCAATGTACGGTGTAGAAATCCCAGGAAATAGTGTCACAAGTGGCTTAAAAAACTGAAAACTCTTTCAGTAGCAACTGCTTTCTATTGCATAAATCAAACAAAGGGAACTAAATTTTTATTTTTTTTTTAAATCTCTTTTTGTACAATGCCAAGAAATCCAGTTGCGTTGACTACCATCTCATACGTGCCAGTTACGCGCCCGCGAAAACATGAAAAATCGACTTACGGCACATTTCATTGCAGACGACACCTGTTGCTTAAGTCAAATATAGGGATTTTTTTTTCTTTTTCTCTTACTAGGACCATTGAAATGGCATTGATACTTGGAATATGCTAAGATGATCAATGTACGGTGTAGAAATCCCAGGAAATAGTGTCACAAGTGGCTTAAAAAACTGAAAACTCTTTCAGTAGCCACTGATTTTTATTGCATAAATCAAACAAAGGGAACTAAATTTTCATTTTTTTTTAAATCTCTTTTTATACAATGACGAGAAATCGAGTTGCGTTGACTACTGTCTCATACGTGCCAGTTATGCGCCCGCGAAAACATGAAAAATTGACTTACGGCACATTCCATTGCAGACGACACTTGTTGCTTTAGTCAAATATAGGGAATTTTTTTTTTCGTTTTCTCTTACTAGGGCCATTGAATTGGTTACAATGACTATCGCACCCATACGTGACCGTTACTTGCTGTGCATAAAATCATTAAATCAACTTGGACACTTTTGGAGGCAACTGATACCTGTTGCACAAATCAAAAAAAGGTAAACCAAATTCGTTTTCTTACCAGGGTCACGAAAAACATTGAACCACTTTTGGTGACCATGTGAGTCATGAGTCGATTTTATGTTTAACCGCTGCGCAAAAACATTGATTCAGAAGCAACCGGTTGCTGTGGCATAAACTTTTTCCAATAAGAAATCTTGTTCTTGTTTGAAGAATTTAGAAATAGGCCAATGAAATACAATAAGATGTAAGAATGACTAATAATAAAAATAGGTAAAATAGATAAAATGGCAAAGTTGGGGATTCAACCTCTGACTATCAGGACCCAAAAAAGGTCTTGGTGCAGGAGTCAAACCCTCTTTGCCAATCAATACGCTGAAATGACCCGAAGATTTAATATAGATATACAGAGATTTCCCCCCCTTCCAATCAGCCAATCAAATCTCAGGCCTCTCTTAAATTATCCAATCACAGAAGCTTTTAGAAAATCAAAATGGCGTCCAATCAGCCAATCAAATCTCATCCCTCTCTTCAAATTATCCAATCAGAAAAGCTTTGAGAAATTCAATATTGCGCCCAATCAGCCAATCAAATTGCAGACACACCCCCAGAATCATCCAATCAGAAAGCTTTGAGCCATTTGAAATCGTGCCCGAAAATATCGATAGAAAACAGTGAACAAGAATCGGCATAAAAGTGGATTTTAAGTCTTCTTTGAAGGCTGTTATGCAGTCCTTGGCAAACTGCCAGGCATGCACCCTCCACATATGCCAGATTTCACTGAAAATGGGCGAAAATTTAAGAAAACAGGGTGACAGAAGACCTTGTTTTGGTGTCTTCTAGCACCTTGCAAGAGTGACTTCCCCTAATCCCTTGATCCCCTGATTCGATTTGCTTTTCTAATTCAGGCCAACAGCCATACTGTACAATGATACTTTAAATATGCTAAGATGGTCAATGTACAGTGTAGAAACCCCAGAAAATAAGAAAATAATGTCACAAGTGGCTAAAAAAGACTGAAAACTCTTTCAGTAGCAACTGCTTCCTACTGCATAAATCAAAACAAAGAGAACTAAATTTTAATTTTTTTTTTAATCTCTTTTTACCGTAACAAGAAACCCAGTTACGTTGACGACCGTCTCATACGTGCCAGTTACGCACCCGCAAAAACACGAAAGATCGACTTACGGCACATTCCATAGCAGACGACACCTGTTGCTTAAGTCAAATATAGGGAATTTTTTTTGTTCTTTTTCTCTTACTAGGGCCATTTTATTGGCATAGATACTTTGAATATGCTAAGATGATCAATGTACAGTGTAGAAACCCCAGAAGATAATGTCACAAGTGGCTAAAAAAGACTGAAAACTCTTTCAGTAGCAACTGCTTCCTATTGCATAAATCAAACAAAGGGAACTAAATTTTCATTTTTTTTAAAATCTCTTTTTATACCGTGACAAGAAATCGAGTTGCGTTGACTACTGTCTCATACGTACCAGTTTTGCGCCCGCGAAAACATGAAAAATCGACTTACGGCACATTCCATTGCAGACGACACCTGTTGCTTAAGTGAAATATAGGGATTTTTATTTTTTTCTTTTTCTCTTACTAGGGCCATTGAAATGGGATTGATACTTTGAATATGCTAAGATGATCAATGTACAGTGTAGAAACCCTAGAAGATAATGTCACAAGTGGCTAAAAAAGACTGAAAACTCTTTCAGTAGCAATTGATTTCTATTGCATAAATCAAACAAAGGGAACTAAATTTTTATTATTTTTTTTTTTAAATCTCTTTTTATACAATGACGAAAAATCCAGTTGTGTTGACTACCGTCTCATACGTGCCAGTTACGCGCCCGCGAAAACATGAAAAATCGACTTACGGCACATTTCATTGCAGACGACACCTGTTGCTTAAGTCAAATATAGGGATTTTTTTTTCTTTTTCTCTTACTAGGACTATTGAAATGGCATTGATACCTTGAATATGCTAAGATGATCAATTTACGGTGTAGAAATCCCAGGAAATAGTGTCACAAGTGGCTTAAAAAACTGAAAACTCTTTCAGTAGCAACTGATTTCTATTGCATAAATCAAAGAAAGGGAACTAAATTTTCATTTTTTTTTAAATCTCATTTTATACCGTGACAAGAAATCGAGTTGCGTTGACTACTGTCTCATACGTGCCAGTTATGCGCCCGCGAAAACATGAAAAATTGACTTACGGCACATTCCATTGCAGACGACACCTGTTGCTTTAGTCAAATATAGGGAAATTTTTTTTTTTTTTCGTTTTCTCTTACTAGGGCTATTGAATTGGTTACAATGACTATCGCACCCATACGTGACCGTTACGTGCTCTGCATAAAATCATTAAATCAACTTGGACACTTTTGGAGGCAACTGATACCTGTTGCACAAATCAAAGAAAGGTAAACCAAATTCGTTTTCTTACCAGGGTCACAAAAAACATTGAACCACTTTTGGTGACCATGTGAGTCATGAGTCGATTTTATGTTTAACCGCTGCGCAAAAACATTGATTCAGAAGCAACCGGTTGCTGTGGCATAAACTTTTTCCAATGAGAAATCTTGTTCTTGTTTGAAGAATTTAGAAATAGGCCAATGAAATACAATAAGATGTAAGAATGACTAATAATAAAAATAGGTAAAATAGATAAAATGGCAAAGTTGGGGATTCAACCTCTGACTATCAGGACCCAAAAAAGGTCTTGGTGCAGGAGTCAAACCCTCTTTGCCAATCAATACGCTGAAATGACCCGAAGATTTAACATAGATATACAGAGATTTCCCCCCTTCCAATCAGCCAATCAAATCTCAGGCCTCTCTTAAATTATCCAATCACAGAAGCTTTTAGAAAATCAAAATGGCGTCCAATCAGCCAATCAAATCTCATCCCTCTCTTCAAACTATCCAATCAGAAAAGCTTTGAGAAATTCAATATTGCGCCCAATCAGCCAATCAAATTGCAGACACACCCCCAGAATCATCCAATCAGAAAGCTTTGAGCCATTTGAAATGGCGCCCGAAAATATCGATAGAAAACAGTGAACAAGAATCGGCATAAAAGTGGATTTTAAGTCTTCTTTGAAGGCTGTTATGCAGTCCTTGGCAAACTGCCAGGCATGCACCCTCCACATATTCCAGATTTCACTGAAAATGGGCGAAAATTTAAGAAAACAGGGTGACAGAAGACCTTGTTTTGGTGCCTTCTAGCACGTTGCAAGAGTGACTTCCCCTGATCCCTTGATCCCCTGATTCGATTTGCTTTTCTAATTCAGGCGAAGAGCCATACTGTATAATGATACTTTGAATATGCTAAGATGATCAATGTACAGTGTAGAAACCGCAGAAAATAAGAAAATAATGTCACAAGTGGCTAAAAAAGACTGAAAACTCTTTCAGTAGCAACTGCTTCCTATTGCATAAATCAAAACAAAGGGAACTAAATTTTAATTTTTTTTTTAATCTCTTTTTACCGTAACAAGAAACCCAGTTACGTTGACGACCGTGTCATACGTGCCAGTTACGCACCCGCAAAAACACGAAAAAATCGACTTACGGCACATTCCATAGCAGACGACACCTGTTACTTAAGTCAAATATAGGGAATTTTTTTTGTTCTTTTTCTCTTACTAGGACAATTTTATTGGCATTGATACTTTGAATATGCTAAGATGATCAATGTACAGTGTAGAAACCCTAGAAGATAATGTCACAAGTGGCTAAAAAAGACTGAAAACTCTTTCAGTACCAATTGATTTCTATTGCATAAATCAAACAAAGGGAACTAAATTTTTATTATTTTTTTTTTCAAATCTCTTTTTATACAATGACGAAAAATCCAGTTGTGTTGACTACCGTCTCATATGTGCCAGTTACGCGCCCGCGAAAATATGAAAAATCGACTTACGGCACATTTCATTGCAGACGACACCTGTTGCTTAAGTCAAATATAGGGATTTTTTTTTCTTTTTCTCTTAGTAGGACTATTGAAATGGCATTGATACCTTGAATAGGCTAAGATGATCAATTTACGGTGTAGAAATCCCAGAAAATAGTGTCACAAGTGGCTTAAAAAACTGAAAACTCTTTCAGTAGCAACTGATTTCTATTGCATAAATCAAACAAAGGGAACTAAATTTTCATTTTTTTTTAAATCTCATTTTATACCGTGACAAGAAATCCAGTTGCGTTGACTACTGTCTCATATGTGCCAGTTACGCGCCCGCGAAAACATGAAAAATCGACTTACGGCACATTTCATTGCAGATGACACCTGTTGCTTTAGTCAAATAAAGATTTTTTTTTTTTTTCTTTTTCTCTTAATAGGACCATTGAAATGGCATTGATACTTTGAATATGCTAAGATGATCAATGGACAGTGTAGAAATCCCAGGAAATAGTGTCACAAGTGGCTTAAAAAACTGAAAACTCTTTCAGTAGCAACTGCTTTCTATTGCATAAATCAAACAAAGGGAACTAAATTTTTATTTTTTTTTTAAATCTCTTTTTGTACAATGCCAAGAGATCCAGTTGCGTTGACTACCATCTCATATGTGGCAGTTACGCGTCGCGAAAACATGAAAAATCGACTTACGGCACATTTCATTGCAGACGACACCTGTTGCTTAAGTCAAATATAGGGATTTTCATTTTTCTTTTTCTCTTACTAGGACCATTGAAATGCCATTGATACTTTGAATATGCTAAGATGATCAATGTACGGTGTAGAAATCCCAGGAAATAGTGTCACAAGTGGCTTAAAAAACTGAAAACTCTTTCGGTAGCAACTGCTTCCTATTGCATAAATCAAACAAAGGGAACTAAATTTTCATTTTTTTTTTAATCTCTTTTTATACCGTGACAAGAAATCGAGTTGCGTTGACTACTGTCTCATACGTGCCAGTTATGCGCCCGCGAAAACATGAAAAATTGACTTACGGCACATTCCATGGCAGACGACACCTGTTGCTTTAGTCAAATATAGGGAAATTTTTTTTTTTTTTCGTTTTCTCTTACTATGGCCATTGAATTGGTTACAATGACTATCGTACCCATACGTGACCGTTACGTGCTGTGCATAAAATCATTAAATCAACTTGGACACTTTTGGAGGCAACTGATACCTGTTGCACAAATCAAAGAAAGGTAAACCAAATTCGTTTTCTTACCAGGGTCACGAAAAACATTGAACCACTTTTGGTGACCATGTGAGTCATGAGTCCATTTTATGTTTAACCGCTGCGCAAAAACATTTATTCAGAAGCAACCGGTTGCTGTGGCATAAACTTTTTCCAATAAGAAATCTTGTTCTTGTTTGAAGAATTTAGAAATAGGCCAATGAAATACAATAAGATGTAAGAATGACTAATAATTAAAATAGGTAAAATAGATAAAATGGCAAAGTTGGGGATTCAACCTCTGACCATCAGGACCCAGAAAAGGTCTTGGTGCAGGGGTCAAACCCTCTTTGCCAATCAATACGCTGAAATGACCCGAAGATTTAACATAGATATACAGAGATTTCCCCCCCTTCCAATCAGCCAATCAAATCTCAGGCCTCTATTAAATTATCCAATCACAGAAGCTTTTAGAAAATCAAAATGGCGTCCAATCAGCCAATCAAATCTCATCCCTCTCTTCAAATTATCCAATCAGAAAAGCTTTGAGAAATTCAATATTGCGCCCAATCAGCCAATCAAATTGCAGACACGCCCCCAGAATCATCCAATCAGAAAGCTTTGAGCCATTTGAAATGGCGCCCGAAAATATCGATAGAAAACAGTGAACAAGAATCGGCATAAAAGTGGATTTTAAGTCTTCTTTGAAGGCTGTTATGCAGTCCTTGGCAAACTGCCAGGCATGCACCCTCCACATATGCCAGATTTCACTGAAAATGGGCGAAAATTTAAGGAAACAGGGTGACAGAAGACCTTGTTTTGGTGGCTTCTAGCACGTTGCAAGAGTGACTTCCCCTGATCCCTTGATCCCCTGATTCGATTTGCTTTTCTAATTCAGGCCAACAGCCATACTGTATAATGATACTTTAAATATGCTAAGATGATCAATGTACAGCGTAGAAACCCCAGAAAATAAGAAAATAATGTCACAAGTGGCTAAAAAAGACTGAAAACTCTTTCAGTAGCAACTGCTTCCTATTGCATAAATCAAAACAAAGGGAACTAAATTTTAATTTTTTTTTTAATCTCTTTTTACCGTAACAAGAAACCCAGTTACGTTGACGACCGTGTCATACGTGCCAGTTACGCACCCGCAAAAACACGAAAAAATCGACTTACGGCACATGCCATAGCAAACGACACCTGTTGCTTAAGTCAAATATAGGGAATTTTTTTTGTTCTTTTTCTCTTACTAGGACAATTTTATTGGCATTGATACTTTGAATATGCTAAGATGATCAATGTACAGTGTAGAAACCCTAGAAGATAATGTCACAAGTGGCTAAAAAAGACTGAAAACTCTTTCAGTAGCAACTGATTTCTATTGCATAAATCAAACAAAGGGAACTAAATTTTTATTATTTTTTTTTTTAAATCTCTTTTTATACAATGACGAAAAATCCAGTTGTGTTGACTACCGTCTCATATGTGCCAGTTAAGCGCCCGCGAAAACATGAAAAATCGACTTACGGCACATTTCATTGCAGACGACACCTGTTGCTTAAGTCAAATATAGGGATTTTTTTTTCTTTTTCTCTTACTAGGACTATTGAAATGGCATTGATACTTTGAATATGCTAAGATGATCAATTTACGGTGTAGAAATCCCAGGAAATTGTGTCACAAGTGGCTTAAAAAACTGAAAACTCTTTCAGTAGCAACTGATTTCTATTGCATAAATCAAAGGAAGGGAACTAAATTTTCATTTTTTTTTAAATCTCATTTTATACTTTGACAAGAAATCCAGTTGCGTTGACTACCATCTCATACGTACCAGTTACGCGCCCGCAAAAACATGAAAAATCGACTTACGGCACATTTCATTGCAGACGACACCTGTTGCTTTAGTCAAATAAAGATATATATTTTTTTTTTTCTTTTTCTCTTAATAGGACCATTGAAATTGCATTGATACTTTGAATGTGCTAAGATGATCAATGTACGGTGTAGAAATCCCAGGAAATAGTGTCACAAGTGGCTTAAAAAACTGAAAACTCTTTCAGTAGCAACTGCTTTCTATTGCATAAATCAAACAAAGGGAACTAAATTTTTATTTTTTTTTTAAATCTCTTTTTGTACAATGCCAAGAAATCCAGTTGCGTTGACTACCATCTCATACGTGCCAGTTACGCGCCCGCGAAAACATGAAAAATCGACTTACGGCACATTTCATTGCAGACGACACCTGTTGCTTAAGTCAAATATAGGGATTTTTTTTTTCTTTTTCTCTTACTAGGACCATTGAAATGGCATTGATACTTTGAATATGCTAAGATGATCAATGTACGGTGTAGAAATCCCAGGAAATAGTGTCACAAGTGGCTTAAAAAACTGAAAACTCTTTCAGTAGCCACTGATTTTTATTGCATAAATCAAACAAAGGGAACTAAATTTTCATTTTTTTTTTAAATCTCTTTTTATACAATGACGAGAAATCGAGTTGCGTTGACTACTGTCTCATACGTGCCAGTTATGCGCCCGCGAAAACATGAAAAATTGACTTACGGCACATTCCATTGCAGACGACACTTGTTGCTTTAGTCAAATATAGGGAATTTTTTTTTTTTTCGTTTTCTCTTACTAGGGCCATTGAATTGGTTACAATGACTATCGCACCCATACGTGACCGTTACTTGCTGTGCATAAAATCATTAAATCAACTTGGACACTTTTGGAGGCAACTGATACCTGTTGCACAAATCAAAAAAAGGTAAACCAAATTCGTTTTCTTACCAGGGTCACGAAAAACATTGAACCACTTTTGGTGACCATGTGAGTCATGAGTCGATTTTATGTTTAACCGCTGCGCAAAAACATTGATTCAGAAGCAACCGGTTGCTGTGGCATAAACTTTTTCCAATAAGAAATCTTGTTCTTGTTTGAAGAATTTAGAAATAGGCCAATGAAATACAATAAGATGTAAGAATGACTAATAATAAAAATAGGTAAAATAGATAAAATGGCAAAGTTGGGGATTCAACCTCTGACTATCAGGACCCAAAAAAGGTCTTGGTGCAGGAGTCAAACCCTCTTTGCCAATCAATACGCTGAAATGACCCGAAGATTTAATATAGATATACAGAGATTTCCCCCCCTTCCAATCAGCCAATCAAATCTCAGGCCTCTCTTAAATTATCCAATCACAGAAGCTTTTAGAAAATCAAAATGGCGTCCAATCAGCCAATCAAATCTCATCCCTCTCTTCAAATTATCCAATCAGAAAAGCTTTGAGAAATTCAATATTGCGCCCAATCAGCCAATCAAATTGCAGACACACCCCCAGAATCATCCAATCAGAAAGCTTTGAGCCATTTGAAATTGTGCCCGAAAATATCGATAGAAAACAGTGAACAAGAATCGGCATAAAAGTGGATTTTAAGTCTTCTTTGAAGGCTGTTATGCAGTCCTTGGCAAACTGCCAGGCATGCACCCTCCACATATGCCAGATTTCACTGAAAATGGGCGAAAATTTAAGAAAACAGGGTGACAGAAGACCTTGTTTTGGTGTCTTCTAGCACCTTGCAAGAGTGACTTCCCCTGATCCCTTGATCCCCTGATTCGATTTGCTTTTCTAATTCAGGCCAACAGCCATACTGTACAATGATACTTTAAATATGCTAAGATGGTCAATGTACAGTGTAGAAACCCCAGAAAATAAGAAAATAATGTCACAAGTGGCTAAAAAAGACTGAAAACTCTTTCAGTAGCAACTGCTTCCTACTGCATAAATCAAAACAAAGAGAACTAAATTTTAATTTTTTTTTTAATCTCTTTTTACCGTAACAAGAAACCCAGTTACGTTGACGACCGTCTCATACGTGCCAGTTACGCACCCGCAAAAACACGAAAGATCGACTTACGGCACATTCCATAGCAGACGACACCTGTTGCTTAAGTTAAATATAGGGAATTTTTTTTGTTCTTTTTCTCTTACTAGGGCCATTTTATTGGCATAGATACTTTGAATATGCTAAGATGATCAATGTACAGTGTAGAAACCCCAGAAGATAATGTCACAAGTGGCTAAAAAAGGCTGAAAACTCTTTCAGTAGCAACTGCTTCCTATTGCATAAATCAAACAAAGGGAACTAAATTTTCATTTTTTTTTTAAATCTCTTTTTATACCGTGACAAGAAATCGAGTTGCGTTGACTACTGTCTCATACGTGCCAGTTATGCGCCCGCGAAAACATGAAAAATCGACTTACGGCACATTCCATTGCAGACGACACCTGTTGCTTAAGTGAAATATAGGGATTTTTTTTTTTTTTTCTTTTTCTGTTACTAGGGCCATTGAAATGGGATTGATACTTTGAATATGCTAAGATGATCAATGTACAGTGTAGAAATCCCAGGAAATAGTGTCACAAGTGGCTTAAAAAACTGAAAACTCTTTCAGTAGCAACTGCTTTCTATTGCATATATCAAACAAAGGGAACTAAATTTTTATTTTTTTTTTAAATCTCTTTTTGTACAATGCCAAGAAATCCAGTTGCGTTGACTACCATCTCATACGTGCAAGTTACGCGCCCGCGAAAACATGAAAAATCGACTTACGGCACATTTCATTGCAGACGACACCTGTTGCTTAAGTAATATATAGGGATTTTTATTTTTCTTTTTCTCTTACTAGGACCATTGAAATGGCATTGATACTTTGAATATGCTAACATGATCAATGTACGGTGTAGAAATCCCAGGAAATAGTGTCACAAGTGGCTTAAAAAACTGAAAACTCTTTCGGTAGCAACTGCTTCCTATTGCATAAATCAAAGAAAGGGAACTAAATTTTCATTTTTTTTTTAATCTCTTTTTATACCGTGACAAGAAATCCAGTTGCGTTGACTACTGTCTCATACGTGCCAGTTATGCGCCCGCGAAAACATGAAAAATTGACTTACGGCACATTCCATTGCAGACGACACCTGTTGCTTTAGTCAAATATAGGGAAATTTTTTTTTTTTTTTCGTTTTCTCTTACTAGGGCCATTGAATTGGTTACAATGACTATCGCACCCATACGTGACCGTTACGTGCTGTGCATAAAATCATTAAATCAACTTGGACACTTTTGGAGGCAACTGATACCTGTTGCACAAATCAAAGAAAGGTAAACCAAATTCGTTTTCTTACCAGGGTCACGAAAAACATTGAACCACTTTTGGTGACCATGTGAGTCATGAGTCGATTTTATGTTTAACCGCTGCGCAAAAACATTGATTCAGAAGCAACCGGTTGCTGTGGCATAAACTTTTTCCAATAAGAAATCTTGTTCTTGTTTGAAGAATTTAGAAATAGGCCAATGAAATACAATAAGATGTAAGAATGACTAATAATAAAAATAGGTAAAATAGATAAAATGGCAAAGTTGGGGATTCAACCTCTGACTATCAGGACCCAAAAAAGGTCTTGGTGCAGGAGTCAAGCCCTCTTTGCCAATCAATACGCTGAAATGACCCGAAGATTTAACATAGATATACAGAGATTTCCCCCCCTTCCAATCAGCCAATCAAATCTCAGGCCTCTCTTAAATTATCCAATCACAGAAGCTTTTAGAAAATCAAAATGGCGTCCAATCAGCCAATCAAATCTCATCCCTCTCTTCAAATTATCCAATCAGAAAAGCTTTGAGAAATTCAATATTGCGCCCAATCAGCCAATCAAATTGCAGACACACCCCCAGAATCATCCAATCAGAAAGCTTTGAGCCATTTGAAATGGCGCCCGAAAATATCGATAGAAAACAGTGAACAAGAATCGGCATAAAAGTGGATTTTAAGTCTTCTTTGAAGGCTGTTATGCAGTCCTTGGCAAACTGCCAGGCATGCACCCTCCACATATGCCAGATTTCACTGAAAATGGGCGAAAATTTAAGAAAACAGGGTGACAGAAGACCTTGTTTTGGTGGCTTCTAGCACCTTGCAAGAGTGACTTCCCCTGATCCCTTGATCCCCTGATTCGATTTGCTTGTCTAATTCAGGCCAACAGCCATACTGTATAATGATACTTTAAATATGCTAAGATGATCAATGTACAGCGTAGAAACCCCAGAAAATAAGAAAATAATGTCACAAGTGGCTAAAAAAGACTGAAAACTCTTTCAGTAGCAACTGCTTCCTATTGCATAAATCAAAACAAAGGGAACTAAATTTTAATTTTTTTTTTAATCTCTTTTTACCGTAACAAGAAACCCAGTTACGTTGACGACCGTCTCATACGTGCCAGTTACGCACCCGCAAAAACACGAAAAATCGACTTACGGCACATTCCATAGCAGACGACACCTGTTGCTTAAGTCAAATATAGGGAATTTTTTTTGTTCTTTTTCTCTTACTAGGGCCATTTTATTGGCATAGATACTTTGAATATGCTAAGATGATCAATGTACAGTGTAGAAACCCCAGAAGATAATGTCACAAGTGGCTAAAAAAGACTGAAAACTCTTTCAGTAGCAACTGATTTCTATTGCATAAATCAAACTAAGGGAACTAAATTTTCATTTTTTTTTAAATCTCTTTTTATACCGTGACAAGAAATCCAGTTGCGTTGACTACTGTCTCATACGTGCCAGTTATGCGCCCGCGAAAACATGAAAAATTGACTTACGGCACATTCCATTGCAGACGACACCTGTTGCTTTAGTCAAATATAGGGAAATTTTTTTTTTTTTTTCGTTTTCTCTTACTAGGGCCATTGAATTGGTTACAATGACTATCGCACCCATACGTGACCGTTACGTGCTGTGCATAAAATCATTAAATCAACTTGGACACTTTTGGAGGCAACTGATACCTGTTGCACAAATCAAAGAAAGGTAAACCAAATTCGTTTTCTTACCAGGGTCACGAAAAACATTGAACCACTTTTGGTGACCATGTGAGTCATGAGTCGATTTTATGTTTAACCGCTGCACAAAAACATTGATTCAGAAGCAACCGGTTGCTGTGGCATAAATTTTTTCCAATAAGAAATCTTGTTCTTGTTTGAAGAATTTAGAAATAGGCCAATGAAATACAATAAGATGTAAGAATGACTAATAATAAAAATAGGTAAAATAGATAAAATGGCAAAGTTGGGGATTCAACCTCTGACTATCAGGACCCAAAAAAGGTCTTGGTGCAGGGGTCAAACCCTCTTTGCCAATCAATACGCTGAAATGACCCGAAGATTTAACATAGATATACAGAGATTTCCCCCCCCCTCCAATCAGCCAATCAAATCTCAGGCCTCTCTTCAGTTATCCAATCACAGAAGCTTTTAGAAAATCAAAATGGCGTCCAATCAGCTAATCAAATCTCATCCCTCTCTTCAAATTATCCAATCAGAAAAGCTTTGAGAAATTCAATATTGCGCCCAATCAGCCAATTAAATTGCAGACACACCCCCAGAATCATCCAATCAATAAGCTTTGAGCCATTTGAAATGGCGCCCGAAAATATCGATAGAAAACAGTGAACAAGAATCGGCATAAAAGTGGATTTTAAGTCTTCTTTGAAGGCTGTTATGCAGTCCTTGGCAAACTGCCAGGCATGCACTCTTCACATATGCCAGATTTCACTGAAAATGGACGAAAATTTAAGAAAACAGGGTGACAGAAGACCTTGTTTTGGTGGCTTCTAGCACCTTGAAAGAGTGACTTCCCCTGATCCCTTGATCCCCTGATTCGATTTGCTTTTCTAATTCAGGCCAACAGCCATACTGTACATTGATACTTTAAATATGCTAAGATGATCAATGTACAGTGTAGAAACCCCAGAAAATAAGAAAATAATGTCACAAGTGGCTAAAAAAGACTGAAAACTCTTTCAGTAGCAACTGCTTCCTATTGCATAAATCAAAACAAAGCGAACTAAATTTTAATTTTTTTTTTTAATCTCTTTTTACCATAACAAGAAACCCAGTTACGTTCATGATGGTCTCATACGTGCCTGTTACACACCCGCAAAAACATGAAAAATCGACTTACGGCACATTCCATAGCAGACTACACCTGTTGCTTAAGTCAAATATAGGGAATTTTTTTTGTTTTTTTTCTCTTACTAGGGCCATTTTATTGGCATTGATACTTTGAATATGCTAAGATGATCAATGTACAGTGTAGAAACCCCAGAAGATAATGTCACAAGTGGCTAAAAAAGACTGAAAACTCTTTCAGTAGCAACTGCTTCCTATTGCATAAATCAAACAAAGGGAACTAAATTTTCATTTTTTTTTTAAATCTCTTTTTATAGCGTGACAAGAAATCCAGTTGCGTTGGCTACTGTCTCATACGTGCCAGTTATGCGCCCGCGAAAACATGAAAAATTGACTTACGGCACATTCCATTGCAGACGACACCTGTTGCTAAAGTCAAATATAGGGATTTTTTTTGTTCTTTTTCTCTTACTAGGGCCATTTTATTGCCATTGATACTTTGAATATGCTAAGATGATCAATGTACAGTGTAGAAACCCCAGAAGATAATGTCACAAGTGGCTAAAAAAGACTGAAAACTCTTTCAGTAGCAACTGATTTCTATTGCATAAATCAAACAAAGGGAACTAAATTTTTTTTTTTTTTAAATCTCTTTTTATACAATGACGAGAAATCCAGTTGTGGTGACTACCGTCTCATACGTGCCAGTTACGCGCCCACGAAAACATGAAAAATTGACTTACGGCACATTCCATTGCAGACGACACCTGTTGCTTAAGTCAAATATAGGGATTTTTTTTTTTTTTTTCTTTTTCTCTTACTAGGGCCATTGAAATGGCATTGATACTTTGAATATGCTAAGATGATCAATGTACAGTGTAGAAATCCCAGGAAATAGTGTCACAAGTAGCTTAAAAAACTGAAAACTCTTTCAGTAGCAACTGCTTTCTATTGCATAAATCAAACAAAGGGAACTAAATTTTTATTTTTTTTTAATTCTCTTTTTCTACAATGCCAAGAAATCCAGTTGCGTTGACTACCATCTCATGCATGCCAGGTATGCGCCCGCGAAAACATGAAAAATCTACTTACGGCACATTTCATTGCAGACGACACCTGTTCCTTAAGTCAAATATAGGGATTTTTTTTTTCTTTTTCTCTTACTAGGGCCATTGAAATGGCATTGATACTTTGAATATGCTAAGATGATCCATGTACAGTGTAGAAATCCCAGGAAATAGTGTCACAAGTGACATAAAAAACTGAAAACTCTTTCAGTAGCAACTGATTTCTATTGCATAAATCAAACAAAGGGAACTAAATTTTCATTTTTTTTTAAATCTCTTTTTCTACAATGCCAAGAAATCCAGTTGCGTTTACTACCATCTCCTACGTGCGGTTACGCGCCCGCGAAAACATGAAAGATCAACTTACGGCACATTTCATTGCAGACGACACCTGTTGCTTAAGTCAAATATAGGGATTTTTTTTTTTTTCTTTTTCTCTTACTAGGGCCATTGAAATGGCATTGATACTTTGAATATGCTAAGATGATAAATGTACAGTGTAGAAATCCCAGGAAATAGTGTCACAAGTGGCTTAAAAAACTGAAAACTCTTTCAGTAGCAACTGATTTCTATTGCATAAATCAAACAAAGGGAACTAAATTTTTATTTTTTTTAAATCTCCTTTTATAGCGTGACAAGAAATCCAGTTGCGTTGACTACTGTCTCATACGTGCCAGTTATGCGCCCTCGAAAACATGAAATATTGACTTACGGCACATTCCATTGCAGATAACACCTGTTGCTTTAGTCAAATATAGGGAAATTTTTTTTTTTTCGTTTTCTCTTACTAGGGCCATTGAATTGGTTACAATGACTATCGCACCCATACGTGACCGTTACGTGCTGTGCATAAAATCATTAATTCAACTTTGACACTTTTGGAGGCAACTGATACCTGTTGCACAAATCAAAGAAAGGTAAACCAAATTCGTTTTTTTACCTGGCTCATGAAAAACATTGAACAACTTTTGGTGACCATGTGAGTCATGAGTCGATTTTATGTTTAACCGCTGCGCAAAAACATTGATTCAGAAGCAACCGGTTGCTGTGGCATAAACTTTTTCCAATAAGAAATCTTGTTCTTGTTTGAAGAATTTAGAAATAGGCCAATGAAATACAATAAGATGTAAGAATGACTAATAATAAAAATAGGTAAAATAGATAAAATGGCAAAGTTGGGGATTCAATCTCTGACCATCAGGACCCAGAAAAGGTCTTGGTGCAGGGGTCAAACCATCTTTGCCAATCAATACGCTGAAATGACCCGAAGATTTGACATAGATATACAGAGATTTCGCCCCCCCTTCCAATCAGCCAATCTAGCACCTTGCAAGAGTGACTTCCCCTGATCCCTTGATCCCCTGATTCGATTTGCTTTTCTAATTCAGGCCAACTGCCATACTGTACATTGATACTTTAAATATGCTATAATGATCAATGTACAGTGTAGAAACCCCAGAAAATAAGAAAATAATGTCACAAGTGGCTAAAAAAGACTGAAAACTCTTTCAGTAGCAACTGCTTCCTATTGCATAAATCAAAACAAAGGGAATTCAATTTTCATTTTTCTTTTAATCTCTTTTTACCGTAACAAGAAACCCAGTTACGTTGACGACCGTCTCATACGTGCCAATTACGCACCCGCAAAAACACGAAAAATCGACTTACGGCACATTCCATAGCAGACGACACCTGTTGCTTAAGTCAAATATAGGGATTTTTTTTTGTTCTTTTTCTCTTACTAGGGCCATTTTATTGCCATTGATACTTTGAATATGCTAAGATGATCAATGTACAGTGTAGAAACCCCAGAAGATAATGTCACAAGTGGCTAAAAAAGACTGAAAACTCTTTCAGTAGCAATTGATTTCTATTGCATAAATCAAACAAAGGGAACTCAATTTTTATTTTATTTTTTTTTTTTTAAATCTCTTTTTATACAATGACGAGAAATCCAGTTGTGTTGACTACCGTCTCATACGTGCCAGTTACGCGCCCGTGAAAACATGAAAAATCGACTTACGGCACATTCCATTGCAGACGACATCTGTTGCTTAAGTCAAATATAGGTTTTTTTTTTTTTCTTTTTCTCTTACTAGGGCCATTGTAATGGCATTGATACTTTGAATATGCTAAGATGATCAATGTACAGTGTAGAAATCCCAGGAAATAGTGTCACAAGTGGCTTAAAAAACAGAAAACTCTTTCAGTAGCAACTGATTTCTATTGCATAAATCAAACAAAGGGAATTCAATTTTCATTTTTTTTAAATCTCTTTTTGTACAGTGCCAAGAAATCCAGTTGCGTTGACTATCATCTCATACGTGCCAGTTACGCGCCCGCGAAAACATGAAAAATCGACTTACGGCACATTTCATTGCAGACGACACCTGTTGCTTAAGTCAAATATAGGGATTTTTTTTTTTCTTTTTCTCTTACTAGGACCATTGAAATGGCATTGATACTGTGAAAATACTAAGATGATCAATGTACAGTGTAGAAATCCCAGGAAATAGTGTCACAAGTGGCTTAAAAAACTGAAAACTCTTTCAGTAGCAACTGCTTTCTATTGCATAAATCAAACAAAGGGAACTAAATTTTTATTCTTTTTTAAATCTCTTTTTGTACAATGCCAAGAAATCCAGTTGCATTGACTACCATCTCATACGTGCCAGTTACGTGCCCGCAAAAACATGAAAAATCGACTTATGGCACATTTCATTGCAGACGACACCTGTTGCTTAAGTCAAATATAGGGATTTTGTTTTTCTTTTACTCTTACTAGGACCATTGAAATGGCATTGATACTTTGAATATGCTAAGATGATCAATGTACAGTGTAGAAATCCCAGGAAATAGTGTTACAAGTGGCTTAAAAAACTGAAAACTCTTTCAGTAGCAACGGATTTCTATTGCATAAATCAAACAAAGGGAACTAAATTCTCATTTTTTTTAAATCTCTTTTTATACCGTGACAAGAAATCCAGTTGCGTTGACTACTGTCTCATACGTGCCAGTTATGCGCCCGCAAAAACATGAAAAAGTGACTTACGGCACATTCCATTGCAGACAACACCTGCTGCTTAATTCAAATATAGGGAATTTTTTTTGTTCTTTTTCTCTTACTAGGGCCATTGAAATGGCATTGATACTTTGAATATGGTAAGATGATCAATGTACCGTGTAGAAATCCCAGTAAATAGTGTCACAAGTGGCTTAAAAAACTGAAAACTCTTTCAGTAGCAACTGCTTTCTATTGCATAAATCAAACAAAGGGAACTAAATTTTTATTTTTTTTTAAATCTCCTTTTGTACAGTGCCAAGAAATACAGTTCCGTTGACTACCATCTCATACGTGCCAGTTACGCGCGTGCAAAAAACATGAAAAATCGACTAACAGCACATTCCATAGCACACGACACCTGTTTAAGTCAAATATAGGGATTTTTTTTTGTTCTTTTTCTCTTACTAGGGCCATTGAAATGGCATTGATACTTTGAATATGCTAAGATGATCAATGTACAGTGTAGAAATCCCAGGAAATAGTGTCACAAGTGGCTTAAAAAACTGAAAACTCTTTCAGTAGCAACTGATTTCTATTGCATAAATCAAACAAAGGGAACTAAATTTTCATTTTTTTTAAATCTCTTTTTATACCGTGACAAGAAATCCAGTTGCGTTGACTACTGTCTCATACGTGCCAGTTATGCGCCCGCGAAAACATAAAAACTTGACTTACGGCACATTCCATTGCAGACGACACCTGTTGCTTAAGTCAAATATAGGGAATTTCTTTTTTCGTTTTCTCTTACTAGGGCCATTGAATTGGTTACAATGACTATCGCACCCATACGGGACCGTTATGTGCTGTGCATAAAATCATTAAATCAACTTGGACACTTTAGGAGGCAACTGATACCTGTTGCACAAATCAAAGAAATGTAAACCAAATTCGTTTTCTTACCAGGGTCACGAAAAACATTGAACCACTTTTGGTGACCATGTGAGTCATGAGTTGATTTTATGTTTAACCGCTGCGCAAAAACATTGATTCAGAAGCAGCCGGTTACTGTGGCATAAACTTTTTCCAATAAGAAATCTTGTTCTTGTTTGAAGAAGTTAGAAATAGGCCAATGAAATACAATAAGATGTAAGAATGACTAATAATAAAAATAGGTAAAATAGATAAAATGGCAAAGTTGGGGATTCAACCTCTGACTATCAGGACCCAAAAAAGGTCTTGGTGCAGGGGTCAAACCCTCTTTGCCAATCAATACGCTGAAATGACCCGAAGATTTAACATAGATATACAGAGATTTCCCCCCCCTCCAATCAGCCAATCAAATCTCAGGCCTCTCTTCAGTTATCCAATCACAGAAGCTTTTAGAAAATCAAAATGGCGTCCAATCAGCTAATCAAATCTCATCCCTCTCTTCAAATTATCCAATCAGAAAAGCTTTGAGAAATTCAATATTGCGCCCAATCAGCCAATTAAATTGCAGACACACCCCCAGAATCATCCAATCAATAAGCTTTGAGCCATTTGAAATGGCGCCCGAAAATATCGATAGAAAACAGTGAACAAGAATCGGCATAAAAGTGGATTTTAAGTCTTCTTTGAAGGCTGTTATGCAGTCCTTGGCAAACTGCCAGGCATGCACTCTCCACATATGCCAGATTTCACTGAAAATGGACGAAAATTTAAGAAAACAGGGTGACAGAAGACCTTGTTTTGGTGGCTTCTAGCACCTTGAAAGAGTGACTTCCCCTGATCCCTTGATCCCCTGATTCGATTTGCTTTTCTAATTCAGGCCAACAGCCATACTGTACATTGATACTTTAAATATGCTAAGATGATCAATGTACAGTGTAGAAACCCCAGAAAATAAGAAAATAATGTCACAAGTGGCTAAAAAAGACTGAAAACTCTTTCAGTAGCAACTGCTTCCTATTGCATAAATCAAAACAAAGCGAACTAAATTTTAATTTTTTTTTTTTAATCTCTTTTTACCATAACAAGAAACCCAGTTACGTTCATGATGGTCTCATACGTGCCTGTTACACACCCGCAAAAACATGAAAAATCGACTTACGGCACATTCCATAGCAGACTACACCTGTTGCTTAAGTCAAATATAGGGAATTTTTTTTGTTTTTTTTCTCTTACTAGGGCCATTTTATTGGCATTGATACTTTGAATATGCTAAGATGATCAATGTACAGTGTAGAAACCCCAGAAGATAATGTCACAAGTGGCTAAAAAAGACTGAAAACTCTTTCAGTAGCAACTGCTTCCTATTGCATAAATCAAACAAAGGGAACTAAATTTTCATTTTTTTTTTAAATCTCTTTTTATAGCGTGACAAGAAATCCAGTTGCGTTGGCTACTGTCTCATACGTGCCAGTTATGCGCCCGCGAAAACATGAAAAATTGACTTACGGCACATTCCATTGCAGACGACACCTGTTGCTAAAGTCAAATATAGGGATTTTTTTTGTTCTTTTTCTCTTACTAGGGCCATTTTATTGGCATTGATACTTTGAATATGCTAAGATGATCAATGTACAGTGTAGAAACCCCAGAAGATAATGTCACAAGTGGCTAAAAAAGACTGAAAACTCTTTCAGTAGCAACTGATTTCTATTGCATAAATCAAACAAAGGGAACTAAATTTTTTTTTTTTTTTTTTTTTTTTTTAAATCTCTTTTTATACAATGACGAGAAATCCAGTTGTGGTGACTACCGTCTCATACGTGCCAGTTACGCGCCCGCGAAAACATGAAAAATTGACTTACGGCACATTCCATTGCAGACGACACCTGTTGCTTAAGTCAAATATAGGGATTTTTTTTTTTTTTCTTTTTCTCTTACTAGGGCCATTGAAATGGCATTGATACTTTGAATATGGTAAGATGATCAATGTACAGTGTAGAAATCCCAGGAAATAGTGTCACAAGTGGCTTAAAAAACAGAAAACTCTTTCAGTAGCAACTGCTTTCTATTGCATAAATCAAACAAAGGGAACTAAATTTTTATTTTTTTTTTAAATCTCTTTTTGTACAATGCCAAGAAATCCAGTTGCGTTGACTACCATCTCATATGTGCCAGTTACGCGCACGCGAAAACATGAAAAATCGATTTACGGCACATTTCATTGCAGACGACACCTGTTGCTTAAGTCAAATATAGGGATGTTTTTTTTTTTCTTTTTCTCTTACTAGGACCATTGAAATGGCATTGATACTTTGAATATGCTAAGATGATCAATATACAGTGTAGAAATCCCAGGAAATAGTGTCACAAGTGGCTTAAAAAACTGAAAACTCATTCAGTAGCAACTGATTTCTATTGCATAAATCAAACAAAGGGAACTAAATTTTCATTTTTTTTTAAATCTCTTTTTATACCGTGACAAGAAATCCAGTTGCATTGACTACCATCTGATACGTGCCAGTTATGCGCCCGCAAAAACATGAAAAATTGACTTACGGCACATTCCATAGCAGACGACACCTGTTGGTTTAGTCAAATATAGGGAAATTTTTTTTTTTTTCGTTTTCTCTTACTAGGGCCATTGAATTGGTTACAATGACTATCGCACCCATACGTGACCGTTACGTGCTGTGCATAAAATCGTTAAATCAACTTGGACACTTTTGGAGGCAACTGATACCTGTTGCACAAATCAAAGAAAGGTAAACCAAATTCGCTTTCTTACCAGGGTCACGAAAAACATTGAACCACTTTTGGTGACCATGTGAGTCATGAGTCGATTTTATGTTTAACCGCTGCGCAAAAACATTTATTCAGAAGCAACCGGTTGCTGTGGCATAAACTTTTTCCAATAAGAAATCTTGTTCTTGTTTGAAGAATTTAGAAATAGGCCAATGAAATACAATAAGATGTAAGAATGACTAATAATAAAAATAGGTAAAATAGATAAAATGGCAAAGTTGGGGATTCAAACTCTGATCATCACGACCCAGAAATGGTCTTGGTGCAGGGGTCAAACCCTCTTTGCCAATCAATACGCTGAAATGACCCGAAGATTTAACATAGATATACAGAGATTCCCCCCCTTCGAATCAGCCAATCAAATCTCAGGCCTCTCTTAAATTATCCAATCACATAAGCTTTTAGAAAATCAAAATGGCGTCCAATCAGCCAATCAAATCTCATCCCTGTCTTCAAATTATCCAATCAGAAAAGCTTTGAGAAATTCAATATTGCGCCCAATCAGCCAATCAAATTGCAGACACACCCCGAGAATCTCCCAATCAGAAAGCTTTGAGCCATTTGAAATGGTGCCCGAAAATATCGATAGAAAACAGTGAACAAGAATCGGCTTAAAAGTGGATTTTAAGTCTTCTTTGAAGGCTGTTATGCAGTCCCTGGCAAACTGCCAGGCATGCACCCTCCACATATGCCAGATTTCACTGAAAATGGGCGAAAATTTAAGAAAACAGGGTGACAGAAGACCTTGTTTTGGTGCCTTCTAGCACCTTGCAAGAGTGACTTCCCCTGATCCCTTGATCCCCTGATTCGATTTGCTTTTCTAATTCAGGCCAACAGCCATACTGTACAATGATACTTTAAATATGCTAAGATGATCAATGTACAGTGTAGAAACCCCAGAAAATAAGAAAATAATGTCACAAGTGGCTAAAAAAGACTGAAAACTCTTTCAGTAGCAACTGCTTCCTATTGCATAAATCAAAGAAAGGGAACTCAATTTTAATTTTTTTTTTTTTTTTGATCTCTTTTTACCGTAACAAGAAACCCAGTTATGTTGACGACCGTCTCATATGTGCCAGTCACGTACCCGCAAAAACACGAAAAATCGACTTACGGCACATTCCATAGCAGACGACAACTGTTGCTTAAGTCAAATATAGGGAATTTTTTTTATTCTTTTTCTCTTACTAGGGCCATTTTATTGGCATTGATACTTTGAATATGCTAAGATGATCAATGTACAGTGTAGAAACCCCAGAAGATAATGTCACAAGTGGCTAAAAAAGACTGAAAACTCTTTCAGTAGCAACTGATTTCTATTGCATAAATCAAACAAAGGGAACTAAATTTTCGTTTTTTTTTAAATCTCTTTTTATACCGTGACAAGAAATCCAGTTATGTTGAGTACTGTCTCATACGTGCCAGTTACACACCCGCGAAAACATGAAAAATCGACTTACGGTACATTTCATTGCAGACGACACCTGTTGCTTAAGTCAAATATAGGGATTTTTTTTTTTTTTTCTTTTTCTCTTACTAGGGCCATTGAAATGGCATTGATACTTTGAATATGCTAAGATGATCAATGTACGGTGTAGAAATCCCACAAAATAGTGTCACAAGTGGCTTTAAAAACTGAAAACTCTTTCAGTAGCAACTGATTTCTATTGCATAAATCAAACAAAGGGAACTAAATTTTTTTTTTTTTTTTAATCTCTTTTTATACAATGACGAGAAGTCCAGTTGTGTTGACTACAGTCTCATACGTGCCAGTTACGCGCCCGCAAAAACATGAAAAATCGAGTTACGGCACATTCCATTGCAGACGACACCTGTTGCTTAAGTCAAATATAGGGATTTTTTTTTTCTTTTTCTCTTACTAGGGCCATTGAAATGGCATTGATACTTTGAATATGCTAAGATGATCAATGTACAGTGTAGAAATCCCAGGAAATAGTGTCACAAGTAGCTTAAAAAACTGAAAACTCTTTCAGTAGCAACTGATTTCTATTGCATAAATCAAACAAAGGGAACTAAATTTTTATTTTTTTTTAATTCTCTTTTTCTACAATGCCAAGAAATCCAGTTGCGTTGACTACCATCTCATGCGTGCCAGGTATGCGCCCGCGAAAACATGAAAAATCTACTTACGGCACATTTCATTGCAGACGACACCTGTTGCTTAAGTCAAATATAGGGATTTTTTTTTTCTTTTTCTCTTACTAGGGCCATTGAAATGGCATTGATACTTTGAATATGCTAAGATGATCCATGTACAGTGTAGAAATCCCAGGAAATAGTGTCACAAGTGACATAAAAAACTGAAAACTCTTTCAGTAGCAACTGATTTCTATTGCATAAATCAAACAAAGGGAACTAAATTTTCATTTTTTTTTAAATCTCTTTTTCTACAATGCCAAGAAATCCAGTTGCGTTTACTACCATCTCCTACGTGCGGTTACGCGCCCGCGAAAACATGAAAGATCAACTTACGGCACATTTCATTGCAGACGACACCTGTTGCTTAAGTCAAATATAGGGATTTTTTTTTTTTTTTCTTTTTCTCTTACTAGGGCCATTGAAATGGCATTGATACTTTGAATATGCTAAGATGATAAATGTACAGTGTAGAAATCCCAGGAAATAGTGTCACAAGTGGCTTAAAAAACTGAAAACTCTTTCAGTAGCAACTGATTTCTATTGCATAAATCAAACAAAGGGAACTAAATTTTTATTTTTTTTAAATCTCTTTTTATACCGTGACAAGAAATCCAGTTGCGTTGACTACTGTCTCATACGTGCCAGTTATGCACCCGCGAAAACATAAAAACTTGACTTACGGCACATTCCATTGCAGACGACACCTGTTGCTTAAGTCAAATATAGGGAATTTCTTTTTTCGTTTTCTCTTACTAGGGCCATTGAATTGGTTACAATGACTATCGCACCCATACGGGACCGTTATGTGCTGTGCATAAAATCATTAAATCAACTTGGACACTTTTGGAGGCAACTGATACCTGTTGCACAAATCAAAGAAATGTAAACCAAATTCGTTTTCTTACCAGGGTCACGAAAAACATTGAACCACTTTTGGTGACCATGTGAGTCATGAGTTGATTTTATGTTTAACCGCTGCGCAAAAACATTGATTCAGAAGCAGCCGGTTGCTGTGGCATAAACTTTTTCCAATAAGAAATCTTGTTCTTGTTTGAAGAATTTAGAAATAGGCCAATGAAATACAATAAGATGTAAGAATGACTAATAATAAAAATAGGTAAAATAGATAAAATGGCAAAGTTGGGGATTCAACCTCTGACCATCAGGACCCAGAAAAGGTCTTGGTGCATGGGTCAAACCCTCTTTGCCAATCAATACGCTGAAATGACCCGAAGATTTAACATAGATATACAGAGATTTCGCCCCCCCTTCCAATCAGCCAATCAAATTTCAGGCCTCTCTTAAATTATCCAATCACAGAAGCTTTTAGAAAATCAAAATGGCGTCCAATCAGCCAATCAAATCTCATCCCTCTCTTCAAATTATCCAATCAGAAAAGCTTTGAGAAATTCAATATTGCGCCCAATCAGCCAATCAAATTGCAGACCCACCCCCACAATCATCCAATCAGAAAGCTTTGAGCCATTTAAAATGGCGCCCGAAAATATCGATAGAAAACAGTGAACAAGAATCGGCATAAAAGTGGATTTTAAGTCTTCTTTGAAGGCTGTTATGCAGTCCTTGGCAAACTGCCAGGCATGCACCCTCCACATATTCCAGATTTCACTGAAAATGAGCGAAAATTTAAGAAAACAGGGTGACAGAAGACCTTGTTTTGGTGCCTTCTAGCACGTTGCAAGAGTAACTTCCCCTAATCCCTTGATCCCCTGATTCGATTTGCTTTTCTAATTCAGGCCAACAGCCATACTGTACATTGATACTTTGAATATGCTAAGATGATCAATGTACAGTGTAGAAACCCCAGAAGATAATGTCACAAGTGGCTAAAAAAGACTGAAAACTCTTTCAGTAGCAATTGATTTCTATTGCATAAATCAAACAAAGGGAACTCAATTTTTATTTTATTTTTTTTTTAAATCTCTTTTTATACAATGACGAGAAATCCAGTTGTGTTGACTACCGTCTCATACGTGCCAGTTACGCGCCCGTGAAAACATGAAAAATCGACTTACGGCACATTCCATTGCAGACGACATCTGTTGCTTAAGTCAAATATAGGTTTTTTTTTTTTCTTTTTCTCTTACTAGGGCCATTGTAATGGCATTGATACTTTGAATATGCTAAGATGATCAATGTACAGTGTAGAAATCCCAGGAAATAGTGTCACAAGTGGCTTAAAAAACAGAAAACTCTTTCAGTAGCAACTGTTTTCTATTCCATAAATCAAACAAAGGGAATTCAATTTTTATTTTTTTTAAATCTCTTTTTGTACAGTGCCAAGAAATCCAGTTGCGTTGACTACCATCTCATACGTGCCAGTTACGCGCCCGCGAAAACATGAAAAATCGAGTTACGGCACATTCCATTGCAGACGACACCTGTTGCTTAAGTCAAATATAGGGATTTTTTTTTCTTTTTCTCTTACTAGGACCATTGAAATGGCATTGATACTGTGAAAATACTAAGATGATCAATGTACAGTGTAGAAATCCCAGGAAATAGTGTCACAAGTGGCTTAAAAAACTGAAAACTCTTTCAGTAGCAACTGATTTCTATTGCATAAATCAAACAAAGGGAATTCAATTTTCATTTTTTTTAAATCGCTTTTTGTACAGTGCCAAGAAATCCAGTTGCGTTGACTACTATCTCATACGTGCCAGTTACGCGCCCGCAAAAACATGAAAAATTGACTTACGGCACATTTCATTGCAGACGACACCTGTTGCTTAAGTCAAATATAGGGATTTTTTTTTTCTTTTTCTCTTACTAGGACCATTGAAATGGCATTGATACTGTGAAAATACTAAGATGATCAATGGACAGTGTAGAAATCCCAGGAAATAGTGTCACAAGTGGCTTAAAAAACTGAAAACTCTTTCAGTAGCAACTGCTTTCTATTGTATAAATCAAACAAAGAGAACTAAATTTTTATTCTTTTTTAAATCTCTTTTTGTACAATGCCAAGAAATCCAGTTGCATTGACTACCATCTCATACGTGCCAGTTACGTGCCCGCAAAAACATGAAAAATCGACTTACGGCACATTTCATTGCAGACGACACCTGTTGCTTAAGTCAAATATAGGGATTTTGTTTTTCTTTTACTCTTACTAGGACCATTGAAATGGCATTGATACTTTGAATATGCTAAGATGATCAATGTACAGTGTAGAAATCCCAGGAAATAGTGTTACAAGTGGCTTAAAAAACTGAAAACTCTTTCAGTAGCAACGGATTTCTATTGCATAAATCAAACAAAGGGAACTAAATTCTCATTTTTTTTAAATCTCTTTTTATACCGTGACAAGAAATCCAGTTGCGTTGACTACTGTCTCATACGTGCCAGTTATGTGCCCGCAAAAACATGAAAAAGTGACTTACGGCACATTCCATTGCAGACAACACCTGCTGCTTAATTCAAATATAGGGAATTTTTTTTGTTCTTTTTCTCTTACTAGGGCAATTTTTTCGGCATTGATACTTTGAATATGCTAAGATGATCAATGTACCGTGTAGAAATCCCAGTAAATAGTGTCACAAGTGGCTTAAAAAACTGAAAACTCTTTCAGTAGCAACTGCTTTCTATTGCATAAATCAAACAAAGGGAACTAAATTTTTATTTTTTTTTAAATCTCCTTTTGTACAGTGCCAAGAAATACAGTTGCGTTGACTACCATCTCATACGTGCCAGTTACGCGCCTGCGAAAACATGAAAAATCGACTAACAGCACTTTCCATAGCACACGACACCTGTTTAAGTCAAATATAGGGATTTTTTTTTGTTCTTTTTCTCTTACTAGGGCCATTGAAATGGCATTGATACTTTGAATATGCTAAGATGATCAATGTACAGTGTAGAAATCCCAGGAAATAGTGTCACAAGTGGCTTAAAAAACTGAAAACTCTTTCAGTAGCAACTGATTTCTATTGCATAAATCAAACAAAGGGAACTAAATTTTCATTTTTTTTAAATCTCTTTTTATACCGTGACAAGAAATCCAGTTGCGTTGACTACTGTCTCATACGTGCCAGTTATGCGCCCGCGAAAACATAAAAACTTGACTTACGGCACATTCCATTGCAGACGACACCTGTTGCTTAAGTCAAATATAGGGAAATTTTTTTTTTTTCGTTTTCTCTTACTAGGGCCATTGAATTGGTTACAATGACTATCGCACCCATACGGGACCGTTATGTGCTGTGCATAAAATCATTAAATCAACTTGGACACTTTAGGAGGCAACTGATACCTGTTGCACAAATCAAAGAAATGTAAACCAAATTCGTTTCCTTACCAGGGTCACGAAAAACATTGAACCACTTTTGGTGACCATGTGAGTCATGAGTTGATTTTATGTTTAACCGCTGCGCAAAAACATTGATTCAGAAGCAACCGGTTGCTGTGGCATAAACTTTTTCCAATAAGAAATCTTGTTCTTGTTTGAAGAATTTAGAAATAGGCCAATGAAATACAATAAGATGTAAGAATGACTAATAATAAAAATAGGTAAAATAGATAAAATGGCAAAGTTGGGGATTGAACCTCTGACCATCAGGACCCAGAAAAGGTCTTGGTGCAGGGGTCAAACCCTCTTTGCCAATCAATACGCTGAAATGACCCGAAGATTTAACATAGATATACAGAGATTTCCCCCTCCCCCTTCCAATCAGCCAATCAAATTTCAGGCCTCTCTTAAATTATCCAATCACAGAAGCTTTTAGAAAATCAAAATGGCGTCCAATCAGCCAATCAAATCTCATCCCTCTCTTCAAATTATCCAATCAGAAAAGCTTTGAGAAATTCAATATTGCGCCCAATCAGCCAATCAGATTGCAGACACACCCCCAGAATCATCCAATCAGAAAGCTTTGAGCCATTTGAAATGGCGCCCGAAAATATCGATAGAGAACAGTGAACAAGAATCGGCATAAAAGTGGATTTCAAGTCTTCTTTGAAGGCTGTTATGCAGTCCTTGGCAAACTGCTAGGCATGCACCCTCCACATATGCCAGATTTCACTGAAAATGGGCGAAAATTTAAGAAAACAGGGTGACAGAAGACCTTGTTTTGGTGCCTTCTAGCACCTTGCAAGAGTGACCTCCCCTGATCCTTTGATCCCCTGATTCGATTTGCTTTTCTAATTCAGGCCAACAGCCATACTGTACATTGATACTTTAAATATGCTAAGATGATCAATGTACAGTGTAGAAACCCCAGAAAATAAGAAAATAATGTCACAAGTGGCTAAAAAAGACTGAAAACTCTTTCAGTAGCAACTGCTTCCTATTGCATAAATCAAACAAAGGGAACTCAATTTTAATTTTTTTTTTTTTTATCTCTTTTTACCGTAACAAGAAACCCAGTTATGTTGACGACCGTCTCATACGTGCCAGTCACGTACCCGCAAAAACACGAAAAATCGACTTACGGCACATTCCATAGCAGACGACACCTGTTGCTTAAGTCAAATATAGGGAATTTTTTTTATTCTTTTTCTCTTACTAGGGCCATTTTATTGGCATTGATACTTTGAATATGCTAAGATGATCAATGTACAGAAACCCCAGAAGATAATGTCACAAGTGGCTAAAAAAGACTGAAAACTCTTTCAGTAGAAACGGATTTCTATTGCATAAATCAAACAAAGGGAACTACATTTTTATTATTTTTTTTTAAATCTCTTTTTATACAATGACGATATAGGGATTTTTTTTTCTTTTTCTCTTACTAGGGCCATTGAAATGGCATTGATACTTTGAATATGCTAAGATGATCAATGTACAGTATAGAAATCCCAGGAAATAGTGTCACAAGTGGCTTAAAAACCTGAAAACTCTTTCAGTAGCAGGCCTGCCCGGGTGGCTCAGTGGTTGAGGCGAACTTTCTTTCCGGCGTATTTTCGCCTCTCACCTCTCCTGAAGCATGTGAGAAAAGTAGTCAGTGGCTTTGGAAAGAAAGTTGTGTTAGTACTGGTGTGAGAAAGCCAGGAAACACACGTGCGTCACCGACCACCATGATATGAACTTAGCTGTTGAAATGGCATTAAACCACAATACAACCAATACAACCAACAACTTTCAGTAGCAACTGATTTCTATTGCATGAATCAAACAAAGGGAACTAAATTTTTATTTTTTTTTTAAATCTCTTTTTGTACAATGCCAAGAAATCCAGTTGCATTGACTACCATCTCATACGTGCCAGTTACGCGCCCGCGAAAACATGAAAAATCGTCTTACAGCACATTCCATTGCAGACGACACCTGTTGCTTAAGTCAAATATAGGGATTTTTTTTTTTTTCTATTACTAGGGCCATTGAAATGGCATTGATACTTTGAATATGCTAAGATGATCAATGTACAGTGTAGAAATCCCAGGAAATAGTGTCACAAGCGGCTTAAAAAAATGAGAACTCTTTCTGTAGCAACTGATTTCTATTGCATAAATCAAACAAAGGGAACTAAATTTTTATTATTTTTTGAAATCTCTTTTTATACAATGATGAGAAATCCAGTTGTGTTGACTACCGTCTCATACGTGCCAGTTACGTGCCCGCAAAAACATGAAAAAACGACTTACGGCACATTCCATTGCAGACGACACCTGTTGCTTAAGTCAAATATAGGGATTTTTTTTTTTCTTTTCTCTCTTACTAGGGCCATTGAAATGGCATTGATACTTTGGATATGCTAAGACGATCAATGTACAGTGTAGAAATCCCAGGAAATAGTGTCACAAGTGGCTTAAAAAACTGAAAACTCTTTCAGTAGCAACTCATTTCTATTGCATAAATCAAACAAAGGGAACTAAATTTTAATTTTTTTTTTAATCTCTTTTTACCGTAACAAGAAACCCAGTTACGTTGCCGACCGTCTCATACGTGCCAGTTACGCACCCGCAAAAACACGAAAAATCGACTTATGGCACATTCCATAGCAGACGACACCTGTTGCTTAAGTCAAATATAGGGATTTTTTTTTTGTTCTTTTTCTCTTACTAGGGCCATTTTATTGGCATTGATACTTTGAATATGCTAAGATGATCAATGTACAGTGTAGAAACCCTAGAACATAATGTCACAAGTGGCTAAAAAAGACTGAAAACTCTTTCAGTAGCAACTGATTCCTATTGCATAAATCAAACAAAGGGAACTAAATTTTTATTTTTTTTTTTAAATCTCTTTTTATACAATGACGAGAAATCCAGTTGTGTTGACTACCGTCTCATACGTGCCCATTACGCACCCGTGAAAACATGAAAAATCGACTTACGTCACATTCCATTACAGATGACACCTGTTGCTTAAGTCAAATATAGGGATTTTTTTTTCTTTTTCTCTTACTAGGGCCATTGAAATGGTATTAATACTTTGAATATGCTAAGATGATCAATGTACAGTGTAGAAATCCTAGGAAATAGTGTCACAAGTGGCTTAAAAAACTGAAAACTCTTTCAGTAGCAACTGCTTTCTATTGCATAAATCAAACAAAGGCAACTAAATTTTTATTTTTTTTTAAATCTCTTTTTGTACAATGCCAAGAAATCCAGTTGCGTTGACTACCATCTCATACGTGCCAGTTACGTGCCCGCATAAACATAAAAAATCGTCTTACAGCACATTCCATTGCAGACGACACCTGTTGCTTAAGTCAAATATAGGGATTTTTTTTTTCTTCTTCTCTTAATAGGGCCATTGAAATGGCATTGATACTTTGAATATGCTAAGATGATCAATGTACAGTGTAGAAATCCCAGGAAATAGTGTCACAAGTGGCTTAAAAAAATGATAACTCTTTCAGTAGCAACTGATTTCTATTGCATAAATCAAACAAAGGGAACTAAATTTTTATTATTTTTTGAAATCTCTTTTTATACAATGATAAGCAATCCAGTTGTGTTGACTACCGTCTCATACGTGCCAGTTATGCACTCGCGAAAACATGAAAAATTGACTTACGGCACCTTCCATTGCAGACGACAACTGTTGCTTAAGTCAAATATAGGGATATTTTTTTTTCTTTTTATCTTACTAAGGCCATTGAAATGGCATTGATACTTTGAATATGCTAAGATGATCAATGTACAGTGTAGAATTCCCAGGAAATACTGTCACAAGTGGCTTAAAAAAATGAAGAAAACTCTTTCAGTAGCAACTGATTTCTATTGCATAAATCAAACAAAGGGAACTAAATTTTTATTTTTTTTAAATCTCTTTTTATACCGTGACAAGAAATCCAGTTGTGTTGACTACTGTCTCATACGTGCCAGTTATGCGCCCGCAAAAACATGAAAAATTGACTTAAGGCACATTCCATAGCAGACGACACCTGTTGCTTTAGTCAAATATAGGGAACTTTTTTTTTTTTCGTTTTCTCTTACTAGGGCCATTGAATTGGTTACAATGACTATCGCACCCATACGTGACCGTTACGTGCTGTGCATAAAATCATTAAATCAACTTGGACACTTTTGGAGGCAACTGATACCTGTTGCACAAATCAAAGAAAGGTAAACCAAATTCGTTTTCTTACCAGGGTCACGAAAAACATTGATCCAATTTTGGTGACCATGTGAGTCATGAGTCGATTTTATGTTTAACCGCTGCACAAAAACATTGATTCAGAAGCAACCGGTTGCTGTGGCATAAACTTTTTCCAATAAGAAATCTTGTTCTTGTTTGAAGAATTTAGAAATAGGCCAATGAAATACAATAAGATGTAAGAATGACTAATAATAAAAATAGGTAAAATAGATAAAATGGCAAATTTGGGGATTCAACCTCTGACCATCAGGACCCAAAAAAGGTCTTGGTGCAGGGGTCAAACCCTCTTTGCCAATCAATACGCTGAAATCACCCGAATATCTAACATAGATATACAGAGATTTCCCCCCTTCCAATCAGCCAATCAAATCTCAGGCCTCTCTTAAATTATCCAATCAAAGAACCTTTTAGAAAATCAAAATGGCGTCCAATCAGCCAATCAAATCTCATCCCTCTCTTCAAATTATCCAATCAGAAAAGCTTTGAGAAATTCAATATTGCGACCAATCAGCCAATCAAATTGCAGACACACCCCCAGAATCATCCAATCAGAAAGCTTTGAGCCATTTGAAATGGCGCCCGAAAATATCGATAGAAAACAGTGAACAAGAATCGGCATAAAAGTGGATTTTAAGTCTTCTTTGAAGGCTGTTATGCAGTCCTTGGCAAACTGCCAGGCATGCACCCTCCACATATGCCAGATTTCACTGAAAATGGGCGAAAATTTAAGAAAACAGGGTGACAGAAGACCTTGTTTTGGTGCCTTCTAGTACCTTGTAAGAATGACTTCCCCTGATCCCTTGATCCCCTGATTAGATTTGCTTTTCTAATCCAGGCCAACAGCCATGCTGTACATTGATACTTTGAATATACTAAGATGATCAATGTACAGTGTAGAAACCCCAGAAAAAAACAAAATAATGCCACAAGTGGCTAAAAAAGACTGAAAACTCTTTCAGTAGCATATCCTTCCTATTGCATAAATCAAACAAAGGGAACTAAATTTTAATTTTTTTTTTAATCTCTTTTTACCATAACAAGAATCCCAGTTCCATTGACGACCGTCTCATACGTGCCAGTTATGCACCCGCAAAAACACGAAAAATCGACTTACGGCACATTCCATTGCAGACGACACCTGTTGCTTAAGTCAAATATAGGGATTTTTTTTTTCTTTTTCTCTTCCTAGGGCCATCGAAATGACATTGATACTTTGAATATGCTAAGATGATCAATGTACAGTGTAGAAACCCCAAAAGATAATGTCACAAGTTGCTAAAAAAGACTGAAATCTCTTTCAGTAGCAACTGATTTCTAATGCATAAATCAAACAAAGGCAACTAAATTTTTATTATTTTTTAATCTCTTTTTATACAATGCCAATAAATCCAGTTGCGTTGACTACTGTCTCATACGTACCAGTTACGCGCCCGCGAAAACATGAAAAATTGACTTACGGCACATTCCATTGCAGATGACACCTGTTGCTTAAGTCAAATATAGGGAATTTTTTTTTTTTTTTCGTTTTCTCTTAATAGGGCCATTGAATTGGTTACAATGACTATCGCACCCATACGTGAACGTTATGTGCTGTGCATAAAATCATTAAATCAACTTGGACACTTTTGGAGGCAACTGATACCTGTTGCACAAATCAAAGAAAGGTAAACCAAATTTGTTTTCTTACCAGGGTCACGAAAAACACTGAACCACTTTTGGTGACCATGTGAGTCATGAGTCGATTTTATGTTTAACCGCTGCGTAAAAACATTGATTCAGAAGCAACCGGTTGCTGTTGCATAAACTTTTTCCAATAAGAAATCTTGTTCTTGTTTGAAGGATTTAGAAATAGGCCAATGAAATACAAGAAGATGTAAGAATGACTAATAATAAAAATAGGTAAAATAGATAAAATGGCAAAGTTGGGGATTCAACCTCTGACCATCAGGACCCAAAAAAGGTCTTGGTGCAGGGGTCAAACCCTCTTTGATATTGAATAGGTTGAAATGATTCGAAAAATTAACATAGATATACAGAGATTTCCCCCCCCCTTTCAATGAGCCAATCAAATCTCAGGCCTCTATTAAATTATCCAATCACAGAAGCTTTTAGAATATCAAAATGGTGTCGAATCAGCCAATCAAATCTCATCCCTCTCTTCAAATTATCCAATCAGAAAAGCTTTGAGAAATTCAATATTGCGCCCAATCAGCCAATCAAATTGCATACACACCCCCAGAATCAATCAATCAGAAAGCTTTGAGCCATTTGAAATGGGGCCCGAAAATATCGATAGAAAACAGTGAACAAGAATCGGCATAAAAGTGGATTTTAAGTCTTCTTTGAAGGCTGTTATGCAGTCCTTGGCAAACTGCCAGGCATGCACCCTCCACACATGCCAGATTTCACTGAAAATGGGCGAAAATTTAAGAAAACAGGGTGACAGAAGACCTTGTTTGTGCCTTCTTTGCAAGAGTGACTTCCCCTGATCCCTTAATACCTTGATTCGATTTGCTTTTCTAATTCAGGCCAACTGCCATACTGCATATTGATACTTTGAATATGCTAAGATGATCAATGTACAGTGTAGAAACCCCAGAAAATAAGAAAATAATGTCACAAGTGGCTAAAAAAGACTGAAAACTCTTTCAGTAGCAACTGCTTCCTATTGCATAAATCAAACAAAGGGAACTAAATTTTTTTTTTTTTCAAATCTATTGATACCGTGACAAGAAACCCAGTTACGTTGACTACCGTCTCATACGTGCAAGTTTCTCACCCGCGAAAACATGAAAAATCGACTTACGGCACATTCCATAGCAAACGACACCTGTTGCTTAAGTCAAATATAGGGAACATTTTTTTATCTTTTTCTCTTACTAGGGCCATTTTATTGGCATTGATACTTTGAATATGCTAAGATGATCAATGTACAGTGTAGAAATCCCAGAAAATAGTGTTCCAAGTGGCTAGAAAAGACTGAAAACTCTTTCAGTTGCAACTTCTTCCTACTGCATAAATCAAACAAAGGTAATTAAT
Source organism: Hippopus hippopus (assembly GCA_946811185.2). Taxonomy (NCBI): domain Eukaryota; kingdom Metazoa; phylum Mollusca; class Bivalvia; order Cardiida; family Cardiidae; genus Hippopus; species Hippopus hippopus. The sequence continues at coordinate 50,568,804 of OX328104.1, read as the reverse complement.
TTTTTATTTATTTTTTTTTAATCTCTTTATACCGTGACAGGAAATCCAGTTACGTTGACTACCGTCTCATATTTGCCAGTTACGCACCCCCGACAATAGGAAAAATCAACCTAAGGCACATTCCATAACTGACGACACCTGTTCCCTAAGTCAAATATAGGGAACAATTTTTTTCCTTTTTCTCTTACTAGGGCCATTGAATTGGCATTGATACTTTGAATATGCTAAAATGATCAATGTACAGCAAAGAAACCCCAGAAAATAGAGTCACAAGTCGCTAAAAAAGACTGAAAACTTTTTGAGTAACAACTGATTTCTATTGCATAAATGAAACAAAGGGAACTAGATTTTTATTTTTTTTTTAATTTCTTTATACCATAAAAAGAAATCCAGTTGCGTTGACTACCGTCCCATACATGCAAGTTACGCGCCCGCAAAAACATGAAAAATCGACTTATGGCACATTCCATAGCAGACGACACGTGTTACTTATGTCAAATATAGGGAACAATTTTTTATCTTTTTCTCTTACTAAGGCCATTGAATTGGCATTGATACTTTGAATATGCTAAGATGATCAATGTACAGTGTAGAAATCCCAGAAAATAGTGTCAGAAGTGGCTAAAAAAGATTGAAAACTATTTTAGTAAAAACTGATTTCTATTACATAATTCAAAGAAGAAGAACTAATTTTTTACTTTTTTTCTAATCTCTTTATAACGTGATAAGAAATCCAGTTCCGTTGACTACTGTCTCATACGTGCCAGTTCCGCACCCTCGAAAACATGAAAAATTGACTTACTGCACATTCCATAGCAGACAACACCTGTTGCTAAAATCAAATATAGGGATTGTTTTTTCTTTTTCTCTTACTAGGGCCATTGAATTGGCACTGGTACTTTGAATATGCTAAGATGATCAATGTCCAGTGTAGAAACCCCAGAAATTCAGAAAATAATGTCAGAAGTGGCTAAAAAAGACTGAAAACTCTTTCAGTAGCAATTGCTACCTATTGCATAAATCAAACAAAGGGAACTAGACTATCCCACTCATACGTGACCATTACGTGCTGTGCATAAAATCATAAAACAACTTGGACACTTTCGGATTTAACTGATACCTGTTGCACAAATCAAAAAAAGGTAAACCAATTTCTTTTTCTTACCAGGGTCACGAAAAACATTGAACCAATTTTGGTGACCGCGTGAGTCATAAGTCGATTTTATGTTTAACTCCTGTGCAAAAACATTGATTCAGAAGCAACCGGTTGCTGTTGCGTAAACTTTTTACTGAAGACTTTTTCAGTAACAACTGATTTCCATTGCATAAATCAAACAAAGGGAACTAAATTTTTATTTTTATTTTTTAATCTCTTTATACCATGACAAGAAATCCAGTTGTGTTGACTACCGACTCTTACTTGCTAGTTACGCGACCGCGAAAACATAAAAAATCCACTTACGGCAAATTTCATAGCAGACGACACCTGTTGCTTAAGCCAACTATAGAGATTTATTTTTCCTTTTTCTCTTACTAAGGCCATTGAATTGGCATTGATACTTGCAATATGCTAAGATGATCAATATACAGTGTAGAAATCCAAGAAAGTAGTATCACAAGTGGCTAAAAAAGACTGAAAACTCTTTGTCTTTGTCTGCTTGACAGAATGTGTCTTAACTCTTTACCAAACGACAAAATTTTAGACTGGTCCAACTTGAAAGCATTTTCAGACGACAAAATTAACGTGACTTAAAAATGGAAATTTATTCTGGGAAGGTAAAAAACATTGTGGGAAAAGGAGAAAATGCTGGTTACCAGCATTTTCTCCTTTTCCCACGATGTTTTCAAAAGGCTTCTTTTTCAGGGTCGTGAAAACCAGGGATTGTTTGGTAAAGGGTTAAATAAAATGAAAAAAAAGAAAACCATATAACTTCAAAATCGCCAGATGTTTTAATAAAACTGTGAAACTATTGTGCTCAACATGAAGTCGATGCCTGGTGAAAATAATGAAAAAACTGAGGAAGGTTTTTGGAGATACCTAGAAAATGGTTTTTCGCTTAGTGGAGGCATCGCCTACCTCTGTCTAATAAGTAAGAAAAAATCAAATTGCATTATATTCGTCAATATTCCAGTTTTTTGTGCAAAATTTACCTATGTAATTAATGGAGTCATAAACAACCAGTTAACGCAATATTATATAATTGGGATATTTAGAAGTTTATCAATCGGGAGAGAAACATTTTAAGAGAGGTAGGCTATGCCCCCACTAAACGAAATTACGTTCCTGTCAGGCCAGGCCAGGGTCGGGACAAAAAAAATAAAATTTTAAAGTGTTAAAATAGCTCAAATCATGTTAAAAAATGAAAAAAAAAAAAAATACAGAAAAACGTGACATAAATTTCATCCCGAGGTCAGACGGTTCTGTCCCGAAGCAGACAGAAAGACGGACAGAGAGACGGACAGAAAGACCCACTGACAGACATATAGACGGACGGTCAATGTTCTCGTAATACACATAAACAAAGCCATGGTAATCGATGTAAGAACTAAGCAAAAACAACAAGATAAATCAAAGTATAGCATCAAAACAGATGTTCAGTTGATAAACATTCAGACTGATAGAATAGATCGAATTCATACCAAAACTAACCAAGCAGACAGACAGACAGACAGACAGACAGACAGATAGACAGACAGGCAGGCAGGCAGGCAGGCAGACAGACAGACGGACGGACAATGTTTTCTCATAATACACACAGACAAAGCCATGGCAATCGATGTAAGAACTAAGCAAAATCAGCAAGATAAATCAAAGTACTGCTAGTTAAAGTGTTTATATTATCTACAGTGTGGATCAAAGATCAGAATAAATGCTGTGCACAAACTGATTCCGATTTACACTTCTCCAGTCAGTAAGACGGCCAAGACACCGCAAGTGTACTTTGTCAAAATGCCTCTCACAGTGTAGATCCAAAATCGAACCGAACGCTGTGCACAATTCAATTTCGACATATGTACTATCCGAAAAATTCGGTCTTCTTGCGATCCATACAAAACCAATCCATGGTAAGCGGTTTGAGAATTAGCAATTATCCCACTTGCCAATCAACAGTCTATTGGTGCCCTTTGTCGCACAATGCCGACTGTTAACGACACTGGAAAAGGAACCTTTTAATAACATTTTAATAACATTGAGGGGAAAGGAGAAAATGCTGGTAATTAGCATTTACTCCTTTCTGCAAAATGTTCTCTACCCTATCAAAGAAAGATTGTACTATCTGAGCCATAATAAAATTGTCGCCTGCAAATACTTTCAATCTGAAAAAAAAACTAAAATTTTGTCGTCTGGGAAAGGGTTAAACAATCACAAGATCAACAGACTTAGACATACATTCGGTTGTAATAATTGTACAAAGATTTCGCCTTTGATTACCTATACGAGTATAATGAAGCAGCAACACATGCCATCAATACATATCATTATAGAATGGATCAGAACAATAAATCTCTGATTTACAAAGAATACTAACATGAAACAGTAAGTCATGATACTGGGTAGATCAAGATTGCATACATGTAGAAAGACAAAATTCAATTATTTCCCTTGCCATAAATGCATTCATGCATTTCATAATCGTATACCATAATACTGTTAACTCTTTGCCCATCGATTAAAGTCTGTGGGTGTATTAAGTGGAATGCAGACGGGTGATCAGACTGCACTTGTGTGCCGTATGATCCCCGCCGGCACCACGTTCACACCAATGCTGATATCAGTCAAATAGTGCCGATTTAATAGAAATAAACGAAATCCATGCTAGTGATTATTGAAAATATGCATTCCACTGGACAAGAATTAGTTCTATCATATATTTATACTGGTGAAAACAGAAAAGCAGTCATGTAATAACTCGATAATAAGTAACACATGAATAATGGAACTGTGAATACGAAATAAATATATCTAGAATATGAATTTGATTTTGCTTCATCAGAGCGCCATAGGAGAGAGAAATATCGCTCATAATGAGTCGACGTTCCCTCTCCCACACCGCTTCAGAACCAGCAAACCTAATATATTTCTCCACCATATTAGACCCTCTGAATGAATAATATGAATTATAAAAACATTTTTCAAACGTAGATGCAATCCCCACACAGTAATTTCAAATGAATACTATTGACGAAGGTAACAGGTTGTTATTGGGTTGTATAATTCCAAGACCAGACCGCATATTATGTGCGGTCCGATCCGGGTCCACACACTCCACACATTCATCGAGGTAAAAACTATATTGACTGAAGTGCTGAATTTAATGAGACTTGAAATATCCAAGAGTATCACTAATCAGACCAATAACACTACAATGTTATGCAGAGACATACATCGAAGACGAGCCGTTCGAGATCTCGGTGTGACTCCAGCCGATGAATTTTCAATTGTTTGTCTTTCACAATAATAATACCGTCACTTGTCCAAGTGCTGTGAATAAGTTTGTCTTTCACTAGTTTTCTCGTTTGAAAGAAAATGTTGTCTCTTGTAGCTGTTAAGTTCTCATTCACATACACGTTAGTAAAGCCACTGGCTCTCAGCTTTGACTTGTTCTTCAAAACTTTCTGTCTAGCCCTATAGCTCGTGAACTTGTTGATTATTTCACGCGGTCTGGACGTCTGGTTACTAGTAGCAGTTGCTCTTGGTCTACCCAATCTATGACAGCGGTCTATATCACATAATGTTAAGTCACTTCCAATTGCTGTTGCCACCTGTATCACTTTCTCATCCACAGACTCGCTGTCAGACTCGGAAATCCCTGACATGCGGAGACAGTTACGCCTGCTGTATTGCTCAGCTTTGTCAACCTTCAACTCAAAGTCTTCAACCCGGCGCCTCAGCTTGGCATTTTCATCCGAAAGTGAAGCAATTTTCTGATTAAGACTACTGACAACGCCTTCCACAATGTCAGATACTAATGCTGGTAGCTGATTTTCAAAAGAGCTCCTCAATAAACCACTTATTTGTGTAAAATTTTCATCACTAAGAGCGATCTGTGTTGAAGCGCTGCCAGCCTCAGGTTCCTCGGAAATAGGGAAGCTCGAGCCATCACCTTCAATTATCGGTTTTGTTTTCTAAAGATCAGTTTGATCCGCTGGCGAAGACAACGGGCGTTTCTTTTTTTGGATTGTTCTGTGGGGTCGATTTGATACCACTCATTGTGCCTTTAACAACTTTGGACTGTATACTTTTAAATTTTTCGACAGGCGCCTGGGGCAGTACTGTCTCGTGCACAGGTAATACAAGCTATTAGCCTATTACCCAAGCATGTAGGGACTGTTTTAATAAATGGCCGATGATGCATAGGTTACATGCTAGTCGATCACAGCTGAATGAATCGCACCAGGTAGCGTTTTATTGAGTAAACGTTTATTTCATTTTGAAATTCAAAGTAACGGTTTTTGTTTTGAAAAGTAGTCCGGTTCTGTACCCATAATGCCCATATTCATTACCTTCCGCTAGATAGCATTCTACAAATACACGTCTATCTAATTTGGGCATTCTGGGTACAGAAGCGGACTAATTTTTCAAAACAACAACCGTTACTTTGAATTTCAAAATAAAATAAAAGTTTACTTAATAAAACGCTACCTGGTGCGATTCATTCAGCTATGTTCAACTAGCAGGTAACCTATGCACCGGCCATTTATTAAAACAGGCCCTACAGGCTTGGGTATAGCTACGGTATAAGTCCTACTTTTCCCAAGTATCCGGGGATGGGTAATGCGTCATAGTAGACATGTCGAATCTTCGAAGAATATGACATGTGCAGACAAAGGCCCATATTAGATAGATGTGTATTTGTAGAATGCCATCTAGCGGGAGATAATGTTCAAAAGCCACTGATCTGACCTTGATCTACATTGTCCGCAAAAAAAATCACAGTAAGTCGCGCTTAGCAGCCTATGGGTTAACTCTTAACTACACTGCTCAATTTTAGACTCCATCAATTGAAAGCACGTAAAGACGACAAGTTAACAGTGGTTTAAATTATGGGATTTAGTCTTAAAATGATAGAAAATGTGTTGGAAAAGGAGAAAATGCTGGTTACCAGCATTTTCTCCTTTTCCAACAATATTTATCAAACGTCTTCTTTCTCATGGTCAGTAAAGCAAGAGATGATTTGGCAAAGGAATAAGAACACATTTGTCCTCATGATCAAGTCTTTTTTTTTGTGTGTGTGATTTTATGTAGGATCTGATCCGTTTTCACTAACCAGTACTTTACACATTACTCGTACAAAGCCATTGGCTGCTTTCCTAATTAACCATCGTCGAAACAATGATAAGCGGTATGAGAGAAATGAATTCTGTCTGAATGACTACCAGCAATCCTCGGAAAGAAATTCGGCCAGCTACGGATTCGAACCAGCAGCACGACAGCGCTTTCGGGCTCGACCCTAACTTTTGAAGGCTTACAGACAAACGAAAAGAAATCGCGTCAGTTTGGAAACTTACATCGCCAGATCCAGAGAGAGAGAGAGAGAGAGAGAGAGAGGGAGACAGATGATCAGAGAGAGATGATCAGATAGAGAGAGAGAGAGAGAGAGAGAGAGAGAGAGAGGGAGAGAGGGAGCAGAGACAGCGAGTGAGAGTGGTTTTTTTAACCAGTCTAGGAACTACAATCAATGTAAGAAATAATCGTATGAATCTATGAGTTATTTCCCTTCGAAACGACATTGACCTTCAACGTATCGTACATGTAAATAATCAGTACTAGATCGAGTTAACCATTTTATCCATTGATAAGATTAGTTGTAAAGTCTTTTGTTGCATGGATTTTGTTTATCAACTTGTTCTTATGGACGACATCTTTTATCTGATGACAGATCACTTCAGAAAACATTGTAGCAAAAGAAGAAATTGCTGGTTACGAGTAGACTTAACTATCACTATGTAAATATTCACAGGTAGTCATGTGTCAAACATTAAAGTTCAACTTTATCAAGTCTAGGTGTTGAACATTTGTTATAGCGGGCTTATCTAATAGTTGAATCAATCAACCAATATAGGAGTATGTGTGAGGAGAGGCTGTTTAACTACGATCTGTGCATCGTCGGTGCCGGGATGATCGGATCCGCAGCCGCTCGCTATGCGTCGACATCCTCAAAGATGAAAGTTTGTCTGATTGGCCCAGAGGAACCCAAGGTAAGACATCCTATTCAATATTGGCAAGTTTATAATTCTATCGTCTGGTAAAGAGTTAAGTCGTGACTAACCGCAGACGACTTTTTTGTCTTGTAACAGACGGACCACACAAAACACCGTGGCTAAAGGAGAAATCTCCATGATGCTAATTATACCGAGCAATTCAGCACATAATTATGGATTCATAATATCCATTAAGTCTAACAATCGACTAAATCTGAAGGTAGAATGGTCCTTTGACACGAAGAGAATTTACAGAGAACAAACATTTCGATTCATGTCAGCCAGCGCAGACTGCGCAGGTGGAAATGAGTCGATACATCTTGAAGATGCGTTAAGCCCCCTTTTCACAGAGCATGGCTTATATACAATGACATTTAGCGAAAACCTAATGAAACAAAGCTACGTGGTAGAAGGACAGATGTTTTCGCAGAAAATCAGCGGGTTGGATCGGTTCTTACTTTGCCGCAAAGTGTCACTGCGGACCCACAGGGTAAAAATGGGTCAGATGTACACGTCATCAAAGTACCGTTGGTATTCAATGATGTCATTTAGCAGAATACAGTCATGTTCATGTTGCCATATTATACTTTCCGCATGTAGGTGTATAAAGTTCATAAATGGTACTTGCAGAGCATTTTGTTAAACTTAAAATGCGTAAGATAGAAATTTCACTGTTTCGCTTGTTATTAAAACTCACAGAACCTTTTATAACTATTTTGTTTAAACCTTAAAAGGGGTTCCTGGCTCAGTGATAAAGTGTTTAACTTGCAACCTGAGGGTCCCGGGATAGGTGCCCCCGTTTAAAACACTGGGCCTTTAGTGGGAATTTTTTTTTTTTCTTTGGCAAGGCACCTCTGAACAATGGCCTATATAGTACTAGTGAAACCCTGGACAAACATGAATATGTGAGGTGTTACGAGATATGATTGAAATGCTATTGAAAGCGGCGTAACACCATTCGATCAATCAATCGATCAATCAATCATACCTGAAAAACTAAACTGTTTGGTTCCTTTTTCTTTGTAAAAACGTGATTGGAAAAACGTATTTGTATAGTGTACATGTTTATAACGATAGCAAGTAGCATACAGGCTAAGATTAAATAGTGTGCGTTATTATCTAATACACTTTCTTCTATGTGACAAATGCATTCTCAAAGTAATTTGTGTTTATTCATTGACATTAAATGGAACAAAGCTCGCCGTACTATAATAACTTCAGTCGACTTGTCTTGTAAAGATGATAGTATTTCGGTTATGCACAATTCTCTGTTTCAGGAACGTACGAGCACGCGTGGGGACGAGATATTCGGCACACACTATGACATTGGTCGCACAGCTTGTCGTACAGAACACATTGACTCGTTCTGGGCGGACCTTGCCAGGGCTTCCATTGACAGCTTTCGGAATCTAGAGGAACAGTCCGGTAATCAACCATAAACAAGTTTTTGTTAGCAAGATTGCAAACTACAATATAAATATGAGCTATGCTCTGCCAAAAGGGTGTTTAATGCATCTGCAAAAAGTTTCGACCAAGGTCAGCCTGCGCAGTCCGCGCAGGCTGACCTTGGCCGAAATGTTTTGCTATTGCTTAATTTCCAGCGTGTCGAAGGACCAGTCCATCTCATGATTCAGTCGCTTATTAAACAAAATGGATTTTGTGGATCCATAACTTTATGATGGCCTGCTTGGTTTAATGCATGACTGAGTCGCATTAAACCCCCTTTTGCCAGAGCGCCGCTCATATCTAAATTCAGTTGTTTGCGTGTTAAAAATAGGTCATAGTTACACTGAATTCAACAGTTTTTCAGAATTATCGTGGTGAATGTAGTCATGAACACGTGTACTAGACAACGTTCTATCAGACAGTTCCATGTTTTTTTTTACATGTAAAGTCTATGACCTTTAAGAGATATGCTTTTGAAAACACTGTGGAAAAAGAAGAATATGGTGGTAAACGCCACTTGCTCCCTTTTTACAATGTTTCTAATCTACCTAAAGGCCAACTGCACCTTTTTTTATGTCGACTGCAAATACTTTCGATTTAGAGAGGTAAAGAAAAAATCCTTCGTGTCCAAAGCGTTATAATTCGGACACATCAAATGATTGAAATATGGCTTGAGGTTCTTAAATACACGTGAGCCATGCACTGGCAAAACGTAGCTAAATGCATCTCCATGATGCATTATACCAAGCAAGACATCACATAATTATGGATCTATAAAATCCATTTCGTCTAACAGCTGACTGGTCCTTTTACATACAGAAAATTTGACCAATAGCAAAAAGTTTCGACAATGTCGATGGGTCGATACCTTTTGCAAATGCATGGCTCATTCATTTTTCCGCAGGTACTAATTTTTACCACCAAGTTGGGTATATGTCCATTGGTTGCCAGAAATACCTAGATAACCACACAAATCGAGATTTTGTCAGACTTGGAACAAAAGACTTACGTGCAAAGCTTGGATATATGAACTTTGCTGATGACGACAATGCACTATTTGACGAGCAAGGTGGTTGGATCAATCCTCGAAAATTGGTCGACGCAGAAATCCTTGTCGCTTCAAAGCGCGGATGTGACGTCATTCGTGACGTAGTGTGTGATATAACAACAGTATGTCATGATGGCGTTACTGGTTACACGCTTCGAACAGAAAGAGGTACCAGCGTCACATCTAGAAGAGTGTTGTTGGCAACTAATGTGTTTACAATGCATAGAAATTTGCTACCTAGGAAAGTTTTCCCAAAGTTTCATGCCTCGCCTCAAACTGTGGTGCTGGGAGAAGTTGACGACGCTGACCTGGAAACCGTACGGTAATTTAGTTTCCTAATATCCCCATGCCACAGGCCGGCTATTCCGCTACGCTTCGAAATTTTGGTTAAAACGCCGTGAATCGTAGGAGAAACGGCAACAGCACAGTAGAAACGAATTGATCTAGTAGAAGCGTATAGGAAGCTTCATGATCGCCTCGTTAAACCTCCATTCGACTGAACGAAGATTCTGCTACGCTTCGAAATATTACTAAAAACGCCGCTAAGCGTAGCAGGAACGTATGGTGGCATATTTCTGCCACGAGATACAAGAAAACTATCGCGATAAAATAAAGTTTCCTGGAAATTTTATCGAGGTAGTGAAAAGTTTCCTGAAAAAAATATCACTTAATAATAAACTTAATATTTTAACGCAAAATTTCTCAATCGTGCACGAAGCTGACATTCGAGATAAAATTATCGTGATAGTTTTATCCGTTGCTTGATATCTATAAATAGAAAATTCACCATTTGGATTAACTCGGTAGTTTTTCACTTCACAAGATTGCAGTAAGTACAAATTCGAATTATAAACAATTGTAGCTGAATTAGTAAATTTTGACAAAACTCGAAATGAACAGAAGTCTGTAAAATCACAAAGACGACTCGAAATGCCTCCTACGAACAACTTTAAAACCATTCAGGGAAAAGGAGAATTCATAAGGTTGTAGACGAAGATGTTCCGAAACTGTATCTAATTATAGATACCGTGAATGTCAGTTGTGGGCACAAAAGCAAAAAAATATCATGATAACAGTTAGAATTATCGCGATATTTTTATCGTGAAAATTTTTGTTATCTAGATAATATTTCCAGGAAACTTTGTTTTATCACGATAGTTCTCTTAAATTATCGCAATAGCTATCTCGTATCTCGCGGCAGAAATATGCCACCATAGGAACGGCACCAGCACAGTAGAAACGCTTTGATCGTAGTACATAGTACTGGAAATGCTTAAGTACCAAAATGTTGCACATGTTGGCGCTTCTTCGGCGATTCGGAAGATTTTGGAGAAGTGCCATGATCGCAATGAGCGCATTGGAATCGCTGCCAAGTGGACTGGGGGTATAAAACATTCCTAATTCTTTACCAGACGACAGAATTTTAGCCTTGTCCAAATTGAAAGCATTTGCAAACGACGTTTTTTTTTTAATAAATCTCCAGATAAGAGGGAGTGTTGGTATTCTAAATCCATTATTTCTCTTTAAAACCCTTCCTATGTTGTGGGTACTCATTTGAATCGTCTCGATGAGACGATTCTAATGAGTACCCACAACATAGGGTTTTGTGCAGAATAATTAATATTTTTCATTTTGAAATCAAAATCACTCACTCTATCTGGGGCTCTTTAAATATTACTCAAAAATGCATTCGTTCAATATACTTTGAAATATATGCCGTGCTCTGTAAAAAAAAAGGGGGGTCTTAATGTATCTGCAAAATGTATCAACCCAGGTCAGCCAGCGCAATCCGCGCACGCTGACCTGGGCTATTGGTCAATTTTCTGCATGTCAAAGGACGGTTCTACCTCATGATTCAATCAGTTGATAGAGAAAGTGAATGTTTTGGATCTACAGCTATGTGATGACCTAACTGGTATAATGCATCACAGAGATGCATAAAGCCTCCTTTTGCCAGAGCATGGATCATATCTATTGTACAATTATGCTAATTGTCCGGTTTCAATTGCACCGGATCTGCTCAAGCGAGTCGATGGATCATGATTCCGTTTTAACGTTTTCACCACAGGTCATTTCCTTCCATTTGTTACCACGGCCGAGGCGGAGATAGCTGGTATGAAAATTATCCACGTAACAGAGATGGAAATGTTCATTTTTACAGTTCTTCTGTCAACAAATATCCAGACGGTAATCCATGGAATTTTTATTTTTGTATGTTTAAATAAGAATATGAGTTATGCCCTGGCAAATGGAGGCTTAGTTGCATCTCCTTGCAAGTTATCACTTAATCATGGGTCCATAAACCCACTTTATCTAACAACCGACTGAATCATGAGGTAGACTGGTCCTTTCACATGCAAAAAAATTGACCGATAGCACAAAGATTCGGCCCAGGTCAGCCTGCACGGACTGTTCAGGCTGACCCAAGTCTATACTTTTTGCTATTGCAGATGTATTAAACCCCTGTTTACAGAGCATGACTCATATAATGGCATGCAACATGCGAAAAGGGACATTCGGACATTGGCGTAAAGTGCCGTCTCGGATCAGCCTGCGTAGGCTGATCCGAGACGATACTTTACGCAAATGTCCGAATGTCCCTTTTCGCGTGTTGCATGCCATATTTCAGTGTTTTCTCCTTTACTACACAATCCCGAATTTAACGACCATGAAAAAGAAGGCTTTTGAACAAATTACGGGAAAAGGAGAAAATGCTGGTGACCAGTATTTACTCTTTTACCAAAAACGTTTTCTACTCTGTCAAGGTCATTGTCAGTATCAATGTCAGATACATTTAATTTGTCGTTCGTCCACAAATGCTTTTAACCCTTAGACTGCTAAGCGCTGCTTTGTGGGCTTTTGCGGACAGCGTAGATCAAGATCAGTCTGCAAAGAACGTGCAGTCTAATCTTGAATCTAAACTTTCCGATATGGTGTGATTTCTTCGACGGGCAAAATTTTTAAATCGTAAGCTATGGGTTCTCACTACTGGCTGGAAATCTTTAATTTACTTAGCAGAATAGGGGTTAATTTGGTCCAATCGAAAATTGTGTAGTATGGTAAAAAGAGTTCAATGCAAAGGGCAGTTAATCCATAGTTAGCGTTTTTCAATGTGACAGGATTTGTCCCTCTCTCGCAACTTCACACATCATCGATTAGCCTGACAGCTCTTGAAAGTCTTAGAGAACAGAACTTGTAATCTCCGGATATTTGGAACTTAAAGTAATCTAGGATCAAACCTTCCTGACAAGCATGCAGTAGAAAAAGAATCGAATCTTACAGTATTCGCTAAAATTACCAGTGTCCATAGCAACGAAGGCTTACATCGGTTTGTAACCCGGAGCACGTAAAATTATACGGACTCTTGAACAAGCCCTACATAGAGCACGACTGTATTCGCATGCCTTTTCCTTTTCCTTTTGCATACGACTCCGCGAAGTCGTCTGCTGTCTTATGAAGTTTCTGGCTTCATATACGGAAATATTGATGTGTTTTTTTTAACTTCCGTTTTTTTTAAGTTAGTCTATAAACAGTTTTCAAGGCGTTATCACCCAACAGAAACTTCAAAATCATGGCGTTAGCTGGCGATGCCGCAGATCACGATCACAGATTTACGTTTTTAAATAGATCTAGCCTAGCAATAGTCTATGAACTTCCCGATCAACCTTCACAATATTGAAAATAACGTTAAACACCTTACAGACATATACATTGGTTCCGCTTCAAATTTATCGTCGCCACTAGTTGCCCACATGGGCGACCCCCTCTTTCCCCCCCCCCCCCCCCCCCCAAGACTGTTTGTTAGTTTTTGTTACGGTGGATAGTGAAAGATACAGGACGAAACCCGTTCTACATGCAAGTTATGCCTGGTATTTTAAACTGCTCGGTGTATAGCACCGTCACACGGGACCTCGGTTGTACGTCGCATCCAAAAGACTATAAGTAATTTCAGATGGCCAGCGGTGGGGCTCGAACCCACAGTCTCAAGTGAACCAAGATTTGATGTTTAAAATTCCTACGCTCTACCATCTGAGCTGTGCTGGCTGGTCAAAATATCGTAATCGGTTAATCTAGCGCACAGGTCTTTTTTTAGCAACAGCTATTCGACTAATCACTTCAGTTGACTTTGCATCTATTGATAGGATTAAACGCTGTAATAACAACCCTATTTTAGCTGAAACGCCGGTTGAAATGTTATACAGTGGCATTGGGTAGATAAGGATTGATTAATCTAGCGAACAAGTCTTTCTATAGCAACAACTATTCGACTAAACACTTCAGTTTACTTTGTATCTATTGATAGGATTAAACGCCGGATTAACAACCCTGTTTTAGCTGAAACGCCGGTTGAAATGTTATACAGTGGCATTGGGTAGATCAGGATGACGTTCACCGAAGTCTGATCGTGACCTACATTATACGCTTTTGTGCGATTCTCTTACCTAAATTCGATTACCTTTTTTTTACAGGAACACGTCCGTTTCGTCGTGTTGATCTAGATTTACGTGCGAAGGGACGTCGTTAGCAATTTAAAGTTAGCTTTGTATCTCATGAACCCAATGAACTGGTCTTGAAAATATCTTTTAAGAACATGTGTACACTTTGATGAGACGCAGTACAAAAGGGTCGGTACAGAGCTTAGGTTTCAGAAGACAGGCTGCATGCACGGTTAATGTCACAGGGGGTTGGGGACAATGGTCACATACTCTTAAATCGTGTCCTTATCTGTTTAACAAGGGCTTAGTGCCCATTAGGCACGCGCGCACTAAAACAGAGAGGTTGAAACATTTTTTAAGGAGAAAAATAGCAAACTTTGTGACAAATTATTTGCCAGGAAAATGCTGTGAAAAACATGCCAGAACCCATTAATTTGCATCTAAATTCTCAAAATTTTCCGGGGTAGGTCCCCCTAGCCCCCATCAGCTCCCTCCCTCATCGGCTTTTTGTGACTCACTGTGTATATAAATACTTAAGGCTGCGCCTATGTTAAACCTGTAATTTGATTTTAAAAAAATATTTCACACATGTGTGCACCTTGATGAGACGTGTAAGTATCAGACCCCAGGCTCCAAGGTGAAAGCCTTTGTTGATGATATCAAACCTTTTTATCAGGCGGTTTTTTTTTTTTTATTTTGATTTCAGGAAAGCATTACATAAAGATCGGCCATTCGGACGATATTCTCGACAGGTACTTAGACATTAGGGAGGTTTCACGTTGGTACTGTAGTAATGGAGATCCTAAACTTGTACACAATCTCACAGAGCTTCTGAAGTCTATATTCACAGGTAATTGTTGACATTTATTTATTTATTTATTTTTATCTATTTATCTTTGTCTTGTAGCAAACGGCACGAAATTAAGTTAAATTCAATACTTAGGCTAGGTGCGTTTGCAGAGACTGAAGATCGAGATCATATCTTGATCTACATTGTCCGATTTGCGGACATACAATATTTAGGCATTAACTTTCGACAGGAAATGTTATACATACATTTGTACGTGGACATTATGGTTTTTTTTTCAGCTTTTGAACAACATTTGAGCCATGCTTTGTGAAATGGGGGTGTAATGCGTCTGCAAGAAGTATCGGTACATGTCAGCCTGGGCACTCTGCGCCGGCTGACATGAGTCGAAACCTTCTGCTATTTGTAAATTTTCTGCATGTCCTAAGGACCAGTCTACCTCAGGATCAAGCTGGTTGCTTTACAAAATGTGTGTAATGACTTGCTTGGTTTCATGCATCACGAAGATATATTAAAACCCTTTATACCAAAACATGGCTTA
The DNA here is from genome assembly GCA_946811185.2 of Hippopus hippopus. Classification (NCBI taxonomy): domain Eukaryota; kingdom Metazoa; phylum Mollusca; class Bivalvia; order Cardiida; family Cardiidae; genus Hippopus; species Hippopus hippopus. The sequence continues at coordinate 50,553,322 of OX328104.1, read as the reverse complement.
TATAGATTACAACATGCAGGTGAAAAAGTGTTCGAACAAAATGATTCCTTTTCCTACTCAGTAATGTTGAAGGTAGGAGTTTATGACAAATCGGAATTAAAAACAAAACGAAAATTCGCCGAACTTTCAATTGATACTTTCACTTTTTACCAGATGACAAACGTTTAGATTTAACCAAATTGAAAGCATTTGCAGACGACAAAGTGAAGGTTGCATGAATTATGAAGTTTGCCTTTGAAACGGTTGAAAACATTGTGGGAGCATTTTCTTTTTTCCCACAATGCTTTTAAAAGTCTTTTTCCTTGGTGTCGTTAAATCTCGAAATTATGTGGTAAAAGGTTAAAGAACAGCGTACTAGACTTAAAGGACGAAGCATGGACAGAGAACTGATTAAAAAGACTGAGGACAATGGACGTGGATTTGCTGCATAACTTTCATATTCTCCCCACAGGTCTTAAGTTCAAATCATTTAAAAGCGACGCTTGTGTAACTATGGTAACAGCGACTGGAAGACCTTATATTGACAAGATCAACGATAATTTTGGCTTAGCCATCGGAGGAAATGGTCATGCAGCCATGTCTTGTGACGCCATTGGACGCCTTGCCGCCAGCATGATGCTTAATAGCCTGAATGAGAAAGACAAACGGGTCCAGGAACGATGTAAACTGGTCACCGAAAAGCAGGCCCCATCTTGTAAATTGTAAATCTCGTTCTTATAAAGTACGTGTAAATCTATAGCATGTAAGGCCATACGTTTGGACAGCTGACGGAAAATTGAAGAAAATGGGTCTCCTTCACAAACTGTCCTCACCTGGTGCATGTGGTAGCATCCTAAAGTGGGTCGAATTCTCTCTTTTTGTAAAATGTGTCCTGTATGATATTGTTCTGCTCTTTCTAGATAACATTAGTGTAATTCGTTAATTCATGGCTATAGATATGAACCTCGTTCTGGCAAAAGAGCTTAATGTATCTCTGTGATGCATGATAATGAAAAAAAAACATTATCATGGATCCATAAAGTCCATTTTGTCTAACGACCCACCGAATAAAAGGTAAAATAGTCCATTGGCATGCAGAAAATGGACCAGTAGCAAAAAGTTTCGGCCCAAGTATGCGCAGGCTGACCTGGGTCGATACTTTTTGCAGATGCAGTAAACCCCCTTATCACAGAGCATGGCTCATGTGTGTAATGAAGATAGAAGTAGTAATATTATGCCAACTCGGTATCAGATCGGCCGTCGGTTGGTGCTAGCCCTTCGAAAGGTTTGATACTTGGTCCTCTTTTTTTTTTTGTTGAAGTATTAAATTCTAATGACCTAGTTGAATAAATTGAGTCTCCAAATTATGTATTTGCTGTTGATATTACTTGTCAAACAAAGTAGTTCGCCTGATAACGCATTTGTTACAAACAATCAACAACTTGAAAGATTGAACTTAGTCACCAATCCATTCGTTTTGTAGCAAACCACCCATTAGACACCGGAGTAAAAGGAGAAATTGCTCTTAATCAGTAATATCATCTCTTTGCCCGAATGTTTTCACATTTTTATGTCTTACATATCTAGTGAAGCTGATTTTAAACGACCGTTTTCAAAGTTACTTGCTGCATAGGTGTTCTAAGAGGTTATGAATTATTTCAAACCCTCTTTGAACTGCTATATATATAATTTATTTTTACAAAATGAAAAATCCAAAATACTTGATTTTGAAGTTCTAATCTCCAGAAAAAAAAAAATTAAATTTACCATACTGGACATTACGGTCCAAGATCAGATTGCATCTTCCGTGCCGTTTGATCTTGATCTACATGGTCTGCAAAAGTGCACTGAATCACGCTTACCAGCTTTAGGGTTATTCTCCTTCTGGAAAACTTTGACCGTAAGTTCCTGAGTTACAAAAAAGCACGTCGGAAATAAGCTTTGTTCAGCAATGGAAGTTCCCTAAGATTGTTTTGTGTCAACTTTAATTTGATTTTCAATGTTTCTCCTCAATTCTTCATTGCGGGTAATTATCGGTGTGTTGTTCCTATTTCTTTTTTCCCCTGTGTTTCCTTTTCGTTAACCCTTAGGCTGCTAAGCGCTACTCACTGATCTTTTCCGGACAGTGTAGGTCAAGATCAGACTGCACAAAACGTGCAGTCTGATCTTTGATCTACACTGTCCGATAAGGAGATATTATTCCCTGAAACTTAACTTTGAAATAGCAATATTCTGTAGTTAAATATCGAAATAAAAATTTCATTTTAGTTATTTAGCAGGATAAGGGTTAATTTGTTTGGTTTTATTATTAGCTCGGCTGTTTTCGAGGAAAACGTGCAAGTATTGTCGTTGGCTACCTTGCTTCGTCGTCGTCTGCGTCGTGCAAAAAATCGACATTTTGTAATGACTCTGATATTACTAGTAATAATTCAAACTCGGATAAGTTACTATTAAAATAGGAACCCATACAACAAGGGCAGGTAACTATCAAAGTATTTTTGACACAGTTATGCCCCTTTTTCGATTAAGATTTTTTTACCGAAAGTCGAGCAATTGCAGCCGAGCTTTGGCATGCAGCTAAATGCCATGCTCTTGAAGACAGAGGTAAGAGGTTTACTGCTGTGAAACCGTAGCCAGGATTGTTGAAAACAGATGGGTATTTTACCCTTAATCAGCTAAATAAGTGAAATGAAAATTTCAAGTCGATAGTAAAAACCCAAAATTAATGTTGCTATTTCAAAGTTATTTTTCGTTGGGGGAGGGGAAAGAATGTCTCCTTTTCGGACAGTGTAGATCCAAGATCAGATTGAACATTTCGTGCAGTTTGATTCATCTAAACTTTCCGCAAAAGGTCTTAGGGTCGCGCTTAGCAGCTTAAGGGTTAACTCTTTACCTAGCGATTCCGTGTTTTACAAGCCTGAGGAGGATGGCACTTGAAACCATTTTGGTAAAAACCCGAGAAAATGCTGGTATGCAACAGTTGCTTCTTTTCTCACTTTTTCGAAGACAAAGCTGGTGATCTGAGCCGCACTTTTCATCTTTTTCAAGGACAACCCCCATTATTTGAGCCACGTGAACTATTTCGTCTGCAAATTCTTTCAATTTAGACATAGCTACACTGATGTCGTCTTGTATAGAGTTAAATCATTAGTATGCCCATACGTAATTTCATCATGTACTAAACGGAAAAAGTAATTCAGGATGAACGTTTAATGCTTTATAAGTAATGGACCGCTCACGAAAGAATACAAAGTAGCCATGCCCTGGCAAAAGGGGGCTTAATGCACCGTTGTGATGCATTATACCAAGCAAGTCATCTCGTAACTACGAATCCATAAAAAATCTTTTCAGTCTAACAATCGACTGGAGGTAAAATGGTTTTTTGAAATGCAGAAAATTGACAAATAAAAAAAAATCAGGCGCAGGCTGACATAGGTCGATAGAATTCGCAGATACATTAAAGGTGGCCCTTCAGATTTTGGGACGAAAATTTAACAACAATTAAAAAAAATCATCCTTATACTCCCAAAGCCTTTTAATTTTCATTCTTAAAACCCCAGTAGTCGAAAACCATCTGACAACAAGAGAAATTAGAGATTTGCTACGGCCCAGGTCGACACCGATGGGAAACACGGTCTATTTTTACATGAGCAACTCACTCATGTACATGCCGGAAATACACAGACAAAGCTTGAAACATAGCGTCCGAAGAGGACATTATGGAAAATAATTACATGTTTGTTATGTTATGGAATTTAAGCGTCATTAGTTACGTGACAGTCACTTGACATTCCCACAATGCTTTTTTTTATTTTTGGCGCGAAATCTAAAAATACCTTAAGAGGCTACGTAGCCTTTTAAGGGAACACCATCAAAAAAAATTTTTTTGTAATTCTATGATTCTTAATTATTGATGATTTGTATTGCATTTTCATATAAATTTCAGTGATATATATTTTTTTTTAATTTGGTGAGATGTGAAAAATCTAAATACCCACCTTTAAGCCCCATTTTCACAGAGTATGGCTCAAATACAAATCTACAAACTCTAGTCATATTGTAATGCAATTTTGACCATCTAACGGTGTTACGGGAGACCACTCCTTCATGCATGGCTTCGTCCCGATTTAAATACAATACCTAACAACTGCGTTGGGGAGATACCTCTTTGGCTCAGTGGTTATGGTATTGGTCTTTTAAACCTCAAAAAACGAGGTTATTTGTCCGCCATGGGTTCGAATCCCGCTAGATGCGGTTTGTTCTGCCATGCATTTGTTCATTTGTTTCTCTGTTACGGACTTTGTTCGTAAGAAACAGAAAATCTTGTCCAGCAATAAACCAATGTATTGAAGCATTAAAGATACATCTATACTCGTTTATAGCCAGTTTTTAATCCATTTCATCTTTATTTTATGAATTTATAATCATTCTTGTTTCTTCATGCCAAATGTTGCCCCTGGCGGTTGCGAGCTTGCACAGATTACGACGGATAGAAAATGCATTTCATTTTCTGGAATACATTAAAGAAATCATTGTTGTGACATTTCCGGTTTTAAATCAAAGACAAATCGCACGAGTTTCTTTATCCCATACACCATATGCATCGATATTTTTTCTATGTTTCAGCAGCAAACCAAATTCTAGACCATTCTATACGCTCTCGAGCTTTAACAGCGTTTTTTTCTCTCAGGCTGAAATGAAGTATCTTTAAACACTTTTCATTTTAGAGTATAACATGTTTACATGGCGTTTCTTTTTCTGTTTAGTATATTTTGTAATGAGTAACGATTCACTCTGACCCTGTCGTCATTTACTTTATTGTTGATCTTGCAATCTTTTTCTAATTTCGGGCCTTACAGATTCCGAAGCAATTTAACGCAAGATTTCTTCCCGGCTTCTTAGATTTTCCGTTATTAAATTCATTTTTTTCTGGGTAAGCAATGGCATAAGCATTGTAGGCAAAAGCGTGCAATCTGATCTTTGAGCTACATTATTCGACAACTCATGGGGTATTTTGACCAAGAAAACCTCATGGATATTAGAACATCTTACTGTTTTGGCACATGAATTTTTCACAGGCTTCCCATATACAGAGGATTTCCAACGATTACTCCATTGTTCGACTGTTGTTTTCTTTCTGACTCTTAAACTGCATCAAATAATTTACTACAACAATCCCATCAAATAGAAAACGCCTATACGTTGTGATGTCAAAGCTCCAGGAAATAATACGCGCTGTTACACAATGTAGATGAAAATAGGGGTCCGTATTAACCAACCGTTCTAAAGAACATTTTAAGTCTTATTCTCAAGAATTTTTTTTACATATGAAAGTAACATAAATTCTGATTGGTTAAACGAAATCGTTTAGCCAATCAGAAGTTGTGTTACTTTCTAAATCTAGAAAACGACAAAGATTATTCTTCAGAATGGTTGGTGAGTACGGGCGCACTGGCTGCACGTTCTCTTCAGTGTAATCTCGATCAACACTGTTCGAAAAAGCGCATTGAAACGCTCATGGCAGTCTAAGGGTCAATTTCACGGAAACGATCGGTTTTGACCTATCATTTTCCCAACAATGGTTGAAGACTATTTACTCTGCAGGAATAATTCATTATCCGCCATGTCAGTCCGAATTACGCCGTATTTGTTATACATCGTGGTCAAATAACCACTCTATCGGACCCGAGATCAATCGTTACATCAAGAAACGTCGTTGCTGTGATGGAGTGGCCTCTCAGTCCATCTTAAACTGAATTAGATATTCTATATGGCTTAGAAAACCTTTTACGTTCTTACGCCAATAAAACAGTTAACTCTTTACCAGACGAAAATATGTTGGACTTGCCAAAATTGAAAGTATTTGCACCAAGGAAAGTTGCAGCAATAATGGAGTTGCATCAAGGAACGTTGGAGCAGTGATGGAGTGATCTTTCAGTCCATTTTACAACTGAATTAGATATTCTATATGGCTTGGAAAACTTTTCACACTCTTACGGCGATAGAACAGTTAACTCTTTACCAAACGACAATATTTTGGACTAGACCAAATTGAAAGTATTTGCACCAAGGGAAGTTGCAGCAATGATGGAGTGGCCTCTCAGTCCATCTTACAACTAAATTAGATATTCTATATGGCTTTGAAACCTTTTAAACTCTTACGCCGATAAAACAGTTAATTCTTTACCAAACGACAAAATTTTGGACTAGTCCAAATTGAAAGCATTTGCATCAAGAAACGTCGGTGGTGTGATGGAGTGACCTCTCAGTCCATCTTACAACTAAATTAGATATTCTATATGGTTCAGATAGAGGGTGTTTGTGTTTTTCGTGAAAAATCAAAAGTTATTTCATCTCGTGAACATCTTGGTGTGCCACTCGTGAAAAATATTACCGATGATGTTCACTCCACGAAATAATTTTCGATTTTTCACGGAAAAAAATTTCGTGCTTCTAACACCTTTTTGTTGGAACTTCCATCAAGATCCGTGAGAGTTGTTTTCGGTTATTCCTCGTGGCTTAAAACACACACCCCCCCACACACACACACATTTAAGAACGCATTACAATATTACGTAAAGCGCGAGAAATATAGGGTAAATGCACGTAAATCACGTCATATTTCCGTCTTGTTGAATGGCATGCACTGTTTGCCTAGGTTGCTAGTGCGTGGGAACTACTGTTTCCACCTTCAATTGAAGAGTTACGGAAATATTTAGTGTTGATTTCACTGGCTGTAACCATGAATTATCAAACTTTATAATCACCATTATTTCCCGATAAATTACCGAAAAACATGTAATAAAAACTTTTAACGCCCTAACGCTGATAAAACAGTTAAGCGCTTACCAATGAAACCATTTTGGACCAGACCAAATTGAAAGCATTTGCATCAAGAAATGTTGGAGCAGTAATTGAGTGCCCTCTCAGTCCATCTTACAACTAAATTAGATATTCTATATGGCTTAGAAACTCCTAGCGTATTGACGCCGATTAAACACTTATCTCTTTACCAAATGACAAAATTTTGGAGGTGTCAAAATTGAAAGCGTTTGCAGACAACAAATTTAATGTGGCACAAAAGATGGAATTTGTCTAAGATGGGATAGAAAACGTGGAAAAAGGAAAAAATGCTAGTTACCAGCATTTTCCTCTTCTTCCCACAATATTTTTGAAAGCCTATTCTTTCAGGGTAGTTAAAACTCGGGATTGTGTGGTAAATGAGAATAGCCAGTTGTAACGTGAAATTAACGTGTTTTCATTTTTTCACTTTTCAGTCGACTTATCCTTATTCAGATCACCTGAGCACCAAGTGCTCAAGGTGAGCTTTTCTGAATGTGCTGTGTCCGGCGTCCTTCGTATGTCGTGTGTCGTCCGTCATCCGTCTTGCGTTCGTCAACATTTACCATGTGTGCACTCTAAAGGCCACATTTTGAGTCAAATACCCATAAAACTTGGTCAGAATATCTGTCTTGATGATATCTCGGACAAATTTTTAATTAGATCAATTTCAGGTCTAAAATTAGGTCACTGGGTTAAATCTTGTTAATCCTCGTGTGCGCTCTAGAGGCCTAATTTTCTGCCTGATACTCATGAAACTAGGTCAGAGTGTTTGTCTTAATAATGTTTTATACGAGTATGAAAATGGGTCATGTCAGGACAAACTGGGCTAAATCTTAGAAAAGCCTTGTGTGCACCATAGAGGCCACAATTTCAGCCTTATACTCCTGAAACTAAATCAGAATGTTTATCTTGATGATATCTTGAACAAGTTGGAAATTGGGTCATGTGGGGTCAAAACGTTTGTCACTAGGCTAAATCTTAGAAAGACCATGTGAGCATCATTGAGGCCGCATCTTCAGCCTGATAATCATGAAACTAGGCCAGAATGTTTGTCTTGATAATATCTTAGACAAGTTGGGAAAAATATCATATCAGGTCAAATAGTAAGTCACTGGGCTAAATCATAGAAAAATCTTGTGTGCATCGTAGAGGCCAATTTTTCAGCCGGATACTTGTGAAACTTTGTCAGAATGTTCGTCTTGATGATATCTTTGACATTTTGGAAAATGCGTTATGTAGGGTCAAAAAATAGATCACTGGGACGAATCTGAGAAAAACCTTTTGTGCACTCTAGAGGCCACATTGTCAGCCTTATACTAATGAAACTTGGTCAGAAAAGTTGTCTTAATTATATCTGAGACAAGTTTGAAATTGGGTCACAATCGATCAAAACGTGAATCACTGGGCCAAATCTTTGAAAAACCTTGCATGCAGTCTAGAGGCCACATTTTCAGTCTGAAACACATGAAACATTATCAGAATGTTTGTCTTGATGATTATCTGACAAGTTAAAAAGTAGATCAAGTTGGTCAAAAAGTAGGTCACCTACATGCATGCGATTTTCATCATTAAAGTGAGGATCTCTTCAGCTTAATTAACCATAGACGACTTTACTCAGGTGAGCGCTTTAGGGTCAATGACCCTCTTGTTTTTTTCTATTTATTTGTTATTCTCTCTATGTCAAGATTAACCCTTTAACTGCTCAATAAATGAAACAAAAATTTCCACTCAAAGTAAAAACCCAAATATTGCGCTTTCAAAGTTGATATCATCGGAGAGGAAATACCGTAACGAACAGTGTGGATAAAAGATCAGACTGCACGTTTTGTGCAGTATCTGATCTTTGATCTACACTGCAAAAGAGCCCCGAGTCGGGCTTCGCAGCCTAAGGGTAAATTCATTAACTTATTCAAAGATAAGTCAGGCTAGTCAACAATGTTTTTTTTCTATGTACGACGGGGGTCACCGGATTATAGCAATCCACATGGCTATTTGTATCAAATACTGATCCCTGGTTTAACTCTGTACCAAACGACGAAATTCTAGACTAGTCCAAAATGAAAGCATGAGCAGACGACAATTTGAGTGTGGCTCATTTGATGATATTTTTCTTTGAAAGAGTAGAAAGCATTTTGGAAAAAAGGAGAAAAATGCTGGTGACCAGCATTTTCTCCTTTTTCCAACAATGTTTTCAAATGCCTTCTTCCGTTAAAACTCGGGATTGTATGGTAAAGTGTTAACCCTTAACCTGCTAAATAAGTGAAAAGAAACTTTCAAGCCGATTGTAAAAAAAACTCAAATTTTACTATTTAAGGGTATTTTGGGGAAAAAAATATCTTCTGATCGGTCAGTGTAGATCCAAGATCAGACTGTGGGTCCTGTGCAGTTTGATCTTGATCTGCATTGTCCACAAAAGGTCCTTGAGTCGTGCTTGGCAGCAAAAGAATAAAAGCCTATCCGATCGGAACACCAGGAAATTTATATGAAAGAAGGAACTACTTGTATTGGTCGCAAGTCACGTAAAGCCATCCCGAATTTATCCTCAACCTTTTACTACACAATCCCAAGTTTTCAGCACCCCGAGAAAAACGATTTTGAAAACGATATGGGAAAAGGAGAAAATGCTGGCAACCAGCAATTTTTTTCCTTTTACCCACAATGTTTTCTACTCTTTCACAGCCAAATCTCACAATTTTAAGCACATATTAAATGCCGTCTGCAAATGCTTTCAATTTGGAGGACTCCAAATTTTTGTCGTTTGGAAGAGGGTTGAACTGTGAGTTCAACGTTCTTTGCATCGGAAAAAAAAATCTGAACATATCGGGCAGTGAACGTATCGAAGATAAGGGTCCGTATTTATCTATTATTCTTTCTAAATTTGAAAGTAACATAACTTCTGATTGGCTAGGCCAAATAGCTTAGCCAATCAGAGGGTGTGTTACTTTCAACTTTCTCGCAAATAAGACTAGGAATGTTTTTAAGAATGGTTGGTGATGAACCCAGACTGTGAGTTGTGTGTTGTCTGTTCTTGATTTACATAGTAAGCAAAGTGTTATTAAATCGCACTTAGCAGGCTAAGGGTTATTGTATCTCTGAACAACATGTCTCGTTTAGTTTATTGGCCTTTTATGGGAATTGTGACCAAAACCATTACAAAGAAAAGAGGAGAGTGTGGAGCAAGGTTAGATTGCGCGTATGTACGGGCAGATCTTGGTCTATACTCTCGATAAATTTATCTCTGGTGGCTTAGGGTAGCATAAAAGGTAATACAGCTACCATCAACCGGACAATTCTTAAGTATGGACCCTAACGCTTTTTTTTTTTTTTTTGGGGGGGGGGGCCAATCATTTGAAGTATATTAATTATATGGTCATCTTAAATTTTAAGGGAAAAAAAATAAAACAGATATAAAGGAAAATAAAATTTATCAATGCACGCTTTCATAACTTGTATCAATTTATTTCCATTCCACATGAGATCTGTTATAATTACAAATTATTGACGAGAAAGTGTTAGATCAAAGCTGTGATCTAAAACCAATAAACTATCTTTAATAGTGAATCTCGCCAACTGTCAACCCATCATCTTGCGGAAGGTACATCTACGACTCTCACTAAAAACGGTTGTGTTTTGGGGTATTTTTTTTTTTTTTGTAAAATTTGCGATTATATGACCTAGACCTAGACCGTCAGTTTGACAAAGAGAGAGTGTAGATCAAGATCAGACTGCACGTATGTGCAGTCTGATCTTGATCTACACGCTCCGTAATATTCATCCATAGTCGCCAAGGGTAGGATAAATGTTAACCCTTAGGCTGCTAGGCGCGATTCGGTGCGCTTTTGCAGATAGTGTAGATCAATATCAGACAGTACAAAACATGCAGTCTGATTCTTGATCCACACCGTCCGATACGGTATTTTCTTTCCGGTGAAATCATCTTTGAAATAGCAATATTTTGGTTTTTACCATTGATTGTAAATTTTCGTTTCATTTATTTAGCAGTATAAAAGTTAAACTGAAGAATCCATTATGCTTTTGCAATTCCCAACGCAACCTTTGTTGAATACTGATTCCATATATCAGCACGAAAATAATACAGCCTCTATTTACGACTGTAAAGATTGAAGCGCCCCCTGGGAGATGTCGCTTGAACGATATAACATGCGTGAACAATGCTTGCGATTTGCATAATGATAGTTCATTGATTCCCAGAAATATCAGAATTATGTGAAAATATCGAAAATATTTTCCACTTGGTATTTTAGCTTACAATATTCGGCTGGAGCAGTTCCTCATATTGCGGGGTTTTTTTTTCAGCATGCATCATGGTTCGTCCTTCGGAAAAAGGATGCGCGCCGTGCTCGTATTAAAGGGGAATAAATGCGTCTCCGTGATGCATGATAACAAGTAAGCTATCACATAATCATGAATCCATAGAATCCATTCAGTCTAACAATTGACTAGCATATGGAAATAAAATGGTCCTTCGACATGCCTAAAATTTACAACTATAAAAAAAGTTTCGTCCCATCTCAGCCTGCGCGGACTGCGCAAGCTGACACGGGTCGATAATTTTTGCAGATGCATTAAGCCCCCTTTTCACAGAGCATGGCTCAGAGGTGCTTGAAACATGTACTCCAAATGTTTAACAGTTGCACTATTAATAATTCTCAAAGAAACACTTATTAATGTGTACGTCTGATTATAAATAGCACACGTATTAAGTGGATGAAAACAAAAATAGTAATGGGCCATGCTTTGGGAAAAGAAATTTAATGCATCTCCGTGATGCATGATACCAAGCGAATCATCACATAATTCCGGATCCATAAAATCCATTTAGTCTAACAACCCAATGAATCATAGGGTTGCCTGGCCCTTTGACATGCAAAAAATTGACCGATAGCAAAAAGTTTCGACCCAGGTCAGCCTGCGCGTACTGCGCAGGCTGACATGGGTCGATACTTTTTGTAGATGCTGTAAGGCCCCTTTTCACAGAGCATGCCTTAGTTTTAAAAAAAAAAAAGCCCAATCGTTGTAAACATTAATCATTTCAAGGCTATTGACTACATACTATAGCTCTTCTTAGAGACGGGTATGCATAAATATCAGACAGCACAGAAAGTTCAGATTGTATGGTGTTTAACGCCGTTTTCAACATTATTTCAGTTATATCGCGGCGGCCAGTGCACCTATCCATGCTTTCCTGGAGTCTCTTTTACCAGTACTTCGCACAATTTCCTTTCCAAGCCACTGGCTGCTTTCCCACATAATCATCGTCGAAACAATGGTCAGCGGTGGGAGAGGAATGAATCCTGTCGCAGTGACTATCATCAATCCTCGGAAAGAAATTGGCCGAGCCAGGGGTCGTAGCCAGGGATCGAACCCTGGACCCTGTGTTCTCAAGTCCTACACGCTACCGACAGAGCTACCTGGGCTCGGCTCAGTCTCAGAAAGTTCAGTCTGATCTTGATCTAGAACGTATGCAACTCTATTAAAAAAAAATTTCAGTTGAATTTTACTCCGTTACAGAAAAACAGTCATATGTCTTGTGATGGAGACTTAAGTCTACCAAACAACAAAATTTTTGACTTGTCCAAATTGAATGCATTTGCTTGTACAGACAACAAATTAAATGTAGCTCAAATAATAAAATCTATTATTAAAAAGGTAGAAAACATTGTGCGAAAAGGAGAAATGCCGGTTACCATAATTTTCTCCTTTTCCAAAAATCTTTATAAAAGCTTCCTCAATGAGGGTCGTTAAAACTTACGATTGTACGATAGAGGGTTAAACAAAATGTACAATTAACGCAAAATTAGGAAGATTTTGACAAGACAATTTTATCTGCAGAAACTAGTGTATGAGTATGGTTTCTTCCGATTTAAAGTCTGTCAATAGGTAATCTATTTGTAGGTCTTCATATGGGTTTTCAGATATATGAATATAAATAAATGACTGAGCCATGCTCTGTGACAAGGGAGCTCAATGTACCTGCAAAAAGTATCGGCCCAGGACAGCCTGCGCAGTCAGCGCAGGCTGACCTGGGCCGAAACATTTTGCTGTTGGTAAAGTTCTTGCGTGTCAAAGAACCGATGTACGTCTTGATTCAGTCGGTAAATAGACAAGACGGATTTTATGGATTAACAATTATGTGATGACTATCTTGGTATGATGCATCACAGAGATGCATTTAGCCGCCTTTTGCCAGAACATTGCTCATATAGTTAACCGCAAGGTGCATTTAAATGTATCAGAAAATACCAGTACATGTATGAATGTTCGACAGTGGGTTAAAATTATTCATAAACCAACATACAAGAACAAATAATAAAATTAATAAGCAATGCTATGGCAAAACGGCGTTTTAATGCATCTCCGTGATGCATTATACCAATCAAGTCATCACATAATTATGGATCCATAAACTCCAATTTGTTTAACAACCGACCGAATAATGAGGTAGAATGGTCCTCTGAAATGCCATTAAAAAAAAAAAAAAAAGACCAATAAAAAAAAAAAATATATCGACCCAGGTCATTCTGCGCAGACTTCTCAGGCTGACCTTGGTCGATACTTATTTCAGAAACCCCCTTTTCACAGAGAATTGCTCATTTATCTAACAAAATAAAAAGTTGACGCTATTTTATTGAGACGTTGAAAAATAAAGAAATAGAGGATTTTTTTTTTTTTTTTTTGTGAAATATCGAAATTTATTTCATCGAGTGAACATCATCGGTAATATTTTCACGAGTGGCACAGTCACAAGTGAAAATATTACCGATGATATTCACGAGATGAAATAAATTTCGACCTTTCACTGAAAAAAAAAATCTATTTATTTCATGATTTTGGCCCCTTTTTTCTTCGGACTTTCATCAAAATTCAGTACAGTTAATTCGGTAATTTCACGTGGCGTACCTTTCCCCCACCCCCTTCATAATAACGCATAATAATATTACGTAAAGCGCGAGAAATATAGGGTAATGCGCGTAAATTACGTCATATTTCCGTCTGGTTGAATGACACGCATTGTTTACTTAGATAATGTTTGCGCCTTCGAGAGTTACGGAAACATTTACAGTTAATTTCACTGGGCGTAACCATGAATTATCATACCTTGTTATCCACCATTTTTATTTCCCGATAAATTACCGAAAAACATGAAATAAAAACTGTAAACCGCAAAGGATATCGATAGTTTAGATGTCAAAAAATACCAAAACGAATGCTCAAACTTTTTTCAAAAACAAAGATATAAATCGACGTATAAGTATGAAATGTTCTCTTTTTTCGTAGACATAGAACCATAGTTTAGCTCGTTTTTAGCTCCACTACCAGATAGCCAGCTACCTTCATTGCTCTTCGTCCTTCATGTGTGCCTGTGTATGTTCGTCCTTGCATGGGTTAATTTTCATTTAGAATATTTTTCTCTAAATCAGACTAGCCAAACTTAAACAAATGATCGTACTATAGTCCTCATTAGATTTCTTGAATGGAAAAATGATAAAATCTTAGGTAACTTTGGTTGCCACAGGAACAAAAGTGAACCTTTTTTATTTCGGCGTAGCTGAATGTACTAGCTTTTGACCTACTTTTTGGAACTGATAACAAATGAATATCGCAACTTGTGATTCGTAAAAATGTAGACATGATTATTCTAAGGTCCCCTGCCTATTTGCTGGCAAATTTACGACGTCTATCTTTTTAAAAGATATTTCTTGTTAAGAAAAACCTGTAGTGAAAGTTAACTGTCCTGGTTTCTTCCAGAAGAAAAATAAACGTGTAACCCTAAAAGAAAAACTGTCGCGTGAAAGAGAACTGAGTGACAAAAATCAACCTCAAGCTCGTGAGCAAGACAGACGCCATTGTCTGATCCATGTTCTCATTTCATGGTGCAAACTAACGGCAGACAATTATTCCCGAGAGCGAGGACCTGTCAATTAATACAAACGTTTGATCTCTAGGTTTGAAAACCCGTTTGATAAAATCACTGCAGACCTGACGCACCACGTAACCGTTAACCTTCAAGCCAGTATACGGTAAAAAAGAAACTTTGCTATTTCAAAATACCTCTGGGGCGAAAAAATCTCCTTATCGGACAGTGTCGGTCCAAGATCAGACTGCACGTTCTGTGTTTCAATCTTGCAACCGTCAGAGACAACATTTGGCATGAAGGTACAAGAATAAATACAGATTATTAGATAAAGATGAAATGAGTTAAAAACTTGCTATAAGAGAGTATAAATAGATGTATCTTTAAATCTGCTGCCTCAGACGCACAGTTCGTGTAATGTACGAGCTGAACTTTGTAAAATAACGAAAGTAAAGTACGGCTTTACAAACGTTACTCTTTCAAAATATCATACGATTTGCCAAACTCTCTCGGGAAGAACTGCCGTTCTTATAGATCTATTAGAATTGTAGATGAACATAATTGTGAATTATTCGTCAAATGGGTATCAAATATGGGTAACCAAATACTTCGACGCACAAGATTGTCTGTATTATATAAAAACTGTATTTATAGAAGACAGATCTTTTCACAAGAATCTAAGAAGGAAAGTTACCGTGAAGTGTGCATATGCTTCATGCTGGAATCAGAACTTCTTGGTCTTCTGTCTAATTGTGTTGTGTTGACCTACTATGTAATATTGGTATGCTGGAATGAATAAATGCTGTTTTGCGATTGGTGAAAATGTGGACATGTTTATTCTGCGGGCCCATGCAGACCTATTTACGAGTAAATCTATGACAGGATATGGAAACGATTTTTTAACCCCTAGGCTGCTAAGCGCGACTCGAGGACTACAGTGTAGATCAAGATCAGCCTGCACAGAACGTGCAGTCTGATCTTGATTTACGCTGTCCGATAAGGAAATATCCCCCCCCCCCTCAAACAACGTTGAATTAACAATAATCGGGCTGTACTATCTATCGGCTTGAGAATTACATTTGATTTATTTAGCAGGTTCAGGATTACTTAAAGCTTTACTTCCGAAAACCATTACTGTATGTCAAATTGTGTTTTCAGACAAATCAATTTTAACAGCAATTGCTACTTTGCCAACGATGGTTTGGATTCACATCCACTCTTGAAAAATTATCTAGTCGAAAATTTCACCTTTCAGCAATATGCAAAACAGTGACGAAAAAGGAGGTAAGTGCATGTGTAGTACTTATCGTCATATTTACCCACAGAAGCGTCTTACCGTCAATCTCTTGTTTTAAAGAAAAATCTTGTTTCGTGTTACAGCAGACAAATTTTGATCCCAATCTTGTTTATAGCTCCTTAGTGACTCTCTGTGGGCGAGGACCACACCAGGATCCGTATTCACAAGCCATTCTTGATTTCATTCTTGCCCTAATTCTAGATTCAGAAAGTAACACGACTTCTGATTGGCTAAACCATTTGGTTTAGCCAATCAGAAATTGTGTTACTTTCAAATTTAGAAAATTCTTGAGACCAAGACTAAGAATATTCTTAAGAATGGTTGGTGAATGTGAACCCAGATCTACTGTTCTTGCTTTACGAGATAAACATCTCCATGTTAACTTCATACAAGACAACAAAATTTTAATTTTTTTGAAATTTTCCACATTGAAAAAATATGCAGACGACCCGATAAATATGGCTTGCAACACGCGAAAAGGGGCATTCGGATATTTGTGTAAAGTGTCGTCTCGGATCAGCCTGCGCAGTCCGCGCAGGCTAATCCGAGACGGCACTGTACCCACTTCATTAGATTTTGTTCTATAGTACACTTGCGCAAAGCAGAAAATTGCATAAAAACGGAAAGTGTCGTTTCGGATTAGCCTGCGCGGACTGCGAAGGCTGATCCGAATGGATACTTTACGCAGATGTCCGAATGTCCCTTTTCGCGTGTTGCAAGCCATATCGCTTAGATGATCAGATTTCAGCCATGCTCTGGCAAAAGGGGGATTAAAGCATCTCCCTGATGCGTCATACCAAGCAAGTCATCTCATAAACATGAATCAATAAAATCAATTTTATCTAACAACCGACTGAATCATGACGCAAAATGGTCCTTTGACACGCAGAAGTTTGACCGAAATGAAAAAAAATCGACTCATGTAAGCCTGCGCGGACTGCGCAGGCTGACATGGGTCGATACTTTTTGCACATCTGTTAAGCACCTTTTTCACAGACCATGACTCACTTACTTTGGAAAGAGAAGAAAACATTGTTGGATACGGAGAAAATGCTGATTTCTACTTTTCTAATCATGTTTTTGAAGCTTTTTTTCCGCCTCAGAGCCATGAAAAAAGGTATAGTTTGGCGAAGGATTAAAACACAGAATCACAATCATACGCTGGACGATAATTGTCTAAGTGACTGTAAAACAGATAAATGATCAGCTAAACAGTCTCTCTGCACCGAGTTAATTGCCGCAATAAACTGAAATTGGAAGTAATTTCGAAATGTGCAAATAGATCCGCAAAATATCAATCAATACTGCAACAATAATTATGGTTCCAGGCACAGTGGCATGACGTCACATATTGACTTTGCTTGTATTCGTTTTTCCCCCATCAATTTGGCTTTAAAATTAATAGCTTTTGTCGTAAAATTACATTTGGTTAATCCGCATACCGAATTATATTTCATGCTTTTAGGTAGTTTATCGAGAAATAATGGTGAAATATGGTTTGATATTTCATAGTTACGACCAGTGAAAAATACCGATTTCATATTTTCTAACTCTTCAATTGAAGGCGGAAACAGTAGTTCTCATCCTCTAGTTAACCAGGTAAGCAGTGCTTGCCATTCAACCATGCGGAAAATGACGTAATTCGTGCACATTTACCCTACATTTCTCGCGCTTTACGTAACATTGTAATGCGTTGCTATATGGAGGGAGAACGCCACGAGGAATACCGAGAACAAATGTACTGGATTTTGATGAAAGTTCAAACAAAAAAGGGGGTTAGAAGAATGAAATAAATAGATTTTTTTTTTTGGTGAAAGATTGAAATTTATTTCATCTCGTGGAGATCATCAGCCACTCATGAAAATATCACCGATGATGTTGACTCGATGAAATAAATTTCGATCTTTCACCGAAATGAACAAATATCCTCTATTTCTGCCATTCTTCACGATATTTGATGTGAGATGTCCGACAAGAGTTCGTCTGTTAGCAATGGACATTGTATAGACAGTTTGCAGACCGAGTCTTCTGATATTTCAACAGAAATACTCCCAACCAAACGTCTATTTTCACCTAAATACGCCAAGACTTTGAACGGGTTGATCTTACCAGCTATCCAGTCAGAAGGCCAGTTTCAGAATTAAGGATAAGACCATCAATTTTAAAGGTAAGTAAACAGAGACTGGGAGGCAATTTGTTTGTAATGGAGTTTCAACAGCGTAGGTCTCATCACGGCGGTCAGAACACCTACGCATGTGTTTCCTGGCTTTCCCACACCAGTAAGCCTACTGACACAACTTTCTTTCCGAGCCACTAACTACTTTTCGCACAAATCAGAGGTAAGAGGCAAAAAATCGCCAGAAAGAAAGTTTGCAATCGGGTATCGAAACCGCAACCACCAGGTCACGAGTCAGATACTATAACCTCTGAGCTACCCGGCCGGGCTGACTCGGAGTTATGCTAGAATCAACACATTTGAATGTTTTTTCTTTGTCTGTGATTTGTTGGTAAATCATGAATTTCATTATCAATGGTTTTTAGGATATTTTGTGTTACTTAGGATCCACTCCTCGGCTAAACGTGAAAACATTTGGTATGAATTATGAGCTACATTTTGTAACTGGCCTCCCATGGAGAGATGTTGTAAATTATTTAAGAAAAGGAGGATATTTGACAATAAATCGCAAGTATAAATATTTTCGTACCGCGAAACTAATTTCTTACAATGAAAAATGGCATAACGAAAATTAATTTGTTAATTAGTCTTGAGGTTTTGTGTTTAGATAGTAGGTTTAGGGAACCGGAAGTTCTTTTATAAGGATTGATCACGGTTCTTAATTCTTTACCAGACGACAAAATGTTAGACTTGTCCAGTTTGAGAGCATTTGCAGACGACAAATTATATTCCGCTAAAATGAATGAATTTGCTATTGGAAACAGAGAAAATATTATTGGAAAAGGAGAAAATGCCTGTTACCAGCAGTTTCTTCTTTTCCGACAAGGTTTTCAAAAGGCTTCTTTCTCGGGGTCCTTTAAACTCGGGATTGTGTGGCAAAGGGTAAATTATAGGCCATGGGTCTAGAGTTCAAGTTTCTGTCTAGGCGACCTAAATTGAAAATTTGGTTGAGTGTTGACAAAAAAAAAATTCAATGGGACAAGTTTCGTTATTTTGCGGACAACAGACCACACAAAATGTTAGAAAGAAAGCTTTTGAAAACATTGTAGGAAAAGGAGAAATGCATCTTTGATAGCGTTTTCTACCTTTCCAAAGACAAATAACATCATTTGAATAAGATTAAATTCTGCAAATGGTTTCATTTTGAAAAAGTCTAAAATTTTTTGGTAGGTGAAGAGTTTAAAAAAGTCCTTGATATTCACTTTGGGCTTGAACTTGACAGAATCATACAGATACAAGCTGTTTTATTTGTGTATAAACTGATATTTTGATACATAACACCGAAATGATAAATCAAGTTCTTGTTTGTTAATTGCTAAACACTCATTCTCAAATTGTGGGCCAAAAGCATGTCACACGGTTATTTCAGACTTGCTTGACATTTTGGAAGGTTGCATTATATTAATTTATATATTTTGAGATAGTTATTCCTATACATTAACTAAAAAACGTAATTAAATGTTCGAAATTTACATTTTTGGTTAAAAAGTTCCACTTTTCAAGCAGCAATCCCTCCTAAAATGTTATCACAACCGTGTTTTCATGTATTTGAAACACGGAATCTCTTGTGAAATGTCTGGTATTTTCATTTTTCGTGCTGATCTTAATATTATATACTTACATGTACAAAAGAATATCAAGAAAAGATTTATATGTACTGAACTAAGAATAATGATTTTTGTCTTTTGTCACAACTTCATGGTATTTTACGTGACATTTGACATTGAAGTGCGAGGTCTACCATTCAGTTTAATTTGAAAGATAACTATCATCTATGATACATCAACCGATTTTGTTTTGGTGATGAAAAACACTTCATATTGATAGAATTGAAAAATATGGATATTTATACTTATTTACATCTCTTTAAAGAGTCTGCTTTTTTCATTGAAGCCTTAAGTGACGTATACAACTTTTTTACTGTTTATTTTCGATCGTCCATCAATTATTGACATGTACATCATGTATCATATCTAGTCTAAAAATTAAAAACACATTCTTCGAAACCGTTTTACATGACTGTATCCTTACATGATACATTTTCAACTATGTTTGATTTAAATGAAGACGACAATGATCTGTGTTACCCGAAAATTATAGTTACGTCACGTGTCAATGATTACGTCATATGACTGTAATAGACAGACATGTTCAACTTTTCATTTTATATAGAAATTTCGGTGAAGACCGATATGTGTTTTTCAGTTTTTCACTAATTCAAATTGGCCGTTAATTTGAGAATGAGTGTTAACCGATCATGATGATTTTTCGATGAAAAGTCTTGCTTTTTTCCATACAAATTTTATGCTAAAACACACGTGAAGAACCTATAAGTTAAAAATGTATCTCAAAGCCACTATAAGCTGTCCTCAGGTACAAGTTATAATGATATTAATTATAAAAAAAAATGTCAAAGAACAAATGGGCAATTACTAACTTTCTATTTAATTACTAGAATTAATAATGCAACAGTATTTTATTGTATAAATATAATTTCGAAAAAGTGATTTTTTACCTGTCAAAGGAAAAGCTGCTTCTCCTGCGCAATTTTCTGTTCCTTATTGTGTTGCCAATTTCATCCATATTGCTTATTGTTTGAAAAAGAAACCCATGACTGTCAAAGCGCAGGTTTCCATTCTATGGAATAATTTAGATTTTTAGCCCAGCTGTTTTCGAGGAAAACATTGAGATATTTTCATAGCCCTAGCGTTGTCTGTTTCGTCTGTGTTGTCGTGCAAAAACTTTGACATTTTATAATATCTCTGTCATTACTGAAGATATTTACTTCAAACTCGGACTGGTGTTAACTATTAAAAGGGAAACCCATACTACAGGGGCAGGTATCCATCAAAGTATTTTTGAAACAGTAATAAATGCCCCTTTTTGACTTTGAATGTTCAAATATTTTGAGATTTTATAAATTCGCTGTCATTATCGAAGACATTTGCTTCAAACTTGGAGTAGTTGCTAACTATCATATTTACTTCAAACTTGGGCTACTTGTTAACTATCATAAGGAAAGCCATACAAAAGGGGCAGGTAACCTTCTAAATATTTTTGACACAGTAATGCCCGGCTTTTCGACTTACAATTTTCACTGAAAGCAACTGTAGCCGAGCATTAGCATCTACATGCAGCGCTCGAGTCTTTTTCTTCTTTTGAAAAAAAAAAAAAGAAAGTAACTGGAATGTAAAAAAAAAAAAAACCTTTTCACTTACCAAACTTGAAATATCTAATAGTGATACATAAAACTAATGAAGTGTGTAAAACCAGTTTTATTTTTTTCAATTACACAGAATTATGTTTTCTGCTTCACCTATAAAAAATGTCTTTCAAATCAAATGTTATTTTTGTTTTTTAACTCTTCATTTTGACGTGATGAAAACCTGTTTCCAATTATTTCTAGTACTGCTATTGACTTGGACTACATAAAATGCACTTGGCGCACGGAAAGATTGGTATTTATAGTTTTTGTGTGAAGTTTCGCAAATGAGGATGCAGCATGTGGATGCATCCGCTCACTACTTCTCAGCGTTTAGATATGCATGAAAAATAAAAAGTAGAGCAGTACACAAAAATATATTTTTTTTACTTTTTAAATGGACAGTTCATGGTTGAATACAAACTACTTTACGCATATATGCACTTTCTTCTTGCGCCTAGCAATCAGTGCTTTCAGCGCTTTGATTTGGTCTATATATTCGGCACTGAAAGAGTAAATGGTTGCTTTTCCAAGAATGCAAAGACACGGTCCTATATCGTGTCAGAAAATTTGTTTTTGGCCTTGCAATGGTTTTGGGTTACTTTTACGTACTAGTATTTTTAATTAAGCGGTTTAAGGGTTGAGTAACGGATGGCGTCTTTTTATTTCTGACATTTTGGACTTGGTTTATGATTATTTTGTCTGACCTTTCAATATCGATGACTGTATTTGTTCCTCTGTATCTATCAATCCTGTGGCGGTGAAATATTTGAAATGTTGAATTTAGGGCATGACGGTGTACAACAGACAGGTTTTTCTAGTATAACTCGATTTTGTGCAATAGATGACTTTGATGAATGTATCAACTCTTTTGCTAGCTGACAATACTGTCCACTGGTAAAAGCCTTGGTTTCTTCTTATGGCGCTGATAGGGTAAGGCCTTCGTTATTAAAAGATATCTGCTGAAAGACGAAAAAAGTCGACTGCTAGAAGTGATGTGTAATGCGAAAATGAATCTAAACAAGAAATATCTTTAAAAAAGATGCACGGCGTAGGAGGCATTGGGATATAAATATTTAAATTTGTATGAAGAGAAATGATGAAAACAGTTATGAAAGTAACCTCTTTTAAATTGTTTTGAATATGGTTGAAAGTAGAATTATCAATAACATTCAAGAATGGGGAAGCATGTTTTTGTACTAACATGAAGCGCCTTTCAAACATCGACGATTTGTCGTTATCAGAAGGCGGGGTTTTATCACCCTTCTAAATGCTTGACCACACCCATCTACTCATACTAGAAGTAAATCAGTAGGCACTCAGTTTCTTCGCTAACAACGCAATAAAACCGATTGTTCCCCTAGTTTGGCATAGTTATTCACGTTGCGAATTAAATCACCAAATTCAAGATACAACATCTTTTTATCATTGTTACAAGAAACGAAATAACTTGTTTTACAACCCGTTTTCGTGTACGGCAATAGAGCGGTAGCCTACCGTCGCAGTTCGTATTCTGTTTTACGCGAGGAAAAACGGGTACCAAATCTCTTACACTAAACAAAATAGAAAACTCGCCAATACTCATTGCTATTAGTCTATCCACATGATTCAGATTATGGATGTTTTGCTGGAGTTGAAAATCTGTATTGCCATAAAGTACAACTTTACATAGGTAAATGTGATCATTACGTGATTTTTTAGTCATTAACACTTTTATCCAATGTCGGTAAATTTCTACTGTAACCTTTATTTTTTTGCGTAGTTTACATATATTTGGCCAATCACAAAATGAGTAACAATTCATTTCCTCCTAGTACTTAAAGTAGGTCAAAAGTAAGATCATACAGCTACGCCGAAAAACTATAATTATTATTATACTGCAAAGAAATATCTCACGATTTGATTGGATAATATGCTCTGAATATATTATGCTGCCCACTGGCAGCTCAAGAGAACAGCACAGTTACCCTGTCGGGAGCCGCGTAGAAACTTGGCCTATACACTACAAAATCCAAGATGGGGCGTCAAAAGAAGCAAGCCGTCCACAAGGTAGATACACCTTATTATTACTTGTTTTCCTTGATGGTTGTCATTAAAGCAGAATGAACAGACTTTTTCCTTTGAAAATAAATGAAAATGGTTATATATACACGCATTACCGTTTGTTGTCATTCTAAAACAAAGGCACAGGGTTAAAACGAGCCATCCCTTCGTCATTTAAACAAATCGTGAAGTGTTAAAGGTCATCTATGGTAATATTAGAATAAATGCTAATTTGAAGCAGCTAATGGTCGTTTACTTTTGCCAACAAATCATATAATGAATAGCTACTTACTCGTACCATTAAGTTGTTTAAATCCATGTTTAAATAAAAGTATGTCAAATCGTTGTGACTTCATGTCCTGAACTGCATGTTTTACATAGTTTTTAGTGATGTCACAATTTGTATTTTGGTACTAAGAAGAGAAATTCGATTTCGGAAGGGTACTCGAATAATGAGACCATAAAACAGGGAAATTTCACTGAATACTATTTGGAATGGTAAAAATTTTTAGTGTAATGAATTCTTTTACGTTCAGGTGGCAGGGCACTTGGAAACCTGTTCACGGCTGTGGTTAATCATGTCGCCACCTCGCCTACGGCGCGGGCAGACACGATTCACCATAGCCGTGAACAGGTTTCTAAGTTCCCTCCTGTTTGACCATACAACTAATAATAGAGGAACTCGTTTATGAACTAATCCATGTACTACAGAGACTTTTTTTTATGAAACTACCAGTGATAAATAAACAGTAAAAAGGAAAACACTCTCCTTTGTGTTTATGTTTTTGAAAATAGTCTTCTGCACGAGATGGTGTCTTTTTTTCCAAAACAAAACAAAGATAAACGCAGGTGTAGATCTGCTTCTGTTGATGAACAGAATGATGGATTAGAGGGAGTTTAATTTATGAGACCAGACAAATGAAAAAAAGAAACCATAATTGTATTCGTTATGTAAAGACTTGGAATCACAAACCAGTCTTTCCTGGGTGGAATGAGCGTGCATAAAGTTAGTATGATTTTCTTTTTTAAAGTCGTCTAAACAGGAATTCTCCTATCCCACATGTATGTACAAGTGCACTCTTCTTCGTAAAATAACTCAAAAACCATTGTCAACTGCATAAAATCTATAGCAAACGTTAAAAAAGTATTTTACTCTCGTTAATGAGAAGAAAGATAATATTAGATGTATTGGATGCTGTGTAATTTATGAGACCACCAGGAATATAATTCCAATGATTTATAGATTTAAATAGGAACCTCCTGTCGTACACATAATAGATTGCGGTGTCCGCAGGGAAATGTTTGGAATCCCTAAAATTGTTTTCGAATTGTAATAAACAACATGTTTGAATACGGGATTGACTTGTCTAGACCATTATCATTGCGGATTTTTGTCAAATAATCTATTTCAGTTCAAATATGAACCCCCCTCACCTAGTAACACTGCCTTTGAAGAATTTGTGAGAAAGGAAGCAATGCATTTTTATAGAAGCAGTAGTAGTCGAAATAGTGGTAGTAGCAGCATCAGCATTGTGTGTGTGTTTGTGTGAGTGGATTTTTTTTTTTTTTTAACAAATGATCCATTATAATAAGAGTATAATTAAACCATCAGTCCCTTTTAGACTGTCTTTGAAGATTTTTGGTTTGGAAGAAACGAAGCACTTGCTTCCTACGATGGCATAAGAAGTAGTGTTATTAGAAGAGAAAGAAGTTTTGATTTGTTTGTATTGGAGTTGAACGCCGTTTAGTGCACCTACGTGTGTGTTTCATGGCTTTCTAACATCAATACTGACACAACTTTCTTTCCAACTTTTCTAAGAACTTTTCTCACATATAACAGAGATGAGAGGCGAAAAATCCACTGAAAGAAAGTTTGCCTGAAACGAGTATCGAACCGGCAACCACCGGGTCACAACGGGCAGAGGAAGAAGTAATAATGAATATTCTAACATGACACGTGAATTCGGCTCAATAAACACAGTGCAACGAAAGCGTGGTAAAATCTATGTCATTCTATATAGAGTGACGTCATTCTGTATAAAGTAAGTCGCAAGTGGCTTTTCCATGTCTTCACCTTCCGATATTTTATCAATGAAAGTCACTTGACATTAACAAATTGTCATTTTCTGCTCCTTGACGAAGAAGGAAGGAAAAGCCTCAAGGACATACCGATATTAATTGTTTTGATAAAAATTGACAACGATGGAACTATTTGAAATGTTACCAGTAAACAAATGTTAATCAAGTGTCATTACAACTTGAAGGTTAATTCAAAATTGACTGGTGTTGCATTGAAAATGGGATTATGAGTGGGTGAAGTAATATTCAAAGCATTCGAAGCAACTACGGCTCCAATATGTAACAATACATTCATTCTTCTTTTCCATTTGAAAGGGAGAAAGTATAACAGTAAAACGGTAGGGTATTTTATGTTGTGTTTGATGCCTAAGGTTTTACTGAAGTTTTTATTCTTTTCATATTTACCGACTAGGCAGTGGGGTTTTGTTTTGGTAAGTAAGTGGAACAGCCGTAGTTTATTCAATGGAATATAATCCGCATCCGCGTTTTTGCACTAAGAACTTGTTTTCCTTTGATAACGAGTTGGTCATATTAGAATCGAAATAATCTTCTTTCTATCGTGGTTTATCGTTCAATAAACCACGTTGTGAGTTATGAGGTGCAATGAATAAACCACGCAAGCTATTGCCCTTGTGGATTATTTATTGTGCCTTATAACTCACAACCGTGGTTTATTGAACGATAAACCACAATAGAAAGAAGATTTTTTCCTAAATAATGATTATAATGATAATAGTAATAATAATGATAGTTTTCCATTTTGTGACAGCTTGAATTTAAAAATCATTTTCTTTCAACTACACGCATATTTCAAATTTTCAGTAAATCAACATCCCACTTTAGATTAACCATTCTAACATGACACGTGATTTCGGCTCTATAAACACAGCGCAACGAAAGCGTGGTAAAATCTATGTCATTCTATATAGAGTGACGTCATTCTTTGTAAAGTAAGTCGCTCGCGTTTTCTGCGCATGTCATATTCTTCGAAGATTCGACCTGTCTGCTATGACGCACCATCCATCCCATTATAAAGGGGAAAGGTACGGCTTATACCGAAGCTATTACCCAAACCTGTAGGGGTTGTTTTGATAAATTGCCGGTGCATATGTTAGATGCTGGCAGATCATAGCTGAATGAATCGCACCAGGCAGCGTTTTATTGAGTCAACGTTTATTTCATTTTGAATTTCAAAGAAACGGTTGTCGTTTTGAAAAGTAGTCCGGTTCTGTACCCAGAATGCCCAAATCAGATAGATGTTTATTTGAAGAATGCCATCTAGCGGAGGATAATGAAGTTGTTCGTGGCTGTTCCATGTCTCTGTCCCCCGATAATTATCAATATAAGTCACGTGACATAAACAAATTGTCATATTCCGCTACTTGACCAAGGAGGAAGGAAAAAACTCAAAGATTTACCGATATCAACTGTTTTTGATAAAAACCGACAAGGTTGGAACTATTTGAAATGTAACCAGTAAACATATATAAATCAAGAGTCTTTTCATGTTGAAGGTTGGTTCAAAATTGCCCGTCGTTACATTGGAAATAGATTTGGAAGTAGGTGAAGTAATACTCAGAGCATTCGAAGCGATACATTCATTCTCCTTTGTTATTGAAATGGGAGAAAATATAACTTTTTTTATGTTGTGTTTGATGCCTAAGGTTTTATTGAAATGTTGATTCTTTTTATATTTACCGACTGGGCAGCAGGGTTTTATTTTGGTTAGTGACTGGAACAACCATGGTTTATTCAATGGAATATAATCTGCATCCGCTCTTTTACACTAAGTATGAGCTTGTTTTCCTTTGATCAAGAGTTGGTCATGTTAGAATCGAAATAATCTTTTTATCGTGATTCATCTATCAATAAACCACGGTTGTGAGTTATAAGGCACAATGAATAAACCATTCGAGCTACATGTATCGCCCTCGTAGATTATTATTTGTGCCTTATAACTCACAACTGTGGTTTATTTTTAACAAGAAACCACGATAAAAAAAAAAAAATCATTTCTTAAATATCCCACTTCAGATTAATCAATATCCCACAATATTTTACTAAAGATTAATCAATATTCCTGTTGTACAATACAGCCTTATTCGATCATTACGTGACCCTGATATGCTCCAGCATTGTTCACAATAAAACGTTTTTATCTCCATAAACGATATTGCAAAATTCCATCATAACTTACAGAAGAGCGGGTTTTAGTGTTCCCGCGAGAGTATTTGCCGTACATATCACTTTTGTTGATCTCTCCATTAGTGGTTCGGAGCGGTATTTAACCGAAATGGGTTATTCCTCTTTTATTTTCAAATGCCAATAGCTGATACATTAACTGTTAGATTGTTAACAAAGTAATATGGATATTTTTAGCCAGTAATAAAAACCTTTGCCTGTATTCGACAACCATTCTTGTTTATATGTTTCGTTTAAATTTCAACAGTTTTATACATTTTCATAGGAACACAATTTTTGTTTGGCTAAACCCAACCAGAAATTGTGTTACTGTCAAAAACTAGAATAAGACTAATAATGCTATTAAGAATTGTTGGTGACTACGGGACCAGCTAAACATATCAATTTCGTTTTGTTTGTCATGTTTGAACAAAAAAATTCACAAATAATTAAACGGAATGAAACCAGTGTATGATCGAACGTTCCATGCTGCCTCCTTTTGATAAATACTGTCCACAGTAGTAAGGGGGGCCGTATACACCTATTTCTTCTAAGTACTGGGTTGGTTATAAATTATAATACGAGCTATTTGATTTGTTGACACGATCTGTCTCAGCCAATAAAATGTCTAGTCTTGAAATCTAGTCTTGCCTTTGTCATACAAAGGGCTAAATATTCAAGTGTTCAGTTTTTTCTTTTTTTTTAGTAAATGTACATTACTAATACTTTTACAACTTTCTGTACAGCCAGGTGTTCAGCCTGTTAGGGCCGAGTCACGGTGGCGCAATCGGTAGCGTATAGGACTTGAGAACAAGGGTTCGCTTGTTCGATCCCAGACTTGAGCAATTTCTTTCCGAGGATTGATGATAGTCATTGCGGCAGCATTCATTGCTCTCTCACCACTGATCATGGTTTCGATGGTAATGTAGAAAAGCAGCCAGTGTCTTGGAAAAAATGTCATGCAGAGCACTGGTAAAAGAAACTCCAGGAAAGCATGGCTAGATGCATTTCCCACTGCGATATGGCTGAAATAATATTGAAAACGGCGTTTAACACCCTACAATCAAGAAACCAGCCTGTTAGAGTTTTGCTGTTCGACCGGAAGTAAAGGATGCATCCCCGTCTACGAATTATACGGCCGCCAAAAAACAAACAAATCAATGATTAAAATGCATTTTTAGCTTTTTCCCCCCAATCGAATGATAATGACGACGACCATGACCATTATTGTTTAGATATTTATTTAACAATATAGATATTTCCATTAGTACAGGCAGCTCTTTGCGTGACAGTGAAACGTCTATTATTTCCCAATAAACCGGGCAGATCGGTATGTTATAGTGTTGAACGCTTTACCAAACGACAGAATTTTTGACCGGTCCAAATTGAAAGCATTTGCAGACGACAAATTGAATTTTGCACAAGTATTTGAAAGGGTAGAAAACATAGTGGGAGAAGGAGAAAATGCTGGTTACCAGCATTTTCTCCTTCTCCCACTATGTTTTCAAAAATATTTTTCCTTGGGGGTCGTTATGAAGTAAAAGACTAAGCCATTACTGTACAGACTCTTTCTACACCTACCAATTTTTCATACTAAACCACAAGGGACAAACAATCATATACGAAAATGCCATTTCCAGTTGTATTGAAAACAGTGTGGAAAAGAGAAAAATTTCTTGCTTCAAGCTATTAATCCTTTTCCCACAATGTTTTTTGAAGGTTAAACTATGCGGCACTGAAAGTAGTACTGGTACAGGAATGGAAAAACTGTTGCGTTAATATATTTCACACTTGACCCTTCTCTTTTATAGAAATACTCCGCCTAAAATGCATAGACTCTTCTACATGCAACATATTACTTTTAATACCTTGTGAGCCAAGGAGAAATGGCACAATTTGACAATGCTTCCCCTTTTTTTCAGACTGTTTTTCTGATGGATTGTAGCTTCTGTATTTGCTTTTCTCGTCGTTTTTCTGTTTGCCCGATTAAAAAGATGACCTGTTAAAAATTACACGTGGGGAGAACTTGGTTATTGAGATGTTTAGTACGGTTATCCTATAGCAATCGGTAGGGATAGAGATCAGAAGTCAGTTTTTTTGCTGAATGATCCTTGATTACACAGTCGGATACTGTTTTAGATGATCAGAATGGAACAAAATTTGAGTCATGTTCTGTGAAAAGGAGGAAATGGATATGCAAAAAGTATCAGCCAACGCAGCTTGCGCAGTTTGCACAGGCTGACTTTGGTGGAATCCTTTTGCTATTGGTCAATTTTCTCCATATCGAAGGACTAGTGTACCTCATGATTCAGCCGGTTGTTACACAAAATTGATTTTATGGGTCCTTTATTATGAATTGACTTGTTTGGTATCTTGCATTACGGAGATACATTAAACCCCCACTTGCTAGAGAATGGCTCATTTCCATTGACTGAATGTAATAGGTCCATCTAAACTTTATACTTTTATTATTTCTAGATGACCTTGTTTGCGTAACAACAGGCTTTTTTTGAAAGCACTGTGGCAAAGCAGATATTGCTAGTTTGAGCAATGTCCCCTTTCTCGCAAGAGCATTTTCTCCTTTCGCCACAATGGTTTCACATGCGTTCGTGTATTTGAACGTACTGTTGTTTATTAATTTATATAATACCGGGGAATTTTATAAGTCATCTGTTGCAAGTTTGTTTCTGGACGTACATGTAACAATTTAACTTATGACAGCCGACTGAATCATGAGTTACACTGGTCCTTTCACATGCAGAAAATTGACCGATAGCAAAAGGTTTTGGCCAAGATCAGGCTGCGCGGACTGAGCAAGCTAAACTGGGTCAATACTTTTTGCAGAAGCATTAAGTCCCCTTTTTCACAGAGCATGGATCATTTGTAGAAGACAAATTCAGTAAAGCGAATGATGATTCCCATTTCTGAAGAGGTAGAAACATTGTCGAAAAAGTAGACAATACTGTCTACCAGCATTTTCTCCTTTTTCATACAATATTTTCAAAAGCCTCTTTTCTCAGGTTCGTTAATAAACGGGGTTGTTTTGTGAAGAGCAAATAGGTTTTATTTCTTTTTTCCAAATGATAGGGATCTATTAGAGGGATAAATAAAGATCTAAATATGCGGTATCATTAAACATTTTTCAATAAACAAAATTCAAACAACTTCTATTTACATTCTGATCTTGGTCTACACTTGACACAAAATACATTAACAGAATCATATGGCAGAATGAAGGATTTGTTAATGCGTTGCATTTTCCCCAATGACACGGATCTATCAGAGGAACAAATAAAGATCTAAGTACGCGGTGCCTGTCCATGAAACCTTTTTTCAACAAAAATCAAAATGCTTATATGTACACTACGATCTTGGTTTACACTTCCCACAAAATACATCAACAGAAGCATATTGCAGAATGATTGATTGTATGATTGTTCGGTGTTTAATGCCGTTTTAAACATTATTTCAGTTATATCGATCGGCCAGTGCACCTATCCACGCGTACCTGGAGTTTCTTTCACAAGTATTCCTCACAAAATACTTTCCAAGCCACTGGCTGCTTTCCCACAAAACTATTGTCGAAACAATGGTCAACGATGAATCCTGTCGCAATGACTATCATCAAACCTCGGAAAGAAATTGGCCGAGCCGGGGATCGAACCAGCGACTCCCTGTTCTCAAGTCCTGTACGCTACCTACTGGGCTACCGGGTCTCGGTGTATTGCAGATTGAAGGGTTTGTTAACACGTTGCATTTTCCCCAATGACACGGATCTATCAGGAGGTATAAATAAAGATCTAAATACGCGGTGCCTGTCCATGAAACCTTTTATTCAATTTACAATATTCACAATTCCCCGGGCACTTTTTATACGCATTGATTTAGAAAACGTAGAATAATTACACGCAAGTAAGCTATAAGGAAACGTCATAATGGATCCGCTGGGATAGCGATTCACATCTCGTGTACAGTGCCTCGAAGGTTAGTGTATTTGGAATATATCATTGAAAGGATTTCTTTTTTTTTTTTTTCACTAATTTGCTTTCGAAAATATTGTTGCAAAAGGAGAAATTGCTCGAGACGAGCAATTTCTCCTTTCGCAACAATATTTTCATTTTTATTTAGCTTATTGATACTTACGTGAGTAAGCAATAACTAAACCATAGTGTATCCGGTGGGATAGCGCTCTACATCTTTTGTACAATGTCTCGAATGTGTGTTTGGTATTATGGAATATATCTTTGATTTACAACTTGTTTTTGCACCGAATTGCTTTCGAAAATATTGTTGCAAAAGAAGAAATTACTCGTTATGAACAATTTCTCCCTTTGCAAAAATATTTTTATTTAGGTTAGCGTCTTGAGACTTACGTGAATAAACTACAACGAAACGTCGTAATGGATCCGCTGGGATAGCGATTCACATCTCGTGTACAGTGCCTCGACGGTTAGTGTATTTGAAATATATTGTTGCTACGATTTCCTTTTTTTTTTTGCATTGGATTGCTTTCGAAAATATTGTTACAAAAGGAGAAATTGCTCGTGACGAGCAATTTCTCCTTTCGCAACAATATTTTCATTTTTATTTAGCTTATTGACATTTACGCTAGTAAGCTAAAACGAAAGGTCAAAATGGATCCGACGGGATAGCGCGTCACATCTCTTGTACTCGACAGTTCGTGTGTTTGGTATTTTGGTGTAAGTACTTTTTTTTTTTTGCATCGAACTGATATCGAAAATATTGTTGCAAAAGGAGAAATTGCTCGGTACGAGCAATTTTCTCCTTTTGCAAAAATATTTTCATTTTTAGTTAGCGTCAATCACTTACGTCAGTAAGCTATAACGAAACGTCATAATGGATCTGTTTGGATAGCGCGTCACATCTCTTGCCTCGATGGTTCGTGTGTTTGGTATTTTGGTAATTTAGAATATATTTTTGCTAAAGCACTTTTTTGCATCGGATTTATATCGAAAATATTGTTGAAAATGGAAAACTTGCACTTAAATAGCAGTTTATCCTTTTGCAACGATATTTTCGTTTTGAGTTAGCGTCTTGACACTAATGTGAGTAGGCTATAACGAAACGTCATAATGGATCCGGTTGGATAGCGCTCCACATCTCCTGTACAATGCCTCGACGGTTTGTGTTTTTGGTATTTTGGAATACATTGTTGCTTTAAGATTCTTATTTTGCATCGGATCACTTTCAAAAACAATGTTGCAAAAGATAAATTGCGCGCATTTTGATTTGAACTGTTTTTCTTATCTTTAGCGTTGAAATTGAAAATATTTGTACTTGAAACGAACGAAGGATTATTGGATACGCAAGCAACAGGTATAGACAAGTTCTGGTTTTGTCTCCAATTTGTGATAAATACTGAGAATTTAAAGTGCCCACAAAATCTGTGCGGAGATTTCGCCCCCCCCCCCCTTTTTTTTTTCGGGATAGTCTCTGTGCTCGGATGCGACCAGTCAAAAACTAAAATTTCATTCGATTAGTTATCTATACTAGCTTCTTATTTAAGCTGTTACGGACAGAATCTCGTAAGAATAGTTCAGATCTAGGATCAGGCTATTTGTACCGTTTGGCCTCGATATAATGTGCAGTCCGCTTATGGACCTAAAATGTCCGCTTTTTAAAAATATAGGCGAGCCATGCATTGTGAAAAGAAGGTGTAATGCATCTGCAAAAAGTCTCGACCCATGTCAGCCTGCGCAGGCTGACTTGGTCGAAACTTTTTGCTTTTGGTATTTTTTTTTTTTTTTTTTTCCTGTCAAAGGACCAGTGTATTTCATGATTCATGGGTCGACATGGGTCGATGCTTTTTGCTATTGGTCAATTTCCTGCATATCCAAAGACAATTCTACCTCATAACTCAATCAGATGTTAGACAAAATTGATATTATGGATTCATAATCATATGATGATTGCTTAGTGCATCACGGAGATGTATAAAGCCCCTTTTTGCCAGAGCGTGGCTCAGATGTTTAAATGTTGGTTTCAAAACTGCTATCGTTGAGCCTCTGTCTTGGCGGAAAACGTTCTCTTATTGTGCAATAGTTAAACAAGGAATATTGGATTGTGGTACATCATTTTACGACAGTTTGCTACACCGTGTACAAACGGATGTTTGACTGACATGATATTTCACTTTTTTTTTTCTCAGAATTCAATCTAAGGAATGTTATCGTTTCTTACTTGTAAACAAGTAGAGAGCTATTTTAGTGACATTTTATCTTTTAACGGATTTATTTAGACCCACATCATGATATTTGTAAGTTTTTCCCTTCTATTCAGATTAAGACATTGATTTATCGACGAAACGATGGATCAAAGATATTATTTCGAATTGTAAGAGTCTTTGAATTTATCGAGTTATTTGAAAGTTTTCATTAATCCTAAGACCAAGGGCTAATCTTCACCTTTCCCCCTCCCCCTCCGTGGCGTTATAGTGAAGTTATTCAAAAAAATTGTTCGGATTTCCTTCCCAGGAAAATTCAATCCGAGTGGTTTGGGTCTTGGTGGACCTCTTGAATTATAACGGGAGTATCATAGGTTTTGCATAGGCTTCTGTTGTGAAAACTAGGAAACACTTATTGTTCCTGGCCATAGGACCTGGGGCTGCCAAGTTTTGCCTGTGGCTTTATTTAGTGGACCTCTGACAGGATTGTTCAAGATATGGTCCTGGTATTATAATAAAGAAAAGAAGGAAGGTGCCAACAGTTTGCATTTTCCACTTTTTTCACAGGATTTTTCCCCATCTTTTACTAGGTTGAAAACATCCATCTGCAACCGTTGTCGCTGTTGGCAGGTTTTGAAATGCCACTGTCTGCTAGGGAGTTATGGGCGGGGTTGTCAGGAAAAGTTTAAAAATGAAAACTTTCTTTAAACCTTTCTTTTTAAAATATACATATGTTCGACCCTTTCGTCGGCTGGGAAAACGATCTGGCAAACTTAAAAAAGATGTTAAACTCAAAGGTTTGGCTTTACAG
Source organism: Hippopus hippopus (assembly GCA_946811185.2). Classification (NCBI taxonomy): domain Eukaryota; kingdom Metazoa; phylum Mollusca; class Bivalvia; order Cardiida; family Cardiidae; genus Hippopus; species Hippopus hippopus. The sequence goes on along the minus strand of OX328104.1, from coordinate 50,518,651 downwards.
GCGGAGAAGAGGACGGCCAAGACCCAAGATCAGACTTCGTCTGTCTCTCTGCCTGTCTCTTTCTTTTTCGCTCCCTGCGTCTGTCTGTATCTGCTTCTCTATCTATCTGTCTGTCCGTCCGTCCATCTGTCCGTCCGTCTTTCCGTCCATCCGTCCGTTTCTGATGGGCGACGCAAAAACGTATCGAATATGGAAATGGGCGTTTTTTATTCCCGAAGAAAATAGTCATCTCTCTCTCTCTCTCTCAATTTTCCACAACCGTCAGAGTGTCTGTTGTACTCAAATAACCTCTGATAAAATAAGTATATTTTTTACCATGTTAATGGACTATATTTGTGCTCCCCGTCAGAGATTCACAGCTAAATCACTGATCTATATATGGGCTTTTGACGGAGGTAGTACAACTTGTCTGATTTCTTTATGCCGAAAATGGTGTCGTAAATCAATGCGGGAAACGTTTACCTTATGGTGGTACCTAATTACAAGAGTGTTTAACACTCTTTACCACGTAACTCTGAGTTTTAACGACCCCCAAGAAGAATGATTTGGAAAATATTGCTGGGAAATGAGAAAATGCTGGTAGCCAGCATTTTTTTCATTTCCCATGAACAATGTTTTCTACTCTATCAAAGACAGAAATCATCGTTTTAGCTACATTCCTGTGGTCGTCTGCAAATGCTTTGAATTTGGTACAGTACAAAATTTTGTAGTTTGGTAATTTGGTAAAGATTAAACACTATATCAGACCAAAAAAAAAAATAGACCTATCCAAATTGAAAAAAAAATGCAGAGGACAAATCAAAAGTGGCCTTAAGGGACTTTTTTTCTATGAAGAAACCATATAGTTTAGCCAATCAGAAGTTGTGATACGTTCAAATTTAGAATATCTTGGAGAATTAGACTGAGAATATTCTTAAGAATGGTTGGTGAATACGGACCCAGTTTCGCAAAAAATGTCTTTAAATAAAAGATCAAAATTGATATTTAAGAAAGTAGGTCACAGCTAAAAGGAACCGCCTAGTACCCACCCAACCCCTTGTGAACCCAGGGTATCGCCCTGGTATGGAGCGGAGCAGTGGGCTTGTTCCCGGCCGGAATCGGTTTTAAGCTAATCTCAATACTTTGGAAGCCTTTTATGTAAATCAAGTGTTTTTGCTACTTTTCTTCCTACTTCGTCTTGCGCAAAATATACCGGAATAAAGTTGCTGTGCATTATATGACAGGCATATAGCTTTATCGGAAAGGGGGATTAGCGATTGAACGGTTTGAAGGTTTAGCAGAGGTAGCACGGGCACCTCAGTCCGTCCCATGACGTGACGATGAAAAGTTGAGTCCAAATCAGTATTTTGTGCGTCAGGCTTTTGCTGCAATTCAGTTCACGCACTGATTTCGCATATATCGTAAACATTTTGTCGGGCAGCCTGTGGAATAGCTGTCTATGTCCGAAATAGACCATTGGCTCGTCACGTATTTTGGGACAAAAGATTTGCATTGCGCTTACGCTCTATTTTCCAAGTATGATTATATAATAATCTCTACATTCCACAATTTGTAGTTGATTTGAAAATCTTCCGTTCTCAAAAAATTTTTTTTGTTTTTGTTTTGTTTTAGGTGCAAGGCTTGTCAGGGATATGACTCGTGTGCACCTGTAGCAAAGTGACAACATGTATATATTTGAGCATGCTCTCGCAAAAAGGGGGTTTAATACGTCTCCGTGATGTATTATATCAAGCAGGTCATCACATTTTTATCTATCCATAAAATCCATTTTTCTAACAACCGACTGATTCATGTCCTTTGACATGCGAAATTGACCAAAAGCCAAACGTTTTGTACCAGGTCAGCCTGTGCGGACTGCGTAGTCTGACCTGGCTCCAGTCTGACCTGGCTCCATAGTTTTTGCAAATGTATCCAAACCCCTTTTTGACAGAGCATAGCTCATCTGATCTGACCAGGTTAGACAATAGAAACCCTTCAGGGAGCTTTTTTTAATAACATGGGCCAAAAAAAAACAAAGATCAATAAGTCTATCTTGAAAGCTGATAATGTAATTCCATGATGTTTTGTGTTATTTTAACAGCCCAACACTAAACAAATATGACTATTGTACGACCCTGAACGTGTCAGCTTTTGAAAACATTATGGGTAAAGGAGACTTTGTTTGTAACAAGCAAAGTCTCCATTTCCCATAATGTTTTCTAAACCATTTAAAACACCTTTTCATTTCCTTTATATTTTGTTGTATTTGCGATACGTATACATGTAACAGGTTTAAGATTAATCCATATATGGCCTATACCGAGGTGGGTAATGTGTTAAACCCGCCATGGGAAATCAAATTGTAGACATGTTAAACAAGAAGAAATATTCAATTATTAAAGTCTAAAACAGGGTTGAATGAACAATTTATGACTTGCCTTGCGATATGAACTTGTGTATTTTTTTTTTCGGAACAAAGTTTGTGTTTTTGTCACCTGGTTCCGAGTCTAGGTAAAGTTAATCACAATAAAGTGGATTTTCATATTTTTGGCATTTTTTTTAACTGCAAAATTCTCATTTGTTTCTATACTTTTTTAAGTTTTCAAGCATTAAGTCCACATGAAAAAAAAACTTTTTACAAATCGGGATTAAAGCTAATTGCTATCAGGGCTGTAATGAGTGTACGAGGAAGTTTAAAGATGTACGTAACTTATTTATGTTTCATGGGAAAATATTTGCATAAAAATGAGTTAAACTTCATACTTATATTAACCCTTTATCTCACAATGATGAGTTTTGACGACCCTCAGCCTTTTGAAAACATTGTAAGAAAAGGAGAAAATGCTGGTAACCAGCATTTTCTCCTTTCCCTACAATGTTTTCTGTCCTTTCAAGGCCAAATTCCATAATTTGACGTGTATTTGATTTGTTGTCTGCAACTTATTTCAGTTTGGACCAGTCTAAAATTTTGTCGTCTGGTAAAGAGTTAAAGAAGCAATTGCATTATAATTTACACATTTTTTTGCTGACAACAGAATTTGATTACCACCCTTAACCCCTATCCTGCTAAATAAGTTAAATGAAATTTTCAAGCCGATAGTAAAAACCCAAATACTGATGTTTCAAACTTAGATTTTTGGAGAAAAATATCTCCTTATCGGACAGTGTAGATCCAAGATCATACTGCACGTTTTGTGCAGTCTGATCTTGATCTGCGGTGTCCGCAGAAGGTGAGTGAGTCTCGCTTAGCAAGCTTAAGGGTTTAACTCGGTTATTTCAAGGTTGGACAAATATTCTGGTTTGAAGTGTCAAAGAACGGAAGTGTTTGTACATGTTCTTTATGGTATATTTTCGGGCAAAATATTACCATAGTTACAGATAAGGATAGCAGTGCGTAGCATTTTGAAGTTCATTGGGAACATCTCCGTAGTTCTTCATTAAAACCTACGGTATGTGTACTCATTAGGTTCGTCTCATCCTGACAGTTTTACTGAGTACCTACAACCTAGATAAAATAGTCTTGTAATAATCTTTAAATAGCTTGAAGTCCCTCAATTAACTTAAGATCTGCTTTCATAAAAATATATTGATATCTGAGATACGAGTACTTATGCAAAAGACAGGTTTCAAAAAACTTCGTTTTGATAAAAGAAATTGCTTTTCCGCCATACCGTGTAGGAAATTGTTTTAAAAAAAGGATATTTCCTTTCTTTCAAATTGCTCGATTGTGGCATTTTTTTTTTTTATGAAAGAAAAAGTGATAGTAGTCAGAGGCGTAGATAGCTCAAAATAAAGTATACGCAAGTAATAGGCACCGAAGGTATTAGCCGAGGGACCTCTCCCGAACAATTTTTGAACTGTAGAAGCTATATGGTGGCCTGTGGTGACGGTCTTTTTTTTTAAAGTCTTTCTTTTTATTCTTCTCTGTTTGCAAAGCGTAGCTGCGTTTTTGCGTACAGGCAGCTACGCCCCCGGTACTATAGAGGAAGAGCGTCAGGGTGTCACAGCGGCTCTGGTTTCATATCCTGCAATGAGCGGGGTCAAAGTTTGAAACTATCCAACATCAAGACGCGGGCACTTATTATGGGTTCCACGCAGCATGAGTTCCATGAGAGTGATTAGTACAACTTGTACAACCAGGCATTACTTGGTTCAACTTTGATTTTCTCTGCAATAATTGGTGAAAGATAAATCTCCCCTGATATGAGTCATCATTATGATTAGAGAAAGATTTTTACAAAGATAAAGCTTCATCTTAATTTCCAATTTGTAGTCAAACAGAGCGCTCGCGATATTTCTTAATTTCCCATTTTCCATGTTGCAACGTTCAACACAGTGCGTTTCTAATCTGCATTCGTAATGAACGGATCATAGTGAGTTGGTATTAACAAGATCTTGGGCGCGGCATCCACACATGCTACTCTTTTAGCAAGGGAGTTTTAGCAACAGACAACACAAACTTTCTTAATAGGAGTATATCATACAGTTTCTTGACCGTCAAACATTGTAAACTGTATAAATAGTAACATATAATCAAATAACGTAATATAAGATGCTATATAGGATGCTTGGAGAAAAAGATAATAATGATAAGAAGAAGAAAAAGAAGAGAAGAAGAAGGAGAGGAATTACTTTTATCATTCATTATTGTCATATATCGTTCATAATTCTATTACTATCTAAATTATCTGCTCTGAAAGCCAGAGCTACTGTTGAAAAAGCTTGCTAAAGCAAACAGTCTGTTTAATGTTACAATTACCAAAGTTAATGAACCTTTGTGTATTCGGTCGCACACGAATGTATTCCTTTAAAAACTTTGATCGGGTTTTCACTAAACACTTTACCAGACGACAAAATTTTAGACTGTTCCAAATTGAAAGCATTAGCAGACGACAAAATTAAAGTGACTCAAAAATTGAAATTTGACGTTGGAAGAGGTAGAAAACATTGTGGGAAAAGGAGAAAATGCTTGTTACCAGCATTTTCTCCTTTTCCCACAATGTTTTCAAAAGGCTTCTTTCACAGATACGTGAAAACGAGGGATTGTTTGGTAAAGAATTAGAGAGGACAGAACGGAAGAAAGTGATTATGCAACTTAAACATCATTGTTATCATATAACTAACATATACCTCTTTAGACACTAGGCACTTCAAGACGTCAAAGAAAATCGAATTGACGATATAAATTTCGGAGTCTGTGTTCCAACTAGCCACCATGCCGAGACAATCGAGTGTGTAAGACAGGTATATAGAAATGAGTCATGCTCTGGCAACAGGGGGCTTGATGCATCTCCGTGATGCATTATACCAAGCATGTCATCATATAATTATGTATCCATAAAATCTATTTCTAACAATGGACTTGGATCTTCAGGTGCAATGGTTCTTTGCCATGCAAAAAAAATGACCAGTGGTAAAAAGTTTCTACGCATGTCAGGATGCGCAAACTGCACAGGCTAACATGGGTCGATACTTTTTGCAGATGCATTAAGTCTCCCTTTCACAGAGCTTAGCTCAAATGTATATATATTTTTTCATATAACTTGGAAGGTATATATATCTACATATAAAAATGTAAGTCGACCTTACTTTGTGGAAAATTACTTTGGAGGTACCCTTTTAAAATATACATTATCAGCTTGACATAAAGTCAAGTAAGTGTATGTTTGTGAAAATACTGTGGCAAAAGATGAAGAATATGCAATCTTTCTTAAGGTCACAATGTTTTTTAAAAGCGGCTGCTATAATAAACAAAAGTTCGTCTGCAAGAGCAAATTACTTAACTTGATTTTTGAGCTGCTCTGTAAGCGTGAAAAAAGTGCTAGGTCGATGCCATAGTGGTGTAAAATTTAATTAGTCTGGAAAGTTTTAGCACCTTTAATCCTTTGGCGCCCAAGACGAAAAACAGGGGCTTCTGCTGACGGTATAGATCCAAGATCAGACTGCACAGAACGTGCAGTCTGATCTTGGATATATACCGTCCGCTTGTTTAGTCAAGTCTCTAAATAAAAATCTTGGAGTTTTTCAGAGAAAAGTATTTTCAGGCGTCCAGAGAGGTAGACTTTATATGTTTGGTGCTAAAAAGAATATTTCGTTAATTCTAGCAGAAAAAAAGAAATGGACTTGTCCAAATTCAAAGCATTTGCAGGCGACAAATCAAATGTAGCTCAAATGGTTGGAAATAGTCTGTGTAAGGTATAAAACGTTGTGGGAAAAGGAGAAAATGCTGGTTACCAGCATTTTCTCCTTTCCTCACAACGTTTTCAAAAGCCTTCTTCCTCAAGATTTTGAGAACTTGGGATTGTGTTGTAAAAAAGGTTAAAGGCCAGTGTTTCATTTAGCCTCAGTGTTACTTTAGAAAACACTCATCAGTGTTAAATATATTCGAGTTTTAACTAATTATCTCTGGAAACAAATTTGCAGCAGACAGCTTTGAAAATATTCCTTTAAAATATTGATGAAACAGGGTTTGTTCCATAATTTCGGGTTGAGAAAAAAAGTGTGACAAAGGAGAAATTGTACATTCTGAGCAATGTCTTCTTTCGTCGAAATATTTTGAAAATGGTGTTCTTCGAGAAATATAGGATAGTTTTCAGGTGACTTTGTGTCAATGCAAGCCATTTTAGGTGTACCAATAAATGTTAATTAAGGAGACTTTAACTTCTTGGAAAGCACTCTCCCAAAAAGAAAAATACCTACTGTATAGTCATAAGGCAAGCTGATTTTAATATTAAAGCAAATAAGGATTCTGAACGGTCTACGCATTCTGATCTTGATCCACATGCTCGGCAAAAGGGACTTTGGTCGCATAAAGCAGCGAGATTGAACAAACTTTATTCAGACTTCTATCAGACCGACACAATGACGCACGGCAAAAAGGTAGAAAATATGAAATTGTTCATGTATAATTATCAGAAAAACTTTGTTAAGCAACAGCTTATCAAAATACATTGTTTCATTTCCAACAGCATTTAAAAAAAAAAAGTCACATACAAGGGGTGGCTGGGGGAATTTGAAGAGTTAAACAGTGCTAGTAGACAAATTAGATAATACAAAATGCGATAAAAAATTTCTTGATTTCCAAAATGAAATCTTTTTTCCTATTCGATCATATCGGTTAACTCAAAATGTTTTCTTGTTTGCTTGCGCTTGCTTCATCCAGCATTTTATCCTCTTGTTGAATGCTTTAGTTTTACCTCATTACCTGCTGGTACTCTGAACAAATTCACAGGTGGTTGATCAACTACATGGCGAAATAAGTCTTCAGCATGGGGCACCATGTTTTTAGTGTCTTAATTCCATAAATAGCTGTGAACGGATTGATGAAACTATCCAATATGGACAAAAAGTAATTGGAGAAATTCAAAACTTTGGTTTCCTTGTCTTATTATATGTACCATTACCATGGCAACGGTTTTTCAGCACTCAGTATAAATCACTTTCAAAGGAATGGAAAACAACAGAAAACCAGTTGGAACAATTAGAAGGATGGACTAAACAAAGGCTCTCTTTGGTATTTATAGAACTCTATTTACCCCTGATGAGTCTTTTAGCCATTGTTATTTAGAGCAGTGCTATAGGTGCTTTCGAGAAAGTGTAAAGTTTTGAGATATTTTACAGAATATAGCCTGATTTCGGCGAAACACGTTTCACTTTATCTTGTTATATACTAGGCAGGAAACCAAATCTTAAATCTAGAAACAGGTTTATGCTCATCCGACCACAAAGAGCTCAAGGTTAGCTTTTGTAATCGTGCTGTGACCATCGTCCGTCGTGCGTTGGGCCTCGTTCAGGCGTCAACAATTACCTCGAGTGCACTCTGGAGGACACATGTTTAGTCCAATACTCATGAAACTTCGTCAGAATGTTTGTCTGGATTATATCTCGGACATGTTTGGAATTTGGTCACGCCGGGTCAAAATGTAGCTCACTTACACAAATCTAAGAAAAACCTTGCGTACACTCTAGAGGCCTCATTTTCAGTCTGATACTCATGACACATTGGGAGAATATTTGTGTAGGTAATATCTCGGACAAGTTCAAAATTTGGTCACGTCGGGTAAAAATCTTGTCACTAATACTCATGTGGTTTGCATCATCACATAGACATAGATAGATTTATCACGAATTGTACATACAGTACCTCATGACAAAAATACAACAACGACATATTCTAATTATAGTCACTTTCGATCATGGATTGATTCATAAGTTTTGTAAAACAGGTTTGCAAAGAAAAGGAATATGGAATGTTACAATACATACTAAAGACGTGTCATTACATGTCGACATAAACATGTGCACAGAGAAACATAAATCATATCGAAGAAACAATGAAGTAATACCCAAAAGGAACTTATAATAAATAAATGCTATTGTCACTGGTAGTAAATGTTTTCTTATTTTAGAACGAACTTGTTCACAACCAAGATCTCTTCAACTTTATCAATTCTACTTTATTTTACCCAGGTGAGCGTTTTAGGGCCAGTAACCCTTATTTCTTATTGATTGACAGTGTCCACTTTATTCGATAGTGTATAGACATGCTGAGAATCCTCAAATGACATTTCACTATTTTGAATCTAAGAGGTTTTTTTTTCAGCTATTGTTCAAGTATTCAAGCAAATACAGAAGTGCACATCTTGCCTGTCTTTGACAATGTTTAGTCCCCTACTGGTCTTTCAAACTTGTTACTAAGTGAGAAAGTAGTCAGTGGCTTTGAAAAAGTGTTTGCAACTTAGATCACTCTTGTTTCCAAACAGATGAAAAAGAGTTTTACGACTTATATGAAAACACAATTACATTTTAGCCATGCTCTGTGAAAAGGGGGTTTATTGCATCTGCAAAAAGTATCGACTTATGTCAGCCTACACGGACTGAGCAGCCTGATCTGGATCGAAACTTTTTGCTATTGGTCCATTTTCTGAATGTAAAAGGTCTAGTCTACCTCATGCTTCAGTCTGTTGTTAGACAAAATCGTTTTATGGACCCATAATTATGTGATGACTTTCTTGGTATCATGCATCTCGGAGATGCATTAAACCCCCTTTTGCCAGAGCATGGCTCATTTAAGAGGCCGTAAAGATTGCAGCAGCGGTAGTAGTTTTTACATCGGAGATCAGACTGTATGTCCTGTGCAGTCTGATCTTGATCTACTTCGTCTGCAAACGCCATGGATGTTGTCTATTACAGCGAAAGAGTTGATGGAAAACTAGGATCTCATAGATAGATGTACTGGTTGACGTGATATTTACACCGTAAAACATGAACCACATATTCACGTATTACAAAGGATAGTCCTTTTTTATGCCGCCGGGGCACTTCATTCGTAACGTATCATTTTCTATCATTCTAATTGGATTTTCCATTTTCATTATCAATTTGTCTTTGACGTGAGCTCGTAGATTGTGAATCTATTCTATCATTAAGCAACCGTCGGTAAATATCAATTATTTTTGATTGGCAACCTAAATTCAACAGGAACACTCAAATGATGTGATTTAATCCTTCGGCTGTTCAGTGCGACACGAGGATCTTTTGCGGACAGTTTAGATCAAGATTAGTCTGCACAGAACGTGCAGTCTGATCTTGGATCTACACTGTCCGATTAAGAGAAAAGCCTCCCCTAAAATATCTTTGAAAATAGCACACTTGGGTTTTTAAGTACTATCGGCTTAAAAGTTTCATTTCACTTATTTAGCAGGTTAGGGCCAAGACAATTAGACATTTTTGCCATCTGCACTTAACAACGTTTTACAATATTGTTAAAAACATTTGACCCATGCTTATCAGAAGGGAATTTAATGCATCTCCGTGATGCATTTTACCAAGCAAGTCATTACATAATTATGGCTCCATAAAACCCATTATTTAACAACAGATCGAATTATGCGACAGAACGATCCTTTGATATGAAAAAAATTGACAAAATAGCAAAAAGCTCCGACCCGTGTCAGTCTGTGAGGACTGCGCAGGTTGACATGGGTCGATACTTATTCCAGATGCATGAAACCCCCTCACAGAAGATGTCTCATTAGGTCTTTTTTCAACAATGTTTTCTTTATATTATAAATGGGTCATGCTCTGTGAAAAGGGGGCTTAATGCATCTGCGAAAAGTATCGACCCAGGTCAGCCTGCGCAGTCCGCGCAGGCTGACCTGGGCCGAAACTTTTCGCTATTGGTCAATTTTCTGCATGTCCAAGGACCAGTCTATCTCATTAATAAGTTGGTTGTTATAAAAAATGGATGTTATGGATCCATAAGTACGTGATGGCTTGCTTTGTACCATGGATAACGGAGATGCATTAAGCCCCCTTTTGCCGGAGCATGGCTCATATATAAATTGCTACCAGAACAGTGACCAGAATTTTCTCCTTTTTTAACAATGGTTTCTAACCTTTCAAAGACCTATCCCATCATTTGAGTTAATGTATCGACTGTCAATCTTTTCAAACTGAACAAGTCTTGGCAATGTGCTGAGAGATGGGGGGGAAATATTAGCATATGGAATCGTACTTTGTTCAGCTTTAAGATAAGTCCAAATAGGGCAACTGCCCATACTAGAGGCTTGTAGCAGCCAAGATTCAACGATCCTGGGTCCGTATTTACCAATCATTCTTGATTTCATTTTTGACTCTAGATTTAAGAAAGTAACACTACTTCTTATTGTTTAACCATAATAGTTTAGCCAGTCAGAAGCTGTGTTACATTTAAATTTAGAAAATTCTTGAGAATAAGACTAAGAATTTTCTTAAGAATGGTTGGTGAATCAGGCCCTTTGGGTCAAACTGCAGACAAATTTAATTCATATCATTTAAGAATATGGATATTATTGTGAGTCTGATAATGTGTTACATTACATTCTGTCAAAGTCCCTGTCACTTTTAGAACCAGAAAACCATGACTTTGAGATATCTTTGGCCACTCTTTGGCACTCAAAACGTGCTTGTTTAAACTAGAATTAAAGTTGCAAGATCAGCGGTGAGAGAGGAATGAATTTTGACGTAATGAGTATTATCAATCCGAGAAATGAAATTGGCCGAACTGTGTATTCGATCCAGCATCTCCCTGGTCTCAAGTCCTGCACGCTACCGGGCCTCCGTCTAGCTTGGATAGAACGGCTGAGTCCCGGTAGCTCAGTCGGTAGCGTACAGGACTTGAGAACGGGGGGTTGCTGGTTCGATCCCCCTTTTCGGCCAATGTCTTTCCGAGGATTGATGATAGCCATTGCGACAGGATTCATTCCTCTCTCGCCTCTGACCGTTGTTTCGATAATAGTAATGTAGGAATGCAGCCAGTGGCCTGGAAAGAATATTGTGCGGAGTACTGGTAAAAAAAAAAAAAACTCCAGAAAAGCATGGATAGGTGCACTATCCGCCACAATTTAACTGAAATAATGTTGAAAACGGAGTTAAACAACATACAGTCAATCAGTCAATAGCTTATACAGAAAGGGAATAGTTATCCGTCATTACGACATAGACTTGTTGATAAAAATGATTATTGCTGAATACTGAAATTCCCCATTTCCCATTGGAATTTAAAATCTGATAAGAATTTAGTCCGAGATAAAGTTGTCAATTTCTTTTTGTATGGAATTAGAGGAAAATTGGATTTTAAAACGAGGTTATTCTCATTCATCATATTTTAAAGCTTAACCCCTTTATCACACGCAAAATTCATTTTGATAGCATTTGCAGACGACAATTGGAGACAACAGATTAAATTTGGATCTAATGATGAGGGATTTGCTTTTGAGAGCGATATATATATATATATATAGAGAGAGAGAGAGAGAGAGAGAGAGATGTCTGTTGGTACTTCCCAGAAAATGTGAAAGAAAGAAAGAAAGACAAACCCGTCAGTGACGCAGAGAAAACCTGGGAGAGAGAGAGAGAGAACAGAGAGATGAATAAGATCGGGTAGACAACGCTGATTTCAATATTCGATAAGTTTTTGCGTCACCCGTCCTTTACTGATATGCGATACTGTGCTTAGTGGCACGTCACCGTATAATCGCATTTGCCTGTCATTGTATTAAGAGACACACCTTTTGCATATTTGCAGTACATTTGTTTAAAAAAGTAACATTATGACAAATGGAGAAACTCTTTAGTACGAGCAATTTCTCTTTTTTCCGCAGTATTTCCATTACCATTTTTGATATTTGATAAACGTCATTCATGCATGTAATTCATTCTTGCTATATCAACTTCGATAGGGAATATGATAGCAAAAAGCGTATTAGCCTTTAACCTGGTACGAGTAAGTAAATTAAACGAAACTTTCAAATCAATAGTAAAACCCCAAATGTTGCTATTGTAAAGTTATTTTTTGGGGGAAAACTATCTTATCGGGCAGTGTAGATGCAAGATCAGACTGTACATTCTGTTCAGTCTAATTTTGGATCTACACTGTCCGCATAAGGTCTGTGGGTCGCGCGTGGCGGACTAAGCGTTAACACAAGGGTATGAAAAGCCTTTCAATATCATCGATTTTGCACGTATGAGCAGAACTGATCCGACTTTAACATGACAAATACGGTGTCCTTTGTCACTTTAGCCGATATGAAAACATGCAATTAATTGGTTCTGTACTTTTTACTCTCTCAGCACCAAATGTATATATAAGGCTGTTAAGCGCAACTCAAGGACCTTTTGCGGACAGTGTAGATTCAAGATCAGACTGCACAGAACGTGCTGTCTGATCTTGAATCGACACTGTCCGATAAGGGATATTTTCCCCGAAAAAAACCTTTGAAATGGCAAAATTTTGGTTTTGTACTATCGGCTTGAAAGTTTAACTTACTCTGGGCAGGTTAAGGGAAAACTTGACCTCTTTCGACGGCTAAAAAAACAATTCACTGTAACTCAGAAAGATCTCTATCTTGTCTCTTGGCTAAAGAAGCGGGCAATATAGATAAATAATTAGACTGTGCTGTGCAGTCTGATCTTCGGTCAGCCAAAGCACCTGTTTCCGCCTATCGGGCTAAAAGATTTAAAGCCCGACTTAAGCATACTATCGTTACCGAGGTCAACCAAGGTCAACCGGAAGTACAGGTCTGGCGCTTCGCCCTGGCGATTAAAAGACTAGGAAACATTGTTAGAATAGGATAATTGCTTGTTCTAGGAATTTACCGGTACTCATTTCATGAGTGTACCTTACATACTTTCCTGGAGTTTCCTTTACCAGTACTTTGCACCGGCTGCTTTCCCGTATAACCATCGTTAAAACAATGATCAGCAGTGATATTAGGTTTCTGAAAGTAGATAGATACTAAACGATTGTTCATTCAATCCATTAGCTCATTTACCAAACAATTGCTTACTCCACGTGGTCAACGACGATTCATTTCTGTTGTGGACGTGGCGACGCCGTCGGTAGCATACCTGTGGGGCTTGAAACCGGGGAAGGGGGGGTCGCTGGTTCGAATCCTCAGCTCGGCGAATTTCTTTCCGATGATTGATAATAGTCATTCCGACAGGATGATGATATTCATTGCGACAGGATTCATTTCTGTCTCACCGCTGCTGATCATTGTCTCGAGGATGGTTATGTACGAAAGCAGGTAGTAGCTTTGGAAGAATATTGTGCGAAGTACTTTTTATAGGAACTCCACAGCTGCGATAAAACTGAACTAATTAAAAAAAAAAACGGCGTTAAACACTATACATAAAAACAAATAATAGAAGGTAGCATACAGCTTGCGGAATATGCAGTCTGATAGTGGATCGACTGCGTTCCAAGTGATGTCACTGTCAGACAATTGTATGTTTGTTTGTTTGTTTGTTTGATTGATTGTTTGTTTGAAAAGTGTCGTAAACCACTTATAAACAGTGCTCAGCTTAGTTAAAACTTTTTTTAATATCAATTCCAACATCACAACTTATATTTTGTTACTCTCGATAATGCTATGTGGGTAACTGATAAGGTTGAGCCCGCTCATCACGGGATCCGAACCCGGAACTCTTGATGTGAGAGGTCGACGCTCAACTCCTACATTTCCTTTGCCAAGGCATAAATATGTTATATAGTATGCAACTCGCGAAAAGGGGCATTCGGACATCTGCGTAAAGTGTCGTTCCGGATCAGCCTGCGCAGTCCGCGCAGGCTGATCCGAAACGACACTTTCCGTTTTTATGCAATTTTCTGTTTTTCGCAAGTCTACTGTAGCACAAAATCTAATGTAGTCGTAAAGTGTCGTCTTGGATTAGCCTGCGCGGACTGCGCAGGCTGATCCGAGACGAAACTTTACGCAAATTTCCGAATGCCCCTTTTCGCGTGTTGCAAGCCATATCATAGCTACAGCTTACTTACTGATGTCCTTCAATAGGCAACATTGCAGAATTGAAGGGGACGATGATTCTTACGGTAAGTCCGAGTAAAGGGGAGCCTTGAATAAGCGAGCGCCACGATCGAGAGGATCGAAATCAGATCTGTATGCACCAACCATTCTTAAGAATGTTCTTAGTCTTATTCTCCAAGGTTTTCCAAATTTGAAAGTAACACAACTCCTGATTGGCTAAACCAAATGGTTTAGCCAATCAGAAGTCGTGTTACTTTCAAATAAAGAAAATTCTGGAGAATAAGACCAAGAACGTTCTTAAGAATGGTTGGTGAATACAGACCAGGACTATTACCCACCAACTATTCCTAATTGTATTTTTTGTATGGTTAAGCCAATCGGAAATTTCGTTTCTTCCGAAATTTAGAATAAGACTAAGAATGAAACGAGCTTGGGTGGCATTTGTAACAAATCCGACATCTTAACTCTTTACCAAACAAGCCCTGGTTTTCACGACCTTGGGAAGAAAAGCTTTTGAAAACCTTGTGGGAAAAGGAGAAAATGCTGGTAACCAGCATTTTCTCCTTTTCCCACATGGTTTTCTATCCTTTCAGAGACAAATTTCATAAAATGAAACACTTTTAATTTGTCGTCTGCAAATGCTTTCAATATGGACCAGTCTAACATTTTGTCGTTTGGTAAAGAGTTATCCACAAAGCCATGGAGGATTCCTCGGCTACAGAAATACTTCTCTGTGCTGTTTAGATAGTTTACTTCATAACAGCAAACTGCAAACACTTTACAGCTAAAAATAGTTTTTTCTTTGTCATTTCAGATGGCTGTAACGTAACAAAAATTATAGTGATACAAACGATGATTTGTAGTTCACAAAACAGCATTTTCGAGGGAATTAAAGTTCACCTAAAAGGTACATGTATCTGAGTAATACGCATTTCCAAGATTGTTGGCGTATAATATAGAATGAGAATTCAAAGAAACAGATTATTCTTATCGAAGGCTTATCCAAAGAAAAAAAATATCTGTGATACCCTTGAAATAAACAATTTTTCACCAAAGCTGACAATGATGCGTGCGTTATGATCAGATAACTGAAGGGCGAACTTCAACTTGGAACGACATTAAACAGCAAGAAGGATACACAAAAACTATACAGCAAAAAATTATCAGCTATTTCAAAGACTTTGAACAGCGCTTATTGAATAATGCGCAAGAAAAACAAGTAACAAGGCGTGTTTTATGAGTTGAGAGAATACTTCAGAGGATTGGAAATATCTCACCGATTGACTTCTATCTGTTAGGAAAACAAAATGAAAGAGGAAACTAATCTAATTTGTTGTCGTCAATCATAGGTGTACTAAAGTACGATGTTACACCTCCCTTAAGCATAAACATTAAATGACAGTTTTTCAAGTAGAAAAAGCTAAGTAAAACGAGCGTTACTAAACCATCATCGTCTTACTGGAAACGTTACCTAACAAGAGCAGAAACAATTTTGGATTCTTCATACAGTATTTTCTCTCAATATCACGTGAGCACTTCAAATAGATACATATAATTAACTTTTTTCGCGATATTACCAAGTTTGACAAAAAGAAACATACACAAAAAAGAAAATGACCAATACTGACTACAAAGTTATAACCATTAAAGCGTTGTGAGCAATGGCCATGGACTTAATGATCATCATCCACATTATGCCAGTCAGATGAAGGTATTCTTTGATTGAGTTTCTGCTTTGAACAAGGATAGCGCCGAGTCTTCCTCGTAGATATGTTTTCCAGGGAACTTGATCTATTGGTTGTATTTATCAAACTACAAGCTTCTGAAAGCAAAGTCTCGTAAAGGTGAATTAAAACGTCGTTTTATTGCTCTTTTCTAACATCACGTCGCCTTTAGAACTAAATGATATTTAATTATCACACGCGACACACGGCAATTACTGTTCATTGTAAAACAGATGCGGCTTAATTTTACCTCGGAAGCTTGAAAAGGACAAAAGTGTATATGTGCCTGTGTAGGCTGGAACTTATTTAATAAAGTCTATCTCAGATAGTATTTCAAGTCGTTTCTTGGTAAGAACAGTTGAAAGGGAAGGCACTACGAATAAATACTGGCAAGGAAATATTTTTAAGTGAAAAAGTGTAAATTTGTTTTTCGTAAGAGCGACGATTTTCTAGAACATTCGATTGTGAGTAACACTTAAATTTAAAGTGCAAAATATGAAACAAAGCTTACTAGGCATTCAGAGAAATCTTAATAATATGCTCTTATACTTATAGTACCTTCAGACAGGGGAAAGATCATAAACGCTAAAGTTAGAATAACATCGGTTAAAAACAGCGACTGATCCACCTTTAATATCACCACATGCTATACTTGAGCGTGTCAAGTTTACTCTATTTATCCTATCTACGAGAGAAACACCAATGTCTGGAGACGGTACGGAGTCCATAGATATGGATGTAGTAGTAGCCAAGGTCCTAAGTACTGTAATTATTACTACGCTGACAGTACTATGTGGGCTGTTCCCGTGTAGACTTATGAAACATTTCGGCAAAACATTGATAAAACGCCGACGAACTTTCGAATACATTATCTGTGGTGCTAAATGTTTTTCTGGAGGAGTATTCCTTGGAGCTTGCTTTTTGCATTTGATACCGGAAACTAGAAACAAAATTGACGCCGTGTTGGATCAGCTTGGATCCAGGTCAAAGTATCCAGTGGCGGAGTTGTTGACGATTGCCGGTTTTTTTGGCGTAATTTTCGGAGAACATGTGATAAGGTTCCTGTATTATAAATTTCACGAAGAATCATGTTTCCCAACATTTGATAGAGATAGCTATAGTTTTGATCAAGACTTTATTCCTACCACAGAGGATCCAAAAATGAATGGTTGTGAAATTGAGTGTACGAGTTTAAAGTCACTTTCAAATGGAGGACATAGCCAGGAAAATATTCAACTTCAAAATCGTGAATTAAGGGAGGAATGTTATTGTGCGCCCACTGTTAACAATCTAAACCCAAATGTGACTAGTAACGTGGCTAGTAACAATAGATTTGATATGGAAATTGAACCCGCTCCACTAACTGATCTAGAAGTTAAAACTGTTGTAACTGAACTAGGTAGATTTGACGAGAGCAAAGGTCAAATTCGTTCGGTGCTCTTGATTACCGCATTGTCTTTCCACGGAGTATTTGAAGGGATGGCGTTGGGGCTCCAAGCCCTAGAAGGTGACGTTTGGGTAATGTGTGTAGCTATATCGATCCACAGAGGGATTCTGTCGTGTGGCATGGGTATGCAATATGCTTGGAATAATGAACGGCCGGCTACCATTATATTTATAATTAGTTCGTTTTCTATACTATGTGCAGTTGGAATTGTAATTGGAATTGCTATATCTGCAGGTGCGCAGTTGTACACTGATGTCGATGTGCCGAATGCGATTTTACAGAGTCTAGCAACCGGAACTATATTCTATATAATTTTCTTAAACATTCTATTTAAAGAACTAGATGGAAATAAGGACGTAAAAAAGATATCATGTACATTTGTTGGTTTTGCATTTATGGCTATTATATTTGCCATAGCTAAACAGTGAAACTATCCGTGATTTATAAGAGCCTTATTTTCAATCAGTGTGTGGTATAACAAGCAGGTGCTTTCTCTAGGAACTAGTACTGTATTCACTTATTATTTCAACTTAAATTCTGATTTTCAGTTTCAAGAACATCCATCTGATTGGCTTAGACAATTATTCTGTTTAAGTTAGTCAGATCAGTATCTTTAGAATTCATTGATTTGAATAGAAAGGAAATAAAACGTTTGATAAATACTGACCCTATATCTTACTGTTCGATATCATAATATCCTAGTGTGTAAAATGTTCTAAAATCCTGCTGGGATTGAAAAAAAAAGGATAACACACTTAATCAAATTTCTAAGTTATAGTCTTCGAAAAACCTGTTCTTATTATACTCAAATCTGCGATATTGATTTTGTCAAAGAACCTTACGATCTCTAAAAAAAATAATAAGACCTGTTCTCCGTGAAAAGGGGGCTTAATGCATTTGCGAAAAGTATCGACCAATGTCAGCCTGCGCAGTCCGCGCAGACTGACATGGGTCGATGCTTTTTACTATTTTTAAAATTTCTGGATGTCAAAGGATAATTCTACCTCATGATTTAGTCGGTTGTTCGACAAAGTATATTTTATAGATCCACATTAAGGTGATGTCTTGCTTGGTATCATGCATCACGGAGATGCATTAAGCCCTCTTTTGTCAAAGCATGACTCGTTTCTATTCTGTGTTACCGACTTTGTAACTCAGCTGTAATAAGCCCTGATAATATTTAGAGTATGTTCATTATGTGTACATGTTCTTGTAAGAAGTCGTCATCCTTATATTAACATTTATCCTGCTAGATAAAAGAAATGAAACCCTCAAGCCGATAGTAAAAACCCAAATATTGCTATTCCAAAGGTATTTTTGGAGGAAAGATATCTCCTTATCGGACAGTGTAGATCCAAGATCAGACTGCACGTTTTGTGCAGTCTGATCTTGATCTACGCTGTTCGCAAATTGTCAGTGAGTCGCGCTTAGCAACCTAAAGGTAACTAGACCGTGGTAAAAAGCATTTTGCGTTTCAATATTTTTTGTGTATATTGTGTATATTGTTTGTATGCTTTTATTTGTGTTTTTGATTTCAAGTGTATCGTTGCCATTTTCTGCGGATAAATATCATCGACAAACGATTAAAACGTTTCATAATAGATTCTTGTTTGATTATTAAAGGTACATCCTTACAGCTAAAGAAAAAAACAACAAACTCTGTTGAAACTTGAAAGTGTGTAGAATGGCTCAGTTGTGTAAACATAGGTAAATTACTAATATGTATGGTGTAAGGGATAGAAAAACACTAGGGATTTTTCCTCATTTGAAACCGGAAACGACAAAAGCGATTGTTTTGAAGGCCTCCAAAGCACGAAAAGCATTTTTTATCCGTCGTTATTTGTACAACCTTGCAGCCGTCAGGGGCAACATTTGGCATGAAGATACAAGAATGACTATAGTATCATAAATGGCTTGTAACACGCGAAAAAGGGCATTCGGACATTTGCGTAAAGTGTCGTCTCGGATCAGCCTGCGCAGTCCGCGCAGGCTGATCAGAGTCGGCACTTTACGACTACATTAGATTTTGTGCTACAGTAGACTTGTGCAAAACAGAAAATTACATAAAAACGGAAAGTGTCGTTTCGGATTGGCCTGCGCGGAATGCGCAGGCTGATCCGAAACGACACTTTACGCAAATGTCCGAATGCCCCTTTTCGCGTGTTGCAGACAAAGGATGAAATTGGTTAAAAACTGACTGAAAACTGCCTGAAAACGAGTATAGATAGAAGACAGACGAAAAATCCAACCCTTGAAGCACGGCTCGATAGCGCCGTCGGTAGCATACAGGACTGAAAACCAATGGGATTGCTGGTTCGAATCTGCTACTCGACGAATTTCTTTCCGAGGACTGATGATAGTCATTGCGACAGCATTCATTTCTCTCTCACTGCCTATCACTATTTTGAGGGTGGTTGTATGGAAAAGAAGCCAGTGACTTGGGAAGAATATTGTGCAAAGTACAGGTAAAAGAAACTCCAGGAAAGCTTGGATAGGTGCCCAGACCGCCGCGATATAACTGAAGTTATATTAAAAACAGCGTTAACCATCAACCGAACAAAACAATCGTTATAAGTAGAAACGCTTATATGCCGCTTCTTTACAAAAAGGTAAGTTAAGATCTACGGCCCCAAGCTCTCATATTAAAAGACGGAAGCTGCCGAGATTGGCCGAATAGCCTTTAAGGAAACGTCGATTTTACACGATATTTACTGATGAGTTAGTGAGTCTACGCTCGTATTAAAAGACGGAAATCTGCCGAGATTGGCCGAATAGCCTTTACGAAAACGTCGATGTTTACCGATGAGTTAGGGGCCGTAGACCTTAATCGGCAACTAAAATACAGCGAATGATAACAATTTTGTACGATTTACATAGGTTCCTACATACTCTATGCAATACTTAATATGGACTGTTAAAGGGAAAGAACAAATTCTTGGGATCCAATAAAAAATATTTCATCACAAGTGATTCCGGGCACGAAGATAAATGCGAGGCCACCTTTTTCCGGAAATAAAGCCCGTTACCTTGATAGGCATGGTTTACCGCATTGCCACTGCGCGAGTGGTAAATGAGATCAGTGACCAACGTTGCAGATTTATAATCATGGGGTTCGGAGAAAGGTCTTCACTGGTTTTGGTAGGATGTCCTTGTGCAAGGCACAAATGTGCCACAAACTAATACCGGTGTAACCTTGAAAAAACACGAATTAGTGACATTTCTACGTGATGTAACTAAAATTTTGTTAAAAGCAAATTTTGACACCAAACCAACAAGCCGATGCCAGTCTTGTCTGTAATAGCAGTGACCTTGGTCCGTATTCATCAAACATTCTTAAGAACATTCCTAGTCTTATTCACCAAGGTTTTCTAAATTTTAAAGGAAAACAACTTCTGATTGGCCAAATGGTTTAGCCAATCAAAAGTTATGTTACTCTCAAATTTAGAAAGATCTGGAGAATAGGACAAAGAATGTTCTTAAGAACGGTTGGTGAATCCAGAGCCTTGAAACAAAAATTAAAGTCGATGTTAGAAGCGCATATTTTTACATTACTCAGGTAAAGACGATTCGACGATATCCGATATTGGTCACGTGGCCTGTGTGACATGCTGAGAAAATACAATATAACTTGCGCTAAATCATGATTTAATGAGAACGAAAGGAAAACATAATTAGTATCTCGACGGCAGCAACCATCGTCATCTGAAAAAGTTCTGAGATACACGTTTGACTCCATGAATCTTAAAATCTTTCAAGTGTCTTAATTACTATTTCAAGATATGTTGTGCCGTTGGTTTTTTTTTTGTTTGCTGTACCGATATGAGCCATGCTCTGTGTAAAATGGGGCTTAATGCACCTACAAAAAGTATCGACCCAGGTCAGCCTGCGCAGTCCGCGCAGGCTGACCTGCGTCGAAACGTTTGGCTTTGATTCCATGGATCCACTGTTATACGACCGTTTGCTTGGTAGAATACGTCACGTAGAGGCATTAAATCTCCTTTTCACAGAACATGGCCCATATGTTGTAGCCTGCAAACATTTTGCGATTTCATAGCATGTAGCCAGAATGAAAAAGTTCTATAACAGTTTACTTTTACTTTTAAACAGCCTATTTAAAGAGTGTTTTTGCAATCAAGGAACATAATATTTCGACTCCGTTTGTTTCACAATATTTTAATGAACACTGAAAGACAATTTGGTCAACGAATCCTCGATGTACCTATTTTAGCCTCACCCCTTAGAATTCTTAAACCTTTTCTGTATTTCTTTTACCCTTTACTACACGATAGAATTGTAGGCAAGATCTAGTCCAAATGGAAAACACTTACAGACGAAATATAAGATATGGCTCAAGTGATTGAATTTGTTTTTGGCGGGATACAAAACATAATGCAAAAAAGAGAAATATCTACTCAGTATCCAATTTAATCCACTTTGTCTAACAACCGATTGAATTATGAGGTATATTAGTTCTTGGACATACAAAAAATTGACCAAAAATTGTTTATTCTAGATTTTAGTGACGAAATTTGATTAGTTAATAATAAAATTTGAATGTATAAAAGCTAAAATGTTAAAGTAAATAAGCCACGCTCGTTGAAAAGGGGGCTTAATGTATCTGCAAACTGCGCAGGCTGACATGGGTCGTAACGTTTTTCTATTTGTGAATTTTCTGCACGTCAAAGAACTATTCTACCTCCAGATCCAGTTGAGTGTCAAGTAAATGGCTTTTATGCAAACATAATTATGTGATGACTTGCTTGGTATCATGCATCATGAAGATGCAGTAAACCCCCTTTTTCCAGAACATTGCTCACATATTATCTTTCGTACATGTATAACTAATGGATTCTTTCTTTTGTACCACCTCTCGATCGTTTTCCGTTTTCATTTCTCATTTCTGTTTCGACTGAAATTACTGTAGTTTCTCTCTTTCTGTTTCATAATACGTTCTTGCTTTGTTTTCTGCGGTTTTTCTTTGGCTTTCTCATTAAGGAAAAGACTTATGAATTGTACTTCACGTGTTTCGAGATAGAAGCCAGCTTAAGCCGAAGACAGTGTTAGATATCACAAGCTGAGCGCCAAATAGATGACCTGGGATGCACGAATAACTGCACTGTCTGGAATACAAAATCAATTTGGTCGCATTGATATATTAGCAATTTTCCATGGGTTTGTACAATTTTGTCTTTTTCTTCTCTAACAACAGGACAACTTCTTGTCTTCGCAGACCATTTTTGGCAAACTTTTTTCGTGTTTCCGCCCAACTGGAGTTGAACTGGTAAGAAAACCAGAGAAAGCTTTATCTGAATCTGTGCTTGACACCGGACTTACGAAATCAGAAAGATGTACACTGTGCTATATCATTTGAGCCATGCCCTGGAAAAAGGGAGTTTAATGCATCTCCGTGATAAGTTATACCAAGCATGTCATCACATAATTATGGATCAAAAAATGTATAACAACGGACTGAATCCTGAGGTAGAATTAATCTTAGATATGCAGAAAATATATTAAAAGAAAAGAGTGTCGATGAGCGTCTAAAGTACAAAGATACAGTAGAGGACACAACATTTTGAATGGTACATCATTCTATGTAAGATGTCAAGATCGCAAAAGATACTAAATAACAAAAACATCTTTCATGAAAGAAAAACAATATCGTAAATGAAAATAAATTACAAAAGGGGATATCTTTCACAGCTCACCGTTATACCTTATTTCCGTTAGACGAGCTAAATGGGAAATGCGAAGCCATTGATAAATTAGCTATGTACCATAGGTCAGTAGAGCTATGTGTTTTTGCCAACAGAAGGACAAATTGAGTCATTATATACACGCTGCTCATTTATCAGTCGTTCTATTTCTCATTTAGAAATGTTCGATTTTCTGTTTTTCGCTTTCTTATGTTACTAAGGTTTTACTCACAGCTATTGAGCCCATATTCTACTGTTTTCTACAGTATAACAGTACGGTTATTTGAAAATTCCCTCATTTAATCAAGCAAAACCTCTTCAGACTCACAATCAACTGTTCGTTATTTAGCCATACTGTCTGGTGTGAATTAATATGTGTCGCAACAAAATGAACAAGTAAAAGCAAAATAATGATTTCTAGAGAATAAAATTTATTACAAATTTAATTTTGCCAACAAATCATTTAAATTCATAGTTACTTACCTTTAAGTTGTTTAAATCCATGTTTAAATAAAAATACGTCGTATAGTCTATCGCAGTGAAATCATCAAGCTTATGCACCAAACTGCACGTTTTACCAAGGTTTCAGTGACGTCAGTTCGCACTGACGTCAGTTTTTATTGAATTGGGGCAATCAGAAGGAAAATTCTATTTCGTCAGCGCACTCAATTCGTGAGACCATAAAACATAGACATTTCGCTTAACACAGGTTGGAATGGTAAAACTTTGCATTATAATAAATTCGTTGTACGGTAAGGTGGCAGGGGACTTCACGGCTGTTCGACTCGGGGCAACATGATGCACCACAGCTGTGAACAAGTTTTCAAGTCCCCTGCCACCTGACCGTGTAACTAAAAGGGAAACTGCTTGTACGTTGGTTTTGTCAGTCTACAGGAATATATGTTCGAGACATATTATCCAATCAGGCCGCGAAGAATTTCTTTGCAGTATAATAATATACTACAGCGGCTAGTGCATAAAGCTACATGTTTCTGGTGTTTGTTTTGCTACAGCTACAAACATGACATTTTCAAAGCCACTAGTTGTTTACCAACAAGGGAATCGACTGAACATGATCAGCGATTAACTCCTAACCAAACGACAAAATTTTCAGTGCGCAGAACTTTTTCTACGGTATTTGTGTAGATGACAACAACATTTTCTGTTATACATTCTGGTCGCGTATTCTAACCATTAGGCCAAGCGCTACTCAAAGACCTTTCGCGAACAATGTAGATCAAGATAGCACTGCAAAGAAGGTAGTGTCTGATCTTGGATCTACACTGTCCGATAAGGAAATATTCCCCCTTCCTCCAAAATACCAGTGAAATAGCAAAATTGGGTTTTTACTATCGGCTTGAAAGTTTCATTCCACTTACTTAGCAGGTTAAGGGTGAAACTTATAATCCTCCAAGAACAAATTTACGGCAGACGAATTTTAAAACGCCCATTGAAAATGTGGACGATCAGTACATGTGAAAAAGTTTACAATAGCATTTCCTCTTTTAGCAACATTTTTACCCCAAGAGTGGGCGGTGAACTCTTTTACTACTTATTCCAGAAATTCCAGTATTTTTTTCCGGTTGTAAAAGTAGATTTCAACTGCTATTGAAGAAGTTGTCACACGTAAGTATCACGTAGCGGACAGTGTAGATCCAAGATCAGACTGCACGTCCTGTGCAGTCTGATCTTGATCTACACCGTCCGCAAAAGCTGCTTGAGTTGTCATTGGTAATGAAAGAGTTAGGAGATGAAAAAGTCGCCAGGTAGTATTGTGTTGATAAACATTTGTATGCCATCTTCCTCTCTTATCAAATGCAAAATCCAGTGATCTTGGATTTCCTAACATTAAAGTAACAAGAAAGCCCAAAAGTAAACAAAGTAGGTCTTTAAATGCATTTGAATTTAAATCATACCATTTAAAAGTATGGAAATTATTGTGGAGATGACAATCTGTCATTGTACGGTCGGTCCAAGTGTTAGTTGCTGACAGAGAAATCAATTTCAAAACTAGGTTAAAACCTACAAGGTAGCTGTGTCTTTTGTTTACTTTTTACTTGATTTTAAAATTCTTTTTTCTGCCAGCGACTAATATTTGGCCAGACTACACGATAACAGACTGTCATCTCCTCAATATTTTTCATACTTTTAAATGGTATGAATTAAATTTAAATGTATTATGACACCTGCTTTGATATTTTGGCCTTTGCTGAGCCTTTAAGTACTGCACATAATTTTGATTGAGTGATGTTTTACATCGCTTGTACCATTATTTCAGTCATACCACGGCGATAGCTTACTTATTGATGTTCGTAATGGATTCACCAGGACTTGGCTAGGGCTCTTAAGTATCTTGCCCTTGGGTACTCTCATGAAAACTCCAGCGCCTCGAACGAGAATCGAACGAGTGGTCTCTAGGTTTCGAATCCTACACCCGTACCCGTGAGCCACGCAGGACCCTTACATATGTGCCAAGTCCCCTGCACATTTGTCAAGTAAATCGCTACATCTTGGGGATCATACAAAAGGCAAAGGTTTGAAGGAAACGAAACATACCGTTTTCAACAGAAGTGAAAGAATTTTAGGAAAAGAAGCTGTCGTTTCTTCCAAGCACTTGATCCATTCTCCCACTACGTTTTAGTGAGAGAGCATTTGCATGTCACGTACAACTGATCATTTTCCCAATCATCATTTCAAAAGATGACAAGATGCTTTAACGACCGTCGGGAGTAAGGGTTTTGAAAATATTGTGAGAAAAAGAAAAACTTCCGGTCACCAACATTTTCTCGTTTTCCCACAATGTTTTCTTCCTTTCAGAAACAAATCTCATCATTTGATCAACTTAAAATTTGTCGTCGACAAATAATTCGAATTTGGATAAGTCGACAAATTTGTCTTTTGGTAAATTCTCAATCATTATTTCAAACGAAAAGATGTGTAAAAATCGTAAATTAATAGGAATTTGTTTAGAATCCTTTTACTCAGCTGAAACGACAGTTGCTTGTTGCTATGGTTTAAAGAGGCCCTGATACTCATTTTCAGCCAGTTTTAACTCATTTTGTCTTTATTTTATCAAACTATAGTCATTCTCATATCTTCCTGCCAAATATTGCGCCTCACAGTTGCAAGGTTGCATAGATGACGGTCGATAGAAAATGCATTTCGCTGAGTTGCGGCCTTCCATGTAAACAGACTCGTTGTTTCCGGTGTTTTCAAGAATCGAAGATTTCGATATGTCCGTTATACACTCGGGTAGATTCGTATGATGATCATGCATTCTGTCACGTGACTATATTTGACCTTCGCCCTGTGTCTAATGAGGTAAACGAAGGAAAATGGACGCTTCTCTGTTGCAGCCTCGATTTTCAGACGGAGGTCGCGGCCTATATATGCAAATTACACCGTATCCGACTCTAGGCGGAAACCAACGATAAATTTCCGTGACGCACCGCCATTGTTTACAGCTCCGATCGTCAGCCACTTTTCTTCTGACCAATGTTCGGTTTCTAATACAAATCTCTGTGTTTCTTTTTTTCAAGTACACCATATATGTCAGTAATTTATCTATGTTTACACAAAGGACTGATTTCTGTACCATTCTAAATTGTTTGAAATTTAACAGCGTTTTTGCTCACCGGCTGTAGACGGGCATCTTTAAGGTGAAGTACAAGAAAACTGCGGAATGATAGACAAAAGAAAAAACAACGCAACAAGATCTTGTTCTATGTATGTCATATGAGGCAAAACTAAACAAATTAACAAAAGAAATGTCTTGTATATACACCTTTCAAATCGGTTGCTAGGAGACAAAACAAAGTCTGGAATGTCTACGAAAGTAAATTGAGCACTTTCTTTTCAGTCATAAGACTAAGAAAGAGACCGAATTGTATTCGATTTCTACCGACTTCCGTCGTCTAATGGTTGAACATTTAAAACGCATTTACTGGGTAATGTAAGTCTTTTTCGTTTTTTGCCCTCAACATATCTTTATGACCAATAAAATTGGCTGTTGAAAGTTCTATATAGCGCAAATTCGAGTTTTTGGCCAAAATACCAAAGAAATAGTATAGGTTAAGATCAGACAACAAAGGAAGTGGTTTTCTTTGCAGCCATTGATCGATATTGTCCACAAGGACACGTACCGTAACCTTCTATGTGTAGAGTCAACCTTTATTCATTAGTTTGCAGACAAGGGTCTGGGAAAAGGGAGTTAAATGCATCTCCATGATGCATTTTAACAAGCAAGTCTTCCTTCATATAAGTATCGGTCCATAACATCCATTTTGTGTTACAACCGACTAAATCATTATGTAAACTGTCTTTGATATGCAGAGAAAGGACCAATAGCAAACAAAGCTTCGACCCACATCAGCCTGCGCTGACCTGGGTACATACTTTTAGCAGATGCATTTAACTCCCTTTTAACAGTGTATGACACAAACATTTCAATGGGTAAAGGATAACCTCTAAGATCGAGCCTGTTTACATGTAAGTCCTTGGTATATGTTCATGACATGAGTCCTTTATTAAAGATACATCTTTACAGCCAGAGAGAGAAAAAAAAAAAATGCTGTTAAAACTCGATAATGTGTAGGATGGTTCAGCTGTGTAAACATAGATACATGTAAATAATCGATATACATGTATATGGCGTAAGGGATAAACTAATTCAAAGAATTTGTCTTCGATTTAAACCTGAAAACGACAAAAGTGAATCAATCCTCTGATGGCCAAACGAGAATGAAATGCATTTTCTATCGGTCGTAATCTGTGCGACATTGCAATCACCAGGGGCAACATTTGGCATGAAGATACAAGAATTATTATAGTTTCATAAAATAAAGATGAAATGGGTTAAAAAAAGAAAGAACTTGCTGAAAACGAGTATAGATGTATCTTTTGTTACGGGAGACCACTCCTTCATGCATGGCTTCATCCCGATTTAAATACAATACCTAACAACAGCGTTAGGGAGAATTCTCTTTAGCTCAGTGGTTATGGTATTGGCCTTTCGTCCGGGGGTTCTAGGTTCAAATCCTGCCTGGTCCCTGTATTTCTGCCATGCATTTGTTTCTTTGTTACGGACTTTGTTCGTAAGACTTTAAACAATTGCTGTTGTTTTTTTTTTTTTTTTCTAATTTGCTACACTGAGAAAGAAGGCATTGAAAACATCTAGAATAACGAAGAAAATGTTGGTAACCATGTTTTTTCAGCCCCACAAAGCAAGTTCCATCGTTTGAACAATGTGTAATACTTCATCTGTAAATGCTTTGTGGCAGTTCTAAAATGTTTTGTCTAGTAAAGACTTGGAATAAATGCAGTGTTACTTTCAAAGTTGGAAAATTTTGGAGAATAAGACAAACAACCTTCTTTAGAATGGTTGGTGAATGCGGACCCAATGGTATTTTGATCTTTCTGATACTGTATACTTCATAAATATTCGAAAGTTCAATGGTGAAGTTGAAGTAGATGGTGTGTGCCACTTGGGAGAAACGAAAAAAGTTTTGTTTGAAGGGCATTTATAACAGGAAATCGATGGCAAAATACCCTTTGGTATTATTGCAAAAACTGTAATTATGCTTACAGGGGTCTCTTCTCTTAGGAACATTATTCTTCCTAAGATGTTTCATGGTTGAATAAAACATAATTCAATGACTGTAGAAATAAAAATAAAAATATTGATAATTTGTTAGCACTGTACCGAAATGGCACCGTCCCTAAGCAGATCAATTGTTATTGATACCTGCAGCTAATCACACAGCATCCTTCAAAACATCTCAAAACACCTGTGGTTCATTAATAAAGAGTTAACCTTTCACCACACAATTCCCGGGTTTGAACGATCCTGAGGAAGAAGCCCTTCGAAAACACTGTGGGAAAAGGAAAAACTGCTGATAAGATAACCAGCATTTTTCTCCATTTCCCAAATTTTTCCTGACCTGTCAAAGACAAGATCCATCATTTAAGCCACACTGAATTTGTCGTCTGCAAAAGTTTCCAATTTGGACAAGTCTACAAAATTGTATTTTTGGTAAAGGGCTACGATATAGTTACTCAGTTTTCCGTGACTATGTTTTCACGTTTAAATATGACCTTTTTGGTTTCTTGTAATAAGTTCTCTTCCCACACATTTAAAGACCGTAAGGGGACTTGCGCACGTTCACTTTACATATGGGCTATACTTTGGCAAAAGAGGGTTAAACACATCTGCGTGATGCATGATAGCTAGCAAGTCATCACATAATCATGGATCCATAAAATGTATTTTGTTTAAAAACCGACTAAACCATAAGGAACACTGGTCCTTGAACATATAGAAAATTTACCAAAAGCAAAAACTTTCGACCATGTCAGTCTGCGCGGACTGCACAGGCTGACCTTGTCGATACTTATTGCAGATGCATTAGGCCCCCTTTTTACAGAGCATGGCTCATATGGTTTTGCTAATCAGAAGTTGTATCACTTTCAAATTAAGAAAATGCTTGAGAATAAGAATAAGAAAGACACCCAGGGCAGAGCTTATTCTGATCCCAGGACTAAAATTTGAAGAAATTGGAAAAGGTCCATTAAGTGAATCATAGCCTTACAGTTCTGGACAAAAACATTTTTAAAGAATTTCAATATTTTTCAGTTTTGTTGCCATGGCACAGTCCGATAAGGAGATATTCCCCTTCCCCCTTTGCCCCTGCCGCAAAAAAAAAACTTTCAAATAGCAACAGTTGGGTTTTTTACTTTTGGCTTGAAAGTTTAACTTATTTAGCAGCTTAAGGGTTAATTTTATCCTTTTAACCCTTTACCTGATATGCCAATTTGAGGCTCTTCCATTTCAGCAGCAAATAAAGATATAATGTCAAAAATATGGACAAATGAGGATACAAATATCTGATTGAGTGGAAAACATTGTGGGAAAAGGAGAAATTGCTCGTTACGAGCAATTTCTCCTTTTCCCACAATGTTTTCAAAAGCTGTCTCTTGTTGATACGTCAAAATGAGTATCTATGGAGTAAAGGGTTAACAAACCAGTCATTGTTTATAAAACCATGATAATTGAATGGACGATTGAATGCTTCATTCAAGACCATTTCAATTTCTACCAGCAGCATAGGTTTAAACAAAGCACTCAGGTGATACAGACTCCACGAAACCTACGTAATTGTTTTCCCAGGCGGTAGGGTAGTCTTACAAGTAATGAGAGGTCCCATTTCATTTCTCAAAAAAAGTAAGTGTAATTAGCCGACAAAAGGTGGCAAATTGTTCTAAAACTGCGACTTAAACTCTGTTCTCCTCATAAACGGTAAAAAAAAATAATTGCATTGGAGAAGAAGGTCGATAATTTTTTCAATTCACTCTGCTTTTTGAAGCAGTAGGTTACAAATGTGACCTTTTTACTTGCTTGTAATAAGTGCTTTCCGTGCTGTTAAAACCGCATGGGAACTTGAGCACTTTTATTTTATATATGGGCTATACTCTTGCAAAAGGAGGCTTAATGCATCTCAGTGTTGCATGATACCAAGCAACTCATCACAAATTATAGATCAATAAAATCCATTTTGTTTAACAACCGACTGAATCATGAGGTACCATGGTCCTTTGACATGCAGAAAATTTACTACAATCAAAAAGTTTCGATTCAGGTCAGCCTGTGCGGACTAAGCACGTTGACCTGAGTCAGTACTTTTTGCAGATGCATTAAGCACCCTTTTCACAGAGCATGGCTCCTATGTTTTGTGAACACTGACAGGGGTTATATACCCTTTTGAATTATTCTCTGATCCAATGATAGGGTAAGAGGTGGGATGGTATATGCCAGACGGCGACGGTTCTAGTTTGTAGTAGATTTGGTAGGTCTAAAAATAGACAGTTTCTCAGCAATAGTACTCGTATATATAGGTTCATGGTGTGTTAAAACATAGGCCGACATGTACATGTGTATTGAAATTTACATGAAGAATATTCGCTGCTTTGATAGGGGTATACATCAAGGAAGAAAAATAGTTCCAAAGAAGCTGCAGCCATACGTGGCCTTGTTGATTCACTCGTCACAACTCGGCCGATTCCGTACCTACATCTAACCTCGTCCGTATAACGGTCGTTTCCATTTGAACTGCCAATCACGTGATCTTATACATGGCGGCGCCACTGTAAGTCGTTTAGCAACGACATAAACAACCTCGATGAAGTTATTCACATCTATCTGTCGGTGAAAACTTCAGTCGGAATTGATAAACCACGTTCAAAAATGAATGTACGAACTTTTTGTCAACTGAAATATAGTTAGAAAGATTTCGATAGAAAATTGAAACTCAAGTTTTCTTTTTTAAGAGGAGCCTCACAATTTTCAGAACCGAAAAACGGCGTATTTCCGGGCGATGAAATATACCGATCTGGTGCATATCAATCCACCAGATACAGCCGAGTGATTTGATGCCTCCCATCACCCGAGGTATGCCGAATGCTTGTTGATTTACAGAAAACGTAATTTGTCACAAAGACAGTGATGGGAAGTGCTCATGGCGATGTTACTATCGTTTCTAACAATATTCTTTCAACATTACTCGGTTGCAAGAAGAGGATACCAACGATAGAGTGTAAACCCGGCAAGAAACTTCGATGCCTTACACCTCAACCTGCAAGATAAGTTAAATGAATTTAAATTAAGCTGATAGTAATAATCCAAATGTTGCTATTTCACATTTATTTGTTGGGGGAAAATATCACCTTATCGGACAGTACAGATCCAAGATCAGACTGCACGTTCTGTGCAGTCTGATCTTGATCTACACTGTCCACAAAAGGTCTTTGAGTCGCGCATAGCAGCCTAAGGGTTAACCTCTATCCGGCCGGTGAAGTAAGGTCATCGATCGGCACTGCACTACCGGGTAATTAAAGTAACCCAAAACAATGGCAAACAGCAGTAATTCCGCTGCCATGTGATACATTACAGGTCTGCCACTGCTCTTTGCTTAACATTTTATTTACAAAACACTTATTCATGTATTATACCGTAAATAAGTTCTGGGTTTCCGTATTCTACAAGGCTGTTTCTAAAAATTAAAGATTCTGCTGCAATTTGTTTAAGGAGTAATTAATGTTTTAACGATTTTCTAAAAGTATCATTTTGTAAATCTAAAGGGACGCTAAGTAAAGCAAAGGAAACTTAAGTGTGTCTAAACCCATTAATATCCTACGATCCTCCGTGATTTTAGTCTCATTGTATAAGTTCCATACAAAAATTCTGAAAGTGTTGAAAACAGAGGAGTAAAAGTAATAACAATTTCCAAATAATTCCTGTGAAAGAAAGTTTTGAAAACATTTATGGAAAAGGCAGAAAGTGCTGGTAATAAAGTTACATTTTCTTCTTTTCCCACAATATTTTTCATCCTGCTAGAGACAAATCTAATCATTTGAGTTTTATCTTTTTTGTCGAAAACCCTTCAATTTGGACAAATCTACAACTTTGTCGTTTGGTCATGAGTAAAAAATGATATTTGTATGCGTATCATGGAGCATGTTCTATTTCCATGGTATTTGACTTTGTCACAGATTTGAGATTCTGGATATTTTTCAAAACAATTATCACTTTACAATGAAGTAGCAAACACCTGAGTTCCAAGCACAATACAGCATCAGTTGATCTGAGCCATGTTCTGGCTAACAGGGGTTTAATGCATCTCTGTGTTGCGTTATACCAAGCAAGTCATCAAAAAATGACCATTAGCAAACAGTGTCGACCTAAGTCGATACCTTTTAGCAGATGTATTAAACCCCCTTTCCACAAAGCACGGTCAAATATTTATTCATTTGAACTTATGCTACTCACGTCACTTCATGACGATTGCCTACAGATGTGTTTCATGGGTCTCACAGTGAGAAGAATGCAGCGCTGCAGGGTCTTGTCCAAAGATATGTCAACGAAAAGCTCTAGCGGTATTTAGGAATCCTTCAATGTTCTGTCGTGTAGCAGTAGCAGAGATTCTGGGATCGGTCTAAGTTTTGAACTGTAATTGCTTGTGAGTGGCTTGTGATAGTATTTGTCCGTAATTATTGCAGAGCCTCAGTCTTTTCAAAATAATAAATGTTCGTAAGTAAGTAAATGCGTATTACAACTGAAATACTATTGAAAAAGGCATTAAACGCCGTTGCAACACACAGGCAATATTCGTTGCAAACCTATTCAAATATACTATTTCAATGTGGTAAAATTGTTAGTAACGTTCCTTAAACATTGAGGCCGCTTGCCAAATATTTATGTTGTTATGGTTTTCTTTATAGATGTTTTCATTTGTTAATAATCAGCTGTCTAAAGCAATTTCAACAATAAATTTACCATGTCAACAGGGATCATTCACCGTGCAGTTCTAAATTGGCCAAAAAAAAAAAGCGTTGGCCATAGCCACAAGTAGTGGGTGTTGTAAGCCTATGTTCTAGGTACTTATTTGAACTAGCCAATCGAATCAATTCAATTTGAGCAATGCACTGTGAAAAGGGTGTTTAATGTATCTGCAAAAAATATCGACCCTGGTCAGCCTGCGCAGTTCGCGCAGGCTGACCTGGGCCGATACTTTTTGCTATCTTTAAGTTTTCTGCATGTCAAAGGACCATTCTACCCAATGATTCAGTTGGTTGTTAAACAAAACGAATCTTATGAATGCATGATTACATGATGGCTTGTTTGGTATAATTCATCATGGAAATGCAATAGCCCCCTCTTGCTGGAGCGTGGCTCATACAGTTCGTATGTTTGGTGTTTTCAACAACATTTCACAGCGCTCATCCACCTTTCATGAGTTCCTGGGGCTTTTTTTTTTACCGAAACATCGACCAACATTTTTCCGATCGATTGGCTGCTTTTCCGAACAATCAAAGTCGAAGTTATATTAAGAGGTTAAAGTTGAATGGATATTGTTACAGTGTTTTTTTACATCATTCCTCAAACGCAATTTGAGTCAAGCCGAGTTTCGAACTCTCGCGCTTGTACTTTGGCACTTTGCGTACCAATGAGCTCCCGTGACCTAGCATTCCAATAAGTGACTAAGACATGATCTACGTGACTTTAGATTTGAAAATGCGTTGCTCCAATGAAATTATTAATTACAAGTTTGGCCATGCAGCTTTACAAGAAAAAACAACCCTTTCATCCAGTTTTAAAATCTGGCTTGCAATTAAGAATGATTAAAATTTTACAACACAGTCCAGACTTTTAAAGACCCTAAAGCAAAAAAAAAAAAAAGAAAAAAAAAAACTTTTGAAAACATCACAGGAAAAGGAAGAAAATGCTGGTAACAAGCATTTTCTCCGTTTCCCATAATGTTTTCTACCCTTCTCGAAACAAATTTAAATTTTGGAGTCACAAATGTCGTCTGCAAATGCTTTGAATGTTGACTAATCTAAAATTTTGTCGTTTGGTAAACAGTCCATGTACAAGACACTGAAGAGCCCCAGCCTAGCATTGGTAAAAATAAATGTGCCGTGCTCTGGCATAAAAGGGTTAATGCATCTCTGTGATACCCCGTGATCCATGATACCAAGAGGTCGTCACATGAATATGGATCCATTTAATCCATTATGTAAAACAATCCACTGATTCATGAGGTACAATGAACCTTTTACACGCAGAAATACCAAAAGCAAACAAAAAGAATTCGGTCCAGGTCAGCCTGTGCGGATTGCGCAGGCTGACTTGAATCGATACTTTTTGCAGATGCATTAAGCCCCCCTTTTCCAAGATATGGCTCAAATGAAATCGCCATGGTATATTAGCAATACTTAAAGCAACGGAAAACGCCATTCAAACAGTTAAATTTATTGTATTGACTTTAGTTAATACTGAAAGTTATAAAACTGAAAAAAGAAAATACATACACAGGTGAGCCTCGTCTTGTTCAGCGAGAAAATGTTATTGAAATCGATTTTTGATGATAGCAAACATGCGCGCTAGCAAAAGCATGAGTGAAAAATCAACTGTGTGAAACAACGATGCTTTCACTTTATGGCAAATTTGTTTTTAGAAACATAATCTTAATTCATCTAATTCATCTGACATGGCTTGGCTTTACTTAATTTTTCAAAAGAGTTTAAAGAGAAAAAAGTGATTCAGCGAGCTTTGCTTGGACTTTCAAAAATCATCTAGACACATTTAATACTTGAGCCTTGCTCTGTGAAAAGGGGGCTTAATGTATTTGCAAAAAGTATCGACCCAGGTCAGCCTGCGCAGTCCGCGCAGGCTGACCTGTGTCGAAACTTTCTGCTGCATATCAATTTCTTCATGTCCAAGGACCAAATACATCATGGATTCATAATATTGTATTAACTTGCTTGTTATCATGCATCATGGAGAGCCATTAAGCATGGCTCAGTTGTTTTTATCTCAAAGGCCTACGAATCATTTCTATCACACAAGCTCTTAAAAGGTCTACAGTGTATATGCATAGGGAAATTTCTAAAGACAAAGCGAACGCAATAACAATTTTGGTTGTAAATCTCACGATAAAAATTAGCTTTCCAACAAACATAGATTTTCGCAGTGAAGTAGATAGGAAAAGCTGTGAGCAGTTTATTGTTTGACCTAATGTAACTCTTTAAATGCTCAGTAGCGGCCAAAAAATTCAATGCAGGTGTTGAAATGCATTTAAATTTAAATCATATCAGTATAGAAAATACTGTGAAGATGACAATCTGATATTGTGTGGTCGGTCCAAGTGTTAGTCGCTGGCAGAAGAATTAATTTTAAAATCAGTCAAAAAGTAGACAAAATATAGAATGACCTGGCAGGTTTTAACCTAGTTTTGAGATTAATTTTTCTGCCAGCGACTAACACTGTGACCAGCCGTATACAAATAGATTGTTATCTTCACATTATTTTCCATATGGTTAAATGGTATGAATTTATATTTAAATGCATTTCAATACCTGATTTGTTTACTATTGGCAGCTGTTGTTTTATTAGGACATTATCCGTTTTCCTACCCCTGCGTGTGTGTAAGCATAGAAAATCCGTAATGGTTATATTACACTGTAACCAATGGTAAATAGGAAAAATCATATCATGTGATAAAATCAAATATTTGGCATTGCAGAGTCGATGTCGATATTCTTACTCATCGGACATATCACCAATAAAACAAAGGTCGAGCAAATAGTAATCAAAAGAAATAACACAAACAAAGTCTTGTCCATCATCCTTGCCACCTCTTGCCAGTCATTAACGGCCCTCATTTCTTCCGCCGACCGTTCATATCCGGATAGCACTTTATTGAAATACCCTAGAATATCCTCCTCCAGGGATGAGCATTTATTACATGGCTGTTTATGTATTTGAATATGTTTTTGTGAATTGTTCTGCTCTTGGCTGTTCGGGTACCCATTGCTGGGAGAACAAGTGGTATCGATGTCTCGAATTTCATTGGTCAATAGTGATTTGTAGTCGTTGTTTGATTGGTGGTTTAAAGTATACGGCATTTGCTGCAAATGTGCTGACTTATCACTGAAGTGTACCCTCGAACACAAAACACGGGATATGAATAAAGCAAAGGCTTTCAGCCAGGCCGGTGGTCCTCGCCGACAACTGCCGCGATGATGGAAGTTTAACACAAACACCGAAAACACAACAGACAGCGCACTCATGGCCATAATGATAGTTAAGTATATACCTGAAAGTACAGAATGCAAAAATTCCCGATTAGTCGAATATCATAATATTCAAAAGAAGAAGGCTTTACTTATTTGAAAACACTGATATTAGTGCAGAAAGTGATCTAGTTTCTGAAGCAGCGAGATAAACAAGTGAGCCATGTTCTGTGG
Organism: Hippopus hippopus; assembly: GCA_946811185.2. Classification (NCBI taxonomy): domain Eukaryota; kingdom Metazoa; phylum Mollusca; class Bivalvia; order Cardiida; family Cardiidae; genus Hippopus; species Hippopus hippopus. Next base: position 50,481,699 of record OX328104.1, on the reverse strand, counting down.
AAAGGGGGCCTAATGCATCTGCAAAAAGTATCGACTCCGGTCAGCCTGCGCAGTCCGCGCAGGCTGACCTGAACCGAAACTTTTTGCTATCGGTCAACTTTCTGCATGTCAAAGAACCATTCTACCTCCAGATTCAGTTGATTTTAAGATAAAATGGATTTTATGAATCAATAATTATTTTGATGACTTGCTTGGTATGATAAATTACAGAGATGCATAAATCCCCCGTTTGCCAGGGCGTGGCTCAAATATTTCTGTCAATGAAAACGTCATTTAATCTCAGCCATTAGTGCCGCTCTGGGAAAAGGGGGTTTAATGCATCTTCGTAATGGATAATGCCGAGCAAGTTAGTCGTCACATAACATGGACCCGTTTTGTCTAAAGCCGGCTAAATTGTGTGGGAGAATGGTCCTCTGTCGTAAGGAAAAATTATCAAAAATTAGCAGTAGCAGGTCAGCCTGCGTGGACTGCACGTTCTGGTATGGGTCAATACTTGTAGCAGATGCATTAAACCCCCTCTTACAGAGCATTACTCATTAATATTCTGGAATGGCAAAAAGTCAGGGTCAGTAATCATAACAATGTCATCTACATAGTATTTTAGTGGGTTATTCCCCTTTGAAATCATTTACAGTTCTATCGTTTTCTTCGAAATGAATATAGAAACAAAGAAAACTATACACAGTGACTTTTTTTTCCCGGAAGCTTTTCATAAAAAAAAAAAAACACTTACACACATCAAATTAAAATGGCTTTAATCATTCAGAAAACTTGGTTGCCTATTGCTTCTCTCCTTTACCAGTTCCTGTACAAATGCGACTTTTCGCTACTTCAGGTGACACTTTTAGGACACACACAAAAATGCCCTGTTTCATCATGCAAAACATGCAAACACAATGTTTCCCTTTCCGTTAAGGTGTTATCGTTTATGTGATTCGTTTGACTTACATGTCATAAATAGCCGGGTCTGTGTTAATTCTAAATAACATTCTTGGTCTAATTCTCCAGAATTTTCTAAATTTCAAAGTAACTAAATGGTGCAGCCAATCAAAAATTTCATTACATTCTAAATCTTAATAAGACTAAGAATGCAGTTTCAGATCGTTGGTAAATACGAGCCAAGTACACCAAAACTTGCGTGTTTTCGAGAACTTTTGAATGAGAAATGGAGAAGTGGGAGATATACATGAAAAAAAGTGAAAGTATAAAAAAAAAGTGAAAGTATCAAAGAATGAGAGAGAGAGAGAGAGACTTTCAAATTAAAACAAGACAGGGTTTTCTTACCTAAACTCGGACTTACCTATTAAAGGAACATATTCAGACGTCGGCGGCATATTCTCCGCTATAAGTAACATAAACACAGAAAATGCCAACAAGACTGTCAAACCAAGAGTGACCTTCTCTCCACTGTCCGGCGGCAAACAGAATCCAGTCAAGGTCAAGGACGATAGCAACATACAAGGGATCACCACGTTGAAGAAATAATACAAAACGCGCCTGCGCAGATGAATGTAAAACGTCACATCCGGAAATGGCTCAGAGCAACATGGGTAGAAAATGACGTTTCTTTTTACTTTGGTAGCGATCAAAGTCCATTCACCGTTGTCTACAAAGTTTGCTAGTTCAATATCAAGTGTTCGGTTAGTAACGTCAACCTGAAGAGAGAGAATCAAAAAAAAAAAAACCCTCTTGCCATAATTTATTGTATGAGAAAAAGCTTCCTCGAATCGTTTCTGTAGCATAAATAATTAAAAAGTCGCCTAGGCCCGTTTTCACAAACCATTCTTCTATAATTGGAATCTAAGCCTTACTTCAGATTTTCAAAGTAACGTAATATCTGACTGGCTAAACCATTTGAGCCATGCTTTGTGAAAAGGAGGACTTAATGCATCTTCAGAAAGTATCGACTCAGGTCAGCCTGCGCAGTCGGCGCAGGCTGACGTGGGTCGAAACTTTTTGCTCTTGATCAATTTTCTGCTTGTCAAAGGACTATTCTACCTCCAGATCCAGTCGATTATTAGATTAAATGGATCCATGATTATGTGATGACTTGCTTGGTATAATTCACCGCGAAGATGCATTATACCCTCTTTTGTCAGAGAATGGCTCATTCGGTTTAGCCAATGAGAAGTTGCGTTTCTTTGAAATTTAGAAAATTAGCCTCAGAATTTAATCAAGAATGGTTGGTGAATGCGGGCCCTGAAAAAGATAGATAATCAATATTGGAGTATTGCCACTACTAGATACAATAGTTCAGCCCCTTTAACAAGAGAAAGTTTCGTATTTCTGACCACGCGAGCGGAGAAAAATTAATCATTAGACTTCTAAGAGCGACTCAATGACCTTTTGCGGACAGTGTAGATCAAGATCAGACTGCACAAAACGTGCAGTCTGATCTTGGATCTACACTGTCCGATAAGAAGATATATTCTCCAAATAAAAGTACCTTTGAAATAGCAAAATTTGCGTTTTTACTGTCGGCTAGAAAGGTTCATTTCATTTATTTAGCGTGTTAAGAGCTTATCTTAACCACCCGCTTGCTCAGTAAGGCCTCTTCGATAAAAAAAAATCTTTCCGGTTTTCAGTGGACTCTATTTTCAGCTGTCAAATGAGGCCGAGATTCATATTTTTGGCACTTGTGGAAAAAATTGAGCCATGCTATGTTAAAAAAGGGCTTAATGCATATGCGTGATGCATGATACCAAGCAAATTATTACATTATCATAGATTCATAAAATCTATTTAGTCTGATAATTGACTAATTCTAGAGGTAGATTGGTCCTTGGACATGCAGAAAATTTAAAGATAGCATAGAGTTTCGGCCTATGTCAGCCTGCGCGGACTGTGCAGGCTGACATGGGTCGATACTTATTACAATTGCATTAAGCCCTCTTTTCACAGAGCATTGCTGATATGTAGATGACAACGGATGCTACAGTTGCGTTCAGTAAAGAGCTAAAATGTGAAACCAGACCTTGGTTCTACTGTGTCGGACATTTTGACAGATTTTCTCTCTCCGTTGACATATTTAGCTGAAAAAGGATTTGAGCTGTGATATTATACTTAAAGTGGCAGGTAAAACAGAAAACGGCCTAGCACCAGTGAGAGAATGCCTCATATCTATAAATACCTTCAATCCATTACTTCAGATTACCGCCTTAAAGCCTTAACCACACAATCTCGAGCTTTAACGACCCTTAAGAAGGAGGCTTTGAAAACATTGTGGGAAAAGGAGAAAATGCTGGTAACCAGCATTCGCACCTTGTCCCACAATGTGTTCTATCCTATCTAAGACAGAAATGATTATTTGAGTTATATTTATTTCGTCATCTACCAACGCTTTAATTTTGGCCAAGTCCAACATTTTGTCCTTTGGTAAACGGTTAATGTCTTGAATTTAGCTGCTTTCGAAAACAAGGTTGGATAAAGGAGTAGCATATTTTATCACACAACCTCTCTTGTTTTCGGTGTAATATACCACAGGCCTCTGAAACTCCATTTGACTATCAAGTGATAACGAAATTTTCATTACCGGACACCGTTACTATAAAAAGCACGATTTCGATTTCGTTGCACACCTTGTCTTACTAATATACGATATAGAGGGAGTCGCCAATGTGCTATTTATAGAAACGGTGCTAATGAAAATTTGAGTACATTCCGTAATATACAGGCGATGCACCAATATGCTATAAGTGTTCGATGATCGACCAAGGAAAATCTTAGTGTTCCGTAATAAATCAATAGAGCTTCAAAGGCCTGTGAATATACCCATTACGAATTTCATTATCTCATACACGTTTGATATCACTATTGAGTGACGTCATTTTTGACATCATTTTGAATTTATTTTATAGAAGTGAATGGATTTTACGGATATTACCGTGGCTTAATCTATAAATGGCTTAGCAACTTCTGATCTATAATTTGTGAAATATTGTTATGTGATAAAAAGAATCTGACATTCGTTGATGACTGAGATAAAATTTTATTAAACTCGTCAAGAAAAAATGTTATTAAGGTCTACGACCCCTAAAGGAAAAACAGCTCTAATATTATCCTACAAAATTTGCTAAGATTAAAAATGAGTATAATTGTACTACTTTTACCGAGCCACTTTTTCCGTTTTTTCCTTCTTAGAATTGTAATTTATAAATCTAAAACCACTATATTCTCATTACAAAGGGAGATAATAATTACCTCCCTTTTCAGGAAACTAACAAAAGAATCAACAAATAATTTCAAGATAGACATCAAAGGAATTTCTGCTCGGTTAAAAATGTGCAAAAGTATAATATCAGTATAAATCCTTATTTTTCAGCAAACAAGAATTTTTATTCCATGTTTCAGTAGAAGCGTTAGGGGTCGTAGACCTTAAGCTCGCCAAGGGCTCGCTTAGTATCATTTTCCTAGACTCGTTTAATAAAATTTTACCTCAAACACAAACTCATGTCAGATCCTATACATGTATGTCACAAGCAGCAACACCGTCTACAATTCTTTTTAAAATCTAGCTTAAAGTGACAGCTTTTTTCCTCCATTATATTTGTCTTTTGAGTATTTCTTTTTTTAGTTTGTTAGTATAAGTATACAGTCAAATGAAATTGTAAGTTCTCAAAATAGTCCTAAAATGAAGTGGACGGCGACGATAGAAATCTCAAATAATTAGTACATTCTTCTGGCCTAGAGTAGCAACAAATGTATAGCTCTCGAATCCAAAAAACAAATTATGATATCTTCGCCAAGCGACGATGGTCTGAGTGCAGGCAAGAGATTGTAGCAGAAGGCATTTAAATAAAATTGTTGAAAATTGTTTTACAGTAATACCGTTCTAAATCTTAAAAAAAAAAAGGAAATAGTTACGATTTCGTTCAGAACTTTTGTTTAACCAGTGCAGTGATAGCTACAAAGCACTTTTTCCACTCTAGATTTCGATTCTATTCCGTCCTGCTTAAAGTGTGGCCTTGAGTACAGAACTAAATAAATGAATGAATGAAAAAATAAGAAACATCATTGTTGTATTACTTAAAACAAATGCTGTTCATTCATTACATGAGTATAAAAAGTCCGACTTGGATAAAAAATACAAGAAATTACTCTTTTATCGCCCTTGTCCGCAGGACTTTACTTAGCAACAGGATAGCAACTCTATCTCAAAACTAGTTCGTCACAATCGTTATTATTTAGGTAAGAAAAGATTATCCTATTTTATGCTTCTGCATGGGCTTATATAAGAATCAATCAACTTGTTTAATTCAAATTTGTCGACACGATAAAATATACATGTTCATGATGAATAAAGTCTAAACTATATTTTGCACAGAGAATCCGGAACTGTTCGCCCCAATCTCTGTTCACTAAATTTCCCTTTCACCCTGGGTTAAGTCACCATCATTCTCTTTACCTGTAACAGAGGAATATATTCTTTCGCAATGAATTTTGGAAAATTATGGAAAAAGACTTGAAGCTAAGCCAGAACTTGAGATTACAATTTCTAAAGTACCAGCCTGTCAATTAATTTAGTAGGTTGTTTTGTTCTACAAAACAATCAGTTTGCTCTCATTGAGGCATTGCGTTACTTATATTGTTATATAGACATCAAAATACTAAATTATTTTATACCGGTTGAAAACATTTGCATTTCGTTTTTTGCATTACATAAAGGATCTTACATGAATGAGTGTTTATGTATTATCATTTTTATCAAATGAGTTGGCAGAGATGACGCTAGCCTTGGCGAGCGTCATATTACATTTTAGTCAAAGAGTAAAAATGATAAACATGATAACACATAAACACGAATGTGAGGTTCTATTTATCACATGAAATGAATCACAGTCGAACAAATATTCTTCATAATCATCCTTAGCTCTTACACCGTTCTCGGGTCCATGTTTAGATGTAGTTCCATTTGAAATGTGTACATTTACATAAAGATGGCACTCTGACATTAACATCGAAAGTAGCATGGAATAGTTTATAGCTTAAATTATTTTTTGTCAGCTTTTCTTGTTGTTATCAAACATGAAAATCATGAAACTCACCATGCGTGTACGTCTTAGCAACAGTGAAATTATTTTCCCGTAAAATGGCAGAGTAGTACCAATTCCGGCAAGTGCTGTGTTTGGTTTTGCCGGCTTCACGCGCTCACAACTGATAACTGACCAAAACGGGAAAAAAAAACTCGATATTACACTGATGTATTATCAAGAATAAGTCATGGGTTCAATACACTACTGGAGGAGGTTTTATGTGATGAAGGGATGTAATGGCATGTATCGTAACGAACAGCATTCAACTTTAATGCCTTTGAATTACAGTACAATCGCGATCACGTTATGTCATCCCATTACAACAATGATAGGTTGATTTACGTCCTTCAAGTTACCTGCTTTTTGAAAACAGTGCTACTCTGTGAAAACATTGCTACTTTTGAAAACATTGACGGGCTAGAAAAGCAGCTGCGTATTCGAAGAAAGTGCATCTATTACAGCGATATTTTTCAAATGATTCAAGAAAGGCTCTTTCACTTTCTTTAAACACAGAAACGTTATTTGTTTTGTATCAATTGTACCGTTTTTCAATGTCTTATACTCGCCTCTAGCCGATGGGTAAAGGTTACGCGTGTATTTGCGTTACTCTATTCAACAAACGTGGCGACATGTAGCGATGGATAATTTGCATTGCTTGTATCAAGTTCGTCACAATGGAGGCTATTCCCAGGTGGTAGAAATATTCCAGTCGTCTATTGACATTATTTCTACCGGAAATTTGATCTTGTGTGGAGACGGTGGGGACCCTTAGTTCCATATACGTTATCCCTTCCAAAGCCATAGGCAAAGACGGCGGCTTATGCAGACGGCATAGATTAAGATCAGATTGCACAAAACGTGCCGTCTGATCTTAGATCTATCCCGTCCGCTTGTGAAGTCTATAAAATAAAGATCTTTTTTTTTTTTTTATTTCACTGAATTGCATTTCTGGCCGTCAGAAGAGGTCGATATTAGAATATTTCGCGCTAAAAGAGTTACAGGACATAGTGAGCGTTTTATCTCTGCACGTCAGCCCCTTTACCCCATTCTGCCAATACGCCAATAGCAATCCTTGTTTGCCAAGAAACAGACCATGATTAGACAACATGTATGTTGACATTATTTCTAAGGAAAATTTGATCTTGTATAGATCTTGTATAGAGACAGAGTGGACTCTCAACGCAAAATATCATCGTTGTAGAAAAATTTGATCTGGGGTAGCATTGGACGTAGTATTGGACGCTGCACTTTGAGGCATGTGATACGAATCTACTCTACTGGCAGTGCCTAAAAATCTGCATGCTGCAGAAAAAACTTTTCTTCCAAGGCCAGCAATATAGATCTGATCAGACGCGGCGTCTCGCGCTGTCTACTTTTGGTCTATAGAATTTCCCATAGGCCACTTAAAAATTACAAATAACAAAAAGTACTGGATTTGCGAGTACGGAAAACTATATAACAGTGACATTGCACATTATCTCTACTGACACTTTACCAAACAGTCCCGAGTTTTAACGACCCAGGAAAAGAGGATTTCATTATACTGCAAAGAAATTTCTCCTGATCTGATTGGATAATCTACCCCGAACATACATATCATGTACACTGGCAAAACCAACGTAAAAGCAGTTTCCCTTTCGGGAGCCCCGTATACATGACTACACTTTCAACACAACATCCCAAATGGCGGCTTCAATCTAGATTAACATCAAGATTATGCACCAAACTGCACGTTTTACCAAGGTTTCAGTGACGTCAGTTCCCAGTGACGTCAGTTTTCATTGAATTAGGGCACTCAGAAGGGAAATTCTACTTCGTCAGCGTACTCAATTTTTGAAACCAAATCACATGTAAATTTCGCTTAATACACGTTGGAATGGTAAAACATTGCAGTATAATAAATTCGTTGTACGGTCAGGTGGCAGGGGACTTGGAAATTTGTTCACGGCTGTGGTGATTCATGTCGCCACCTCGCTTTCGGCTCGGGACGACATGATTCACCACAGCCGTGATCAAGTTTCCAAGTCCCCTGCCACCTGAACGTACAACTAATATTCTACCCTTACATAGACATGGTTCATCACTTAAGCCACATATATTATTGTCGTCGACAAAGTCCTTTGGTACCAGTCTAAAATTTTGTCGTCTGGTAAAGATTTTTATCACATAACCTCCCTTGTTTTCAGTCTTATATACCCATTACGAATTTTCTTATCTTATACACGTTTAATATCACAATTGTGTGACGTCATCTTTGACGTCATTTTGTACATATTTCATAGAGGTGATGGGTTTTATGGATATTAACGCGGGTGCACCTATAGATAGTTCTGCATCTTCTGATCTATGATTTGTGAAATATAGTTATGTGATAAAAAAAGAATCTGACATTCGTTGGCGTTTGTGTTAAGATAAAAATGTTCTTAAGCTCCACAAAGGCTCGCTTTATAACATTTTCCCTAGACTTGTTTTATAACATTTTATCTCAAACACCAACTCATGTTAGATCCTATATATCCGATATCATTTAAAGCACCTACTCCAATGTCCTAAGCGATGAGAGTGGACTAAGATAAGCGGGCACACCAATGCAGTCTGATCTTGGTATGCTATCTTCCATACCACTTATGTTGTTTATGCCTAAGTTGACTTATCTATTCATGTCACAAATCTCGAACACTGCGATTTTTTTTTTCTTTTTAACAAGTGTTAACCTCTATTCTGCTAAAGGAGAATAAATGAAACTTTCAATCCAGTGGCAAAACCCAAAATAATGCTAATCTACTTCAAGCTAATTTTTAGGAGAAAATTATCTCCTTGTCGGACTGTGTAGATTCAAGATCAGACTGCACGTTCTGTGCAGTCTGATCTTGGATCTACAATGTCCGCAAAAGGTCAGTGAGTCCCGCCTAGCAGCTTTAGATTAAAGATTTTATTACCTATCGTTGTAAAGAGTCAATTTCTTGATTCTGTTCTTGCTCAAACAATTTTCTATAGCAAAGCCGTTCAGGCATTCGCAGACAATATTTGTGGCTGTGCAGTGAAGCACAGTATATAAAACGGCCGGGGAATATCGTTCGCAAGTTTATGCTTTTCAAACTGACATGCTGTATGAATCAACCGCGCCTCTACTTAATTAAGACCCTAAGGCTGTTTAGCCCGACTCAAGGACCTTTTGCGGACAGTGTAGATTAAGATCAGACTGCACAGAACGTGCAGTCTGATCTTGGATCTACACTGTCCGATGGGGAGATATTTTTTCCCTCAAAAAAATAACTTTGAAATGACATTCTTTGGGTTTTTACTATAGGCGTGCAAGTTTCATTTACTGTGACTTCTTTAGCAGGTTGAGGGGAAAACTCTTTACCAAATAATCCCGTAAATAAAAACTTTCAAAAATATTTTGAGAAAAATAGGAGAAAATGCTGAAGACAATTATTTTCTCCTTTTTACCAAAACTAAAAACAGAAAAAAATTTACCCTTTCAAAACCCCGTTCTTTTACCCATAATGTATTTGTTTTCCGCATTTGCTTTCAACTTGGACAAGTCCTGAATTTGTTGTCTGATAAAAGAGTTAATTTTCCGAACGCTGCATATCTCGTGGATGAAATGAATATATTAATACCAAAATAATAATTGTACCATATTCTGTACAAAGGGATCCTAATGCATTTGCAAAAAGCATCGATCCATATCAGCCTGCGCACTCTACGCAGGCTGACATGGGTCGAAACTTTTTGCTTTTGGTCAATTTTCTGCATGTCTAAGGACCATCCTCCCTCATGATTCAGTTGGTTGTAAGATAAATGGATACTATGGATGCATATGTATGTGATCACTTGCTTGGTATAATGCATCAAGGAGATCCATTAACTCTTAGGCGGTTAAGCGCGACTCATGGACCTTTTGCGGACAGTGTAGATCAAGATCAGACTGCACAGAACGTGCAGTCTGATCTTTGATCTACACTGTCCGATAAGGAAATATTATTCCCTAAAACATAACTTTGAAATAACAATAGTGTGGTTTTCACAATCGAATTGAAAATTTCATTTTAGTTATTTGGCAGGATAAGGATTAAGTCCCCGGTTCCAGAGCATAAATCATATATGGATTGCAACACGCGAAAAGGGGCATTCGGACATTTGCGTAAAGTGTCGTCTCAGATCAGCCTGCGCAGTCCGCGCAGGCTAATCCGAAACGACACTTTCCGTTTTTATGTTATTTCCTGTTTTTCGCAAGTGTACTATAGAACAAAATCTAATGTAGTCGTAAAGTGCCGTTTCGGATTAGCCTGCGCGAACTGCGCAGGCTGATCCGAGACGACACTTTACGCAAATGTCCGAATGCCCTTTTCGCGTGTTGCAAGCCTATTTCGTCTGCTCTCGGGCCATCTGAGATAAACAATAACAGACACTATACATCCATATTTTAGCAAACAGTAATCTGAAACTAGAGGAGCTATACTACAGAACAAACATGGCTCCCTGATTCTTAAAGTTCCATCGAAGAAAATGGATGCACTTAAAAGTCCTGGAATTGCTCGTAACGAACGAATTTTCTCTCTGCCAAAATTTTTAAGGTTGATTGCTGCAAAAGGGGGTAAAAAGGTCGTCTGCAGCCTGCGGGTGGAAATGCGTTATTTGACGCTGTAAGGGTGGTTAAATTCCAGATAAATTAGCGAAATTGGTTCACAGTGGGCATCACTATCTCCGTACTTAATTGAAAACTCTCGTAGTAACATTTAATGGACATGGAATTTAAAACGTTCAAAACTGATGAAAGAGCGAATACAAATAAAGATATTGCAATGTGCCCTTGTTATGTTCATTGGATGCATGCTGAAAAAATGCATTAATCCTTTAATCCATTTTATCCTGAAATGTACTGGGAAAAAAACACGATTGTCTTCACTGCTATATGATCTAGTCCATAAAGGTATTTCAGACAGATATCTGAATGCCTGTGGCAAACTCTATGAATTTGATCAAATGCCGTGTTTTGTGGTGTTTGATCTAAGTTTCACAGTATTTAGCTATCGTCCAATTTAGAGGCAACAGCATTTAAACTTCGAAGGCTAGTTTGTGTATTCCTGTTCGTAATTGGCCTGCAACACGCGAAAAGGGGCATTTAGACATTTGCGTAAGGTGTCGTTTCGGATCAGTCTGCGCAGTCCGCGCAGGCTAATCCGAAACGACACTTTCCGTTTTTATGTAATTTTCTGTTTTGCGCATGTCTACTGTAGCATAAAATCTAATGTAGTCGTAAAGTGCCATCTCGGATTAGCCTGCGCGGACTGCGCAGGCTGATCCGAGACGACACTTTACACAAATGTCCGAATGCCCCTTTTCGCGTGTTGCAAGCCAATAATAGAGCTAGGCTGTGTGAAAAGGCATCTTCGAAAAGTATCGGCCCAGGTCAGCCGCACAATCGTCTTTTGATCATTTTTCTGTATGTCTAAGGACCATTCTATCTCTGGATTCAGTCATTTGTTGGAGGAAATGAATATTATGGATCCATAATTATGTGATGACTTGTATGGTATAACGCATCACGGATATGCATTAAGACACTTTTACCAGAGCATAGTACAATCGTATTATTATTTTTGCTGTTTGAATTTTGTTAAATTTTGTTAAAAATTAAAATTTTACGATTTTAATTTTTTTGCCGTTTCTCTTTACTTTTTCGAATAGAACTGTTAGATGATAATGGATTTATATTGCAGTGCACATCTTCTAACGACCAACTGCCGTACCAAATACAACGTCGCTAAGCAAATGCCAAGAAACCAAACGGCCGTATACGCATAGAGCTATGTCATTCGGCATATCGACCCAAACCATACATCCAAAGTCCAAATACTCCAACACTCTGGACCAGTTGAACTTCATTTTGAAAGAACTATTTCATTTACTAAAACGCTGAGGATCGATCGCCCCTTGCATTGCAGCTTATCTGTTTTCTATTTCTTTTATGTTTGATTTATTTTTTTACGGGTCGAAAGGAGTACAATAGTGTTCTAGCAAGTCTGTCTATTAAGCTTTTATCTTCACAATTTAAACTTATCCCTACACCAATTCAATGGATTTGTTACAGTAACTGAGCAATATTTAAGTAATGTCAGGGTCATACAGCCCCGACTTTGCAAACAAATACCACGGTGACATTAAGAAAACCTTCGAATATAATAGTCGATTGATTCAAATACACAGTTGTAACGAACGAAATTTCCTACGACAAACAAAACCTTTCAGGTCGTGGGAGATTGAACTCGACCCAGTGGATATTTCACCGGTCTTACCACCAAGTCAGGCATACTTTTTTTCTGTCAACAATAACGTTTTTTTTTTTTGTATTCACAAAATCGCCCGAAACTCTTTTCCAGAAAACAAAATGTTCGACAGGTCTGTTTTGAAAGCAGTTATTACACATGACTCATAATTCATGAGTCATATTCTCACAATAATGGGAATTGTCTTTGAAATAGTAGAAAACATCGTTCAAAGGAAAGAAAATACAGTATAGATGTAATCCAAAGCTCTTCTATCAAAGTCGTTGAAAATCAAAGTACTGAAAGAAAATAATAGAAGATGATGGCAGCAATTTTGTAGGTAAATAGGTTTTTACAGAGGCCCATTTTATAAACCCTTATCCTGTTTAATAACTAAAATGAAATTTTCAATTCGATAGTAACAATCCCAATATTGCTATTTCAAAGTTATGTTTTGGGAAATAACATCTCCTTATCGGACAGTGTAGATCCAAGATCAGACTGCACGTTCTGTGCAGTCTGATCTTGACCTACACTGTCCGCAAAAGGTCAGTGAGTCGCAGTTAGCAGCCTTAGGGTTAAAAATTAAATCATAAGACGGTTGACAATAATTTTTCCTATAACTGATGGCATTATTTCATGACTATTTTCCATAAAATCGTATTACTAAGCATTTTGAATACTGTTTTAGGTGTTACGAATGTGTCTTCGGGTATAATGAAAGTAGTCAGGGTGCTTTTCGAGGAGTTTGGGGTGTTTTAGGGTGTTTCTTTTACTTATTCATCCGCAATGTAGACTACATAAGCTAGGCTATGTCAAAGCTGCAGAAACGAGGACAACTCAAATCCAGAGCTAATTCTTTGACACCTAAATCTGAAGTTCCCTGCCTGTGTAATTGACTTGCACAGCTTTTCAATCCGCATGTTATTTCCACATATCCAATGACACAGACACTTCTGTTCATTGATCTATGTGGACCTATTTTTCTTAAAGCAGAGGAGCGATTCGTCGTCACAGAATTTCAGTCTGACTGTTGACATAAGAAGGGGGACCTGAAAAGTCATCGCCTTCTGAAAATGAGACCATTATTATGGTATAGTGTCTAATTACAAAACACGCAGATACTTCACCTGATATCCATCGTAAGCCCAAGAGCCAAGCTTTAATTTACAAATCTGGTCATCAAACGGAAAATAAGTGATGTCCATTTTACATGAACTGCGCATGCGTACGATTGGTGGCCAGAATACGTTTCCGTTTGACTGTACCATAGCCAGACTTTTCATGTAGCCTTTGTTGTGGTTGTCTACGCTGAAAAGAGAAAACTATATATTTGAGCCATGCTCTGTCAAGAAGGGAGCTTAATACATCTCCGTGATACATGATACCATGTAAGTCAACACATATTGGTAATTATGGATCCATCACATAATTATGGATCCATAAAAAATCATTTTTGTTCAATAACCTGTTGAATCACGCGGTAACCTGTTCCTTTGACATTCAGAAAATTTATCAAAAGCTAAAACTTTCGGTCCGGGTCAGCCTGCGGAGACTGTGCAGGCTGACTGGGTCGATATTTTTTGCAAGTGCAGTAAGCCCTCTTTTCATGAAGCATTGCTCATACATTTTTTAATGGTTATCTTGGAAACAGTTAACAAATTATCGCATAACTTGTTTCAGACGAACCAAAGTGCTGCTAGAAAAAATACGAAGAGAAAAAAGTAAAACCTCATTTTGAGTAGAGCATAAAACATCAACGGAAAAGGAGCAATTTTTTCCACTATTTCAACAGTGTTCTCCAAAGCTGCCAAGTATAGCCACATGGAAAGTTGTGTTCGTAAAGAAATGGCCTAGATCGAAATCTTGACATTCTTCGTTAACTACACTGGTTATATTCCATATATGGCCTACAACACGCGAAAAGAGACATTCGGACATTTGCGTAAAGTGTCGTCTCGGATCAGCCTGCGCACTCCGCGCAGGCTAATCAGAGACGACACTTTCCGTTTTTATGTAATTTTCTGTTTTGCGCAAGTCTACTTTAGCACAAAATCTAATGAAATCGTACAGTGCCGTCTCGGATTAGCCTGCGCAGGCTGATCCGAGATGACACTTTACGCAAATGTCCGAATGCCCCTTTTTGCGTGTTGCAGGCCATATATGTTAAGTCATAACCGGCTTCTCTAAGTACATTCGGTCGTAACTCTTAGGCTGCTAAATAAATGAAACGAAAACTTCCACTCAATGATAAAAACCAAAATGTTGCTATTTTTAAGTTGATTTCAACGGAAAGAAAACCGTGGCGGACAGTTTAGATACAAGATCAACTTGCGCGTTGTGTGCAGTCTGATCTTGATCTAGACTGTCTGCAAAACCGCCCTGAGTCACGCTTAGTAGCCGAAAAGTTATGACGCCTTACAAGATATTAGCCCTAAACCTGCTAAATAAGTAACATGAAACTTTCAAGCCAAAAGTAAAAATCCAAATTTTGCTATTTCACAGGATTTTTTTTTTTTTTTGGGGGGGGGGGGGTGGGGGAAAGGGAGGGATATCTTCTTATCGGATAACGAGGATCGAAGATTGCACTGCACATTTTGTGCAGTCTGATCTTGATCAAAACTGTCATCAAAAGGTTCTCGAGTGGCGCTTAGCAACCTAACGGTTAAAAAGAACCGTTAGTTATAGCAATCTGAAAATTCCCATGCACCACTCGCTTTTGAAGCCGGGAGAATGTCGCTTACCACGTCAAAGTGTCATTATCAGGTATTGAAATTCGAGGAACATCTTAACTTAAAAGCGACAGATTTCCTTTTAAGTACTACTTAATGCGGAGCAATTCGGGAGTCTGTACGATTATTTTAACCGATGCCATTTAGCTCTAGAGGCACATTCCTCACGAAATTTGTGCTATATTTCACCGCACAATTTCCGCTTCAGAACTGTTGTTTTATTGCCAGAATTGCGTCTCTCTCAGTTCCGTACATCTTGTTAAAATCTGCAAAAATTACTCGCCAAGCGTTACATTCTTTGAAAGATTTTGCATGTACTAAGAAGTTCCAGGGTCATAAGACTAAGACTATTCTTGTAAAATGAGTCTGTCAGTAAGAACACCAATAAGAAGGACTGAATTCAAAGAGAAATAAAAACAACTTCAGCCATGCTATGTGAATGGGGGCATAAGGCATTTGCAAAAAGTATCGACTCAGATCAGCCTGTGAAGTCCGCTTTTTTGCTTTTGGTCATTTTTCTGCATGTCAAAGGAACAATTTACCTCATTATTCAGTTGGTTGTTATATAAAACAGATTTTAGGGATGTATAATAAATATTATTATACTGCAAAGAAATTTCTAGTGATCTGATTGGATAATATGCCCCGAACATATATATCATGTACACTGGCAAAACCAACGTAAAAGCAGTTTCCCTTTTGGGAGCCCCGTATACATGACTACACTTTCAACACAACATCCAAAGTGGCGGCGTCGATCAAGAATAACATCAAAATTATGCACCGAACTGCACGTTTTACCAAGGTTTCAGTGACGTCAGTTCCCAGTGACGTCAGTTTTCATTGAATTGGGGCACTCAGAAGGAAATTCTACTTCGTCAGCGTACTCAAATTTTAAACAAGAAAAACAGGTAAAATTCGCTTAATACACGTTTGAATGGTAAAACATTGCAGTATAATAAATTCGTTGTACGGTCAGGTGGCAGGGGACTTGGAAATTTGTTCACGGCTGTGGTGAATCATGTCGCCACCTCGCCTCGCCTTCGGCTCGGGGCGACATGATTCACCACAGCCGTGAACAAGTTTCCAAGTCCCCTGCCACCCGACCGTACAACTAATAATGTCACGGAGATGCATAAAACCCCCTTTTGCAAGAGCGTGGCTCAATGATAATTTAATCAGCGAGTTTTATTCAAGTTAAGTCGTCGTACAACGTGACTACAAGCGCGTCACCCTACCGGAAGTGGCGTAGGTAGACGTCATGTGCGTCCTACCAACGTATTGCGTACTTACAGTAACGTACCCGTCCGAGCATGTAAACCGTATACGTCATGTTTTTATAAGGATAACATAAGCCAGAAACGCGAGTGGTCATCGTGCATTTTTCAGAACCATGCCGTCTCAGTGGAGGTCAAAAGGAAATGGGTCACGGTCGTCGGACGCTCTTGGCGTTATTTAGCACTTACGTGATTTCCGAGAAATAGACATGAGTGATGCACTGGTAAAGATATGTATGGGTAAGTGTTGTCGTTACATAAAATGATGTTATGTTTGAGTATAGTCCACTCACCTGTTATATAGAACAATATCCGGTAACCAAATCAGGTCACATGGTATTCGAAGCATATTTATCATGGAAAATTCTGTCAGATTCTCCCATATTAACCGCTCGTCAATCCATTCCTAGAAATAAAACAATGAATAGCGGAGCCCATATAAAAAAAAATATATATATATATTTGTGTTCAATCTGTGCTTGTCTTCAAAATCAAATTTTCATTGTTGTCTATGTAAGAAAATGTTATCTTATCATAAATCTGATAAAGAGAAAGGGAAAAGCCCGAAGACTCCATCACGTGACCAGTGCTGCGAGTGGGAATCGAACAAACTAATTTACAAAAATCAATACCTTAACCACAAGGCTACGTAGGGCTGCACAACTGTGCATTTAAAGGACTGTAAGAAGCCAAATATAAACAATTCTGTGTAAAAAAAAAAGAGGAAAAAAGCATTCATACCAATTATAGTAAAACTCCAGCGATTATTATAAGCCTGGCGATCTGTTTAAGTACGGTTGATCAAAGTTCTGATTCGTTGATTTAATAATTGGGCTAGGATTTCAATACAAGTAAGTGAAACTCGTTATTGTGTTTATCCACTCTGACAGGAATGTCAAATAATTATGACAGAAAATCTCGAATGATATCTACCTGATCTAACCAAACATTAGTGGTGAGTATTTGGTTCTTCTCGTCCTGAAATCAAACAACATCGAGCCATATGTATCGTGATTAACAGTTTCAGCGCCATTAGCGAAAACAGGGGATATAACGAAAGGCACTGATCACGATCAGACTGTACATGATTTCATGTAAAAGAACTTAATGAATCATGATTATCATCCATATCTACCCATGATTTTTACCAAGTCGACTGCAACAAAACTACTTCCCGCAGGTATCGATTTAAAAGGAAAAAATAAGATAGTACAAAAATAGTGGCAAAACGAAATACTGTAGAAAAGTAGTGATAGTAATTATTATTATTATTAATTCATTATCATCTATTATAACCACCATTATTTCTGTTTCTATCGTTTGAAATACTGTAAAATTGACAATTAGATTCCAGGACAGTTACTGTAAAAAAACTATAACAAACGTACTATTAATCAAATTCAAAAGATAATCTGTCGCTAATTTCGTCAATATATTGCGTGTATTTTGCGGGTAATAATGAAACATCGTTGGAAAAGTAATATAAACGAGGTGTTTCATAATATATATCCTTATTCTAAAAATTGTATTATTTATTTATTGTCCACACATATGGATTTAAAATAAATTGAAAGCTACAAACTTTCCAGACACATTAAAATTTAATTTGATATAAAGGTATAGACAACACTTTAGCGTTAGCTTATAAACAACGCTTTCCTGACAAGTGTATTTCGGAGCCAGTGTCGTACATGACTTCAAGTCTGGGCACGTAAATAATGCAAAAGCGTGCAGGTTTACAGGCAGAATAGGTTTTGGGCAACAGAGAAACCGGACCTTCATATTGAAAAACTGCTAAATAATGAGATGACAATTGCACAGCTGCTTTCAGAACGTGCGGTATTGTTGGTCCTTCGTTTTTCGCAGATGACAGACGAGGGCAATGCCGACACTTAAGTAAGGATGGCTTTCTAAGCATCCTGGAGCAGAACTTCATTCCAATACCCAGAAGTAAAAGAAACAGTATTGAATATACCTGGTACTTGGTTTTATAATGAGCAACACCACAAATGCACGAAAGCATAATAGCCTCAATGACTCAAAACTATTTGGACAAAAGTGTGTTACATTCAGACTACCAGGAATGAAAACCACACTCTGACCCTCCAGGCTTTTTCTGATGAGGTACGATAAAACTGGTGTGCGGCTCAATGCCAAGAGATACGGGGGGGGGGGGGGGGCGGTGTTAAAAGTTGAAATCAAGAGTGATATTCAGATATTCATGCAAGTAACAAGGGGATACACATACTTGTAATGAAAACCTTTCAACTTAACTTGACTCATAGCTCCTTGGAGTTGACTTCATGAAGGGCAACTGTTGTAAAATTGGCTTGTCAGAAAAAGTGTCGTTCATTAACTAATATTAAGGTAGTGCCTGTGTACTACACACCAACTGAATTTTTTTTTTTCTGTCTGAAAAAAATTGATAACTTGTAATTCAGTTTAAATTGAAATGAGTACAGAATGTTAACCATTAAGAATAAGGACAGATACTATAAAACACCCGGCACTACATTGCAAGAGTAGCTTAATTATGCTAATGAAATAAGCTTTGGGCATGATGTTGGAGTGCTTGTAAAGGTATATCGGCTAAAGCTCATGCAATATTACCGAAAGGTCAAATGTCATAGTCTGTTTGTATGGATTAGTGTCGAACCTTGGCCATATTTGCCTGGCTTGTCTGATTTTCCTTTTGTTGCGACTTTTGCTAGTCGTAACAAAACGTTTAACGACTATTACTATATTTAGAAACACCACAGCACGCATCACAGTCAAACTATCTATCTATTTGAGCCATGCTCTGTGAAACGGGGGCTTAGTGCATCTGCAAAAAGTATCGACTCATGTCAGCCTGGGCAGTTCGGCTGATCAAGGCCGAAACTTTTTGTTATTTGTCAATTTTCTGCTTGTCAAAGGACCAGTGTACTCATGATTCAGTGGGTTGTTAGACTATATGGATTTTATGGATCCCTAATTAGGTGATGTCCTGCCTGGTTCAATGCATCACAGAGATACATTAAGCCCCCTTTCCCTAGAGCTTTACTCATGTATGGAAAACATAATAGACATGAAGGAATTTAATTACATACATGTAAAAGCAAATTTTCATTTTACCTAAAACATTCAGGAATCATCAGAAGGAGCATTAGAAGACGGAATCCTATAGCAATACACATTCGCTGGCAAAGAGTTACGCTCAATGCTGCTTATGATGAAACCTTATTTCTGTTGTCCCCCATAAGCGTTTTACTTAATGCAGCTAATTTTAACTGTTAACCCGTAGGCTGCTAAGTGCGACTCAAGAACCTTTTGCGTACAGTGTAGATCAAGATCAGACTGCACAGAACGTGCAGTCTGATCTTTGATCTACACTGTCCGACGAGGAGTCATGTTTCCCCCTCCCCCCCAAAATACCCTTTGAAATAGCAAACTCTGGGTTTTTACTATCGGCTTGAAGGTTTCATTTCACTTTTTCTTAGCAGGATAAGGGTTAAGTAAGTCAGATAATACTATAAAACAGTAAATAATACCACATCGAGAACTTGAGTCAGGGAGATCCCTAGCCTAATTATGACCGGTTTTGTGGCCTGGAAGACTGGTCTGGTGGCAGCATCGTAGCCTCGCATAAGTCTGTATAATAGTCTTTGTTCTTCGGTCATCTCGGAGTCCGGCAGGTCTTTAAACCTTGAACCGCAGTAATTCTGGTTGTCTACTGCCTCCACTGAAACGAGAAAAATAAACTTTCTTTAAACAATGTGGTTGCTGTTGGCTTTTTTCATGGCATACAACTATCCACTTGCCTTACACTTGCAGACAAAAAATTCTACAGTAGGATATAGCAGTTTTATATGAAGACATTTTGATTTACGGCATTTTTGTTCAAATCCCGCTTAGATGATTTTTCTCTAGGGAGCGATTTATTCAGATATGTTTTAGACATATTTCAGACCTAGTATGTTATTGAGCAGGCTAGTATTGAATTTTAAGATACATCTATACTAGTTTCAGGCGGTTTTCAGCCAGTTTTTAACCCATTCATCCTAATTTTATGAAACTATAACCATTCTTGTATCTTCATGCTAAATGGTGCCTCTAATGGCTGCAAGACTGCACAGATTACGACGGATGAAAAATGCATTTCATGTTTTGGAGGCTTCAAAACAATCGCTGTTGTCGTTTCCGGTTTTATTTTACAGTTTCCTATTAAGCAGTGGACAAATGTTTGACGGATGAGAAAAGGTAGGGGGTTATATATTCTAAATAACTGAGGAAAAAAGGAGAAAGAATTGTTGCTTGTTAAAAGGCAGTTCTCCTTCTCCCAAAGTGTTTAAAGGATAGGGCACCCTAATGGGATTCGTGTAACATCGCCTTTCATCGCCATAATCGTACGGACTCGGCTATGACTCGGGTAATCCGTAATCGAGGCGGGGAACCAGCGTCTATCGGCCGATCGATTACGGATTACCCGAGTCTTAGCCGAATCCGTATGTTCTTTTCGGCGATAAAAGGCGACATTACATGAATCCCATTAAGGTGTCCTATCCTTAAAGACAATAATAGGGACGAAAGATATCATAACTTTGGTTCAATGGCAAACAGAGGTACTCATATTTTTTTATCAATGATTGTATCAGAATAGGTTTACGCCACTTACACTTGGCAAGTAGCCGTTCAAAGAACTGAAGTGGTTCTTCAAGTGTGCGTAACAAGAACAACTGTGATATAGGTTACGTGTGTACCTTGGTACTTCCGTCTTCATGGATTCAGGTTATACAGGTTAAAAATAAATGGGCGACACTCTGGGAAAGGGGCGTTTAATGCATTTCCGTGACGCATTATTCCAAATAAGTCACCATATTATTATGGATCAATAAAATCCACTTTGTCTAAGAACCGACTGAATCAAAGGTTAAACTGGTCCTTTTACATGCGTAGACTGAACCAAGATCAGCCTGCGCTGACTGCGCAGGCTGACCTTGGTCAATACGTTTTGCAAATGCATTAAACACCCCTTTCACAGAGCATGACTCATTAATATAAACTCAAAAAAAGAAAAATTGACATAAATTTCACTCCCGACTAGGACACACCTCCTTAAAAAACCGAAGACACAATTTGAAACGCTCCCTTTACCAAGGACAAGATTTCTTCTGGCGAGGCTATATTCTCCCTCCAGTCAGTAAGTACGTTAATTTGTTCGGCTATCTTAACCACAAATACTTTAAATAGATACGAAAACATCGGTTGCTCTGAAATTAGGCGGTTCGCTTCGAGAGAGGTAGGATGGTAGTTTTAACCCAGGTTATACCACCGACCACTTAAAAAACGTAGAGGGAGTGAGGGGCAGAAACGTCATGCGCTCATGGTATAGCATTAGCATTAGTCGATGTCAAAACATTTTTACTGATACACTGGAATTAATTCTAAAGGTTTAGAGGAAAAGTTAGTCGCAAACTGTCACATTTTCGTGACTGAAATAATGTCAGTCGAAGACTGCAGGAACACTGCATGCCGGTGCCAACTCTCGGCTGCAGTTGCTTGATTTTCAGTGAAAATTCAAAGTCGAAAAAAAAAAGGCATAAATGTGTTTAAAATCTTTGATGGTTATCAGCCCTTGTTGTATATGTTCCCCTTTTTAAAGTGAACAACTTGCTCAAGTTTGACGTAAATATTTTCAGTAACGACAGAGATATTACAAAATGTTAAATTGTCTGATAATGTCAAAGTTTTGCACGACAACGCAGATGACGATGACGCCAGGGCTACGACAATACCTGGACGGTTTTTTTTTTTTCTTTTTCCGAAAACAGCCGGGCAAAATACAAACATCGAAAAAATAGCAAAGAAGTTCAAACTAGTTTATGACTCTCTGACACAAAGGTCAATGGCATTTAAGAAAGCCTTAAACCTTTTTTGATGACCTTCTGTCCATAACATAATATAAACATTCAGATCCATTTCACAGGTTTATACGTTGCTCTCGGCTAGAACAAAGCAAATTATGTTCTGTCTCATTTTTTTCTTTTCAGAATCCTCACATATAATTGGTTTGCAACACGCGAAAAGAGGCATTCGGACATTTGCGTAAATTGTCGTCTCGGACCAGCCTGCGCAGTCTGCGCAGGCTAATCCGAGACGGCACTTTACGACTACATTAGATTTTGTGCTACAGTAGACTTGGAAAAACAGAAAATTACACAAAAACGGAAAGTGTCGTTTCGGATTAGCCTGCGCGGACTGCGCAGGCTGATCCGTGACGACACTTTACGCTAATATCCGAATGCCCCTTTTCGAGTGTTACAGGCCACTTATGCAAAAGCAAAGCCAAAAAGACATTATAAGAATGAGTCACTTCACAGAAAACGGAAATCGGGGAAAAATGTTCTGTTTCTTTTTTTTTCCAGTATGTAAGTGAAAAATAAAGACACAGATATGCTTCAAAAATATATGAATACCAACCCTACGCAGTGCAAATGGGTAACACAAAATATAACAGGAAAATCCCGAATTTTGATGACCCTAAAGAAGAAGGCTT
Source organism: Hippopus hippopus (assembly GCA_946811185.2). Lineage (NCBI taxonomy): Eukaryota > Metazoa > Mollusca > Bivalvia > Cardiida > Cardiidae > Hippopus > Hippopus hippopus. The sequence goes on along the minus strand of OX328104.1, from coordinate 50,458,848 downwards.
TTGTAAACATAGTGGGAATATAACATTTTCTCCTTTTCCCACAATATGCTCTACCCTATCAAAGACAAGTTCCATCATTTGAGTCACATTTGAGTTTTCGTCTGATACAATTTTGATGTAGTCGCGTTCAATATTGTCGTTTGGTGCAGAGATAGAGCCATAAGTTGCGTGGTTTTTAAGACAGGTTAGAGTACACAACGAACATTACCTACACGAATTATTAACCTTTCTCTTGCAAAATGTAGTGAAATGAAACTTTTAAGCTGATACTAAAAAACCAAATTTTGCCATTTCAAAGGGTTTTTTTTTTGGGGGGGGGGGGTATCTTCTTATCGGACAGTGTAGATCCAAGATCAGACTGCACTTTCTGTGCAGTCTGTTCTTGATCTAAATATCCGCAAAAGGTCATTGAATCGCGCTTAGCAGCCTATGGGTTAAAGATACATCCTTACAGCCAGAGAAAAAAAAAACGCTGTTAAAATATGATAGACTGTAGAATGGTTCAGAATTTAGTCAGCTGTGTAAACATAGATAAATTACTGATATATATATGGTGTAAGGGATATATAGATCTATCGGAAATCTTCAATTTAAAACCGGAAACATCAGAAGAATGATTTCTTTGATAGCCTTCAGAAAATCAAATGCATTTTCTATTGATCGTAATCTATGCAGCCTGGCAACCGTTTGGGGCAACATTTCGCATGAAGATGCAAGAATGATGGTAGTTTTATCAAATAAAGATGAAATAAGTTAAAACTGGCTGAAAACGAGTACAGATGTATCTTTAAATATTTAAATATCTAAATCTTAGATTATGAAAGTGGAATGATCAAATGATGTATCGGTCTTATCTGCAATTAATCTAATCATCTCGTTTATCAGCCCATTTATTGGTAACCATTAGCATACTAATGAGAATTTCTGCGTCTCTTCTTTCAATACCATAGACAACACGAGAAGCTCAAATTTGTGAACGATGTAGATCTAGATCAGACAGCACAGAATCTCTGATCTACACTGCCCACTGCTTTATTCTAGATTTTGAATGAACGGTCTCTTGGTTTTGCAGCAGAACTGAATTATTTTGTTGTCATGAGGAAATGCAGTTTATATAGTCAGTAAGGAAAGAATTATGAAACAGAATATAAAATATTGTGAGGAAAAAAGAGCAGTTGCTTGTTAGATGCAATCGCCTCTCTCTCTCTCTCCACCCTTTGGTTTCAAGATAAATTTAAAACAAAATTGAAATATTCTTTTCCTTAACGATACATCCTTACAGCCAGAGAGAAATAATAAACACTGTTAAAATTTGATAGACCGTAGAATGATTCAGAACTTATTCAGCTGTGTGAACATAGATGAATTACCGGTATAATATGGTGTAAGAAGTAAGTACGAATATTGAACATCTTCGATTAAAACCGGAAACGTCACAACAGTGATTTATGTAATGGCATCTAGAAAATGAAATGCGTTTTCTAACTGTTTTAATCTATGCAACCTTGCAACCGTCAAGGGCAACTTTTGGCATGAAGGCACAGAACTTGCAGTCTGTTCTCTGATCGATACCGTCCGCATGCTCAGTCAAGCCTATAAGATAAAAGCCTACCCCAGTTTCAGTAGATTGCATTTTCAGCCGTCAATAGAGGTCGCGGTAAACGTTTAAGCGCCGCTGGGGAAAACACGGGCCTTTGAGGACGGCATAGATCAAGATCAGACTGCACAGAACGTGCAGTCTGATCTTTGGTCTACTACCGTCCGCTTGGTCAGTCATCGGATAAAAGCCTGTCTGAGATTCAATGAATCATATTTTCAGCCGCTATAAAAGAGGTCGATTTTACATAAGCCTTACTCTGTGAATAGGGGTTAATGCATCTGCAGAAAAAAATCTACCCATGTCAGCCTGCGCATTCCATACAGGCTGACATTGGTCGAAAATTTTTACTATGAGTAAATTTTCTGCAAGTTAAATGGTCATTCTACCTCCAGTTCCAATCGGTTGTTAGAATAAATAGATTTTAGGGATCCATAATTATCATGATAACTTGCTTGGTATAATACATGACGGTGATGCATTAAACCCCCTTTTGCCAAAGCATGGCTCATATATTTGGCGCTGTAAGGGTTAAAATTCATTTTCAGCACTATTCGCGAAAACAGGGGGCTTTGCAGACAGTATAGATAAGGATCAGACTACAGTAAACCTGCAGTCTGATCCTTGAACCATACCATCTGTTTGCTAAGCCCAGGCTATCGTATGAACACATTTCTGAGTTTTAATGGGTTGCATTTTCCACCGTCGACACAAGTCGACTCTGTATATTTTACACTGAAAGGCTACTAAGCGAGACTCAGGGACCTATTGCTGACAGTGAAGATCAAGATCAGACTGCACAGAAGTGCATTCTGATCTTGAATCTACACTGTCCGATAAGGAGATATCTCTCCACCCCCACCCCCCCCCCCCCGAAAAAAAAAGAAAACTTTAAAATAGAAAAAAAAAATGGGGTTTTTTTACCATCGGCTTGAAAGTTTCATTTCACTTTTTCAACAGGATAAGAGTAAAACGGTCATGTACATGAATTTTGAAAGTGTTAACCCTTAGGCTGCTATGCGCGACTCAAGCACCCTTTGCGGCCAGTGTAGATCAAGATCAGACTGTAGAGTCTGATCTTGAATCTACCGTGGCCGATAAGGAGATACCGCCCCCCCTCCCCCCGGGGGGGAAAAAAACTTTTAAAATAGCAAAATTCGGGTTTTTTACTGTTGGCTTGAATGTTTCATTTCACTTATCTAGCAGGATTAAGAGTAAAACGGTCATTTACATGAATTCTCCATACATCTAAGGAAACTGCCCTTTTCAACCCTGCTGAGTTAATAGTTCTAGGTAATCAAATCTTGAGAATCTCGAGTCTCTGGATCGTATGTCTTAACCCTTAGGCTGCTTAGCGCGACTCACTGACCTTTTGCGGACAGTGTAGATCAAGATCAGACTGCACAGAACGTGCAGTCTGATCTTGGATCTACACTGTCCGATTAGGACATATTCCCCCCCCTCCCCCCAAAAAAGAACTTTGAAATAACAATATTTGGGGTTTTTTTACGATCGGCTTGGAAGAAACATTTAATTTATTTAGCGGGATAAGCCGGATTGACACCTCTGGGGGTTTAATTAGTTAGTTGCTTTTGCGGATAGTGTAGATCAAGATCAGACTGCACAAAACATACAGTCTGATCTTGGATCTACACTATCCGTCGCTATGCAAAATGTTCTGATAAAACTAGCCTTGAAATTGCAATGTCTGCCCTTTCTTATATTGATTGATAGTGCCATTTTCATTTAACGGCGTATATGATAAATTCTTCTAACGGACAGATTTTTTAAAAACTTTGCATATACAAAGATCATCATGTCTCTAGGAGATTACAGTAAAAAGAGAAGTGGGTCACCGTGCTCGTTTCTGAGAAATTTGCCTTTGAAAAGGGTATATACAGGGTATATAAAATTCGATACACATAGGTCTGTTTTCGCTCACTGGTTGTTTGAATAGTGCTTTGCACCGCTACTAATATTCTTTAAGTCACATCTAGGCGACAGGTCACTTATTCATGTATTACCTGGGTTTCATCAGCACTGGGCCGGGCTCTGAAATGTTTTGCCAGAGGACACGGTCTGTAAGATGAGTATTATTAGTTGTACAGTCAGGTGGCAGGGGACTTGGAAACTTGTTCACAGCTGTGGTGAATCATGTCGCCACGAGCCGAACGAATTTATTATACTGCAACGTGTAGTCAGCCAAATTTCCCTGTTTTATGGTGTTAAAAATTGAGTACGCTGACGAAATAGAATTTCCCTTCTGATTGCCCCAGCTCAATGAAAAATGACGTCACTGCAACCTTGGTAAAACGTGCAGTTTGGAGCATAAGCTTGATGATTTCACTGCGATAGATATTCGTCGTATTTTTATGGATTTATGGATTTAAACAGTTTTAAGGTAAGTAACTATGCATTTTAATGATTTGTTGGCAAAGTAAACGACCATTAGTTGCCTCAAACGACCATTAGGTTATTTGTTTTACGTTATGCTCAATGTATGAGTTTCGACACTTCACAATTTGCATACCTGACGTATGGTAGGGATGGCTCGTTTTAACCTCCGTGTATTTGTTTTAGAATGACATCAAACTATAATACATGTAAAGTTCTATATTAATATATTTTCAAAAATAATCCATTCTTTCCGTTTTAATGACAACCATCAAGGGAAACTAGTAATAATATGGTGCAGGCTACTCAGTATGTTTGTCTTGTGGGCGGCTCGTATCTACCGATCGACGCCTCCATATTGGATGTTGTGTTGAAAGTGTAGTCATGTATACCGGGCTCCCGAAAGGGAAACTGCTTTTACGTTGGTTTTGCCAGTGGACATGATATATATGTTCGGGGCATATTATCCAATCAGATCACGAGAAATTTCTTTGCAGTATAATAATGAACCAAGTACCCCTGGCTTCGTACTAAACCTACAATCCAATCAATTAGCCATGCAGGAACCCCGTCTTGCAAAAAAATTTAATCCAATTTCTTACCTTTGAGCATGTTCTGTAAAAAAAAGGGTTTAATGCGTCTGCAAAAACATATCGACTACCGCTATCCACGTAGGCTGATCTAGGTGGAGACCTTTTGCTATTGGTCAGTTTCCCGCATGTCAAAGGACCAGTGTACTTTGTTATTCAGTCGGTTGTTATACAAAATGGATTTTATGGAGCTTTGTATCATGCATCACGGAGATGCCTTAGACCCCTTTTTGCCAGAACATGACTCATTTATAAACTGATTTATTACTCAAACTTGTATATATGGATCATACAAATGTAGACTAACATTTAGCATAATCAAAACCAGATACTAGGATGCAAGTCTGACAGATGCTTTGACTTTGATAGCTCTACCTTCCATTAGTTTTACTAGACCATCAATCATCTCCATTGAGTATTGCAGACAGACATATATTACAGGTTGTCGAAAACTGAAGAGTCTGTCTTCTCGAAGGTGTAAGTTACTCCTGTGTTTTTTTTTGTAACGTGTGTGCAACATGGGTGGGTCACTTCCACTGCGAATGAATAAACAAGAAGTATCTTTTAAGCCCTATCCTGCTAATTAACTAAGATGAAATTTACTTTTCGATAATAAAAACGCTAATATTGCTATTTCAAAGTTATGTTTTGGGGATTAATATCTCCTTATCGGACAGAGTAGATCCAAGATCAGACTGCACGTTCTGTGCAGTCTGATCTTGATCTACACTGTCCGCAAAAGGTCAGTGAGTCGCGCTAAGCAGCCTAAGGGTTAAAAAAGATAGACGATGTAAATCTGTCCTCCAATCGTCCAACATGGGCCTTCAAAATAAACAGGTCCACATAATGACCAATCGCAAATATCTATTTATTCATTCGAATACATCAATAAAAAGAAGTAGGCCATTAGCCACCGCATTCAAGTACGCCGAAAAAGTACTAGAACACTATTTTCTTTTTTTTTTTGTAGAATACGTTAGTCTTTGACATATGATTGTACGTGTCGGAATTTGTAACAAAAGTAGTGCTTGGTACGACTGGTGGAGTAGCTATAAGAAATTCAAATAAAGAATCGCGGATTGGAGAGAATACTTGCTGTAAATCTGTCAGCTCGACGTTGCTAAATAAGTCATGTGAAACGTTGCCAATTGTAAAAACCCAAATGTTGCTACCTCAAAGTTATCTTTTAGGGGGGAAAAAATCTCCTTATCGGAAAGTGTAGATCAAGATCAGACTGCACGTTCTGTGCAGTCTGATCTTGATCTACACAGTCCGCAAAAGGTCCTGGAGTCGCGCTCAGCAGCATAGGGATTAAAGAGGCACAGTGAATGGCTCTATGTTTCGCTACAGTCTTTAACAATAACTGTCTCTTATTGTACGGTCGATCCAAGCGTTATTCGCTGAAAGAAAAAAAAAACTAGGTCAACAGTTGCCAGGTCACTTTATCCTTTGCTTACTTTTTATCTGGTTTTAAAATTCATTTTTCTGAAAGCGACTAACATTTGGTTCGACCGTAATGTAATAGATTGTAATCTTCACTGTAATTACTATACTTTTAAATGGTATGAGTTAAATTCAAATGCATTTTGACATCGGCATTGTTTATTTTTGCCAGATTCTGGACCTGTAAGTAGTTTTATTGAAGTTTATGATTTGTGAATGCACTAGCTGCTTTCACATTATATGAATATCTGTTACTAATCCATCTTATAAAGGAAGTCAGAAAGTCATCTTTCTTTTTTCTTTCCCCACATTTATCATTAAGAAGAAACCATCACCTGAGAATGACAAATATTCCCTGCTCTCTCCGTGTCAACAGGTTATCATCCACATTACATTGATCTGTTTGCGTGGATCTTGATGCGTCAAAAATGTCTGGGCCGCATTTACAAGCCTACAAACCTAGCTAGATTGCATTTTAATTCTTGAGAAATCGTTATATTTCAAAGTAACACAACCCTAAGGCTGCTAAGTGCGACTTAAGGACCTTTTGCATATAATGTAGATCAAGATCTGACTGCACAGAAATCAGATTGCACTTTCTGTGCAGTCTCTTCTTGGATCTACACTGTCTAAAATGGAGATATCCCCCCTCCCCCCTAAAAAAACAAACAAAAAACCCTTGAAATAGCACAATTTGGGTTTTTGATATCGTCTTGAAAGTTCCATTCAACTTATTTAGCAGGCTAAGGGTTCAGCAGTCTACTCGCACATTATGAAGACGCATGAAACCCTCTTTTGCCAATGCGCCAGTCATTAACCCTTAGGCTGCTAAGCGTGACTCAGTGACATTTTGCGGACAGTGTAGATCAAGATCAGACTGCACAGAACGTGCAGTCTGATCTTGGATCTACACTGTCCGATAAGGAGTTGTTATTCCCCATAACATAACTTTGAAACAGCAATATTTGGGTTTTCACTTCCGAATTAAAAACTTAATTTTAGTTATTCAGCAAGGATAAGGGTTATTGTAAAGTAGAACAAATTTAACCCTTATCCTGCTAAACAACTTCAAATGAAACTTTCAAGCCGACTGTAAAACCCCAATTTTTTGCTATTTCGAGGTTATTTTTTAGGGAAAGATATCTCCTTATCGGACAGTGTAGATCCAAGATCAGACTGCTCGTTCTGTGCAGTCTGATCTTGATCTACGCTGTCCGCAAAAGATCAGTGAGTCGCGCTTTGCAGCCTAAGGGTTAAATAACGGATGAAGCTTGGATAAATTTCTGGCGAGGAAATAGTTGACTTGGCTAGTGAAATATCAATCTGTTATGTTAAAATCTGGGATTTTTCTTTTGCAAACAGTTATTTTCGAATGTTAAATCAAATCAGAACGTGAACGGTATATCTGCTACGCAAATTAACTTTGACATAAATTGTCTTTAAATAATGAGGAATTTCCCGTCATAAATCATTCATTAATTCAATAATTCAAGGCAACATGACCACCTAATCGTCCTTTCTATCTCTCTCTCTCTCTCTCTCTCTCTCTCTTTCTGTTCTTTTTGTAATTTTTGTCAGTGAACAAAGTAAAAAAAAAATCATCTGACTTAAACAGAAACAAAATATTTCGGCTTATCAGACAGTTGGTCTAGTAATTGAGATTAATAATGCTAATAATAAAAGGCCACGTTAAAACTGTCGTTGAAAGTTCGGCCATTTTAATTGTACGTACGTCGGCCTATATTGGAGCGCTCTCTGTCTCTCTGATCATCTCTCTCTCTCACTCTCTCCGATCATCTCTCTCTCTCTCCGATCATCTCTCTCTCTCTCTCTCTCTCTCTCTCTCTCTCTCTCTCTCTCTCGCTTGCTCGCTCGCTCGCTCTCTATTTATTTATAAGCATCACGGACCATGAAACAAATTAGAAATTAAAATTGACCGTAAAAACTTTTAGAACTCTTCCAACATTTAACTTCACATTGATTTAATGTATTGCTTAAGCGTGTACAAATAAACTACTTCAAGGCTTTCAGGGATGGAGCAATTCGTGATTAATTAAATTCTTGGAAATTAAAGACCCAGTGATAGATTTATGCCTCTCCTTTAGGGAGGCCTAATCAATCTTGTGTGAGAACTTTGCATTGAGAATTTGACAATCACAGAGAAACCTCAAGTAAAGCCAAAAGTTTAAAACATGTAAGGAACTGATATGAATGGTCTTTTATCAAAATGACTGACTGTTACTCCTTAACTTTTTACTAAACGACAAAATTTTAGACTAGTCCAAATTTAAAGCACTTGCAGATGACAAAATAAACATAACTCAAAAATTAAAATTTGTTTCTAGCAGGGTAGAAAACATTGAGGGAAAAGGAGAAAATGCTGGTCACCAGCATTTTCTCTTTTCCCCACAATGTTTTCGAAAGGATTCTATCTCAGGGTCTTGAAAAACCAGGGATTGTTTGGTAAAGGGTTTACCTGCTAAATATGTAAAATGAAACTTTTCAGTCGATAATAAAATCCTGAATGTTACTATTTCAAAGTTACTGTTCTTTTTTAGGAGGGGGGATTTTATCTCCTTATCGGACATTGTAGATTCAAGATCGGACTGTACAGAAGGTGCAGTTTGATCTTAATCTACACTGTCCAATAACGGTCTTTGGCAGCCAAAAGGATTAACTTAGTACTTTACAAAAATGAATATTTATGTCTCTATAAAACAAAATGAAAAAACAAGACAATATCTAAAATAATGGGAGAAAAGGAGAAATTTACTTACGCTAATGCTTCTTTTCGCAAAATATTTTTATGCATTTTTTGACGGTTATTTCTATTTTGTGCTTTTGTTTTTCACTAATGTCTGTTCTTATGTCAGCCAATACAGTAATTTGTTAGAAATCGCCGCCTGTTTCCTTTCGCCCACGGCATGAAACAGATATCAACCCTTAGGCTGCTAAGCACAACTCAAGGACCTTTAGCGGACAGTGCAGATAAGATCAGACTGCACAGGACGTGCAGTTTGATCTTGGATCTACACTGTCCGATTTGGAGATATGTTTTTCCCCGAAAAATAACTTTGATATAGCAACATTCAAGTTTTTAACATGGTTTTACTATCGCCTTCATAGTTTCATTCTTTTTATTTAGCAGGTTAAGGGTTAATTCCGCAAAACTATTTTGGGAACCGAGACTACCGTATATAGTTTGGCCACTTTAACGATTAATGACAGGAAATCGATTTAATTGGTGGAATTAAGACAATTTTGACAGTCGCAGACAATTTCCGCAAACAAAATTGATCAGCGACTTATGTGCGAAGAATCTAGGTCATCTGGTCAGCGCAACCTCTTGGTCATTCTTTTAAAGTGACAATAGCTGCCAAAAGTAAACAAAGAGGTTGTTAAAATGCATTTGAATTTAAACCATATTATTTAAAAGTATGTAAATTATTGTGAAGATGCCAATTTGTAATTGAACGGTCGGTCCAAGTGTTAGTCGCTAGTAGAAAAATTATTTTTAAAATAAGGTTTAAAGTTGCCAGGTCACTCTATCTTTTGTTTAGTCAGTTTTGCCTGTTTTTAAAATTCATTTTTTATGCCAGCGACTAACACTTGGACCGACCACACGATAACAGATCGTCGTCTTTATAATATTTTCCATATGATTCAAACTTGAATACATTTTAACACCTGTACCTGTTTCGGGCAGCTGTTGGGCTTTAAGGGATTACCTCTCTACCACTCGACAAAAATTTAGCCTTGTCCACATTGATTGGCTCGGTTTGTATGGAGTTTAAAGTTTTGCCTTACACCAGACAGTAAGAAAAAAGCGGTGACAAAGGAAAAGTGAGTTGAAAGTTGACAGCTGCAAGACAAAAGTGTGTTTTGCCCAGGAGCTTTAATCTCCGTCCTGAGCCACATTTGCGAAACTGAAGAAGGAATGAGTATGAACCCCCTTCCCTTCAACTGTTATAAGATTGCAACAACAGACTCTGGCTGACGTTACGTCCCATGCTGTCCCTCACCGTTCTTTACAGAGTTACGTATCGTGAATAAAAGCGCGTTGTTAAGCCAAAGTCACTGTCGAGGGTATTCGACAGCTGAAAGACGAAATTATGTGATTGCCTAAGAGGTTTTACCCTGCGCCCTGAAACAAATTTGCACAACTTAAAAGAGTGGAATAAGCTTCCTTCCTTCAACCCCCCCCCCAAAATGGCATCCTTCGACAATTTCAAAATTGCAGTAACAGCTCTGGTTGACATTATGTAACCCTGCACGAACCGCTGGGATTTAGGCAGCTTCAACAACGATAGGGGACCTTCTTAAGTTGACCTCTGTCGAATCCTGTACCTCACCGTTTCTCGCACGGTACCTTTCGTCAATGACAACTTGTTGCTGCTCCATAATAAAGGGGGGGGGGGTTGTTTCATACTGTCCTGTAACTTATAATACGTGAGTTTTGATAATATGTCTTTTGAACTACTGCAAATTTATAATAATCTGATAATCTACAATAAAATTGTACCATGCTTTGTGGACAGGAGGTTTGATGCATTTGCAAAAAAGTAGTGACCCAGGTCAGCCTGCGCAGTCCGCATATGCTGACACTGGGTCAAAACCTTTTGCTATTAATGAATTTTATGCATGTCAAAGGTCAATTTTATCTCATAATTCAGCCGGTTGTTAGACCAACTGGAATTTATGGATCCTAAATTATGTTATGTTATGTTTGATACTAGTATTATAGATAGCAGACGTGCATTAAAAACCCACTTTTCCAGAGCATCATTCAATTTCATGTAAGATTTGGAATGTACTGATAGATATATTTCATTTTTTTTGTTTATGCGTTGCGCACAAAAAGTCAACGCCTTACTTCAGATTCACAGTCTAAGTATACTGCCGTTTCCAATATGTCTTACATTACGAAAGCCAGTGACGGAGAAAATTGTAGTTAATATGTACATAAGTCCTCACAACTCCACAGTAAATCAGTCGGGGAAAATTGTCCCCATAACGTCCTAGGGTAATTAATTCTATATTGATTGGTTTTGGCCAGAAGTTCAAGTTACGATAAAGCTAGTTTTGTGATAAATGCAAGAATTCTTTAAACAGTCGACAAATGATAAATCGGTCTTTGAATGAATGTAACTTGTAGATGCTTGTTTATCTACGCGGGTTGTTCCCAAAGTTGTGAGACTGCTTTGATAAAATGACATCTACAGGTCCAATTTTATCCAGGATATGACCATAATAAAAAGCACATTTGGTGAATATGTAGAAAATTTCATTAAAATAGGACTAGCCAATTAATCGCTACAAGCAAATGAAAATACAATGGTAACTCGACATGGAGCAGTCTGACGACGTTAGGCAAAACCTTCACAGCCATGATATATTTCGCATTCTGTGAATTACACCTTCCAACCCGGTGTGTGTCCATTATACTGTCATCCCCGTCCTTAAATCTTTGGTGCCACTGAAACACGAGTGCTCTTAAACACATTGATTTAGTTTTATTGCGTGAAATGGATCTATACGTCTCTGTAGGAGTCATTCCTATGTTTGAACAATGTTTTATCACGGCTCGGTGTTCAGTTTTCGACGTTCATGTCGGTGTTTTTGTCTCCAATTTAAGTCGCCTGTTTTTGGGTTTCTGTAGCCGTTGTAAGTGCTATGACGTCAATGTTTTGCACGTAAATTAAATAAACATTCATTTGATGTCGCAAAAATCAGAAGATATAAACACAATATCCAATATCAAAACTTTCAGAACACCCTTTTTTTTAAGATAGTTTTTGGTAACATTATTCATTCAGCTCTATGTATCTATAACATAACCAATTAGGGTGTTCTCCGAATTATTATGGAAGTCCGCGAATTATAAATCAGTGTTTGAATGAACAAATGCTTTAACCAAAGCAAAGAATCGGTTTTGGGTAATATGGAAACGTTATAGAAAATTGCATATTACAAAAAATTGCACCTTTTCCAAAAAAGATTTCAGTCTCTTTTGCCATACGTTAAAACGGTCGTGATTTGTGAAATCAGCTAAAATGTTAAGACAGACAGTTTCGAATTTGGAAATGATACGGACCACGCTCTGTGAAAAGTGGTCCTAATGCATCTGCAAACGATGTCGTCCCAGGTCAGCAGTTCGCCCAGGCTGATCTGGGCCGAAACTGTTTACTAACGGTCAATTTTCTGCTTAAATCTTCGCTTTTAAACCGGAAACGTCAGAACAGCGATTTCTTTAATGGCCTCCAGAACAACGAAAAGCGTTTTTTTTTTAATCGGTCATAATTTATGCAACCTTGCAACCTTCCAACATTTGGCATAAAGATACAGGAATGATTATGGCTTGATAAAATAAAGTTGAAATGGGTTAAAAAAAAAAACAGGCTGAAAACGAGTATAGATGTATCTTTAATATATCTTCAAGATATTCTCGTTAAAAAAGATAATTACATAACGTGTACCTGTTAACTCTTAGGCTGCTAAGCGCGACTCACTGACATTTTGCGGACAGTGTAGATCAAGATCAGACTGCACTTGGATCTACATTGTCCGATAAGGAGATATTATTCCCCAAAACACAACTATGAAATAGCAATATTTAGATTTTTACTATCGAAATGAAAACTTCTTGTTGGTTATTTAGCAGGATATGGGTGAAGAAAAAACTTCACTCTCCTCAACTTTTCATCTAGGAATGGCGCGAATGACCAGGTTGTTTGTTTATAATCTAATCCGGTTTTTCCATTTAGCCATTCAAAGAATGGGATAATCGAATTCCCTGGCTTTGATAATGTGACAAATAATCAGCGGTAAAGAGCTGAAAGGATTTAGGGCACTGAGTAACCAGCCGTGGGTGGTTTGTTTCTCTGAACGGGATTCTCTGCCTTTTTCTAAAGTATATGAGTCACGCTTTGTGAAAAAAGGGCTTCATGCATTTGCAAAAAGTATCGACTCATGGATCGAAACTTTCTGCTGCTATTAAATTTTGTGCATTTCCAAGGACTTCTCTGCTTCGAGATCAGCATGACTCATATATATCGATGGCAAAAACCACTGTATTGGCCTTTGGCGTGACTTGCTTGGTATGACGTATCACGGAGATGCATTTTTACCCCTTTTTAACCCTTAGGCTGCTAAGCGCGACTCACTGACCTTTTGCGGACAGTGTAGATCAAGATCAGACTGCACAGAACGTGCAGTCTGATCTTGGATCTACACTGTCCGATAAGGAGATATTATTCTCCAAAACATAACTTTGAAATAGCAATATTTGGGTTTTTACTATCAAATCGAAAACTTTGTTTTAGTTATTTAGCAGGATAAGGGTTAAAGAGCAAGACTCACATGTTTCTCGGCAAAAGTCTATTTCTTTATGGCTTTCTGAGGCTTCGTAAAGACTGCACTGGGGCTCAAAAGATTAGTCCTCTGCTTTAGGGTCGTTAAAACAGTGAATTGCTTGTTAAAGATACATCCATACCCCTTTTAGCCAGTTTTTAACCCATTTCATACTTATTTTCAACAAACTATAATGATTCTTGTAACTTCATGCCAAATATTGCCCCTTACGTTTGCAAAGTTGCATAGATTACGACCGATAGAAAATGCATTTCATTTTCTGGAGGCAATCAAAGAAATCACTGTTGTGACTTTTCCGGTTTATAAACGAAGAATTTCCGATAAATGTACATGTATTTATCCCTTACACCGTTTACATCGGTAATTTGTCTATGTTTACTCTGCTGACTAAATTTCGAACCATTCTACAGTCTATCTAATTTTTTACAGCTTTTTTTTTCCTGGCTGTAATGATGTATCTTTAAATGGTTGTCTATTTTATCCAGCCATACTCTCATAAAAGCAGAAAAAATTTGTTCCAACGAGACACATATCATTTTATCTGCATATCTTCCCCAACTTCAGGTTTGATTCTCGCTCTAATGGACTCATTAGAGCCGTATTGTGTTGTTTCTATCGGGAAATACCGTTTATTGAAGTTTTGTGCACTAGATTTTGCATTGACTCTTGGGAACTGGTTTTATACAAAACCAATCAGTTAAGCTAAAAACCGTTCTGATGGATATTTTTCTTTACATATTTTTTAACCCTTTGACTGCTAAGCGCGACTCAAGGATCTTTTTGTGAACAGTGAAGATCAAGATCAGACTGCACAGAATGTGCAGTCTGATCATGTATGTACACTGTCCGATAAAGAGATACTTTTCACTAAGAAATAACTTTGAAATCGCGACATTTTGGTTTTTACTATCGGACCTGAAAGTTTCATTTCACTTTTTTAGCAGGTTATGGCCATTGGGTTAAGTTCTCTGATAGTTAACTTTTTACTAAGCCATCAAATGTCTGCAAATTACTTGTACCTATGTTTAACGAAAGTTTACCTCCGAACCTACAACTTTGACTTTTTGCTGCAATTTTCTCTAAACCGCTCCAACGCAATAGGCAAAATTAGAGGCTTCTGCGGACAGTATACATCAAGATCAGACTGCACAGAACATGCAGTCGGATATGGTGTCTATACCAGCCACTTTTTTACTCAAGGCTTCGAGATAATTTTTTCTGAGATTCAGAAGACTGTGTTTTCAGCCATTGAAAGACCTCGAGTTTATATATTTCACGGTATTGAAACAAAATATATTAAATTATAATATATTATTTAATTGCGCAGGGTGACCTGGGTCGATCCTTTTTGTAAATGCAAATATGAGGTCCTTTTTCACAGAGCATGGCTCATATATTTACAGGTTCCAAATATAATGTAGGACGACAAGTTCAATGTCCAAGATAGATGCGATTATCATGTAGACTACATGACTGTGTTGCTTGTCTCAAGAATAAAGTATAATCAATATACAGAGAGAAGATAGATGCACTTTTCATTGGAGAGAGACAGGGGAACCACAAAATAGACCGCACATTGCTGTTGATATTATTATCTAACGACCAACAGCCCATTCGGCAAACCTCGGTTGATCCGTTGGGTAAGTCCCTCTGCTGTATCACGTAGCTTGATATACACCTACACGGAAGATTTCTTCGCCGGAAATACACCGCTTTACCGTTCTTAAATCGTAATACTCCACATGCAAAAAGAAAACACTAGTAGCAATTTTCCCTCCGAATCTTTCTGAATATATTTCCATTGACAAACATTTTGCACATTTACTATCTAACTTGGTCTATCAATTCCGTAGGCATTTTTAACGACAGGTTGCTCATCGCCGTGGCTGTTGTTGCCTTTGCTAGTCGATTTACATGAGAGCCGCCATGTTCAAATCATGTGACTGGCAGTAATGGAAACCCTCTTGATACAGACAAGGTTAGGTATGGAATCGGCCAAGTTTTTACGATTGCCAACAGCCTAAAAAGCCAACAGCACTGAATGCAGGCAATAGACTTGGAGTCTGAAATTGCTAATACTATATGAGCTATTCTCTGTGGAAAGTGGGTTCTATGCATCTCCAAAAAAATTCGACCCATGTCAGCCTATGCAGTCCGCGCTGGCCGACCTGATTTACCCTTTTTGCTTTTTGTAATTTTTCTGCATGTCCAAGGACCATTCCACCTCAATGTTCAGCAGGTTGTCAGCCAATATGGATTCATAATTATGTGACAACTTGCCTTGATGCATTATACCCCCCTTTTTGCCGGTGCATGGCTTATAATGGCCTGCAACACGCGAAAAGGGACATTCGGACATTTGCGTAAAGTGTCATCCCGGATGTCTACTGAAGGACAAAATCTAATGTAGTCGTAGAGTACCGTCTCGGATTAGCCTGCGCGGACTGCGCAGGCTGATCCGAGACGACACTTTACGCAAATGTCCGAATGCCCCTTTTCGCGTGTTGCAAGCCATATACACTTTATGTACTGGTCGAAGGCATTTTCATAATTGGTAAATCAGGCAAAGGTCTAGGTATCTAGGGGTTGCAAACTCAAATCCCAGTTCTCCAAAACTCTTTGCAGGGATTGATAAGAGACCTTCCCTTTTGGATTAATTCCTCGCTAACCACTGAAACTTTTTTAGCGATATTTTAACTGTGCAGCCTGGTCTTATTCTAAGTGTCCCATTGTGTTTCGTCTAAGATGCTAAAAGTTTAAAAGAATGAATGAATGGTGTTTTATGACACATCGATATCTAATAAGCAATTGCCACATGTCCCCACAATTTTTTTTTAACTACCCACTTTAGGAGTTTCAAAAATGGTAACTATAGAGTGGTACAGTATTTTGTTAAAGATATTCTCCTTGTTTGATGACAAATTGAATCACAGAAGGGAGTCATAACACTTTCTCTCAAATAAACACTTCTAATTTCCCCGGAGACGTTTCTCAAACGTTGAAATTCAATTCTAAATGCCTGATTCGCCGTTTTCACTTAAAACTTGCCTGTCTTTCCTGTCGCCTCATTGTATCAAATGTGAATAATCAATTCTTACGGGATGTTTGACTGTTTTGTAGAAAACTTCATTTAACCCTCTAACACACAATCCAAGGTTTTGTAAAACCCTGAAGAAGAAAGCCTTTGAAAAGATTGTGGGAAAGGAGAAAATGCTGGTAACCAGCATTTTCTCCTTTCCCACAATCTTTTTCTTAGCCTTTCAAGACAAATTCTCCCAGTAGAGCCACAATGAATTTGGCGTCTGCTAATGCTTTCAATTTCAACTGGTCTAAAATTTTGTCATCTGGTATTCAACGTTGCCTTTTTGCAGTTCTGCATATAATTTAAGAAATTAGTATGAGATGGCTGCTCAGTCTTGACATGCCAGGCAGGCAATCAGTAGACAATGTTTTGTGTTTCGCAGTAGAGTACTCTGGAAAATATGTCGACCAACCTCAGTTCCTTTCTTATTATCCTATATTTTTTTCAAGACATTTTCAGAGTTTTTTTTTTTTTTTTTTTTTTTTTTTTTTTAAACAATGCAATAAAAAAAATATTTTTCGGTTTTTTTTGGGGGGGGGGTTAAGGGGGAGAGCATATGCTAGCATTGCTGTAATGTTAAATATTAGCAAAATAAAGTCCTATGGTTGCTGCAAATGTATAGTTCAAAATCCATCCGAACGAATACAACGATATCGTTCTATATACAGCAAAGGTATATGAGACTATCTGATTCATGTGACATCTTCAATCCAATGCTATTGCACTACGGATCATTTTATTTGATTTGCTTGTTTCAAAGCTAAGTACACTCAGGAAGTTTTGGAATGCAAACCAACATTTCACTCTTTCCCACCATGTTTTCAGTCTTTTCAAAGAGAGATTGCACCATTTAAAACATGTTTTGTTTGTAGTCTGCAAATGCCTTCAGTTTTGACAAGTATTAGTATTATGACGTCTGGTGAAGCCTTGAAGATTCAAATTTCAACAGTCTAATTTGATTCCAACGATATTTTCTGACTTAATAAAAAGCTTCCAATAAATACTTTATGAATAATAAACCTAAACAAAAACACCTGGGTCCGAATTCACCAACCATTCTTAAGAACATTCTTAGTCTAGTTCTCAAGAACTCTGTACATTTGAAAGCAACACACCTTCTGATTGGCTAAACCATTTTAAACCAAATGGTTTAGCCAATCAGAAGTTGTGTTACTTTCAAAATTCATAATTAGACCAACAATAGTCTTAAGAATGCTTGATGAAATGGAACCCTGAGTAGCACTTGAACGATACATCCTTACAGCTAGAGACAAAAAAATGCTGTTAAAACTTGAAAGTGTGTAGAATGGCTTGGGTATGTAAACATAGATAAATCACCAATATGTATGGTGTAAGAGATGGAACAAAACAAGGGATTTATCCCCATTCAAAACCGAAAACGACAACAGCTATTGCTTGGAAGGCATCAAAAACATGAAATGTATTTTCTATCCGTAACACGTAATCTGTTCAATTTTGCAGCCATCGGGGACAAAAATTGGCATGAAGATACAAGAATGGTTATTGTTTTACAAAATAAGGATAGAATGTGTTAAAAACTGGCTGAAAATATTCTGAAAACGTGTAGAGATGTATCTTTAATGTATAAATCGCCTCGATCTGAATTTCGTCCCTGGGGTCAATATACTTAGAACACTGTCTGTCGTAGCTTTGCATGTTGACCATATAATTTTCCTGCCAAAAGGACACGGAGAATCGGTCAGCCTTTGTCATAAGTGGATTCCTCGATTAACTTGGCATTTAAAGCTTTGTCTAGTACCAGGTTAAAACTATCATCATGCAGGCTAATTTTGATCTATTGAAAAATGTTCACGTGGCAAAAAAAAGAACCTTTCAAAGATAGGAAGGTATCTATTTTGAATGCCATGGAATATATGACTTAGAATAAACAATTACTCAGTTTTCCCAAATGAATTGTAAAAGTGTCTTCTGCAGTGACGTAAAAACTTGTACTGTCATGGGTTTAATCCTTGCATCTCATAAATTTCATGATATCTCCTTTTATATTTGGACGACATACGGAACATGACGATCATAATAGGGGTCTTTTTTTTAAGAAAAAGAAAATTTAACTCTTTACTAAACGACAACACTTAAAATTGTCCAAATTGAAAGCATAATGCAGGCGAGAAATTGAATGTGCTTCAAACGTTGGAATTTGTCGTTGAAAAGGGTAGAAAATATTTTGAGAAAAGGAGAAAATGCTGGTTACCAGCATTTTCTCCTTTTCCCAAAATGTTTTCAAACGCTTTCTTCCACAGGTCGTAGCAGTCCATTATAGGTCGTCGCAGAAAACCAGGAAAGGGTGTTGTAACATTAACCCTTTGCTGCACAGTCCCGAATTTCAAGGACTCTGAAGATGAATCCTTTGAAAAGATTGAGGGAAAAGGAGAAAATGCTGGTGACCAGCATTTTCTTCTTTTCCCACAATGTTTTATACCTTATCAAAGAAAGAAATCATTATTTTAGCAACGTTTAATTCGTTGTCTGCAAATGCTTTCAATTTGGTCGTGTCCAAAATTTTGTCGCTCGGTAACGAGTTAAGGGAGAGGGTTCCATGAATCGATCAGTTCTTCTTTCTGTTGACAAGCAGTTATCATGAATATATTGGAATAATGGATACTGTCTGTTTCATACGTGTTAATAGTTTTTAATATCTGCAGGGGCGAAGCTGCCTGTATGCAAAAACGCAGTTGCACACACATTGAAAAACAAAAAGTAATCTTTAAAAAAGATAGACGGCGTAAATTTTGCCAACAAATAGGCAGGGGCCTTTACAATAAGCATGTCTACATTTTTGACCAACCACAAATACCTATTTATTCATTTGTTATCAATACCAAAAAGTATGTCAAAAGCCAGCAAATTCAACTACGCCGAAAAAAAAACCCCAATTTTGTAAAAAAAAAAAGCGTCACCAGCGGCCACCAAATACATGTAGCTTCTACAATTTAAAGGTTGTCTTTGGGAAGCCCTCCAGACCCACCTTGGAAATCCCCCTCCCTCTCTCAGCATTTCGCGCTTCAGATAATACCTTCGGTATTATTTTCGCGTATACTTTATTTGGGGCTAGGTACGCCCCATATGTGAACCCTTTTTCGACGGCCGAGACCCTACAGCCAAAATGGTAATGCAGCTCTCGGGTCGTGAGTTCGAATACTCGTTTGGTCAAAAAACCGCTAAACATTGTGTCGACGTGTAGAGCTCGTGAAAACATTCTTGGAAGGAAAGCATGTGAGCCATGCTCTGGCAAATGGGGGTTTAATGCATCTCCGTCATACATTATATCAAGCAAGTCATTACATCATCATGGATCCATAAAATCCATTCTATCTAACAACTGAATGAATCATGCAAAACATTTACCGAAAGCAAAAAGTGTCGACCCATGTCAGCTGCGCGGGCTGACATGGGTCGATGCCTTTTGCAGATGCATTAAACATTTTTTTTTCACAGAGCATAACTCAAAATACAAGAAAACGACCAGCGTTCAATATGGATCCATGACGTCATAGCAATCAGTTTAGAATCAAGCATGCATCATTCTGGTATTTCGAACAAAACCCTGTTGGGACAACGGTATAAGTTTAGAAAGATATATCGAAACTCAAGTACAA
Source organism: Hippopus hippopus (assembly GCA_946811185.2). NCBI lineage: Eukaryota > Metazoa > Mollusca > Bivalvia > Cardiida > Cardiidae > Hippopus > Hippopus hippopus. The sequence goes on along the minus strand of OX328104.1, from coordinate 50,438,733 downwards.
CAACTAAAAATCACCCATCAAACCACTTAACGTGAAGAACAGTTTTTCACTATAATTGGTGCAAATGCTTACATTTTATGTTAAAAATAAAAATCAAAGTACTTTAATTCAACTTAAACTAATTCGTTAAAAGCATCGAAGTGTTCCCATTAGGAAAATGTGGAAAAAGTTGATTTTAATCAGGAAGATATTTTGAAACGGCGTTATTTTTGCTCTATTTAAATAACTTACGTTATCTAATATTGACGCTTCACTTATGGGATACCACAAAAAGATACATCTACCCTCGTTTTCAGTTAGTTTTCAACCAAAGTCATCTTTATCAAACTATAATTACTTTTGTCTCTTCATGCCAAGTGTTGCCCCTGACGGTTGCAAGGTTGCATAGAGTACGTCCGATAGAAATTCATTTCATTTTCTAAAGGCCATCAAAGAAATCTCTGTTGTGACGTTTCCAGTCCCAAAACGAAGATTTCCGATATATGTATTTATCCCTTATACTTTATATATCGGCAATTTATCTATGTTTACACAGCTGACTAAATTTTGAGCCATTCTACAGTCTATCAAATTTACAGCGCTTTTTTCAGTGACTGTAAGGATGTATACCTTTAAGATCCAATTCATAAAGGCTGTCAGCAGAGTATCGAACATTAAATTCTTAACCTTTTACCAGAAAATCCCGCGTTTTCTCGACCTGAGAAAAAAGGCATTTGAAAACGTTGTTAGAAGAGGAGAGAGAAAATGCTGGTTAACAGCATTTTCTCCTTTTCCCTCAATGTTTTCTACCCTGTACAAGAAAACAAGCATAAGAGCTGCATTTCTTCCGCATCTTCTGCAAACTCTTTCAATACAGACGAGTCTAAGATATTGTCGCTTGGTAAAGATTTGAATCAAAGCCATGCATGTATGCGACAGCAGATGTAGCCTTGGTATAGATATCATACCTAGGCATGAGTGATTACCAAGTAAGTATAGATATCATACCTAGGCATGAGTGATTACCAAGTAAGTATAGATATCATACCTAGGCATGAGTGATTACCAAGTAAGTATAGATATCATACCTAGGCATGAGTGATTACCAAGTAAGTATAGATATCATACCTAGGCATGAGTGATTACCAAGTAAGTATAGATATCATACCTAGGCATGAGTGATTACCAAGTAAGTATAGATATCATACCTAGGCATGAGTGATTACCAAGTAAGTAGCCATTGATACTTAGTGCGATACAACAATTTTATGAATACCATAGGACCGAATTTTAAAACCTCGTCTAAACTGAAAGCAATTGCAGACGATAAATTAGATATGGCTCGAATGATTGGACTTGTTTCTGAAAAGATAGCTGAATGCTGAATAACAATATTTTCTCCTTTTCCCGCGATATCATCAAAAGCATTCTTTGTAAAGGAGGTTAAAACTCGGTGTTATTAATTGCAAAGAGTAAAGCATTAATATACTACTGCCAAAATCAATTAGTGAATCATGATAGTTATTTATACGTTGAGGATTTCATTTAACCCTTAGACTGCTGAGCGTGACTCAAGGAGCTTTGCGGACAATGTAGATCAAGATCAGACTGCACAGAACGTGCAGTCTGACTTTGAATCTACACTGTCCGATTACGAAATATTTTTTTCCTAAAAAGACTCTGAAATAGCAAAATTTGGATATTATTATCGGCTTGAAAGTTTTATTTCGCTTCTTTAGCAGGTAAAAAGGTTATGCAAAACAAAAACTGAAGAAATGAAGCTGATGTAAGGCACGCGGTCTGTACCAGGTAGAGATTTCAAAGCCTGGGTCCGTATTCACGAACCACCCATAAACACATTCTTAGTCTTATTCTCTAGTATTTTTTTTAATTTGAAAGTAACACCTCTGATTTTCTAAATCTAAATGTAACATAACCTCTGATTGGCTAAACCATTTGAGTTAGCTAATTAGTAGTTATGTTACATTCAAAATTATTTAGCCAATCAAAAGTTATGTTACATTCAAATTTAGAAAATCTGAGATATGAAGACTAGTTTAGTTTAGTTTAGTTTTAACATATTTTATTTAATAAGTGAATGGGGTCGGGCCACAAGTTCTTCCTACTTAGATTCCGCCCTTCCCTACAATCAAATTAACAATACAATATGAAGACAAATAATCTTATTAAGGATTGATGGTGCATCATGACGAATCTTGTTTCTCCAAAATACACCCAGCCACCCAGCCACTTCTCGAGTATCTGAATTTGTCATACAATTCATTGTAATGACAAACAAATGAGTAAAAATTTATCAGTTGGTACCAAGAAATATCTTTAAAAAAGACAAACGGCGTGAAAGATGCTGGAATATAAGTATTGAAACTTTTTTGTTGCTAAATGTTCATATAAAATAATGACAAGTAACCTCGCGAGCAATTGCTTCTTTTCCTTACCGTTTTTCATTTTGTTAATTTGCTATGGTATGAATCAAGGCACCTGGGTACCGATTAGCGGTAAAAAAGCTTATAAAAAGTAGTTTCACAAATGTGCAAGTAAATATGGCAGCAGGGACCCGTCAAATAAACATGTGTACATTTTATACCAATCGCAAATTACCAACTATTCATTCTTTATCAGCACCTAGAAGTAGGTCAAAAGCCAGCGCATTCAACTACGCCGGAAAAAGGACAGTGTTATTATGTCAAAATGTATTTATGTTTGATTATACACAGCAGTAAAGTTCTTTCACATAAGACTATAGATTTTTTTTATCAATGTAAAAAGAACAAACTCCATACAAGTTGTAACTACCTCGTTAAGTCAGTATTGTATATAATCCCAAGGGTTTAAGCGAAGCATATGGACGTACGGAAATATATACTGGGTCATGAAATGCGAAAATAGGTCCATAGTCTCCCGAAGAACAACAAAATGTCGTAAAAGCTGGAAATTACGACACGGATGTAATTTGTCCGATAATGATTCTGTTCTGGTGAAAGTAAGTAACTATGCTACCGTCATCAGTGTAAGAGTACAACTACTGAAAAACTTCCCTAATCGCGCATGATATATATTTCTTGAACTGGTATGAACTTAAATATATTGAATCGAGAACCCTCGGAGGCAAGGCAAACGACAACAAATACATGCACAGCATCAGAAAAAAAAGTATAATCTTGGCCCATATTTGAACTGATCTACAGAAGATAGAGTAGCCTGGCGACTCTAAACTATTTATGAAATTTATTTCTCTGCTAGCGACTGACTGTACGATAATAGATTGTCATCTTTACAATAATGGTATGACTTAAATCTAAATGAGTTTTAACACCCATTTTGTTTACTTTTGGCAGCTATTGTCACTTTAACCTGGTAGACCGAATTAGTGGTCGATAAGATCTAGATCACAAAAGAAATCAAAGCGCTGAAAGCACCGGTGGCTGGGAGCAAGTGGAAAGTGGGTATGCGTAGAGCAGTTTGTATTCAACCATGAACTGTCCATTTTAAAAGGGAAAAAAATGTGTACTGCTGCACTTTTTTTTATTATTCATGCATACCCAAACGCTTAGAAATAGTGAATGGATGCATTAATAGTCAGTTAAACAGAAAAATTACCGGTAGAATATACAAATATACATCATTTTAACGAAAATGCATTTAGTTTTGCACAAAAAATATATATAAGCCTGGTTTTGAGCATAGTAAATGTACAAATATGCATGTTATATATTGAGCTAAAAAGGGAGATAATTTGACCGAATTAAGGGTTAATCTTTAATAAATTCATACTTTCTAACGGACAGATTTTTCTGAAAATTTCTACACTTTTAGTATTTATAATGCTGAACAATAAAAAAAAAAATAAATAAAAATGGCACCTATCCATGCTAATTTCGTCAGAAAACAGGGATGAAGGTCACTATGGAAGTAAATTTTTACAAGGAAAAAACAGGATAAAAGCTCAGCAGACGCATTGGGAAATGGAGAAATTGCTCAGTAGGAGTGATTTCTCCTTTTCCCACAATGATTTTTAAAGTGGAAACAGCTATACTTCCACAGCTTTAAATTTCCTGCTTTTGTTTGCTTGTTTGGTGTGTAAAGCCGCGTCAACAGTACTTTAATTATTTGACGGTGACAGTTCACGGAACCATTTCTTTCTCTTTACTAATACTACCCGAAGAGAGTGCTACTTGTTTCAGTACTCCAATATTATAACCATATGTGCGAAAAATACATAGGTGCACTTTTGAATCACTATCTATGACAAAAACACATGAGCAGTAGGATGCGCGCGAACATCTGTGATGTACTTCGTTAATTGGGCCTACTTTCTTCGGTTTTGAATAAACTGTGTACAGTAGATCTACATGATTTTCAAAATGCTGTATTGAATTCATCTCGACTTTTCATCTCAACTTTTCTTCGAGAAATGCCACAAAAATAAATATGGAATAGGTTAAAACTGGCTGAATACGAATATATATGTATCTTTAAGGCCATCTACTGTAAATAGTTTCCAACGGGTTATGATTAACCGTTATCAAAAATCGTTGTTAGGAATAGATACAATAAATATTACATAACGTGGTATCAATATGTGGAGACCAAAATCGGTGTCTTCTAAATTGCCCTCTTAGTCTTGGTCTACATTTACAAAGTATTACATTTCTGATTGGCTACACCAATTCAAGATATTTTTTTATTATTTTAAAGTAACACAACTTCTGATTGGTTACACCAATTGGTTTAGCCCATCAGAAGTTGGGTTACTTTAGAATTAAAAAGAAATCTTGAGCATAAGACTAAGAAAGTTCCTTAGAATGGTTAGTGAATCCGGTCCCTGATCTTTGTTCTGCAGTATTTGATATAAAACTGATGAATAAGACTATGAATGTTATTAGGAAGAGTTCGTGAGTACGGGCCCTATTTTCAAGAAACTACAAGCAAGCCTGTCGAGAACGTAAATCAGGGAGTCTGAAATACCAAGACGCGGTTTAATGGTTAAACGGTTTAAACCTTTATTCTAAATTTTAGTAGGGGGCATCTGGTTCGCAATTCTTAGTTCTGTTTTCAAAGCAAAGGTCTAAAACTGAAATAAAATGCGGTGCATTTAACAAATGCTACTTCTGATTCATTTTGACAGTTTAACGAGATGTCTTTTTTGCTCGTTACCTCTCTCCCACATCTTGTTTATTTCTCTGATTCATTGAAAACTTTAATATCATAGCTAGAAAAATATTTAAAGTTTAGTAAAAGATAATTTATGAGAATATTTTTTTTATCTTCTTCTGGCTTTCAAATATTTGTCTGTCATATCACGATTTTTAGTGCCAGGCTGCGACGCTACAGGCCCTCGCCCGAGGACACTCACACGTTACAAGCGCTGCCAAGAAGGGTCGGACCAAGTTTTTCTTTAGTACGAAACCAACTCTTTGACCTTTGTCCAGACGACAAAATTTTAGCCTTGTCCAAATTGAGAGCATTTGCAGACGACAATTCAAATGTGGCTCAAACGATGCAATTTTTCTTTGATTGGGTAGAAAACACTGTGGGAAAAGGAGAAAATGCTGGTTACCAGCATTTTCTCCTTTTCTCTCAATCTTTTCAAAGGCTTCTTTCTCAGGGTCGTTAAAAGCCGGCATTCAGCGGTAAAGGGTTAAGCACGTGGCAACGGAGAACTCTTGAAAATTTTAAGAATAAAGTCTGTAAAATTTGGATGGAACGCATTAACAATCAACCCCCACCCCTCATTAAATCTCAAAATACCTGCTTCAAAGACAATCTTTGATGCTAGATGCACTATTTTTTTACTCTTTGAAGCGAATCGAACCAGATGTCGTTTTGGCAATTTTGTATTTAAAAATTCACAATAATTGGATTATTTGCTTGCAAAGACTGTCTTTATACAAAGATATTGACAAAACATTTCGAAAATACGACAGGTGCCCTTCCATTTTTATCATGTTTCCAGTGATTTACGAAACGAAAACAGTTTGGACTAGTCTAAATCCAAAGTATTTGCAAATTTTCGGGAAGAATTAATAATGACTCAAATCATGGGATTTGTGTCTAAGAGAATAGAAAACATAATGGGAAAAGAAGAAAGAATTTCCCCTTGCCCCACAATGTTTTCTAAATCCTTCTTCCTCAAGGTAGTTAAAACTCGGGTTTGTGTGGTAAACGGTTAACTCAGTTGGTCATAGGTTTGCCGCAATTACATAAAAAGTTTTTTATAATAGGACTGCAACACGCGAAAAAGGGCATTCGGACATTTGCGTAAAGTGTCGTCTCGGATCAGCCTGCGCAGTCCGCGCAGGCTAATCCGAGACGATACTTTCCGTTCTTATGTAATTTTCTTTTTTTTTTTGCAAGTCTACTCTAGGACAAAATCGAATGTAGTCGTAAAGCGCCGTCTCGGATTAGCCTGAGCGGACTGCGCAGGCTGATCCGAGACGACACTTTACGCAAATGTCCGAATGCCCTTTTTCGCGTGTTGCATGCCAATTATGATAGATATTTTTGATAATTAAATCTCTGTCGGTAGAGACGCGAACCCATAATTCTAGGGTCATCAGTTTTGGACAGTGTGTTACTTCACCCCTCGTCCCTTCACCCATCTATCTTTCATTAGGAATCAACTCGTAATGATATTTTAACAAATATAAAAATTCCTCCAGAAGTATTTCAGACAAAAATGTTGATTTTACGTAACTTTAACTTGGTGCTAATTTAAGTTTTTTTATCAAGTATAAACCGGACCAAAGCACTTTAATCGACTTAACATTATAATTATGGTAGTCTGCGAAGGCTGACATGGGTTGAAAGTTTGCCCTATTTGTAAATTTTCTAGGTATCGAAAGACCATTTTACCCCCTTATTCAGTCGCTTGTTACACAAAAAGGATTCTTGAATAAGTTGAATATTGCTATTTCAATTTCAAATTTATATTTTTGAGAAAAATATATCCCCAAACTTATAGGATAGTGTAGATCCAACATCAGACTGTAAAGTCTGTGGAGTCTGATCTTGATCTACACTGTCTGTCTGTCTGTTTGTCCGTCCGGACAGACATCTTTCTAAAATCCTTGATGAAAATTGACGGAACTTCATACATGTATTCCTTACGATAGTCCACCGATAAAGACTTTTTTCTTTTTTCATTTGATGCCGTGTCATCGGAAAAGGGGGCTTGATGTATATTTCCCTCATTGACTGATATCTCTTTAACTTTTGAACAAAATTTTATGAAACTTCCTGTTCATCTTGTTTATCATAAGCCACAGACAATCATTACTTGTTTTTATCTAATGAAATGCTATGCTATGGTAAAAGGGGGCTTAATGGATATTTTCATATTGGACCAATAACAAAAAGGCTACGTGTACAAGCAAAACATAATACCTCTTATGTTTCTATCTAAAGAGGTCTTTTTAGGCGGGAGATATTATTTCAACGAAATAACCTGTTTTAAATTGAAAGTTAACAAACTGAAGTTTTTCATAATATTTCTTGTATTGAGAAGTAAATAGTCAAGAGTGTCGGATAAAGTCAATGGATTGAACTAGATCTGAATTGGACTTAATAACCGGAATGAACCGATACCGAATTTGACAATTTTTCTTCAGTCTTGTATAAACCAACCAAGTTGTACATTTACCATAGCCACTTATTTCAAATTCGCTAGTCTGTCAGTACTTTCAGCACTTTGATTTTTTTATCAGCATATCTCACGGACTTTTGCACAGCGCCAATCCACCCTTAGGCTGCTCGTTTTAATGTGACGATCTTCAGTATAAACCAAAAGCAGATAAATTTGCTATTTACACAGTATTGATTAAAGATACATCTGTGCTCATTTTCAGCAAGTTTTTAACCCATTTAATCTTTATTTTATGAAACTTTAATCATTATTGTGTCTAAATGCCAAATTTTGCCCCTGAGGGTTGCAAAGATTGCGACCGACAGCAAATGCATTTCATTTTCTGGAGGCCATCAAAGAGATGTTCTCGTTTCCGGTTTTGAATCGAAGATTTCCGATATAAATGTATGTAGTAATCCCTTACACCATATATATCGGTAATTTATCTGTGTTCACGCAGCTGACTAAATTCTGAACCATTCTATTGTCTATTAAATCTTTACAGCTTTTTTTTGTAAAGATGTATCTTTAAGAAAAAAATACCGACGTAATGCAAGTGGCAAGCGCCCGACAGTTTTTGTCTCCTCAAGACAGATTGCAAGATTATGTAATCTATATTTGCTAATAAATCACGACTTCACTTTATCAACGCTGGCTGTCTTCAACAAGTCAATTACCTCGCAAACGTTTTCCACTTACACCATATCTTGTCTGTGAGATTGATTTGTTTTAGTATTTGTGTGGTTTTTTTTTTTTGCGTGGCCTCTGACATTTAGAAACTGCTGGTACTGTAAAGCTGTAAAGCTGTCAGTAACACAAAGACCGATGATTTTTTCACAACTACTTCTTGATATTCACCTTATGCTATCACCAAACAATCCCGTTCTTTTTACGACGCTGAAAACATTGTGGGAGAAGAAAAGAATACTGGTGACCATCATTCGAAATCTCAGCTTACAGATATATTGTTGGATTTGAAGAGGTCGAAGGTCTGTTTTGTAGTGTCGGATCTACTAGCTTTACTTGGAGCTCCAGAATGGCGAGGTCGAACTATCTAGCAGTATGGTGCTAACATGTATCAATGGCCTCGTATTTGGTAAGACCAGTGGTACCCAAACATCTGGCTTTGGATGAATGAAGCTTTCTAAAAACGAAAACTTAGTGGCTAATTTAAGCCATTTCCAAAAATATTACTCGAAATGTTGATCTGAATAAATAAAGCCTTCAAATAACGACAAAAAAAAGTAAACCCAGCATGTATTTGCTTCTTCTGAAGGAACATCTTCATATAACGAATTACGAGTAGCTTATACGAGTAGCTTATACGAGTAAGTTATAACTCTCGTATAACCTACTTGCGAAAAATAGTATATAGTGACTTTTTTGTTATTCCGACTGAGCACTTCCTGTGATACCTTCACGTACATTCCAAAATTCTCAACCCTTGGACGCTTATTCAATGGAATATGTAGTCGGTAAAAAGTCCCAAACATTCAACTATCGTTGAGGATATGGTCAAAATATCTCAAAATGTATCAGACATTGTTTACCGAAGATCAGGGTCTGGATTCACCAACCACTATTACGAACATTTTTTGTCTTATTTTCAAGATTATTATTATTTTTTTTTTTTTAATTTGAAAGTAACACTACTTCTGATTGGCTAAACCATTTGGTTTAGCCAATCAGAAGTTGTGTTACTTTCTAAAACCAACCTAAAACTAAAAATGAAACAAAACATGGTGTGTGACTGTGGGCACAGACTGTAAGTTCTTGACGTCTAAAAGAAAAGAAATTATTTGCCTCAAAGGTAGTCAAGAGGTGAAGCGGTAGGGTTGGCAGTGTGTTTGACCAATGCAATTACATCGTTTATATTTGCTTTAGTAGATACTTGGTATCGACAGACCATCAATATATACAGAGAAATAAACATATTGAGTGTAAAGGTTATTCTGTTGGTACTATGTCTTCTGCTCTGTTTATTTTCTTGTCTCAGATATGTGATGATGTTATTTACATAGTCTGGGACTGTACGGTTCAGTCGTTATCTCTTGCAGACGTCTTTTTCAGCATGCAAAACTTTTACAGCTACATCCTTACAGCCAAAAGAAAAAACGCTGTTAAAAAATAATATACTGTAAAATGGTTCAAAATTTAGTCATCTGTGTAAACATGGATAAATAACTACACATGTATATATGGTGTAAGGGATAAATACATAAATCGAAAATCTTCAATCTTAAACCGGAAATGTCACAACAGTGATTTCTTTGATAGCCCCAAGAAAACGTAGTGCGTTTTCTATCGGTCGAAATCCATGCAATCTTGCAACCGTTTGGGGGCAATTTTGGCATGAAGATATAAGAACGATTATGGTTTGATAAAATAAAGGTGAAACGGATTAAAAACTGGCTGAAAACGAGTGTAGATGTATCTTTAAAAACAAAATGAAAAAATAAGAAATAAAACATAATTATTGAGTATAAAAATTATTCGTTCGGATCTTTGTCTTTGGCATTTTTGATTTTCTTAGGCTTGTGACGGTGCTTTCTACATTATTTAAGTCTTTATTACCAATGACGATAAAAGGAGCTTATGCAGACAGTGCAGATCAGAGAGCAGACTGCACGTTCTGTGCAGTCTGATCTTGGTCTACACTGTCCGAAAAAGATCCTTGAGTCGTGCTAAAAGTTAATAACATTATTGCGAAAAGATAAACTGTTCGTAACAATAATTTCATAAGCAGTCCATTGCAAAGCGCAAGAGAAAAAAAATACTCAGATATAATGTTATAGGAAACAAGAGAATGACATGACTTTTAAATTCGAAAATTCAATTTATGCCGTTCATACTCAAACCGTTTGACGTATAAATGACCCTCGAAGGAATTACAAGAAAGAAATCTTTAAGACAGAAAAACAGTTACACTGTAACTTTAGATTTAAAGGCATCACTTGTACGTCCCAGGTGGCAATCTATGAATGAATCTTTTAAGTGGCAAACTTGAAACTAGTAGCTGTAGTTAATAGTGTAGATAATCTTACACTGCACCAAAGAATGGGTTAGATCTACCGTTGCAGATATTTTGAACAGCAGTTTGAAAAGGGGAAAAAAACGGAGGAAAGTGATGTTTTTGTCACTGACTAAGATATACAATTAATTCAAACAGGGCAAGATCTTCAGGCCCCGGCCGGAAATTCAGTTGTTAACCGTTAGCGTATCTGACTCGTAACCTGGTCGTTGCAGATTCGATACCCTGTTTAGAAAAAACTTGCTTATCGGCGATTTTTTGGTTAGATCTACCATTGCAGATATTTTGAATGATAGTTTGAAAGGTAAAAGAAAAAAGGAAGATAATGTTTTTGTCTGTTTTCCCTGACTAAGATACCCATGGTCTTGGTATGCGTACTTCTTAACAACTCACTTACTACAAAAACATCTTAATTGAACAGTAAGAACTTAGTAGATTCATGGAGAAAAATCATTTTTCTACCCCAAACACATCGCTAAAACCAACAAACCCTCTCTAAAATTCGGCTGTCGAAAAATTCGGCGTTCCCGTGACGTCACCATTAATGTAGTTAGACACATCTAACCAATTTTACCATTTTTTCTGTACCGAAAAGATTAGACCCCATCTATCATATGCCTCCCCAAAAAATAAAAGAAAAATGATAATAATAATGATAATTAAAATAACTTAATCGATGGAGAAATACAGGTGAATCTTAATTTTTTCATCCTGACCTCCGAAAGTTAAGGCCTATTTTCGTATTTTTGTTGAAACCGTATTTTTCTTCCAATTTTCCTTAAAACATCTCTAATGCAGTTTTTTCCCCTCCTCAATTTAAAAGACTTTTGGCAAAACGTTTTGCTTCTGGTAATCTTCCTGCACGTCCAAGGATCATTCATCCTCAGAAGATTAACCCCGGTCGTTCGACAAATGGATTTTATGGAGCCACAATTATGGGATGACTTGCATGGCATCATACATCACTGAGATGCATTAAACCCCCTTCTGCCAGAGAATGAGACATTCTATTTTTTTCTTCTTTTTTATAAGCATGCCTCATTTGATATTCTGTATTTTAGGGCAATGTGTCAAATGTCGTCTGCTCAAAATCTGTGTCTGAGGAAAACGAAATCAGAAAGTCAGATGCTTACTTCGCAATTAACGCCAGACAAACAAATTGTTTCCAATTTGCAAAATCTTAATTCTAACAAGAGACAATTATTCTTGTTACGATAGGAAACACAAAAACATTCACTGTTCAGATTTATTGTGGAAGATGTACGTTTATTGGATTACCATTCTTATTACAATCCAATAAGAAAGAAAAACACACACACACACACACAGAATTACGTACCAAATGGCTTGGAACACGCGAAAAGGGGCATTCGGACATTTGGGTAAATTGTCATCTCGGATCAACCTGCGCAGTCCGCGCAGGCTAAGCCGAGTCGGCACTTTACGACTACATCAGATTTTGTGCTACAGTAGACATGCGCAAAACAGAAAATTGCATAAAAAACGGAAAGTGTCGTCTCGGACGACACTTTTCGCAAATGTCCGAATGACCATTTTCGCGTTTTGCAGGCCAAATAAAAACAAGGTACACACACACGCGGGAACTTTATTTTATTGAGCGGTGCTCTGACAAAACACTAAACAAGTAATCGCATAATTATGGATCATTGGAATCAATTTTGTCAAACGACGATTGAATCATGAGGTAGAATGATCCTTGGACATGGAGAAAATTGACCGTCAGGAAAATGTTTCGACCCATGTCAACCTATGCGGGCTGTGCAGGCTGACCTGGGCTGATACTTTTTGCAGATGCTTTAAGAACCCTTTTCACAGAGCATGGTCCATTTATATTTGAGCCAAGCTCTGGCAAAAGGTGACTTAATGCATCGCCGTAGTCCATTATACCAAAGCAAGCGATCACATACTTATGGATCTATAATAGCCACATCTTTTTACGACTGACTTAAACATTAGGTACACTGGTCCTTGGACATACAGAAAATTGACCAGTAGCGAAAAGTTTCGGCCTAGGTCAGCCTGCGCGGACATCGCGGGCTGACCTGGGTGGATACTTTTCGCAGATGTATTAAGCCCCCTTTCCACAGAGCATGGTCAATTTAGATGTACAGCCTCATTCATTTACAATGCTAGACTGATGAAGTTGAAGGACAGTATCAACCAACCATTCTGAATTTGTCTGCCAGCGACTGGAACCTTCAAAGACTGTACTGTAATATATTGCCAGACTAAAACTGGCATCTACGTATCTATCGTATACTTTTAAATGGTATAAGTTTAATTTGCCTGCAATTTCACCTCCGAAATGTTTACTTTTTGGCCGCTCGTGGGCCTTTAAGCGGTTCTATACTACTGTAGTGTCCAACCCTTTACCAAACAAAAACAATTTAGACTTGTCCAAATTCAAAGCATTTGCAGACAACATATTAAATGTGACTCAAGAGTTAAAATCTGTTTTTGGAGGGTAGAAAACTTTGTGGGAAAAGGAGAAAATGTTTGTTACCAGCATTATAATGCTTGTAACCAGCATTTTCCCCTTTTCCCACAACGTTTTCAAATGCTTTCTATGTCAGGATCGTGAAAAGTCGGGATTGTGTGGTAAAGGGTTTATTGAATTCTAAAGGATGGTTTTTAGCACAACTGTTGCAGGAAAAAACGATGGTTAGAGTAATGTATGATGTACATCCGTAGTATTATTTTCTAACTGCAAAACAGGCCCATAAACCATTTTTTTACCCTTAAGCTGCTAACCGCGACTAAAGGACCTTTTGTGGACAGTGTAGATCAAGATCAAAGTGCACAGAACTTGCAGTCTGATCCTGGATCTACACTGTCCGATAAGGAGATATGTTTCCCTAAAAATACATTTAAGATGGCAAAATTTTGGGTTTTTACTATCGGCTTGAAAGTTTCAATTCACTTATTTAGCAGATTAAGGGGTAAAATTACATCCGTACACTTCATCTGATACATAGCCATATTGAGAAATCATTCCGTCCAACTTGGGACGTCGAATTACGCCCCGGGGAAATTAGTGCAGATTTCCTGCAACAATTCCGATTTCAAACCATTCCGTTTAAAAAGAATTTGTAATAAGAATCAAGGAATGGTTGCCATATTCATTTTTGTGTAATTTTCTCGGAGATTTATATCTTCGTCAAAAGGTGCACTGGGCTTTATGTTAAAATTGATTGTTTGATTTTCCGTTTATTTATCGTCGCCACCGGTTGCCAATATGGACGACGCCCCCTGAAAACTGTAGGTTTTGTTACGGGGGATAGTGAAGATACAGGAAGAAACCCATCCTCAGTTACGCCTGGTTCTTTAATGTGCTCGGTGTAACCTCGGTTTATCGTCTCATCTGAAAGACTATTAGTAAATTTAGATAGCCAGCCGTGGGCCTCGAGCCCACACCCTCAAGTTACCCAAGACCTGACGTTTTAAAGTCCTACTCTCTACTACTTGAGCTATGCGAGCTGGTCTCTGTTAAAACTGTTGTAAATGGTACAATAACTTCTCAAATAAAAAAAGTTTGGGTCGGTTTGTTGTTGCTATTAATGTTTTGATCTTGATCAACCCTTATCCTGCTAAATAACTAAAAGTAAATTTTCAATTCGATATTAATAACCAAGATATTGCTGTTTCAAAGTTAGGTTTTGGGGAATAATATCTCTTTATCGGAGAGTGTAGATCAAAGATCAGACTGCACGTTCTGTGCAGTCTGATCTTGATCTACACTGTCCGCAAAAGGTCAGCTAGTCGCGCTTAGCAGCCAAAGAGTTAAACTACTTCCATGGGTTTTTTTTTTCAGATTTTTTCACACATTTTTACCGACAGATTGTCGATGGAGTTAGATCTATAACTAAGGAGAAGAGCATACTACTGCCGTATACCGCTTAAAGATACATTTATACTCGCTTTCAGTCAGTTTCTAACCCTTTTCATCTTTACCAGACTATAATCATTCTTGTATCTTCATGCCAAATGCTGCCCCTGACGGTTGCAATGGTGCATAGGTTACGACAGTTAGGTGATGCATTTAATTTTCTGGAGGCCATCCAAGAAATCACTATTGTGACGTATCCTGTATAAAATCGAAGACTGCCGATATATGTATTAATCCCTTACACTATATGGCCTGCAACACGGGTAAAGGGGTATACGAACATTTGCGTAAAGTATCGTCTTGGATTAGCCTGCGCAGTCCGCGCAGGCTAATCCGAGACGGCACTTTACGACTACATTAGAATTTGTCCTACAGTAGACTTGTGCAAAACAGAATATTACATAAAAACGGAAGGTGTCGTTTCGGATTAATCTGCGTGGACTGTGCAGACTGATCCGGGACAAGACTTTACGCAAATGTCCGAATGCCCCTATTCCAGTGTTGCAGACCATATGTATTGGTAACTTATCAATGTTTACACAGCTGACTAAATTTCAAACCATTCTTCAGTTTATCAAATTTTAACAGTTTTTTTTTACTGTAAGGATGTATCTTAAAGAATAAATCATAAGTGATCATTACATGCTTGACAATTCTGTTCTTGTTGTTGTTGTTTAACCGAACTGACATTATTGAAGAGAAAAATCAATTCATGAAATGAAACTAAGTTTCATGGAGATAACTTTCTCTAACATTTTGGTTTCTCCTCAACCCCCCCCCCACTCTCTCTCTCTCTCTCTCTCTCTCTCTCTCTCTCTCTCTCTCTCCCTCCCTCCCTCTACGTAACGTCATGTTCAATACAAATTCTACCCTGAACGAAACCTGGGTCAGTATTCGTAGGAACGTTCTCTTTCCTGTTCTCCAAGATATTTTAAATTTGAACATAACACAACTTCTGACAGGCTACAGCAAAAAGTATAACCAATCAAAAGCTGCGATACTTTCAAATTAAAGAAAAGAATAAGACTGAGGACGTTCTTAAGAATGGTAGGTGAACACAAGTCATATGATATCTATTCGTGTTATTGACGCATCAATTGCGTGGATGGCTATTTACATGCTAAGTATTATATTCGTGAACTTGACATATTTAGTCTGTAGGAAGACCAATGTGATCCAGTTTCGTTTTTTTTTTTTAATGGGGGGGGGGGGAGGGAGGTCAGAATTTCTATAAATAAATAACGGAGTTTTAAGATCCAAAAGATCCAAGATTAGATTCACATTATGTACAGTCTGATCTTGGATCTGCAATGTCCGAGATGTATCTTTAATAGTCTGTGGTGCCAATAGGACTAAAAGTGTTTCTTGTCTAATAGGCGCAAATAACTCTCGGAAAAAAGAGATAAATAGAGAGACTGTGTTGTCACGCAACTTCGTCTTTGACTTCTGAGACATGGTGTTACCGCACAAGCTATATTAGCTTAAGCTATAGTATGAGATCTTTTGAATACTTGCACAGAGAAAGGAGGAGGTTATGATAAATTCACCCGGAACTTGAAAATACACAAAGGTTGCAGTGCATGATTGGGCCCGAATACACCAACAGTTCTTAATTGCAATCTATATCTTAGTATTCTAGGTTTAGAAAGAAACGCAATTTCTGATTGGCTAAACCAAATGCTTGGTGTAGTAAAATTGTTTAGAACTTGCGTCACTTAGAAATTTAGAAAATTCTTGCCATTTAGACCAAGAATGTTAGTGAATTTTGGTGAATCCGTGGCCTGTTTGTTTCGTTTCCGATAGTATATATGCATGGGCTTATTAGCAATCAGAACTTTTCAATATGAGCCATGCTCAGTGAAAAGGGGGCTTAGTGCATCTGCAAAAAGTATCGACCCATGTCAGCCTGCGCAGTCCGCGCAGGCTGACAAGGGTCGAAACTTTTTGCTTTTGGTCAATTTTGTGCGTTTCCAAGGACCATTTTACCCCTGGATCCTGCCTGTTATTAAACAAATTGGGTATTATTGATCCATAATTATGTGATGACTTGCATGATATGATGTATCCCAGAGATGCATTCTTTTTGCCAGAACATGATTCATTTATGTTTTGTTCATGACCTGGCCATGTGCCTTACAGTTCTATCTGAACCACGCAGCAGGAATCTTAATGAGGAGTTAGACCACTAGGTGGTGGGCTAGAGCGGTCCTTTGACCTATATCAAAAAGTTTCAACCAAGGTCAGTGCTGACTGCGCAGGCTGACCTGAGTCGATATTTTTTGCAGATGTATTAAACCCTATTTTCACAGAGTATGGCCCTTTTTTGGTGTAGTAGCTAGACGGAAAATGTTTCAAAGCAACTATACCATTGTCCGTCAACTACACATACCCGATTTTCCTGCGTTTTTCATCTATTGTGCTGACACAAGGACAGAGACGTTGTGTTCACTTTGACCTAGACCATATCTGTTTAGTGACTATATATCACGCTTGACCTTTAAATCTTTAGATGTAATAAGCCAAGCAGGTGGGTTTGACATGTTTCTGATTTGTACAGAGGCGACAAACAAATAACTTAACTCAGTCGCCTCTGTGATTCGTCCGAAGAATGTTGTACAATACGGCTAGTCGAAGGTTTTATATCATGAGCCATGCTCTGGCAAAAAAGGGGGGGGGGGGAGGGGGTGATGCAACTCCGTGGTCTATACCAAGCAAGACATCAACAAATTAGGATCCATAAGTTCCATCTCGTCCAACAATCGAGTTAGTCATAAGGTAGAATAATAATAAGGTAGAATGGTCCTTTGACATGCAGGAAATGTTTAAAATCAAAACGTATCGACTCGTGTCAGCCTGCGCAGTCCGCGAAGGCTGACATGGGTTGATGCTTTTTTGCGGATGCATTAAGCCCCCTTTTCACAGAGCACGGCTCATATGTAAAATTTTGCTTATGCAAATTCGAAATAGAATAAATCATTCTCTCCTTTCCGAGGAAGCAAAGTAGCTTTCACAAGTGTAGTCCAAAAGCGCAGCATTCATGTTGAGCGAGATCATTTAACAATAAAAGCTTTAGAATTCTTCAACAAATTAGGCAAATAACTATGGCACCTCAGGCGTCGAAAATATGGAAACTGTGAGTTCGCTCAATTGATTGCTTTCCCTGCTATAATACAAAAAAGAAAAACAAAATCAAGAGAAAATTGCGGACTTAACAATTAACTCAAAATACTGAAATGTCTGACGGCTCTAGATACACTCTTTCGTCAAAAATAAGTTGCACATTCAAATAGCCTGCATCGTCAAGATTGTTGGAGAGGTCATCAGACCTCTCCAACAGTGGTGAGTTTAAAAGGCAGACTGCCACAGAATTTGCTGTGTAAATCCATTTTTCTTGCGAAATTCTACTGATACACAGTCTGTTTCGTCATGGTTTTGTAATTAAAGCGAAATCAAAAAACTGAAACAGGAAATAAACGTGGTTTATTTTTATGTGACGAATTTCAGAAAATATTTGTTATATTAATTTGCCATGGCTGCAAATTACCTCTCAAATAATGGTAATTTTTCATTAAGCAAATAAATCTAAGCAGAAGAAAAAATAAGAAGAATTTCGTTAAAAAAGAGAAAGAAGATCGCTGGACAAGATCATGCGACTTGAAAACGCAACAAGAAGATCAAATGACCGTCATGTAAAGCATATGAGGTTTCTATGCGGCGGCTTTTTTACTCGTTTGTTTAAATGTACCAAAATATATTGAAATTAAAAGCCAATAAACTATTGGAAAACAATGATACTGACCTCTCCTGGCTTCTTTTGTAAGAAGCCAACTTGTATTTTCATGCTATGAACTCGAATGTTGCTTAGTCATATCAATATAAGCATCGTTTCCGGTCTCCTTGACCTTTATTCGGTGGACACGTGTGCATGTGTACATATCGGATGTTAACAGTCGAAAGATCTTTAACGATTTACCAAACGACAAAAATTTAGACTTGGCCAAATTGGAATGGAACAAAACATTGCTGGAAAAGGAGAAAATACTGGTACCACATGAACGGGTCGGACCCTCCGTGGTTCAGCAATAATTTTTTTTCACTGCTGAAAGTAAATTAAATAAGTTTTCCGTATAGCGTACATCAAGATCAGAATGCACAGAACGTGCTGTCTGATCATTGGATCTGCACCATCCGATAGTTATTGTTGTGCTAAGGTAAAAATCACCTTTAGACCTCGAAAAAAAGTCGAATTCAATTCATTGCCAGTGAAAGCGTCAAAGCGTAAGTTATGCGTTGTAGGCATTCTCGTCCGATCCCCGCTGGCGGTACTAGTGACATAGTCTAAGTGTCCTTGGGCACAAAGGAAATTCTTTATGCTTGTGTTTATAAGCTGACTCACTACAACAGAAAAATGACTTTCGATGTCAATTCTGGCTTTTGAGAACATCGTGAGAGAATAGCGATTTCTTGTTACAAGCTTCGAACGATGAATTGCCTTTCTTTCTGATGAAACGACGTTTCTGTCTATGTATTTTGACAACAAATGACCCATGCTCTGTGAAAAGGGGGTTTAATGCATCTGAACAAAGTTTCGACCCATGTCAGCCTGCGCGGTTCGCGCAGGCTGACATGGGTCGAAACTTTTTACTTTTTGTAAAGTTCTGTCTGTCAAAGGACCGTTATACTTCATGAATAGCTCGATTGTTAGACATAGTAGATTTTACAGATTCATAATTTTGTCTCGAGGAGATGTATTAAACTCCCTTTTGCCAGAGCGCAGCTCAAGTATTTACAAACAAACATGGATTGTTGAAACGATAAATATAAACTGAACGCGATAAATTTACAATCCATCGAGATTAATCAGTCATACTCGAATCGCTTCATCGCCAGTTCTACGACCTGACCAATGTACAACGGAATTAGATGCACTACTTGTAATGTAAAACAATAACTATATTTCACAACTTATGGCATATCACTACTGGAAAACAAATGCCCGAATTATCTGGTTCGAGTTATAATTTCACCATTCACGAAGACCAGTACTGTATGATGAGACTAAAAGAAAGCAGACAAAATAACAATTATTAATGTTTTCTGTCTTTTGTAGTCGCCAGACCGCGTCAATATTATTTATTCTCGCAACAACAGATTTCTGCCATGAATATTAATGAATTAGTCTCCTAAATTTGCTCATTTTTTTTCAACGGAATCATATCCCCACTGTCTCTCAAGCCACGTTTGTAATAAAACGTTTCTTTTTTTAAATAAAATTTCAACTTTGCTTACAAAAAGGCCGTTTTTTGTTACAAATGCTGCTCTCCCTCCCGACCACTTTTGCATTAAAATGGTCTTTGTTCTTTAAGATTTTAAAATTCATCATTTTTCCATCTTTCTGATAACATCTAGGTTAAGGAAAGGGCACCCTAATGGGATTGGTGTAACATCGTCTTTCATCGCCGAAAAAACGTATGGATTCGGCTAAGACTCGGGTAATCCGTAATCGATCGGCCGATATACGCTGCTTCCCCGCATCGATTACGGATTACCCGAGTCTTAGCCGAATCCGTACGATTTTGGCAATGAAAGGCGATGTTACACGAATCCCATTAGGGTGCCCTATCCTTAAATTCATCCATACAGTATATTCATTTTGAACTAGATGGATTAATATTGAAGGAATATTGCGAAATTGAAAATTGTATTACAAAAAGCCGTATTATTAGAAAAGTGCTTCTAACAACCAATGACTTTTCGATCTAAAAACTGAAAATTAAACACCGTCATTTTTCTAAATATATATTTTTATTGGTGCTGTCTTTCAATTTGAATGGAGACGGAAGTCAGCCTACATGTAATGTTATACGGAATCAGTTAGTGTGACTGATCGTTGCGAAACCATTCTACATATGCCTTTTTTTTTTGTTGTTATTTCTGTTCGTTTTACTTCTTTACCACACAATTCCGAGTTGTTACAACCCTGAACGAGAAGGATTTTGGAACTGTGGGAAAAGGAGAAAATTCTGGTAACCAGAGATATCCAACTATTTAAACCTCATTTAAGTTGTTGTATGCAAATAATTTAGATTTCAAAAGGTCCAAAATTTTGTCGTTTGTTTAAGAATTCAACCATTGGGAAGAACGAATAAATGTGTAAAGTGCATAGTTGTCTCATTGTTTTTTTTTAATTACCAGAGACGAAGATCCAAATGCACGGAATAACAGCCTGTTGTGCGTCTACCTTTTTTGTAAAGAACATCTGGGTCCGTATTGACCAACGATTCTTAAAAACATTCTAATTTTCTAAAATTAAACGTAACACAACTTCTGATTGGCTAAACCATATGGTTTAGCCAATCAGAAGTTATGTTACTGTCAATTCTAGAAAATCTCAAAGAATTCAACTCAAAACGTTCTTATAAATGGTTGGTGAATACAAACCCAGAGTTTTCTACCAGAAGGACATACATTAAGGCAACAACTGTATGGAATGACGTTAAATTTCCCCATTAGTGCTGTAAATATTGAAAACGTTTGACGTATAAATTGCTCTCAAAGGAAATTACAAGAAAGAAATCTTAGAGACCGAAAAAAAAGGAAAACAATTAGCTGTCGATTTGAGGGAATAATTACCAAACAATTTAATGTCCCAGTTTGCACTCAGTGACTTTAACCCTTTTGCTGAAACAGATGGAATTGATTAGATCGTAATCAGATTGCAAAAAACATGCCCATAGCGTGCAGTCAGATTATTTAGATCTACAGGGTCCAATATTTTGTGAAATAATCTGACATAAATGACTTTAAAAGACATTTGTTTTTCTTGAAAAAAAATATATACTAAATCTAGCCATGCTTTGTAAAAAGGGGCTTGATTCATCTGTATAAAACTATCTACCCAGGTCTGCCTGCGCAGTCCGCGTAGGCTGACCTGGGCAAAAATGTTTTGCTAAGGGTCAATTTTCTGCCTGTCAAAGAACCAGTCTACCTGATAATTCAGTCGGTTGATAAACAAAATGTATTTTTATGGATCCATAATACTATGAGGACTTCCTTAGTATGGTGCATCGCGGAGATGCATTAAGCCCCGTTTTGTTAGAGCAAGGCCCATTTATTTCAGCTGGAAAGGTTTAAAGACTCTTTTAAAGTAACTGAATGGAAAAAAGAAACATATTTCTAACTTGGTTCGAATACAGTTGTACAAATTCGTTTCTGAAAAAAGGGGATTTAGGTTCGTGAATCTTGCAATCTAAGTGGGAAACATCAAAAACGGAATGTTGACTGTTTCACTTGAAGATTAACTTATTGACTTTCGCGACCTTCCCAGGATCAAGCGATTTTAAAATCTTTAAGGTAGGTTCTACCTGCCGATCAGATCAACTCGATCATCCCGATCATCTAAATTCCCCGACCAAGCTCGACCGAAGGCATATACACGACTTCTTTCCGATCTCTACTCGATCATACACGAGCCCCACGCGATCATTCACGACGCCTCCGCGACGTCAACCAATCAACCACTCCGATCCCCGTTAAACCACCTTGACCCGTACACAATCCCTACACGATCTCTACTCGATCAACTGGACCCCTGCTCGATCTGTTTCCGATCTTCACCCCACCAGATCGTCATGGTCGTACTTGGATCGCAGGGGGTCATGAATCGTCGTGTACCAACATTTAGAGTATAAAAACTTCAAACATTTTTGGTCACAATCACTTCATCTTTAGAAGCTCTACAGAATAAGTATTAGCATTAGCATCATAGAGATAGAGCAGATGCAGTTGTGGGCCAGATTGTTAGATTCCCAGAATGACAGGGTCGTAGCTGTAATAGAGCTTGAAGAGGAGGAAGTGGTCGAGGAACGTAGAAAACACAGGAAGGCGTAGACAGCAACAGGTAAGGGAAATCTGAGGAAGGCAGTGGCTTACACGGCGACCGCTGTATGGGCAGTATGAGCAGGTCTTGAGGAGTTAGGGTTCCGACTTCATCATCTACAAATGTATAAGCAGGAGTAGCCTTTCTACCTTTTTCTCGGCATCTTTTTTGTGAAATTTGTAGATTTTCCAGTTCTAAGCAGAATGTGAGAGATCAGCGCGCCGTTATTACATGTAAATAGTGTCTTAGTCACGTTTGCTCGTGTATGGTCGAATAGCGATCGAGAAGTGATCGAGTGCGATCGGGTAGCAGTCAAGTTCATCTAGACAACAGATCGAACGTTGATCAGTGGAGCGATCAGGTATCACTCGAGTAGAGATCGAGATGATCGGGTAAACGATTTCATCCCGACCACACTAGATCTCTACACGATTGTTTCCCGATCAACTCGACCCTCTACTCGATCAATACCCGATCACTTCTCGAGAGCTTGGCCACTAGCTCTCTACTTTTTTTTTAAAAAGAATCCCGTGCGATGCCAACCTAGGTAGACCTCCCCCACCACTCTTGCGACCGAGCCAGACCAGGGAAGGAGAAATATCACCTCATCGGAATGTGTAGATCTAAAATCTGCATGCTCAGTGCAGTCTGATCTGGGTCGACACTGTCTGCAAAAGATCCTTGAGTCGAGCTTAGCAGCCCAAGGGTTATAATTGAAGAAGCAGACGGCATGGATACATGACAAGGTTATACTTCTTTGCGATCAGATCTTATTCTGCAACATAAGCAAAAGTATTTATAGTTGATTTTTGACAAGCTCTAAGAAAAACCTTTTGCTATTTGTATATTTCCTTCTTGTCCAAGTACCAGTCTACCTCTTTTCAATTGTTACACAAAATGGATTTTATGGATCCATAAGTATGTGATGACTTTTTTTGGTATGATGCATCACTGAGATGCATTAAACCCCTAATTGCCAGAGCATAGCTTAATTACTTTTCGTTTCTGTCTAGTCTTGATGTGCACAGTGCGCGAAAGTATCGAAATCAATGGTACCGTTAAGCTTAGCATTATATCAGTGTTATGATTTTACCCTTAGACTGCCAAGAGCGACCCGATACTCTATTGTGGACAGTGTAGACTGCACAGAAAAAGCGGTCTGTTCTTGTATCTACACTGTCCGATACGGTGAGGGTTTTTTTGCAACAAGCACTTTGTAATCGCAATGTTTTGGTATACGAGTACTATCGGCTGCTGGAATTCTTCACTTTATTTATTTAGCAGTATAAGGGTGAAATGTTACCAGAAAAGTGGCACACGGTGCCTGACCGTCTGGAGACACAAGTCTTCGCTTTTTTATGTAAATTGTTTCTCGTGAATTTTGGATAACGGGTTTGAATTTAAAACAAGTAGACTTTTGCCAGGAAACAGTCTAAAAGGTCCCAAAACATAGATTTTACAGGGTTTCTTAAATGTGAATATTATATAAGAGCATTAATAAACGATAAAATATTTTACTCGTCATTTCCGGCAGACGCCTTTTTTTTTTCCCCCAAGAAAACAGTATGTGAAGACGTTGTGGTGAAAGAAGATTGTTTTCTGGTTGAGCTTTTCGGATTCAGGGCACAACAAATTAAGTTGCATTTTGAGAATATAATAGGTGTAGATCAAGATCATACTGCAAAGAAGAGCCCTTGGCACTGCTGGCACTGTGATAATAGTGTTCCTTTATTTTGGGTTTTAAATGGCCATTAAATTCATGTGCCATGACCCTCTTTCCATATGTTCTCTTAGAAAAAAAAATCTTTATTTAGGTACTTGTAAGAAATCACAAATATTTCGAGATTCTCCTTCTGTGTGAAAGAAATAAATAGCGTTTTAACTCTTTACCAAACAATCACGGGTTTTAACGACCTTGAAAAAAAGCCTATTAAAAACATTGTGGGAAAAGGTTACCAGCATTTTCTTCTTTTCCAACAATGTTTCCTATCCTTCCCAAAACAAATTTCAGTTTTTGAGTTACATTCAATTTGTCGTCTACAAATGCCTTGAATTTAGACAAGTCTAAAATTTTGTCGTTTGGTAAAGAGTTAAGAAAAGTTAGACTGAATCATAGCTGAAAACTTACAAATGGCAAAAAGTTTCGACACAGTTCAGACTGTGCGGACTGCGTAGGCTGACATGGGTCGATACTTTTATGCAGATGCATAAAACCCCCTTTTTACAGAGTATGACTCACATAAGAACTCTACATTTATCGACAGTTGAAAAAAACAACGCACTGAAACTGAAGACAGATCATCATGTT
This sequence comes from Hippopus hippopus, assembly GCA_946811185.2. Taxonomy (NCBI): domain Eukaryota; kingdom Metazoa; phylum Mollusca; class Bivalvia; order Cardiida; family Cardiidae; genus Hippopus; species Hippopus hippopus. The sequence goes on along the minus strand of OX328104.1, from coordinate 50,413,987 downwards.
ATAGGCTTGACTAAACAAGCGGACAGTATAGACCCAAGATCAGACTGCATGAACGTTCTGTGTCCGCTACAACCTCTGTGTTCACAAATAACGCTGAAAGAATTAACCTTCTACCAAACAGTCCTAACTTTTAACAACCCTGAGAAAGAAGTCTTTTGAAACATTGTGGGAAAAGGAGAAAATGCTGGTTACCAGCATTTTCTCCTTTTCCCACAATGTTTTCTAACCTTTACAATATAAATTTCAATTTTTGAGTCAATTCTATTTTGTCATCTGCAAAAGCTTTCAATTTGGACGGGTCTAAAATTTTGTCGTTTGGTAAAGGGTTAATGAAATACCAACAGAAGATGATTTTTTTTTTTTCTTTTCTTTTTTCTGCAGAACCGTTTTCACAACACTGCTTATGACTAGCAATTACTCAATTTGCCACTATGTTTGTACATACGCATATATCTACGTATTAAATCTTTATTGGTGTTAGTAATGTGTATTTTTCAAGGTTGCTTTCGAAGCTTTGTGTCGTAAATTTAGATTGGTTGATCGATTGTATAGTGTTTAACGCCGTTTTCAATATTATTTCAGTTACATCGCCAGTGCACCTATCCATGCTTTCCTTGAGTTTCTATTACCAGTACTCTGCACAATATTCTTTCCTAGCCACTGGCTTCTTTCCCACATAATCGTCTTCGAAATAATGGACAGCGGTGAAAATGAATTCTGTCACAATGACTATCATCAATCCTTGAAAAGAAATTGACCGAGCCGGGGATCGAACCAGCGACCCCTTGTTCTGAAGTCCTGTACGCTACCGACTGAGCTACCGGGCTCGACTCGTACATTTAGAAAAATAGGAAAGAAAACAACAAAAAAAAAATTGAAAGACAGACTAAAAAGAAAATGCTCTGGATCTTTGATTTCGTGGGAACAAGACAGGTTTTTAGGCTAGGGAAAAATCTCTTTCAGATTGACTATTTCATGTTAAAAGATAATCAATTTATTTCCGCTGACTGAGGTAATGAATTTCGGGAGGCAAGTCACAGTGATATTACAGAAAATGTACTTTTTGCATGTCAACTGGTAAATTTGTCCTTCTTGAAAACATCTTTGTCCCAATTTTTCTGTCAAGATGTCTACTTTTCTGTATTTATCGCTGTCTTATTGTCCTCCTTTTTTATCCGTCTCTCACGGGGTAGTAGTATGTCTTTACGTCCGTCCTCTCTCTCTCTCTCTCTCTCTCTCTCTCTCTCTCTCTCTCTCTCTTTCTCTTTCTCTCTCTCTCTCTCTCTCTCTGTCGTCGGAGAAATCTCACCGTATCGGATAGTGTAGATCAAAGATCAGCCTGCACGTTTTGTGCAGGCTGATCTTGATCTACACGGTCCGCAAAGGCCCACAAAAGCTCGCATAGCAGCCTAAGTGTTAAACGATTTAAAAATACTCATCCAGCAATGTTTGCAAAAATTCGCATGCAGCAAATTAAGTGCTAAATGATACAAATACAATGTATACTCTTATCACAATATTTCCGACAATCGTTTCGTGCGTGAAGAGACGAATGTGTTTCCGCAGCTATTTTTTCCTCTCCTATCATTTTGCCATCATTATCTGATATGTATGATAAATGCTGTCTTTGATCACGTTAATTCCCTGTTTTACAGGGGAAAATGGAAAGATCTTACTTTTGCGCCCTCAGTCATGTGAGATCCTTATCATATTGTACATTCGAAAAATATGTATGTGAGCGACTTCCTTGGAAAAGGGGGTTTAAGGATAGGGCACCCTAATGCGGATTCCTGTAACATCGTCTTTCATCGCCGAAAAACGTACAGATTCGGCTAAGACTCGGGTAATCAGTAATCGATCGATTGATAGATGCTGGTTCCCCGCATCGATTACGGATTACCCGAGTCTTAGCCGAATCCGTACGATGAAAGGCGATCTTACACGAATCCCATCAGGGTGCCTATATCTCATTGATGCATTATACCCAGCAAGTCGTCATATATACATGCATCCATAAAATCCTTTTTTTTTTTTAACAACCGACTGAAACCTGAAGTAGAATGGATTTTGGACATGCCGTAAATTGACCAAAAGCAAAATGTTGTGACCCATTAAGTCTGTACAGATCGCAAGAGCTGACATGGGTCGACACTTTTTGCACATGCATTAAGCCCTCGTTTTCACAGAGCATGGCTCAAATGGCCTGCGACACGGGAAAAGGGGCATTCGGACATTTGCGTAAAGTGTCGTCTCGGATCAGCCTGCGCAGTCCGCACAGGCTGATCCGAGACGACACTTTCCAATCGTGTGTGATTTTCTGTTTCACGCAAGTCTACTGTAGGACAAAATATAATGTTGACTTAAAGTGCCGTCTCGGATTAGCCTGCGCGGACTGCGCAGGCTGATCCGAGACGACACTTTACGCAAATGTCCGAAAGCCCCTTTTCGCGTGTTGCAGGCCAATAATGTGTGTGTGAGTGGCCCTCTTGGAAAAGGTGGGGGGGGGGGGGCTTAGCTACCCGGTCGGGCTTTTTCACGAGTAAGCACAAAACTCTTTTAAGGTGCTTTCCTCCCAAGGAACCGGTTTACGAGGGCTGTTCGATAAATTCGTGGAGTTGTGTTATTAAAACTACACTTCTTGATATTTCAAGCTATAAACTTGCCAATTATAGTGTGACTATATCATGCACTCGATAGAGAAATACTGCAGTTTTAGAAAAACCTAAACGCAAAATATGTTTAACTACAGTACCCATGCGCATTGTCGAGTTCCAATTTTCTCCCGATTTGAAATATTATGTTATTTTGTGTCAAATGAACACTAGAAATGAGTAAAATTGCGGCAATTGTGCATACGGTCAAATTACATCATATCGCAATTTTCCAAAAACATTGTCGCTGTGGCACTTCTGGTAACTGTAATAACATAGATTTTGTCCCGTAAGTGCCAGGCATTTTTTTGACGCAATGATGTCAAGATGTTGAATTACGCAAAATAATCAAGTTTTGTGTTTGAGTCGGTAAAACACCAAAACAGATCATAGGACTGGGTTGGGAGTCGACACCTTCAAGTTCCTGTAGTTGCATTTGGTCTATAAGTGGTATGATCGATTAAGGAATGGGGGAAAAAAAAAACGTCGCTTTAAAGATGATCTTTGTAAAGGACGGTCGGTTAGCGTATCTGCGTCAATTTCGGATGAGGACAGTACTTGACGAGGTGAATAACGACCAAAGGGTTCCGGTGTGTGGTATATCCGACGACTTTGGAGTGTCTTGTTCAACAGATCCTTATTCAGAATCTAAGAATGTCTTAATTGAGCCGGCGCTGAGTGTTTGAGGGGATTATGTAGAAGAGATACGCCGATCTCTTGACTTGTAATGACGTTGACGTTATTTTTCACCTCCGGAGCCCGGCAATGTACAGTTATATGTGTTTTATTATTCTCTGTTGAAAATGTATTTCTTTATGAATTTGTATAAACTTTGGAAGATTTTTCGGATATAAATCTTTTAATAATTATGTATTCTATATGTATAATGTAAATAAGTCTCCTGGTTTTTTTTTTTTTTTTTTTTTCACAACAAAATTCCACGAATTTATTGTACAGCCCTCGTATAACTCGTAAGTAGTATAGGGAGTCTCTTTGTACGCCAGACAGGCCTGGTCTGGCGTACAAAGAGACGCTCCTGTAGTCCCTACGTTGCCTACCTTACAGAGAATTTGTCCCCAGTTTGCCTACCTTGAAAGAATTTAATTATATCACTTTTACAAAAAAATGCCTAAAAAATACCCAGGGTCTCTACCCTGAGAGGGTTTCAGAATTCAAAATGGTGGACGTTTGGAGGCAAACTGGGTACAAATCCCTCTCAGGCTAGAACCCGGGGTCGAGTAAACGATAAAGTCCGAGAATCCGCATGAAAATGTTACTATAAATAGAACATTTATTTCGCAATAAAAGGCTAAGTATTGGCCACTGAGGGGAGCCCAGCCTAACCATTGAGTTGGACTTAGTTTTTTCTGCATCTATGGATGATTTCTCTCTCTAAAAGCCTGAATACTGAGTTGGACTTAGACTTTTTTTCTGCATCTATGAATGATTTCTCTTTCTAAAAGACTGAGCACTGAGCCGGACTTAGTCTTTTTTCATCCTATGAATGATTTCTCTAAAAGACTGAGCACTGAGTTGGACTTAGTCTTTTTCTGAGTTTTTTTACTCTTCGGAGTGTAACTCTCTGGAGTGTAACTCTTTGGAGTGTAACTCTTCTAAAAGAAATGACAACTTTGAAGAAAGATAGAACTTTCGTGGTAGATGGTTAGTCCTGAAAAGGACTGTTGGGTTAGCTCTGAAAAGAGCTGTGACAATTTGAAGAAATGACAACTTGAAGATAGAACTTTCGTCTGACAACTTGAAGATAGAACTTTCGTCTGGCATCTTGAAGATAGAACTTTCGTGGTAGATGGTTAGTCCTGAAAAGGACTGTTGGGTTAGCTCTGAAAAGAGCTGTGACAATTTGAAGAAATGACAACTTGAAGATAGAACTTTCGTCTGACAAGTTGAAGATATAACTTTCGTCTGGCAACTTGAAGATAGATCTTTCGTGGTAGATGGTTAGTCCTGAAAAGGACTGTTGGGTTAGCTCTGAAAAGAGCTGTGACAATTTGAAGAAATGACAACTTGAAGATAGAACTTTCGTCTGACAAGTTGAAGATAGAACTTTCGTCTGACAATTTGAAGAAATGACAATTTGAAGAAAAGATAGAACTTACGTCTGACAATTTGAAGAAAGATAGAACTTTCGTGGTAGATGGTTAGCCCTGAAAAGGGCTGTTGGGTGTCCTAAAAAGGACCTGGTTTGGAGGTTGTGTTTTTAAGCACAACCTCCAACCTTTCTGCAGGCTGGGCAGCTACTATCCGTCCGCCTCTTCAATCTCTTCAGCTCTTGTGCACTCAGGTTGTACTTCAGCGAAAATGGTGGCTCGTCATCATTGCTCCAATCCTCCATCTGTGGCACAATGAACTCCTTTTTCTCCTTCTTGCTTTGTGGTAATTGGGCAAAGTCCCAAAAGTCCCACCCGGTAAATAGTAGTTTCTCCTCGAAGACAGGATGTCTCTGTCTCCTCGCTGTCTCAGCTTCAAGCTTTTCTAACTGTCGATCTGCCTTTCTCATCGTCTTTCTTAGCTCTTCCACCGTCTTTCTTAGCTCTTCCACCGTCTTTCTTAGCTCTTCCATCGTGAAATGAAAATGAACAATGTGCGGAAAATAACGCTGGGTTTTATAGCTTTTCAGACGGATTGAACTAGTTGACCCATGACGTCATTTTCTCCTATGTTTTTCCCGCGTTGGCGTTTCATGCTGTTTTGGCTCCAAATTAATGTTGTCCAATCAGAATCAGCGTTTTATTTCTAATACTAAATGTTTTATTGTTAACCAATCTATAGTTTTGTTACATTTTCTTGTTCGGGTTAGAAAAACTAGAGTTTGACTATCCTATGACTTTTTTTGATTATGAGTCTTCTGACAAAAATGAAAAGAAAGATATTTTATTTAAGATAGCTAGTCCTGAAAAGATCTGATTTTGTGTAGAATACATTTTTTATCCTCCACTCTTTCTTTCGATTGATACCATTCTATTTAGCATTTGCATCAGATGCTCAATTTCATACCTGATATATCTGAAACGTTCTCTTTCTTCTAACCAGAAGAGCAATGAGAGAAAAAATGTCAATCCAAACATTATGGGGTACTGACTCAGCTTTTACGAAAAGTTAATGGTGAATGAGAAAAATTAATCAAGAGTTTACTGTTTTATATGTGCAATGGGTCACTTTTTAGTTTTTTGATTTTAGCCCTATATCACTGAGTTGTGCTTAGTTTTTTGCATCTATGGATGATTTCTCTTTCTAAATGTCTGACCATTGAGTTGAACTTAGCTTTTTTCATCCTATGGATGATTTCTCTTTCTAAATGCCTAACCATTGAGTTGAACTTAGAGTTTTTCTGCATCTAGGGATGATTTCTCTTTTAAATGTCTAACCATTGAATTGAACTTAGTTTTTTCTGCATCTATGGATGATTTCTCTTTCTAAAAAAGCCTGACCACTGAGTTGGACTTAGTTTTTTCTGCATCTATGGATGATTTCTCTTTCTAAATGCCTAACCATTGAGTTGAACTTAGACTTTTTTTCTGCATCTATGGATGATTTCTCTTTCTAAAAAAGCCTGACCACTGAGTTGGACTTAGTTTTTTCTGCATCTATGGATGATTTCTCTTTCTAAATGGCTAACCATTGAGTTGAACTTAGACTTTTTTTCTGCATCTATGGATGATTTCTCTTTCTAAAAAAGCCTGACCACTGAGTTGGACTTAGTTTTTTCTGCATCTATGGATGATTTCTCTTTCTAAATGGCTAACCATTGAGTTGAACTTAGTTTTTTTTCTGCATCTATGGATGATTTTTTCTCTAAAAGCCTGAGCATTGAGTTGGACTTAGTTTTTTCTGCATCTATGGATGATTTCTCTTTCTAAATGTCTGACCATTGAGTTGTACTTAGTTTTTTCTGCATCTATGGATGATTTCTCTCTAAAAAGCCTGAGCACTGAGTTTGACTTAGTTTTTTTACCCATATGCTATTAGGATTGCTTTATTTTGTTTACTTCTATCCACTACTTGGCCTTTAAGTGGTTTCTCTCTAAAAAAGTCTGAGCACTGAGTTGAACTTAGTTTTTTTCACCCTATGGATGATTTCTCTCTCTAAAAGCCTAACCATTGAGTTGGACTTAGTTTTTTTCATCCTATGAATGATTTTTTCTCTAAAAGCTTGAGCACTGAGTTGGACTTAGTTTTTTTCACCTATGGATGATTTCTCTCTCTAAAAGCCTGACCATTGAGTTGGACTTAGTTTTTTTCATCCTATGAATGATTTTTTCTCTAAAAGCTTGAGCACTGAGTTGGACTTAGTTTTTTCACCTATGAATGATTTTCTCTCTCTAAAAGCCTGAACACTGAGTTGGACTTAGACTTTTTTCTGCATCTATGAATGATTTCTTCTCTCTAAAAGCCTGACCACTGAGTTGGACTTAGACTTTTTTCTGAGTTTTTACTCTCTGGAGTGTGACTCTTTGGAGTGTAACTCTTTGGAGTGTAACTCTTCTAAATGAAAGAAGTTTGACAATTTGAAGAAATGACAATTTGAAGAAAAATAGAACTTTCGTGGTAGATGGTTAGTCCTGAAAAGGACTGTTGGGTTAGTTCTGAAAAGAACTGTTGGGTTAGCCCTGAAAAGGACTGTTTTGGAGGCTGTGTTTTTTTCTCTACCGACAGCTTTTCTTTGGCTTTTTCGGGATCTTGAAATCAACGTGATTATCAATGTTTTTCCCGTATTTGCCCTGGCCTGTCATTATTGGTGTAGTTGGCTTTTGATCAACTCGCTGTTTCTTGTGGAGATGACTATCGTCTTCCTCAGATTTCCGTTTTGTTGTTTTTCTTGGTTGTTTTTCCTCTGTCTTTGGCTTTTTCGGGATCTTGAAATCAACGTGATTATCAATGTTTTTCCCGTATTTGCCCTGGCCTGTCATTATTGGTGTAGTTGACTTTTGATCAACTCGCTGTTTCTTGTGGAGATGACTATCGTCTTCCTCAGATTTCCGTTTTGTTGTTTTTCTTGGTTGTTTTTCCTCTGGTTGTTTTTTCTTTGGTTGATTTTTCTTCACAACACTTACGATAGAGTCCACTAACTTGTGAAGATTGGTTTTATCAAAGTCAAACTCCACAGGGATCTTCACAGGAACTGTTGAAATGCACTGACCCTGTTGGCGTAGTACCTCGATATTTTTACTGAGCTGCTCGGTGTTTGTGTTTAAAGTTTTAATTTCCTCCAAATGCCTGTTTAAAGTCTCCAGTTGTTCTAAGATCCGAGTCATCATGGCATCTTGTTTTGAATTTAACTGTTTCATCTCTTCACAAATGTTGTCCAACACCGTCGGTGGATTGATAATTTTCGAATTTATAACTGATGAAAGAATGTCTCCATTGTTTTCCACTGGTGGGAAATCGTCCAAGTTTATTTCATCTAAGTTGTGCTTCATATTGAAACTGCTTCCGAATATTGATACTGCTTTCGAAGTGATCGTTTGCTGAGAGTCAAAGAAATGGTGATTGTATGAAAATAACGCTGCGTTTTATACGTTTACAGAGGATTGAAATTTTTAAAGAGCGCGGACCTGACGGGAAACACCAGGATTGTACTGTGTGACACTGAGTTAGGAGTGGTAAAAACAGCATGAAACGCCGACGCGGGAAAAAAAAAAGGAAAAAATGACGTCATGAGTCAATCAGTTCAATCCTCCTGTAAAGCTATAAAACCCAGCGATATTTTTACATAAAATCATATTTGTTCCAGTATGGTTCGAATTCTTGTCTGCCCCCACTGTGCAAGCAGATGTCTGCTAGAGTGTGGGAAATGTTTTGCCATACTTTTTTACCCTTGTGTTTTGTTGATTTGCAAAAGAAACAGTTCTTTGTTACTCGTTTTTTCTTCTTTTCGTTGTTTTGCTTTTTTTCCTCTTTTAGATCCAAAGTTTGTTGTTTTCTTAGATTATCGCTTGTAGATATTTTTTTCTCTGCCTGTTCTGTTATTTTGCAGATTTTTGAAACGGTGATATCCGTTGTGTCGGACTGCATGTCTACGTTCTGATTTTCAGCCGGTGATATTGTAGTCTGTAGTGAACTTGTTTTCCATGTATTTTCGTTGTAGAATGAATTTAGTGTCCCGACGAATTTCGTATGTTGGAGACCGACAACGTTGTAAAACGATGGTGAAATTTCGATGTCATGACTGTGTGGGTTCACGTAGACAAAAAAACAAATGTTCCTGTCTGATTTTCTTTTTTGGACAATTTCTGGACCAATGCCCTGCTTCGTTGCACGTAAAACAAATATTTGTTCTCTCACCATTCATCCGATATCGTTTGTCGAGCGTCGCTTGATCTAAAACTCTGTAGCTGATAGTACAGCGTATAGAGCTATTTATAAAAAAAAAAAACTTTACTACTAGACGCTGACGTAGTGTACCTCTACCCAATGGTCTATTTATAGCAACAGACGCTAACTAATGTGATCTAAGCCCCTGTCACACTAAACGGCGTTTCCACTGAGTTGCCACGGTGTTGTTTAAGTTACCAGAGTACCAAGAGATCGCAGGAAAAATGCGAAGCTCCCGTGGCCTATTATCGCGTTCCTGATGTTGATGAAAAAAAAGCAAGAAGGAAATCAAGTACATCGATATCTGTTCTCTGTACCCTTATGTTTGTAAACACAAATCCTATCCTGTAGATCAGCCAGAAATTTTGTCTGTTGAAAATATTGACATGAACAATATTCGACAATATGAGGGCTTAATCAAATGCAAAGTTTTGCCTCCAACTGATTTGTTTCACCCCGTTCTCCCAGTTCACTGTAACAACAAAATGATGTTTCCACTGTGTATGAAATGTGCAGAAGAAAGTTCAAGCATTTGTAGGCATGGTAAAGAAGAGAGGGCTTTGGTCGGAACTTGGGTTACTTTTGAATTATTCAAGGCTCTTGACTGTGGTTATCGATTATTGCAAGTGTATGAAATTTGGCATTTCAATTCTGTATCAGATCAGTTCTTTAAACATTATGTGGACAATTTCTTGAAAATTAAGCAAGAAGCCAGTGGTTATCCAGATTGGTGTCAATCAGACCAGGGATCGTATATACAGGGATAGGCAACGCAACGGGAGTCAAGACCAATTATCGATTTTTCACTGACTTACCTGTACGGCGTCCAATAATCCGTTGTCGTTCCTTGCGAGTTATTATCTTCCTTTCAGATAATATAATTCCTTGCCGATTCCGACAATTTTTATATCCGACAAAGAAGCGTTTAGTATGAAATGCGTTTCAATGTTTATGTCAATGTTTTTCTATTATTGTTTTTTTCAGTTAAAGAGTCATTTTTTTTCTATCTGGAAAATTTAAAGTGTCGACTAATTGGGCATTTCAGATATACAGGTCATGTTGTCAGTCTTGATTTCACACGAAGTGTAAATTGTAAATGGAGATCAAAACGGCCCGGTGCCAAAACGACCCATTACCGAAACAAACCTTTTTCGTAGTAACTTAAAATATTTTAATATTTCTGCAGTGGATATCTATTGCAAACAATTCGGGAAAAGCACACATCGCCTGTTGAAGGATTAAGTCCGTCTAACGTTTCGGAAGTGGGCTGCTTTTGTCCACTCCCTGTATTTGACATGATCACAAGTGGGATATATCAAGTTGTGTATCTGTCATGACACATCTAGTGTCCTCTTCTGTTTATAGACAATACGCATCATTGAAATTAAATATTTATTTTCTGATTTGCTTCTCCAAATGTTTCAATTTGGTCAGGTCAAAAGCTTCTCATGTCATCAGGAGTGACAAACATTTCACTTGCATGTAGTACAATGTATTAGGCCGGTAACACTGAGATCTGTTAATAGTTATATACCCATTTTTCAATAGCAAACTACACAAAGGGCATATAGAACCAGAAAATTGCCTTCACAGCCCATTCAATGGACCTTCCAGTACATTTTCAGTTCAGCTTGCAGCTACTCTTAAATCACTGTCTTTGACAGAAAAAAAAGGAGAATTTCCTGCAAAATGGAAAGAATTAGTGAACTTTCTGAAAAAGTAGGCTGGTGAAGTGTGAGGACCTGTCTGCAACTCTGTTCCTACTTTTATATATTGGAATCAATTACATACAACAGTGGCCTTCACAGTTGCATCATTTCGAATTAACCTGTGTACCTTACAACCTTGTGTGTTTGATGACTTCGGAATATTTAAAGCTTTTTGAAAATATTGTGGGAAAAGAACAAAATGCTAGCCTAGCACATGTACCTGTTTTCAGCATTTTTATCCGCAATGTTCAATACCATGCAAAAAAAATCAATCGTTTGAATCTACTTTCAGTTGTCGTTTGCTAATACTTTCAATTGGGGATTCCAAAGGCCCCCAAAAAATTGTTCTTTGGTGAAAAATAGTCAGTAGCATAATTATTAGAAAAATAAAAAGACAAATCTGCAATTATCCCTTTGCCACACAACCCTGAGTTCTGATGACCAAGAGAAAGGTGCCTTTTGGAAACATTGCAGGAAAAGGAGAAAATGCTGGTTACCAACATTCTCTCCTTTTCCCCAAATGCTTTCAATTATATCATTGACAAATTCCATAATTTGAGTCGCATTTCAATTGTTGTCTGTAAATGCTCTCTGTACAAGTCTAGTTCTGTATTGTTTCAAAAAGAGTTAACAGTGTGGCAAACTAAAAGTTGCTTTTGACAAGCAATTTTTCCTTCTTTAATAATGTTTTTTTATTCTGTGTCAGAGAACTTAAGCTTATCTAATAACTTTGAATGCTTTGATTTTGGACCAATTTGAAAACAGTATAAGTTGTGTAGGACTTTGTACAAATTTGACTTTTCACTCCTCATACAGTGGACAGCATTGGAAAACATTTGTAAAAGACCAGTTGCAGCCAGTGATCAATTCTTTTCAAAATGATTTCTGTGCTATTAAAAAAATTATGTTTTTGCCTTTCCTTCAAATGTTTTTGATTTTTTAAATTTTCAAAAAAATTCACATTGTACACAGAAAGTTTATGTTGAAATTGATATTTTAAAATTTCTCACTGAAAACCTCAAGACAGCCATGAATATTGAGCTACATGTGTGTTGCAAAATTAAATGGTGCTGAAAAATGTGTTTCTTTAGCAAGTTTTAACTTAATGCCTAATAAATTTGATTTTACATAAATCCACTGTAGAAATCTTTGGAAAACAGTATGACACAAGGACCAATCTTTTTGCGATAAAATGTAACATGCAAATGGTTGGTTGCTTCCGCAAATGCTCTTTTCATTGAATGTAGACTTTTATCTCCTAAAACTTTTTCACTGTGGCAAGTTGCAGTTAATGATGATGGTAAAAGTATTGTGTATATGAGATATTATTGGTATATTATACTATCATTATAATCCTGGTGTATGTCATACAAACGCCCAAAATATACTTCTCTCTCAACAGAGATTTTCAAGTAGAAACATTCCCAACTCTAGTAATACATGGAATATGGATAGCTGCATTGTTTGCTGTGATACAATTGCAAAATGTTGAAAGCAACCAACCTTCAGGAACACTTTGCTAGACAACAAAATTTGATTTTGCACAACACAGATACATACTTTTCTCCCTCAAAAAATATGTTGATGAGGAAAAGCAACACACAGCTTGTGCAGACAGTTGTGCAAATTCAAAAAACAAATAGATAAGTATAATGGCTGCTATGATACAACTAAAATGTTGTGAAACATTGCAAATTGAGCAAGGTTCCATCCTTAACTTTTTGCCAGATTACAAAATTTTGGACATGTCTAATTTGAAAGCATTTGCAGACGACAAATGAAATGCAACTGAAATGAGGAGACTTGTTTTTCCTGGGGAAATGAGAAAATGTGACATGTACTTACCCGTAGTTTCTTCTTTTTTCACTATGTTTTCGGAAGTATGGATATTCCCCAGGTTGGTGAAAACTTAGGATTCAGGAATACTAGCATTTGTCACAGATAATTAAATAACTCCATACCTCTAGTGGCTTACTGAGCTATACATACTAAATATACTTTGATGGTAGAAGATGCTCACAGCTTTCATATTCAAATACATTAATTTCACTTTAGCATTTTTCTTGCAGGTTTGTACAGTTCACAGCTGATTTGGTCTTTAATATTCCAAGTTTTCAAGCCCAGCTTTAGTTTCATACTAGCACACTTTATGCAGAATTACAAAGCCATCTTCAATGTCATTCTTCTGTTCACAGGATGCATCACAACAGCATGTTGACAGCTCTTGAAACCATGTTTTGAAGTGTTTGTGTTGTCACAATACATATCTGGAAAAAAAATATAGAACCAACTGAATTTCAAATTTCTCCTTTTAACAAAACGTAACATTTTAATTCTTCAGTTACGTTGCAAAATATGGTTTTATTTTCACATGGTTAAACTATAATGAGAATTTGTTCAGGATATGGCCAACTATCAGAGATCCAATCATTTTTGACTAATGTGCGGTACTGCGCTTCCACCTTCACTGAAATAACCCCTTTTTAGGCTGCACTTTTATTTACCTAGGATTCGATAAACAGCTTATATTTGATTTTAGTGCAAAACGAAATACTTACTGCTTATAAATATGGTAATATCTGAACACAATTAATTCAAAGGATGGAATCAGAATGCTACATTTATCACCAGGGTCTCAGCAAATTCACCATACTGGGCCGCCATCTTGCAATTAAGACCGAAAATAGCCAAGTTTTTGGGCCCCCAGTTATCTAACCTTGGCATCGAAAATCACTAGATTTGCTTTAAAAACAAAAAGAAATACTTACTGCTTATAAATATGTCAAAATCTGAACAAATATATTTCTAAAAATAAATTGAGAATGGTTCTACTATCACTAGGTCCCGCCAAATTCACAACATTGGTCCGCCATTTTGTGATGAAATACCGAAAATAGCCCAGTTTTGAGCCCATACTTATCTAACTTAGGAATCGAAAATCAGCACAAAATTGGCTTTAATACAAGGAGATGTACTCTATCTCGTGATTTTTACCAACATGTTGCTATTTGGACGCTACTTTATGTACTTAAAAAGTATTTCTTTTGCACGTCACTAAATCCTCCTGCCGAACATCCCCTACGGGGCAAACATGATTAGGCCATGAATTTTTAACGCCAAAATAAGCATATAAAACAAAATCTCCGAAAAAAATGATGTAACATATATTCTAAGCATGTAAATATTCGGAAACTTACCTGATGAGAAGGAAATGTGGGATAATCAAGCAAAACGTTGATTTTTTAAAACAGTGACCGTCGTATGCCGAAATTTAAGATGGCCGCCGTTTTTTCCTTTGCGGTCAATTCGAAAGAAGACAGTGAATAACCGGAAGTTATACCGCGTTTCCTATCCCTGTATATAAGATCCCTGATCAGACTCAGAAAAAGATCAGTTCGTTTGTGAATATGAGAAGTCGGAAGGTGTTCGTCTTGATCCAAGTTGTATTCAAAGAAATCCTGGGAGAAGATCATTTGCTAAGATTATGTTGAACTGTTTTTGGGGAAAATTAGCTCAGCGTGAAAAAATGACCCAGATGGAATACATCAGTGATCCGTCTAAATATTTTGAATTAGTCACCAATCCCAATTTCATTGTAAAGCATGTAGAAATCTTTGACGAGGACTGTTCATTCATCTTGGTTAACTATGAATCAAAGTTGGAACATATTGACACCCACTCTACAGCCAATGTGGTAGTAGGGTCTTACGTAACAGCTTATGCAAGGTTGGAATTGTACAGCGTTCTTGAAAAGTTAAAAGATAGAGTTCTGTATTTCGATACAGATAGCTGTATGTACATTCACAACCCTGAATTATGGAATCCTCCTATTATTAACAGCCGGCTAGGAAAATGGACTGATGAAGAGCCTGCTTGTAAAATTACTCAATTCAGAGGGCTTGGGCCTAAGAATTATGCTTACAAAATGAAAACAAAAGATGGAGAAGAGATAAGCAAATGTAAAGTAAAGGGGATTACTCTGGATTACAATACAAAACAGGTGCTGAATTTCGATACATATTCAAAATGTGCTTTGAATCGCACAATAGAAATCAAAATTCAGTATGATTGTAGAATTAAAAGACACAGAGATAGAACGGTTACCAGTGAACCACAAACAAAAACGTTTCGCTCTGTATACACCAAGAGAGTTATTGTAAATGGTACTGACACTGTACCCTATGGTTATAAAAGTTTGAGAAAATAATTCTATATCACATTGTTGTGTAGCAATCAGTCAAAGTAAGTCGGGGAAAAATATTAGCCGTTGGTCAAAAAATAACAATCATGTTACCGTTACCAATAGATCTACGCGAAAAAAATTATGGAAAATTTGTTCGGCAACATACACTTGATGAACGAACACAGGTTAACATTAAATTTTTCTGTGTGAAAATTTGGATCGAAAAAATGTTTAAGTGGATTGCAAAAGGAGAAAAGTCCTACAAAGTGTATGGTATAATCAACTTTATTACGATGATGGTGGACGATTCGGGTTTGGATCTCGATCTCAAGACTTATTTAGCAGATAGCTTTTTGAAAGACAATGTTATTAGTAAACTGTTTCGATCCACAAGCCGATGGACATTTTTTATCATAGGAACAACAGAAGAAAGTTCTTTTAACGTTCTGAAAATGAAATCAGTTCTATTTGACTTTTACTTACGCTACAAAAAAGGATCTGTTCATTCCTACGGAGAAACAATGGAAACCATGTCAGGGTATATTCTATTTGATAGAGATGTTACAGAAGAAGTAGTAAATTCAGTTCTTTCAACAAAAGACGCTTATAGACATGTTGCTCCATTCATAGGACTACGAGATTTCGACGATATGGACAGTGAGTATACAATGTTTTTGGGGTATGACCAATTGCATAAAGACATTACGGAATATGAAGACAAATGTGAGACTCGTGGTATTTGCGAATTTGCATTGTAAAAAATTCATTGCGAATAATTCATTGTAAATAATTCATTGTGAGTAATTCATTGTAAAAAATGTTTCCGTGTGATTTTTTTCATTGTCAAGAAAATGTTTTTTATGCTGTATTGTAAAAATATTTCAGTGTGGATTTTTTCATTGTTAAGAAAATGTTTTTTATGCTGTATTGTAAAAAATATTTCAGGGTGAATTTTTTGTTTTTTAAGAAAATGTTTTTATGCTGTATTGTAAAAAAATGTTTCCTTGTGAATTTTTTCATTGTCAAGAAATTTTTTTCATTGTCAAGAAAATTTTTATGATGCATTGCAAAAAAATGTTTCATTGTTTAGTTCTGTTCAATAAATAAAAGTTCAAAAAACAATAGAGCTCTTTATTCTGTTTTTTCCCCAAGACTTGTTCTGTATACATTTTTTTGCTATATTAGCATGAAACGTAGCATGGGAAAAAATGTATGTGCTTTCCGCCAGGTCCGTGCTCTTTAAAAAATTTCAATCCTCTGTAAACGTATAAAGCCCAGCGTTATTTTCATACAATCACCATTTCTTTGGCTCTCAGCTAACGAACACTTCGAAAGCGGTATCAATATTCGGAAGCAATATCAATATGGAGGAGATAAATCATCAACTACGTGAGGCTCTCCAAGAGTATCTAAATGCCGGGCTGCAGTTATTGCAACTAACCACTCATCTCGTAGGAGAGGAGGAACAAAACCAACTACAACGTATAACACAGCCATACAAAGATCTCGGCGAAAGATTAGTTCAACTATTATTAAAGACAACACCGGATGTCATTTTGGTTGATATCGAATTTGGGAGGAAGGTTACTTTCGATAATGGGACAATGGTGATCAGAAAAAGAGTTGAAGCATGCCCCATTTGTCAAGTGAATTTCGGGTGCTGTCATTAGAAGTGGAAAAAAACAACGTGAGACGAAAAAAACACAGCCTCCAAAACAAAACGGCCCTTTTCAGGGCTACCCATCTACCACGAAAGTTCTATCTTTTTTCAAAATTGTCATTTCTTCAAAATTGTCAAAACTCAAAAGATTTAAAATCAGAAAAAGTCATAGAATAGTCAAACTCTAGTTTTTTCTAACCCGAACAAGAAAAAAATGTAACAAAACCACGGGTTGGTCAACAATAAAACATTTAGTATTAGAAAAACAACGATAATTCTGATTGGATAACATTAATTTGAAGTCAAAACAGCATGAAACGCCGACGCGGGTAAAACATAGGAGAAAATGACGTCATGGGTCAGCTAGTTCAATCCGTCTGAAAACCTATAAATCTCTGCGATATATTTTCATACATTTCATTTTCACAATGGCTTCAAGACCATCACTCCTCGTCACTTGGATGGATGCCGAGCGAAAGTTAACAGGAGCAAGGAGACAAATCGTTTTACTTAAACAGCGCTTAGTTGGAGTGAGAAGACGATACGAGAGGGCTCAGCTTGCTAATAACAGGGTGTTCTGTTATAACCTTCGGATGAAGGAACTCATTATTGAGGGCATGCTTGAAATGTATTTTCAGTATGTTATTTCAAAAACAGAGCAGGTAGACCGTCTTTTCCGCGCGCAAATCGCCGCTGAAAGGAGTGAGTCAGACAGCGAATCGACTGATGCTGATACTGAATAAACATTTTAAAAATCAGCCCTTCTCAAAAACAGCCCTTTTCAGGGCTAACCATCTACCACGAAAGATCTATCTTTCTTCAAATTGTCATTTCTTCAAATTGTCAAACTTCTTTCTTTTAGAAGAGTTACACTCCAAAGATTTACACCCCAGAGAGTCACACTCCAAAGAGTAAAAAAAAACTCAGAAAAGACTAAGCCCAACTCAGTGCTCAGGCTTTTTAGAGAGAAATCATCCATAGATGCAGAAAAAACTAAGTACAACTCAATGGTCAGACATTTAGAAAGAGAAATCATCCATAGATGCAGAAAAAACTAAGTCCAACTCAATGCTCAGGCTTTTAGAGAAAAAATCATCCATAGATGCAGAAAAAAGTCTAAGTTCAACTCAATGGTTAGCCATTTAGAAAGAGAAATCATCCATAGATGCAGAAAAAACTAAGTCCAACTCAGTGGTCAGGCTTTTTTAGAAAGAGAAATCATCCATAGATGCAGAAAAAAAGTCTAAGTTCAACTCAATGGTTAGCCATTTAGAAAGAGAAATCATCCCTAGATGCAGAAAAAACTAAGTCCAACTCAGTGGTCAGGCTTTTTTAGAAAGAGAAATCATCCATAGATGCAGAAAAAAAGTCTAAGTTCAACTCAATGGTTAGGCATTTAGAAAGAGAAATCATCCATAGATGCAGAAAAAACTAAGTCCAACTCAGTGGTCAGGCTTTTTTAGAAAGAGAAATCATCCATAGATGCAGAAAAAAAGTCTAAGTTCAATTCAATGGTTAGACATTTAAAAGAGAAATCATCCCTAGATGCAGAAAAACTCTAAGTTCAACTCAATGGTTAGGCATTTAGAAAGAGAAATCATCCATAGGATGAAAAAAGCTAAGTTCAACTCAATGGTCAGACATTTAGAAAGAGAAATCATCCATAGATGCAAAAACTAAGCACAACTCAGTGATATAGGGCTAAAATCAAAAAACTAAAAAGTGACCCATTGCACATATAAAACAGTAAACTCTTGATTAATTTTTCTCATTCACCATTAACTTTTCGTAAAAGCTGAGTCAGTACCCCATAATGTTTGGATTGACATTTTTTCTCTCATTGCTCTTCTGGTTAGAAGAAAGAGAACGTTTCAGATATATCAGGTATGAAATTGAGCATCTGATGCAAATGCTAAATAGAATGGAATCAATCGAAAGAAAGAGTGGAGGATAAAAAATGTATTCTACACAAAATCAGATCTTTTCAGGACTAGCTATCTTAAATAAAATATCTTTCTTTTCATTTTTGTCAGAAGACTCATAATCAAAAAAAGTCATAGGATAGTCAAACTCTAGTTTTTCTAACCCGAACAAGAAAATGTAACAAAACTATAGATTGGTTAACAATAAAACATTTAGTATTAGAAATAAAACGCTGATTCTGATTGGACAACATTAATTTGGAGCCAAAACAGCATGAAACGCCAACGCGGGAAAAACATTGGAGAAAATGACGTCATGGGTCAACTAGTTCAATCCGTCTGAAAAGCTATAAAACCCAGCGTTATTTCCCGCACATTGTTCATTTTCATTTCACGATGGAAGAGCTAAGAAAGACGGTGGAAGAGCTAAGAAAGACGATGAGAAAGGCAGATCGACAGTTAGAAAAGCTTGAAGCTGAGACAGCGAGGAGACAGAGACATCCTGTCTTCGAGGAGAAACTACTATTTACCGGGTGGGACTTTTGGGACTTTGCCCAATTACCACAAAGCAAGAAGGAGAAAAAGGAGTTCATTGTGCCACAGACGGAGGATTGGAGCAATGATGACGAGCCACCATTTTCGCTGAAGTACAACCTGAGTGCACAAGAGCTGAAGAGATTGAAGAGGCGGACGGATAGTAGCTGCCCAGCCTGCAGAAAGGTTGGAGGTTGTGCTTAAAAACACAACCTCCAAACCAGGTCCTTTTTAGGACACCCAACAGCCCTTTTTAGGGCTAACCATCTACCACGAAAGTTCTATCTTTCTTCAAATTGTCAGACGTAAGTTCTATCTTTTCTTCAAATTGTCATTTCTTCAAATTGTCAGACGAAAGTTCTATCTTCAACTTGTCAGACGAAAGTTCTATCTTCAAGTTGTCATTTCTTCAAATTGTCACAGCTCTTTTCAGAGCTAACCCAACAGTCCTTTTCAGGACTAACCATCTACCACGAAAGATCTATCTTCAAGTTGCCAGACGAAAGTTATATCTTCAAGTTGTCAGACGAAAGTTCTATCTTCAAGTTGTCATTTCTTCAAATTGTCACAGCTCTTTTCAGAGCTAACCCAACAGTCCTTTTCAGGACTAACCATCTACCACGAAAGTTCTATCTTCAAGATGCCAGACGAAAGTTCTATCTTCAAGTTGTCAGACGAAAGTTCTATCTTCAAGTTGTCATTTCTTCAAATTGTCACAGCTCTTTTCAGAGCTAACCCAACAGTCCTTTTCAGGACTAACCATCTACCACGAAAGTTCTATCTTTCTTCAAAGTTGTCATTTCTTTTAGAAGAGTTACACTCCAAAGAGTTACACTCCAGAGAGTTACACTCCGAAGAGTAAAAAAACTCAGAAAAAGACTAAGTCCAACTCAGTGCTCAGTCTTTTAGAGAAATCATTCATAGGATGAAAAAAGACTAAGTCCGGCTCAGTGCTCAGTCTTTTAGAAAGAGAAATCATTCATAGATGCAGAAAAAAAGTCTAAGTCCAACTCAGTATTCAGGCTTTTAGAGAGAGAAATCATCCATAGATGCAGAAAAAACTAAGTCCAACTCAATGGTTAGGCTGGGCTCCCCTCAGTGGCCAGTACTTAGCCTTTTATTGCGAAATAAATGTTCTATTTATAGTAACATTTTCATGCGGATTCTCGGACTTTATCGTTTACTCGACCCCGGGTTCTAGCCTGAGAGGGATTTGTACCCAGTTTGCCTCCAAACGTCCGCCATTTTGAATTCTGAAACCCTCTCAGGGTAGAGACCCTGGGTATTTTTTAGGCATTTTTTGTAAAAGTGATATAATTAAATTCTTTCAAGGTAGGCAAACTCGGGACAAATTCTCTGTAAGGTAGGCAACGTAGGGACTACAGGGACGTCTCTTTGTACGCCAGACCAGGCCTGTCTGGCGTACAAAGAGACTCCCTATACTACTCTCGTATTTTAAAAATTCATCTTATTGTCCTATTTTCGAGTTTTGAGATTGAAAATGAGTCCCCTTACAGATCATTACGATCAGAAATCTTGAAATTGATCGACAACAGATCGTAATCTTGACAAATGAGAATCAATTTATCATTTTCTAACCCAATAACAGAAAAAGAGCATTTTCCTGTCTTGGGGCATGCTTCTCAAACAAGCACTTAAATCTTGTCCTGCTGAATAAGTGAAATGAAATGTTCAAGCCTACTGTAAGAATTCAAAAACTGTTATTTCAAAGGTAGATTTTGGGGAAATATAATCTCCTTATCGGACAGTCTAGATCCAAGATCAGACTGCACGTTCTGTGCAGTCTGATCTTGATCTACACTGGCCGCAAAAGGCCAAAGAGTTGCGCTTAGCAGCCTAAGGGTTAAACAAACCTTTATCAGAAGACAAAATTTGAAACTTGTCAGAAATGAAAGCATTTGCAGACGATAATTTAAATGTGGCTCAAATAATGGAGTTTGGCGTTGAAAGGGAGTAGAAAACATTGTAGGAAAAGGAGAAAATGCTGGTAACCAGCATTTTCTCCTATTCCCACAATGATTTCAAAAGCTTTTTTCTTAAAGATCGTTAAATTGAGGATTGATTGTTCGGTGTTTAAAGTCCTTTTCAACATTGTTATCGCGGCAAACAGTGCCCCCATCCATAATTTCCTATAGTTTCTCAAGTTTACCAGTGCTTCAAATAATATTCTTGCAAGGCCACTAGCTGTTGTCCCACATAACCATCGTTGAGACAATGATCAGCGGTAAGAGAGGAATGAATCCTGTGGCATTAAAAACACGGGATTTTTCTGGAAAGGGTCAAAGCTTTTGAGTAGAGGGGAACTGTAATTAGGAATAATTTTTGTTTAACGTCTGGTTGTGTTGCACAGTCACGAAAGTTGAGCCGAATTCCTCTCCTCCTGGCGAAATATTGTTCAAGAAATATTAAATATTTACGTTCCAAACTTTCTGGGTGCTTCGATATATTTAAACAATCTTACGTATTACGCCTAACCTCTATTATTCCCCTGTAGGCAACCTTTCACCCTTCCACCGCTGTAGGTGAGAACAGGCGCTTTTGCGGACGGCGTATATCAAAATCAGACTTCTCAGAGGAACGAACAGTCTGATCTTGGATCTGTTGTTTAGTCATGCCAATAGATTAAAATAAAATCTCTCTGATTTTCAGTGGATTGTATTTTCAGTCGTCGAAAGAGGTCAAGTATATATAAGCCATGATCCCACAATGGGGGGGCTTAATGCATGTCCGTGATATATGGTACCAGGCAAGTAATCAGATACTTATGGATCCATAACAGCAACTTTTTTTTAACAACCGACTTCATAATGAGGTAGACGGGTCCTTTGACATAAGTTTACCAATAGCGAAAAGTTTCGGCCCAGTTCAGCCTGCGCGAAGTGCGCAGGCTGACCTGGGTCGAAACTTTTCGCAGATGCATTAAACACCCTTTTCACAGAGCATGGCTCATATAATTTGGCACTGAAAGAGTTACTGTATATATTGCTGAGAGAGTGTACAAAAATGTGCCTCCACACTCTGCAGTCTTTTCCGACTCTTTATCACACAATCTCGAGTTTTAACGACCTTTTAAATCAAAGGGCCATAACCCATATAATAGTAGACCAATCATAATAAAAAATGCGGATGCACAAGTTGCCATTGTAGGAAGGCTTAGAATCATTTAGACTTTAAAATTGTGGGGTCTTTAATAATAATAATAATAACAATAATGGTTATGATGATAATAATAATAACAATAGTGATGATAATAATATAATTTTGAAATGTTTCTCTTTCCAAAGCTAAGATGTCTCCTGTGCGTATCACTAAAAGGGTCAAAACAACGACAACAACAACAAAAACAATAATCCGACACCAAGCCATTACAACCCAAGAAGTAGATCTCCTATGTTGGTTTGACCCTTTACCACACAATCCCAACTTTTACAACCCTGACAAAAAAGACTTTGGAAAAAAATGTGGGAAAATAAATTTAAAAAAAAAGAAAAACAGTATTTTCTCCTTTTCTTACAATGTTTTCTACCCTATCAAAGACAGAAATCATCATTTTAGCAACATTCGATTTGTCGTCTGCAAATGCTTTGAATTTGGTCCGATCTAAAAGGTTGTCGTTTGGTACAGAGTTAAATCCTTAGCTAGCAGCAGTTGACTTTTAATACACTCATTCAAAATTGTACATCAAAAAACATGAATTCACGTTTCATACACGAATACATGTGCTCGTAAAGAGCAAATTTCTCCTTTTGCCACTATGTTTTCATAAGCCAGTCAGTAGCCAGATACTATAGCTCGTCTATGGAAGGAAAAGCGTTAACTCTTTACCAAACGGCAAAATTTCGGACTGCTCCAAATTCAAAGTTGTTACAGACGACAATGACAACAATGGCCTCTGAAAAGTTAAAAACATTGTGGGGAAAGGAAAAATGCTGGTCTCCAACATTTTTTCCTTTTCCCACAATGTTTTCGAAAGCCTTCTATCTTAGGTTCGTTAAAAGTCGTGATTGTTTCTGTAAAAGGTTAATAAAGTTGGTGAAATGCGGAACACAGATCCATTTGCTGTAATAGCGTGGTAATAAAACAAGCAGAAAACACAGCATAGCTGTATTGCCAGTTATTTAATCGTCCCAGGGGATGATGGTCTATGCACAATCATCCTAGAGTTCGGCGAAAAGGGGGGTTTACTCTTGTTGCTTTGATTCCCTGATTCAAGTAGAACGGTCGGCAACACTCAGTTTTACATGTAAATAGATCTACCATTTTCCTTCAAAATGTTTATACAATCATAATGTACAAAAAAGCTTGACTGGTTCTTTTATGCGTTTAAATTTTTATTATTGAAGGAAAGAAGATTGAGTTTTTAGTTATTAATACCAAACAATTTTAATTCATGAAATTATAACATTCAATTTCTGTTTCAGAGAGAGAGAGACGGACGGACGGACGGACGGATGGACAGACAAAGATTTTTTTTCTAGACTTGTTTAATAAGATTTTATCTCAAATACCAACTCATGTAAGATCCTATTTATCTTTCGTATGTTTTTAAATCATTAAAGTTTTCTTCTTCATTTATGATTTTATCATAATGGGACATTTCCTATAATTTTTGTCTTTCACGACAAGTCCTTCGAAGCCCAGTGATTGTAAAGTGATGCATTTGCAAAAAGGAGACTGTGAGAAATTCTTCTGATGGCGGTGCTGGTCACGTGGGGTTGTTCTTGGACAAGGCACTGCAGAGCCCTAACCAAGTAGGTCTACTGACTGAAACCAAGGAAAGAAACATGTAATAGACCAGTCGCTTCTAAATGACTGGTTTACTGTTAAAAGCGCCGTTAAACATAATTGTTACAGTGTTTTAAGGCTGACTTTAACAGCCTAGGTGATGTTGGGTTCTGGAATTTTTGCCCGGATGTTGTTGGTCTAAGCCTTAGCCGAGTTATACCAAGAACAAAGACAAACAGGTACGATAAAAAAGTTCTTGGCCCAATATACTTAAATTCAATACACTGTCATAAAATCCCGATCAGTCAGTAAGCTAATTTATTGAAGGTCATAGGTTGAGAGAATACGATTCCGACGCTTTTGATTACTAGTACACCAGGAAGTCATTGTAAAGAGGACAAGTATGAGTCAAACTGATAAAATTGACCCAAAGCGTTAGAACTTCTCAATGCAGCCGCTTACAAGTCGCAAGCTGCAAGGACTGCTGCAACTGAATGCGGCTTCTAAATTCTTCCTCAACCCTCATACTCTCCTGATTTAGTGCTTTCTGACTTTTATCTGTTTCCAAAGCTGAAAACTATCCTTCGTAGTAGACAATACGGAAACAATGAAGGCGTCAGAGATGCAGCAAATGAACACCTGAGGGACCAGGATTAAGACTTCTATGTTGAAGGGTGAAGCAAAATAGAACAGCGATGGACAAAGTTCATCAAGATAGAGATAATATTGAAAAGTAATGGCCATCTTTTCAATCATGGGTATATCGAAGTACAAGAGGCCGAGGACTTTTTTTATTGTACTTAATAGTGCTATCACTTTTACAGATAAAAAACAAAGTAACACAACCAATAGGCAACTTGTAAATTGAGTACGAGCCCATGAGGGCAAAACAAAACTTCAATCGCAGACATAGATATATAGATAAATGGTCCGACTGAACAGAACCAGCAGTCTGACCTGTATCTACAGTGTCCGCTATACAGTCACCGGAAGTTAAATACTGTAACTTTCACACATCAGTCACTGAAATAATGGTATATATCTTTGAAAATATAGGAAACCTTGAGGGGGCATAAAAATGCTGGTAATTTGTTTCCCATGTTGATCTTAAAGCCCTTCTCTTTCAGGGTCGTTAAGACATAGCACTATGTGTTTCTGTCAATTACAGAGAACTGTCTTTATTGAGATTTTAAATTTGATTTCACCGGCAAAAAATACCGTATCGGACGGTGCAATTCAAGATCAGACTACACGTTTTTTTGCCGTCTGATTTTGAATCTACATTGTACGCAAAAGCGCCCCGAGCCGTGCTAAGCAGCCTAAGGCTTAATATTCAGATGCCGCAGAACGCGATGTCTGGTCTAGATCCATTATACTTGCCTTAGGAATGAAAGTTTCTTTAAACCTTTTGTCAGACAATCACTAGTTTATATGACCCTTGGTAAGAAGGCTTATTACGGCTTCTAAGAAAACAGTGAGGAAAAAGGAGAAAGAATGCTAGTAGTCAGCAGTTTCTCCTCTGCCAAAAACGTTTTCAACCATTCTATGACAAATTCAACCATTTCATTCACATTTTATCTGTTGCATGCAAATGCTTTCAATATGGAGGAGCTGTGCTAGCAGTGAAATATATAGCAGTGATAAAGTTCGCTACTAAGTAATAAGACCATCGGCTCAAAGCTCATAAAGGCATCAGAGGTTGTGAAACAACCTCACCGATAAATTAAAGTTATGCGCTTTATTGCTTTAATTCATAAGAACGAATAACCGTACGAATATCCGCGTAGGTGCATTATTTGCTAAAAATGTACGAGTATTCGCGAAGGTGCATTTTTTGCTAAAAATGTACGAATATTCGCGAAGGTAATATTCGCAACTCTTCACAGTTATCAGATTTTTGTACTAAACGAGTAAGAAGAAATAAAAAGGTACATTTCCTTGTAACTGGAATTTCATGTACGCTAGTTTCGATGAATAAAAAAATGTTCCCTTGCCACCGGAAGTATGTGCGGTTAAATCTGTACCAAACGACAAAATTCTAGACTTGACCAAATTAAAAACATTTGGAAACAACAAATCAAATGAAGCACAAATGATGAAATGTTTCTTTGAAATGGCAGAAAACATCGTGGGAAATAGAAAAAAAATGCTGCTTACCACCATTTTCTCCTTTTCCCACAATGTTTTTAAAGCTTTCTTTTTCAGGCACGATAAAGCCCGGAACTGTGTGGGAAAGGGTTACAGGAAGTGTGCCCTAATTTCTGCATACGTTACAGTATGGGGGAAAAAAAAGATACTTACACTCTAAGACATTTATTTCGTATTTGTTAAATCAATGTAGACACGTTCTTCTATCACGGTGAACATTAATATGTCTGCTAGTTATAATTCAAATTCCCTTTTAGATATGTTATTATGTTTTATAAGGATTTATAGCAACTGTAGTCACTAGTGGTAAGAGAGACTAGATTTGTTGGTTTTTTCATGCCAGTTTTTATAAGCACAATCTAAGAGTCTCAAATTTGCTCAAGAACTGATTTATCTATCAAATTTCTCAGAAAATTCAATCGAAATGACAAACGATTTTACGATTTTACCTTTTAGCAAACAATCGCGGGTTTAAATGATCCCGAGAAAGTTGGCTTTTGAAACAATATATTATTTATTTCATGCTTCTAACCCTTTTTTGTTGTGGCTTTCATCAAAATCCACTACAGCTGCTTTCGGTAATTCCACGTGGCGTACCCCTCACATAAGAACACATTGCAATATTACATAAAGCGCGAGAAATATAAGGTACATGCGTGTAAATTGTCATATTTCCGTCTCGATGAATGGCACGCACTGTTTTCCTAGGTAACTACGGTTGAATTGAAGAGTTGCGGAAACATTTAACGGTAAATTTCACTGGTCGTATTCATGAATTATCAAATCCATTATTTTCCGATAAACCACCGAAAAGCATGAAATAATTATTATACGGGCGGATAGGCCGCGAAACGGCCTTGGAGCCCGTCTATAGGTAACACGTATGTGTACCAGTCTACAAAATCGCATTATGCTAGGGAAAAAAAAAATTCCAAGAAGTTGCAAAAACGTATAGGGAATACTTCGGCTTTCTAGGTGCGGTTACAATGGTAGAGTCCACGTGCAAATTCGTGTCGAAAAGATGGGGGGGGGCGTAAACATCACTCGGGAAATATCGGCGATTTGGTTTACACATACTGGAGGTGTCTGGGATCTCTTGCATATTCGAATATCTGTCCCCAAATCAATGTAAATTTGCGTCACAACAGTCATTTGTCATTAACAACGGATAGAGAAATTTGTTTTGCTGATTTTAATGAAGTTTTCTGTAAAGTCAATTGAAAGAATAGGTACTCGAGAGATTCCGGAGAGCAAATCAAATCTAACCGGTTCAGGTTACGGAAATGGCCGAGTGACGAGAGTGTTTACAAACATACCGGTGGATAAGTGATTTCCCAGAGCTTTCTATACACTAATTTCTTAGGCGCTTTCAGAGCTCCCCAAACGTATTTAGGATTATTGAAATCGTTTTACTGCTGAACAGATGGCATCATCATTTCACTGGAAAGAAGTTTTATTCCTTAAAGATCTTCCGAGGGCTGAAATTACGAACTTCAACCGAGCGAAATTTGCGAAGCGGACAAACCCCATACCGGCATTGCACTACAGTAGCCCTTGGCCTTACATAGGTAAGATAAGAATGTCGGTGTTTTATCTTTTAACTTTCTAAATGTTAATTTTTGCCATCATCCCTTTCAAGAACGATACGCGCCTTCAAACTTGCAAATAAATATGTAAAGGGGGTTGGGGGGGTTGCAGAAGGGAAGCTACTCTACGCAACTTATAACGACCACCATTTTCTTACACGGTATGTATTTTCTTATGTTGTTGCAATAACACGCTAGATTTGTGTAATTTCTGTAAGCAGAAAAAAAATGTAACACGATTATTGCAGTTACTGCACTGTTTGCATAGGTACTGAAGAAAGCCTAGAGTTGATGACGATATTGAAATTGGTTTTCGTGCACCATGAAACATTGCACAGGTCACTAGCATTTTCTCCTTTACCCACAATGTTTTCATAAGCCTTCTCTCATAGGGTTATTTAAAGTCAGGATTGTGTGGTGAAGGGTTAAGAGTTGACATCTACGCAATCTGAATGTCGACATGTAAAAACATAGTGACAAGTACAGATACTATTTTCTCCTTTGTCACAATGTTTTCAATAGGGAAGCAGAGTTGGAAAAAAAGCTTGAATTTTGTTGAACTCCAAATAATTTTATAACTAGCCCAGGTTGATAAAATGATCTTTTTAGACTTTCAATATCATCCCAAACTTCAATATCTCATGACTGAATATAGATCTAGTATGACTTTTTTTAACAGTGTTTTATGCCATTTTCAACATTATTTCAGACATATAATGGCAACAGCTAACACAATGGAATTTAGCATGGTATTAGTTTGTAATTTTAACTATTGATTAGTATGAAAGAGAAGTATGGAATTGTATTTCCATAAAGATACATTCTTGCAGCCAAAGAGACTAAAATGCTGTTGAAAGTTGACAGAGGTAAGAATGGTTCAGAAGTAAGTCATGTAAACATAGATAAAACACCAATATAATTATATTGTTGTAAGGGATCTCCGGATGAGGGATTTGTCTTTGATTTAAAACCAGAGATGACAGCAGTCGTTTCTTTGAAGACCGCAAGAAAATGACATGCATTTTCTATCCGACGTAATCTGTGCAACCTTCAAACCGTTTGGGACAACGTTTAGTATGAAAATACAAGTATAGTTTCATAAAATAAATATGAAATGGGTTTTAAAAAAAAATGGCTGAAAAATGAGTGTAGATGCGTGTTTACTCCTTTCCTAGAATCAGATTGATTCAATTTGAAAGCATTTGCAGGTGACAAATGTGCCTCAAACAATTGGTTTTGTCATTGAAAGGATAGAAAGAAATTTATTGTCAGCTAATTAATTCAATTTTGACAAATCTCAAATTTTGTCATAAAATGTAGTGAAGAATTTACCATAGAAATGATTTGCAAAGGCCTGTGGGGATGTCACATGATCAATTTTATATATCGATTATGTGGGATCACATTCAAATAGTTACAGTGACGTCATTTCCTATCTCATGAAGATAGACAGATTTCACGACTGCAAAATGACTGTCCCCTTATTCAACCTTCGAAGGGCAACACTCAGATTGAATTGCTAATGCAGACAGTTCAAAATGAGCAGTTTTATCTTGAATCCACAATTTGCTTCTTTGCCAAATTTTATGGAAAAACAGCTTTGAAATCACAGTATATGCAGCTTTAGTTCAGACTTAGAATATCCATTTCATTTGTTTAGCACTATCAGTGTTCCACAAGTAATTCCCACTTGCAGTAGAAAATTTAAATACTAGTATGCACTGGGCTGCTAGGTTTTGGCAGTACATGTATTTCTTATACTTTACCATAGTATTTTAACCATGCTGTCTGAAAAGGGGGCTTAATGCATCTGCAAAAAGTATCGACCAAGGTCAACCTACACAGTCTGTGCAGGCTGACCTGGGTTGAAACGTTTTGCTATTAGTCTATTTTCAGCATATCAACGGACCATTCTGCCATCTGATTTATTCAGTTGTTAGACAAAATTGGTTTTATGGATCCATAATTATGATATGACTTGTTTGGTAAAAAGGATCACAGAGAAGCATTAATCCTTCATCAAACAATCCCTGGTTTTAATGACCCTGGGCAAGAAAGTCTTTGAAGACATTGTAGGTAAAGGAGAATCGCTTGTTACAATTAATTTCTCCATTACCACAACATTTTTTACACTATCAAGGAACTTCAGCTCATTGGTATCATTTTTAAATTTGTCATCTAAAGATGCTTTCAACTTGCATATGTGCAAATCTTTTCACTTGGGACAGTGTTTCTTTTGCCGGAACAACACATTTATTACAAACTATGCCTTGAAAAAATGTTCCTCAGACATTTTTATTTAGAAAATCCAGTCTTACTGGAATTTTCTTTGACCAAAGTAAAAAGAAAAATAAAGGTGAAGAAATCTTTATCTCTGGAAATAGAATATTGCTCTCTTATGTGAAATATCTAATGAGATATATGTATACCAGAAAAACTTTTAATTTTTTTTTCTGTAAGCAGGTAAACATAAGGAAAAGCTCACAGACAACCACAAGCTTTACACAATTACATGCTGCTTCTCTAATATTTCAATATTTTTATTTCTTTCAGGTGCTTGCATAAAATTACAAGTTTGTAGCATTCAGGAGGCCAGAAAAGAGCTAGAGAAGTATTGGTAGCTAGATAAAGAAACAGTCAACTACCAGAGAGTTTGAGCAGTGAAAGTGATATGGACTAATTAGCCACTAACCATACCATTAGTGCTGATATTGACAGCTTGAACTGGACCTTCTTTTAGAACCCTAATCAAAACTGTATGATAAAAGGCGCATTTACTTGAATATACATTAAAAAGAACACACTGTAGTCACAAATACTTTTGTTAGCTGTGTTGCAAATCACTCTTGCAAGATCCTTCATTTCACAATTATAGCTTAACTCTTTACCATATGAAAAATTATAGTCTTGTTCAAATTGAAACCAATTGCAAACATCAAAATGAATTAAACTCAACAACTGGAATTTGTTTTGGGAAGGGCAGAGAACATTGTAAGAAAAGGAGAAAATGCTGGTTACCAGCATTTTCTTCTTTTCCCACAATGTTTTCAAGAGCCATCTTCCTTAGGGATTTTGCTAAAGGGTTAATAGACTTCAGCCGTAGAACATGGTAAAAATGCTGCAAAAGGAGGTACATATAACGTATTTGTCAAAAGCAACTGCTCCTTTTCCAACGTTTATGCAAATAGAATCATTGCAGATTATTTCTCAGATGTGCTAAAAAATCTAATTTGTGATGCATCTTAGCCCATTGTGAGTGGTAGCTCTGTATTTCACCTGTACAGTGTGTACATTAATGAGTTAAACTGTAATAACTGGAAACGAATTGGTCTGCATAATTCTATGTATTATTTAAGAACAAAAAATTGCAATGAAAAAAAAAAGAAAGTTGGCTAATGAATTTTTATCATAAACATGTCTTATTACTTTTTCAACCTTGTCCTTACCTGTTTGACTCAAAGTCCCATGTTGGCACAACCCTGAAGGTATCTGAAAACATTGTGTCCTGGTTCAAAAGTAAATTACTTTAGAAGGCACATAGACATGGATGGTCAAAAAGACAAATTTACAGTATTGCCATCATGTGAATCTAAAACCAAAAGGATTTGTCATAACCCAAATACAGTTTTACATGATCACAGCTACTCATGTATCAAAAACAGAAAATTACCATGAGTGGTGCATTTAATTTCTGTTCTCCAGACCTTCTCAATTTGGTTTAGTCCAAAATTTTGTTGTTTGGGAAAGGGTTAAACAGTGCTTTTCCTTTTCCCACAATGTTTTCTACTGCATCAATATAAGTTATTGGAGCCACTTAACTGTTAATGCTTTCGGTTTTGACCAGTCTAACATTTAGTTATTTTGTAAAAGGTTAGTGCGGAGTTTGTTTTTTTTTCATTAGTAAATGAATTGTAAAGCAGCAGGGGTTTGAAGTACCATAAGATATCATAGTGATCTATACAAAATAATTGTTTTTGAATAATGTAAATATAAATCCCATGCAAATTGATTTCATTTTGCAAAATGGAAGTTGTTTTCAGTTTGTAACATGGAAATTTTTGGCAGTATGATCATAATTTGTAACATTTTAGTGTTACTAGTTTCAAGTCATTGTAACATATATATTTTTGTGATACAGTATTTGAATTTTAAAAATTGCTGTTAAAGTGTAGAATCTAAAAAGGTAATTTTGCTTTGCCTTTCCGCCCGTATTTAGGCTTTGCCTTTCCGCCCGTATTTAGGCTTTGCCTATTTCCATATTACAACAAAAATATTTTCGCGATCTGATTGGATAGTATTCCCCAAACATATATTCCTGTACACGTGTCAGTTCTCAGTGACGTCAGTTTCCATTGAATTCGTGCACTCAGAAAGGAAATTCTATTTCGTCAGCGTACCCAATTCGAGAGACCATAAAACACAGAATACATGTTGGAATGGTAAAACTTTGCAGTATAATAAATTTGTTGTACGGTCAGGTGGCAGGGAACTTGGAAACTTGTTCACGGCTGTGGCGAATCATGTCGCTCCGAGCCGAAAAACTAATAATGTACATATATTTATCCCTAACACTACATATATCGGTAATTTATCTATGCATACAAAGCCTACAAAATTCTGAACCATTCTACAGTCTAACAATTTTTGTCTGTGATTTTTTTCTCTCGTGCTGTTAGGATTTAGATCTATCTTTCAGATTAGAATCTTTTTGAGTTTTACTGGATCCTATTTTTAGCCATCAAAGAAGGTCAAGTTTCTTTAGAGATAAACCTTCATCAGTACTGTGGTTAAACTTTTTTATATCCCATCTGTTGCAAAGTCTAATGTTATAGCCCTATTTATGTCCGAAATACAATAAGTTTTTGTTTGTAATTTGAGCTGAAGTTATTTATGCCGTTAATACTGGAACTCGAGATCCCCTACAACAATGACAAAGCAAACCAGCATGGACTCAACACGTGTCATTTAAGTAATATATCATCATGCTGTTTACCGCTGACAGACGCTAGATACTTTTGTAATACATCAACCCTTTGGCTGCTAAGCGCGACTCACTGACCTTTTGCGGACAGTGTAGATAAAGATCAGACTGCACAGAACGTGCAGTCTGATCTTCGATCTACACTGTCCGAGAAGGACATATTTCCCCCCATAAAATATACCTTTGAAATAGCAAAATTTGGGTTTTTACTATCGGCTTAAAAGTTTCATTTCACTTATTTAGGAGGATAAGGGTTAAGGAAGCGTAAATGTGCGCGTTTCAAAACCCGTACACTTAAATGAGAAAGTACTTGAAATGCGCTCTGGGAAAAGGGCGTTAAATGCATCTGCGTGATTCATACCAAACAAGTCGTCACATAACTCTGGATCCAAAATCACAAAACCCATTTCGTCTAACAACCAACTTAATCATGAGGTGGACTGGTCCTTTGACGTGCAGAAATTTGACGATTAGCAAAAAATTTCGACCCAGGTCAGCCTGCGCGGACTGCGCAGGCTAACCTGAGTCGATACTTTTTGAAGATGCATTAAGCCCCCTTTGCAAAGAGCATTGCTCATTTTTGCGATTCACTCCACTTTCGACAGCATTTTACAAGTGAACCTATCACCGCTTTCGCAGAGTTTTTACATCCAATATGTCAAACAACGCTATTACCAAGCTGGTAGCTGCCACCAAACGAAAACCATAACTATAGAGAAGAATTAAGACCGCCTTGCTGAATATCATCAATACTGGGAAATTCGACGGGCAGAAATGGATCTTTCAACCCAAGATTACACAGTACAAAACACTGTAAAAAAAAAAAACATTCTGTGAATACAAGCTTGTACATGAACACACTATAGGGCCCATTGTCACAAACCAGTATTAATTTCATTCTAAGCCTAATACTAAATTTCAAATGTTTCAATTAAAAGTAACAGTCATTTGGTTCAGCCAGACAGAAAAAAGCATTTGAAGATTTGAAAATGCTTCAGAATGGGGTCAAAGGCCCAATAGCTGCAAAAAAAAAAACAATGTAGGTGTTTATTTGCATTTACATTAAAACATGCCATTTTAAAGTACGGAAGATAGTGTGAAGATAACAATCTATTAATGTGGGGTCGGCTCAAATGTTAGTCGCTGGCAGAAAAAATGTATTTTAAAATGAAGCAAAAAGTAAACAGAAGACGAGTGACCTGGCAACTTTTAATCTAGTTTTTAAATTAATTTCTCAGCTAGCGACTGTTCAATAACAGGTTGTCATCTTCACAATAATTTCCATACTTATCCTGATAATGATTTAAATTGAAATGCATTTTATCACCCGTCTTTTTTCTTGGCAGCTATTGTTATTTTAAGGACGTTCTAAGAATGGTTTTTGGGTACAGGCTTAGGTCTGCAGATATCAAGGCACAACGAAACATGCAATCAACTCGCTAGTACATGAGACAGGAGAGATATCTGAAGGTAAGGACAACTGAATATTGTCGAAAAATTATTCCAAGAATGTTGGGAAAAATCTGTTTCTTCCAGTATTAAAACAAGTTGTGTCTGTGTACAACAGAAGTATATTCTTATGCAACATTATCTGACTTCAAAAAACGGCGAAAAACTTAGACTTGTCCAAAGTGATGGGATTCTGTAGACATCAAATCAGATGTGTCTCATATGGGACTAGTATTTGAAAGAATGAAAAACATTGTGGAAAAGAAGAAAATGCCTGTTACCAGTAGTATTCTTCTTTTCCAACATTATCCTCAAAAGCCTTCACCCTCAAAGTCGTTAAAACACCGAAATGTGTGGTGATGTGTTAATTCCGCGTTAGAAAACGCAACAAAAACTGATTACCACGTAATCGTCCTTATAGCTAAAACATACACTTATGAGATCCGACATACATGTACTTATCTTCCCAATAAGCCTTGTGACAATTCTTTAAACATGCTGACACTAATATTTTCTAGAACCAGACACAATACGATAATCCTTCCTATATCGTACTTCGATAAGGCGAAATTCTATATGGCAGGCTCAGGACTCCATAGTTTGCCAATACAGTAATTGATCAAAACTTTAGAAAAAAAAGTGTATACTATATGGCCTGCAACACGCAAAAAGGGGCATTCGGACAATTGCGTAAAGTGTCGTTTCGGATCAGCCTGCGCAATCCGCGCAGCCTAATCCGGAACGACACTTTCCGTTTTTATGTAATTTTCTGATTTGCGCAAGTGTACTGTTGGACATATTCAAGTGTAGTCGTAAAGTGCCGTCTCGGATTAGCCTGCGCGGACTGCGCAGGCTGATCCAAGACGACACTTTACGCAAATGTCCGAATGCCCCTTTTCGCGTGTTGCAGGCCTTAATACAAGTCTGAGTCATTATTGACAAATAAACAATTTAGAATCCACCAGGCGTCAATAACCATCTGCTGCTACAGAAACTTAAACCTTAACTCTTTAACCAATGACACAAACACTTGTTCAAAATGAACTCATTTCCTGACGTAAACCCGAATAGGGCTGAGTTGAGTTGAACTGCCTTTAAAAAGACAGAAAATCAATGGAAAAGCAGAAAATGCTTGTTACCAGTATTTTCTCATTTTCCTACAATGTTTTGCAAAAGCCTATTCCCTTGGTCGATAAAATATAGGGCTCATGTGTAAAGGGTCAACGTACTAAAGCATATCGAAAATGTCCAACAAATAGTTAAACACCAATCGTTGAAATTGCCAAAGTCTTTTTCAAGAATCTCAAAAAATCTCACCGTGTCGGACATAGTATATCTGTGCTCTGACTGCACGCTTTATGCCGTCTGATCCTGGTGTGCACTGTCCGCAAATTCGCTCTTTAAAATCGACAGGTTCGACAGTCGAGCTTTGTTTCGTCGTTTCCTGGATATGGTGTTACACCAGTAACTTATTGGTACATTGACAATAGAGTAAGATCACAATTGTTGAGTTCTTGTGGTCTTTGCGTTAAAACGGGAAATTTGCTATTTATTCTACTGAAATGAGTCATGCTCTCTGAAAAGAAGGTTTAATGCATCTGGAAAAAAATGTCGACCCAGACCAGTCAGCGCAGGCTGTTCTGTGTCAAAACTTTTTGCTTTTAGTGTTTTTGCAAGGAACATTCTACCTTAGGATTCAGTTGCTTGTTAGATATAATGCATTTTATGAATCCATAATTATATGATGACTTGCTTTGTATAGTGCTTCACGGAGATCTAATAAACCCCCTTTAGCACAAGCATGGCTTACATGTATTTCCTGTGGCCTTGACAAAAAAACCACACACACAGAAAGGGACGTCACGAGCCATTGACTTATTTGCTATTCCTCTTCAAACTCTGAAGTTCTACAGTTGAAAGGTCATAGTAAAATATGCCCCTACTTGTAGATCGTGCGTATTTATGCGATCGCAAGCACTAAAAAGTTCCCAAAGATATAGCACCCCTCTTTCCTGAAAACTATCAACTCAACATCTGAAAGAAATTTTCGTACCTCTTTTTTGTATACAAAAGTATGGCCGATACATCTAATATTTTCAATTTAGACTACTTTTAATTTCTGCGACTCGTTACGAGCGCTTCTCATTTTTCTTTTCATAGTTCCAGTATATTTATTTATCACATAACCTCCCTTGTTTTCAGTGAAATATACCCATTACGAATTTTCTTATCTTATACACGTTTGATATCACAATTGTGTGACGTCATTTTTACCGTCATTTACGCATTTCATAAAAGTGAATGTGTTCGCTTAATAACATTTTCCCTATATTCGTTTGATAAAATTTTATCTCTGACGCCAACTCATGTCAGATCTTTTATGAATTAAACCTTATTCAATGTGGGTTTCCTGTCTTCTTACAACGACGTTTTTGGTCATCTGCTGCGACTTGTTCAGAGGAGTAACAGGCACATTTACACGCAAGCGTGAGATAGGTACCGAAATCTAATATCTATATCAGTGTTGTTAAAGTGATACAAATACGATTTATATACAAAACATGAAGATGTAAATTGGAAAATGTTGTGACGAAAGTCGAAATTACTGTTACGAACAAGAAAAGAAGAACCAGAGGAACGGTTAAATGGAAAATCGGTTTGGTGTGGATAGACCGAAAATACACGTGTTTCCGGTTCTTGCTTTTTAAGTATGCTAGCAGCAAATTGAAACTAGGAGCATCATTGTTTAATAGACTTGTGAATGAAGTGTTACGGTCTACGAATATGCTCTGTTTCAAGAACTGAAATACAGCGATGATAAGTTATATCCATATTGGCCTAGTTATAAATGACTACATTCAGTTCGGCTGATTGATTTTCTATTATTGTATGGGGTTCTTTTTCTGATGCTGTTAATGAACCCTACTTGTCGATAAAGTTTGTTTTTTTTTTGTAAACATTGGCATTATAAATCACAATGTGTGACTCCTATAGTGCCTTTGTTCCAGTACAGAACTATACTAGGTTTACACATGAAATAAAGCGTCGAGAGGTGTCATTGCGTTTCGCACGGTATCTTCGGCTGACCAAGTACGTATTCTTTGACTTTATGCACAAAGACGACTGACGTTCAAAACCATAACGTGTCCTATTTCATGTGGATTAAACAATCACAGAAAAAAAACATACGCAACTTATTTTATCAAAACCTACCGAGTTCCTTTCGAGTAGACAGATTATCGGTCGAGTTCTTAGCTAAAAATATCAAGATTTCAAAATTCACGTCCTAGGAGCCACGTTGCACTTTATAAGATAATATTTTTTTATTAAACAACCTTTGTTTTCAGTGTAATATACCCACTACGAGTTTTCTTATCTTATTCAAGTTTAGGATAAGCTTTGTGTAACGTCATTTCATACTTTTTCAGAGAAGTGAATCGAGTTTTCTTCATTGAAATTACTTGGTGTGCATGTACGGTTTTCCTATGCTGACCTGTAATTCAGTTTTCATTATGTGATAAAAAGAATCTGACATGTGTTGACTTTTTATTAACTGTGTCCTCAAAAATGTTATTTAGGTAGCCGGAGGCTCACTTTGTAACAATTTTCTAGACTTTTAATAAACATCCTTATTTCATGCTTTTCGGTAGTGTATCGAGAAATAACGGTGGGTTATGGTTTGATATTTCATGGTAAGGACCAGTAAAAATAATACTGATTTCATATTTTCTAAGTCTTCAATTGAAGGCGAAAACAGTAGTTCCCGCGCACTAGTTACTTAGGTAAACAGCGCGCGCCATTCAACCATAGGGATTGACGTAATGTTTGCGCATGTACCCTACATTTTTCGCGCTTTACGTAATGTTGTATTGCGTTCTTATGTGGAGGGGAGGGGGTTTGCCACGGGGAATTACCGAAAACAACTGTACTGGATTTTGACGAAAGTCCCGACAAAACAATGGATTAAAAGCATGGCATAAATACAATATTTTTTTTTCGGTGAAAGATCGAAATTTATTTCATCGAGTGAACATCGTCGGTAAATCTGCGCCACTCATTAAAACATTACCGACGATGCCACGAGATGAAATAAATTTCGATCTTTCACCGAAAACAACTGTACTGGATTTTGACGAAAGTCCCGACAAAAAATGGATTAAAAGCATGGCATAAATACAATACTTTTTTTCGGTGAAAGATCGGAATTTATTTCATCGAGTGAACATCGTCGGCAAATCTGCGCCACTCATGAAATATTACCGACGATGCCACGAATTGAAATAAATTTCGATCTTTCACCGAAAAAAAGTATTGTATTTATGCCATGCTTTTTTAACTACCCTTAGACTTGTTTACAGGGTCTAAAAGTAATTTCCGCTGCAAGCTGAAGATAAACTTGATCATACCTTAGCATAAGGTACCCGATAGTGTATATCTTATATCAGACTGCATGGTAAAGTTTATCTTGGTCTACACCATCCGCAAAAGATACTGAAGATATCACTGCCAGTGACAGAGTTACGCTGATAAATAAATTAAAAGGATGTTCTTAGCGAATAGACCTTAAACTACACCGTCCGCAAAAGCGCACCGAGTGGCCCCAATGTCATTTACTCTGTCACTAACTCTTTTAGCGCCAAATAAATAAACTCGACCTCTTTCGACGGCTCTAAATACAATCCATTGAAACTTACAAAGATTTTTATTGTAGAGGCTTAACTACACAAGCGGACGGTATAGATCTAAGATCAGACTGCACGTTTTGTGCAGTCTGATCTTGATCTATGCCGTCCGCAAAAGTCACTGTTTTCACCTATGGTGCCGAAAAGGTTAACCACCAAAGCACCAAACCCTTCTTTAATCTGTTAAAATGCGGACAGTGCTTCAGGGTCAATATTCACCATTCATGCATTCTTAGCTTCATTCTTAGTCTTATTCTAGATTTAGAAAGTAACATAAATTTTGATTGGCTACACCATTTGGTTAGCCAATCAGAAATTGTCTTACTTTTAAAGTTTAGAAAATCCTTGAGAATAAGACTAAGAATGTTCTAATGATTGATTAAAGGATACGGACCCAGAACGTGAATGCCGATGTTTTCTTCAATCATTCTATCATTACCACTTTTATCTTCAAGCCACTGGAAGCTTTCTCACTACCTACAAATCTGTATTGCTTTCAAAAGTTTAAGCTGTATCCTGCTAAATAACTGAAATGAAGCTTTTAAGCCGATTGTAAAAACCCAAATTTTGTTATTTCAAAGGTATTTTGGGGAGCAAAACATGTCTTTATCGGATAGTGTAGATCAAAGATCAGACTGCACGTTTTGTGCAGTCTGATCTTGATCTACTCTGTCCGCAAAAGGTCAGTGAGTAGCGCTTAATAGCCTAAGGGTTGAGTGAGCAACTATAAATGTCAAAACTCTGTAGCATACAATTCCATTCTTTAACCTTTTACCGCACATTTCCCGACTATTAAAGACCCTGAGAAAAAGGTCTTGAAAACATTTTGGGAAAATAATAAAAAAATGTAAAGAGTTATATCCCATCAAGAAATGTTTTTGAAAACACTGTGGGGAAGGGAGAAATGCCTCTAAGTACGGGATTCGAACATGTCCACTTCTGATATTAGAGACCGACCCTCTTCCCACGTACCCGATGAAAGTACATTGTATTTTCAAACGACACATTTCATAAGACTCAAATGATGCGATTTTACTGTGAAAGGCTAAAAAAACATTGTGTAAAAAAGTGGCAATACTCGGTATCAGTTTTTCTCCTTTATCATGATGTACGGAGCCGAAACCTTTCGCTACTGGACAATTTTCTGCATGTCAAAGGACCAGAGTACTTCATGATACAGTGGGTTGTTATACAAAAACAGATTTTATGAACCTATAATTGTTAAAGGTAATGAAAATACTGTATAGTTTGGTTTAGATATAAGTTTGCCCTGTTAACAAAAAAGATGACCGTAAACAATTTTGTTGTTGTTGTAGTAGTAGTAGTAGTAGTAGTTGTTGTTGTTGTTGTTGTTGTTGTTGTTGTTGTTGTTTTCTACTAAGCCTGATTGTGATCTATGCCTATACTGTCGGCAGAAAGCTTAAAGCCAATTTATTTGCTCGGGTTATTTCATTCATGTTTGATAAACAAAAAATCGTTTTCTAAAATACAGATTCTAGCAGTCAATATATTTAACCCTTTACCAAACAACCCCTGATTTTAACGACCCTCAGGAAGAAGCCTTCTGAAAACATTGTGGGAAAAGAAGAAAATGCTGTAACTAGCATTTTCTCCTTTTCCCACAATGTTTTCTACTCTTCCAAAGTCAAGTTTCAATTTTTGAGTCATGTTTATTTTGTCGTCTGCAAATGCTTTCAATTTCGACAGGTCTAAAATTTTGTCGTTTGGTAAAGAGTTAACAAACAGTTTCTCCTTCTTCAACAATGTTTCCCATATTCAATCTCTCACTACCAAATAAATAAACAACTTCCCTAAAGGCTTTAAATACTGTTTCGCTTCAATATGAAGAGACAGTTTGGTCATAATCTAGAATTATACAGTGAGGATCAGATATCAGACTACACGCCCTCTGCAGTCTGATCTTGATCTACAGTGTCCACAAACATGTTTCTGTTGTCTTTGGCAAGGAAAGATTTAATAGGCTCTTTTTGTCACTTATAGTAATTTTCGATAGATCAAATATAATTCTTAACGGAATTGTGTTTATATACCTAAAGATAAAGGTGTTAAGTTCGCTATCGAAAAGTTTACATAGATCTAGAATATTAAAAGAAAAATAATTGTAACATACCATAGGGAAGGCCCAAGAAAGCACAAATATCCAATACTAAAACACAAACACACAATTTTAGCATCATTTTGACATTCAAAGTGGTCAAAAGTATATCAAAAAGTTATCCAGAACTTTATTTTGAAACAAGTTAGCACATACTGTTAGCGGGCAACCAAATACGAAATGTTCAGAGCAACTTGGAACACCTCGGCGAACTTCTTTTTTCCGATAGACGGTCGGTATGGCCAGCTTTGTGATTTAACCATTAGGAATCTAAGCGCGACTCAAAGACCATTTGCGGACAGTGTGGATCAAGATCAGACTGCACATAACGTGCAGTCTGATCTTGGATCTACACTATCCGATGAGGATATAGTTTTTCACCCAAAATGAAATTTGAAATAATAACATAATAACATTAAGGATTTTAATGTTGGCTTGAAAGTTTTGTTTAACTTTTATTAAGCTGGTTAGGGGTTAGAACTTTGACGAACAATTCGGAGTTTTAACGATCCTAAGACAGACCGCTTTAGAAAGCATTGTGGGGAAGGAGATGCTAGTCACTGGCATTTTCTTTCTTTCCAACAATATTTTCTTTATCCTTTCAAAGACAACCCTAATCATTTTAGTTCAGCTGCAAATGATTTCAATCTGGACAAGTCTAAACTTCTCTCCATGTAAAGGGTTAACACTACGAGATAACAATGCATTAGACGGTTCCAAATCGAAAACTTTTACGGACGACAAAGTAGCTGGAGTCCAGAAGTTGGGATGCGCCAATAAGAAAAGAAAATATTGCACGAAAATAAGAACATTTTGGTAAGCAATGTAAAAAAGGCTCGTTTTTTTTCCCCCCACAATGTTTCCCTAAAGGGACTGGATCGATTGGTAAGGATCTCATTGCAATGCATTTTACGAATAGACTGACATTTTTTTGCAAAAATGTTTGCAAATGGAATTTGAGCTGACGGGCTATTTGTCATATTCTATTCAAAACTTGGATAAGAATATTGCAAAGAGGTATTGAATGATGATATTATCTTACAGACAGATAAATATATGAATTTTATTATGTGATCATTCTAATGTTTTGAAAAAAAGAAAAGAAGTAAACATAATCTCCAATAAAGAAAAACTTATGAATTCTATTTGTAACAGAGATAATAATTTACCACTTGCTAATTATCATTATTCAATAACTCTAGTGATACTATAGTGCCAGCAAAGGACAGAAATGAGGAAAGGAGAAAAGAAAGAAAGAAAGAAAGAAAAAAAAGAAAGGAAAAAAAGAAAGAAAGAAAGAAAGAAAGAAAGAAAAGAAAGAAGGAAAAAAGAAAGAAAGAAAGAAAGAAAGAAAAAAAGGAAGAAAGAATGAAAGAAAGGAAGGAAGGAAAAAAAGAAAGAAAGAAAGTAAGAAAGAAAGAAAGAAAGTAAGAAAGAAAGAAAGAAAGAAAGAAAGAAAGAAAGGAAGTAACAAAGAAACAAAGGAGGAAAGAAAGAAAGAAAAAAAAAAAAAAGAAAGAAAGAAAGAAAGAAAAGATACGACGAAAGACAGAATGAT
This sequence comes from Hippopus hippopus, assembly GCA_946811185.2. Lineage (NCBI taxonomy): Eukaryota > Metazoa > Mollusca > Bivalvia > Cardiida > Cardiidae > Hippopus > Hippopus hippopus. The sequence continues at coordinate 50,371,729 of OX328104.1, read as the reverse complement.
GGAAGCATTACTCAGACGTTAAGTGTTTATTTCGGTTCTCTGAAGACGCAATGACTTAGCAAAACGATAAAATGATAGGTAATTTTCAATCAATGCTTTATTAATCATAATCAAAAAGCTTGAAGCACTAGACATGAGGTAACAGTTTTATGTGGGTCGCTCTCTGACAAAAGGGATTTTAATGTACCTCCGTAATCCATTATACCAAGCAAGTCATCACATAATTATTTATCGCAGAATCCTGTCTGTCTAACAACCGACTGAATCATGAGGTAGCATGGTCCTTGCACAAAAAGAAAATTTAATAATGGCAAAAAATTTCGTTCTATGTCAGCCTGCCCGAACTGCCCAGGCAGACATGGTTCGATACTTTTTGCAGATGCTTTAATCCCACTTTTCACAGAGCACATATATCGCTTGCAACACGCGAAAAGGGGCATTCGGACATTTGCGTAAACTGTCGTCTCGGATCAGCCTGCGCAGTCCGCACAGGCTAATCCGAAACGACACTTTCCGTTTTTATGTAATTTTCTGTTTTGCGCAAGTGTACTATAGAACAAAATCTAATGTAGTCGTAAAGTGCCGTCTCGGGTTAGCCTGCGCGGACTGCTCAGGCTGATCCCAGACGACACTTTACGCAAATGTCTAAACGCCCCTTTTCGCGTGTTGCAAGCCATATATGGATATGCTTGTTACAAAAACAGAATAATCAATTATGTATTAAGTTACGTATCATAACCGGATAAGAGATTAAAAGATACGATAGTTAACTTATTGACCCCAAAATTAAATCTGTAAACAGCTTTAAAAACATCAAAGTAAAGAAAATACTGATAATTAGTGTCAATGAACAGGTACATGTAAAAATATTGTGGCAAAGAGAGAAATTGCTCGTCACGAGCAATTTCTCCTTTTGTTACGATGTTTGTAAAGGTGCCTACGGGCGGGAATAGAATACCGTCTGTACGAGGTGAAAATTTAAACATCACAAATTGGTTCTAACAGTACCCATGTAACGTTTCACACAGTGAAAGTTACGGATAGAGATAACATAAAAAATGCCCAGACAAGCACATCTTACCAAAATTACGTAGAAACGGTAAAATGCTGCTTTTTTCTGCCTGACTGGCTTATCTTTATAATAGACGACAAAAGTTTAAACATCTACAGACGACAAAGTGAATGCGGACCAAAATTTTAAACTGTATAGAAATAGCTAATATCGCCATATATAGCAATTTTTTTAAAAAAAAAGAGATCCATTTTAACTCTTTACCAAACGACAAAATTTCAGACTGGTCCAAATTGAAAGCATTCGTAGATGACAAAATTAATGTGACTCAAAAATTGAAATTTGTTCTGGGAGGATAGAAAACATTGTGGGAAAAGGAGAAAATGCTGGTTACCAGCATTTTCTCCTTTTCCCACGATGTTTTTAAAAGGTTTCTTTTTCAGGGCCGTGAAAACCAAGGATTGTTTGAGAAAGGGTTAGGTACATGTATACGGTCGTTGAAAATTGAAATAGCTTTAGTACATGAGGCATACTCTGGCAAAAGGGAGGTTAAAGCATCTCCTTGATGCGGTACACCAATTAAGTCATTCGATAAGTATGGATCCATAAAATCCAATTTAGCGCACAACCAACTGAATCATAAGGTAGACCGGTCCTTTAAAAAAATTAACAGATAGTAAAAAGTGTTTTCTCAGGTCAGCCTGCGCGGACTGCGCAGGCTTACCTGGTCGATACATTTCGCAGATGCATTAAACCCCCTTTTCACAGAGCATGGTTTATATATTAACCTATATCAAAAGGGTCAGAACAGGTTAGATTTCATTCTATAATTGTTGCAAGAGTATAACGTTGCATTTGTTCTTTTGACCAAAGGACATATACCTTTTGAATTGCCAAGGTGATTACAATAGAAGTCAGGTCAAATGATAAGATCGATACGATATCCTATCGATCTATTGTATTTGTGCATAATCATTATTTATTATTCAGTTAACGTCTGTACAGTCATGATATTTGAAATGAAAAAGATCGAGAACTCTGTTTGAATGAATAAAGTGTGTGATGACAGTTATTAGCTCTCTTGATTCAGTACTTAACAAAGAGTCTCGTATTTTCACGCCGAGGCTTTTCAAAATATATGGAAGAGGAGAAAATGCTGGTAACCAGCATTTTCTCCTTTTCCAACAATGTTTTCTGCTCTTTCTGAGACAAGTACCGTTTTTCTATTTCTTTTTGCCACATTTAACCTTTAGTCTGTAAATGCCTCCCAGCTGGACACGTCTTTAATTCTTTTCTCTGGTAAAAGACATCGTAACGTTCTTTTTTCTCTCCCTCATCTTTCACTTGTTTCATATACATTGATGTTGGTTGTCAAGATTCAACTGAGACATCATATGCCGTGAACCCTATTTGGTAAAGTTCGTATTCCGAGTTCGTTTACTTTAGGGCTGTTTAGTTTTTGTATAGGTCAAAATTTGTTGCAAGATACCTATAAGTACAATTAGATAAAGTTTTTCTTTGCATTCGGACTCTTGACGATTATATCAAATAAAAAGATGCAATATTTGGCATTTGAATAACGGAATGGGTCGTTGTACAACCCCGTCTATTTTTATTACATCGGAATTGACGTCATGATACTGACTTGAATACGATTCCTCGTAATTGACACATGTCATTGGTGACTAGACATTTCCACATGTCTCCGCGAACTCTGGCGCAAAATCTGAAAATACCAGAATAGGCTGTGTAGCCCATTAAGGAAATACCAATGAAAACTAGATCTTTATTTACCATTTTTGTCTTTTTTTCACTGACTGCATTTCAGTGACTGATAAATCATTTTTGAAGTTTGGTTAGATTATGAAAAAAGATCAACAGCCCCCGTTAAATATAGTTACGAGGGATGATCGGGAAGTTCGTAGACTGTTCGTATTACGTCTACATTATAGGTCGCATTTCTTTGAAACTTACAGTAATCTACGATCAAACTTTTCTTGTAAGAGTGCAGTGGTAAACAAATGAATCTTAACCCTTATCCCGCTGAATAACTAAAATGAAATTTTCAATTCTATAGTAAAAACCCAAATATTAATATTTCAAAGTTAGGTTTCGAGAATAATTTCTCCTTATCGGACAGTGTAGATCCATGATCAGACTGCACGTTCTGTGCAGTCTGATCATGATCTACACTGTCCGAAAAAGGTCAGGGAGTCGCGTTCAGCAGCGTCAGGGTTAAAGTATTCTCAGAACTACCAGTGTCCGAAGCAACGCGCAACAGTATACCCGGAGCACGTAAAAATATACCGACTTTTGAACAAGCCCTACACAGATATCTACCGCATTTGCATGCTTGTTCCTTTTGCATACGGCTCCGCTAAGTTGTTATTGAAAATATAAACGATTCTAAAGGCGTTGTCACCAACACAAATTTCAAAATCGTGACATCAACTGGCGATGTCGATTTGACGGCAGCATTTAAATCATGTTTGGGATAAGACAAAACACCTACTAATACTTTAAAGTTGTTGCTAAGTTTGAGTACAATAAAGATATGCAGGATGGAGCTTTTTTTTAAATGGAATCAACGAAAAAGCTCTGTAGACGATGACAATCGGGCTGGACTTCCCGAAATCTAGGTAGCGCTTAGAGATTGGCGGTTTGAGGACGTTCGTGAACTCCGCTTGTGCTCACAAAGTGCTTTTCTTCATATAACCTTTGCTGGTACAATGATACATATGATAGATGGTTACGAAGACATATAAAATATACTCGAATCCAGGGAGATTAATGTGATTAAATCTTTGACTTTGTCACGACGTCGGTGATTGTACGCCGGTGTGCCACGGGTATGCGATACTGCCTCATTGTTAGGAGCTGTAACTTTTTTAAAATTGTTGAACATTTTTAAATGAAATTTATGCATCGCAGAAAAAACATATCAACCTTAAAAAATATACATGAAATACACGACAACAGATTAACGTTTTCATTTCCTCGCAACAGTCTACGAACTTCCTGATCATCCCTCGTACAATGTCCTGTCTGACCCTCATAAAACCACTAAAAAAAAAACTATGCTCACATAAAGGCGGAAAAATAGCGTGCTCAAGTACATTTGTCTCAGCTCAATAACGCCAATCTATACATGTTTTCACACTCAGTAAGCTGTCCTGTACAGTTTTTATTTATAGATTTTTTTTGGCTCACTATAGTTTAATGGCAATAGTATGTCACTTGGCAAGGTTTAAACCAGTTGGACTTAAAGCAAGTGTGCAACGACGCATAAATAAATTATGTAAAACATTTAAGCCTTGCCCTATGAAAAGAGAACTTACTGCATTTGCAAAAAGTATCAACTATACTAACTTACCCGAGCCATATTTGATTGATAAATTTTCGTTTATCTTCTTGTCGCCACCCGTTGCCCATATGGACGGCATCCGCAGAAGACTGTTATTTACAGGGGAAAGTGCAAAATACAGGACGGAACTCATCCTAAGGTGCTCCGTGTTTAGATAGCACCGTCAATCATTCGACCGAGGTTTAGCATCTCATCAGAAAGACGTTTTAGTAATTTTAGTTGCCTAGCCGTGTTGATCGAAACCTCATCCTCAAGTGGCCCGAGATTTGACCTTCGGAATATCTCATGTTCTACCACCCGAGCTATTGGGGCTGGTCAAGAGACACAATGGTTTGGCTTTCGTAAAATTACCAGTTATAATTCAATTATCAATCTATTTTCATTACAAAAATCATTAAGAATTACCTCCCTTTGGTGAAAATTTACAAGAGCACATTATTATAATTTGCTTTTCTATTCGATTGGCCGATAAAAGTATACAAAAATGTTAATTGCTCTTGTTCTGTCCCCGAATTCAATGTTTTTTTTTCCCGTGACTATTATAGTAGCATTATCCTTGATTTACCTTAGTGAGCTTCAAAAGTGACCGTCAAACAAGCGAATCAGGAGTTCCAAATAGAAATCCTTCTATACCAAGTATAGCGATGACAATTGCAGATTTGTTGCGAAAATTGGAATTCATCACTAGTTTTGAACCTGGAAAATTCTTCCGCACGAGTAGTACAAGTAATTTGTAAATGATCCGCAATATACAATTATGGAACCATTAAAATGCTTCGGTTAATGTTACCTAAAAATAGAATTTGTCAGTCAAATATTGCATGATACGACCGTATAATGGGAGTAGTGTAACGTAATCAAAGCATCATTGGTAAGCGGCGATAATATTGTTTATGTTGACCAATAAACACCTTTTTTTTTCTATTTAAAAAAAAAGGTCAAAATCTAGTTGTAAGCAGCTTAACTCTTTACCACACAATCCCGAGTTTTAACGACCCCGAGGAAGAAACCTTTTGAAAACATTGTAGGAAAAGGAGAAAATGCTGGTTACCAGCATTTTCTCCTTTTCCCACAATGTTTTCTATCCTTCTCACAACTTGTTTTAATTTTTCAGCCCCATTTATTTTGTCGTCTGCAAGTGCTTTCTATTTGGTACGGCCTAAAATTTTGTCGTATTGTAAAGAGTTAAACCCTTTCTGGCATACTAATATATGAGCGGCGCTCTAGCCAAAGCGGGTTTAATGCATATCCATGATACATTGTACTAGACAAGTCATTTCATGATGTTCATGAATCCATAAAAACATTTTGTCGAACAACCGACTGCATCATGAGGTAGAACGGTCTTTGGATATGCAGAAATTTGCGAATAGAAAAACGTTTCGAGCCATGTCATTCTGCACAGACCGTGCAGGCTGACATGAGTAGATACTTTTTGCAGATGCATTAAACCTCTTATTCACAGACTATGACACTCCTATATTCTATTCTTGGCCTCTTTCGACAGCTAAAAGTAAAATCCATTAAAGATGCCCGTCTACAGCCGGTGAGCAAAAACGCTGTTAAATTTCAAACAATTTAGAATGGTACAGAAATCAGTCCTTTGTGTAAACATGGATAGATTACTGACATATATGGTGTAATTGAAAAAAAGAAACACGGAGATTTGTATTAGAAACCAAACATTGGTCAGAAGAAAACTGGCTGACGATCGAAGCTGTAAACAATGACGGTGCGTCACGGAAATTTATCGTTGGTTTCCGCCTGAGTCGGATACGGTGTAATTTGCATATAGGCCGCGACCTCCGAGGCTGCAACAGAGAAGCCTCCATTTTCCTTTGTTTACCTCATAATACGAAGGGCGAAGGTCAAATATAGTCACGTGACAGAATGCATGATCATCATACGAATCTACCCGAGTGTATAACGGATATATCGTAAATCTTCGATTAAAAAACCGGAAACGACGAGTCTGTTTACATGGAAGGCCGCAACTCAGCGAAATGCATTTTCTATCGACCGTCATCTAAGCAACCTTGCAACCGTGAGGCGCAATATTTGGCATGAAGATATGAGAATGACTATAGTTTGATAACATAAAGACAAAATGAGTTAAAACTGGCTGAAAATGAGTATAAGGGCCTCTTTAATACTAAGGAAGATATTTTTTCCGTCTTAAAGCTTTGGCCAAACAAGCTGAGGGTATATATCAAAGATCTGAATGCACGTTTTATGCAGTCTGATTTTGATCTGCCTCACCTTAAAAAGTCTTCGTTTTCGAATTACGGCGCTGAAAAGGTAATCCTATACCAACCGGTTCGATGTTTTCAAGAAGATGTTTGGAAACGTCCGAAACAAGGACAAATGATGGTGACCAGTTTTGTTTGTTTTTTTCAGCACTGTTTTCTTCCACGTCGAGGACAAATCTTGCAATTTGTGCTTCATTTTATTGTGAATGCTTTCAATATTGACTTGTCTAAAATTTTGCTATCCTTTAAAGGCTAAACATTACTCACGTTTCTGTGGAAAAATGGCAATCTTTGTGGCTATTTCTGTATTTAATTTCGACCATCAAATGGAAGTAGTGTGGGCCGTTTTTGACATGCATAAAACTTACGGAAAGCAAACAGTTTTGCGAACTGTGCAAACTGCGTGGACTGCGCAGGCTGACATGGGACGATACTTTTTGCAGATGCATTAAGCCCCCTTTTCACAGAGCATTGCTCAACTAAATAAAGAACACGCGACAGTTTAGAACAATCAAATGAATACATTAATGTCTGCGATATACATCTTCACAACTAAGGAATTTACCAAAAAACAGGTTAACAATGACAATTTTGTATGTGGTTCCTCTGCTTAATTACCTCCATACCAGACGACAAAGTCTTAGATTTGTCGATGATAAAAGCATGTGCTTTTGGCAAAATGTCAATGTGGCTGCAATCAAAGGATTTGTCTGTACAAGGTTATAGAAGCATTGTGGACAGAGGGGAAAAAAATGCTAGTAACCATTATTGAATGCTTTTTGGAAATTTTCCTCCCCAAGATCGTGAATAGATGGAATAGGCTGATAAAAAGTTAACCCCATTTCAGTGTAGATTGTCTAGGACAAACAAAAACCTTACAACTTGCATAAGATTTTATGATAAAAATTAGTTCTTCAAAAGATCAAGTTTGAAAAAAACACTCTCGGAATAAGATATATCACTTGATAAAATTAAGTGCTATTTTTTCCACGCAATGTTTCTAAAGTTTTCAAGCGCAGAGGCGCAAAATATTGTGCTCAGATAGTCGTCCATCTTTTTTTTTTTTACGAAACCATCCACCCCTCCCTCGTTGACTTTTCCACCTTATTCCTTATCCATTTATATTCTCTTAACATCCTGAAAAAAAAACTTTTGAAAACACTGAGGGAAAAGGAGAAAATGCTGGTAACCAGCATTTTCTCCTTTTTCCACAATGTTTTCTACCTTATCTACTTTATAAAAGACAAATTTCATCATTTGAACCACATTTCGTATCATCTGCTAATGCTTTCAATTTGGAAAGTCTACATTTTTGTGAGGTGGTAAAGTGTCAAGTAACCATACCATGACAGTTTGTAAAAAAGAAGTTAAGGTGATTTTTATCAACATAAAAACCTTGTCAATACTATTCCTCCTTAAGTTTTTCAAGAAATATTTAACAATACGTGCTACATGCAAATGCTCCTGCAACGAAAGCTATTTCCATACAAGTCGATACAAAGGTCTGTTTTCATTGAAATATTTTGTCCGAACCCTCTCTGCGCTACTGACGAAAAAACAGGGCTTTGAGAATGACATAGATCAACGTGAGACTGCAAAGAAAGTGCAGTGTGCGATGTGTTCAGTCGTCAAGAGGGATAGAGTTTATATTACTGAGCAATGCTCTGGCAAAAGGGAACTTAATGCATCTTCGTGATGCATTATACTAAGCAAGTCATCATATAAATATGAGCCATGCTCTGGCAAAAGGGGGCTTAATACATCTCCGTGACCCATTATACCAAGCAAGTCGTAACATCAATAGAGATCCATAAAATCCACTTAGTCTAATGAATGACTGAATCTGGAGGAAGAGTAGTCCTTTGACATACAGAAAATTGACTGATAGCGAAAAGTTTCGGCCCAGGTCAGCCTGCGCGGATTGCTTTTCACAGAGCATGGCTCATATGGATCCATACAATCGGTTTTATTCTAACAACCGATTGAATCATTAGGTAGACTGGTCATTTGAAATGCAGACAATTGACCGATTGCAAAATTTTCGATCCAGGTTAGCATGGGCGGATTGCGAAAGCTGACATGAGTCGACGTTATTTGTAGATGCATCGATCCCTCTTTTCACAGAATATGGCTCGTCCCATTTTGCAAAACAAAATTAGGAATTCCTTTAAACAGCATTTTCGGGTTTCTCCTTAGATCTAATTCAAGTATAAATTTTGCCGTATTTCTCGTTTACTTTCCCCTCCCCATGTCCCCCACCCCTCACGCCTGCACACAAATGTATATTTATATCTAGTGGAGAGAAAAAAAGAATAGAAGCTATGGGGTAAAAGCAGTATATGATCATTTAACCCTCCACCACGTAAACCCGTTTTTACGAGTAACAACACTGAGTAAGAAAACCTTTGAAAACTGTAGAAAACGGAGAGAACTCTGGCGACAGCATTTTTCTCTTTTTCCAACAATGTTTTTAATCCCATCAAAGTAAAGACCCCATCTATTAAGCTACATGTAAATTTTGTCGTCTGCAAATGCTTTCAATGAGGACAAGTCAAAAATTTTGTCATCTGGCTTAAGATTGAAACCATTGCTTCAGCACTTAGACTGCTAAGCGCCTCAAGGCGCTTTTGAGGCCAGTGTGGATCAAGAGCAAACTTCTCATAACGTGCAGTCTGATCTTGATCTACACCGTCCTATCAGAAGATATTTTCCCCAAAAACATACTTTTGAAATTGCACCATTTGGATTTTTTACTATTTGCTCAAAAGTTTAATTCTACTTATTCAACAGGTTATGGGTTAAATCTATGAATAATTTTCCAGCGTTTGACAGGATTTGAAAATCTATGGGACCAGAAACAATGTAAGGTTTCATCTTAACCTGTTTTCTGTTGTTTTTTTTTTTTTTCCGATATATTTCATATAGATCGTACAGGCTATTTTCTAATCATCATTTTTTTTTCACTCTCTTTTGTATATCTCATGTGTACTTGTTTTGGCGGGTTTCAAGTCGGCCTGGACACTATTTAATTAAGTACCTCAACGGTTTGAATAGCTTAACGGTGTTTGCGTGCGAACAATTAAATTTCTTTTAAAGACAGGTTGACCTTATTCTTTTATTCTGTTTTGATCTCTGAAGAAAGATATCTAAACCATCATCGCCTTACATTTGTTACACATTTTGTATTTGGTGATATCACGTGTCTTTTTATTTCTATTTAGATGTTTTGTTTTATGTAACGTTGACCCTTAAGCTGCGAAGGGCGACTCACTGACCTTTTGTGGACAGTGTAGATCAAGATCAGACTGCACGTTTTGTGCAGTCTGATCTTGGATCTACACTGTCCGATAAGGAGATATTTTTCTCCAAAAGTCTGAAATGACATTATTCGTGTGTTTACTATCGGCTTGAAAGTTTTAGTAACTCTTTCGGTGCCATAGACGAAAACAGTGACTTCTGCGGACGGCATAGATCAAGATCAGACTGCACAGAACGTGCAGTCTGATCTGTGATCTATACCGTCCGCTTGTGTAGTCAAGCCTATACAATCAAAATCTTTGTAAGTTTCAATGGATTGTATTTAGAGCCGTCGAAAGAGGTCGAGTTTATTTATTTGGTGCTGAAAGAGTTAAACTCATTTACGAGGATAAGAATTGAAGTAACAATAGAGAACTATCAACTTTCGGAAATTTTGTCCCCATGCCTCCTTCGTAGTTTTCGGATTACTTTTGACCAAAAGGAGTTTAAGATATCCACAAAAATCTCACAAGATGATATGGATATTAAAACGATGTAACAAATGCAGAAATTGCTGATCGTGACCACAGAAAAGACACTGTTTATACATGTCATAAAACGATGATTCTTAAGACGAGAGACCTTCTTTAGATTCTGATAGAAAAAAAAAAAGGATTATTTTTTATCAGATGAAACAGTTACAAATGTGCTTTGTTTAAAGAATCATAATATCTAAGACGTTACATCACTTCTGTAGTGCGGCAATCTTTGAGTTCAACGTGTTTTTCGAGAGAACAGGAAAACGAAAAAAAAAAACAATGTTGATGTTGTGGAATTTAGCAGTGCTCATTTTAAATTTCATAACAATAATCGATGGATCAGACTTCGGAAATATTGAACTTAAAGTTTGCATGCTAAAGGTTTGTCATTTTTTAAGCGTTAACTAATTTAACTTTTGCAAAACAATCTCGGGTTTAAACGACCCTAAAAATGATGCCCTCTGAAAACATTGTTTGAAAAGTAGAAAATGCTGGTATTTAGCTTTTTCTCCTTTTCCCACAAAGTTTTTCACTCTTACACAAGGACAAGTCTAATCATTGGAGCTAAAAATTGATATGCAGTCTGCAAATATTTATTATATGGAGTGGTCAGAAATTTGGTCTTCTGGCAAAAGAGTTAAACCGCCCTCAACAATGTTGAGACCTACCACTGCGCATTATGTATGAGCAATGTTCGTGCAAAAGGAGTTTTAACCCTGCTGTGTAAATTAAAATTTTGGCTTGTAACACGCAAAAAGGGAGATTCGGATATTTGCGTAAACTGTCGTCTCGGATCAGCCTGCGCAGTCCGCGCAGGCTAATCCGAGACGGCACTTTATGACTACATTAGATTTTGTGCTACAGTAGACTTGCGCAAATCAGAAAATTACATAAAAACGGAAAGTGTCGTTTCGGATCAGCCTGTGCGTACTGCGCAGGCTGATCCGAGATGACACTTTACGCAAATGTCCGACTGCCACTTTTGGCGTGTTGCAGGCCATTAATGATACCTTCAAGTGGATAGTACAAACCCAAGGATTGCTATTTAAAAGTTAATTTTTGGGGAAAAATATCTCCTCGGACAGTGTAGATCAAGGATCAGACTGCACGTTTTGTGCAGTCTGATCTTAATCTACACTGTCCACCAAAGGTCAGTGAGTCGCGATCAGCAGCCTGAGGATTAATGCATCTCCGTGAGCCATGATAACATACAAATCATCACAGTATTATGGATTCATAAAATCCATTTTGTCTAACAAACGACTGAATCATGAAGTAGACTTATCTTTTGACATGCTGAAAATTTACCAAAAGCAAACATTTCGAATGTGCAGGCTGACCTGCGTCGATACTTTTTGCAGATGCATTAAGACTTTCCCCCCCCCCCCCTCCCCCTTTAACGGAGAATGGCTGATATATATTCTCCGGGAGTTGTCATAAATCGATCATGTTTTATTTTTAATTCTTTGTAATAGCTGATGTATAGATATACAACAGGTATCGAGACGCAGATGACTTTTTTTACAATTAAACGTCAACTGTGAAAGAGGGTGCACAAAATGCAAGGCACTTATTTCAAAAGCACAAGTTTATTGTTTAGACTCATACACTGATTGGTTAGAATGACCAACCGAAACAATTAATGTCAGAATTAAAGTTTGATTTTCCATATGCATAGGTATTGAAACATACATGTATATCTGTTCTATCTATATATACTACTCAAAGTTTGCTAAGCACCAGGAATATTGTTGCACATATCTTTGGTATTCTTAGTATTTGTTCTTGTTGAACGTGTACCTTGTGCTTTATTTATTATTGTATATAAAGATTTTATACTTGTTATGAACTCTATTGATTGTATCTTCACTTTTAACTGGATGGTCACTAAAACGGTTCTTTTTCCAAAATGAGTAAAACATGGAATGTGCGAAAAAAGCTAGCGATTAATTTGGTATTGCCTTATAACGAGTATGTGATCCGTTGCTATCAGTGGCAGCTTAGCATCGTCTTTGCATGTCCCCAACTAGATTTTTGATAACCATTTGTTGAATGGAATTCCATTCCTCGACAAGGAATGCACTAAGTTGCTGAATGCTTTGTGGCTGGAGCCGACGGGCGGAGATGCGGATCTGTACTCATTCCACATGTGTTGAATTGGATTTAAGTCGGGTGGAAGGGGATGGCCAATTCATACGCTGGATACCCTCCCTTTGCAAGTACTCTTGGACAACATGAGCCGTGTGAGGACGAGCATTATCGTCTATTAAGATGAACCCATTGCCATCAGCACCAGCATATAACCTTATCTGTGTGTCGATAATTCCATCTCGATACTGCTGGGCAGTCAATGTGTCTCAATCGAGCACAACCAAGTCAGTTCGTCCATTCCAGCTTATCTAGCCCCGTGGCGATCATGCTCAGCAATGTTTCCTGCATGAAACCTCCCCCTGGCCTTCTCCACACTCGAACACGTATATCCGTGTAGTCCAAGCAGTATCGGGACTCATCTGTAAAGAGGACAAGTCGCAAGTCCATTCTCCTCCAACCAACATGGTCCATCGCCCAAGCAAACCGATGCTGACAGTGGTTAAGAGATGGGGAATACAAATACATGGTCTTCTCGATCGGACGCCACTTGCGTGCAACCGTGTGCGTACGGTTTGAGTCGAAACTCTCACCCATGAGGCATTTTGAAGGTCAGAACGCAGTTGAGTTGCAGTCGGAAAGCGGTTTCTCCGGGGCTGGATGACCAAATATCAATCATCAGCTGCAGATGTATCCCTTCTCCTGTCACTATCATGTCGCCTGATAGGTGTCCCATACTGCTGGTATCTCGCCCAGTCTCTAATGATAACAGTAAGGTGCACATCAAGTGCCTCACCAACCTCACGATGAAGAGCCCCTTGTTCCAATATTCAGACTTCCCGCCACATGTCTGCATCTGATGAATGTCTTCTGACATTCGCATTTATCATATTAACGTCAAAACATTCGGCCTTTCAAAAGAAACTGAAGAAAAAGGGTGTACATGTACGCAGTGTCTCAGAACACTATGAAAATTGAGAGTATCTGCATTTACAACACTTGCACAAGGAATTTGCCTGTCATACTAGGCAATGTGTGTACTGGAGACCTTCTCGATACACCACTGAATGATTTTCAATAATAACATCACAGAAATATAGAATACAGACTTGGCTATGGTGCTAGGAAATCTTGGTGCTTTGCAAAGTTTGAGTAGTATATACTTACAAACATCCGTTCGGTTTTATGGCAGTTTTTTTCATTAATTGTAGGAGGGGATTTGAAAAAGCAATGGGCCTCACATAGAAAAAGCAAGTTATTCAGATTCAAACTGATTTACTTTTCATCATACCCACCCCCTACCAATTTTACACACTTGTTTCATCGACATGAGACCGGCAACTCCCCACCTCTTTATCCCAAAAACTCATGAAAATAGAAATTATGCGTCAAAAAATGCAAATTTGCACGGATTCATGCCATAAACATCAAATACAATATTAGTCAACGGAATGAAGCTGAAAATATCATTAATTCTGTATCTTTCCACACATAAAACAATGCCACATATATGCATAGAACTGTATAGCAGTGGGGGTTTGAGGTATTATGCCGTTCCATCTTGTTTACCAGTCATTGATACACGATCTGTCGACGTATACATCTTGGTCCCTTAACCAGCCCACCACAGCAGTCAACTCAACATCATCATCATCAGCCTGACCAGGCGTCATCTTCTAAGTTCTCCCTGCCACGCTGGAATTCTTTCACCGAATATTTGATAGTTGCAGAAGAAAGGAATAATCCCCATATACAGCAGTACAACTGCTCTTCGACATGTTTTGCACACTGAATTTCCAGGACCATAAACTTTATTACCTCTCTGTAGTCAGTTTTCTCCATTTTAACAACTCATTAGGGGTATGTCCGTTCAACAACTTGCTTTGACGAAATATTTACAACCAGCAAAATGATCCGAAACGCATTCAGTAGCAACATTAAACATGTCCATGGACTTCAGGGTCCGTATTCTCCAACCATTCTTAAGAACGTTCTCAGTCTTATTCTCCAGAATTTCCTAAATTTGAAAGTAACACAACTTCTGATTGGCTAAACCGAATGGTGTAGCTAATAAGAAGTTGCTTTACTTTCAAAAATTAAAAAGAAATTGAAGAATAAGACTCAGAACGTTCTTAAGAATGGTCGGTAAATACTCTCTCAATGGAATGATTCCCTGATGCTGAAAACTTTTTGATATCCCCTCCCCTGTATCCCAAGGCAAATATTCTGATTGGCTGAAAGGTACATACATGTATCTCACAAGTATTGCACAGTATAGATCCAAGATCAGTTAGCATATAGGATCGATATACTTTGTACGTGAACGGATGTCTCTAAAAATGCGCAGATATTTCAGTTTCTGTTTTGTTGAGGCTGGATATCATGTATATGACAAAAATAAAGGCCGATGTAGATTCAAGATCAGACTATACATTCTGCCGAGCCTAGTCTTGATCCACACTGGTCAACAAGGACTTATAATTCATACGCCTTTTTTTTTATTCATTTTAGGAGGAAGGTATGCCTGAATCTCTACCCCTGACACATAAAAAAGTGGAAGGTTTGTAAAACATTGGTTGCTATTTAACAACTCTTCAAGGTTCCTCCGTGGCCCTGAGTTTAATGTCTGAGTCTCTACCCCTAATACACAAAAAAGTGAAAGGTTTGTAAAACATTGGTTCCTATTTAACAACTCTTCAAGGTTCCTCCGTGGCCATGAGTTTAATGTCTGAGTCTCTACCCCTAATACATAAAAAAGTGAAAGGTTTGTAAAACATTGGTTGCTATTTAACAACTCTTCAAGGTTCCTCCGTGGCCATGAGTTTAATGTCTGAGTCTCTACCCCTAATACATAAAAAAGTGAAAGGTTTGTAAAACATTGGTTCCTATTTAACAACTCTTCAAGGTTCCTCCGTGGCCCTGAGTTTAATGTCTGAATCTCTACCCGTAATACATAAAAAAGTGGAAGGTTTGTAAAACATTGGTTGCTATTTAACAACTCTTCAAGGTTCCTCCGTGGCCCTGAGTTTAATGTCTGAATCTCTACCCGTAATACATAAAAAAGTGGAAGGTTTGTAAAATTTTGGTTGCTATTTAACAACTCTTCAAGGTTCTTGCGTGGCCCTGAGTTTAATGCTTTCAGTGCCAAATGTATGTACAAGTCATGCTCTGTGAAAACAGGGCTTAATGCATCTGCAAAAAGTATCGACCCATGTCATCCTGCCCTGTCAGCACAGGCTGACGTGGGTCGAAACTTTTATGCTGTTGGTAACTTTTGTGAGTGTCTAAGGGCCATTCTACCTCATGATTCTGTCGGTTCTTTGAAATAAATTGATTTCATGGATCCATAATATTAATATGAGATGCATTAAACCCCAATTAACTATCAGCGCCAAATTTATAAACTCGACCTCTTTTGATGGCTGGAAAAACCGATTGCCTGAAACTGAGACAGAATCACAATCCTATAGGATTGACTAAACAAATAGACAGTATTGATCTAAGATCAGACAACTCGTTCTTTGCAGTCCGATTTTGACTATGCCGTCAACAAAAACTGTTGATTTCACCTATACTGTTGAAATGGTACACTTGCTGGCTTCGTAATGTACAGGGGCTGGGTTTGAAACAAACTGACAGTGCTTGCAAGGGACAGTGTCCTTGAGCATTGCCGTTTACGGGCGAAACGAGTACATTAGAGCGCCTAGATAAACTCTGTGAACTTTCGCCATAATATACTGAACTGTTGAAAGCAACGCCAGAAAATACAAAAGGAAAAAAATGATCAGACTGAAACTCGGGCTACAGTTATTGTAACATTCGTTCACCCAACTGTAGTCACTTTTTAAGGTGCATTTACACAATGATTAACGAATGTAGACGATCTTTCAAATAAATTCTGACGTGTTGTGCATGGAATCAATTTGCACGAAAAGCATTCGATAAACGTTTCTAATTCTTTAGTTACATGTATACGTTGGAATTCGTTAAAGAACTTTGTTGGGCGAATGAACAACCGTTCTCGGACAAACAAACCGTTCACAATGCGTTCATTGAACGAACCCGTTGCGTATGAGTGAACACCCAAAGTATCTCTGGGCGCTGGCACACGTAGGGTCTATTCGTCAAAGTATATACTTGTGCGCAACATTACGAGATTATCAATGACAACTACTGCATAAATAACGAATTACAAGTGTTCTTTCAACGTTTTTTGGTCGAACTGATCCCTTGTAAAATAGATGTTGTAGTGCTTACGATGCTTCACCAAGCCATTGCCGTTGCTGCTGTGACTTCAAAACAATTGATTGCCGCGTTGGAAATACTTAAACACACGAGTACCATATCGCTAGCCTCCGATTTACGTTTTTTGTGCATACACTTGTTGATCTGTCCATTTTTGGTATGTAAAAACATACATCAGTACCACATTTGTCCAGAAGATGAAGCATACATTCTTTACATGTATGTTGAGTACATAATAATCTATAGAATAGATCGATTTATGTTTATTTATCGTCGCCCGCGGTTGCCCATACGGGCGACTATCCCAGAAGGTTGTTAGTTACGTTAATGGGGATAGTGCAAGACACAGAACTAAACACATCGTAAGTTACGCCTAGTTCGGTGTACAGCACCGTCACGCGGATTTTACGTTTAATGTCTTATCCGAAAGACTATTAGTTTGTCTTTTTAAAGACGTTTCGTCGGGTTGTCATTGCGCAACATTTCCGCGCATTTTCTGTTTCCTTGCGCGTAATTTTGTTCGATTGTAGTACTATTATCGGACTGCCGATTTCAGCTGCAAGACGTGGAGGAAGTAGTGGTAGATACAAGTTTTTTTTAAAGATCAATGTATGAAAGTGTAAACCGTTCCGAAACAGCGGACACGGAACAGGTACATTTTTCGAACATCACTTATCCGGATAGTAGGTTTAGTGTGAGAAAAAAGAGAAAACTACACTCAATTCTCATTTTCAGTGTTTTCAAAGTCTCTTTCCTGGATATTGATATAAATCGGGATCGCTTGGGTCATTTTGCTATAAGATTCATCTGTAAATTATTCCTTCGAGTAATTTCTGGACAGTTCTACTTTTATTGTTTTTCCATCCATAAAAATGTACTATTTCGCATTAACCCTTTCCTAAATGAATTTAATAGGAACTTCTAAATTGAAAGAAGCTGCAGATGATAAATTTAAAAAAGGTATTAATACAAGTTGAAATGCCGCTTGTGTAAAAATACTTCGGGGAAAGGCAAAATTGCTTGTTATGAGCAATTACTCTTTTTACCAAAATGTTTTCCAAAGCCGTGCCATTCCATTGTTCAATCGAGTATATATCAGGGAAAGGCAATATTATCTTTACTGTGAAAAAGACATTAATTTGTGCTGAAAATAATTAATCTTGCTTATTAATTTGAATCTTAGGTGATTTGTGTCATTTTCGTTGTTCCAAGGGAGGTAATCGAGTCCTAAAATGGGATAAGTAGCTAGGCGACCTAACATTTTTTTCTGCATTGTTTGATAAAGGATATACCCATGTGTATATCTGCGAAAAATAAAAAAAATCTCTGCGCTAGATTTTTTTGGAAGTCAAATAATGACCTTCTATAATAAAATTATCTTTTTGGCGGTTATGGATGTTATTGAAACATCGATAGCGGGTCATTAATTTGAATCAAATATTAATTTCTCATCAAGTTGAGAGGATCAATCGATTTCTTATGAATTTAAAACACACAGAACATGATTTGGCTTAAACGATAGACTTTACTCACAAAATTCTGATGTTTGCTGCAATAACTGGGTTTTTGTGTAATTTGAAAGAAGGGTTATGTTCTTTATGGGCTCAGAACGTTTTTGTTCATCTGGTTAGGTCTGATTATCTCTTCATATACTGAAAGAATATACTTTGAAGTGTCTCTGTGTCAAATTTCACACAATTCTCTCCGCTAGAAATAACTCGCTGAAACGCCTTTAAGGTTGCCAACCGTAGGAATCAAATCCACATCCTCAGGCATCCAGGCATTTGTCAATCACAAATCTCTTGCTCTACTTCAGCTAATCCGTCTGACATATGATCTATCGATTGATTAATTTTTTCGTTCATTCATGGTCGCCTGCGGTTGCCCTTATGGGCGACCCACCAGGGGGCTGTTAGCCAGGGCACGGATGTTTTAACGTCCTATCCTAAAGGCTATTTGTAATTTTTAGTTTGCCATATGGGGATCGACCCCACATCATCAAGCATCCTGAGACTTGTCAATAGCACGTTTCATGCCACACTATTTCAGCTCTTCCAATTGACCAAGTCGAAGCGAAACAAATTGCTTTAACACCTGTACGTCACGTAATCAGTTCTAAGTTTCACATCTGAGTCAAGCTCTGTGAAAATGTGGTTTAACGCAACTACAAAAATTATCGACCCATGTCAGCCTGCGGAGCCAGCGCATTCTGACCTGGGTCGAAATCTTTGCTATTGGTAAATTTTCTGTCTGTCAAAAGACTATTCTGCCTCGTAAATCTTCCAGTTGTTAGACAAAATGGATCCATCTCATGCAACATTATTTTTTAAAGTTTTAATTGCGATGTCAACTGGTATGATGGGAGTCGTGGCCATCTCCATCATACCTTACAATTCAATGTTAGTGCTAAGGGGTTTGTTCGTAATTAATTCATTATAATGATGATCATATTACAAGTACTAGTCACTTACTAATAGTGTTTTAATACTTGTATACAAAAAGATATGTCTCATTTGACTAGCAAAGATTGTATTTTTCGCATAACTGTTCCATCACTTAAATGTGGCTTTATTGAGAAGGAGAGAGAGAGAGTGGAAACCAAACAAAGAAATGAAAATGGAAATTATGTGTAAGTGTGCATGTGTGGGTGTGTGGATATGGAATAAAGAAAAGGGAATCTTGGCCAAAAATATAGAAACATAGATATTTGTTAACGTTTGTACGATATAGCATGTCTATGTTTGGTATTGTTGTGCTATATTTATATTCTATACTGGCTCATAGGAAACTGAAAAACATGTTTTACAATTGTCATGTTATATTTGTCACCGTCTGCTTTGTGCAGTTATGAATATTTAAAGTATAGTTTAAAGCGTTTTTCAGAAAAATCGTTGAGGGTAATTTTTCTTTATTCCTACAGAAGTAAATATATTTTTCAAACTCTAAAAGTAGCCTATCCAATCGATGGTTTGGTATATACCTGCCTAAAAGTAAAGTTCGACTATCAATTTGTAGAGTATGGTCAAAAGTACTTAATTTTGTTGAATGTTATTGATCAATAACTTTGTGTGCTCACAGTCATGGAATAAATGTAGAATGTTTTTTCATTTCGTTTACAAAATGTACATAAATTAGTATCTATCAATTCCATTTTAAAGAGCGGAAAATTTGTTGGAATAATTCTTGATTGAAATCATTGGGTATGAGTGTCTTTCACGCATCTAAAAATATTTCCATGAACTTGTTTCCAATCTATACTTACATGTATCAAGGTATTGTAAACATGTTTATTTATGTCGGTTTTAGTTTGTGCATATAAGAAATAAAAGCTAATAGAGGGATTGTGGTATCCGTTTAAAGAATTTTCTTTAACTGAAATTTGATGTTTTGAAAAGAAAGTTTTAACTGAAGTTATTACACTATAGAAGTTTAAAAAAAAATAGCCTTGTTGCTTGTCAGTTTTTTAAAACCCTTCCAACTTTTAAAGCTTCTATCTGCGTTTAACACGTCTTGTATATATCTTATACCACAATCAATTATATTATTTATGAATTTATAGCAATCATTTTCACCGCAAACAACTAGTTTTCAATAAGTTATACTGTTATTGATGCTTTTGAATTTGTGCTCAAATTAAATCTTATCATTTTGTCTAGATCAACATGGAGCACGATTCCAAGAAGTTTAAACCGTGTTTCTCCCCATGATAATTTCTATTTTGTCTTGATAGATACTGTACTCTATTTCATGCGGCCAGTCCATTTCAGTTTTGTTTTGTCTGAATTAACTTTCGAGCCAGAAATATGTGGAATTCTTCTCAGGTAATTCCAGAGTACTTTTGATCGATTTTTCTAAACTATCTCAAAATAAGTGTTGTGTCATCAGCATATTGTGATATGATACATTCTTCTGTTTTTATTAATTTTTATATTTCTATCGTGTTTATATTTGATACTATTTATTATTCTCGTATCATTATTTTAGGCAACATCTTGCTTGGTATACAAGTTACGAAATTGCATGAAGATTACTTTACACAGAGCGCTGCTCATATTATCTAATTTTAGCTGAACAGTTGTGGCAGGGGAACGTTGAGGAAAAAATCAGTATCGACTTTTGCGCAAGTGAAAACATGATAAAAATGAGCCTACCCTTACAAACAGGTATTGAATCTTTGAATTCCTTATTTGTGTTTTATGTCGTTCCCAATGTGCATGAGCTTCATTTTAATTATTTCAAAGCGATCATTGCACATATTCATGCATTCAAGGTGTCTCTTTTCCTTCAAAGTAGTTGGCAATTTTCACAAATGAAAAAGCTGTTCGACTTCAGGCTATGAATAAACCCGTTGCAATGACCTTAATCGATGCTCGGAAGGAATTTGGCCACGCCTGGATTCGAACACGTAAAATCTGGATTACTGTTTCCTGTGGATGAACAATGCTTAACTGACTTTGAAAGGCCGATCTCACTAAAATAAACGGGTAACAGAAGTATGGCCATTTACAAGATAATAAAAAAGCTTGTATATTTCAATAAGGCATAATTGTAAACCATTCACTATCCACATACTTTCATTGTTACCAAATTTTGAGTGGGAAATTGCATGTTTACAGTAAATCTTTCAAAAATGATGATTTTCCTGTTCATTGAATGAAATCAATAGCTTGATAAACTTAGAGCCCAATTCGTTCATAATTGAGCCGAGGTTTTGGAAAAGGGGGTTAAGTGCATCTCCATGATGCAAGTCGTCTTGCTAAAGCAAGTCGTTACATAATTATGGATCCATAAAAAAAAAAATGATTAGACCAGGAGGCAGTATGGTCCATGGAAATGCAGAAAATTTACATATACATGTAGCAAAAAGTTTTGACCCATTTCAGCCTGCGCGGATTGCGCAGGCTTACATGGGTCGTTACTTTTTTGCAAATGCATTTAACCTCCTTATTACAGAGCACGACTATTCCAAGTAACAGATACAGCGACTAGCCAACTAGTTGACTGAAATGGAATTTAGATGACCATATATGAAATTTATCAACTTGTATTGTTAAAGAGACATCTCTACAGCCAGAGAGTAAACAAACGCTGTTAAAACTTGACGGTGTTGTAATCTAGTCATGTGTGTAAATGTAGATAAAAAATCAATATAAGGTGTACGGGGTAAAGCAACTGTAGGGATTTGTCTTCGATTTAAACCGGAAACTGTGGTTTATATGTCTATGGCTAGCCGCAATAGAACGAAGTGCATTTTCTATCTGCCGTAATCTGTGCAACTTTGCCACCATCAGGGTCAATATTTGGCATGAAGACACAAGAGTGATTATAGTTTCATAAAATAAAGAAAAAAACGTTTAAAAAACTGGATAAAAACGAGTGGAGATGTATCTTTAGAACCTACAAAATATTAAATGGAAACATACAGATGCTAAGCCAGATACAGGGTGTCCCATAATATCTGTTTCCTTTTCAGACGCCCATAACTCTTTATTGGACGATATACCCTGTATATATCGCAAACTGTTCTAAGTTCTAAATCACAACAAAGAAAGTTTCAGTATTCATACACCTGAATTCCATTATGTTTTTCATTAATTTGTCTTATTTGCCTCGTAGACATCTATTTTCTCCTAGGATTCTGCTTTGCTGTAATTTGAGGAGAAATTGCAAGACAGAATTTGATAATCTAAGTACCGAAACTATTTCATGATGTCATCTTTAATCACAAGTAAATCAATCTATCGTCTCGTAATTGACATAAAGTATTCTATGATTTTAGCCTTAAAAACTTAATTCTATTTATGTTTACTTGGCATATAAACAACTAAAATTTGCCAACAACTAAACAAAAAATGGCACCTCTTTGAAATGGTAACAGATGTTTTTGTATTTGTTGCAGGTTTGAAGGGAGATATTACATTATGCATGGAGCAATTCACAGGAAGTTCTGATTCCGAACCGCATTGTTTTAATTTATCTGTGCTGAAAACAGTGAAGTCTAACTCCTCAATTGTAAGTGTCATAACTCTTTATCATATGTTTAAGACTTGTCTCAATACACAACATTTGCAGAAGACTAATAAAACGTGACTCAAATGATGGAATTTGGCTATAAAAGAAGAAATTGCTGGTTACACGACCATAACATTAATAACATTATCTTATCGAATACCCGAAAATAACGTTGATCATATCAACATATTCTGTTTAATTCGCGACTATATAACGTTAATTATATTAACATATTCAATACGCGACCATAACGTAAATCATATAACCATATTGAATATCAGACCATATCGTTTTCCATATTACCCAGTTGAATAACCGACCAAAACGTTATTCATATTATCACATCAAATACCCGACCATTACGTCAGCAATAACACATTAATCAAATACCCGACAATAACGTTAATCATATTACCGCATTGAATACTCGACCATACTATCAATCATATTAGAATATTGAATACAATACCATAACGTTAATCATATAAGCATATAGAATAGTCGACCATAACGGTAATCATAAAACACAATTAAAAAAAAAAACACAACCTTGATCATATTACCATATTGAATACCCGACCATAACGTTAATTTTATTACAATACTGAATATCGGACTAAATCGATAATCATTTTATCGCATTGAATACCAGACCATAGTGTTAATCATGTTACCAAATTAAATACCCTACCATAACGCTAATTATAATACCATATTAAATACCCGACCATAACGTTAATCATAATACCATGTTGAATACCTAAGATATATATATTTTTTTTTTTCGATCGTCGTTTATCGTTCAAGTAACCACGGTTGTTAGTTATGAGGCACAGTGAATAAACCACGAGAGCGACAGTCCGAAAGATAGAAGATTTTTATTTTCGATTTTAACATGACTAGCTTTGGATCAATGGAAAACAAGTTCATACAAAAGCGGGTGCAGATCAATTCCTTTGAATACACCATGGCTGTACAAGTTACTAACCAAAACAAAAACCCCCTGCCCAGCCTGTAAATATTAAAAACAAATCAAATTCTAATAAGATTTTAGATACGCACGCACGCATGCGTGCACAAACACACACACACACGCGCACAAAACCGTTTTACTTTTTTTATTTTCTTCCTTTCAAACGACAAAGAAGAATGAATGTATCATCAAGCATTAGATTCGCAGTCTTTTTAAATGTTTTGAATATTACCCCACCAACTTCCAGCCCCGTTTCCAATGCAACACTGGCCAATTTTGATATTAAACTTCAACATGAAAAGACAAATGATTTACATATGTTTACTGGTATCATTTCAAATTGTTTCATCATTGCTTCATATATAAAACAGTAAATATTGGTAATCTTTCAATTTTTCCTTTCTCCTTGGTCGAGTAGCAGAAAACGACAGGTGACTTTCATTGTTAACATGGAACAGTCATGAGCAACATTATTAGTTGTTCGGTCAGATGGCAGGGGACTTGGAAACTTGTTCACTGCTGTGGCGAATCATGTCGTCTCGAGCTGAAAGTGAGGTGGCGACATGATTTGCCACAGCCATGAACAAGCTTCCATGTCCCCTGACACCTGACCGTACAACGTATTTATTATACTCCAAAGTTTTACCATTCCAACGTGTATTCAGTGAAATTCCCCTGTTTTATAGTCTCACGCTGACGAAATAGAATTTGAGTGCCCCAATTCAATGAACACTGACGTCACTGAAACCCTGGTAAAACGTTGTGTTTGGTGTTTAAACTTGATGAAGCAACAGCTATAGATATTCGACTGTGTTTATAGAGCCGTATTCACTGGTCATATTAGAATAAATCATAATATGAATTATATTACCAATTTGAACACATGACGATAACTTCACAATCATATATATTATCATATTATCATTTTGAATACCCGACAAGAGATTTTATTATATTGCCACATTAAACACCTGACGTTAATGTTCATCAAAATTATATTTCCATATGAAATACCCAGTCATTACGTTAATAATTTACGCTATTAAATATCCGACCAAAAGTTAATCATATTACAAATTTTAATATCCGGCCATAAGGTTAATCGTCATTAAATATTGAATGCCCTACGATAACTTTTGTTATAATACCATATTGAATACACGACGTTATCGTTTATCATATTACTCTACTTAATACTTTACCATAACGTTAATCATTTCACCTTATTGAGTATCTGACCATAACGTCATACTTTTGTTATCCTATCGATTACCCGGTCATTATGTTAATCTTATTACTACATGAAAAATTTGACCCTAACGTTAATCATATTACAGTATTATATGCCTACCATTACATTAATCATATTAGCGAATTAAATACCCGATCGTTACGTTAAATCTATTTTCAACACCGAACGAGAACCTTTACCATATTACCAAATTGAATATATGACTATAACATTTATCATCTTCGGTGTGATATCCTATTGACTATCCGACGACGTCATTTATGTTATCATATTTTTGCACCCGACGATGACGTTAATCATGTTACCATTACGGTATCGCAAATCATATTATCATATTGTACCATAATTTTAATCATATAACCCTATTGAATACCCGACGATAACATTATTCATATTAGCCATATTGGAAACTTGACAATAACATTTATCATATTACTTTTTTAATACCGACGGTAATGTTAATTTGATTACCGTATTGAATACCCGAAGATAACGAAATCATATTACAGTATTGAATACCGGACTTAAACGTTAACAACGGAAGCGCAACCGGAAATTACACACACAAAGCAGATCCATTAAAGTACTAATGTCAACAATGTACCAGCCCCTAGTACCTAGGATGTCGGGGGAGACACTTTTTGTATCTCACAAGCAAATACTACCAAAAAAAGTTATCAAAATAATGTACTCAATCAAGAAAAACTTTCCATAGGATCCATAAATGTTTGTGGCCTAAAACGACGAGAAAATTTTCCAGAATTTGCTGAATTAGTGTGCAAGTATGACATACTTTGTATAAGCGAGTTAAAACTGGATGAGTTTGATATTATTAAAATCCCCAATTACACGTTTATAAATGTACCCCGGAAACAGAAATTCAGAAGAAAATCCGGTGGCCTGGGTGCATTTGTAAAAAAGGAAATTTCTGATTGTGTTGAGTTATTAGACTCTAACAATGAATATGTATGTTGGCTAAAATGTAAACTAAAACATAATGAAAATATAACAGAGTTTATCATTGGTATTGTGTATATACCACCTGTAGCCTCAAACTTCTACAACAATGATTTATACGCTATGTCTGCTGATGAGGTATCAGAAATAAGCACTAAATATGAGCATGTGTATTTATGTGGGGACTTCAATGCTCAAACAGGCAATTTAGTTGACTACACATCAAATGATGCATTTTTATCAGATTTTTTTCAGTATAATGATGAAATCGATTTGTTCTTAAATCAAGAATCTGTAATGCAGCAACATAACATTAGGCTGGAGAGAAGATGACTTGATAGCAAAAAGAATAATCATGGATATACGATAATTGATCTGTGTAAAAACAACAATTTAGTTATTGTCAGTGGTAGAACTGATGCAGATATCCCTGGAAAAATGACATTTCAGAATGTATAAGTTATTGATTACTTCTTAGCATCAGTTAAAGGTTATTGTCTGATTGACACTTTTCATGTTCGAGAATTAGATTCATTATTTTCAGATGGCCACTCAATACTAGAATGTAAAATTAATTTCAATTTCAAAAAAGAAGTAAAAACAACAAGAAAAGCAACACATAAAAAAAGGGATACTAATACACAGTTACAGTACAACGAAAATATCCCTGATTTAGATTTAGAGAGCTTGTTGGTCGACTTACAATCAATTACAGATTTAGCTTATAGTGAAATAAATGTGCAAACTAAACTAGATGAAATAACAGAAAAAATTTCTAAAATCTATATACAAGGTGCAGAAAAGACATTTCCTTTCAAACCAACTTACTCAACAACTAAGAAAAATCACAAACCTTGGTTTGGGTGAGACTGTAAAAAAGCCAAAAGAGCATATTGCAAAGCTAGAAAAAAATTTAATAAAAGCCCAACTACAGAAAACAGGACATACCTTAAACATAAAAGCAAAGCTTACAAACAAACTATGAATAAATATATTAATAAATACTACAGATCAAATGAAAGTAAATTAAAGTCATTAGAAAGCCATAACCCTAGAGATTATTGAAAGTACTTTAAATCAATTGACACTAAGAGCCATGGAGACATACCAAATTTACAAGACTTTTATGAACATTTCAAAGAAATGAGCATTGACTTTACTCATGACATGGACGATCAACATATTATAGATAATATAAACATAGATGATGGCAATGATATATTGAATTCACCTATCTCTAGCACTGAAATCAAAAAAAGTATAAAAAATCTAAATAATAACAAAGCCCTTGGTTTAGATGGAGTCATCAATGAATACATTAAATATTCTCAGGACAAGTTACTACCAGTTTACAAACTCTTATTCAACAACATATTAAACACAGGTCTATTCCCTACTGATTGGTCGCTTGGCTCAATAATACCCATCTATAAATGTTAAGGTGAAAAATCTGACCAAAATAGCTACCGCCCTATTACCCTCCTAAGCTGTGTCAGCAAGTTATTTACATCAATACTGCATGAAAGAATCAACAAATTTATTGAATCAAATAAAATTCTATCTGAAAATCAAGCAGGCTTCAGATCAGGTTATTCCATCACTGAACATGTCTTCACCCTTAGTTCCCTAATCGAACTTTACAAATTTCATAAGAAGAAACTTTATTGCTGCTTTGTTGACTTTTCAAAGGCTTTTGATTCAGTTTGGCGGGTAGGTCTATGGCAAAAGTTACTTAATTCAGGAATTAATGGAAAATTTATTACTCTCATAAGAAACATGTATAGGAATATCAAATCCTGCATCTCAAATGGTAATGATCGATCAGATTATTTCTCTATTAATTGTGGAGTCCGTCAAGGCGAAAACCTATCCCCCGTTCTATTCTCACTATATCTTAATGATTTAGAAGAATTTCTAGCCAGGCAAGGCAATCAAGGTCTTATTTACATGATGGTAATCTTGATACATACTTTAAAATACTAGTCCTACTGTATGCAGATGATACTGTTCTGTTTGCTAATAACCCAAATGAACTACAATTAACCCTTGACAGCTTCCAGGAGTATTGCAATGACTGGAAGCTTAATATTAATATAACCAAAACAAAAATAATGATCTTTGGCCAAAGAAACCGAAATCAATCGTTCTACCTGAATAACACTCCATTAGAAATCGTTAAGTCCTATAAATATCTTGGAACACTCTTCGCCCATCACGAAATTTTCTTTTAAATCGAAAAGCTCTTGTGCAACAAGCAGCAAAAGCTATGTTTTACCTGTACAGAAGAACAAATAATCTTAACCTACCAATTGATTTAATATTCAAACTGTTTGATAATACAGTCCTACCAATGTTGATATTTTGCGCTGAAACTTGGGGATATGAAGATAACAAAATTTTAGAAAAACTCCATTTCTCATTCATTAAAAAGATTTTACAACTAAAACAAAGTACACCAAATTATATGCTTTACACAGAAACAGGCCGCTATCCTCTTGAAATAATTATTAAAAACTAGGATGATAGGATATTGGACAAGATTAGTAAATGGTATTAAAGATAAGCTAGCATTCAAGTTATACAGTCACATGCTCAATACTCCTAATTTTCAATGTAAATGGATCAATAAAATTCAGAATATACTAATAGAAATTGGTAGACCAAATATTTGGCAATATCAAAATTTAAATGTGCATAAAAATACTAAAGACTTAGTTAATACAATTCTAAAAAATCAATATCAGTCAACTACAAAACTCTAATAAGGGCAAAAACTACAATCTATTTAAAGAATCAATCAGTCTAGAAAAGTATCTTCTAATATTAAAAAAGCAAGACTATCAAAATCTTCTTAAGTTCAGAACTACTAACCACTTCTTGCCCATTGAGACAGGAAGATGGAATAATATAGATCTAATTGACAGAAAGTGTCAGTTATGCACACAAAATGATGTAGGAGATGAAATGCATTACCTTTGAAATTGCACATACTTTTTAAACCAAAGGTGTTCATATTTAAAAAGATTTTTTATAGGAGACCTAATATTTTCAAGTTTCAACAACTTATGAACTCTTAATCCCGAAGAGAATTAAAAAATCTTTCAAAATTCATTCAAATAATTATAAACTATTTCAAGCATAATCATTAATCACCAGTTTTCGAGTGTTTTGTCTCCTATGTTGCTACGAGATCAGCCTGCTGAGCCAGACCACCATCTGATCTGTGTCTCTGGGTACAGCAGACTGTTCTGTATACTGTATAGTCATGAATATCAATAGAGTTTGTGCAACCAAGCTAACAACAAAAACTCTTAGTACTTTGAAGGCATGTTAGCTTGTAAGTAGATAAATTTGGTAGAATTTTATAAAATCGTGCTGCTTACCTTTTTACCCTAAGGTTATTTCTCCATAGATCACACGAAATCCTGTGACAATTAATTTTTGCTGCTGTTTTTTTGTTTGACTGTTACAAGATCCACAAACACTACTTTTACTGTTATATCGATTAGTTCCAATATGTAGTGAATGTAGACTATCAACGCTTTCCTTATTTCTCCTATTCTTCACTTCTTTATCCATTTTTCACAATGTTTCACGTGTATTTATTTATATTTACATATTCAAATGACACTATTAAGAATCAACCAATGAAATTTCTCCAGACCACGTGGTCGGGATTTTCCATTGGATGACGTAAATATATTAGGTTATAGATCTATAGTCTGTTTCAATCTTTGTTCGGACTGCTGACAGCGGGGTCCGGGATCAACCTGCGGTTGCGTCTTGGCCTCCTCTGTCTGCCGTCACCTAATAATAGTGTGTTTATTTCAACAATAATTTGATAACTTAAAAGCAAATCCTTTTAGTTTAAGATGCAATAGGAAAGCCTTGAACCTCATTTGAAATGATAATAAGTGTCAACCCCAAATTCTTTAATTCTTTCACCTACCTTTCTCTTGTCACTATTTATGCTTGTGTTATTTACGTTATTTGTCTATGCTATTGTGCTCATGTATTTACATCTTGTGAATTTGAGCCATTAAAAGTTTTTGTCTGTCTGTCTGTCGTTACGATAACGAAAATCAAATTACCATATTGAATACCCGACGATAATTTTAATCATATTACCGTAACAATAACGTTAATATAATGTTACCGTATTGAATATCATGTTACCGTATTGAAAACCCGATTATAACTTGAATCATATTACTGTATTGAATATCCAACGATCAGGTTCATTATGTTACCAACTTGAACATCTGACCTTAACGTTAATGATGTAACTTATTCAATACCCAACGATAACAATAATCATATTACCCTATTGAATACCCGACAATAACGTTAATTATATTACCCATATTAGGAACTTCACAATAAAATTTATCATATTACTGTATCGAATACCGACCATAACGCTAAATTAATCACCGTATTAAATATCCGATGAATACGTTAATCAAAATACCGTATTGAATACCCGATCATAATGTTAATAATACTACCGTAACAGTGACGAAAATCACGATCAGGTTAATCATGTTATCAACTTGAATACCTGATAGTAACGTTAATAATGTAACTTATTGAATACCCAACGATAACAATAATCATATAACAAAAGTGAATAACCGATGATAACGTTACCTACGATAACGTTAATCATATTGTCATATTTCCTTCATTACCAGACGACAAAGTCCTAGATTTATCCAAATTGAAGGCATTTACAGACACCATATTAGATGTAACTCAAAAAATGAAACCTATCTTTGGAAAAGTGAAGACCTTTAGGAAAAAGGAGAAAAGATTGCTTACCGGCAATTTCTCCTTTTCCCACAGTGTTCACTTAATAAGATGGGATTATTAGGTGATGGGTTAACACATAAAATGTCAAATTGATATGTTGACTTTCCAGTAATTTTGTTTTCTTTCAGTTTATTGGCGAGAAAATGGGGTTAACAGTGGCTAACGATAACTTTTGGGGATGGAAGCATAGGGGTCCGTAGTTTGATTCCTGGCACCCATAGACTATATATTATAAACAAGGGATTTAACTGTATGCAGTCCGTTACTCGCCCCCGGTTACAAAAAACAACGTATCTTTTCTACCCCATCAGTTATTCTCCTACTTTTTCTACAGCTGAGAGCTAAAACATTTTTCTACCAGAAAAACACAACTGTTTGTCAGTGGCTAATGCAGTCTGGTTGATACATTCGCTCGAACTTGTAAACTCGCTCAAAAATCTGCGCCATTGACACGGGTTCGTACATCCGTTTTCAAGATATAAAATGCACTTTAGATCCAATGAAACGCAGCATTAGCGGCACCCACCCTTTTAACATGTTTAAAAATACTACTGACCTATAGTCTTTATCTTCAATAACGACGAAACGCCTCAGAATTCGTTGAATTTGTGATCCACGTTCTTATTTCGAACAGCTGCAGCCATCTTCTGTCATGTGACATTGTTTGGAACGAGAAATTTCATCGGTTGATATGTACTAACAGTCGTGAATTCAACCAATGAAGTGTCGTACAGCTGCTCACACCTTTTTGTCACGTGACAGTACGGTGACACTGTTTGGAACGAGAAATTTCATTGGTTTATATGCGCGAACGTCAGTATCGAATGTACGAACCCGTGTCAATGGCGAAGATTTTTGAGCGAGTTTACAAGTTCGTGCGAATGTATCAGCCAGACTGCATTAGCCACTGACAGTTGTGTTTTTCTGGTAGAATAATGTTTAATCTCTCAGCTGTAGAAAAAATTAGGAGAATAACTGATGGGGTAGAAAAGATACGTTGTTTTTTTGTAACCGGGGGCGAGTAACGGGCTGCATACAGTTAAATCCCTTGTTTTAGTCTATGGGTGACAGGAGTCAAACTACGGACCCCTATGGATGGAAGAGGGGAACGGGGGACGGGGAGCGGGATGGGCGAGGAAAATGAGTGAAAATACACTTGAGCCATGCTTTACCAAAACTGGGCTTGATGCATGTCCGTGATGCATTACATGGCCTGGAACACTCGAAAAGGGGCATTCGGACATTTGCGTTAAGTGTCGTCTTGGATCAGCATGTGTAGTACGCGCAGGCTAATCCTATACGACACTTTCCGTTTTCATGCAATTTTCTGTTTTGCGCCAGTCTACTGTAGCACAAAATCTAATGTAGTCGTAAAGTGTCGTCTCGGATTAGCCTGCGCGGATTGCGCAGGCTGATCTGGGATGACACTTTACGCAAATGTCCGAATACCCCTTTTCGAGTGTTCCAGGCCATGTAATGCATCACGGACATGCATCAAGCCCAGTTTTGGTAAAGCATGGCTCAAGTGTATTTTCACTCATTTTCCTCGCCCATCCCGCTCCCCGTCCCCCGTTCCCCTCTTCCATCCATAGGGGTCCGTAGTTTGACTCCTGTCACCCATAGACTAAAACAAGGGATTTAACTGTATGCAGCCCGTTACTCGCCCCCGGTTACAAAAAAAACAACGTATCTTTTCTACCCCATCAGTTATTCTCCTAATTTTTTCTACAGCTGAGAGCTAAAACATTAGTTGCATATTTTATAGACGTGTTGGTTCCTACAAAATGTAACACAGCAAACCCTTGTCCAGTTCTACATGAGGACACAATTCGATTCAAAAAGGATGCCTAAGGTTAACACGTACTCTGGGAGCGAATTTTTAAATAACAGAGGTGAGTGTCATTATTCGTTGAATGGTCTTTTACGTCGTTCTTCGCCGGGCCCCGTTGCTCAGTCGGTATCAGTCGGCTTGACTTCTTTCTTTCCATAAATTGATGTCATCGCGACAGGATTCATTCTTCTCTCATTTTTGATCATTGTATTGACTGTAGTTAACACTTTCTCTCTCCCTCAACCAAGCCCCATCCCCTTCCCCTGGGAAATGAAAAAAACATATATATCTGTTGAACATAATATGGCCTGCAACACGCGAAAAGGGGCATTCGGACATTCGCGTAAAGTGTCGTCTCGGATCAGCCTGCGCCGTCCGCGCAGGCTAATCCGAAACGACACTTTCCGTTTTTATGTAATTTTCTGTTTTGCGCAAGTCTACTGTAGCACAAAATCTAATGTAGTCGTAAAGTGCCGTCTTGGATTAGCCTGTGCGGACTACGCAGGCTGATCCGAGACGACACTTTACGCGAATGTCCGAATGCCCCTTTACGCATGTTGCAGGCCATTTTATAACATGAATGTGGTTTGCCTTGAAAAATGTAGTTTTCAAACTATCGACCTTTGTAAAAGATGTCTGTTCCTACATGTATGTATTGTTACGGTTAGAAACAGTGTATGTAGTTAAAGCTTAACCCTATACCACACGACAAAATTGTAGACCTATCCAAATTGAAAGCATTTGCAGACGAAAATTTCAATGTGGCTCAATGATGCGATTTTTGTTTGATAGGGTAGAAAACATTGTGGGAAAAGGAGAAAATGCTGCTTACCAGCATTTTCTCCTTTTCCCACAATGTTTTCAAAAGGCTTCTTCTTCAGGGTCGTTAATAGTCGACATTGTGTGGTAAAGGGTTAAATAATGAAAAGCAGAAGTAGCAAGAGAAGTAATAGTAGTAATGGTAGGTGTGTAAGAAAGCAATCAGTGGCTTGATGGAAAACTGTGCTAAGTACAGGTAAAAAGACGAAAGAGTATGCCGCTAAGCCGGTGAAAAGATCTCCAGAAAATCATGGATAGGTAAATTGGCCTCCACGGTATATATGAGATAATGTTGAAATGGCGTTAAACGTCGTGCAAGCATCGTCACTTAATCCCTTGAAAATAATCCCATGTTTTAACGATCCTCTGAAAAAAAAAATAAGGTTTTTCGAAAGCACTGCAGGAAAAGGAGAAAATGCCAGATACCAGCATTCTTTCCTTTTTCCCCCGACTGTTTTCTACCCTTTCAAAGACCTGTCCTATCATTTGACTAGTCTAAAATTGTATTACGTAATATGGGTTATTGATTTTCAAGGATTTCACTGTACCAGGCCCAGGCTAAAATGCGCCGTGCCAAAAAGCTTTTCAACTCAACCGTTGCTGTAAGCGGAACTTCTGTTTTAAAAAACCTAGGTGTATGTTACAACACCAATATCAACACCGGATGCATTTATGTGGTGTACCCCCAGAAGGGCTATGTAACACGGGGGATAGGGCAAGAAATAAGACGAAAACAATCTTAAGTTACGCCTTGTTCTAAAACGTACTCGGTGCGTGGCACAGTTACACGGAACCTAGATTTAACGTCTTATGAGAAAGGCGATCAGTAGTTTTCAGTTGACTAGTCCTGGAAATCGAACCCAATATCCTGAACGAGATGACATGACCATACTTCAGTGAAACTCGTCTTGCGAACAGACTAGTCTGCTATAACTCTTCAATCGGCAAACTTCGAGTAATCCGTTGATCAAATCCCTCTGCGGTATTACGACGAGTGATATGCACCTACCCGGTACATTTTATTGTAGCAAATACACCGCTTTACTGTTCTTAAAATTGTAGGTAAAAATAAAAAAAATAGAAAGTCACAATTTTCAATCAATAACTTTCTAAATACATTTCCGTTGACAAAGTCTCACTTTTAACCCAGTTTATCAATTTCGTTACCAGTTTTCACCGACAAATTGGTAGATGAGAATACCTTTACAATGGTTGTTGATGCCGTTGCTGATCGATTTCCATTGGCGCTTCCATTTTTACGCATACGGAAACTCGTTGATACATTTCCGATGACAAAGAGTTTGTAAAATCAGACTTTAATTCGGTTTATCGATTCCTTTGACATTTTTTCATCGACAAATTGGTGATCGATAGATGAGCATACCTTTACAAAAGTTGTTGATGTGGCTAATCGATGTTCATAGACGCCGCCATATTTACGATCATGTGACATGTGATTAAAATGGAAACCTCATTGATACTTACCTATTTGTTTGTATGGTGTTTATCATCAATTTACGAATCATTTCAATTACATCGCAGTGGCTAGTGCACCTATCCATACTTTCTTAGAGTTTCGTATACAAGTTCTTTACATAATATTCTTTCGAAGCCACTGGCTACTTTCCCACATAACCATCATTGAAGCAATGATCAGCGGTAAAAAAGGAATGAATCCTGTCGCAATGACTATCATTATATTCTCAGAAAGGAGTTGGCCGAGCAGGGGATTCCCACCAGCGACCCCCTTGGTCACAAGTCCTGTATGCTACCTACTGCGTTACCGGGGCTCGGCTGTTTACCAGGTGGCAAATTATTGTATAGACTATAGTACTGCGCTTGGACTGTGTACCTATATTTATATATGGCCCATGCTCTGCGAACAGGGAATTTGATGCATGTGTAAAAAGTATCGACCCAGGTTAGCCTGCGCATTCCGTGCAGCCTGACCTGGGTCGAAACTAACCGCATTTCAAAGGGCAATTCCACCTCGGGTTCGAGCCAGTTGTTAGATAAAATGGATTTTATTGATCCATAATCATGTGATGACTTGCTTGGTATAATGCATCACGAAAATGCATTAAACCCACTTTTCCCAGAGTATGGCTCAATACATACATCTTCGCAAGCCAAGGGTGACGATCCACTACGCTACTCTAAACCACGTAAGTAGATAGAAACGGCCGATTCTGGCTCACCATCTTTTCGGCCATCCCTCCCTCCTCCCATTTCGACCACCTAACTCCGACCCGATCGGATTCCGGGGCACCACCCAATTCGACCGCCTAACTCCGACCCGATCGCGATGTCTCGCCTGGTGGCTTGCAACCATGTTCGTCCTACCACCCATTTCGACCACTTAAGTCCATCCCGTCCCCAATCCCTCCCACCACCCAATTCGACCACCTAACTCCAACCCGATCGCGATGTTTCGCCTGGTGGCTTGCCACCATGTTTGTCCCACCACCCAATTCGACCACCTAACTCTATCCCGTTTTTGAAGAAATCTACCGTTAAATTACCTTGAAACTATTGTCTTTAGTATGGATGAACTAAAAGCGTACATGGATGAATGTGGGATACCTCGTGAGATGATCCGTTCGTTAGTTGAAGTAACCACACGAGCTCATACCCACGACTCTGATTCGGAGGAGGAAATAGCTCATGAAGTGACCGTTGCTATCGATTGGTTTGAAGGATTTGTCAACAATCGAGTTGATGAAAAGGTTAAAAAGTTTATTGAATTATTAGATATCTGGGATATAGATGAAATAGAAAGGCATTTGATCGATTGCAAGGTACCTAGAGAGGAGATTATGCCTCTAGTTGAATCATTGGATGGAACGAGTAAGATGAGATCCGACACTATCAATCGTTTTAAACAGTTATACGGTCGTTTAACCGAAGAAATGGTTAAGAAGTTTTTTCGCTTGGTTTGCGGAGGAGGCCGAGTCTAGAATAGAGATGAACATTTTAGAAGGATGATCTAGGGTTGAGACACCCAACGCGTGGAAAAATATAACTTACAAGAAGTTATATTTTTAAAAAAAATATTCCTACGAGTCTAGAATAGAGATACGAAGGATGATCTAGGGTTGAGACACCTAACGCGTAGAAAAATATAACTTGCTTGAAGTTATATTGGTCCCCATAAATTTATTTCTATGAAGATAGCTATATAAGCGTGTGCTACATTACGACTGTCTGACTTCGAGATAAAGTTTATGACGTCACCTCCTCGTAGGAGAAATGGCGGTTCAAAAAACGTACAGTCCCAATCTTGGCTTGCTATTTTGTGAATAGTGGTACCCCTCTCGATACCGTTTACCGTTACATTAACGTTAATCTCTTCTCCGGGCAGATTAGGATCTTCCTTTACGATTGATATACTCCCCCTTACGATCCGTCCAGACGAACACATACAATAACCACCCAAACCATGCTTTCTTCCAGAATTACCATTACCGAATGAAAATTCGAAATTACCGTTTCTAAGCTGTCCGTTTTCTTCTGCAAACACGGTTGTAATATGACGCGATTCTTTTATCTTTTTATCTAGGGTGGTATCTACGTAAAACTTACTAGCAGCCTGATCGAATCTCAAGGGGGGTCCGAGATTGTTAATTACCCGTCCTGCCATAGAGATTTCATCAACTGCCTGATACCACCTTCCATCTTTATTAACGAAGGCTCGATCGAAGTTGTCAACATACCTCCTAGTAGCAACTTCACCAGGTTCTTTAGGTTCCTTAACATTTCGTATCTCGTTGAAACCCATATTTATAAATCCGAGTGCCTGATACCCCCCGTTTTCTTTTACCCACCCCCCACTCGAAGTTCCATCCACGTAATCCTTAGTCGCCACGTCGTGCGAATTTACCGGGTTACTAACCCTCGTTAATGTATTACCATTCATGTCTATAGAACCGGTAACAACGGTCGTTCCATCCACGCGTAAAAAGTTATTGTTCACGTAAGCGAGTGACACACCATCACCGCCCTCCTCCGTTTTATCGCCTTTCATCCGTCCGAATTTGTCTACGGGCATATTTTTTAATACTAAAATAAACTATTTAAAACGTCTTGAAATGGTGTCCCCGAAGTTAATTCTTTTAGAACGTACAAGCATAAGTGGCCACAAAATACCTGTCCTGCGGGCTGTATTTGATCGGAATTATAGTATATCGGACTCTTTAGATACTCTCGAATTTCGTTAGGTGGTTGTATTCCGTAACTATCGAAATAAATCTTAGTCTGACCGTTTTTATACCATGCGACCCAGTGTGTACCAGGACCTCCGCTTTTATCGAAGTTCAGTATACCACACTCCTTTATAGTCGGTTTTCTCGGTAATGTATCTAGTAAGAAAACGCCCTTGAAAGAAGGGATCCCTAGTCGTTCCGCCGCATCTTCCAACTCTAAATTGCTTAACGGTTTATTCGGCAATATCACCCTCGTCATTTTAATTCTACAATATTCTTGTTATCTATCCACGAGTTGAATTCGTTGGAGTAGCCTTTCCACTTTACGAGAGACTTCTTTTTTAGCTTCCTAATAACCTTTTCAATCCTATACACCTCTTGACTAGTTTTCTGTAGTTCAGCTTCGTAAAACGCGCCTTCGACTTGTTCACCATTAAGATCCGTAATTTTATAGGTTACGGGCGAGGTATCCTTCACCTCCGAAATCGTGAAAACCTCTTCCGACCACCTCGTGGTATAACCCTTCTCAAAGGTCCTTTTCTTTTTTGCTATCCTTACCCTTTCGCCCACGGAAAACTTAGGCGCTTTTTCTTCAACACTATGAGGGTAAAGGTTTCTCCAAACCGTGGTTTCATTCTCTTTCTTACTAGCCTCTACCGGCGTCATTTTAATAGAGGAATGGATAGTATTATTATACTCCTTAACGAGATCTTGCAAGACATCGATGTAAACGTTCGTAGAGTTGGCGGAGAAATACTTCCACATCTTCTCCTTCATCGTTCTAATCCATCGTTCAACGACGCTAGATTTCTCTTCGTTTTGCGTGGAATACAATTGTACCAACGCTTTTACGTCTTTGTTGTAGAACTCCCGACCTTCATCGACCCACAATTTCTTCGGCTTTCTTTCCTTAAAAATACCTTTAAACGCTTCAGCCGTCACCTTGCCCGTCTTGTTTTTCAACGGGACCAGCCACCCGTACTTCGAAAAGATGTCGATCACAGCGAGAAGATAATTATTGCCCCGATTATACTTAGAAAAAGCGCGCATGTCGACTAAATCCGCCGCCCATATACTATCGATACCGTTCACTATAACCCTCCTCTTCTTAAACCTTCGTCTTACGGGTTTGTGCAATTCCTCCGCCAGAGTCGTCATTTTCGGGTTTTTTTTACCACTCCCATTCCGAACTGCATCTTCGTACCTATGAGTCTACTTACCAAACCCCGTTCCATCTTTTCTCTAATAGAAGGGTTGTAAATACCATCCAATTCCTTCAACATATTCTTGTCACACACCGCGTTTCTCGTGGCTGTGTCATTGTGCTTAAGACAACAAACATCGTGGTTGTAAGCGGCCTTATCGACGCGGTTGATCGGTTTGCTCCACTTCTTCGGCGTTAAATCCGGGTTGAGTCTTTTCTTCAGCTTAGTACCAGGTCCCGTAAAATTATGACCGGGTAGATGCATTTCGAAAGGCATGTTGTTTATGACTTTGTTTAGCAAGGATCCCCCCCGTCGCCGTTCCTGGTACAAATTGGGTTTTAGTTATCCCACAAACCGCGCATTTCCCGCGTTTCATATTCCTGTTATTTCTACTAACCGCGAAGCTTAAATCTTTCATATCTGTACGTCTCTTACACTTAACGCAGTACATTTTATATAATAAATAAAAAATCTTATATAAAATGGACATCATGAATCTATCGTGGAATGAAGACGCATCGAGGTCTAACCACCCTCTTTTTCCTAGGAGTATCAGAGGTTTAATCATAGGCAAATCGGGATGCGGAAAAACGACCCTATTGTTAAACCTTTTACTTAGACCCGGTTGGCTCGACTACAACGATTTAAGCGTCTTTGGAAAAAGTCTTTTTCAACCGGAATATCGATTACTAAAAAAGGCCTTCGAAGAAAGACTACCCAAGGACTGCATCCTGAGGTTGTTTAACATGCGTGACGAGATACGAGAATCGGGTGTTCCCCCTACTGCTTTGCTCGACGAATGGAGCAAAACGACTAAGATCAAATCGGATATAGATTGCAACTTCTTCGAGAACGCATGCGATGTGCCCGATCCGAAAGAGCTAAACTCGCAAAATAAAAACCTGATCATCTTCGACGGCCTGCTTTTAGAGAGGCAGAATAAATGCGAGTGTTATTACGTTCGAGGAAGGCATAGCAACGTGGACTGTTTTTACCTCTCACAAAATTACTTTAGACTGCCGAGGCAAACCATCAGAGAGAACGCAAATTTTATCTGCCTCTTTCCGCAAGACTTAAAGAACGTTAACCACATTTATAACGATCATGTGGGTGATGATATGCCTAAGGACGAGTTTAGAAGATTCTGTCAGAAGTCGTGGGAGAAACCGCACTGTTTTGCCATCATCGATCTTACCAGTAAAAAACACGGTGGGAAGTATAGAAACGGTATCGATAGTTTCTACCTGCCAAATTCGGTACAATAAATGAAATAGCTTAAGAAAGATATATTAATTATGGTTATAAAATGGCGAGAAATAAAATAGAGATTGCTATGAACATAACTTTTTGTATAACGGATAAGTTCATGGAGGAATACGGTCTTGGCGGTTTAGACTTTAGGGGTTTAGTGTTTGGCAATGAAGTAGAGGAATTAGAGAGACTCCGAGAGGCCGATGGTGATGAAAGCGATATACCTTGGCCATTGGTAATGAAATTGAGGGGTTTATATGACGCGATGATTAAATTAGAACGAGATTTAACTAACACGGCTGAGGTGCGTCGTTTATTTGATGAACTAATAGAAGGAACTACCACAAAAACTTATCTAGTATGCGCTTTTTACGATATACTAGAAGGTATTATCGATGACATAAAAGGAAATATTTAGCTATTATAAAATGACCGAAGACCTTTTAAGGCAAATCGCTAAAAACACGGAGCACAAGACATCGTTTCAAATTATAGTAAGCGATAACAAAATGCGTTTCAGAACGAGGTTCAATCCTCCCATTATGCTGGATAAGAATAAAGTGTACGAAATAGCTTTAGTAAACCTCGAAACTTACTACTCCTTTCCGAATATCGATGATACGAACAACACATTCGTTTATTCTCCGGACGATGGCAACTCGTGGATCAAAATCAAAATACCGGAGGGTAGTTACGATCTCGTCGACATAAATGATACCATTCACCAGGAAATGAGAAAGAAGGGGCATTACGACGCAGTAAATGAAGTGCATTATATTAACATTTCCGCGAACACCAACACCCTAAAGTCCGTCCTTACTTTAGAAGAGGGATACCAAGTAGATTTTAATCAACCGGCGTCCCTCGCTAGAGTATTAGGATTTACTCACGCTAAATATACGCGAGGCTTTCACGAGTCGGAAAACGTGGTCAACATTCTTAGCATAAACAGTTTGCTCGTCAACGTGGATATTGTTTCGGGTAGTTACCTTAACGGCACGACGAAAAACGTTATTTATTCCTTCTTCCCGGATGTGGCGCCGGGATATAAGATAATCGAATCGCCAATTAACCTGGTATACCTACCGATAACGCTAGACGAAATACATAACCTAGACGTAAGCATCACGGATCAGGACGGTAATTTACTGAATCTTAGGGGAGAAAATTTAACCATTCGCTTTCATATCAGGGAAGCGAGGTAACTCGCCCTTCCAAGACGAGCTTGTCGAGTCTGCTCGTCAGGGTAACTCGCCCTTCCAAGACGAGCTTGTCGAGTCTGCTCGTCAGGGTAACTCGTGACCATAAATATATATTAGAAAAAATATATATTTATATTAAAATGGCAAATAGTTATAGCACTAAGGTCAAAGTAAATATCTCGGATGGCCAAAAGGAAAAGCTTCAGCACGCCGTAAATGCTGGTTGTCCGGTAAGTATACGATTAGCTCACGAAGATTTAGAAGGAGAAGACGTTTTAGCCATTACCGATTCTCAAGCGAGAAAAATGGCTAAAGCCTATAACGAAGGCAAGGGTGTCACGATTAAAATGACCGCTAGGCAACTGAAGTACAACACGCGAGTCGAGGGAGGTTTTCTAGGTATGTTGGCCGGGTTGGCAGCTAGAGCTTTACCGATGCTCGCAAAGACTGTTTTACCGGCACTAGGCGTCGGTGCCCTTTCGGGACTGGCACAGACGGGCGTACAGAAAGCCTTAGGGTCGGGCACGGGCTCGGGCCTTTTCCTTAAAAAAGGGGGATGCCTTTGTCGAGTTGAAACCGATGGATGCGGATTATACTTAAAGCCGCATAAAGGTTCTTCTCTGGATTCCTACGGTGATGGGTTGTATTTAAAGCGGGGAGGTAAGATTTATGATGGACGAGGGCTTTTACTCGGACCTAATAGTCCGTTCGCTAATATCCCTATCTTAGGGGCTATATTATAAATAATTCTATATTAAAATGGAGGTTCATAAGTTCGGTAAAAAACCGCACAAGACCGTCAAGGCAGCTAAGGAGGTATTTTGGAAGCCCCTCCCGGTAAAATATCCTCCGAGAGAAGCGAGACCCTCTAAGATGGGAAATATACTCGCAAGTAGCTATCAAGGTTCCTCCGCGCGATGGCCTGAAACTTTCGTTAGGGTTCGGATATGTAACCACGCGAGGCGTTGTGCTGATATCCGTTTGCGATAAATGGAAAGGTAGTTTAACCTTCTTTAATGGAATACATCTCGATAATGAGGTTGATGATATCTTAGTCTATATTTATAACTTCTCCAAGCAACCGATCGAGATACCAGCGGCTGATAAGATCTGTTTCGTAAAATTTTTAGTCTAGCCTTATAAAATGATAGCGGATCAAGAGTATACGAAAATTTATCCAAACGCCCCACCTTTAGAGGACGGAGGACATTCCTACCGACTACAAAAGATATCCGAGGTACAAAAGTTCCTCGAAAGCGAAATTCACGAAAGAGACGCCCTCGCGAAGAAGTATCTTAGGGTGGCGAGAATCGTGGACAGTGTAGACACGGTTTTGATCACGATAACTATGGCTTCGGGGGTAGGTGGAATCGGTTTACTATCCACTGTCGTGGCTATCCCGGCTGTCATAGCATTAGAAGCCTCAGCTGCGGTAACCGGACTTCTTTCCCTTCTAGGGAAATACGTGGTAAAGAATTCGAGAACCAAGTCGGAAAAACATCGAAAGATTCGAATGATAGCTGATGCTAAGCTAGATACAGTCGCCTCGCATATTTCGAAGGCTTTAGTCGATAATTGCATTTCGAACGAAGAATTTAAACTTATCATGGATGAACAAGAGAAGTACAAGAGGATGAAGAGTGAGATAAGAATGAAAGTTAAGAAGACCACCGAAAACGAAGAGGATTTAATCGAGAGAGGGAGGCAAGAAGCGCGTGAGTCCTTTCGGAGGTTGGTTGAGAAGAATCGTGTCACGTCCTAGGGACCGACGGGTGAAAATAAATTTTTCGTGCGGCTTTAGTTTTGAATCGTGATATTTGCTCATATAGTACCCTGACGAGCAGACTCGACAAGCTCGTCTTGGATGGGCGAGTTAACAAGGGCAAAATCGCGTCGAAAATCGCGTTAAAAATCGCGTCGAAAATCGCGTTAAAAATCGCGTCGAAAATCGCGTTAAAAATCGCGTTAAAAATCGTGTCGAAAATCGCGTCGAAAATCGCTCATATAGTGATACGAGTGACGAGTATATGAAGGTCTCAACCACATATATATTAGTAATAACTAATATATATCGGTAATAAAATGTCTTTTTTAAAGATCGTTGATCCGAAGAAAAGGGACTTAGTCGTAAAAGACTACCTCGAAACGAGAAGGAGGATTCGCGACAATTTCCTGGCAGAGAGAACGGGTGAACAACAACTTCAAGCTGATCTCTCTAAGTTCTTTAAACCTATTACGGAAGGGCAAAAAGCTACAGCGAGGGAGATTACGGAAGAACTAAAACCTATTCGAGAGGGCATCGAACAACTCCCACAGGCTATTACCTTTCCAGCCTTTCCTTCTATCGAGGAGGAGGAGCCACTAGTTCTCGGAGAGATAGCGGAAAGCTATTTAAGAAGGTTTACTTCTAAAGAAGGAGCCGATAAAACGTACGGAATATATGACAGTAAGGGTAAGTTCTTTATCGGGAACAAACGAGTCGTTATTCGAGACAATGATATTATCACGGAGGATGAGGAATATAGAGGTACCCCCGGCCTATGGGAGTTAATCGTTTCTAAAGATCCCGATAGAAATATCTATAATGAAGAGGATTTAAGGAATTACGCGAAGTTGATGGTTAAAACCAACTCCATTTATAGTCGCAACAATCCAGCTAGTACTCGTCCTAAGTCTTCTAGTGGTAGGAAATGGAAGGGTGTACTAAAAAATATATGGAAAGATAGAAAGCTTTATCACGGAAAGGGCATCGTTTATATCCCCTCCGATCCTAACGCGTTACTAGAAAGACTAGACCTATTACTAGCGAGTAAAGAGGCAGGCAACACGGGAGTATCCAGGAACGAGCTAGTAAGCATTTGCGATGAATTAAAGAGACAAGGCATCTTGAAGTCGTCAGCTTATAAAAATATAATGTCTACATTATAAAATATGATCGTAAAACGAGGATTTAAAAGAAGCTATTCGTACGGAGGGTCTGGAATCTTCGATACTTTAGCCAGTTTCCTAGCTAGGCTTTTCTCCAGTAGTGCGGCTAAACAACTGGCGAGTTCTGCCATTGATGTGGGAAAGAGTGTAGCTAAGGAAGGTGCAAAGAAAGCTTTAGAGGTTGGAAAAAGCGCGGCTATAGAAACGGGGAAAAAGCTGGTTACGAAAGCGTTGGGAAAGCGAGATGGAAGGGCGAGTACCCTGACACCAAAGTCGAAGGAGATCTTAGAGAAGTATAGTTCGCCGCAAAACATTAGTACATTGATAGAAGGGTCTGCGACTCCTAGCGCTATCGCTATTCAAGATCTAGTTAAAAGATTATCTAACGGCTCGGGCGTAAAAGTAATTTAAGTTAAGCGTTTTGGGCGCTATTATAAAAAGAATGTTAGGATTCGAACGCGTATATTATGAGACATACGGTACCAGTTGCATTAATATACGAGGCACGCTTTTAAATATAAAAGATTGCGAAATCCTCGAGGTTAAAGATACGATGTACGGTTATAAGAAATGTACGGTTAAGTTATCTCCCGAAAAAATAACTAAGATGAAAGAG
This sequence comes from Hippopus hippopus, assembly GCA_946811185.2. Classification (NCBI taxonomy): domain Eukaryota; kingdom Metazoa; phylum Mollusca; class Bivalvia; order Cardiida; family Cardiidae; genus Hippopus; species Hippopus hippopus. The sequence goes on along the minus strand of OX328104.1, from coordinate 50,326,935 downwards.
ATAGAGGAAGAGGTAAATAAACGTTTAGAAAGGTGGCATGTACCTCGAGTAACGATCGTATACGGTGACAAAGTTTATCCTAAATGCGAAAAACGGCCTACGGGCTTAATTTTCCTTAAAGGTGTGTTTGTTAATGCACAAGGTAAATCTTTTCCTCAGCTTTACCTCGCCTGACTCGCCCGGCTGACTCGCCCAGCCTCGTCTGGGATCGTCCGGGTAGCAATTATAATTATAATTTTAAATTATAATTGTATTATAAAATGGAGATATTAAAGATCACCGAACCGATTTCAAAGGATGAAAGCATAGATGAGTATGAACACCATGAGTACCTACCAATCACCGGTACAAACCTCAACAACTCGGGAGGAGAAATAAGGATAGACATCGAGACTCAAGATATCTTTACGCATCCTTGCGAAAGTTATTTGCTTTTTGTAGGCGAATTAGTAAGGAGCGATACTGGAGCAGTTTATGATGCTAACACCGGTATTTCTTTAACGAACAATGGCCTTATGTATCTCTTTAAGAATATCAAGTATCAACTTTCAGGTACGGAGATCGAATCTATAATGTACCCGGGTCAGGCTACCACGATGCTCGGCTTGTTAAAATACCCCGATGATTTTTCTAAGTCGGTAGGGTTGAACCAGTGTTGGTATAAAGATACATCAGTGGCTGCGGCTGCTGGGAACACCGGCTTTATCGTGAGAAGAAATTATATCATTAACGACCCTCTTCCGAGAGGTACCTTTAGTTTCAGGGTTCCATTAAAGCATATATTCGGTTTCTGCGACGATTACGATAAGATATTGTACGGCATGAAACAAACACTCACATTAACGAGAAGCGATGATAACGACGCGATCTTTCGAGATAATGCCGCTCCCGCTGACGGTAGAATTAACTTACTTAAAATATCTTGGTTCATACCACACGTTTTGCCCGCTGGTGATGAGAAAATGGCACTCTACAAGATCATCGAGAAGAAAGAGAAAATAGCGGTCGGATATAGAATGCGACAATGCGACTCTATCGCGGTACCTCAGTCACTATCGTTTTCCTGGAGACTAGGTGTTAGGTCGTCTCCCGAAGTGCCGCGTTTTATTATCGTTGGTTTTCAGTCCGGTAAAAGCGGGGATCAGGAACAAAATCCGGCTATATTCGACCATAGAAACGTAAACAACATGTACGTTATGTTAAACTCTAGAAGATATCCCGTAGCGGACTATAACCTTTCGTTCGTGGCGAATCAATTTAGTAGGGTGTATGGTGACGCTGCTTTATTCAGGTCTAAGTTTTATCACATGGATGATTTAGTGTCAAACCCCAACATCACGGAGGCGTTCGCCGTTATTATTTGCGATAGGTTAATTAACTTTCAGTCTGACGGAAATAAGATGAGCGTAGTGATTTAAGTTAAGCAATTATTTTTTATATATAAAATGAAGAAGATCGAGGAAATAAGGAGAGTTCTTAGGCAGAACGATATAAAGTTCTTCAGGTACTGGAAGAAGGAAAGGTTGGAGGCGCTGGCGAAAAAACACGGTTTGTACGATAAGATACCCGATAAAATAAAGAGAAGCGAGGTCAAAACAGAAAGAAGTAAAGACCCAAAATACGATAGATTGAGGAGGGCTGCGGTAAACCCCAGGAAGGTTCGTATGGAGGATGTAAAAACTGGTGAAATAAGAACCTTTCCTTCGCTTTATAAGGCGGGTAAATTCATAGATCGCTGCGCGCAAGCAATTAGTAATCATAATGGAAAGGTTTGGAACGGTAAATATTGGATTGAGGTCCTGACGGAAGCATAAAATGTAATACATATGTCCGAAGATTTAAACGGACATATATATTTAACGCCGCGCGAAAAAAAATTTTAGCTAAAACAATTTTTCGCGAAAAAAAAATTAGCTTAAGTAATTTTTGCGCTATTATAAAATGAGCGCGATTTACAACGCGTACACCGTAAGAGGTTTAAGAAATTTAGCTAGGATAAGGAGGATCCGGGGATTCTCTTCGCTGAGAAGAGACGAATTAATCGATCGTCTATGTAATCCTCCCCCTATTAATCTTACCAGTCAATTATACGAGGGACACACGGTAAGAGACTTAAAACGAGAGTCTAAAGCTTTAGGGATCGGAGGATACTCTAGACTTAGAAGAGACGAATTAATCGATCGTCTATGTAATCCTCCCCCTATTAATCTTACCAGTCAATTATACGAGGGACACACGGTAAGAGACTTAAAACGAGAGTCTAAAGCTTTAGGGATGCGAGGATACTCTAGACTTAGAAGAGGCGAATTAATCGAGCGTCTATGTACTCGAGGTGGGAGGTTGTTAGATTCCAGGATCAAGGGTTTTGACGCGGAGATGTTGCAACCGACGCCCTACGATCCCCCTCCTCCACCACCCGCGTCAGTGCCTAAGGCCGCGATCAAGAAGCTGATGAAGTATTTAGATAGCGAGATCCCGATAAAAATAACGCCGGAGATAGAAGCTTTAAAAAGAAGGATAGAGAAGATATATAAGGATGAAGATGAAATGGTGGTTGAAGAAGGGGAATCAGCTTTTAAAGGATTTACCAAGCAGTATCTTATAAGAGGTAAAGAGTCTTATACTCCGAAAGAGTTCCTCGATTTAGCGAAGAGTAGAATAACCAGCATTATAAGTCAGAATCGACAAACGAAAGTTAAACTCATTATGATCTGTATGATGAAACACTCTGGAACCAGCCAACTGATGGAAATGAACTTCCATTCCGGATTTCCGATCTTTAATTTAAAGGGGGAAGATGCGAAGGAAATATACGAAGCGATGAAGGAACAGGTTCTGGTTAATATTGCGGAAAAGGAAATGCAAACGGATTACTGGAGAGTCACACACGTACTCGATTTGAGATTGCACACGGTTTCGTATAACCCGGTAAGGGGCAGTACATGGTTCCCAACTCCTACTAGGATAGCGAACACGAAAAGCGTTATTAATCCGAAAAATATGGAGGATGATATGTGCTTCGCGTATTGTATTCTTATAGCTTTGAACCCGACGGATCATAATGCGGAAAGAATCGAAAGACTAAAACCTTTGTTAAGCACTATAAATATGGAAGGGATTAACTACCCCGTTTCCATTCATGATAGAAGTAAATTTGAGAGACAGAATCCTTCCATATCCGTATCGATACACTCGTATGAGGAGGGTGTAGGTTTCTACCCGCTTAGTGTAAGTAAAGAAGCTTATAAAAGAGAACATCACGTTAATCTCTTACTGCTCGAGGGAGAAACTATTGACGAAGAATCCGTGTCTCTAGAGACACCGACGCAAGTCACAAAGCATTATTGCTTGATTAAAAACATGAGTAGATTGTTATCTAAACAAACAAGCAAACATGGTCACAGAACTTATATTTGCGAAAGGTGTTTAAATCGCTTCCAAAAAGAAGAAACTTTAAATAACCATTTGAAGTATTGCAGCAAGAAAGATGCCTGTGCAATAGAATTACCCAAAAAGGGTACTACGATATCTTTCCAGAATTTCTTAAAACAGCAGAGACACCCGTTTATGATTTACGCGGATATGGAGTCTACCTTAAGAAAAGCAATATGAAAAGAGGGGGAACAAAACGAAGGTTATTCACACCCATAAAATCTCGGGGTATTGTTTCTACGTTAAATCGCTTTACGAAGACCTCTTCCCTTCGGGAATCTACCAATACTCCGGTAAAAACGCGTCTGCGGAATTCGTAGAGGAACTAGAAGAGGTTATAAGAGCGATAAGCAGTATACCCGACAGGGAAATGATTTTTACAGCTGAGGATAGTAGAAGGTATTACAGTGCGATAGTGTGTTTGATATGTAATGAACCATTTAAGAAAGGAGATAAAAAGGTGAGAGACCACTGTCATTACACCGGGGCATTTAGGGGTGCCGCGCACAACTCGTGTAATTTAAAGTATAGGAAGCCTACTTTTACCCCCGTACTCTTCCATAACTTTAGTAAGTACGACAGTCACTTATTTATAAAGGATTTAATGAGAACACCGGGTGAGACGAGTTGTATACCTTCAAACAAGGAAACGTACATAAGCGTGTCTAAAACGCTAGAGGTAGAGCGCGATGTATTTGATCCAGTTTCAGAAGAAAATATAAAGGTGACTAAAAAGCACGAGATTAGATTCCTCGATAGTTTTAAGTTTCTAGCCAGAAGTTTAGACGAACTCGCCAGGTCTCTATCCAAGGGGGAGAAGGTTAATCTCTCGAAATACTTCGAGGGGGAAGAGCTCGAATTGGTCTCTCAGAAGGGCATATTCCCGTACGAATGGTTCGATAGCCTTAACAGACTCGAAGAAACGAAGCTACCTGAACGAAGGAGGTTTTACTCTAAGCTAAAATATAGCGGAATTGATAAGGAGGATTATCAACACGCGTTAAATGTATGGAAGACATTCAAGATGGAAACTTTTAAGGATTATCATGACCTATATAACAAGGTTGACGTTTTACTGCTAGCTGATGTTTTCGAGAACTTCAGGAACGTTTGCTTCGAGAATTATGGTCTGGACCCATCTTGGTTTTATACTGCGCCTGGTCTTGCTTGGGAGGCGATGTTTAAAACCACAGGGGTAAAGTTAGAACTACTATCCGACCCAGATATGGTTTTATTTATCGAAAACGGAATAAGAGGAGGCACCTCGACCATTTTTAAACGATACGCGAAAGCGAATAATAAATATATGGGGGAAAAATATGATCCGAGCAAATCATCTAAATTTATTACTTACTTGGACGCGAACAACCTTTACGGTTGGGGGATGATTCAAAAACTTCCCTACGCTAATTTTAAATGGATGGATGATTTGGATAATTGGGAAAATCAACCGTGTATATTGGAAGTCGACTTGGAATATCCTAAGGAATTGCAGGACTGGCATAACGACTTTCCATTAGCTCCTGAAAGATTGATGGTCAACTAAGTCGAGAAACTTATACCTAACTTACGTGATAAAGAAAGGTACATTTTACATCGAGAAAATTTAAAGCTATATTTAAGCTTAGGTCTAAAGCTTAAAAAGATTCACAGAGGGTTAACTTTCGATGAGAGTGAATGGTTAAAACCTTATATCGATAAGAATACTAACCTGAGAACGAAAGCTAAAACGGCGTTTGAAAAGGACTTCTTCAAACTCATGAACAATTCCGTGTTCGGTAAGACCATGGAAAATATAAGAAACAGAGTTGATGTAAGGCTAGTTAGTAGCAAGGGACAAGCGGAAAAACTAACCGCTAAACCGAACTATTACGATGTGAAAATCCTTGACGAAGATTTATGCCTAATTCAAATGAAGAAAACGCGTTTGAGCTTTAATAAACCCATTTACGTTGGGATGTGTATATTAGACTTAAGTAAGGTACTGATGTACAGGTTTCATTACAACTTCATTAAGGATAAATACGGAGAACGAGCGGAACTTCTTTTCACCGATACGGATAGCTTAATGTACGAGGTAGATACGGAAGACTTTTATAAGGATATTAGTGACGACGTTAAGAACTGGTTTGATACTAGCGAATATCCGCCTGACCATCCTTCCGGTATTCCTACAGGATTGAATAAGAAGATCGTGGGTATGTTTAAGGATGAGGTGAGCGGCAGGGTTATCGAGGAGTTCGTGGGTCTCAGGTCTAAACTATACTCCTATAAAATGTGTGGTGACTCGGGTGAAGAGAATAAGAAATGCAAGGGAATTTCGAAGCGGGTAGTAAAAGCGTTTATCAAGCACGAACATTACAAAGAGTGTTTGTTCGAAAAGAAGACGCAAATAAGGAGAATGGTAGTTATTAGGAATCGCAATCACGAGTTGTTTACCGAAGAGATCACTAAAATCGCCTTAAACGGAAACGACGACAAACGCTTTGTCCTCGAAAACAGAATCAATACGTTAGCCTGGGGGCACGATCGAATTTCGGAGGCGCGCGTGGCCGAATTGGATGGTGGCCCAGACATGGTGGCAAGCCTTCCCCGCCTCCCGGCAGGGAGGTGCCAGGCGAGACAATGAAAACGGGATGGAGTTAGGTGGTCGAATTGGGTGGTGGGACAAACATGGTGGCAAGCCACCAGGCGAAACATCGCGATCGGGTTGGAGTTAGGTGGTCGAATTGGGTGGTGGGAGGGATTGGGGACGGGATGGACTTAAGTGGTCGAAATGGGTGGTAGGACGAACATGGTTGCAAGCCACCAGGCGAGACATCGCGATCGGGTCGGAGTTAGGCGGTCGAATTGGGTGGTGCCCCGGAATCCGATCGGGTCGGAGTTAGGTGGTCGAAATGGGAGGAGGGAGGGATGGCCGAAAAGATGGTGAGCCAGAATCGGCCGTTTCTATCTACTCACGTAGTGATCGTAACCTTGGCTCGCGAAGATGAATACATATAGATGTATGTATTTTCAGGTTTGTGTGAAAATGTCTGTGAAAAGGTAGTACCATTATATGACGATATGTTCTACTGTGGCAGTAAAGCCCAGATGAAGATACCAAGAAAAGCAGCCTTTCGGGAAGTGAGAATGTCCTGTAGAGACCAACTGAAAAAGACATTAGTATATCACATCGATGAAGTAAGGCAGTGATTCAGGTTTTAACCCTTTAGCTGCTAAACGCGACTCAATGACCTTTTGGGGACAGTGCATATCAAGATCAGACTGCACAGAACGTGCAGTCTGATCTTGGATCTACACTGTCCGATAAGGAGATATTTTTCTCCAAAAAAATAGGTTTTAAATAGGAGCATTTAGGTTTTTACTATTGGCTTGAAAGTTTCATTTCACTTATTTAGCAGGTTGAGGGTTATTTGTGTACATCTACCTTTTTTCTGTATTTTTGTAAATTTCTCCATGTCCTGGGACCGTTCTACCTCAGAATTCAGTCGGCTATTAGGCAAATCGTATCTTATAGATACATAATGTATGATGACTTGCTTGGTATAATGCATCACGGAGATGCATTAAACCCCCTTTTGCCAGAGCATGGCTCATATCTTTCGGGTGTCAACTTTGAATTGTTCATTGGCCCATCACGGAGATGCATTAAAACCCCTTTTGCCAGAGCATGGCTCATATCTTTCGGGTGTCAACTTTGAATTGTTCATTGGCCCATACATTCGGCGCGAGTACTGGTGTAGTTCCCAGGAAGCACAATCGAGAGAGATTAGTATAAGTTGTAAGAACTTGTTTCTCAATCTGTGCAAAATAAATACGTTTAAACTAATATCTTTTTATCACATAACCTCCCTTGTTTTCAGTGTAATATACCCATTACGAATTTTCCTATCTTATACACGTTTGATATCACAATTTTGTGTGACGTCACTTTTGATGTCATTTTGTACGTATTTTCCTAGAAGTGAATGGGTTTTATGGATATTATCGCGATTTCATCTATAGATGGTTTTGCACGTTCTTAGCTGTAATTTGTAAAATATCGTTATGTGATAAAAAGAATCTGACATTCGTTGGCGTTTGAGTTAAAATTTTTAACTTGATATTTTACTTTGGAAAAATAGAAAACATAGAGGGAGAAGGATAAAATGCTGGTTGCCAGCATTTTCTCCTATTCTCAAATTGTTTTTCAAAGCTTTGCTCTGGGCGTTGTTAAAACTTGTCGATTATTTGATGAGGTTTAAAGATACATCCTTTCAGCTGGAAAGAAAAACTGTTGTTAAACCTTGAAAAAATATGGAATAGCTTAGCTGTCTAAACATAGATGAACAACCAATATGTTTTGTGTAAGCTATAGAAAATCTTAAGGGATTTGACCTCATTAAAAACTGGAAACGACAACAGCGATTGCTTTGAAGGCCTCCAAAACATTAGATGCATTTTCTATCCATCGTAATCTGTGCAACATTGCATCCGTCAGGGGCAACATTTGGTATGAAGATACAAGAAGGACTATAGTTTCATGAACTAAGGATGAAATGGGATAAAAACTGGCTGAAAACGAGTATAGATATGTCTTTAAAAGGATTAATCGACTTTCTATGTATAAGATAGGCAGGGGGTATTAGTTTATGATGCTGGAATCACATCTTCCTTAAAAAGTAAAAGAAATTCCAGAAAGCATGAAAGGGTCACTTGCCGCCGTGATGTAACTGGAGCAATGTTAAAAAGGATGTTAAACACTACAGACACTATTATTACAGCAATAGAATTATACAAAAACAGAAAAAAAAAAGCGACTAAAATCTTCAATTAAAAAAAACTTTTTCATATACAGAACAGCTTCTTCACTCTTCATATAACAAGTCAAGTCTTGTTTCAAGCAGACCATTTATCAAGAACATCATGTTGACGATTTTGTATTCAAAGGCCCTATAGCAGCCAAAAGTAAGCAATGGCGTGGTAAAATGCATCTAAATGTGACTCGTACCGTTTAAAAAGTATGGAAATTAGTGTAAAGATGACAAATCGTCATTGTACTGTCGGTCCAAGTATTAGCTGCTGGTAGAAAAATGAATTATCAAATCAGGTAAAAAGTAAACAAAAGATAAAGCGACCTGGCAACTTTTAACCTAGTTTTAGATTTCATTTTTCTGCCAGCGACTATTACATGGACCGACCATACAATAGTAAATTGTCACCTTCACAATAATTTACATACTTTTAAATGGTAGGAGTTAACGCCCGCATTGTTTACTTAAGGATAGGGCACCCTAATGGGATTCGTGTAATATCGCCTTTCATCGTACGCATTCGGCTAAGACTCGGGTAATCCGTAATCGATGCGGGGAAGCAGCGTCTATCGGCCGATCGATTACGGATTACCCGAGTCTTAGCCGAATCCGTACGTTTTTCGGCGATGAAAGGCGACGTTACAGGAATCCGCATTCGGGTGCCCTATCTTTAAGTAGCGATTAAGCGACTTTAATCATCAGTGTGATTTACACACGAGCGTTAGCTAGTGTCTTCATCCGATAGACAACCCCGCGAGCTTCTGTTTATCAGCCTGGCTATTCTATTGTAATCGTGATTTAAGAGTGTTTTTCTTTACTCTATTGCAGAACGATTCAACAAATGTTACGATCGAGTTCGGTGACAACCTTCAACACGGAAAGTACAATATCAGTGTTTTTGTAAGCACATCACACTTTGTCCCTGTAAAACATTTGGTATACGGTATAGATACGAAGGCTGATTGAAAAGTTGCGAGCCTTGTATTGAAGGAGTTTAGCAGGGATGTCATTTTTAAGCCTTACTATCCCCTGACCATTTAACGCTGTGTAAACGAAGACTGGTTTCATTTGGTCAATTTATGTCGAAGATATAGCACTCTAAAATTAAACAAGGCAAGCAAATTTTGCAAAAAATGGACAAAATCGCTGAAACAGTCATCGCCATAACTGCCATTTACGATTTTGCTTAGAGCTGGTTGAGCATCCGCTGTATTTGCTTGATCTCGTTCCATTAGATTTTCATCTATTTCCAAAATTCAAAAAGGCCATTTCCGGTACAAACTTTCGGACAGATGATGATGTCATGCATGAAGTGGAGTACTTTCTGAACGGTCAAGAAAAGGACTTCCTAAAAGTGCCATTAAGGCCCCTAAACATCGTCTGCAAAAGTGTATAAATACTAAAGAGGTTTATTTTGAAGATAATGCAATATATCCGCTAAAAGTCAAACCCTTACATATAAGGACCAGAACTAATCAATCAGCCCTCGTATTCCACAGAGAACTGGACAGGCGTGTCCAAGTAATCAGTAGAACAGGTATTCGCAAAATTATTCATGCAAGAATGGAACTGAATTCTATGAACTTAAATTTAAAGATACCTACCTACAACCACAGAGAAAGAACGACGTGAAAAATTGATAGACTGCAGAATTGTGCAAAAGTTTAGTCAGCTTTGTACACATAGATGAATTACCGATATATATTGTGTAAGGGATCAACCTTAAACATATACCGGAAATTTTCAATTTAAAATCGGAAACGCCAAAACAGTGATTTCCTCCAGAAAATGAAATGCATTTTTTATCGGTCGTAATGTATGCATCCTTGCAACCATCAGGCGCAACTTTTAGCTTGAAGATACAAGAAAATGATTATAATTCGATAAAATAAAGATGACATGGGTTAAAAACTAGCTGAAAACGAGTATAGGTGTATCTCTTAATATTTCAGTCGGTCATTCTAGCCAATAGAGCATACGACTACACGCTCAACTTGTGCTCCAGATTAAAAAAAGAATTATGTGGCCCATCATATGCTTTACATCTCTTCACAGTGAACTAAACAATTAATTGTTTAAAATATATATACATGTCAATTCGCGTCCTAATTCAAGATGTTTCATCTATACTTTTCAGAATTGTTACGCAGTCTGATTTAGGAGTGCTATTTCTCCTTAAGGCCGCTAAGCGCGACACTGTGTACTTTTGCGAAGTGTGTAAATTAAGATCAAACTGCACAATACGTGCAATCTGATATTGATCTAAACTGTCCGATATTGAGAGATTTTCTATAAAAAAAAAAAAAAAAAGGCGAAATGGCAATGTTTTGCTTTTTTCTATCAGTTGGAAAATCATCTTTTAAGCAGATTTAGACTTAATTATGAAGATTGAGTCGTTCTATGAAATGAAAAAAGAAACAAGAATGTTTCGCCTGTCCCCATTTTTTCTACATTACGCCCTTGCGTCTTGTGCCCGATGGACGATACGCCTTTGCTACCGCTGAGCCATTATGCCGAGGTACAATACCTCAGTGTGGTAGCACACAGGGCTTATGCTCAAGAGCTGCGAATTTGAAATCTTGCTTGACAAAGAGGTCTTTATGGTAGTATTCATGAAAGTCGTTGCGACAGGTTTATTGTCCTGTCCTGACGTTCAATTAGTTTACTTACTTTCTTTATGTGAGAAACTAATATGAATACAACCAATAGTTTAGACAAAATATTCCTGATGTGATAAGGAACTTTATGAGAAAAGAAGCAGCTATCTCGTTACAAGCACATTGCCATGTTACCACACTGTTTTCAAAAAGTGTTTTCATCAAGGCTTTTAAAACCTGGAACTGCCAGGTGAAAAATTAAGTGTTTCTGTTTTATGCAACTTTTATTTCAGTCCAAAGCTTGTAAAAGTACCAAGCAATTCTCCTGCATTTCTATTACTAGTTAATTCTCTACAATATTTTTCCTATGTCACTGGTTGAGTTTCCACATAACAATATTTAGCGGTAAGATGAATGAATGTCGCAATGCCTATCATCAATAATCGGAAACAAATTTGCCGCGCTGGAGATTCGAACCACGATCCCATGGTTTCAAGTTCTATGCATTACCGACTGAGCTAAACAGATCAAAAAGAAACTCTTAACACAAAACCGACGTAAAATGCTTTTGCACTGGTTAAGAATTCCTGGAAGCAATCACTGAAAGTGATGACTTGATATAAGTTGCAAGAACTTTAATCACAATGGATGTAAAGTAGATTCTGTGTTTAACCCTTCACCACACCATTCAAAGTTCGATGGCCCTGAAAAAGATGGCCTTTGGAAACATTACGGGAAAAGAGAAAATGCTGGTAAGCAGCATTTCCTCTTTTTTCCTACAATATTTTTTACCCTTCCATTTTTTTTCTTTAATATTTTTTTTATTCTCATTTATTTGTCGTCTGTAAACGCTTTCAATTTGTTTACGTCTGAAATTTTGTCGTTTTGTAGAAAGTTACACTTTAAACGCCTCTGAAGATGGTGTTGAAAATCGTTAAATTGCTAATTATTATTTTTTTTTTTTTTAAGTTTTATATCAAGGACGAATATGTAGAAGATAAATTATGTGAAAACGTCAAAACAGTCACCATTTTCTGCATAGGTATGTATCGTGATATGTTTTGTCAGTAAAGGCCCGTCTACACTAGCAAACATTTGTTTGCAAACACTACCAAACACAGTGTTTGCTGATGTTTGCAAACACAAGTTTGCTAGTATAGACTAGTCAGCAACTCATGCGAAAGTCACCAATCAGTGTTTCGTGAAGTTTGGACTATGTTCAGTTTTGTATGCTGGTGTTTGGTGATGTTTGGTGGTGTCTAAGTATATTGACCAGTCAAAATCTGTCTTTTCATTATGTGATGGATGCTTCAAATGATCTTTAAACATAACCAAACATTGTTTAACATTGTTTGTTGTAGTGTAGACACCCTATGTACAAACATGACTAAACTTCACCAAACAAAAGTTTGCTGGTGTTTGCAAGCAAATCTTTTGCTAGTGTACACAGGCCTTTAACCATCAACCCTTTACATGACGATAAAATCTGAGATACCTGCTTGTGGATACCATGTGGAAACAATGATTTAATTGTTGAGTAATTGATGAAAGTTATCTCTGCATGGCTAGAAAAAAATATGGAGGAAAAAAAGAGAAAATGCGGGTAACCGAAATTTCCTTTTTTCGCACGATGGTTTCAAGCCTTTCTTTCACAAGGTCGTTTACTTACGGGATTGTTTGATACAGGTTAAATGCATGTATTAAACATTTTTCACACCTATTGTACACATTTAATGGAAAAATATTCAGATAGTTTGAGTCATAGTGTTACGTGCAATGGCCCGGTGACCCTTCCAGGCACCAACCACAGAGCCGTTGCTTTACTGTCACGAAGATAAATACACCAACCCGTATTGCTGTAAAAGCTTGCTCAACTGCAAGACGGGTTTGAAATGCTTATTATCTAATCTGTCTCAGTGACATTACTCTTCTCTTCGAGAAGTCTCGACCCGAAACTAAAATACAAATATAACCAGGGGAATATACAACGGTAAGGCAACTCCAGTCCAGCAGATGTCATATTCCCACTTCTGACATAAAATGTAACTTGCAACGGCCTGGTCACCCATCCAGGCACTAACCTAACACGCGCTGCTTAACTATCACGGAGAGCAAAACACCAAACAGCATCGCTGTATAAACTATCTCAAAAGTAAGATAGGTTTGAAGTGTTTATATATCTAACTCCTCTCCGTCGATATAGGATATAAAAATTTCCTGGTTTTGATGCTTTGTCAGCCTCTGGCATACAGAAAAGTAAAATTGTCTTAACCTTTTACCCTTTACCAAACTACCCCAATATTTAACGACCTTGAAGGCGGAGCCCTTTGAAAGCATTGTGGAAAAAGGGAAAATGCTGGTAACCAAATTCCAATGACGACCTAGATTCTAGATCTTGAAATCAAATGGCTTTGAGTTCGAATTCCGGCTTTGCCAAAACTAATTTTGAGCCTTGTCAAAAGCAGAAAGCATTTTTCTTTCGTAGATTTATACATGGGAAATAGGGCGAACTGTCGCTGATTTCCTTAACAAAATCAAGACAGTTCCTTGACAATTTTGTTAATTTATGTCCAGAAAAAAATAACTTGGAATGATTATTGGTTCACATACTTTTAAAGACTATTTTACGGGAACATTTCCTCACTGCATGTAGAGCGCAGATATAGACCTTGAGCCACAAATAGACCCCCCCTCCCCCGCCCCCCGGGGGAATTTTCGGCACTATTATTTTCTGAAACCCCAAGGTCTCCTGAGCACTTTGTCAAAGTCTGCCACCTGGCGAGTGGGACTTTTGCGAGTTATAGAGGTCAAAGGTCATCAAGTGCACTGTTGCATACGAGATATCAATGAATAGCTGTTCAGGTTAAATTTTCATTTCATTTTCTACATTTAATATGTCAGAAACATGTTCAGATGGGTTTATAAACTCATATCTTTAGTCAAAACAGCTGTTTTACACAAAAAGAAGCAATTTTGTTTGAATCAAAGTGCTGAGAGAACTGTTCTTGGCCAGGTTTGTGAGCGTAAAATGGCTGGTACCCAAAATCATATTCATAGCATACAAAATCATCAATTATGATCTTAGTGATACAGAATAGATTCCATGACAAACATTGTGCCTTACCAATATAATTTATCCTATCTATAAGCTGTGTCAGGGAAGGAAATCAGAGTATTAATGGTTACAAATGTTGAGCTTTTTTTTAAAACCTTACGCTATTTGCTGGAATTTAAGATATTTCTTGCTGTTGACCCAAAAGAACTCATTGACGTCAGGATTGCATTTATCACTTCTATAATCAACAGTAATTTGCCACATTGATTGGTATTGTATTAAACCCAGTGAATAAAGTTGTGTAGATCTTTTTCTTCATATAGTTCGAGACTAATATGAAACTGCTTTTCATTGAAATGATAACAATAATGTTGACAACAGATCATTTCATATGAAAATCTATCCACTGTCACCCAATTTGACTACATTCATGAAGTAATCATTGTTATCATCTTTCTCATTGCTTGGTTAGAATATATTCCAATATGTTAACGAAACCATTGCTATAATTTATACTCTATATTATTCTCTACACGTACTGCATGTCTGTGACATGGGGAAGTACCCAGTAAACATTGTGAAAATTCAATAGCATTTCTGTTCTGTTCACAATATGACATTTTTACCACAATTGAAAAACATCAAAATGTACGCAAAGAGGGTATGCATAAAACCATTTTTGAAACACTCTAGGTTTGTTATTCTCTAAATGATTCCAAGGTAGCATTTCGCAAACAGAATCTTCTTTTGTCCAACTACAGAGACTCTCCTTCACAGCATAGACTTTGCGAATGAGAAATCAGGTCAGAAAAGAAGAAACTGTCTCCCCATTAGATTACTGATAATTTCTTCCTACAGATGAGCAATTATTGGTGCATCACTTATATGGAATAGCACAGTAAAATGAAATCTATCATTTGTAATATGGGAAACAAAGTCCTGGAAATAACAATAAGCACATGATCGTGATACCAAATGCAAAAAAAAAAAATGTACATCTGTTCATGCACAATACTACAGTAGTGCTGATATTAGATGAGGTGGAGCTAAGCATAGTCTTAGTATATTGCAGCAGGCATTTTCTTTTTGACATACGACAGGTACCTTTATATACATGTTTGATAGAAATAGAGAAAAACAAAACTCATGCATAGGCCATTTGCCAATAGCAGAAATAAGGAGAGTCACTAATCATCTATCAAACAAGGTAAATGATAAATGGCCAGCTAAAATATCAAAAAAGCTTCTCTCTTAAATGTGTACAATATCAAACAAAAAAACTGAAAAAAAATTTTTTTTTAATTTACACAGATTATAAATCACTAGAATACAATGTAATTGAGTAAAAGAAGACGTTGCCTTGAAGCTATGCAGGTAGAAAACACGAAGTTATACATATGTAAGAACAAGATAATCTGAGCAATCAAAGGATTGCCATGTGAGTGATGATAATTTGCATGAACTTTACACCACAAAGTATGTTAATGACAAGAACATTAACAGTACATGGTAACACACAAATGACCTTCATTTCAAAGATAACATAGAAGGGAAACAAAATGGAAAAAAGAATAAGGAAAAAAACCAGGGCTCTTCATTGCATAGTTTAAGACTTAAGCATATTATATCAAACCCAATGCAACTCATTTCCAACATTTAAACTTAGCCTTCTGTTATAGTCATGGCACAATGCTTCACAACCACAGTTTTCATAACAAAAACATAAAGCCACAGATAGGGCGGGTACGCATGAGAATGATGATGGTGAATGAGCTCTCATTCACTATAACACTATGGTCCTCTGTAAATGAATACTGACCAACAGTGTGAGATAACAGGTGCATCTGCCCTATTGAAATATCAAATCCAAATGGGGAATTCATCTTGGTAACTCAAATTGCTAGTAAATCACCTGGTGACTTAAATGATGTGTGTAAAAAGTGAAACTAGATTAACTACGAATAATATATCTCTGATTTTTGGCAGTTAACTCTTTCCACGCCAAATAGTTAATGCCCACCTCTTTCGATGCCTGGAAATAGGGTCCAATGAAACTCAGTAAGAGTTTTATCATATTAGACTAAACAAGCGGACTACAGAGTTCTAAGATCGGACTACATGTTCTGTGCAGTCTGATCTTGATCTATGACATCCGCAAAGGCCACTGTTTTTGCCTATAGTGCTGAAAGGGTTAAATTTATGCATATGTATGCTGTATTTAACTAAAAAGGTGGATATGCCTGTAGGTCATACCTTTACTACTTCATCGCAAGTTCAAATTTTAGCACTTTGATATCATTGTCTGAGAGTACTAAATTGATAAAATAACAAGAAAAGGCACTGTAGATAGCATATGCAATGTCCTCTTAGTAAATATGATCAAGATATATTTTACTTTTAAACTTTTTTGTCCGTTTTTTTAGATACAAGAGTTAAGTGGTACACAATGTATCAGTAACTTCAGTACTTTGATTTACACTAAAAGTTTCTTAAAATTTACTGTAATGAATATAACTATCAAGATCATGAAAATAAGCATACCAATAAATTTTAGATTTTTTTTTTTTTTTTTTTTTTTTTTGTTTATCTACACAATAAAGAAGTGAACCAGACAGTTGCTGAATTCTCAGCAACTGGTATAAAAAATTAAAAAGTATATTAATGAACTTTGGTTATAAGTGCTTCCATTTTATCCATGAATATGACAAACTGATATACAATAAATCTGAAAATGCCATCTGGGTTGCTTCTACGATGCACTCAAGGCATGTGTGTTCAAGAAAATGTGCTTTATCTGAAAAATATCCTTGTAGTTTCTCAGATTATGATTTTTTTGGAAGCTTGAATCATAAAGAATAGTGCTGTCAGTGCTTTGATTTGCATTAAATGTTCTTTTATTTTGTTAGAAATTCATAGAATTATCTAAATATGAGCTTATTAGATTACCTGAGATCATTTGGGACTTTCACAAGGTATAAAATTTCCAAAGAAGTGTCAATTGAAGATCAGCTAATAAGGTTAGGGTTAGAGGTGCACTTCATGACCTTTGACCTCTATAACTTCCAAAAGCCCCACTCGCCAGGTGGCAGACTTTGGGAATGTGCTCAGGAGACCTTGGGGCTCAAGAAAATCATAGTCCCGAAAATTCCCCCGGGGGGGGGGGGGGAGCAAACACCCTGCTGGCTCATAGTCCATAGATCTATATAAGAGAAACTTTGATTTTTACGAGGAATCGGTCAGTAGGTTGAGGAGAATATTGAGCAGAGTACTGGTAAAAGGAAGTTCAGGAACGCATGGTAGGTGCACTTGCCACCGCAATGAATATAGATCTGCACACAAAAGGTAAAAAACAAATAAACAAACAAAAACAGATTTTTTTTTTTTTTTCATTTCTTCGTTAGTGCACAGGTCTACCCATGTTTTACCTGGAGTTTCTTTAGAATCAGAGTGCGTTGATCGCTAAAATCAGATTATATGTAGCTTTCCTTTTTCATCCCATCTGCTTTCCTACACGTCCATCATTGCAACAGTGATTAGTGTAAATAAAGAAATGACTTCTGTCACAATGACTACATCTAGATCTATCATCAATCCTAGGAATGAAACTTGCCGAGTTACCGGATAGATATCCAACTTATGGAAAAAAAACACGCCCAACTTTTAGATCTATCAACAAGCTTTCGTAACAAATAAATATGTTTGAGCCATGTTGCGGTAAAAGAGGGTTTAATGCATCTCCGTGATGTATGATACCAAGCAAGTCGTCACATAATTATACATCCATATAACTGACTGAATCAAAAGGCATGCATACTGGTCCTTTGACATGCAAAAAGTTGAAAAATAGATCTAGCAAAGAGTTTTGACCCAGGTTAGCTTGCGCGGACTGCACAGGCAGACCTGGGTCGATAGTTTTTACAGATGCATTAAGCCCCCTTTTTACAGATCATAAATCTGGCTTTCTCTGTAAATGGTATTTTGAAAGTCAAAACCTAGTTTAGTCATGATTTCTACGACACAATATTTTCCGCGAAAAAACGGCTCGTGCATGACGTAAAATAGTACGATTAATGACGTCATTATTTGCTGCAAGGATCATTGCGTATCTTTATACAGAAATAGACGCTTAATACGCTGAAAGTAAGTAAGAAATTAGATAATCTGTACTCGTTAAACTGATAATGATTTTTAAGTAATCATTCCATCGGTAGATAATTATTGTCATTTTTGACCAATCAGGTACTTGTGCGAAAGATTGTCATACTTGTGACGCTGTGCGACTAACCGGAAGACACTCAAGTTTTAGTCATCCCTATTTAGATTTAGACTAAAACCCATAACGAAGTCGGAATTTCATTTTTAAAAATCTAGAACGGTGTTACCGAAAAACGAGCTTCGCTCGTTATAACAATATAAAAAATATTCACTGATCAATGTATTTTTTTCTAGATTACAAATTTTGATGTTTATTTCTTTTAAGATACCTAGATTAAATTTCCAGCAAACTTTAATTTATCGGCATAGTTTTCTAGAATCACCTCGATAGTTATG
The DNA here is from genome assembly GCA_946811185.2 of Hippopus hippopus. Lineage (NCBI taxonomy): Eukaryota > Metazoa > Mollusca > Bivalvia > Cardiida > Cardiidae > Hippopus > Hippopus hippopus. Next base: position 50,308,504 of record OX328104.1, on the reverse strand, counting down.
TTGTATCTCGTGGAAAAAAACATGCCGCCGTAATAGTTACACATATTTTATATCTTTGTATTCGTGGGAAAACATCGACAGATCATTTAAAACAGTATGTCAGTCTGCTCGTTTTGTGCAGTTTGGTCTTGATCTAAACTATACAAAATCGTCTTGAATCGTGCTTTGCGCCCTAGGGGTAAGGTGCCTTAACGAATTTCAAATAAGTCCATTCACATGTACCTTTTATCAATGGCTCGTTTACACCAAACTCGTTCTCACATCGTGGGGCATCATTCTAAAAGTAGGCCTATCTTGAACGCTTTGCACTCTGTCTTGATTGATTGTATGGTGTTTAACGCCGTTTTCAACATTATATCAGTTATATCGCGGCGGCCAGTGCACCTATCCATGCTTTCCTGGAGTCTCTTTTACCAGTACTCCGCACAATTTTCTTTCCAAGCCACTGGCTGCTTTTCCACACAATCATTGTCGAAACAATGGTTAGTGGTGGGAGAGGAATGAATCCTGTCGCAGTGACTTTCATCAATCCTCGGAAAGAAATTGGCCGAGCCAGAGATCGTAGCCAGGGATCGAACCCTGGACCCCGTGTTCTCAAGTCCTGCACGCTACCGACTGAGCTACCGGGGCTCGGCACTCTGTCTTGAACGAGTAGGTTTTAGTCGGCGAATGTTTATGGTACGATCATAGTTCGTTCTTAAACTGTTTCCGACACGTGCATCTCGTCCTTATCCCGTCTGCAGTCCCTCTGTGTTAAGTTCAATTCGGGTAAGTTTTCCATTTGTCTCCTAAACTCGGACAGCTTTCTTAACCAGTCTAAACCCGTTTGTATGTATTCAGTTCTAAACCCGTTCAGGGTCCGTACTCATCAACTATTTTTAAGAACAATCTTAGTCCTATTCTCAAGAACTTTCTAAATTTGAAAGTAACACAACTTCTGATTGACTAAACCAAATGGTTTAGCCAACCAGAATTTATGTTACTTTCTAAATCCAAAATTAGACTAAGAATACACTTGAAAATGATTGGTGAATCCGAACCCCGTATCAGTTCTTCTACGGTCCTTATACCCCAGTTACGCCGATTTCTTTCTCAGTACGTTCGGAAAAAAATCTCGCCAAGCGGGCACAAACTGTGCGAAAACGAAGTTGACGTAATAGGAACGTTGTACTATCTGTTTCAGAACTTAATCGGCGGACTCGGACCGGCTTGATCGGAAATGGAGTTTCAGAACTTTGATTCTGCTCAAAAATTTTCTGGCAACCATCCACTTCTGCACATGGTCGTAGTGACAAGTACAAACGATATGGACACACAAGGAACGAAATTGCCGATATTGCAAATCATAGTTAGAATATAAATCTGTGTCTTTCTTAGAAACTAATTTGTAGAAATCTGTCAGCTTTAAAACTGATACAATAGGTTTCAAACAAACTGCTCTCATTTTCCACAAATTGTTTCGTGTCGTACTTTTTTTTCATACATTTTGGGTCATACAGCATAATTAAGACTCGTCGACCATGATTCCCCGTTCAAGGAAGACGTTCATCAAACATTTTATCATTAGATAATACCTTTTCACGATAATACATAATCTACCAAGTGTTTTTATCTGGCTTGCTTCTTACTTATGATTTGTTTATTGTATACTGTCAATAAAAAATGTAATATAGAATATTGGATCAGCAAAGTCTTTTTACACTTGTGGAAACAATTTACTATGGTTTTCGTATATCTTAGATAAATTCGACGCAAACGTAAACAGTGATACCCATACATTTACAAAATAATTTTATATACATTTGAAAGCCTGCTTACCAACAAGAGAACACAATGTTAATCGTTGGATCGCCTTGGCATTACGACGAAAAACAAAACTCATGGCAAACAGTGCACAAGTAAAGCATAAAGCCCGACATATACAGAAATTAATCTTTTTTCACAATTTTTACATCCTACTGTTCTTTCTGTTCTTTTTGTCAAAATAAAGGCGGCAGCACAAAGATTCCTTCAACGAAAGAGGCAAACAAGGCAAATATAGGGCATAGCAGAGATAGTAACAACACGACATGTGTCACAAATTTCAGCCACTGTTCCTTTCTAGACTTTGTTCTATTTGGTGGCAGTGTATCAGCTGTAATCATTGTGATAATATGTTTTGTTGCATTTATCTGTGAGTAATTTAAATAATGATTTTCTCTGTTTTATTTGAAATATTTAAATTGTGTTCTCTAGATAACGTGGAATCGGATATAATTTAACTCCACAAAACGATTAATTGTATGGCGTTTAACGCCGTTTTCAGCGTTATTTCAGTTATATTGCGGCGGCCAGTGCACCTACCCAAGCTTTCCTAGAGTCTATTTTACCAATATTCCTCACAATATTCTTTCCAACCCACTGGCTACTTTCCCATATAAGTATTGTCGAAACAATGGTCATCGGTGGGAGAGTAATGAATTCTATCGCAATGGCTATCATCAATCCTCGTATAGAGATTAGCCGAGCCGGGGATCGAACCCACGACCCTCTGTTCTCAAGTCTTATACTCTACCGACTGAGCTACCGGGTCTTGGCTCCACAAAACGGAGCAATTTTAGAGCCGTCCAACAATCAAAGGACTTAAAGTCCTGAATAGCGGATTTGTGGAACACTGATTGATTGATTGTTTGGTGTTTTACGCCGTTTTCAACATTGTTACAGTTACATCGCGGCGGCCAGTGCACCTATTCATGCTTTCATGGAGTCTCTTTTACTAGTACTTCGCACAATTTTCTTTCCAAGCCACTGGCTGCTTTCCCACATTACCATCGTCGAGACAATGGTTAGCGGTGGAGGAGGAATGAACCCCTGTCGCAATGACTATCATCAGTCCTGGGAAAGATAAAAAACTAGCCGAGCCAGGGATCGAACCCACGGTCCCTTATTCTCAAGTCCTGCATGCTACCGACTGAGATACCGGGGCTTGGCTCCACAAAACGAAACAATTTTAGAGCCGTCCAAATAATGAAGGGACTTAAAGTCCTGAAAAGTGGATTTGTGGAACAGTATTAAGCTATGATAATATTATGATGTAATGAAAGATAAAATTTCTATTACATGTAGTGCATGTACATGTATATATAATTAGTTAGTGGTGTTAGCAAGGGCAAGGAAAGCCGAACTTGTTCTGGCAAGCAGGACGCACAGTAACTGTTATTTTACTACTTATTGGGAGTAGCAATATTTGATCAATCAGTTGGATGCATTTTCTGCTGGTATAAGATTTATGTATGTACACTTGTAGGACTGTATGCTTGGTAGTGGCAATAACGAGGTCGGGGTGTATGGTGTCATATTTCTGCCGCGAGATACGAGATAGCTATCATGATAATTTTAGAGAACTATCGTGATAAAACAAAGTTTCCTGGAAATATTATCTAGATAATAAAAAATTTTCACGATAAAAATATCGCGATAATTCTAACTGTTATCATGATTTTTTTTGCTTTCGTGCCCATAACTGACATTCACGGTATCTATAATTCGATACGGTTTCGGAACATCTTCGTCTACAACCTTATGAATTCTCCCTTTCCCTGAATGGTTTTAAAGTTGTTCGTAGGAGGCATTTCGAGTCGTCTTTGATTTTACAGGCTTCTGTTCATTTCGAGTCTTGTCAAAATTTACCAATCACGCTACAATTGTTAAATAACTCGAATTTTTACTTATTGTAATGTTGTAAATTAAAAAACTACCGAGTTTATCCAAATGGTAAATTTTCTATTTATAGATATCGAGACACGGATAGAACTATCACGATAATTTTATCTCGATGGTAGCTTTGTGCACTATTGAGAAATTTTGCGTTAAAATATTAAGTTTATCGTGATATTTTTTTCGGAAATCTTTTCACTATCTCGATAAAATTTCCAGGAAACTTTAATTTATCGCGATAGTTTTCAAAAATTATCGTGATAGCTATCTCGTATCTCGTGGCAGAAATATGCCAACATAGGGGTGTACTCGGTAATTTAACTTAACGACGTTCGCGACAGTTTCCATTTTCACGCTTAGTGTAACTATCACGCGCACCTTTTACTCGAAAAACGGTGAGCACCCAACACAACTGATCTTGCCACCCCTGTCAATGTCTGCAGAATGGATCAACCAAGAACTAAAGCGGGTCGTTTCATGTTAGCAAAATGAAGTAAAAAGTATTTGAATCAAGCCAAACAATTATATGCGAGGCAAGAACCCAAAATTACGCTTTCAAAAGATCGGACTGAGAGTCAAAGTGAATCACCTAACTACATCACCTAACAACGGAAATATGGACACAGATGCTACTTCTAGCGCTCTATCTGGCAGAAGTATCGTCCAGCTAAAACATATTTTCAGATGCAGATGCTTTCAGTTTGGTCTAGTCCAAAATTATGTCACTTGGTAAAGACTTGCAGAAAACGAGGGGCCGTACATAACTCTTTATTCCTTAGCTTGATGAGTCTGCAGCAGTCAACATTGATAAAAACGTTGATGTCAAAAGGAGAGATTACCCCTAATGATTGATTTCTCCTTTTCTGACAATGATTTCTGACCCATCAAAGAACTGTGATACATGAATACCAGCTTTTGGTTTAGCGTCTGCAAACGCGTCAAATTTAGAAGAGTCTAAAATTAGTCGTTTGGAAATGGGTTAAATGCTAACATCAGTATTACATTTATATGCTATGAATTGGTTTATTATGACCAACAAACTTGATTCTTATAAATATTGTTGTATTATTGAAAAAAATGAGATAATTCACTTCATATAATGTCTTTGTCTTTGACAAACATTTACTCATTAGTTAGTGCCCCACCCACATACTTAAAACGTATTTTCTGAAAAAAATAAAGCTGGTGACCTATTTGTTTTAAGCCTGATTCTTTTTAGTTTAGTACCTGAATATTATTTATAGAAAAAAATAAGAAAAATCTGAATGTTAGAACATTTAAAAAAATAACTTTAAAAGATACTCTTCGATTTTTTTTTGATTTTTTTTTCCAAAATAAAGGTGTTTTATCATAAGTTAAGGGTTTCTTTTTTTAAAGATTGATACTCAGTATACTCTAAATTATTTTTTTCATTAAATTTGATGTTTCACCAATACAATGACATAAAATTTGCTTATAATTATTGTCATTTAAAAAAATATATGTAGACTTAGTTTTCATACGTGAAATTTCAGCCTGAACTGCCGCAATGGAGGGTGTACTAAAAGAAATATTCATAGAATTTTCCCAAAGCTGGTGACCCCCTCTTTTTATCTCCTATTTTCGTAAATCAGATAATAAACTATCACCAAACAAAGTTTCGTGAAATTCTGAATGTTTTCAAAAAATGGTGAAACTGTAGCGATCGTCTTTAAATAGCATCGGTAGAACGCATGCGAGTATGACAGTATTTGGTTCCGGTCAGTTGATAACATAGTATAACCCAGTTATTCAAAGCTGAAGGTGGGCACGCATGCGCCGTTACGCATGACGTATTTTGTTTCGGCCAGTTCGATCACAGCGGATTCGCTAAACAAGTCCGCAAGAAATACGCAGACGATTATCTAATGTAGCTCAAGTGGTGAGATTTGTCTCTGAAAGGATAGATAACATTAAGAGAAAAGTAGAAAAGGCTGTTTCCAGCATTTTGTCCATATCAAAAAATTGATTGTAAATGCCTCATCCTTTAGGATCCTTAAAATACAAGATTGTTTGCTAAAGTGTTAATGGCGATATGGTATAGAGCAAGTACGTAACAATACTCAGTAAATCTTGTAAACGATATATATGAGCCGTGTTCTGCGAAAAGAGGACTTATACATCTGCAAAAGGCATCGACCTATAGCAGCCTGGGCAATCTCCGCAGGCTAACATGGGTCGAAACATTTTGCTTAAAAGTCAATTATAATCTGCATGTCAAAGACTATTCTACCTCGTGACTAAGTAGGTTGTCAGACAAAAGGAATTGTATGGATCCTTAATTATATGATGATTTGCTCGATATAATGGATCACAGAGATGCATTAAGCCCTCTTTGGTCAGAACATGGTTCATATTTATTGGAACAGCCAGTTAGTTACCTCCTTCGTCTTCTGTTATTGTGCTGGAAATTTCTGTGTATGTGGGTTACAAAGTGGTTGAAGTATAATCATGTGTTACCCAAAGTTATTAACTAGTGATTAAAGTCTTATTCTGATTTTTCTATAGAATGAAAATACAAAATCTGGATCTAGGGTCAAAGTGCTTTCAGTATTTTCATTTAACTGCAATAATAATGCATTACCTCTAGCAACCAATCGCAGCAGACGGAGTCACGAGCAAATCAGATCAAGTAGATCTGTATTTACGAAGGCATCACTAAAAAAGAACAAATTGCTTTTTGCGAGAAATTTCACCATTGTCGTTATGTTAACAAAACTGACTTACTATTGCAGATGTTAAATGTCCTATGCTTAAGGTGTCGAGTTAGTATCCAACACTTTCTTTCTGACTTTTATTTCCACAGTTGTGAAGCGAAAAAAGATTGCACGGACTCTGCGCTCAGCCTTTTCTGACGATACAGGTATGGCCACCAAGTTTCTTTTTCAAATTTTCATTTTCAGAAATTTATTATTATCTGTATATTACTGTTAACCGTCACAAGATACCAATATTTTTTACCTGTCCAAATTCAAAGCATAATGCAGATAACAAATTATATGTGGCTTGAACGTTTGACTTTGAAATTGATGGGTAGAAAACATTTTGGGAAAAGGAGAAAATGCTAGTATTTTCTCCTTTTTCTATAATGATTTGTAAAGCCTTCCACATGGTCGTTGAAACTCGAGATTGTGTGGTAAAGACTTAAAAATACATCTGTACTCGTTTTCAGCCAGTTTGTAATCAATTTCATCTTAATTTCATGAAACTTAAATTATTCTTTTGTCTTCCTGCTAAATTTTGCCCCTGGTAGTTGCAAGATAGCACAGATTACGATCGATAGAAAATGCATGTCCTTTTTAAGAGGCCATTAAAGAAATCACTGTTGTGACGTTTCCGGTTTTAAATCGAAGACAAATCCCTTGAGTTTCTTTATCCTTTACACTACATATATCGGTTATTATCTATGTTATACAGCTGACTAAATTCTGAACCATTCTACACACTTTCAAGTTTAAACAGCGTCCTTTTCCCTTTGGTTGTAAGGATACATCTTTTATGCTACAACATGTTTAAGGGACAAAGTTTTAGCAGGGTTCTCTACCATTTCAAAGACGGATATCATATTTTGAGCTACATTGAATCTGTCGCTTGCAAATACTTTCGATTTTGTCTTGTCAAGAATCCTGTCGTTTGGTATTAAAGATTAATCTCTTTCCCGGCCAAATATTTATAGATTTTTTTTTCCCATAAGTTCAAGCTAAAATTCCACTGAAATACATTCTGAGTTCAAAATCAAGTAGATCTAGCGGACGATTAATCTAATGACGTATATCCAAGAACGCGCAGTCTGACTTTGATCTACATTGTCCGCATAAGCTACGGAAAATCCTCCGTAGCAGTAAAATGGTTACAGGTAATTTTTTGTTAATGAGGTATGGGTTTATCATGTAACCTCCCTTGTTTTTATCATGTAACCTTTCTTGTTTTTAAGAATTTCATCTCACAATCGTTTGAGATAAGATTTTGTGACGTCGTATAGGAGCATAGTGTGACGTCATCCTTTAAAACTTTTTTTTTTTTTGCCGTTAGATCTACTTCCAAATAGTTCCACGACCTCACAACTTTTTCCGTCCATTCAACTGTGAGATTAATGATTGTGGTCTAGCTAAAGTTTGTATAACTTTAAGGTTCAAGATCAAGTAATTAAATGAGATCTATACCTTTTTTAAAGTCCGACCATATGTCTAACCTTGTGTCGGTCTTATTCATGAATATGTAGGTTACAAACCATTTTTTTCAAGTAGTTCTTGAAATATAGATCTGGTCATATCATAAAAAGATTCTGATATTTGTTGGCATTTGAGATATAGAGAATCTAACATGTATGCTGATGATTTCCATTGCAGAGACCATCTCGACCAGTGGCGAGTATATTCCGAGTAAGTATTTCTATTTTTATTGTGTTTTAACGCCGTTTTCAACATTATTTCAGTCATAATCAAGCGCTTTGAGCGGGAATAGAACAATGAATATTCTTGATTTTTAATCAAAAAAACGGTTTCGCCATTGAGTCACGTGGGAAACCTATAACAACGCGGACAACTGTTTTGAACCAGTAATATACTTTTTTTTTTTTCTTTTGAAAACCCTGAAGAAAACCTTTCGAAATATTGTGGAGAAGGAGAATGATCTGGTTGCCAGTATTCTTTACTTTTCAAACAATTTTTTCGGTTTATCTCTGCACAGACATGTACCATTATTTAACCCTCTATCTCCCGAGTTTTAACGACCCTGAAAAGGAAAACTTTTTAAAACATTGTGAGAAATGTAAAAATGCTTGCAACCAGCACTGTGTCCTTTTCTCACATTTTTTTCCAAAAGCAAATTCAGCCTTTTTTAATTTCAATCATATAGCAAGTACACAAACGAAAGAGCGACCGGTCAACTTTTGACCTATTTCTAAAATTCATTTTTCTGCCAGTGATTAACACTGTGACTGATCGTTTAGTAACAGATTGTCACATTCACAATAAATTCCATACTTTTAAATGATATGATTTTAATCTGAATTAAATTTGACGCCCGCATTGTTTACTATTGGCCGCTAAATTGCGGTTAGGAAACATTGTAGGAATAGGACAAAATGCTGGTTGCATTTTTTCCCACAGTGTTTTTAAACGCCTCTCTCCTTTTGGTCGTTGAAAACGGGGTTGTTTGTAAAAGGGATAATTTTATCTATATTTTATTTCAGTGTTTTTGAATAATCATACAAGAAGGGACAGCCCCGTATCAACACACTTCCCCAAACATACTCATTTCCACGAAACTGATGAGCAATACAGGCTTCTCTTTCTTCCCCGCCCATTCGATCATTTCACGCGAGACTGCATGGACAGCCTCCGTAAAATTCTGTCCTTAGACGGAAAAATTCCAAGCAGCTGCGTATTCGACAAATCCATCCAAAACGAAATCTTTGCCAACAAATTTCAATGGATAGATAAGATATTAGGTGACAGGCACAACATCGTGATCTTCCTATGTTTCACCTCACCATCAGTGAAGCGTGAACAATCAATTGTGGAAGAGGTGATGAAAAGGCGTCAGCCTCCAGCTACCCCACCCACGTGTCGGACATTTTTCGCTCACATGACGGACATTGCTGAAAACTTGGATGAAGTTAGTTTTTCAGGGAGGAGATTTAATCTTATGAACGAGAAAGAGTTTGAACGTTTCCTGGAGGCAGTGTTTATCTTTTATGGTTATAAGGCAGACAATGAACATGACAGGCAGAAGTTTAAACAAATTCTACACTGTGGTGTGTCCAAGCACTTCCTGAAGAAACTGCGTACATGTGTTTAGTCAATTATTGTACAGATGCAAGGCCCTACGCCTTTGAGGAGAACAGTTTATGAAAAGATTGTAGGAAAAGGACCAATCGCTTGAAATAAGCATTGGTATATCTAACCATTTTTTTAGAATCATTATAGGAAAAGGAAAAATTGATTGTAACAGCGATTCACCTTTTGCCCATAATCAAAATTCATAAGGAGCATCTTCTTACATCTTTCACATCTTTGTCCTTTTCGTTAAATTGATATATAAGATCATGAGGTGGCATTTTAGAAAAAAAAATTATCAAACGAGTCTAGAAAAAATGTTATCAAGCAAGCCTTTTGCGAGCTTAACACTTATCCTGATAAAAAACTAAAATGAAATTTTCAGTTCGATAGTAAGACCCAAATATTGCTATTTCAAAAATATGTTTTGGGGAATGACATCTCCTTCTCGGACAGTGTAGATCCAAGATCAGACTGCACGTTCTGTGCAGTCTGATCTTGATCTACACTGTCCGCAAAAGGGGCAGTGAGTCGCGCTTAGCAGCCTAAGGGATAATGACATTTTTTGTTGACGAAATAATTTTACCTCAAATGCCAACTCATGAAAGATCTTATACATCAAATTTGACAAAACCGCATGTCAGATGATTTTATCACTTAACTGTCTCTCAAGAATTATTGTCTGTGACAACTAGTCGTCTGCATAAATTTTTGGTTATATCTAGATCATGAAATACCAGTTACATAATATCAGTATTTTGTGGGCATTTATTTTTATTTTGATATCTTTCCCCCCATCTTAAAAGTTTGAATATTTTTTTTCACTAATTTTAATGTTTGAACTATGTGCACTAAAAACGTTTCTTTTCGATAATTGATTGATATTTGATTGATTGACTGGCCGATTAAATCGGTACATACATGTACATATGAGCTATGCTCTGTGAAAACGGGTGTAAAGTATCTGTAAAAAGTATCGACCCAGGTCAGTCAGGCTCACCTTGGTCGATACTTTTTGCTTTCGGTAATTTTTCTGCGTATCAGAGGACCAATATTTCTAATGTCTCTGTCGTATGTTAGACAAAATGGATTTTTTGGATTCCTAATTACATAACGACCTACTCGCTATAGTTTATCACGCATATATGCATTTAGTCCCCTCTTGCCAGATGATTGCTCATATGTGTGTAGGATCATCTTCAAAGCAAAGCTTTGTATTACTCGTGTATGTACGTGTAAATCCATCTCTGCTTTTATGTAAAATTGACTTTTATTGTATAACAAAACTTTTAGTAGCAACTAAAACAAAACTAGGGCATATATATGTATATTTAATCAAATGCTCCTTGGACAGTTTTCAGGGAGTTGTTTTTCAATGCATTCTAAAACTAATTCTAGATTTAGACAGGAACATAATTTCTGATTAGCTTGACCATTTGGTTATGTTACTCAGAAACCGTGTTACTTTGAAATTAGAAAAGTCTTGAGCATTGGACTACAAATGCATTTTTGAATAGTTGGTGTATTTGGTCCCTTGTTTTCTAGTCAAAACGCCGTCTTTAAAATTTGTTACGGTATGACAACTTTAAAAAACGCAGGATCGCTCAGCCATTCAGATTTACCTCCTTTCCTATAATATTATGACAAACGATACACTGTGAAACTGGCATTTCACTGTTCTAATCCTCAAAATATCTTTCACTACTTTGGTTCACGTTGCACCCAGTGAAGTTCAAGGTTGGACAATATGGGCTTTTGATTCTTTGATTTACATTGTCCGCTTTGCTGAAACATTTTAAACAAAAATAATAATTATTATAACCTTGAACTTGCATGTATTTTCAGCTCATTCCAAGACAAAAAATTGTGCCTTCCGTTTAATGGCGCTCTAGGGGTAAATCCCTTAAACTAATTTGCTCAATTTGTCCCTACAGAAATAACAAGGGTGCCATGGTGGCCTTGAAGTGCTCACCTGAGCCTATGTTTCTTTGAGAATATAATCAACTGGATTAATTTGCTCAATTTAGCCCAATAAGAAAAAAATAAGTGGGGGTTCGCTTATCTGAGCCTATGTACCGTTCAGAACATAATACAAAGTATAGTATAGTGCATACTACAAAGTATAGATTTTCTGTTGGGTCTGATTTTTGGACAGAAAAACATTGTACCAAAAGGACAAAATGCTGGTAACCATCATTTTCTCCTTTTTTTCAGCCTGTTTTTACTCTCTCAGCCACACTGACTTTGGCCTCTACCGACAGGAGTAGGCTAAAATTCTTTAGTTTTTACGCCATTTACATGCACACGTGCGTTTTTATGACAATTCTCAAAAAATTGACAAATTTAGAAACAGTATACCAACAATAACAACTTACCCATGCCACATTTTATTGATTAATTGTTGTTTTTTTATGGTCGTAACCGGTATGGTCGACGCCCGCAGGAGACTGTCAGTTATGTTACGGGAAATAGTGCATCTAACGAAACCGAAGTTACGCTTGGTTCTTTGACGTGCTCGGTGTACAGCACCGTTACATATTGGACCTAGGTTCAACGTCTTATTCGAAAGGCATTTTAGGTGCCCAACCGTGGGAATCGAGACCTCACCTTCCAGTGGCCCGAGGTTTGACGTTCACATGTCTAATGCTCTTCCACCCGAGCTATTGGGGCTGGTCAACAGCCGCATTTTTACTTTGGCTTCCTTTAAATTACCGGTTGTGATTCTGTTATTAATCTATTTTCGTGACAAAACTGACTAAGGAATTACCTCCTTCCGGTGAAAATTTACAAGAACGCATCGGAATTATCATTATTATTATTATTATTATTGTTATCAGCTTTTGAAAGTATGCAAAAAAATATTGATTGCATTAACTCTGTCCAGTAAAACAATGCATTAACTCTGTCCAGTAATACAATAATTAATTCTTTTTATAATAGTAGCAGAACTCTGCCTAACTAAGCTACAAAAGTGATCTCCAAACACGCAAAACTAGAGATTCAAATGAAAACCCTTCTATACCAAGTCTAGCTACACTATTAAGGAAATACCATTGAAAATCTTTTTCTTCTTTTTACTTTCTTACTTTTGCCATTCTCCTGATGATTTGCAAGCTATCGATTGATCTAATCCGGCGATATATCAGTTTTGAGGTTTGGTGAGATTATACAAATCTGAATATCCCCCTTTAATACTTTATCACACAATCCAGGGTTTTAAGGACACTGAGGAGGAAGGCACTTTGAAAACGTTGTGGGAAAAGGAGAAAATGCTGGTTTACCAGCATTTTCTCCTTTTCCCATAATGTTTTCTACCCTTCCCAAACAAATTATAATTTTTGAGTCGTCTATATTTTTGAGTCGTCTATATTTTGTTGTGTGCTAATGCTATGAATTTGGACTAGTCCAACAGTTTGTTGTTTGTTAAAGAGTTGAAGACTTAACATCACCGACGATTTTGTGGGAAACTGGCGACCTTTGTCGCTTTTTCTGTATATAATTTCGTCAAAGCTAAAACATTATTTTCCGCTAATTTTTCGAATACCAAGAGTAACTTAGCTATTCATATGCTTAACCAATTAGGCAGCTGTTCAGGACGTTGAAGATCAAGATCAGGTTGCACAGAGCGTAAAGTATGATCTTGGATTTACATCATCTGACAAAGTCACATTATTACATTGAAAAGAACACTAAATCGGAAAATTTTCGATATTTTACTATCGGCAGGTAGTGTTTATATCATTTATTTAACCCTTTCGGCACCATAGACGAAAACAGTGGCTTTTGCGGAGGGCATAGATCAAGATCAGACTGCACAGAACGTGCAGTCTGATCTTTGATTTATACCGTCCGCTTGTGTAGTCAAATCTATACAATTAAAATCCTAGTAAATCTCAATGGATTGTTTTTAGGGCCCTCGAAAGAGGTTGGGTTTATTTATTTGACTCTGAAAGAGTTAACAGTTTTAGGGCCGACGTGATTTTATGAACAGTATAGACCAAGATCAGACAACACAGCACTTTATTTCTTTTCTATTATTATCATTATAATCATTATCTCAGTGTCGTGGGCTTCATTTTTTTTTTCCCAAGCGGTAATGAGCAAGTGGTTAACCCAAGACAGAAAACAATATCCTCTGTGCAACAGGGGGCAACAGGGGGCTAAATGCATGTCCATGATGCGTTATTCGAAACACGATATCACAGATTTAGGAAACCATTAAACCCACTTTTATGTCACAACCAACTAAATCTAGGAGTAGTATGGTACGTGGACATGCAGAAAATCTACAAATAGCAATAAGTTTCGACCCATGTCAGACCGAACTGCGCAGGTTGATATGGGTCGATATTTTTTACATAAGCATCAAGCCCCCTTTTCACAGAGCATGGCTCAAATAAAAAAGGAGCATACGCTCAGTTTAGAACAATTAAATGAATACATTAACGTCTGCGATATACATCTATACGACTAAGGAATTTAATAAAAAAAAAAAACAGGTGAACAATGACAAGTTTGTATCTCATTCATCTCCTTAAATACCTCCATATCAGACGACAAAGTTTCAGAATTGTCAATAATGTAGCCATCCAGCTCTCCCTCACTGACATTTCGTTGTTCTTTTAACCTTTTGGCTGCTAAGCGCGACCAACTGACCTTTTGCGGACAGTGTAGATCAAGATCAGACTGCACAGAACGTGCAGTCTGATCTTGGATCTACACTGTCCGATAGGGAGATATCTTTCCTCCAAAAATACCTTTGAAATAGGAAAATTTGAGTTCTTACTATCGTCTCGAAAGTTTTACTTCACTTATTCACAGAATAAGGGTTAATAGAAGTATGTTCTTACCTTTTCATAATACATTAAACATTGATCTCCACCAGAAAAGAAAAAAACGTAGACTAGTCCGAATTGAAAGCATTAGCAGATAACAATTTAGAATTGGATTAAATGAAAGAATTTGTGTTAAATAAATTGACGAACATTGTTGGCAAACAGTAGAAAATGGTAACCGTCATTTCCTACTGTTTTCCAACAATGTTCGTCAATTTATTTAACACAAATTCTTTCATTTTCTCATTTTCTCACAGTATTTCAAAAGGCTTCTTTCCCAGCTCCGTTAAAACTCAGGATCATGTGATAAGGAGTTAAAAATACCATGACAGGGGGTCAAAAAAATCGAAACAAAAAACGTTGTTTTTTATCTCCCCATAAAACTTGTCAATACTATCCATACATGTCGTACACGAAGGTCTGCTTTCATTCAAATATTTTGTCTGAACCCTTTCTGCGCCACTGACCAAAACAGGGGCTTTCCAGGCCGGTATGAATGTAGATGTACGTCAGACTGCGCGAACACTGTGTCACTGGTATACCAACAAAAAAAATCAAAACAGCAACAGAGACCGGCAAATATAAATTTCTGAACTATTGTACATGTATGTAGATTTAGAAATGTTGATTAATTGATTAATTGTTTGGTGTTTAACGCCGTTTTCAATATCATTTCAGTTACATCGAGGCGGCCAGTGCATCTATCCGTGCTTTTCTAGAGTTTCTTTTACCAGTATTTCGCACAATATTCTTTCCAAGCAACTGGCTGCTTTCCCACATAACCATTGTCGAAACAATGGGCAGCGGTGAGAGAGGCATGAATCCTTTCGCAATGACTATCATCAATCTTGGGAAGGAAGCTGGCCGAGCCGGGGATGGAACCAGCAACCCCCTGTTCTCAAGTCCTGTACGCTACCGACTGAGCTACCGGGGCTCGGCAGATTTAGCAGTGTAATTCATCGATGTTTTTCTAAAGCTTTAACAATTAATTTCTACCAAAAAACATATGATTTAACTCTTACCTAGTAACACACTTTATTTCATTCTTTTCGGTAGTTAATCGAGAAATAATGGTGAATTATGGTTTGGTATTTCATGGACACGACAGTGAAAAACAACGATTTCATATTTTATAACTCCTAATCAAAAACGGGTTAGCCATGATAAAAATAAAATGTTTGTTTTTTTTCGGCGTAAGATCGAAATTTATTTAATCGAGTGAACTTCATCGGTAATATTTTTATGAGTGGCGCAGCCACGAGGGAAAATGTTACCACATGATGTTCACGAGATGAATTAAAATCCGATCTTTCACCGAAAAAAAAACAAACAAATATTCTATTTATTTCATGCTTCTATCCCCTGTTTTGGGGCACTTACATCAAAATCCAGTATAGTTGTTTTCGGTTATTTCCTGTGGTTGACTCCCTCCGCATAACAACGCATTACAATATTATGTCAAGCAAGAGAAATGTTGGACAAATTACGTCATATTTCCACCTGGTTGAATGGCGCGCGCTGTTTACCTGGGTAACTAGTGCGCAGGAACTACTGTTTCGGTCTTCAAGAGTTAGAAAATAAAACCTTTGAAAACTTTTTGGGAAAAGGTAACCAGTATTTCTCCTTTTATACCGCATCAAAGACAAAGCCCATCAATAAGTCTAGTTGTAATTTGTCG
This sequence comes from Hippopus hippopus, assembly GCA_946811185.2. Taxonomy (NCBI): domain Eukaryota; kingdom Metazoa; phylum Mollusca; class Bivalvia; order Cardiida; family Cardiidae; genus Hippopus; species Hippopus hippopus. The sequence continues at coordinate 50,292,497 of OX328104.1, read as the reverse complement.
TCAGTAAATGCTTTCAATGCCGACATGTCTAAAATGTCATATGCTGAAGGCTGAAATCAATGCTATAAAATTGTGAATAATTTTCCAGCTTTTGACAGCATTGAAAATATATGGGACAAACAACAGGGTAAGGTTTCACCTTCATCTTTTTTCCACTTTTTTTCCCTGTATATTTCATAAACGGGCTATTTTCTAACCATCCATTTTTTTTTTTTAAGTACATGTCATGTGTTCAAGTTTTGGCGGGTTTAAAGTCGGGCTGGACACTATTGAATTAAGGACCTGAACGCTTTGAATACTTTGACGGTGTATGTATGCGAACAATTATTTTTTTTTTAAGGCGATTTGACCTTATTCTTTTATTCTATTTTGATCTCTGAAAAAAAATATCTAAACCCCATCGCCTTACATATATTATGCAGTTTATATTGGGTGGTATCAGGTTGCTTTTTCTCTATATGATTGTTTTTGTTTGGTGTAACATTAATCCTTATGCTGCTAAGCGCCACTCACTGACCTTTTGCAGACAATGTAGATCAAGATCAGACTGCACAGAATGTGCAGTCTGATCTTGGATCTACATTGTCCGATAAGGAGATATTTTTCTCCAAAAGGCAAGTGTGTAATGACATTATTCCGGTTTTTACTATCTCCTTGAAAGTTTTATTTAACTTATTTAGTAGGATAAGGGTTTAAAAAAACAATAAAGAACTATCAACTGTCGGAGATGTTGCCCCCAATGCCTCCTTCGCAGTTATGAGATTACGCTTGATCAGTGGGAGTTTCAGATATCCGCACACACACACACAAAAAAAAACAACACACACACAAGATGATGCGGACACTAAAACGATGTAAAAACAAAAAGGAGAAATTGTTAATCGTGACCGCAGAAAAGACACTGTATCTACAAATTATAAAACGAAGATTCTTAACCCGTATGCTGCTAAATAACTAACATGAAACGTTCAAGCCGATAGTAAAAACCCAAATTTTGCTATTTCAAAGGTATTTTTGGGGGAAAAAGATATCTCTTTATAGGACAGTGTTGATCAAAAATCAGACTACACCTTTTGTGCAGACTGATTTTGATCTAAACTGTCCACAAACGGTCAGTGAGTCGCGCTTACTAACCTAAGGGTTAAGACGAGAGACCTTCTTTACATTCCGATAGCAAAAAGGATTATGTTTATCAGATGAAACAAAGTTACAAAAGTGCTTTGTTTAAAAGAATGATAATATTTAAGACGCTTAATCACTTCTGTAGTGCGACAATCTTTGAGTTCGACGTGTTTTAAGAGAGAACATGGAAACGGGAAAAAAAATGTTGATGTTGTGGAATTTAGCAGTGCTCATTTTAAGTTTCATAATTGTAATCGATGGATCGGACTTCAAAAATATTGAACTTAAAGGTTGCATGCTAAAGGTTCGTCTTTTTTTTTTTGTGTGTATGGCTTTAATTGACCCTTTTACCCTTTCAGCGCCATTGGCGAAAACATCGGGCTTTAGCAACCATCATAGATCAAGATCAAACAGCACAGAACGTGCATTCTGATCTTTTATGTGTGCTGTCCGCCTGTTTTGTTAGGCCTAATGTTTTCTCAGTTTCAATGGATGGTATTTTAAGCCGTCGGAATAGGTCAAGTTTATATTTTGCGCTGAAAGAGTTGATATACAATCTTGAGTTTAACTCTTGAACAAACGATCAGGGTCGTTAAAACTCGGCAATGGATTGTGTGGTAAACAGTCAAACGACTATGAGAAAGAAGTCCTCTGAACACATTGTTGGAAAATGTCAAAATACTGGTATCCAGCATTTTCTCCTTTACCCACTAAGTTTTTCACTCTTACAAAGGCAAGTCTAATAATTGGAGCTAAAAATTGATACGCGGTCTGCAAATATTTATAATATGGACAAGTCAGAAATTTGGTCGTCTGGTAAAGAGTTAATCAGCTCCTAACAATGTTGAGACCTACCTCTGCGCATTGTGTATGAGCCATGTTCTTGCAAAAGGACTTTGCATCTTCGTGAGTCATGATATCATGCAAGTCATTACAGCATTATGGGTCCATAAAATCGACTATGTCTAACAAACGCCTAACTCATGAGGTAGAATTGTCCTTTGACATACAGAAAAATTGACAAATAGTAAAAAGGCAAAATATTTCGACCCAGGTCAGCCAGCGCGGATGTGCAGGCTGACCTGTGTCGATACTTTTTGCAGATACATTAAGCCCCCCCCCCTTTTCACAGAGAATGGCTAATACATATTCTCCGGGAATTGTAATAAATCTACCATGTTTTATTTCTAATTCTTTGTAATGGCTGATGTATAGATAATCCAAAGGTATTCAAACGCAGATGACATTTTGACAATTGAATCGTCAACTGTGAAGGGGCTTAAAGCACGCGATGGGAGCACAAAATGCAAGGTATTTTTGTCAAAAGCACACGTTTACTGTTTAGTCTGATACACTGAATTGGTTACAAAGACTAACCGAAACAGTTAATGTCATAGAATTTAGTTTCATTTACATGGGTATTTAAAAAAATACATATACCCGTTGTACTCATTTACTTGCACACCTATGTTCAGTCTTACGGTTGTTTATTCATACGAGGAGATGTCAAAAAGCTATGAGCTTCACTTAGAAAAAGCAAGTTATTCAGATTTAAACTGTTTTAATTTTCAACATAGCCCCTTCCAACTCCACACACTTGTTCCATATTGTTTATCAGCCATTGATACACGACCTGTAGACGTATTACTCTCAGATGATAGCAATGTCTTTTTACTGTCAGCTGATTTCATAATAATAGGGGAAACCGGTATTCTTTACTTCTAAAATGCCTGTTGTACTGTTTATTTAATGAAGCAACTTGTCTTACATTTTATGTGTTTTTATTATACTGTGTATGTCAACAACGGCTAAAATTATCATCTGAGAGTAATATATATGTGCATACTGGTCCCTTAAGCAGCCTTCCACAGCAGTCAACTCAACATCACTGTCATCCTGACCTGGCGTCATCTTCTAAGCTCTTCCTGCCACGCTGGAATTCTCTCACCGAACACTTGATAGTTGCGGGGGGGGGGGGGGGGGGAGACTCCCCATGTACAGCAGTATAATCACTCTTCAATCTGTTTGGCAGACTGATTTTCAAGGACCAGAAACTTTATCACCTCTCTGCACTCAGTTTTGTCCATTTTGACAACTCGTTGGGGGTATGTCCGTTCAACAACTTGTTGTGACTAAATGATTATAGCCAGCAATATGATTCGACACTCAGTTAGTGGCTAACATGTTCGAAGATATCAGCAGGGCCCTTCTTCACCAACATTCCTGTGAACGTTCTCAGTCTTATTCTCGTATATTTTCTAAATTTGAAAATAACACAACTCCCGATAAGCTTGACCAAATGGTTTAGCCAATCAAAAGTTGTGTTACGTTCAGATTTAGAAAATCTTTGAGAATAAGACTAAGAATGTTTTTAAGAATGGTTGGTGAATACGGACCAGATATGGATCATTTTACTCTCTGAGTGAAATAAATGCCCGAGGCTCAAAGCTTTTTGATATCCCCTCGCATGCATCCCAAGACAAACAAACTGATTGGCTGAGAGGTACATGCATGTTTCTCACAAGTATTGCACAATGTAGATCCAAGACCAGACAGCACATTTGGGTAGATATACTTTGTCCGTGAACGGGAGTTTCTAAAAACACCCAGATATTTTATTTTCTGCGTTGTTGAGGCTGAATATCACGTGTATGACAAAGAAAAAAATGGCCGATGTAGATTTCCAGATCAAACTATACATTCTGCAGAGCCTGGTCTTGATCCTGTTCCACAAGGACTTATAATTTATCCTTTTTTTTTTTCATTCATTTTAGGAGGAAGGCATGCCTGAATCTCTACCCCTGACACATAAAAAAGTGGAAGGTTTGTAAAACATTGGTTGCTATTTAACAACTCTTCAAGGTTCCTCCTTGGCCCTGAGTTTAATGTCTGAGTCTCTACCCCTAATACATAAAAAAGTGAAAGGTTTGTTAAACATTGGTTGCTATTTAACAACTCTTCAAGGTTCCTCCGTGGCCCTGAGTTTAATGTCTGAGTCTCTACCCCTAATACATAAAAAAGTGGAAGGTTTGTAAAACATTGGTTGCTATTTAACAACTCTTCAAGGTTCCTCCGTGGCCCTGAGTTTAATGTCTGAGTCTCTACCCCTAATACATAAAAAAGTGAAAGGTTTATAAAACTTTGGTTGCTATTTAACAACTCTTCAAGGTTCCTCCGTGGCCCTGAGTTTAATGTCTGAGTCTCTACCCCTAATACATAAAAAAGTAAAAGGTTTGTTAAACATTGGTTGCTATTTAACAACTCTTCAAGGTTCCTCCGTGGCCCTGAGTTTAATGTCTGAGTCTCTACCCCTAATACATAAAAAAGTGGAAGGTTTGTAAAACATTGGTTGCTATTTAACAACTCTTCAAGGTTCCTCCGTGGCCATGAGTTTAATGTCAGAATCTCTACCCCTAATACATAAAAAAGTGGAAGGTTTGTAAAACATTGCTTGCTATTTAATAACTCTTCAAGGTTCCTCCGTGGCCCTGAGTTTAATGTCTGAGTCTCTACCCCTAATACATAAAAAAGTGAAAGGTTTGTTAAACATTAGTTGCTCTTTAACAACTCTTCAAGGTTCCTCCGTGGCCCTGAGTTTAATGTCTGAGTCTCTACCCCTAATACATAAAAAAAGTGAAAGGTTTGTAAAACATTGCTTGCTATTTAACAACTCTTCAAGGTCCCTCCGTGGCCCTGAGTTTAATGTCTGAGTCTCTACCCCTAATACATAAAAAAGTGGAAGGTTTGTAAAACATTGGTTGCTATTTAACAACTCTTCAAGGTTCCTCCGTGGCCCTGAGTTTAATGTCTGAGTCTCTACCCCTAATACATAAAAAAGTGAAAGGTTTGTTAAACTTTGGTTGCTATTTAACAACTCTTCAAGGTTCATCCGTGGCCCTGAGTTTAATGTCTGATTCTCTACCCCTAATACATAAAAAAGTGAAAGGTTTGTAAAACATTGCTTGCTATTTAACAACTCTTCAAGGTTCCTCCGTGGCCCTGAGTTTAATGTCTGAATCTCTACTCCTGACACATAAAAAAGTGGAAGGTTTGTAAAACATTGGTTGCTATTTCTCAACTCTTCAAAGTTCCTCCTTGGCCCTGAGTTTAATGTCTGAATCTCTACCACTAATACATAAAAAAGTGGAAGGTTTGTAAAACATTGCTTACTATTTAACAACTCTTCAAGGTTCCTCCGTGGCCCTCAGTTTAATGTCTGAGACTTTACCCCTAATACATCAAAAAGTGAAAGCTGTGTAAAACATTGGTTGCTATTTAACAACTCTTCAAGGTTCCTCCATGGCCCTGAGTTTAATGTCTGAATCTCTTCCCCTGACACATGAAAAAGTGGAAGGTTTGTAAAACTTTCGTTGCTATTTAACAACTCTTCAAGGTTCCTCCTTGGCCCTGAGTTTAATGTCAGAATCTCTACCCCTAAAACATAAAAAAGTGAAAGATTTGTAAAACTTTGGTTGCTATTTAACAACTCTTCAAGGTTCCTCCGTGGCCCTGAGTTTAATGTCAGAATCTCTACCCCTAATACATAAAAAAGTGAAAGGTTTTAAAAAACTTTGGTTGCTATTTAACAACTCTTCAAGGTTCCTCCTTGGCCCTGAGTTTAATGTCTGAGTCTCTACCCCTAATACATAAAAAAGTGAAAGGTTTGTTAAACATTGGTTGCTATTTAACAACTCTTCAAGGTTCCTCCGTGGCCCTGAGTTTAATGTCTGAGTCTCTACCCCTAATACATAAAAAAGTGGAAGGTTTGTAAAACATTGGTTGCTATTTAACAACTCTTCAAGCTTCCTCCGTGGCCCTGAGTTTAATGTCTGAGTCTCTACCCCTAATACATAAAAAAGTGAAAGGTTTATAAAACTTTGGTTGCTATTTAACAACTCTTCAAGGTTCCTCCGTGGCCCTGAGTTTAATGTCTGAGTCTCTACCCCTAATACATAAAAAAGTAAAAGGTTTGTTAAACATTGGTTGCTATTTAACAACTCTTCAAGGTTCCTCCGTGGCCCTGAGTTTAATGTCTGAGTCTCTACCCCTAATACATAAAAAAGTGGAAGGTTTGTAAAACATTGGTTGCTATTTAACAACTCTTCAAGGTTCCTCCGTGGCCCTGAGTTTAATGTCAGAATCTCTACCCCTAATACATAAAAAAGTGGAAGGTTTGTAAAACATTGCTTGCTATTTAACAACTCTTCAAGGTTCCTCCGTGGCCCTGAGTTTAATGTCTGAGTCTCTACCCCTATCCCATAAAAGAGTGAAAGGTTTGTTAAACATTGGTTGCTCTTTAACAACTCTTCAAGGTTCCTCCTTGGCCCTGAGTTTAATGTCTGAGTCTCTACCCCTAATACATAAAAAAGTGAAAGGTTTGTTAAACATTGGTTACTATTTCTCAACTCTTCAAGGTTCCTCCGTGGCCCTGAGTTTAATGTCTGAGTCTCTACCCCTAATACATAAAAAAGTGGAAGGTTTGTAAAACTTTGGTTGCTATTTAACAACTCTTCAAGGTTCCTCTGTGGCCCTGAGTTTAATGTCTGAATCTCTACCCCTAATACATAAAAAAGTGAAAGGTTTGTAAAACTTTGGTTGCTATTTAACAACTCTTCAAGGTTCCTCCGTGGCCTGAGTTTAATGCTTTCAGTGCCAAATGTATGTACAAGTCATGCTCTGTGAAAAGGGGGCTTAATGCATTTGCAAAAAGTATCGACCCATGTCAGCCTGCCCTGTCAGCACAGGCTGACATGGGTCGAAACTTTTATGCTGTTGGTAACTTTTGTGAGTGTCTAAGGGCCATTCTACCTCAGGATTCTGTCGGTTCTTAGAAAAAATAGAGTTAATAGATCAATAATAATCATGTGATGACGTTCTTGGTATAATGTGCGACGGAGATGCATTGAACTTCCATTTGCTATCAGCGCCAAATATTTTGCTCGACCCTTTTGAGAGCTAAAACAAACAAATGGACTGAAACTTATATTCACCATGTTATAGGCCTGACAAAAAAAGTGAACAGTATAGATCTAAGATCAGACCATACGTTCTGTGCAGTTCGATCTTGCTATATTCCGTGCCGACAACTCCTGCTTTCGGCTATGCCGCTGAAATGGTTAGCGCCATTGATTCGTAATGAAAGAAACTGACAGTACCTGTCAAAGGAAAGTGTCCTTGGACAAGGCTGTTCAAGGGACAAACGAGTACATTAGAAAGCCAAGAAACAATATGTGAACTATCGCCATGATATACTGAATTGTTGAAAGCGCTATACAGCAACATTAAAACAATTAATTTATACTTTTTTTTTTTTTTTCTTGACGTTCTCTAAAGTAAAATTTAGGTGGAAAGAAAGCAGCTGATTTTTACGAGAAAATAATTGTATTAGGTACTAAATCGAAAGAGACCTTTTTAGAAGCACATTTGTAATAGAACAGCTTTTTTGTAATAAAGTTTTCAAATTTATTGCAAAATATTGTTTTATTACAGTTTGCGTTTTTGCACAGGATTGTTGATCTAGCCATTTTTGGTATGTAAAAAACATACAGCCGTACCACATTGGCCAGAAGGCGAAGAAGACAACGCCTTCTGCAAGGACATAATGATCTGTCGATTAGGTTGATTTTCGTTTGTATATCGGCGCCAATGGTTTCCCCTACGGGTGACTCTCCAAGAAGGTTGTTACTTATATAACTGGGAATGGCGCAAGATACAGAACGAGACATCCTAAGTTACGCCTATTTCTTTATCGTGCTCTGTGTATAGCACAGTGAAACGGGACCTAGATTTTAAACGTGTTATCCTAAAGACTATACTCAGTTCCATAAATAAGTGTGCACTTAATTTTCTTTTATTTCTCGTCGCATGTTTTACTGAAGACCAACAAATTTGGTATCATACTTTAGTTCAGAGTCTGTAGAAAATGTCAGGCTAATCAGATTTTGACCAATAGAAAGTTTAAGTTAGGTTTTTGCAGTTTAAATGAAGGTGGTACTAAAACCAAAGTTGCAAAAGTACTCAAAGACTAAGGTAACATTAAAGTTAGGTTTTTCTTAAAGTTCTTGTAATTTTTCAATCAATATCTTGTATGGCAATTATTCGACGTCGCATAGACCTTACATAACGTAAAATCATTGCATCAGGAATGTTATTCCATTCTTGAACGAGAGCGGTGGCCAAAACCTAACTTTAATGTTACCTTAGTCTTTGAGTACTTTTGCAACTTTGATTTTAGTACCACCTTCATTTAAACTGCAAAAACCTAACTTAAACTTTCTGTTAGTCAAAATCTGATTAGCCTAGCATTTTCTACAGACTCTGAACTAAAGTATGATACCAAATTTGTTGGTCTTCAGTAAAACATGCGACGAGAAATAAAAGAAAATTAAGTGCACACTTATTTATGGAACTGAGTATATTTTTAACTTTTATTTACCTATTGTGTATTGCACTGCGAAACGGGACATAGAAATTTAACGTCTCATCCTAAAGACTATTTGTAATTTTTAGTTGCCAAGCCATGGGGATCCAGCCAACACCCACAATTATCCTTGCATTTGTCGATTGCAAATCTTGGGCTAATCTGGCTGACAAATGATCTGTCGATTGAATGAATTCCCCTGTATTCATCGTCACCACTGGTTGCCCTTTTTGACGACGCTTCCATAGGGCTGTCCGTTGTTGTGGAGGATAGTGCAAGATTACAGGACGAAACCTATCCTACGTTACGCCTAGCTCTTTAAAGTGCTAGACCAAGATTTCTAACATCTCATCCTAAAGACTATTTGTAATTTTTAGTATGGGGATCGAGCCCACGTCCTCAACCATCCTGAGACTTGTCGCTTTGAAGTTTCATGCCCTACTATTTGGGCTTTTCACTTTGACTAAGTCGAAGTGAAACATGGTTATGCACCTGTACGTTACGTGATCAGGTCTAAGTACCACATCCTAGCCAAGCTCTGTAAAAAATTTGGTTTAATGCACCTACAAAAAGTATCGACTTATGTCAGCCTGGACAGTCAACACAGGCTGACGTTAGTCGAAATTTTTTACAGTCGGTAAATTTTCTGCATGTCAAAAGACCATTCTGCCTCATAAACCTGCCGGTGGTTAGACAAAATGGATCCATTTCTTGCAAAGACTTGCATGGTATACTGGTATAATGCATTCCTAAGATGCGCTAATCCTCACCAAAGCGATGGTATTATTATCTATTTTTAGCTGTTCGTTTGTCGCAGAAGAACTTGGATGGAAATATCAGTATCGACGTTTGTGCGGGTGAGCATATGATGAAGATGACTCTTCCCTTACAAACAGGTATTACATCTTAATATTACATCTTAATATTCTTGTTTTGTGTTTTATATCGTTTCCCATGTGCATGCGTTTCAACTTAATTACTTAAGGCGACCAGTGCACCTATCCATACAAGCAAGGTGCCTCTTTAACTAACACTTCGCGCTCTTCCCTTTAAAAGCAGTTGGCGACTTTCACAAATGATGAAGCAGTTCAACGTAAGGCTATAAATAAACCAGTGTTGCAATGACCTTTATGACCTTTAAATGTACGAGTATTTTCTTGTATTATGGGCCGGTGACCTTGTTACTTTGAAAAAGTCATTATCATTGTTATTGTCATTGATAGTTGCCCCAGACTGTTAGACCCATTGATAGGACATTGATAGGAAATGATTTGTCTCGGACAGGGTAGATTGCACTGCTGGAAGGGGAGAAAATACTGGTAACTCGCGTTTTCTCCTTTTCTCACCGTGCTTTTAAGAGTCTTTTTCTTCTTCAGGATCGTTATAACTAGGTATTGTTTGGAAAAATGTTAAAGGGTGTAATTTTTTTATGTTAAGGTAACGTAAGAGCCGTTCTGCAATTAAAATAAACTCACTGTTACAACATTTTGTGGATTTTAACATGGTTATAAGTTAGGACGTAACTCATCTTCTATGTATAATGTTTGTCTTTACATGTATTCTTTTTTTTCCTTTTTTTTTTGTATCATGGGTCGGTGGCCTTATTACTGAAAATAAAGTCATTGTCATTGTCATATCGATGCTCGGAAAGAAATTGACAAAGCCGGGGTTCGAACACATAAACCCTCAATTACTATTTCTTGTGGATGAACAGTGATTAAATGTAAGTGACCTACTTTTTGCCCAACTTTACCAACTTTTGAACTTGTCAGAATAATCATCAGAACATACATTCTGATAATGTTTCATATTTATCAGACTAAATTTTTGACCTGTGACCTATTTTGACCCGATGTGACCCACTTTCGAACTCATTCGAATTCTTTCTAAGATTTGGCTCAGTAACCCACTTTTTTATCTGTTGTGACCCAATTTCAAACTTGTCTGAGATTTCAAAAACACAACCTTTCTGGCCTAGTTTCATAAGTATCAGGCTGAAGCTGTGGACTCTAGACTGCACACAATGTTTTTCTCAGGTTGGCCTAGTGACCAAACGTGACCTAATTTCAAACTTGTTCAAGATATCATCAAGATAAACATTCTGACCAAGTTTCATGAGTATCAGGCTGAAACGCGGCCTCTAGAGAAAAAAAAAGTTGCTCTCCGATTTGGCCAGTGACCTACTTTTTGACCGGACATGGCCCAATTTCAAACCTGTCCAAGACATCAAGACAAATATTCTGACCTAGTTTCATGAGTATCAGGCTGAAAATGTGGCCTCCAGATTACACACAGGGTTTTTCTTAGATTTAGCCCAGTGACCTACTTTTTGACCCGACAAGATCCAATTTCAAACTTGTCTTCGATATCACCAAAACAAACATTCTGTCCAAGTTTAATGAATATCAGGCTGCACATAAGGTATTTTTAAAATTTTTACCCTGTGACCTTCTTTTTGACCCGACATAACCCAGTTTAGCACCTGTCTGAGATATCATCAAGACAAACATTCTGACCAAGTTTCAAAGTATCTGTCCGAAAATTTGGCCTCTAAAAACACACAAGCTTTTTCTAATATGTAGCCTGATAATCTGGCTGGCAACACGCGAAAAGGGGCATTCGGACATTTGCGTAAAGTGTCGTCTCGGATCAGCCTGCGCAGTCCGCGCAGGCTAATCCGAGACGGCACTTTACGACTACACTAGATATTGTGCTACAGTAGACTTGCGCAAAACAGAAAATTACATAAAAACGGAAAGTGTCTTTCCGGATTAGCCTGCGCGAACTGCTCAGGCTGATCCGAGACGACACTTTACGCAAATGTCCGAATGCCCCTTTTCCTGTGTGAAAAGGTTTCATGAGTTTCAGGCTGAAAATGTGGCTTCAAGAGTGCACACAAGGTTTTTCCAAGATTTAGCCCGGTGACCTAATTTTTGACTCCAAATGACCCTTTTTCGAAATTGTCCGACATATTATCAGGACAAACATACTAACCAAGTTTCAAGAATATCAGGCTGAAAATGTGGCCTCTAGAGTGCACACAAGCTTTTTCTAAATCTTAGCCATGTGACCTACTTTTTGATCCGATATGACCCAATTTCGAACTTGTCCGAGATATTATCAAGACAAACATTCTGACCAAGTTTCATGAGTAACTGACTGAAAACGTGGCCTCTAGAGTACACACGAGGTAAACGTTGACGCCTGGACGACGCACGACAGACGACGCACGACGGACAACGGACAAAGCGCGATCACAAAAGCTCACCTTGAGCATTTCGTGCTCAGGTAAGCTAAAAATGACACCTCTTTGAAATGGTAACGAATACTCTTGTACACTTTGTACATGTAAGACATGTATTTGTTGTAGGTTTGAAAGCAGATGCTACATTATGCATGGAGCAACTTACAGGAACATCTGAATCCCGGGCTTGTTTTAGTTTATCTGCACTAAAAACAGCGAAGTCCAACTCTACAATTGTAAGTGTCGTAACTCTCTACCAGATGACAAAATTCTAGACTTTCCAAACTGAAAGCATTTGCAGAAGGTAAATTAGATTTAACTCAGTTGAAGGGTTTTGACTTTGAAGGGCTTGGAAACATTGTGGGAAAAGGTAAAAATGATGATATGCAGAATTTTCACCTTTTCCCACAATGTTTTCAAAAAGCTCTTTCATCAGGGTCGTTATAACACCGAATAGTTTGTTGAAGGGTTAAATCCTCTAACAATAAGGAATAACTTCTATTACATCTGAAGAAGACGTCTTTCGAAAACATTGTGGGCAAAAACAAAAAAAAAAAAAAATTTGTAGTAAGCAATAACTATATCGGCCAAAAGGCTTTTCCGCGTATAACGAAGCTCATCCGATGAATCAGTCCGTTACAATTGAGCTTCTTCCACTTATACCGTTGTCTTGGTGCATTAATGATAGTCATAGCGGGAAACTCAGTCATATCTCACTGCTGAACGTTAATTCAATAATGGTTTTGTGGGAAAGCAGCCAGTGACTTTTGAAGGAAACAGTGTGGAAAAACAGCTAAAAGAAACTCAAAAGGTGCACTGTCCGCCGCGATATAACTGAAATAATGTTGACAACGGAGTTAAAGATCATACAGTCAATCAATAACCAAAAGCCGTTTGTTTTATATAGACTTGTTGGTTCCGACAAAACGTAACAGAGACAACCATCGTAGTATTCTACGTGAGGACACGTTTAGATGCAAAGAAGAGGCTTCAGCATTATACGTACCATGGGAGTACTGAGTTACATAATAGAGGTGTGTGTGTTTGCTTGTTTGTTTGTTTGTTAAATTGTCTTTTTCACCGCTCTTGGCCGAACTGCTTATTTAACTGTATGATTTCATATTTATCGGGTGGCAAACTATTGCCTTTGTACTGTGACAGCGCTTGGACTAAGTACCTGTATTTACATATGGGCCATGCTCTGTGAAAAAGGGGGCTTAATGCGTCTCCGTGATGCATGACACCAAGCAAGTCATCACAGTATTATACATTCTTAAGTTCCATTTTCTATAACAATTTACTGAATCATGAGGTACACTGGTCCTTTGACAGGCAGATAATTGACCAAAAGCGAAACGTTTCGGCCCAGGTCAGCCTGAGCGGACTGCGCAGGCTGACCTGAATCGAAACTTTCTGCAAATGTACTAAGCTCCCGTTTCATAGAGCATGGTTCAGTTATACATGTAGATATTTTTCAGGTATGTGTATACCTTCTGTCTGTGATAAAATCGAGCCCTTGTATGCGGATATGTTCTACTGTGGCGGTCAAGCCCAGATGAAGACACCACGTAATGCCACCATTTGGGACATGACATTAACATGTGCGTTTTGTGAAGACCCGTTGGAGGAGGAAATACTGTTTAAAACCAATGAGGTAAAGTGGTTTTTGATTGAGTGATTGTATCAGAGTTTAACGCCGGTAATAACACGGTGGTCAGTGCACCTACACATGTGTTTCCTGGCTGTCTTACACCAGTACTGACACATCTTTCGATCCAAGTTACCACTTTTCTCACATGCATTCGAGGTAAGAGGCGAAATATCGCCGGGAAGACTATTTGCTTCAACCGGGTATCGAACTCGCAAGCAACAGGTGACGAGACGGATACATTAACCAATGAGCTACCCGGACGGGCGAGGTAAAGCGGTGATTCAAACTGACGTTTTTAAATCTTAAATACATACATCTACCAAAGACAACAAGAAGGGATGAAGGGGTAAGCGTTTTTAAAATAATTGATTGATCGATCGATCGATCGATCAATTGATTGACTGATTGATTCATTGATTAACTGATTAATTGAATGATAATAAATAAATGAATGAATGAATGAATGAATGAATGAATGAATGAATGAATGGTCGGTCGGTCGGTCAGTCGGTCGGTCGGTCGGTCGATCGATCGATCGATCGACTGATGGATTGATAGATTGATCTCTATTATGAGACGTTTACGTTGCTTGTTTTCATATTCTGCACCCAACGGTCTCAAGACTTACGTGAATTTTCCGGAAGAAAAGCTACAGCGCTACACCGACTTTCCGTTTAGTTGGTTTTATCTTATTGCAGCGAAGTGCAATTAATTTTTAGTGGCACACACTACGAAGGACAAGTTATCAAACGTTTCAATTCTTAAGCGCTTTTAGAAGTCATGCATTTATATGTCCAACTGACCGACTCACCGACCGACCGACTGACTGAGGATGATAATGTTTAAAACATACATTTTCTGTCATTATGTTACTTAAAAGCCCTTCTTTGCATAAGAATATAATTATATTTCAGCCTTTGTCAACATATCTTTTTTGTAATAAAATGCAAAATTGTTGTATTTTTAAATCGCTTAAAGCTGCGTTTAAGTACATTTCACTGCATTTTGTCAATTACATTTGATACAATACAATACATAACAGTACAATACAATGCTTTATTGAGTAATTTAGGCCTCCGGCCTACAATACATATTTTTTACACACCATATTATCATCATGTGGAGTGACGGAGAAAAGTAATAATATAATGATTTTTTTAATTGTCTAAAATGTCTTGTCTCAGGTTAAATGCAGACATTAAATACATGTATTAAGCCTTGCGAAATATGCATTCTTGATCCTTTGAAGACATTATACTACAGAAAGATTCAGACGTTCTGTTTTTTAACCATTTTGGTAGAAATATCATTTACGGATAATTCCATAAAGATTGCAATAAAGAAAAGAGAGTAACTCATCTTCAACAACCCGAATATTTGGTTAGTAAGACTCGATAGAACCTATTCACCAACCATTCTTAAGGGTGATTGGTGATACGGGCTCTGACTTTGCACTATTTTTCACGAAGAAAAAAACTCACACACACAAAAAAAAAATACCACAATAAATATTCAAGACCATATGACCGAATTAATACTTTGCGGCTCCACCGCCATCATTATCTAAGTAACTAAGTACTTTGCGTTTTTCAAATATACAAATGGATGCCATGTTACACAATGATGGCTAACTCGTGAAAACAAAATTTAAAGGAAAAATCATTAAAAAAGAAGAATATTCCAAAAGTATCCTTCGTGTAATTTTGTACATCTCTCGGTTTGAAAACCATCTTTTCGACCGAAATAACGAGTTTTCGTAAATATTTTCCCAAAAACTTTCAAACACAACCTGATCCTATCCGACTTAAAAGCAACACCAACTGAAGATGACTATTTATGTCTTTCAGTTAACAAAGTAAACGTGACTCAGAACCTAAAATTTATCTATGGAAGAATAGTTTTGACTCTGGAAGGATACAGAGACCATTTTGTGAGAAGGAAAAAAACCTGGTTACCAAATTGTTCTACTTTCCCAAATGTTTTTGAAAGCTTTCTTTCTGAAGGTTGTTAAATCTTTGTGATTAATTGGTCAGATTTAAAGCAGTGATTGACTTTTTATTTTTCTTTACTCTATTGTAGAATGATTCAACAAAAGCTACAATTGAGTTTGGAGGCAACCTTCAACACGTTAAATACAATTTAACTGTTTGGGTAAGCGCATCATACTTTGTCCAAGGCTGGTTAACCCTTATCCTGCTAAATAACTAAAATTAAATTTTCAGTTCGATATTAACAACCCAAATATTGCCATTTCAAAGTTATCTTTTGGGGAATAATATCTCCTTATCGGACAGTGTAGATCACAGATCAGACTGCACGTTCTGTGCAGTCTGATCTTGATCTACACTGTCCGCAGAAGGTCAGCGAGTCGCGCTTAGCAGCTAAAGGGTTAATAAGTTGTAAGTCTTTTATTAAAAGAGTTTAGCAGGGATGCCATTTTTCAGTCCTGCTATTCCCTGACGACCTATGGCTATATACCCGAAGACTGGTATCATTTGGGCGGCTTATGGTCGGCGTATGTCGAAGAACTAGCACTCTAAAGTAAATTAGGCAAGTGACTGTAACAAAATCGACAAAGTCGCGGAAAGGGTAAGTCTGTCATTGCCATGGCTGCATTTGACGATACTGGCTTTGAATTGATGGAGCATCCACCCTATTCGGCTGATCTCACTCCATCAGACTTTCATCCATTTCCAAAATTAAAAAAAGCCATTCCCGGCACCCACTTTCGGCCAGATGATGACGTCATGCAGTGGAGGACTTTCTGAACAATCAAGAAATGGACTTCTTTAAAAGTGGCATTGAGGCCCTTAAAAATAATGCAATATATCCGCGAAAAGTCAAACCGTACATATATGGCTCAAAGCTTATCAATCAGCCCTCGCATACAACAACAACAACAAATGGATAGACGTGTCCTATTGCCACAATGTTTTCAAAAGTGTTTTATCAAGGGTGTTAACACTCGAGTTTTTCAGGTGAAAGAGATAAGTATTTCTCTCTAATGTTACTTTTATTGGGTAATTATGTCAGATTGTTCGTTTCTTGGATTTCTGTAACCAGTTATTTCACCACAATTTTCTTCCACAGCTACTGGCTGCTTTTCCGCATAACTATCGTAGAAACAATACTCAGCGGTGAGAGATGTGAATTCTGTCGAAAAGTCAATCATGGATTATCGGAAAGAAATTGGCCAAGCTGGGGATTTGAGAAGACGATCGCCCCGTTTCAAGTTCTGTACGTTACCAACTGAGCTCGAACTTGTTTCAGAATTGATGTAAATAAGATACTGTTTTTAACTTTTTATCACACAATTCAAAGTTTAAACGACTCTGAGAAAGATGGCTTTTGGAAACATGATGGGAAAAGGAGAAAATGCTGGTAACCAGCATTTCCTCCTTTTCCTGTTATGTTTTCTACCTGTCCAAAGATATGGGGTTTTTTTTTTCCCATTTTTGATTCACATTTATTTGCCGTCTGTAAATGCTTTCAATTTGGCTGTCTGAAATTGTGTCGTTTTGTAGAGAGTTACACTTTAAAAGCTTCTGGAGATGGTGTTAAAAAACGCTAAAATGCTGAAAATTTTTACTTTTAGTTTTATATCAAGGACAAGTTTGGAGAAGATAAATTATGTGGATACGTTAAAACAGTCACCATTTTCTGCATAGGTATGTTTCGACATATTCTTTGTCTGTAAACCATCAACCCCTACCAAGACGACAAAATCTAAGATACCTGCTTGTCTGCTTATCTATAGCATGTGTAAACGATGAATGAAATGTTAAGTAACTGATGAGAGTTATCTCTGCAAGGCTAGTCAACATTGTGGAGGGAAAAAAAGAGTCAATGCAAGTTAACGACATTTTCTCTTTTTCGCACGATGGTTTCAAACCTTTCTGTCTCAGGGTCGTTTACGGGATTGAGCGATACAGGTTATGTATTGAACATTTTTCACCCCTATTGTACACATTTAATGGGAAATATTCTGATAGTTTGTGTCATAGTGTAACGTAACGGCCTGACACCCATCCAGGTACTGACCACACCTCCGATGCTTAACTTGCACAGAGAGACATACACCAAACCGCATCGCTGTAAAAGCTAGCTTATCCGCAAGTCAGGTTTTGAAGGGCTTATATATCTCACTTCTCTCCGTGACATTACTCTTCCCTTCGAGAAGTCTCGACCCGAGACTTATTAACATGTACAAATAGAACCAGGGGGATATAAAGGGGTAAGGCAACTCCAGTCCGGCAATTGTCATACTCCCACTTCTGACACCAAATGTAATGTGCAATTACCAGGTCAACTATTCAGGTACTAACCTAACACGCACTGCTTAACTATCACAGAGAGGAATACGCCAAATGGCATTGCTGTAAAACTAGCTAAACAGCAATCAGGTTTAAAGTGCTGGTATGTGTAACATCTCTCCATGACAATAGTATAAATTTCCTGTTTTTTATGCTTTGTCAGCCTCTGGTCTAGACAAACAACAGTAAAAATGTTTTTAAAACCTTTTTCTCTTTGCCAAACGACCCTGACGGAGAAGCCCTTTGGAAACATCGTGGGAAAAAGGAGAAAATGCTGCTAACCAGCATTTCCTCCTTTTCCCACACTGCTTTTCTACCCTCCCCCCCCATTAAACTTTTGAGTAACATGTCGACAAAATCTCAGATTCGGCCACTTTAGTGAACAAACCTAATGTGGCCACAAGGAAGGATAGAAAACGTTATAAAAAAGCCGAAACTGCCAATTACCAGCATTTTCTTCTTTTACCACAATGTTCTTAAACTTTCTTCCTTGGGGTCGTTAAAATACCGGCTTGTTTGGTGAAGAATTAAAGTTATTTACAGTCAGTATACAGTTACACATATTTCATGTTACTTGTAGTCGTGGGAAAACATCGAAAGATCACTAAAACCTTTAACTTTTTATCACACGAAAGATTTTTGACTGGTCCAGATTAGTAGCATTTGTAGACGATATAATTCATGTGACTTAAATAAAGAGGTTTGTTTGTGAAAGGTTAGAAAACTTTGTGAGAAATAGAGAACATGCAGGTTACCAGCAATTTCTCCTCGTCCCACATCCTTTTCAAAGACTTTCTTTCTCAGCGTCATTACAACTCTGAATTTTGAGATAAAGGGTTAAATCGCCATATTACTTAAATGAAAATTTGCGATCAACAGTAAAATTCCTAAATTTTTTCAAAGATCTTTTCAACCGAAAGAAAAAAATTCAAATAATACAATATGTCAAGCCGCACGTTTTGTACAGTCTGGTCTTAATCTACACTAAACAAAATTGTCTTAAGTCGTACTTTGAGCCCCAAGGGATAAGGTACCTTAATACCCCCGTCACACCAAACTCGTTCTCACTCCGTTCCGAAAATTGTTGCCAAACGGACTTAGACTGTGTTCGGACGGAGTGGACGTATTAGCAACCTTTTACGATCTGTTTACGAAGTTAATAGACGGGTTAGGACGGGAAGGCTGCTCCAGAACTTTGAACTTGATCAAAATTATTTGCCGTCCATCCCGTCCTCTAATTCGACGGAGTGACAACGTACTTCAAACGAGATGGACGTACTACAAACGGAACTGCCATACTTCGATCCTATTAAAGATGCTGTGCAGTCGGGCATCAACTGGCAGTGCGTTTGCATTTTACCGACCGAAATTGCACGTCCTATCCCGACCGCAGCCCGTTTTACGATTTTGTTGACCGGGCCAAGACTTTCTAAGAACAGGTTTGGTGAGGCAGGGGCCTCAGGCATTACTAAGCCAAAATTACAGAACTAGTTTGGTGTGACGGGGGCTTTAACGAATTTCAAACAACTCTATTCACACATGCCTTTTATCAAGGCCCCGTTCTCACATTGTTGGGCATCGTTCCAGAAGTATCTTGAACGCGTTGCACTCTGCCTTGAACGAATAGCTTATATTGGGCTAATGTTTATGGCGTCTCGTCCTTATCCCGTCTGCACTTCGTCTGTGTTAAGTGCAGTTTGGGTAAGTGTTCCATTTGTCTCTTGATGACAGCTTATTTAACAATTTTGTTAAGACGTGGTAAAACGTCCTAAGATCTAGTTTGGTGTGAAGGGGGCTTTACCTAACCAGTCTTAAGTCGTACCAGTTCTAAACCCGGCCAGGGTCTGTATTCATCAACCATTTTTAAGACAAATCTTAGTCTTATTCCCAAGAACTTCCTAAGTTTGAAGATAACATAACTTCAGATTGGCTAAAACCAAATGATTTAGTCAATCAGAAGTTGTGTTACTTCCTAAATCCAAAATTAGACTAAGACTGTACTTGAGAATTGTTGGTGTATACTGACCCCGTATCAGTTTTTCTGCGGTCCTTGTACCCCAGATAACTCTTTCTCAGTACGTTCGGGAAAAAAAAAACTCGCCGAACGGGCTCAAACTGTGCGAAAACGAAGTAGACGTAATAGGAACGTTGTACTGTTCACGAACTTAATCGACGGACTCAGACGGGCTTGATCGGAAAGGGAGTGTCAGAATTTTGATTCTGCTCAAACATTTTCTGACGACCATCCAATTCTGCACATGGTTGTAGTAACAAGTACAAACAATATGGACACAGAACGAACGAATTTGCCGGTATTGCAGTTAATAGTTAGGACGAAAACCTGTGTCTTTCTTAGAAACTAATTTGTAGAAATCTGTTAGCATTTAAAAATTGATATAATAGGTTTCAAACAACTGGTCTCTTTTTCCACAATTGTTTCGTGTCATACCCTGTTTTCTTTTAAATTTGAGGGCACCCAGCATAATTAAAACTCACCGACCATGATCTAGTTTGCTTCTGATCTATAACTTGTTTCTTGAATTTTATCATTAAAAAAGTAATATGTAAAATTGCGACAGCAAAGTCCTTTTTACACTTGTTGAGACAATTTATAATAGTTTTTGTATATCTTAGATAATTTCTAAGAAAAACGTAAACAGCGATACCCATATATTTACAAAATGATCTTAATTGCCTTTGAAAAGCTGGTTACCAGAGAAAAGACGATATAAATCGTTGTATCGCCTTGGCAGTATAATGATTAAAAATAAAAACTCATGGCAAACAATGCAAAACTAAAGCATATAGCCTACAGCTGACATATAAAAACATTAATCTTTTTCACAATTTATACATTCTCCTGTTTCCTCTGTTCGTTTTTTGTCCAATTAAAGGCCCCGTTTCATCCATGTTAAATTGTAGGTGGCAGCACAAAGATTCCTTCAACGAAAAAGGCAAACAAGGCAAATACTGGGCAAAGCAGGGATAGTAACAACAAGACATGCGACACAAACTTCAGCCACTGTTCTTTTCTGGACTTTGTTCTATTTGGTGGCAGTGTATCAGCTGTAATCATTGTGATAATATGTTTTGTTGCATTTATCTGTGAGTAATTTACATAATTATTATCTCTGTTTTATTTTAAATACTTACATTATATACACTAACGTGTAATCAGATATGATTTACTCCACAAAACGAAACAATTTTAGTGCTGTCTAAATTATGAAAGGCCTCAATGTCCTGAAAAGCAGATTTGTGGAACAAGATTAAGCTATGATAATGTTATGGTGTAATGAAAGATGAAATTTCTATTACAAGTAATGCATGTACAGGGTGTACCATAATCTGACACTACTTTAAAATATAGTGACTTAATGACAAAGAATACCCTTGTCATATGCGATCAAAAAAGAAGCATATACAATAGCGATTTTAATGGCGTGAATTAATTTATTAAATTCCAGTATTCATACACCTGTGTAACGTCAGAAATTATAGTATGTATTCTAGGTGACGCCCCTTCCTTGAAATTTTACGTGTCCAAG
This sequence comes from Hippopus hippopus, assembly GCA_946811185.2. Taxonomy (NCBI): domain Eukaryota; kingdom Metazoa; phylum Mollusca; class Bivalvia; order Cardiida; family Cardiidae; genus Hippopus; species Hippopus hippopus. The sequence continues at coordinate 50,271,199 of OX328104.1, read as the reverse complement.
CGCCCTTTGAAGTTCCTGATCACAGATCATATGTGTGTGCTCCATTTCCTCTTGTTTCCCGTCGAATACTTTTTTTCAGCTCTTGACTTTTTCTCCACAGTTGCGAAGCGAAAAAGGATTGCACGGACTCTTCGCTCAGCTTGTTCTGGAGAAACAGGTATGGCCACAAATTTTCTTTTTTCATTGTTTTTCAGTTTCACAAATTATTAATATTATTATTTGTAGATGTCCCTACCTTTGTTAACCCTTACCAGATACCAAAGTTTTGGACCTTTCCAAATTCAAAGCATCTGCAGACAAATTTTAAAGAGTTAAAAATGAACTTCAGTGTTTTGATATGGTAGAAAAAACATTGTGGGAAATGGAGAAAATGCTGGTTACCAGCATTTTCTCCTTTTCCCACAATGTTTCAAAAGGTCGTAAAAACCAGGGATTGTTTGGGAAAGGGCTAACCCTTACCTGATACCAAAGTTTTGGACCTTTCTAAACTCAAAGCCTTTGCAGACTACAAATTGAATGTTGCTCAAACGTTAAAGTTGAAAGGGTAGAAAACAATTTTTGAAAAGGAGAAAATGCTGGTTACCAGAATAGGTAATCAATCTATATTTACACAGCTGACTAAATTCTGAACCATTCTACAACACCCATTTCAAGTTTAAATAGCGTCTTTTATTCTTTGGTTGTGAGGATGTATATTTAATGCTGCAACATGTTTAATGGTTTCAAACTAGTCCCCTACAAAGCATTTGTATTGTCCTCAGATCATAACAATGTCTTTTTCCGGTCGGCTGATTTCGTAATGATAGGGGAAACCGGTATTCTTTTCTTCTAAGATGCCCATTGTATATTGTTTATGTAATGAAGAAATGCGTTTAACCTGTCTTAGCTGTTATGTGTTTGTTATGTAATTTTGTGTATGTCAACAAAGGCTAAAATTATCATCTGAAAGTAGTATATTTTCCCTGTAAAAATCACCCATTTTATTATTAGCCACATGGCCACACTATTAGCGGTTAAATACAAGAAAAGCCTGCCTTTCTGAACCATGGATTAAAAAACAGAGAAGGCATGCTTTTGTTTACAGAAAGGACAGCTGGGAAATCAAATGATAAAACTGCCTTCATCGGGAATTAATCTGATAAGAAGTTCGAGTGGCCAACAGACACACGAACTTTATTTCCAAATATAGACATTTAATAGGCGGATTTTTTGCAAGGGTTTTTTACCATTTCCTTGGAGAGATAGCATATTTTTAGCTACAATTAAGCTGTCGTCTGCAGATACCTTTGATTTTGTCTAGTCAAGAATTCTGTCGTTTGGTAAAGATTTATTTTTTTTCCGTCTGAAATACATTTTTAATCGGAGTTTAAAATCAATTAGCCGACCATTTAAATCTAATGACGTAATTCCAAGAACGTGCAGTCTGATCTTGTTCTGCACCGTCCGTAAAAGCCACCGAAAGTCCCCCGTAGCAGTAAAATAACTACAGGTACTAGTAATTTGCTATTTATGAGGTATGGGTTTATCATGTAACCTCCCTTGTTTTCATTGGAATAAAGAAATTAAGAATTCCATCTCACACAATTGAGATTGGATTTTGTCACAATAATGGCCTGAAACACGCGAAAAGGGGCATTCGGACATTTGCGTAAAGTGTCGTCTCGGATGAGCCTGCGCAGTCCGCGCAGGCTAATCCGAGACGGCACTTTACGATTACATTAGATTTTGTCCCACCCATGCGCAAAACAGAAAATTACATAAAAACGGATACTGTCGTTTCGGATTAGTCTGCGCAGAGTGCGCAAGCTCATCCGAGACGACACTTTACACAAATGTCCGAATGCCTCTTTTCGCGTGTTGCAGGCCATTTAGGAGTATTATGTGACGTTACATCTGTTAGTACATCAATTTTGTGCATGCCCGTTACTTCCAAATAGATCTACAACCTCACATTTTTCCGTCCATTCAGCTGTAAGATTGATGATTGAGATTTAGCTAAAGTTTGAATCTATGACTCTTAGATTCAAGATCACGTAATTATATTAGATCTATACTTTTTTTAAAGCCCGACCGTAAAATCAAACCTGTCTGTCGGTCTCATTCATAAAATTCGTATGTAGGTTTCTAACGATTTTTCAAGTTGTTCATGAAACACATTCATGTGATAAAAATATTCTAACATTAGTTGGCGTTTGAGATATAGAGGATTTTTTTTTTTTCGGTGAAAGATCGACTTTTATTTCATGGAGCAAGCTTCATCGGTAATATTTTTACGATGGGCGCAGCAACTCGTTAAATATTTCACCCAATGAAATAAATTTTGATCTTTCACCGAAAAACAAATACTCTATTTATTTCATGCTTCTAACCCCCGTTTTGATGGGACTTTCATCAAAATAACAGTATAGGTAGTTTGAAGTTCATAGGGACCCCATGAATTTTGAAATATTTTAAAAAATCCTGTATCAATATTTATGAAGTTTTTCAAAGTCTTTTAAAATGACCCTACCAGCTCTCATAGTTAAAATTAGATTTTTTCTTCCGCAAGAAAGAGCATTTTGCACATTTCAATAGTGTTATTTTTTTTGTTCTGAATCTTAACTTCCTGCGACGGTTTCGCACAGTGACCAGAACAGCAAACATAACTGGACAAGTGCATGACTTCAGTACCTCACTTGAGTTAAATATGAGGCCCTGAAATTGTTTTTGTTCAAATAATATAGTTCTATACCTTAACCTTGATATCGCTTTCATACAAATCTTCTAAGTCTAAAATGATTTGTCCAATGTTCTCTTCATATCGTGTATCTCCAATATTTAGTCTCAATTTTATTTTCGGCATGGTTTCATGTTTTATACTATTTCTGTTGAGATATGTGTTCGAAACCACCTGGCACTTAGACTCGAAAGTCTTTCATGTTTTCTTTTGAATTGTTTTTTGCAATGATTTTTTTCAGTTCACTCAAAATTAGATCAATTGTGTTTTGGACACAGTTGTAGGGTGGTAATCTTAAAGACAACGTGTCCCTTTTATCGTTAAAATTCATCTACAACAATACTTTGTAGTTTTTTTGGTAGAACTTCACAAATTCATACATTTCACTCACCCTTCTTCATTTTATTGTTGTATGCTATACCACATGATGTGAGCCAGACTTTTACTTGGTTTCAGGAAAACATCTATGGTTGGGCGTTGAAAAGAAATCGTTAAAATAAAATCCGAAATTAAAAAAAAAAAGGAAAAACGAGATAAGGACCTCAAAAGTTGAATTTTTTGCCGTTCAAACAGTAGACGACCACAGTTACTGTACTTGCATGAGAATTGTTTTCATAAACAGGTAAACCCTAAACTCGAAATAGCCTCTTAACCCTCCCACCGTTTTTAAGCTGTTTTGTTCATACATTTTAACTTTGCATTGAATGCACAAGTCAAACTAAGTTATCAAAACTTCTGAAAATTCCATCCACTGTTGGTAAAGGTAATATCAATGACTATGCAAATCTTCAGAACAGTAGCTAAAGCATTTTTTAAGATATTCCAACCTATGAACCTCAAACTACCTATACACATGGTTCTTTTCGGTAATTCTCCGCGGCGTACCTCCCCCCACATAACGATGCATTACAATGAATAGTACGTGAAGCGCGAGTAATGTAGGGTAAATGCTGGTAAATAACGTCATATTTCCGTCTGCTTTAATGGCACGCATTGTTTATCCGGGTCTATTGTTTGAACAGAAAAAACTTCCATTTTTGAGGCCCTTATCTCATTTTTTTATTTGGGTTCTATTTTAACGATTCAGTATCGAAGACTTTCACGCACTTCTTTACACTTTTTTCTTTTCAACGCCCAACCATAGATGTTTTCCTGAAACCAAGTCAAACTCTGGCTCACATCATGTGGTGTAGCAAACAATAAAATGAAGAAAGGTGAATTGTTTGAAGTGGTTAAGTTCCATAAACAAGCTCCAATGTATCGTTGTAGATGAATTTTTACGCTGAAAGGGACACAGTGTATTTAAAATTACCACCCTATGATTGTGACCAAAATACAATTGAGCTAATTTTTGGCGAACAGAAAAAAATCATAGCGAAAAACAATTCAAAACAAACCATGAAAGACCTTCGAGTCTAAATGTCAGGTGGTTTCGAAAACGTCTCAACAGAATTTGTATAAAACATGAAGCCATACCGAAAATAAAATTGAGACCAGATATTCGAGAATAGACACGATGTTTAAGAGAACACTGGACCAATCATTGTAGATTTCGAAGATTTGTATGAAAGTGACGAAAGCGGCATCTAAGGTCAGGTATGGAACCATATTATTTGAACAAAAACAAGTTCAGGGCCTCATATTTAATTAAAGTAAGGTACTGAAGTCATGCACTTGTCCAGTTAATTTTGGCTGTTCTGATCACTATGCAAGACAGTCGGAGAAAGTTAAGCTTAAGAACAAACATTTTACACTACTGGAATAAGAAAAATGCCCTTTCTTGAGGAAGAAAAATTCTAATTTTCACTATGAGAGTTGGTAGGGTCATGTTAAAAGACTTTGCAAAGTTTCGTAAAAATTGATACAGGATTTTTCAAGATACTTCAAAATTCAGGGGGTCCCTATGAACTTCAAACCACCTACGACTAGTGCGCGGGAACCACTGTTTCCGCCTTCAAATGAAGAGTTCGCCTCCGATTGAAGAGTTACGGAAAATTTTACGGAAAATTTCACCTCTCGTAACCATGAATGATCAAACCTTATATAATTCACCATGAGTTCCCGATAAACTACCGAAAAGCATGAAATAAAAAAAAAATTGTATTAAACTCGACAAGAAAGAATATTAAATATGTCCCCAAAGACTCTTTTAATAACATTTTTCCTACACTCTTTCAAAAAAAAAAAACATGTCTCAAACGCCATGTCAAATCCTATACAAACCTTACTCTCTGAAAAGGGCTATTAATGCATCTGCAAAAAGAGTCACAGGCTAACCTGGCTCGAAACTTTTACTATTTGTCAGTTTTCTGCATTTCAAAGGATCAGTCTCATGATTCAGTTGCTTATTATACAATGGTATACAATGAGATGTATACAATGTCGGTATACAATGGAGATGCATTAAACCCTATTTTGCCAAAGTGCCGCTCAGAAATATCAACGGAGTTGTAACATGTATGCTGATTATCTCCATTGCAGAGACCGTCTCGAATGGTGGGGAGCATATTCCGAGTAAGTATTTCTATTTCGTTATGTTTTAACGCCGTTTTCAAATATTTCTATTTCGTTATGTTTTAACGCCGTTTTCAAAATTATTTCAGTAATAATCAAGCACCGCAAGCGGGAATAGAACAATGAATATTTTTGGTTTTTTTTATCCAACGACTTAGCCATTGAGTCACATAGGACACCTATAACAACGAAGACAACTGTTTTGAACCTGTACCATACTCGTTTTTAAAAACTCAAAGACCTTTCGAACGATTGTGGAGGAGAATGTTCTGGTAGCCAGTATTCTCTACTTTTTCAACAATGTGTTCAGTTTTCTTTTGCACAGACAAGTTTCATTATTTAACCATCTACCTCACAATCCGGTCTTTTAGCGACCCTGAAGAAGAAGGCTTTTGAAAACATTGTGGGAAAAGGAAAAATGCTGGCAACCAGCACTTCTCCATTTCTCAGAATGTTTTCTTTCTTCATTTTTTTTTCCTAAAGCGAATTCAGCCATTTTAATTCAGTTCATGTAGGAAGTACACAAACGATAGAGCGACCTGGCAACTTTTGTTCTACCTTCAAAATTTTTTTCTGCCTGTGATTAACACTTGGACCGACCGTACAGTAACAGATTGTCACAGTCACAATAATGTCCATACTTTTACATATACTGACCCACACTTCCAACGCAAAATTAAGTTTGACTTATTATCTTTCATTTATTATTCCATCCAATGTCACAAAATTTCAAAAATAGATAGAATGATCATTTTTGAAGAAGATAGCAAGACATCCTCCCTTCAAACTCGATAAGGCTAGTCAGCCTATGCCCCGGCGCGCTAGAGGGGTGTCTTCGAAAAACAAAACAATAGTACCAGTACTGGATATTACTGCAATCATGAATCTCCGACGCAAGAATCTTAGGTATCGGAGGATGACATTTAAGGGCATGTTATTCCACTCATGGATCAGAGCCTGCTGAAGCTGCACTCGTAAGAATTCTGGGCTGTATTTGGTAGCTACGAACACGTTCAACGAAGTCACGGCGCACTCTGATGCCTCGTTCCGTTAGCCTTCTAATTACTGTATGTGCATTTGTGGAACACCTGTGCTGTCCAATTGTTACAGCGGTGGTTTTACTCGCTAGGACCCGTCTGTTGTCATGGACTGGGGTTGTGACTCTGCCACTAATTCAGCATGACAAATCAGCAACTTGACCCTGACACGAACATTATAATCGTTGCGAAACTTAACGATGGATGGGGCAAGGGGTTGGGGAGTAAAGAACCATATCGTGCAATTTTGAACTGCTGTACATAATCAAAATCATTCATTTTGAATCATTATCTGTTCGGATGAGCCTCTGCCACCACCTGTGAACGGTAGATACTGATCAAAAAAATAAACGGGAAACAGCGGTAAATGACAACAACAGCCTTGGTCATTCCAACAGCAAGACCTCTGATTTCAATCGTTAATCTCGGACTTTTCAGGAAAGAACGTTTTGAAATATTTAACTCCACTACAGTCGGCTGTCGTGTGGCAAACTTTGCGTACACGCAAATGTTAAAAATTTTGCAAGTTGTGCATTCGCAACACAGAAATGAGACATTTTACACAGATACCAGTGTTCAGTCAAGCGTAACAAAATTGTGAATTGGCCGATATGCACAGTTAGAACATGCACATGAAAAGATTGGATAAAAATTCTTTTTTTTTTTCATATCCCGAAATTGAAATTATACTCAAAAATCATTTTGCGTTGGAAGTGTGGGTCAGTATATGATTTAAATCTAAACTCTCTTTAACTCCCGCATTGTTTACCTTTGGCCGCTAATTTGCGGTTTGGAAACAATGTAGGAACTGGATAAAATGCTGGTTACCAGCATTTTGTTTTTCATTCGTGTTTTCAAACGTCTTCCTCCTTTGAGTCGTTAAGAATGCGGTTGTTTGTTAAAGGGCTATGTGTTAAGTTATCTATGTTTTGTTTCAGTGTTTTTAAATAATCATACAAGGACGGACAGCCCCGTGTCAACACACTTTCCCAAACACGCCCACTTTCACAAAACGGATGAGCAATACGGGCTTCTCTTCCTCCCCCGCCCATTCGATTCTTTTACGCGAGATTGCATGGACAGCCTCCGTAGGATTCTGTCTTTAGACGGAAGAATTCCAAGCAGTTGCGTATTCGACAAATCCATCCAAAACGAAATCTTTGCCAACAAATTCCAATGGATAGATAAGATATTAGGTGACAGGCACAACATCGTAATTTTCCTATGTTTTACCTCACCATCAGTGCAGCATGAACAATCAATCGTGGAAGAGGTGATAAAAAGGTGTCAGCCTCCAGCTACCCCGCCCACGTGTCGAACATTTTTCGCTCACATGACGGACATTGCTGAAAACTTGGATGAAATTAGTTTTTTTGGTGGAAGGTTTAATCTTATGAACGAGAGAGAGTTTGAACGTTTCCTGGAGGCAGTGTTTATCTTTTATGGTTATAAGGCAGACAATGAACATGACAGGCAGAAGTTTAAACAAATTTTACATTGTGGTGTGTCCAAGCACTTCCTGAAGAAACTGCGTACACCATGTATAGTCAATTACTGTACAAATACAAGTCCTTATGCCTCTGAACAGAACAGTTTATGAAAAGATTGTGGGAAAAGGATCAATCGCTTGAATTAAGCAATTGCACATCTAGCCTTTTTTTTTTTAATTATTGGAAAAGGAGATATTGATTGTAATAGCGATTTACGTTTTTGCCCACAATTGTAATTCAAAAGGAGCATCTTCTTACATCTTTGACATCTTTTTCCTTTTTTTTTTGCCTTTTTGTAAATTTTGATATATATAAAGATCTTACATGTAATAGCATTAGAGATAAAAGTTTATCAAACGAGTCTAGAAAAATGTTATTAAGCGAACCTTTGGTGAGCTTACTAACATTTTTGTTGAGTTTAATTTTAACTCAAATGCCAACTCATGTTAGATCTTAAATATCAAATTTGACAAAAATGTATGTCAAATAATTTTATCACGTTACTGTCTCCCATGAGTTATAGAGTCCGTGACAAGACAAACTGGTCGTCTTTATTGACCTGTAATGTTTTGGTCATCTCTAGATCATGAAGCAACAATAACAGAATATCAGTATTTTTTTTTTTGTAGTTTGCATCCACTTATGTTTGTTTTATTTTTTTCCCTATATAAAAAGTTTTTAGTCTACTCTGTTTTTTTGGAACTAGCTTTAGTGGTTGAACTAATAGTCCGTGTACATTAATGACGTAACTTGCGTCATAATACATGGATCCATGGAAATCGATATTTGACCAATCAGGTCATCGCATCTATTTTACTCGATGTGCAGCCTTGTTGTTTGCTATTTCGGCTCCCAAACAAACGACTGTTAACGTTGGAGGGATGCGATAGTTATTATTTATTTTGTGTTTTAAACGTTTGAACTTAAAAAAAAATTAAAATATGTGCTTTGCGAACGTGTACCGCTGACGTGAGATCACGCAGAGGCTGTAGACAAGTTTGAATTATGATAATGACTGAAAATGGGACATATGCAGAGAGTTCTGATCAGCGCTACATTACACAATGGATTAACTATTGCTTTAGTTTTTTTCCCCTCTGAAAGATTTGGAAAGAGACAAAAATGTTTTAAAGTGGAAAACAAAGGTAAAAATAGTTCTATATGAAATACTAATCAAAATATATGTTTACTTGAATAGGTAACCTCTTTCAGTAACCTTTGCACGTCCAAAAAGTGGCATTTGTCATCAATGTTTCAGTTTGACGTTAATCTTAACCCTTGGTGCATGAAGAATATGCTAAATGTGTAGATATATATCCGATTGCAAATAACATGCAGTTTAATCTTGGATTAAAACTATCTGCTATCTACAATAAGCATATTGACATGTATTCCTCACTACATATTCTTCACTAAAAGTAGAATTCAGTTTTGAAATTAAGTCTAACTCTATTCTGTACCGGTGGAAGTTCAGCTAAAAAGGCAACTTATCTGAATTAAATAAACTTTTAACTTATTCGTATTAAAGTGGATTAGCACATCTGTCATTTGTGTGTTCAAAGGATGTGTCGGTAAACTGTTAGCTGATAAGTGTGTTTGGTTGCAAACCAGTTTGCCGATCTAATCAACTTGACCACCAGTTGTCTTCAGTATATCATAAGATAAACTACCGTCACCGATATTAACAAGTTTGTTAATTGACAGCACACTTAACACATTTTGAAATCATAAGACAACCCTTTTTCCCTTAATCTGAAATTGAATTTTTTCATAGTCAAGTCATAGTCAATTTTTTCACAAACTTACGCCACTCTGTAGAATCAGACAATCTATAATGTTTTCGAAATGCTTGTAATTCAGTGTTGTTTATTTTTGGTATGATGTTGAGACGACTTTACTAGCCTTACGATAACAATAAGTATCTTTAATTCTATTAAAATGTGGCAAAACAGTTTTGATGAGGTGTTTTATTCTTTTTTCATATTGAAGTTCAAAACTTTGCTAAAACAAGTAGATCTTTAACATTGTCCGTAGCCCCCGTAAATCACCCTTTTTGTACATATCTTTATGTAAATTAGTTCAAGCATCTTTAAATTTCTTACCGAGAATTCATCAACGCCAGAGACATAATTATGGCAGAAATATTTTTTTTTCGGACTTTTATTGAGAGAAACAGTCATGACAGCACGACTTAAGTAGCCTATTTGCTGTACTGTATATGTATTTACTGTGGTTGTTTGGGAGCCCTTGGCAACAGTAACCAAGGAAGTCGGTTTATCTTATCACCACGGATCCATGTATCGATTCATATGGATATTTGACTGATTGACTGACCAATATATTCAGTTCATACATGTGTTGGATCATCTTCAAAGCAAAGCTTTGTGTTGCTCATTTTTGTATATTTAAATCCATCTTTGCTATTATGTGAAATTGACTTTTTTTCTAACAAAACTTTTAGTAGCAATTAAAACTACTTCACAACAAACCATTTTCATTATTTCTTTCATCAAATGCTTGACCGTATTCAGAGAGTTTTTATAAATGACATTCTCTTATTCTAGATTTAGAAAGTAACACAATTCCTGATTAGCTTAACCATTTGGTATAATTATTCAGAATTTTTTTCACTTCGAAATTTAGAAAATTCTTGAGCAGTAGACTCTCTATGTAAATTTGAATGGTTGGTGAATTTTGTCCCTGGTTTTCTGATAAAAAAATCAGGCGCCTGTGATATAATCGCTATCCCTGAATTCGTTAAGACATGATAACTGTAAAAACGCTGGATCTTTCATTCAGATTTACCTCCCTTTCCATATGACAAACGATACAATATGAAACTGGCACTTCTCCGATTTAATTCTCAATGCGTTTCCACAACTTAAGATCCCTTTGCAGTCCAGTGTAGTTCAAGGTCAGATTGAACAATATAAACTATCTGTTCTTTGATTTACACTGTTCGCTTTGCTGAGACATTTTGATAAAAAATAACTTTGAAACTTGCACATACTTTAGTCTCATTTCCTAACAAAGTTCCTTCGATTTATCGGCGCTCTAGTAGTTTATCCCTAGAATATATTTGTTCAATATATCCTAAGAGAAAAAGCAGTCCCAAGGGCCATGGTGGCCCTGAATCGCTCACCTGAGCCTATATACCTTTGAGAACATAGTACAGTATGATCAATGTTTTTCTCTGATGTAACCTGATGGCCTAGCTGTTACTAAGCTGATCCAGTTTCAATATTGTCTACGATTTCAGGGAAAAAAACATTCTGATCCAAATTGATGAGCATCAGAGTGTTTATATAGTGAATAGAGATTTATCCTAGTGACCCACTTTCGTGAGTATTGAACAGAAATTGTGGCTGCTAGAGTGTACAAAAGGTTTTTCAAAGATTTGATCTGACGTACCCATTTTCGAACCCCTCCGAGATATTATTAAGATGAACATTCTGACCAAGTTTAATAAATATCGGACTGAAAATGTAGCCTCTAGAGTGTGCACAAGATAAAAGTTGAAAACCCACAACGGACGACAGGTGCAGCACGATCACAAAAGCTTACCTTGAGCACTTCGTGCTCAGGTCGGCTAAAAACAGAGGAAAGAAAAATATCCACAAGTAAACTCATATTTATTCAATTTTACTTTGAATGAGTCAATGACGTCTTAAGATACAACTTTTAGAGAATCTTTATCTTCAAAATCTGAAAACGAACTGCCAATGAAAAGTCCAATACACTGACACAAAAAGGCTGATAAATCATGAGAACATACAATAAAGGAACGCCATAACTGACAATATTAACACAAAAAAGCAACAAAACTAGAGTGGACAAACGGGTATGTGTTCAGCAAGGAATGTTTAAAGTTTATCAAAGACTTGTACATGTACTTGAAATTTTGAGACATCAGCATGACTTCGGGTATAGTTCCGTTTGTAGTTAAACACGAGAACCACTAGGTTTGCTTGCATCCTTCTTTTGTTGTGTGTCCAGTCCCACATCTTGAAGCAAAACTGTTGGATTCTTAACATCAGGCTTGGGCTGGCCCTCTTTGCCCTTCTGCTCAATTTTGCCAGGTTGAGTTTTTTTGCCGTCCGGTGATCCCACATTCTTGACAGTACCCTTGGCTTTCTGAACGTCTTTTGGGGAAAAAGAAATATCGGTACTAAGTTTTCTGGTCTCTTGTGGGACATTTTTGGATTCTTGGGAGGCTGCAGAAGACAGTTCTTTGGTTTTTTTGGTGTCTTGTACAGCGGTCTTACTATCTTGTGTTACTTTTCTGGATTCTGGCAGAGAACCCTTGTCTGATGGCACAGTAGATTTGATATCCTTAGGTGCTTGTGCTGTCCTAGGTCCATGTATTGTGCTTGTTCCATTTCTGTTTTTACGTCGATCTCTGCAGTCCTCCTGCAACACAAAAAAAAAATTGAAGAGACTTCCAAACATTAATTGTGTCCAAGATGTAGTGCTTTCCATTATTTTTATTACTCCAACGGATGGCTTATTAAAAGCATTACTACTACTTTTCCAGCAATGCTCTTTGCACTTGAAAATAAACATTCCATTCCTACATTTATTGCATTACCTTACACTAGTTTGTCTAGTTTGTTTAGTTAGTAATGGGCATCACTGTATCACAATGAGGCAATACTGTGTGCCTCAAGATAGGGCAGACAAGTGTGTTGGAAGTTTGTCGATTTTCTTGCTGGCGTCACAGAGACGAGCTCTAGGCATTTTAACATGAACAATGTGATTTGATCTAACTAAGGTATAGTGGAAAAATGTGAGGTACAGGCTGTGTCATAAGGCTTGGCTGTCTTATCAAGTAATGTGACTGGACCTGCATAACTTTAAAGCACCCATCATAATGAGCCTGCTTTTGTGAACAGTGTAGTTAAGATCAGACTGCACAGAATACTTGCAATATGGTGGTGAGGGTGGTGTTTAGACTTACTTTACCCAGGAAAAACTGGCATCTAATTACAGAATTCAAATGAAAAGCGATCTCAATTCGGTAGGGGCCAAAATATGCCCCCTTCCTCCTAACTGTTGGGGGCACCCCTCCTGCTTCTAATATGCATTTCTGGACATACCTTTTTACATCCCTCTGCAAGTGCCTCCTGCATTACATCTTCAAAGTCGCTCTCACTTGCACCTTCTGATGTCTCCACAGAATCTTCACCCGAGTCCATCTCTTGAGGCTATAATAGCAGAACGTCTTGAGCTATAAAATCGAAACTAGGCAACAAAATTGTTGACTGGTTCCATTTGAAAGCATCTGTAGATGACAAAATGTTGTTCAAATGATAGGATTTTTCTTTGAAAGGGAAGACATTGGTTACCAGCATTTTCTCCATTTCCCACAATGTTTTCTAAAGCTTTATTCTGAAGGGCTGTCAGAATTTGGGATTGTTTGGTAGAGATTTAACTCTTTATCAAATAACAAAATTTTAGACCTCTCCAAATTGAAAGCAATGGTAGGCAATAATTAAATGTGGCACAAAGGATAGGATTTTGTCAATGTCTGTAACAGGTAGAAAACTTTGTTGTTACCAGCATTTCTCCTTTTACCTCTATGTTTTCAAAAGACCTTCCTTTAAGGCTAGTTAAACTCTGAATGGCAGAGGTTTAAGAAGAGCACTCAATGCGGGTGCCATCCCTTGGCTGCAATTGCTTTTTGTGAAAATTTCAATTAATATCTTTACCAAACAATCCTGGGTTTTAACATCCCTGGGAAAAAAGCCTTTCAAAAACATTGTGAGAAAAGGAGAAAATGCTGGTAACCAGCATTTTCTCCATTTTCCACAATGTTTTCCGCCCTTTCAAAAACAAAATCAAGTCATTCTAGTAACATTTAACATTTTGTCTGCAAACGCTTTCAATTCAGGCAAGTCAAACATTTTTTGTTTTGTAAAGAGTTAAAAAAAGGGCCATCACTATGTCATAAGTATTTCAATGATTTTCAAAAGCTTAGGGGGTGGGGGAGGGGTCAGCTGGGTGTGTATACTAGTGTTCACATCACTTCACTTACCAAAAAGCAACTCCTTTATGTATTTTGTATTTATCACATAAAAACTCCCTCAGCAGTGTATTAAACCCATGACTTATTTTGATAATACACTAGTGTATTATCGTTTTTTGGGTCCTGGTTCTGATCAATTTTCAGTCATGTGCGCATGAAGCTTGAGAAACCAACCACAGTAAATGCCTGAATTAGTACTGCTACGCTGTTTCGCGGAAAAATGACGTCATTGTTGCTAAGGCGCATACATGGGTCAGTTTTTGATTTTCATGTTTAATAAAATGCAAGAAATGCAGCGAAAGCTTTTTAAGCTTTTTAAAAACATCAAAATTGCTGAATTAGTTGCACTTATCCCCTCTGACTGTTTCATTCTACTTTCGGTGTAAATGTCATGGAGCTATCTACTTGTGTTGAAACCAAACTATAACTGTAAACATGGACCCGTAAACTGTATATAGGCAAAAGGTGATGAGGCAGGATATTTTCTGCCTGTCATTCATTTTATGTGATAAATAGAATTTCACATTCATGTTTATGCATTATCATTTTTATTAAACTCATTGACTAAATTGTATTCGACGCTCGCCAAGGCTCGCATCATAAAATTTTAGTCAACTTGTTTGATAAAAATGGTAATACATAAACACTCATGTAAGATCCTCTATTTAATATTTTGAAAACTTGCAAATTTGACCACTTATTCACCAAGCATTCTAGATCACATATTTAGTTGAATCGAAAAAAACGATCACCATTTCCCTCGTGTGTAGTCTTCCACCAGATAATACCATGTTTTCATTAGGTTACTGGCTTTTTCTCACTATGTTATAATGTTTCCACAGCCGTCTTCCTTGGGCTCATAAAAACATGGTACAGTCTAGTAAAGGATTAACTCTTTACCATATGCCAGAATTTTAGGCTCACTCAAATTAAAAGCATTTGCAGACGACAAAATGAATATGACTCAAAACTTGAATTTAGTGGGAAGGGTAGGGAACACTGTAGGAAAAGGACAGAATGCCGATTACCACTAATTTTTTCAGAAGTTTTCTTATCCAGGGAGAGGGATATTAAAACTCAGGATTGTCTGATTAAAGATTAAGCTTACTTCATAGTCTGGATCTTCATTAGAGTCATAATTATCGAAGTCGAAATCCTTTATGTCATCATCATCAGACTCTGATGTCTCGTCTGTGAGTATCTCATCATGTGGACGCTTGCGTTCAGTGTTTCCAGGACTAAGAGGTTCATTTGCTATAATACATAAATTGTGGATTCATTCATGTCTGTTTTGAGACTTATCAGAAACATATTCAACTCTTTTACCATAAAAAAAGCCATTTATACTTAAACTTGTCAAAGTTTAAAGCATCTGCTGATGACAAATGAGACTCAAATAATGGGATCTGCCTTTGAGGGGGGAAGGGTAAAAGTCATTTTTCAGCAGTTATGGCAAAATTCCATAGCCAATAAAACTTTAGTTCCCTAGGACTAGCCATTTCAACGCTGATTATAGGGTAAATATCTAAAAATATTGGACAGTTCTAATCAAAGATTTTCTTTTTTATTAGTTCCACTGGCCAAAGGCCAGCAGGCTTATGTCATGGCCTGTTGTCTGTCGTGCGTCCGTGCGTCCGTCAGTCCGTCCGTCCGTCCGTGCGTGCGTCCGTCCGTCCGTGCGTTAACTTTTTTTTTAAACGTCTTCTTCTCTGAAACTACCCATCCCATTTTGATGAAACTTCACAGAAATGATCCTGCTATGGTCCTCTTCAGAATTTCTTGAAAGAATTTAATTCCTTCAAAAACTCTGGTTGCCATGGCAACAAAACTGAAAAATTTTGAAAATCTTTGAAAATCTTCTTGTCTGAAACCGTAAGGCCAAGGGCTACCAAATTTGGCATGTAGCTTTATCTAGTGGACCTCTACCAAGTTTCTTCAATTTATAGCCCTGGGGTCAAAATTAACCCCGCCCCGGGGGTTACAAGTTATACATGGGCTTATTTAGGGAGAACTTTAAAATTCCTCTTCTACCTAGCCATAGGGCCTAGAGCTACCAAATTTGGCATGTAGCTTTATCTAGTGGACCTCTGCCAAGATTGTTCAAATTATAGCCCTGGGGTCAAATTAGGCCCTGCCCGGGGGTAACAAGTTTTACATGGGCTTATATAACAAGTTTTACATGGGCTTATATAAGGAGAACTTTAAAATTCTTCTTTGACCTAGCCATGGGGCCTAGGGCGACCAAATTTGGCATGTAGCTTTATCTAGTGGACCTGTACCAAGGGTGTCCAAATTATAGCCGAGGGTCAAATTTGACTTCGCTCCGGGGGGTAACATGTTTTACATGGGCGGGCTTATATAGGAAAATCTTTCGCATCTAGCTATAAGGGCTAGGGCTATCAAATTTTGCATTTAGCTTTATCTAGGGGGTCTCTATCAAGGGTGCCCAAATTGAGAAAAATTTGAAAATCTTCTTGTTTATAACATTCAAGAACTGAATTATTTGGTATGGAGCTTTATATTGTGGACCTCCACCAGGATTCAAATAATTATAGCTTTGCGATCAAAATTGGCTTTGCCCATGGATCACAACTTTCTCGTAGGATTAGATAGAAAAATGTTTGCATGTCCTCGTGTTTGAAATCAATTTGCTGAATATTGTAATGTTTGGCTTGTAGTGTTTTTACTTAATAGCCAGTGGAGCGATACAGGGCCATCATGGCCCTCTTGTTTCTTTTATCAAGGGATAATAGTATATTGTAAGAAATTTCCAAAAGAAATCGCTAAACAAAATTAAAACTGGCTGCATAACTATAAGAAACAAGAGCTTCGCAGAGCAGCGTATATACGCCCGAAGGGGCTTGTCAGTGAAATGAGTTAAAATGAATGATGTACCGTAAAAGAACAAGACTCTAGATAGTTAGGGATCACATATGAGACCATGGAGGTATCTATTCTTGTGCACTGCACTTCTCCTCAATGTGATCTATGCACCTGTGAAGCATCATTTTTACACCTCTAATACTTTTAGAGTTATGCTCCTGACAAAATTTAAGTAAGAAAGAAAAGGGCAATAACTCCTAAACTATGGGGCCAAAAGTTATGGGTCTTGTACACTGAACTTCTCCACAATGTCATCTATCAACCTGTGAAGTTTCAGGCTTATATCTCATTTAGTTTTTAAGTTATGCACTAGACAAAATTTAAGTAAGAAAAATAACAAAGAGCAATAACTCCTTAATTATCCAATCAAGAGTTATGTTTCCTGTGTACTGCACTTTTCCTTGATGATATCTATCCACCTATGAAGTATCATGTTTACACCTCCAATAGTTTTTGCTCCTGACAAAATTTAAGTATAAAAAATAACAAAGGGTAATAACTCCTAAACTATGGGGCTGAAAGTTATGGATCCTGTACACTGCACTTTTCCTTAATGCCATCTATCAACCTGTGAAGTTTCATGTTTATACCTCATGTAGTTTTCAAGTTATACTCTGGACAAAATTAAAGTAAGAAAAAAATAAAGGGCAATAACTCCTAAATTATGCAATCATGAGTGATGGTACTTGTGCAATGCACATCTCCTTGATGAGATCTATCCACCTGTAAAGTATCATGTTTACACCTCTAATAGTTTTTGAGTTATGCTCCTGACAAAATTTAAGTATAAAAAATAACGAAGGGCAATAACTCTAAAACACCTGAAGAGATCCAAATTTAACAAGAGCGGCAAATTGTCGCAAGATACGCCCGTTCCACCGCCAGTTGTCGAGGGGGAATAAAAATCGTAAAGGGCAGGTAGAGGAAAATAGTACTGCAGCAGAAATCATGTAAGTTATTGAAATAGGCATGAATGTCTCCTCTAATGTTAAGGAAACATCCATATAAAGTTTCAGGTCATTCCAACATGAAAAGACAAAGTTATATTGCAGAGAAGCATGAAAAGCTGTAAAAAAAAAAAATAATGAATAGGGAATAATTCCAAAAGGGCATTAGGTAAGGTTATGGCTCCAGTGCATTGCACTTTTCATAAATGCAACAAACATGTTTACTGAGTCTCAAGTCAATTTGACTTGAGGTGACAAAGTTTGCTTCCGGACAAGCAAGAAATACTGTAAAAATGAAGATCAAAGTGGAATTACTCAAAATCCGCGCTAGGTAGAGTTATTGTTCTTGCGCACTGTACTCCGTAATATTGCAACAAACATGCATACCAAGTTTGAAGTCGTTCTGACTTGAGATGACAAAGTTATATTCCTGACAGGCACTAAATGCTGTAAAAATGATGATCAAAGGGAAATAACTCAAAGACAGCACAAGGTAGAGTTACAATTCTTGCGCACTGCACTTCCAAATATTGCAACAAATAAGCATGCAATATTTCAAGTCATTCCTACTTTAGATGACAAAGTTATGCTCTGAACAAGCAAGAAATGCTATAAAAATGAAGATCTATGGGGCAATAACTCAAAATTTGTGCTAGGAAGAGTTATGGTTCTTGTGCACTGCACTCTGTAATTTTTCAACAATCATGCACACCAAATTTTAAGATGTTCAGACTAAAAATGACAAAGTTATATTCCGGACAAGCAGAAAATGCTGTAAAATGATGATCAAAGGGAAATAACTCAAAGACAGCACGAGGTAGAGTTATGGTTCTTTCGCACTGCATTTTGTATTATTGCAACAAACACAAATGCCAAGTTTCAAGTCAATCGGACTGGATATGACAAAGTTAAGCTCCGGACAAAGAACTGGACTGTAAAAATGAAGATCAAAGTGGAATTACTCAAAATCAGCACTAGGTAGAGTTATTTTTCTTGTGCACTGTACTCTGTAATATTGCAACAAACATGCATACAAAGTTTGAAGTTGTTCTGACTTGAGATGACAAAGTTATATTCTGGACAAGCACTAAATGCTGTAAAAATGACAATCAAAAGGAAATAACTCAAAGACAGCACAAGGTAGAGTTACAATTCTTGCGCACTGCATTTTCAAATATTGCAACAAATAAGCATACAATATTTCAAGTCATTCCTACTTAAGATGACAAAATTATGCTCAGAAATGCTATAAAAACAAGATGTCTGTTTGTAAAACAGTCATGCCCCCCCTACTGCCATATTGATACAGGAAGTGGCACAGTTCATAAACTGATATCAAAAGAATTGATTGGAAAATATCGATGTCATCTTTTTGATTTATAGCCCACTTCAATTTTTAAACATGATAATCTGTCAACAGTTCGCATAATTATACACACCGCTGTGTGTATACATACAAGATTGCAAACAGTCGCCAATACACAGACTGGGTTATCGATTTTCTTTTCGGCACACGCGTTCGACTTACGCTTTTTCCCAGTCGACTTCAATGCTTACTAGGTCCCCGATAACACGCGAATAAAATGTTGGAGCCACAAGTTGAGCCACATCTGATGATTTTTGAGACACTTTAATTTTTTTTGAGCAAATGGCTCAAGTGGCGAATGGCAGCGCGGGCCCTGAATCATCTGGTAGTCACTGTGACCTTGACCTTTCATGGATTAACCTTAAAATCGATAGGGATCATTTACACTCCAAGATGAATATCTGTACAGAATTTGAAGGACCTAGGTCAATTCTGTGTCTAGTTATCATCTGGACAAGGTTTGGTCTATATATCATTAAGTTGAACGCCACTGTGACCTTGACCTTTAATGGATTAATCTCAAAATCGATAGGGATCATTTACACTCCCAGATGAATATCTGTACAGAATTTGAAGAGCCTATGTCAATTCTGTGTCTAGTTATCATCTGGACAAGGTTTGGTCTATATATCATTAAGTTGAAGGCCACTGTGACCTTGACCTTTGATGGATTAATCTCAAAATCAATAGGGATCATCTGCACTCCATGACAAATGTCTGTGCCAAATTTGACGAACCTAGGTCAATTCTGTGTCTAGTTATCATCTGGACAAGGTTTGGTCTATATATCAACATGTTGACGGTCACTGTGACCTTGACCTTTGACTGATTGATCTCAAAATCAATAGGGATCATCTACACTCCGAGATGCATGTCTGCCAAATTTGACAAACCTAGGTCAATTCTGTGTCGTTATCATCACGACAAGGTTTGGTCTGTATATCAACATGTTGACGGTCACTGTGACCTTGACCTTTGACCGATTGACCTCAAAATCAATAAGGATCATTTACACTCCGAGATGCATGTCTGTGCCAAATTTGACGAACCTAGGTCAATTCTGTGTCTAGTTATCATCTGGACAAGGTTTGGTCTATATATCAACATGTTGACGGTCACTGTGACCTTGACCTTTGACAGATTGACCTCAAAATCAATAGGGATTATTTACACTCCAAGACAAATGTCTGTGCCAAATTTGACGAACCTAGGTCAATTCTGTGTCTAGTTATCATCCGGACAAGGTAAGGTCTACCGACGGACCGACGGACCTACCGACATTAGCAAAGAAATATACCCCCACTTCGTTGAAGGGGGCATAATGAAGATCTAAGGGGGAATAACTCAAAATTCGTGCTAGAAAGAGTTATGGTTCTTGTGCACTGCACTCCGTAATTTTTCAACAATCATGCATACCAAATTTTAAGATGTTCAGACTAAAAATGACAAAGTTATATTCCAGTCAAGCAGAAAATGCTGTAAAAATGATGATCAAAGGGAAATAACTCAAAGACAGCACGAGGTAGAGTTATGGTTCTTTTGCACTGCACGCCATATTATTGCAACAAACACAAACGCCAAGTTTCAAGTCAATCGGACTGGAGATGACAAAGTTATGCTCCGGACAAGCAGAAAACGCTGTAAAAATGACATTTAAAAGGAAATAACTCAAAGACAGCACGAGGTAGAGTTATGGTTCTTTTGCATTGCACTCCGTATTATTGCAACAAACACAATTGCCACGTTTCAAGTCAATCTGACTGGAGATGACAAAGTTACGCTCCAGACAAAGAACTGGACGCCGCCCACTCGGATGCCTGCCTGCCCGGATGCCATGGGTGACCCCATAATACGTCCCATCTTCGACGGGCGTATAAAAAGTCACATGCACAACTACACATCATAGATATTCATTGTGGCAAGTATGAACTTATTCCAATGGAAATTGTAGGTGGAGTTGCGCACACAAGAAATTGCTAACGGACAGACGGACGGACGGACTGACAGACAGATGGACGGACGGTTGGACGGACAACCAGGGCCATTACATAATACGACCCTTCGGGCGTATAAAAATGAATATGAAAACAGACCATGATCTGTGATTGACTGATTGCATGGTGCTTTATTTCAGTTATAACGCAGGGGTGAACAGTGCACCTATCCATGCTTTCCTGGAGTTTCTTTTACCAGTACTCTACAAAATATTCTTTCCAAGTCAAAATAATAATCAGTGAGAGAGGAATGAATCTGTCGCAATTACTACCATCAATCCTGGTAAAGAAATTGGCCAAGCCAGGGATCAAACCTGAGACCTCCCGTTCTTGAGTTCTGTACGCTACCGACTGCACTACCCAGTCTCGGCCCATGCTCTGTGAAAAGGAGGTTTAATGCATCTGCAAAAGTAATGACTCATGTCAGCTTGTGCAGCTGGCATAGGCTGACATACAAGTACGGTGAAACCTTTTGAGAGCTATACATTTTCAGCATGAAAGAGGACAAATCTACATCATGATTAGGTCAGTTGTTAGACTAAATGGATTTTGACTTGCTAGGTGTATTGCATCATGGAGATGCATTAAACCTCTTTTAGCCACAGCATTGCCCAAATATTTCTGGAGATCCTTGATGGCACTGAATCAATAAAAGAAATCTTACATGAGCTACTGAATAGTATACCCAGTATACGAGAATTAGACCTAAATCCAAGAAGTCTCAGAGCAGAGTGCTTCATTCGGGTCCACATGTTCACTTGGAGTCGTTTCCTTGGAGATTTTATCTGTAACAAATGGACAAGTTAACCCTTAAAGAGCCTTTCACAACTATAGTTGCCTTTGTGGCCAGTGTACATCAAGATCAGGCTGCACAGAACGTGCAGCCTGATCTTTGATCTTCACTGTCCACTTTGATGAAACACTACGGGCAAAAATTATCTAGGTCTTATTCTAACCTGAAAAAAGTCCATAGGGTTTTAGTTGAGCCTTTAAAGGTTACTATGTAAATTTTCCTGTCAAAAGACAAAAACTACAGAAAATGAATCTCACCCCACATAATTATATATGGTCAATTAATACAGACAGGGCTTGCATCTAGATGATGACAAAACAAATGTTTTCACTGTAATCTAATAACATAATCTTAGAAAGATGATTACTCTGCACTGTTTAAAGTCTGTTTGTTTGGTGTAGTTGTGCTATATCAAGCAATTACTAATGTACCATGGGTATCTACGGTTTCTTTATCAACTTATGTGCACAACACTGTTTCTTAGCCACTGGCTGCTTTTTTAGATACAAAGTTGAATTTAATTGCAGCCATCAGAGAGATATAAATCTTATTGCAATAATTTTTCATCGATACTGTTGCAACAATTTTTCATCAATATTGTAAAGAGTTTTTGTTAAACAGAGATTTAACTCATCACCCCTGGTTCAACTACCTATATACTTTACCACTAAGTTATCTTGTTATCTGAGCTACCGAGCCCCGGTAGCTCAGTCAGTAGCCAACAGGACTTGAGATAATGGGGTCGCCAGCTTGGCCGATTTCTTTTTCCAGGATTGATGGTAGCCATTGCGACAGGATTCATTCCTCTCTCACCACTGACCATTGTATCGACAATGGTTATGTGGGAAAGCAGCCAGTGGCTTGGAAAGAATATTGTGTATAGTACTGGTAAAAGAAACTTCAGGAAAGCATGGACAGGTGCACTGGCTGCCGCGATATAACTGAAATGATTTTGAAAACGGCGTTAATACAGTACCACTCATTCAATCAGTATCTTGTTTATAATCTCTTCTTTAAAGATCCCTGCTATCAGATGGCATACTCCGACCTATAAAGGCTATGCAGTCCATTAAGGAAATAGCATTTTTCCTACTTTTGTCTTTTTTCTTTCATGATAATTTACTTGCTACTGGTATTTGCCGACTTAATTCAGTGATCATTCCTTTTCTAAGTTTGTTGAGATTATAAAAAGCTGACTGGCTCCCTTACCAACATAAAACACCCAGCTTATCCAGACATACACTAAAATATTTCACCTTGTTCAAACTTATACCAAACAGAGCATCTCATGTTGGTGCAAATGCTTGGCTTCAGTTGCTTGATTTTCAAAAAAAATTCAAAGTTGAAAAAGCGGCATAACTGTGTAAAAATACTTTGATGGTTACCTTTTAATAGTGAGCAACTTTTCAAAGTTTGAGGTAAATATCTTCATTGATGACAGAGATGTAAAATGTCTAAAAAGTTTTTGAAATTTGTCCAAGTTTTTGCATGATGCGGACGACAACAACAGAGCTATGACAATACCTTAACATTTTCTTTGAAAACAGCCGAGCTAAAAATTGACACAGCAGACAGATTTAAGATGGAACAATACCTTTTGTGCAGTAGTGCATTGATCTACTGATATACTTTCCAAAAAGCAACTACAACTGCAACACATATTTTAGGTGTAAACAGCTATATCTGTTTTTGTGACACAGGTTTTCTTGGGGTATCCACAATACAAACATTGATATTTAATGCAACAAGTACTTCAATTACTCAAAATACATACTGTTCTGTTTGCAACATGTCTTGATGCCTCCCCACCACCATGGCTTCTTTTTTCTGTTCTCTTATTTCCACCCAGGTACCATCTAATATACCTCAAAATAGAAACCTACAAAAACACGCATCAATTATACTAATTGATTCATTGAATGGTGTTTTACGCCACTTTCAACATTATTTCAGCCATATCATGGTGACAGCTCACATATTCATATTTTTCCTGGGTTTCACTAGTACCAGGCTAGGCTTCTGCAGTGTCTAGCCAAAGGACACTCCCATGAGAAACCCAATGGATCTAGTGAGTTTAAAACCAGGGGCCTCCTGGTCACAAGTCCTTCATTTTACCACTCAGCCACACAGAACCTCTCATTAATTATATACTATACTTTGGACTGACCAAAATTCCAATATGACTCATATAATGGAATTTTTTGAATGAGAAGAAAACATTGTGGTAAAAGGAAAAAATGCTGGTTAACAGCATTTCCCCTTTTCCCTCAATGTTTTAAAAAGCTTTCTTTCTCAGGGTCATTAAAAGTCCGGACTGTGTGGTACAAGGTTTAACTGAAAGGGAGATTCTGTTCAAGTAGAGGCAAAACATAAGGTCCAAAAACTATGGCCATTCTTGCAAGATCGGTCTTTAATCTGAGCTGATCTTAAAGAGAGATATGTGTGTATTATATAAAATTTGCACTACACTGTATTTATTTTTTCTGTTCTTTTCATATCTGCAAACCATTTGATACTTTGATTGGTTTTTTATGTTGCGTTTAACAGTGTTTCAGTTATAACTGCAGGCAACCCATGTAATTGTGTCCTTGGTTCCATCAGCACCTGGCTGGGATTTTTAATCACCCTGCCAAAGGGCAATCTAAGGTGTACATAGAGGATCAAATACTGGGCCTAACAAGTAAAACAGTAAAAATTCAATGGCATTACGACTCAGCAATGAAGGATTCATCTGGGTAAACTAAAATGTAAGGAAGAAAGGGCATAAGGAGGTTCACATAAAATAGCCTTATTTAATTCTATACAATTATGACAACATACATTTCAATACCAAATTGGTTAAATTGCTAGTAACACAATACTCACCAGCTTTTCTACTGGGTAGATAACACCAAGTTTGTACATCCGAGACTGTAAAGTGTCCTAAAAAAGAAAACATATTTCATTCAACACTTCACTAGATTACAAAATGTTACATTCATCCAAACTGAAAACATTTGCAGAAAAAAAATTGGACATGGCTCTTATTATAGAATATATCTTTGAAAGTATAGGAAACATTGTGGGAATGTTTTCATTAGTATTTCTTGTTAAAGTTGTTAAAACATGGGATTGTTTGGAAAGAGGTTAATCTCATTATCAAGTCAATTTCCTTTCCTTAAATATTTATTCTGTTGTGTTCTTAATACTTCTTAGAGGCATGTCTGCAACCTTTACAAGGAAGAAGTTCTTGACCTTTAAAAGCTCTACCTTTGAAGGGGCCTGTGTGATGATTTTTTCTAAAACACTAATAAATAGATATATACATATAACAACTAGATTATATTTCTTTGCCATCATATAAACTGTATGGTTATATCAAATAGAAAGATTCAAATTTTGGCGATTTTTGGTCCTCTCGCATTTACTGACTCTGTTTATTTTTATTACATCAGATATGACATTGTCATACTGATTTGAATATGAATCCTCACAATTGGCTTATGTTATTGATCACGTGACATTCTCACAAGTCTCTGCAAAACATTGGCCCAAAATCTAGATCTAATTTCATCAATAAATCATTTTTCGATTTTGTGAGATTATAAAAATCTGAATACCACCCTTTAAATGGATGGAATCTTTTTTTTTTTATCTAAAAGGCACATTCAGTATCCTTACAGTGCAGTACTACTGCAAACCTGACTGTGTGAATTAAATAGATTGTAATGTATTGAATAACATGAAATATTTCCATGTATCAAAGCTATCACTTCTCAAAATGTGTAGTCTTGTATTCAGTTGTCTTTTTAACTATTTGAATGTTGTTTTACTCTGCTAAGAATAGTAGAAATTTCAGCCATGTCACAGGTACACCTCACATGTTCATGTCTTGCCTGGGTCTCACAAGTACAAGGATAGGACTGTACAGTGCCTTGCCCCTGGACACTCTCACATAGCCGAGGCAATCAACGTTAATCAGCCCCAGGAAACTCTAATTACAAAGAAATTTTCAAAAGTCAGAGACTCCGCGATGGTCAGTGAGTGCATTCAACATCCCTAAAAACTGGTGAAGCATAAAAGCTCAGGCGGTAATGCACAGGGCCTTAACCCTTATCCTGCTAAATAACTAAAATGAAATTTTCAAGTTGATAGTAAAGACCCGAATATTGCTATTTCAAAGTTATGTTTTGGGGAATAATATCTCCTTATTGGACAGAGTGGATCAAAGATCAGACTGCATGTTCTGTGCAGTCTGATCTTGGTCTACACTGTCCGCAAAAGGTCAGTGAGTCACGTATAGGGGTTAAACCTATAAGTTGCTGTTTGATGTCCAGTGCAATGAGGTTATTGAAAAGAAATAATGATAGTTATTGCAAAAGAGTTTATTCATCTCTCACAGTTGTTTACCATTTTGATGATTTTCATGAGTCAAAGTAGCCAATGGCTTGAAAAGAATGGTGTGTGAACTGCTAACAAAAAGCTGCAGGAAAGGATTAATAGGTGCATGGGCTGCTGTGAC
This sequence comes from Hippopus hippopus, assembly GCA_946811185.2. Classification (NCBI taxonomy): domain Eukaryota; kingdom Metazoa; phylum Mollusca; class Bivalvia; order Cardiida; family Cardiidae; genus Hippopus; species Hippopus hippopus. The sequence goes on along the minus strand of OX328104.1, from coordinate 50,244,933 downwards.
ATAAATGAATATGGTGTTTAATGCCACTTTCAACATTTTTTCAGTCATATTAAGAGTGACAGCTTACATACTCATGTCTGTCCTGGGTTTCACCAGTATAAGGCTAGGGCTCTAAAGTGTCTTGAAGAAGGACACTGCCATGAACAAGAGGGCCATGATGACCCTAAAGTCGCTCACCTGAGTCTTTTGACCAAACATGACCCATTTTCAATCTCTTTTGAGATATCATGACAAACAATCTACTAAGCTTTCATAATTATTGGACTGAAAATTCGGCCTCTAGCATATACACAAGCTTTTTCTAGAATTTCTCTTAATGACCTACTTTTTAGCCAACCATAGCCAATTTTCCTATTGTAGATATTATCAAAACAAAGATCCTGACCACCTTTCATACATATTGGACAGAAAATGTGGCCTATAGAGCATACACAGGTTTTTTCTAAGATTTGAACTACTGACCTAGTTTTTGACCCAACATGACCGATTTTCCAAGTCATCTGAGATGTCATCAAGTAAAACATTCTGACCAACTTCCAAGAAATTTGGACTGAAACTGACTTCTAGAGCGTACACAAGGTATTTTTAAGATTTGACCCAGTGACCTAGTTTTTTGCCTGACATGACCTATTTTCAAACTTGTCCAAGATATAACCAAGACAAACATTCTGACCAAATTTCAAGAGTTTTGGACAAAAAATGTGGCCTCTAAAGCGTACACAACATTTTTCTAAGATATGACCTACTGACCTAGTTTTTTGCCCAACATGACCCATTTTCAAACTCGTCTGACATATCATCAAGACAAACATTCTGACCAAGTTTCATGAGTATCTGACTGAAAATGTGGCCTCTAGAGCGTACACAAGGTTTTTTTAAGATTTGACCTACTGACCTAGTTTTTGACCCGACATGACCCATTCTCAAACTCGACCGAGATATCATCAAGACAAACATTCTGACCAACTTTCAAGAGTTTTGCGCTGAAAATGTGGCCTCTAGAGTGTACACACGGTTTTTCTAAGATATGACCTAGTGACCTAGTTTTTTGCCCAACATGACCCATTTTCAAACTTGTCCGAGATACCATCAAGACAAACATTCTGACCAAGTGTCATGACTATCTGACTGAAAATGTGGCCTCTAGAGCGTACACACGGTTTTTCTAAGATTTGACCTAGTGACCTAGTTTTTGACCCGACATGACCCATTTTCGAACTCGTCTGAGATATCATCAAGACAAACATTCTGACCAAGTTTCATGAGTATCGGACTGAAAATGTGTCTCTAGAGTGTACACAAGTGTACACGACGGACACAGCACGATCACAAAAGCTCACCATGAGCACTTTGTGCTCAGGTGAGCTGAGAATCCAGTGCATCCAGTGAGATTTGAACCCAAGGCCTCCTGGTTGAGAGTCCTACACTTTACCACCAAGCAACGCAGGACCTAAACACAAATGAAATGATGCTTAAAACAGCATACAAAAGGGCCATGATGGCCCTGAAATCACTCACCTAAGTCATTTGACCAAACATGACCCATTTTCGATCTCTTTTAAGATATTATGACAAACATTCTACCAAGATTTCATGAGTTATTGACCCGAAATGACCCACTTGCAAACTGGTGCAAGACCAACATTCTGACCAAGTTTCATGAGTATTGCATTAAAAATGAGGCCTCTAGAAAGTAAAACAAGGTTTTCGAAGATCTGACCTAGTGACCTAGTTTTTGATCCAACATTATCCATTTTCGAACTCTTTCAAGATATTATCAAGACAAACATTCTGACCATCTTTTAAGAATTTTGGACTAAAAATGTGGCCTCTACAGCATACACAAGGTTTTTCTAAGATTTGGCCTAGTGACCTAGTTTTTGATCAGACATTACCTATTATCAAACACTTTTTAGATATCACTAAGACAAACACTCTGATCAAGTTTCATGAGTATTGGACTGAAAATGTGGCCTCTAGAGCGTACAAAAGGTTTTTCTAAGATTTGACCAAATGACCTAGTTTTTGACGCAACATTACCCATTATCAAACTCTTTTGAGAAATCACCAAAACAAACATTCAGACCAAGTTTAAAGAGTATCAGACTGAAAATGTGGCCTCTAGAGCATACACAAGGTTTTTCCAATTTTTGACCCAGTGACCTAGTTTTTGACCCCAAATGACCCAAATTTAAACTCATTCAAGGTCTCATTAAGACAAACATTCTGACCTAGTTTCAGGAGTATCAGACTGAAAATGTGTCCTCAGGAGCGTACACAAGGTTTTTCTAAGATTTGACCTAGTGACCTAGTTTTTGATCCCACATGACCCATTATCAAACTTGCCTGAGCTATTATCAAGACAAACATTCTGACCAAGTTTCAAGAGTTCTTGACAGAAAATGTGGTTTCTAGAGCGTACACAAGGTTTTTTTAAGATTTGACCTAGTGACCTAGTTTTTGACCCGACATGACCCATTTTCAAACTCATCTGAGATATCATCAAGACAAACATTCTGACCAACTTTCAGGAGTTTTGGATTGTAAATGTGGCCTTTACAGCATACACAAGATTTTTCTAAGATTTGACCTAATGACCTAGTTTTTGACCCCACATAACCTATTTCTGAACTCATCTGAGATATCATCCAAACAAACATTCTGACCAACTTTCAAGAGTTTTAGACTGAAAATGTAGCCTCCAGAGCTTACACAAGGTTTTCCTAAGATATGACCTACTGACCTAGTTTTTGACCCGACATAACCCATTTTCAAACTCGTCTGAGATATCATCAAGACAAACATTCTGACTAACTTCCAAGAGTGTTGGACTGAAAATGTGGCCTCTAGAGCGTACACAAGGTTTTTCTAAGATTTGACCTACTGACCTAGTTTTTGACCCAACATGACCCATTTTCAAACCCGTCCAAGATATCATCAAGGCACACATTCTGACCAACTTTCAGGAGTATTGGACAGAAAACGTGGCCTCTCGAGCGTACACACTGTTTTTCTAAGATTTGACCTAGTGACCTAGTTTTTGACCCGACATGACCCATTTTTTAACTCGTCCAAGATTTTTTTTGAGACAAACATTCTGACCAAGTTTCATGAGTGTCGGACTGAAAATGTGGCCTCTAGAGCGTACACAAGGTGAAAAGTTGACGACGCACGACGCATGACGGACACAGCACGATCACAATAGCTCCCCATGAGCACTTCGTGCTCAGGTGAGCTAAAAACACTTCAAAAGAAACAAACTACATAAGCAAGTGAGCTAACACAGACCTCTTCAGTTAAAGCAAAAAGGGCCGATTGCGGATGCTTTACTTTAGTTTTCACTTCTGGCTCATAAGCACCGCTGTCCTCTGAAGCATACACTTGTTCTGTAGTGACCTTGGAAAAAAGAAATTTATATTTAGAAATAATAAACAATTTAAAATGTCTACAATTTTAAGACAGTTGGGTAGGAATTATAAATCAGTTTGAATTTTTTCTTACCGACATCTGATTCTTTATCATACAACAACATTTTAGAATCATTCATATTGAAAACAAGCACAGATTACACCTGCATTGTAACTTTAATTATGAAATTTGTGTTTGAAAGGGTAGAAACATTCTAGAAAAAGAAGAAAATACTACTTATGCACATTTTTCTTTGCCCACAATATTTCCAGAAGGCTGATCTTGATCTACACTGTCCGCAAAAGGATGAAAACAAGGATAACTTGGTATACAGTTGATCCATGTACTATCTGACTTTTTACAAGAATATTCAATATGATATACCTTTGCAATATTTTTATCTGGATTTGAGGTTTGTTTGGTTTTATTCAGTCTTTTAAGAGTACTTGTTGATCTCTGTATGGCCCAGTCAAGTCCAGCTATCACAAGTCTGCCAGGTGGGGTACTCATCATAGAACGGACAATCTTGCGCACAGTTGAGTAGGCTGTGTCCTGTAGCTTCAGAAAGAAAGAGTTAACCCTTTACCAGACGACAAAATTTTAGCCTTGTCCAAATTGAAAGCGTTTGCAAAAGACAATTTCATTGTGGCTCAAATGGTGCCATTATTCTTTGACAGGGAATAAAACATTTTGAGAAAATGATGGTTACAGCATTTTCTCCTTTTCCCACAATGTTTTCAAAAGGCTTCTTTCTCAGGGGCGTTAAAAGTAGGCATTGTGCAGTAAAGAGATAAATAAGCTGTGTTGTCCAATTGGAGAAAGGAAGATAATAAAGTTGTGGCCTGAGGTTTGAGGAGGTAAGAGGAGATAAGTAAATGCATACTATAGCATGAGGTGAGAAAGGTGATAAATCAACTGAGGCCTGATGCTCGAAAAAGTAAGATATGTAGGCTGCACAGCCTAAAGCATCAGAGGGGAAGAGGATTTGCTTGTTTTTGGATTTAATGCTATTTTAACAGCTTAGATCATATCACAGCAGTCAGTCACTACAGATGTGTTTCCTGGCTTTCTCACACCAGTACTGACACAACTTACTACTTTTCTCATGTGCATCAGAGGCAAGATGCTGACCACTGAGCTACCTAGGCAGGCTTAAGAAAAGAAGAGAAGATGAATAAGCAATATCCTGTAGCTTGAGAAAGGTAAAGGAGATAAATAAGCTATATCCTGTAGCTTGAGAAAGGTAAGGGAGATAAATAAGCTACATACTGTAGCTTGAGAAAAGTAAAGATAAATAAGCTATATCCTGTAGCTTGAGAGAGGTAAAGGAGATAAACAAGCTATACCCTGTAGCTTGAGAAAGTAAAGAAGATAAATAAGCTATATACTGTAGCTTGAGAAAGGAAGAGAAAATAAGTAAGCTATGGCCTGTAGCTTAAAATTGTTGTTGTTGTGTGGTGTTTAATGCCATTTTCAACATTATTTCAGTTACATCATGGTGGCCAGTGCATCTACCCCTGCTTTTCTAGAGTTCTTTTACTGCTCAATATTCTTTCCAAGCCACTGGTTGCTTTCCCAAATAACCATCATCAAAAGAATGGTCAGCAGTGGGTGTGGAATGAATCTTGATGTAATGACTGTCATCAATCCTCAGAAAGAAAATTGGCCAAGCCAGAGATCTAACCAGCGACCCCCCTGTTCTCAAGTCCTATACACTGCTGAGCTACCAGTGCTTGGCTGTATCTAAGAAGGGTGGATTGATGCTCTGTGAAAAAGGGGCTTAATGCATCTGCAAAAAAGAATGGACCAAAGACAGCCTGAGCTGTCCGCTTGGCTTGCCCTGGGTCAATACTTTTTGCTACTGGTCAAATATCTGCATGTTAAAAGACCAGTCAACCTCATGATTCTGTCGGTTGATATACAAAATTGATTCTATGGATCCATAATCATATTATGCCTTGCTTGGTATTGTGTAACATGGAGATTAACTCTTTACCAAATGACAAAATTTTAGACTGGTCCAAACTGAAAGCATTTGCAGACAAAATTAACGCGACCCAAAGATGGAAACTTGTTCTGGGAGGGTAGAAAACATTGTGGGGAAAAGGAGAAAATGCTGGTTACCAGTATTTTCTTCTTTTCCCACAATGTTTTCAAAAGACTTCTTTCTCAGGTTCGTGAAAACCCGGGATTGTTTGGTAAAGAGTTAAATCCCCTTTTGCATGAGAATTCTTCATATGTAAGAATAGAATACAATAAAAGAGTTTTATTATCTCCATAGTGGGCCCTTTCAGGGCATATATAACGCATATCAACATACAAATATACACTAAATGAAACATACATATATCAATTTAATGTACATCATAAATGAGCCACCGCATGACATTACCCACAAATAGACAAGGACACCCAGCAAAGACGAAAATCAGCGTAATCTGTAATCTGTGTTGTATAGCTTGAGAAAGGATGGGTTGGATAATGAGCTGTAATATGAGGCTTGAGAAAGAATGGTGATTGAATAAACCTTGTCCTTTACCGTTAGGGAGGAAGAGGAGATAACTGTTTTGATACAAGAAAAAGCCTATTACATTTCTTCAGCATTTTAACCCTTTACCACACAACAAAGTTTTAGACTAGTCAAAATTGAAAGCATTAATTTTGCAGATGACAAAATAAATGTCACTCAAAAATTTAAGTTTTCTTTTGAAAGGGTAGAAAACATTGTGGGAAAAGGAGCTGGTTACCAGCATTTTCTCCTTTTCCCACAATGTTTTCAAAGGCTTTCCCTCTTAGGGTCATTAAAAGTTGGGACTGTGTGGTAAAGGGTTAAGTATTCTGAGTATGGACCCTCAAGAAGCCTAATCACTGGTAGTCAGTATGTGACCCATGATTCAAAGAGCTGTAATAAGCTTACCTTTTCAGGGGACTGTGTTACACTGGGATATTTCTCCTTCAATGATATTATACCTTTTTCGGCCACTGAGTCAATACTGGAAACTGTAACATACATTTATTGCAGAATGTGGTATACTTGTAAGGTGGGCTTTGGAAACTTTCAACAATATTTCAGATATATCTCAGTGATCATTTACTTATCCATGTCTCTGCAGCGCATGACAATCACTGGGCTACATGTAAGTATATCTCAGGAGAACTTTACTCCAAAATTTCCACATGAAACGATTTGTAGGCTCTTTCAGCAAGCCAGAACCCCCTCCATTCCCACTTTAGAAAAGCCTTTATAATTTCTCCTTTCTCCAGAAAGGTTATTATCCTTTTACCACACAATCCTAACAATCCTGAAAAATAAAACTTGAAAAAATTGTGGAAAAAAGAAAATGTTGGTAACCAGCATTTAGCATTTTCTCCCCTTCCCACAATGTGTTCTACTCTTTCGGGCACAAATTTGATCATTTGTGCAACATTAATCCCCTCCAAAAATTTGAAATTGGACAAGTCTAAAATTTTGTCACTTGGTAAAGCTTCAGATGCTGCCTTTTGCAAAGATATAAATGTATTCATTCAAACTTTTGTTGCGTTGGATTTAAAAAGGGTGCATGGACAGTGTATTTTACAATGCTTAAATGCTACTTTTTCACACATGTAGCAGACTATTTATGAAACCATATTTGCTGGCACTGAAATAATTGATTGGGGTAGGCAACATTCCTTATGTCACAATGTGTTTACAAATAGACTGATGATATTTACCCGACTGTCGTGTACACACTAAAGAAAATTCATACTGCGAGGCCGACTGTCGTGTACTCAATGAAGGAAAACTTGTTGGGTGCCCGACGGTCGTGTCTGGACTGATGAAATATCATCTTGGAGGCACGACTTGCGTGCGCACTATTTCCGATTTCTTCATTCAGTACACGATGCGGTTGTGTCCGCACTGAAGAATCGGACTCTTACATACACTGTGTAAATGGGTTGGGCCAAAACGTGGAATGGCATGTGAACCGGCATAGCGTAGACGGTCTCAGTGGAGCACACGGCAATAGTCATTTATACAGGGTGTCACAGAACAGATGCACAGGCGTAGCTGGCATCCTTTTTATACACCCGAGTCCTCAAAATTCTTAAGGAACTCTTTAAATTCGCCATAATTGGCGAATTTTTGGCCAACTGAAATTGGATCCGTCAGTCCGGCAGCGGTCATCTTGCATTCTTTAGCTGTGGATGGTTATAAAATGAGTTCTCTCCCCTAACGCTTGTGTACGAATGTGCCGCTTTAATCGGTGCGTAAAAGACGGTCGGGTAAATAGTCACTTTGTTACAATTATCATGCACCAAGCCCTTAATCACTGTAAAATACAAAGACATGTCTCAACTTGTCTGCTGCAAGTTGGGAAAGAAGAATAAATAATGAAAAGTATTGAAAGATAACAAATTAACAAGCGCACTGCATGGGGTAACAAAACTCAGCTGAGTTTGCTTTATTTTCAGTGAAAAATTCTAAATTGAAAAAGGGGCATAATTGTGTCAAAAATACTTTGACTGTTACCTTCCCTTGTTGTATGGGTTCTCCTTTTGATAGTTAAGAATTTGTCCAAGTTTGAAGAAAATGTCTTCAGTAATGACAGAGATACTATAACATGTCAAAGTTTTTACATGACAACAACAAATAAAATCACACAGGCGCTCGCAACAACGATGGGGCTATGACGATACCTCGATGTTTTCTTCGAAAACAGCCTAGCTAAAACTGATTTTAAGTTGATGAAAATGTGTTAATTCCACATTTTCAGAGAGAAGAAAGTGTTCTATTAATTGCTTTGTCATGCTAAGGTTACATTACTCAGGGGCGTAACCTGGGGTTCAGAATCTTTAACTACTCCAGATGAGAGAGCTATTTCACCTTCGAGTCATTAATTAGCGCAACGCAGTGCACTTTTGCGGACAGCGTAAAACACGATTAGAGTGCACAGTATGTGCAGTCTGATCTTAATCTACACTGTCCCGTGCGGTGAGATTTCCCATCAAAGAAATTGGATAGAATTGACATGGTGCACAATGAAAATATAAACTCTGGAAAAAGTGTGTAAACCAGGTATGAACAATGGTACATGTACGACAAATAGACGAAGGGAAATGGGGGTGGGACCGACATGTGCATACCAGACATAAAAGTGATCCAAAGTTGGGCGAGTGATATAAAAACAAAGAATAAATGAAAAGAGATAGTACTTACACAAACGTGAGCCAAGAGGAAATCGACTGAGCACTGGAGAAAAACTGAACTCAAGAATGGCCAATCCCGTTCTCACTACACGGCTCTGTTTCTTCGCATTCTCCACAAAACTCGCTGCCGACTCTACCACAGGTATCGAGTGCAGTTCCTTGAGCATGCCAGAGTTCTTTTCATCCTTTTGCTTCAATATTTTGGCCGACATTTTAGGCGGGTCACTAAAACACACCAGAACGCTCAATGATGGTCTAAATATCCAATAAAAGGAACACGAATAAACACACGAGCTGCACGTGAATATTTAGATCACGTGACAATGCTTAATACACCCTTATCAGCGGTAGCCATTACCTTTCTATATCTTTGGTGAATAAAGTAGACAGAAGTCGGCTTACAGGAAAATTTTAGTCTGCTCTCATCGAAAGCAAGTCACTTTTCTATTCTGTGTTTTATCTCTTCAAATGAATTACTTTAAGTTCGGATTGATTGATCAGTTGTTATTCAACAGGATTAAGCGTAAGTCAGTGTATGGTCCTACAGAAGTTCTGTCTTTGTAAGCGAAGTGTACAAAACGGAAGTAATTCTGATTACGTATTTCATTCAAATCGAATCAAATCGGTCATTGTAAGCAAAGGCCATTGACCCAAAATATATTAGTTGTCACGGAGAGAGGTTAGATATATAAGCACTTGAAACCTGCCTTACTGTTGAGCTAGCTTTTACAGCGATGCGGTTTGGTGTATTTCTCTCCGTGACAGTTAAGCAACGTGCATTAGGTTAGTGCCTGGATGGGTGACCAGGTCGTTGCACGTTACATTTGGTGGCAGCGGTGGGATAATGACAACTGCCGGACTGGAGTTGCCTTACCCATGTATATTCCCCTGGTTTATTTATACATGTTTGTATATAAGTCTCGAGGTCGAGACTTGTCGAAGGGGGGGAAGTAATGTTACGGAGAGAGGTTAGATATATAAGTACTTGAAACCTGCCTTGCTGTTGAGCTAGCTTTTACAGCGATGCGGTTTGGTGTATTTCTCTCCGTGATAGTTAAGCAACGTGCATTAGGTTAGTGCCTGGATGGGTGACCAGGCTGTTGCACGTTACATTTGGTTGCAGCGTAGTCATTTGGGAAAATTGCGTGGGCACTTGCAAGGGGAGCCACTTTTGCACGAACAGCACATATTGTGAATATGAAGAGTGGTATGAGTTTATATGGCATTCCCTTGGTGGAAAGACAGATCTTGATTCCCAGACATTTCTTCCATGATGCTCAGTCAATGGATTTGTTGCGTATTACGTTTCGAGGAGTTCATTATAATGATTATTTTAATCCGGACCGACTGAGAAGCATACATTACACCAAAGATCCGGCGCCTAGTGAAGCGAGTGTGTATACTTGTCCAAAGTATTTCCCTTTGTTTCCGCATCAACTGAATTATTTTCCAGACGAAGGAGATTTAGAACGTAACCAGGTTATGGGGCCGTTGACAATTAAACATGTAGATGGATCAGAAGAGATGGTATCGAGTGGATCGATTGCTCCGTCGTCTGGGAAGTGGCACGATGACACTGGAGCTAGTGTAGCTAAGTATTGTCTTGTCATTAAAGGTAACCATTTTGGTAAAGGCTTGTGCGGAACGCCAGTGTACAAGATAATAGATGGAAATCATGTAGTGTGGGGCTTTCATGTCTTTCACTCAGATACTACAAATGTTGATCATATTGTTGTGGTTACTAGACAGGATCTGGCAAAGGTGTTGTGTAAGTCAGATACGTTAGTTGGCAGTTTGCAAAATGATACCAAAGACACGACGCGGAGTCATTTAGGAAATTTTGAAGAAGTGAGTTTAGACGCGTCGTGCCATGAACCAATGCGTCAATCAGAGTTGCGTAGGGAGCCATTGCACGGTAAGTTCAAGTCAGATTTGTCCACGTTAGAGCCGGCTGCGTTGCACAAGGAAGATCCACGTATAGATTGGAAACAAGTGCCAACAGGGGGTGAGAGAATGCCTTTGTTGTTTGTCAATGTCTTAAAATATTCCAACTGGAATAAACCATATCCACCAGAGCTGCGGCGTGCGGCGGTCGAAGATCAATTGCATATCTTTTCGGCTATGGGGGATGTAATACCGTGTACTCCCAAAAGAGAGCTGTCATGGTTGGAAGCAATAAATGGAGTAGGATCTTTGAATGGAATTGAAATGTCATCTTCGCCTGGTTTGCCATGGTCGAGGGATGGCAAATACAAAACGCGTAGAGATCTGTTTGTTCAAGTTAGAGGAAAATGGCATCCTAAGCTTGAGTTGGAACAAGAGCTGGACAACCCGTATGCTTTGTTGAGCCAGGGACTAGTACCTGATATTATCTGGCAAGACTCTTTTAAAGATGAATTGCGACCTAAAGAGAAAATATCAAAAGCTAAAACACGATGTTTCAATGTGTGTGGAACTGTATCGCTGATATTGGTGCGAAAGATTATTGGTTCATTTATTGCATTTAGAAACGCTATAAGTGCTAGGACCGCAAGCGCTATCGGTATGAATCCCTATTCACCCGATTGGGACATGATGATTCGGAGGTTTTTGGAAATTTCAGAAGAGGGTTTTGATATGGATTGGAAAAACTATGATGGTGATGTTGGAGCTGAAGAGTGGGAAGATGATAGGCTCACGTGCGTAGGGTGGTATGAAATGAATGGTGTAACAAGCAAATTGATGCGTACTCTTGTTGATGGAGTATATTACATGATGGTGCATCGTACAGCGCGGGCGTTAGGAATGACATATCGAATTCACACAGGCAAAGGATCTGGTAGCCCTCTAACAACTCAAATCAATACTTTTAGCAATGAAAGACGTTTAATTATGTACATCAAAGCAATGGCTCCAGGGCGTGGTAAAACGCTGCGCGAATACTCAAAGCATGTGGCTGCAAAGTTTATGGGTGATGACGGAGCAGTAGCGGTGTCAAAAACAGCTCAGGCGTGGTTGAATCCTAGGAAATATGCGAAGTGGCACTTGCAATTTGGTCGCACTATGACAACGGCAAATAAAAGCGTGTTTGTGTCCAAGGCTTTTAGGAAGATTAGTGACTTGACTTTTATCTCCTTGAAGACTGTGCAGGTGGAACCTAACGAGCATTTTGTGCAGTGGAAAGCAACTGATCGCATTAGAGACAAGTGTTTGAATTGGGTGAGAGAAACTAAAGAGATGGATAGCATTCAAAATATGTTTATGCGCTTGGAGTGTTTTTGTTGGCAGTTGAGCGGGTTGTCGAAACGTGAGTACAATAAGCAGGTATTTATGGTGTCTAGCCGTGTGTCAAAACATTTTCCTGGATTGGCAGTTTTGTTTCGCCCGCCGGTTTATGAGGACGTGCAAGTTCGTTACGCTTCTCGAGAAATAGAGTTCGTTACTGAAATTGACGAAAGGCCGGGTCCTCAGCTTGGAGTGTTACATTCTGGTCGGGGGGCTGCGTATGTTCCTAAGGATTTAGGTCAAGAGGTTGGAGAGCATCGTCATGACACAGATGATAGTCAGGGTGGTTCTGGAGGAGTAGTTATGAAAGAAGCAGAGAAAGAAATAGTATCGAAGATTAAGAACACATCAAAAATTGGTAGTATGACTGACACAGGATTGTCAATTGAGCAGTTAGCCAGCAGGCCCATTAAAGTGAAGTCGCTAGATTGGCCCGTTAAGGCGCCCGTTGGTACAGTTTTGTGGGGAGCTGTGTTGCCTTGGGAAATCTTGTGCGTGAATACTATCCGAGCACCTTTCGAAAAATTTCGGTTCGGAAAGTTTGATATACGCGTAAGAGTAATCGTTACAGCTACGCGCTTTCACTGTGGAAGAGCGATATTGTACTGGGCGCCTTTGCAGATTCCGCAAGATGTGGTCCCAGCTTTGATTGACTCTAGAAGTTCTCAGACTATGTTACAACATGTTATGATCGACCCAGCTCATACGGGCCCAGTGGAGATGGTGATTCCGTTTAGACATTTTAGGGATATGCTAAATTTTGTAGAACATGACAGAGAGTCTAATTCCATGGGAGTGTTGACATTGGCTGTATTTACTCCTCTTGAAGTGAATATTGATGAAAAAGACGAGCCAGATAATGCGTGTAACTCGAATGATGCCATCGTTACAGTGTTTTGTTCTGTAGAGAATGCTACGTATGCCATCCCAACGAACACTAGTGAGATTGAGACTATTGGATCTATGCAGGGAGTTGTCTCGAGTAAAGTGCAGAACATATCAATAGAAGGGAATAATAATGTGTTACCAACTGAAATGGGGGGAGACGATTATGAAAATGAAGCTCAGGTCCATTCGAATATGGACAATGTTGCTGTGAACGTGAGTCCTCCACATGTAGTTAGAAGAGCGCTACCGCCCTTTAGTTATTCGGAGGGAATTGAGTTTATGGACAAATTGACGCTGCATCCCTCATATATGAGTACTACTCGGTTTTATCATTTTGGTGATGCAGATGATGTTATGGATATAGGCATCTTGTGTCAGCGTCCTACTTATTGTGAGAGTTTTAGGTGGGACGCATGTAGTGGTCACGGAACAAAGATTGCAGAGGGACACATAAGTCCGACTGATTGTCTGCACCATAGATATAATATAGCAAAGAGAGAGATGCCTATGGTTGAGTTTGTGTCAAAGAATTTTTCATTGTGGAGTGGATCACCAAAATACATTTTTGATGTAGTGGCTTCGCGAATGCACACTGGAGTTCTTGTGTTTACGGTACATTATGGGACGCTAAAAGCTCCCCAGAGTTTGACTAGAGCTATGACAGAGTATGCAGTGACTTTCACGTTAGATGAAGATCATCACAATTTTGCGGTGGACATTCCGTATCAGAGTGATGTACCGCAAAAATATGTGTCTGTCGGCATGGAATCGGATTTGGACCAAGCTATCGGAGTGTGGGCGCTATGGGTGCAGAATGATTTGCGTTGTCCGGGAGATTGTTCGAAGAGTGTACTTATCAATATGCAAAAGGCGGGCGGAAGTGATTTTTGTTTGTCATATTTAGGCTTGCAGGGATCGGCATATCAGGCCACTCCAGGATGGATGCAGGTAAAGGAACTGCAGGCAGCTCATAGTATAGGCATCGCTGCTGGACCTATAGAAAAACATTATGCCGAGGAGTACAGGTCGTTGCACGTTACAGTTGCGTGACACTAAATAGTCATCGATCGTCATCATCATCGTTTCGCACTTCTGCCCGATCATCATCATGATCATGACCATAATCAGTCTTGATTAACCAAAATCGTTTTTTTTCTAAAGTCAGAAAATAGGACAGCATCATCATTATCATCATCATTTGAAAACGAATCAGAACTTTTAAATCAGAACTATAGAAATAATAAAGTGGGGATTGGCTATTTTTTTACGAGAGCAAAGTATACTACTGCCAACAGCAAGAACAACTTACGTACGGTTTATACATGAACACCAGGCGCATAGCTGCCTATCAGAGAGAACGCGGTTGAATCCAAATATTCTGAATACCGTTGTCTGCGCACGTCATATTCTTCGAAGATTCGACCTGTCTGCTATGACGCATAACTATCCCCTATACAGGATAAATTATTTCGCCGCTAATAAAGTAGCAATGGAGAAAATGGCTATAAACAATACATATGTGGAAAAATGTAGCCTGTTTTTCGCTCCAAATATCTTGAAAATTCAATTATTTCAAAAGGGAAAAACAGATTTCACAAATTCTCTTGTTTTACTGCACATCTTTGGAAACAATTTCTAAATATAGGCCAGTTTAGGGAAACGAGGATTCGTGCAGGGTGTTTCAACAGACTTATCAACAAGAAGTGTCTGGGCTTATATCGACGCTGTTAACCAAGCCTGTAAGGGGTGTTTTCATAAATGGCCAGTGCACAGGTTACATGCTGGCTGACCATAACTGAATGAATCGTACCAGGTTGCGTTTTATTGAGTAGATCTTAACGACGTATATCACAATTTTTTCTAACGGACACATTTTTTTAAAACTTTGCACATACACAGCTCATCATGTCTCTAGGAGATTACAGTAAAAAACGATGTGGGTCACCGTGCTCGTTTCTGTGAAATTTGCCTTTGAAAAAAATATATACAGTTCCAAAATTCAGCTTATATTGGATTTAAAGCGCCTTTCTTTAGTAGTCAGGAAAATAACAGGAAAAAATATACAAATATACATCATTTTAATGACAATTTATATATTTCTGCATAAAAAAATGTGTAAAAGCCTGGTTTTGAGCATGGTAAATGTACAGTTATGCATGCTAAATGTAGACCATTGAGTTAAAAAGGGAGATAATTTGATCGAATTAACGGTTAATCTTAAATAAATACATACTTTCCAACGGACAGGTTTTTCTTAAAATTTCCACACTTATAGTATTTATAATTCTAAACAATACGAAAAAATAAAAACGGCACCTATCCGAGCTTATTTCGTCGGAAAACAAGGTTGAAAGTCACTGTGGAAGTTATTTTTTCAAGGAAAAAAATAGGATAAAAGCTAAGCAGACATAGTGGGAAAAGGAGAAATTGCTCAATAGGAGCGATTTCTCCTTTTCCAACAATAATTTTCAAAGTGGAAACCGCTATACTTCCACATTTTTAAATTTCCTGCCTTTGTTTCCTTGTTTGGTGTGTAACGCCGTATCAACAGCATTTTAATTATTTTACGGTAACAGTTCAAAGATCCATTTTTTTTTTCTCTCCACCAATACTACCCGAAGAAAGTGCTACTTGCTCCAGTGCACCAGTAGTATTACCATTATGTGCAAAAAATACATAGGTGCACTTTTGATACAATATCCACGACAGAAAATACATGCGCAGTAGGATGTGCGCGAACATTTGTCATATACGTCGTTAAACGTTTATTCTATTTTGAAATTCAAACTAACGGTGGTCGTTTTGAAAAGTAGTCCCGTTCTATACCCAGAATGCCCAAATAAGATAGATGTGTATTTGAAAAATGCCACCTAGCCGAAGATAATGTTCTGAGTACCAAAATTACCTGCCAAGTAAACTTTTTGTTATGTAATATGCCTCTTAAATTGTTGATCTTCAGTGCTAAAATACAGTACAACATGACGCCTTTTTTTTTTCAAAATGCTTAGGGGCTTATCGTACGGTCACTCAATTCCTCCGTAAATGGAAAGTTAGCTACGTTTCTAAACACCATCATACGAATGAGTTTAACATACATGGTACCTGTGTTACGAAATTCTAATCTTCATTCGTTGTAAAACAGAGTCAATATTTAGTGCTATTTTTCAAGTGCAGTCAAATATATGTGCTATTTTGTCCTATTATAAAACTTCACGTAAGTCAATGGAAGTTTGGATTTCGACCTCTAACCTCTAACTGTATTTTTTCTCGTTGTTTTTCTTTGTCCTCTTATTTTATCTTCCTTCTTCTTTTCGTCCTGTTACTACAGCTACTAGAACAAAAAAGATACGCAACCACTTAAGTACGTCCAATTTTTTTTCTTTCGGTCATTCCCTTTAGATAGTAGGTAGATATTTATGGTCATCTACATGTATTCTAATGCATGCAATAAAAAAGTTTTTTGCCGGTGTTTGTCATCACGTGATACCTAGGAAAATGTACATTTTCAACAATCCCGTGCTAGTGTACATGAAATGCCCCCTATCGAATCACCCTCGGCTCAAACATAGGGGTCCGTAGTTTGACTCCTGTCACCCATAGACTAAAACAAGGGATTTAACTGTATGCAGCCCGTTACTCGCCCCCGGTTTGAAAAAAACAACGTATCTTTTCTACCCCATCAGTTATTCTCCTAATTTTTTCTACAGCTGAGAGCTAAAACATTTTTCTACCAGAAAAACACAACTGTTTGTCAGTGGCTAATGCAGTCTGGCTGATACATTCGCTCGAACTTGTAAACTCGCTCAAAAATTTTCGCCATTGACACGGGTTCGTACATTCGGTACTGACGTTCGCGCATATAAACCAATGAAATTTCTCGTTCCAAACAGTGTCACCGTACTGTCACGTGACAAAAAGGTGTGAGCAGCTGTACGAAATTTCATTGGTTGAATTCACGACTGTTAGTACATATCATCCGATGAAATTTCTCGTTCCAAACAATGTCACATGACAGAAGATGGCTGCAGCTGTTCGAAATAAGAACGTAGATCACAAATTCAACGAATTCTGAGGCGTTTCGTCGTTATTGAAGATAAAGACTATAGGTCAGTAGTATTTTTGAACATGTTTAAAGGGTGGGTGCCGCTAATGCTGCGTTTCATTGGATCTAAAGTGCATTTTATATCTTGAAAACGGATGTACGAACCCGTGTCAATGGCGCAGATTTTTGAGCGAGTTTGCAAGTTCGAGCGAATGTATCAGCCAGACTGCATTAGCCACTGACAAACAGTTGTGTTTTTCTGGTAGAAAAATGTTTTTGCTCTCAGCTGTAGAAAAAAATAGGAGAATGACTGATGGGGTAGAAAAGATACGTTGTTTTTTGTAACCGGGGGCGAGTAACGGACTGCATACAGTTAAATCCCTTGTTTACAATATATAGTCTGTGGGTGACAGGAGTCAAACTACGGACCCCTATGGGCTCAACCAGAAGCCTAGACATTGGCAAGTAAAAGGCTACAGCGTTATAGTCATAATTGCTATTGTGAGCATGCCACGGGTACGTCAAAATCAGCGTCAGGCTGCCGTACGAATGCTGCTTGGTGGACATACTCAAAGTACAGTAGCTAGACACTTTGGGGTGCATAAATCTACGATATCTCGTCTGTACAAGCGTCTTACACGCACCGGGACTACAAATGACGAACCATGAAGTGTCTGTCCCAGAGTAACGATCCCTAGGCAGGATCGTTTCATCAGGTTGTCTCACCTTCGAGATCGGTTCAGAACCGCAACAGAGACTGCTGATCGAACTCAAGGCCTCCACAATAATCCAATTTCTGGCCAAACAGTGAGGAACAGACTCAGAGAAGTTGGACTCCGAGCACGACGTCCATATGTCGGTTTGTCATTAAATGCTCGACGTCACCAGATTAGGATGACATGGTTGACCGCACATCGACCCAACATTTTTCCTCAACGTATTTGGAGGCAAGTTCTCTTCTCCGACGAGTCCCGGTATCTGCTTTACAGATCTGACGGACGTAAGCGTGTTTACAGACGTCGGAATGAACGTTATACTGATTCTTGCGTTTCAGAGGTAGATCGATTCGTTGGAGGTGGTGTAATGGTGTGGGGCGGTATATGTCACGGCCATAAAACACCCCTAGTGTTCATTGATGGGACTCGTACGGCCTTACGTTATCGCGACACTGTTCTGGTGCCTGTAGTCGTCCCGTTTGTGCATCAGAACAACCTCATTTTTCAACAGAACAACGCCAGGGCTCATGTTGCCAGAATTTGTTGTGACTACTTGGCCGCCAACAACGTCCGTGTTCTGCAATGGCCACCCTACAGCTCGGATTTATCTCCGATAGAACATTTGTGGGACGTACTTGACCGACGTGTGAGACGCTGTAATCCTGCACCTGCATCCATTCCCCAACTTAGACAGGCCTTACTAGAAGAGTGGCAAGCAATGATCCCTATGGCAACCGTCAACAATCTGGTAAGCTCTATGACAAGGAGAGTACGTGGTGCCATAGCAGTTAATGGCGGTCATACGAGATATTGATTTTACCATGGAAATTATGCTGACCCGCTATTTTAAATGAGTTGTTATGTGATTAATGGATCTAATACCGGACAAATTGTGATGTAAATAACGCGCAAGATGGATATACTCTTTTATCAAATGAAATACTTTGAAATTTAAAAAATCGTATTTGAATCACGAGGGACTGAAAAAGAAAGTTGCGTGTCTTTTTTTGCATAGTATACTTGTAGCATAATATTGGACGAAAGTGTCGAGGTGCTCGTGTCGGTATGTGGGATGCTCGTGTCGGTATGTCTGCTGAAGCAATTCTATTGAAAGGACTGATGTCTTAGTTTGGGTCAGTATTCACCAACCATTCTTAATTTCCGTCTCAGTCTAATTCTAGATTTAGAAAGTAACGCAACTTCTGATTGGCTAAACCGTATGGTTTAGCCAATCAGAAGTCCCGTTACTTTCAAATTTAGAAAAAACCTTGACAATAAGACAAATAATATTCTTAAGAATAGTTGGTGAATGCGGACCCTGTTTGTCTGCAATTGTGCCTTTGCTGGGCGCTTTCCGACGGTCGGAATCGCCTGTGAAACAACATTGTTTTTTCTATTTTTCATTTTCACTGATTTTAGGAACATGTTAGGAAGGAATCCTTCAGTTGTAACAAAATCCTTCTCTTTACCAGCAATTGTTTTCATTGGTCCATGTCAGAATTTTGTTTCGTAGTGGATTAATTGCAAAACAAGGTACCGAGCCCTGTAGCTCAGTCTGTACGAGCAGAGCTTTAACTCTGGGGGTCGTTGTTTCGAATCCCCAGCTCGGCTCCCCTCTTTTTTTTTCCCCCAGGAATTGATGATAGTCATTGTGACAGGATTTGACGATGATTATTTGGGAAGGAAGCAGTAGGCTTGGGAAGAATATTGTGCAAGTACTAGTATTGGTAAAAGGAAAGTCCAGGAAGGCATGGATATGTAGACTGACCCGCGCGATATAACTCAAATAGTGTTGAATACGGAGTTCAGCAGAGTAGAAACAAAGCAAAACAATGCAGATTTGTCGGGGGGGGGCATGTATGAGCAATAACTCTGAGCGTTTCTTTTTAGGAAAAAAGAAAAATAGGTTATATCCCTTAATCATGGCTCAGTTGTATGCAATACAATAATTCGGCGCAAACACACTCTGTAAATGAAAGAAGATATTACTGAAATAAATTGACCTGAAATTGACTTTTATGCAAAGAATAATTAAAACGTGAATGTTTAAATCATCGGTTATAATCGGACGCTACGGAAATTCTGTTCACGGTAAATGTCAGGTTTGACCCTTACTGTACCATAGTCAAAATAAGAAGCGTTTGCGGATGAAACAGATCAAGATCAGACTGTACAGAAAGTGCATCTTAGATCTATGTCACCTGCCACGTATTACCAATTTAAACCAACAAATTCATGTTTATTTCAAGTCTTTTAAGTATTCATTAAAAACAAGATGAATATATAAGCCGCAAATGGAGTTCAAAAACGTTGACATAGTTCGGCATGCAGTCGACACTAGCCGAAGCCAGGTTTGGACAACAATTCAAGCGTGTAATATATAGAGTTTATTTCATCAGCTTATGGTTAATATGGGGAAATATTTGCCGAAAAAAGGAAAGGTATGCGAAAATAACGAGTGCCGTAAGGCACGAGTTATTTTTGCGGACCTTTCCCTTTTGAGGCAAATATTTCCCCATATTAACCACAAGCTGATGAAATAAATTATATATTATATTTCCTCTGATTATTTTGTCAACGAATGCCACTTTTAAAACTTAAAAACTTAAAAAACTTAAAAAAGTAGTTCCAGATTTTCGGCAGGAGGAAAATATTCACTGTGACGGGGAAATGATTCCCCCCAGCTTAAATTACGACATTTCTTTACCCATAACATTTCTAAAAATAGACACATGAAATATAATATATGGTAATACAGGTCATTCATTTCATGTCAATTTGTTCGAGTAATACATTGCTGTTGGTTACAAGCCATTGAAATTGTTAACTAGCAGACCATTCCCTTTTTTTTTCTTCTTCTCTTTTATTTGGTGTGAATCTTTTTTCTTTCGTTATATAAGAAAGGATAACTGATGTCTATTTCACCATTTCATTTAGAAAACAGTGATTCAGTTGTTAAATTCATATTACATATAACTTTCAGCACCCGTCAGTGTACTGACTTAAGTTGTTAGTTGCGCGTGTAGTATGTTAGCATCTTGTCTGTTGTTGCTTAATAAAGCTTACCTACCTTGTTATAGAATATATATCTGTCAATGTACCTAGCTGAATGAATTCTAAAGCGGCCCCACACGTCGTCATCTTTTACCTTTGAGCCATGCTCTGTGAAAAGGGGGCTTCACACATCTGCTAAAGTATTGACCGATGTCAGCCTGCGCAGTCCGTGCAGACTGACATTGGTCGAAACTTTTGGCTATTTGCAACTTTTCTGCATGTACAAGGATCAATCTACAATGTACCTCATGATTCAGTGGGTTGTTAGACAACAGGGATTTTATAGATCCACAATTATGACTTGCTTGGTATAATGCATCACAGAGATACATTAAACCCACTTTTTCACAGAGCTTGGGTGTTTTACTAAATTACACTGGCAAATATATATGCGACTGTAATTTAGTTCGGTAAAATTGACATTTTTTCAACAAATAACTGCGCGAATAAATATTATCAATCCGCTGCACACGTCTACACTGTTGGCCAATCACGTTTTATATCATTGGCAATATCATGTAGATCTATTTGCAATATTACGGACATTCAAACTGATCGAGTGTAGGCTACTTAATGATGAACAATATAGATGTTACGGAAATGAAGCATACTGGCATTTCGTTGTGTTTATTTATTAAGTTTCAGTTAAGGAATGAAGAGAATTTTTCTGTTTTCATGGAGCTATGAACAAAATAACCTTCAGAATCACAGTGTATGAAAACCGCGAAGCGGTTTCATACATACGTATGATTAGGTTTTTTGTTTTCATTCCTCCATGAAAAAAAATCTCTTCATTCCTCATAATTCAACATCACAGACAACAAATACGCACATAAATGATAACGTTACTGACTGTATTTTTTGTTGTAATCCAATATTGTAGTTTCTAATTTCTAATGCGCATTTCATTGGTTTTTCATAGCGCAGGACAAAGGCTCGTTCATGACGTCAAAATGTGTAACTCATTCAAGACGTCATCATAGCATGAAATGAAAATAGAGAATAATAGGTTAGTGTCTGAAATGGGTCAAGTTTTTCGGGCAAGGCGTTGGAATTTATTAGGTGAGCCGCAGGCGAACCTAATAAATTCCGAAGCCGAGCCCGAAAAACTTGACCCATTTCAGACACGAACCTATTATTCTATTTATCCTGTTACAAAGCGAGAAAGAGAAGAAGAGAGGAAAAAAAACCAACGGAAAAAAAAAGCATTTTGAATTTCGCGGCTGATCAAAGTTGGAGGGAGTTTTAATATGCACGAAAACTCTTCCGCTGATAAAGGGTACAAAAATAGTCCTTGATATTTTCTTACGATTTCTTTAGATCTGATTTTCATCAGGAAATTTCAATTTTACAAATTATTTTCTTAGACTAAACTTATACACGCTACCTTATTTTCTAGAACAACAACTGTTCAGTTTCGCCCTCGCTTCGATTTACACATGTGTGTAAACTAGGCCTACTAGATCTACGTGTTGACCTTGCCGTATGTAAACAGTGTTTTCGCCTGTGTGCTAAACTATCAGAATTCGTGTGAAATACTTGTCGACGGAAGGAGGAAGGCAACTGAATCAACATAGAGTCAACATATTTTCTACTGTATAATTCAACGGATCAGGCCTAGGATGACGTAAACCGTAAGTTTATTTCAAAGCTTAATCAAATCTTGACAATTCTATCAATAGTGAATTTCTCAAGCAACAGTTAGCCTACAAACCATGTGTGTAATTACATAAATAGTCTGTCATGAATACAGTTGTCTACATACATGTCTCCTGCATGAATACCAAGCCCAAATTCAAAATTTTACATTAGGAATCATGGTTTAGTTTCTATTGGTGTAGCTCGTTAATAGTTTCATTGTTTGGAAAAAAGAGCAATTTTGCAAACTATTTTTTAAGATCACAATTTCATAGAACCAAATTGAAAGCATTAACTGATGACAAATGTTACCTTAAACATGAAATTTGTTAAAAGAAGATTCTTCTTTTCCCACAATGTTTTCAAAAGCTTTCTGTGTCAGGGGTCGTTAAAACTTTTGATTGTTTGGTAATGGGTTAATTCACTAAACTTCACTTGAATTAGATAATGTGTTTAGATAAGGTTTGTAAAGGATTTCCTTCTCTGGGGCGGTTAAAATTTGGATTTTTTTTTGTATTAACTTCAATTGTCAATAAGTTATACAAACACAACTTGAAAATACTGGTATACTAAATTCAACTGGAACAGGTCATGGAGGTCATAACGGTCCACTTCCAAAATGGCCTTGTACCAAAATGGCCCCCTTTTCTCTCTAACTGTTGAAAAAATATTACCTGCCGACAGCCTTTTAGATAACAAAATGGCCACATTAGTTTTTCTATACTTTATAGTAACATATTCGAAATGCACCAACCTTCATGAGAAAAGAAAGTAAGGGGTGAGGAGCTCTTATCACGTTTAACAGCGGTGAAGAATGCTGAACACAAGTATTGGGGAAATCGAAAGCTCTTGAAATTAAATTCACTTTTCAAAAATAAGTAAGAATTTGAAAGTTATTAAATATAAATTATGCTGATGATAAAATTGATTTAAATAACAGTAGGTCTAAAGTAGACCTTTTCGGTGCCCATGACAGTGGGCTGTTATGGACCAGGCTGTTTTGAAAGTGGGCCATTTTGACCCTTTCCAAGCTGGAACTGGTCATTACAGTTATTCACTAAATGACAAATTAAGTCATTTGTGAAATGCCAAATTTGTATGAATTTGAATATTTGAAAACAATAAAACTCTGTTCTAGAATTCTGAATCGGTCTAAAATATGAAAATTGATATTTAAGTTGTATGCTCAAAACCCTTGTATTTTAAAAGTAAAATACCTGGGAAACCAGGAGATCTGAGTTCAAGTCTCAGCGGGGGTCTGAGCTATTTTTACTGCTGGAGTATCATTTTTCTGATGCATATTGATTCAGATAATAATGTAAAAGGAAGAGTAAAACCAGTTACCTGCCAATTGAAATTAATAGGCAGTTGTGCAGACCTAACAAATACAACTTTTTCACAGGATTTACAACATTTATGGCTTAGAGAACTTGTGTAAACCTACCATAGTTGCACATAATTTCTTATATTCATTTTGACTATTCATGTAATGTTCTGAAGGACTTTTTTAGGTGTAACATTTGAAAAACCTACCTGAAGTCATACCAAACATAGGGCAATTGTTGAGCCATAAAAAATTTATAAACAAGCTTCTTACTATGGCTGCCTAGGACACCCTTTTCATACAGTTGGTTGATCTCATCGTTTGTAAGAGGACATGCTCTGTTGGGTTTATTTTCTTTCCTTTGTTTCTTCAGAGATTTTAGTTTGGCTACCAAGATATCCTTGCTTATTTGGAATTCTTGTGTTGAGCTAAATATTCATGATTGGATGAGGGTATTTTTTGCTTTTTGATCCTTTACCACACAATCCCGAGTTTTAACGACCTCAATAACAAAGCCTTCTGAAAATATTGTGGGAAAAGAAGAAAATGGCGAATAACAGTATTTCTCTTTTTTCCACAATGTCTTCTACCTTTTCAAAAACAAATCTTATCACTCGAGCCATGCTTAGTTTTTCCTCTATAAATGCTCTTATTATCGACAAGTCAAAAATTGTGTCGTGTCTTACAGGCCAAAGGATAAGCTTAAGCTTTCTGCGTAAGTTTGACACAATAATTTCAGTGTCGATGGTTCACTCATGCCCGACAGTTTTCCTCATGGACGTAACGAAGTTTGCTAGATATTGATTTTAGCTTTTCCAGCTCTAGTTTTGACATTTCACGTTGTTCATTCTTGGATTTTAAAAAAATTCTCAACTTCTTTTAGTCAGGTTCATGTACACCAAGGAAGGAAGAAGGGATGTAGAGTGTTGGTAATCATGTACCAAACTATGTGTGTTTTGTGCGCTAGGGAGTCAATTTCATATTGATTTTTTTTAATTTTCTGCATTTTCAATTTTCTGATATAAATCCGTCGAGAAAAGGAAAGGAAATACTAGGTCAAAAGTAGTTCCGGCTGTTATGCAAATGAGCAAGGTCACAAAGCAAGTGACCGTGAAACACAAAGTTTTCACGGCACCCCTTTTCACGGTCGATATTTCAGCATGTAACAGGATAAAACATTATGAACATTATCTTCCGCTAGATGGCATTCTTCAAATACACATCTATCTGATTTGGGCATTCTGGGTATAGAACCGGACTACTTTTCAAAACGACAACCGTTACTTTGAATTTCAAATAAAATAAACGTTTACTCAATAAAACGCTACCTGGTGCGATTCATTCAGCTATGATCAGCTAGCATGTAACCTATGCACCGGCTATTTATTAAAACAGCCCCTACAGGCTTGGGTAATAGCTTCGGTATAAGCCCTACTTTTCCTATGTATATGGGATGGTTGATGCGTCATAGCAGACAGGCCGAATCTTCGAAGACTATGACATGTGCAGACAACGACATTATGAAATCCCGCATAGGGTCTATATGTTTGTTTCCATTAGCTTGACAGCAAAAATAGTTCCTGCACTGAATGATTTTTTTTTTTTCCCATGGAGCTATGATTTTTTTTTCAGCCAATCAGAACTCGCCAATATTCATGAAAACAACTAATACTGAATTTTTCGAACAAGAATTTTCATTCGTTCAAGGACTTTTTTCACACTGAGGGAACTTGGTCTGTGACAGAAAATTGATTGTATTTGTATTGATTACATGTCTGAGTTTTTTTTTTTCTCCCCGGAAATGGGCACGGTTACTCCCATTCTTTGCTATGTTTTCCCACAGCGCTTTCGATTGAAATATCTGATTTCACAGAGAGAGAGAGAGAGAGAGAGAGTAGTGGGACGGAAGGAATGACGGACATACAAACAATCAGATAATTGGGTCTTCAGTATCTGAACGTCTTTTTCCTTAATGGTTTGAGTTGTCATCGACAGTACTCTTCAACGTAACATTGTGTGTCTATTAAATGTCTGTGGTCAAAAACTGAACAAATTAGTTTGGTGATTTGTGTTTCTTTCGATTTGGCTCTCTGATTTTCAGAGAGAGAAAGAGAGATAGAAAGACAGAGAGAGAGAGAGAGAAGGGGAGTGATTTGGATAGTATTCCAAATGTTATTCACTTTGGAAGGGAAGCTTACTTATTCTATGGAACCAAAGTATTTTTTGTAAACAATATAGATTTTAATCAGACTTCAAAGGACAACATTGTGTTATATATTCTGACCTAACAGGTCGTAAAATTTGAATATCTTTGCCAATATATTTTTCTGAGTTATGCTCTGTGAAAAGGGGGCTGAATGCATCTGCAAAAAGTATCGACTCAGGGCAGCCTGCGCCGACTGCGCAGGCTGAGATAGGTCGAAACTTTTGCTATTTGTAAATTTTCTGAATGTCCCAGGACCATTGTACCCCCAGATTCAGTCGGCTGCTAGACTTTATGGTTTTTTTATGATCCATGAATGTTTGCTTTGTATAATCCATCACGGAGATGCGTTGAAACCCTCGGCCCCAGAGCACCGATCACATTTTTGGAGCTGGAGAAGGGTTGACAATAGTTACCATCGACCAGCAAGGTTGAGTTCTGATTTACTGACAGCAATTTTGGTAACCTTTTTGACAGAAATAACTGAACTAAATTAATCAACATTGACTTACGATGTATAGTAGAACAAAGCGTTAACTAACAATGTGTCATTATAGCCTACCTTTTAGCAGGACATATAATTCATTGCTTATTGATTTTTTTTTTTTCATATATTAATCACCAATGCCTGTTGTTTCGTGTATAGTAGGTCACTGAACTGTTGGGAAATATCATGTATAGATCATTGAGAAAACATTTAAAAAATGTAGGTAATGGTATGAAGGATAAACTTCTGTTTTTGGCTAAGCTCAAGCTATAAGTTCACTGAGTAAACATCACAATTGATATTTTCACGAGTGACTTAGCGAGGCGTTAATACATTGAGTATTGGAGTTCATGGAGTTCATAAATGAAATTTTATCTCGATCTTTGACGAAAAACAAACAGATTTTCTTTCTTTACATACATCTACTAAAAACTAAAAATATTAAATGAACAAGAAATATTGCTAGAAATTAAAGAATCCGACAGCTCCATATTTGTAACAAAGTTGAAGACGAGTATCATGTTTTGTTGTTCTGTCCAGCTCATAATGACGTAGGACATTTGTTTTCTGGAAGATAATGCATGTATTTTATAACAAAAAAAGTTTTTAAATTAATCCACCTCTTGCACTCTAAAAATATCAGGGTGATAAATTCCATTGATTTTTTTCTGTATTATAAATGCAACTGTGATTTAAAAAAAAAAAAAAAAAGGTCCAGTTTTGTCGGCGATTTATTTTCATGCATGTTTTCATGCTGTGACTGAACAAACTGTTGTCTGTATCCATTTATTCAATCTCGACTTTTTACGGGTCTTCCAGTGACATTTTTGGAAGAAATCTCGGGAGAATGATCGTTTGCCGTAAACAAGCATTTGCTCCTTCTTCGTTGTGGAGAAGGAAGCATTTGCGTTTGACTACCAGTTGTCCTTCTTGCTAAAACAATTTCTATTGAAAACATAATTTATCTACCTTTTTTTTTTTTCATTGCATAGTTTGCATATGAAGTGTGATATCCGTATATATACTAGAAACCGCCAAACCACACTATTATAAGAACACGATATTTTACGCATCTGTGCATGACATCTCAGGTATACATATGTAGTGTTTAGAGTTTATTATTTGTTAATATAATAAAAACAACATTTTTATGCAAACGCGACCTTTTAAGTGTCCCCTTTTGGCGTCTTTGGAAAACACTGTGGGACAAAGAGCAAATAATTTTAATAAACAGCTGCTCCTGGTGGCCAAATGATTTTAATGTATCAAACACAAAAACTCTGACGTTTCTATTGTGGCTAAGTTCTATCATTATTACTATTATTTTAATTCTGTTTTAATATCGAACTTATCTTACTCCATGTCTTGACCATGAAGGATCGTTCAGGTATTTCTTCATAATGTAAAAATACAACCAAGTGGTGTAAGGTCATTACCACAATCATTTAAAGAATTATGTGCAGTATTTTGGATTTTATGACTTAAAAAAACAGCAAATAAACAGGGTCTCACATGTAAACCTTATACCATACAATCCCATATTTTCACGACCTGGAGGAAGATGCCCTTTGTATACAATGTGGAGTAATAAAGAAAATACTATACTAAACCAAAAAAGAAACTTCTCCTGTGTTTAAGTGCAAATGCAATGTTATTAAAAAAATCAAAATATCAGATGACCTACATATATTCGGGCGAACTATTATGTGTCCGATAAAACAAATTTTAACTCGATTGAAAGCATTTTGCAGAAGAAACCCGCTGAAAGCGATTTTCACGTGCATGCACGGACCAGTATAATTCGTGTATATTTTTTGAAACCTTTAAGTCTAATTTTATAGACTTTCATGTCAATAAGAAAAAGACGTTGAAAAAAAATTAAATTCTTTTTAGTTTTCTTTATTTTTAATATGCCTAGAATTCCGCAAAATTTACGCGAACGTGCCATTGGCATGCTTAATGCTGGTATGACGATGAATGCTGTTGCTATGAATATTTGATGTTCTACTCGTGCTATTCGACACCTTAGGCAAGGTTTTCAAGCAACAGGGCGTACGGAAGATCGACCACGTAGTGGACGTCCTCGCGTCACGGCGCGCGGCCAAGACCGCTATATTCGGAACACCCACCAGCGCAATCGCTTCCAAACTGCCACAGCCACTGCTGCTAACACCCCTGGTACACATAACAACCGTATATCTGCCCAAACTGTGCGCAATCGCTTGCGCGAGGGTGGGCTACGTGCACGTCGTCCATACGTTGGTTGTGTTTTGACGCGACGTCACCGCGTAAATCGTGTTAATTGGGCACGTACACACCAACGCTGGCTTAGACAACAATGGAATGGCGTTCTTTTCTCTGACGAGTCCAGGTTTTCCATTCATCGAGGTGATGGCAGGGTTCGAGTATACCGTAAGAGAAATGAACGTTATGCCGACTGTTGCGTACTTGAACGAGATCGTTTTGGGGGTGGGGGTTCTGTCTTGGTCTGGGCGGGCATTGCACATGGCTTTCGCACTAATCTCGTCGTTATCGAAAGGAATTTGAATGCCCAACGCTACCGAGATGAAATTCTTGCGAGGCACGTTATCCCACTGTTTCAAAATAATGGCAGTATCACTCTTTTTCAGCATGATAATGCCACAAGCCATACAGCTAGGGACAATGTGAATTTCCTCAGGGCGAATAACATTGCATTTATTAATGACTGGCCTGCCAAAAGCCCTGATCTGAATCCCATTGAACACCTTTGGGATAATTTGGACCAGCGTGTTAGACGTCGCCCTATTCCACCGTCAAACGTCATTCTGCTAAGACAAGCCTTAATTCAGGAATGGAACAACATTCCACAAGCCGAAATCAATACACTTATCCGTTCTATGCGCCAAAGATGCCAGGCAGTCCTTCATGCTGAAGGTGGTCATACCCGGTATTAATTTGTGATTTTGGTGAGCGACCCCTTCCGCATTTTAACTACCATTTCACTACTTTTGGATAAACCCTCAGCAATAATTTTTTTCACACAAAGTTGCAATAAAATACTCTTTCAATGCATATAAATCTAGTTTAATCCTGATTTTCATATTTGTGTATATCTGCACTTAAACACAGGGGAAGTTTCTTTTTTGGTTCAGTATAGTTACTAGTAACATATTTTTCTTACAATGTATTCTACTCATTCAAAGACAAATCTCGCCACGTAAGCCATAACTACAAGCAACTCGTCATCTGCAAATAGTTTCAATTGGGACGAGTGTAAATTAACGTCTGAAAAGAGTGAAACGAGCTTTAGGTATCGAACTGTTCAAGCATAATCTGTTACATACCTAAACTTTATGCTTAAACCTGGTGATTTGAAACCACCCGATGTGTAAGTTTCTCGCAGGAATTGAAATTGGTTTGGAAACAAAATTTCTATTTCAAGGGAATAAAGGTTTGACAACCCAAGTAACTTTTATTCGTCGTATACAAGTATTTCCATTTTGGATCAGACTAAATTTGCGTCATCTGGTAAAGAGTTATCAATGAAATGCTTCAATTTTCATTAATATTAGGACAACGTTTATAGCCATAAACACGATCTTAATATGTATGCTTCTTCCAGAGAGAATGTCTTCAACCTTTGGTAACTGCTTCTTGTATATGTACATGTATTATGTATATATTATGTATTTATGACTAGAAGCTGTATCAGCTTACGTCAATAAAGATTGTCTATTGTCATATTTATTACATGTGGTCTTTACCTGCATGTACTTTGATCCTCATGACATAAGCTTTTACATAACAAAGCTAAGGCCATCGACCTATTTGTTTATGACAAAAGAATAATGAATCGCATGTCACTTTATGTTATCTCACTATTTTGCTCTAGTTTGCGCAGTATTTTAGTAAGTCGAAGTATCAATACTATACATAACACTGTCTATCACATTACAGTGCATGAACAATGTCATAGCACCGCCATCATCATTAAACAATATCGTCAGCCCACCGCTTTCTTTGTTGAAATCAACATAACTTCAACAAAACGTGTAAAACATCAAAAAATCAAGGCAACTCAAACAATGGACCAGAATCTGATTGTTTCGGGACAAAGCTTGGCCATTTTATTGATCAAAGCTGTCATTGGAGAATCACCGACGTTGATTTGTTGGTACAGAAGTATTTCCTGGTCATTGTGTAACCGTATCTTATTTCCAATTAACGTTCTTTAATATTAAATGCGTTTCATGTCCATTAAAATCACGTTCATTGACCGAATACAGACAGGTAAACCTTAGGTTTCATGAAGAAATGCTAAATACCTTCGTAGATTGTGTAGATCAAGTTCAAACTCCCAAAAGTCTGCAGTTAGATCTAGCACCTACACCGTCCGAAATGTCTCGAAGAAATCTTGACTTGGATAACCTTGAGCTTGCAATATTTCAAAGATTCTTTAGTTTTGGTCAGTCGCATATTCATTGGCAGTCTTTGAAAGGTGAATACAAGGTGCGAACCTGGCATTAAATTCATTTCACTACATAAAGTAGTACTTTTAATCGAACGTTAATTTATAAAATAGTTCTGGGCATTTATTTTCTATGTAGATATTTGATTCGTCAGACGTTCAATAACTTGAAAATATGTTTTGAGGTGCCAGCTGGATTAGAATTGTTTCTGGAAAAAAAATCGTTTTAGTCTGCTGTATTTTTATATAAAGGCGTTTATTCACATATATCTGAGGAGACTTAAAAATCATAATTTGACCATTCAAAATGTATGACAGGAAGAAAAATTATCATTTTGTCGCGATTGTTGGCAAAAGTGGTAGGCAACACGATAACGTCGTCTAAATGTTCTCATAAACAGAGTTTTCTTTAAGATTAGTTTGATGCATCATGCTGATTGCACTGTTTTCGATCATAACATGTGTCCCGCGTTTAGAGCAACTTTTAAGGGCATGATTTATATTGAAATGCATTTTTACACACGCTTTGTTTAGTTTTGGCAGCTATTGTTACTGTAAGTAAACATGTTCACATGATACCATAAGTAATTCACGTAAGACTATTGCTTGCATTAGTGAACGTATGCATATAAACGGGGTCTTAGGCACAGAAGTCTGACTAGGCGATGCTGTTGTAGTCGGTCAGATGGTTCTTTGTAGCATTGTAATCCTTGCTGATGTTGGTCATCAGAAAAACTAGTCCGGACGAATCAAACGTTTCGGTTTGCTGAACGAAAAATTCATATAACATAGTAGATGTATGTGACTTGCAAAAAGTTTAGCAATGACATTAGTTATGATGCACGAGACGCGCAGGTCAATCTGATCTTTGCTTTACACTATTCGATATCACAGACCGTCATATTTGTCAAAACGATTTTACAGGTGCAAAAATACAGTCTCTTCTGCCTACAAAATAGCCTGTTTTATGACCTTTTGCACTTTAAAGTAACAATAAAGGCCAATTGTAAATAAAGCAGGTGTTTAAATGCATTTGAATTTATATCATACCATTTAAAAGTATGGAAATTATTGTGAAGATGACAATCTGTCATTGTAAGTTGATCCAAGTGTTAGTCGCTGACAGAGGTATTTATTTCAAAACTACGTTAAAACCTGCCAGGTAGCTGTGTCTTTTGTTTACTTTTTGCCTGATTTTGAAATTCTTTTTTTTCTGCCAGCAACTATCATATAGCCCTACCGCACAATAACAGACTGTCTTCTCCACAATATTTTCCGTTCTTTTAACTGGTATGATTTAAATTTAAATGTATTATGACACCTGCCTTGATATTTTGGCCTATTTTGGTGCGGCACTATTTGTATTGTGCAGTTGACCTTCAGGCTTCACCCTCAAGTTTATGTGCACTTGGTGGTTTATTTACTTTATTTTCTTCTTCTTTTCTATTTCAGGCATGAATGCTTTCTAATTACAAGCTATTTACAGGTATGTTCAAAGTAAACACATTAATTATTAACGATGTTTAAATTCCATTCGAGTGCCGTGTACTTATACGGGATCAAATATTTGCAAGCTAAGACCAGTATAGTACATTCATTCATTAACACTTATCCTGCTACATCAGTTAAATAAAACTTTGTAATCCCATAGTAAAAACCCGAATGATGTTGTTTCAAACTTATTATCATTATTTCTTTTTTTTGAGAAAAAAATCTCGTTATCCGACAATATAGATCCAAGATCAGATTGTACGTTCTGTGCATTCTAATCTTGTCTACACTGTCTGTAAAAGGTCAGTGAGTCCCGCTAAGTAGCTTAAGGGTTAATATAATCAACTTTAAGACGAAGGTGCCATGACCCGGAAATTGTTGTGATGACAAAATTCACTAATGTTACACTGCATGTACAGGGTGTTTCATAATATCTGCCACCATTACAAAGTTTTATATCTTTTTAGTTCATGAGGATAAAACAATGATATGTACACCCTTTGAAAGCTTATATATTAAAATTTTATTTGACTAATAAAGTACGGGAAAACGTCAACGTCATAACGTCATTTATGACGTCATTTCCTGTGGTCAGTTTTCCAAGATGGCGCCAACTAAGGATCACTGCAAAGAAATTGTTAAAATATATTATGAAACTAAATCACCTATTACAGCGATTAGAACTATGCAGAAAAGGTATCCAGATGCAGGTAAACTTGATAAAAAACAGATACATAGAATTGTAAAGCGATTTGAAGTTATGGGCTCAATTGAAGATGGGAGACACAATAATCTGGGTCGCCCTTAGTCCGTGCGGAATGAAGCGACAATTGAACAGGTTAAAGCGGTGATCACAGAAACACCAAGAAAATCTGTTAGAATGGTATTTGGAGATATTACTAACATTGCCAGCCATTCAAGTTTTTACAGAATGCTAAAATGATTTAAAACTGACTCCATATAAAATTTCTATTATGCAACATCTCAAACCAACAGATATCGAAAACAGATTGTCATTTGCAAGATGGGTTACGGAAAATGATGATATCATGGGACAGATATGGTTCTCGGATGAAGCCCACTTTTATCTTAATGCACAAGTGAACAAGAAAAATTCCATATTTTGGGGAACTGAAAAGCCAGAATTTTATATTGAAAAACCTCTCCACCCTGAAAAGGTTACAGTGTGGGCGGCATTAAGTGCTGAGGGCATAATTGGCCCTTTCTTTTTTGAGGATGAGGATGGAACTGTGGAGACTGTTAATCAAGACCGCTATTTAAATATTCTTAAAAACAAATTTCTACCAGCTTTGAGACGTAAGGGAATTGATATAAACACCACATGGTTCCAGCAGGATGGTGCAACTCCTCATACAGCTAGAAATGTGATTGACTGGATACAAAAGACTTTTGGTGATAACTTCATTTCATTGAAAACGGATATTGAGTGGCCACCACACTCCCCGGATTTAAGCCCACTTGATTTTTTCCTGTGGGGATACCTTAAAGACAGGGTCTATAAGCACTCCCCACAGACCACAGCTGAACTCAAAACTGCAATCAAGAGAGAAATAAAGATCATAAGCAGTGAGACATGTGCAAACGTAATCCGAAATTTCCGGCACAGAGTCGACGTCGTTATTGGCCAGAATGGACGTCATTTAGAACACATTCTATAAAATCGACATTTTAAAGAATTTTGAAACTGCGTGTATTTACAAGGGTAATACCTACATGTTATATATCAAATAAAACTTTATTCTATGTACAATAACATAGTTAAATGTAAAAACAATTTCTTTTTTATGTTAAAGTTTTTGATGTTTAAAATGGTGGCAGATATTATGAAACACCCTGTATCATTTACAGCTTGCTATTCTTCTATCGGTTTTCAAGCATTACTTCAGTGACAGTATCACGCCGGTCGAGGGCTCATTTATGACCTCTTGGTAATTCTTAAGACATAGCTACACTTTACACTTTTTTTCCAAGCTGCTGGCTGCTTTCTGTCTTTTAACACGTTAGGTTGAGTAAGGATTCTAACCAGGAGCCAAGGGAATTTTAGCTAGGGCTAATGCGCGTGAAATGCGCCTCAACTGGCCAAATGAAAAGAGGTCAAACTTTTTTCTTAATAACCGAACAAACAGTAAACTCCTACTAAAGCCCCAGTAAAGTCCAAAAATAGGTAATTTTCACCGTTTATAACTCGAAAAAATATCGGATAACCCATCACAACAGTCATATATAGGATCGGAGAAAACTCGAACGTGTCAGTTACTGCATTGGTTGCCATGATATACGTGTGCGAAAATGCATGGAGAAGCCCGTCGATTTCAGGGACGCCATTGATCGAGACAACCTTCGTTATAGTTCGTATATATTCGAACTAGGTCTTCGAGAACGTTACGTGATAACATTGCATCACTCGTCACAACTCGGCCGATTCCGTACCTACATCTAACCTCGTCCGTATAACGGTCGTTTCCATTTGAACTGCGAATCACGTGATCTTTATACATGGCGCGCCACTGTCAGTCGTTTAGCAACGACATAAACAACCTCGATGAAGTTATTCACATCTGTTTATCTGTCGGTGAAAACTTCAATCGGAATTGATAAACCACGTTAAATAATGAATGTACGAACTGTTTGCCAACTCAACTGAAATATAGTAAGAAAGATTTCGATAGAAAATTGAAATAAGTTTTCTTTTTTAAGAGGAGCCTTACAATTTTCAGAAAGGTAAACTGGCGTATTTCCGGGTATGTACCGATCTGTGGCATATCAATCCACCAGATACAGCCGAGGGATTTGATGGCTCCCATCACCCGAGGTATGCCGAATGAACATTGCATCTCATGACGTAGTACACAGGACTATTGTTTACAATTCCAATATTATGTCATCAGAGAGTAAGATTGCTCATTCTGAACCTGTTTTCTTATTTAGATGTAGTAAACTCTTCCTGTATTGATGATAAATGAATAAGCGATGATAAGCCTGTGTCGTCGTTTCTGTTTACGATGTCGATAAACTTACGTTTTTCAAGCCTAGAATGGGGACAAAACGATCAAGTGAATGAAGGTTTTGTTTCGACCGCGGCCTTGAATGATCACGTGGTGTTTGCGTCACTATTACGTCACTGCGGACAATTACGACGAAAAGTCGGCTAATCGTCGGCGATCATCGATGTAAACAAACAGATAATGCGACATGGTAGGATTTGTTCTAGTTTCAAAATTCTTTTACTGCCATTGACTGGAACTTTTACGAACTGCACCTTTACATAAGTCATAATAATCGCCATATTTTTACATGGTAACAATGAAATTTACTTTTATTTTATAAACAGGTTTTTTATTCATTTGCACTTTACTGTGACTTTAACCTTTAGGCTGCAAAGCGTGACTCACTGACCTTTTGCGGACAGTGTAGATCCAAGATCATACTGAACAGTTCTCCTGTAAATTTTACAAAGTAATAGACGGGTTGATAAACAGGTTAGACAGAGGGGAATGAATTACTGAAATTATGTCAGCATAAACCCATGAAATTCATTTTCTGCAGAAAAATATAGACTGAGAGTAGAGCATGAAGTTTAAAAAAAAACATTTTTTTTTACAATTTTCACTGTTCAGTAAATGAATATTAAATAAGTTTTTTTTCAAAAGAACCAGTCATAAAATTCTATTCAGACTTAGGCTGAGGTATGCTTTTACTCTGGTCAATTATTCTTAAAAAATCAAACAGAGTGAACCGTCTCTTTTATGAATTGCGGATGCCAGAAAAGGTCAATGGGAAATTCCTGCGTAGAAGTGGCAGTTTAGATCAGAGTATGGTGATTACTATTTCTAGTTTTGGAATAGGCAATAATTCGAATACATCGGTTAAGTCTACATGTTAAATTCATGGGATACTTCGCCTGAAAACGGTTATCAGCATTTCTTAACGGCAATACGTCTGACACTACAGCTGCACTTAACAAAAATCCCATACTTTATATAGGTCATGCTCTGTGTAAAAAGGGGTTTAATGCATCTTTGTCATCCATTATACCAAGCAAGTTGTCGCATAAGATAGGCCCATTTCATCTAAAACCCATCTAAACCTCGAGGTAGAATGGTCCTTGAACACGCAGAAAATTCACCGGTTGCAAAAAGTTTCGATCCAGGTCAGCCTGCACGGACTGCGTGGGCTGACATGGGTCAATACTTTTTGCAGATGGATTTAACCATCCTTTTCACAGAACATGACTCGCATCATTTTTGATAAACAGGAAACCAGAGCGGAATTACCAACAATTCTTTACCTCATTTTATTCTAAAATCCAAGACTGAGCGCCTGGTTGGCTAAGACCGATCGCTGTGAGGGCAAGGGCTTTTGTCACACGATAACCTGGGTCCGTATTCACCATTGTAATGAATATTCTTAGCCTTGTTTTCAGAAATTTTCTAAATTTGAAAGCAACAAAACTTGAAATTTGCTAAACCATTTGGTTAAGCCAGTCACGAGTTTTGTCACTTTCAAATTTAGAAAATCTTGGAGAATAAGACAAAGAACTTCTTCAGAATGGTTGGTGAATATGTACCCTGGGCGATCCCATTTCTAGGAATGTTTTCTGCTTGAAGCAAATTCCATCATACTTTTTTTATCCCCTGAACCAGATTTGCCCCCAGTGAACTTCGAAACCGTCCTCTTCAAAAGTGGACCATGTATACGGGGGGGGGGGGGGGGGGGGGATAAAAAAGGAAAGTCTGCGAGGACACAGATTTGAAAGCATAGAGGAGTTCGGTATGGCTGTGAAAATACAATTACGGGAGATGTCACGTGAGGGCTTATATCACGTGTTCCGCGCGTGGACGGAAAGATGGGGCAAATGCATTCAAGGGAAGAGTCGTTACTTTGGAAAGGAGTAATTGATAAATGTATGGTTTTGTAGTTTTTTGAGCTGTCTACGAACTTTTTGATCCCCCCTCGTAGATAACCATTATGGTTTTCAAAATGTGAAAATATTATGACAGAAGAAGAAATTGGTCTTGATGATAAATTTCTTCTGTAGTCACAATGTTTTCAAATGTGGTCTGCTATATGAAAATAGAGAGAGTGAGAGAGATGGAGGAAGTCCGATAGGAATATTTGTTAATGGAACTACATCAATATTTCAATAGAAAACAAAAAGTTGTTTATCGATATCGGAAAAGTTGAATCGAAACTTAAAAAAAAACACATCATCAATAAAAGAAAGATTTTACACATCAAATGCATTTGCAGTAAATGTTTTATGGATCGAATTAATTCCATCCCTAATCTTTGTCGTATTAATTGGAAACGTTCAGTTTGAATGACGGAGTCAGAAATAGCAAAACAAAACGTTTTCTGGCTTGACCCTTTCGGCGCCAAAGGCGAAAACAGTGACTCTTGCGGACGGCACAGATCAAGATCAGACTGCACAGAACGTGAAAATTTTTGAGCAGGTTCAAAGTTTTGGAGCACCCTTCCCGTCCTAACCCGTCCATTAAATTCGTGAACAGATCGTAAAAGGTTGCTAATACGTCCACTTCGTCCGAACACAGTTTAAGTCCGTTTGGCAACAATTTTTGGAACGGAGTGAGGACGAGTTTGGTGTGACTGGGGTATGAAGTATAAAGCGAACGTGATAATTGTGGTATTTGTTGACCAATACTGGCTTAATTCCATGTTATTGAACACATAAACACAGCAATCTAAATGCAATGTTATTTGGTAACCCGGCGTGGCTTAGTGGTAAAGTGCAAGACTCGTGACCTGCAGGTTCCGGGTTCAAACCTCATTGGATCCACTTGATTTTTCGTAGGAGTGTCCTTGGGCAATTACACTTTAACAGGGCCCTAGCCTAGTACTTGTGAAACCCAGGAAATGCAGGAATATGTAAGCTGTCGCAGTGATACGACTGAAATATGTTGAAAGCGGCGCAAAACACCGATAAATTAAGCAATGTAATCTAATAATGATTCAAAACAGTAAAAAGCTTATAAAAAATTATCCCACAATTTAGCTGTATCACCCCTCTTTGAACACCGATTTATTCCGGTGGATAGCATTTTTATCGCATTCAGCTTATACTTGTCCCGCAAATCTTATCAATTATTTTGTTTGATTTTCGCTCGCAGATTGTTTATCAAGGAATTAATTTTACTTGGTTCGATTGTATCTCTTTATCAGAAAACATGTTAAAATGCCCGTATCGAATGCACTGGCGCACATCTATTTCACCCTTTACCACAGAATCCTTACTTTTAACGACCCTAACAGAGAAAGCTTTTGAAAACATTGGTAACCAGTATTTTCTCCTTTTCCCACAATGTTTTCTACCCTTCCCAAATCGAATTTCAATTTTTGATGCAGTGTTATTTTTTCGTCTGCAAGTGCTTTCAGTTTGGACTTGTTTGAACTTTTGTCGTTTGGTAAAGGGTTGAATGAGGCTCAAATGATCGGGTTTGTTTTTGAAAACGTAAAAAAAAAAGAATGTGACGGGAAAGGAGAAAAAAAATGCTAGCTACAAGTTTTTTTTTTCCTTTTCCCGAAATGTTTTAAATATCCTCCCTCGCCAAGGTCGGTTATACACGTTACCAAACGACAAAATTTTAGAATTGTCCAAATTAGAGGCATTTGCAGACGACAGCATATATATGACTCAAAAATTGAAATATGATAAAGAAGGATTTTGAAAACATTGTGTGAAAAGGAGAAAATGCTGGTCACCAGCATTTTCTCCTTTTCCCACGTTTCAAAATCTTTATTTCTCAGGGTCGTTAAAAGTTGGGATTAGGTGGAAAAGGGCTAAACGCGGAATCATTTGGAAAGTAGTTTTTTTTTTTTGTTTGGTCGATGATAGAAAGTAGTACATAAAATGCTACTTAATCAAGTTTAAATCTGACTTCTAAAGTCGCCGTCTGTCTCTTTAACCTGAGAGTCAAACTTACAGCGGATTATCAAAATTTAACTAAGAACTGTATGTAAAACGTGAGAAATTGACATCAATCAAGATTAAATTCTTTTTCAAACAATTCCGAGTCTTTACGACTCAAAGAAAGAAGCTTTTTAAAAACATTTGGGAAAAAAAAGAAAATGCTGGTAGCTGTTATTTTCTTCTTTTCCCAGGCCGTTTTCTATCCAATCGAAGACAAATTCTTAATTTTAGCCACAATCGAATTGTTGTCTGCAAATACTTTCTAATTGGAAAAATCTACCTTTTTTTTGTTACACACCCCATTCAACTTGGCTGTGATTCCGCTACGCTTCTAAATTTTGGTCAAAACGCCGTGAATCGTAGAAGAAACGGCAACATCGCAGTAGAAACGCTTTGATCGTAGTAGAAGCGTATCGGAAGCTTCATGATCGCCAATTCAAACGTCCATTCCACTGAACGGCGATTCCTCTACGCTTCGAAATTTTAGTAAAAACGGCGCTAATCGTAACAGGAATGGTAACAGCGGAGTAGAAATGCATTGATCGTCGTAGAAGCGTATCGAAAGCTTCATGATCACCAGTTCACGGCGTTCGTTTTGACCTTGCTTAAAATTTACGTAGCGGGATCGCCGTGGGCTCGAAAAGCCACAATTTAAGCGTAGGAAGAGCGTAACAAGAAATTCGTAAACGCAGTAAAATAGTAGCCGCAGCGCGAGTAACGTAGCGCAAGTGCAGTGTATCTTAACAAATGCAACACTGAACCCTATCAATCTGTTGTTCGTAACCGCAAGCTGGAGCACAGCTGCTGCTTGTTTCGATCCATTTTCTTTGAAGGCCGATTGTTAACTGCTGCTAAAGTAGTTAAATCGCCGATTCTATATAGAAACGTTCCAAAAGCGCAGTTTTTGCTCATAGGTCGTAGCAAGGACGCAGCAGCAACGTAGTAAGCCTGAAATCCCGTGTCATAGTGTCATAGTAGTAGACGCGTCTTGAAAGCGCAACAACGGCATGACAGGATCGTGACCAGCGCAGCGAGTTCGTGATTTAAGCGTACTATAAGCGTACTGGAAACATTTAAGTCCCAAAAGGTTGCACATGTCGGCGCTTCTGCGGCGATTCGGAAGATTTTGGAGAAGCGCCATGATTGCCATAAGCGAAGTGAAATCGTCGCCCAGTGGAATGGGGGTATTACGTAGCTTACGTTTCTGCGAAGCACAGCTAACGTATGCACAACGGAATTGAGATGAATGAATATTGTTACATGACGCATCGACAGCTTTGGTCACTAAGCTCGCATGTCTGTATCAACAACGTAAATGTATCACACACCCTCGCGTACAAGGTCACGTAAAGGATTAGCTACTTTCACTGGTGTTCTTGTGGCCTTTCTTTTTCTGAAAAGACTTGTATCCGGTTGTGCCGGAAGTAAAATTCACGGGTGCCAGGGTCTTAAGGTAAATATTATCATGAGTTGTATTTTTCTCCAAAAAGTAAGTTTAAAATTGGATTATTGGACTTTTACTGTCGACTTGAAAGTTTCACTGAACTTATTTAGCAGGTTAAGGGTTAAACGAATTTAAAAATGGCCCCCATAGGTAGGTC
Source organism: Hippopus hippopus (assembly GCA_946811185.2). NCBI lineage: Eukaryota > Metazoa > Mollusca > Bivalvia > Cardiida > Cardiidae > Hippopus > Hippopus hippopus. The sequence goes on along the minus strand of OX328104.1, from coordinate 50,204,228 downwards.
TGTTGTCCTTAATTCTTCATCAGATGACAAAATTATAGGCGCATATAGATTAAAAGCATTTGAAGATGACAGATTAAATGAGGCTCAAATGATGGTGTTTGTTTTTGAAGGGGTAGAAAACAATTTGGATATGGAGAAAATGCTGGTGAACTTTCCATAATGTTCTAAAAAGCCACTTTCATCAAAGTTCTTAAAACAAGGGATTGTGTGGAAAAGGGTTAACATATAGCTCCATGTTTCTGAATTAATCTTCGTAACGGAAAACATTGTCTATATTTTCTATTCATACTCGTTACGACACAGTTTAGCAGATTACTAAACTGGTTTTTAAAGGATCACAATATTAGTTAATTGAAGACCTGTACTTTTAAAGGCTTGCTTAGCTCTACTTGTTTAAAGCTGAATTTTGGTGACATGGTATGTCAAGATCAGACTGCACAGAACATGCCGTGTTATCTATATTCTCCAAGACAGCTTTGCCTAAACAACCTTAGGTTTCAATGTCTGTTTCTTGTGTAGTAACTGAAATTGTCCAGCTGAATTTTTTAGCAATGCAAGGTCTCACAGAGCACGTGTACTTTATAATCGGATTATACAGGTATTAATTTAATTAAGCATTTTATCGATTAGAAATGAAATGTCCTTGCTTGTGAACTTTTAAGTTGACCCCATTATTGTTCAGAATATTGTGACTACGGTCTACAAATGAATCTCACTCTGGCAAAAGGGGGTTTAGTGCATCTCTTCGATGCGTATACCTAACAAGTCATAATTATGGATCCATAAAATCCATTCTGTCTAACAAAGACTGAATCCTGAAGTAGAATGGTCATTGGACGTGCAGAAAATTTACAAATAGCAAAACGTTTCTACCCTTTTAAGCCTGTGCAGCCTGACTTTGGTCTATACTTTTTTCCAGATGCATTGAACCCCTTTTTCATAGAGCATTGCTCATATACATGTGATGGAACCACTGGAACCACTTTTGGGGTAGGATATGAGGACCATGTGGTAAGACCAGATGAACTGGCTACCTATCCTGCTAACAAATGAGTCAAAATCTATACATAAATGTGTAAATGTTCATAACCAGGTTGCTTTCCAGAGTACATGCAAAAACTCAGAATTGTTATCTCGGGTTAAAAGACATGTCGTCTTTCATTTCTTAATGAATAAAGAACTCCCATCATTTCAAGTTTGAAAATTGGAACAAAAAGATATCATTATGCTTTGCAACTTTCCTTATGATTTTTTTCAAAAATAATCTGCAAAGTGAAAACGTCGTTACTAGCAGGTCATACGAGTTAAAGAAATAATGAGCAGACACACATATGAGACCAGCCCGAACATGTCAAGTGGTAGAGCGTAGGACTTGTGACGTCAAGTCTTGGGTCACTCGAGGGTGTGGGTTCAAGCCCCGAGACTGGTCATCTAAAATCACCAATAGTCTTTCGGACGAGACGTTAAACCGAGGTCCCGTGTGACGTTGTTATACACCAAGCACGTTCAAGAACCAGGTGTAACTTAAAATGGGTTTCGTTCTGTATCTTGCACTATCCCCTTTCACATAACTTACAGTCTTCTGGGGGCCTGGCCTATATAGGCAACTGGTGACGACAATAGATAAACGGAAATTTAGTCAAACAGACATACGATAGACAGTTACTTATCACAGCTGAATTGAACTAAAAAGTCGACATCATTCTTATATCATCTGCAGTAAGTAAAAGGAGTGAGCACTTTAAGACCGATAAGAACATTTTAAAAAAAACTTGTTATTTAATCAATTTGCACCTTTAAATAGTATCATAAATATGTTACTGCTAGCTGGTATTGTTATATGTTATTAGATGTATGAGATTTCGTAACACATAGCAAAGCTGTAAGTGAGCCAAGCTCTGTGAGAAGGGTTTAAATGCATTATGCTGACTTACCTAGTATCATTGCCAGAGCGCTGCTCAATTGAATTTGTAAAAGATAATTACAATGAAGATCAGTATCATGAGCGATGGCCGTGGAATTCTTCTCTTTGTCATAACTGGTGTAGGCACAAAGACCAAAAGTACTCTATATGAATGGAAGCTATAGGCTGCTAGTGACTACATTATAAAATATCGACACGCTCATATTTTCATCTTATGAATTTACAGGAAAATTTAATGACAAAGAGAACTATTGGACTTTATGTGTGCTGCAATACGATTTTCAGGGTTTCGACCATGGTTATGTGGAAAAGCAGCCAGTGGTTGGAGAAATATTGTTTGAAGTATCAGTAAAAGAAAACCAAGGAAAGCATGGATAGTTTCACTGTCCGCCAAGTTAGAACGGAAATGTTATTGAAAACGGCAACAAATTCAATATGATTTTAGAAAATAAAACTTTATTCTTTGAATAACCTCAAGTATTCTATTTGAATGATTTTGAAAGTGTCGTTAGTCCTTTACAGAGAGTCATACAGGATTGCCACAGACAGCTTTTATGGAAAAACTTTACTGTAAAGGCTGAAACTGATCATGCGTAGTCTCTTATCTTTATTGTCAACTGCATTGAATAGTTTAATTCAGCATTGAAAATTGACTTCATTTTCACAAACGTAATTGTTACGAAAACAATTTCCTTTTAAGCCGTAATAGAAGTTAATGGTTTACACACTGTTTGAGATTTATATATGTGTAAATTTTCACTGAGCTTTCACTCTAACTTTTCTCTAATTTTGGAAGTCCTTGCGATCATTATGTACAGTGAACATAAAAGAAAAAACAGCATTGAAGCATGTTTGCATTGAAATAAAAATGTATATTGGAATAAATATCGCATAAGATACCAAGGGTGAGGGAAGGACTTAATTTAAAACCTCTAGCTTTAAACTCACGCAACGTCTCATGGTTGGCGTAATCATGATTTTAATCCTGGGTAAACCATACAAATTAAAAAAAATAACTAATTGTGGGATTTAAAAAAAAAAAACTGTTAGCAAGGTTTTTTTCTAGAAGGGTTGATTCCGCAAAGAACAAATGTCAGATTCCTTTTGTCACTTATGAGTTGTACAACTGGAATTTCTCACGAGGTCGACATATTTCTTGAACATAAGTGTACACATGTCAGATAAGTGGTTCCGAAAAAGCCTTCATACATGTGACATGCACCAGCTGCATGTAGATATTGAGGAAAGAAATATATGAGAAATGAGAGAAATAATGAGGTATGTAACCATGCACGATTTTCACAAATAAACTGGCATGGATATGTAGCTTGTCCTAGTGTCGTGCTTCGACCTATGACGTCACATAATTGTTATCTGAAACGGATGTTTATCTAAAACCAGTGTAAGATAAGAACGTGTGTACCTGCTTAATTGCACGGACAACAATCATGGTTATTTGATAGCTACTGTAGAATGGTTATCTTTGCCTTTTATCGATCGTGCACACCAAACAATTACACGTAATGCATTTTACTCAAAGCGCAACGTAAATTTGTCTTAGAATCAATATTTATCCTGCTCGATTTAAACAAGAAGTTAAACTAATCAGCACATTTATGGCAGATTTATTGATTTCACTATCATACAGATGACACAATTTAGAACCGTCCATTTTTCACAGCATTTGCATACAACAAAATAATTATGGAACAATCAATTCGTTTTACCTTTGAGCTGCTTGGAAAATTTGAGGATAACAAGAAAATACTGGTTTTTCCAGCATTTCTTTTTCTTACAATATTTTCTTAAGCCTTATCGTGGGTCATAAACTAACGAATAAGTTTTGTAAAGAACATGATATGAATAGAAATCGTTAAACTGTAAATTGGGTGACAAAGATAGACTAGAATGAGCGAAAGCACAGTAAGTCAATTGAAACTTTAAGTAAGATAGAGCTTATTGATCGATAGGAATTACAAATATATGAAACCAAATCTATTGTCATGTTTGTTGAAAACTTTATGTAGTGCCCAAATATAGGGCACCAAAGAAAAGGCCAGTGTCTTCCAGACGAGTAAAATCCTTAATGGCATCCGATATTAATAAGCTGAATGAAAGGCATCAATGCATCTTAGAGCTGAAGGTTCGATTGAAAAGACTTAAACTGCCTTGTTCGTGTATCATACTGCTTTTAAAGTTATGAAAAGGCCTACGCTTGTAAATTAGATATGGTTGTTTCCTGAAAGGGAAGACAGGGACATGTTTTTCTCATTATACACGATCAATAGCCTCTCATGCAATCAACAAACGATCCCGAGGTTTAATGAACTTGAAGAAAAGACAGTTTGAACCGATTCGGATAAAAATGTTAGTAACCAGCATTTAATTCCTTTACTACGAGGTTTTCTACCCCTTTAGATACAAATCTCTATATGAAAAAAATAAAACATTAGCGATGCTGTCAATATGCGCAAGTGTAAGTCACTATCGTCGATTCAAGAACTAAGTTTCAAATTGGTTATGACACAGCGCCCATTTGTTGAAAAATACCTTTATTTTGCCAGTTCAAGGCTGTGTTTGTAATAGCATTTAACGGCAAACTGCAAATAAAAATGTATAACCGAAATCACATGTACAAGGTGCTATCAAAACGTTCATTTACTAACCAAATGAAAAATACATTTTTCTATGAATTATTTGAAAGTTTGCCATACGAAAATATGAGATATTATTGGTGATATTGAAAATGCAGTTTTCTACCAACTTTTCCTAAACGATTGTTTATTTAAGTAAATAAAGAATAGAAGGACATGAAGTGTGTCGTAGCAGAAAATACCCGATATAACACCGAGTACATGTTGATATACAAAGGATAGTTACTTATGTTCGAAAAAACAACAAAACATCCTTGGTATCACAACTGTCACAGGATCTTTCAGAGTCAATATATTGGTGCAAAAGTGATATCTGTTGACGGGACATCGTTTTAAAATTTTCTGTTTAATTCGTGTTCTATATAACGTCACGGTAACGTCAGAAATGGCGATTCCCGTTGAATACCAGTCTGCAATCAAGTTTTGTTATCTTCACGGATTTAACACCAAGACAGAGTTTTAAAAACATAAATAATGCTTACGGAATGTTCCTTTCGTGCTAGTTTTCGAGTGACGCAAGTGTTTTTCCCATGGCAGAGAGGATGTCAATGTTTTGGGGGCGGGGGTGGGGGGGATTCACGGACATGACGATGCTTTTCGCCACAGTCCAAAGCATGTTAGATCGTATAACTAAATCTGAATTCGACAAAATAAAATGGTAGAGCTGATGCAGAAGTGTATTGATCATGCTGAGAAATACTTCGAAAGAGTGAACATAGCATAGCAAGACTTTTAGCATGCTCAACAAATTCACGTTGCAACTCCCAATATGACGGTGGTGTCGTGATATTGCACCGAATTACTGTGTGTTATAATGCATTTTCAAAACATATATAAAACTTTACTACTGTATGTATGCATCTTTTTGTTGGGTACCAATATGTTTTTTTTAATCTTGGATCTATATCAAAGAAAAAAAAAAAAAACATACACAACATTTTACGAAGCAATTAGATCCTAACCTACCACACGAACTTTTTGATAGCCCCTAGTTCTCTTTAGTCTAAACCTTATCTATACTATATCGTGGTGCATTAGGCTTGAAATAAGGACCTCAACGGATTAGCTTTAATAAAAACTTTCACGAGCACACAAAATACGATATAATGATTAGCTGTTGGCCTTGTGCGCTTCTGTATCGATGGCGCATTCTATTTCTGTGTATAAAAGTTGCATTTTTTTACATACCCATATTTTAGCGACTTAGGGTCTACGGCCCCTAACTCATCGGTAAATATTGACGTTTTCGTAAAGGCTATTCGGCCAATCTCGGCAGCTTCCGTCTTTTAATATGAGAGTTACGGGCCGTAGACTCACCAACTCATCGGTAAATATCGTGTACAAGATCGACGTTTCGTAAAGGCTATTCGGCCAATCTCGGCAGGTTCCGTCTTTTAATATGACAGTTAGGCGCCGTAGACCTTAAACACTAGTACTTCGGATGGTCACGCTTTCCCATCTCTCGCATGGGTGGTTATGTCGGGCCTTTGACCTCAGAGAGGCTGGCGAGCAGGCCAGTTGCATTCAACAGTAGATCTACTTAGCGAGCCTTTTACATCCAGTTTGACCTGTCCGACATATGCTGAAAATAATGGAGGCAAAAGAAATGGCTGATTGTAGAAATGCCCGCTAACATCTTTTAAATAATTTTTAATCAGTTGTATTATAACAAAAGTCAGTCAACGGCATATCAGCTTTGCATTATAAAAGACAATACGTGTACAAGGGCGTAACCAGGGGTTGAGAATCATTACGCACTCCGAATCGAGAGTCCTGTTTTACCCGTGGGCTGCTAAGTGCGATGCAGTGTGCTTTTGTGGACAGTGTAAAGCAAGATCAGACTGCACAAAAATTGCAGTCTGATCTTTATCTTCACTATCGGAAACAGTGAGTATTCGAATTTCCGTAGAAAGGAGATAGAGTCTAAAGTGAAATCACAATAGATCTAGACTCTAGGGTTTTTTTTCTAACGGTTAGAAATGTCATTTTTTTTTCTGTGCAGTTTTATGCTCAATTATGAAAACGGAGTTGCTAAACTGTTATTTTTTCTGTGCAGTTTTATGCTCACTTATGAAATTGGAGTATAGATTCTATGTAAGGAATGTGAGATTTTTTGTTTTTGTTTTCATGGAGGCATGAAAACAAACAAATGTGATTGGATCTAGGTTTTTTTTCTTCATACCTCCATGAAAACAGTCACTACATTCCTCACAATTCAATATTACAGACAACAAATACTTTCATAAATAATACTAACTGCATTTTTATTCAGTAAATTCCATATTGTGGTTTCTAATGCCCATTTCATTGGTAATTCACAGTGCGGTAAAACTGCTCGTTCATGACGTAAAAAATGTGTAATTCATGACGTCATCATTTGCAGATATAGTTGATCTATTATTAGCAGTTTGATACGCTGGAAGTAAGCTGAAAATTAGATATTTCGTACCCAGTAAACTGACAATGTTCACTTAGAATTAATTGTTGGATATTCTTTTTTCAATTTATGATTGTCAGTAAAAATAAGCTTAGCTAGCATTCGAACTTCAGACTTAATATAAATGAGAAAGAAAAAGATTATTAAATCTCGTATACATGTTTGTTTGCAGTAGATCTAGTTTCACAGCAAAAGTAGAACTTCAGGCAATGCTGTTTTTTTTCCTTTTTTTTTTTTATTGAGCTATCAAAAACCTTTTTCAACCAATCAGAACTCGTCAATATTAATGAAAACAACTAATATTGAATTATAAACATAAAAGAATGCTCCGCCAGGTCCATTTTTGTCTACATTCATGCCCTTCCATATACATGCGTTATGGACGCTACGCCCTTGATTTTATTTGAGCCGGAAAATTTACTGGTATATAATTAATACGAAGGTCGAGCGTGATATCAAAATTTTCTCACGCGGCGAGAAGCAAATACAAGTGCCAGGAAAATTACTACAGCATAATATTTCTTTTATTATATACCTACACCTTTAAACGAAAAAAATATTGCATTTGTTGACATTTTATTCGAAAACGAAAAGCAAAATAAAACAAATAATGGTGTAGTAGCCAGTAACTTCGTTTTTATAAATGGCGAATGAATATAACAACGGACAGTTTTGACCAATCAAATTGCAAATGAATACATACCATTATCCCTCGTGAGTTACGTCATCATGACGTCATCATACCATATTTGGAACCGTATTTCACAGTGTGTAGATACGGATTTTTTTTCTGTCCTGTGATATTTCATCCTCGTGCGATGCATGTATTTTCCCCAGAAAACTTTCAGGTGTGTAATAAATTTATCGTATACCTGAAAGTTTTCCGAAAAGTTTATGTAATAAATTTATTATATACCTAAAAGTTTTCTTGGTGACATTATGATGACGTAACTCACGAGCAGTATAGGTATGTTTTCACTTGCAATTTGATTGGTCAAAATTTTACGTTGTAATATTCATCCGCTATTCATAAAAACGAAGTTACTGGCTACTTAATCAGTATTTGTTTTATTTTGCTTACCGTTTTCGAATAAAATATCAACATTGCAATATTTTTTTCGTTGAAAGGTGTTGGTTTATAATAAAAGGATAATTATGGTGTAGTAACTTTCCTGGCGCTAGAATTTGCTTCTCGCCGCGCAAGAAAATTTTGACATCTCGCTCGACCTTCGGTCTCGGGCGATATAAAATTTTCTCACGAGGCTCGAATCAAATACATGCACCAGGAAAGTCACTACAGCATAATATTCCGTATTTATCCCTCATACAATAGATATCGGTAATTTGTCTATATTTACAAGGCTGACTAAATTCTGAACCATTCTAAACTCTATCAATCTTTCACAGTGGTTTTTCCCCCTGGTTTTAAGTCTGTATATTTAACGTATCTAAGTTATAAGGGTCGTTTGTGCATTCTAAATGTGTCCACTTTCAAAGCATATGCGTAAAATTTATCATACAATAATCCATTTACAGTGTAACGTGTTGACATTCATTAGTCGGCCATTTGTTATTTAGGGCAGTTCGGCAACGGGACTCGCATGCATTCGGGTCACGTTTGTAACGTCACAAATTATTGTGCTTGAAATACCTAGCGCACGTAAACAGGATCAGGTTTTATTTCATATGATGACGATATAGATCAACAGAAGACCTGAAAAGAAATGACATCGATTTGATCATGCATGTAGCCATCTTTTGTAAAACTTAATATATAGAGGATATTTGTTTTTTCCGTGGAAGATCGAAATTTATTTCATCGAGTGAACATCATCGGTAATATTTTCACGAGTGGCGCAAATATTATATTTATTTCATGCTTTTAACCCTTTTTGGGAGGAACTTACATCAAAATCTAGTACAGTTCTTTTCGGTTATTCCCCGTAGCGTACCTCCTCCGCATAGGAACGCATCACAATATTACGTCATGCGCCAGAAATGTAGGGTATATTACGTCATATTTCCATCTGGTTGAGAGGCACGCGCATTTTACCTACGTAACTAGTGCGCGGGAACAACTGTTTCCGCCTTCAATTGAAGAGTTAGAATATAAGAATGTTATTTCTCGATAACCTACCAGAAAGTATGAAATACATCTGTTTATTTCATACTTCAGTGGTTTATCGAAAAATAACGGTGGAATATTGTTCGATATTTCATGGTTACGACCAGTGAAAAATACAGATTTTTTTTTTTCAAACTCTTCAATTAAAAGCGGAAACTGTAGTTCCTGCGCCACTCGTGAAAACATTACTGATGACGTTCACTCGATGAAATAAATTTAGATCTTTCAACGAAATAAACAAATACTCTCTATTTATTCTTGAAATAGTTATACATGTAGCTGCGAAAATTCAAGCTACGTTTTTAAAGAGACTGCCAGCAAATCCGACATTTTTCATTATGTGTCATTTTAACGTATTTAATTACGTAAATACAAAAAAGAAAACCCTGGATTAACGACGTATATTACAAATTTTTCTAACGGACAGATTTTTTTAAAACTTTGCACATACAAAGCCCATTGTGTCTCTAGGAGATTACAGTAAAAAAAGATGTGGGTCACCGTGCTCGTTTCTGAGAATTTGCCTTTGGAAAAGGTATATACAGTTCCAAAATTCAGCTTACATTGGATTTAAAGCGTTTTTCTTTAATACACAGTTAAACAGGAAAAATATACAAATATATATCATTTTAATGAAAATTTATATTTTTGTGCACACAAAATATATAAAAGCCTGGTTTTGAGCATGGTAAATGTACAAATATGCATGTTAGATATAGACCATTGAGTTAAAAATGGAGATAATTTGATCGAATTAAGGGTTAATTTTAAAAAAAATACATACTTTCTAACGGACAGATTTTTCCTAAACTTTCCACACTTATAGTATTTATAATTCTAAACAATAAGAAAAAATAAAAACGGCTCCAATCCGTGCTTATTTCGTCAGAAAACAAGGTTAAATGTCACTGTAGAAGTTATTTTTTCAAGGGAAAAAAATAGGATAAAAGCTTAGCAGACATGGTGGGAAAAGGAGAAATTGCTCAATAGGAGCGATTTCTCCTTTTCCAACAATAATTTTCAAAGTGGAAACAGCTATACTCCCACAGCTTTAAATTTCCTGCCTTTGTTTCCTTGTTTGGTGTGTAACGCCGTGTCAGCAGCATTTTAATTTTTTCTCGGTGACAGTTCAAAGATCCATTTTTTTTCTCTTCACAAATACTACCCGAAGAAAGTGCTACTTGTTTCAGTGCACCAATAGTATGACCATTATGCGCGCGAACATTTGTCATATACGTCGTTAAATAAACAGACTTCCGACTTAAATTATTTGACCTCTATGCAGTCTGAAATTGATCAAAAGTACCCAGAACTGCCATTAAGATTCAAAGATTTAAAGCGCCGCTGTTGCTAGTAAACAATGTAGGATGGAAGCCGATTCTTCAATGTCGCAATGATCCATTATTGTATTGTTTATTATCTTCAGACCGCGCTTCGAAACATGATACGTAGCATGTCAGAGTCCGAGGAAGATCAATTTTCTTGCCAGTATAACCAATTACAATGTCTGCCACGTTGCTCGTTTTTATAGCGTTCAATACATGATATAAATGTGAAAAACAATGTGACTTTCATTCAAACACTGGGCACAAGTCGCTTCATGAGTCATAAATTCAGCAGTAGCCAGCAATACACTGATCTCTACATTAACCCTTAACCTGCTGAATAAGTGAAATGAAAATTTTAATCCGATAGGAAAAACCCCAAAGTTCCTATTTCAAAGGGTGTTTTTGAGGGCTAGAAAATATCTACTTACCGGACAGTGTAGATCCAAGATCAGACTGCATAGATCTTGATCTACACGGTCCGCAAAAGGTCCTAGAGTCGCGCTTAGCAGCCTAAGGGCTAATGGTAGAATGGTTCTTGCTGAAAACAGAAAAACAAAGCTTTATTGGCAGTAAAAAAGCGGGGGAAAAAAGCTTAGCCTCTGTCTATTCTAGCTGTCAGAACTGTGTGGTTACCGACGCCATAGCATATCCCTGGAAATTTAATTAAATGCTTCACTATCCTGTCCTGTTGATATCAGAACTTGATTTTTTACGGAGAAAATATTTTAGATTGTGTGTGGCCGTGTTTTATTTGTTTTTATTTGTCATTTATTTTATTTTCTTCAGAAAATTCACCAATAGAAAAAGGTATCGGCTCAGGACAGCCTGGGTGAACTGCACAGGCTGACCTGGGTGGATAGTTGTTGCAGATGCACTAAGCCCCCTTTTCAGAGAGCATGGCTAAAATTTATCAAAATCCCTTTGGTTGAACTAGGATGAGAAACTTGCGTGATAGTAACATACAGTTTGATCGATCATGCATGCAGTCGCAAATTTAGCTTTTACAATCGTGGGTGTTCGAATATATCGATGAATCTTCATTTGACCGCGGAGTTTATACCTATAAGTTTTCCTTTTTTTTATTTTCACTTACCAAATGCTTCACTTTATTTTCAGAGGCGATCGTTATTTCTTTATATATATTTGTTTTTATAAAAGAAATAAACTTTCGTCCCCATTTCGGCATAAGTAGCTTGATCAAAATCTGACAGCGAACTGTTTCATACTTCTTTTTGTTTTACGTCCGAAGTCTGTCTTCGAAATGAATCTAGTTAATGCCTTTTTTTTACGGGACGGTAAAAGATTTATACTCAGACACATGGAAAATCACTTTGCTCTGGAGTTTTGTTGAAATACAACCGTATTTACATAATAACTGCCTGTTTGGTTTGTGACTAAAGTGAATTCAAAAGATACTTTTTTGAGCATCTGGAATTTATTCAATTACGACAAAGAATGATTAAGCGTAATAAAATGATCTCTGTGACAAGTTTTCCTTATAGCAGTGTTTTAGTTGTTTTATCTATTTCATACATTGTCGGAACACTTTCTGTTGCTATAACGGAGTACATACGAGTGCAAGAAAATGGTCTCTGGAATGTATCCCAAGACGCCTTTACGATCCAAAGTCTATTAGGCTGTTCCGCAGAGTGTTCCAAAGTGACAAACCCATCCGGATTTAATTTCATCCGGCCGACACCAACAAACACTGTGATAACAGGAACATGTCGGTGTATTTTACAGACAGATTTGGTGCCTCAAGGTGCTAACATAAGCACGGATGGGGCTTTTATCTACATTAAGGAGAATTGTCTGGCCGCATATCAGGTTTGTAGTTTCGGTTTATTATAACAAGTCATTTTTATTAGTTTAGAATTTTCTTTACGTCTTCTAAACAGTTTTCCCCCATTTTCAAAGGTATATTAATTGATGAAAAAAATTGTACCCTATCGGAGATAACCAAATTGCCAGGAGTCATGAAGGTGTACAACATGTTTTGATATTTGCATCATTATATGGTGGCATATTTCTGCCACTAGATACGAGATAGCTTTCATGATAATTTTAGAAAACTATCTCGATAAATTATAGTTTTCTTGAAATTTTATCGAGATAGTGAAAAGTTTCCTGAAAAAAAAAATCACGGTAAACTTAATATTTTAACGCAAAATTTCTCAATCTTGCACGAAGCTGACATTCGAGATAGAATTATCGTGATAGTTCTATCTGTTTCTCTATAAATAGAAAATTTATCATTTGGATGAACTCGGTAGTTTTTGACTTCACAAGATTGCAGTAAGTAAAACTTCGACTCATTAACAATTGTAGCTTAATTGGTATATTTTGACAAGACTCAAAATGAACAGAAGTCTCTGAAATCAAAAAAGACGACTCGAAACAACTTTAAAACCATTCAGGGAAAAGGAGAATTCGAAAGGTTGTAAACGAAGATGTCCCGAAACCGTATCTAATTATAGATACCGTGAATGTCAGTTATAGGCACGAAAAAAAAAATCATGATAACAGTTGAATTATCGCGATATTTTTATCGTGAAAATTTTTATTATCTAGATAATATTTCCAGGAAATTTTGTTTTATTACGATAGTTCTCTTAAATTATCGCAATAACTGTCTCGTATCTCGCGGGGTTTGTTTTATAACGATAGTTCTCTTAAATTATCGCAATAACTGTCTCGTATCTCGCGGCAGAAATATGCCACCATACCAGTAGGTACACTGATTATGTTCTTTTGAAAGGTATTACACTATTCCGTTATAAGTACTAGCTGATTTTTTTTTTTTTTTTTTTTTTAATTTCCCATACGGTTCTTCATGTATATATACATCACATAATTACAGTTACTCATTTTGTCTTGAAAACTTTTAGACATCCTATCGTGCCCCGGAATACTGACAAAGTTAATGTGCAAGTTTGATTCTCATTATTCAAAAATGTCACAGTGTAAATACTGTGGGAGAAAAAATGATTATTGTGAATACTTTGAACAGCAACATTTCCAATTCCTTTCTTCTTTTGTAACGTACGAAGTGTACATCGCAATAGCTATCATACATCTACCTTTCTGGACAAAAGTGAAATGCTTATATAGATAATAAAAGTGATATACAGCATTTCAAAATTTTAGTCTGAAAAACAATATAAGTCACGCTCTGTGAAAAGGGAACTTCATACATCTACTTATAGTATCGACCCATGTCAGCCTGCGCAGTCCGCGCAGGCTGACATGGGGCGAACGTTTTTGTTGTCTTTAAACTTACTGCATGTTAAAGGGTCAGTCTCCCCCATGATTTGGTTGATTGTTAGACGAACTGGATTTTAGGAGGTCCATAATCATGTGATGATTACTAGGTATAATGCATCACGGAGATGCATTAACTGCCATTTAGCCCCTTTTGTCAGGGCATGGGTCAATTATATAAAGGGTTTGTATGTAACTACATACTGACTTAAAATGTGATAAACAATTTACTTCGCAACTGTTCAGAATCTCAAGAAAAGCAGTGAAAAATAATTAATTTTCCTGTTACTCAGTTTGACCACTGTATTCAATCGCGAGAGAACCGAACCGAATACTCGTTATCTTGAGCCAAACGCGCTTTACTTTATTCGGGTGCACAACAATACTCATTAACTATTTCATTATCATTTCAACCATTTTTTTCTATTACTTTTAAAGGCTGTTTTATTTCCAACAACAACTTCTTCAACCACATCAACTACTTCAAGTACAACATCTACGAGTACAACTACTTCAACTACAACTAGTACCACAACATCTACAACAACTTCGACTACACAAACAACAACGTCAACGACTACATCAACAACAACCACAACAGAACCCACAACTACCACGTCTTCTTCAACAACCACCACTGCCACTACAACGACTCCTCAGCCATGTCCGTCAACTGTAGATGCTTTAGTGTGCTTAGATGACGTGATATACGTATTTATAGACAATAGTGTGATGTCATACAATTCTTTTGATAAACTCACAAAAACGGTAAACCAAGTATCGGACATTGCGTCTTTGTTTCCTGAGGTTTCGTATCCGCTTATGTCAGGCTACAAGGATACATCGTACATATATCTGATCAAAGGTAATATATTAATTATGGTACAATTCTAAGTCAGTTTAATGAAACTCCTGTTTTGATAAAGCGTATGTGATAAAGTAAACAAGAATGAAACGAGTCATGCTTTGGCAAAAGGGGGTTTAATGCATCTCCATGATACCAAACATGTATCACATAATAGGTACAAAAATCCATCTTGTGTAACAACCGACTGTATCACGAGGTAAACCAGTCGTTTGACATGCAGAAAATTGACTGATAGCAAACAGTTTCGATTCAGATCAGTCTGCCCGGTCTGCGCAGGCAGGCTTACCTGAGTTGATACTTGTTGCAAATGCACGAAGCCCCCTTTTTCACAGAGCATGATTCATTGCATGCTATCGACTAATGCATCATCACATGATGACCCATGATATCTTACAGCGTTTTCAACAAATGTCATTCGTTCCACTATTGTTAGATATATAATACCATTTACACGTAAAACTGACAGACAAAAACGCCACGAAACGATAATTTTGAAATACCGAACGACAGTGTAATCAAACAAAAGGGACGTCGCGTGACATAATACCTACAGAGTGTTTCATAAGATGTGTTACACTTACATATATACTTATGCTTTATAATATCTATAAAAGGTATTACAATAAATTTTATACCGCTTGGTAAGTCGAAGAGTAAAGTTTTATGACATGCACAGTATGTAAGGTGACATTAAATAATAAAGGTGGCCAGCATCTTTCAAAACATACAGCGATTTACATCAAATGTTAAAAATGACATTCATTTTTACGTCGCAAAAAGTCTTTCCACGAAATTCACTTTCAGTGATCTTCGCCTTAAGGGTAAAGCAGTCCCATCTCTGGAACTACTAAGATTATCTGTTGTCTGAGGCTAGACTTTATGCACAGTGCCCTCATAATCTCAAAGGAAAGTCCAATGGGCAATGTCCGGCCGGTGAGGGCGTTATAAGCGCTTTATTTTCAGGATCACCCTGGAGTCCACATGTTTTTCAACCATTTCAGTACTCTATGGGTTGTGTATGGTGTCATTCTATCTTGCTGTTATTGCATTTCCTTTTGTTCTATATACCCTACAAAGAAGCGTTGGCACAAACTTTGGTTTCAAGGAAAGTGCAGTAAATACCGTTCCCTGTCATTTTTGCTATGTCTTAATTGTTGTCTTCAGGAAGAAACGCTCTAACTCAAAGGTCCCATACAATGTGCATAAATTCCAGCCTCAGACAACAGATGAGCTTAAGACATCAATAGTTTCAGAGATGAGAGTGATAACCTAGACACGCCGATTGATGAAAACAAATTTTATGAACAAGCTGTCTGGCCTGGCTGTCATCTTGAACATTTGATATAAATCGGTCGGATGTATGCTTTGAAAGTCGCTAGCCACCTTTATTGTTGAATGTTCCCCGATATACTAGGTATGTCATAGAACTTTATTCTTCAACTAATCAACTTGTATATATTTTGATTGTAATATCCTTATAAACAATATACCTTTGCGATATTCGAAAGTGTAACATATATAATGAAAGTAGTATAGCGAGGCTCTTTATGGGTCTGACAGAGCCTGGTCAGACCCCTAAAGAGCCGTCCCTGAGAGCCCTACGTTGCCTAACCTACAGGGAGTTTGTCCCCAGTTTGCCTACCCTGAAAGAATTTGCATTATATCACTTCTACAAAAATACCCAGACTGCCTACCCTGAGTGGAATTTTTCTGCAAAAAAAGGGAAAGTTAAGGGAAAGTAAAGGGTAAGTAACGATCAAAAATGATTTTCTATTGTCAAGCTTCTTTTCTCTCTAAAAGCCTGATCACTGAGTTGGACTTAGTTTTTTCACCCTATGGATGATTTTTCTCTCTCTAAAAGCCTGATCACTGAGTTGGACTTAGACTTTTTTCTGCATTGATGAATGATTTCTCTAAAAGACTGAGCGCTGAGTTGGACTTAGTCTTTTTCTGCATCTATGAATGATTTCTCTAAAAGACTGAGCGCTGAGTTGGACTTAGTCTTTTTCTGCAATTATGAATGTTTTTTCTCTCTAAGTGCCTGATCATTGAGTTGAACTTAGTCTTTTTCTGCAATTATGAATGATTTCTCTTTCTAAAAGACTGAGCGCTGGGTTGGACTTAGTCTTTTTCTGAGTTTTTTTACTCTTTGGAGTGTAACTCTTTGGAGTGTAACTCTTTTGGAGTGCAACTCTTCTAAAAGAAAGAAGTTTGACAATTTGAAGAAAATGACAATTTTGAAGAAAGATAGAACTTTCGTGGTAATGGTTAGTCCTGAAAAGGACTGTTGGGTTAGCTCTGAAAAGAGCTGTGACAATTTGAAGAAATGACAACTTGAAGATAAAACTTTCGTCTGACAGCTTGAAGATAGAACTTTCGTCTGGCATCTTGAAGATAGATCTTTCGTGGTAATGGTTAGTCCTGAAAAGGACTGTTGGGTTAGCTCTGAAAAGAGCTGTGACAATTTGAAGAAAGACAGAACTTTCGTGGTAAACGGTTAGTCCTGAAAAGAACTGTTGGGTTAGCCCTGAAAAGGACTGTTTTGTTTTGGAGGTTGTGTTTTTTCGTCTCACGTTGTTTTTTCCACTTCTAATGACAACATCCGAAATTCGCCTGACAAATAGGGCATGCTTCAACTCTTTTTCTGATTACCATTGTTCCATTATCGAAAGTAATCTTCCTCCCAAATTCGATATCAACCAAAATGACATCCGGCGTTGTCTTTAAAAATAGTTGAACTAATCTTTCGCCGAGATCTTTGTATGGCTGTGTTATACGTTGTAGTTGGTTTTGTTCCTCCTCTCCTACGAAATGAGTGTTTAGTTGCAATAACTGCTGACCAGCATTCAAATAGTCTTGGAGAGCCTCACGTAGTTGATGATTTATCTCCTCCATATTGATACTGCTTCCGAATATTGATACTGCTTCCGAATATTGATACCGCTTTCGAAGTGATCGTTAGCTGAGAGTCGAAAAATGATGAATGTATGAAAATATCGCTGGGTTTTATACGTTTAAGGAGGATTGAAATTTTTTAAAGAGCTCGGACCTGGCAGAAAGCACATACATTTTTTTCCATCCTACGTTACATGCTAATATAGCAAAAAAGTTATGACCCGATGTATTGGAAAAAATGTAGACAGAACAAGTCTTGGGAAAAAACAGAATAAAGAACTCTATTGTTTTTTGAACTTTTATTTATTGAACAGAACTGAACAATGAACATATTTACAATGAACATATTTTACAATGACCTGTAAAAAAAGACAAAAAATGAAATATTCACAATGAATTGATAGCAAAAAAAGAAGATAATTTTTCACTGTTTGTGGGTTTGAGTCTCTGAAATTTTCTTGTATAGAATTCCGTAGTGTTGATTAAACCACAATGATACATCTCGATCGTTTCGATGGTGTTTCGTTGAGAGGAATTTCTGTTGAAGATATTTCTGTATATTGTATCCTCTAGCAGCAGCATCCAATACAAAGATACAGTAAAGTCCGCAAACTTTACCCTGTAGACTCTGAAGAGTTTGTCGATTGTATCTCCACGTTGAAGAATGATTGTCTAAAAAGTTAATGATTTCTGGCTCAAGTGGTGGTAGTCCATACGAATCAAAGTATAGCACATTGTCATTATTGTTGAATATCACTGCCACCCAGTGTTCTCCTGGTTTATTTGATCTCTCTGTATTCACAATGTAAGCTTTCACATGTTCGGGTTTCTGTCGAGGCAACTGATCTTTTGCACAGACTTTCGCCTGTAGATTTTTTATCCAGGTTCCGTGATCTAATATGTATTGAATTTCATAAGTATACATCACGTTTTTTCTTAGTCACTTTCTTCCCAGGATTGTTTTACTTTGTTACACCAGTTATGTAACCAAGACGAATCCACAAATTCAGATAAAATGTTTTGTTTTATATCCTTCCACAATCTGTAGGTTTCCACATAGTCACTGTCCTCGAGTTTCATTTCCATTAATTCAGGATACCATTTTTCCATGATTTTGTATGGATTTAATTCCATCATAGCTTTTTCTATGAACATATCCGTATGTTCTTGTCTGTTCTTAAATAAACACAGGTCGTGCTGTATTTGACTGGTGTGGTCCACTTGACATCCGTAACACTGGTTGCGAACTTCACTGGCAATAAGATTTTGTAATTCTTCAATCATATGTTTTTCGAAGCTATTGTGAATGTCATTTTTCCGAGTAGAGATGCACTTTGAAGTAGAATATTTCACTTTTTCTGCTTCTTCTCTCAGTGATATAGCAAATCTGAGTCCCAGCATCGTTTTTTCTATATATGCTCTTTAGTCCTGAAAAGGACTGTTTTTTCTGATGTGATTTTTTTTCCGAAGTTAGTAATCTGTGATGATTTCTCTCAAACTGTTGATCTCGATCTGATTGTCAAATTCAGCAAAAACAATAACGTTGACCACTGCTGCCAAGGCTTGGGCGAATTGAAGCTCAATTCGAAGACTTCCAGTTTTTATAGGGTGAAGTTGACCTTCTTCACTGCCTTGATCAGCTGTCAAATCGTACCCCCACAAACAGTATCCACCAGCATAATCTTCTTTGGCAATATCAAATGATTTATTGAGTCCAAAGGCTGAGACAGCCTGATACATTGACAAATATGATTTCAAATACAAGCCATTTTCAAAGTCAGGCTCAAAGGGTCTGTTATGAATACTGTGACCATTACATGATACATCTATTTTTGACAGATTGAAATGTTGAAAGAAAAATGGATTGGTATCATAACCTCCATTATAACTAGCATTTGTTACCATTGCAATGAAAACACGTTTCGGAAGCTGTCCTTGAAACAAATGATCTTCAACTTTAGGCTGAAGTCCATTACCAATGGTAAAAGTCTTTACTTCTACTCTGCGGATAGGAATTTTCATGTTTTGCTGAGAAATAATTTGATTTAGATCATTCGCAATAACAGGCAACAATTCGACATTTCGCATATGTAGACTGACAGATTCCAATACATTTTTTGCAGCTGGTGCACCAGTACCTCCCGTAAGACAAAAGTTTGGTGAAGCTCTGTTTAATCCAAGTCTGATTTCAATACCGTTAGGTAAATATTTTTCTTGCTGAAATAGATCAAGATGCAATCGTCCGAAAAGCTCTGCAGTTCTGCTTAGTGTAATTACACCGATTCTTCCTCGTAATCCTTCATTATTCCCATCATGGTTGAGTGCTCCGAATTGCCCACTGGTGTCTTCGATCCAAAGTACACCACCTTTCAAAAACGTAGTCTTGCAGTCGGCATTATATGACAGAAGATTTTCGATATATGCTCTGTATGGATAGGTGTCTGAATTACTGTTGATTAGTTTATTATTTAGATACAAATCGATACTGCTAAACATACTGTGCATGAAATTGTTTACAGGGGCTACATTTGAGCCGGCATCTAAATTGCTGCCATCTGCTTTAACGATTTTGAATTTGATATACAAATACGATTGTGATAAATCTGTCCAATGTTCGGTTTGAGGTGGTATGATGAATTCTATCGGTGAATTGTTTGTCAAAGATGATATTGGAAAATGTTCAACCCATTGACTTTCTTGCATCGTTGTCAATGTGGGTGGTACAGAAAGAACATCGAGTTCTGATTTACTGCATTCGCAAGATCCGCTTTGCATCATTTTCAAAAAAGATTTTTCAAAAAAAGATTTTTTCAAAAGATTTTTTCTCTCAATCAAATATATCAAGAGGTCTCGGTCTAGTGTAATGATTTCTTTGTCTTTTATTAATAATCTTACCTCTGTGAGATCGAGAAGATAAATGACTTGTCTTTTGTGATTTTCGTTTATTTATCCAAGGTATTAACTGTTGCGCTAAATTATGAACATATTGTTTCACCCGCGAGACTGCAACTTTTTTGGGGTTTTTACCACGTAAAAGGATATCTTCTGCTGCACGTATTCCTTGTTTGATTCCTTCTTTTTTTATAGCATTAAAACCAGATTTGACCAAGGGTTTAAGCAATGGTGTCACTGTTTTAAGTGCTAAATAGGGAACCTAATCCATACCCATACTGGCAGCATTTTTTTGTCAATGTATCAGTTTAATTATTTCAAAATATCAAATATTTTTTATTTTTTCTGTCTGAAATGTAACTTGACGATTGTCTTACCAGTAATGAAATGAAACGATATGCCAGAATCCCCTGTTATTTGAATGTAAATAGTATCGAAATCAGATTTCGAAACGGGGATATAATGCGGTAATGTAATATCATGGTTGATATGTTGGGTTTCATAATTATTTTCAACTGATTCGGTTGGTTTGAACGGTAAAACACGAAGTATGGGAGCAAATGTATCACCCACTATAGTGTGTTCGGCAATATCTGAATAAACAAACAGATGGTTGTAGCCAGCATCGATGTTAGGACTGTATTTAAATGCATTTAAAAATCTTCTACCCGGATAAATCGCCTCGTTTTGAAATTCTGGCGATCCTCCCAGTTTTAAAAACAGCGATGAGTGGAATTTGATTCCGGTTTTTGTAATATTTCTGATTGCAAGTTTCGGACGTTTGGATGAGGTTGAATAGCTAATAGACAGTAGCATTGAATTCTTTTGAAGGATACCCGATAGGTTATTTTGAACCAAATCATCGATCACCTCTATAATATGCTTTGGTGAAGTGTAACTACCCGGTGGAAAGGTAAATAGAATTGACCATTTTTCTGCTCTACCTTTATCGTCTCGTCTTAATACAGATATCTCCATATTATCTCTTTTTTTATCTGCCGCTGCTACTGCATTGTATAAAGCGTTATCTGCAGTTATAATTTCGAACTTTGCTTCTTGTTCACTTACGTTTAAAAACTGAGAGGGGGTAATAAGTTGAACTAATGCAACTTCCCAATTTTCCCTATCAATATGAACTGTCTTTGGTAAGTGAACTTTAAAACAGCACTGTGTGTTGTTCGGATAAAGGTTTATGGAACTATCGCTAGGTAGAGTAACATAAAATGAATTCATTTTTAAATATTTTATTTTTTACTGTCAATGAAATCAAGTCCTGGTTGTTTTTGTTCTTTGTGAATTTTAACCCTGGAGATGGGAGAATATATCCGAGTGAACTACTTAACAGTATCAACCACAATTCACGATCCTGACTTTGAATACTTAAATGTACTATGGAGGTTGCAATAATTGCGTAAATGACTATTATCTGTGAAATATATGTAAACTGATTCTTTGGAACACGATTTCCACAGCAGCTGTAATTTTTAGTACCAACACTATCGACACTTTCTGTCGCACACTCAATGTTTGACTGTGAATTCATCATAATTGTACTGTCTTTTATAAGATTGTTTTATTATAAGATTTTTTATCTAAGATTTTTTCCCCTTCAAAGACACCAAATGCGATTCTGGTATCCAACTTTGAAATTTTTTTGGATAACCTTTCCAATTGACTTTTATTTCTTTGATTAATTTTTTGCCCTCACGCCTTGTACGTCTATCAAGCACTGAATCAATTTCATAGACTTCATCATCTTTTATTAATTGAAGTTCGTATTCATAATAAGTTCCCAAAATTTGTTCACCCTGTAAATCTTTTATTTTATAGGTGATAGGTGAAAATGTCTTGTTAACATGAGTGATTTCAAATATTTCTTGCGTCCAATTTGGTAAATAGCCCTTATCAAATGTACGTTTTGTTTTATTGATCCGAACACGATCTCCAATTTTGAATTTTGGCTTTTTCGTCATAGCGATTGTCGATAATCGAGGATACAGATTTTTCGAAACCTCTGCCTCATTTGATTTTGTTACCATTGCAGGAGATGTTTTAATACTTCTGTGAAAAGTATGATTGTAATTCTGAACTAAAGAATTTAATACGTCAATGTAACGTCTTGTTTTCTTGTACGTAAAGTATTTCCACATTCTCGTTTTTAAAGTTCGTTGAAATCTTTCAACAAGGCTTGCTTTTGTCTCTGGATTTTCGGTGGTGAAAAAATGAATCTGACTCTTTTTCAAGTATTGTTGAAACAGTTTGTTTTTAAATTCCGAACCTTTATCTGTTTGAAGTGCCAAAGGTTTTTGTTTTGATTTCTGAACAATAGATTGAAATGCTCGAATCAAAGTTTTTCCCATTTTATTTGGAATAGGGACAACCCATGAAAATCTTGAAAACACGTCGATTACACAAAATAAATATTTCTTGTTATCATTTTGTTTTGCTAAATGTTGCATATTGGCCAAATCAGCTTGCCATTGATAATCTATACCACTTACAATAGTTTTTCGTCTTTTGAAACGTCGACGGATTGGTTTGTGTAAGGCATAGGTGGATTCACCTCGTAACCACTCTTGAACATCTTTGTATCTTATTCCTTTCAAAACAGATTTTGCAGCGTGATACAATTGCTTTATTCCAGTAAATGCGACAGTACTTTTGGGATCATAAAATAACTTTCTTAACACGTAATCAAGTTTAGGCTTTACCAGGGCTACCATGACTGAGCCGTTTTACGACTAGGGGTCTTTTTTATAGATTCTGGTGGAGTTAACAACTCTTTAGTATAGAATTGCTTCAGTCTTTCTCTTTCTTCAGGTTTCATGTATGGAGTTTTCATGTATGGAGTTTTCATCGTAGATTTTTTAACACTTTTTGCAGGCGATTTCCTTGCAGTTTTTTGTACACTTTTTGGTGTGTGAAATAAGTAATCAGACTCACCATGGGATTCTTCATCTTCACTCAGCGGCTTATCATAAGCTTTATCATAAGTTTTATGCATCCACCTCCATCTGCTTGGATTGCCAATGACTTCTTGCGGAATATTACTTTCATGTAATGCCTTTGAAAAAGTTTTCCAGCCTTTGGGTTCCACACCTTTTCTTTGACGTATTGCATCATTGATAAGATCGATGATATTGGAACCATGAATGCGTCCGCCTTTATATGACACAACTCCTTGTTCATCCCAAGTTAAATTATTGTTATCTTTTATCATATTCAAAAGTAACTCGGTTTTTCTTTTCATGGTTTTTGGTACACTTTGCAAAATTTGATCATGCAAGGTAACAGATGTTGATTTCTGTACACTATCATCACTTTTTGTCGTTGAAAGTAAATTGTTCAAAGTCGGTCTTGCTTTTTGAAGAGAATTTTGAAACTTAAACAAAGTCTCACCATACTTTTGAGCTTTTTCCGATTCTGATAAATTGGTGTTTTGTAAAATATGTCCCATGTCCTGTTGAAGATGTACTACATCTACAACTTGTGGATTGGGTGGTAAACGAGGTCTTTGAGCTTGTTCGGCTTTCCAACGATTCATATTTTCTAAGGTTTGGTAAGGCACAATAACCATTTTTTTAACAGACATAATTTAAAAATTATAAAATTACAAGGCCTTAAGAGCTCCTCCTATTCCTCCGATAACGGCTTTTCCTAACAATGGTAATAATGCAGGACCAAGCAATTGAAGAAATCCACCTTTTTGATTTAATATTTGTGTTTTTATTTTTTACTGAGACTGATTTCGAAGCTAAACGTCTGAGATGCTGCCTACTTGAATACAATTTCTTCTTCTGAGGTGATGATAAATGTACATTGCCTTTTAAAACATTATGACAGCATTCCGATATGCATTTTATCACTTCAGGTGATGAATCTTTTACAAGTTTTTTACGTGCTTTTGGTTTAGCCTGTATCATAGCCATAACCACTGAACCATGTTTTTTTATCAGAGGTGTTTTCTTCTTCATGTTGACTTGATCTCGATTTCGGATTAAATGATAATACAAGTTCCATATCACTAACATTTATAGCTAATATAATGTTTTTTGTAGACAAAATTTGTTGTTAAAATTTCTTAAGAAAACTGTTAATAGAGATCGTCGGCTAATGTAGTGGCTGTAGATAAAGATGAATCCACGGGAACAGATCTTCCTTTCCCAAGGTGGAGCACCTCATTTTTGTCTTCAAGATTATATCTCCCTGTATCAAGGTTGTGTTTCACCATATCATAAAACATTCGTTTATATTTTT
Organism: Hippopus hippopus; assembly: GCA_946811185.2. Taxonomy (NCBI): domain Eukaryota; kingdom Metazoa; phylum Mollusca; class Bivalvia; order Cardiida; family Cardiidae; genus Hippopus; species Hippopus hippopus. The sequence continues at coordinate 50,179,587 of OX328104.1, read as the reverse complement.
TTAACACTTTTTTATGTTTAGCTAATGTCTTTGGAGACCACGTGCTGGAGGGGATTTCTTGAAACGATAATTTTTTACCTGGTAATATGAATCTTGAATACTTTCTTTCGTAATCCTGCAGTTTTTTTCTCATTCTTTCCTCTTCGGATTTCGGATACTGTTGATGTTCTGAAATGTTGCTTCCTACAGAACTTCGTTTTCGGGTAGTAACAAATCTTTCATCAATCGTAATTGGGGCATGCTTCTTTGGTGGTGAATTCTTCTTCTTTGGAGATTTTTTCTTTGGTGGAGCACGCTTTCTTGGAGTAAGCTTTTTTGGAGATTTCTTCTTTGTTGGAGATTTTTTCTTTTTCGGAGACTTCTTCTTTTGCGGAGCACGCTTTCGTGGAACACGTTTTCGAGTTTGTCTTTCAGCTCCAAATTTTCTGATGGTTTTTGTTCCATCCCATCTCAGCAAACTTCTGATAATCACACCACCTAGAAATCCACCCCCTCCAGGTTTTAAAATGATTTTACGTTTACTTTCCTCATCTATGGACGGATCTGCTAGCTGTTCAATATCTGCTCTATGTTTTGTCACGTACGTTATGGTTTGTTTTGGTAATTTGATTTTATTTTCGATGATGTTTTGCGCAGCTAATGTAAACCATTTTAAAATTTCTTTTAATCCTGCTTTTAACACAGCTTCTCTTTCATGTTTATCGGTTTGTTGACTTAAATTTCGCAAAGCAGCTAAAACCGATCTTGGTGTAGGTGGTAAGTCCATGTTTACTCACGGATGGGTATCATAAAAATGATTTATATTTAAAAATGTAATTCTCTTTTAAAGCAAGAACTTTTGCATAAAAAAAAACTTTTCTTAAAGAAACTTTTTTAAGCAGAAGGTCCTCTTTCATTACCTTGTGTATACCAACGGTGAAATATATCTGTTCTTAGTCTTAATTCTTTGTTTGTTTGTGAATGAAAATCTACGACTAGATATCCATGGTCCGACAATGTAGCATCTTCATAAGCAGGTACCAAATGTGGGGCTTGCATTTGTCGAGCTAATGTTTTAATCTGATTCTTATCTCGTTCATTTCGAAATAAAATCATATATCTAGAATTAAGGCTAATGGTTCGACTCGATTTCGATTGTTGAAACATATTTTGCGTGATGTAAATCACACTTGCATTACGATGATGACCTTTTCTTGTAAACCAAAGTTTAATTTTTTCCTCATCTTTTTCCCCCAACATGTCATCAAAGACGATTAAATGTGGTATGGATACATCACTGACAATTTCGTTTTCGTCGTCAGGAATCCTCTCCACGAATTTTATCAATTCAAATTGTAAATTAAACTTTTCCTGCATAACACTGTAGGCATGTTGCCATTCTTTGTAACACCAAACAACTCTTTCAGGAACGATGTTGAACAAGTCTTCTCGATACTCAATTAATTTATGAACGAACTCTGTTTTTCCACAACCGCTCGGCCCTGTGATGAAAATATTACAAGGATGTTGAAATAATATGGATTGTACATCCATTTTTTACTTTACTCTTTAAAGGCTAATGATAAAATGATAACATCATTGAAAATGAAAGCATTTTTATTGAAGAGAACTAAACAGTGAAACATTTTTTGCAATGCAACATAAAAAATTTTCTTGACAATGAAAAAATTCATAAGGAAACATTTTTTTACAATACAGCGTAAAAAACATTTTCTTGACAATGAAAAAAATCACACTGAAATATTTTTTTACAATGCAAATTCGCAAATACCGCGAGTTTCACATTTGTCTTCATATTCCGTAATGTCTTTGTGCAATTGCTCTTTCTGAGTCTGATTGACACCGATCTGGATAACCACTGGCTTCTTGCTTAATTTTCAAGAAATTGGCCACATAACGTTTAAAGAACTAATCTGACACAGAATTGAAATGCCAAATTTCATACACTTGCAATAATCGATAACCGCAGTCAAGAGCCTTGAATAATTCAAAAGTAACCCAAGTTCCGACCAAAGCCCTCTTTTGTTCACCATGGCTACAAATGCTTGAACTTTCTTCTGCACATTTCATACAGAGTGGAAACATCATTTTGTTGTTACAGTGAACTGGGAGAACGGGGTGAAACAAATCAGTTGGAGTCAAAACTTTGCATTTGATTAAGCCCTCATATTGTCGAATATTGTTCATGTCAATATTCTCAGCAGACAAAATTTCTGGCTGACCTACAGGATAGGATTTGTGTTTACAAACATAAGAGTACAGAGAACAGATATCGATGTACTTGATTTCCTTCTTGCTTTTTTTCATCAACATCAGGAACGCGATAATGGGCCACGGAGCTTCGCATTTTTCCTGCGATCTCTTGGCACTCTGGGAACTTAAACAACACCGTGCCAATTCAGTGGAAACGCTGTTTAGTGTGACAAGGGGTTAGATCACAATAGTTAGCGTCTGTTGCTATAAATAGACCATTGGGCAGAGGTACACTACGTCAGCGTCTAGTAAAGCTTTTTATAAATACCTCTATACGCCGTACTATCAGCTACAGAGTTTTAGATCAAGCGACGCTCGACAAACGATATGGGATGAATGGTGAGAGAACAAATATTTGTTTTACATGCAACGAAGCAGGACATTGGGCCAGAAATTGTCCAAAAAAAGAAAATCAGACAGGAACATTTGTTTTTGTCTACGTGAATCCACACAGTCATGACATTGAAATTTCACCATCGTTTTACAACGTTGTCGGTCTCCAACATACGAAATTCGTCGGCACACTAAATTCATTCTACAACGAAAATACATGGAAAACAAGTTCACTACAGACTACAATATCACCGGTTGAAAATCAGACCGTAGACATACAGTCCGACACAACGGATATCACCGATTCAAAAATCTGCAAAATAACAGAACAGGCAGAGAAAAAAATATCTACAAGCGATAATCTAAGAAAACAACAAACTTTGGATCTAAAAGAGGAGAAAAAGCAAAACAACGAAAAGAAGAAAAAACGAGTAACAAAGAACTGTTTCTTTTGCAAATCAACAAAACACAAGGGTAAAAAAGTATGGCAAAACATTTCCCACACTCTATCAGACATCTGCTTGCGCAGTGGGGGCAGACAAGAATTCGAACCATACTGGAACAAATATGATTTTATGTAAAAATATCGCTGGGTTTTATAGCTTTACAGGAGGATTGAACTGATTGACTCATGACGTCATTTTTTCCTATGTTTTTCCCGCGTCGGCGTTTCATGCTGTTTTTACCACTCCTAACTCAGTGTCACACAGTACAATCCTGGTGTTTCCCGTCAGGTCCGCGCTCTTTAAAAATTTCAATCCTCCTTAAACGTATAAAACCCAGCGTTATTTCCATACATTCATCATTTTTTGACTCTCAGCTAACGAACACTTCGAAAGCGGTATCAATATTCGGAAGCAGTATCAATATTCGGAAGCAGTATCAATATGGAGGAGATAAATCATCAACTACGTGAGGCTCTCCAAGACTATTTGAATGCTGGTCAGCAGTTATTGCAACTAAACACTCATTTCGTAGGAGAGGAGGAACAAAACCAACTACAACGTATAACACAGCCATACAAAGATCTCGGCGAAAGATTAGTTCAACTATTTTTAAAGACAACGCCGGATGTCATTTTGGTTGATATCGAATTTGGGAGGAAGATTACTTTCGATAATGGAACAATGGTAATCAGAAAAAGAGTTGAAGCATGCCCTATTTGTCAGGCGAATTTCGGATGTTGTCATTAGAAGTGGAAAAAACAACGTGAGACGAAAAAACACAACCTCCAAAACAAAACAGTCCTTTTCAGGGCTAACCCAACAGTTCTTTTCAGAGCTAACCCAACAGTCCTTTTCAGGACTAACCATTTACCACGAAAGTTCTATCTTTCTTCAAATTGTCATTTCTTCAAATTGTCAAACTTCTTTCTTTTAGAAGAGTTACACTCCAAAAAGTTACACTCCAAAGAGTAAAAAACTCAGAAAAAGGTCTAAGTCCAACTCAGTGCTCAGGCTTTTAGAGAGAGAAACCACTTAAAGGCCAAGTAGTGGGTAGAAGTAAAAAATAAAGCAATCCTAATAGCATATGGGTAAAAAAAACTAAGTCCAACTCAATGCTCAGGCTTTTAGAGAGAGAAAATCATACCTAGATGCAGAAAAAACTAAGTCCAACTCAATGGTTAGGCTTTTACAGAGAAACCACTTAAAGGCCAAGTAGTGGATAGAAGTAAACAATAAAGCAATCCTAATAGCATATGGGTAAAAAAAACTAAGTCCAACTCAATGCTCAGGCTTTTAGAGAGAGAAAAATCATCCATAGGGTGAAAAAACTAAGTCCAACTCAGTGATCAGGCTTTTAGAGAGAAAAGAAGCTTGACAATAGAAAATCATTTTTGATCGTTTGTTACCCTTTACTTTCCCTTAACTTTCCCTTTTTTTGCAGAAAAATTCCACTCAGGGTAGGCAGTCTGGGTATTTTTGTAGAAGTGATATAATGCAAATTCTTTCAGGGTAGGCAAACTGGGGACAAACTCTCTGTAGGGTAGGCAACGTAGGGCTCTCAGGGACGGCTCTTTAGGGGTCTGACCAGGCCCTGTCAGACCCATAAAGAGCCTCCCTATACTACTAATGAAACACCCTGAATAACAGGTAGATACATGTTATTAAGCATCAAAAAGCAGCCAGCCTAACGCGCTTCAAGTACAAATACTTTCCAAATTTATCAATACAACAAGTTGGCTTCTTTACAAAAGAAGCCAGGAGAGGTCAGCATCAATGTCCTCAAATAGTTTATTGGCTTTTAATTTCAATATATTTTGGTGCATGTAAACAAACAAGTCAAAAAGCCGCCGCGTAGAAACCTCATATGCTTTACATGACGGTCATTTGACCTTCTTGCCGTGGTTTCAAATTGCATGGTCTTGTCCAGCGGTCTTCTTTCTCTTTTTTAACGAAATTCTTCTTATTTTTTCTTCTGCTTAGATTTATTTGCTTAATAAAAAATTACAATTATTTGAGAGGTCGTTTGCAGCCATGGCAAATTTATATAACAAATCTTTTCTGAAATTCGTCATATAAAAATAAACCACGTCTATTTCATGTTTCGGTTTTTTGATTTCGCTTTATTTACAAAACCATGACGAAACAGACTGTGTATCAGAATAATTTCGTAAGAAAAATGGATTTAGACAGCAAATTCTGTGGCAGTCTGCCTTTTAAACTCACCACTGTTGGAGAGGTCTGATGACCTCTCCAATGACGGACGCTGAAATTGGTAAAAGAAATGAAGAAATTAAAAACTTCAATTACTTAAGTTTCTAGCAGAATCTAAATACTCGTATATTCACAAAACAGGAAAAGGTACGGAATTATTTTCTCTAATACAGCTACACATTTTTTTTTTTTTACAAATATAGAGTTATCACAATACTAAGGGCAACAACTCCTGATTAATCCACAGAAAGAAACACAGAGTTATTTCTCATATGCCTAATTAACCCTTTACGGTACATATCCGACTTTAAAAGACCAGAACCTACAATATGATTGATTGGTTGAACGTGTTTTACGGCACTTTCAACCATATTTCAATCATATAACGGCGAAAGCGCATTAATTCATGTATGTCTTTGGTTCACTTGTATGTGGCTAAGGCTTTGAAGTGTCATGCCTAAGGACAATCCCACCAACAAATACTAAAGGATATTTCCCGTATGTAAAAGAAATTCTACTTTAATAGTCTTGAATTTTGTCTCGAGGATTTTTATCTGTTTACTCAAAACTAGATTTAAAATAAGGATATGAACGATATGAAATAGTATGGGGCTTACCGTGTATAATTTCATCTGAGCCGTGCCCTGGCAAAGGGGGATTTAATCCTTCTCCGTGAAAAACTATACCAAACAAGTCATGACATAATTATTGGATTCATAAAATCCGTAAAAAAATAAACCGACTAAATCACAGACAAATAGCTAAAAAGTTTCGACCCACGTCAGCACGGACTGCACAGGCTGACCTTGGTCGATACTGTTTGCAGGTGCATTAAATCCCCTTTTCACAGAGCACTGCTTATCTGTATATTTCGTACACGAATTTGCATTCTTCCATTTCAACGAGACAAAGACAGGTAGAATACAAATAGGAAGTTGTAACACGTTTCTTCTTTACATTTACATGTCGATACGCTGTCAATTTGTGCATCTTTAACATGAGCAAGCCGTGCGCGTTAGCTCAATTAGTCAAACTTTGAAAGTGCTGGAAACTCTGGTCAAATTCCCAACCTAGCCAAATTCTTTCTGATGTATGATAGAAGTCATTTGTACTGGTGCTTTCCTCTTTTACCTCTGAACATTGTTTCAGAGACGTGAATGTGGGGAAGCAGCCAGTGCCCTGGAAAGAATGCCATTCGAAGTGCTGTACAGGAAACTTTAGAAAAGCATGGATAGGTTACTGGCAGCCGCAATAAAACTAAAATGATAACGTAAAAAACGGCTTAAAGCACGGCATCATACAAATCAATTTGGTAAGGCTGTCAAGAAAACATTGTCGTGTTTTATCAGCCATGCTCTGGAAAAAGTTGGCTTAGTGCATCTGCAAAAAGTTTCGACCTAGGTCAGCCTGCTTTTGGTCCATTTCTTCATGTCAAAGGAACAGTCTACCTTATGATTCAGACGGTTGTTAGACAACATGGATTTTATGGATCCATAATTATGTTACGACCTGCTTGGTATAATGCATCACGGAGATGCATTAAGCCCCCTTTTGCGACAGCATGGCTCATCTGTATTGTCTTTTTGCAACACTAAATTCCTATAATAACGGCTTGCAACACGCCAGGGCATTCGGATATTAGCGTAAAGTGTCGTCTCGGATCAGCCTGCGCGCATCCCGCAGGCAAATCCGAGACTGCACTTTACGACTACATTAGATTTTGTGCTACAGTAGACTTGCGCAAAACAGAAAATTACATAAAAACGGAAAGTGTCGTATCGGACTAGCCTGCGCGGACTGCGCAGGCTGATCCGGGATGACACTCTACGCAAATGTCCGAATGCCCTTTTTCGCGTGTTGCAGGCCATATATCTGTAAAGGCAGGCATTACCAGGCCTTGGACGTCTTCTCTATGCTTATTATTTTGCCTTACGTTTTTAACAGGAGCTGACACATGGAAATACAACAAAAACTCACTTAATTTTATTTCAACCGAGTCTACTACCAGTCTCTTCAGTGCTGATGGTGATGAATCAGATTCAGAATCCGACAGTGAGGAATCGACCTCTGCACCTTCTTATGATGCACTGTTGCAATCAGGATCCCAAACTTTTCTTTTTCAAGGAAATAATCTTCAAATCGTGGAAAGCGGAACTATTGTTGACAGTGTTTCGCTCAACAACAATGACAATGCTAACCCTTATCAAAGCGGAAATCATGGCGATAGACCAACACAAGTTATAGCAGCGTGCTCAGTTGACTCAGATAGACATATCTTTATTTCAGATGGCACGGTGTATTTGTTTACATTCAGTACTGAAGTGTGGGAAAACTTAGGTTACTTCGTGTGTAACTGAAATTTTCTTAGCCCTTTTCCTGGTAAATAAGTGAAATGAAACTTTCAAGTCGACAGTAACAACCCCAACTCTGCTATTTCAAAGCTTTTTTTTTTGGGGGGGGGGGGGGGGAGATGTCCTTGTCGGACAGTGAAGATCCAGAATCAGATTACACGTTCTATGCTGTCTGATCTTGATCTACACTTTCCGAAAATAGTCCTTGAGTCGCGCTAAGCAGCCTAAAGGTTGAAATATTATATATTACACCCAACTTGCAACTTTATTGGAAGCCGCTCGAAAGCGGCTTCCAGTAGGAATGTACCTAAACTATTTACCATGTAAATGATCAGTAATTATTCGATAAGTCATAATTTTTGTAAAATTTCTAATAATGTTGTGTTCTTGTGACAGAATTGCTCCACATGACTCTTTCTTAAGTATTCCAACAGACCTACATGAAATCCAAACCTGGTTTTCTTGCAATATATAGTTCATTCCCAAATAACAATAAAAAATACAGAAAGATAAACATCCTTTAATTGGCTAGTCCCCCGAAGTTTTCAAACATATAGGATTCCGTCTATTTTCCCAAACGAAGTTGTTATGCTTTCCGTTTATCACAAGCTTTCCCATCTCTCAATGGTTTTCGCGTTTGTCTACTTTTTTACAAAACAAAATAATGATGATTATGATATAGAGAGCATCTTAGAATATGATAATCAGAAGCAATTTTATGCACAAGTTTTTCGTCCAATTTTAATTTGTAAAGGATAAAACGTCGGTTAACCTTTGATCAAGGTATAGACTGGTTACCTCCATACACAAGAGGCGTCTACATCAGCTATTTATAGAATACTTGCGAAAAGATAACCCTTTTTCTTCCCTTCGTCGACACTTTAGCCGAATGGATTTTTGTTACACGGAATATCTATCTTATGAGACCTGTAAAATTTAGCATTTGCTGTGTTGTGTGTCGAAGCTGTTATGATCAGACTGTACGTGCTGTACGGTATGGTCCTGATCTACAGAACCCTTGAAACAAGGCCTGCTTGAATCATGACGCTTGGATCGTGATGTACATTGACTACAGTAATTATCATGGTGGTGCCTGGTGCTCTAAGGGTGGAAGCTGCTCGAAAATGACGGAAATAGATGAAGATCAGACAGCACATAGCCCGTGTAATATTTTTTTAATATTCTATAAGATATTTCGTAAACATAAAAGAAAATCTTGTTTGTTTTCCTTACTCAGTGTATTTATTTCGTTGTGTAGTCGAAGGGTTAAATTTATTACAGAACCTATTACTGTGAATATACAACTTTTTACGTCGCTGCTGGTCAAAGGTTTAGAATAGCTCTTGAAATTTACATTAGAAGTTTTACACTAGGTATGTACAAGGCCTATGCAAAAAATGGTTCAAACTACTGTTTATTAAACGAAATATGTATAGTAATAGTTATTATGTTGTGGTTGAATAGATCCAGATCTGTAAAGACTTAAAAAATGGGAGGGGGGGGAGTTTGTGTGTGTGTGGCTGCCATTCCAGGAATAAAAGAAACGTGTTTTGTGCCAACTGTGCAGGCTATGATCAGAATAATTTTGGTGATGCCATGCAACAGTTTTTGTTTCTAGAGTAGAAATGTAAAGATTCACTGTGTTACAAGCATGCTAAGATACTTTTGACAAGCAAGATCATCTTTTAGAAAAAAGTTGTTGAATATTTTCTTTTTTTTTTTTTTCTTTTTCTTTTTTTCTTGTTTGTTGTAAAAAAAAGAAGAAACACAAAGAAGAGATCACTGATAAAAATTGTAAATACATATAAACATCATATGTGAATAACGATCTTAATATCACTTTGAATGAATAATTGGTAACTTAAATAATTCTGTAGTATTGCCTTTAATGCCGCTATATAGGTTTCCTTTTTAAAATCATTTAATAAATGGAAAATGCTGTATTTGAATGCGCAATTTCTCCATTTTAAAATTTCGAGTAGAAATTTAAAAATTCCGATGCTTTTACGTGTTTTTTTTTTTTTTCCCAAATAAACATCACTTTATAATAATAATATAATAACAAGATTATTTAAGATTTCTCTGTAAACTTCTCTTTTTTTTAAGAATTAGAATACATATACATATTATTTTCTGTTTCTTTTTTCCTTGCATTTTAGTACCATTTGTCATGATTTTCCGCTGGTGGGGGTGGGGGTAAAACAGATACAAAAAATGTAATCACAATTTCTCAAGAGAGTCAATATTTCTGAAATTGTCCACCAAAAGATTGCGGCTTCTATGATGCTATGCATCATAAATTTGTCTTGTACAACAGTGGCTTAATCTTGAGCACTCGTCCAGCGATACAATACTTAATCGATTGTCCGGTAAGGTGGCAGGGCACTTGGAAACGTTTTCATGGCTGTGGCGAATTATGTCGCCACCTCGTCTTTGGCTCGGGGCGACTTGATTCGCCACAGTCGTAAACATGTTTCCAAGTGACCTGCCATCTGACTGACAACGATTTTATTATACTGTCAAGTTTTACCATTCCAATGTATATTCAAGTGAAATTTCCGTTTTATGGTCTCACGAATCGAGTACGCTTTCGAAATCGATTTTTGCTTCTGAGTGCCCCAATACACTGAAAATTGACGTCACTGAAAAGTGGCGTCACTGAAAACTGTGAAAAAAGTGCAGTTTGGTGCACGAAGTTACTGCGATAGACGTTCGACGTAGTTTCAATTAAACATGGATTTAAACAAACTTCAAGGAAAGTTACTATTCATTAATTTTATGATGTATTGGCATAAAAAAAAGAAAAAAAAAAAAAAAAACAAGAGGGCCATGATGACCCTGAAGTCGCTCACCTGAGCCTTTTGACAAAACATGATCCATTTCAAATCTCTTTTGAGATATTATGCCAAACATTCTAACAAGTTTTCATAATTATTAGACTGAAAATTTGGCCTCTAGCTTGTACATAAGCTTTTTCTAGACTCATCCAAGATGTCATCAAAACAAACATCTTGACCAAGTTTCTTGAGTATTGAACTTAAATTGTGGCCTCTAGATTGTACACAGTTTTTTTAAGATTTGACCTAGTGACCTAGTTTTTCACCCGACCTGACCCATTTTCGAACTCGTCCGAGATATCATCAAGACAAACATTCTGACTAGCTTTCAAGAGTAATGAACTAAACATGTGGCCTCTAGAGCGTACACAAGGTTTTTCTAAGATTTGACCAAGTGACCTAGTTTTTCACCCGACGTGACCCATTTTCAAACACGTCCGAGATGTTATCAAAAAAAAATATTCTGGCCAAATTTCAAGACTATTGGACTGAAAATGTGGCCTCTTGAGCATACACAACTTTTTTTAAAGATTGGTCCTAGTGACCTAGTTTTTGAGCCAACGTAACCCATTTTCCTACTCTTCCGAGACATCATAAAGGCAAACATTCTGACCAAGTTTCATGCGTAACGGACTGAAAATGTGGCCTCTAGAGCGTACACAAGGTTTTTCTAAGATTTGACGTAGTGACCTAGTTTTTGATCTGACATGACCCATTTTCAAAATCGTCCGAGATATCATCCAGGCAAACATTCTGATTAAGTTTTATGAGTATCGGACTGAAAATGTGGCCTCCAGAGCATACACAAGGTTTTTCTAAGATTTGACCTAGTGACCTTATTTTTTGACCCGATGTGACTCATTTTCAAACTCATCCGAGATATTATCAAGATAATAATTCTGACTGATTTTCAAGTGTATTGGACTCAAAATGTGGCCTCTAGATCGTACACAAGGTTTTTCAAAGATCTGACCAAGTGACCTAGCTTTTGACGCGACTTGACCCATTTCCAAACTCTTTCGAGATATCATCAATGCAAACATTCTGATCAAGTTTCATGAGTATCGGACTGAAAATGTGGCGTCTACAGCATTCACAAGGTTTTTCTAAGATTTGACCTAGTGACCTAGTTTTTGACCTGACATGACCCATTTTCAAATTCGTCCGAGCTATCATCCAGGCAAACATTCTGATTAGGTTTCATGAGTATCGGACTACAAATGTCGCCTCTAGAGGGTACACAATGTTTTTTTAAGGATATGACCTAGTGACCTAGTTTTTGACCTGACGTGACCCATTTTGAAACTCGTCCGAGATATTACCAAGATGAAAATTCTGACTAACATTCAAGAGTATTGGACTGAAAATGTGGCCTCTAGAGCGTACACAAGGTTTTACAAAGATCTGACCTAGTTTTTGACCCAACACAACCCATTCTCGAACTCGTCCGATATATCATCAAGGCAAACATTCTGACCAAGTTTCGTGAGTATCGGACTGAAAATGTGGCCTCTAGAGCGTACACAAGGTAAAAGCTGAAGACAGATGATGGACGCCGGACACAGCACGATCACAAAAGCTCACCTTGAGCACTTCGTGCTCAGGTGAGCTAAAAAGGCAAAGCCTCAATACGAGCGACATGAATCATTTGTGGGTTAAATAGATCTTTCCAATAGATCTAATTTAAGTGACAAGGTAGACCTTGAAATCATGCGGTTTCGAGTTCGAATCACCGCCTTGCCAAAACTAATTTTTAGGGTTTATAAAAGTCATTGCAACATGTGACCTATGTGAACCAGTGCAGCTGCCATGACACCCCACCGATCATTGTTTTGACGATGGACATGTAGGAAAGTAGATAAGATAGAAAAAAGAAAGAACAACAAGTGATCTATCTAAATAGGGCAATTTTACGCACGCTGACTAAAAAAAACTCCAGGGAAAGCATGGACAGGCGCACAAAGTCAAATATAGCAATTTTTCTAATTCAAGGGCAAATAACTCCAGCTGTTCTGGTCCGATTAGACCCATAATCGAACTCATCCGAGATCGTACGGTCATATATATACTCACTTCCAAAAAAAAGTGTGCACTTTTTAATGTTGAATATTTCAATAATTAGCAGACGTTTTATTTTCAAATTTCGAACACTTTACCTCAAGTAAACTTGTCATCGATTCAGTATTAAATCTATGCCGTGTTATGAAGAGATTTTTGGTTTATACAGTAAGACATAATTTTCCCCGATTTGCACGTGCAACCGGAAGCGAACGTACAAGTCACAGAAAATGTGTATGGATATAATCCATATACCTCGTACTTTGGAAAAATCACATTTGAATTTACAGCGCTTGTCATTAAACATGCCTAGACTGAACCAAAACCAGCGAATTCAAGCATGGATGATGCTTGCTCGTGGCGATAACGTCAATAACGTGAGTAGGACGTTAGGGTGCCCCAGAAACACATTGAATCGGTTGCGCCAACGTTTCCAGCAAACAGGAGAGGTGGCAGATCGCCCCAGTTGTGGTAGACCCAGGGCTACAAATCCTCGAACGGACAGATTTATAACGTTGACGCACCTCCGACGTCGTTTTCAAACAGCGTCAAGTACTGCAAGGCAGTGCGGTATCAGCAGCCAGATCGTGTTGCGCCGGCTCAGGCAAGCTCGGGCACCCATCCGGCCTAGGAGGCCCTATGTGGGACAAGTCCAGACACCACGTCATCGAGCTGCTCGTTTGCAGTGGGCCCGACGGCATTTCCGTTGGAGGCGACAGCAGTGTGCTAGAGTTCTATTCTCTGATGATTCTAGATTTAACCTTAGTCACCATGATGGTCGCACACGGGGTTTTAGAAGAAGAGGAGAACGTTTAGCTGATTGTTGTCTCGTTGAGAGGGTTACATTTGGGGGTGGGAGTGTAATGGTTTTGGGTGGAATCATCGGAAGAAGGAAAACAAATCTAACTATTGTACGTGGCAACCTCAATGCTCAAGGCTATATACACCAGATTCTGCAGCCTGAAGCAGTTCCTTTCCTTCAAAGACATGGGCTTGCAATTTTGATACATGACAATGCAAGGCCTCATGTTGCTCAGAGAAGTCGACAGTTTCTTGACAGAAATCACGTTAACGTGCTACCCTGGCCTGCTGTCTCTACGGATAAGAAACCGATAGAGCACCTCTGAGATAGTCTTGGTAGAAGGGTGCGACCCAGAAGCAACATCCACAATCTATAGGACCTCGAAAACTCCTTAATTCAAGAAAGGAATAACATTCCCGCCGTCGTTATCAGACGTTACGTTAGATCCACGCGAGGTCGCATTGTGGCTTGCATTAAAAGCCGAGATGGCCACACACGATACTGACTAAAATAAACATTAAGATCCCAATTTGAACATCATGAAATTCTAAACTGCCCAAGTTCTGATTTTCTGAGTAACTTTACAACTTTTGTTTTAACACCTAGTCCTTTATCGTGATCAAAAATACTCTTAACGCGACCGGAATTCAAAATCTAAACTAATGGCTATATTGTACATGATCTGATCTCGATTTTGGTACCAAATACATAGGCATTAAGAAAAACTATTCATGAAAAATCACCGAAAACAAAGTGCACACTTTCTTTTGGAAGAGAATATATTTTGACCAAGTTTGGTGGTGATTGGTTTATATTTGTAGATGCTAGAGTGTAAACAAAGTCAAATATAGCAATTTTTCTAATTCAAGGGCAGATAACTCCGGTTGTTCTGGTCCGATTAGACCCATAATCGAACTCATCCGAAATCTTATATATTTTGACCAAGTTTAGTGCTGATTGGTTAACATTTGTAGATGCTAGAGTGTAAACAAAGTCAAATATAGCAATTTTTCTATTTCAAGGGCAGGTAACTTCAATCGTTCTGGTCCGATTAGACCTATAATCGAACTCATCCGAGATCTTATTGTCATATACATTTTTAAAAAGTTTGATGCTGATTGGTTTATATTTGTAGATGCTAGAGTGTAAACAAAAAAATGTGAACGGACGGACGGACACACGACGACGGACGGTGAGTGATCACAATAGCTCATCCTGAGCACGAAGTGCTCAAGTGAGCTAAATACAAAACCGACAATTAGCTGCTTTAAACGATCATTATTCTTTTTTTAAACGTTGCAATATATGACCTTTGAAACTTTACGGTTTGTTTAGATGAATAAGACATGGCTCGTTTTAACCCCGTGTATACTACCACAATTGCAGCACATCTTAGTAGCTCACATTTATCTTTACTTTAACAAGTGGTCAAATTAAAAAAATATATATATCAACATGTTCTGATTACAGCTATAGAGTATGTTTCACTCAAGTTGCATTGAACAACACGATATATTGTTAACTCTACGTCTTTTTTTCTACTAAAAGAACAGAGAGTCAGTGTATGATGTCTGTTTTCCTATAGGAGGGTTGTCCAAAAATTCCGTGACAATTTCATTTGCAAAAGAAAAAGAAACGCTACAGATGCAATTTTTTGATATGTTTTCAATACATATAAACCGAACATGTATATAAAAAAATCACACAAAAATCTTTACAAATAAGAAAATTATAGCATAAATACCAGAACAAGTACCCACACTGCGGCGCACGTCAAGCGTTAATAACGACGTCAATGTTAAGTTAAAGAGCCTTCGTCAAAGTATTCTCCGTGAAATTCAACGCATTTGCCATGTACTTTAATCAACGACTGGTCAAAAATTGTCTTAAACCAAATCTCTGTCAGACCTCTGTTAAAAGCAAATACAGCAGACATCAGCTCATTGCTGAAATCGGACTTGCGACTTCGTAAATCGTCCTTAAGCTGTGGAAAGCAGGCAAAGTTGTAAATCCGAGTCAAAATCTTCAGCTTACTGGACGGAGGGGTCCCAGGTGTCTTCCACATACTGGGCTGTCGCTTTCCTTCGGGTTTGAAGTAGTCTAACCACCTTTCATCTGCTATGAAAAGAGGATCCAACAGAGCGCGTTCTTCTTCATCTCGAGCAAGAAACTCTAGGGACTTACGAACCTTCTGTTTGTTATCATCAGATAGCAGACAGAACCCATCTCGCGCAGACTCGTGACATGTTCAGTTTGTCCTTAAGTATTCTGTAGACCGAAGACCTTGAATGACGACGGTATCTCTGTGACTGTTAGTCTCCGTTCTGAAAAAATGCATCTCTTTACCAAATCATACGACTCTTCATCTAAAGAAATCGGCCCACCATTTCGTGCTTTCTCCTCTTCCTAGCGTTCACCTACCCTTAAGTCTGTTTTACTGCCATGCCACTTGTAAGCCAGTGCTCGAGAAATGTTTTTAAACTTTTCAGTACGCCAAATTTATTCTATAGTCTAGTCGAGTGTCATTCTAATACCGGCACAAAATTTCATAACTGTTCGCTGCGCCGCGCGATCTTCTGACGTCGTCATTTCAAATTTCCAACTTTCTACTGATCTTTTTCGTTTGTTTGTATATCATTTGTTTACTCGATCACATTCAAATTTTCCGTGATGAAATCAAAAATTCAGATGAAAACGTCCATGTAATATGAAGCAGAAATAATATCAAATATCGAAAATATTCGTACATGATTGGAGGTCATACAAAAACGTAAATGGGGAAAATGGCGTGCGCCGGGAAATGACACCTCCTTATCAATTTTGTGAATTTAAAGTAAAAATAAAGCTAATACTTTATTGGAGACTTCATAGAACGTGAAATAACATATTCATGGGTGAAATGTGTGAAAATGAATGTCCTGGCGCTAAAAATGGCTCTTTTATAAAATTTGCCACTGAGTTTTGGGACAACCCTCGTATTTGGTCTCAGTTTTATTTTCCGCATGGCTTCATGTTTTATACCACCTCTGTTGAGATACGTATTCAAAAACACCTGACTCTATGACTCGAAGTTTTTTTCTGGATTTGTTTTGAATTGTTATTCGCTATGATTTTTTCATGTCACCCAAAATTAGCTCAATTGGATTTGATCACATTATGGGGTAGTAATCTTAGCGATGCTGTGTCCCTCTGACTGTAAAAACTCATTCACACAGTACTTAGGAGCTTGTTTATGGAACTTAACCGGTTCATGCAATTCACACTTCTTCATTTTATTGCTATATGCTATACCACATGATGTGAACCAAAGTTTGACTGGTTTAAGGGAAACATTTATTGTTCAATTTGTTGGGTGTGGAAAAGAAAACAAAGTGAAAACAAGAGTGTGCAAGTCTCGGATGTTGAATCATTAAAATAAAACCCAAATAAAAAACGAGATAAGTGCCTAAAAAGTAGATGTCTTTTGTTGTTCAAACAATAGACGACCACAGTTACTGTACTTGCATGAGATCTGTTTTCGTAAACACTGAGGTAAACCCTTTACTCGGAATAACCTTCAAACCCCCCACCGTTTTTCTGCTGTTTTGTTCATAAATTTTAACTTTGCGATGATTGCAAAAAAGTCGACTAAATGATCAAAAATTCTGAAAATTTCATTTAGAGTTGGTAGAAGTAGTATTATTAACTAAGCAAATTTTCAGCACAATGGCTGAAGCATTTTTTATTTTTGTTTTTGAAAGATATTTCACAATTCAGGGAATCCCTATGAACCTCAAACTACCTACATGTATACGCGATTCTTTACCGTAAATTCAGTTTCGTTTAAACTCATCATTTTCTTCCTATGATTTAACTGTAGTTGAACGATATCTGCGTTAGACTATCTCCTTATAATTGGCCGAATCTTTCGGTGGAGATCCGCGTTGCAGTGGAGATATACGGATTGTTATTCAACGGTATTCAAAGGCCGTTGTCCCTTCAAACTGACGAAAATACCGACAGGTTTTCTTTTCTTGCAAAACCAAGTGTGCATGCTTTTGAAATAAATAAAAATAAGTAAGTAGTTTTTGGTGACAAATTTCGTATCAAATTTTCCGAACCGATATACATCTACTCGTTATCTTTAAAATCCTTCATTCAAGAAACCCTTGAGAGGTGACGTACTCGGTATGGCTGTTATACCGTCCTGTAACCATACTGGAGCGAAATATAAGATTTTAAAATCTCGCCATCTAATGTGTTTTCTCACTTTTGGCATAACAATTCTGTAGAACTTGTGCCACTAATGAAAGTAAATGTTTTCTGTCCTTTTTTTCTTGTTTAGACGTCTCAAATTTTCACACACACATAGATTTACGCTTTTAAAATGTCTTTTAAACTATTCTCCATTGATCCTCACCACTACAAATTCGATGACAGGTGAACAAGGATGCAGTATTACTTACTGTAACGGCACGCCATGACACTCGGCTGGTCATGTCTTTCCCCTTACATAGTGAAGATAAATATATAAAGACTGTTTAGATGATTGTTATTTAACTGTACTAGATCTATAGATATTGAAAAAGGCTGAGAAAAGGCACCCAGTTTCCAGCATAACGTGCTCATTCTGAAGAATGCATGAATCAAGCAGAAGTTACTGTTTCAGAATGTACAAGTATGTTACATTGTATTTTCTTAAATTATGAAATACATACAAGTACTTTATATTATCAATTTGACGTGTTTACACAATCCAATATCGTAAGTCATTCGGTTAATACTATAGATCTAGTACTGGTAACAGAGTTCCTGCTGTGACCTTCACCTTCAAGAAACGCTAAATACAAATGGTCTCCTTTCAAAAGTACTTTGAAGCGTTTTTCCCATATATAACCTTAACCACTAACACACCAGCCATGTTGACATTACTGTTTTTTGAGTCTGTGTAGTCCATTGAAGGGCCTGGGTCCACTTAGATGTTTTTGCCGCGACACTGATGAATTATTATTCTATGCAAATATAAAAAAAAGTGGGTGATAACTTACACGAAAAAGGTTCAAATTTTGCGTCTAAATAATGGATTGATCGTTTCGCAATGGGTTATTCTGTTAGATCGAATATGACGTCATCGAAAAGGCGGCGGGGATTTTGGTAATAGTAGCTGTTCTCCCATCCGTCTGTCCGTCCCACTTTCTTGTCCGTAGGGTAACTCAACACTATTACAGGTGTAAACTTGATACTTCACAGGTGCATAGACCACATTGAGGAGAAATGCAATGTACAAGAACCATAACTCTTGTTTGCATAGTAAAGGAGTTATTGTCCTTTGTTATTTTTTCTTACTTGAATTTTGTCCAGAGCATAACTTGAAAACTACATGAGATATAAACATGAAACTTCACAGGTGGATAGATGTCATAAAGGAAAAGTGCAGTGAACAAGATCCATAACTTTCCTTACCATAATTAAGGAGTTATTGTCCTTTGATATTTTTTTTTATTTAAGTTTTGTCTGGAGCGTAACTCGAAAAGTAGTACAGGTGTAAACATGAAATTCACAGGTGCATAGATCACATTGAGGAGAAGTGCAGTGCACAAAAACCATAACTCTTGGTTGCATAGTTAGGGAGTTATTGACCTTTGTTATTTTTCTTAATATAATTATGTTCAGAGCATAACTTGAAAACTACATGAGATTAAACATGAAACTTCACAGGTTGATAGATGACATTGAGGAGAAGGGCAGTGTACAAGTACCATAACTTTCAGTGCCATAATTTAGGAGTTGTTGCCATTTGTTATTTTTCATATTGAATTTTTGTCCGGATCAAAACTCGAAAATTATAAAAGGTATAAATGCGAGAGTTCATAGGTAGGCAGATATTATTGAGAAGTGCAGTACCATGATTTTTGAGTTATGTCTCTTTGTTTACTTTTGAGTCTCAAGATTTCTTTGGAGCATAACTCGAGGATAACAGCTGGATAGTTGTATCTGAGGAGGAGAGCAGGACACAAGAATGATAACTCTACCTTCCATATTTTTTTATTTATTGCTCTTTGTTGTTTTTCAGATTTTTTAGTCTGATTTCATATGTTTACAATTGTCAGCTACATAAGAAAAGTGTACCTTGTTGAAGTTTTTTGGTGTACTTTTTATCTAGCATTGCCAGAAAATAATTCCTAAATCTAGCTGTTTTAGCCCTTAAACCAACTTACAAAAAGACACATCTTCTATTGAGCAAGCATTTGGCGGGGGATGGCCATGTCAACATGGCTCTTGTTAATTACGATCAAAACATAGTCGACGCGTGTTTATTACAAGACGTTCATAGATGCTTTCGTCAAATTCTTGCACGAAATTTAAAAACATCCCAGAGATCCCTAAATTCTTTCACATAAGTGGTACTACAAATTAAACACTCGGCGATATGGAATAAAATTGAATCTCAACATCGGAGAACTTGCCTTGTTAATCAGTTAAAAAGCTTCCATATCCAGTTATCCTACTGCTCAGTTGATACTAATTTATCAAATTAATTCCATTTAAATGTGCTTCAAATTTACAGTTCAAAAGTCCTCCATTAATGACTTTAGGAAAAAGGCCTAACTAATGTAAAATTACGATTTATATTATACTACAGTATTATAAATTGGCTCATAAACTATGTACGTTACAAAAGTTAAAAAAAAAAGATAATAAATAAATCAACACGCATGCACACAATATTTCTGTTCTCCTTAGATCTAACAACCAATTGAACAATGAGAGCAAAGAAAACTATCCCCTCTCCTTACAACGCGAACAAGTGTGCAAAACTCTAGGCGGACCCAATGTTTACAACTGTCACACTGCATGCATTTGACCATAACCTGGCCCGGCCGGTTAGTTCGGTTGGTCGCGTATCTGACTCGTTACCTGGTGGTTGGGGATTCGATACCCGATTGTGGCAAACTTCCTTACCTGCGATTTTTCGCCTGTCACCTCTGATGCATGTGAGAAAAGTAGTCAGTGGCTTGGAAAGAAAGTTGTGTCAGTACTGGCATAAGAAAGCCATGAATCACATGCGTAAGTGCACTGACCGCCGTGATATGACCTAAGCTTTAAAAACTGCGTTGAACTCTAATACAAACGGACAAATTTACTATAAGCAAAGAAACATATTGTTTAAGATCTACAGGAGTTCAATACTCATAAACAAAACAGCATCCTACCTGGCATTCACTATCGAAATCATTTGAGGTACTAAGAGTCCAGAAGTAAATTGATATTGTAAGGCGTGGATCTTGACCTGGGCCATATTTGCCCTGGGAAAAATTTAAGTCCTGCGGAAATCACAATTTGTGATGTAAAAGCTTTATGATGTATGTCCTGTAAGCTATTTCACATATTTCATCTTGGGTTATGGCTGCACTTGTGTTCTTGAGATTTATGGCAGAGAGCATTATAATTTTTTTTAAAATGGACCATAACATGATGCAACCACTGGTTGTAGTATATGGCTTGTATGGATCGGAAGAATGAAGAAAAAAGGCAAGAGGGCCATGATGGCCCTGTATCGCTCCACTGGCTAACAAGTAAACTAAAGTTTTTGCTATACAAGAAAAACGTATGACGCCCGGGACGGGGCCAATTTTGACCCCGGGGCAATTATTTGAAGAAACTTGGTTGAGGTCTATTAGATAAAGCTACATGCCGAATTTGGCAGCCCTGGGCGTTATGGTTTCAGACAAGAAGATTTTCAATATTTTTCAGTTTTGTTGCCATGGCAACCAGAGTTTTTAAAGGAATCAAATTCCTTCAAGAAATTCTAAAGAGGACCATGGCAGGATCATTCCTGTGAAGTTTCATCAAAATTGGATGGGTAGTAGGCCATTCAGTATTGTGACAAAATTTACAACTATCTGAGAAAATCCTGATGATTACAAAGTCTTTCAAAAATTTGTAATGTATTCTTCAATGTCACAGGAGAGTAATTTCTGTTATTTCTTTTTATTTTCAATGTTTCGGACTGAAAAAGACGAGAAATACATACTTTAGTAGAGGTACAATGTACTAACACATTAAAAAGCAAGTTGGTCATAATAGATCTACTGATGCATAATTGAGGGCAACATGCCCTACACCAAGATAGTATTGTACATGGCAGACGATTAATTAGTTATTGTTTTACTTCACTTACCGTGAAAAGAGCCCTGGAAGGTTTTAATAGATCTGTAACGTAATAGTAAAAATGTTATCAAAAATTATTCGATTAAAATTTCTCGCAATTCTTATCTGTTTGAAGCTCTTTCTCGTAGCTTTCGAGTTCTATCAATTTTTTTACAACCGTAGATCTAGATCTAGTTGAGACCCATTGAAGTTTAGACCTCGACGATACCTTTAGATGCTACGTAGCCCATTAATGAAATAGATCTACGATCAAAAGCTTTTTTCATTCGTATGCTTTACTATTTTATTCGCAGATGGCTTTCCATACTCAACATAGTGGGATAAACAAGGGGGGCCATGATGGCCCTGGATCGCTCACCCGAGTCAATAGGCAAAATTTCATTCCACGTGCAAAATTCAATTTCTGACCAAAAGTTAGGTCAATTGAGCTTAAAATGTGGCATCTAGAGCATCCACAAGAAATTTCCGTAAGTTGACGTAGTGACCTACTTTATCACCATACGTGACCCAATTTAGAACTCATCAAAATATTTACCAAGACAAACATTCTGAACAGTTTTCAAGTTAATTGAGCAATAAATGTGGCGTCTAGAGTGCCCTAAAGGTATTTCTTTAATTTGACCAAGTGACCTAGTTTATGATCCCAGGTGACCCAATTTCAAACTCATCCAATATTTAATCAAGACAAACATTCTGACCAATTTTCAAGTCAACTGAGCAAGAAATGTGGCCTCTAGAGTGCCGTTAAGGTATTTCTTTAATTTGACCTAGTTACCTAGATTATGACACCAGGTGACCAATTTTGAACTCATCTTAGATTTTATCAAGAGAAACATTTTAACCAATTTTCAAATCAATTGAGCAAGAAATGTGGCCTCCAGAGTGCCCGCAAGGTATTTCTTTAATTTAACCTTCTGACCTAGTTTATGAGCCCAGTTGACCCAAATTCAGACTCACGTGAGATTTTATCAAGACAAACATTCTGACCAATTTTCAAGTCAATTGAGCAAATAATGTGGCCTCTAGAGTGTCCTAAATATATTTCTTTAATTTGACCTAGTGACCTAGTTTATGATCCCAGGTGACCCAGATCCAAACTCATCCGAGATTTTATCAAGACAAGGTATTTCTTTAATTTGACCTAGTTTATGAGCCCAGTTGACCCAAATTTATTCACGTGAGGTTTTATCAAGACAAACATTCTGACCAATTTTCAAGTCAATTGAGCAAAAAATGTGGCCTCTAGAGTGCCCTAAATGTATTTCTTTAATTTGACCTAGTGACCTAGTTTATGATCCCAGGTGACCCAATTTCAAACTCATCCAATATTTCATCAAGACAAACATTCTGACCAATTTTCAAGTCAATTGGGCAAGAAATGTGGTCTCTAGAGTGCCCTTAAGGTATTTCTTTAATTTGACCTAGTGACCTAGATTATGACCCCAGGTGACCCAATTTTGAACTCATTTTAGATTTCATCAAGAGAAACATTCTAACAAATTTTCAAATCAATTGAGCGAGAAAATATGGCCTCCAGAGTGCCCGCAAGGTATTTCTTTAATTTGACCTAGTGACCTAGTTTATAAGCCCAGTTGACCCAAATTTTAGACTCATGTGAGATTTTATCAAGACAAACATTCTTACTAATTTTCAAGTCAATTGAGCAAAAAATGTGGCCTCTAGAGTGCCCTAAATGTATTTCTTTAATTTGACCTAGTGACCTAGTTTATGATCCCAGGTGACCCAGATTCAAACTCATCCGAGATTTTATCAAGACAAACATTCTGACCAATTTTCAAGTCAACTGAGCAAGAATTGTGGCCTCTAGAGTGCCCTTAAGGTATTTCTTTAATTTGACCTAGTGACCTAGATTATGACCTCAGGTGACCCAATTTTGAACTCATCTTAGATTTCATCAAGAGAAACATTTTAACCAATTTTCAAATCAATTGAGCAAGAAATGTGGCCTCTAGAGTGCCCTAAAGGTATTTCTTTAATTTGACCTAGTGACCTAGTTTATGATCCCAGGTAACCAAAATCCAAACTCATCCGACATTTTATCAAGACAAACATTCTGACCAAATTTCAGGTCATTTGAGCAATAAATGTGGCCTCTAGAGTGCCCACAAGGTATTTCTCTAATTTGACCTAGTGAACTACTTTATGACCCCAGGTGACCCAATTTTGAACTCACTGAACATGTTATGCTCAGGTGGGCTAACAAACTTGACCCCAGGGGCATCATATGAACAAAGTTGGTAGAGGTCCACTAGGAGATGCTAGATACCAAATATCAAAGCTCTACGCCTTCCAGTTTCAGAGAAGAATAATTTTAAAGTTTTCCTTCTTTGTTGTTCCTATGTTCAAACATGTGACCCCTGGGGCGGGACCAGTTTTGACCCCAGGGGCATCATATGAACAAACTTGGTAGAGGTCCTCTGGGAGATGCTACATACCAAATATCAAGGCTCTACGCCTTCCAGTTTTAGAGAAGAATTTTACAGTTTTCCTTCTTTGTTCCTTTGTTCTAACTTGTGACCCTCGGGGCGGGGCCAGTTTTGACCCCAGGGGCATCAAATGAACAAACTTGGTAGAGGTCCACTAGGAGATACTACATACCAAATATCAAAGCTCTATGCCTACCAGTTTCAGAGAAGAATAATTTTAAAGTTTTCCTTCTTTGTTCCTATGTTCGAACTTGTGACCCCCGGGGCGGGGCCAGTTTTGACCCCAGGGGCATCATATGAACAAACTTGGTAGAGGTCCACTAGGAGATGCTACATACCAAATATCGAAGCTCTATGCCTTCCAGCTTCAGAGAAGAATAATTTTAAAGTTTTCCTTCTTTGTTCCTATGTTCGAACTTGTGACCCCCGGGGCGGGGCCAGTTTTGACCTCAGGAACATCATTTGAACAAACTTGATAGAAGTCCACTAGAAGATGCTACATACCAAATATCAAAGCTCTACGCCTTCTAGTTTCAGAGGAGAAGATTTTCAAAGATTTTGCATTTTTTTTTCCTTTTTGTTGCCATGGCAACCAGAGTTTTAAGTGGAATTAAATTCATTGAACGACTTTGGTAGAGCTTTACCCAAGGAACATCCCTGCCAAGTTTCATCAAGATTGGCCCAGTGGTTTAGGAGAAGAAGATGTTTAAAGAAATTGTTGACGGACGACGGACGCTGGACATAGGGCGATCACAATAGCTCACCTTGAGCACTTTGTGCTCAGGTGAGCTAACAAGGAAAAGAAAACGTTCATGAAGCTTCGCTTAAAGACAACTTGATAGTCCCTTTTAAGAAGGTTTAGTCTTTGTCCTACTTTTCTATCCAATCAGAAGGCTCATATTTGAAAATTTTTGACCGTCTATTTTCTATAAACTACCCAAAGCAGGTTTATTTTGATCATTAATCCATTTAAACGTCGCAGTTTATCTGGATTTACTGCGCATGCGTACATAAACCCTACCCCCTCATTAATATTCAACAACTACTTAAATTAGCACGTGCCAAGTACTTACGCTGTTGACAGAAGAAAAATGGTAAAACAGATACAAATTGTGTAATAAAAGCCGATCAATCTATATGGTCGGTTTTCCTCTAAAACATAGCACCTGCAGCTTGAAACAAGCTGTAGTTACGAGGTTTTAGAAGTAAATCGACGATATGTTGAAATTTAAAGAAAAATTAATGCTGTAGTAAATCTAAAGAAATTTCCGTAAGTTGAGTAGTCGTTACTTCCTCAAAATCTTGCTCAAACAGACCGTCGAAATCGCCAAACTTGAATTCCACCATATTTGACATTGTTTAACACTGGCGATAGTCATGTGTGTACAGGAAAAGATGCTGATAATGAAAGTTCATTAAATATCACGTGGTCGTGTACGAGTTGTTTAGCCCCGATATTCACGTGGAAATAACGTCATTTTTTAGCGATGATGCAACTAGGACGTTTCCTTGTCAATGAGCAAATCAGCCAACTCCGTATATGGGTAAAAAGGCGTTTCTTTGTGAATAGTGGACTCCGTGTATGGCACATTATTTTAGCAATGATGTAATGTGGGCGGAAAAAGACTAAGTCAGTTAAACGCTAAGAAGCTCAAAATTAAACGGTTTAAACAGCCACAGTCGTTCGCTACGCTCCCTCCTTTTGGCTGTTTAAATCGTTTAATTTGGACTTCTTAGCGTTTAACTATTACAAAGTGACGTTTTTTTTTTTTTACCTCAATGGTTTCTTCTGATGTCATGAGTGATGACGTCATTTTCACCCATGACGTTTAAATGTATCAATTTTATAAATGAATGTTTGGTTGATCTAGCGTCTAGATCTATTTTTAGTACAGAGCGTCAATGAACTTGAACTTCGTCATACCTTTAAAGTCGTTGTCTGCGCATGTCATATTCTTCGAAGATTCTACCTGTCTGCTATGACGCATCACCCATCCCATATTCTAGGGTAAAGTAGGGCTTATACCGAAGCTATTACCCAAGCCTGTACGGGCTGTTTTAATAAATGGTCGGTGCATAGGTTACATACTAGCTGATCATAGCTGAATGAATCGCACCAGGTAGCATTTTATTAAGTAAACGTTTATTTGATTTTGAAATTCAAAGTAACGGTTGTCGTTTTGAAAAGTAGTCCGGTTCTTTACCCAGAATGCCCAGATTAAGATAGATGTGTATTTGTAGAATGCCATCTAGCGGGAGATAATGTTATAAAGTAGATCTACTGTCCGCCTTAAAGATTCCGTGTCGTACTTCCCTATTTGAAAAGTTTTTTCACGCGTAAATGCCTAACCAATGTGGCACGAACAACGCAGGCATATCGGTTTTGTGATAATTCCGTGCTATCCATTAGTAAGGTGAAGCTTACGTAGCTTGATGATTACGTAACCATGACGTCATTTGTACCGATGACGTTTACATGTTTCAAGTTTTTGTATTAGTTAAACGCTAAGAAGTCCAAATTAAACGATTTAAACAGCCAAAAGGAGGGAGCGTAGCGACCGACTGTGGGTGTTTAAATCGTTTAATTTTGAACTTCTTAGCGTTTTACTGACTTGGGCCCCGTTTTATCAAAAACGTCGGTCGTACGTAAGATCATAGCTTAAGACGGAGACTTACGACAAAACTTACGACCGACGAAATCCGTTTTATCAACACCGTCGTAAATCTGCAGTCGCAGCTAAGACCGTCTTCGGTCGTAAGACGCTAAAAATACGTTAACCAGTCTACATTTGTCGATGATTTTCATTTCCGGTCGTCTGTTTCCAATGTAAACAATATGCTTTCCGACCCGCAAACACGAGGTGGACGGAGGAAATTTAGCTTCTCTGTGATCCTTTTTACCAAATGTCATCACATAATTATGGATCCATAAAACCAATTTTGTATAACAACCAAATGAATCATATGGCAGAATGGTCTGTTGATATGCTGAAAATAGACTAATAGCAAAAAGTTTCAACCCAGGTCAGCCTGCACTGACTGCACAGATTGTGTCGGCTGACCTTGGTAGATACTTTTTGCAGATGCATTATGCCCGCTTTTCAGACAGCATGGTTAAAATACTATAGTAAAGTATAAGAAATATAGCCAAAACCTAGCAGCTGAGTGCATATTTAAATTTTCTACTGCAAGTCTGAATTACTTGTGAAACACTGATAGTGCTGAACAAATGAAATGGACATTCTGAGTCTGAACTAAAGATGCAGATACTGATTTCAAAGCTGTTTTTCGATAATATTTGACAAAGAAGCTAATTATGGATTCAAGATAACTGTTCATTTTGAGCTGTCTGCATTAGCAATTCAATCCGAGTGTTGCCCTACAAAGGTTAAATAAGGGGTCAGTTATTTTGCAGTCTTGAAATCTATCTTCATAAGATAGGATATGACGTCATTGTACCTATTTGAATGCGATCCCACATAATCGACAAATAAAATTGATCATGTGACATCCCCACAGGCCTTTGTAAATTCCGTTTCTATGGTAAATTCTTTACTACTGTTTATGACAAAATTTTAGATTTGTCAAAATTGAATTAATTTGCAGACAATAAACTTCTTTCTATCCTTTCAATGGCAAAACCAATTGTTCCAGGCACATTTGTCACCTGCAAATGCTTTAAAATTGAACCAATCTGATTCTAGGAAAGGAGTAAACATACATCTACACTCGTTTTTCAGCCATTTTTTAAAACCAATTTCATATTTATTTTATGAAAATAAAACTATACTTGTATTTTCATACTAAATATTGTCCCTAACAGTTGAAAGGTTGCACAGATTACGTCTGATAAAAAATGCATTTCATTTTCTTGCGGTCTTCAAAGAAACGACTGCTGTCGTTTCTGGTCTTAAATCAAAGATGAATCCCTCATCCCTTACGCCATATGATATATATCGGTGTTTTATCTATGTTTACACAGCTGACTTACTTCTGAACCATTCTAACCACTGTCAAGTTTCAACAGCATTTTTGTCTCTTCGGCTGCAAGAATGTATATCTTTATGGAAATACAATTCCATAAATTCTGTCACACTTCTCAGTAGATAGAAAGAGAGAGAGAGCTGGTCCAAAGCCAATTTTGGCTTTAGACGGGTTTGATCCGGTTCCAGATCCGGTTCCGGATCCGGTCCTGAGGTCAGAGGTCAAAAAACTAGGTCACGTGATATCTCAAAGGTCAAATGTCAAAATCTAGGACGATTTCAAAATCTAGGTCAAAAATCTAGGACGATTTCAAAAAACTAGGTCACGTGATATCTCAAAGGTCAGAGGTCAAAAATCTAGGTCACGTGATTTCAAAATCCTAAAATTCAAATTTTCCCTGGCCGGGGGCCCAATCCTATTTTTAGTCCATATACCTATATGACCCAAAGCCAGCGAATCATTTAAGCTATAAACCCGCAGCGAGACAGCCAACCTAGCTTACATAGCGATGACAGCGAGACAATAAGATAGCCTTTAGCGTGTGTATAAATGCAGCCGGCTGGTTGAAAAATTTTAGCGGCGTCCAGTCCCTCAGTGATACAGCGACGAGGTGCTGGGATGTGTCAGGCGGCCTGGATGGCTGGAGGAGATCGACGTTCAATCCTGGTCTATGTTTTTAGTCCATATACCTATATGACCCAAAGCCAGCGTATCAATCTTGTTCTCCAGGATATGGCATTTATTATCATCTCCATTCAAAGCGATTTTATTTATCTCTTCAGTATACAACTCGTGCTTATAACTCCTAATAACTACCATTTTCCTTAATTGTGTCTTATTTTCGAACAAACACTCTTTATAATGTTCGTGTTTAATAAATGCTTCTACTACACCCCTTTTAATTCCCTTACATTTTTTACTTTCCTCCTCATCATCACACATTTTATAAGAGTATAGTTTAGGCCTGAGACCCACAAACTCCTCAATAATCTTACCACTTGTCTCATCTTTAAACATACCCACAACTTTCTTATTTAATCCTGTGGGAATACCTGAAGGATGATCGGACGGATAATCGCTCGTATCAAACCAATCTTTAACATCACCGCTAATATCCTTATAAAAATCTTCCGTGTCTATTTCATACATTAAACTGTCTGTATCAGTGAAAAGAAGTTTAACTTTTTCGTCGTATTTGTCTTTAATATAATTATAATGAAAGTTATACATCAATGTCTTACTTAAATCTAAAATACACATCACTACATAAATAGGTTTATTAAAACATAAACGCGGTTTTTTGATTTGAATTATACATAAATTTTCATCAAGGATAGTTATATCGTAATAGTTTGGTTTAGCGGCTAATTTTTCCGCTTTTTCCCTGGTACTAACTAATTTTATATCTACTCTATTCCTAATATTTTCCATAGTCTTACCGAATACGGAATTATTCATAAGTTTAAAGAAATCCTTTTCAAACGCGGTTTTAGCTTTTGCTCTTAGGCTAGTATTTTTATCGATATAAGGTTTTAACCATTCACTCTCATCAAAAGTTAACCCTCTATGAATCTTTTTAAGCTTTAGACCCAAACTTAAATATAACTTTAAATTTTCGCGATGTAGTATATATTTAGTTTTGTCGTATAAATTAGGTGTAAGTTTTTCGACTTTATCAATCTTTAAACGTTCGGGTGCTAAAGGGAAATCATTGTGTAAATCATGCAATTCTGTAGGATATTCTAAATCAACCTCTAATATACATGGCTGATCCCGCCAATTTGCTAAATCATCCATCCATTTAAAATTACAAATAGGAAGTTTTTGACGCATTGCACAACCATAGAGATTATTCGCATCCAAATAAGTAATAAATTTAGATGGTTCACTCGGGTTATATTTTTCACTCATATATATATTATTTGCTCTCGCATATCGTTTAAAAATGGCTGATATACCTCCCCTTATTCCGTTTTCAACAAATAAAATCATGTCAGGGTCTGATAATAATTCTAATTCTACCTTAGTAGTTTTTAACATCGCCTCCCAAGCTAATCCCGGCGCTGTATAAAACCAGGATGGGTCTAACCCATAATTATTAAAGAAACATTCCTAAAATTTTCAAAGACATCCGCCAACAATAAAACGTCGGTCTTATTATATAAGTCGTGATAATCTTTAAAAGTTTTCATCTCGAAGGTTTTCCATACATTTTTAGCGTGTTGATATTCCTTCTCCCCAATTCCACTACATTTAAGCTTTGAATAAAATTCTCTTCGCCCGGGTAACTTCGTTTCCTCTAATTTACTAATGTTATCAAACCATTCATACGGGAATATACCTTTTTGTGAGACCAATTCGAGGTTTTCGCCCTCAAAATATTCCGCGAGATTAGTCTTGTCTTCCTTAGCTAGAGTGCTAGCTAATTCATCTAAACTTTTACTTAAAAATTTTAAACTATCGAGGAATCTAATCTCGTGCGTTTTAGTTTTCTTTATATAATAGTCTTCCGTTACTGGATCTAATACCTTGTATTCTATTGGCACATGTTTAGACACGCTTATATACGTTTCCTTGTTTGTTGGTATACAACTCGTCTCAACGGGTGTACTCATTAAATCTTTTATAAATAAATGGGCATCATACTTACTATAATTATGAAAGAATACGGGTGTAAAAGTAGGTCTTCTATATTTTAAATTACACTTATTGTGCTCGGCTCCCCTAAACTTCCCGGTAAAATGACAATGGTCTCTCACTTTTTTATCTTCTTTTGTAAATGTCTCTCCGCATATCCAACAATTTCTCGCTGTAACAAACTCTCTTCTATTATTAGGTGTATAAATCATTTTCCTCGTTGGTATCCTATCTATTTCTCTTATAACATTTTCTAAATCCTCTACGAATTTCTTGGACGCATTTTCGCCGGAATATTGGAAAACCCTCGAAGGGTAAAAATTTTCGTAAAGCGATTTAACGTAAAAACAATACCCCGAAATGTTATGCGCATTAATTACTCTCGTCCCGCTGCCTTTCTTTTCGTTTTTCTTTTCTAATGTAGACTCCATATCCGCATAAATTGTGAAAGGGTGTCTCTGTTGTTTATAAAAATGTTGAAAAGATATCTTGGTACCCTTTTCAGGTAAGTCTATTCTACAAGCATCTTTTTAACCGCAATACTCTAAATGTTTATTTAAAGTTTCTTCTTTTTGAAAATGATTTAAACATCTTTCGCAAATATAAATTTTACCGTTATGATCAGATATTTGTTTAGATTACAATTTACTCATATTTTTAATTAAACAATAATGTTTTTTACCATCCTTCTCGAGAAGTAAAAGATTAATATGATGTTCTCTTTTATAAACTTCTTTACTTAAACTAAGCGGATAAACACCATTATTATATCCGTGAATTGATACCGATATTGATGGGTTTAGCGTTTCAAATTTAATTCTATCCTGAAGGGAAACGGGGTAATTAATCCCTTCCATATTTATACCGCTTAATAATGGTTTTAGTCTTTCGATTCTTTCAGGATGTTTAATTGTTGGGTTTAAAGCTATAACAATACAATATGCAAAACACATATCATCATCCATATTTTTCGGATTAATAACACTTTTTGTACTCGCTATCTTAGGAGGAGTTGGTAGCCAAGAACTACCTCTTATTGGATTATATGATACTGTGTGTAACCTTAAATCGATTACGTAAACGACTCTCCAATAATCTTTTTTCATTTCCTGGGCTGCTATAGCAACTAATATCTCTTCCCCCATTTCATCATATATTTCACCCGCGTCATCCTCATCTAAATTAGCGAGTGGAAAACCGGAATGAAAATTCATCTCTTGTAAACGATTTTCGATAGAGTGTTTCATCATACAGTTCATAATGAGTTTAACTTTTGTTTGACGATTATTTTTTATAATATCAGTTACTTTATCTTTCGCTAAATCAAGGAAATTAGCCGGTGTATAACCTTCTTTACCTTCTATAAAATATTCTCTCGTAAATCCTCTTAGTGCTGAAGATTTTTCTATAATCCTTATTGTATCCTTATCCTTATATATCTTATCTATTTCTCTTTTTAAAGCTTCTATCTTAGGTGATATATTTCTCGGAATTTCTTTAATACTATCTAAATACTTTATCAACTCCTCAGCTGCGGCTGTAGGTGGAGTTGGAGGTGGTGTGTAAGGCGTTGGTTGTAATACCGGGGCTCTAAAATCACCAATACTATAGTCTAATATTGGCGCTCTCCGATTAAGTAAGAGGTCAATTAATCCGGGTCTTCTAAGCCCAGAGTATCCTCGGAGTCCTCTAGACTTAGCTTCTCGTTTTAAGTCTTTTACTGTGGATCCTCGGAATTGATCAGCAAGGCTAGGAGGCGGAGGATTACGTTGACGATCAATTAAATCGTCTCTTCTAAGCCCGGAATATCCTCGGAGTCCTCTAGACTTAGCTAATTTTTTTAAACCTTTTACGGTATATATATTATAATTAATATCTTCCATTTTTATATAAGGAAAATATTTCTTTTCCTCTTCTCCCATTTTATATAGGGAACCAAAAAGACACAAGATTTTAAAAGTCACGTGACCACGGGGTCAAAATCTAGGACGGTTTTTATTATGACCTTTGAATGTTAATCTTATATTTATTATTCCAAGTTCTCCCATTCCAATACTCAATCGTTTGTGGGCAACGATCTATAAATTTACTCGCCTGATAAATCGATGGAAATGTTTTTATTTCGCCAGTTTCGACATCCTCTAAACTAACTTTCTTAGGATTATACATAATAGTCTTTAATCTATCAAACTTAGGGTCTTTACTTCTTTCTTTTTTAGGTGGCTCCTCTGGGAACAATCCATGTTCTTTCACCAACTGCTCCAACCGCTTTTTATCCCAGTATCCGTAAAAATTTATATTATTTTCTTTAAGATTTTTTTTTTAAATCTGTAACCTTTATCATTTTTAAATAGGAAAAAAAAATCTTAATACACTACACTCATTTTATTTCCATCAGACTGGAAGTTAATTAACCTACCGCTAATAATAACGGAATATGCCTCTGTGTTTGCATTCACATTTTCAGTAAAATTTGCCTTAATTTGAATATCAGTGACTGAGTATTTTAATCTCTCACTCTGTTTGAAAACGTCAAACAAAAACAAATGATATAGAGTTCTATAATCTACGGGAGAAATATTAGGGTTCGACACAAATTCACTCATGTTATAAAACTTAGATCTAAATAGAGAAGCGTCACCATACGCTCTACTAAATTGCTGACTACCAAATGAAAGATTGTAGTCAACCGCAGGGTATCAAGTGGAGTTTAACATAACATAAATATTTTTAACATTTACATTGTTAAATACAGATGCATTCTGTCCTTGGTTATTACTTTTATTAGTCTGAAAGCCGACAACGATAAAACGTGGTACCTCAGGAGATGATTTAACGGAAAGTCTCCAGGTAAATGATGTTGTCTGAGGAACCGCGATAGAGTCACACTGTAGCATTCTATTTCCAACCGGTATTTTTTCTTTTTTTTCGATAATTTTATAAAGTTCCATCTTCTCTCCATCTGCAGGTAGCACATGTGGCATAAACCATGATATCTTATCTAATCTAATTCTACCTTCAGGAGCAGCATTGATTCGAAAGATTGCATCATTATCATTATTTCTAGTTAAGGTGAGAGTTTGCTTCATTCCATACAATATTTTATTATAGTCCTCACAAAAACCAAATATATGTTTTAAAGGAACTCTAAAACTAAATGAACCTACTGGATCAATTGTATTATTAATGATGTATTGTCTTCTTATTTCCCAACCTAAATTTTGATCGTCTGCATTGATTGTTGTATCCTTATACCATAATTGGTTTAACCCCTTCGATTTGGAAAAATCATCCGGATATTTTAACAACCCAAGCATTGTAGTAGCCTGGCCAGGATTTGTTATGGATTCAATCTCCATACCTGAAAGTTGATACCTAATATTTTTAAACAGGTACATCAAGGCGTTGTTTGTTAAAGCAATATTAAGGTTGTCTGTGCCTATAATATAAGCAGCGCCATCAGCATTCTTTACTAATTGTCCTTCAATAAGTAAATACCTCTCACTAGGATGAGTAAAAATATCTTGGGTTTCGATACTAATCCTAATATCTCCTCCTGAGTTGTTGAGATTAGCACCTGTGATTGGTTCATACTCATGGTGTTCATACTCATCAATGCTATCATCTTTTAAAATTGGTTCGGTGATTTTTAAAATGTCCATTTTATTATTACAATTATAATTTTAAATAAAAATTATTCTAACCAAAGCTGGGGAAAAGACTTATTTTCATCATTAACAAACACACCTTCAAGTTTAATGCATTTAGCGGTTTCCAGTTTAATTTTAGGATAAACTCTATTACCGTATACGAGCGTTATTTGAGGTATCCCCCACCCTTGTAAACGTTTATTCACCTTTTCCTCAATCTCTTTCATCTTGATTACTTTTTCGGGAGATAACTTTACAACAGCTTTTTTATAACCATATTTCGTTTTATTAATTTCGAGGACTTTGCAATCTTTTAGGTTTAAAGATGCACCTACTATAGTAATAGAACTAGTATTATATTTTTATATTCTACACGATTAAATTTTAGCATTCTCTTTTTATATAATAAATATAATTTTCTTAAATTAATTTATACTACTTTAATACCCGCTCCCCCGTTTAATTTTTTAACTAAATCTTGAATAGCAATGGCACTTCCAGCTATTAACGTATTAATGTCTTGCGTTTTAGGAGTATCATCGGTATATTTTTGTAAAATTTTCTTCGATTTCGGTGTTAAAACTTTCGTAACTAATTTTTTTCCCGCTTCTACAGCCGCACTTTTTCCAACCTCTAAAGCTTTCTTCGCACCTTCCTTAGCTACACTCTTTCCTACATCAAGGGCAGAAGACGCAATTTGTTTAGCAGCGCTACTAGTAAAAAGCCTCGCTAAAAAGTTAGCAACGCTATCAAAGATTCCGGAACCACCGTATGAATACCTTCTTTTAAATCCGTGTTTTTTAGTAATGATCATTTTTTATAATATAGACATTAAATTTTTATAAGCGTTTGAATTTAAAACACCTTCTCTTTTCAATTCGTCACAAATGCTTACTACCTCGTTTCTTACACCCGTATTACCCGCTTTTTTACTTGTCAATAACAGGTCTAGTCTTTCTATTAATGCGTTAGGGTCAGATGGGATAACAACGATACCCTTTCCGGTGAATTTTATATCATTCCAAACGTTACTAAGAATGTTATTCCATTTATATGATTTACCGCTTTTTGGATAATTACTTTTTGGGTCGTTATTTCGATGAAGAGAACCGGTTCTTATCATTAAATCTTTATATTTTGCAAGATCCTCAGGTTCATATTTTTTTGGTTCTTTAGCAACAATTAACTCCCATAGACCAGGAGTACCATCAACAATAATATTGTCACCTTGAATAAAAATTGGTTTGCTACCGATATAAAACTTTTTATTTTTGTCATATATTCCATACGTTTTATCAGCTCCATACTTAGTAGTAAACTTTCTTAAATAGCTTTCCGCTATTTCACCGATAAAAATCGAATCTTCTTCTGATGATGGTTTATCATAAGCTGTGATAGAAGGAAAGGCTGGAAACTTAATAGCTTGTAGTAACTGTTCGATACCCTCTTTAATAGGTTTAAGTTCTTCCGTAATTTGCCTCGTTGTAGCTTTTTGCGTTTCAGTAATAGGTTTAAAAAACTTTGAAAGATCAGTTTGTAATTCTTGTTCACCCGTTCTCTCCGCTAGTAGATTATCCCGAATATTCTTTCTCGTTTCGAGATACTCTTTTACGATTAAATCCCTTTTTGCGGGATCGACGATTTTTAAAAAAGACATTTTTAATTATTAGAATAAATTTTTAAATTATGTCCATATTACCATATGCGCAAAATATCGAGTTATATATTAGATATTTATAACGCAGTTTTTAACGCTATTTTAAAATATGTCCATATTACCATATGCGCAAAATATATAACTATTTTTTAACAAAAATATAACTTATACGTATATAGTAAGTTATATTTTTTAAGAATGATAATCTATACCCCACTCTCTCAGTCTCCTTATAAATTCTAGTTCATCCTCAGGAGCAACTGGTGGCACCTCTCTATTGGGTCGTTCCCTTACTGCTCTTATAAACTCTGGACTATTACCAATCTTAGGCGGTGGTCGATGTGGTGGTAAACCTGTAATATACCACTCTTCAAGGCTTCTTATATAGTATTGAACATCATAGGTAGTAGTAGTTGGTAATTGGATAGGTCTAACAACTCGTGTATCCTCCGGTGTATTCTCTATCTCTTGTGGTGGTAAACCTGTAAGGTTTGGCTGACCAAATCTCCATATGAAATTTTCCATATTACAGGAAGCAGTTGGTGGTAGGGAGAATATATTAAAGCTCCTAATTCGTCGTCTATTGGGATTGGGACCGACACCATAATCCCGTTCCATATCATTTTTTTCTTTTTAATAATACGTCTATCTCGGACATTAATTGTTCGTATTCTAATTTTAACTCGGGATCATCCCCCATCATACGATATCGCTCCAAAATAGCTATTTCTAATAACACGTCTAACTCGAATACTATTCGTTCGTATTCTAATTTTATCTCGTTATCCATCACGTAATAACTATTAGCTCGAAATATTTTATTAGGAAAAATTAAAAAATCACCTATTTCACAAATACACTTACACCTTATCTCAGGCATATTAATTCGTGGACGAATTATTTTTTTCAACCAACCTCCGAAAGGACTCACGCCCTTCTTGCCTCCCTCGTTCGATCAAGCTTTCTTCGTTTTCTGAGGAAATCTTCTTCTCGATCTTGGTACGTATCTCTTCCTTCATGCTTTTATATTTATCTAATTCTTCCATGATTAGTTTAAGCTCATCATCAGAGATATAATTGTCAGTTAAAGCTTTGGATATATGTGTTGAAACGGTATCTAATTTTGCATCAGCTAACATTCTAATCTTTTGATGTTTTTCTCCTTTGCTTCTGGTATTTCTAACTACGTATTTACCTACTAGTGAAAGAAGTCCAGTTGCCAAAGCCGATGCTTCTAATGCTACAACTGCTGGAATAGCTACGACAGTAGAAAGCAAACCTATACCACCTGCACCAGCAGCCATTGTTACAGTTACTAAAACGGTATCAACGTTGTCTACTATTCTAGATGCACGAAAATATTTCTTAGCCAAAGCTTCTCTTTCTCGAATTTCTTTCTCGAGGAATTGTTGTACTTAAGATATTTTTTGTAAACGATAAGAATGACCTTTATCAATCATTTCAATAGATGGGGTGCTTGCAGTAGGTAACGGAGGACATATTTTATTAGGATGTTTTTGATCCGTATCTGCCATTTTATTAAAATAATAATTTTTTTTATCCCAAATATTTTAGATAACAGAATAACTCTCCCTCGGGTATTTCGATCGGTTTTTGCGAGAAATTATAAATGTAGACTAAGATATCATTAGCCTCGTTATCAAGATGTATCCCATTAAGAATGGTTAAACTATCTTTCCATTTATTACTAATAGATATCACTACAACTCCCCGTGTAGTTATATAGCCAAATCCTAGCGAAAGTCTCATGCCATCACGAGGAGGAATCTTGATAGTTACTTGCGAGTATATTTTCCATTTTAGAGGATCTTGCTTTAAGGGAGGATATCTTACTCCTTGTAAATAAGGTTTCCAAAATATAGTTTTATGTTGAGTAGTAATATTAGGTTTTATACCAAATTTATGTATATCTATTTTTATAATATAGCTCCTAAAATAGGTATATTAGCGAATGGACCATTAGGACCGAGTAAAATTCCTTTTCCGTCATACATTTTTCCTCCTTGCTTTAAATACAAACCATCACCGACGGAAGCTAATCCTTTACCTTTGTATGGCTTTAAGTATAATCCAACTCGACAAACGCAACCTCCTTTTTTAAGATATAGACCCGACCCCATCGCTTTTTGTACTCCCGATTGAGCTAATTCAGAAAAAGCACCGACACCTAAAGCCGGTAAAACGGTTTTTGCGAGCATCGGCAAAGCTCTAGCAGCTAACCCAGCCAACATTCCGAGAAAACCTCCCTATATTTTCGTGTTATATTTAAGTTGTTTCGCGGACATTCTAATAGTTATACCTATACCCTCCTCATAAGCTTTAGCTATTTTCCTCGCTTGTGAATCGGTTAATGCTAAAACATCATTACCTCGTAAATCTTCATGACCTAAACAAATACTTACTGGACAACCGGCTTTAACAGCGTGTTGTAGCTTTTCCTTTTGTCCTTCCGATATATTTACTTTAACGTAACTCGTCATTTTATATATAATTATTTTTTATTTATCTCGCTTCTCTAATATGAAATCTAATCGTTAAATTTTCGCCTCTAAGATTTAGTAAATTACCATCTTGATCCGTAATATTTACCTCTAGGTTATGTATTTCATCTAATGTTATTGGTAAGTATACTAAATTAACTGGTGACTCAATTATCTTATATCCGGGCGCAACATCCGGGAAAAAAGAGTAAATAACGTTTCTCGTTGAACCATTAACGTAACTTCCCGAAATAATATCTATGTTAACGAGCAAACTATTTATGCTAAGAATGTTTACTACATTCTCTGACTCGTGAAATCCTTGCGTATATTTAGCGCTAGTAAATCCTAATACTTTAGCAATGGATCCCGGTTGATTAAAATCTACTTGATAACCATCTTCTAAGGTAAAAACAGACTTTAGGGTATTGGTGTTTGCAGACAAGTTAATAGGATACTCTTCATTAATTCTATCGTAATGACCATTTTTTTCTCATTTCCTGGTGAATGGTGTCATTAATGTCAACGAGGTCATTCTTATCTTAACCCACGAATTACCATTGTCTGGAGAATAAACGAATGTGTTGTTAGTTTCATCTATGTTTGGAAAAGAGTAGTAAGTTTCGAGGTTTACTAAAGCTATCTCATATACTTTATCCTTTTCCAGCTGAATTGGAGGATTAAACCTCGTTCTAAAACGCGTTTTGTTGTCGCTTACTATAATTTGAAATGATGTTTTGTGTTCCGTATTTTTTACAATTTGTTGTAAAAGATCTTCCATTTTATAAAGTATAAATATAATATTTAATATATGTTGGGGAAAAAAATTGGAATGATATTTTTATCTAATTCGACATAAGTACGCATAAATTTAGTATTGTCTGATTCTGTACAAATTGTTGCTATCTTTAAAAAGTGTTTTCGCAAAAGTTTAATATCCATTTTATCCTGACCATAATCTTCATATATTTCTTCGCATAAATTATATCCGATCTGATACATTAAATTAAATAACTCTCGTCTCCGATTTAATAATTCTCGAAGTTTATCTCTATATCCGTTATAAGACCGAATTTTTTTTATAGTTTTCTGTTTGGTACTCGCGAATTATATTATCAACTACATTCATAGCTTTATTTAGATCATCTACTAAATTTATTATACACATTTTTTTATATAATGAATATAATTTGTTAAGTTATTTCACCGACTTTGGTATGTAAAAATTGTCAAAACCGTTTCTATACTTCCCATTATGTTTTTTACTAGTTAAGTCAATGATAGCGAAACCGTGCGGTTTTTCCCACGCCTTTTGACAGAATTCTCTAAACTCATCCTTAGGCATATCATCACCTACATGATCACTATAAATATGGTTAATGTTTTTTAGGTCTTGCCGGAAAAGACAAATAAAATTAGCGTTTTCTCTAATAGTTTGTCTCGGTAGTCTAAAATAATTCTGTGAGAGGTAAAAGCAGTCAAGATTACTATGCCTTCCTCGAATGTAGTAACACTCGCATTTATTTTGCCTTTCTAAAAGTAAATCATCGAAAATCATTAAATTTTTATTTTCCGAGTCTAACTCTCTCGGATCAGGTACATCACTAGCATTTTCGAAGAAGTTGCAATTTATATCCGATTTGTTTTTAATCGTTTTAATCCTTTCTTCGACTAAAGCCGTTGGTACAATGTTTAGTTCTTGTATCTCATCACGCATGTTAAACAATCTTAAGATACATTCTTTCGGTAATTTTTCTTCGAAAGCCTTTTTTAGTATTCGGTATTCGGGTTGAAAAAGACTTTTTCCGAAAACACTCAAATCGTTGTAATCGAGCCAACCTGGTCTAAGTAAAAGGTTTAACAATAAAGTAGTTTTGCCGCATCCTGATTTGCCTATAATTAAACCCCTGATACTTTTTGGTAAAAGGGAGTGATTAAATCTCCTCGATACTGCATCATTCCATGATAAGTTTATAATATCCATATATATATAACTTTTTATTTTTTTATATATAAAATGTATTGCGTTAAATGTAAAAAACGTACTGAAACGAGTAATGTAAAATATACCGTTCTAAAAACGGAAGAAATATGATGCGGGGGAAATGCGCGGTTTGTGGAATAACTAAAACACAATTTATAAAAAAAACAAAAAAACTGGCGGTAGCATCTTAAACGAGTTTATAAATAACTTACCCGTTGAAATGCATCTACCAGGACACAGCTTTACGGGACCAGGTACTAAATTAAAGAAAAGACTCAATCAGGATTTAACACCGAAGGATTGGAGTAAAGCAATAAACCGCGTTGATAAAGCTGCTTATCATCATGATGTTTGCTATCTTAAGCACAATGACACTGCCACGAGAAACGCAGTGTGTGATAAAAATATGTTAACGGAGTTAAAAGGTATTTACAATCCTACTATTAGAGAAAGGATGGAAAGGGGTTTAGTAAGTAGACTCATTGGAACGAAGATGAAATTTGGAATGGGAGTGGGAAAAAAAACGAGATGATGAAATTAGCGGAAGAATTACATAAACCCGTAAGAAGAAAATTTAAGAAAAGGAGAGTTAGAGTAAACGGTATAGATAGGATATGGGCCGCGGATTTAGTAGACATGCGAGCTTTTTCTAAATATAATCGCGGTATTATTTACCTTCTCGCTGTCATCGACATCTTTTCTAAATACGGATGGCTAGTGCCATTGAAAGACAAATCGGGAAAATCTACAGCTATAGCGTTAAAGAGTATTTTTAAGGAGAGGAAACCCGAAAAAATGTGGGTAGATGAGGGTAGAGAGTTTTATAACAAAGACGTAAAAGCGTTGGTCGAAATACATTCTACTCAAAACGAGGAGAAATCTAGCGTCGTTGAGAGATGGATTAGAACGATGAAAGAAAAGATGTGGAAGTATTTTTCCGCTAACAACACGTACGTTTACATCGACGCGTTACCCGATCTCGTTAAAGAATATAATAACACGAGGCATTCGTCCATTAAGATGACTCCGGTAAACGCGAGTAAAAAAGAAAACGAAACGAGAGTTTGGAGAAATCTTTACCCCCATGATCCCGAGATAAAAGAAACTCCCAAGTTTTCCGTCGGAGATAAAGTGAGGATATCTAAAAAGAAAAAGACTTTCGAGAAAGGTTATACGACGAGATGGACGGAAGAGGTTTTTACGGTTTCCGTAGTAAAACGTACATCACCTATAACGTATAGAATTAAGGATCTTAACGGAGAAGAAATACGAGGTACATTTTACGAACCCGAACTTCAGAAAACTAGTCAAGAGACGTTTAGGATAGAAAAGGTTATTAAAAAAGGGAAAGATAAATCTCTAGTAAAGTGGATGGGTTATCCCGACGAATTTAATTCTTGGATCGATAATAAGAATATCGAACGAGTCTAAAATGGTAATTTTACCGAATAAACCGTTGAACAATTTCGAATTGGAAGATGCGGCGAGAAGATTAAAGATTCCTTATTTTAGAGGAGTTTTTCTACTAGATACGTTACCGAAAAAACCGAATAAAAAAGAATGCGGTATAGTAAACTTCGATAAAAGCGGCGGACCCGGTACACATTGGGTCGCTTGGTATAAAAACGGTAAAACTAAAATTTATTTTGACAGTTACGGTATACAACCGCCTATCGAAATTCGAGAGTATTTAAAAAGCCCGATACACTATAATACCGATCAATTACAACGAGCGGGACAAGTATTTTGCGGTCATTTATGTTTGTACGTTCTAAAAGAGGCTCGGGTAATAAATTTCGAGACGTTTGAAATAAACTTTTTTAGTATTATAAAAAATGCCCGTTCACAAATTTGGAAGAATGAAAGATGATGATGGTACAAGCGACGATGGTGTGTCACTCTCTTACGTGAATAATAATTTTTTACGTAAAGACGGAACAACTGTTGTTACTGGTTCTATAGACATGAATGGTAATACATTAACGAGGGTTAGTAATCCGGTAAATTCTCATGACGTGGCAACTAAGGATTACGTGGATGGAAATTCTGGCAGGGGGTTATTAAAAGAAAACGGTGGATACCAAGCCCTCGGATTTATAAATATGGGTTTCAACGAAATAAGAAACGTTAAGGAGCCTACAAAACCGAACGAAGCCGCTATTAAAAAATACGCAGATAATTTCAATCGAGCCTTCGTTTATAAAGATGGTAGGTGGTATGTAGCAGTCGATGAAATCTCTATGGAAGGACGAAGAATCAACAATCTCGGAATCCCTTTGAGACACGATCAAGCTGCTAATAAGTTTTACGTAGATACCACCGTTGAGGAAAAAGCTTTGACTAAGGAACAAGATGGATCTTTTTCCGCTGATAGCGATATCAATATGAATGGTAACTATATTGCTAGGTTACCAATTCCTTTAACACCTGATCAAGCTGCTAATAAGTTTTACGTAGATACCACCGTTGAGACGGCTACTGCGGGTGAGAAAGCTTGGACTAGAAACCCAGATGAATCTTTTTCCACTGATAGCGATATCAATATGAAAGGTAAGTATATTACTAGGTTAAGAAGTCCTAAAGACCCTTATGATGCTGCTAATAAAAATTATGTGGATAGAAAAGTATCCCCTAAACCTATTATAACTGTGTGGGCCTAAGAAAACGGACCAATTGGAAACGGAAATTACGAGTTTTCATTCGGTAATGGTAATTCGGGTAGAAAGCATGGTTTGGGCGGTTATTGTATGAGTGCGCCGGGTAGAATTATAAGAGGAAGTTTAACGATCGTTAAAGATGATCCTAATGCACGGGGAGAAGAGATAAAAGTTAATATAACGGTAAACGGAACAGAGCAGGTTAATCACTCTATTATTAAAAAAGCTGACGAAATTTGTAGCTGTACAATTTTTCCTGTGAGGTTGGAGGTAAAAGAATGCGACATCGTAAACTTTATCTCGAGAACAGACAGTCGTAATGTAACACACGCTTACATATCTATCTTGATAGAATTAGACTCGGAAAAAATATAACTTATTACTATAAACAAAGTTATATTTTTTTATTTAGATAACTCGGACTTAAATAATTTTTTATCGAAAAAGTACTATCTTCTATATTTTTTATATCGTTTTTAACGCGCTTTATTAAATTTAAAAACCATTCTATAATCGGAGTTTGATATTTTTCGTGAACACCAGAAAACAGTACTCTTCCCGTTCGAAATATAGTTATACTAATAATATATTTCTTATTAGATTGAGGTCTAAACTCGCTATAACTTATATTAGGTTCTTCTATTAATCTTTCATCTTCTATTCTAATCTTATAAACTGGCATATCATCTATCGAGTCTATAGTAACGAAAAACCGCATTCCTATAAATCCTCCTATAGCCAGAGATATATCGTAAATATCGGAATTTTTTATTATATACTGAGCTATTTTTTCTGTCTACTAAAAATCCTAAATTTAAACTAACGTTTCTCATTATCGAAACTATATGAGCTTCTAAATGATCGAAATTAGAACAACATTTAAGATCTTTAACAACCTTCCAAAATAAAAGTAAAGAC
Organism: Hippopus hippopus; assembly: GCA_946811185.2. Taxonomy (NCBI): domain Eukaryota; kingdom Metazoa; phylum Mollusca; class Bivalvia; order Cardiida; family Cardiidae; genus Hippopus; species Hippopus hippopus. The sequence goes on along the minus strand of OX328104.1, from coordinate 50,135,710 downwards.
GTTTTACAATGATCGAGGTTTTTACAACCCGTGAGTTGAATTATTCCGGTTTTAAAAAGTTTAAGGTTAACTTTTTTATCATCTTTGATAAAGGTAAACGAAATACAGTTTAAAAAAATTTTTCACGTTCGCTTTAGTCTTTTTCCTTTTTTTAAAACCTTTTTCTCTCTTTTTACGTGACATATGAACCAGAAAAGATGTTATATCGGTTTCATCGAACATTACGTTCATGTTTGTGTATGTTATGAAAGTGTGAGTGGATATGGATACGTCGTCCATTTTATTATATAAGATTTTTTTGCTTAACTTAAATTTAATAAATGCCATATCCTGGAGAACAAGATTGATACGCTGGCTTTGGGTCATATAGGTATATGGACTAAAAACATAGACCAGGATTGAACGTCGATCTCCTCCAGCCATCCAGGCCGCCTGACACACCCCAGCACCTCGTCGCTGTATCACTTATCGTACCAATAGGACCAGTCCGGCTGAGGGACTGGACGCCGCTAAAATTTTTCAACCAGCCAGCTGCATTTATACACAGGCTAAAGACGTTAAAGGCTATCTTATTGTCTCGCTGTCATCGCTATGTAAGCTAGGTTGGCTGTCTCGCTGCGGGTTTATAGCTTAAATGATTCGCTGGCTTCGGGTCATATAGGTATATGGACTAAAAATAGGATTGGGCCCCCGGCCAGGGAAAATTTGAATTTTAGGATTTTGAAATCACGTGACTTAGATTTTTGACCTCTGAACTTTGAGATATCACGTGACCTAGTTTTTTGAAATCGTCCTAGATTTTTGACCTATATTTTGAAATCGTCCTAGATTTTGACCTTTGAGATATCACGTGACCTAGTTTTTTGACCTCTGACCTCAGAACCGGATCCGGAACCGGATCTGGAACCGGATCAAACCCGTCTAAGGCCAAAATTGGCTTTGGACCAGCTCTCTCTTTTTCTATCTACTCTTCTCTTTTATACAGTACTAATACATGGTTAAAATTGCAAACTAATACCATACTATATTCCATGAATATTTGAGCTGTTGCCATTTTATGTCTGAAATAATCTTGAAAATGGCGTAAAACACCATTAAAAAAAGCCATACTATAATATTCAGTCATGAGACATTGAAGTTTGGGATGATATTGAAAATCTAAAAAGATTCTTTAATCAACCTGTACTAATTATAAAATTATTTTGAATTCAAGAAAATTCAAGTTTTGCCATTTTTTTCTGCCTCTGCCTCCCTATTGAAAACATTGTGACAAAGGAGAAAATACTCTTTAACAAACAGTATCTCTACTTGTCACAATGTTTTCACCTGTAAGCATCCAGATTGATGTAGATGTTAACTCTTAACCCTTCACCACACAATCCTGACTTTAAACAATCCTGTGAGAGAAGGCTTATAAAAACATTGTGGGTAAAGGAGAAAATGCTGGTAAGCTGTGCAGTGTTTCATGATGCACGAAAACCAATTTCAATATCGTGATCAGCTCCAGGTTTTCTTCAACACCTATGCAAACAGTGCAATAACTGCAATTATCGTGTTACACTGTTTCTGCTTACAGAAAATACACGTATCTAGCTTGTTATTGCAAAAACATAAGAAAATACATATCGTGTAAGAAAATGGAGGTCATAATAAGTTGCGTAGAGTTGCATCTCCTCTGCACCCCCCTTTCCATATTTATTTGCAAGTTTGCAGGCGCATATCGTTCAAGGGATGATGGCAAAAATAAACAGAAAGTTGAAAAGATATAAAACACCGGCAGTCTTTTCTTACCTATGTAAGGCCTACTGTAGTGCAATGCCGGTATGGGGTTTGTCCGCTTCGCCGATTTCGCATGGTTGAAGTTCGTAAATTTCATCTCTCGGAAGATCTTTAAGGAATAAAACTTCTTTCCTGTGAAGTCATACCGCCATCTGTTCAACAGTTTAACGATTTCACTCCTCCTTTATACGTTTGAGGAGCTCTCAAGTCGTCAACAAATCTAGCCACCTCGATGGCCGCCATTTTTACGACGGTTGAAGCGAGTGACGACAGCCCCGGAGCAGTCGCAGATTTACGACGGAAATTTACGACATCGTAGCTACGATTTTGTTGATAAAACGGTTCACGGTCGCAAATACTGACGTAGGACAGGATCTTAGCTACGATCGGTCGTACGACCGTTGATAAAACGGGGCCTTAGTCTTTTTCCGCCCACATTACATCATTGCTAAAATAATGTGCCATACACGGAGTCCACTATTCACAAAGAAACGCCCTTTTACCCATATATGGAGTTGGCTGATTTGCTCATTGACAAGGAAACGTCCTAATTGCATCATCGCTAAAAAAATGACGTTATTTCCACGTGAGTATCGGGGCTAAACAACTCGTACACGACCACGTGATATTTAACCCTTTACCAAACAATCCCTGGTTTTAACGACCCTGGGAAGGAAGGTTGTTGCAAACATTGTTGGAAAAGGAGAAAATGCTGGTTACAAGCATTTTCTCCTATTCCTACAATGTTTTCTACCCTGTCACAAAACTCAACTTCATTTATTCCACTTCCAAAATTTGTCTTCTGCAAATGCTTTCAATTTGGAATGGTCTAAAATTTGTCGTACGGGAAAGGGTTAATGTACTTTTATTATCAGCATCTTCTCCAGTACACACTTCACTATCGCCAGTGTTAAACAATGTCAAATATGGTGGAATTTAAGTTTTAAGGCGATTTCGACAGTCTTTTTGACCAAGATTTTGAGGAAGTAACGACTACTCAACTTATGGAAATTTCTATAGATTTACTACAGCATTAATTTTTCTTTAAATTTCAACATATCGTCGATTTACTTCTAAAACCTCGTAACTACAGCTTCTTTCAAGCTGCAGGTGCTATGTTTTAGAAGAAAATCGACCATATAGATTGATCGGCTTTTATTACACAATTTGTATCTTATGTTTTACCGTTTTTCTTCTGTCAACAGCGTAAGTACTTGGCATGTGCTAATTTAAGTAATTGTTGAATATTAAAGACGATCGCTACAGTTTCACCATTTTTTCAAAACATTCAGAATTTCATGAAACTTTGGTGATAGTTTATTATCTGTTCTACAAAAATAGGAGATAAAAAGAGGGGGTCGCCAGCTTTGGGAAAATTCTATGAATATTTCTTTTAGTACACCCTGCATTGCGGAAGTTCAGGATGAAATTTCACCTATGAAAACTAAGTCTATGTATATTTTTTTAAATGACACAAATTATAAGCAAATTTCATGTCATTTTATTGGTGAAACATCAAATTGAATGAAAAAAATAATTTAGAGTATACTGAGTATCAATATTTAAAAAAAAACACCTTAACTTATGGCTAAAACACTTTTATTTTGGAAAAAAAAAAAAAAAAAAAAAAAAAAACAAAGAGTATCTTTTAAAGTTATTTTTTTAAATGTTCTAACATTCAGATTTTTCTTATTTTTTCTATAAATAATATTCATGTACTAAACTAAAAGAATCGGGCTTAAAACAAATAGGTCACCAGCCTTATTTTTTAAGAAAATACATTTTAAGTTTGTGGGTGGGCCACTAACTAATGAGTAAATGTAGGGTTTGTCAAAGACAAAGACATTATATGAAGTGAATTATCTCAATTTTTTCAATAATACAACAATATTTATAAGAGTCAAGTTTGTTAGTCATAATAAACCAATTCATAGCATATAAATGTAATATTGATGTTAGCATTTGACCCATTTCCAAAAGACTAATTTTAGACTCTTCTAATTATGACGCGTTTGCAGACGCTAAACCAAAACCTGGTGTTCATGTTTAACACTTATTTGATGGGTCAGAAATCATTGTGCGAAGAAGAGAAATCAAACGTTAGGAGCAATTTCTCCTTTTGACATCAATGTTTTCTAATGTCTGCTGCAGCCTCGTCAAGCTAAGGAACAACCTGGTAAAGGAGAAAGAGTTATGAAAAGCCCCTCGTTTTCTGCAAGTCTTTACCAAGTGACATAATTTTGGACTAGACCAAACTGAAAGCATCTGCATCTGAAAGGCTGTTTTAGCTCGACGATACGATACGAGAAGACGCTAGTAGTAGCATCTGACGTAGTTAGGTGATTCACTTTGACTTTCAGTCCGATCTTTTGAAAGCGTAATTTTGGATTCTTGCCTCGCATTTAATTATTTGGCTTGATTCAAATACTTTTTTCTTCATTTTGCTGACATGAAAGGACCCATTTTAGTTCTTGGTTTATCCATTCTGCAGACATTGACAAGTGTGGCAGGATCAATTGTGTTAGGTGCTCACCGTTTTTCGAGTAAAAGGTGAGCGTGATAGTTACACGAAGCGTGAAAATGGAAACTCGCGAACGTCGTTAATGAGGGGGTAAGGTTTATGTACGCATGCGCAGTAAAATCCAGATAAATTGCGACGTTTAAATGGATTAATGATCAAAATAAACCTGCGTTGGGTAGTTTATAGAAAATAGACGGTCAAACATTTTCAAATATGAGCCTTCTGATTGGATAGAAAAGTAGGACAAAGACTAACGTCGGATACCCAACTGAACCCCTATTCTAACTCCGCCACCTTTGTTTTCGACACAATCTCGCGATGTTTCAGCGTGCGCGAGATTGACAGGGAGAAAAGCATTTACTACATTATCGTTAATACACTGCAATGAATTTCAACACAAAATGAGGTATTTTTAGTAGATATATGTCTCAATTCTTATGTCTACTTAATGTTTTTCTGTGTATTTTCGTAATGCATTTTTACCCCTTAAAATCACCTCTAAAGTCATAAAATACGAACTTAAAGGTTTTCCGAAAATTAGAGGCCACTGAGAGGGTAAAATGAAATAAAAAATTCACAGCATCATTTTAGAAATACTCATCGCCTCCCTTAAAACAGCTCAATGTTAAGGTTAAATTTGTTTAAAAAAAAAAACACCTTTTGTAGCTCACAGAAAAAGGTATCTTCCTACCTTTGTAGTGATTTTGTACCTAATTCGATCTATTTTCTTAGGAAAAAATCAATAAGGACCCCTCTGTCATTCATATGGATATATTTCCCTTTAGGTGCCCCATATGAACCTTCGGCTATTAAAATTTAAAAGATGACTTGTCAAACCAAAAATAGACAACACAAATGAGTTCTAAGCGAAAAGAATCTTTTAACATTTGCACGTAAAGGAGACACCAGAAAAGTGATAATAAAATGGCGGGGAAAAGCAAGTGATAGGTCGCTTATGAACTTTATCATTTAAGTCCAACTCATGAAAGATTATAAGAACAATTAAACAATACTCCCATGATGCCCTTCATAAAGCTTATCAAAATTGTAGAGAAGAACATGCCAATAAAAAGGGTTGCCAAATATTTAATGTATCTTGCACCACTCTCAGGTACAGGTTACTAGGAAAGGTGGGTCCTTTTACTGGAACCACTAGTAAACAACCTTGAGGCTCCTGGAATGATGGGATCATATAAAAACAATGGCAAACGCTTGCAGTAATTTATTTTAAAACAGCTCAATCTTAAGGTTAAATTTGTTAAAAAAATAAACCATAACTTTGATAAGTTTGCCATATTTTTCGAGCCTTGGGAGATTTTGTTACGTCACTCCGGGGGGGGCGGAGTTAGGCAAACAAAAAATGGCGGTCGTTTGTTGACAACTTGACATGCAGTTAATTTTTATCAAGTTTTAGAAGATTAATTCTAATGTACACATGAATTTTAATAGAGATTGATGGAAATAGAAGATATTTCTCACTTGTACATTTATTCTTTTTTTTTTTTTTTAATTTCATGTTTACAGTTCTGTTTCCAGACAGAGCTTAGAGGGGCGCAGTTTGGGCATCCGAGGATATATAATATCAAAAACAACAGGGCCATGATGGCGCTGTATCGCTCCACTGCCTTTTTAACCCTTTACCACACAAACCGAAGTGTGCATGACCCTGAAAGAGAAGGATTTCGAAAAACATCCTGGGAAAAGGAGAACATGTTGCCAACCAGTATTTTCTCCATTTCCCACAATGTCTCCTATCCGATCATAGGCTGAAATAATTATTTAAGCTAAATTCAATTTTTTCTTTTGCAATAACTTCTAATTTGGTTCAGTCAAAAAATTTCTCGTTTCTTAAAGAGTAAAATAAACGTATCATGCAATTAATCGGCATTGACAGAAACATACAGCATAAAAAGTCTGCATGGTAATAAACTTACTTCGAAAACATTACCCCACCCCCGCCCTACAAAAACAAAGTCATATCTTTTTAAATGCAAAGATAATGTCAATGAATACGAGCGGGTTTATTGGCATGAAAAGTAAAGTTCTGAGGAAAAAAAAAAATGTATGATACCTTCCTTTTAATTAAGTATTCCACTCATGTGTGTATAATTATTAGCATCAAAATAAATCACTATCCCCGAAAACAGAACACTTTCTGTCGAAAAAAATTCAATACCTAACACCAATCATCTATTACTGCAGTTTGATAATCAAGGGAGGTAAATAGTGGCAAACTTTATATCTTATAACGGGAATTTTTTCCCTTGATTACTATTTAAATTGAAGTCACTGTATAAGCCCATGTTAAACTTGTGATCCACAGGATGGGTCAAATTTTGACCCCAGGGCTATAATTTTAATAAACTTGGTAAAGGTTTTTGACTCCAGGGCTATAATTTTAAGAAACTTGGTAGAGCTCAGGTAAAGCTATATGTCAAATTTGGCAGCACTGGGACTTACGGCTTTGGACAAGATTTTCAGTATTTTTCAATTTCAGTGTTGCTTCTAGGATTTTCAGAAATGGGGCCCAGGGGCCCCCTCACTTCCCGAAAAGGGGCCCTCACTCCCAAAAGAGGGGCCCAATATTTGAAAGGCAGAAAATCTTTACTTCCAAATTAATTTGTTTCAATTTCCTTAAAATTAAGGACAAAATCAATATTAGTGCATAATATTGAACGTTTATAAAACAGAAATGTAAACCATTGTCATCTACTTACCTTTTTATTCACTCTGTCTGTCATTGGAAGGGTGAAGATCTTTGAAAATCTAAAAATATGGTTCTTAAGATTGTCTAGTTAGGAGTATGTATAAATTTCTTAAAACTCATTTCACGATATGGGTTTATACATCAACAGTTTTTCAAACTTATATGTAGACTTTTTTACAAACATCTATTTCTATCAGTCTATTTAATGTTTTTTGAATAACCTTCTGACTTTTGTAGTTTTCCATTTGTGAACAGCAGAATTGAAATCGTGTTCACCAACAGGTTCTCCTTCACACTTCGTCATAAAAACATTTAGACTTTTTTTCATTAAGTCTGTTTCTTCCGGCCGTTTTTATACCATTTCGGCAACTGAATCCCCTCTCACAATCAGCTGTCTTATAGGGCATGATAAGGGCCAAATTACCTAGTATCAACAAATTTGGTAAGACATCCCTGTGAAAATCAAAAAGTAGTTTTAGCAATACTTTTCTGGAATGTCTTGGGTATTGCTGCTCAAGAACAATCTTTTTGGCCAAGGCCCACTCTTGTAGACATTTTACTTATCAATCAATGGATTGCTGATAACTTCTCCACTTTTTGCTGTCTCCCATAATGATTAGTCAGTATCTGTAATTCTTTATTTCCATAGGATTCTTGCTCTTCCTTACTTAAGAAAGACAGAGGTCTCATTGAGAACACATTAAATGCTGTGGCTACACTAATTGCATCTTTGGGAAATCTGTCCTCTATTTTTTTTAAATAAATGATCACAAAATTCGACTCTTACATTGTCAATTCCTCATGTTTCCTTCAAAGTTTTCCGATAGTCTAACGTGTGTCCCTTGTATATCACTTCTTTTGTTACACCATCTTTGTCTTTCTTCTTTTCTAGTTTTTCCAAGAATTCTTTCTGATAATGTGTATTACCTGTCTTCACTAATTTGATTCTGTCTTTAAGATTTAACAGTGCACATTTGTTACTGCAATATATCTTGCTTCTGCAAAATCATTGAAACCTGGGCTACAGCTGGAAGAGTGTCCATCAACACTGATATCAAAGTCACAAACTTGAAGTATGCCGAAGTTTTTCTAAACATTCTTGCTTTGCTGTCATCGTGCTTTTAGAAATATGTAGTGAGCGACTGCCAACATTTATATACAGCGTTAACAGCTTCAAAAAATGCTATCCACCTTATTTCATGGCATTCTTTTATTTTAACAATAGGTTCCTCAAGGACTCTCTGTATTTCCTCCAGTTCACACTTTCTGTTTCCTGATTTGCTACCTCCGAAGTAATAATGGAGGTCACTAAGAGTTTTTTCAAGATCTTTCAACACAACAATGTTTTTTTTTTTTTATGCTTGGGAAGTTGCCATATTGAAACGATGTGCCATGCAAAGTATACTTATGCAATGTGGACTTTTGTCTTTTACTTTTGAAGCCACTCCTCTATGTCGACCAACCATCACAGAGGCCCCATCAGATCCAAAACCTTTTAACTTGTCAAATGGTATGCCATTTTCTTCCAAAGATTAGTCAATGCAAGAAAACAAAACACTTGCATCTGACTTTGCTTCAGTAATAGTAACATTTTTAAGAAAATATGTACGAGGAATGAAATTTTGGTCCACAATTCTGATGTAAATAATCATTTGTTTACATATGGCTATATCTGTACTTTCATCCACTAAAACTGAATACATTTCAAAATTCTTAATGTTATTGACTATTTGCTGATGAATATCTTCAGCAACACATGACTGAAAATCTTCTCCAGTCATTCCAGAGTATAAGTAGCATTTTGGGCAACAGACAATGTGGCAATAGGTTCACAACCTTGAATTCTTTGAAAGTCCATTAGGCTTGAATACTTCTTTATTGGTATGTCTTCCTTGGCCATCCAGTACACAGTTCTCATAGCCCCCCACTACACTCTGGTCTGTGTCAGACATATGTTTGATTATTGCTTCATAAGTAGCCTGAAAAAATAAGTGAATAAAGAGTAAAACTAAGAACGTTTACTGTACATATCAATATTCAGCCTACAGCGCATAGGGTTAGCCATATCTTTGCAAACTTATTGTTGTACAGACAAACAGGGCCTCATTCAGAAATTTTGACATGTCCTGAAGTCTTTGTGTAAAGTATACAAACTAAAAAAATGAGCTTTTTGGCCCGTAGCTTTGGCAATTAAAAGCTTACCCCTGTACATTTACATTATTATTAACATATTTTTAGTAATTTAGAACTCCCCCCACCCTCAATAAAAATGTAATAGATGTGTCTGTAGATAGATAAGTGAAAATAGGCATAATGGACCCTAGCATTATCCCTACCCACTTCCATAGAAATCCTAACAGTTTAGGAAAAATGGGCATAGTGGCCCCTAGCCTAGGCATTTTTAATCTCGCCCCCACCCACTTCCCCGGCCAATTAAAAGTTTGGGTTAAAGACAGAAAAAGGCAAGCTGGGACCGAATTCACTAACTGTAATGAAATCTTACTTGCCTTTAAGAGTATAAATGATAATCAATTCAAAACAAAGGTAGACATGACATACCTGCTTAAAATCTTTCTGTAAGGCCTATGCTTAAAGTGCTTTCGTGTGGTCTGTCGTACTAGCGTGACGTATGAATGTATTGGTTCTGTATTTTGTACAGTGAATGCATTTCTCTTCTTATGTTTCAGACACAGACTACACTGCATTCCCTTTTCCAAGTGTTCAAGCCACGGCCATTGTGTCCACCACGATTCTTGGAAATTTTTAGACTTTTTTCTTTTTACTTGGTTCTTCATAATTTTCTGTCGAATTTTGCGTTTCGTCATCGCAACACTGAATTCCATCAACACTATCACCATTTCCTTCGACAATCGCCGGCCTTTCTTCGGCACAAGAATCAGTTTCTTTTCGAAAAGTAAAGTCAAATAATGTGCGCTTCATTTTTTTCACATGATCTTGCACTACCATTGACGTGAACGGTCAAGGTTACCGATTTCACATACGAAGACAGTAATTGGTCGAAAATCAAGCTGAATCAATTTTATGACCAACCGCTACTCTCGATACACATAATGGCGGATAAACTGGTATGACCCCCAATTTCACCAATGGTAACACTCTACAAATTTTTTGAGACCGGGCGCACCGAACAGCAAAAATTGCGTGACGCTATTAAATCATGCGGGACCAGGGGCGCAGAGCCATGATTTTTTTTGCGTCAATCCTTTAATTTTCGCAGGATTCCCGCAATCCCGCACCCTAGAAGCAACTGAATTTTGTTGCCATGGCAACCAGAGTTTTTGAAGGAACCAAATTCTTTCAAGAAATTCTGAACAGGACCATGGCAGGATCATTTCTGTGAAGTTTCATCTAAATTGGATTGGTAGTTTCAAAGAAGATATTTGAAAGAAAAGTTAACGCATGCACGGACGGACGCACGACGGACACCGGGCCATGACATAAGTCCGCTGGCCTTCGGCCACTGGAGCTAAAAACCAAAGCCCCAAATCGAGCGACATGAACAAGTTGTGGAATAAATATTTAATTACTCGAATGACGAGTGGGGTCTTGAAATCATAGGGGTTTGAGTTCGAATCCCGGCTTTGGCAAAACTAATTTTAGAGGTTGTCAAAAGTCATTGCGATAGAAAGCATTCTTCTCTCGTAAATGATATGTATCTGGAATAGGGCGAACAAAATCAAGACAGCTCAGCGATAATTTTGTTCATTTTGGTTCAGAGTCAATTAACTTACACATTTAGATCGAATGATTCTTTTTTTTTTCATTGTATTTAGATCTAGAGGAATGCACCTAAATATCGACCCTCTATCGCAATAAGTGCATCGATGATTGTAAATTCCATCATACTTCACTCAGTAAACCATTTTCGGTGAATGATGTTACGGAATGTTCATGACTATTCTAGTACTTTCGATGTTTCAATTACAATGAAGATGTACGCATGAGTCTAGAAAGAATATTAATTGTTCATAATTATTTTGTAATTAGCGAATGATTTTGATCGATAGGAATGTAGGTGCAGTACTTAACTATTTGTATGATGGGTCCATATCCTGTTCTCAAATAAAAAATAATGATATTACCATAATCCAGCGTATACATACATTTATTGGGAAATCCCCAGTGTTTTCTCGAAAAATACTTCCTGTAGCTTTCGGGTGTACTCGATTCTTCTATTATGATATACAAGGGCTCAAAAACCGAGTTTGGGGAAGGTGAAAAGTTGTTAGATCGATGTTTTGGACAGAACTTTGGAAAGGATTTAAAGATTCTACTTGGCATCACTGTTAACTCATACGCTGTCATTATCATCGTTGGATTCTCGGATTTTTTTAGTTCTATTGAGACCAGGAATTTTATGTGTTCTTTACGACTTTCTTGGATTCTGGATTACCGGGATTATAATATTTTAGGACAGTGAATTGTTTAGACTCTGTGAAGTGTGAGTATGAACTTATATTATAATCTGTATTATAAATTACTATGTATTGAATTATTAAATTTTAAAACATAGTGGAACTATTCAGTTCTTTTTTAATCTATTACACAGTCATTTAAGCCGTAGCCATTCGGTATCTAAGACACCGTAATCATGATAATATCAAAGCATGTTTCAGGACAGTATAGATCTACCAACGTATATGATGGTAGGAGAAAAGGATGAAGAGGTGTATCGGTTATCGACCCATTCCGGAATTATCGGCCTTCCAGGGACTTTTCTTGTCATATAAAAATCAGCCTTGCATTATTTAAAATTAACTTCGTTTGCCTTAAACTAGGAATAAACGTAAAACTACAGTAGTTTGATTCAAAAGTACGTTTTCCGAGGATTCGGAATTAGACACATGCTATCCTTCCTTACCAATTCTGGAAAAAGATAAGTTGTCCTTTAACGAATATGGAATGAACACAACGAAAATGTGTTCTTGTGTTTCTACAGAAAGGGCCCAGTTGCATGTTTTTTTTATACATCTACAATGTTCTATTTATAATAAAACGCACTCCCGCTCTACCCATTGATGCCCAGTCTACTCGCAATCGGGACAAACTTCCGACCCCCTCCATCTCAAAAGATGAATTCGAGCCTTGTCTGAACATTCTATTTGCTATGTACATGTAGACAGACAGGACTCGCATACTATCCACTCGAACTATTGCCCAGAGATTTAAAGCACATCGGGCAGACCTCGAACTCCTTTTAGTCAATAGAAGGATAGGGTTGGTTCAGTCTTATGAAGTAATTGTTTTCAATTTTCCTTTTCAGGGAAAAGACAGATTGTAAGGAATGTTGCAAGTGTACCAGAAGAAGGTTTTTGCTGATAAGATTTGGAATACGATGACGTGTTATGTTAATATGCCAATGTTTATTCTACAACAGTAACAAAAAAAAAAAAAAAAAAAAATCCTCGGGGTTGAATTACTTTAACAACAACCTTTTTCTTTGTAACATACAGATACAGAATTAAGTATTTACAAAAGTCTCTAAATTAGGGGATGTAATTTGTTTGCAACGATGGCATAAGAAGACGCTAAGCAGTCATCTCTTGCGCAGTATTCAAAATGGACCCAAGTATCGCTATTATCACATGAGCCAAAGATGTGAACATGAGAAGGTTTCGTTACCTTGAAGGGGGGGGTATTTTTACAAACTAACAGTAACTACCTGTTTTGTCATCATCGAAGGAGGAATCTTTCTCTGTTTCAACTGGAATACAAGATGCTTCATTTGTCAAAATCTGATTAAGTCCATATGTTGATGGTTTTGGACTTTTTTCCATTTTCGTTTTTCTTCTACTTTTGCATCCTCGGAACCCAGGTTTGAAGCATTACGTTACTCTTCATGCATCACCTGGGAAAATTGACTAGCAAATCGTCGTTTCTTATAAATATTCATATGGTCGGAAAGTACCTCAATAGCCAATCGAAAGATCGATAACATAATGATACTCTCTTGTAGTGAGGATAATTTAATTTCTTCCGTTATTAAAAATAACCCTGGAAAAAAACCCAGGTTGTCAACAAATGTGGCGGCCGTCGGCGTGCTTGTCTCCTGTGAAATATGCCATTCTGCAATACAGGGACGACACTATCAATCTTTGTGTACGATTTTAACTGACAATCTTTCGGTGTTACGCCGAAAATCTCTTGAACGCTTCTCGATTGTGGTGTTGATGGGCGCCGCCATATTTAAAGTATCGCTAAGCTTGATTTGCAACGAATGATGTGATTGGATATCGACAAGTAAAAAATAGAAATGACGGCGTATTTGTAATAAAAAAAGTTTAAATTTTCTCAAAGAAAAACTGAAATCACGGATCAAAATGCTTCATGAGTAGTATATGAGAACGAGGAAACGCCAGCGCAATAACCCAGGGGCGATTACAGAATGAATCGAAACTGTGTCACCGAGGATGCTACTTTTGAGATGTTGAGTTTCCTGTTTTTGATTTTGACTGTCTAAGTAGACTGTGAGTTCATTTAAATATTCATCATCACTGATAACCTTCCTGCCAGCATCGCGTCTAATTTTTTTCTTTTCTTTGGTACACCCCGTTTCTTCTGATGCATTCTCTGTGTTTGTATACAAACTTTTGTATTTGTCCTTTCAAAAATCATCCACAGCTCTCTTGCTCAATTTTACAGCCTTAACTTTACCTATGGGATTGTTCTCTCTAAAGGCTTCGTAAGGGAAAAACTTTTCCCGTGTTCTTACCATCCCTGTTTTCATGAACCCGTTTTGGATGCTGAGTGGTGTCACTGCTTTCAAGTATTCCTTGCACGCCAAAGAACAAATGTCATATTTTGTGATGGTTCGTCTCATATTCTGTTGCATAAATCTTCAACATTCTCTGTAACAGAAATTTTGAATACTAATACTGAAACATCCAGAGGTTGCAATACATGCGGGGAATGGGCCGAATGTACAAATAGTATGATGTTATTTCTCCTTCAAACTTAATTGTCTCTGAACTTCTGTGCGATGCATAGCCTTCATATATCTATAAAATCCGCTGCCTTGAATCTGAGGGACGTACATGGGGCAAAAATATTCTTCCAAATATTCAGGGTTCCCACAGCTTTTTCAGACAAGAAGTTTTTGTCACCCCCTAGAGTAACAAATTTATAAAAAAAAAAAAAAAACGGGTTTTCTGAAAAAAATTGGGGGGTTTCATTCTACTTTTACCAATAAATGAGTATTTATCTGGAGAAAAACCGTATACTGTCTTTATCATTAATTTAATGCTCGTGTAGACCTTGCTAGATTATTTCATTATGTTAATTATGATGATTCTAACTCCAAATTACATAATACATGACAAGCAATCTTACTGAATGAGAAGCGTGCCTCTTCAAAATTCTTTTTCATTTTACAGCGTTTGATGAATACAGGCCGAGATTGATACAAATAGATATTCGTTTCATAAAAGAACGAAAGTTTCTTACTCATTATGAAACAGAGATTTTGGCTTCCATGTATTGTTTTATACTGAGATTTGTGTAAATTCTCTGTTTAAATTCTCTTTTTTAAGATTACAAGTGTGAAGTGTCTCTTATCGGACAATGTCAAACTGACCTTTGTTGTGTCATGTGTATTCGCGTTTTTACAGCGATCTATTTTTTCATTCATTTGATTTTTAAATACGTGTTCCAGCAATTGATATGAACTTGTCAAATACATCCTCGGTGACCTAGTTTCGATTCATTCTGTAATCGCCCCTGGGTTATTTCGCTGGCGTTTCCTCGTTCTCATATATTACTCATGAAGCATTCTGATTGGTGATTCCAGTTTTTCTTTGAGAAATTTGAACTATTTTTTATCACAAATACGCCGTCATTTCTATTTTTTGCTTGTCGATATCCAATCACATCATTCGTTGCAAATCAAGCTTAGCGATACTTTAAATATGGCAGCGCCCATCAACACCACAATCGAGAAGCGTTTAAAAGAGATTTTCGGCGTAACACCGAAAGATTGTCAGTTAAAATCGTACACAAAGATCAATAGTGTCGTCCCTTTATTGCAGAATGGCATATCTCACAGGAGACAAGCACGCCGACGGTCACCATATTTGTTGACAATCTGGGTTTTTTTCCAGGGTTATTTTTGGTAACGGAAGAAATGAAATTGTCCTCTCTACAAGAGAGTATCATTATGTTATCGATCTTTCGATTGGCTATAAGGGTACTTCCCGACCATAAGAATATTCATAAGAAACGACGATTTGCTAGTCAATTTCCCCAGGGGTGATGCATGGAGAGTAACGTAATGCTTCAAACCTGGGTTCCGAGGATGGTCCAGTAGGAAAGCAGGTAACTTTAAAAACTGTCATTTTACACTAGAAAAGTGGATTAATACCTTTTACACCTTTTCATAGATGACTCGACAGCATGATTAGCTGTGATAAACAGAGTCGCGTGCGTCCTTCAAATTTGATACTGATTGTTTTTATATCTGCAGGATGCACTCGAGCTAATTTATATGAAGCTTTAGCCGATAATACCATGCGTCAGATCGATGCTTAGGCAGATAGTTTTGAGCGTCAAAAATGGGCCATTTCCAAGCGTCGAATCCCGGGGTCTCGTGTCAAATGAGAACCATGACTCTCTTGTTTGAACTACGAATCTTATTTCAGGTTATTAATGTTTACTCGATCGTTGCGCAAGGTTAATTTTAATAGAATCAAAACTCCATTGGAATAAATTTCCCAAATAAGGAAATGTTTACGATGTTCGCGTGATGCAGAACTTTCCAGGTGAATTTAAAACCC
This sequence comes from Hippopus hippopus, assembly GCA_946811185.2. NCBI lineage: Eukaryota > Metazoa > Mollusca > Bivalvia > Cardiida > Cardiidae > Hippopus > Hippopus hippopus. The sequence goes on along the minus strand of OX328104.1, from coordinate 50,119,914 downwards.
GCGAAATAACTGGTGATGTACCGCATAGCATTGTTTACTTTAGGAGCTCGCGCATGAACGAAAACCTGGCGAAATTGGTGAGGCTATACATATTAGTAATAATAGTACTTGTATGCACTATCCATTGAAATTTCCGATTTCTAAAAATGTTTTTCCCTCCCGATAGAAGTGTTTTCAGTCAATGTTTTGATTCACAACTTTTGTGCTTGTCAACATACACGTATGTGATCGGACGAGTTTAAAATTTTATGCGGGACTTAATTCACTTTTGCTGTGCGTGACATACACGTAAAAGATAAGGTTAGTTTAAAATTTAGGACCTGACTTTCATGTTTTGTACGAGATTCACGCACACATGTAAGTGAAGGAAACCTGAAATATTGTTTGAATATTCAACTGTTGCACCAGCCACTTTCCGACACTGTTCCTCTTGTGCCCCTTTCAACAACTTGTTTTCAAGCGTTTTATTGCTCTAGTACTTATTTCTTCTCTTTTTCTTCATCTTTCTTTTATTCTCCTCAAGCTTGAGAGTTTGTTCCTTTTTCTCCCTTTCTGTCTTTTTCTTCTCTTCAATTCCTTTCTTTTTTGCGCCAAATATGACCTTAGCAGTCGACAGGCAACAAAACACTACTCATTCATTCGTTTAACTTTTCTCTCTCTTCCTCTTTTTCCTTCTATCTCTTCCTTCTCTTCAATTCTTTTCTTCTCTTCTTTTCTTCTGCCTTCCTATTCATTTCTTCCTCTTTATTTTTCGTCTCTTCATCTTTGTTGCCTTCCTCCATCCTAATTCTTTCTTCTTGGGTTTTCTCCTCCAAATTACTTTTCTTCTGTCTTGTTTCTTTTCTTTCTCTGTCCTTATTCCTTCTTTCTTCTTCTCTCAACTTCTCATATTTTGTTCGTCTAATCCCTTTCTATTTCCCACTATATCTCTTCGTTCTTTCTTCTTTTCATTTTTTTTTTTTTTTTTTTCTCTTTTCTGCTTGTTCTTTTCTTGCTTTCTCTTTTCTGCTTGTTCTTTTCTTGCTTTCTCTTCTAATCTTCTCATCTCTCTTTCATTCCTCTTTTTCGATTTAAAATAATTGAATTGAGTTTTTCATAATTTGTCATCTCGAACTTTTCAGAACTGCAATCATCTTCTCCCTCTTCTTCACTTTTAGAGGTTTCCGTGTCACTTAGCTTTAGATCGAACTTAAACTTTCTCTTTGGTGCTAACAACTTCGTTTTCGCATGTTTCCTTTCGCACTGTGATTTTATCTATACATAGGAATGTTTTTGCTCTTTTCATAAACTTTTTCAATCATGTTCTGCTTCTGTCCCCTTTGATCCAGTCTTTTGGTTTAATGACACATAATCTGTCTTACCAGCTCTACATGAATGCAGATTATGGTTCCTCCTACGGATTTTCTTGCATCCTCTAAATTTATAGCTTATGCCACTGTGCTGCTCTCTGAAATGGGACATACAAGACTTTCCAGCAGAAAAGAACAAATCTTCACACAGGACACACTGGAATCATTGTCTACTTTGTAAAAATATCTCCTACTACCGTTACATATCTATTACAAGAATCAGTTTTATTCAAGGGACCCATAAAATCAATTGCTAACCTTTCCACCAGTGTATATTTGTAACGGTGCTTTGGATTTTGGAATGAATTTGTTTTACTGTTACACATATTACATATTCTACACCAGTTTTCCACATCTTTTCTTTAAGCAAAACAGAAATATCTATCTCTTACCTTTGCGAGTTTTACTTATCACTAGAAGCCCCGAAGTAACACTGCAATTCAACTGAGTAAGAATCTCCGTTTTCTGATTTTTCGAAACAACATACATTGTACAGAAGTTTAAATGAACCTTCATCATATGTCTCCCATTTCCGATACAGAATATCATTCTTAATTGCGAAAGAATCTAGCCTTGACAAGTTACATTTAAATTCATGGCCAAATTTTGAAATTACACACAAATCTGGTCTTTTCCACATTTAATTACTGAGTCTGACCTTATTTTACATAAAATAGGCGCATTCTCTTGATCTTCACTTCAAGTTTCTGACTTCATATTGTCACAGGAGATCACTCTTTCATTACTGCATAACTTCTTCCCGTGTAATATCAGTGCCGAACAAGTGCGTTAGGGAGAATTTTCTGTAGCTAAGTGGTTAGTGTGTTGGTCTTTTGTGCCTTAATAAACGAGGATCTTTACCGCACGGGTTCAAAACCAAGCTGGGGCGGTTTGTTTTTGAGCTTTGCATTTGTCGCGAGCTGTCATGTTCGTAAGATAAGGGCTCGTCCGGGATTTGCGATGTAGCCATTTGTTCTCTAAGTAATAGCTTTACTGCCTAATAATCTGTCATCAAAATGATGATCTTCAAGAGGGTGTGTTACAGGAAATCACTCCTTCCTTACCATCTTTCCGTATAAAACCGATACCTAGCAACTGCTTTAGGCAGAATTCTCTTTAGCTTAGTCGTTAGTCTTCGAAACCTCAAAAAAAAAAAAAAAAAAAAAGCGTGGCTCTTTACCGCACGGGTTCCAATCCAAGCCGGGGCGGTTTATATTTTAGTTATGCATTTATTGCGAACGTTCATGTTCGCAAGATGGGGTCTCGTCTGGGATTGGCCACTGAGCCATGTGTTGTCTAAAACAGACTTCCTGCCTTATAAGGCTTAATGTCATCAAAAAATGAAAACCTCTAAGAGGTTGTGTAATACGGGAGATCACTCCTTCCTTACTGCATAGCTTCTTCCTATATAAAATCAATGCCTAACAACTGCGTCATGGAGAATAATCTTCAGATCAGTGATTAGTGTATTGGTCTTTTGTGCCTCAATTAACAAGGATCTTTAACCTCACGTGTTCGAATCCCAGTTGGGGCGGTTTATATTGCAGCTATGCATATGTTGCGAACTGTCATGTGCGTAAAAAGATGACTTAATCGGTTCATATGATCCAAAGCCCCTACCCATTTATTTATCAAAGCTGCTACTTCTACTAACATTAGCAGCTGGTTAATCTTTTACTTTCCTATCGTGTAGACAAATCACTAGTTTTACTGTACTAGGAGCTGATTGTCCTTTAACCTTACTCCCAATTTTTCTGTCCCTGATTTAGAGAAATCAATAATTTTACTAGTGCTAGTAACTGGTTGAGCCTGTACCATTTTCACCTTGCTCAGATGTTCAATGTCTACAACTCTTTGATCCTGAAGCTGAATAGTCTAAGGCTCAGAGGATGTATTTCCACTATCTACTTTACATAACCTTTTCTCCATGTAATAATGGCTGGAATCCCGTTTTTCTGTTTCATATATACTAATACATGACAATACCTGCCTTATAAAAATCAATTCTGAAAGGAAATGGATAATTTGACTTGCACCCCACATGTGACATGACAAAATTAGCAAAACATCCCATATGACTAAACTGCATGAGTCGTTTTTTTTTTTTTTTTTTTTTCTTTCAAGGACTGAACAGAGTGAACTGCATCACATCTTTTCCAGTGCCTTTTATTACAACTCTTTCGCAATAACCTCAATCATTTTATTGCATGTCCATCTTGAAAGGGTATCCGCATTTTAGTTGAGTCTCCCAGCTCTGTGCACAATGTCAGTCTCCCAGCTCTATGCACAATGTCAAAATCATGAATTGACAAAAATTACGACTATCTTGCTGACTGTCCTTATAAAGTTTCATGAAATTCTGTCCAGTGATATTGGAGATATTCTCCCGGACGGATGGACGGACAAAGCTAAAACTATATCCCTCCGCCTTAGGCGGGGGATAATAAACAAAAGCTCCGATTATGTGAAGCGGCTCTGAAATTGTGGACCGTTTCTGAATATGTTGATCGGAACCGATGGATTCGGGCTTCCTTTAAAAAATTTACTTGACGACTGCTTATTTGAGACAAAAGATCTGTATTCCCGTTAATACCCTTAACTCGAACCGTTAAAGTATACATGCCTTTTATGAAACATGAACGAATATCTGAAAATACAAAGGATTGATATTATGACAGTTTAAAACATTAGTCTATCTAAATTTTGAAAATGTTGTGTACCTTTTGATTAGCCGATAGGTCTGTTACATTTGTAATGCTTACGTCGTAAGTGCAGTCCACACATAAACACACATAATGAAAACCAGTGGCATCTTCAGAACGCCTTCAACTAGTCATTCACGTTAAATGGCAATCTTTGCAGAGATACTAAATAAAAATCGAGTCATCCCGCCGGGTAGCCGAATAGTTAGCGTACCTGATTCGTGACCTGGGCCCGTATTCACCAAACCATTCTTAAGAACGTTCTTAGGCTTATTCTCAAGAATTTTCTAAATTTTCCATTCCTAGGCTCAAGTACGTATTCACCAAACTGTTCTTAACTTTAGAGCGTTCTAAATATTTAGACTATTCTTAAGAATTCTAAGTCTACTTAGTACCATGCTCAAGAATCGTTCTAAATCGAGAAAAATGGCCGCCCTTCGACGCAACAATCATGTTAGAGCAATTGAACATCTCGTTTATGGACCGGGAAGAGGATTGACAGACCGGCAGAATCCGTTGGAGATATTGACGGCTGGCGAGGTATTTGCTCGATACCTTTTTCTGCCGCATACCATTTTATTTATATGTGAACAGTTTGGAAATTACCTCGAGTTCGGTAACGAAAGAAACTCGCCGTTACCTGTGCTGTATCAAGTACTGGAAACACAGCTTTTTCGCTACCGGCAGCTTTCAGCTAGTAATAGGAGATCTAACAGGTATCTCCCAGCCGACAGTCTCACGAACCTGCCGGAGAGTAGCCGCAGCGTTGGCAACTACAGCCAGAAATTATATAAAATTTCCTAGGGCTCAAGAGGCAACGATAATCAAACGGAGATTTCGGGCGGTTGCAGGTTTGTGTCTGACTATTAATTAACCAAATTAGAAAACTGATTCAATTTTAGATAGCGTTCAAGGGAGCAAACATTTTCTGTCATTCCCTCCCCTCCCCCATCCCCCCATCCTTTTTCCTACAAAACATGGTAGCGGTCGAAAATTTTCTATTCCTAAGACCAATTAACATACAGAAAGTTTTACATCCGTGGACTTATCAAAACAAAGCTGTATATATATATTTTTTTTCCACATATTTCACCGTTTCAAGGTTGCCATCGGTCTATTTTGTAGCGAAACGATGCTGGGATGAAAGACCGGTGGCTCCCTGAGCGAGGAGATCCGACGGAAGTCGGTTTACGTGTGGTGTCGAACCAGATGAAAAGCATCGTGATAATTTGTTATTTACCTCATGGATTATATACACAGATAAACATAACACGTTGTCATTTAAAGTATTGTGAAGACAGCAGACACAATCTAACTAAGAACGGTTCCTTCTAACTGTTCTAATGTCGAATCATTCTCAATAATACCATGTGGCCACAAGATGGCTTCCAAGGGTACCGCTGCCATTCTGCAGCTCCAAATCTTCCTAACAGAATACAGACGAAGGGCGGGACTGATAAAGTAGTAGAATATTGGCATATTTGCAGAATTTAATTGTTCTATGTTTGATGAAAGCTTCAAGAGGAAGAAAAAGACCAAAGTTGGAAAACAAAAAGTAGTCTAGTGGGTGGAGAAATGTGTTCTACGGAAAATTCCGATTGGAGTGTTATATTCTTAGGACGTCTGCTATTGATTATGTCTATGCTTTCAAGAATGTTGCGACCGTTGGTTGGATGGTTATCTTCATTCTAGACTGCAATATCTTTTTAAACCTGTAAGACAGAACAGCATGCCAACTAATAAGCTTCCAGCCGACTGAGTGGTAATCATTCAAGACAACATTGCAACCTTATACACCTTTACAGAAGCCATGCACTGGATTGCAGTGGACTTAACAACTCTTTTTGCACTGAAATTATTGAAAATGTTTTGAAAGCACTTAACGTCATGTTGAAGTATTAAAATAATTTAGAGTGTTATAATGCACATAGTGACATATCCCATAGGAAACTTCCAAAAGGGACAGAGAAAGCTGAGATGATTGCTGACTGTAACCTAACTATCCGTAATTATATTGTCACCACGGGTTTTTACAAATGTTATTGGTTGCAGTGATGGCTGTCAAAGTCCAGCGACCTCTTTTAAACGAAGCAGATTTTATAAACAGAAAGGGTTTTCATTCCTTAAATGTGCAAGTAAGTGATTTGAATTTTTTTGTTTGTAGTATTTTTAGGTCAATTTAGTTATTACAATTGTTTTTAAAGCACAGCATCAGTCTCTTTCCCCATTTAAATGGTATCATAAATCTTGAGATTGATTTTTGCTGGAGTCACTGGTCCCACTAGAGTTTCCTTTTGTTACATGTAGGTGCTGCAGAACCAGCCTTACAACTATGACCGCAAATCACAATTCACGACTGTCATGGACTGAAATATTGTTAAAAGTCGTAGAACGCCATTTAAATAAAAAGAAACTTAACGTCTTGCCTAACGTACAATTTTTTTACTAGTCCAAATTCAAAGCATTTACAGACGATAAAATCAATGTGAATGAAAAATTGAATTTTTTTAAGAGGGGCAGAAAACAGTGTGTTAAAAGGAGGAAATGCTAGTTACCAGTCTTTTCGCCTTTTCCCACAATATTTTCAAAAGCTGTATCTTTGAGGGTCATTAAAAGTCGAGATTGTGTGGTAAAGGGTTAAATGATAACAAAGCTAATTTCATACATATTTTCATACTTTAATTCTTTTCACTGGAAGAGCAAGCTACTCTTTTAACTCTTTACCCAACCACAACATTTCAGACTTGTCAAAATTGAAAGCATTTGCAGAAAACAATTTCAGCGCTTAACGAATGCTGGTGTTTTCAAAAGGCTTTTTCATCAGGGTTGTTTGAATCGGGATTAAGGGGTAATGACCACATTTATGTTTACTATATGCCTAAAATGTACATTTGTCCAAATTCAAAGCATCGTAATCAGCAAAAGTGATTTATTGTCTCAAGCACTGATGTATGTCTATGACAGACGATTACATTGTGAAAATGAGAGAAAATGCTGGATATCTTTTCCCCTTTTCTCACAACGTTTTTTACAGGTTTGTCAGGGGTATCAAAAATGCACAATTATGTGGTAAAGACAAAAAGTGAAAGCATTTTACAGATAACAATATATAAATATGGCTCACCAGGAGATTTGCCTGTGTAAATTAGGAGTGATAACATTGTTGCAAAAAGAGAAGAAACTGGTCGTCATTTTTTCTCCTCCGTGTACTGGGAAGCCTTGTTCCTGATCCATGTTAAAACATGGATAATTTTGGTACAGGGTTAAGTCAAATTACCGAAGATAATAAGAGTAACTCCTATTATTGAAGGAATACAGGTGAAAGCTTTATGTATTGAGGATAAATTGCTCTTAATGAGCAATATTTCCGTTTTACACAATGCTTTAAGATGATCATTTATTTTTGTGTGTAACTCCTTACCACACAACAAAATTTTAGACAGATCCATATTAGAAGCATTTCCAAAGGACATAGTAAATGTGGCACAAAAAATGTGATTTGTCTGTAAAAGAAAAGAAATCATAGTGGGAGAAGAAAAAATGCTGATTACCAGCATTTTCTCATTTTCTCATTTTCAGTGTTTTCAAAAGTTTTCTTTCTCAGGGTTGTCAAAACTCAGGATTGTGTGGTAAAGGGTTAGGAATGAATTTAGGTTGAGTATCCATCTATTCTAAGTCTGCTACAAAGTAATGGGTTAAAGACTAATGATATTTCTCCATTTACCACAATGTGTAGAAACATAATCATTCAAGGATAAGTGATCTTCAACACACTTCCTTCTCTAGTAAAATGATGCAAAGCAGTTAATCCATAGTAAAACAATGGCCATGAAATCTTCAACTATGACGTCAATAAATGTATTGAAGAAATACATGTATATCACAGATTTTAAAGAAATTTAAAAAATACCTAACAGCCTCCTACATAAATTTCTATCAAATATGTAGCAGTGTTCCCACTCATGCAAATTATTGCGTTAATCACGTGATAGAATTGAAATTCACGTAACAAATATTGGTTACATGCGAGACCTCATGTAAGAAAATACATTGACAAAAAAGGCCATTATCCGCTTATCTTGTTAAAATCAAGGCCTAAGATGTCAAACCACCCAATATGCGAGTTAAACTAATGATGACATATTTTTTAATAAAAATATATTTTACAGATGATATGTGATCACTCATACAAGGTGAGGAGTTTGACTGCCAAATGGCCAGGGAGCACACACGACTCGAGAATCTGGAGGGAGTGTACCTTAAATATGGCATTTGAAAACGGTACACATGTTTCATAATATTTGTAATTAATGATTTAATCTTTACCAAGTGACAGAATAAAACTTTCCAAATTGAAAGCATTTGCAGACATCAAAATAACTGACTTAGATTTGAAATGTGTCTTTCGCATTGGTAGAAAACATTGTGGGAAAAAGAGAAAATTATGCTGGTTCCCAGCAGTTTCTCCTTTTCCCACAGTGGTTTAAAAAATCCTGTTTCCCAGGGTTTTCAAAACTTGGGATTCTGTGGTAAAGATCTAACAGATGTTTTCAAAACAGCATTCCACTTATCCAATCTAAAGTATAAATTAGGGACTGGAATTTCAGGTTATGTGCAAACCTTGTACTGTTTAGTAATAATTTGGAAATAGGCAGTTTTTGATCAAGTAATTTTCAAATTGAGTTTTTGTGATTGCTCAACATCCATCATACAATGTTTTAAGCATTTAAATGTGTTGTTGTACACAAAGGGACATTACATGGTGATCCCAGAGCAATACTCTTCAAATTACAGTTGTTCGTTGAAAAGAATGACTTGCTGAAAAGCACTTCTCTTACCAGGAGAAGTTAATAACTTGTAACAACCAGGAATATGTTGGTTTCAAACATATACATGTATATCGAAATTACACTTAAAGCACCTTTCACAACTTTAGTTGCTCTAGCAGATGGTGTAGATCTGGATCAGAATGTACGACACAACCAATACTTTGATCTACTCTGCGGGTTTTGCTGAGACATTATGGATGAAGTTAGCCATGATATTGCTCTAGCCCTACTTATGGAATTAGAATACCTTTCGGGTTTATTCAGCACTTTAAAGGTTATTATACAAGAATATCTTGAAGAAAAACAGTTATTGTATAAAAAGAATCTGACTCTTATCGGCTTTTGATTTAAAACTGTATTCCGCTTGTCTGTAATAATAAGTGTTACCAAGCTTTCCAAACGCTTGTGTGTGTGTTTTTTTTTTTTTTCAGTCTTGTTTAACTGTACCAGACTACAAAATTTTAGACTAGTGGAAGTAAAACCTTTTGCAGACAATAAAAGAAAAAATTGGCTGAAATGATGGAACTTAACTCCAAAAGGACGAGTATTGTGAGAAAAAGAGTAAATGCTGGTTACAAACGTTTTCTTCTTTCTCAGTCCCTAAACATCTAGTTCCGCATAGTCATTAACACACAGTATTGCTTGATGAAGGACTGATATATTAACTATGTAAAACCTCAACTTATGTCACATCTTATTTGCCTATTGTCATGACCTTTCATGAAAGCTGTATGATATTTGATAAAATTAAACACTGTTTTTGCAAATTTTCAACATTGGTTCAAAAATTTAAAAAATTACAAATTTCTCAGAAGGAAAATTCTGAGATGTATAGGATCTGACATTTATTGGTATTTGAGGCAAAATTTTATGAAACGAGTCTTTGGAAAATGTTATTAAACAAGCCTTTGGGGGGCTAAATAACATTTTTTCTTGACTAGTTCAATAAAAGTTTATCCTAAATGCCAGCAAATGTCGGATTCTTTTTATCACATGACATCATTTCACAAATTATAGATCAGAAGATACAAAAACATCTATAGATGCACCTGCAGTAATATCCCTAACACCCATTCACATCTATGAAAACACTTACTAAATGACATCAAAAATGAATCACAAAATTGTTTATGTCGAACATGAATAAGATAAAAAAAAAATTGGAGTGGTAAATTACACTGAAAACTAGGGAGGTTATAATAAAATGATTGTCTTATTTCTTTTACAGGTGTGCATAATGGATTTCTCTCAGGTTACCCCTGCAAATCTTTTTTGATGGCTCCTTTTCTGAATCCAGTCAACATAAAACAAGAACGTTACAATGCCAGCCTATGTAGAACACGTGTAATTATAGAACAAACTTTTGGAATTATGAAAAGACGCTTTCCTATTCTTCAACTTGGAATAAGAAGTTGTCCAACTACTGCTATAAAATTTATTACATCTTGTGTTGTCCTTCACAACATTTGCATAGAACAAGGTGATATCCTTGAACATGTCAATGATGTGGAGGATAATTTTGCCTTTCAAGACCCAGTTTTAGAAGGTAACACTGGTAACCATATACGCCAACAAATAGCAAACCGGTTTTTTTAGATGTATTAGTTTTAGGAATCATCATTCATCATAATTTATGTCATCACAATTGCAGCTATAGAACACTCCACACAATTCTTATCTTTTCCTCATTGTGAGAAATATGTGGATATGTGCAGTATTTCAAGCAAAAAATTCAGTTAAGTTGGATATGGATTACATATGAGAAACTGCAGAAAAATAATATATGGTTGGTGTCTTTGATTGGGAGAATTTAATGGGCAAGGCACAGGAATTTTTTTTGGTGACCCAAAGGGGGCATCAAATAAATTCAAAAGCCATGCGCAATAAACTTTCCTAATCCAAAACACAAACCATCTATTCTATCAATCCTGTTCCTCATTAATAATCTATATCCAACTTCATTGAAGCGACTTGGAAACTTTTTACTTATGTTAAGGTAAAATTCATCTTTCCGGTAGCATTTAACACTACCCATTTTCCTTTTACTGCTATTAAATCACTTTTTCCCCATTCTACTCATTTTGAATTGCTATTATTTCAAGTATTTCGGATGTGTTCCACTAACCTTACCTGTTGGTGCGCCATAAAACAACATTCATTCATTCATTATAATCCAGTGGCACTTTGGTAGAGATTTAATTTTTATATGTTATTTGAACGTATTTTAAGAGAGTAACATGTTGTAAACAATCCCATATTGATAGGATATTTTTCCATAGAGTTATTCAGTCAATTCCTATATTCTTAACCATTGTGGCGAGCCAGATCCAAACAATCTACTTATCAGTTTAGGAAAAGTAGCCAATGACATAGTATAAAATCAATTAAGTCCACATTTTTGCCCAATTTCTATGAAACTTACAGGGAGTGTTTATTATGCCCCCCTTCAACGAAGTGGGGGTATATTGCTTTGCTAATGTCGGTCTATCCGTCGGTCGGTCGGTAGACCTTACCTTGTCCGGATGATAACTAGACACAGAATTGACCTAGGTTCGTCAAATTTGCCACAGACATGCGTCTTGGAGTGAAGATGACCTCAAAATCTATTGATTTTGAGGTCAATCGGTTAAAGGTCAAGGTCACAGTGACCGTCAACATGTTGATATATAGACCAAACCTTGTCCGGATGATAACTAGACACAGAATTGACCTAGGTTCGTCAAATTCGGCACAGACATGCGTTTTGGAGTGTAAATGATCCCTATTGATTTTGAAGTCAATCGGTCAAAGGTCAAGGTCACAGTGACCGTCAACATGTTGATATATAGACCAAACCTTGTCCGGATGATAACTAGACACAGAATTGATCTCGGTTCGTCAAATTTGGCACAGACATGTGGCTCGGAGTGCAGATGATCCCTATCGATTTTGAGGTCAATCGGTCAAAGGTCAAGGTCACAGTGACCGTCAACATGTTGATATATAGACCAAACCTTCTCCGGATGATAACTAGACACAGAAATGACCTAGGTTCGTCAAATTTGGCACAGACATTTGTCTTGGAGTGCAAATGATCCCTATCGATTTTGAGGTCAATCGGTCAAAGGTCAAGGTCACAGTGACTGTCAACATGTTGATATATAGACCAAACCTTGTCCGGATGATAACTAGACACAGAATTGACCTAGGTTCGTCAAATTTGGCACAGACATTTGTCTTGGAGTGCAGATGATCCCTATCGATTTTGAGAATAATCCATCAAAGGTCAAGGTCACAGTGGCCTTCAACTTAATGATGTTTAGACCTAACCTTGTCCAGATAATAACTAGACACAGAATTGACCTAGGTTCGTCAAATTCTGTACAGATATTCATCTTGGAGTGTAAATAATCCCTATCGATTTTAAGGTTAATCTGTGAAAGGTCAAGGTCACAGTGACCAGATGATTCAGGGCCCATGCCGCCGTTCGCGACTTGAGCCATTTGCTAAAAAAAAATTAAAGTGTCAAAAACTATCATATGTGGCTCAACTTGTGGCTCCAACATTTTATTCGCGTATTATCGGGGACGTAGTAAGCATCGAAGGTGACTGGTAAAAAGCGGAAATCGAACGCGCGTGCCGAAAAGAAAATCGATAACCCAGTCTGTGTATCGGCGACTGTTTACAATCTTGCGCGAACTGTTGACAGATTATCACGTTTAACAATTGAAGTGGGCTATAAATCAAAAAGATGACATCGATATTTCCCAATCAATTCTTTTGATATCAGTTTATGAACTGTGCCACTTCCTGTATCAATGTGGCAGTAGGGGGGCATGACTGTTTTACAAACAGACATCTTGTTACAATGAGTAATTAAACCCTATCTAACTTGGCCTGTTCAAGTCACCATCCAAACTTATTATTATGCTTTCACCCTGACTAGCGTGGGTTATGCCCCACTCAAATCCGACGAAAGATTTTTTAAATTTTAGGGACTTCTTGTTTTTCAAAACAAGAGATATTTTCAAGAATTGTAATTAAAATCATTTTTCATTCAGTTCAGAGCTAATAGTTAAAAGAAAAATTTTTGCTTCCCAAAAGAAATTTGGGGTGAGCACCTAGTCCCCATGTTATCTGCATATCAGCAATGTGTATTCTAGGACAGGCGATTGAGGGAGTCACGCTATTTCTTTTTTAACATCCCGCATAAATTCAGACCAAATGTGTAAAAGTTCCGCGTAAGAAATAAATAATGAAAAAGTCACAAAACAAAGAATTTACCCTTGCCATGCCGAATCGAGAGAGACTAGTATAAGTTGTAAGAACTTGTTTCTCGATGGATATAAAATAAATATGTTTAACTCTTTACCACACAACTAAATTTTAGACTGATGTGAATTGAAAGCATTTGCATACAACAAATTAAATGTGACTTAAATGATGGAATTGGTCTGTGATAGGGTAGAAAATATTGTGGAAAAAGGAGAAAATGCTGGTTACCAGCATTTTATCCTTTTTCCACAATGTTTTCAAATAGCCTCTTTCCAATGGTCGTTAAAACTCAGGATTGTGTGGTAAAGGGTTAAACTAAGCAACTACTTGATTGAATTCAAGAAAAATTCATGGATACTTACTCTAGGGGGACGTGCACATATTTTCAGCATCTTGTTTGATGACTTTTTTTTTTTTTTTTTTCTTCAGTTAAGGCCTTTTGAATTTTTTTCCATTATTAATATATGAATGTTTGAATAGTACCCATTTGGTGATAGTACATTTCACTACAACTTCCAGATTAAGGTACACCGGTGAGTAATGTTCCGCCAGTAGAGCGATTCAGGACCTCATGGGCCTCTTATTTGATTAAGGTATTACCATCCTAACGCTTCTAGTGCAACATGAAATAAAATTTCTTATTAGTTTATGAATAAAGATTTATACTTATATAATATTTTTGCACATTTCTAACCGACCAGAGATTCCTTTGAGGTCTATTTTGAAATTATTTGTTGATACTTTTGTTAGTTTCCTGAAAAGGAAGGTAATTATTATCTCCCTTTGTAATGAGAATATAGTGGTTTTAGATTTATAAATAATAATTCCAAGAAGGAAAAAAGGAAAAAGTGGCTCTGTTCAAGTTGTACAATAATACTCATTTTTAATCATAGCAAATTTTGTAGGATAATATTAATGGTGGAAATAGCTGTTTTCCGTTAGGAGGGTACTACCTTAATCCCAGAAATCACATTGAAATAACAAATGAAAATTTGATCATTTACCAAGTGCCAGTCGTGTAGTTAATATTTTACATATGTGAGAAATCAAAGTCAAGGAATTCTTTCAATTTAAAATTCAGTACCTCCTTTTTAAGTAACTGTATTTTTTTTGTTTTAGTGTTTGAATTTCAAGGTCTAATTTGATTCTTCTTTCTGTTGCATGGAAGCTTGATTTTTTTTTATAATTAATTTGTTCTTTTAAAAGTTGCAGTTCCAAATTTATTATTTCTTTATCTAGCTGTAGCATCTCCTCGGCCAAATTTTTGTTAATGAAAGAAAAATTTAAGGAAAAGGAATATTTAACCCTTTCCAAAATGACAAATATTGTACTCTATAAAATTGAAAGCATCTGCATACAAAAAATATGAAATCGGTGCAAATGGGCTGAAGTTCACAAATTATGTAGAAAACATTGTTGGAAAAGAACAAATTCTTTGTTACAAACAATTTCTCCTTTTCCCACAATGTTTTCAAAAAATATTCTGGGTCATAAAAACACAGGATTGTTTGGTATGGGGTTGATCAGCTCTGGATGATTGGTTATCAGAGAGCAAAATGTCAATTTTATTTCATTATAAACCTAGAAGACCCATTACAGCAATCAACAATTTTGCAGGAAGCCTTTTGTGGCTCAGTAGTTTAGGTTTTTTAAGATAATTTATCTATAGTTTTTTGTTTGATCTCATCTTACGGGGCTGGTTGTGTAAGGGAATTGTCAACCAAGACATAACTTCGCTGCAGCCAAGTATTTGCACTAGTGCACTGATACACGGGCAGCTGTATTGAATTTGGAAGGAGATAAGTAAACACATATCAAAAGCAAGAAAGAAATCAAACTTTTTTTCCATGAATATTTTCCAACTGTGAGATTGAGAATCTGTACGTAACACTGTAAATCAAAGTGGGTGAATTATAGGAAATAACTTTTTTATTATCTTAATTTCATACAGTGACACAACATATTTTAAGACATTTGCTCGATTTCCAACATTTCTACCCATTCGAAGAAAAATTTTAATATGTGAGCCTTCTTCCTTTTTCATTTGCAAACATTCCACTTATGTCCAGTCTAAAATTTTGTAATCCAAAAAATTGACTCTTTTTATATTAAAAGACCCACTTTCTACCAGAGATAAATAATTAATTCATACCATTTAAAAACATGGATATTATAAGTACAAATCTGATAATGTGTTACATTGCAATCTGTCAAAATTTTATTTGCTGGCAAAAAAAAAAAAAAATATTGTAAATACTAGAACAAATGTGGAGGCATTTTCTTAAAATATTTTTATCATACATTTTTCAGCCAGAGACTGGAACCTTCATTGCACTATAAAACATTATCAGACTCGTCATAATACTTAGGAATACTATGAATTGATTTTGTCCATAATTTGAAGCTGAAATTGTTTACATATGGCAGTTTGTGGGCCATAGACAACAACGAGAGGGAAGAAGGTGAGCAGTCAGTGTGATATAAAATAAATTGTGCAGAAAGTGGTATGAAGTACCACTTGAACAATATACATGTAAATGTAAAGAAGAAATAGAATACTATAGAATACTCACTCTTTTTGTTCATGATGGGACTCAGTGGATGCTTTTTAGTACCTAGTGAAATAGATGAAACCTTGAGGTTTTGATACTCAATCAATACATGTCTGTAAATCATTTTACAGGATTAACACTATATCAGACGACAAAATTTTAGACTCATCCATATCGATAGCAACTCCAGGCAGCAAATGAAATGTGGCTAAAATTATGGGATTCTTCTTTGAAAGGGTACATTACGTTTTTGGAAAAGAAGAAAATGGTGGTAACTAATATCTTGTCAAATTTCTTTGGCTCGTTAAAACATGTGAAACCCAGGAAATACATGAAAATGTGAGCTGTAGCCATGATATGACTGAAATAATGTTGAAAGTGTTGAACCAATTCAATCAATAAATAAAGCCATTTTGAAGTTTATTTTCCATCAGCATTTAACTCTTTACCAAACACCACGATTTTAGACCTGTTCAAACTGAAAGTGACTGTGGACAACATATTAGATGTTGGGTCAAATGATGGAATTTGTCTTTGAAAGGGTAGTTAACATTGTTGGAAATGGAGAAAATGCTGGTAAGTTGCATTTTCTCTCTTTCACACCATGTTTAGAAAAGTCATTCTCATCAGGATTGTTAAAACTTTGGATTGTTTTGTAAAGGGTTAATCAAAGCAAAAGTGCAATGTTGTATGATGTAAAAAACTTTTAAACATGGATAAATTTGTTAATGCTTTTTGTGATACATTGACATGTTCATGTATTACAAGTGTCTGTATTCACCAAAAATTATGAACATTATTGTGAACTCAAAGACTAGCCGTCTGAATGTTTCAGACAAAGAAGTGGCCTGATGTGCAATTCAGAATTAGAACGAGATTTAGAAATGATAGTGAATAAGGACCATTGAAATAAGATATTCAACTGTGACGATTTAGGATCAGTTTACAGTTTCTACAATATATTTCAAGGTACTAAACAGGCCATATGTTGCCATGTACATTTATAATGTCTTTAAAAAATACATTTAATATGAACTGTATTGGGCTTTATCAGCCAAGTAGATTCTAGATTCATATACATATAGCATATTATATAAAGTAAATCCCAACCTGTAGCGTGTTGGCCATTTATTTGCCTAGAGTAATCTTTATTCTGAATTTCAGTTTCTGGAATTTGAAAAGAAAATTTTATTAAAAGTAGTGACTAAAATTATCATGTCATAAACTTCCACAATGCTTCTTAGTAAAAAGGCACATACATGAAAGAGGTCCTTCAAATAGAAATGGAAGATGTCATACAGCAATAATTTGAGCAATCCAATTTTTACAGGAGTTAACAACAAAAATGAGAACACTTGGGAAAAGTTCACTAGAACAACAAAGTGCAAATCTAGATACTTCAGTGGAGTATATTCCAGTAGTACATTTCTAGGTGTATTGAAAGCTGTTGCTCACGTTGTGTTCACTTGATCTGTAATATTTACAGAGTAGCTGAATTGCTTTAAGGTCCAGTAGCGTCCAACACTTAACAATGCAGGTGTTGAAATGCATTAAAATTTAAGTCATGCCATTGAAAAGTATGGAAATTATTACAAGTTGGCTTCTTTACAAAAGAAGCCAGGAGAGGTCAGCATCAATGTTTTCAAATAGTTTATTGGCTTTTAATTTCGATATATTTTGGTACATGTACACAAACAAGTAAAAAAGCCGTCGCGTAGAAACCTCATATGCTTTAAATGACGGTCATTTGACCTTCTTGTCGCGTTTTCAAGTCGCATGATCTTGTCCCGCAGTCTTCTTTCTCTTTTTAAACGAAATTCTTCTTCTTTTTTCTTCTGCTTAGATTTATTTGCTTAATGAAAAATTACAATTATTTGAGATGTCATTTGCAGCCATGGCAAATTAATATAACAAATATTTTCTGAAATTCGTCATATAAAAATAAACCAAGTCTATTTCCTGTTTCGGTTTTTTTATTTCGCTTTATTTACAAAACCATGACGAAACAGACTGTGTATCAGAACAATTTCGCAAGAAAAATAGATTTACACAGCAAATTTTGTGGCAGTCTGCCTTTTAAACTCACCACTGTTGGAGAGGTCTGATGACCTCTCCAATGAAGATGACAATCTATTTTTGTACAGTTGGTCCAAGTGTTAGTTGCTGGCAAGAAATGAAATTTAAAACAAGGTTTAAAGTTACCAGGTTGCTATTCCTTTTGTTTACTTTCTTCCTGATTTTATATGCCTTTTTTCTGCCACAGAGTGACAATTGGACGAAACGTACAATAACAGATTGTCATCTTCACAATAACTTCCATGGTTTGAGAAGATATGATTTAAATTTAAATTATGTAATTTAACACCAGCATTGTTTACTTACGGACTGTACTGTGCCCTTAATTTTTGCATTAATAATGTCTTATTGATGCGAAAAATATAGTTTTCTGATTATTCCACAGTAAATTAGAAATTGATAAATTATGATTACCAGTATGTGAATCAGGTATTTTCTCGGTGGGGGGAGTCTTGCAGCGTTGCCACAAATGGTTGTTCTGGAACTAAAATGAAACACTTTGTTATAAATATTATTGCCAGATGTAATGAAGCAGATGCTGATGGTAACTGTAAGCCTGGGAAAACATTGTGATAGAAGTAGTGATTGCTTTTACCAAGCAGTTGAACCTTTTTCCACCATGTTTTCCTATCTATTAAAAGAATAATAATTTTTGCTGCCAGTTAGTTGTCCGTTTTTAGCTCACCTGAGCACAACGTGCTCAAGGTGAGCTATTGTGATCGCCCTATGTCTGGCGTCCGTTGTCCGTCAACAATTTCTCTAAACATCTTCTTCTCCTAAACCACTGAGCCAATCTTGATGAAATTTGGCAAGGATGTTCCTTGGGCAAAGCTCTACCAAAGTTGTTCAACGAATTGAATTCCACCCATAACTCTGGTTGCTATGGCAACAAAAAGGAAAAAAATGCAAAATCTTTGAAAATCTTCTCCTCTGAAACTAGAAGGCGTAGAGCTTTGATATTTGGTATGTACCATCTCCTAGTGGACCTCTACCAAGTTTGTTCATATGATGCCCCTTGGGTCAAAACTGGCCCCGCCCCGGGGGTCACAAGTTCGAACATAGGAACAAAGAAGGAAAACTTTAAAATTCTTCTTCTCTGAAACTGGAAGGCATAGAGCTTTGATATTTGGTATGTAGCATCTGCTAGTAGACCTCTATCAAGTTTGTTCATATGATGCCCCTGGGGTCAAAACTGGCCCCGCCCTGGGGGTCACAATTTCGAACATAGGAACAAAGAAGGAAAAATTTAAAATTCTTCTTCTTTGAAACTGGAAGGCGCAGAGCTTTGATATTTGGTATGTAGCATCTGCTAGTGGGCCTCTACCACCTTTGATCATATGATGCCCCTGGGGTCAAAACTGGCCCGGGGGGGTCACAAGTTCGAACATAGGAACAAAGAACGAAAACTTTAAAATTCTTCTCTGAAACTGGAAGGTATAGCGCTTTGATATTTGGTATGTAGCATCTGCTAGTAGACCTCTACCAAGTTTGTTCATATGATGCCCCTGGGGTCAAAACTGGCCCTGCCCCGGGGGTCACAAGTTCGAACATAGGAACAAAGAAGGAAAACTTTAAAATTCTTCTTAAAACTGGAAGGCACAGAGCTTTGATATTTAGTTTATGTAGCATCTGCTAGTGGACCTCTACCAAGTTTGTTCATATGATGCCCCTGGGGTCAAAACTGGCCCCGCCCTGGGGGTCACAAGTTCAAACATAGGAACAAAGAAGGAAAACTTTAAAATTCTTCTTCTTTGAAACTGGAAGGCGCAGAGCTTTGATTTTTGATATGTAGCATCTGCTAGTGGTCTTCTACGAAGTTTGTTAATACGATGCCCCTGGGGTCAAAACTGGCCCCGCTCTGGGGGTCACAAGTTAGAACAAAGAAATAAAGAAGGAAAACTTTGAAATTCTTCTTCTCTAAAACTGGAAGGCATAGAGTTTTGATATTTGGTATGTAGCATCTCCTAGCGGACCTCTGCCAAGTTTGTTCGTATGATGCCCCTGGGGTCAAAACTGGCCCCGCCCCGGGGGTCACAAGTTCGAACATAGGAACAAAGAAGGAAAACTTAAAATTCTTCTTTGAAACTGGAAGGCGTAGAGCTTTGATATTTGGTATGTAGTGAACCTGTTCTAAGTTTGTTAGCCCACCTGAGCACAACATGTTCAGAAAGTTCAAAATTGGGTCACCTGGGTCATAAACTAGGTCACTAGGTCAAATTAAAGAAATACCTTGTAGGCACTCTTGAGGCTACATTTATTGCTCAGATGACCTGAAATTTGGTCAGAATGTTTGTCTTGATAAAATCTCGGATGAGTGTGGATTTGGCTCACCTCAGATCATAAACTAGGTCACTAGGTCAAATTAAACAAATACCTTAGGGCACTCTGGAGGCCACATTTTTTGCTCAAATGACCTGAAATTTGGTCAGAATGTTTGTCTTGATAAAATCTCACATGAGTCTGAATTTGGGTCAACTGGGATCATAAACTAGGTCACTAGGTCAGATTGAAGAAATACTGTAGGGCACTCTAGAGGCCATATTTATTGTTCAATTGATTTGAAAATTGGTTAAAATGTTTCTCTTGATGAAATCTAAGATGAGTTCAAAATTGGGTCACCTGGGAACATAACCTAGGTCACTAGGTCAAATTAGGTAATACCTTAAGGGCACTCCAGAGGCCACATTTCTTGCCCAATTGACTTGAAAATTGGTCAGAATGTTTGTCTTGATAAAATATCGGAGGATTTTGGATTTGGGTCACCTGGGATCATAAACTAGGTTACTAGGTCAAATTAAAGAAATACCTTTAGGGCACTCTAGAGGCCACCTTTTTTGCTCAATCGACTTGAAAATTGGTCAGAATGTTTGTCTTGATAAAATATTGGACAAGTTTGGATTTGGGTCACCTGGGATCATAAACTAGGTCACTAGGTCAAATTAAAGAAATACCTTTAGGGCACTCTAGTGGCCACATTTCTTGCTCAATTGACTTGAAAATTTGTCAGAATGTTTGTCTTGTTCAAATCTCGGATGAATCCGAGTTTGGGTCAACTTGGGTCATAAACTAGGTCACTAGGTCAAATTATAGAAATACCTTTAGGGCACTCTAGAGGCCACATTCATTTCTGAATTAACTTGAAAACTGTTCAGAATGTTTGTCTTGATAAATATTTTGATGAGTTCTAAATTGGGTCACGTATGGTGAGAAAGTAGGTCACTAGGTCAACTTACGGAAATTCCTTGTGGATGCTCTAGATGCCACATTTTAAACTCAATTGACCTGACAATTGGTCAGAAATTGAATTTTGCACGCGGAGTGAAATTTCTTCTATTGACTCAGGTGAGCGATCCAGGGCCATCATGGCCCTCTTGTTTAATTTTTTGTTCATGAATGTCAGGGTTTTAACAATTGCCATGTTTTCATACACATGTATATTAAAAGAGAAATACTTTTTGCTGCTATTTAGTTGTCCTTTTTGCAATGTTTTGTAATGAATATCATGGTTTTAAAATAGCCTGTAAGAAGATTTGGTTAACTCTTTACCACACTACAAAGTTTTAGACTTGTCACTGTAGAGCATAGGAAATTAGAAATATGTGTTTAAGCCACTCTAAGGTGGTTTGACTTGTCTGTGAAAGAGAAGAAAACTTTCCTGGATACCAGCATTTTTCCATTTGCCTGGAATGTTTTTGTGATGTAAAAACATGCAAAGTTTTTGTGAAGGGTTTAATTTTAGTAGGCAAAACACTGATAAAAAAACAAACATATATGTATTTTTAGAAGTACATACCATCTGTATCAATGAAACCTGTCACACCACAGACAGAAGCCCTATCCCCAATGTTGTCTAGCAGTAGGGCTTCTGCCTGTGACAGTGTCTCCGCAGGACCCCCTGGTCTTCTATTCTTTTCATCTCTTTTTGCTTCAGCTTGAAAATATGAAGTATAAAAAATAATAAAAGTACATGAAATAAATTTGTTTCTGATATTTATGTTATGTGTGGTTATCTATTTATCCCATTTTTTTTTACTATTTCACTGTCAAAATTAATGTTAAAAGGCCCAATAGCATCCCAAAGATACCAATGCAGTTATAAAAATGTGTTTAAATGTAATCATACATTTAAAAGTATTAAAAATGCTGTGGAGATGACAATCTACTATTGTGTCGTATATCTGAGTGTTAGTCACTGGCATAAAAATGAATTTTAAAATCAGGTAGAAAGTTAAAAAAACAAAAGATAGAGTGACCATGCAACTTTCAACCTAGTTATAAAGCTCATTTTTGCCCATGACTAACATGTGGATCGCCTGTACAATAATAGATTGCCATCTTTCAAATAATTTCCATACTTATAAAGGGCATGAATTGAAAATGCACCATCACTAATTACATTTGGCTGCTACTGGGTCATTAAATGAAAGGACCTCTTCAGTCATTCAAAGCAATCTTGTACGACTCTGTTAAGCTGCATGACTTCATGACTCTGTGGTAAAGTGTAGATTGTAACCTGGAAATTTGAGTCTCAAAGTACTTTGTTTGTTTTGTAAGTGTCCTTGGTATTTAAGATCCTTGATATTTAAGAGCCCAGCCTAGTACTGGTCATACATGGGCTGTTGCTGTGATATGACTGAAGTAATGCTGAAAATGGCACAAAAACACCATTTAATGAATCATTCAACCATTACCATTCAACCTTTACCACACAATGCCGAATTTTAACGACCCTGAGAAAGAAGTCTTTGGAAACATATGAGAAGGAGAAAATTTTATGTTTAAAGTTTTAAGTTGCATTGAAGTTTTTTGTTGTTTGCCAATGCTTTCTACTTGGTAAAGCCCAAAATTTTTTCATCTGGTAAAGGGTTAATTGAAACTTCAAATACAGTCTGTTTCAAGGCTTTTTGTTTATCATACCATATGGTATGACAGTAGGTGCCACACAGCCTAAAACCTGTATTGTTGTAATAACCCCCCCACACACACACACATTCACACACAAACAGCAAAACCTTTGATAGCCAACAAAATGGCTAAATATGACTAAATTGCCCTTTACATAGCCCAATTCCCTTTGTGATTACTGATATGCTTGTCCACTATATGACATACCAAACCAAAAAACTAGATTTTGATCGGAATCTTGCAGATTAGGTTTGTATAAGACCATATAATTTACAAGTAGGGATCTTATCTTCTACACCTGGTAAATTTACACGTTAGAGTAGTACTTACTTTTCAAGTAGGTATAATGAAATACTAGGTATTTACATAGACCCATAGGTAGTGAACCTAGCATTTTTCAAAGATTCAGCATTCATTTCCTTTGCACATACATTCGTTTGCACCTTTTTAAAATCAATAGAAGTGAAACAATTTACCCTAGAAAGCCAACCTTTTCCTCACAGACTTTTTATCCCGTTTTTCTGAGAAATATTGGCTGTAAAATAAATCAGTCAGGTATGTAGACAAAGTATTGATCAATGCTAAAAGATGTTTTTAAGAAAAGAGCAGTAGTAAAGGACGGCAGAATACGGACACACCTGGGCCTGGGTGTGTCCGTATTCTCCCGTCCCTGAGTGCCCTACATCACCGTCCCTGACAAAAATGTGTCCCTAGTTTGCCCTCCCGAAAGATTTTTTTTTTTTTTTTTTTATTTTGTCCCTAGGCTCCCGTCCCTGAGCGGGATTTTTTCTGCAGTTAAAGCAGCAGATGTCGGCCAAAAATGATACATCTTCGAGTACTCTATAGTGATCTGCCAGGTCTGATCATTGAGTTGGACTTAGTTTTTTCTTCACCTATGTATGATTTTTTCTCTCTAAAAGACTGAGCACTGGTTTGGACTTAGCTTTTTTCACCCTATGAATGATTTTCTCTCTTTCTAAAAACCTGACCATTGAGTTGGACTTAGATTTTTGTGCACTATAAATGATTTCTAAATGTCTGAGCACTGAGTTGTACTTAGTTTTTTCTTCACCTATGTATGATTTTTTCTCTTTCTAATTGCCTGACCATTGAGTTGGACTTAGACTTTTTTCTGCATCTCTATGAATGATTTCTCTTTCTAAAAGACTGAGCACTGGGTTGGACTTAGACTTTTTTCTGCATCTCTATGATTGATTTCTCTTTTCTAAAAGGAAATTTATCTTATATCACTGAGTTGGTCTTAGCTTTTTTCCCTATGAATGATTTTCTCTCTTTCTAAAAGGTTGACCATTGAGTTGGACTTAGTTTTTTTCACCCTATGGATGATTTTTTCTCTTTCTAATTGCCTGGACATTGAGTTGGACTTAGTTTTTTCACCCTATGGATGATTTTTTCTCTTTCTAAATGCCTGGACATTGAGTTGGACTTAGTCTTTTTCTGCAATTATGAATGATTTTCTCTCTTTCTAAATGCCTGGACATTGAGTTGGACTTAGTCTTTTTCTGCAATTATGAATGATTTTTTCTCTAAAAGACTGAGCACTGAGTTGGACTTAGTCTTTTTCTGAGTTTTTTTTTGCTCTTTGCAGTATAACTCTCTGGAGTATAACTCTTTTGGAGTGCAACTCTTCTAAAAGAAAGAAGTTTGACAATTTGAAGAAATGACAATTTTGAAGAAAGATAGAACTTTCGTGGTAATGGTTAGTCCTGAAAAGAACTGTTGGGTTAGCTCTGAAAAGAGCTGTGACAATTTGAAGAAATGACAACTTGAAGATAGAACTTTCGTCTGATAGCTTGAAGGTAGAACTTTCGTCTGACATCTTGAAGATAGAACTTTCGTGGTAGATGGTTAGTCCTGAAAAGGACTGTTGGGTTAGCTCTGAAAAGAGCTGTGACAATTTGAAGAAATGACAACTTGAAGATAGAACTTTCGTCTGATAGCTTGAAGGTAGAACTTTCGTCTGACATCTTGAAGATAGAACTTTCGTGGTAGATGGTTAGTCCTGAAAAGGACTGTTGGGTTAGCTCTGAAAAGAGCTGTGACAATTTGAAGAAATGACAACTTGAAGATAGAACTTTCGTCTGACAGCTTGAAGACAGAACTTTCGTCTGGCATCTTGAAGATAGAACTTTCGTGGTAAATGGTTAGCCCTGAAAAGGACTGTTGGGTTAGCTCTGAAAAGAACTGTTGGGTTAGCCCTTAAAAGGGCTGTTTTGTTTTGGAGGCTGTGTTTTTTTCGTCTCACGTTGTTTTTTCCACTTCTAATGACAGCATCCGAAATTCGCTTGACAAATGGGGCATGCTTCAACTCTTTTTCTGATTACCATTGCTCCATTATCGAAAGTAATCTTCCTCCAAAATTCGATATCAACCAAAATGACATCCGGTTTTGCCTTTAAAAATAGTTGAACTAATCTTTCGCCGAGATCTTTGTATGGCTGTGTTATACGTTGTAGTTGGTTTTGTTCCTCCTCTCCTACGAAATGAGTGTTTAGTTGTAATAACTGTTGACCTGCATTCAAATAGTCTTGGAGAGCCTCACGTAGTTGATAATTTATCTCCTCCATATTGATACTGCTTCCGAATATTGATACTGCTTCCGAATATTGATACCGCTTTCGAAGTGTTCGTTAGCTGAGAGTCAAAAAATGATGAATGTATGGAAATAACCCTGGGTTTTTATACGTTTAAGGAGGATTGAAATTTTTAAAGAGCGCGGACCTGACGGGAAACACCAGGATTGTACTGTGTGACACTGAGTTAGGAGTGGTAAAAACAGCATGAAACGCCGATGCGGGAAAAAACATAGGAAAAATGACGTCATGAGTCAATCAGTTCAATCCTCCTGTAAAGCTATAAAACCCAGCGATATTTTTACATAAAATCATATTTGTTCCAGTATGGTTCGAATTCTTGTCTACCCCCACTGCGCAAGCAGATGTCTGATAGAGTATGGGAAATGTTTTGTTGATTTGCAAAAGAAACAGTTCTTTGTTACTCGTTTTTTCTTCTTTTCGTTGTTTTGCTTTTTTCTCCTCTTTTAGATCCAAAGTTTGTTGTTTTCTTAGATTATCGCTTGTAGATATTTTTTTCTCTGCCTGTTCTGTTATTTTGCAGATTTTTTGAATCGGTGATATCCGTTGTGTCGGACTGCATGTCTACGGTCTGATTTTCAACCGGTGATATTGTAGTCTGTAGTGAACTTGTTTTCCATGTATTTTCGTTGTAGAATGAATGTAGTGTCCCGACGAATTTCGTATGTTGGAGATCGACAACGTTGTAAAACGATGGTGAGATTTCGATGTCATGACTGTGTGGGTTCACGTAGACAAAAAACAAATGTTCCTGTCTGATTTTCTTTTTTGGACAATTTCTGGACCAATGTTCTGCTTCGTTGCACGTAAAACAAATATTTGTTCTCTCACGATTCATCCGATATCGTTTGTCGAGCGTCGCTTGATCTAAAACTCTGTAGCTGATAGTACAGCGTATAGAGCTATTTATAAAAAATACGCTTCACTACTAGACGCTGACGTAGTGTACCTCTACCCAATGGTCTATTTATAGCAATAGACGCTAACATATTGTGATTTAACCCCTTGTCACACTAAACGGCGTTTCCACTGAGTTGGCACGGTGTTGTTTAAGTTCCCAGACTGCCAAGAGATCGCAGGAAAAATGCGAAGCTCCCGTGGCCTATTATTGCGTTCCTGATGTTGATGAAAAAAGCAAGAAGGAAATCAAGTACATTGATATCTGTTCTCTGTACCCTTATGTTTGTAAACACAAATCCTATCCTGTAGGTCAGCCAGAAATTTTGTCTGCTGAGAATATTGACATGAACAATATTCGACAATATGAGGGCTTAATCAAATGCAAAGTTTTGCCTCCAACTGATTTGTTTCACCCCGTTCTCCCAGTTCACTGTAACAACAAAATGATGTTTCCACTCTGTATGAAATGTGCAGAAGAAAGTTCAAGTATTTGTAGCCATGGTGAAGAAAAGAGGGCTTTGGTCGGAACTTGGGTCACTTTTGAATTATTCAAGGCTCTTGACTGCGGTTATCGATTATTGCAAGTGTATGAAATTTGGCATTTCAATTCTGTGTCAGATCAGTTCTTTAAACGTTATGTGACCAATTTCTTGAAAATTAAGAAGGCAGTGGTTATCCAGATCGGTGTCAATCAGACTCAGAAAGAGCAATTGCACAAAGACATTACGGAATATGAAGACAAATGTGAAACTCGTGGTATTTTGCGAATTTGCATTGTAAAAAAATATTTCAGTGTGAATTTTTTCATTGTCAAGAAAATTTTTTATGTTGCATTGCAAAAAATGTTTCCTTATGAATTTTTTCATTGTCAAGAAAATTTTTTATGTTGCATTGCAAAAAATGTTTTATAGTTTAGTTCTGTTCAATAAAAATGCTTTCATTTTCAATGATGTTATCATTTTATCATTAGCCTTTAAAGAGTAAAGTAAAAAATGGATGTACAATCCATATTATTTCAACATCCTTGTAATATTTTCATCACAGGGCCGAGCGGTTGTGGAAAAACAGAGTTCGTTCATAAATTAATTGAGTATCGAGAAGACTTGTTCAACATCGTTCCTGAAAGAGTTGTTTGGTGTTACAAAGAATGGCAACATGCCTACAGTGTTATGCAGGAAAAGTTTAATTCACAATTTGAATTGATAAAATTCGTGGAGGGGATTCCTGACGACGAAAACGAAATTGTCAGTGATGTATCCATACCACATTTAATCGTCTTTGATGACATGTTGGGGGAAAAAGATGAGGAAAAAATTAAACTTTGGTTTACAAGAAAAGGTCATCATCGTAATGCAAGTGTGATTTACATCACGCAAAATATGTTTCAACAATCGAAATCGAGTCGAACCATTAGCCTTAATTCTAGATACATGATTTTATTTCGAAATGAACGAGATAAGAATCAGATTAAAACATTAGCTCGACAAATGCAAGCCCCACATTTGGTACCTGCTTATGAAGATGCTACATTGTCGGACCATGGATATCTAGTCGTAGATTTTCATTCACAAACAAACAAAGAATTAAGACTCCGAACAGATATATTTTACCGTTGGTATACACAAGGTAATGAAAGAGGACCTGTTATTTATTCTTCTGCTTAAAAAAGTTTCTTTAAGAAAAGTTTTTTATGCAAAAGTTCTTGCTTTAAAAGAGAATTACATTTTTAAATATAAATCATTTTTATGATACCCATCCGTGAGTAAACATGGACTTACCACCTACACCAAGATCGGTTTTAGCTGCTTTGCGAAATTTAAGTCAACAAACCGATAAACATGAAAGAGAAGCTGTGTTAAAAGCAGGATTAAAAGAAATTTTAAAATGGTTTACATTAGCTGCGCAAAACATCATCGAAAATAAAATCAAATTACCAAAACAAACCATAACGTACATGACAAAACATAGAGCAGATATTGAACAGCTAGCAGATCCGTCCATAGATGAGGAAAGTAAACGTAAAATCATTTTAAAACCTGGAGGGGATGGATTTCTAGGTGGTGTGATTATCAGAAGTTTGCTGAGATGGGATGGAACAAAAACCATCAGAAAATTTGGAGCTGAAAGACAAACTCGAAAACGTGTTCCACGAAAGCGTGCTCCGCAAAAGAAGAAGTCTCCGCAAAAGAAGAAGTCTCCAACAAAGAAGAAATCTCCAAAAAAGCTTACTCCAAGAAAGCGTGCTCCACCAAAGAAAAAATCTCCAAAGAAGAAGAATTCACCACCAAAGAAGCATGCCCCAATTACGATTGATGAAAGATTTGTTACTACCCGAAAACGAAGTTCTGTAGGAAGCAACATTTCAGAACATCAACAGTATCCGAAATCCGAAGAGGAAAGAATGAGAAAAAAACTGCAGGATTACGAAAGAAAGTATTCAAGATTCATATTACCAGGTAAAAAATTATCGTTTCAAGAAATCCCCTCCAGCACGTGGTCTCCAAAGACATTAGCTAAACATAAAAAAGGGTTAAAAAAATATAAACGAATGCTTTATGATATGGTGAAACACAACGTTGATACGGGGAGATATAATTTTGACGACAAAAATGAGGTGCTCCACCTTGGGAAAGGAAGATCTGTTCTCGTGGATTCATCTTTATCTACAGCCACTACATTAGCCGACGATCTCTATTCACAGTTTTCTTAAGAAATTTTAACAACAAATTTTGTCTACAAAAAACATTATATTAGCTATAAATGTTAGTGATGTGGAACTTGTATTATCATTTAATCCGAAATCGAGATCAAGTCAACATGAAGAAGAAAACACCTCTGATAAAAAAACATGGTTCAATGGTTATGGCTATGATACAGGCTAAACCAAAAGCACGTAAAAAACTTGTAAAAGATTCATCACCTGAAGTGATAAAATGCATATCGGAATGCTGTCATAATGTTTTAAAAGGCAATGTACATTTATCATCACCTCAGAAGAAGAAATTGTATTCAAGTAGGCAGCATCTCAGACGTTTAGCTTCGAAATCAGTCTCAGTAAAAAATAAAAAACAAATATTAAATCAAAAAGGTGGATTTCTTCAATTGCTTGGTCCTGCATTATTACCATTGTTAGGAAAAGCCGTTATCGGAGGAATAGGAGGAGCTCTTAAAGCCTTGTAATTTTATAATTTTTAAATTATGTCTGTTAAAAAAATGGTTATTGTGCCTTACCAAACCTTAGAAAATATGAATCGTTGGAAAGCCGAACAAGCTCAAAGACCTCGTTTACCACCCAATCCACAAGTTGTAGATGTAGTACATCTTCAACAGGACATGGGACATATTTTACAAAACACCAATTTATCAGAATCGGAGAAAGCTCAAAAGTATGGTGAGACTTTGTTTAAGTTACAAAATTCTCTTCAAAAAGCAAGACCGACTTTGAACAATTTACTTTCAACGACAAAAAGTGATGATAGTGCACAGAAATCAACATCTGTTACCTTGCATGATCAAATTTTGCAAAGTGTACCAAAAACCATGAAAAGAAAAGCCGAGTTACTTTTGAATATGATAAAAGATAACAATAATTTAACTTGGGATGAACAAGGAGTTGTGTCATATAAAGGCGGACGCATTCATGGTTCCAATATCATCGATCTTGTCAATGATGCAATACGTCAAAGAAAAGGTGTTGAACCCAAAGGCTGGAAAACCTTTTCAAAGGCATTACATGAAAGTAATATTCCGCAAGAAGTCATTGGCAATCCAAGCAGATGGAGGTGGATGCATAAAACTTATGATAAAGCTTATGATAAGCCGCTGAGTGAAGATGAAGAATCCCATGGTGAGTCTGATTACTTATTTCACACACCAAAAAGTGTACAAAAAACTGCAAGGAAATCGCCTGCAAAAAGTGTTAAAAAATCTACGATGAAAACTCCATACATGAAAACTCCATACATGAAACCTGAAGAAAAAGAAAGACTGAAGCAATTCTATACTAAAGAGTTGTTAACTCCACCAGATTCTATAAAAAAGACCCCTAGTCGTAAAACGGCTCAGTCATGGGAGCCCTGGTAAAGCCTAAACTTGATTACGTGTTAAGAAAGTTATTTTATGATCCCAAAAGTACTGTCGCATTTACTGGAATAAACCAATTGTATCACGCTGCAAAATCTGTTTTGAAAGGAATAAGATACAAAGATGTTCAAGAGTGGTTACGAGGTGAATCCACCTATACCTTACACAAACCAATCCGTCGACGTTTTAAAAGACGAAAAACTATTGTAAGTGGTATAGATTATCAATGGCAAGCTGACTTGGCCGACATGCAACATTTAGCAAAACAAAATGATAACAAGAAATATTTACTTTGTGTAATCGACGTGTTTTCAAGATTTTCATGGGTTGTCCCTATTCCAAATAAAATGGGAAAAACTTTGATTCGAGCATTTCAATCTATTGTTCAGAAATCAAAACGAAAACCTTTGGCACTTCAAACAGATAAAGGTTCGGAATTCAAAAACAAACTGTTTCAACAATACTTGAAAAAGAGTCAGATTCATTTTTTCACCACCGAAAATCCAGAGACAAAAGCAAGCCTCGTTGAAAGATTTCAACGAACTTTAAAATCGAGAATGTGGAAATACTTTACGTACAAGAAAACAAGACGTTACATTGACGTACTGAATTCTTTAGTTCAGAATTACAATCATACTTTTCACAGAAGTATTAAAACATCTCCAGCAATGGTAACAAAATCAAATGAGGCAGAGGTTTCGAAAAATCTGTATCCTCGATTATCGACAATCGCTATGACGAAAAAGCCAAAATTCGAAATTGGAGATCGTGTTCGGATCAATAAAACAAAACGCACATTTGATAAGGGATATTTACCAAATTGGACGCAAGAAATATTTGAAATCACTCATGTTAACAAGACATTTTCACCTATCACCTATAAAATAAAAGATTTACAGGGTGAACAAATTTTGGGAAGTTATTATGAATACGAACTTCAATTAATAAAAGATGACGAAGTCTATGAAATTGATTCAGTTCTTGATAGACGTACAAGGCGTGAGGGCAAAAAATTAATCAAAGAAATAAAAGTCAATTGGAAAGGTTATCCAAAAAAATTTCAAAGTTGGATACCAGAATCGCATTTGGTGTCTTTGAAGGGGAAAAAATCTTATAGATAAAAAAATCTTATAGATAAAAAAATCTTATAATAAAAAATCTTATAAAAAGACAGTACATTTATGATGAATTCACAGTCAAACATTGAGTGCGCGACAGAAAGTGTCGATAGTGTTGGTTCTAAAAATTACAGCTGCTGTGGAAATCGTGTTCCAAAGAATCAGTTTACATATATTTCACAGATAATAGTCATTTACGCAATTATTGCAACCTCCATAGTACATTTAAGTATTCAAAGTCAGGATCGTGAATTGTGGTTGATACTGTTAAGTAGTTCACTCGGATATATTCTCCCATCTCCGGGGTTAAAATTCACAAAGACAGAACAAAAACAACCGGGGCTTGATTTCATTGACAGTAAAAAATAAAATATTAAAAAATGAATTCATTTTATGTTACTCTACCTAGCGATAGTTCCATAAACCTTTATCCGAACAACACACAGTGCTGTTTTAAAGTTCATTTACCAAAGACAGTTCATATTGATAGGGAAAATTGGGAAGTTGCATTAGTTCAACTTATTACCCCCTCTCAGTTTTTAAACGTAAGTGAACAAGAAGCAAAGTTCGAAATTATAACTGCAGATAACGCTTTATACAATGCAGCAGCAGCGGCAGATAAAAAAAGAGATAATATGGAGATATCTGTATTAAGGCGAGACGATAAAGCTAGAGCAGAAAAATGGTCAATTCTATTTACCTTTCCACCGGGTAGTTACACTTCACCAAAGCATATTATAGAGGTGATCGATGATTTGGTTCAAAATAACCTATCGGGTATCCTTCAAAAGAATTCAATGCTACTGTCTATTAGCATCTGTCTATTCAACCTCATCCAAACGTCCGAAACTTGCAATCAGAAATATTACAAAAACCGGAATCAAATTCCACTCATCGCTGTTTTTAAAACTGGGAGGATCGCCAGAATTTCAAAACGAGGTGATCTATCCGGGTAGAAGATTTTTAAATGCATTTAAATACAGTCCTAACATCGATGCTGGCTACAACCATATGTTTGTTTATTCAGATATTGCCGAACACACTATAGTGGGTGATACATTTGCTCCTATACTTCGTGTTTTACCGTTCAAACCAACCGAATCAGTTGAAAATAATTATGAAACCCAACATATCAACCATGATATTACATTACCGCATTATATCCCCGTTTCGAAATCTGATTTTGATACTATTCACATTCAAATAACAGGGGATTCTGGCATATCGTTTCATTTCATTACTGGTAAGACAATCGTCAAGTTACATTTCAGACAGAAAAAATAAGAAATATTTGATATTTTGAAATAATTAAACTGATACATTGACAAAAAATGCTGCCAGTTTATCGTGGCATAAAACATCAGTATGGGTATGGATTAGGTTCCCTATTTAGATCAGCGCTTAAAACAGTGACACCATTGCTTAAACCCTTGGTCAAATCTGGTTTTAATGCTATAAAAAAAGAAGGAATCAAACAAGGAATACGTGCAACAGAAGATATCCTTTTACGTGGTAAAAACCCTAAAAAAGTTGCAGTCTCGCGGGGAAAACAATATGTTAATAATTTAGCCCAACAGTTAATACCTGGGATAAATAAACGAAAATCACAAAAGACAAGTCATTTATCTTCTCGATCTCACAGGGGTAAGATTATTAATAAAAGACAAAGAAATCATTACACTAGACCGAGACCTCTTGATATATTTGATTGAGAGAAAAAATCTTTTTTGAAAATGATGCAAAGCGGATCTTGCGAATGCAGTAAATCAGAACTCGATGTTCTTTCTGTACCACCCACATTGACAACGATGCAAGAAAGTCAATGGGTTGAACATTTTCCAATATCATCTTTGACAAACAATTCACCGATAGAATTCATCATACCACCTCAAACCGAACATTGGACAGATTTATCACAATCGTATTTGTATATCAAATTCAAAATCGTTAAAGCAGATGGCAGCAATTTAGATGCCGGCTCAAATGTAGCCCCTGTAAACAATTTCATGCACAGTATGTTTAGCAGTGTCGATTTGTATCTAAATAATAAACTAATCAACAGTAATTCAGACACCTATCCGTACAGAGCATATATCGAAAATCTTCTGTCATATAATGCCGACTGCAAGACTACGTTTTTGAAAGGTGGTGTACTTTGGATCGAAGACACCAGTGGGGAATTCGGAGCACTCAATCATGATGGGGATAATGAAGGATTAAAAGGAAGAATCGGTGTAATCACACTAAGCAAAACTGCAGAGCTTTTCGGGCGATTGCATCTTGATCTATTTCAGCAAGAAAAATATTTGCCTAACGGTATTGAAATCAGACTTAGATTAAACAGAGTCTCATCAAACTTTTGTCTTACGGGAGGTACTGGTGCACCAGCTACAAAAATTGTACTGGAAACAGTCAGTCTGCATATGCGAAATGTTGAATTGTTGCCTGTTATTGCGAATGATCTAAATCAAATTATTTCTCAGCAAAACATGAAAATTCCTATCCGCAGAGTAGAAGTAAAGACTTTTACCATTGGCATGGGACTTCAGTCTAAAGTTGAAGATCATTTGTTTCAAGGACAGCTTCCGAAACGTATTTTCATTGCAATGGTAACAAATGCTAGTTATAATGGAGGTTATGATACCAATCCATTTTTCTTCCAACATTTCAATCTGTCAAAAATAGATGTATCATGTAATGGTCACAGTATTCATAACAGACCCTTTGAGCCTGACTTTGAAAATGGTTTGTATTTGAAATCATATTTGTCAATGTATCAGGCTGTCTCAGCCTTCGGACTCAATAAATCATTTGATATTGCCAAAGAAGATTATGCTGGTGGATACTGTTTGTGGGGTTACGATTTGACAGCCGATCAAGGCAGTGAAGAAGGTCAACTTCACCCTATAAAAACTGGAAGTCTTCGAATTGAGCTTCAATTCGCCCAAGCCTTGGCAGCAGTGATCAACGTTATTGTTTTTGCTGAATTTGACAATCAGGTCGAGATCAACAGTTTGAGAGAAATCATCACAGATTACTAACTTTGGAAAAAATTACATCAGAAAAACAGTCCTTTTCAGGACTAAAGAGCATATATAGAAAAACGATGTTGGGACTCAGATTTGCTATATCACTGAGAGAAGAAGCAGAAAAAGTGAAATATTCTACTCCAAAGTGCATCTCTACTCGGATAAATGACATTCACAATAGCTTCGAAAAACATATGATTGAAGAATTACAAAATCTTATTGTCAGTGAAGTTCGCAACCAGTGTTACGGATGTCAAGTGGATCACCCCAGTCAAATACAACACGATCTGTGTTTATTCAAGAACAGACAAGAACATACGGATATGTTCATAGAAAAAGCTATGATGGAATTAAATCCATACAAAATCATGGAAAAATGGTACCCTGAATTAATGGAAATGAAACTCGATGACAGTGACTATGTGGAAACCTACAGAATATGGCAAAATATAAAACAAAACATTTTATCTGAAATCACAGAGTCATACTTACAATACTGGTGTGACAAAGTAAAACAATCCTGGGAAGAAAGTGACTAAGAAAAACGTGATGTATACTTCTGAAATTCAATACATATTGGATCACGGAACCTGGATAAAAAATCTACAGGCGAAAGTCTGTGCAAAAGACCAGTTACCTCGACAGAAACCAAATCATGTGAAAGCTTACATTGTGAATACAGAGAGATCAATTAGACCAGGAGAACACTGGGTGGCAGTGATATTTGATAATAATGACAATGTGCTATACTTTGATTCGTATGGGCTACCACCACTTGAGCCAGAAATCATTAACTTTTTAGACAATCATTCTTCAACGTGGAGATACAATCGACAAACTCTTCAGAGTCTACAGGGTAAAGTTTGTGGACTTTACTGTATCTTTGTACTGGATGCTGCTGCTAGAGGATACAATATACAGAAATATCTTCAACAGAAATTCCTCTCAACGAAATACCACCGAAACGATCGAGATGTATCATTGTGGTTTAATCAACACTACGGAATTCTATACAAGAAATTTCAGAGACTCAACCCCTACAAACAGTGAAAAATGATCTTCTTTTTGTTAACAGTTCATTGTAAATATTTCATTTTTGTCTTTTTTACAGGTCATTGTAAAATATGTTTATTGTAAATATGTTCATTGTTCAGTTCTGTTCAATAAATAAAAGTTCAAAAAACAATAGACTTCTTCATTCTGTCTTCCCCAAAGACTTGTTCTGTCTACATTTTTTCCCATACAACGGGTCATAACTTTTTTGCTATATTAGCATGAAACGTAGCATGGAAAAAAATGTATGTGATTTCTGCCAGGTCCGAGCTCTTTAAAAAAATTTTCAATCCTCAGTAAACGTATAAAGCTCGGCGTTATTTCCATACATTCATCATTTTTTGACTCTCAGCTAACGAACACTTCGAAAGCGGTATCAATATTCGGAAGCAGTATCAATATTCGGAAGCAGTATCAATATGGAGGAGATAAATTATCAACTACGTGAGGCTCTCCAAGACTATTTGAATGCAGGTCAACAGTTATTACAACTAAACACTCATTTCGTAGGAGAGGAGGAACAAAACCAACTACAACGTATAACACAGCCATACAAAGATCTCGGCGAAAGATTAGTTCAACTATTTTTAAAGGCAACACCGGATGTCATTTTGGTTGATATCGAATTTTGGAGGAAGATTACTTTCGATAATGGAGCAATGGTAATCAGAAAAAGAGTTGAAGCATGCCCCATTTGTCAAGCGAATTTCGGATGCTGTCATTAGAAGTGGAAAAAACAACGTGAGACGAAAAAAACACAGCCTCCAAAACAAAACAGCCCTTTTAAGGGCTAACCCAACAGTTCTTTTCAGAGCTAACCCAACAGTCCTTTTCAGGGCTAACCATTTACCACGAAAGTTCTATCTTCAAGATGCCAGACGAAAGTTCTATCTTCAAGCTGTCAGACGAAAGTTCTATCTTCAAGTTGTCATTTCTTCAAATTGTCACAGCTCTTTTCAGAGCTAACCCAACAGTCCTTTTCAGGACTAACCATCTACCACGAAAGTTCTATCTTCAAGATGTCAGACGAAAGTTCTACCTTCAAGCTATCAGACGAAAGTTCTATCTTCAAGTTGTCATTTCTTCAAATTGTCACAGCTCTTTTCAGAGCTAACCCAACAGTCCTTTTCAGGACTAACCATCTACCACGAAAGTTCTATCTTCAAGATGTCAGACGAAAGTTCTACCTTCAAGCTATCAGACGAAAGTTCTATCTTCAAGTTGTCATTTCTTCAAATTGTCACAGCTCTTTTCAGAGCTAACCCAACAGTTCTTTTCAGGACTAACCATTACCACGAAAGTTCTATCTTTCTTCAAAATTGTCATTTCTTCAAATTGTCAAACTTCTTTCTTTTAGAAGAGTTGCACTCCAAAAGAGTTATACTCCAGAGAGTTATACTGCAAAGAGCAAAAAAAACTCAGAAAAAGACTAAGTCCAACTCAGTGCTCAGTCTTTTAGAGAAAAAATCATTCATAATTGCAGAAAAAGACTAAGTCCAACTCAATGTCCAGGCATTTAGAAAGAGAGAAAATCATTCATAATTGCAGAAAAAGACTAAGTCCAACTCAATGTCCAGGCATTTAGAAAGAGAAAAAATCATCCATAGGGTGAAAAAACTAAGTCCAACTCAATGTCCAGGCAATTAGAAAGAGAAAAAATCATCCATAGGGTGAAAAAAACTAAGTCCAACTCAATGGTCAACCTTTTAGAAAGAGAGAAAATCATTCATAGGGAAAAAAGCTAAGACCAACTCAGTGATATAAGATAAATTTCCTTTTAGAAAAGAGAAATCAATCATAGAGATGCAGAAAAAAGTCTAAGTCCAACCCAGTGCTCAGTCTTTTAGAAAGAGAAATCATTCATAGAGATGCAGAAAAAAGTCTAAGTCCAACTCAATGGTCAGGCAATTAGAAAGAGAAAAAATCATACATAGGTGAAGAAAAAACTAAGTACAACTCAGTGCTCAGACATTTAGAAATCATTTATAGTGCACAAAAATCTAAGTCCAACTCAATGGTCAGGTTTTTAGAAAGAGAGAAAATCATTCATAGGGTGAAAAAAGCTAAGTCCAAACCAGTGCTCAGTCTTTTAGAGAGAAAAAATCATACATAGGTGAAGAAAAAACTAAGTCCAACTCAATGATCAGACCTGGCAGATCACTATAGAGTACTCGAAGATGTATCATTTTTGGCCGACATCTGCTGCTTTAACTGCAGAAAAAATCCCGCTCAGGGACGGGAGCCTAGGGACAAAATAAAAAAAATAAAAAAAAAAATCTTTCGGGAGGGCAAACTAGGGACACATTTTTGTCAGGGACGGTGATGTAGGGCACTCAGGGACGGGAGAATACGGACACACCCAGGCCCAGGTGTGTCCGTATTCTGCCGTCCTTTACTACTAAGAGCAGGCTAAACAGTAGAATATGATAATAAATTGTCTTCTTTCCAAGGCAGGAGACATACTTTTCTTTCGTTTAGCTACTTTATTGCAAAGTGTCAAAAATGGCTACAAGTGAACATTGCCATGTCTCGAACTCGGGACCCTTTACACGCAGAGCGGACGTCACATCCACTGAACCAACTATGCGATTTATATTGAAAGTTTATAATTATACTTTATAAACTTAGGTAGATCTATAAATTGTTCATGTATCTTCATTTTCGGGACTTTTACCCATCGGCTTCATAGGAACTCGTATCGGGATACAAAAATCGCCTTTAGTCTTCGTCTAAAAACAGCTTGAAATAGTACATTTTACATTTCCAAGATAAATTCAAACAGCGAGCGTTTTTCTCATTCATTAAAGTGAGGGGTTTACTTATAGACTAATGTAAAAATAGAAACAGAGGGTTTTTTTGGCTTATTATGGTCCTTTTCTCTAACTGTCCTTCGCTAGATTACTTACCTGTGTAGAATGTCTGCAATTTCTCCCTAGACCGCATCTTTTGTGTGCTTTAACTTCATGGCACCACAGCCGGATATTGATCCAAACAGTCTGGACTCGCGCTCGCTGACTGCTTGAATCAGTGTCGTCTCTTCGACTGTGGCCCATCTAGCCTTTTTTACAGGAGTCCACTCCATATTTGCGAGAAACAGACGATATGCGCTGGTAACGTTTTGTGTATGCGCTTTCTCAGTACTCGGGAACCGGCGCCGGTGCGCGGCCGCTCACGCCGTGTACAAACCGTTCTAAATTGAGACCGTTCTAAACTGCGTTGGTGAATACGTAGTTAAGAACTGTCTTGGGGAAAGTCTAGACTTGAGAAAAAATTCTTGTTCTTAGTCTAAAATTTAGAAAAGTTTGGTGAATACGGGCCCTGGTGTTTGCGGGTATGATACCCGGCACAGTTTCTTTCCAGTGACTTTTCGCCTCTCACCTATAATGCATATGTGAAAAGTAGCCAGAGGCTTGCAAAGAAAGCTGTGTCAGAGCTTGTGTGTAAAAACCAGGAAACACAAGAGTAGGTGCACTGACCACCGTGATAAAACCTAAACTAACACGGCGTTAAACTCCAATACAAACAAACAAAATCTTCACCGATCAATATTGTATGATGTTAGTACAGTTGTGACAAATTACTTTTTTGATAGTCGTTGTGACATGGCTCACTTCTATGTCACCGCTGATCATTATTTCGACGATTTCTGTATGGGAAAACAGCTAGTGGCATGGAAGTAATGTTGCGTGAAGCACTGCCTGGTACAAGAAACTCCAGGACAGCATGGACCTCCCGCCGCAATATAACTGAAAAAGTGTCTAACACGGCGTTAAACACCAACTAATCAGATTGATGTTCCCATGGCTATAGGACATTAAAGACTACCTGCTTATACAGCGCTCATTTGATCAAAGTATGTGACAGCCTCTGATACTCGCTTGTTCATCATCCAATCAGAAAACAAAACACGGGACAAATATCTAAAGAGCAACTGATAGTTGCAGCAAGTTTGGGTTCACATAATACACTTTCGTGATACAAAAATGTGTAAAAAAAAAAATGTACGAGAGGAGATGCTGTTCTCTAGCAGTTATTCATTCTTAAACGCGGTTTCGTATTCTGCGGGGTGGACCTTCTGTTCTGCTGATTTTCTTGCATGAGAGCATCGAACGATACCTGATGTCAAAGCTGACTCTTCACAATTCACCATCGGCACAGGTAGATGGCAGACATGACCACTCTTCTGGATGTAAGGTGTTGTCAGTTGACAGACTCCAAGCCTGATGGTTTAATCACAACAGTTGCAAAACAGTTCCTTTTTACTTACCAGAGAATAGTACAAGGTAAAACTTTTACATCTACAGGCCGCTTACGTAACGTTAATCTAAGCGATTAAATAAGGGCGCGGGGAATGGCTGAAATAAATCCAAAAATATGTGAATTAGCAAAGGGCACCTTTAGAAACGTTTGCAATGTTGACATTTCCGTGCAATAGAAACACATCACAAAAGCAATCTGATTGTCTATGTAGTTAGGACACAGGTAAGGGGATTGGTGGAAGTCGACAAGTTCCGCAAGAGCAACTCAAATTAGCTTGTAACAGAAATTATGTAACCGTATCATGCTATGTATCTTTTTTGCGATGTTTTCGAACGTTGAAGGATTTTTTTTAAACAGAATGAAGCGAAGGGAAGTTTTCATTATTACTGTATCTTTTAGGCAGTCGGCTTACGTTGCCGTATGATAAGAAAGTCACACACAAAAAACAAGGGAAAATCAAGTTCAGTTTTTGTTTAAGCAATTGGGTAATGAATAAATACGGTATATGTCATGGTACATATCCATTCAATGCCACGTGTTATTTCTAATCCACGAAAATAATACCCAAGTCGATTGGAAATCGCCTCATCCATTCCAAAGTAGTCATTTATCAAGATTATTTCAGGAACCCGAAGGATTGCATAGACAGCATCAGCTGGTGTGAATTATCCCGGAATCTATTTTAGCGTTTAATCCACTTATGGCAGTCAATGAGTTCCAAAATTTAGAAGCATGTACATTTTTTTTTTTTTTTTTTTCTTTTCAACGTAGGACATCTATTCGCCCTGGTGTTCAAATGTGTTGTTTCTGTATGATTCGATACATGAGCCAGTAACTTGTGCTTGATACGCTTTGTGACTGCAGCGTTTTTATTTAAGAGAGAACGTAATGTTTCTAGATTTGCCT
Source organism: Hippopus hippopus (assembly GCA_946811185.2). Taxonomy (NCBI): domain Eukaryota; kingdom Metazoa; phylum Mollusca; class Bivalvia; order Cardiida; family Cardiidae; genus Hippopus; species Hippopus hippopus. The sequence continues at coordinate 50,079,283 of OX328104.1, read as the reverse complement.
TTCGAATCTCCATTCATGTGGTACTTTTTTAATAAATACTTCCGTCTCCGCTGTAGTTTTTCGAGATTTTCGTTTTTTGCACTCTGATCTCAGCACTTCACATTAAGTTTTTATTTTTTTTTTATCGAAAGTTACTTTTTTCTTATACAGGGTTTTTTACTGTCTTGAATGCTTTCGTCTCATCACGCGAAATGCTTCCTCAAACACGCACTTGTATTATACTTCTTTTCATTAACTGAAAGTGATCCTACCTGTATTTTCGATGCGCCTTAGTACACGCCATTTATTCTTAAAAGACGCAGTTAATCCACTGCTACTGTTGGCAAATACATCACGTGAAAGAAGATAGAGAATCAGCGAATTATCATTTAATTTTTTAACCTACAGAAACTCTTATGTATTGTTAAAATAAATCCTAGAATAAGATAGGAACATACACATCTGATTGGTGTACGGTACTTCTACCGATTCAGCGTCTGTTCAAACTAGAGCTGTCACTGAATGTGACTTAATACCCCCGCCAGCGCTTTGACAGAAACAGGCAATTTAACAAAAAAATTTCTAAGTTCAAGGGGAGATTACCCTTGAATCATAGGGAGTAGATGATTGAGAACTGCGTCTTGCACAACTTCAGTATACGATCAATGTATCAACAAACTTTCAATACAATAGCAGCAAAACTGTAGGACGAGTTCGCGACACAAAATTACTAGTATTTTGTACACAGACGGACACACGGACGGACAGACAGACAGGCTGATTCCAGTATATCCCCGAAAACATTCGTTTTGCGGGGGTATAACAAGATTTTGATAATTTCCAGATGGTCCTACAGACTCGCATGATTGACGGTTCTTCACAAATGAGAGTAACAACTGAAAAGACAATAAATGTGACTGATCATCGAAATTGATATGGTATGTTTCCTGTTACCAGGGAGGCGTAGCTAGCCCAAAATAAAGTTTACGCGAAAGTAATACCGAAAGTATTATCCGAGGTGCGAAGTAACGAGAGGGGTCGGGGATTTCCCAAACAGGTTTTTTTTTTTTTTTTTTTTTCCTGGGGGGTGGGGCGGGGTGGGAGAGGGGGCTCCCTCAGAAAAATTTTGGATTGTAGAAGCCACTTGTGTTTGATGGCCTCTGGTGACTTCTTTTGGCAAAATTGTCTTTTATTTTTGCAGTGTGCGCAACAGCGTTTTTGCTACAGGCAGCGTCCCCCCTCTCTTTATTACGCACAACTTAATGTCAAACGACCAAAGTTTTATACAAGAATCAAAGCGCTGAAAGCACTGGTGGCTAGGAGCAAGTGGAAAGTGTATATGCATACAGTAATTTGTATTCAACTATGAACTGTCCATTTTAAAAGTTAGAAAAATATTTTTGTGTACTGCTGCACTTTTTTAATTTTTCATGCATGTCTAAATCCTGAGAAGTAGAGAGTGGATGCATCCACATGCTGCACCCTCATGCTGCATCAAACAAGAATTACACATACCATTCTTTCCAAGCGCCAAGTGCATTTTATGTACTCCAAGTCCATAGCAGTGCTAGTAGTAGTTGAAAAACAGGTTGCAATGATTTCATCACTTCAAAATGAGGAATTAAAAACCAAAACAAAAGTTAGATTTTAAATACATTTTATGTGAAGCAGTAAACACAATTGTGTGATTGAAAAACAAAAACTGTTTCACACCATATTAGTTTTATGTATTGAATATTTCAAGTCTGGTGTGTGAAAAGGTTTTTTTTTTTTCCTTCTTCTTCCGATTATTTTCTTCGTCTTTTTTTATCTTTTGCAAAAGAGAAAAAGACTAGATCACTGCGTGTGGATGTCAATGCTGGGCTGCAGCTACTTTTAGTGAAAATTTCAAGTTGAAAAACCAGGCAAAAATATTTAGGTGGTTACCTGCCCGCTGTATGGATTCCCTTTATGATAGTTAACAACTAGCCCAAGTTTGAAGTAAATACGATAGTCAGCAACTACTCCAAGTTTGAAGTAAATGTCTACAGTAATGACAGATATATTATAAAATGTCAAAGTTTTTGCAAGACAACACAGACGACGCAAGGGCTATGAGAATGTCTGAATGTTTTCCTCGAAAACAGCCAGGCTGAAAATCTAAGTTATTCCATAGAATGAAAACTTGCATTTTGACCGTCATGGATTTCCTTTTCAAACAATATGTAATATCATTGAAATTGGCAATGCGATAGTGAACAGAAAATTCCGCAGAAGAAGCAGCTTTTTCTTTTACAAGAAGTATATTCACTCTTTTGAATTTTTGTTTGAACAATTGAACACTGTTGCATTATTAATTCTAGTGATTGAATACAAAGGTTGTAATTGCCACTCTTTTCTTTGACAATTTTTTACTATAACTTGTACCTGAGGAAAGTTTATAGAGAGCCTTTGAGATTTATTTCTAACTTACTGGTTCTTCACATGTTTTTTAACGCACAATTTGTATGGACAAAAGCAAGACTTTTCATAAAAAAATCATCAAAAGCCTATTAAACTATTTTTTTTTTTTTTTAAACAAACAAGAATTTGATTTGATTTGATTGATTGTATGGTGTTTAACGCCTTTTTCAACATTATTTCAGTTATATCGCGGCGGCCAGCGCACCTATCCATGCTTTCCTGGAGTCTGTTTTACCAATGCTCCGCCCAATTTTCTTTCCAAGTCACTGGCTGCTTTTCCACGTAACCATCGTCGAAACAATAGTCAGTGGTGGGGGAGGAATGAATCCTGTCGCAATGACGATCATCAATCCTCGGAAAGAAATTGGCCGAGCCAGGGATCGAACCCACGAACCCTTGTTCTCAAGTCCTGCACGCTACCGACTGAGCTACCGGGTCTCGGCAGAACTTGATTTATCATTTCGGTTTTATGTATCAAAATGCAAGTTCATACACAAATAAAACAAGTTGTATCAGTATAATTATATCACCTCAAACAGCCCAAAATGAATATCAACCACTTCTTTTCACTATTCACCAACCAACAAAATTTTAGACTTGTTCAAAAATGAAACAATTTACAGAATTAAATCGGATTCAAATGATGTTATTTGCCTTTGGAAGGGTAGAAAACGCTATCAGAGAAGGAGAAATGATGATTACCTTCATTTCCCTTTTTCCTACAATGTTTTCGAAAGCTTTTTTTCTAACAGTGTTGAAAATTTTGGGTTATATTATAAAGGGTTAGATAAATACAAAAGATCCTATAGCAATTCTGCTATTCCATTTTTTTTTTTTTTAATGTAGGACAGTGTAAATCCAAAATCAGACTTTAAAGATGGATAAACCATTAGATGGCAAAATGGAACACGCTAACCATTCCCAAAGGGGTCAGCCATCTTGAGTTCTGCCCATAATAAAGTAGGTCAACGGCATACAACAGTTAGACCAATATCTAGAATGGTAATCGTCGACCAGGAAAAAGAAACTGCAGAGTACAGACACGCTTGAATACATTATCATGATGTTGTCAAATATACAAATTTCACCTACAATGATAATAATAAATTTTGCGAGATTTATACCACCAGAGAGCAGAATTTCTCGTTCGTTAGCATATACTTATCAGTCTTTCCATGCACCGGGAATACAGCAACACAACAACCGCCCTACTTGTAAGTGTTACAAGGTGAACGGCTTACAAGGTGAACGGTTCTGTCTATTGACACACCGTACATGAATAAACGCCATACAGCGCTAATCAACCTTGAATGCAAATTTCGCCATCCCCCATCTACATCAAATGGTGGGCACACAGCGTCGACCCAAGGTAAACAAGGATGTTGGTTGCGGCATGCTCTGCATGAGTATTTCGGGAAATGAACTGGAGAATGTTTCACTATTTAAACTGTCTCGCTTAAAAATCGTCATGCAAACAAACATCGTTGAAAACTTTTGCTTTGAAAATATTTTCTTTAGCATTTTCGCGGTATATGTAGACACCGACCCCCTCTTTCCATTTCTATTTTACATCACGGATGTAAAACTCGTAAGGTGTAAGGCGGTTTTGAAGAGTGTGTCGTTTCAAGCCAGTCAGAAACGGCAGTTGCAGTTCCAGCAAATCAGAGACAGCGAGTAGCACGCATTTATACATTATGTTCAGAGTGGTTGCAGCTTTTGTGCAAAGTTTGAAAGGTGGTTACTAAGGCTAGGCGCCGTTTGCCCCTAGCCAAAAATCCTCCGTTTATGTAACTCGCAATGCCCTTTTCAACGATGTTTAATCTTGCCACTTCAGTCGACGAACCTTTTAGTGCATTTCTGGTATTTCATGTCAGGGAAGGGGGTCCTGCCTGGCTCAGTAGTAAAGTGTAGGACTCGTAATTAGAGGCCCCGAGTTCGGGCAAAATCATTGAAGTCGGCGAATACATTCTGCCTCGATCAAAATTCATTTGGCTTCATTGTGAAGTGAAAATCATTCCTTTTTTAATGATAATCTTATAAGTTTGCAGACGTTAAAGGCAACGTATGCTTATGTCGAAATTGTGCGGCACAATCACAAAACGCGCAAGCCAATCCTATGTAACTCTGTCCGAACATTTTCCTAGATATTGTTATACAAGTTCTGGATTTGCAACATGTGCGAAAAGGTACTATTTCATATCGCAGGATTAATGATGGTTCCATGTAATTGCAACCGATACCGTCACGTCTCTGGCGGTGAGCATAGTATCGGGAATCTGTAATTACACGTTATGCGTTTTAGTACCCAATACGCGAATGACATGTTCATACAGAATAATAGATATCAAGTTATAAACATTCCAAGTTTTTGTTAATGGGTTTATGTGCCTCGGTTTCTCACAAAATATTCGATATATATAGCAGAGCCAAATTCAGACTACAACTGTGCAGTCTAATCTGAGCCTACACTGTCTGCTAAGACAGATATAAATTTCTTTAGCGACAAAAAGGCTTCCAAAAACAAAAAGAGTTTTCCTCTCTCTTAAGGAAGGCAGTAATTCGTATCTCGAAGATATAAATACGACTATTGATTGCACAGTACCTGACAAGTTAACTATTGCCTCGACAGTTTTTCCCTTCCTTTTTCGCATTCACCCTTCTACTCCTGAACAATTGATAATGATGGTATTAAACGGTAACGTCGAATTTATGTTGAAATTTTTCAATTTAGGGCAGTTTCTTTCCTTTGTTATTGTCTAAGTACACATGTCAAGAGATACCAATCGACTTCCCCTTAAGTAGTTTCCTACTTGTTCTAAATGTTTACTGAATCTCGAAGGCAATACGCAAGCTTTTATAGATTCTCCAGTAACAGCCGATTTGTAATGTGTGCTTAGCCCTGTGTTTCAACATGTTGTAATGGTGTTTTGACCAAAAAAAAATTGCATCTTTCTGTGTTGGAATATCTAGACTGCTTTTAGTGGGGCAGATCAAGTCCAAATTTCATGAAAATCTTCACTTTGTGATACAAGCACCAAATTTGGCACAGTCAAAGTCTATTATCTGAATGTTATGAAAAGTACGTTGTCCATCCGAATATCCAAGATGGCCACCCGTTTTCAAGATGGCCGCCAGTCATAGATATGACCGCCTTATTGTATATTATAAAAGTAATTTTAGGTCTATTTTTCTGTAGGACCTGGTTGTTTTCATGATTTAAACATAATAAGAATGGCTTAAGACACTCATATCTATTATTGCAACAGATGTTTTACAGAAACAGACACAATTTTATCTGAATCAAAGTACTGACAGAACTGTACTTGGTCATGTTTGTAAACCTAAAATGGCTGGTACTCAAAAACGTATCCGCTGTATATAACATCATCTTTTATGATAGAGAATAAATGCTATGCTAACAATGTGCCTTTTCATTATACTTAATGGTTTCTATAAGCTGCTTTAGCCTTGCAAATCAGTGTACTAACAGTGCCAAAGGTAGACTTTTTTGTTTGAAATCATTTGCAGGAATTCATATGAAATGTTTTCGCTGTTAACGCATAAGAATTCATTCTAGTCAAGATTGTATTAAAAACTTCTGTGGTCAAAACAGTGAGTAAATTACTGCATAGACTGGTAATGTGATAACCCACTGAATAAAGTTGTTTAGATATATTTCTTTAATGTGGCCCTTCATAGAGTCCGAGGCCAATTTGAAGTTTTTTATTGAAGTTATAACAGTGATGCTTATAGCAGACCATTTCAGTTTTATAAGGTCAATTAATTATGACTTACTCCTATAAATCGCAACTCTCTCTCTCTCTCTCTCTCTCTCTATATATATATATATATGTGTGTGTGTGTGTGTGTGTGTGTGTGTGTGTGTGTGTGTGTGTGTGTGTGTTTTCAAGTCTATGACATGAGGAGTTACCCCGTAAATATCTTAAAAATTGAATTAAATGAAGTTTACGTTGTGTTCATAATGTAGCGATTTCACTCCAAATGAAAAGTATCAAGATGTACACAAAAGGGGTTGCCATAAATACATTCTTGAATTAGCCTGGGTTTATTATTCTCATAGTGATTCCAAGGTAGTGTTTTGCAAACAGGATTTACTTTTGTCGAACTACTGAGACTTCCTTTCAAAGCATATAGTTTGCTAAAAAGATGGAACTATACACCATGAGATCACTATCATTTCTTCCTACAGTTGGGCAATTATTGGTGCATCACTCATATAGAACAGTACAATATATTGATAAACTGCAACATATTATTTGTAATATGGGAAACAATATCTAGGAAATAACAATAAGCCCATGATGTTGATACCAAATGCAAAACAAATGCTCATCTGTTCATGCACAATAACAGTTATGCTATTATTAAATCAGGAGCTTCACACAGTCAAAGTATATTGCAAAATGCATTTTCAATTTGAATTATGACAGTTACCTTCATATGCGTGTGTGACTGAGGGAGAGAGGAAGAGAGGAAAACAAAACCAGTGCACAGGCCTTTTACCCATAGTAGAAACAAAAAGAGTCATAGCATATCTATCAATCACGTAAATAATAACTGGCCAGCTCAAACATCAACAATAAATTTGTCTCTGTTGAATGTGAACAGCATCAAACAAAAAAACTCCGTAAAGCAAGTTTTGTATTTACGCCGATGGATAATCACTAAAATGCAACGTAAATGAGTAAGTGATTTGTGTGTTTGCTTGTTTGTTTATTTGTTTTGGAGTTTAGTGTCATTTTAAAAGTTTAGGTCATATCACCGTGGTCATTGCACCTATACCCATGTGTTTCCTGGCTTTCTCACAACAGTACTGACACAACTTTCCTTCCAAGCCACTACTTTTCTCACATACACCAAAGGTGAGAGGCAAAAATTCGACAAATTAAGCTTGCCTCAACCGGACATCGAACCAACAACACCAGGTCATGTGTCAGATACGCTAACCACTGAGCTACCTGGCCAGGCAATGGCTAAGAGAATACATAGCCCTGAAACTGTACAATCATAAAACAAGAAGCTATAATATATATGTTGTTAGTACAAGATAATCTGAGCAATAAAAGGATTGTCATTTGAAAGATAATAATTTTATAACAAAAACATAATAATGACCAAAAAATGAACAGTACATTATAACACTCAGAATACCCTTCATTTTCAGGCTAACATAAAAGGGAAAAATAGTTTAAAAATGGATAAAAAATGGGGGGAAAAACACTGCTCTTCATTGCATATTTTTAGACTTGAGCAGTTTATACGAAATGTACCAAACCAAAAACATCCAATCTCCAACATTTATACTCAGCCCCTCAGCCTTGGTCTATAATCGGGAGATGATGCTTCTTAGTATCATGACGCCAAACAGTTAACCTGACAAACTTCTAAATAAGCAGCAATGGAAAACAACAACCTCAGTTTTCATAACAGAACCAAGTAGTTACAAATATGGCTGGCATGCATGAGAATGATGATGATGATGATGATGATTTAACCAAGCAAATATGAGCTCTCATTCCCTATGATACTGTGGCCCTCTGAAATTAATTATTGACCAAAAAATGTGCTATGGCAGGTATAGCAGCCACTTTATACTATCAAATGCAAAGGGGGAATTCAACCCATCTTGGTAACATACATGGCTAGCAAATCACCTGATTACCAAACTGATGTGTCTAAAAAGTGGAGCTTATCACAAGATTAACTAGGTATAATAGAATATTTTGATTAAGAGTTTTTATTGTCATGTATATGCATTGCGCATTTAGTTAAAAAGGTAGATATGGCTATAGGTCATACCATTTGTACTTTGTCATGGCAAGGTGAATATTTAGTACATTGCTTTCATTGACTGATAGAACTAAAATGATAAATTAACAAGAGAAGGCACTGTAGCTAAGATATGCAATGTCTTGTTAGTAAATGAAATCAAGAAAAATGTATTTTTAAACAATATTGTCCCCTCTTTTTTAGATGCGAGAGTTTTATGATAAATAATGTATCAGTAACTTCAGTGCTTTGATTTACACTAAAAGTTTTATTTTACTGTAAGAAATATAATAAGATGATGAAAGTATGCTTACCAATAAATCCTAGCTCGTTTTCGACCCAAAATAAGAGATGAACCAGATAATAGTTGAATTTTCAACAATCGACAGTATGTTTGAAGAACTTTTGTTATTAGTGCTTCCGTTTTATTCATGGATATGGCAAAATGGTGAATTATAAATCTGAAAACGCCATGTGAGTTGGTTCTAGGATGCATATAAAGCATCTTTCATCAAGACAATATGTTTTATTTGAAAATATCCCCATATACGAGTAATTTGATATTTTTGAAGCTTAAACCGTAAAATTCAGTACTTTGTTTTGCACTTAACAGTCTTGTCCTTTGTAACAAGTGTAAAGAAATATTTTGATATAAGCTTAATACATTATCTTAGATCATTTAGAATTTACAAAAGGACTAAAACTACCAAAAAACTGTTAATTGCTGATCAACAGGTCAAGGAAAAACAACCTGCTGGCTCACGGTCTATTATAATGGCTGCCATCTTGAACACCAACTAGGAATGCTGTAGACATTATGAGGTTCTACTTTCACAAAACATTCATAATTATGTTTAAATCATGAAAACAATCAGATCCTACAGAAAAATAATCCAAAAATTACTTTTTTGATATACAATAAGACGGTCATAGCCAAGACTAGCGGCCATCTTGGATTTTCAGGTGGATAACGTACTTTTCATAAAATTTAGATAATAGACTGACTGTGGCAAATTTGGTGCTTGTATCACAAAGTGAACGATTTTATGGTAATCTGCCCCACTATTGGCAAGTAGTTTAGACAAAATGTCACTTAGGGTAGATCCTAGGTGGGACCTCGGTGCACTGACATTACCAAAGGTCATGCTAAACTCTATAAGAAACTAGTTCTTTCATAAAAAATAGTATTTTAGAAACGAAAGTTAAAATAGCATGGTAGCTAATGCCATCAGTAGGCAGGTTCTATGATCCGAATTCGATATCTACACAAAACGCTCCTAAGTTCCTGCTAATTTAGTACTAACGCATTATATTTAGACAAATGCATGGACAAATCTCACACTACAGTTCGATTTTCATGAAAGCAAACGTATAATGTATTCCCGGAACAATACATAACTCTGGAAAAAAGAAAATGCTGGTAGCTTTTTCCGGTAGCGTACAGGGCTTGAAACAGAGGGTGCGATTCCGAGCTTGTCCATTATTTCCGTCGATTCATGGTAAAGAATTGCCCCCCCCCCCCCACCGGTTTAATACTGTTGGCTGATGTTTATGCGTGAACGCAACCTGTAATTTTGAAAGAATCGTGTGCAACGTGCTGCCGAAGGAAAAGCTAGACAAGCGTGGATAGGAGCACTGCCCGTCGCAATATAACTTAAGTAATGTTACCGCTCTGTCCCACGTAACCCAAATTTTCAGCGAAATAATACCGAAAATTCGGAAAGCAATTCGCAGTATTCGTAGCATTTTTGATTCGGTGAACTCTTGCTTGTACGATTTTGCACCGAAAAAATAACGAACTTGTAATGAATACCTCGAATAGCCGACTTCATTTCTCCGAATTATGCCTAGTTTCGGTCCGAAACCTCGACGAATATCTACCGTTTGAGTAACGACTATAACGAACGTTCACCTTCCGCTTAAACCGCATGCTTAACGAACCCGTAATGAATCGTGTGCGACTTTAAACCGAATATTCCCGAAGAATCTCGGCGAATCAGATTTCATCATGTTTTTGCTCCAGAATTATGTGGTAAATATTCCTTTTTGCTGACAGTGTTCATTGGCTCAGTAGCTTTCAGCAGCTATTACCTTTGAAAACATTTCATTTTAGGGCTGCTATGAGCTGCTGCCTCTGTTCATTGGAGAGATGTGAAAAATGCATTGGCTAATTTCAATTTCACCCATTTTGTAGATATTGTAAACAGCCCAGCATATGCAAGGAGTATGAAGCTATCACTCAAAATACAGGATTTATAACAAGAGCTTCGCAGAGCGGCGCATATATACGCCCGAAGGGGCTTGTCAGTTAAATGGGTTAAAATGAAGGATGTACCAAAAAGAACAAGACACTGGACAGATAGGAACCACATTATGAGAACATGGAGTTATTTTGCATAATAAGAAAAATAAGTCTTGATCATTTGTAATAGTTTATTGAAAAAAAAAACAAGCAATTTCGTTGAAATGGTATCGCCCGCCGAAAAATTTACTTGACCGCGTAACTTAAAATCGCTGCCAGTCGGCCATTTTTCATCGAATCAAAAAATAAAAAGAGTGTATAGGTGGAATGGGTTATTGTACACATGTATAAAGTTTCACGAATTCCGTCCAATGGTATTGGAGATATTCTCCCGGACGGACACACAGACGGACAACGCTAAAACTAAATCCCTTCGCCTTCGGCGGGGGATAAAAAAAACATTTAACCCTCTACCATAAACTCATAAGTTTGTACCATAAGTGAAGGCTATGGAAAATGTGGAAAAAGAAGAAATTACTTATAACCAGCATTTCCTATGTTGGCATTAGATTTTTCTTTCCTTTCTATCACAAATTACTTTGTTTATGCCATATATAATTAATTATCTGCAAATGCCTTCAATTTGGACTGGTCTATAATTTACCATCTGGTAATGGGTTAAACAGTGACCTTGATGTTTGACCTTTCTTGTCTGAAGATTACAGTGTTTGTGCAATTAACTGATTGCTTGATCGATTGATTGATTGAATGAATGAATGTATGAATGATGCTTGTTTTAAACATTTCTTGAGTAAAGCAGGAGATTCTGAAGTTATCCCTGTATTACAGATATGATATCAAAGCAATTACAAGTGCTGAAGATATGATACCTTAGTCCCAACTGATCCAACAGAGTTTATTATCTGTATAATAGGCCTCTACATCTCCTGTGTTGACATTGTTCATGTTTGTGAAGATAAGGTCTAATGTGGAATTAGAATCAGTTGTTGCTTCATCCAATATTTGGTGGAAGTTAAATGAGTTCATGAAGTGTTTTAGTTCATGTTTGTCTTTTGATGGAACAGTCCAATCTATATTGAAGTCTCCAAAACAACTGAAGCTGGTGGTTCTTTGATATGGTCTTCTTGAATATATTGTAGGAGTTAAAGCACAGATTTAATGGGTACTTTTGGTGACTTGTACAAGAAGATGAAAGTTACTTGGGGTTGTTGTTGAACTGTAAACAATATAGCTTCTATATTAAACTTCGAAAGTGAATGTGGACCAACCAGGAACTTTGACTTGGAGTACACAGCTAGTCCATAAGGGGTTCTGTGTGTTGTAGTTTGGTTGTAATCTTGTCTGTATTGGATGAAACTACTAAGCGCTGACTCAGAATAGCCATCTCTTCTATCAAGGCGTGTTTCACAAAAACAAAGTACATCTGCAGCTTTTACACTTCTGTCTGTCTTTACATCAGCCAGGTGTTTCCTTAGTGATCTTACATGAAGAAAAGCAAGTTTGAAATTGTTGAAGTTAGTATCAAGGGTTTTGTGAGTAATTTCTAAGGGGTTTTCTCGGAGTCTTTTCATCTCAGTTTGAACATGTTTATCTGTGTAAATTTTGTCTTCTTGAAGGTTAGTTAAATCAGTCGACTTATAGCAACATAATGAATATGGTTGATTTTTCTATTTGTCTTCAGATCTACTACAGCTTTATCAAGAGTGTCTCCTTGAGATCTGTGAATGGATTTTGCATGGACTGGTCTCAAAGGAAACTGGTAGCGTTGAAACTGTGCTTGACCTTTTTGTCCAGCTGCAAACTCTTTTACCACTGGCTGTATTGGTGTCCACTTTTGTCAATGCCTCGTTTTTAGAGTCGAGCATTTTCAGTTCGAAGTGATTTTCCGGTTGATTCATTCATAAGTTTTACCCATATCGTTCCTGAAGCACATTTGTCTGTTTCCTGTATATCAATTTTCATAATTTGACATGAAGCTCCGTTGGTAAGACCATCGGCAGTATTAATATTGACTGTCAAGTCATACAGAATACCTACACAAGCACACACTACGTTTGGTAGCTGGCATGTTTTTGTATGGCTATTTCTGAAATTCATTAATATTTTATTGCGCAAATTGTGCGGAGTTGACCCAACAACACGATCTTTGGCATTTACAGTATGAACTTTTTTTTGTGACCTTAAGATTATTTGGGCATTGAGTGCATTTACATCATCATTCTTGTGCATCACCTGGGCCCCGTTTTATCAACGGTCGTACGACCGATCGTAGCTAAGATTCTGTCGTACGTCAGTATTTGCGACCGTGAACCGTTTTATCAACAAAATCGTAGCTACGATATCGTAAATTTTCGTCGTAAGTCTGCGACTGCTCCGGGGCTGTCGTAACTCGCTTCGACCGTCGTAAAAATGGCGGTCATCGAGGTGGCTAGATTTGTTGACGACTCGAGAGCTCCTCAAACGTATAAAGGAGGAGTGAAATCGTCAATAAATTATTGAACAGATGGCGGTATGACTTCACAGGAAAGAAGTTTTATTCCTTAAAGATCTTCCGAGAGCTGAAATTACGAACTTCAACCATGCGAAATCGGCGAAGCGGACAAACCCCATACCGGCATTGCACTACAGTAGCCCTTACATAGGTAAGATAAGACTGCCGGTGTTTTATATCTTTTCAACTTTCTAAATGTTTATTTTTGCCATCATCCCTTGAACGATACGCGCTTGCAAACTTGCAAATAAATAAGGAAAGGGGGGTGCAGAGGGGAAGCAACTCTACGCAACTTATAATGACCTCCATTTTCATACACGGTATGTATTTTCTTATGTTGTTGCATTAACAAGCTAGATACGTGTAATTTCTGTAAACAGAAACAGTGTAACACGATTATTGCAGTTATTGCACTGTTTGCATAGGTGTTAAAGAAAGCCTGGAGTTGATCACGATATTGAAATTGGTTTTCGTGCACCATGAAACACTGCACAGCTTACCAGCATTTTCTCCTTTACCCAAAATGTTTTCATAAGCCTTCTCTCACAGGGTTGTTTAAAGTCAGGATTGTGTGGTGAAGGGTTAAGAGTTAACATCTACATCAATCTGGATGCTTACAGGTGAAAACATAGTGACAAGTAGAAATGTGTACTGTTTGTTAACGAGTATTTTCTCCTTTGTCACAATGTTTTCAATAGGGAGGCAGAGGCAGAGGCAGAAAAAAATGGCAAAGCTTGAATTTTCTTGAATTCAAAATAATTTTATAATCAGCCCAGGTTGATAAAAGAATCTTTTTAGATTTTCAATATCATCCCAAACTTCAATGTCTCATGACTGAATATAGTATGGCTTTTTTTAACGGTGTTTTATGCCATTTTCAAGATTATTTCAGACAAATAATGGCAACAGCTCACATATTCATGGAATTTAGTATGGTATTAGTTTGTAATTTTAACCATTTATTAGTATAAAAGAGAATTGTATTTCCATAAAGATACATTCTTGCAGCCAAAGAGATAAAAATGCTGTTGAAACTTGACAGTAGTTAGAATGGTTCAGAAGTAAGTCAGCTGTGTAAACAGATAAAACACCGATATATATCATAAGGGATGAGGGATTTGTCTTGGATTTTAAACCAGAAACGACAGCAGTCGTTTCTTTGAAGACCGCAAGAAAATGAAATGCATTTTCTATTAGACGTAATCTGTGCAACTTTTCAACCGTTAGGGACAACATTTAGTATGAAAATACAAGTATAGTTTTAGTTTCATAAAATAAATATGAAATGGGTTAAAAAAGAATGGATGAAAAACGAGTGTAGATGTATGTTTACTCCTTTCCTAGAATCAGATTGGTTCAATTTGAAAGCATTTGCAGGTGACAAATGTGCCTCAAACAATTGGTTTTGTCATTGAAAGGATAGAAAGAAATTTATTGTTTGCAAATTAATTCAATTTTGACAAATCTAAAATTTTGTCATAAACAGTAGTAAAGAATTTACCATGGAAACAGAATTTGCAAAGGCCTGTGGGGATGTCACATGATCAATTTTATTTGTCAATTATGTGGGATCAAATTCAAATAGGTACAATGACGTCATCCTATCTTATGAAGATAGACAGATTTCACGACTGCAAAATGACTGTCCCCTTATTCAACCTTCGTAGGGCAACACCTGGATTGAATTGTTAATGCAGACAGCTGAAAATGAGCAGTTATATCTTGAATCCACAATTAGCTTCTTTGCCAAATATATTAATGAAAAACAGCTTTGAAATCACAGTATCTGCATCATTAGTTCAGACTTAGTATGTCCATTTCATTTGTTCAGCACTATCAGTGTTTCACAAGTAATTCCGACTTGCAGTAGAAAATTTAAATATGCACTCAACTGCTAGGTTTTGGCTGTATTTCTTTTACTTTACCATAGTATTTTAACCATGCTGTCTGAACAGGGGGCTTAATGCATCTGCAAAAAGTATCTACCAAGGTCGACCTGCACAATCTGTGCAGTCCGTGCAGGCTGACCTGGGTTGAAACTTTTTGCTATTAGTCTATTTTCAGCATATCAACAGACCATTCTGCCATATGATTCATTTGGTTGTTATACAAAATTGGTTTTATGGATCCATAATTATGTGATGACTTGTTTGGTAAAAAGGATCACAGAGAAGCATTAATCCTTCACCAAACAATGCCTGGTTTTAACAACCCTGGGGAAGAAAGTCTTTGAAAACATTGTAGGAAAAGGAGAATCACTTGTAACAATTAATTTCTCCTTTCCCACAACATTTTCTACACTATCAGAGAACTTCAGCTTATTGGAACCAATTTTAAATTTGGCATCTAAAGATGCTTTCAATTTGGATGTGTCAAAATTTTGTCACTTGGGAAAGGGTTTCTTTTGCCAAAACATGACACATTTATTACAAACTATGCCTTGAAAGAATGTCCCTCAGACATTTTTATTTAAATCAATCTTACTGGAATTTTCTTTGATCAAAGTAAAAATAAGGATAAAGGTTAAGAAATCATTATCTCTGAAAAAAGAATATTGTTTACTTATGTGAAATATCAAATGAGGTTTATGTATACCAGAAAATCTTGGTTTAATTTCTTTCTGTAAGCAGGTAAACATTAGGAAAAGCTCACAGACAAGCATGAGCTTTACACCAGTACATGCTGCTTCTATAATATTTTCAACATTTTTATTTCTTTCAGGTGCTTGCATAAAATTACACGTTTGTATCATTCTGGAAGCTAGAAAAGAGCTTGAGAAGTATTGGTAGCCAGATACAGAAACAGTCAACTACAGGATTGTTTCAGCAGGCAGAGACAGTGGTATAGAAGAATTAGCCTGTAACCCTACCATTAGTGCCAATACATACTGACAGCTTGCATTGGGCCTTCTTTTAGAACCCCATTCAAAACTGTATGATAAAAGGAGCATTTGCTGGAATATACATTAAATAGAACATACTGTAGTCCCTTTTCTCACAAACACTTTTGTTAGCTGTGTTTCAAATCACTCCTGCAAGCTACATCATTTCACAATTATAGCTTAACTCTTTACAATATGACAAAATTATAGTCTTGTCCAAATTGAAAGCAATGCAAATGTCACGTTAGACTCAACAATTGAAATTTGTTTTTGGAAGGGTAGAAAATATTGTTGAACAGGGAGAAAATGCTGGTTACCAGCATTTTCTTCTTTTCCCACAATGTTTTCAATAGGCATCTTCCTCAGGGTCGTTAAATGTTGGGATTTTGTGCTAAAGGGTCTTGTCCAAATTGAAAGCAATTGCAAATGTCAAATTAGACTCAACAGTTGAAAATTGTTTTGGGAAGGGTAGAAAATATTGTTGGAAAGGGAGAAAATGCTGGTTACCAGCATTTTCTTGTTTTCCCACAATGTTTCAATGGGCATCTTCCTCAGGGTTGTTAAATGTTGGGATTTTGTACTAAAGGGTTAATAGACTTCAACAGTAGAACATGGAAAAAAAATGCTGCAAAAGGAGCAACATACAATGTGCTCGTTAAAAGCAACTGCTCCTTTCCCAACTTTTCATGCAAATAGAATAATTTTTACTTTGTTTTAATGTTGAACATCATTGCAAATTATTTCTCACAAAAAGCTCAAAAATCTACTTTGTGATGCGAGTGGTAGCTCTGTATTTCACCTGTACAGTGTGTACAGTAATGAGTTAAACTGACATAACTAGAAACGGATTGGTCTACATATCATTATTTATTAAAGAACAAAAAACTGCAACATCAGAAAGAAAAAGAAAGTTGACTAATAAATTTTTATCCAAAACTTGTCCTTGCCTGTTTGTCTCAAAGTCCCATGTTGGTACAACCCTGAAGGTTTCTGAAAACAAAATGGGAATAAGAGGAAATGTTGGTAATCAGCAATTTCTCCATTGCCCACAATGTCTTCTGACCTCTTACAGACAATTCCAATCAATTGAGGCTCATTCTATTTTTCATATGCAAATGTTTACAGTTTAGACAAGTGTAAATTTTTGTCATCTGATACAGAGTTGAAGTTAACACTTTACCTGATCTTGAGTTTTGACAACCCTGAAGCAAAAGGCTGTTAAAAACATTGCGGGAAAAGGAGAAAATGCTGGTAAGCACCATTTTCTCATTTTCCTACAATGTTTTTTATCCTTTCTGATGTAAATCTTATTATTTGTGGCACATTTATTGAATGGTGTTTTACGCCGCTTTCAGTATTATTCCAGTCATATCATGGCAATGGTTCGCTTATTCATGTATGTCCTGGGTTTCACCAGTACTTGACCTGGGCTCTGAAATGTCTTGCCCAAGGGCACTTACTTTAATGAAAAACCTAGTACATCAAGTGAGGCTCGAACCAGGGGCTCAAGATTAAGCTTTACCACCAAGCTATAAAGGACATCTTGCACCACATTTAATTTGTCGTCTGCACCACTTGGAATTTGGAGGAGTCCAAAATTTTGTTGTTTGGTAAAGGCTTAAGTTTTGAACAGAGCTAGTAATCATGGGGGTCATGAGTCAAATTTCCAGCTTGACTAAACACTCCAAAGACGAGTGAGTCATTTTGACAGGATTCATTCCTCTCTCACTGCAGAACATTGTTCACTGCTTCTTTTGTCGCAAAGCAGCCAGTTGCTTGGTAGTAGTGTTGTGTTCAGTATTTATACAGGGTCCTCCATGAAAGGATGAATAAGTGCACTGGTCGCCATAATATAACTTTGAACACCAAAGAAATGAACATGCCAACTTCCACCTGTAATCTTCATCTGTTTTCTACCTTGTTGCTCTCTGTCTAACTGAAATATCAAGGTAGATGTCAATTAGATGATGTCTGAAGTATCAAGGTAGATGCCAACTAGTCCATAGAATGTTCTATACAGTACATATAGTATATAAGTCATGATCTGGCAAAAAGGGGGGGGGGGGCTTAACGCATCTCCGTGAGGTATTAAACAAAGCAAATTATCACAGAATTATGGATCCATAAAAATCGATTTAATCTAACAATCGGCTGGATCAGAGTGGATCTGGAGGTAAATTGGTCATTGGACATGCAGAAAATTGGCCAACAGCAAAAAATTTCGAGCGAGTCAGCAGTCATTGGCTGACGTGGATCGATACTTTTTGCTAATGGATTATAATTAAGCCCTCTTTTTACAGAGCATCGTACATGTATCGACGTTTCAGACTTCAGAAAAATTAAGCGTAACTAAAATCAAAACATTAATTCCATTTAATAGGAACTTTGAAGCAGCTACATCATTTCAGTCACCTTCGGCAGGGATCTTATATAATACGATCCCTGCCTTCGGTAACAGCTATTTACTTCAAAATTTGTCTTGTGAATTATGATGAACCGACACTTCACAAAAAATCGGCACTTCAACAAAAAATAATCAATACTTGTGCTTTAAAAAAAGTCAACATCAAACCTTCTATAGGTTCCTTTCATGAGATATTTTAAGCTTTCACGTTTACTTTGCTCCGTGCTATCAATTTACTGCAATAATTAGGTCGGTACATGCTAAATTTCCTCCGTCCACCTCATGTTTGCGGGTCGGAAAGCATATTGTTTACATTGGAAACAGACGACCGGAAGTGAAAATCGTCGACAAATGTAGACTGGTTAACGTATTTTTATCGTCTTACGACCGAAGACCGTCTTAGCTGCGACTGCAGACTTACGACGGTGTTGATAAAACGGATTTCGTCGGTCGTAAGTTTTGTCGTAAGTCCCCGTCTTAAGCTACGATCTTACGTAGGACCGACGTTTTTGATAAAACGGGGCCCAGATGTGTAACATCATATGGATAATCTGAAAAATCCAAATTAATGGTTCTAGATTTAAGTGTCTGTAGGTGTGTGCTGGCCTTCTCTTAGTGTGTTCAAGAGCTCTGCAAACTGTTTACTGTCAGCTTGTCTCATAATTTGTTTGAGCTCAAACATTTTGAATAAATTTATCCATAAATTATTAGACAACGGCAGAAATCCATTTCTTGGTTGTTGGAACAAGTAAGAATCGTACACTGGTTGAAGCTGCTAAAGATCACCTACAGCGGTAACTGAAACACCTCCAAAAGGACTAGAACTTTGCATTATTTCCAATAAACGCTACTGAATGCAGTTAAAGTTCTGAAGCCTACCATTGATATTTCATCGATGAAAAGAAGTTATACATTTCCAATCTTGTTTCTTAATGTATTAAGTTGTCCTGATGGCAATGGTTTGTGGTCTAACTTGTTATTTGGTTGTATCTTTAAGCCATTTTGTATTGTTGAACCTTTAATATGGTATGCTGCCTTTCCGGTAGGAACAAGAAGAAAAATGCGTTTTAAGTCTAAATTGTCTCCGGCATGTTTGTTCAGGTATTTAAGTGCAGTCTGGTACAATGCTTGTATAACAAAGCTTTTTCCAACCCCAGCACCTCCACTCAAAAATCGGGAAAATGGGGTACTCGAACTTTTCAACATGTGAATTGTATCATAAACAAAGTTCAACTGTTCATGGTTGAGTAATCTCATATGCTCTCTGTATGGTTAACCTTGAAGTTCATTAAAATCATGAAGGTCTGAATCTGATGTTGAAGAGAGTACACCAAGGTCCCGAGCAATATTGTAATCCTCAATTCCTGTTTCAAATGGTTGGTTTTCTAAATCACGACTCTTGAATCTTGGTCTTCTGTTCCTGGAGCAAGTTCATCCCATGCATCTTGTAAATCTGGATCTGTTGAAAGTACTTCTCGTGCAGTATCAACTTCATGTGCGTAGGGCTCATAGATAAGTCTACATGCTTCAATTTCTTTTTGAACTTGTTTAAATCTATCATAGAAACTATACAAGGTTTTCTTCATTTCTCCATGGAAAGTATAACAAAATGTGTTCCTTGTAATACTTTTCTGAATCAATTGAAATTAACTTATCTGACAATGTGGCCTATGAGTCTTTTTCTGTATTTATTACTACTTGAGTCATGGCTACTATCATTCTGAATACTGTATAAGTGGAAATGTTTCCGACGTGGAAATTTTTGCGATTTCGCGAATGTGAAAAATTCGCAAACTTTTCTGTTCGCATATTTTACCACATGTATACCAACAAATAACGAGTGTCTTGAATTCGCAAACATTTCCGTACGTGAAATGCCCTTAATCGGTAATTCGCAAATTTTTCGACACGCGTATATATCCACGTATACAGTAGTACTTTTATCAGAAAAGTTAGATAGTGAAGTATCTTCATCTTCATTTTGTGTTGTATTTAGTTTCTAGTAGAAGTCTGTCTGAAGTATTTTGTCTTAGTTTGTGACTTCTTGATACAAAGGTCGGCTTTTCTTCTTTATACATGGAAGCAAATTCTGCCAAGATAATATTTTCTTATGTGTTACCCTCTCTTCTGGGGGACTTGTATTTACAAAAATGACATGTCTTGAGGATTTCTTCATAGGTAATTGTAAACAAATGTAAACTGCTTCTTGGGCACTAATTTCTACTGCATTTAAAAATTTATTACCAATTGTCTTAAGTTGTTGTCTGATATCACTGTTATCTTGATTGGCTTCTTCATTTGCTTTTCTTAGCAGTTCACGCATGCCTTGCTGACTCTTTGTGAGGTATGATGCAACATAAGTTGCACATGCAGTAAAATCCAGAACATTTTGAATATCTATGTTGGCACGCCACGCTTGTGGCATTGAGTCATTGTAATTGTTTACACAGGTTTCAGCGTATGTGCGTTTAAGAAAAACTGTTTGGGATTTAATAGAGGACCTCACTGCATATAAGTAATCCTGCTCACTTATTTTGAGGTTTGAAAGAAATTCCTGGTATGTTACTGGCTCTGAAAGATCTAATTCAATTAAGGAAGCATATATAGTCTTCCATGCACCTTTGTGGGCAGTAATTTCCTCAGCTGTAAACTCTTAAGATGAAAGTGGTTCTAAGATGATAGTTCTGTCAAAAATAGGTTTTGGAAAGCCAAACCGACACACATTCTTCCTCTTTTTGCGACATGTATGACTGTGTTTATGAACTTGAAGTTTAACAGTATCATTTTTCGGGTCATCAGAACATGGTAGAGAATAAGTGATGTATTTCTCAATGAAATCACAAAATTCCTGTTCTGGCTTTTTCCCATATGTAGGGGAATCTTTGTACCAGATCACCATGTGGATATGAGGGGAGCCTCTATTCTGGTACTCTACACGGTAAAAATAATCCTGAATTTCACTCAAAGGCTGTGCTGAGAACAAAAACTTACGTAGGAATTTATTCACACAAAAATCAAAGTGTGTAGCACATGTAACAGGATCTGATTGGATAAGGCGACATTTATTCTCCCATGTAAATGCAGAATTTTTCCAATCAGTGTATGTCCTATTGTCAACTTTTTGACCAAGAAGTGATAAAAAATGTATCCATCTTGTTTCAGCAGCAGATAAAGTGACAAAAAATGTAGCTGGTCTCAACTGTCTTATCAAAGCAAATAAATCTATACAAACCTTTTCAAAATATGGAATAGACCCTCTAACATTTGCCAAAGCTTTATATGCTTTTTCTGTATGAAGGAGATTCTTTATTGACTCTCCTCTCAAATCCCGTACAGTCAAACTTTGGTTCTTAGTTTTCACTATTCTCAGTAGAAGTTGGGCTTCATCTATTAAAATTTTCATTTGCATTTTCTTTGTTTTAAAAAATACATGTTCAATGGACTTAGCAGCTCTTCTGTCTGAGTTCCGTAATTCAGATTTTACTATTTCTCCATATCTAACATTAACTGGGCGCTCAGCATTAGAAGCTCGCTTTTCACCACAAAATATTCCTGGAAATGCCAGCTCCTCAATGTCATTTTCAAGAAATACACTAACTGGGATACTTTCCTCACCAGACGCATAATTATAAACTTTGTCTTTCATTTTTTTCAATCAAGTCTTTGAGCAGATAAAAATGTGTCTGACATGCCAGCCATAGCTTCATCTTCATCTATTTCACTCCACTTGTCATCAACTTGGTCTGTATTTTTCCTGTCACATACAGAACTTTCACTTTCTTGGTTATTAGTTTTTAATGAGTCATTGATGCGAGATAAATGACTCCTTGGCAATGCGCTTTTCAATCTTGCTTTGAACTTCATCACTAACACTTGAAGTAGAAGGCCGAGGAAATATTATACGTTCAGTTTGTTAAATCACTTTCTGAAGGTATTGATGGACCTTGCAAAATCTCAAGATATCCTGAATTAGATGATCTGTCAACTTTCCATCATAGTTCAAAACAATATGCTCTTTAAACAGTGACTTCTTACTTAATAACTGTACACAATTACTCACAAGCTCAGGTCTTATATTCACACTATAGACATGGTGTTTGTATCATAGTCTCCTTTTTAATGTTGCTTTAATTGTAGAGTCATTTGTTATGAGCCTTGGAAGTTGAGTGACAGTATTATTAACATCAGCTGGAACAAGAACCATGTTCCTATGAATAAAATTTTGTCTTCCTCGCGCAGCTTCATGTATTTTCATGAAATGTGCGCGTACAGCTAAAAGGGTTTGTTCAAGTGGATTTAAATCTTTTAATGGCCCCTGTTCTGGAAAAGACATTTTGTTCATAACAGACATTAGTGGAATTTTGGTCTTTGTGATGTAAGATTTACATGTTCAACAAACCCAAATCATGTCATTGATACTGTGAACAGTTGGAATCAACCTCTTGAGACTCTGATCTTTCACTATGTATTGCTTAAACAAAGGTACACTATGTCTATAACACAATTGTTTTCCAACTTTTGCAGGTATACATTGGTCCTTCTTTGACAAGTTTCATGAAATGTCAGAATAAGGGATTCAATAGAGAGAGAGAGAGAGAGAGAGAGAGAGAGAGAGAGAGAGAGAGAGAGAGAGAGAGAGATATATATATATATATATATATATATATATATATATATATATATTGTTTGTAAACTAGATTTGTTCGTTTTATTTTTCTAGTTTGTGTTTCTTTTTACTTTTTTCTGCTTTCTTTTATAAAGTATAATTCCTTTTTATCTGTCTAGCAATGCTTTCATTTTTGTTTTCCTTGTTTTTGTAAGTAGAATCTAGATGTTTTCTTTTCCTGCAAGTAGTATCACGTTTTCGCTCACTTTTTTTTATAGTCGCTATCATTTCGTTTCCTTTTCCTGCATGTGGTTTCACGTTTTTGCTCACCTTCTTTATATTCACTATCATTTCGTTTCCTTTTTCTGCATGTGGTTTCACGTTTTTGTTCACTTTCTTTATATTCACTATCATTTCGTTTCCTTTTCCTGCATGTGGTTTCACGTTGTTTCTCTCTGTATATTTGCCATCATTTCGTTTCCTTTTCCAGTATGCTGTTTCTAGTTTTCGCTCACATTCTTTATTTTCACTATCATTTCGTTTCCTTTTCTTGCATGTGGTTTCACGTTTTTGTTCACTTTCTTTATATTCACTATCATTTCGTTTCCTTTTCCTGCAGGTGGTTTCACGTCTTTTTTCAATTTCTTTATAATGAGCACTTTCTCTTTTTTTTTTTTTTTTTATTCTTAAACAACTTTCCCTTAACCTTTGTTTATGTTTATATTCTTCATTAGTACGTTTATTTTTTCTTAGATTTATTTCACGCCCAGTCTCAGTTTGCTTATATTTAGGATTTTGTCTTTTTTTAACCATTAAAATTTTCATGTAGTTTGTCCTGTGAGAGTCTGAGAGTTTGGGTATACGGTATCCACTGGGAGCAGGGAAGCAAGGAGTACCCAGCAACTGTAATTAGAAAAGGTAGTTAGAGTTAAAATAGCTTAACCATGATGGGGTTCAAAATTCAAGACTTATCCATTTGAAAGTTCTTTGCAGCAACAAAGTAGATTTTGAAGAAAAGATGGAATTCATTTCAAAATAGGAAGAAACCGTTGTAGGAAAAGGAAAAAAATACTGATCTTCTACATTTTTTTTTTTTTTTTTTTTTTTCCAACAAAGTTTTCAAAAGATTTATTTCTCAGGATATGTTAAACCCGGGATTATTTGGTAATGGATAACTGAAGCTGGTGGAGGAGGAAGAGTTCACCAAAAGGTTGCTTTACAAGTAATTACAGAGAAATGTCTTTGTTTAATGACAAGTGATGTGATCTTTCAGCTAAAGTTTGGTGTAGCAACAGAATGTCAAACTGATCGTCAGACTTTTTGAATGACCTCTTTAAATGCAGAAACACCCTTTTTTCAAAGAGAGCGTGTATAATTTTCATGCATGGCAAGATTGAAGACAGGACTTTTTCAAGATCTGTTTGTGAAATGGGAACCCCCCCCCCAACAAAAATTTTCGGAAAGATCAGCATGGTACATGTATTCATCAGATGACCACGATATTTGACCTTGTCAGATGACCTTAATCCTGACATCACTAGAATTGTGTTTATGAAATAAACTTCCACACCAAATATGAGCATTGGAGCTTAAACACTTTATGAGTAACACACAAATGTTATGTTTTCACATGAGTTTTTATGTTTAGTTCTCATGCTAAGTATTAAAATTTTACCTTGGCCCTTAACATTTGATCATCAAGAGATACATATTGAATACAAGTATCTACGTACCAAATATGAGCAGATGTTCCCTAAATACCAAATGTGAAGGTTTTAGCTTAAATACTTTTGGATTTGCAGGCAAATGTTAAGTTGTCATAACAGACAGATGGTTGGTTGGACTTACAGACAAAAGAACAATTATAAAACAATATGCCTTCTATGTAAAAGACTTAATGTTACTTTTATGAAACTCGCTTAATTTATGCAAGAATTGCGATCATTTACATTTCATAAGCAGTGGGGTAAATAGAATCTTCGGGGCACATTTTGTACAGGGTGTATGTGTGGAGTATTTGGGGTATGACATCTTGCTCTTTGCATTCGCTCTTTATTTTCTTGTCTTTGTCGTCTATTTCCCTTCTTTTCTGTTTTTTCGGCATTGTTCATAAATAATCTACTTGTATCCTAAAAATGTTTAATTAAAGATTATGAAAATGAACCATATCAATAGAAAAGGGGTCTTCGTGTATCAGCTAAAGATTTTAAATTCAGATCATTATGCCATTGCAAGACAGACTGAACTGGTTAAAAAACTTTTTGTTGTATACAGATACCCTGGTGGCCAATGAGGCATGACTATGATTCAGTGGAGTAGGATGACAAACATGAAATGGTTTGCTAAGAAAACAAATCGTCCTGGAACCATTTTGTTGACTATACATATCTATTTGTTTATCTTCTTAAAATACGAGGGTTGTCGCAGACGTAAAAGGACTTTTCTTGTAGCTGCTTTATTGTCGGGCGCATACACATATATTTTTGCTTAAAAAAAGTTCAGCATGTCTGCTCCCGAAATGTGTACTCCAAATGAAATTTTATCTGACGTACTTTGAAATATGCAGTTTCCAAGGTAACGGTAAAGGTAGGCGGCGCACGCCAGTTTCAATAACGGAAAGATAACATTTGCTTGTTCAGATGTCGCTATAATTATCCTTACGTTTTGTTTTTGCGCGCGAAAGTTCGGCTGCACAATATGTGGCGTTATGACGTCATTTCCTGTTTATTTGAGCGCCATAGCATTTCCGTTAGCTGAGACACAGCGTTTTTCATCACATCAGAGTCTACGGAGAAAAAACGTCATGTCGTCCACAGGAGATGTCAAGTTGCGGGCGGTAATCCAGTTTTGTCAAGCGCTCGGTAAAACACCTACAAAGACCTACCAACTTGTTCAGGAAGCGGGCGACAATAAATGTTGCCATTTATTAGTGTTCAGATGGCATAAAGAGTTTCGTGAAGGCCGTCATTCGCACTGGTGGGGACTATGTGGAGAAAGTATGATAAGCGACGTCATGTTGGACGTCAGTGAACGTTATTCTGTGCGCCGGGTGGCGCTTAGCGTTGTATGTATTTTAACTGTAGTTTCGTTATTGTTATATGTATTTTGATGATTTTTGGCAGAAATAATCATGAGATATGGCACTTAATCCGCATTAGTTTTCTTGCTTATACGCCAATAATTGTTAATGTTACAGCAATAGTCCTTTTACTTCTGCGACAACCCTCATATTTCTAAGACTATACACCTGTTTGTCTTCTTAATGTATCAAATCACAGTAATACCTTCTTGGCTGAAAGATTTTAGATGCCTTCGGGGGCATCAAGGTATTAACTTGCTTTGGCGCAGTAAGATGACAAACATGTGTACATTACACCAAATCTTTTCTTCTTGTAGAACCATTTTGTTGACTAAAAATGTATTTATTTTTTTAGCAAAACATTTCTTAGAGTATACACCTGTTTGCCTCCTTACTGCAAGGAATCACAGTAATACCTTGTTGGCCTTAAGTTTATCGATACCCAGTGGGCCAACAAGGTACTAATATGCTGTCTCCATATGGAACCATTTTGTCGACCATAAATCTTTTTGTTCATTTTCTTAGCAAAACATTTTAGTGATTAATTTACCTGTTTGTTCTCTTACTGCATAGAATCACAGTAATAACTTGTTGGTTTCCAGTGAGATAGTATGGTATGTAATTAAATTGCCCTATATATCAGTGACAAACTTGACTAAAATCACAGTGTAAGCAGAGAAAAGTATATTTGCAATTTCAAATCAGACTGGTTGACACATGAAGATCCCTCTAAAAACATAAGGCTTTTCTGTGTTTTTAACAAAAGTCATAAATGTAATTACACAATCATAAAAGTAATGAAAAAGAAACTGACTCTTGCAGAGAGCAAATGCTGCAAAACAAAAACAAAGGCAGATGTCAATAAAGATTGATAGGACTATAAAGCTATAGGTGAGCCTGAGAATCGTGAAAGCTGACAAGTTAATTATTTACCAGATGAACAAATTCCAGAAATCTACAATTGAAAGCATGTGCAGATGACACTTATGATATGCATCAGAAAGGGGTACTCTGTAACAGGAAGTGTGGAAAACAAGGTAGAAAAAGGTCAAAATGCCCATTTCCATCTTTACCTATGTTATCAAAAGTTTTTTGAAAGTCATTCTAACTATAGATTGAGTGACAAAGGGTTATACAATATGATTGAAAAGAGCATGAAGTAGAATAGAAAGAAGCAAGCAAAGAAACAAGCTTTTGAAACATGACATCCCCATAACAAGGTATTTTCTCAAAAAATTTGGCAAAACAGAATCTGTATCAAAAAATGAGCTTTTAACTGTAAAAAGGTAAAGTTCTGTTTTAACTCTTTACCACACGACAAAATTTTACACTGCTCCAAATTGCAGACAACAAAATGATAGAGTCCAAAAGTTCAATTTTGTGGGAAAAGAAGAAAATGCTGATTACCAAATTGAAAATAATTGCAGACAACAAATTAGATTAAGTCCAAATGGTCAATTTTGCACCCGAACGGGTTGCCATTGCTTTGTTTTTATTCCAAATGTTTTTCCAAACCTTTTCTTGTCAGGGTTGTTAAAAGTCGGGATCCTGTGTGAATTAGTAAAGTTTAGAACTTGAAAATTAATATTGATTTCATTAGATGACCTTGAAGTGCGCAATCCATGTTGAGCATCAACTGAATTCTGATATTTTTCATATAACAAGCAAACATCAAGGTTACGACAACTAGACAGACAAGCAATGGTCAAGAATATTCCTGCAATCTATCAATGTATGAGCACACCAGTCAGTCTTTGACACTTAAAGAAACCAAAAGTCAGTATGCACTGTTATTGTATGAGTATCACTTTGTACACTGTAAAACCAAAGAAACTAAAAAAGTGACAGTCAGTATGCATGATTATTGAATAAGAATCACTCGGTACTGTCTCGGTTTTTTTGTTGGAGGCTCGTCTAGTAAAATATTTTTCTCTATGTCTTCTAATTCATCCTTTTCCTTTTCAACAGATCCTCTGTTTTCAGACGCTTTAACTCATCACTCGGAGCTTGTTTCTCGGCGCTAATCTGATTGACACTTGGAGTCATGCTTGCTTCATGTTTTTCCTCTTCAAAAGATCCCTGTGTTTTCAGACGCTTTAACTCATCACTCAGAGCTCGTTTTTCGGTGCTGATCTGATTGACACTTTGAGTCATGCTTGCCATCCGTTTATCAAATGCATTATGTTTTAAGGACACATCTTTCACGGTTGCTTCAGCACTCTTCTGAAAGTCCTTTAAGGCCCTCCGCATACTCTTCATTGTATTCTGTGCATCTTCCATTGTCAAGGAGTGGAGGGTGGCCCTCAGCTGGGTATCAGGTTGCTCACAGAAGCTGTTGATGTTTTTCATTAACCCTTTGAGCTGTAGAGTTGCTTTCCCGCATCGACTGTCCGGTGTTGTTGGCTTTATGTTGGATGTGGAAGGAGTCCTTGAGATTTTTGTAGGTGTTTCCATTTTCAGTTATTTAAACTTACCTGGAAATACAATATACTTAATTATGAACTTTAACTCCTCACAAACCGTGAAGTGACTTCAGCCAGGGATTCTGGAATATATTAATTCTTTGATGCCTGTTAAAGTCCCGCAACCACAACATTCAAGTCTAGTCTAACATGCACTAATGGGTGAATATGTAGGTGGTAAGGTACAGAATGATGTGACTACAAGCAATACACAGAAGAATGGTGGATGCGCCGACAAAACTTTAAACACTTTCAGTCCAAAAAGCATTCTGCTTCCTAATAGTCATACATACACTCGAGAATACCTGTTACCGGTGCTACCGCTAGGAGGCGTCACTTCTTTATACTAATACTATAACCAATACAACATAAAGTTTCTTTTCATTTCTGTCCATTCAGATTCGGGTTTCTGACATTAAGATGGCCTGGAGAGTTCAATACCTTTTGTAAGTATACACACGGTAAATGAAAAGTTACCACCCTAGATATACATATATTTTTGACCAACCACCTTTTATATCATGTTTGCCTATATAACGAAACATAGCTCGATTATCTATTCAGATATGTATAGTGTATCAGACTTACACTCATATTGCATTGTACAGCACGTGCACACATCAGATTTGGGGACCAACTGTTATTTATATATGACCAATATCGCCAATATATGATATTTCAAATCTCATAACAGAAAGGATGATGCTGGTGATAGCTGGGGTAAACGGTTAACCCTAAAATTTTGAGCTTCATAGGCTGGGAATGGAGAAAATGAGAACTGAATTAAGGCATAAAAGAAAAAGGTTTCCTACATGATTTTCAACTTGAGAAAAAAAAAAGTAGAGAAATAGATTTATCATTCTGTGGTATCAACTGTCTTAGTATAAATAGCACCATATGCATGTACTGGCATGAAAGAGAGACATATAAAACTGATAATGAACAGTACATGTACCTGCATGTACATAGATAATGGTTTCTATATTGTGATAATACTATGTGAAAGGTTATAAAAATCAAGCAGGTGATTAGTTACTTACCTATATGACATAGAACAATGCGTGTGTTGTGCTGTCAACATGGAACAATGCGTGTGTCAAAATTTGAAGCTTTTTTTTGCAATTTTTAGCCCTTTGGATCCAGGACAGGACATATGAAATTGAACGATGCTTGCAAAGTCTTGAAGTCTCAGTTATTTGAAACAATAGAATCTGTATAAAATGGCTGCACAAGAAATTTGTAATGTGAGAGTTCAAGGGCATATAATTCTGGAATGCCTTAAGTGATAAAACAAAACAAACAAAAAAATGTGGGAATGTACAAGACATCAAAGAAATAGATTGTGGCAAGTTTCAAGTTATTGTGATGAAATCCATATGGGAAGAAAGCCACCGAAGAAATTAGTTATCTTGCCATTTCAGAAGTCAAGGAAACATAACTCTAGAACGCCTAAAGAGATCAAATGTAAAGTCACATGCACAACTACACATCATAGAGATTCATTGTTGTAAGTATCAAGTTGTTCCGACAGAATCTGTAGGAGAAGATAGTCGCACAAGAAATTGATTATTTCAGAACTCAAGGGCAGATAACTTTAGAACGCCTAAATAGATCCAAATGTAAAGTCACATGCACAACTACACATCATAGATATTCATTGTGGTAAGTTTGAACTTATTCCAATGGAAACTGTAGGAGGAGTAGAGCACACAAGAAATTGCTAACGGACAGACGGACGGACGACCGAGGCCATAACATAATACGACCCTTCGGGCGTATAAAAGGGAAATCCTGTTGGAACGTTGTTCCAACGGCAGTCGCTGAAAACACGGTACGGAATCGGTATTAACGTCCGGCGATCGTATCCAAGCAGCGCTATTCGTTGGGGATTCGTTGGCCTTTCCGGTGAGGTCGGTACGTTAACGCGCCCTAATCGGAATGAAAACGTAGAGATTCGGTACGAACATGGCGATTATTGCTAACTAGGATTCGCTGCAATTTATTAATGACACAGAACGAAAAGGTCCGAAAGTCGAACGCACGTCTACCGATCCCTCTGCGGGCTATAACCGAACTCATTCCGAAAATCATTATTGTTGCATTCGTCACAAATTTCAGTGCATGCACAAAAAATATTTTTGGGGGACAGCGAACATAGACGAACGCCGAACGAAAAGCAGCGGATACAAACCGTTGGCGGGACGAACATTTAACGAATTTAATTGGTCTAGGCGGGACAAGGTGGTTAAGAACGGCGTCAAAAGCTGACAAAAAAAAAAGATTTCATTGCTTTTCTTTCCTATTTAGAAATAAATCATTCGTACTAAGAATAACAAGCAGGTACTCAGACAGAAAGCAGTCTAGCACGAAGCTAGAAAGTTTTATTATAATTTAGGTAACTTTATTATCATTTTGCTAGAACGAAAAGGGCTGGTCGTAATTAAAGCCGACATGGTTTTTCTAAAACTACTAAAAAGAATACGCAACGTACACCCCTTTCGTCAGAATAAAAAAGGATCATCTTATTTTGGTTCAATATTGATTTACAATACTTTCAGAGTAGGTCAGCTTACAAGTAATATCGTTCAAGTCACATCAAATCATTCTTGAGTAGAAACACAATTGCTACTGCAGATGTGATAATTTATTGTTAAAACAATTGTTCTGAAATAAGCAAGAACCTTTCGTCTGATTACTACAGGAATAATCATGCTGTAACTTACTTATAAGTAATACGACACCAGACACAACTTCATCGAATGCATATATTATGTTTTTACCGCTAGTTCATTTAGCGTCCAAACTTTCAATGTATATCAGGGAAAGTTATGAAGAGATAAAGAATTATCTAGAGTTATTGGTATAGCAAAAAGGACGAAAGATCAATATATTGGTTTCATGCGTGCATGTGGATTTGACAGTAAAATGGCCAACACTTACTTAGCCAAAGTACACAATACTTTTAACTTTCTCTTCCATAAGAACATGCTTATGTAATGAAAACGTATAAATCAATGAAAACGTATAAATTAAGTTCCAACAATCAACTGTTATTTCATAGCAAACATGGGCTTCGTTATTGTGAAACTTTTTTTAACATCAAGAGATAGTTCATCCATTAAGAAATTTAGTTATAGTAAGCCACAAAGCGAGCACACAACACTATTAAGGTTCTGTTCCCCAGAAATATGCCTCTGTAATGAAGAGGTATAAATTAATAAAGTTCCAACCAAACAACTCGCATGTCATAACAAATATAGAGGGTGTGTATATGTGGGTTTTTTTCTTATTTTGAAACACTTTCAATATCGGGGGTATTTATCAATTCAGAAAATCGTCGTCACTCAATCGATTTTAAGTTTAATTACATTCTCTCTTTTTATTTCAATTTTAGAATATACAGAATATATTGTTTTCATTTTTTAATCATTTTAGCACATTCTGCATACATAAGTTTTACAAGAAAATTGAGTCCTTTTGTAACATTCAACAAGCAAATAAAGCTCTTCAGAACTAGACACTACATTATATTCGTCGCACCTGATCATTTTCTTCTGTATTCTGTCCACAATTTCAACCTTGGCTCCTTCTAGCTTTAACATTCTTCTGTACTTTCCTGTCGTAACTGTACTTTCCATTTTGCAAAAAGACATCAATTGCTGAATCGATTCCTCTGTTCTTAACCATTTGTTGATATGCTCGTTGAATATCTGCCGTTGAATTTGACCTCATTTCTTCCTTGAAAAGAATAAAAACTTCCGTTACCAACATATAACGCAACCTTTGTGACAGATTACTCTTTTATTTAATTTTATATACCTTCTTAGCTCTTTAAAAATGTGAAGAAGTTTTTTTTTTTTTCTTCTTCTTCTTTCTATAAGATCAACCTTAGACAGAATTACCCACTACTGTTACCTACGGAAAGTAGAAGGTTATACTGAAGTCTTTTATTTAGATAACCAAATTATTGTGCCAAAGGTAAATAAGCAATTTATCAAACAGTAGGATTATAACAAAATATTTACATGACTAGAGTGTCTGATTCAAGTCCACAAAACAAAATAATCAAATATAAATGATGTTAATACCGCTAAACCATTATTTCAACGTGAATTCTAAACACTCTGCAACGGAAGCACGGTAAAATCTACGTCGTTCTATTTAATGTAGTTCGCACGTGGCTGTTTCATGTCTCCGTTCTCGGATATATGTCAATGAAAGTCACGTGTCAACTCATGATTATTAACATGATGTACTTCTAAATTCATTGGTCTTTGTCGTTTGAAAGGGAGGAAAAAAACTATGAAGAAAAATGAAATACTGTTAATTTAAAACGACCTCAATGAAGAAAGATGGAATACTGTTAATTTAAAACGACCTTATACGGTACAGTTAGTTGGGTAGTTCCGAATCATGGGTAGTTCCGAATCAAACCATTAAATATATGTTTAAAACGCTTTTCAGCGTAAATTGATATGCATAAAAATTCTTGTTTCCAATTCCTTATCACACTTCCTTCGCTTGGTACAAATTTTGGTTAAATCTGACGAAGTTGTCGATTTTTGTACACTTTTGAAATAGTTTACATGATAGCAATTTTATCGTTATACCGGTTATGCAATTGTTCCGCGGGAGGAAAAATCGCTAAACGACGAACGAAAATGAGGTAAAATAACACGTTTTTTCGATAACCTCATTTTACTGTTTCTCTACTGGGCAAAAAAAAAATGTGTTTGCGTGTATCAACGCATATTAATCAGAACTACTTATATTGATCCACGTGAGTATGTGTGGGGTAGTTCCGAATCAGCCGATTGTAGGGGTTGTCTCAAAAAGGTATCAGGAGTCGTGCCTTAGAGAACCTGTACCCTGGTGAACTTGAACCCTAATTTCAAGGTCTCTAAGAACTCGAACCCCATCGATATGATTCAATAGCGATATATATTTCTGCTTATCTTATTTTCGATTTGTTTACTCAGTCTTAATATGCATTGCTTGTTTCATTATGTTAGACCATACTTCTGTAACGCTGTGAAAATGAGAACTATTTTAGTTTTTACTTAAGCTGTAAATAGTTAAGAATAGAAAAAACATTGTACCACGAATGTGTGCTATCTTGTGATATTTATGTTGCGTTTTGAATAGATAATTTGTAATACAATCATTGCCTTTTTTCCTCAAATAAAATGTTACAAAACTGTTTGGTCATCTCCTTTGTATAATGGGCTTCAGCATATACTACCTCTTTCTGTTACGATGGAGTGATGTAATTGTGTATAGGGTGTGATTAACAGAGTTAATCACCGTCTTTAATTGATGTAAATTTTCACTTCATTTAATCTTGTATCAATAAAATCGATTAAATAACCTGTCATAATTTGATTACATTAGGATTTTGGCGCCTTTTAAAAAGTCATATTCGGGGGGTCAAAGGTGGTCACTGCTACTAGATAAATTGAATAATTAGAAGGGGAAAAGCACTCAATATTTGTAATTTGCGATGGCCATTTGTTTTCAAATGCTATACGTCATAAAACTGTATGACGATGCCCCGACAATAGGCCTTTGTGTCTGGGAATAACGTTATCACAAGTCTTTTTCACTACTCTTATTATTTTCATTAGATCTAACTTCGTTAAAACTTAAACAAATCTAGATTGATGTATCTCTTGGTTATTTTGACATTTTTAGACGACCCCTGTATGTAAGTTGTTCAGTGATTCGGAATACCCTCACTTGATTCGCAACTACCCTAATGCATGTACACTCTAGAACGGAAATATATTGTCAAAATCTAAAACAATGGAAACGATTTATATTTTTTATTATATTCCTATCAGTGATTTACTAGGATTTCTCAGTGTATTATTTTTTTCAGTTTTTCACAGTGAATGACATCACTAGTGATGATATGGTATCATCACTAGTGATGATATAGTTCTAGAATGTTTGCCGGAACTACATTTTTCCCTATATTGCTCACAATCTAATGTTTCTGTCTCTCCTTCAAACATCATTTGTTAACAATAGCACAGTGAAAAGATTTACGGTACAGTCTTTCCAAAGAATCCTGAGTTAACGACCTTGAGGGAGAAATCTTTTGAAAACATTTCGAGAAAAAAAGATAGCTTTTGTAGGAGAGAGCTCTTGGGAAATATTGTGGAAAAATTTAAAAATTACTACCAACCAGCATTTTCTCCCTTTTCCATCATGATTTCTGTCCTATCAGAAAACCTAAGGTCTTTTGTACCCATTTAGTATTTGTCATCTGGAGATGTTTTTAATTTGGGAAAGTCTTAATCTTGTCATGTGGGAAAGGGTTAACTGTTTCTTTTTCTAATTTCATTTCATATGGCTGATGTAAATTGTAAAGGTGCAAAATAGTGCATGCCTTCAAGTAGAGGGATAGATGACGTAACTTACGCGAGCGTTACGTCATCTGTTGCGCCAGCTGCTTCTGCCAAAAATATTCATGTAATTGTAAAGAAAAGTCCTTTGTATACCTAACGTTCTTGATAATTATTAGCAAACAAAGGGAAAATTAGGAATATAATAAATAGAATAACCAACTGGTGGTGTGTGATATTAAAAATCTGTCACTCGAATGGGATTTGATACAGTTAAAAAAACTCGTCCTTCTGACTCGTTTTTCAACCGCATCACACCCCATTCTAGTGACAGATTTCTAATATCACTCACCACCAGTTGATTATCCTTTATTTAAACCTTTTTTTATCAGTAGACCTTCTGATGGAAAGGTATTTAGCCCGGGCCGATTTTTAAACGAAAGTATAGCATCGTATTTTTCGTTAGTGATTCGTTAGTAACTACCCAACTGACTGTATATGTAGCGGCATTAATGACGTCATGACTGATGTATGATTACGTCATGAATGTGACGTCTACCTGCGGGAAAAATGTCGAAAGAAGGCAAAAAAGAAATTTTTTGAACGTGTTTCTCTGTGATCAAATGTTGGTCATGTTAGCATAGATATTTTCTTCTTTCTGTAATGGTTGGTCGTTCAATAAACCACGGTTGGGAGTTATGAGGCTCAATGAAAATCCAATCAGGCTTTCACCCTTGTAGTCTATTTCTTGTGCATGGTAACATAGAACCGTGGTCTATTGATCGACAAATCACGCCAGAAATAAAATTGTTTCTAAATTAGAAAACGCCTTTGATAAACTAGGTTTTGGGGCGGCGACAGTAATAAAAAATTTGAATTTTTATACATGTATAAAATCGAATAGTAATTCATTATAGACCTTGAGCCACCAATAGACCCCCCTCCCGCCCCCGGGGGAATTTTCGGCACTATTTTTTTCTGAAACCCCAAGGTCTCCTGAGCACTTTGTCAAAGTCTGCCACCTGGCGAGTGGGGCTTTTGCGAGTTATAGAGGTCAAAGGTCATTAAGTGCACTGTTGCATATGAGATATCAATGAATAGCAGTTCAGGTTGAATTTTCATTTTATTTTCTACATTTAATATGTCAGAAACATGTTCAGGTGGTTTTATACACTAATATCTTTAGTCAAAAAAGCTGTTTTACACAAATAGAAGCAATTCTGTTTGAATCAAAGTACTGAGAGAACTGTTCTTGGCCACGTTTGTGAGTGTAAAATGGCTGGTACCCGAAATCATATTCATAGCATACGAAATCATCAATTGTGATCTTAGTGATACAGAATAGATTCCATGACAAACATTGTGTCTTACCAATATAATTTATCCTATCTATAAGCTGTGTCAGCGAAGGAAATCAGAGTATTAATAGTTACAAATGTTGAGCTTTTTTAAAAATCTTACGCTATTTGCTGGAATTAAAGACATTTCTTGCTGTTGACCCATAAGAACTCATTGACGTCAGGATTGCATTTATCACTTCTATAATCGACAGTAATTTGCCACATTGATTGATATTGTATTAAACCCATAAATAAAGTTGTTTAGATCTTTTTCTCCATAGAGTTCGAGACTAATATGAAGTTGCCTTTCATTGAAATTATAATAATGATGTTTACAAAAGATCATTCCTTGCTATATGAAAATCTATCCACTATCACCCAATTTGACCACATTCATGAAGTCAACATTGTTATCATCTTTCTCATAGCTTGGTTAGAATATATTTCAATATGTTAACTACCGGTAAATATTTGCTATGATTTATACTCTATATTATTCTATACACGTACTGCATGTCTATGACATAGGAAAGTACCCAGTAAACATTGTGAAAATTCAATAGCATTTCAAAATTCAAAATGTACCCAAAGTGGGCATGCATAAAACCATTCTTGAAACACTCTAGGTTTGTTATTCTCTAAATGATTCCAAGGTAGCATTTCGCAAAACAGAATCTACTTTTGTCGAACTACAGAGACTTCCCTTCACAGCATAGACTTTGCGAATGAGAAATCATGTCAGAAAAGATGAAACTGTCTCCCCATTAGATCACTGATCATTTCTTGCTACAGATGGGCAATTATTGGTGCATCACTTATATGGAACAGCACAGTAAAATGAAATCTATCATTTTTATTATGGGAAACAAAATCCTGAAAATAACAATAAGCCCATGATCATGATACCAAATGCAAAAAAAATTGTTCATCTTTTCATACACACTAATACAGTGATGCTGATATTGGATGAGGTGGAGCTAAGCATGGTCTAAGTATATTGCAGCAGGCATTTTCTTTTTTACATATGACAGGTACCTTTATATACATGTTTGATAGAAAGAGAGAAAAACAAAAGTCATTCATAGGCCTTTTGCCCATAGCAAAAAAAAAGGAGAGTCACTAATCATCTATCAAACAAGATAAATGATAACTGGCCAGCTAAAATATCGAAAAAGCTTCTGTCTCTCTAAAATGTGTACAAAAAAAATTTTTTTTTTTTTTTAATTTACAGAGATTATAAATCACTAGAATACAGTGTAATTGAGTAAAAGAAGACAGCCTTGAAGCTATGCAGGCAGAAAACAAGAAGTTATACATACGTAAGAACAAGATAATCTGAGCAATCAAAGGATTGCCATGTGAATGATGACAATTTGCATGACCTTTACACCAAAAAGTATGTTAATGACAAGAACATTAACAGTACATGGTAAAACACAAATGACCTTCATTTCATAGATAACATAAAAGGGAAACAAAATAAATAAAAGAATAAGGAAAAAAACAGGGCTCTTCATTGCATAGTTTAAGACTTAAGCATATTATATCGAACCCAATGCAACTCGTTTCCAACATTTAAAACTTAGTCATGGCACGATGCTTCAAATTATTTCCTTGTTTCTTAATGCCAACAAGTTAACCTGACATAATCCTGAACAGGTAAGAATGGAAAAACGACAACCAAAGTTTTCATAACAAAAACATAAAGCCAAAGACATGGCGGGTAGGCATGAGAATGATGATGGTGAAGGTTTTACTGAGCAAATACAAGCATGAATGAGCTCTCATTCACTATAACACTATGGTCCTCTGTAAATTAATACTGACCAACAGTGTGAGATAACAGGTGCATCTGCCCTATTGAAATATCAAATCGGAATGGGGAATTCAATTCATCTTGGTAACTCACATTGCTAGTAAATCACCTAATAACTTAATTGATGTGTGTAAAAAGTGAAACAAGATTAACTACGAATAATACAATTCTGGTTTTGGACAGTTAACTCTTTCCACACCAAATATTGAATGCCCACCTCTTTCGATGCCTGGAAATAAGCTTCACTGAAACTCAGTAAGAGTTTTATCATATTAGGCTTGATCAAACAAGCAGACGACAGAGATCCAAGATCAGACTGCAAGTTTTGTGCAGTCTGATCTTGATCTGTATCGTCCGCAAAGGCCACTGTTTTCGCCTATAGTACTGAAAGGGTTAAATTCATGCATATGTATGCTGTATTTACATGTAACTAAAAAGGTGGATATGCCTGCAGGTCATACCTTTACTACTTCGTCATGGCAAGTTCAAATTTTAATTCTTTGATATCATTGTCTGAGAGAATTAAATTGATAAAATAACAAGAGAAGGCACTGTAGATAGCATATGCAATGTCTTCTTATCAAATAAGATCAAGATATATTTTACTTTTGAACTTTTTTGTCCTTTTTTTGGATACAAGGGTTAAATGGTAAACAATGTATCAGTAACTTCAGTACTTTGATTTACACTAAAAGTTTCTATTTACCGCAATGACTATAACTATTAAGATCATGAAAATAAGCATACCAATAAATTTTAGATTTTATTGTTTATCTAAAATAAAGAAATGAACCAGATAATTGTTGAATTCTCAGCAACTGATATAAAAAATTAAAAAGTATAATGAACTTTGGTTATTAGTGATTCCATTTTATCCATGAATATGACAAATTGATATACAGTAAATCTGAAAATTCCATTTGGGTTGCTTCTAGGATGCATTCAAGCCATTTTTGATCAAGAAAATGTGGTTTATCTGAAAAATATCCCTGTAGTTTCTCAGATTATGATTTTTTGGAAGCTTGAATCATACAAAAATAGTGCTGTCAGTGCTTTGGTTTGCATTAAATGTTCTTTTATTTTGTTAGAAATGCATAGAATTATCTAAATATGAGCTTATTACATTACCTGAGATCACTTTGGACTTTCAGAAAGTATAAAATTTCCAAAGAAGTGTCAATTGAAGATCAGCTAATAAGGTTAGGGTTAGAGGTGCACTTGATAACCTTTGACCTCTATAACTTGAAAAAGCCCCACTCGCCAGGTGGCAGACTTTGGGAATGTGCTCAGGAGACATTGGGGCTCAAGAAAATCAGTCCCGGAAATTCCCCCGGGGGGGGGGAGCAAACACTCTGCTGACTCATAGTCTATTATTAATGTTACAAATGGACGAGACCATAATGAAATATTGTAAATGGATTTTAGCAAGCTATTGCAGTTTGAAATTGAACAGGACCCGAAAGAATGAAAAGAAAATGGAACAATCGCTGTCTTTACTTTCAGCATTTTCGACTTTTTACCGTTGTGTCACTCGAACTATTGTTTTTGATACGCGACTACCCTGACACAATTTCGGCTTTTAATCAAATACATGTAGGCCTATGTCCCTCTACACATTGGAACGATAATCGTGATATTGCTTTTTGCGGAGTTTATAAGTTTATAGATCACGCTCATATTACTCCACATGGGTAAATCCTCGCAAAAGCAGCTTTGCAATTGCAATCTTTATTTTACTGTATATAAATAACTGAACTGAATATGTCAATATATTATTTTTTCTTAAACTCCTAATTGGAGTTATTTGATGCCACTTGTTTTGCGAGAAGTTAAGAAATGCTCGACGACTCAGGAAATATAGGTCAGAATTCCATTATTGGCCTAACTCTAGATTTAGAAAATTAGGCAATTTTCTATTGGATTAAACATTCGTTCCAGCCAGTAACTAGATCTAATTTCATTACTTTTAGATTCAGAAAATATTTTAGAGTCACACTTGAACTGTTACTCGAAATGGTTGTTGATTGCACGATCAGATCTTAGATCTACAAAAGCACATTTAGTCTTCCTTAGCTTTCTAAGAATTAAAACACTAATAAAATGTCTGGCTTCTATGGCTTAATTTTCTCTTCTCGTTGAAAAGTCCTATCCCTTTACCAAACGACTCCTAGTACTTTCGACCCTAGGAAAGAAGCCTTTTTGCAAACCTGGTTGCGCAGGGGTAAAACGCCGATAGTCAGTTTTATGTTTTTTTTTTTTCAATGATGTCTTTCAGGACTAATTATATCATTATGGTCAAATCTGGTTTGTCGTTCGCACATGCTTTAAATTTCGGGTA
Organism: Hippopus hippopus; assembly: GCA_946811185.2. Lineage (NCBI taxonomy): Eukaryota > Metazoa > Mollusca > Bivalvia > Cardiida > Cardiidae > Hippopus > Hippopus hippopus. The sequence goes on along the minus strand of OX328104.1, from coordinate 50,039,045 downwards.
AGTCTAATATTTTGACGTCTGATAAAGAGTTAAGCATTAAAGCTTAGCCTCTCATTTCTTTGTATGGCTCCTATCACTAACATGACTTAATGTCTGCTTTTATGGCGGTAATTAACCTTAATGATGCTGAAGTTACTTAAGGTGCTCTTTCGAACTGTGTCATTGACATTCCAGCTATATAACTCGCTTTTTGATCTTGACACAACTTTTCCCTTTTCAGATATTTTGACCAAATCACGTTTTAGGTTTGCGATACTTAGCGTCAGTCTTTTAAAAGAAATTATCGACTTCGTTTATCTTGTGTGCTTGCTATCAATACTGAGCATTAATACAGGACGATCCATATTATGATACCATTTTAACCTCTTATTACTTTTGCTAACGAGGTCCTATCCTGGAAATCAAAACAGTTATAGAAACCGCAGATCCTAAAGTGTTATTGAGGACATAAATGTTTGAAATAAAATTGTGTAATAGAACTTAACCAGCAAAGGTTATCGCAAGTGTTCGCGGTGTCTTTCTTTTGGTTTTACTACGACGTGATGTCTCCTTTTTTTAAAGTTTTCAATCACACTCATACACTTTTTTGGTGTAATCTTTCACATTTCTCTGCGAATGGCTGGTTTAAGTTATTCAAGTGCATCAGGTTTTTCGTTGAAAAACTTGTCCTTCAAAGATCTTAAAAATAAATCCAACGGACTCAAGTCTCGGAAACGCGGTTGTCATACTTGGTCCGTTGTAAATGAAATGAAATTATCAAACAATAAATTAAAAAAAAAAAAAATACGTAACAACGTCAATATATAGCGTTAACATTTTAGCGTACTTTGAATCCATTGGAAATTTTAAAATCAGACGATTAAGGTAGTATATTTTTCAGCAAATACGCAGTTATTTCGTGATTTTATAAACGACCAAAGTAGTATCATATATATTTTCGTTTAGTCTATACCTCGAGCGTTTCAGATAGTACACGGTACTAATGGTTGTAACCTTGTTATACGATAAACCAAAAACTCTCATTATAGGTTTTCGCCGATTGTCATGAGAATAGAGATTCAGTTTTTGTATCCAAGCCATAATCGATACAGATTTTATCACAAGAAAGGATTTGATGTGTATACTTCATATATCATTTACCCGGGTTTCTTTGTAAGTTCCCTAGACACCATCGGATTGAGTTTGCTTGTGAGGAACACCAAGCATCAACCCTTTGATTCGTTGGTGCTTGTTTAAAGGCTCAATAGCGACCAAACTTAATGTAGCTGTTAAAATGCATTTAGATTTAAATCATACCATTCAAAACTATGGAAAATATTGTGAAGATGACAGTCTGTTATTGTGTGGTCGGTAATAGTAATAGTCTAGGCTAGAAGCCTGGGGCACGATTTTGAGCAAAAAATCGGAATCGTTCTAGTGAAGCGGGATAAATCGGTTTATTTCGCCTTATTGTGCAATGCATATTTAGGGAGGCACGATGTACATACATGTGTAGCAAGATATAGGTCAAATGTAGTATTTAGCAGACGATCTTTTATGTATAAAGATGTACCTCCATGTATATAGTGAGTTACAGATCAAAGGCAGCAGACGACATTTTAAGAGATCTGTTGGGAGCAGACAACCGCATTACTGAAAATACCTTCTTTTCCCCTAAACCTTTCATTATCATTATTAAGCATTTTATGATAAAACAGAGTAAGACAAAAACAACGAAAGGTCAACTTCTTTTACGACTAGTACTTAACTGGTCCATCAGATCCACACGTTTCAAGTCTCTGTGTGTCTGTCTGACTACCTCTCTGTCTGTGCGCCCGCACGTCTTTGCGGGAGTAAATAATCTGTGGCTGTAGCAGACGACATGTTTATTACATAAAAACATCAGAAACATTTGAATGTGGCAGGATCCATCGGTTTATTTCGCCATGTTGTGCAATGCATAATTAGGGAGGCATTGGACTCTTTTACTACATGTTTAAACATGTAACTTCATGTACAGAGTAAGATATAGCTCAAAGGCAGCAGACAACATTTTTAAGCAATCTTTTGAGAGCAGCCAACCGCATAACTGGTCAATCACATCCACACAATTTAAGTCTCTGTGTTACGGCAGATCACTCCTTCCTTACTGTATAGCTTCCGCGTATAAAATCAATACCTGACAACTGCGTTGGGGAGAATCATTTTTAGCGCAGTTGTTATGGTGTTTGCCTTTCGTCCGGGCGTTCTAGGTTCGAATCCTGCCCGGTCCCTGTATGTCTGCCATGCATTTGCTCATTTGTTTCGTTGTTACGAACCTTCATGTTCGTAAGATGGGGGCTCATCCGGGATTGGCCATTGAGCCATTTGTCTAATTAATAGACTTACTGCCTAATTAGGCTTTCTGTCATAAAAATGATGACATTTAAGAGGGGGTGTGTTACGGGAGACCACTCCTTCCTTACTGCATAGCTTTCCCGTATAAAATCAATACCTGACAACTGCGTTGGAGAGAATTCTCTTTAGCTCAGTGGTTATGGTGTTGGTCTTTTAAACCTCGAAAAACGAGGATATTTGTCCGCACGGGTTCGAATCCCGACAGATGCGGTTTGTATTTGAGCTATGCATTTGTTGCGAACTTTCTTGTTCGTAAGACTCTGTGTGTCTGTCTGTCCGTGTGTGCGTCGCCCGTCTCCATCTCTCTCTCTCTCATTTGGCTAACAGAAAACAGATGTGGAGAGTGTTGCAATGTCAAAATAGAAATGAACAAAAAGTCTCGTAAAAGAACGTTCAGGAAATGAAGGTCTCTGTGTACCTGCAGTGTTTGCATCCCTCAAACTTACTCTAGCGTAACTCACTGGACTTGTGTCTTCCCTTTGTAACCGTTTGCTTAATTGAAACAACGACTTCGAAAACAGAGTGGAAAAAGGCCTACTCTCTATTGGACGGGCAAGCAATAAAATCTCTTTACTACATGTGTGAGCGATTATAGACGGGAGAATGTAAATTTAAAGAATCTATTTTTAGGCGCAGGGTTCAACAATGCGTGACATACGCAATTTACTGACCATGTCTCGAGCAGACAAATTCTGGTATAGTAATATTCGATTCACATTGTGAAAAAGGTATTTGGAAGCAGAGGATAATCTTTTCTCCAAGGTCGACAGTAGTACAAAGGGTTATTTTACATGGTGGGAAAAGTCTTACTCTCTGCTGGTTTGTAAATTTAAAGAACCTATTTTTAGGCGCAGGGTTCAACAATGCGTGACATACGCAATTTACTGACCATGTCTCGAGCAGACAAATTCTGGTATAGTAATATTCGATTCACATTGTGAAAAAGGTATTTGGAAGCAGAGGATAATCTTTTCTCCAAGGTCGACAGTAGTACAAAGGGTTATTTTACATGGTGGGAAAAGTCTTACTCTCTGCTGGTTTGGCAAGCAGACAAATTTGTTTCCTACAACTGTGAGCTAGACCGAGAGGGGGGGGGATTCGAGAAAATCTCTCTTTCTCTCTCTCTCTCTCTCTCTCTAGTAGAGTCAAGTTTATAGATACACAAAGTTCTAGTACAGTAAACACAGAGAAGATACAGTCAACATAAGGGCATGCAAACATGCACTTCCAGACACAAATACAACCACATCCTTAACAGTTTATGGAATAGAATATAACGACTATCTGTCCACGACCACTCTGTGTCGTTACTAGATGCTCTAATTAAAAACATGCATGGGTTAAAGTAACTATAAAAACTGCCTTTTCTAATTAATAATTTGTTAGAACTTTAAGAGAAAGAATGCTGATCCCAGAATTTTTGCGGCTAGGCGCGCAACATCCCTTTGCAAAAGTGCCGAAGCACTCTCTAACTGCATACTTTGGGATCTCAACAAGGTGCTGTCTTCAGGTCCTGTCTGAAAGACTCCAACAACAGTTGAAGCCAATGCGTGAAATTAGGACAAATCTAGTCTCTGTAGCGACTCGCCATAGTAAATGACAGTAAAACCAACGGATTTTCTTCACTAATTCGACCAACCCAGCAAATTTAGCATAGGTTTCATCATGATCCTTCAAGAGGACGCTGTAAACCGTCTTGGCATCATCCGAACCTACAGATAGCGCGAAGATCAAAGCTGTTCCTGTAGCGGGAACTGTTCTTCTAAGTAATAATGGAGCAGCAATTCTGCTTTGCTGTGTAGACTATAGCCAGAAGTAGTATAACACAATCGGCATTATCGCATACAGTCGCCTTTCCCCCCCGCCCCCCCCCCCCCCGGGAAAAAAAACTTGTTGGGCCCAAGTGCTTGTCCCAATAAGTTTGAGTGTGACTTTCGTCTATATTCGATTGTAAGACTCATCATGTTCAGAATCTAGCATGTAATGGTGCCCTTTTTCACGATAGACATAGGCAAGTATGCAAACAGGGTTGCTAAACTGTCGGGCCATCTTGATAGCTGTATCACGGTGATTTGTTGCCCCAAGTGGCCACCATGTTCTGATTGTAGTTAACACTGGCCCGAAGAATGTCAAGCACTGAGCATCACTAACATTGGAAATCTTTGCATTATTATCTTGTTTTGAAAGCCATCCAGCAGAGAAATGCTCTCTCGGCTAATGCATTATCATGAATTTCTGCCTCTGTCAGGTTACAAACTTGTCTCATGTATTCAGATTGATCTGCCATGAATTGTCTTATAAGTTCCCGTGTAAAGACGATAGGAAGAAGTTCGAGCAAACTTCTGTCACACATAATGTATCGTTAGCAAATCCTGCCGTACTAACATATTCTGGCATGTCTAGATGATAGACTGTTCGTCATATTCAGGTTCTCCCGCATCACTAGTAAAATAGTGACCTCCATAAAAAAGGGATGGCAAGATATCTTCAGCAATTGCCAAAGGAGCTGGAAGAGGAGCTGCTTCGTCATCCATATTGACAAATAATCACGTTGGCAAAACGTCAACTAATGCGAGAATAGTTGACACACGGACTTGGTAAAGTCTATACTCACAGAATACAAAAAATGAACTTAAAATACAAATGATCCCTGAAAGAGCGTGCAATCCGTCCTCTTAGAAACTAGAGGTTTGCTTTAGTTTTGCTTTGAAATTAAATGCCCTCTTAATATCTAAGGTCATATGAGAGCAGTCAGTGCATCTGCGCATATGTTTCCTGGTTTTTTTTACACCATTACTGACACAACTTTCTTTCCAAGGCACTGACTACTTTTTTCACAATGTTTTCAGACAATATTTCCTTTGTACAATAATTCTCAACAACGTAAAAAAGTTATTCTAACACGACACGTAAATTCGGCGCCATAAACACAGTGGAGCGTGAGCGTTGTAAAAAAAAGAAGTAATTCTACAGTAAGTCGCTTCTGGCTGTTCCATGTCTCCGCCCTAGGATATTTTATCAATGAAAGTCATGTAAACAAATCGTCCGCTACACAACCAAGGAGGATGGAAAGGGAGGAAAATAAAATAATGAAACGGGGCAAGTTTTTTGTTGTTGTTGTGTTAGATGCCTCAGGCTTTATTGAAATTTTGGGATTGTGTGTATGTGTTTATATACTGGCCAGTGGGGTTTACATCTAATAATCAGTAGGTGGATGTCAAGCACTAAGGTTAGCCAAATGTAGTACTTACACTCACTAAGGTTAGCTAAATGTGGTAATTACACTCGTCCTCCAAGCAAGGGTTTCAGTCACTTACGGGCCACACTTATTCGCCTTTGGAATTGAACCAACGGTGTGAAAAGTGATTGCAACGATCAAAGGCATCTACTGATAGAAAGGTGGGGGATAGTACTGGTAATCAGTAGCATAGATGTGAAACATTCTTGACGTCAAGTAGATCTAGTTCAGTGATAGTGCACTCGCTTTGTGAGCAAGAGGTTGTGGGTGTTAGTACCATATTTTCTTCCTTTAAAAATTACACATTTAAATAATATCTGAATTATTGACAGCAAAATAAAGCTGCACACATTAAACTTCTCCACTATCTCGTCCCGCTTCTTTTCATTCTCATTTGCCCCAGGCTTGCATCCCCCCCCCCCTAAATTTATAAAAAGGAAATTACGTTGTTCTGAAATTTAATCAACGGTATGGGACCGTTCATCTTAGACCCACTTTGCCGACCAGGTTTGCTAGACTTCCATTTTTCACAGACGAAAACGATATTGACATCCCGAACTCTTTATTTTTTTACCTTCGTTTTCCAAGAGTATCATAAATACCGCTTAAAGACGATTGCTACAGTTTCACCATTTTTTGAAAACATTCAACATTTAATGAAACTTTGTGTGGTGATAGTATATTATCTGATCTACAAAAATAGGAGATAAAAAGGGTCACCAGCTTTTTGAAAATTCTATGAATATTTCTTTTAATACACCCTGCATTGCGGCAGTTCAGGATGAGATTTCACCTATGAAAACTAAGTCTATGTGTATTTTTTTAAATCACAACAATTATAACCAAATTTTATGTCATTGTATTGGTGAAATATAAAATTTAATGAATTTAATTAAAAAAATAATTGGAGAGGTCATCAGACCTCTCCAGTAGTGGTGAGTTTAAAAGGCAGACTGCCACAGAATTTGCTGTCTAAATCCATTTTTCTTGCGAAATTGTTCTGAAACACAGTCTGTTTTGTCATGGTTTTGTAAATAAAGCGAAATCAAAAAACCGAAACAGGTAATAGACGTGGTTTATTTTTATATGACGAATTTCAGAAAAGATTTGTTATATTAATTTGCCATGGTTCAAATGACCTCTAAAATAATTGTAATTTTTCATTAAGCAAATAAATCTAAGCAGAAGAAAAAATAAGAATTTCGTTAAAAAAGAGAAAGAAAACCGCTGGACAAGATCATGCGACTTGAAAACGCGGGAAGAAGATCACATGACTGTCATGTAAAGCATAAGAGGCTTCTTGCCTTTCTTGTTTGTTTACATGTACCAAAATATATTGAAATTAAAAGCCAGCAAACCATTTGAAAACATTGATGCTGACCTCTCCTGGCTTCTTTTGTAAAGAAGCCAACTTGTTTAGAGTATACAGAGTATCAGTCTTTAAAAAAAACCCCTAAACTAACGGCTAAAACACCTTTATTTTGGGGGAAAAAACAAGAGTATCTTTTAAAGTTATTTTTTTAATGTTCTAACACTCAGATTTTTCTTATTTTTTCTATAAATAATATTCAGGTACTAAACTAAAAGAATAAGGCTTAAAACAAATAGGTCACCAGCCTTATTTTTACGAAAATACACTTTAAGTTCATGGGTGGGGCACTAACTAATGTGTAAATGTAGGGTTTGTCAAAGACAAAGACATTATATGAAGTAAATTATCTCAATTTTTTTCAATAATATAACAATATTTATACGAATCAAGTTTGTTGGTCATGATAAACCAATCCATAGCATATAAATGTAATACTGAGGTTAGCACTGAATCCATTAACATACGACTATTTTTAGACTTCTAAATTTGACGCGTTTGCAAACGCTAGACCAAAACCCATGTACCACAGTTCTTTGATGGGTCAGGAATCATTGTGCGAAATGGAGAAATCAATCGTTAGGAGCAATTTCTCCTTTTGACATCAATTTTTTTTTTTTTTTTTTTTTTTTTTTTTAATGTTGTCTGCTGCAGACTCATCAAGCTAAGGGATAACCTGGTAAAGGAGAAAGAGTTACAGCCCCTTAACAGATGAGGTGATAATTACACAAAGCGTGATAATGGAAACTGTCGCGAATGTCGTTAAGGCGTTGAAAGTCATCGAAATAAGTGACTCAGCAGAGAATTGCTCGTGAAACGTACTCAACGCGTCACTCAACTCAGGAATTCAACGGACTAAAGTCTGTTAACTCAGTTGAGCCGAGTACGGACTTGAGTTTTTCCGTGAAACCGGGCCATGATACCAAGAATAGTCAACTTAATCAAAAAAAGCAGATGATCCGCTTGGTACAGAGGCTATCTACTAGCGAAATGTTGATAACTTTGAAAAATGCGGGAAGCAATTGCTTTGCTGTTCATGAGCACTGGAATACAGAAAACATATCAGTGAAATTGGTTCATATTCCACCCATGATCACTGGATAATAGAGTAAAATTACCAGGAAAATGGAAGGCTTTCACAAGGTTGATTGAGTGCTGAAGCTCAAAAATTCAAACAGTGTCCATTAGAGGTAGATACATGTGGAATAGATTCCCTGGAAAGTAGATGTAAGTCCTTTAATTAGTGTTGATCAGCTAAGGCTCTACAATAATAACGCTCTACAATAATAAGGTTCTATAATACTAATATGGTAAAGTTTCTGAAGATAATGTTTACTGTATATCTTCTAACTTGGAATAACTGCGACGCGATATCAGTTGGCCATGTGACCGTTAACGTGTCTGAGACTACTTTAAATAAGCATTTCAATAAATGTATGAAAGTATTGTCTGCAAAAATTATTGCTGATTGTTTATGCACATGCATATCCAGCATATGAATGCTTTTCACAGATCTTATTTTTCCTTAGATAAAAAGAGACTAATATGTGCAATATTTTGAGTGAAATAGTGAATTACTACTAAAAATAGTTTCGCCTTTTTGTGACACGTGCTCGGTAATGACTAGCAATTTTTCTTTTTCGACAAAGTGAATGCATTGCACCGATAGCTGCGATAAGGCCATATTTATGTAGAAAAACAAAGGACAGACAGATATGTTCTTTAATCTTTCTTTTTTATCGCCCTAGCAACAGTTAGTTATCATAATTGAAGCTGGGATTTTGTCAAGACATGCAGTAGAAAACAGTAATGGCTAAACTATACCTTCTTTGAATAGGAGTTACAGCTTGCAGATATTGTGTAAGTAGGAATCGTTTACGTGGGTAACAACTATCCCCTAAAAGTACCGCGTTATTTCCTGCATAGAAACAAATCAATTACCAAGTTAATATGGACAGTTGAAAATCTCCTTCGTAGGCAATCAATGTTGAGAAATAACATCATTTCAGTATGACATAATGAAAAAACTATAGAGCAACATGCAATAGCTAACTGAACAATTTCTTCTATTTACACAAGTTTGCCAATAGAACATCGATTTCGTATAAGCAGCCTCTGTGTGTTTTACATAAGAAAGACCAGTAAAACCAATGACTCAAACACATAACTGATTTTCTCCACCAATGACTTCAGAAAACTTGACTAACACAACATGTTTTTTCTGCTCAGTTATAATTCCATTCACTTTGGACATAAGAAAGACCAGTAAAACCAATGACTCAAACACACAACTGATTTTCTCCACCGATGACTTCAGAAAACTTGACAAACACAACGTTTTTTCTGCTCAGTAATAATTCCATTCACTTTGGACTTTAAGACAGACAGAACATGAGAACAGCTGATAATAACCGGTATGTTGAAAAAATGTCAAAAGATTATACATCTATTGTAAAGGCAGACTGGAACAAAAGAACACTACTCACTATCAAGTTCAAGATTTGAGTCCATTGTTCTGAATCAACCAAGTTGATACAAGAATATAATTTTTCACAATAATAATTAAATGCTCATTATTTATTTCACATGAGCAGGGTTAGGGACGAAATAAGGAAAGTATCAATATCAATCAGGTAAACAGCTGTGAGGAAGAATTACCCAAATTCTAATTTCCTTGGCAATTCTAACTCCCGAAATATTCGGCCGTCATGAACGCTTCCTGGCCAACGAGCCACAACATTTGTAACTTTAAATTTGGCATTGCACACAACCGACCGTATGTGAAACAATACATGTACATTGAACAAATCAATTGCATTGAATGTCCCGTATTCAACATAGAATATTTTATTATTATACAAAACGGAAGCAAAAATGCAAGGTTAATTTTTTATTAAGCAAAACATTGTTCTGTGACAACACTAAATATCTTTTGTTGCACACATGTTTTGATTAAACATTGAGCTGTGTTACCTATAACGAGACAGTCAAAAAATGTTGTCAACTGATTATTATGCAGCATTTTATAGAGAAACCCTAAAACAACAGATGACGAAGAGAAAAGAAGATTACAAAAAGAAAATTGAAATTTTCCAACGAATAATACACTATTGTGATAAAAGCACCAATAGCTACTTTTCCCACTATGCTTTTAGATGTAATCTGCATAAATCAATCCGAGCCGTTAAGTGTAACTTAAGAACGGACTACATAATGTGATGTCTAGTCTTAGATTTACACTATCAACATACAAGTATTTTAGCAGAAATAACAATGAAATAGCAATAGTGTTTTTTATACGCCCGTTGAAGACGGGACGTATTATGGGATCACCCATGGCGTGCGGTCGGTCGGCGTCCAGTTCTTTGTCCGGAGCATAACTTTGTCATCTCCAGTCCGATTGACTTGAAACTTGGCATTTGTGTTTGTTGCAATAATACGGAGTGCAGTGCGAAAGAACCGTAACTCTACCTCGTGCTGTCTGAGTTATTTCCCTTTGATCGTCATTTTCACAGCATTTTCTGCTTCTGCGGAATATAACTTTGTCATCTCTAGTCTGAACATCTTCAAATTTGGTATGCATGATTGTTGAAAATTTACGGAGTGCAGTGCAAAAGAACCATAACTCTTCCTAGTACCTATTTTGAGTTATTCCCCCTTTGATCTTCATTTTTATAGCATTTCTTGCTTGTCCGGAGCAAAACTTTGTCATGTTAAGTAGGAATGACTTGAAATATGATATGCTTACTTGTTGCAATATTTGAAAGTGCAGTGCACAAGAAATGTAACTCTACCTCGTGCTGTCTGAGTTATTTCACTTTGATCATTATTTTTACAGCATTTTCTGCTTTTTGGGGAATATAACTTTGTCATCTCAAGTCAGAACGACTTCAAACATGGTATGCATGTTTGTTGCAATATTACGGAGTACAGTGTGCAATAACAATAACTCCCGGGCGGGCTGGCGGTCGTCCGGGAGGGCGGGCGGGTGGCGTCCAGTTCTTTGTACGGAGCATAATTTTGTCATCACCAGTCCGATTGACTTGAAACTTGGCATTTGTGTTTGTTGCAATAATACGGAGTGCAGTGCGAAAGAACCATAACTCTACCACGTGCTTTCTTTGAGTTATTTCCCTTTGATCGTCATTTTTACAGCATTTTCTGCTTTTTCGGAATATAACTTTGTCATGTCTAGTCTGAACATCTTCAAATTTGGTATGCATTATTGTTGAAAATTTACGGACTGCAGTGCACAAGAACCATAACTCTTCCTAGCACGAATTTTGAGTTATTTCCCCTTTGATCTTCATTTTATAGCATTTCTTGCTTGTCCGGAGCAAAACTTTGTCATGTTAAGTAGGAATGACTTGAAATATGGTATGCTTATTTGTTGCAATATTTGGAAGTGCAGTGCGCAAGAATTGTAACTCTACCTCATGCTGTCTTTGAGTTATTTCCCTTTGATCGTCAGTTTTACAGCATTTAGTGCTTGTCCGGAATATAACTTTGTCATCTCAAGTCAGAGTTTCTTCAAACTTGGTATGCATGTTTGTTGCAATATTATTGAGTACAGTGCGCAAGAACAATAACTCTACCTAGTTGGGATTTTGAGTAACTCCACTTTGATCTTCATTTTTACAGTATTTCTTGCTTGTCCGGAACGGAACATTGTCACCTCAAGTCAAATTGACTTGAGACTTGGTAAACATGTTTGTTGCATTACTTGCCCTTTACGATTATTATACCCCCTCGACAACTGACGGTGGGACGGGCGTATCTTGCGACAAGTTGCCGCTCTTGTTTTTTTCAAATTGAACATTTATCAACAGTTACAGCGCCTTTCACAACTTTAGTTATCTTAGTGCCATGTTTAAATCAAGATCAGACTACAAAAAATGTGCAGAATCCCCACCGACTTACATGTTAACTTCATTTTTTAATTTATTGTTTGTTATAACCTGAAGCTAGAGTTGTGAAATTTGTATGAAAATTTAGCAAAATAAATTTCACTTTGAAATACACTCACGTTATTCTCGGCTCTTAAACGTAATGAAGAGATTATTTTCCTCGATATTGCTTTTCCTTTCCGCTAGGCACGGTTTTTATGGTCGTCAGAAATTATGTTTCCGACTACTTGTGATATACGATTGTGTATCATTTGGCTGTTTTTTTTTTTTTCCTTTTGGTACAACTTGATACAATGTAATCTTGTGTAATATAGCTATTTAAAAGCGATCAATTTTTTTGAAAAAAAAAAAGTTTTTTTTTTTAAACTTTATTAGCCACGTATATTGGATAGGGGAGGTCGTGGCCATCCTCCCTCTATCCTTACAATTTTCATCAATCATCTTGTTTCATTTTATCTTGCAAACTAAAAGTCTAAAACAGTCTATTTTCTCTATTTGAAGTTTTTTTTTTTTTTCTAATGCGAATAAAAGTGTACTATATCGAAATTTGTGACTTTGCGAACAGTGCAGATCAAGATTCAAGTGTACTGATGTGTAGACTAATTTTGGATTTCACTGTTCGCTATGATGACAATTTGCAGGATAAAAGTTAATCAAATACATGAACTATTCAGAGATCCAGATAAGGTTACGTGGTTCAATCTTATGTGCAGCCCTAGGTTGTGAGTGATTTGACAGTTGTCTTTGACATACTATTTTGAGACGGTCTGAAATTGAAAGAACCTGCAGACGACAATTCCGAGCTAGCTGAAATATGATTGTAAATTGTTGATTTTATGGGAGAAAAAAAAAAAAAAAAAAACAGTGCGGAAATGTGTGAAATTAATCTTTATGAGCAATTTCTCCCTTTTCCACAATGTTTTTCCTTTTTTCTTATTATTATACTTTTTTTTTCCATTGTGTTAAATAGAGTAGAAGGGGAAAGTGTCAAACAACGGCCTGTTTAGTTCACCGAATCTGGATCAATGAATAATTAGCAGAGACTAATAAAGTTTTACAAAGCTATGGAGGAAAAAAAGATGAAAAAATAAAAGAAGGAGGAAAACAGGAATGACTTATTCAATAATAGCAAAAATGGAATATGCATCAATGCATTTTATATCAAGAGTGGTTTTGAATAATATGTCTTATAATTGACCATCTTTCTAAATCAGACTCAGAGGATTTGTTTCTTTGCAAATGGTCCAAGCCAAATATAAACTATTTTGAAGGCCATAAACTGTCGGGATTTTAGATTTAGATTTACAAGAAGCGACATATCTTTTGACATACAGAAAGAGTGTGTATAAATTGTCATCATTATTGAATGTACCAATTAGAACGTTGACACTATTTATAAGTCTGTGTTTTGATGGGTCTACTTCTCTTATTTTTGATTCTAAATACTGAAAAAGGGTTTTCATCTTTTCACATTCGTAAAATACATGAAGCAGACTTTCTTCACTGGTATTGCAAAAACAGCATAGGTTACTTGGGGCAATGTTCATTTTGTTTAATAGGGAGTTAGTGGGGAAAAATCTATGAACTATTTTTATTTGCATCCATTGGGTACACGAATCGTTTGTATTTCTAAAAATATTATTATAAATGTCTTTCCAATCAAAGTTTTGAGTAGGGAACAAAGATTCCATTTCTTTTGACTAGTAGGAATTTCATTGTTATCAATAAGTGCTTTATAAATTGTTTTGTTAGGTTTTTTATTTATCAAAATTTCATTTAAATAGCTATTAATACAGGAATTGGCATAGTTTAAAATCAAATTTTCATCGTTATTAGTATCAACCTTTCTTGAGAAATTTTGGATAGTGTTAAAAGTTTTTTAAATTGATGTTGAAGGCAAGGTCAATGGGAATTCAGAATTACATGTTTGTATCTTCGAAATACATGATTACAAAATGCAAAATTCTGAAAAGTAAAAAGGATTTTTTGTTTATTCTATATGATATAAATTTACTTAAGTTAATGTTCTCAGCAAACATGGAAAAGGATGATGAAATACCATTGAGAGTGAGAATTCAGCAAAAAAAATCAGTTTATTACCACTGAACTTGACTTTGGATGAATTGTAGAGAATTGCTATGCATGGCATCAGGCTTTAAACTGATTGAAAAAATTAAGACCATGTATCAAACTTACCTGAATGTTTATAGAGTGATGCTCTTTTCGATTGACATAGGCAGTTTCATTGTCGGAGGGGGGCTTATATCCTAATATGGGTACAGTCAATTGCCCCAATTACTTTGGGAAATCCTGTCCAATTGAAAAAAAAAATATATGTGAAAGGTTATAAACGGACCTTGAAACATTAATCTTTTTCTTAAATATTAGAATTTTCCGTATTATTACAACAGCCCAAGCTCAGTTCTAGATAGACAGTCCTCGAGACTGAAGAATGAGAGGGGTGTCTCTTTAATGAATGTTACACAACATTCATGCGTTCTAATTTGCTCTGAAGACAAATATCTCACTTATTCAGGGGTTTTCCTGACCCGTTTTTTTTTAAATTTGAACCCCAAATTTTGTAAATGACCCCCAAAATTTAATTATCTTTCTTTTTTATCTGAAGGGAGTCCAATTACTTATCCACTTCTCTTGTATCTCCCTTCTCCTTAACCAGTCATCGATCGCAAAATATATCGATTTCGAACTCGCCCTCGTTTTTGCGCTACGGGTGTGTAGAACGATGATTTTTCTATACAAACATAGTTAAAATTAACTAAACAAACCAATTTCACGAAGAAAACTTGTTTTCAGCGCGCCCCTTTGCTGTGATTTCAACCGCCATTTTCCTGTTACTCCGTTCTCTGCTAAATTCATTTTGTTAAATTTCGACGACCCCCCCCCCCTTAACTGTGTAAAGAAAATCTATATTTAGATTTCGGGAAATCAAACACGAATAGAGCAATATGAGTGGTAAATCTATTAAAGCACAATTTCCTGCAATGAAGGGGAAAAAAACATCGAAAACTTGAAGCGCCACGTACCCGCTATGCTGTAAAATTCCCTCTCAATTTCAGGGTATTCACTTGTTCCTGGAAATTTTATAAATATTTCCATCAGCCTATATATAATATAGCGGTTGTTATTTTTAATACGGCTCTAGTCAGAGACGCGTATGACACACGATGGCAGTCACCGATGATTAAATAATGTGATCCAGAGGCTTAACACTGCAATGTCACTTAGAATGACAATAAGGGTGGAAGAGGAGACGATCACAGGTTTCAATCTGCCTAATTAGAAGTTTTATCATTATCAAAATGGTTTCGGGCCAGAAGCGGTAGCGTTGAAACATTTCCTTACTGCTCAACAATTTCAGTGGGTTTATTCTAACCTCAAAACCCCGTTCGATGGGTCAAGTCTCCAAAACCGGTAAATGCTTCTAAGAATGTCCGCCATATTTGAGTCTACAAGATAAAACTTTAGCAAGCTACGCTACAGACTCCAAATATTAGACTCTACTCAAGGTTTGAGGCCGTTACTGAGTCTGTTAATATTCGTGAAACGCGTTTTAAATAACGAGCTCATCTGAGCTCAGTCGGAAACTTAGTCCATTAGCAGATTCGAGCAAACTAATGGAACTGATTGTTTTCGCGAAACCGGGCCCAGGACTAAAAGAACATGATCAAATATTTGTGACATGAACAGATTTGGCAGCTACCATCACTGTGATAAGTTTTCCTCCAGGTATTATCTGAATATAGAAATCAGCATTTGGGATATCAGCCCATACAGGTAAATCCTGAATTTTCAATGCTAGAATTGGTGCCAAATATTACTTTTTTTTAAATCTGAAATTCGCACATGATAATTTTCACGGCATTGCATATTCAACTTATACAAATGATAACAACAACACTAATATTAACAAGCATTCTGATAGTATTGCATAGCAATACCCAGTCCCCTACCGGCCGTATATATCGCTGGCACAACTAGGTCCCATACATAGAATGAAAAAGTAACTTGACAGATTTCAAATTTCATAATCCATTTTCACAAGATTTTTACAGAGACAGCAAGATTATATTTTAATTCATGACATAGAGGAATATGAAATCTAAAATGATGCAACAGGAAAAAAATGAATGATGGTGAGTATGACAGAAGGAACGTATGCTATTATGAGTTACCTAGGGCCCACCTCGGGGAGGATCTATATATGGGTGTGCATGCAATGGTGGTAAATTCACATACCAAAACACAGCTCAATATCTGCCAGCGTTTAGAAAAAAAGTCGGTAAAACTTTTTTTTTTCAGTGAAATTTTTTAAGTCAAAGGCCCGTAATTTCGTCAAAAATCTGTGGACTGGAACGAAACTCGAACTTGATCTGTAACTCATGGTGGTTGACTTACGCACCAAAACAGCTCAATATCTGCCAGCGTTTAGAAAAAAAGTCCGGGAAAACTGTTTTTTCAGTGAAATCTTTTTAAGTCCAAGGCTCGTAATTTCGTCAAAATTCAGTGGACCGGAACGAAACTCGAACTTGATCTGCAATTCATGGTGGTTTACTTGCACACCAAAAAATCAGATCAATATCTGCCAGCGTTTAGAAAAAAAATTCCGGAAAACTGATTTGCCGGTGGACTGACGGACAGACACACGGGCAGACGGACGGACGGATTGCAAACCTAAAGTCCCCTTCGGCTTCGCCCGTAGGAGACTAATAATAACTTAGAGGACATAACAACACTGATATTGATAATAGCTTAGAAGGCAATGAATGTTCAATTGACACATTTACTTGTTGCAAAATTTAAAAGTCTATTCATTTTTTCCTTCTCATTGTTATGAATTACACAAACATATACGGGAACCTATGCAAATATTCTGCGATAAAATAATTTCTTTTTAAGTTTGGTAAATTTTTCGATGCATAACTTTCGAAAACGCAGAAAACGGGGTTTAGAATGTTTTGTAAAATGCCAAATGCCTCCGTCTGGTGTCTGCAAGCTTTACGCAGATTATGTCATCATGTTGGCTGGATGATTTCTTCAAATATGATTTTTTTTCAAAGATCGTTATAATTGTAACACATCAGGAATAATCGGGTTCTAATGAATCCAATATTACAATTATCTCAAAGACATTTCTTCTTTGCCTTGGTGATGCCTGTAAATGATTTTTTTCCCTCCTAACCTTTAAAACGGCATGAATGATATCTGAAACGTCATTTCGATCATCCTGTATTTCTGTAGTGTTTATATAGTAAGAATGATTTCCTTTAGCAAAAGTTACAAAACCCTTACCATCTGGCTTCAGGTGTAAAGCCCATTCAAATACCTGATAAATTAACAATCTCTGAATTAGAAGAAAAACAGAGTCTTTGATATGCATCCCTATCATGCAAATAAAGGAAAATCACTGTGTTTTTTAACAGATGTTGTGGCCGGAACTAAAGTTTATAAACAAAGTCTAGATATATATTATAATCACGTTCTTATAGAAATGCACTTTTTTAAAGACATTGTCTAAAGTTTCCTACAACGTATATAGAAATTCTTTAATCCTGGTCATATATATATTAAAACTATTTCTCATATGTGTCATATAATTATTTGGCCAGACATGCAAAATGACGGTTTTAAACATTAAGCTCTAAGGTCAAGGTCTCCGTTTGGGTTAGTAGGTCAAAGATTTTCTTTAAACATCCTCTGCTTGTAATTCCCTGGTCTGGTTTCACACATAAGTGCAGTTCGATGGGGCGATATGCAGAGCATAGATTTCTAATGTCAGGCTCCCTGTCTCTCTATTCAAACGCCATTTGAATTTCTTTAAAAAAGTTGCTACTGGTAGACCACAGTATTATTTTAAAATATTTTACAGAAAGGTAAAAACTCAAGAGGCAACATGCATTGCAATGCGGAGGTTTCAGATTGTCAGGCTCCAAGGTAAATCACAGCAAAAGTCAGTTGCTCTTAAAGTAACAATAAAGGCCAAATGTATACAAAGCGGCTGTTTAAATGCATTTGAATTCATATCATACCATTTAAAAGTATGGAAATTATTGTGAAGATGACAATCTGTCATTGTGCGGTCAGTGCAAGTATTAGTCGCTGACAGAGAAATTAATTTCAAAACTAGGTTAAATCTGCCAGGTAGATGTGTCTTTTGTTTACTTTTTGCCTGATTCAAAAAAAAAAAATTGTTTTCTGCCAGAGACTAACATATGGCCCGACCACACGGTAAGTCATCTCCACAATATTTACATACTTTTAAATGGTATGATTTAAATGTATTATGACACATACTTTGATATTTTGGCCTTTACTGGGCCTTTAAAGTGTGCCCCACCCATATCTTGAATGGCTTTTGTGATTTTTTTTAAAACAAGATGCCATGTTCATGAAATCATGAAAGGAAAAGTGATTTTGTTTTGGTGTTGTCCGATTGCCTGCCCTCTGTCCATCATTCTAAGCGTCAGTGAATGTGCTTTGATGTCTTGAAATCCTGGTGTGATTGCATTAGTAGGCCTTTTAGTGTAGAGTGTTGAACATCTTGTAGGTGGCTTTGGAAGAGTGCCAGACAGCTGTGAAACGGTACAAAGATGAAGTGTCCAGCCTGCCTGTGACTTCCAACGTATTGAGAGCTAACCAGTTGTCGAACAAAGATGGAACATTTCTTATGCCATTGCAGTCCTGGGTTGCAAACACGTTGCTATCAATGAACAACAAGAACGGCAAAGGTTGTTCTCGGTTGTGTTTACAGTATGAAAAGCCTTGTTCACTTTTGGCCTCACGAACACTCTAAAAGGCTTTCAATTCACTAGGTGAGGCAGATAGCTAATATGAGTTCCCTTCAAAGTAGACGCATGAAATCAGTTCATTTACCTAGCTGACTAAAGACTGAAAATACTCCGTAAAATGATGGGCAATTTTCTTCTGACAAAGACAGAATGATAAGCAATGCGGTGTCTTTTTTTCGACTGAGAACGGTTTTGAAGAGAGCATTATGGGTCCTAGACACAAAGACGTCTTTGATTGACGCTTTTTCAATGAGTTTGTCTTTTCTTGAAAGGACACATCTGTCGATCTGAGCATATAATTACACAGGACGGAATGCTGTCCATCAAATCATTTTTTATCCCCAGCCGAAAAGGCGGCGGAGGATATGGTAATAGTATCCGTCTGTCTGTCCGTCATTCCGTCCCACTTTCTTGTCCGAAGCATAACTCAAAAACTATAAGAGGTGTAAATATGATACTTCACAGGTGGATAGATCTCGTCAAGGAAAGTGCAGTGCACAAGAACCATAACTCATGATTGCATAACTTAGGAGTTATTGCCTTTTTTTTTTTCCTTAAATTTTATCAGGAGCATGACTTGAAGACTATATGAAATATAAGCATGAAACTTCACAGGTTGATAGATGACATTGAGCAGAAGTGCAGTGTACAAGAACCATAACTTTCAGTCCCATACACAAGAATGATAACTCTACCTTTCGTAATTTTTTTATTTAGTGCTCTTCGTTGTTCTTCAGATTTTTTTTCTGTCCGATTTCATATGTCTTTACACTTAACAGCTATATAAGAAAAGTGTACCATGTTGAAGTTTTTATAATACTTTGTATTTAGCATTGCCAGAAAATAATTCTTAAATCTAGCTGTTTTAGCCTTTAAACGAACCTACAAGAAGACACACATCTTCTATTGACCAAGCATTCGGCGGCGGATGGCCATGTCAACATGGCTCTTGTTTCCTTTGTATTGATATTGCAAGACGAAATCTGGTTGTACTAGTATATAGCTATGAAGTGTATTTCTTTTTCCAAAAAAATTTGCTTTTCATGGGATAAAGTCAGATGTATAACGTGAAGTTCCCTTCGTGACGTGATAAATGAGACTACGATTATTCATTTGGAAAGCGTTTCTCGTTGCAGCAAGATTTTATGGGTTACACCAATGTTTTCTAAAAGATTTAGACGTTGACTTTTTCTGAAGAAAAGAACTAGTTTATATTTTTCCCTGGATAATGTGGTCTTTAATCGTTCTGAAATACAGAAAAAGAACAATTTTTGTCCTTTCGAGAAAGATCTCTTGGTCTACCTGCAATTTGTTACCTACATTTTTGTTGCAAATTAATGCATGGATGCCGATTAAAGTCATTATTTAGGAAATTATATTAACAAAAAAGAAAAGTGATGACAGAAGTACTAGATCTAGCTTCAAATTAAAATGTTCTACAGCCAAATACGTTTAACAGTGCGAGATCTATTTGAAACGGACTAATGTAACATGACCCCACTGTATCAATGCAATGAACGCCTAAATACAACACTTATATGAGAAATACGGAGATGTCATTTTTCAGTCTCGGTCCGTTTCTCTCTATCAATAAATGGAAGCAGTATTCTAGAATATTAATGTTTTAAATTCCGAGCAAAATTCTACACAATTTCAGACTGATAGCTACACGTGCATGTCATTATCCAATGTGAGCGTTGTGCCATATTTTTGGAATACTCCATACACAATCGAGGCCGTTCTCTAGTAGAAAAGACTTCATCCTCACGAAGGTTTCAACTACGACTCTCAGAAAGGGCATAATTTATCTTGCTTAGACCCTATACTTCAACCCTAACAAAGTAGCTTATTTCCTAGACGGATTAAAGATTCCGGTAGATGCGAAAATGCAATCTATTCGTCATTAATATGTCATTGAATATTACGCGTTTTCTTCGCGATAAGAATATCGAAAGTATCGCATCAGACTCATTTACCCATTTCTTACAATATCATTTCACCTAAATCGCGATCATATGGCAGTTCGCAGTAATAACTTCTTTTCTGTAACTTTATGCCAGCTAAAAATGTATACCCTGACATATTGCATAAATCGGCAAATTAATGTTGTTTTGTTGTTGAATTATCAATTGAGTATTTTTAAAGAAAAAAAAATATCGTATAGTCTCTAAATCTACATTTTATTCGCCTATTGTTTAATGAGTAAAAAGAACAGTTTTCTTTGTTTATCATATACATGTAAACTCAGTTTTTTGTGTGTAACATCTAAAATTTAGTCCTAAGGTTCTTGTGAACGGTAAACCGATCAAAATTTGTACTGATTTTCTCTCGTGATGGGGAGTAACTTGTATTTCCTAAGTTTTTTTAGTACCTGTATATATCGTGCCATAACTCTATTGGCAAGTGGGATGGCCAATTCTTGAAATGAATGTAACAGTTACGTGTAATTTGAGCTGATGAAAGCATTCACGATCAATCGGTATCCGCGATTAGATCTTCTTATCGCGTAATCGACAGACAGCTTACGGCGTTTAAAAAAATAATGATTAAGTCAGAAACACCATTTAATGTGGACTCTTATAGAAGTATTGCTTTTGCTCACCATCACTTTCACGATAGTTCTATAAATAAATATGTGAAAAATAAATAGAATACATGATCACATATCGATATACGTGTAAAGGTTTCTTTACAAATCATACTTTCTTACATAGATATGCTCCAATCCATTCATACCCTGATAAACATCTTAGACGGTAAAGGGATTGGTTGAAAGTTCAGAAACTGTTCCAGACAAATTCGCGATAAATTATTTTCGTTAAACTTTATCTACCTATTGTCAATGGTGCAATTAGTGAGAAGTAACTACCGTGCTGACATTTATGCCTCCTTTACGTCGGTGATAAAACAGTAAATGATTGACATTGAGAATAGCAGTCAAACTAGCTGACTTCACTAGGAAACGAAGACGACTGCTATGTGGGATAGACTCAGGGTCTCTGCGTAGGAATATTGCTGTTTGATAGTTTTTCGTATCAGTTTGAATATCAGAATATGTAAGAAATTGTTTCTCAATCAAAGTGAAATAAATATGTTTGAACTAAACTAGAAAATTTACCAAAGGCAAAAAGTTTCGACACGGACCGCGCAGGTTGATCTGGGTTGATACTTTTTGTAGATGCATTTAGCCCCTTTTCACACAGCATGGCTCGTTTTATTTCGACCTACCTAGTCTGCTGAGAACACAAAGCCGTCCTTTGCATTTTAAGGGTACCTAAACCCAAACATGCTGTCGCTTCACCCTTTACCAAACAATCCCGCATTTCAAGGAACCTGGGGGAGAAACCTATAGAAAAAAAATGTGGGTAAAGGAGAAATTGCAGGTATCTAGCTTTTCCCACAATGCTCATTCTATCCTATCAGAAACATTTGTTCCATGTCTGAATATTTCGTTTGCATCTCAGATTCTGAAGATCTTCAATTCGTAATTCTGGAAAGAGTGAAACAGGGACGTAATTCTAGAGAGCTTTAAGCGACTATGCTGCTCTTGCTCATTCTATTTTGTTTGTTTGTGATTAAAGTTTCACATCGTTTTAGGAAATTTAAAAGCTGTATTTATTTAGTACTTTATGTGTTAACAGCGCCGAAAACCTGTATGAAGCGTGGTTCAGTAATTGTTTATGGATTAAATGATAACGAAGTAAAGCATGAATCATGCCTAATATCATCATTCATGAACTTGTTCGAAGATTTCTTGAATATCTCTATCTCTAATGACTTAAAAAAATCAAAGAAATCGTGCCAAGATAGCAAATACAAAAGGGCCGACGATTCAAATTGCAAGTTTAGGAGACCGGACCAATACAGAAAATGCTTTCACGTCCAGTACCAGCGCATCAAGTGCCGAGCAAGTCACACCTGTAGAGAGTAAAGCGTAGGCATATAGGTGCAAAGTTTGTGATTAATTTTGTGAAGAGGAGCCTCCAGATATTAATGAACAATCTGTTGGCTATGACAAGTGTGCCTTAAGACTACAAATGTGTTAACATTAAAGGACATGAAACGTTCTTTAAATAAAAGAAAGCAATTAAAGTGGGAAAAGGAAAGGGGATAAGCATAACTTTTAAAAGAAATATAAAAAGCTGATTCAGCTGTTAATATTGACATGACACATTTTCAAAACATCCAGTCTCTAAGTTTGTGTACATTTATAATCTTACCAAGCAGCTTTGTCGATTAATTTTGCCATTTGGTAACATGAAAGTTAGTGTGTAATTTGAATTTTCCTGATAATCGGGTGACGTATTTGTACAGCGAAATGTTTACTCTCTGCACTTTATATCAGATTTACACCGATTTTTGGGGTCATAGATACACCGCGATTTTTCCTTAAATTTAAATTGCACCAACGAACATATTCTGGAAATTTTCTGACTAGTGCATTTTAGTGAATAAATGTTACCTCTTCTAATGCGGCAAACCGGAAGTGACGTTTTAAATGGAGTCTTCGCCGAAGGTGGATGTTGGCGGTCATGAACCACTAGGAAAACCTGATGAAATGTCGCGGAAAGAGTGTTTCACTGCAAGTAGGCACGCTTTTAAAGCGCACGGTCGATATGTGTTTATATCTTTCAGAAATGTTCCATGACATCTTCGAACAAATCCATAATGATGATAAGCATCATCTTTGTTCGTGAAAGGGTTAGCCAGGAACTTATTTTAAGAACTTTTAGCGACTGTCCTGCTCATGCTCTCCCTATTTTGTTTGTTTGAAATTGGAGTTTAAGCCGTTTTAATGAATGGGTGGAATTTTGCGGCCCGTCGACAGCAAAGGTCATACTGAGGGCGTATACGAAGATAATAAGTGATACAAGTGATACTGTGAATTACTAAACCAGAAGTCCAAAAACCATTGTATGTAAACAGGAACAAACTCCTTAGCGACGCTTACCAAGTTAAGTTTGGCAATAGGAAGGGGGAAAAAAGACCTTAAAACGAATAAAAAAGTGAATGTAATAAGGTAAATAAGACCCTAATTTTTTTTTTCTAAAGAATTGACCTCTTTGCGGTATTTGAATAATGACTCAATCTTCACAGTATCAAATAAAAGACTAAGGCTGTCTGCTATGCAAATATTTTCTCGCACTTGCGCTGGGTCAACACACTCTATCAACATGTACATGTACTTAACGGTAAGAGCAGCAGAGCACGGAATGTATTGCGGTGCCTCTTCTTCTTTAAGTAGATACGAGTGCGTAAAGCCTTGTTTACTGGCGAGCGGTAGCCGTAGCGGTATCGGTAGCGGCAGCGGTTTTCTTTCCGTTGGAGTGTGTGTTTATTGACATGCGGTAGCGGTTTTCTTTTCCTTCGTGGTCCTCGTACGGCCAACTCTCGCAGATCGTGATCAAGATATCATTATTATTGGATTAGGTATGCTACTGCTGAAACCAAAAAGGAGAAGACAGCCGATGGAACGTCTATCCGATATTACAGAGTCGCCATAGACACGGCATTTTTTATAGTTGAAGAACTTGGGTAGTTCGAAGACAAATTCTTTGAGTATCATAGGATGTCAAGGGAGCAATTTGCCCAAGTGCTCCATCTAGTTGGAGAAGGAATATCAAAAATTGGGCTATATAATCTTATATACTTGCCAAAGGCAAATTACCATGTGCAAAAAGTAGGCTGCACTCGGCACAGCGTAATATTTAAACAAGAGCTTCGCAAAGCGGCGCATATATATACGCCCGAAGGAGCTTGTCAGTGAAATGGCTTAAAATCTAGAACGCCTGCAGATATCCAAGTTTTAAGAGTCATATGCACAACTGCACATCATAGAGATTAATTGTGGAAAGTTTGAACCTATTCCAATGAAAACTGTAGGAGTTTGGCACACAAGAAATTGCTAACGGACGGACGGACAGACTGATGGACGGACGGACGACCGGGGCCATAACATAATACGACCTTTCAAGGGTAAAAAAAGAAAACTTTCGCTATTCAGAGAAACTCTGTAGGCTCAAATTGAAAATACTCATCTGATCAGCTAAACATGATCATCGACCGACTTTCTGGATCTTTTTATCATTGTTGAGAAATGTGAGTGCAGCGGCTGGCTGCGAGCGGATTTAAATGCCCCTTGGACCATTCTAGCGGCAAGCGGCGAAAAAAACCGCTGGAAACTGGTGGGGAGTGACAACAGAGATTATGAGCCATTCCATTCCACGTTTCCCAGACAACAAAGAAGTTACTGTAACCGGTCCTGCTTTTTTACGGGTTAAATATCACAAATCGGAAAATTAAAGAATTTTAATAGAATTATGAACCTATCCAGTAAAAAGGGCGATAAAGTTCCGGCAACTGCTATCCTTTACCTAAAGGTGGAGATTTTTGGTGTAGAAAACCGAATAATTTACTGATCTTCACAATACAAATAATTTCAGTTGATCTTCCTCAAGATCACATGATAGACTAAGGAAATCTTGAATTTTTACTTTCCTCGAAACGAAGTTTCTTCTTTTGCATCAGTTTTATTACAAGTATTTATAGTTTAACTGTTAAGTTGCTAAGCGCATCTCAAGGACCTTTAGCGGACAGTGTAGATCATGATCAGACTGCACAGAACGTGCAGTCTGATCTTGGATCTACAATGGCCGATGAAGATAATATTTGTATGGGGGTGATGCATAACTCATGCAAACATTTTGTTTGGGATAAACAGCTTATTGGTTTTACCCTGGAAAATTCAGGAGGAACTTTTAAAATCCCAAATAAAGGAATTTACGTATTTGCTCTGCCAGTACAGAACTTTCGACTGCCCGAGTTGTTAAATCTCATCTAATGATCTCGACCTAATTCCCCGAGTCATAAATCTCTGCTCAAGCTCGGCACATTGACAGACAATCCTAAATCTAGTTCAGTTTCCTGCTGTGGCTCTGCGCCAATCGATGGGCAATTAATGCTTTACTTTAATGTCGATAACTGAACTTTTCGGGGCAAGTATTTGCACCGAATATCCCGTTAATATGTCATGTGTATATATATCCTCAACTGGCTTTCATCACTATCATTTTGTGGGGAAAATTGCAAGAAATCTATAATCCATAAATAAATTCTAATGCATACATAAATAAATGATAATGAATATGATTCTACATGTACATGTGATTACCAGCGAGCTTATTGAATGCGAATAAATGTCTCCGCTTTAAGGATGGTAATTCTTTGTATGTCGAATCTGAACTGAATTTTTAATAAATGGTGAATATGGTCCCAAAATTCTTCTTACACTTCTACATTCAATGTAGCCATTCCTAGCTTTGGGATTTTTCATTGGCCCACACATTCGGCGCGAGTACTGGTGTAGTTCCCAGAAAGCAGAATCGAGAGAGATTAGTATAAGTTGTAAGAACTTGTTTCGCAATCGACGTAAAATAAATACGTTTAAAGGCCGACGGAAACATCAGACTTTTTCCTAATAAAATTTGGTTTACATAATATGTTAGGTGTTCCCGCATACAGGAACTCTGTCGTGCCTTGCCGTAGGACATTCCTACGCGACAAGCTCGATAGAAAAGCTGTGGAATACAAATCTGACGCCTAACTACTATACCCGGCTCAAACTCTGCTAAATTTGCTCAGCGTTTTTAAAGCAGTATATCCGTTCGCTCGTGTATAAGAGGGATCAGTTCCAAAGCGTCCCTTGGATTCCCTTACAGGATCCGGCCTTTTACTTGGTGAAATAGCTTTCCTTCGGTCGAAATAGATACTCTCAATTAAGAGCTAAGCGAATGCAACGGGTTATGGGTTAGATATTGACTCGATTATCACCAAAAAACAACTCTGAAAAACACTTCGACCGTGCACTTTAATATCTCAACTACTGATTTATAGCGTGCCTACGTGCAGTAAAACACTCTTTCCGCGACATTTCATCAGGTTTTCCTAGTCGTACATTAGCCCAACATCCACCTTCGGCGAAGACTCCATTACAACGTCACTTCCGGTTTGCCGCATTGAAGGAACAGGTAACGTATTTATCCACTGATTTAAGTCAGAAAAGTTCCAGATTATGTTCGTTGGAGCAGGTGTAATTTAAGAAAAGAAAAATACACATGGTTTATCTATAAACCACACATAAAAAAAAGGTGCATGGTCCTGTTTACATAAAGTAGACAACTAGCTGTACAAATACGTCACACGACTTTCGAGAAAATTCAAATTTCATCAGAACGTTTATCTCTCAAAATGGCAAAATGTATCGAGAATGCCGCTTGCTAAGATAATAAATATACAAAAACTTGGAGATTGGATGTTCTGAATATGTGTTATGTCAATATTAACGGTTGAATCAGCTCTCTATTTCTTTTTTTAACAAATGTATGTTTTTCCTCTTCCCTTTTTACTGCAAATTGATTGAAGGAAGGATTCATGTCCTTTATTGTTGACACATTTACAGTGGAACCATAGGTCACACTTGTCATGTGCAGCCACTAAATTGCTCATTATCATTTGGAGGCTCCTCTTCACACAGCTTATTACAAACTTTGCGCTCATATTCCGACACTTAACTCTCTACAGATGTGACTTATGCGGCACTTGATGCGGTGGTACTTGATGTGAATGCATTTTCTGTATTGGTCCGGTCTCCTAAAGCTTGCGATCAGAACTATGAGGTTTGTTTGTTTATTTGTTTTATTCACCAAAAAGACTGAACCATGCTTTATACAAGTTTTGTTACTGTCAATAATATTCCGGCACGTCACATGAAATTTATCGACGTTTAAATGAAAAGCTTCTTTTGTCAGATGGCTTTGTACGACTTCGTTCAAGGGGATAAAAAACATATATACTTCACTAACAATAAGAAGGCCTTAGCTTTTGCCCTGCTTGAAGTTTATCTCAAGCGAACTTTCATCTCACAAGAAACTTTTATTTACACAGAAGTGTTTGAGCTTGGCTTGTTTTCTGCAGTTACATATCTAAAGGTCTTTCTATTGCTGTCACTCTTTCTCAGGTTACTAATGACTGACAGACGAAGCATCTTCTTAGTTTTGTGGATGCAGCAGCATGCCACATATCTGACTTTTGACTTTCAAATGGCAGTTAGGTCTGTAATATTTTGTGGTGTTTCCAAGTATCTCTAAAACTGCTTGTCGGTATGTTTTCTACGTTTCTCTTTACTTTTGAGTCCATGAGCCAGAAAACTAGTCTAGTAGAAACCTTATTTTGGTTATTTGTTATTGCACACACTTAAAATAACATTCACGTGAGAGTCACTAACTATACAGGTATTAAGTTTGGAGTAGGCATTATTCCATTGCTGAGATGTTTTCCAAATACAGCCACAAGCTCGTTAAACTTTCCAATATAGATAATTAACATGGTCATGAAATTCCAGGGACTTCAATTTGTCGTCAGATTTTGTTGACAAAAAATGTAGACCCTTTATTTAGTGTAATGAAACTGACTGTTTGTGTTTTAAACACGCCGTTCATTTCTTATAATTTAGTATCCTCGACTCTGCTTTTCTCTTTGCCCTCCCGGCCGCCACCCGCATTTGTACTGGCAAAAAACAAGATTTGCAGTCCACCTCGACATGATCAAATGTTTGTTCTTAAGCTCTGTGGACAGTCATCGCATAGGCCTATATACGAAGGTTTTGGGTCCTTGTTGCCAATATTTTATTTTGTTCTGGATTAAATATTTCAAATTTAATCCTTTCAAGAGATGGAATTTTTCCACCGAAGTCAACGATCAGGGGTTTATCGTTTTCCAGTTTGTGAACATTCCACCGCCAAGATTTCTGGTTAAATTACAGGGGCACCTTCTTCCAGGGCTAAGTTCTTTGGCGCAACACATCCCAACAGCAGGCAGACTCTACTTTTAGAGAAATAAATTTTTTTGTGAAGCACTGATGCCTCAGTGGCAACATATTCCAAAAGAACTTTTTTTAGGACAAAAATCATACCCAGGGGCACATAGTCACCGACCTCGGTATGCATGCCAAATATAAAGTCTCTTGTGGTTCAAAAGTTATGAAGCTTAAGCTTTGTGCCACTGACAGACTGAGGAACAGGCAGTATAAAAACGAATGGGGGGATAAAAAGGTGTTTAGTGAACACCAATGCCCCTTGTGGCAACACAGTCAAGAGAAAGTTATTTTTGGTGTAAAGGTCAAAGTCACAAGATCACCAAGCTTTATACAAAAAGGGCAACATATAAGTTTGGGTACCTAATTTGTGGTACTGTCACCGTGTCACAAGCAATACACATGTAAAATGTAATACTATTGCAAGCCAAAGAGGACAAAAATGAGTTATTTTATAATATTTGTTATTGAATGTTGCCTGTTGCAGCTTTGATAGGGAAGTACGACTTCTAATAGACAGACGATGTTCAAACAGACAGATGAACGGTTGGACACACACTGGACAATGTAATCCCTATATTCTGCTATGCGCATAGCAACAGAGACAACTGACTGCAATGTTTAGGTGAAATTTCAAATTCATTATTGCAATTTTTGATATGGAACGAAAATATTAACAACGTTCTACTATTACCGGTTTTGTGATGCTTTTGCAGCAATGTGAAACGCATTACATATCATCATTGTACCTACTAATTATCTGCTACTGTTTAGCGTCTAATACCATGTTTTCCCCGGGTCCCTATAAAGTAAGAAACGGAATCGAAACGCAACGAAACGAAACGCAACGAAACAGACCCAATCATTGTATACAAGTGATTTAAACACAGCGAGCAGGGTGGACCAAGGGTCGGACTACACATTTTGTGCGGTCTGAACTTGATCCACGCTGGACGCAAGGGTATACCTCTGCCTTATTGATATGTAAAAATTGTGTGGAATGCTGTTTCACTATAGTTAAAAAAGAAAAAGACTCTTATTTAACGCAGTTTCCCCTACATTGTTTTTAAATGATTGTTTTCATAGAGCTTTTTTTTAACTTTAGATCATAATAAGTTGACCCTTTCAATTTATTAGCATTATATTATGATAGTTATAAATCAATCATTGTAGTAAAATCCTTTCACAGCTCTTGTTTGTGCGGTCCTGGGGTAGGACAGCCAGCCTTTCGATAAATAGTTGGAAAAGGAGAATTGCTTGTGACAAGCATTTTCTGGAGAAATATCCCATCAGTTTAGCAGCATTTTATTTGCAATTGCTTTTAATTTAAATGACTGTATGAATGTCCATATGGTCTTCAAAGTAGCTTATGCATTGGCCCTGTGTCTGTTGTGCATCCATGCATGTGTCTGTCTCATAAAGGTATCTTATGTTCGTTCTCACAGTGCAGTAAGGTTAAGAATATAATATTCGCATGTACATGTACATTAGAAATTCTCATTTTAGAAATAGAACTTAAATGTAGTGGCTTTGAAGCAGTCTACTATTTGCAGAGAACTTGTAAGCACACAGGATAGAGTGAATCTGATATAGATACACACTGTTCAAAGAAGCAGCATAAGACTTGCTGAGGGTAAGATAAAATTTTGTCGCACATAGTCGAGAAAACAAGCGGATGGTCTAGATCCGCGATCAGACTGCAAGTTTATGCAGTCTGATCTTGATGTATGCCATCCGAGGTAGCCTCGTTTTTTTTTAATGAGAGGGTTAAATCAAGGTACTTTAACTCTTTACCACACAACCACGACTTTGAACGACGCGGAGACAAAAAGTTATTGAAAAGATTGTTGGAAAATGTTTTTCTACCCTTCACAAAACAAATTGTAATTTTTCAGTCAGATTTATATCGTCGTCTGCAAATGCCTTTAAATTGGACCGGCGTAAAATTTTGTCGTTTGGTAAAGTGTTGAGTCCTATTGGAAATGGATCTAAGATGAATACACACGTTTTATATGAATTTTCTGGTGTGATCAGACTTGTATGAACATAGGATGGACCAAGATGAGTCTGGATTCTCACCCAACTTGATCATGGTGTATATGTCCGATGTTCGTACTGAGTTGTGATTTTAATATTTTACAAATTGTATCTTGAAAATGTCTTTGAAGTATCCTTTATATGTCTTGAATATTTCCGTTTTAAATAGACATTTCAAGAAAAAGAAAGTCAATCAGAAGGGGAAATTGGTCCATTTACCAAAATGTCTCTATCTCATATGGGTAATAATATACATTGTTTTAATAGTCAAGCCAGTAGTTGTTTTTGTACCCGGTCTGTATTTCGTTATGATACGGAATCTTTATGAATTTATATCAAACTGAAACATTGTGGGAAATTTGTTGTCTTTAAGATTTGGGACATTTACTCGATTTCCCTACAAAAATTTCGAAAATAGATATATTTTTTTTTTTTTTTAGATATGTAGTATTTTACCGGAAAATAATACCTTAGATTCTGATGTGGGATTCTTCACGTAGCTGAAAGGAAAATAAATCAAAGGACTGAAAGTCCTGAAAAGCGTATTTGTTGAACAGTTTTAAGCTATGATTTGATGTAATGAAAATTAGTTTTTTTTATCACATGTAATACATGTATAATATGTAAGTAATTAGTAGAGTAAGCAAGGGCAATGGGAGTCGAAGTTGTTCTACCAAGTGTGCTGTGCAGCAACTGTTATTTTACTACTAATTAGAGTATTAATTTGATCCAACAATTTGATTTTTTTTCTGCTAGTATTATATTTAGGACTGTAAACACGCATAGGACTGGGAAAAAAAACTAAGATGGATTTATAAGTGAAAGTTATTTGATAAATACATAGAACACTTCAGTTGTTGATTTGTTGATGAGTAAGACTTAAAAAACTATAAAAAAATAAGATGATGATATACATGCATAATGATATTTCTGTAAAAACACAGTGTTAAGGTCTACAGCTGTCAGTCAGTTTCAGTGATCATGAGCAAATTTGATCAAAGAGTACAATATATTGCTACTTACACATGTATGCAATATGAAATTTTTATGCCTTCTTGTTGAACTTCTTACCAGAGGACAAGATTTTTGACTCCCCTAAATTAAAACCAACTATTTAGATTTTCATACCCTCAACAAACTCAAAAATGACTTACTGAATTATAGCTGGAAAATCATTAGTAAAGAAAAAAGATAAGATTTAGAAAAAAAAAATATCTGAATTGATATTTCCTTAAAGCGTTACTCAACCTCTTTGGGTATTACTAGATTTCATGCCACAGTTTTGGAAAGCTTTGAGGAAACGGTACTTAATCAATAACATACGCCATCAACAAGGATTTATATATTCAAATCAGTATCAAGACATCATATCTGGTGTTATAAAAATAAACAGAGTGACCTATTGCTAAAGTAGCCTACAGTTCCATTATCAAACGCACAAAATCGCACCATTTTATTGAATTTAACCATACACTTTATATGAAAAGAAATATATATCTGGGAGTATTTATTGGCCTTTTACGAAATGATTTGATTTGTGGCATAAAAACTAAATAGCTTGCCATTTAGAGCATAAACAAACAATTCAATAGATATGGAGCCCTCAGATTACATGGTTTATATTTGTAAAGGGTAGAAAAAATTCTGGAAGAAAAAAAGAAAAGAAATACTGATGTCTTGTTTTCCAACACTGTTTTCATAAGCCCTATTACACAGGACTCATAGAACATAGGATTTATTGTGTGTTAAAGGGCTAAAAAAAGAAAAATCCTCAAAAATTCTCCAATTTAACTTTGTATGACATAAAATTCAAGGGTCAAATATAGGCCATGCTTGGACAAACCGTAAGGTATTCTGAATACTGATTACATGTATCTGTAACAGTTCTTTAAAATAGCCCCAAGGGCTGGGATTGAACCTAGAACCTTCAGGGCCAAACTCCGTTGGCAAACGCTCTACCACATTGCTACAAAAGCTAGCTCTATAGCAAGACAGATAGGTGTATCCTTATACAAACACAAGCTATACATTTATATCAATCTGTGGGTTAGACCAGTATACAACATATGGATCCATGTCAGGTTTCCTTGGCATCTGACAACTGGATCTGGAGAAATTTTAATTGGGGTTATTTTAACACTTTACTGAACACTCATGTTAACCCTTAGGCTGCTAAGCGCGACTCACTGACCTTTTGCGGACAGAAACTGCACAGAACGTGCAGTCTGATCTTTGATCTACACTGTCCGATAAGGAGATATTTATCGTCCTCAAAATTACCTTGAAATAGCAACCTTTGTGATTCTACTATCGACTTGAGGTATCATTTGAGTTATTCAGCAGGACAAGGGTTAATAACCCTGAAGGAAATAGGCAATTGAAAACATCATGGGACAAGGACAAAATTCTGGTAGACAGTATTTTCTCCTGTTCCAACAGTGTTTTCAATCATAAGAGTGAACTTCAGCGCATTTGTATCAGTTTCTGAATTGTTGTCTGCAGATACATTTAAAGAGCTTAAACCTTGTCATATGGGGAAGGAATGAATAACGAAATTGCATCCATTTAATTACCATTTTTGATTAAAAAACAAAAAGTAATTTATGCATAGATGGTGGACATAGACTAATCTGAACAATCTTACAAAAATTAACTCCCCTCTAAATGTGGATCTGGGGTCCTGCATGGCTGACTAGTAAAGTTTAGGACTTGTTACCTGATGGCCATATGTTTTTCTGTGGGAGAGCCCTAGCCTAGTACTGCCTGCTGAAACCCAGACATACATAAATAAGCTAGTTGTAGCAGTTACATGACTGAAACAATGTTGAAAGCGACATTAAACTCCATTTAATTAATCAAATGTGGATCTAACATTAGCCTCCTGCAAGGTTAACCTTTATCTGACATTTTTGTCAGCCTCACAAAATGTAGCTCTTAAGTTTTTGAAAACATTGGTAGACAGAGTTTTTTTCTCATTCTTACCAAAGTCATTTTTTCCCCATTTCATAACACCATAAAGGATACAATGTGTTTTAACTAAGGTAAGTGTGGCTATATTATCCCAGTTTGAAGGATGTTCAGAAAAATCTTTGAAACAAATTATCCAATTGGCTGAGCTTTATTTGCCTGTACTAAAAATCAAGGGTTTTCAGAAGGACTAGTGATGGTGGTTTTTGTCTGAGATTATGCTTTAAGTCAGATTGAAAATATCAACAGCTCACCCTAGGATTTGTAAACATGTGAGCTTAAATAAATACACTAAACATGACGACTATATTTTCCTTTACCATAGCATTTTAAGTATTTCTAAAATCATTATTAATCATCATAATGCAAGACTCTTTTGAAATATTGAAACTTCTGTACTCAGATATCAAGGTTTTGATTTTCAAAACAGCATTTTACAAACCTAGTCAGACTATAAACACAACACTTTCTAAACTTTCATATAGTGGGTATAATCATATAGAATGCAAACAATTCAAATCTAAAATAGTGTGCCTATAGGAGTGGGACTTTATATATCTACTCTTGCTACAAAGGAAATAAACTGTCCTCATTCTGAAGTATAAAGCATGTATTGTTTTGAAACTAGTATGATTTAGTTTAAACCCTTACAAAACAATCCCGACTTCAAACGACCCTGAGGAAGAAGGCTTTTAAAAAGAATCTGGGAATATGAGAAAATGCTGGTAACCAGCATTTTTCCTTTTCCCACAATGTCTTCAGACCTTCCAAAAATAAAATTCATATTTTGAGTCACATTGATTCTGTTATCAGCAAATGCTTTCGATTTGGACAAGTCTCAAATTTTGTTGTGTGGTAAAGAGTTAAAAAAAAACACTGGACTCCAGGGAAATAGAAACAATGGCTTTTTGTATGTAATTTCTTTACTGAAAGCACAGTCCTTTCCATGACTCTAACACCTAGGAATCCCTACATCTATGTTTCAAAATGAAATACAAAATCAAACTAGACACAACAATTTGATTGTTCAGATACAATGATTTCTTCTTTCTTTTAAAAAGAAAAGTCTTGGTTTTATTCCTGACCTAAAAAATGCTATGTTATAGTCTGAAATGTGAAAACTAAATGTTGTGTTTAGTATTTTTTAAGATTTAGGGCATGTGTAATTCATGAGTAATTGAATATACCTTCCTTCTGTTACATAAATGAAAATTCACCTTGTATCATCATAAAGACACAAGTCAAGAAATAATGATTTCACAAAAGAAAAGTAAGGTTAACTCATGCACTGGCACAAAACATGAAATTGATTGTAACTACTTTCAAGAATAATTTGATGTTTGACTGATTTCTGGTGGTTACATTAGTTTCAACACTGTTTCAGTCTTGCAGTGACAACAACCCATTTATTTGTGTACGGCTTGGGTTTTACTAGGGCTAGGCTGATTCTACGCAGTCTTGTCTATAGGTACTCCTACAAAATCCTGGCAACTAGGTGAGGATAAAATCTGGGATAACTCAACCGACACCTTCACCAATCAGCCACAGTCTCACAGAATCTCACAAAATAAATGAACAGGATTATGTCATTTCACCGCTTTATTGGTGCAATAATAAAAAAAAAAAAAAAAAACCAAAGGCTGTATAGGTTCAAGCTTAGACCTCAAACTCTGCACAGTCTGATCTTAGATGATCATTCACAGTTTCAAAAAAAAACCCGGTGTTACACTTAACTATAAAAAATGAAAAATGGACTAATACTTAGTAATTTCAAGTTCATTTTATGAGTATCACATAAAACATAAGAGACCTACATGTGATATGCAAACTCACATTCTTGGGTCCATTTCTATAATTCAGTCAAAAAATGCAGGTGTAAATAAGTACAATGTAAACAGTGGACTTAGTCTCACATAAAATTTAAAGTTACAGTTAACGTGTGATTATATTAGTTTTATTCATTTACATATAGATGTAGATTCCTTTTTGAAGTTTTGAGCCAGTCTTTGTGAATTTGAGTCGGCTATTCATTACTTCCAATGTAGTTTTGAGTGAATCCATTTTCATAGTCTGAAGAAAAGAATTAAAAACATCACTCATCATCTGGAAGAACATAGTCCAGATATTATTTGCTTTTTGATATCTGCAAATCCCTGTCCTAGGTACAGCTGAAGTAGCCAGAATGGACCAAGATCACACTCAGTGTGACAAGTTGCAAAGTAAAAATTGACCTTTACATAACTAAAATGAAACTTTCAAGTCGATAGTACAAATCCAAATATTTCTATTTCAATATTATATTTGGGGGGAAAATACCTCCTTACCGGGCAGTATAGATCAAAGATCAGACTGCACTTTCGGAGCAATCTGATCTTGATCTACACTGTCTGCAAAAGGTCCTTGAGTAGCACTTAGCAGCCTAAGGGTTAAAGGAATTGGTCCCTCTATAAAACTTTGAAAAAACTGTAGGCATACTTTCATTATGAGGTTTGAATTACTTGCTATTTACATGAAGCACAGTTACCGTCTCTAGTATGGGTTGAGCAGCAATTCATCATAAATATGTACTTTATTAAATAAAGTACATATACTTCAATCTCCAAGCATAAAAAATATATCAAAGAATTTAAATCAACATGTCGTAATAGTAAGACGTATAGATGTAGACTAAGATGTATTCCTGTGGACCCTTTATCAAACATCTGTCTGAAAATTCTGCATTTTTAATTCTCTTGCATGAAAGGTAATAAAATAAAATTCAAGCATATTAGAAGGACTATGAATGGACTTTTACACCTTGAAGATAATTGAGTATCTGAGGCTTAAGTCCAGGATGTTAGGTTAAGTTAGTGGATGTCCAGTTCACTGAGAAGGATACGATTTCCCATCGAAAATCTTCAGTATAAATTCACGTCATGGGTTCGTAGTCGATCGGGGCCGTTTGAGAAATTTTTTTATGTCCCATCGATAACTGGAGAGAAATTTTGGAAGCAGTCATGCATAAATCAAACGTCAAATGTATTTTTTTCTTTTTTTTTTATTAATAGACTACACAATCTTCATTTTTTTTAAACGTTTCACAGAAATGTTTCAAACAGTTCGGAAATTCGTCGATAGAGCACCTAACAAGGTGCCGAATCGACTTTATGAGTTCTGTGTATTCGTTATCGAAAGGGTTTTAAATTATTTACGGCCAAATGCTAGCTAGCTATCTGAACAGTTAAACATATTTGATATAATACAGAGTTTAAAAATGTAATTTCATTAAGAAATTATTGCTTAATCTCCTTGTTTATTTCGACAGCGGACGACACAAGTTGTGGATGAACATTTTCTTTAATGAAAATGGGGGCAGTCTGTGTAAACAATGTTCATACGCATATGGCAATATTTAATGAAAAAAAAAGAACAAACTTTGTTTAAGTAATTAGAGTATTTCAAACTGACAATTTTTGTAGTTTTGACGAAATTTCGATAAAGAAATCAAACATAATTTGTATGATTTGTTGACAGTCAGAGCTGAATATCATTCGTAGATCTGTGTTGTTCGTCCCCAGCCATGCAAATTTGAAAGTAAGCGCGCATGCTTCGTTACGCAAGATGTATTTGGTTCCGGCCAAAACGATCACAGTAAGCGGATTTGCTACATAGCAAATCCGCTAAAAAAAGTATTGTGGGAGGACGATGGGGTCTCTCATGGCGAGCGTTTTTCACCTTGTTTCCCACAATGTTTTTCCAAAAGTTGTTTACTTCAACGTGTTTAAATGAGTTAATATGGGGCAAGGGACTAAGCAGATACACCAAGTTTTGACAGCTTAGTTTTTAAATGAGTGAAATACTATGGAAAGAGGAGGAGTTGCTTCTTTATGATGACACTTGATAACTCTTTAGTTACCAAACAATTTCTGGTTATTAGGACCCCGACAAAAGAAGTATTTTGAGGGCATTCTTGGAAAAGAAGAAAATGCTGGTAATCAACGTTTTCTCATTTTCCCATAATGTTTTCTACCCCATACTAAATCAATTTAAATTTTTGAGTAACATTTATTTTGTCGTCTGCAAATGCTTTCATTTTGGACCAGTCAGAAATGTTGTCTTTTTGGTATGGAAGTCAAGGGCCAATAGCGGTCAAAGGATCAGTGCGGGTGTTGGAATGCTTTTGGATTTGTGTCATACCTTTTGTGGGTGTGGGGGTGGCGGTCTATCATTGTGTTGTCGGTCCGGGTGTTGGTCGCTGGCAGATACATGAATTTGAAAAAAAATATATACAGACAAAGGGTGAACAAAACATGGGAGTTTCATGGTGGGTTCTTACCGGGTTTTGAAACTGATTTCTCTGCCAGCGACTAGCACTGGGACTGACCGTTCATCGGCGGATCGTCGTCTTCACAATGATTTCCATACTTTTTGGTGGTGTGATTTTGGTTTGGATGCATTTAGACACCCGCTTTGTTTATATTTGGCAGCTATAGTTATTTTAAGATAACAGTATCCCTTTGTTGGTTTTAGATTTAGAAAGATATTATTTGTACTTATACGCGTGACGAAAGAAAACGGTTTTGCAGAAATTTTCAGAAGAAATCTATGCATGATACCAACAGTTTACTATTCGATTAGTCAGTAAATTTGAAGACCGAAGATCAAACCCATTATATGGGCGACGGTCCGGTTTTACACAAAAAGTTAGTAACATGAACATCAACAGAAAATGATACTTCTCACGTTGGTGAGCAAATTTTTATTTTATAATTGCTGACTTAAGCCAAAACCAAACAGTA
The DNA here is from genome assembly GCA_946811185.2 of Hippopus hippopus. NCBI lineage: Eukaryota > Metazoa > Mollusca > Bivalvia > Cardiida > Cardiidae > Hippopus > Hippopus hippopus. The sequence continues at coordinate 50,000,696 of OX328104.1, read as the reverse complement.
TTTACCTTCCGGACTTGTTAGTGTCAGGTTTACCTTTTCTTATGTTTTCAAAAACCCTCTTCTGCTCACTTGTTCAAACGAATTTATTTTCACCCAAGAGAAACCAAAAGAAATAACTATTTTCAGTGGGGATAAAGGAATGAAATAAGGGGATCTCGAGGCAATCTTTTCTTTAAAAAAAGTTTTCGTATTTATACACGATGGAGTTTATCCCAAAATGCTTATGGTGTTTAGTATGATTTTAATCTACACTGTACGCAGAAACAATGTCCATGTATATAAGTATATCGTGTATATATTTCCTTCATTTAAATGTATACCATCCATATCCTTCACTTTTTGCATTTCATCTGTACATATTATACACAGCACACACAATTCATATACATACACCTTTTTAGATACTATCATGATCGGTTACATGGGAGGATTTTAAAGTAAGTTGATATTGAAAATATTATTTTCTTTTAAAAATGGTAATGGGTAGCTTGAAGATTTGATCTTACAATTGTCGTGGGTTGAACAATACTAAAAAACGTTACGATTTATTTTCACTTTTTAAGGAAAAGAATAATGACATTCTATGTTTACAAGAGACTCATTTCTTTGCGGAAATCGAAACCAAATTTTATCAGCAATAGGAATGAAACTGCTTTTTCAGTCATGGTAATTCGAACTGCAAAGGCGTAGCTATTTTCTTTAAAAAAGGTATAGACATTACGGTTTTATCGTGCAAATCCCATTCGGAGGGTCAATTTATTGCCATTAAATTATTGTATAGCAACACATCGATGATACTTGCAAATGTATATGCTCCAAATATAGACAATTCAAAATTGTTTGATGATATTTTAAATCAAATTGAATCTTTTAAAAATAACGAGAATATTATTCTTTGTGGCGATTTTAATCTTGTTTTTTGATTGATTATGGAAACTACAAATACTTAAATCGTAATGCGAGATCAAGAAAATTTTTATTGAATAAAACGAATGATAGAGATCTGATTGATCCTTTTAGACAATTGCATGGAGAAACTAGAAAATACAAATGGAAACGTTTATCGCCCTTACAGAGAGGAAGACTTGATTTCTTTTTAATGACCCTTACCTTGGTTCCCTTTCTCAGAAATTGTGATTTAGACATAAGTTATAAAACTGACCACTCAATCATTGTTCTTGAACTTCAACTTTCTGAACAAAATCATGGAAAAGGATTTTGGAAGTTAAATAAATCATAGCTGAATGATAAAGATTATGTTGGTTGTATAAATAGAAAGATAAATAGTGTTAATTTACAGTACTGTTTACCTGTGTACAACACCGATAACGTGCTCAAGATGGAACCATCAGACATGCAGTTTATTATAAACGATCAGCTCTTGTTGGAAACATTACTTATGGAAATACGCGGAGAAACAATATCGTATTCAAGTCACAAAGCGAAAACAAAATGTCAAAGAGAAAAAAACTATTGAAGATGAAATTGCTCATTTAGAAAATAATTCAAATGAAACAAACAAATATAGGTTAAGTATATTACAAACTCAATTGGAAAAATTTGAGGCAAGAAAAACTAAATGGTTACTTCACCAGAGCTAGAGCAAATTGGATTGAAAATGGAGAAAGAGCAACGAAATATGTTTGTAACTTGGAAAAACAACATATAGCTTCAAAAATATCCCTTTCCTAATAAAAGACGATAGAAGTCATACTTTTAATCAAAATGAAATTTTAGTAGAAGCAAAAAATTATTTTGAACATTTATTTACTGAAAAAAGCTCTAATATAGACATGCACTTTTACTTGAAACATTGTGCAGCGAATAAATTAGATGAAAAACAAAAAAATGCAATTGAAGGAGTTTTACAATACAGTGAGGTAACAGAAACATTAAGAAGTATGAAAAATGACAAAAGCCCTGGTATAGATGGTTTTACTACAAACTTTTACAAGGTGTTATGGAAAAGGATTAGCCACTTTGTAGTAAAAGCCTTAAATTATGCATTTATGACTAATTCCTTTTCAATAAATATTAAGCTAGGGATTATTACACTAATTCCAGAAGAAGATAAACCTAGACAATTTCTAAAAAACTGGAGTCTGATTACACTTTTAAATGTTTTATATAAACTTGCATCTGGTAGTATAGCTAAACGAATTAAAAATGCTTTAAATCACGTCATATCAGGAGATCAAACTGGTTTTTTACAAGACAGATTTATAGGCGAAAATACAAGACTAGTCTATGATATTATGCAACACTGCGAAGAACATCATATTCCTGGATTGTTGATGTTAATTGACTTTGAAAAAGCTTTTGATTCTTTATCTTTTAACTTCATTGAAAACGTGTTAACCTATTTTAATTTTGGGGAAACATTCAAGAAATGGATTAAATTATTTCTGTATAATACTGAAGTTTCTGGTCATTTAAATGGATGTTTATCAGAGCACTTTACTATAAGGAGGGGCTGTCGTCAAGGGGACCCAATTTCTGCATACATTTTCATTATTTGCACAGAAATACTATATAAGATATGTTAAAGACATGTTGAGCGACATCGTATCTTTTAAAAATTTTAATGATATCAAAACCGTTACCAAGAACGGAATAAATTTTTTAAACTATTATAGTATTGTAAATTCAATTAAAGCTTTCTTTTTATAGCAGAATATTTCATTTCCAGTTACACATACAATTTTGAACGAGTGCCATAATCCTTCAATTAACAGTTATTTTTTTCATATAATGATTAAAAAAGACATAAACAAACACGTTTTCAACGCTCTTATAAAAAACAATGAAACACCAACAAGTAGGAACAAATGTTCTACATTATATAATGGTTTAAACTTTGATTGGAAACAAATTCATGGAAACGTTTTCAAATACACACGAGATACTTACACCCAATGGTTACAAACAAGAATAGTGCATCGTATTATTGCAACAAACTCCTTACTTTTTAAAATGAAGCTGATAGAAACAAATTTATGTACATTCTGTGAACAGATGCTGAAACAACTATACATTTATTCTACGAATGTAGATACACGAGACCTTTGATAAATAAAATCACAGGAATAATAACCAATTTTGATCAAACTGTGCAAATCAATAGCTCTATTTTACTTTTGGGCTCAAGTGCACCAAATATTAAATTAAGATTAACTTCTTTTGGAAATAAAAAAGTATATCTATTATTGCAGAAACAAACTAAATAAACCTTCAATAAACGGATTAAGGAACCATCTTATCACTAATTTACACATTTACAAAAATACTAAGATGTTTGAAAAAGGAGAAAATATCATGACATTTGTAGAACATATCATTCAAAACCTCCCATGAGCCGATTAAGATAGTGAATACTTGAAGACAAAACCAAAGAAAACGCAAAAACACAATCAATGAGTAAAAAGTAGAATTACTTAAAGACAAAAAACTTTTCTTTTTTTTTTTTTTTTTCACTTTTAGCGCGCAAACACGCACACCCACACACATACACACTTTTTCATCACAAAAAAGCTTTGTTGTCACCTTTTGATCATTAATTTGGCTCATCAATTAATATGTAAATTGGTTAAATTTGAGATTTTGAAATGGTAAAATAGTAAAGGAAAAGACTTTGAAATTTGTTTATAAACATGATATTGTGAACCACATGTAATACTAACAAAATATTTAATAACATTGATTTGTAAGGTATGTTGGGGGATGACCACGACCTTCACATACCGATTGACGTGCCAAATAAAGCTTAAAAAAAGTATTTACTGAAGCATGCGTCCTAATTCCTTGCACAAATGATTTAAGCTACTTGATTTTTTCTCAAACTTATTTCTTTCGTTTTATCATCGTCCCTTTGTCTTTCTTTGTCATGTCACTTTTCTCGTACCGATCTTTTTTTCAGGTTCTATTCCTTATCACAACTGCATTAGCCAAAGACTAGTATGTTTTGGATATGGTTTGTAGTGAGTTCTCTATTTTCTCGAGGGCCTCAAAGAGCTGCCTAAGGCTTCCCTACAAGTTCATCCGACTGTGTTCATTACCGACCATGAGCTCGTAGTGCAGCTCCTACGTGTAGTCGTCAAAAATCGGGTCTTGGGTGTTGCATTGATCCCAAAGTCGGACCAATTAAAAGTTGTTTGTATCTGTTGCATCAGGTCTTCTTTAGAAATACATGTCCTTAAACCTTATCCTGCTAAATATGTCAAATAAAACTTTCCAGCCGAGAGTACAACCCCGAATAATTTTATTTAAAACTTACTTTTTAGAGAAAATATCTCCATATTGGACAGTGTAGATCCAAGATCAGACTGCACGTTTTGTGCTGTCTGATCTTGATCTACACTGTCCGCGCCTAGCAGCTAAAGGGTTAAAGAGGCCCTTTATTGGAAATTTTGAAGAGTACTGACTGGTCAGCTTGACTAAAGATGTTATGTGGACCGAAGCACAGCTAACTCTGACAAATTCAATGGATAGACTTCGATATTTGTTATTCAATATACTTTGACGAATCTATCATACAATGATCAAAAAACCAGAAAAACTTACTTTCGTAGGCAATTTTCAAATTTAGATAAATATGATATCTTATCAACTCATAAATACTTATCTGACCTTGGACCTTTGAAAACACCGCGGAAAGAGAAGCTCTTGCTCAGAAACTGACTTCTCTCTCCACGGTTTTTTTTCTGTATTATGATTTTGAATAGAGCCTGATAGAAGCGCAAAAAGAACAGAGCGGGGAGCAATTAAAGGTGCTTTCTGAAATTAGTACGACTTCCGTAGAGAATCGACTTGAAAAGACTTACGAGAATCTTGGGAAGAATACGTTATTGTGCATCCCATTTGGGACTGTCATATATTTTAAGGTAAGTTTTAAATTGTTTCTTATATACGAGGGTTGTTAAAAAATTATCCGGATTTTGCCTTATAAAAAATTATTTGCGAAGCAATCATGCCAAATTTTGCATCATTCTCTATCGGAATTCAATCCATGCATGTCTATGCTTATTTTATATACTTCTTTTATAAAACGCGCTCGCAGTTGCCATCGAAAATGCCATGGTAACGTGTTCCCGGCGCAGCGCAAAATATTGTATCTATACTCGCCCTTCTCTTGTACATATTGTTTCTCTAGTAACTGATTACGTTATGAAATTTAAGCAGAATACAAGATTTGGCGCTACTTACATCGTGAGTAAATTTGACGTCATTTGACGGTTAAATGCTTCAGAAAATCGGGTTTAAATACAGTAGGGGTAAAAGTTTTGAACGTTAAAGATGGCGTCAACTGACCGTCTAGAAATCCGGTCCATAATACAATTTTGCCAGCAGCTAGGAGAAACTCCGACAAACACATACAAAAAAATTATCATGGCGAAAGGGAATAATTCGGTCACACGGACACTGGTGTATGATTGGCATAGACGCTTCAAAGAAGGGGAAGAAAGCATTAACGACCGAGAAGGAAGAGGTAGAAAGAAAGGAATACCAGCGACGTTGGTAACGTCCATTGGCAAGGCCCTGAGGCGAGATCGGCATTTGACAGTGCGGACCTTATCAGAGACCTTCCACATCAGCGTTGGAAGCGTTCATTCAGTTCTAACTAATGAATTGAAAATGACAAAGATAAATTTAAACAAAACATTTAATTTTATAACAGATACGAACATAACTTATGTAAAAACTGTAAAATTTGTAAGTATTAAAAACAATATCACATATCTAAAATTTATGATGGCGATTGTGATGATGAATTTAGATGATTCAAAATATGAATTTGACTGGTTTCAGGTCCACGCACGATGGGTTCGCCGGCTTTTGAAAGATGAGGAGAAGCGGCGGCGAGTCAGCGAGTCCCGGGCGTTTCTGCGAAGGGTTGACAGAGAAGGAGAAACATTCCTATCGAGCATCATCACCATGGACGAAACATGGCTATGGCTTCACGATCCGGAGACGAAGAGCCAGTCAGCAGTGTGGAAGAACGCCGGATCACCCCCTCCCAAGAAAACCCGAGTATACAAGAGTGGAGGTAAATACATGTTTATTATGTTTGCCGATATGCAGGGGATGATTCTGCAGCTCGCAGTTCCGAAAGGCGCTACAGTCAACGCTGACTATTTTTGCAAGGTGCTTCGTCGAGACCTCGTACACGCCCTAAGCAAAAAGCGGCCCGGTATGCCCCTCGAGCACTTTCTACTACACATGGACAATGCCTCGTCCCATACTGCAGGGGCCACAGATCTGGAGCTGGCTTTACTTTGACTTGAGACCGTGTCTCGTCCGCCTTACTCTCCAGATTTGGCACCATTTGACTTTGCCATTTTCCCAACCATAAAGGCACAACTAAATGGTGAGAAGTATCAGTCCCTTCAAGAACTGCGAGTTGCAACACGTTTAATTACGAAGCAGTACAAGTCCGAGTGGTACAGGGATGTGTACAGCCAGTGGGTACGCCGTCACCGATGATGCATAGAGCATGGGGGCAAGTACTTCGAGAAAGAATAGGTAACGTTGCCTGGTAACTTTCCGACGACGTTGATGATTCTCTTTCCATTCAACCAGTTCCTCATTAGCCCAGTTGTTGTTGGATTATTATTCTCGTCACACGACGCGATGAAAAATCGAACATAGCAGCAATCGAACACTGTCCGGCATCTCCAATTAACATATTTTTGTTGAATGTTTTTTTTCACAGAGAATATTTTTTAAACGCCGGGGGTTATTAATACATTTGCAGTATGCGGTTATTTTGATGTGTACTGGTTCCCAGTCTGAATGTAATCGGGAGACTTCGAACGCCCAGTGTGAACAGCGCGAAAGTCAAAATGGATGAAATTTCTATCGCTGATAGATAATTTTTTTTTTTTTTTTAAACAGACAGACGGGGTAAGAAGTAATGGAATATAAATATTGAAACTCTCATGTGGTTCTTGTTTGAACTGGTCATAACGGATGATTGGCAAACGAAAGCCTTTTCTTTACAGCGCTTACTGTAACCAATTATTAAGCACAGTTTATATGGAAAGCGACTTTTTAGATTATGTGTGCTTATGCAAAACAAACTCTTTTTTGAAAAAATAAAAAGAACATGCAAAGATACCTTGCGATCATTACGAATCAAGATGACACTACTTCTACAACAAAAGGCATGTACTGCTGTTTTACAAATCACCCATATCAGTCTATGATAATTTGGTATAACAAATGCCACATACATGTTCTATTCTTTTTGTTCATTAAGAAACATGACGCTTGTTTCCTGCTATTGACTCAATTTCAAAGGTTGTTACACTTCATCGGTATCTCTATGTATATATTTAAAGTAACATATCGCGTGTGCCTTTGTAATGTAAGCACAAAAGCGATCGTTTAAAGCCCTTATCATAATTGGAGTACGACTAATTGCGACAGTTTGGTCGCACGATCAACTAAAACAGGCTGCTCTCGCAATGGATCGTAAAAAGCTTTCACAAATGCAACAGAAGTCGTTCAACGAGTGGAAGCAATCGTTGCAAGGCGCTTATGCTCGTGCAAACGATTGTACGATTGCCTGTGAGTGTTGCACGAGAAACTATGATTGGTGTGACGTCAACCATACAACGGGTGAGGCTGATGGTGTTATCGTACGATTTATCTCAACACCGTGAGTTTGGTCGGTTGTTTAGATAAGACCGGTTGCACGATCATGAGATTGGTAGTACGATTGGTCTTGCAACGAACCGGAGATTTATACTCGCCAAAATATGGATCGCGTCACATCAATACTGAATTCCGAAGCACGAACGGAAAGTCGTCAAACAAGGCAAGAAATACTGAGGCAAAAAGAGAATTCAGCGGCAGCAGCTTTCAGCTTCCTTCAAAAATGGCTGGAGACCATTTTAGTTGCTTATTGATTTGTCTCTAAAATTTTCGCATAGAGTCTCTTACAGTCGCAAAACGGTAGTACCATGTTGCACGAGCTGATGTGAGTTGTTTAACAACAATCAAATAGTCGCATTCAAAACGCAACCGAACGCACGACTGGTAGCCAGAAACATACGAGTGTTGCACGACGCCTAAACGATAAAATACCGTGCGCCTGTCGTGCAATGGTTTTCAAAGATGTACAATACTCGTACGGCTGTTAGTGCGACCAAGTGCGAATATTTCGATCGCACACAGTCCCGTCAGAATTTTTAACATGTTCAAAAGTCTAACACGAACGGTTGCCACTGCTTGAGACTCTGCAACGACTGCGGCAGCTCGCAAGACATCATGCTAGCGTTCGTGCAACACTGGTTAAAATGTGTTGCAGGCGGTCGTAAACCGGTCGTACTCCAATTGTGAACGGGGCTTAATGCTATGTCCCCACTATCACGATTCGCGCCACGATTGAAATCGTGGTCTTAATCGTGAGCAAGTCGTGATGATCCTATCAGGTCGTGTCAGAACTTGGTGTTACTCGTGGCAATCGTGTTAATCGTATGAAATTTTTTGGCTGTCAAAAAATTTTATACGATCAGCATGATTGGTTTTCAATCGCAGTCATCGCATCTAATAGTATTGAATCGTAACAAAACGCAGCAGATCGCATCAAGTCGTGCTTCTAAATCGTGTTGATCGGGACCAATCTTGGACAAGGCAAAGGCCACGCTCTAGTTCGATTGCTGGATAATAGGAAAGGATAAGTTTTCCTTTTTGATCCCTCAAATCGAGACAATCGAAGTAAGAAATGCGGCCTCCTTTGCAGCAGCAGTACATGGTGCTGTTTAAAACAAACATACTCCCTTCAACATTGAATATTCAGGTTCTACTTGTAGCAGCTTTCGAACACCAACAATTCTGGAAACAAATCCAGAAGCCTTCCCGAAAACCAGCAAGCCTGGAACGGTCGGGCCGAAAGGAAAGGTCGAAAATAGAGAATTCCAGAGAACTGATTACCACACTTTCACCCTCCAAAAAAAAAAAAAAATGTTTAATTTATCCTAAAGATATGCAGCAAAAATGCTTGAATGCACTTATTTTTCCTGCGGAATGGAACATTTCTATGGTGTGCAGGAAAGATAAAAAAAGAGCAATTCTCAATCCGAATACATAAATTTAATATAAATCTAAAATGAAAATTGTGGTTTTGTGTATGCTTAGCTCAACTAAACAACATGTTTATGTCTATTTGATATTTCTATCATCAAGGCAACTTCAATCTTTTTGTAGGATGTGTCTGGGAGGCTAAAAAACTAAGTAAGTTGTTGTCTTCTTTCTTCTGTGAGCTATGGTCGCACCCAGAACTGTCTGACTACCGCTCTCCTGACACTTGCTCGTCTTCTTCCTCTCTGGTGATAATGTCTGCATACTGCAAATGTCACACTATCACTTTCCTCAACAATCAGTCTTAACGAAAAACAATGAAGTCTGTGGACAGTCGTGGCCCATATATACTCATCGTGGTCCAGTCGCAGCTCTTAGTCGGATCTGATCGTGAAACACGTCGCGACAACAATCGTATCTTAGCGAAACAAAGCGCATCGGTTCGCAGTAAACGTATCTAGACTTATCCACACGTATCTGTATGCATTACATCGTCATAACTCGTGACCCCTGCTCGTAGTAATCGTATCGAATCGGGATTCAATCGCAAACTTGAACGGGATAGTCTTATCGGATCGGAAAGGATCGTATACGAACGTAAGACCGGATCATAATAGGTCGAGTGAACTGAAATGACAAATCGCAATTACATCGCATCCAACCGCAACTCATCATTTCTTAACGTCTCTACTCGTATCATCTCGTATCCAAACCAAAAAAATCCCTAAAGTTTCACGATTAGCTGCGGATTGCGAATCGTGGCTCTCGTAACTGATCTCGCGACAGTGGGAACCTAGCATAAGCAAACTCTTTTGGCATGATAGAGAACTAAGAGAATAATAAGTAGGGATCTGATTCATTTTTCTAAGCCAGTGCTTCAAAGGTTTAATCTGATTCCATAAAGCCTCTTTGACTACAGTGAATTTTTTTCCCATGTATACGTGCACTTATTAGAAACCTACTCCTGAAGTGGAAGTATCAATGTAGGGGTGCATCTTTGATAAATTCATGCAACTAAAAGTACGATCTATCAAAAGAAATGTTTGCTATTATTTAAGATAAACTGAAAAAGAGTTACCTGGGCGGAGGAGGGGGGGGGGGTTGCTTCCTGCAACTCGTTAGTTGAAAGGCCCTAAAGCCTCTCCAGTTTCTCGTTGTGCTTCAATTGTCTCCTTATCGTACAGTAAAAAGTATAGCAAACGGTATTTCGAATTACACATTCAAACTATCAAATAAAAATTTCTTTACCCGCCGCTTGTCCCATAAATGCTATAATATGAATCCAGTAACTTACACTGATCATATAAACGTCTCTCTAAGCCTCTCGCATAACATAAACATTGTGTTTTTATTGATGAGTTTACAACATGAACAATATTATATTTTTTTCTGAATTATACTAAGCATCGGTTTTTTACAGGTTGATAGCTGTTATCAGTCATTTGCCAGGGTACTTCATCGCTGTCTAAAAACGACCCGTAACGTCCTTACATCTGACATCCTAGGAAAACGATTATATGCAATATGTCCTTTTCCCACAATGTTTTCTGTTTCGCTTTTCTTTTAAATGTTTCTTCATCGCATCAATGGCAATAGCGACATTGTATATATGAAAGCTTTAACAGTCACCTTTGTGTCATTAACACTAAATGTAATACTTATACCTCTATGCTAACCATCCAGCAGAAAAGAGCCGCTTGAATACTACGGTAGTAAAGGAATCATACATCTTAAACAGAAAATTAGACTTTTGGAACGTTTGTCTGTCCGTAGAATTCAAGTTCCATTATCATTTTGCCATTAAGTCATCGTCTTCAATTTCAAACACCACAGCCAATACAGTCATCAATATCACCATAAGACAATATTGTAAAAAAGACTTTCGGCAATGTGTCCAAATGTTTTACATTATTATTATTATTATTATTAACTCATTTAGTTTTTTAGCTGCGTTGCGGTTTGCTTTCAGCGGGGGTTAACATTTTGACCAAAATCTTTCTGACAAATAAAAAAAAAAATGATTGTGTCTTTCTAGTGTATAAATCTGACCTAAAAACATGACTTTTTGTCCTTATCAATTTTGCATTTTTCCATTCAAACCAGCAAAGGATTCACGCAAGATGAGCCATGCTCTGTGAAAGGGGACACCTGCAAAAAGTGTCGACCGATGGATTTTATGGATCCATAATTATGTAATAGCTTGCTGTCTATAATGCACCACGGAGATGCATCAAGTCCTTTGTACAAGAGTATGGCTCACTAATAGCAAATCATAGTAAAGGCATATGCTTTTCTACACAGAAAAAAACAGCAAAACGCCCATTATTTCGCTCAAAAACCAGTAATGCGTCAAAATTTTGCTGGAAATTGTCTAGAAGGGTGTAAAGTGAGGGATGTACAAAGACCGCACACGTGCCGACTTAGCTTTGTTTATAACCGACCAGGGTGGAGGTACTTGGTGTTGTATTGAATGTCATATTTTTTTCTCATTTTCACATGTTAAAATTTTACATTGCAAAAGCATTAGTTATGACTGAAAGTAATAATATTAAAAAAAAATCACGATATTTGCTTTAGAATAAGTTCTACCCAAAACGAAAAGAATTTGACTTTTCATAACGGAGTAGCTTATCAAAATGTCAGTTTCCATAGAAAAGATAGGTTGTAAAGCATTTTTTACTGTCAATCGTGTTCTTGCGTTTTGAACGGGGACATGACAGGCACATCACTACGTTATTCGACCTATGAGCGGCTCTTTTATGTCATAATATTTCACTGAAAACAAAAGCTAAAAGTAAAGAATATAATGTTAATCACAAACGCAAAACGGACATTAGTCACAATCGTTTGATAAAAATATCTATGCTAATTACCAAGTCGTGGAACACCAAGCACGAGTTTCTAGAAGTAAGCTTGAGTGTATAAAAGTACAGTCAATACTTTAACGTTTTTATTTTTCAGTGACATGACAACGACTCATACCTGTCGGAAACAGATAAAACTAGCGAAAAATACCCGCAACTAATGAAAATAGATTGGCTATTGCATAGGTCAAACTTTTGTCTCCTGTTAATCAACCCACCAATTGCTAAGCTCGACTCAATGACCTTTTGCGGACAGTGTAAATCAAGATCAGACTGCACAGAACGTGCAGACTGATCTTGGATCTACAGAGTGCGATGAGCAGATATTTTTCTCTAAAAATAAGTTCGAAATAGCAACATTTGGGGTTATACTATCAGCTTGAAAGTTTCATTTAACTTATTTAGCAGGGTAAGGGTTTAACTGAAAGCCTAGAGATACAGAATCTAGTCTATAGTTTGAAAGAATAGATCTCTTCTGAATTACAGTCCTACACCAATTTTATTGCACTTGGCGCGGGGGTCACTTTCCAATTTACTCAATAGTTATAAAAGAATAACGGTGATTAAAAAAACGCTGATCAAAACTATGGAGCATTTTATTCGAATATGACAGGCAAATGGAAAATATAAACAACCTTATCAAAATGTAAATGAATTTGCACTACGCTTGTATCTTCGAATGCAAATTTACGAGTAGATTCTACAATCGACGCCTCGAAGGCGTAGATATGCTTCTTTAAACCCTTTGTGCAGTTGCATTTCACATGGTTTTATTTCCCTTACAAGTTTCAATGGGGGCATATAGTATCACCCCTGTCCGCTCAAAGTCCCGTATGGTTTCCATTCAAACTCTCTTAAGATACAATCGAATGATCATCATGGAAGTCGGGGCTCTTTTAACTTCATATCTGCACAAACTCGAAACATTTGGGCTAACTCTATATAAATTCCGGTGGGATAGATAATGATATAAAAATACTAATATTATGCAATTTTTTTCTGTCAAATATATCAAAAATACACGAGCTGGCATTCTCGGAACTCTGAAAAATGCAAAACCAGGTATTTGTCGTCGATTTCTACCTAAAGAGTAAGAGTCAGGTCAAAGTCACTCAGCTCGAATAATATCATGCATCTGAATGCTTTTTTCGCCTACAACACCCGTGCCAAAAATCGACTGCAAACTTTTGTTTTTGCTATGCTAACGTCGACTTGGTGTGTTAAAGCTTGGCACATACCTCTAGGTCAGAAATGAGCCATGCCCTGTGAAAAAGACGGTCAATGCATCTGCGAAAAGTATCCACCCAGACTGCATACTGGGTGTCCAATCTTGACCGAAACTTTTCGCTATTGGTCAACGTTGCCGGCCTGGATGAGGTACATAAAGATTTTAAGTAAATGTTTCAATAATCTACAACACTATTCAACAACCATTCTGCACTCAGTAGTTATTCCTGAGTGCAAGAATAGTCATCGGATAGGCTGAGACAAAAAAGTACCAGCTAATTAAATAGCTGCCTTGAATTGAAGGCTTAGAACAATATAAATAATTATAATTGTGCGTGTACAGTACGATTCCTGCACACTATAATTGTTTGAACCACAGTAAAGTCCCACTGGAAATCGAATGACAAGATGCTTTCCATAGTTTGTGCCTAATTAACAGGACAATAAGTCAAATGTACTTCAAGGTTACATGCACCTGTGGCTAAGTTTTGAATGTCAATTTTATGTTGCATGGCTGGGCTCGCTGTCGCCGTATGTTATATCGCTATATACTGGTATACTAAACGGAAAAAGAAAAGTATGGTAAACATCTTATACGATGACGATTGAGCTGCTCAAGATAAAACACTGGCGATGCCGATGAAATTGTTTTATATGGTGGCATATTTCTGCCACGAGATACGAGATAGCTATCGTGATAATTTTACAAAACTATCGCGATAAATTAAAGTTTCCTGGAAATTTTATCGAGATAGTGAAAAGTTTCCTGAAAAAAATATCATGATAAACTTAATATTTTAACGCAAAATTTCTCAATCGTGCACGGAGCTGACATGCAAGATAAAATTATCGTGATAGTTCTACCTGTTTCTCGATATCTATAAATAGAAATTTTATCATTTGGATGAATTCGGTAGATTGCAGTAAGTAAAAGTTCGAATAATTAATAATTGTAGCTTAATTGGTAAATTTTGACAAGACTCGAAATGAACAGAAGCCTGTAAAATCACAAAGACGACTCGAAAAGCCTCCTACGAACACTTTAAAACCATTCAGGGAAAAAGAGAATTCATAAGGTTGTAGACGAAGATGCGCCGAAACCGTATCTAATTATAGATACCGTGAATGTCAGTTATGGGCACGAAAGCAAAAAAAATCATGATAACAGGTAGAATTATCGCGATATTTTTATCGTGAAAATTTTTATTATCTAGATAATATTTCCAGGAAACTTTGTTTTATCACGATAGTTTTCTAAAATTATCAAGATAGCTATCTCGTATCTCGCGGCAGAAATATGCCACCATAGTTTTATAACTCTACAAATAGCAGTCATATTGTAACGAAATGTTGGTCAATTGTGGTAAAATGTTACGTGTAACAATGGACTTAACATTGAATCAAACACACACCTTCTATCTTCGCGTATAAAGTGTTTACCGCACGTTTCTTTTTCCGTAAAGTACATTTCAACTTGGAACGACCTGTGCACGAATCCCTAAACAAAAATTCCAAGTATTAACCCTTTTCAAAGAAAAAGTTTGTAAATATCATACATGTAAATATGCAGCCGATACTTTACTCTCATTTTAGCAGTTCAAGCAATACTAAGAATTAAACCGTTTCATACTATCTAACACAAAATGTCACATACATTAGAAAGTAGGGAAAATGTTTTTTACCTCGCTGTTTTCATTTGGGAAAAGGATAGGGATACGATACCAAACAGCCAAATTATACACAATCGTATATCACAAGCAGTCGGAAACATAACTTCTGACGACCATAAAAATCTTGCCTAGCGGAAAGGAAAAGCAATATCGAGGAAAATAATCTCTTCATTACGTTTAAGAGCCGAGAATAACGTGAGTGTTGGCGCCGTGGAATAAAATCTTCCATCTAAGCAGAAAAAAATCTGCATGTCTATCGCATTTTGTTCAGAAGTCAATCACGCTACAGTTCGAACTGAAACGGAAAAGGAAGTGTAATATTTTGAAGTTATCATCATAAGTTATTGGTGGATCCTATAGAGCAAAAGTTGTTTTTTTTTAAACAAGGTTTTAGCGAAATAACATACTGATACAGTTCATGTATCGTAAATAAATTTTGTAACTAAGTAAGGTTTTAGTTAAGAAATAATAATAATAAAAAAAATGTTCTTACGTCCCACTAAGTTGAAATGAACATGCACTTGTTAGGTTCTAAGTGATACAGTTTTGCATTTAGCATCATTTTTTTAATGAACAGACTTAATCTTTATAATGACTTGGAAAGTGTTAAGAAATGATATTTGCTTCGACGCTCATTGATAGCTTCAAGGAAATCTAATTTGTGTTAATTTACATTTTTTGTATTGTTTGTTTTTTGATAATGTCAGAAATAAGGAATATTTCGAGATAGGTAGGGGACGATTTTCTCAATATATAATATGAGCCATGCACTGTGAAAAGGGAGCTTCATGTATCTGCAAAATGTTTCGAACCATGTCAGCCTGCGCAATCCGCGCAGGCTGACATGGTCCGAAACATTTTACTATTTTTAAATTTTCTGCATGTCAAAGGACCAGTCTACCTCATGATTTAGTCGGTTGCCAAACAAAATGTATTTTAGGGGGAATCCATAATTATGTGATGACTTTATTGGTATAATGCATCACGGAGATGAATTTTGCCCACGTTTTGCCTGAGCATGGCTCATATAATGAATTCATAAATGTGATACAGTAAACATGGCCTTTGATGCAACGACACCAAGGACTAGTTCTGAGGGGATAACAGCAGATCGAATGTCTTCGAGCAATAACTTTGATTTCAATAATACAAACATGTCTACCGGTCTGAATACCTCCATCGAAGAGTTGCCTGAAGAAATGCGGTTTGGAACTTTGCACGTTGTCTCAATCACGGCATATTCGTGCTTTTTCGTGATTGCAGCTAGTGGAAATTTGACGGTTTTTATCACATTGTTCAGGAATCGGAAAATAAAATCAAGAGTGAACATGTTCATAATGCATTTGTCCATAGCGGATCTTTTAGTAACGTTTATAATGATGCCTTTGGAGATATTCTGGCATGTTACTGTGGAATGGCGGGCGGGTGATGTCGGATGCCGTATCCTGATGTTCTTTCGAACATTTGGGTTATATCTGTCGTCGTTTGTTCTTGTTGTTATCAGCCTAGACAGATATTTTGCCATCATTCATCCGTTAAGCCTAAATGACGCTGATAAGAGGGGGAGAATCATGCTCGTCTTCGCATGGTTATTTAGTGTAGCGGCCAGCATACCTCAGGTAAGTATCATTTAATGTTCATTTCTAGAAACTTTACGCCCTAACCCTTTTCCAAAACGACAAAATTTACGAGGAGTATTCAAATATGAATGCATCTAAGCACCTAAAATTTGATTCTTCACAGGTTTCACTGAATTTTTTATTTTGTTCCCTCGAAGTATTCACCTCCAACAGATATACAAAGTTTCAGTCTCCGGATCCAATCTTTGATGGCAGCTTCGTAGTCCTTTTTAGGTATACTATGAAGACAGTGGAATATTGCAGAACCGAGGTGTTTGCGCTGAATAAATTTTTTAAGCTTTGGAAACAAAAAGAAGTCACAAGGGGCAAGGTCAGGTGAATATGGAGGGTGGGGGAGCACAACGATTTTTTCCTGATTCAGAAAGTCTTGTACTATAGAGGCCTTGTGCGATGACGCGTTGTCATGCAGCAGTCTGACTTTGGCCAAACCTGTTGCGCGTCTTCGATTTGGTTACCAGCATTTTCTCCCTTTCCCACAATGTTTTCAAAACCTTTCACCATCAGTGTCGTTAAGACCCGGGATTGTTTGGTGAAGGGTTAAAACGCCAGATCAAAATATATCGTATTTTTTTGGCCGAAAAGTGGGAACTGACTGGTATATTATAATTAAAGGAATACTTTTTTAGACTTTGCAGTACAGTTCATATTGTGTAAATCCATGATCAGCCTACAATGTATTCTGATCTTGATCTACACTGTCTGCTCAAACAGCATAATTGTGTTAGGCTCTCTATCGCTAAAATTGGTTTTTGTATTACAAATGATGCGAATGGAAATAGAATAATAAGCATACGAAAGTGAGATTGTTACCCGCAGCAATTTTCCAATTTTTCCTTTTTTTTTAAAATCTAATCCTTTACCAGTACCGAGCTCAAACAACCCTGGGGAATGGAAGAAGACTTTCCAAAACCAGTGGAAAAATGAGAAATTTTGTGTACTAAAATCCTCTCCTTTTCCATGATGTTTTCCACCCTTTGAAAGATAATTCCACCATTTTGACCACAACTAAATTGTCCTCTGAAAGTGCTTCCAATAACGTATAAATCCAAAGATTTGTTATGTGGAGGAGTTAAATGCGAAACTGATCGTGATGAAGACGTATTTGTTACAGAGATATAGATTTGAGCCAAGCTCTGGCAAAATCTATTCAATTTTCTGGATCCATAATTCTGTGATGACATGCTTGGTATCATGCATCATGGAGATACATAAAACCCACGTTTGCCAGAGGATGGCTCATATCTTTCACATGCAAGATAAGTATAGCATACACTGCGCACGACAAACATCTGTATTAACAGCCCTTGACCCTTGACCACACAATCACGAGTTTTGACGATCCTGATAAAGTAAGCTTTTGAAAACAATGTGGAAAAGGGAGAAAATGCTGAAAAATAGCATTTCCTCCTTTTCCCACAATGTTTTCTGACTTCACTTTTTGTCGTTTGCAAATACTTTCAATTTTGAAAAATCTAAAGTTTTGTCCTTAGGTAATTAAGAAAGATTCGATACCCACTGTGTAAAAGGGATTGTGTAAAACGTACAAGCTCACATTACCTTTCTACCAGACGAAAAAACAGAGCAGCACATGCGGTTGCCAACGATCGGCTGCTTGAATTGTATTGAAAATTCTATGTCGAAAGAGGGCATTACTGTGTCAAAAATACTCCGATGGTTACGTACCCTTGTTGTATAGTTAACAAATTGTCCAAGTTTGAAGTTAATAACTTAAGTAAGAACAGAGATGTTGTAAAATGTTTAAGTTGTTGCACGACGACGATGACGAAGACGACGACGACGACAGGGCTACTGCAATGCCTCGACATTTTCTTCGAAAACAACCAAACTAAAAAAAAAAAAGTGATCAAATTGAAAGTGAACGACAAATTCAATATAGTTAAAAAGATAATTTCTGTCTTTGAAGTTGCAGAAAACATAATGGAAAAAGAGCAAAATGCTGATTATCAGCCTTTTCTCCCATTCCCACATTCCCCCCCCCCACCCTGTAGTCTTCAGGGTCTTGGAAAAAACGAGATTGTTGGTAAAGGGTTAAAAGATTGTTGAACTGTCTGTGTAACATTGAATACTGGCAAGACTTTAACCCTTAAACTGCAACGCGCGACTCAGAGTCCTTTTTCGGACAGTGAAGATCAAGATTGAACTGCACAGAACATGCAGTCTGATCTTTGATCTACACTGTCCGATAAGAAGATATCCATGCCCCCCCCCCCCCTAAAAAAAAAAAAAAACTTTGAAGTAGTAATAAATGGGTTTTTGCTTGAAAGTTTAATTTAACTTATTTAGCAGGTTAAGGATTGATACCCTCCAACTCCCAGGTGATGAAAATTATAGGAGATGAACGAAGTTGATACCCAATGTCAGTCAGTTAGAAAGGTCGTGTAAAACCTTTAGATTCACATCAACCTTTAACGTGCTAAATAAGTTGGATTAAACTTTCAAGCCATTAGAAAAAACCCGAATGGTGCCATTTCAAATTTATCTTAGGGGGAAAAATTATATCTCCTTATCGGACAGTGCAGATCCAAGATCAGACTGCATGTTCTGTGCAGTCTGATCTTGATCTACACTGTTCGCAAAAGGTAAGTCGCACTTAGCAGCCTAAGAGTTGATAAATTACCAGTGTTTAATCTTATATAGATCAACAAGTCTTTTAACCCTTTACCAAAAGTCTTTTTTTTTTTCAAGACCACGAAGACTAAGTGTTTGGGGAAAAAACTGTGGAAAAGGGAGAAAGTAAGGATAATCAGCGTTTTCTTCTTTCCAATAATGTTTTCTGCCACTTTAAAGACAGAAATAATCCTTTGAGCTACACAAAATTTGTCGTCCGTAAAAGGTCAGTGAGTCGCACTTAGCAGTCTGAAGGTTAAGATACGTGTAGATCTACACAATACTAAAAATTGGCAATATTTTAAATCCGAAAAAATTACAAGGATTCCACGAAGTCGCGACTGGGCTTTAAAACAATGAGCGTAAAGATTGGGTTTATGGTAGTTTAGACTTAATGAAATCATTAAGACTTTGTTGTAGTATTTCGTTTTATGTGTTTTCCGATGTTGTATAATTTCATTGGTTCATTCCCTCCTCACAGAGAAGCCTTTAAACTCTTTTCCGGCGAAATAAATGAAATGAAATTTTCAAGCCGATATTGAAAAGTCAAATGTTGAGCACTATTTCAAAGGTATACTTTGGGAGACAGTATCTCCGTAGCGGACAGTGTAGATCCAAGATCAGACTGCACGTTCTGTGGAGTCTGATCTTGATTTACACCGCCCGTAAAAGTCTTAGAATCGCGCTTAGCAGCCACAGGGTTTATTTGCAGAAAGCAATGTTGATCTAAAATACTACATTGGGATCAAATATACGTAATCGTGGGAATTGGTTCTGCATCTCTGATTCATTCATAAAACTCCGGAAATAGCCATTTTCTTTTCATTTGGGACCTACCGAAAAGTAACAGAATTACACTTAACGTAAAGCAACACACTTGAAGACAAAAGGTGAAGCGTTTTCTACAATTTTGGAAGCATTGAGGAAAAAGATACAAATATTTGTTACATGCCAACTCTTTTTCCAGCTTTGCTTTTACCGAAGCCGCTAACATTAGGGTTGTGAAAAATTGACATTTTTTTTTTCAGTAAAGAGTTACATAATATCTGATTTGTTTTGTTTTATCCTTGTACGAACTGATGAAAGAATGACGATTTCAAGTTTTCGGAATATCGCTCTTTTGACAATAGTTATTCCTTGTCTTGACTCGTATTCACCATTTTTTTAAAATATTTTTTGTCTAATTATAGATTTAGAAAGTAACACAACTTTAGATTGGCTAAACTACTCAGTTTATTCTTGAGAATAAGACTAAGAATATTCTTCGGAATGTCTGGTAAAAACAGACCCTGATGCTGTCTGCGAACACAGGAACGCAAGATCAACCTGAACGTGTGTGAAATATCGTTTAAGCTTAGGTATACCAATTTAACTTTGTACCACTGTCCCGAGTTTAAACTACCCTGAGGAAATAGCCATTAGAAAACCTTGTTGGAAAAGGAGAAAATGCTGGTAACCAGCATTTTCACCTTTTCCCTCAAGGTTTTCTACACTTTCACAGACAATCACCATCATCTCAGCTAAATCCATCATGTCCTCTGCAAATGCTTTCAATTTGAACCAGTCTAAAATGTTGTCGTTTTGTATAGAGTTAATATACAAAGGCATATACTTAGATTTTTTCCTTTTGATATCACTTATATAGCAGTTAATAACGGTTTCAAAAGCAAACGGAAATAGTAGAACCTCAATAACTCTTATTGTTCAACAGTTATCTTCATACTGTAATAGTATACGCTTCACTAAATTAATAAAATAATTCATAAGTCTCCTTTTTACTACAGTAAAGGCCTTGATTTGTTTAGCAAGAAGTCTTTTGTTTGTTCTCCGATTGCGCCACTGGTTGCGATGACTGTCCTTCGTCGAGGCAATGCAGATCACTGATGTTATACTTTCGGAACCAAAAGAAACCCATGAATTAGCAAGCTGTCACTCTGCTATAATTGAAATACTGTTGAGAATGGCATAAAACACCATCGAACATACAAATGTAAGATAAAATTTTGCAGAAACAATCACGTTACAATAAGTAAGACTGGCTGCATCACAGTGACCGAATGAATAATTCTGAGCAGTTGCAGCTGTCCAAAAATGTAACACAGACATGAAAACCTTATTTAGATAATTGAATCAACTGACTTAAACTTCAAAAAGTGTCTGACTGGAAAACGCTTTTGAAAATCTTGTGTCGAAGTTTCATTTGTATCCTATCGAATCTGAATGCAGGTACAAGCACAGCTAATTGCGACATAGTCTTTTGTGTAGATCATAATCGGATTTCACTGAATGTGTAGTCTGATCTTGACTAAATGAAGTCAAGTATCTTATTCTCGCTGAATGCACTGTAATCACAATATCTACATGTGCACTGTCGACCCAAAACGCTCATGTATTACCAGCACATCGAGATAAAACACGTCTTGGTAAACTTTTCTATGATATCAATCAATAAAATTGCAGAATTTTCGTTAATTATGTGATCGGCTTATCTTTGCAGGGGTGCTGATTGAAAAATATGGTAATATTTTACCAAGCACTTTTTTGACAAACTCCCTTACCTAGAAAGACCAAAATGCATGTGATATATTAACCCTTAGGCTGCTAAGCGCGACTCATTGGCCTTTTGCGGACAGTGTAGATCCAAGATCATACCACACAGAAAGTGCAGTCAGATCTTAGATCTACTTCGTCCGATAGGGAGATATTATTCCCGAAAAATAACTTTTAAATAACTATATAAGCCGTGTTCTGGCATATGGGGGGGGGGGGGGGTTAATGCATCTCCGTAATGCATTGTACCAAGCAAGCCAGCACATAATTAAAGATCCATAAAATCCACGGTATCTAAGAAAATGACGAAATCGTGAGATAAACTGTGCGGACTGCGCAGGCTGACCTGGGTCGATACTTTTTTGTAGATGCATTAAGCCCCCTTTTCAAAGAGCGCGGCTCATATTAAGGATTTTACCATCAGCTTGAAAGTTTTATTTAAGTTATGTAGCAGGTTAACGGTTAAGCATGAAAATAGAAGACCCAGTAGTTTGGATGGCTGGCGCTTGTTATCTCTCGAAATACTATAAGGGTGGAACTAGGAGAACGATACAGATTCAAACAGTTGATTTCAATACACTGTTACAGCGATGGAAGGAACACATATTCGTCTATAGCAATTTATTTTGATGAACCATTTAAGTGCCTAAGGCGAAAACAGGGTGTTTAGCTGACGGCATAGAACAAATTCAGACTCCACAGAACGTGCAGTCTGATCTTGGATCTATACAGTTCGCTTTTTCAGTCAAGCCCAGCAGAAGACATTCTGATATTCAGTAGAATGATTGTATTTTCAGCCGTTGAAAGAGGTCGAGTTAATAAGCGCCATGCTCTGTGAAAAGGGGGTTTAATGCATCTGCAAAAAGTATTGACCTAGGACAGCCTGACTGCGCAGGCTGACCTGGGCCGAACCTTTTTGCTACTGTTCAATTTTCTGCATGTCAACGGACCATTCTACCTCATAATTTATTCGGTTGTAAGACTAAAAGAATATTATGAATCCATAAATCTATGATGACTTGCTTGGCACGATGCATTAAAGAGATGAATGAAGCCCCTTTTTTCCAGAGCAAGGCTCAATTATATTTAGCACTGTAAAAGTTGATGATCGCTGATTTCCCTTCTGTATCCTAATAAAAGCAATAAAGAGATTCTCTCGGACGGGAAAGCAATTCAAAAATAACAAAAGTTACTTTCATGGAATTTTGACACAATTTGTTGATAAATCATTGAATATGTCTAAAGTCAAATTGTGTGCAAGGTCTGGGATAGAGAAATACTGATAATAAGCGAACATGCATCTGCTAAAAGTATCGACCCAGGCCGAAACTTTTTGCTATTGGTCAATTTTCTGCTTGTCAAAGGACCAGTTAACATCAAGATGTAGTCAATTATTAAAACAAAATCGAACTTTATGGATCCATAATTAAATTAAATGATGACTTATGATAGTCTTGATCTACCTCCATGAAAACAAAAGAAATCTCTTCATTCTGTTTAGATCTAATTTGTTCCTCCATGAAAACAAGAAAAAAAATCTCAAGAACTCATTCCTTATAATTCAATATCACTGACAACAAATTCTCACTAAATAATACAAACTGCATTTTTCTTATCTTTTTTAGATCTATTTTTTTTATACCAGATCTAACTGCATTTTTTCATTTTTTTCTAAATCCAATTTGCAGTTTCTAATGCCCATTTCACTGGTATTTCATTGCGCGCTAAAACTGCTCGTTCATGACGTAAAAAATGTGTAATTCATGACGTCATCGCAGCATTGAACATTGCAGATCTTGTAGATCTATTATTAGAAGTTTGATACACTAGAAGTAGGTTGAAAATAAGATAATTCGTACCCAATAAAGAGACAAAGAGTTTTCAGTTCTCTCTTAGAATTAATTGGTGAATTTTTTTTTTTTCAATTTATGATATACAGAGAAAATAAACGTAGCTGGTATTTGAACTTCAGACTCGATATGAAGTTAGAAAGAAAAATATTATGAAATCTCGTTTACATGTCTGTTTACATTAGTTTGACAGCAAAAGTAGTTCCGGCACTGCAGGATTTTTTTCTTCTTCTTCATGGAGCTTTTTTTTTTTCCAACAAATCAGAACTCACCAATATTGATGAAAACAAATAATACTGAATTATATGTGTATGGTGTGCGATCAAACCCATTCGGCATACCTCGGGTGATCCGGTGATCAAGTCCTTCGGCTGTATCTGGTAGCTTGATGTGCAACTACACGGTACATTTCTTCGCCGGAAATACGCCGATTTACCGTTTTGAAATTGTAAGGCTCCTCTTAAAAAAGAAACCTTGAGTCTCAATTTTCTATCGAAATCTTTCTAACAATATTTCAGTTGACTAATAGTTCGCACATTCACTTTTTAACGTGGTTTATCAATTCCGATTGAGGTTGTTTATGTCGTTGCTAAACGACTTACAGTGGCGCCGCCACGTATAAGATCACGTGATTGGCAGTTCAAATGGAAACGACCGTTAACAGACGAGGTTAGATGTAGGTACGGAATCGGCCGAGTTGTGACGAGGGCGATCAAACCATATCAAGAAACTTTGGACAGTGCAGATCGAAATTAAGACTGAATGTTCTGTGCCATCTGATCTTTGTCTACACTGGTTAAGAAAAAATAAAATCAAGTGCCCTTGAACCCGTCGTTAGGCCGCGCTATGTATTGGCTTCTTATTAGACTTAAATTTGATATTTTCGATCTGTAGCTTAAAGCGTTGGTGGTACACGATACAAAATAACAATCAATTTGCTACATCAGTTCAGAAAATCACTGCAATTACAATTTGTCTGAAGTCTTGGGCATCCAAATGCATTAGATAATGATTAACCCCTCCTAAGAAAAGTCTAGGAATAGGTTTCATTATTCGAATTCAATTGGTATTATGGCTTAATAATCAAAATTGAGACAAGTGCGTTCATTTTCTTTTCTTGTGAACAAAGGATCACTCTAGATTCCTTTGATCTAGGTATTATTCTCTCGATTCTTTCGTTGACACTTTTCGTTGGGACTTTTGAACTGACGATCCTTAGGCCCAGGAAATCCTCCCGAAGAGCATTCAGAATGGCATCTTGCATGCGACGTGCACACACACAGACACACAGACACACACACACAAAAAAAAAAAACACCACAGATAAACCGAAAGAGAATTTAAAAAAAAATACGAATCTGGTTACGTCCAAATGAGTTCATTTAAATCGACCAGGGTCAAATAAGTGAAATGAATCATCAACCAATTAAAAAGGACCGTTGCATACTAATTTAATTTTTTATATTGTCATAATTTATTCAAAACAAGAGGACCATGATGTTCCTGAAGTCGCTCACCTGAGTCGTTTGACCAAACATGACCCATTTTCAATCTCTTTCGAGATATTATGACAAACATTCTACCAAGCTTTCATATATATTGGAATGAAAATTTGGCCTCTAGCTTGTACACAAGCTTTTTCTAGAATTTCTCTCAGAGACCTACTTTTTAGCCAAACACAGCCCATTTTCCCATTCTAGATATTAACAAAACAAAGATTCTGACCACCTTTCATAAGAATTGGACAGAAAATGTGGCCTCTAGAGTCTACACAAGGATTTTTAAAGATTTGACATGGCGACCTAGTTTTTCACCCAATGTGACCCATTTTCAATTAAATCATATCATCAAGTAAAACATTGTGACTAATTTTCATAAGTATTAGACAGAAAATGTTGACTCTAGAGCTACACAAGCTATTCTAAAGACTTGACCTGGTGACCTAGTTTTGGACCCGATGTAACCCATTTTCAAACTCATACAAGATATCATCAAAACAAACATTCTGACCAAGTTTCATTAGTATTGCACGGAAAATGAATAGAGCTTACATAATGTTTTTCTAAGATTTGACCTAGTGACCTAGTTTTTGACCTGATGTGACCCATTTTCAAATCATCGAGACAAATATTTTCACCAAGTTTCATGAGTATTGTACAGAAAATGCGGCCTCTAGAGCGTAATTTGATCTAGTGACCTAGTTTTTGACCCGATGTGTCCCATTTTCAAACTTGTTTGAGATATCATCAAGACAAACATTCTGACTAACTTTCAAGAGCTTTGGACTGAAAATGTTGCCTTTTGAGTGTACCAAAGGTTTTTCTAAGATTTGACCAATGGACCTAGTTTTTGATCCTACATGACCTATTTTCATACTTGACCAAGATATTATCAAGACAAACATTCTGTCCAAATTGCAAATATTTTGGACTGAAAATGTGGCCTCTAGAGCGTACACAAGGTTTTTCTAAGATTTGACCTAGTGACCTAGTTTTTGACCCTACATAACCCATTCTCGAACTCGTCCAAGATATCATCAAGATAAACATTCTTATTAATTTTCAAAAGTTTTGGACTGAAAATGTGGCCTCTAGAGCGTACACTAGGTTTTACTAAGATTTGACCTAGTGACTTATTTCTTGACCCTACATGAACCATTTTTGAACTCGTCCGAGATATTATCAAGACAAACATTCTGACCAAGTTTCATGAGTATCGGACTGAAAATGTGGCCTCTAGAGCGTACACAAGGTAAATGTTGAACATGGACGACGGACACAGCACGATTGCAAAAGCTCACCTTGAGCACTTCGTGCTCAGGTGAGCTAAAGATATCGAACAGTGTAGATCTAAGATTTATGCTGTGCTGTACTATAACTATAGTGTGATTAATATGATGCATTATTATTAATTTTTCTTTTGAACTTTTTGTACTCCCGGATCAGATCTTTTGAAATCAAAACCACGATAACTTGGGCTATTTGGATATTTTCTTGCGACCGAATTGTCGATTTAAAAGTTTTAGTCGCTTGATCTTAACTCGTTTTCAGACAGTTTTTAATCCATTTCATCTTTATTTTATCAAACTATAATCATTCTTGTATCTTCATGCTAAATGTTGACCCTAACGGTTTCGAGGTTGCATAGATTACGACCGATAGCAAATGTATTGCATTTTCTTGGGGCATTCAAAGAAACCACTGTTGTGACGGTTCCGGTTTTTAATCAAAGATTTCCGATATACTCGTATGTATTTATCCCTTACATATTGTATAGAGGATATTTGGGTTATTTCGGTGTAAAATCGAAATTTATTTCATCGAGTGAAAATTATGGGATGTATTTTCAAGAGTGGCGCAGCTATCATTACCGATAATATTCACCGAATGAAATACATGTAAATGTACAGGTGTTTTCGGTAATTCCCCGTGGCATACCCCCCCCCCCATAACAACGCATTAAAATATCACGTAAAGCGCGGGAAATGAAGGGTAAATGCGCGTAAATTACGTCATATTTCCGTCTGGCTGAATGCCACGCACTGTTTACCTAGGTAACTAGTAGGCAGGATTTACTGTTTCCGCCTTCAATTGAAGAGTTACAGAAACATTTACGGTAGATTTCACGGGTCATAACCATGAATTATCCAACTTATAATCCGCCATTATTTCCCGATAAACTATCGAAAAGCACGAAATAAATCTGGTAATTTATCTGTGTTTACACAGCTGACTAAATTTTAAACCATTTTACAGTTTATCGAATTTTTACATCGTTTTTTTTTTTTTTAAATTCCTCTCTGGCTGTAAGGATGTATCTTTTAAGATTTAAAAACGCACAGAGAAATACACAATTTCAGATGCAGTCTGCTACTTTAAGATGTGAAACAGTGATCATAAAACAAAAGTTGATTTTTCATTCCTTCGATGAAAGCAAAGAATTTGATGCTTCCTAAATTGCCGGTTTGAGGACTGATGTTGATTAGACCAGATAACTCCTCCTAAACACCCTACAGGGTGACAACTTCCATGAGGCGCACAAATTAATCGAATCAATCTATGCCCAAATGGATTAATTTAACTCGTAGTGAGAAAAATAAGTGAAAGGTCAATGAAAACGACCAAGACTTTTATTTCAATGGCTTTCGTGTTTTCGATAGATCATCGCACAGATATCAGACGGTGTATATCTAGGATCAGTCAGACTTTTATTTCAATGGCTGTCGTGTTTACGATCGAACATCTCATAGACATCAGACAGCGTACATCCAGGATCAGCCAGCATTTTTTGTCATTTGCACAAGTAAAGAAGATATGAGCCGGGCTCCAGCAAAAGGAGTTCGATGTATCTTCGTGGTAGATTATATCAAGCAGATCATCATATACTATTGGATCCATTAAGTCAATTTTGTCCAACAACAGACCAAATCACGCGTTAGAATAGTCCTTGGGCATGCAGAAAATTGAACAATAACACAAAATTTCGACCCATTCGACATGGGTCGATACTGTTTGCAGATGCATTAAATCCTCCTTTCATAGAGCATGTGTCATATTGTATTGCCTTTGGTGTTATAATTCTAACAATACTTGTTTAACCAAGCCGTGTTTGACCTTTCTATTTAAACTAATTACGCTGATGCACGCTACTCGATAATAATTTGATACATTGTTACGTAAGGTCACAACATTTTAGCCGTGCTCTGTGAAAAGGGGGCTCGATGCATCTGCAAAAAATGTCGACCAAGGTCAGCCTGCGCAGGCTGACCTGGGTCGTAACTTTTGCTATTTGTTAATTTTATGTACTTAAAGGGACGAGTCTACCTTATGATGATTCCATTGGTTGTTAAACAAAATGGATTGTAGGGATCCATGATTATGTGATGGCTTGCTTGGTACAATGCATCAAGGCGATGCATTAAGGCCCTTTTTGCCAGAGCGTGGTTCATTTATTTTGTGTCTAAAGTATCAGCTATTGACATGCTCTGGATAATAACTTCCTTCGTAACAGCTTATCTATAGAAGTGTTTCCATTATTAGAAGACAGGAAGTATTACTGAGCTATCAATGCAGGAGAGAGACGAGACGAGTGCCTTCTTTTTAATAAGCTTTCATCTTCTTTTTTACATGTAAATCTTATTGCTGAGTAAGTGAATTGAACTAGTTCAGAAAAAAGTCGGTAATTGTCCTCAGATAGGGCACTTCAGAGCCACAGCTTTATTCCGGTTAAACCAAGGAAATAGAAAATAAATAAGCAAGCTGTCGCCGTGTATGAAATACATGAATGAGCGATGTGTAGTGCGCAAAGGCAGACCTGGGCCGACACTTGCTGCTATTGGTCAATTTTCTGCATGTCAAAGGATCAGTCTTCCCCATGACTCATTAGTTTGTTGGACAAATTAATCGGATCCATGATCATATGACCACTTGTTTGTTGTAATGCATCACGAAGATGTATTAAGCCCCCTTTTCACAGAGCATGGCCCATGTAATGCTGGAGGCGACGCAAAAGACCATGTATACAAAACAAATCGGACCAAAATTTCCACTTATTAGAATGTCAAGGCTATAGAATCTTGAAACTATTGGAAGATATAGTCTGTAAGTTTTGTGCAATTTGATCTTCATATTGAACCATGGAAGTTTTAACTCTTAGGGTGATAAGTGCAACCAAAGGACCTTTTGCAGACAGTGTAGATCAAGACGCAGACTGTTCAGTCTGATCTTGAATCTACACTGTCCGATACCCCCTTCAAATAACTTTGAAATAGCAACGCTTGGGTTTTTAATATCGGCTTGAAAGTTTCATTTGACTTCCCTGGCAGGCCAAGGGTTAATATTCATATTTCTGTACCTCTTACGCTGTCTTTCTTTTTCGGGGTAGCTGAATGTGTTGCCTTTTGACCGAATTTGGTACTGATAAAAAATGAATAAATAGAAATTTGTGATTGGTAAAAAATGTAGACATGTTTATTCTAAGGGCACCCGACTATTTGCTGGCAAATTTACGCCGTCTATCTTTTTAAAGATATTTCTTGTTTCAAGATATTCTTTTTCAAGTATTTTTCATTTGAACACCTTCGTGAAAGTAGCATACTGCCCAGTGAGAAGGTGTTTAACTAAAGTACATTTCTGTTACCAGAACACGGAAGTATCTCAAGATGATAAGATTTAGTCAACTTTTAACAAACGACATTTTCGACTTGCCCAAATTGAAAGCATTTGCAGACGACAAATTTAATGTGGCTCAAATGATTGAATTTGTATTTCGAAGCGTAAAAACATTGTGGGAAAAGGAGAAAATGCTGGTTACCAGCATTTTCTCCTTTTCCTACATTGTTTTTCAAAAGGCTTCTTCCCCATGGTCGTTTAAACCCTGGATTGCTAGGAAAAGAGTTAAAAAGAAACCTGTCAATTTTAGTCTGTCGACATTCCCCTCCAATGTTCGCTGTTGTGTTCTGTATCATTCTCTCTCTGGCTAGAGACAGGATAAGCAAATTCGTCTCGTTTTGTCTATGCCTGCGGCCCTTCCTCTATAATTTTTTTATTTAGTTTTTTTTTTTTCTGTAAAGCACTGTTCTTGACAATACCACTCTTGACAACGTTTCTTTTACGATCAATAAAACATAAACAAATAAATGAATGGACGAGCCCCGTTAGCTCAGGACTTGAGAGCAGGGGGTCGCTGGTTCGATCCCCGGCACGGCAAATTTCTTTCCGAGAATTGATTAAAGTCAGTTCGACAGGATTCATTCCTCTCTCAACGCTGTCAATTGTTTCGATGCAGCCAGTGGCTTGGAAAGGTTTTTGTGCTGAGGACTGGTAAAAAATTGTTACAGTGTTCAGCCGGGAATGAGGGAAAATTTGTCGTCAAGAACATGTACTAAAGCATTCAGATGTAAATCTGTAAGACCGATGGTAAAATTTAATACAGATTAACCTAGTTTTTCTAAAAGCCTTAATTGTTACAAGAGAAAGTTTATTCCAAGTTGGTAACCGAGAAAAATATTGACAAATCAGTGACCTCTTCCATAAATCTCTCAAAACACTTTAGTTTTAACGAACCTGAAATACAAGGCCTTTTAAGAAACATCATGGGAAAAAGAGAAAATGCTGGTATCCAGCATTTTCCCTTTTCCCACCATGTTTATACCATGTAAAAGATATAAATCAGAATTTGAGCTGCAAAAGCATTTCAATTCGTTCGAGTCCCAAAATGTTTTCGTTTGGTATAGGTCTGAAGTAATAATAATGAAACACGTGCTTTGACTTTTTTTTACCCATTTATGTGTACTAACTTGCACTTTCTCGAAACACAACTGTCAACATTTCATTACATTTGTCTTTTGAAAAGAAACCACCGGATATGAAATCTCGGAAAGTCGAGCCGCAGAAGGCTTCAACCAAAGATTTGCCGGTTCAGTTCCCAGCTCGTCGAGTATTAATGATAATTATTGCGACATGATTCATTCATTTTTGTGCACAATTGTTTCGACGATATTTTATTGGCAAAGCAGCCAGTAGCTTTGAAAGTGCAAAATACTAGTTGAGAGAAACTACAGGAAAGCATGTATAAGTGCGCTGGCCTTTGCAATATAACCAAAAAATATTGAAAAAGACATTAAACAAGAAACAAACAAACCATTAATACTTAAGCTGTTAAGCGTGACCCAAGGACCTTTTGCGAACAGTGAAGATCAAAATCAGACTGCACAGAATGTGAAGTCTGATTTTGGATCCACATTGTTCGATAAGGAGATATCTCTTCTCCCTCTCCCCCCCCCCCCCCCCCCCCAAAAAAAAAAAAAAAAAAAAAACTTTGAAATATCGATATTTTGGTTTTTACTATCGACCTGAAAGTTCCATTTTAGCTATATAGCAGGTTTAGGGTTAAGTCCAACGTAATATTTTACAAAAATCATTATCTCAATGGTCCTTCACAAAAATTAGGAGAAATGTATCAAAACAGAAGACAGGGAAAACAAATCCGGCTTAAAACGTACCAGTGAAATTGGCAAATTAGCCTGTAAAATTCGATCCGCCATCATTATGAATGCTAGACCGAATTACTGAGTGATCATTACTGGAACTGAGGCGGTACTTCTCTGCGAAAATACGTTTTCGGATTTTTCTGAGTAAAAGTATGACATTGTTTAGGGTTCAAAGAAATAATTGAGCCATTGCAAATATTGACATTTTATTCGAAAACGGTAAACAAAATAAAAAATAATAATGGTGACAGCAAGTTCTGTGCAGTCTGATCTTGATCCACACTGTCTGCAAAAGGTCCTTGAGTCACGCTTAGCAGTCTAAGGGTTAAATGAATAGAACATGGTGCAAGGGTGTGCAAAGGGCGTGCAAGTGTCCGAAACTTATATCGCCGTAAAAATGCTCATTTGATGATAACATGAAAACCGACTGCAGTTTGATACAAGAAAATATTGATGCATAACATCAATGGCGCCGCAAATCAGTTGATTTTGAAATAGGGCACATTACAGCGGATTAATTTTTTACGCCAAGGGCATCATTTGAACAAACTTCGTGGAGGTCCACGTGGTGATACTACATCACAAAGATTTAAACTCTGGACCATCTGGTTTTGGACAAGAAGATTTTTAAAGTTTGCACCATTTAAGGCATTGTGTTAATCCCGAGTATTAACAACCTTGCGGAGGAATCATTTTGAAAACAATGTGGAAGGAGAAAATGGTGACCACATTCGAATTGTCGTCTGCAAATGCTCTCAAAAGTCTAAAATTATGTTGTATGGTAAAGACTTAAAGTCTAGGAAAGAGTCATGGTTTTGCATCATGATTTATGAAGAACACAACGATTTCAAATGTGGCGTCTCTCCAGAAAATGTTTAACGCATTTCAAATTGACCAAAGTAAATTCATGCTGAACTCGGTGAGAAATGAACTGAGAAGTCCTAAACAATCATTAGAATGCAAATTAAAACTTAAAAAAGAAAGAACCAATAATGGTAAGACACAATCATAGCCATTCTTCGGCAAAATTTAACATAATTTCAATTGGAGCTATGTACAAAAGCAGTTGTCATTCGGCGAACAACACGAGAAAATAGTATTAAAACTAGGTTCTAAATTACCAAACTGATATTAAAAACTGGGTATGAAATGACCAAAGTGGATACGAAATGATCAAAGTGAGTACGAAATGACCAAAATAAAAAGTATAGGTGGGTACGAAATTACCAAAATCGTACGAAATGGCCTAGGTACGAAATGACATAGGTACGAAATGACTGGAAGCCGAGTAAACAATATGGCTGCCTCCATAGGTACTTTTCAAAGGCGAATAGAAATATAGTGCCGCCGCTCATGCGGCGCCACAATGAGCCATATGTTGATAGAAGAGAAATCATACTCGTACGAGGGGTGATCAGAAAGAACGTGGACCAGTGCTGGTATCGGAATATTGTAATAAAAAAGAACTTGGAGTGTTTACTGTTTCTAAAAATGTAACGTCCTTTGAGTTCTATGTACTTATTCATTCTTGATTTCCACGCGCGAAACACGTGTGCGAGCGCGTCACGTGACATTACTCTCAAGGACCCGGTCATAGCGAGGGTTAGCTCCTCTCTGCTCTCGTAGTGCGTGCCACAAAGAGAATCTTTCAAAACAGGAACTAGTCAGAGGTCACATGGAGTCAGAACTAAATTATAAGGGGCGTTGGCTAGTGTTTCTATGATTAGTTTTTGTAAAGTTTCCTGTCCAAGTGCGGCTTTGTGAGCTAGGGCGTTATCTTAGTGTAAAGTGACGTCACTCCGCAGGACTTCAGGCTGTTTTTTTCGTATGGTGTTTGTGAAATTCATTTGAATAATGTCGGCATAAAACTCGGTATTGACTGTAGTATGTATAGATACAACATGACTTAAAAAAAAAAAAGGAGAATAGAAATACATGATGTATAACTTTACCAAGCGACTTCGAAAGGTTGGCTTTACCAGCGGAAGGCGATGTTTGATGTTTCCGTACACTGCTTTGTTGTTTAGATTCAGTCTCGTTAAAGTGTGCCTATGTTCCATTGCATGTTGCAATACGATAAGTAAAGTTTGACCCCTGTACCCTAATGCTTTCTGAAATTTCTTAACAGATTTCGACCGTAACCCCCATTTTCTCGGACGTCAGTTTCCGAGGTACCCACCTTGTGCAAACACGCGACATTCCAAGATTCTCTGTCAGAATCTCCTGAGCACTTCTATATGAAATGTTGAATGTGTCAGCTATTTTCCTGACAGTATCTCGGCGATCTCGTTTTACATGCTGCTCTACATCCGTTATGATTTTGTCTGTGACTGATGTTGATGGACGGCTAGATTTATGGTCATCTTTAACAGTATCGCACCCTTGTCTAAATCGGCCCGATCCATGTACGAATATCAGATTCCTTGAGTGCAGAGTCCCCTTCATCTGTTTCTAAATCGGTTTTGATTTCCGATAAATACTTTCCGAGTTTAACGTAAAACTTTATGATTACTCTCGACTCAAATAAAACGTCGTCCGATATTTTGGACCACTAATGCACTATATGACGTCATGAAAATGACGTCATACTTTACCTGCTTGATTATGACGACACTTGAAAGCTTGAGTCATTTACCAGATAATTAATGCTCATCTATGCAAATTTTTGTAATCCTCCGTGGAGTAGTTTTCAAAATAACGAGGTGGTCCGCGATCTTTTTGATCACCCCACGTATAATGAGAAGCGCTTGAGGAATAATGCTAAAAAGCTATGTGAAACAATACGATTGATTGAATGGTGCTTTATACCGCTTTGAACATTATTTCAGCCATATCACAGCGACAGCTCACATATTCGTGTATTTCCTAGGTTTCTTCAGTACTAGGCAAGGGCTCTTAAGTGTCTTGCTAAAAAAACCTTCCCACGAAAAATCCACTGCTTCCGGTGAGACTCTAACCCGGGCCTAAAGGTTACGAGTCCCACACTTTACCTCTGAGCCACGTAGGACCCCGTTACGAATATTGCATTCCTTATGTGGCCTGCAACACTCGAAAACGGGCATTCGGACATTTGCGTAAAGTGTCGTCTCGGATCAGCCTGCGCAGTCCGCGCAGGCTAATCCGAGACGGCACTTTACGACTACATTAGATTTTGTGCTACAGTAGACATGCGCAATACAGAAAATTGCATAAACGGAAAGTGTCGTTTCGGATTAGGCAAGCCATGTTAAAAGAAGTGTATTATTTAACGACCATAAGTATTAATGAGAAACCTTAACTCTTTACCACAACGACTAAATTTTAGATTTGTCCAAACTGCAATCATTTGCAGACAACACAAAATAAATGTGATTCAAAAATGAAAATTGTTTTCGAAAGGATAGAAAACATTGTGGGAACAGGAGAAAATGCTGGTTACCAGCATTTTCTTCTTTTCCACATTTTTTTCAAAAGCTTTCTTCCTCAGGGTCATTAAAAAGGGAGATTATATGGTGAAGAGTTATTACATGTTGTGTACTCCTATGTAGGTAATTTTTTGTTTAACGAACTTCGGTTCCCTTGTTCCTGGACACAAAAGCGTCAAGAATCTGAAAAAAAAAACGTCTTTTGCAGAATATAAAACCATTTAGATAGTTTTAGCTTAACCCTTTACCACACAGTCCCGAGTTTTAACGACCTTGATGAAATGGCCCTTTGAAAATATTATTGGAAAAGGAGAAAATACGGAACCAGCATTTCCTCCTTTTCTCACAATGTTTCCGGTTTCAATGACACCTCCTACCAATTGGACCATATTCAATTTGTCGTCTGCAAAATGCTATTAATTTTATTAATCTTTAATTCTTTCTTCTAAAATATCTTTACTTGGCTGCACAAGATTGAATAATCACTTGTGGGGGGGGGGGGGGGGGGGTGTGTAATCGTGTAGTAGATCAAATATACAGTTAATTTTATTTTCATGACCGGTGCA
Organism: Hippopus hippopus; assembly: GCA_946811185.2. Classification (NCBI taxonomy): domain Eukaryota; kingdom Metazoa; phylum Mollusca; class Bivalvia; order Cardiida; family Cardiidae; genus Hippopus; species Hippopus hippopus. The sequence continues at coordinate 49,965,226 of OX328104.1, read as the reverse complement.
TGAACAAAAAAGTACTGCGAATCGGGAAAAAAAGACACGCAACGGTTCAGTTTTTATAACGCTATTTAACTTGTTCATTTGATAAAAGCATCACAGATCCAGTAGTTCATATTCCATAAAAGTTTGATTTGCTGGAAATTTATGTAATGGCAAAGAATCGGAGAAAAAGAAAACACGCTATCCTGTCTTTCAAACGCGCTGAATGAATGATGTCTGGCAATTCTTTTGCAATGAATATTAGGCACCATTGATGTTCCGAAACTTTAGACCTGTTCCTTTTGCACTGCGCGTTGGTAAAAGTATATCAAATGGCGTTCACATTCTATTAGAAATAAAGAAACTAAAAGTTTTAAAGATGCTCGTATACACGTGTTTTAGGTCATTTTTTAAGAGACATGCAATACATACTAACTACCTAGACGATATTTCAAGTCTTAGCTCGCACATGATGAGGCCCGTGTTGAAGTATTTACTACTTGTAGCCTTTAAACTATCGGCTTTAAAGATTTCATTTCACTTATTTAGCACGTTAAAGGTTAACATTGCAGAAGTCTGGTCCGTATTCACGACCTATTCATAAGAATGTACTTAGTCTTTATGCTGAAGACATTTCTAAATTTGAAAGTAACACAAATTATGATTGGCTAAACCATTTGGTTTAGTCAATCAGAAATGATATTACTTTCAAATGTAGAAAATTCTTGAAAATTAGACAAAGAATATTTTTCAGAATGGTTGGTTAATACAGATCCAGGTTTGCAATATTTGCGATTCAAATACTGATGGAGGAGAATAATAGAATTAAAGTTAAGAATAAAATACATTACTTTCGGAATCCTAATGCAAGGAGTCTTTTAACTTGCTTACAAAATGTCTGGCTATGACCTATTCTCATGATACATTATTTTTTTTTCTGGTGGAAAAGTATAACTACTGTAGCATGTCCTCCACGGCTAATGCTAATGTTTTTTCTAGGATTGGGGTCTGAATTCACCAACCATTCCCAAGAACGTTTTTTGTCTCATTATCTGGATTTTCTTTTTGTTTGTTTGTTTGTTTTCTTCTCTTTCTTTAGAGGCTTAAAAGTAAAACAACTTCTGATTGGTTAAACAATTTGGCTTAGTCAATCAAAGATATGTTACTTTCTAGGTCCAGAATTAGACAAACATTTTCTAGAAAATGGTTGGTGAATAACTCTTTGCCAGGGACGTAAGAAACTTGTAGACTATAACTATTGCCTCACCAAGGTCAAATTTTGACAACAAATTTCGATTTTATTTTAAATTTTCGAACAATCATTTGTTTTCATCAGTATTGGCGAGTTCTGATTGGCTAAAAAAAAAAAGATAACAATTCATAGATCTAGATCTAGTTCCATGAAAAAAAATCCTGCAGAGCCAAATTTACTTTTGCTGTCAAACTAATGTAAAAGAAAACATGTACACGAGATTCCATAATGTTTTTCTTTCTAATATTATTTCGAGTCCGACGTTCAATTGCTAGCTAAGTTTATTTCCTTTGAATATCATAAATCGAAAAAAAGAGTCCTACTAACAATTAATTCTAAGAGAGAACTTTAAACTCATTGTCAGTTTACTGGGTACGAATAATCTAATTTTCAGCTTACTTTAGCGTATTAAACTTCTAATTATAGATCTACTAAATCTGCAATTTTCAACGCTCTGATGACGTCATAAATTATACATTTTACGTCATCAAGGAGCCGTTTTACGGCGCAATGAAATACCAATAAAGTGGGCATTAGAAACTGCAATAGTGGATTGAAAAAATGCAATTAGATCTAGATTCTAGTTTGTTATTTACAGGCGTATTTGTTGTCCGTGATATTGAATTATAAGGGATGAAGATATTTTTTATTGTTGTTGTTTGTTTTCATGGAGGTATGAAAACAAATGAACGTAATCACACTTTTGTATGAAACCGGTAGATCAAGTTAGGTTTTTAGTTTTTCATACCTCAAAAAAAAAATCTTTAAGGAAGATCTATTTCTCACTGGTAGATCTAGTACAAAATAGAATTAGATCACTTTAAAGGGGATGGGGTTGGGAGGCGCTTACTAGATAAAATCATCACTGGTGAACCAAACTATGTTCCGAGTTGAAAAAAAAAAGACATGCATCGGTTCACATTTTATGAGCTCAGTAAAATTGTTCATTTGATTATAACATAACAGAACCAGTCCCTTATATAGATCTACCATAAAAGTTTGATTTGTGGCATATTTATGTTATTGCAAAGAAGCAAAAACAAAAATCTGCTCTCAATCTTGAGTTGGAGAAGTTCAGAAGAAGCTATGATAGACAACACTCTTTTGACAAAATAATCATTATTAGCCTAGGCACCACTGATATTCCAAAATTTGCTCGCATACGTACATTAGGTATGGCTTCACATGCTAACAGACATAAGAAAACAGCTTTAAAGATTTGAACTTTTTAAGGTCAGTTTTTGACAAAAGACATGCAATACCTGCTTAATAATTGGTCAATATTCTAAATCTATGCCCGCCCATGATGGGGCCAGAGTTGAAGGGTTTATATCATTTAGCTATTTACTTTGCAGGAGACTTTGTCTTAGTAGGGCGAGTCCAAATGTACTGCCTAGGATCTTGACAAAGCCGTCTTTGACAGGGACGTAAGAACCTTTTTATGGTGGTCGTGAGGTAGAGCGTCGGCCTCGTAACCAAAAGGTCCCGAATTCGATACCCGGGAGCGGGTTTCAACTTTGGGGTTTTTCATTGGCCCACACATTCGGCGCGAGTACTGGTGTAGTTCCCAGGAAGCAGCATCGAGAGAGATTAGTATAAGTTGTAAGGACTTGTTTCTCAATCGATGTAAAAATAAATATGTTTAAACTAAACTAACCTTTTTATGACTATAGCCTCGCCAAAATAAAATTTCGACTATAATTTCGATTTTCTTATTATTAGATCAATTTTCAAATTTCTTTTTTACGGTTGGTGCAAGATCAGATGACAACTTTAAAGGGGGTGTTATAAAGCGTATAGCAGATCAGAAATACAGTAAATTTATAATTACGTTGTCGTGCATGAAGAAAGCCTGGTTGCGAATAGAAAAATAGGCATGTAATGGTTCACTTTTTATTACCCTAATAAAAAAGTTCATTTGATTATAACGTCACAGAACCAGTCGTTCTGATTTTTATGACATCGATCAATCAATTTACCTATTCTTATGATGCATATTGGTTTATTTGAGTGTCTGGAAACCTTTTCGATGGATTGCACAATTTGCTCTCTGAATTTCACTATGGCTATTCTACAGGAGCCATGCTCTCTGAAAAAGGGGACTTGCACTAGTATCCACCAAGGTCAACCTGCGCAGGCTGACCTCGGTCAAAACGTTTTTACTTTTGGTAAATTTTCTGCATGTCAAAGAACCATTCCACCTCAATGATTTGGTCGGTTGTAAGAAAAAATGGATTATAAGGATCCATGATTATGTGATGACTTGCTTGGTATCATGCATCACGGAGATTCATTAAACACCCCCTCCCCCGCTTTACTAGAGCATGGCTCATATTTTTGTACTCTTAAATTATCACTGCAATTATGAGATTTGAGACTAACCACTCAGTTCGCTAAGACATCAGAAATCGGAATGCTAGACGAAAATATTGACAAAGGATTAAATTTTCTCGTAGAATTGTTTAGGATCCTGGCGTCTGGCTTTTATTGTCAAAGCCACGTACTGACTAAAGTTTCTTTCTCAAGACACTGAACTCGTCATTAGTTTTGAAATTTGGGCTCAATTTCTCCAACAAACAAGCATGGGGGGATGAGACGATTTTTCTTCCTCATACAATGTAGTTGTTGTGAAAAACGGTATCTAGTGTTAGCATGCTTTTTCTATTTTATATTCATAGAAATTTTCAACTTGAATGGTATTTTCAGACAACATTCATAAGTCGATGGAGACAGGGAGCAGCGTGATACAATGTCCGCCCGAGGACAATAAAATCAATTTCCTTGCAATTTTGAACGCAATTACTTGCAGCAATACAGACTTTATCGAAGGCCCAAAAGCGGCCAAAGAAAACCAAAGCGGGTGTTAAAATGTATTTAAAAATAAGTTAATTTAAAAGTATGTAAAATATTGACAATCCGTTATTGTGCGATCTTCCCAAACGTTAGTCGCTGACAGATAAAATGAATTTTTAAAATCACGCAAAAAGTAAACAAAGAACAGAGTGACCTTGCAATTTTTAACATAGATTTGAAATTCATTTCGTCTGCCAGCAGCTAACACTTGAACCGACCGTACAGTAAAACATTATCATCTCCGTAATAATATCCAATATTTTAAAAGGTATGATTTAAATTTAAAAGCATTATAACACAGGTAATATTTACCTTTTAAGAAACTCTCTCTAACTGTAAGATATACAGCTTGTTTGACTGTCACTTCATTTTATTGGCATTTAGCACATGTATTACCCAGATTCTCATTTCCTTAATGAAAACATGTGAATAGCAAATGAAGCAGAGTAAAACAACTTGTATTTTTTTTTTAAATAAAGACTTAATACAACCAAGCCAATTGGTTAACTCTTTACCACACAATGCCGACTATTGACGGTCCTGAAGTAGAAACCTTTTGAAATCGTGGGAAAAAGAGGAAATGCGGTAACCGGTATTTTCTCCTTTTCCCACAATGTTTTCCACCATTTGAAAGACAAATTTTCTCATTTGAAGTATAATTAAATTGTCGTCTGTAAATTATACTTTTATTTTGGACGAGTCAACATTTTTCTCGTGTGGTAAAGAGTTAATGTTCATAATACTGAATCCTATCCATACTCTAAGCGCTACACTAGGACCTTTTGCGGACAGTGCAGATCAAGATCAGACTGAACAGATCGTGCAGTCTGATATTTGATGTACACTGTCCGATAAATGGATATTTTTCCAAAAAAAAAAAAACTTTAATAGCTATATTTGGGATTTTACTTCCGGCTTGAAAGTTTCATTTGTCTTCTTACGAACAAAGTCCGTAACAAAGAAACAAATGAACAAATGCATAGCAAAAATACAGGGACCGGGCAGGATTCGAACCTAGAACGCCCGGACGAAAGGCCAACACCATAACCACTGAGCTAACGAGAATTCTTCCTAACGCAGTTATTAGGTATTGTATTTAAATCGGGATGAAGCCATGCATGAAGGAGTGGTCTCCCGTAACAGACTTATTTAACATGTTATGTGTTATGAAAAGAAAGAACAAAGTTCCTTACAATTCATATATAAAAAATGCATAAATATCGGAATATGATTCAACATTCCTTCCTTCCACATTTGTCTTCTAGTAGCAACTTAATTAAAAGTAACACTACTTAATTATAGATAAAAGGAGCTTTTAGCAAAAAGTGTCTATTTTTCTCTGAATTAATGGGCATGGGATGAAAGGCCATAATCTAATTGTTGAAGTCCTTCATTCGGCATCACTTGGTGTCCTGATAAAGTTACGTTTATAGACTACATATTATGCTGTGCCAAATGTTTACAGCTCATAATCTTCCGCTAGGTGGCATTTTTCTAATACATGCCTATATGATTGGGGCATTCTGGGTACAGAACCAGACTACTTTTCAAGACTGCAATCGATACCGCGAGTTTCAAAATATATTAAACATTCACTCATTAAAACGCTGCCTGGGTACGATTCATCTAGCAATGGTTACATAGCATATAACCTATGCACCAGTCACTTATAAACACACTCTTATAAGCTTATCAAATAGACCTGGTATAAGCCCAGCATGATGGAGTCATTACTTCTGTTGTCAAGTCTGTTGCAGAAATCCCGGTTTTCCCCGTGTCTACATTTAGAAATTGTATTCAAAGATTTGCTGTAAACAATGGTAACGCGTTATCTTTTAAAATATTTTTTTCGCGTTTGAAATTATTGTATTTTTCAGAGGCTTGATATTTCCACAGACGTCTTATTAATATTCATTTTCCCCTTGCTACTTTTATAGCGACAAAGTTTTTTAGTTTATGCACCGCGTATTGATATTTATCCTGTACAGGATAGTGATGCGTCATAGCAGACAGGTCAATCTTCGAAGAATATGACATGCGCAGTAAACGGTTTACAGCTTTTAGCTAAACAAAATCCTTGTGGCTTGCGCAGTTCAAGTTGCATAATGATGAGCTAAGATAAGTTTTCTATTAGATAAAACTTGATTAACACTTAACCTGCTAGATAAGTTAAATGAAACTGTCAAGGCGATTGTAAAAATAAAAATGTTGCTATTTCAAGGTCATATTCGGTAGACAAAGATCCCCTTATCGGAGAGTGTAGATCCAAAATCAGTTTGCACCTTTTGTGCAGTCTGATCTTGATTTACACTGTCCGTAAAAGGTCCTTGAGTCAAGCTAAGCAGCGTAAGGGTTAAGAATCATATTTACTAAAATGGAATACAATTGAAGAAATGAAGCCTGCATCTCAGTATGGCTGCAGCTTTCTAATTATCTCAAACTCGTCATTACTTCGGTCCCATCCCCCCATAATCTTCAACTATGTGACAGCTGTAAGCTTAGTTTTCAAATCCAGTGATCACGCGAGGTTTGTAGTGGAAATGATGTATACAAGTACATGTACCTTTAAAGATACAGCTATACTCGTTTTCAGCCAGTTTTTTAAAGTATTTCACACGTATTCTACTAAACTATAATTCTTGTATTTTCATGCCAAATGTGGACCCTAATGGTTGCATGGATTACAACCGATAGAAAATATATTTAGTTTTCTTGGGGCCATCAAAGAAATAACTGATGTTACGTTTCCGGTTTTTAATCGAAGATTTTCGATAAATGTATATTCCCTAACACAATATACGTATTGGTCTCAGACAATAATAATGTCTTTTTACGGTGGACCGATTTTATAATAATAGGGGAAACCAGTAATCTTTTCTTCCAAAATGCCCGTTGTACTGTTTATGTAATGAAGCAATGGTTTAACCTTTCTTACCTATTATGTGTTTGTTATTTTGTATGTCAACAAAGGCTAAAATTATCATCTGAGAGTAGTTTATCGGTAATTTATCTATTTACACAGCTGACCTATTCTAAACCATTACACAGTCTATCTAATTATAACAATATGTTTTCTCTCTGGCTGTAAGGATGTATTTTAAATGGAAAAAGATGGGGACTGCGCAGTAGTCGTATGATACTGCAGTAGCCTTCATAGCTCATGCAAAATATTCCTTTTTCTTTCGTTCTCATCTGAGAACAACAATTTGGAATTCGTTTCTCATCAAGAATCCCCCTTAACACGATTATCATGTATTGCAATTTTAAGTAGATTAGCTGGGTACACGCCAGATTATCCGTATAATTGAGTCATGCTCTGGGAAAAGAAGGCTTAATGCGTCTGCAAAATCTATCAAACCCAGGTCAGCCTGGGCAGTCCGCGTAGGCTGACCTGGGTAGAAACTTTTTTCTCTTGGTCAATTGTCTGCATGTAAAAGGACCATTTTACCTCATGATTCAGTCGATTGTTAGACAAAATAGACTTAATGAATCCATATTCATGTGATGACTTGCTTGGTATCATGCATCACGAAGATGCATTAAGTTCCCTTTTTTTTCCCAGAGCATTACTCAATTACTTAATATCCCACCACACCTGCACATTTTGTTACGTTTTCTTTCAGTGATATGACCACATTAATATTTGTAGTCTACAAGAGCGAACGATGGCAAATACTGTGCATCCGGCTCGGATGCCGCGGTGTAAACGGGGTATCTTGGGACTGTTTTACTGAAGCACTTACTTAAATGTAAGTCAAAACTTTCGTAAGTTTTTGCGTAAGTCAAAGTTTCGCGTTTTACTAAAATTTACGTTGCTAAATTCCAACGTAATTTTTTGCGTAAGTCTAGGTATAAAAATACCGTTCGTAAGTGAAAACATAGGCCAAAGGATGGAAGCATTCTTATTATACGTTCTTATTATGCTACAAAGAAATTTCTCACGATCTGATTGGATAATATGCTCCGCACGTAATTATACAGCTGTACACTGGCAAAATGCAGTTTTCCATTTGGGAGCCCCGTATACATAACTTACGCACTTCAACACAAAATCCATGATGGCGGCGTCGATGGAGTACGAGTTGCTCACAGGACAAATACACCATTATTGTTACTAGTTTCCATTGATAGCTGTTCTTAAAGCCGAAAGAATAATTTTTTTTTCAAAATAAATGAATATGGTTTAATATATTACCGTTGTTGTCATTCTAAAACAAATACACGTGGTTAAAACGAGCCATTTTTTCGTTATGTGAAAACATTGGGTAGTGTCCAAGGTCATATATTGTGTAACGTTAAAAAAAAAAAAAGTCAGTGGGCCTTTGAAGCAACTAATAATGGTCGTTTACTTTTGCAAACAAATCATAAAATGAATAGCGCATCTAGTAACTTGCCTTAAAGTAGCTTAAAGGTGGCCCTTCAGATTTTGGGACGAAAATTTTACAAAAATAGAAAAAAATCATCCTTATACTCCCAAAGCCTTTTAATTTTCATTCATAAAACCCCAGTAGCCGAAACCCATCCGACAACAAGAGAAATTAGAGATTTACTACGGCCCAGGTCGACACCGACGGGAAACACGGTCTATTTTTAAATGAGCAGCTCGCTCATTTACATACCGGAAATACACAGACGAAGCTTCAAACATAGCGTTCGAAGAAGACATTATGGAAAATAATTTCATGTTTGTTATGTTGTGGAATTTAAGCGTCATTAGTCACGTGCCAGTCACTTGACATTCCCACAATGCTTTTTTGATTTCTGGCGCGAAATCTAAAATAACCTTAAGAGGCTACGTAGCCTTTTAAGGGAACACCATCAAACATTTTTTTTTTTTTTTTTGTAATTTTATGATTCTTAATTATTGATGATTTGTATTGTTTTTTCATATAAATTTCAGTGATATATATATTTTTTAATTTGGTGAGATGTGAAAAATCTAAATACCCACCTTTAAATTCATGTTGAAATAAAAACACCTAGAAAGTCTATCGCAGTGACTGAAAAAAAAAACATCACGTTTTACTAAGGTTTCAGTGACGTCAGATTTTAGTGAAGTCAATTTTCAGTGTGTTGGGGCACTCAGAAGGGAAATTCGGTTTTGTCAGCGCACACAATTCGTGGAACCATAAAACAGGAATACTTTGCTGAATACACGTTAGAACGTTGCAGTATAATACACTTGTACGGTCAGGCGGCATGGGACTTGGAAACTTGTTCACAGCTGTGGCGAATCATGTCGCCACCTCGCGTTCGGCTCGGGCCGACATGATTCGCCACAGCCGTGAACTACTAATATAAATGCGTCGTCAAAGAGAGAGAAATTCGAGAAAAAAAAATCAGAATTATCCTTTCAGCTATCCACAGTAATCATTACACGTCACATGTGCACTAGCAAAATTTGACAGTTCTAAGCGGCTGACATACGAGATGAATTAAGACGCGAGAAATGTTGGGTAAATTATTAATATTTCCCTCTGATTGAACGACATGAACTGTTTACCCAGGTAACAACTGTTCGGGAGCTACTGTTTCGTAAATCTGTATGTAGGCGTAAAGTTACAAAAAATTGTCACGCACAAACTTACGAATTGTCAATAAACGGAACCCTGATCTGGATTCATTACCCGCAAACTGAAGAACTTTATAAGCTGAGGTCCGTTCTGATCCATTTCTACAGTGTTAACTTTGTTATTTGATTCCGCTGCTTTTTCTATATATTGTATTATGGTTGAATAAAATATGCCTAGATGCGTATTATATCGTCATATTAAACCTCGTACTTTCAAATTCAAGTGTTCTGGGGACCTCAAGGACCCGAGGGGTGGGGGCTTGTTAATCATATTTTATTAGACTGTTTACCACAATATTCACTCGTCACAATTCGGCCAATTTAGTACCTACATCTAACCTCGTCCGTATCAAGGGGGTTTCCATTTTGAAATACTGCCAGTCATATGATTTTAAACAGGGAGGCAACAGCCACTGTAATAAGCAACCTATCGCTGTAAAATGCCAACGTAATTGATAGAAAATACATGTACAAACTGTTTGTCATGGGAAAGGTATTTAAAAAGATTACCACCTAAAATTGTAACTGGTGTTTGCTTTCGAAGTCGAGTTTTACGATTTCAAGAACAGTGAAGCGGTGTACTTCCGGCGAAGAAATGTTCCGTGTAGGTACATATCAAGCTTCGTGATACAGCCGAAGGACTTGATCAACCGATCACCCATGGTGTGCCGAATGCCACAATATTATGACAACAAAATCTAATCAGTTCATTAGCTTAATATCACGGTCACAGATCAGTGTGAGTAAACATACATAAGGACTAACACTGGAACTATATTTTGGGGATATCAAAAGTGTACATATGAGCCATGCTTTGGCAAAATGGGGTTTAATGTTTCTCCTTGACGCATTATACACAGCAAAATCCATTTTGTCTAACAACCGGCCGAATCCCGAGGTAGAGTGGTCCTTGGACATGTAGAAAATTTGCCAAATGCATGATCGGACGATGTCAAACCGATCTTTGTTGTGTCATGGGTTTTCACGTTTTTTTTTTCAGCGATGTTCTTTTTTCATGCCAGTTTTTGAGTAGTATTTCCACATGATCTTACATGAATCGGTCATTTAGGGTAGAATTTAATTTCAAATCCCGTAATTTTACAGTAGAAAAGCGGATTAAAATCTTCGATACTTTTTAGATAAATGACATAAAAGCTATATTAGCTGTGACAAACAGTGACTTGTGCATTCTTCGCACTTGATACTTAATGTACATGTATATGTCAGAGTTCAGATCTTCAAGTATCGTGCAAAGACATAACTTGTTGCCAGTGGATTCGTCAGTGCTTCAGTTTTGGAGACTTTTTTTTTTGTAACTTGTCCCAGTTGGCACCACGGGCGATTGACAACGGAAGCCCTGAAACCCTTGCGTGCATGCACGTTTCAGTTCATATTTTTGTTCGTGATTATTCAACTAAGTGCGTGAATTACGCTTATATGTACGGAATTGGAACCCTGGATAGTCAGGTACTCATAAAATCGGTATCTAAAACTTTTTTGAAAATAAATTGATTGTATATTGCGTCACTAGAAATAACATAGCTTTGAGCTTTTCTGGTGAAATGCTAGTTGAAATAAGTAATTAGAAAATTTCCCGAAACGATTCGCACATGCATGTTCACGGCGATTTAAAAGTAATCTGCATAATATGATCGACACATCCTTCTTTTCAGTTTAACAAAATCTCTGAGAAAAGCGAACTTTTTTTTTTTTTTCAAATTTAATTTTCAAGAATGAATATTTAATGCCAATACAGTGGTTGCAATTACGCGATACATTGTGACGTTTATAGTATCAATTATATAGGGTTAATTCACGTTTTTGAGGTCGTTAACATTCGCAGAGGCCTGAAAAATGCTTTAACGCCCGAGTGCGAACATTCGCAGAGGCCTGAAAAATGCTTTAACACTCGAGTGCGAAGCACGAGGGTGTTAAAGTATTTTGAGGGCCTCTGCGAATGTTAACGACCGAAAAAAAAAAAACGTGAATTAATGCTATTATTGCATAAAGTAAAGGTATTTTAGCAATAATTTGCAAAGATAGCAAAAATATTTCCATAGAAATGCAAATAAGCGAACTTCGAATGTACTGTACCTAAATAGGTCAAAACTGGAAGTCGGCGAAAAAGTTTTTGTTACGAGCAGTGAAGGGCCGTTAGTCCTGTTGCCAGTTTTGATTCTCTCGGTGTAAATTTACTTCTAATGATTTTTAATACAAAGTGGACTTATGTGGCATAAACTTGCACACGTTTGGACGATTACAACTGGGATGAATGAGTGGATATGAATTTCTGTAACTGAAAGACGTCAGAGGGATCGATCTACATCAAGCGAGGGAATTACCGATCACGTTAAAAAGTGGGTGGGATGTAGCTGGTTTAGAGTACATTTCACGAGTGATTTTTTGTTCAGATCTCGATTAAACTGAGATCCTATGCAAAATTTTGTTTGTGGTGTACTAATATCATCAAAGACAAGCCATGAAAAGGATCTGATATGGTACAAGTTCCTACAGTTTGATGGTCGGAGTCTAGGGAAAATCTGACGAGAACAAACGTTGTTTACAAGGTCCGAATCGAGGATATCGATAGTACAAAGCCGGGCATTAACGGCGCGTGAATTTACTGATTAATACAGGTTTTCTCCCGTTAACGCCCGGTTTTTACCCGTTAATACATGCTTATAACGGCCCAAAAAGGCACATTTTATGCAATAATATGAGATAATTAACTAAAATTGAATCGAGAATAAAATTCAAATGCTCAGAACGCTTAGAGAAACTGCGTGCTCTTTGTACTCTTGGATCAGCTTTACTACACACACAATCCCGAGTTTTTTGAAAACATTGTGGAAGATGGAGAAAATGCTGTTTACCAGCATTTCTCTTTTTCCCACAATGTGTTTTACCCTATCAAGACAAATTTGATCATTTTAATCACATTTAAACTGTCGTCTGCAAAGGCTTTAAATCTGTACAAGTCTATGATTTTGTCTTGTGGTAAAGAGTTAAATGATTTTTGAATTCTAAATTCCAAGAAAAGCCACATGATTAGCAAAGGTATTGTTTCAATAAATCAGATGGCTGGTCTTCGATTTTACAGTTAGTGGCCATCAATATTTCATCAAATTCTTAATTCCCATTAATTTACATGTATTTTTCAGTGTGTGAGAAAAATGATTACGCTGCTTCTGATCATGCAATCATAAGGAAAACTATGCTGGCAGAAAGCGTTGTGACTGGAACTATTTACATTAATATATAATTAGTGTTCGTCGCTTGACATCAAACTTGTAGCTCCCTAAAACGTAGTGGTGTTATTTTTCCTCCAAATTTTGGCCACGTAGCTATTGACGTCAAAGTGAAAATGTTTTTTTTTTTTAAATCACTGATCACTTTTTAAACAATTTCATTTAACTAATATTACATTGTATCGAGTCTTATAATATATATATCATTATAAAATTCATTTAGCTTTATTTTCATATAAGTTTCATAACTTTAGCTTCAGTTTTTAACCTACAATAGATTATAAAGTAAAGTTGAAAATACATGTAAGTCAGTGTGGATTCGGACTTTGATGAAATATATATGGCCACTAATGTAAATTCACATCTTGATGTATCTCGATAGTCTGTGCATACAGGACCTATAGTGATCAACAACAAGCTAAATTGCGAAAAGCAAAATATTCCAAGTATTTTACAGGGCCCAAATTACAGGTAACGAATATCAGACTTAAAGCTTCATTATAATGACCTTCGACTGTTGTTTGCTTTCTTTCAATTCTGCTCCAGACAGATATAATCGTATTTACTATAAGGGTTCAGTTCAGTTCTAATCCCTCTGGCGGAAAGCCGAATTAATGGCATTTTAATTTCGAAGATAATGTCGCACGGGCCAACTTTGATAAATGTTCCGTCAAATAGTATTAAAATTGTATCAAAGTAATGCTGTCTCCTATGTTATGATGGAAACATCTTTTGAAGATAATCGCTTAACCCTTTACCACACGACCAATTTTAGACCTGCCCGAATTGAAAGCATTTGCAGAGGACAGTTTCAATGTGGATCATATGAAATGATTTTTCTTTGATAGGGTAGAAAACATTGTGGAAAAACAAGAAAATGCTGGTTACCAGCATTTTCTCCTTTTCCCACAATGTTTTCAAAAGCCTTCTCTATCAGGGGTGTCAAAAGTCGTCATTGTGTGGTACAGGGTTAAGTCATTGACCTGTTGTATTTCTCTCTTTTTCTTTAATTATGATGCACTTAAAAAGCTATCAATCATTCCTCGTTGTTGGTGCTGTTATTGCCGTTGTTTTATTTGGTTAAACTGCACGAACCGCGCACTTGCAACAGGGGGCATAATGCATCTCCGTAAGACATTATACATAGCAAGGCATCACAAATATGGAGCCATGAAAACCATTTTGCCTCGTAATCGGCTGAGTCATTAGGTACACTGGTTCTCTGACATGCTGAAAAATTATTATCAAAAGTAAACAATTCCGGTCCAGGTTAGCCTGCGCTGATTGCGCAAGCTGACCTGAGCGGATACTTACTGAAGATGCATTTAATCCCCTTTTCATGCAGCATGGCTCACATGTATGTGGCTATGTACTTGAATATAGTTTTTTGTGAGTGGATTACCGCAAGCTATTGGCCGTCTTGTCCGTTGCATTTAGTATAATCGACTTTGTATCTAGTACGTATACTTTATTAGTTGTACGGCCTTCGGCTCGGAGCGACATGATTCGCCATAGCCTTGAAGAAGTTTCCGAGTCCCCTGCCACCTGATCGTACAACGAGTTCATTATACTGCAAAGTTTTACCATGCCAACGTGTATTCAGCGAAATATCTCCGAATTGATGCTGACGAAGTAGAATTTCCCTTCTGAGTACCCCTATTCATTGAAAACTGACATCACTGAGAAGTGACGTCACTGAAACCTTGGTAAAACGTGCAGTTTGGTTCATGAACTTCTTGATGTCACTGCGATAGACATTCGACGTATTTTTATTCAAACATGGATTTAAACAACTTCAAGGTAAGTAACAATGCATTTTAATTTGTTGGCCAAAGTAAACGAGCATTAGTTGCCTCAAACGACCATTAGGTTATCCTTTTACGTCGTGTACAATGTATGAGTTTCGACATTTTCATGATTGCTTACCTGACGAAGGGATGGCTCGTTTTAACCCCGTGTTTTAGAATGAGAACAAATGATAATATACGTAAATATATTAATTTGTTTTCGAAAATAATCCATTCCTTCCGCTTTAATAACAACCATCAAGGGAAACTAATGATAAAAAGGTGCTGACTACTCATGTTTGTCTTACGGACGGCTCGTATCGATCGAAGCAACCATTTTGAATGTTGTGTTGAAAGTGTAGTTATGTATACGGGGCTTCTGAAAGGGAAACGGCTTTTACGTGGATTTTGCCAGTGTACAGGAATATATCTTCGGAGCATATTATTGTCCAATCAGATCGCGAGAATTTTTTTTTTTTTGCAGTATATTAAAGATTTTTGATGCGATGTTTCATTGTTACTTCTACGCCGATCATTCTCTAAGTCTCTTTCTCTCGAACACTGTAAAGAAAGAAAAATCTTGATTCAGATTACAGCCTCTTTGACTTCTTTGTTTTAAATCTTGTGGGCGCTTGCTGTCTTCTTTGTGATGGATTGATTATAGAAAAAGATTTAAAAAAAATTATAGCCTATGTATAAATGAACTCCTGCATGCGAGCAACTTTCACCCTGCCATGCAAGTGAGGCAGTTTTTGCAGAAGGTGTAGACCAATATCAGACTTTACACGACGTGCTATCTAATCTTGGGTCGACATAATCTGCTTCTTGGTTAAAAATCTTGAACTAAAAGTTACTTCATTTTCCATCTAAAATCAAATGGATTTATTTTGCTGCGAAAGAGATCATTAACACGTTTTTTTCCGTACATGATTTCATTTACTATACATAGTCAAAACGGTGTATCATCCCATCTTAAAGCATGATTAGCAATGAGTCCAAATCTAAATCACCAGAAACACATTTGGGACATTTTGGGCTGCATGATAAAAAAGGCAGGGATCCTTCTCTACAGAACTTTCAGGAACTCGAAGCAGCATTGCAAGAGTCTTTTTCTTTTCAAAAGGTGTGGGACAAAATACAATGCTTTCTATGACTTCAATGCCGATAATAATAATAGCTGCTTTTGTAGACGGTAAGAAACGGTCAGACTGCTCTTGTTGTGCACACATCGAACGGCCTGTTTCTCTTTTTACTCTTTACTCTTTCGAGACTTTAAAAGAAAGTCCGGTGTACAAAACATTGGCATTGCTATATCATGGCTATTTACTTTAATTGAAGCTTAAAGTTGTAAGACTTCT
The DNA here is from genome assembly GCA_946811185.2 of Hippopus hippopus. Lineage (NCBI taxonomy): Eukaryota > Metazoa > Mollusca > Bivalvia > Cardiida > Cardiidae > Hippopus > Hippopus hippopus. The sequence goes on along the minus strand of OX328104.1, from coordinate 49,949,180 downwards.
TTTTATTGTACTAGATTTAATCCTTAAGGTCTACGGCCCCTAACTCTCATATTAAAAGGCGGAAGTTGCCGAGATTGGCCTAATATCCTTTACGAAAACGTCGATGTTACACGATTTTTACCGATGAGTTAGGGGTCGTTATCCTTAAGCTGCTAGATGAATAAAACGAACATTTACTCTTAAAAGTAAAAACCAAAATATTGCGATTTCAAAATCAATTTCCCCGTGAAAAAATTCCGAATCGGACAGTGTAGATCAAAAGTCACACTTCACATATTTTTCAGTCTGATCTTTATCTACAAAAGCGTCCCGAGTCAAGCTTAGCAGCCAAAGGGTTAATGTTTTTTCAACAGTATTTCATCATACAGTTACAGTCATCTCTCGTTGTACAATTCAGAGACGGCTGGGTAGCTCAGAGGTCAATGCATCTTACTCATGACCTGGTGGTTGCGCTCTCGATAGCCGGTTGAAAATTGTTGAGTGGTTGAGGCAGACGTTCTCTCCGGAGATTTTTTGCCTCTCGCCTCCGATGCATGTAAAAAAAATGTCAGTGACTTGGAAAGAAAGTTGTGTCAGTACCGGTGTGAGATAGCCAGGAAACACATGCGTAGGCGCATGGACCGCAGTGATATTACCTCAGCTGTTAAAACGGCTTTAAACTCCAATACAAGCAAAACAAGCTCTACATTTCAGTTTACATATATCGCGTATCATATGTGCTATGTGACGCATTCTTCAAATTTCGATTCATTCCATGAGCGCTCAGTCTAGGCCAATACAAAATTTAGTCTACTTTGCACAAGTTTCTGAAAGGAGAAATATTTAAATGTGGGTAACATATTTTTCTCAAATTGCAAAAAGACATAACGTGCAATCTTATCTTGGGTCTACACTGTCCGATAAGGATTTTACAGCTTAAAAGCCTCATTTTAGGTATTAAGCAGGGTTAATGGTTAAAGCATAACAATAAAAGCGACGTTTTCTTAGGTCATGAGATAATTGATGTCCCGAAGCAGTATCCGGAGATACATTGGCACTACTTTCGTTTTCATCGACGTAACTAATCTATGGGGAAAGAGTATTGCTCTACACAGTGCGGTTTTTTCTAAAACCTATTTATTTACAACAGTTATCAAACACGTTCTGCAAAAAAATGAATAATTCTGGACGATTGCTTCCCTACATTCTAACCTTAACTAGTGCTTACTTTATCAAATCGTTAGCTAAATCTTACCCTTTATCCTGCTAAATAACTAAAATGAAACTTTCAATTCGATAGTAAAAACCCAAATACTGCTATTTCAAAGTTTCGTTTTGAGGAATGATATCTCCTTATCGGACAGTGTAGATCCAAGATCAGACTGCACGTTCTGTGCAGTCTGATCTTGATCTACACTGTGCGGAAGAGGTCAGTGAGTCGGGCTTAGCAGCCTAAAGGTTAAAATTTCCGATGCCCACTGTCTGTCAATGGAACTTATCTTATTTAAAGGGCAAATCCTAAAATATTTTGACCAGACTGTTTTTTTCCTTTAATCAGCTGCAAATGATGTCAGTTAAACATGTGTCCGTCATTTTTCATAAATACCAACCTGTAACATGCCATAAACCACGGCCGAATTGTCACGCTGATATACGGCCCTAAAAATGGTACATGGCTTACTTCCCCTGATTCGCTTATCTCCCGTGCATGTGTGACGTCATTGTCGAGTCAATCTGTGTATACCGTCAGTAGACATTAGTAGGAACGCGGATGATTGTATGCAGATATCTGAGTATTAACTGATAATTGAGCCGAAAAAATGGTAAATTGTGCAGCCTATGGCTGCAACGTCGATTCGGGAACTCATAGAATTAGTATTTTCAAATCTCCGAAGGAATTAAAAAGGAGGAAACTATGGATTCAACGTTTAAACCTGGGCCGGACAGTAGCGACGGATTTTTTGCCATCGGTTCATTCGAAATTGTGTCTGAAATACTTCGATGACAGTCAGTTCTTAATAAGTCCAAAACTCGCAAAAGAAGTTGGTTATAGGAATTTTAGGCTGCGGTTAAAACCTGACGCTGTGCCGACATTATTCGAAACTCCGAGTCGAAAGGAGATAGGCCTAAAACCGAAACTCCGAAAGACAGACATTCCGCAACGGCAATTTCCAAAAAGAAAATCCAACATGAAGTAGTTAATTTCTTTTTTCTTGAAACTGGAATACATGAACTGTTATTCGTACTAATTTACCCTTTTCTACATTACCGCTTCATTCTGAACAAAGAGAAAATGCTGCCGTTTTCTCCCTTTTCCAAATGATTTCAACATTTAACAAAATTATAGATTCATCCAAATTCATAACATAAATTTTGCAAATAACAAAGTCGACATTGTTCAAATGATGTAAACTTTCAAGGGATAATAATCATTCTTTGAACAGCAAACATCATTTTCTTCCCACACTGTTTTTCAAACACTCTTTCTTTGGGTATTGGAAACTAGATCTAGGGTTTGTATGGTAAAGGGTGAAATCAGTATCTGGCTACCCCTATTCATGGTCATAAATGTAAATCCATCACCGACCAGTTGAAACAATACAGGAAATGGTTACATAACATTTGCATATCTCACCCCTTTACACTGTAATGTTTGTTGGTGACAGTAAACCCATGTTACAGCTTTTATCCCATACACTACTTCTCTTTGACATTTCACTCTTAAAAATGATTTGACAACTTACAATTACATGCATTTTGAACAAATTTTGAATTATATCTATACAATTTTGATTTGTGGATATTTCCTTTTCCTATCCATATTATGTCTTCTAGACAGGCTACTGAGAAAAATGTTTTGAACATGTCAGTACAAGTCATTTTCTCTGATAATCAGACAAAAGTGAGAAAATTAAAAATAACACATTTTTTTTTTTTAAATTAAGAAACAGAATGTTTTTGACCAGGCTCACACACCAATTCTTTTACCTTTTACCTCAGAATTTTGATCTTCAACCACCCTAATGGAGAAGGCTTTTGAGGACAGGGTGTAAAAAGAAATAAGTCCTGATACCCAGAGTTATCTTCTTTTCCTACAATATTTTCTACCCTCAAACCTATTATCAAGGCCATATTTGATCTGTGGTCTGGAAATACTTTCGGTGTGGAGTGGACAAGTCTAAAGTTTTGCCATCTGTGTAAGGGTTTAGCCTAACCCTTACCCAAATGATAAAAAATTAGAATATTTCAAATCCACACCATTTAAATATGACCGATAAAATGTGATTGTTTATTGGAATTTAGTTTAACTTAGTTTAACCCTTTACCAAACAATCCTTTGTTTTAACGACCCTTGTGAAGAAAGAAAAACCTTTTGAAAACATTGTAGGTAAAGGAGAAAATGCTGGTAACCAGTATTTTCTCCTTTTTCTACAATGTTTTCTACCCCATCAAAGACAAGTCCAAACATGTGAGTAAAATTCAATTTGTTGACTCCAAATGCTTTCAATTCGGTTGAGTCAATAAATTTGATGTTTGGTAAGAATTTAAACATGTATTTTACATCTCTTGAGAAACAAGTTCATACAACCCGTACTAATCTCTTCGGATACTGCTTCCTGGGAACCAAAACAAAACTCGTGCCCAATGTGTGGGATTTATATTTAACCCTTTACCAATCAATCCCTAGTTTTTACGACCCTGAGACAGAAGCCTTTTAAAAACATTGTAGGAAAAGGAGATAATGCTGGTAGCCAGCATTTTCTCCTTTAACCACAATGTTTTCTACTCTGCTGGAAACAAATTTCAATTTTTGAAATATTTAACTTTATTTTTGTCGTCTGCAAGTGATTTCAATTTGGACCTGTTTAATATTTTGTCGTTTGGTAAAGAGTTAAAAATTGAAAATATTGTGGATAAAGGACCAATTGATAGTTACCAGCTCTTTCTATGTTTTTACAATGAATCTGAAGTCGTCTATACTGCAATTTGACCGGAATGTCAGTATTAACCGCTCAGTCCCTAGTAGACGGTAGAGCAATTTGAGACTTACCCAGATTGAAACAATTTGCATAAGACAAACAAGAACTGAACAAATTACAATTCAGAGTTTAAGACTTTCACAGAGAAGCTCTATATGGAACATACAATAGCTATACATGTATGATAAATTTTTGCATTGAATGGATCATGTGGACAAGGTAAACAGCAAAAAAGTATTTCACACAGGTAGATCCCCTCTCCCTCTCTCTGATGTTCATGTATTTCTGTATGGTAAGAAAAACAACTAAAATAATTTTCAAATAATTTTGAGAATTAACTCTTAATAATCTCGGAACATATTCTTTTATCAAATTTCATGCTGGTTAACAGCATTTCAAAATATTCTTATTCTCATGAAAATCGTGATTTATTGTGTAACCCTTCACCCACGAGAGAATAAACTTGTACCCGTCAATGTTTACAGAATTCTTTACAAGGTACAAATATCAACAAGGACCCATCAATAAATAGTTAGAACTAACATCTCACGATTATCAATCGTAAAAGTCAAGAAAAGGGTTATTTGACATGAAACTAAAGTGTCGGGGAAATGTCTTCAAAAGTGTCGGGGAACTGTCTTGTCGTGGAACTGTCTTGAAACCGTATTTTTTTGTTGTTGTTTAATTCCGCCCGTTAATCTACTGAAAATGCTTCACGTTAAACAAAGTTTATACCATACACTTAATTTTATCATGTATAGAATAATATTTCTGTAAGCAATGTTCGCCCCGTAATAGACATATTTTAATAGCGCGCAATACTCAACACGTTGAAAAGTCCGGCACAACATCGTCATCAGTGGGCGAAAAGTTACTTTTATCCTCATCATCAGAAACTTAATAAGTTTCTTTAAAAATTGGCTCGGACATGTACGGCCTTACCGGCCCAGAATCGTCTATTTCTTCGTCTTCAGTATCGCTCAGTTCACTATCGTAAACAACGTCCATATTGAAACAAGCTCTCCTATGACGTCACAAATCAAGGGGCGCAACAATAAGTAAGGGAGATAAGCGATGCAATAAAAATTAATAAGCAGAAATATGAATTGAAAAAAAGTACTTTTACTAATTTTTTTTTCTAATTACAACATTACCAGGTTACCATTTGATAAGTGTAGATTTGAAAATTAACCATATCTGAAACTTGTTGATTTGCCCTTTAAGTATGAAGTTGCGTTTTGAAGGTTCGAACCCGATACCCTCACAAGGTGGTTTCAATGACTGACCCTCTCAATACAGGTTTCGAACCAAGAAACTATTAATGAGACATGTTCTGGCATGGGGGGGGGGCTTATGCATCTCCGTGAAGCATTTTCAATTTAAGAGGTTGTATCCTATACCCCCTGGATTGTTGTCCATCGCATATGAAAATTTCAAACTATCCATGCCTGCAGAATAAACCCCCTCTTCTTTCTGAAGACCATAAAAGCTCAATATTATGATAATGCCTGTGGACATTTCGTTTTAGTGACCAATAAATTGGATTTGTTAATGGAAACTTATTTAACGCAAGGCACGCAACATCAATTTATTATCAAAATTCATGATAGTTGTGGAAGATAAATAGAATAAAGCTTCAATGAGATTACATGTATGTGAACACCCGACCAAGTGATATTTATACCTCCTTACAATATTTGAGCCATGCTTTGTGAAAATGGGGTTTAATGCATCTTCATGAGTATCGACCCCGGTCGCCCAGCGCAGTGCTTGGGTTTGGGACAAAAAATAATGATTAAATCGACAACGTTATATGGTTCAAAATCATTCATGTTGCATTCAAAACCCACAATTTGTATTTCAAAGATGAAATAAGAAATATCTATTTGGATATCGGACTACCTAAAACAAGATCAGACTGACCATTTGCTGAATCTTGGCCCATATTTACCAACAATTCTTAGGCGCACTCTATTTCTAACTTGAAAAAAAAGTATGAATTTTGAAAGCAACACAATTACTGACTGGTTTATTCTATAGGTAGAACTTAATACTGGTCCAAATTGAAAGCATTTTCAGACGACAAACTGACTGTAGCCCAAATGATGATTTCTATCTTTGATGTAACTATTAAATATTTTCTCCTTTTCACACAATTTTCAGAAGCCTTTTTTTCTCAGGGTGGTCAAAACTCTGCATTGTGTGGTAAAGGAATAAACAAATGACTTGGCAAATCAGAAGTGGTATTACTTTCTTTATTGAGAATCATACTTTGTAAACGCTATATAAAGCGGTTAGTGAATAATGGCTCTTATTTCAGTCTACTGTCGAAGCAAGGGCTAACTAACAGAGACCGCCAATCGCAAGGAAACGGGATGAAAATATTGTTGAGTGGTTGAGTGGCTCAATAAGTTATACCATGCTCTCAAATGACCTCATCTTTGACGTAATTCTGAAACATATATCCGGACGGAAGAAAATATTCCCATTGACCGACTGAGAACTTGATTAATTTGGAATCGAAGTAGGTCTATCCAAGGTTTGTGTTATTTGTAATAATGAAAAATGGTGACCCTTTTCTTCTCAATCCCACGTTTTACCGAATTTGAGGGTGGACGCTTCTGAAATCAAGGTCCGATGTACCATCCATTCTTAAGAACATTTTTAGTCCTATTCGTGAGATTTTCCTTTTAAAATTTGGAAGTAACACAACTTCTGATTGGCTACACCAAATGGTTTAGCCAATCGGCAGTTATGTTACTTTCTAAATCTAGAATAAGACTAAGAATATTCTTAAAAATAGTTGGTGAATACGTGTCATGGAAACAGAAAACCAGCATTTTCTCCTTTTCCCACATTTGTTTCAAACTTTTTACAGACATACTGAATCATTTGAATGCTTTTTTTTTATATTTTAAATGCTTTGAATATGGACAATTATAGAATTTCTTCGTCAGGAAAAGAGGTAAAAGAAGACCTTATTGCTGAGTGACCTACAAATAAAGGATGGAACGTGGGCCATTTGTATGTAATTGTTTTTTTCACTTGGGCAATCGGCTGATGCGACATGAAAAAGAGACCCAAGCTTTTTTTAACACATAGGCTGCTCAGCGCGACTCAATGAGCTCTAGCGGGCAGTGTAGATCAAGATCAGTTTGCACAGAATGTGTACCTGATCTTGGATCTATAGTGCCGGACACGCTGATGGCATTTTATTTATTTATTTATTTATTTATTTTTTCTTTTATTTTGAAAAGTATCTGGCGTTTGCTACATCGTATGGAAAATTTCGTTTAATTTAATAAGCAATCTACAAGAAACGATAAAAACGTTTTTCGTTGAGTGAATCGCACCAAAACGTATTAACATTTTTTTTTTTTTTCTCACCAGTGGAGAAAGACACGTGTAAATGAACCATGCTATGTGAAAAGGGAGTTTAATGGATCTGCAAAAAATAGCGACTCAGGTCAACCTGCGCGGTCCGCGCACGCTGACCTGGATCGATTTGCTGCATGTCAAAGGACCAGTGTACCTCACGATTCAGTTGGTTGGTATCGAAATGGATTTTACGTATTCTTACGAACGAAGTCCGTAACAAAGAAATAAATGAACAAATGCATGGCTGAAACACAAACCGCATCTGGCGGGATTCGAACCAACGGCGGACAAGATCCTCGTTATTCGAAGTTTAAAAGACCAATACCATAACCACTGAGCTAAAGAGATATCTCCCTAACGCAGTTGTTAGGTATTGTATTTAAATCGGGACGAAGCCATGCATGAAGGAGTGGTCTCCCGTAACACACCACCTCTTAAAGTCATCATTTATTGATGACTCAAAGCCTTACTAGGCAGTAAGTCTATTATTTAGACAACAAATGTCCGTTTTTAGACAATAAATGGGATTAATGGCTCAATGGCCAATCCCGGACGAGCCCCCATCTTACGAACGAAGTACGTAACAAAGAAACAAATGAACAAATGCATGGCTGAAACACAAACCGCATCTGGCGGGATTCGAACCCACGGCGGTAAAGGTCCTCGTTATTCGAGGTTTAAAATACCAATACCATAACCACTGAGCTAAAGAGATATCTCCCTAACGCAGTCGTTAGGTATTGTATTTAAATCGGGACGAAGCCATGCATGAAGGAGTGGTCTCCCGTAACAGTATTGCTTATCATGTGATGGCTTACTTGGTATTATGCACAATAGGATGCATTAAAACCCCTTTTGCCAGAGCATGGTTCTTACGTTTTTAAAGTAATGTATTTGTTAATTCGGAGAACTGTTATATTTCGCAATAAGTAAGACAATAAATCAGACAAATATTTGCTGAGTTTCGGCTGAAAACCCCTGGATCTGTATAACGTTTGATTAATTCGTATTGATCATTGAGTAAACGCCGTAGGATATGAATCGGTTTCTTGTAAGAAGTTTACTCGTATTGAGATTCAGTTTACTTGCATTTACAAAATAATATCTGTGTCATCTTGCCTCATTATTCATTTGCTCATCCCGGCGACTTCTTCCTCGTTTTTCAGAGGACCAAACGCATTCCAACAACAAGCCGAACATAACCGCTTTATTTCATTCGACGCATTAGAGCATTATAAACTAAACAATCGCGTTATGGCATCACACTGCCTGCCAGGTATACGTAACAGTATGCCATACTTTACGTCCTTTGAACCTAAGAGGAAACTAGATAAGCCAAAACAATGACATAAGCATATAGGATATTGTGATAAGAGTTTCAACGTCCATTAATACAAGAGTCCTGTTTCTACAACTTTTGCGTTCGTTTCCATTGACCGCCTTAACTATATATTTACTTAGTTTATCAATTTCGTAGAAATTTCCTTACTAATTGTAATATTCGAGGAACTTGTCATTCGACCAACTGACGTTCGACGACTTGACACGGACCCACGATTCGTGTGACAATTTATTTGAGGAATTATAGGCCGAAAATCCCTCGTGAGCGAACATTGTGAGATTCTAATCGCTTGTGGTGAGAACCTAATGTATCAAAAAGATGCTGTTCGCCCCAATTTACAGATAATATCCAGGGTCCGTACTCACAAATCATTTTTAAGAACGTTCTCAGTTTTATTCTCCAGAATTTTATAAATTTGAAAGTAACACAAATTCTTATTGGTTGAACCTCATGGTTTAGAAAATTAGAAGATAATGATGTTACTTTCAAATCTGGAATATTCTGGAGAAAAAGAATCTGGAGAATAAGAAAATTGAAAGTAACACAACTTCTGACTGGCTTAACCAAATGGTTAAGTTAATCAGAAGTTGTGTCAAATTCTCTAGAATAAGACGGAGAACGTTTCTAGGAATGGTTGGTGCATATGGTTCTAGATCAATTGAGTTTTATAAGTCGTTGCGTCTTACGCACGACCGGTTTTTGCGTTTCGCAGTATGCCACTTTATAAAAGGTGTGGCTGCAGGAGAAGTTATCCGTATATAACAATTTCTGTTTTGACAACAATAGATTTACTTGTATACATATCTTATACATGTACCTGCTGATTTTCCCACTTTAAACAACCTGAATATCCGTTGCGTTTATTCCCAAAAATATACTCACTGTTTGTGTGTCCTTTTACCAGAATGTGCTTCCCTCATTCAGAGCCATTGACTGCCCCCCACCCCAGAGGAAACAAAGCTGAAACAATGTTCGGTGGTAAGAGAGGTGTGAATACTGTCGGAATGATAATCATCAATCTTCGAAGTGATTTCCCGGATTGGAATTTAAACTCACAATCTTAGGATTACTATCCATGTGCGTTACCGACTGAGCTTACCGGATTCGGCAGCAAAGAAATTAGCCGTGCTTTGGGAAAAGGGGTGTAATGCATCCCCGTAGTGTATTATACCAAGCAAGACACCACGTAAATGAGGGATCCATAAAATCCATTTAGTCAGACAATTGACTGGATATGGAAGTAGAATGGTCCGTGGACATACATAAAATTTGCAAAGATCAAAAAGTTTCGATCGATTTCAGCATGCGGGAACTGCGTAGGCTGACATGCGTCGATACTTTTTACAGATAGAATTATGCAGATATTTTAAGCCCCCTTTTAACAGAGCATGTCTCAAATAGCACGTATTATGTTAACCTCAATGAACTGATGTTCATAGCGTAGGTTAAATACCCGAAGGTCAAGGTCATCGTAGGAGTTCGAATGTCAAGTGCTTTTTTTTTATTTTATCCTGTCGATATGTCTTGATTGGCTGTTCTAATTTTATAAATAATGCGTCACCCATGATTAGAGAGTGTGCAGAACATAGGTTTCAGACAAGAAGGCTTCGAGGTCAAGGTCACGGCTTGGATTCAAAGGTTACAGATTCCATAAACAGTTTCTACTGCTAAACTTCTGGTCCGATGTTATATCATTTGACACAAATGACCTCTTTGATGAGATGAAATGCAGAGCCGACATTTCAGATGTCAAGCCCCTCTCTGTGTCCGTCAAAACGTCCTTAAGTCAGACTGTCTTTAACAGCTGATGCTGCTGCTAAACCACTGTTCCTATTTAAAGAACATTTTACATACTATTTTGTCAACCTTGGACAGACAACATGCACAGCAGACGTTTCAGGCGTCATGCTCTAAGGTCAAGGTCACAGAAGTGGTCCAAGAGTCAATTGCTCTTGAATTGTGTCGTATGCATATATCTTGAATACTTATTTCGATTAAAAATATTTGCAGAAGGTTACCATCTTCATGAAATACAAGTTGATTTTGTTTTAGCGTTGTCCATCTGTCCTTCCGTCGCCTTTCCACTAGTCTGAGCGTCTGTGAAATTTGCTTGAATGCCTTAAAGCCATGGTCCGATTGCAAAGGTTTTTGTAGCTATACATATGCAATCCTTGCGAGACTACGAGGCGGTTTTAGTCTTGTTTCAGACTTTAACCCCCAAAGCATACACGAGTATTAACCACTTACCCTGTTACAAAAGTAAAGTGGCTTCCATGCAAAGCTGTATTCCTTTAACATATTTCTATTAAAAAAGAACTCCTTCGGAGAGGAGTTTCATTTCAACGAAATAACCGGTTCCTAATTCATGTCCATAACTTCGCTTAGGATACTAACCAAGTACTTGGAGTTCGAATCCCGGCTCTGTAGAACCCTTTTTCGAGAACTGATAGTCTTTACCAGACGAACTTTTAGACTTGTCTTTATTGAAAGCAGTCGCAGAGGACAAATTAAAGCTGGCTCTAATGATGAAATTTGCCACTGGAAGGGTAAAAGGCACATTTGGGAAAGGACAAAATGCTGGTTACATTATTTTCTCCTTTTCATTTTTTCCCACGGGGTCATTAAACATGAGATTGGTAAAAAGTTAAAATCTTGGCGACAGGAGTTCCAGTCTCGTACTTCGTGGTCTCTCAATACTTAACTCTTTTTTTTTTACGTCCTTCTTCAAATAAATAAGTAAATAAAAAATAAAGAATACACTGTTGCTGTAATACTTCCTCCTTTTTTCCACATAAGTTTCCAAAGCAATCAAAGGCAAGTCTGTAAAAAGTCAGCTATTCGCGCAGAAGTGGCGTTAAAGACTAGGTCCCTGCCATTTCTGGTTTTTGTTAGCACTAAGGTCAAACGACGCAAAATCATTTAAAAGTCAAATGAGCTCATGTTCTACGTGTCACATATTTTTTCCAGTATCCATTATCTGATTTTAAACACGGAAGGGTCAGGACAATGATATATGTCGCCAAGCCTGTAGGTTTACACTCATTGCCCCAGGAAAAAACATCGCATCAGACGGCTTTGTAAACATTAATTATTTCATAGAAGATTACTTAATGCATAAAAAGTATGAATGCGTGATTTTAGTGGCATATCTCATACATGCAAATGCAGTGTTGCTAAATTTAGATTTCATCAGATTATTCTGGACAATATTTCCTTGTATGTAAATGTAGGAAGTTGGCTTTTGTGTATATATATCACAATTTTGTTAAAGGAAATATCGAGTGCTTCGTGACCTCTTGCGAAGTCTAATTCGTAGAGACTATACTAACGTCAACGTGCACTTACATTCAATCTTATCTTTACTAGCTGATGTTAGTCGAAATTCAGTCAGGCTGCTTGTCCGCATAGGAAGATTCTGGCCTGTTTTCTGGATACCCTATACTAAATTGAAGTCAATGGCCAATTTTCAAGATTTGTTTTTATGATAGTTTTTACCTAGCAGGATAAAAGTTAGCTCTTAACCACAAAATCCAGACTTCTAAGGACCCTGGGGAAGGCGCTCATAGACAAGGCTTATAGACTGTGCACATGGGTAAATAAAACTGATATTTTCTGACGGAGGAAAAATCTTTCCTGTAACAGATGGCAATTCGCCATTTAACAAAAACATCTATCAAACGCACTGGACAGAGGGGATCTAGGATTGGGCTGGTTTTCCATGTGTCCATCATCCGAATGCGTCGTCCATTTGCGATTGGCGTGTCCTTTTATAGCAATCGGAACCCATTTTCTATTAATACGAACCGACCACGCGATTTGTCTTTTGAGACTGGATCCTGAATAGCAAACATCTCAGATGAAACAGAAAATAGTTTATTATTAACAGTTGGTATGTTTTATAGATAGAAAACAAACACTAAAACATTCATGTTGGGTGAGGGGGTATCATAAGGAATAGAAACGACTATGGCACATACTATCATTTAGTACGCGAATTAGAATTAAGGTCTACGGCCCCTAACTCATCGGTAAACATCGACGTTTTCGTAGAGGCTATTCGGCCAATCTCGGCAGCTTCCGTCTTTTAATATGAGAGGGGTCGTAGATCCACTAACTCATCGGTAAATATCGTGTAACATCGGCGTTTTCGTAAAGGCTATTCGGCCAATCTCGGCAGCTTCCGTCTTTTTATATGAGAGTTAGGGGCCGTAGACCTTAAGTGTTGAAGACTTTCATGTTAATCTAGACTGAAGAGAGCCAAATTTGCCATCGTTCTAGAATGTGTTGAAGCTGAAATTACAAGAAGATCGACTACAAGGGAGTCAATATGTGTAAACCAACTTAATTTTGCTTGAAGTATCAAGCAATGGTCTGTTGCGATGAAAAAGAACGCTGCATGTATAGATATTTTGAAGTTCATAGGGACCCCCTGAACTTTAAAATATCTTGAAAAATCCCGTATCGATATTTATGAAGCTTTTTAGAAATGACCCAACGAACTCTCTCAGCGAAACTTAGAATTTTTCTTGCACAAGAGACAGTTTTTTTTTTTTTGCCAATCCCTGTAGCGTTAATTTTTTGTTTTGAAGTTTAACTTTATCCGACGGTCTCGCACAGTGACGTAGCGCAGTGGATAGCAAACAAGACTTGAGAACTGGTTCGAATCCCCTGCATTGCCTATTTCTGTCCGAGGACTGATGATAGTCACTGCCACAGGATTCTTTCCTCTCTCACCGCTTATCATTGTTTCTACGATGGTAATGTGGGAAAGCAGGCAGTGGTTTTGGAAGAATACTGTGTGAAGCAATGGTAACAGAAACTCCAAGAAACCGTGGACAGGTGAACTGGCCGCTGCAACATAGCTGAATTTTAATGAAAACTGCGTTCATACATTCAATCAATCTAAGGTCCAATTCACATACACATATAACCTTCCAAGTCTGAAAACAAAACACATGTTCTACTTTGCCGATGGAGTATAAATACTGACACAGTTTTTTATGACCTCAAAAAGTGTTACAAATATGAATGAATGAATTTGCGTTTCTTTATCGTCGCCCATATGGGTGACGCCCCCTGAAGGCTGTTAGTATTGTTACGGGGGATAGTGCAGATACAGGACGAAACCCATCCTAAGTCACGCCTGGTTCTTTAACGTGCTCGGTGTATAGCACCGTCACACGGGACCTCGGTTTAACGTCTCATCCGAAAGACCATTAGTAATTCTAGATGGCAAGCCGTGGGAATCGAACCCACACCCTCATGATCACGAGTCCTACGCTCTACCAACTGAGCTATGCGGGCTGGTCGTTGCAAATATACTTTAATCTACACTTTATATATAATATCTACCGGAGAAGTATATATTTGCGTTCACATGATACAATTGGCATATTTACTTACGTAAATATCAGTACTTACGTAAGTGTGAGAATATGAATGGGGCTTAATCATAAACGTCTTCAACGTTGTGTGGTGCGCTTGGAATATACTAGAAATCTTCATTGATTCGAAGAGATATGTCATGTCGGATAAACAGAAGCCAAGACAATCCACGGGCAGGAAAGGGTCTAGTTCAGCTTGAAGAGCTGTGTGTGTGAGGCCAATTCTTTTTCTTAAGATGTTTGACGATTGGCACTTGTCCAAACATGCACATTATGCATGCTTTTGATAAGGTTTCAACTTGTTGATGGAATTTTCATATAGTTTGTGCGATAGAAAACCATGATGACTGTCGAAGCCAGGTATTTTCTATTCATCCTGCAGCGTTCGCCCAAAACGGTGTTCAGTACAAAAGACTAAAATGGATACAGAGATGACGTAGATTAACATTTGTTAGCGAAGCAAAAGTTTCCAAAGATTTACCTAACTATGAACGTACATGTAGCTACACGACGCTTAGGTCAGATGTGTTTCATTGTCGATACGTTGTCATTAATTTTAGAATTTATGACGATTCAGAATTCAACAGGGACACTCTCAAAGGTGATCATGAAGTTTTAATGCGCTTTCATGACAACTAAGACATGTATATTTCACCGTTGAGGCTTCTGCAAAGATTTATGATACCGTAATGAATTTAGCTTTCAACAGATCTTATTTTTTTCAGATAAGAATAACATTTAAAAATTGACTTTTATTTAATCTTCACGTGCACTCTACGCCTCTCTCGTGACATGTTCACATATATTGTCCTCATTAATGCCAATGAACTAGCGAAATCCGTTTTCGTATGTCATCAGTATAATTCAAATACAAGTACATTGTGTCAACAGCAGGTATTTCTATGGCATCCACATGTTACGCATTTTCTCTTTTTCTATGGTCGCCTATTATTGCCCAACCGGTCATGGTATTTTATAAGAGGGGAGCGCCTGCGTCATCGAAGGAGGTCATTGATTACTCGTATAATGCACACACATTCACAAAAAACGACTGGTATTTGTGAGAGTAACAAAGTTTTCGACTAAGTAGGTGTTATAGATTGTGTGAAAAAGCATTTCAAACTCCACAATAATAGATGTTTTAAGAAATTCACGGATAACCTCTATTAGCAAGCGTAATGACATTGTTTACAGCCACTCCATCATTGTGTAAACAACTGTGAACAGCATCTGATATCTACCAGGGAGAGTAAATTGGATTATTCCTTCGAGACAAATACTTCCACGCGTCATTTGTCTGTGGAGGCTCGGTCTTCACATGGTCTGTTTGTCCGTATTGATATTCGCCGAATTCTATGCTAAGTACTGCTACTTTCCACGAACCTCAACTCAGTTGTCCCTTTTCGACTGTGTTTTAATATACTTGAGAATGCTTTTGTAAAGGCAGTTTAATGCCTCTCAGTGTTGCATCATGACAAAGTAAGTCATCATATAATTAGGGATCCATAAAATCCATTTTGTCCAACAACAGGCTGAATCCTTAGGTAGAATGGCCCTGAGGCATGTAGAAATTGATAAATAGCGGAAAAGTTCGACGGAGGTCAGCCTGCGTAGACTGCACGGGGTGACCTTGGTCGATACGTTTTTGCAGATGCAATAAACCGCCTTTGCACAGGGCATGACTCACGTCAAAACGCTGCCGGTGATTTGGAGAGAGATAGAGAAAGAGAGAGGTAGAGAGAGAGAGGGTGAGAGCGAGAGTGTTGTAAAGATACTCAAATACATGAACGTTAAATGTTCTAAAAGAAACCTATGTAAGAACCTCCAGGTAGTTTATCTTTTGCCTTATACGCGATTTTTAAGAGCTGTTTTCGTCCGTTTGCAGAAACGGTGGGATTAAGTACTCTAATATCGAAACAAGTCATAAAGCATATCACAAATAAAACAATTGTTACTCTGTATCAAAGGCCTCGAGCCCCTAATACATCGTTAGAAACATCGAAAACACCATAATAACAATGTTAAACTATGAGATAAGAATGATACCAGTAAATATCAAACTTCGGAAAGAAATTGGCTTACCTTGAAATTGAACCAGGCACTCTTAATAACATAATTTTAAAGTCACCTCTTTCATAGATGTCGTTGAGGATTGGGACACGAGGCTCACTTGTTGGATAAGAGAAGAACTGTATTTGTACAAAACCCAGAGGAAGTATAGTCTTCACACTTGTGCCTATAAAATACACCATCGCCAAAAGCATCAGAAATGTTGTTGGGTAATACCGATTATCTCAAATTTAGACAATCTCTGAATCATTTAATTCTTTAGAATGCCAACACTATGTCAGGTTCGTTCGGTCAACAAAGGAACTCTGAAACTCTGTGGATGTTTTTGTTAGGAAAAGGACCAAATCATACAATACGCTGATCTTAATCTACTCTGCACAACAGTGATTTAAGTAGTAGCCTGAATACTAAGGGTACGTCACGGACCTTTTCCGTTTCTGCATCAGTCGATGTATTACGTCCATATTCCTGAGGGTAAAATCATAAAACAAAAATAACTTGATGATTTAGTGATGGTGATCTTTGTTTTAGAACTACGCAATTTATTCTGCACTTGTCTACATCTTTATAGCGTTGTTTAGGCCTCTGGTAATAATTTTATATGTATCTCGTAGAAGACAGCAGACGTCTTTATTCTTTGCAAAACAAGTAAATTTTGTAATAATTTGAAATTACTTAATAATTTGATATTCCAGCAATATGTGCCAGGACATTTGTCTGTTAAAAGACATCTGAATGGAATATTTTTGTAGCTTGCCGTTGTCTAATGTATTTCAATTTCACCTTTAAAGTACAGTGTTACTTGTCATTAACTCATCTTTGCAAGGCGTGACAGAGGATGACCACGGCCCCAAACCCAAATTCACGTGACAGCTTTAAGAAAAAAAAAATTGGTGGTCAGTGCGCCTTTTCGAGGACCCTTTGTACACTATTAAAACCGGTACTCAATACAACTTATTTATTGTTTCATGCCATTATTTTCCTTCATGACCAAATTCCAAACCATGTTTCGCGACAAGAGATGAGCATATATACTGAACCAAAAAAGAAACTTCCCCTGTGTTTAAGTGCAGATATACACAAATATGAAAATCGCGATTAAACTAGATTTATATGCATTGAAAGAGTATTTTATTGCGACTTTGTGTGAAAAAAATTATTGCTGAGGGTTTATCCAAAAGTAGTGAAATGGTAGTTAAAATGAGGAAGGGGTCGCTCACCAAAATCACAAATTAATACCGGGTATGACCACCTTCAGCATGAAGGACTGCCTGGCATCGTTGGCGCATAGAACGGATAAGTGTATTGATTTCGGCTTGTGGAATGTTGTTCCATTCCTGAATTAAGGCTTGTCTTAGCTGAATGACGTTTGAAGGTGGAATAGGGCGACGTCTAACACGCTAGTCCAAATTATCCCAAAGGTGTTCAATGGGATTCAGATCAGGGCTTTTGGCAGGCCAGTCATTAATAAATGCAATGTTATTCGCCCTGAACAAATTCACATTGTCCCTAGCTGTATGGCTTGTGACATTATCATGCTGAAAAAGAGTGATATTGGCATTATTTTGAAAGAGTGGGATAACGTGCCTCGCAAGAATTTCATCTCGGTAGCGTTGGGCATTCAAATTCCCTTCGATAACGACGAGATTAGTGCGAAAGCCATGTGCAATGCCCGCCCAGACCAAGACAGAACCCCCACCCCCAAAACGATCTCGTTCAAGTACGCAACAGTCGGCATAATGTTCATTTCTCCTACGGTATACTCGAACCCTGCCATCACCTCGATGAATGGAAAACCTGGACTCGTCAGAGGAAAGAACGCTATTCCATTGTTGTCTAAGCCAGCGTTGGTGTGTACGTGCCCAATTAACACGATTTACGCGGTGACGTCGCGTCAAAACACAACCAACGTATGGACGACGTGCACGTAGCCCACCCTCGCGCAAGCGATTGCGCACAGTTTGGGCAGATATACGGTTGTTATGTGTACCAGGGGTGTTAGCAGCAGTGGCTGTGGCAGTTTGGAAGCGATTGCGCAGGTGGGTGTTCCGAATATAGCGGTCTTGGCCGCGCGTCGTGACGCGAGGACGTCCACTACGTGGTCGATCTTCCGTACGCCCTGTTGCTTGAAAACGTTGCCTAAGGTGTCGAATAGCAAGAGTAGAACATCCAATATTCATAGCAACAGCATTCATCGTCATACCAGCATTAAGCATGCCAATGGCACGTTCGCGATAATTTTGCGGAATTCTAGGCATATCAAAAATAAAGAAAACTAAAAAGAATTTAATTTTTTTCAACGTCTTTTTCTTATTGACATGAAAGTCTATAAAATTAGACTGAAAGGTTTCAAAAAATATACACGAATTATACTGGTCCGTGCATGCACGTGAAAATCGCTTTCAGCGGGTTTCTTCTGCAAAATGCTTTCAATCGAGTTAAAATTTGTTTTATCGGACACATAATAGTTCGCCCGAATATATGTAGGTCATCTGATATTTTGATTTTTTTTTAATAACATTGCATTTGCACTTAAACACAGGGGAAGTTTCTTTTTTGGTTCAGTATATGTATCCTTCATTCATTTCAGCCACAGATCATGGGGATAATAAACCGAACCAGGATTCGACCCAATAACAACTGGATTACAAGTTCTTTTATGTTCCATGTTCAGGGTCAGTATTCACCAACCCTTCTTGAGAACATTCTTAGTCCTATTCTCAAGAATTTTCTAAATTTGAAAGTAACAAAATTTCTGACTGGCTAAACCAAATGGTTTAGCCAGTCAGAATTTGTGTTACTTTCTAAATCTATAACAAGACTAATAATGAAACAAACAAATCGTTCGTGAATACGGACCCTGATTTAATAAATGATCTCTTCCGAATGCCTTATTATGAACTGCACAACGACGGCATAATTGAACTCAAAAGCGAGTCCTTATAAGGAAAAGTATCGGCTACTCCATAATTAGGGTTCAAGGTAGTTTGCTATTTACTGGATTTTTTTAAGAAGCAGGGAAGACTTTAAAGCGATACGGAATCATATATCTAAAATTGGTAAAGCCATAAAACACTAACTGATGAGAAGAGATGGCTCTCTGTATTGAACGCTATTCTCTTGACACTCAAAGTACTTTCTTTGAAAAAAGAAACCCTTTACAATTAGAATTTTATTTCATTTCCATATTCAGGTAATTATTATGTGTTTTTTAAAGTCTTTTTATTATCAATGTATAGCAAGTAAGTAAATCTTAGCCTATTACTGTGAAAGACAAAATACGAAGGAGTCGCCGCCTTTTTTAATGACATACAAAACTGTCACCAGGTTTTTCTATATATACAAAGAAGTCACCGTGTATTGCGATGCAGAGCGTCTCAGTTTTTGCAACCATTACAAAAACTAGTTCATGCTTTGCATGTAAACAGGTCAACGTGCTTTGATCATTTTACATGTACATAGAAGTCATAGTGTTTTAATGATTACAAAGTTATCGTGTTGTGCAGTGAATAGAAAAAGTCTACCCTTTAAATAGCGAGTGAAGGAAAACACCATGTATTTTCATTAGATCGAGAAAATTCCTATTGCAGCTGAAAACAAGGTCACGATGCTTTGATGGCTCTGTCAGTTTTTTAACTAAGCACGGATAGAACAAATGTTAGTGTAAACTAACAAAAATAATGTAAACCTCGTGAAAGAACATTTGAAAGTATTACATATTTCCCATTGTCAGTGGATATAAAGAATAATATTGTGCTGTCTCGAAATATCACTGGGAGAATTCATCATGAGGAGGCTCTGATCAGTTTACACAGAAGTCATAGTGTTTTAATGAAAACAAATTTGCTGTGTTGAGCAGTGAAAAGAAAAAGTTTACCTATTTAGTAGTGAATATAAGGAAGACACATGTGTTTTGTCATTAGATCGAGAATGTCCCTGTTGAAGCTGAAAACAAAGTCAAGATGCTTTGATGCCGCTCACTGTCGGTTTCTAAACTAAGCACGGACAGAACAAATGTTTCTGTAAAACAACAAATGTAACAGTTCTGACAAATAACTTTCCAAGGCGGGAATTGAACCTAGGACCTCTAGGTCCCAAGGCGAACGCTCTACCACACCGGTAGGAAACTTCATATTCAGAGACAATGGCTCTGAAGAGAAAATGTTGTGTTGGTCTTCTGTTTCTGAAGATGTCGGCTGAAAAACAACCAAAATACAGGTAAGCTTGTAACAAGTGTACGATGTTCTCTGAATCATTTGTGGCGTGAGTTGACCTTAGCTAAAATAATACGTCACGGACCAAAATTCAGTCTATTATTACCATATAATTGGCAATTAAAAGAGAGTCTTGCTGTCCCAAAAGCGTGAATTAATGTCTTGAAATGTTACATTCACTGCTGGTAAAGAATTGAAAAGAAATAGCACAAAAATGGTGAAAATAAAGAAGGGCTCCGATTATGTGGGCCGGCTCTGAATATGTAAGTCGGCACCGATTGATGAAGGCTTCCTTTTAAAAATTTAGTTTTCTGAAAAAAATTGCGTAGGAAGTAGGCTTTGCTTTTCCTTCAATACCTTTCAGTCCAAAATAGAACTATTGTTGGATGGAACATGACCGAATTTATGAACATACAAAGATTGACACGATTGAAAAATCCTGTCGAACATTAGTCTATCTAAATTTTGAAAATACTTTTGTGTAGCTTTTGATTAACAGGATGGTCTATACATGTATAGAGCATTTGTCATGCTTTCGTCGTAAGTGCAGCCCACATGTAAGCAAAAAAAAAAAGAAAACTTATTTGGTATCTTCGGAAGGCTATCTGGTCTTGAAACAGTCATTAAAAAGCTAGATGGAAAATGTACCGACCGTAGCAGAGATAATGAATAGAAAAAAAACACCTTTTACAAAACGTTAGAAATACAACTGACCTATTCGCATTACACGCCTAAGGTATATGTGTGACCACTCTTAACTCTTCTCAACACCTAACACGACACAACAGTATGTCGTGTGGGTGGGGTATATAAAAGTCTTTAAAAAAAAATCAAATTCACAAGCACGTCAAGACCAAAAAATGTTCATAGATCCCTGATTTTCATTGTGCTCAGTCAGATCTTTCAATGCAGAATATGTCATATATTAGTTACATGTATTTTCTAAGCCGATGATAAACAAAGATCCATCCAAGCGAACGATCACGTTTTGTGCAGTCTAATCTTGATCTATACTGGCTGCAGAACCAACTAAAGTTGTGACAGGCACTTAAAGGGTTCATAATGAATAGCTTCGAGTTATTTATTTTTCTTTTTCCGTCCTAGATATTTGTATGAATGTCCTAAACATTGTCGTTTGCACTTGTGTCAGAAATCTCGCGCCGACCCCTACACCTTTCTAATGTAGAAATCATTCACTTTGCGCCGTAATTAGATTGAGATTCTAGCTTCAATATCATGATATATTGAGTTTGTATGCAAATTAGCTGTTTTGAGTCATTGTTTAGGAGTAAAGGGCAGTTTGAAGGGTCTTTGAGCGGATTATGTAAATTTGGCATCTGTTTTATCGTTGGTTTTCGTGTTTTGCCGTGTCGAGTAATTTTGATTAAAAAGTAAAATTCTGAGGAAAAAAAAACCTGCGTATCATCATTTTTTCGAACAGTTTAAGGAATTTTCATGATGTATTTTACGTGTACGTGTACTTAAAGAAAGTATTAAAAGACTTAAAAGTTTTGAAAAACCTTGCTCCGAAAAAAATATCCGATGTCCGAAATCCTTTTAAGCATGTGCAGACGAAACGGATACGAATTAAAGGGACAATACGCAGATTTTTTTTTTTTTTTTTTTCAGAATTTTACTTTTTACTGAATCAAAATTACTCGATACGGCAAAACACGAAAACTCACGACAAAACAGGTGCCAAGTTTACATAAACCGCTCAAAGATTCTTCAAACGTCCTTTTTATCCTAAATAATTACTCAAAATAGCTAATTGCATACATGCAGTAAATCACGATATTGGAGCTGCATCTCAATCTAATTACGGCGTAAAGTGAATGATTTCTAATGATTACATTAGAAATGGGGAGGGGTCTGTGTGAGATTTCTGAAACAAGTGCAAACGACAATGTTTAGGACATTCATACAAATATCTAGGACGGGGAAAAAAATAACTCGAAGCTATTCATTATGAACCCTTAAAGTGCCGTTCACAACTTAAGTTGGTTCTGCAGCCAGTATAGATCAATATTAGACTACACAAAACGTGATAGTTTGTTTGTTTGGATGAATATTTGTTTATCATTGACTTAAAGGTAACTGATATGTGACATTTTCTGATCTAATATGCATCTGGTTAATTGAACATTGAAAGATCTGAGTAAGCATTATCAGAATCAGGGATCTATGAACATATTTTGCTCCTGACGTGCTTGTGAAATAGATTCTTTAAAGACTTGTACGTGTATATACCCCATCCACCTGACATACTGTTGTGTAGTGTTAAGTTAAGAGTGTTCACACATATACCCTGAAGCGTGTATTGCGAATAGGTCAATTGTATTTCTCACGTTTTGTAAAAGTTTTTTTTTTTCTATTTATCATCTCTGCTACGGTCGGTACATTTTCCATCTAGCTTTTCAATGACTGTTTCAAGACCAAAGAGCCTTCCGAAGATGTCAAATATTTTTTCATTATTTTTGCTTACGTGCGGGCTGCACTTACGACGAAAGCATGACAATGCTATATACGTGTATAGACCATTCTGTTAATCAAAATCTACACTAAAGTATTTTCAAAATTTAGATAGACTAATTTTCGACAGGATTTTTCAATCGTGACAATAACAGTCCTTTGTATTTTCATAAATTCGGTCATGTTCCATCCAACAATAGTACTATATTTTGGACTGAAAGGTATTAACGGAAAAACAAAGCCTACTTCCTAAGTAATTTTTTGCAGAAAACTAAATTTTTGAAAGGAAGCCCTCATCAATCGGTGCCGACTTACATATTCAGAGCCGGCCCACATAATCGGAGCCCTTCTTTATTTTCACCATTTTTGTGCTGTTTCTTTTCAATTCTTTACCAGCAGTGAATGTAACATTTCAAGACATTAATTCACGCTTTTGGGACAGCAAGACTATCTTTTAATTGCCAATTATGTGGCAATATTAGACTGAATTTTGGTCCGTGACGTATTATTTTAGCTAAGGTCAACTCACGCCACAAATGATTCAGAGAACATCGTACACTTGTTACAACTTTCCGTAGTGTGGAAAAGACGTTGAAAGACCAGAGCATTGCATGACTTCTTTTTTTGAGTTTCAAAGATATAAAAACACATGATTACAAATAATGACAAACTCACCTGTATTTTGGTTGTTTTTCAGCCGACATCTTCAGAAACGGAAGACCAACACAACATTTTCTCGTCAGAGCCATTGTCTCTGAATATGAAGTTTCCGACCCGTGTACCACGTCTCTCCAAAAGCTAGCTCTATACCAAGGCAGTATAAGTGTCCCCTTATACAAACACAAGCTATACATTTATATCTGTCTGTTGGATAGACCAGCATACTACACGAAAATAATGTAAACCTCGTGAAAGAACATTTGAAAATATTACTTATTTCCCATTCCCTTAACCTACTTCCGTGTCCGTAACAGACTGAACAACAACAAGTTCAATGTTTTATTGAAATGCTAGTTGCCCGTGTGTTTGCAAGGATTTTACACATCCGTGTGCAATTGAACTGCATGCACTTAAATGGATTTTGGAATGAATCTTTATATGCCCCGGTTCATCCATGCTTTTTCTTATCTGGAAACAAGGGGAAATTTTGCCACGTCCGCAGAGGCCAGGCGTCCAGAGCTGAATGACAACGCCTAAGCAAAAAATACGTTCACTAAACTACAACCCGTACATTACATACACAGTGAAGGGAAAGATTTTGTTTTTTTCTAATTCATACCCAATCAACCGAAGAAAATTATATTTGTCAGTGGATACAAAGATACTAGACACGGCAAGATTGCAATTGGCCTCTGTAAACAACCGAGACATAACTAAGATTTAAAGCGGAAACCCGAGAATACTAAAATACAAACATTCGACAAAAGAGGTGCATTTTCTGCATCAAATTGTAAGTTACCGTAGCTTACTCGAAACCTAAGCATGCGCATTGTGCGTCTAAGACAATAGACCGAGGGCAGACCATGGTTCTTTTAAGTTTTGGGGATATTGTAGCAATCGTATTTTTTTCGGCGAAAAATGGAAATCAGGAGTTAACTGCTCAAAACGCACAGTTCAGTCTTGCATCCACTGTTTTCAATCCCGTGTCGTGGTAAGCTCTGGCTAAAGTAGCCGCAATAATTTTTTTTTTTGTCCTCGACGGCAAGTCTTGATTCAAGACACTATCTAACGTAACCCACTATTCCGCTGCAAATACCAATTGGATTTCTTCCTCGTCAAACTTTAAGAGGACTTTCCGGCCATTTTCTGTGCGTTGTTAGCCGATATGACTTCCGTAAACGCTTTTCTCGAATTATGTATACGATGTGGTAAAACATAGTTCTCAATAGTGTCTGATTGATTGGCCTCTAGGATAACGGTTTAATCTGAAAATGTTGTGCTGTGAAAACGATTGCTTTCTATCTCACAAATGACATTCCGCGAGAAATAAATGGATGATCACTTTATCAATACACCCAAAATGGAACTAATTTTGATAGAGATGCTTTTTATCCATCAGACTTAGAGCCATGGATGACATTCGCCTTTTACTCCCCAAGGGATACGAAAGCGTTCGATTCGATTGGTAGCTTAATTTGATAGAACATAATACGCATCACTCCGAGGACTTAGATGTTTTCTGCTTGTTACCATTATAGAAAAGAGGTGGATGGATAAATTGCATGATTGCTTTGGGCCCTATAAATCTATTTCATTAAACCCGTTTCAGGATAATAAAGTTGTCTTTATTGCCCTTTCAGTGCCACAGGCCAAAACAGGGACTTTTCTTCAAGATCAGACTGCAAAAAAATATACAGACTGATCTTTGATCTGTAGATACATTTTGCTTGTTTAGCCAAACCTCTAAGTTTCAGTCGATTATCTTTCGACCGCCACAGTAAATGTCGTGATTATGTAAATGGCGCTCGAAGAGTTAAATCCGCTGCAAAATAATACAATTTTCTTTAACGGCCGATAGGTCTGTATGCCATTAGAGGAGCATCAGCGTTATTCTGCTACCTTTGCATCCAGTTCACATGCTTCAGACAAAGACATCTATTCTAAGGGTAAGTATGGTAGGTCCGGATAAGGTGTTGCGCTTTTGGGCGTCTGATCAGGCTCCATGTATAATTTTCACTATGGTCAATTATTTGACACAAGAGGTACATGTACTGTTGTATACATAGCTACAAAAGATTAATCTTTTAAAGAATCAAATTTTCGCTTTGAAGCGGGTTGATAATCATCTTTTGTTAACAAGTTGGAAAGAAACCGACCATAGATGCCAAGGAAAACAAAACGATGTAAAATCAAGGTAAAAGATAAGTCATGCTCTGGCATAAAGGGGTTTAATGCATTTCGCGATGCCGTGTACCAAACAAGTCATCATATAATTATACAAGATCTATAAAATACATTTTGTCCAACAACCGACTGAATCATGAGGTAGTATGGTCCTTGGACATGTAGAAAATTTACACATATCACTGCGCAGGCTGACATGGTCAATACTTCTTGCAGATTTGCAGATGGATAGAATCTGCTCTTCACGGAACATGGCTGCTATGTATACTTTCAGATGCAATGAGAACTTTTCATGGCATCCTTTCAGGCTATCATCGGTCTGTAAATGAACGAGAACACTGACTTCAAATCATGTATTAGAACAGCTTTAGAAGGCTCTAAAACCCATTTTCTCAAGCGTAATGCACAGGGCTGTAAATCAATAAGTTCGAATCCCTGCTACCCTTAATCACTTTCTTTGTAGACACTGCGTAAAGCAAAAAAAAAAAACAACATCAACCGATATGTGTTTTGTACACTAAATAATTGCCATCTCCGAAAAGAATCGTCTGATGAAGTTTTCTGCTGAATGCGCATGCCTGGATGTAATCTTCATTCATCTCCGTGGCTATTATTAGGTGATTTGAATTTGCATTCAGAAAATGTAATATCTAAAATGTGTAATAAAGTATGCAAATATAGTTGCACTGCAATTCGATAAGAAGTTAATCGTCTTGCAGTTGTTTCTCATCTTCCAATGACAAGATGTTTTGTCTTCAAGCAGCATCACGTTCCTAAAACGGTTACAACAACAGGACAAGAAGACTCTTAAATGTAAACTGAATATTCTAACGTGACGCGTGAATTCGGGTTTATAAACACAGTGCAACGAAAGCGTGGTAAAATGTAAATTCTAACATGACACGTGAATTCCGCTCTATATACACAGTGCAACGAAATCGTGGTAAAAATCTACGTCATTCTATGTAGAGTGACGTCATTCTGTATAAAGTAAGTAAGTAAGTTATTCAATGGAATATAATCTGCATCCGCGTTTTTACTCAAAGTATGAACTTGTTTTCCTTTGATTAAGAGTTGGTCATGTTAGAATCGAAATAATCTTCTTTCTATCGTGGTTTATCGTCCAATAAACCACGTTGTGAGTTATGAGGCGCAATGAATAAACCACTCGGGCTATCGCCCTCGTGGATTATTCATTGTGCCTCATAACTCACAACTGTGATTTATTGAACGATAAACGACGATAGAAAGAAGATTATTTCTTAAGGAAGTCGCTCGTGGCTGTTCCGATCTCCGCCCTCAAATATTTCATCAATGAAAGTCACTTGACGTAAACAAATCGTCATTTTCCACTACTCGACCATGTAGGAAGGAAAAAATCAAAGATTTACTGATATTAACTGTTTTTGATAAAAATTGACGATAGAACTATTTGAAATGTTACCAGTAAACATGTAAAAATCAACAGTTTTATCATGTTGAGGGTTAGTTCAAAATTGGCCGTCGTTGCATTGGAAATGGGATTGGAAGTGGTTGGAATTATATTTCTTAGCATTTGCGACTGCGACTCTAGTGCTTGGCGATACATATAAATATAATTGTAAAACGGTGTGGTTTTTTGTTGTGTTTGATGCCTAAGGTTTTATTGAAATTTTGATTTTTTTATATATTTACCGGCTGGACAACGGGGTTTTGTTTTGGTTAGAAACTGGAACCGCCATGATTTATTCAAGGGAATATAATCCGCATCCGTTCTTGTACACTTAGTATGAACTTTTCTTTAGATGAAGAGTTGATCAAGTTATAATCGAAATAATCATAATCTTCCTTCTATCGTCGTTTATCGTTCAAAAAGTCACGATTGTGAGTTACGAGGCGCAATGAATAAACCACTCGGGCAATCGCCCTCGTGGATTATTTGTTGTGCCTCATAAATCACGACTTTGGTTTATTGAACGATTAATTACGATAGAAAGAAGATTATGTCTTAAATAATGGTACTAAGAAGACCATCTACTATTTGAATCGCATTGAGGAGTTCTAAGTATTGTTATCATTTTGGAACTTGAAAGTATTGATTGACTGAATTGGAGTTTAACGCAGTTTTAACAGCTAGGGTCACATCACCGCGGTCAGTGCTCCTACGCGTGTGTTTCCTGACTTTTTTTACACCAGTCCTTACACATTTTCTTTCCAAGTCACTGACTACTACTCTCACATGCATCAGAGGTGAGAGGCGAAAAAATCGCCGAAAAGAAAGTTTGCTTCATCCGGGTATCGAACCCATAGCCACCAGGTCACGAGTCCGATACGCTAACCACTGAGCTACCCGGGCGGGTCAAGATGAAATTAAGTTCAAGCTATTTCACAATCGGCACAACGCAACTGTCAAGGGTATTGTCTTGTATGAGGCTCCATTCATGCGTCCTTGACACATATTTATGTCCGTTCTGCCTGCCATGGTATTGCCACCGCAAACCGTTATGCAACGGCCTCCTGCTTGTTACTAGTGCCTTCTTTCGTCGCAACATCTGTTTACCGCTTGCCAACATGACATCTGACTTGAACCGTCTTCAAGAGTTGTGCAACAAAGAATACATAGTCTTTTAACTGAACATATGACTAGACCACTAAGGTAGACTTTATAGTCTACCCAGTATGTCTGGACACCACATGCTCTATGGTGTAGTAGTTTTATGGGTAGCACAGTGTGGGGCCGTCTAACGTTTATGCTACCGGCAAGGAGTCAGTTTCGCATAAATTATCAAGAGACTCAAACATCGTTTACGTGTCTAAGGTGGTGCTGAAGACTTATTGAAGTTAACGATCTGTCACAAAACACTTTGTTAAATATGAACCACTGCCTTGTACGTAAAGTCAACTTTTACTCTCACTTCTCTGCCTATCGCTAGCGCCTCCACTCAAAATATTACTTACTTGGGAAAACACAACAAAGCGCAGCCTGAAGTAAAGCAATTTTCATTCATGAGAACGAATTCCGGTATTCGATTCATATTGGTAAATGCGTTTCTGTCGGTGACCAAGCAATTCGATTTGACAGTAACAATAGAGGTAATTTACCATTTGTATTGTTTGGAAAATAAGTTTGCAGTTTAACCCTTAACCTGCTAAATAACTTAAATAAGTATAAATTTCAAGCCGTAAGTAAAAACACGAATTATGTTTTTTCAAACTTCATTCATGGAGAAAAATATCTCTATCCGATAGTGTAAATCTAGCATCTAAGATAAATAAATTAAATGAAACTTTCAAGCCGATAGTAAAACCCTAAATATTACTACTTCAAAGTTACTATGTGGGTAAAATATCTTCTGTGCAGTCTGATCTTGATCTACACTATACGCAAAAGGTCCTTGAGTCACAAACGGGTTAAGGGTACCTATTATGCAGTATCTGTATCATAATAACAGTTCAGCGACTCAGAAACTGTTTACGTCACTTCCTCATTTTGACCTCTCCATATCGAGAAACGACAGTGTGTATTTGACGTTTTTATGTCAACAAAATATCAACATTCTCCCCAAATATTGAATTTGAGCCATGCTCTGGCAAAAGCGGGTTTAATGCATCTCCGAAATACATTGTACCAAGCAAGGCATCACATAATAGGGATCCATGAAATCCACTATATCTAACAACCGGCTGAATCATGAAGTAAACTGGTCCTAGAACATGTACAAATTTGACCAATAGCATACAGACAAGGTTCAGGACAGCCCACATGGACTGCGTAGGCTGACCTGGATCGATACCTTTTGCAGATGCATGAAGCCCCCGTTTCAGAGAGGATGGTTCATTTATATAAAGCGGTATATTTTCGTGATTGTAACTGCATATAACAAAGGCACCTGCATCTATGAGTATTTGATATTGGCGGCAGTTTTTTATGGTATGACCCTTCTAACCAGCCGTTCTTAGCTCTACTTTCACTTTATTTTCTAAGTCTAACAATGTCATTGGCTGAGCTTATTAAACAGCTCAATCGCCAAGGCATTTACAATAGGAATTGAATTAAGTACTATGAATACGGCCCTAGAATAGCAACTATGTACTTTGCCCAATACAAACTTTAACTTATCATATATATGTTGGTTTCAGGGACGTAACACACATTTTGATTGGCTAAACCATTTGGTTTAGCCAATCAGAAGTTGTGTTACTTTTAAATTTGGAAAAAATTGGAGAATAAGACAAAGTTCGTTCTTAAGAATGGTTGATGAATAGAGACCCTGGTGTTCAGAATCATTACGCACTCCTATTGGGTGTACTATTTCATCCTTAGGCTGTTAAGCGCGACGCAGTGCGCTTTTGCGGGCAATGCGAATCAAGATCAGGCTGCATAGAACGTTTTGCCTGACCTTGATAGACACTGTTCGTTACAGCGAGATTTTCCATCGAAAAGAAATAGGATGAAATCGCAATATTTGGCTTTCTACTAGTGGTTGGAAATTAAAAGCGGTTGTAGGCTAATTACGAGTAATCAAAGAATGTTTCGTCTGTTCCTATTTTTGCATTATAACGCACTTGCTTATTCTGCGTAATGGACGCTACGCAATTGGGCCTTACTCTTTTATTGAAAAGAGTCGCTTTACTTATCGGGCGGTTGAAAACTAGACCATTCTCGAAAAGTGTTGAAAACTTGACCGGTGATTTACTTCACGTAAATCACTATTCGGGAATATTGTGCTAGTTATAGCAACGCAATTCCTTTAGGGAAGTGTTTCATCGAATATCCAGTTCTAGTGGGCACCAGGAAATAATTCTAACCCTTTGGCTGCGAAGCGCGACCCATGGACCCTTCGCGGACAGTTTAGATAAAGATCAGACAGCACAGAACGTGCAGTCTGATTTTGGACTTACACTGTCCGATAAGGAGATATTGTTCCCCTTAATTACATTTGACATAGCAACATGTAAGTTTGTACTATCCGCTTGAAAGTTTCATTAAACCTTTTTCAGCGCCATAGACGAAAAAAAGAATGTGGCCTTTGCGGACGGCATAGATTAAGATCAGACTGCACAGAACGTGCAGGCTGATCATAAATCTATACTGTCCGCTTGTTTAGTCAAGCCTTAAAAATGGATATCTTTCAGAGTATCAATAAAGTGCATTTTCAGACGTCGAAAGATGTCGAGTTTAGATGTTTGGCGCTGAAAGAGTGAACTTTTCTTGTAGGTTAAAGATACATCTCTACTCGTTTTCAGGCAGTTTTCAGCCAGATTTTGAACAATTTCATCCATATTTTATGAAACTATAATCATTCTTGTATCTTCATGCCAAATGCTGCCCCTAATGTCTGCAGGATTGCACAGTTTACGACGGATATAACAAAGGAATTTTCAGGTTTTTGAGGTCAGAACAAAGCAATTGCTATTGTCGTTTCCGGTCTTGAATGAGGACAAATGTCTTGTGTTTTTCTATCCTTTATGCCATATATATTGGTAATTTATCTATGTTTACATAGCTGAGCTATTTTATAAACTGTCAAGTAAGCGTTTTTTTCCCCTCCAGCTGTAAGGATGTATCTTTAAGAGTTAACCTGTTACTTATAGGGTTTGCTATAGAGCTATCCAACACTATCATACCTTCATCGGGGACAAACATTTGAAGAAAAGAATATACTCATTTTTAAACGGCAAAGACATCTATGTGAAAAAGAGAAATCTCTTCTTACCATCTTTTTGTTCTATTATGTAGATATTTTAAAAACTGTACCTTGTAAGTCCCAATAGCGGCCAAAGTTAAACAATGTGGGTGTTAAAATGCATATAAATTTAAACCATACCTTGTAATAGTATGAAAAATATAATGAAGATCACAATATGTTATTGTGCGTTCTGTCCAAGTGTAAGTCGCTGGCAGAAAAATGAATTTAAAATTAAGCAAAAAGTAAACAACAGAAAGAGCCACCTGGGAACTTTTAACCTAGTGTTCAGATTCATTTTTCTGCCAGCGACTTACACTTGGACCGACCGTACAATACCAGATTGTTATCTTCACAATAATTTACATACTTTTAAATGATATGACTTAAATTTAGATGCATTTTAAGATTGGCATCGTTTACATTTGGCCGCTACTGGGCCTTTAAAGCACGGGACCGGATAGTATAGAGTAAAAATTATTGACATTCTCTGATTGTATGATGCAAAACTGGAAAGCGGAGGAAAGTTTAACAAAATCAGGCTCTACGTATAGCAATCTGATCTTTGTCCATTTCTCTGCATAAAACATTAATAGTCCCGCATGTCAGAAAAGGAGGTAATAACGTTCCCCCCAGAGATGTCATTTAGACAATTAAAAGCCTTGTCAGGACTAGAATCCTTTAATTAAGGAATCATCGATTATCCTATAAAGAGTCATAGTGTATAATTTTCTGATGCTTTTAATGTTCGTTCGATCCAAGTAAAACTGTTGTTTTTCCCTGTATTATATATCTAGGTTACTGCAGGGTATTAATTTGGTTGCCCACGATTTTAGGGGACGCGATTATATCAATGTTTATTTTTTATACTGATTAATTGTGCTAGAGAACTGTCATAACAAGTCACCTTATTCGAAGCCCGATTAACCTTTAGGCTTTCAAACCGATCTTTAGAAGCCAAGTTTCGATATTTCAAAGTTATTTTAAAGGAAAAAATCTCCTTATGCTCTGTAAAAATGGGGCTTAATGCATGGGCCGAAACTTGTTTATATTGGTCAACTTTCTGCATGTAAAAGGACCAGTCTAACTCTTGATTCAGTCGGATATTAGACATAGTGGATTTTGTGGATCCCTAATTACGTGATGTCTGTCTTGGTACAATGCATTGCGAAGATGCATTTAGCCCCATTTTGCCAGAGCGCCGCTTAATTATATTATAATTTAAAAGTAGGTGAAAAGTTACAAAGTCGTTCAATCCTATATTTACTTCTTACCTGGTTTTGAAATGCATTTTTTTTTTGCCAGCGATTTACACTTGACTATGAATCTCATCTAAATCAAGACATAAAATTCGTTCGACCGAGTAAACCAATCCGGTTTATATCACATTTTTCGATTGTAATGATGGCTGGCCAGTTCTAATGCTGGCAAATACACCGTGTTGTTAATCCAACGTATACAGACGTTGCCTAGCACTAAACTACATTTCTTTATTTAGACATTAAATTAAACGCAGACATTAAATTCAACTGGGTTTACCAATCGAACTTTGTATCACATTTTTTACTGGTTGTGATGATTTTGTCAGTACAGTTTACAGTTCGTTCTCTGACTAAAATACCGAAATGTCAATGCAGCGCTTTTCGGCTCAGTTGAATACGCTGGCGTTTTACAAACTTCTTTGGTATTTGTATTTATCGAATGAATAAACAGAAATTTGCGATTGGTCAAAATTATTAACATATTTATTCGAAAGGCTCTTGTAGGTCTATTTGCAAGCACATTTACATTTACGACACCAATATTTATTTTTTCTTATATTAAAGCACAGAATTGTTTTAATATTCATATTCCGGTGGCCTACCACTTATTCATATTATGGTTATTCTATTTGAACCTGGGAGGTAAAACGAACTCAACGTCTTGTCGGTTTACTGCTTTACTACCTTTTCTTTGAAATCTTGTTTTCCAAACAACGTCACGTAGGATGTTACGTAACGACGTGCGACGTATTGACGCCACCGCGAAAATATTCACAACATTTTTACAATCCATCGGCGAGTGTTGCTCTCCACAAAATGGGCACGTTATCTCCCTCTGGCCTACGGATTTTGTTTGGTCTTCTGTAGGTCTAACTTTTTTCTTCTGTTTTTGTGGTGAATTTCTGCTTCCCGTAAAAAACGACGCGGTGGAAAAATGCACCTCCATTGCCTCAGTAGTCTCTCCTTCCTGCAAAATATTCACTTCCTTCTGGATTGAGTCTCGAAGTTCATGTAGTTTCCATTGTCTGTTGCCATGGTTTTAACGATCAACCTCAAAACTTCCAATACAATTATTTCAAAGGAAATTATACAAAAGTTAACATGGAACTAGAAAGAATTGCCTGGGACGAAGAATTCAGACATGACAATGTTGAAGTTGCCTGGATGAAATTTGCCGATTAACTATCCAAAATTATTAAAGACAACATACCAGTCCGCAATTTCAGTCCGGGTAAACAGTATACTCCATGGATGAAAGCTGATGTCCTCAAGGCAGTTAAAAACAAAAGGACACTTTGTAAAAAGTATAAATACTGTAAAAATACAACAAACAAAGAAAAGTACGAACAAGCAAAAAGGATCTCCAGTAAAAAAGTGAGGGAAGCAAAAATGAATTATGAAAAAGAAATAGCTGAAAATGTGAAAGAAAATCCCAAAATGTTTCGGAAATTTGTAAATTTTAAAACTACAATAAAGGAAACCATTCCAAGTCTTGTAGATGTTGATTGAACAATATACACTGATGACGATAAAAAGGCAGATTTACTAAACAGATTTTTTCAAAGTGTCTTTATTAACGAAAACAAAGCAAACATTCCAGATTTTAATATGAGATCCAACTCAACAATTACAGACACTGATTTCAGCATAGAAGACATTAGAAGGCAATAACTATCCTTGAAAGAATGTAAGAGTGTTGGTCCCGATGGAATTCACCCTAAATTTGTAAAGGAAACAGCCTTTTTAATTGCAAAACCACTGGAAGTAATTTTTAATAAAAGTAGGCTATCAATGAAAAAGCTTTACCTGACATTTGGAAAACTGGGAGTGTAACACCAATACATAAGAAAGGGTCTAAAGAAAATGTAGCAAATTACAGACCAATAAGTCTTATTTCAATAGTATGCAAAATTATGGAAAAAATTATAAGAGACAAAATAGTGTTACACATGGAAAGTTATTCACTATTTACTAACCAATAACACGGTTTCAGGAAAGGCAAATCATGCGCTACTCAACTAATTGAGGTCATGGAAGATTGGACATCCAAAATTGATACCAATGATAATATTGATGTAATCTACATGGATTTTCAAAAGGCTTTCGATACTGTCCCTCATGAACGTCTCCTCAAGAAGTTACACTGCTACGGCATTCAAGGGAACCTCCTAGATTGGATAAGGAACTTCCTGACAAACAGGAAGCAAAGAGTCGTTTTAAGTAGAGCTAAATCCTCTACTGCAGAGGTAACAAGCGGTATCCCGCAAGGGAGTGTTTCGGGACCAGTTCTCTGTACTACTTACATAAATGACCTACCGGATGTGGTTAGTAATACCACAAAACTCTTCGCAGACGATGCAAAAATATATTCAGCGCTAAACAATGAAATTGACCAGACTGATCTGCAAAACGATCTAAATAAGTCGGAAAACTGGTCCCAGGAATGGTTATTGAAGTTCAGTCCTGAAAAGTGTAGTCACTTACACTTGGGTAAAAACACAGATACTAAATATGAATTATCAAATAGAATAATCAAAAAAAAAAAAAAAAAAATCAGAGAAAGATTTAGGTATAATTGTAGACAACAACCTAAATTTTCAAGAACATATTGACAGTAAAGTTAAAAAGGCAAACCAAATGCTAGGCCTCATAAAAAGGAGCTTTTTACATTTGGACAAAAATATGTTTCTAAATCTCTATAAGTGTCTGGTTAGACCTCATTTAGACTATGGTAGTGCAGCCTGGGCAACAAGATATAAAAGAGAACAGGTCAAAATCGAAAACGTTCAATGAAGAGCTACAAAACTACTCCAAGAAATCAAAGACCTGTCTTACAGCAATCGCTTAAAGACCCTTGGATTACCAACACTGGAATATAGAAGGAGAAGAACTGACATTATTGAAGTTTACAAGATTCACCAGGGGTTTGACAAAACTGATAAAGATAAACTGTTTCCAAAGAACGAGAATCAACAATACAGTACCAGGGGACACAACCAAAGAATTTTCAAAAAGTATAGCCATACAAATGTAAGAAAGAATTCATTTTCTCCAAGAATTGTTGATGATTCGAATAATCGGCCTGAGGACTTAATTTTATGTAAAACTGTAAATAGTTTTAAACGTAATTTAAATGAAGTCTGGAAACACCTACCAGTCAAGTTTGAAGCCGAGTGCTACGGACCGGAACCACAATCGGTAAAGAAAAAAGCCTATCAAAACGGGTCCCAGAGACCAACGCCTAGATAGATCCTACAACAGTGTAAACAGTGTGTAAACAGTGTCTGTTGCCATGATCTCGAGCCATGTTGCGTTTCAGATTGTTTGGAAGTTTCTCGCGTATAATAGGAACTAAAAGATCAACGTATGATCCGAGGGATTCCAAACCTCTAATAAATGTTTCTAGTTTGTCGTAAAAACATTGCAGGCTATGCGTACTGTTGTCGGGTCGCGGTAATTCTAATAATGACTTCATGTATGCACTAATTATCTTGTGAGGCTGACCAAAGCGTTCTATCAGCAAATCTACAGCTTTTCTGTAATTGGCATGTGTCAGTTGAAATCCGGAAATACAGGACGCAGCTTCGTCGTGTAATAACGAGCGTGGGTAGCTGAATTTCTGGACGTTGGATAGGGTAGTATTCAAATGGACGGAAGACTCAAAGCAATACCAAAGTGACTGCCACTCTGTAATATTTCCGTTGAAGTGAGGTAAAGTTAATTTTGGTAGTTTGTGATAGGAAGCGCTACTATTTAAACTCACCTGTGATGCTTACGGCGTAGTACGGTCCGTTGTACGTGTTCGGTCCTCTCGGCTATTTTGATTCTCGTTGCGATTCTAACCTTTCTCTCTAATGATGTCTAGTTTTAGTTCCAGATCGATAATGTACTGCTCACTATTCACTAATTCTCTCATTAGATCCTCGACATCGGCATGATTCGCAATCTTCTCGTTGAGTGTTCTGACTACATCGAGTTTATCCGCTAATATCTGCAGAAGTTTTCTTCGGCTGGAGTTCGGCAAGTCTCTTTCTTTTATTTTCTCTAAACTTATAGCAATAATGCGATGTTGTGCTTCGCGTTGTGTTAGAAGTTTGTTGAGCCGCATTTCCAGCTGGTCACGGCACCAAAAAATATGGTTATTCTATTTGAAGCTGGGAGGTAAAACGAACTCAACGTCTTGTCGGTTTACTGCTTAACTACCTTTTCTTGTTTTCCAAACAATAACGTCACGTAGGACGTTACGTAACGACGTGCGATTGGCGTGTTGACACATATTCCGGTGGCCTACCACTAACGTTGTCTATTTTTTTTTTTGTAATTATAGCCATTTTTATCGCTAGCTAAGAGGGCTGTCTCCCCCAGATAAGTTTGAGTTACTATTTAAAGCCGTTAACAGCCTTACATCAGTTACGTCACGGTTGTATCTTTCTGAAGTTTCTTTCACCGGTATTCTTTATAACATTCTGTCGAAACAACTGGCTGCTTTACCACATGACCATCGTCAAAACGATTTTAGCGGTTGGAGAGGAATTAATCCCGTCGCAATGACTATCATCAATGCCCGAAAAGAAATTGGCCGAGAAGGGCAAGTCGGTCAGCTACCCAAGAGTTTTGAGGCCCGTAAGTTGCTGACCTTGTAATAAGGGGTCGTATTTACCAGTCATTCTTAATGACACTCTAGTTCTTAAGATAAGAGCGGTGCTCTGGCAAAAGAGTGCTTAATTCACCTCCGTGATGCATAATACTAAGCAATTCATAACATAATTATGGATCCATAAAGTCCATTTTTGCTTCAAACAGACTGAATCATGAGGTAAACTGGTCACGAGACATGCAGAAAATTGAACGATAGCAAAAAGCTTCATGGACTACGCCAGCTGACCTGGGTCGATACTTTTTGCACATGCATTAAACCCGCTTTTCACAGAGCACGGCTATTTATTTTTTTCCTTTTTAATTTAACTTCAAGAGAACGAAATCTGGTTGCTTCAACCAATTTTGCTGTCTGAAATTGTAGTACTTTCTAAATTTAAAATTACACCAAAAATGCTTTTTAGAATGTTTGGGAACAAAGGGTCTATTCCGAAGAATCGAACGACTGAGTTTCACCAGGTGTACAGTTGGGATTTAATTCTGCTTATAAAGTGATCAAGCGAATCTCATCATTGGAGGTAAATGACCTTTTAATCGTACGGATGCAATACCACAGAGAACCAATTAGTTGTTGCCACCTAATTACCATATCAATATACTGGTTAGTCTTTTAACGCTCGTGTAGAAGGAAACTTTAAGAATCAGTGATATAGCAAATACATTTGAGGAGTGCTTAAAGTTTTGCTGTCATTTGAAAGCATTGTGGAAAAGGGTACTTTTACCTCAGAGTTCCGTGTAGCTCAGTGGTAAAGTATAGGACCTGAAACCTGAATGCCCTGGGTTTGAGCCTCGCTGGAATCACTTGGTTTTTCGTGTGAGCGTCCATGGGCAAGAGACTTTAGAGCTTTAGCATAGCACTGGTATGAATATTTGAATCGCGCCGTGATACGACCGTTAAAAAAAAAAAACGATAAATCAACACTTTTACCACAAGCATTTCTATCATGTATCATGTAATCGAATCGCATTAAATTTGCCGTCTGCAAATGATTTCAAATTAGATGAGTCTAAAGTTTTGCTTACCTGTAAACATTTAAAGGCTAAGTAGCGGCCAAAATTAAGCAAAGCGGTTGTTAAAATGAACAGAACAGAACATAGTTTATTTGACAAAAACTTTACAAAGTTTATAGTCACACATGTTGTATGAATGTTTTAAAATATGCATACGACACGCGGTTTCTTTCAATACTCTATTTGTAATTTAAAAAGGTCTGTATATACAATCATATATTAAATAAGTAAATAAGTGAATGGGTATTTTCAGTTGTGAAATTATAGTTATATAGATATATGGAGGGAAAACTTGGTTGTCATCACTGAACGATCAAAGGAACTTTTAGCTCAATGACTCGACTAATCACTCGCTCAACCAGTCTGATTAAGCAACCAATGAGGGCCATTCCTGTATGTCAAATTATCTCCCTTGCTAGATAAAGACTAAAGGTAACCAAACAACAGATTGGTCCTTTTACCTGTATTCCTTTGTTTTTATCCTTGATTCCTTTGGGGATGTTGCAATAAATATATTTTGATTTATGATTATTTATTAGGTCCCCATGTGGTTTTAAAGCAAATTCTGCTCTCCAATATCAGAGAAATGTGTATATTTTTATTTTTAAAGCGATCTAAACAGATTTAGTTGAGATATTACCTCAAGAACATATCTATGTAGTGCAAGAAAATTTAGGATAAAAACCAAGTAATCCCTTTATCAGGACCAATGTAGTACTGGAGAGGAATCAAGGGAAATAACTGAAGAATGGTCCTCATTAGTCAGTTGACCAACATTAAAATGGAATAGTTTACAAATGGCAAAATATATAAACAAATTATCTTCTGAATGAAACAACGAATATGCAATCAATGTAGTGGCGGGTTTAAAAATCGAATTATCGATGCATTTGAATCTAAACCATACCATCTAAAAGTATGTAAATTATTGTAAAGAAGACAATCTGTTATTGTACGGTCGGTAACCGCTGGCAACATAGTAAATTCTAAAACTTTTAAAAAGTTGCCAGGTCATTCTTTTGTTTTCTTTTTACCTGATTTTTAAAATTAATTTTTCTGCCAGCGGCTAACATTTGGACGACTGCACAATTACATTAATTATTGTCATCTTCACAATATCTTGCATACTTTTAAAAGGTGGGATTTGAATTTAAATACATTTTAAAATCCTCATTGTTTACTTATGTCCGCTACTGGGCCTTTAAACTCTAAAGTGATGTTTTTTGTTTTCGTAGCTTTGTCTAGACAGCTCTTCGTCCGGAATATTAATTTTCCTTAATGACAAAATGACAAGAGGATGATAGTTGTCTGTAGACATATCTATGAGAATAAGAAGACATAAAAGTAAGCTTAATAGTCACTTTTAATCTTTTGGTTAAGTGGAAAAAGGTTTGTTGAGTGTAATGTGATAGTTTAACCCATAGGCTGCTAAGTGCCATTCAACGACCTTTTCCAGACAGTTTAAATCAAGATCTGTGCAGTCTGATCTTGATCTACACTGTCCGCAAAAGGTCCTTGACTCGTGCTTAGCAGCCTAAGAGTTAACAAAGGATTCAAATTTGAAGATGACATCAAAAAATGCCGGACTTGAATTATGTCCAAAACATAGTGGGAAAATGAGCAATCGCTTGTCACAAGTAACCGCTCCTTTTCTAACACCGTTTTTTAAAAGCTGTGAACTACAGGTACTAGGATGTGAAAAAGCCGGATTGATATTGTGATGAAGTCAATGACCAAAGGATGGGCGCGTACTCAAATG
This sequence comes from Hippopus hippopus, assembly GCA_946811185.2. Taxonomy (NCBI): domain Eukaryota; kingdom Metazoa; phylum Mollusca; class Bivalvia; order Cardiida; family Cardiidae; genus Hippopus; species Hippopus hippopus. Next base: position 49,909,163 of record OX328104.1, on the reverse strand, counting down.
TCAAAACATCTTCAGACAACATGGTATAGAATCTAGTATGACCTTTTCATTAACTTTTCTAGATTCTTCTTTCATACATAGATACATGTATACTCGTTTTCAGCCAGTTTTTAACCCGTTTCCTCTTTATTATCAGACTAAAATAATTCTTGTATCTTCATGCCAAATGTGGCCTCCGGCGGTTGCAAGGTTGTATAGATTACGACCGATAGAAAATGCATTTCATTTTTTAGGGTCCTCAAAGAAATGACTGTTGTGACGTTTCTAAATTTTTAACCATTCCACAGTCTATCAAAATTTACAGCGTTTTTTTTTTTTTTTTCCTCTCGGGCTATAAGGATGTTTCTTTAAAGAAAGAAGAAATGTACAGCTTAACATACGTGTATCCACTTTTGTTTAGAAGCAGGCTTTATTGACCCTGCATACCTACAGTCAATTCCGTGATGGGAAGCACTGAACAAGCAAAATAGAACGTTTATTTGAGCAATGCTCTGGTAAAAGGGTGGCACAGTCCACGCAGGCTGACCTAGGTCGAAACTTTTCGCTAGTGGTTAATTATCTGCATGTCAAAGAACAGTTTAGCAAAGATTCAGCCGGTTATTAAGCGAAATGGATTCTATGGTTACATAATTATGTGATCACTTCCTTGGTTTAGTGTATTACGGAGATGCATTAAACCGCCTTTTGCCAAAGCATGGCGCATGTACTTGTTTAACCTTGATATTCTGGAAGTGTTTAACTTCTTCCAGGGCTGGTCTGGGTTCCTGCGTGGCTCAGTGGTAAAGTGTAGGACTCGTAACCTGGAGGCCCTGGGTTGGAGTCTCACTTGATACTGGGTTAAACATGCTAAACCAAAAAAAAAAAAGAAACAAAAATTTGGATCCTATTCCCATTTCCATTATTTTCCCCTATCCGTAGCACTTTGGCCGTTTACGACAGTAAACTTTTTATAACTACTTCAAAAGAAAGTTGCTAATGTCAAAGAAATTCTTTTATCGTCGCAGCAATTCTCTGCTTTCTTCGTTTACCACTTTAGCGCAAAAGCCGATTTTCGGTTGTTGTTCTTTTTGGTCAGACGGTATGGAACATGTATAATGCGAATGCGATAATTGTGTTACTTGTTTTTAAAAACATGTCGTAAGTGAGAATATAGTTGTTATTTTACATTGCCAGTTGTGAATCTGGTACAGGGGCCAGGTCCTAGAACTGTTGATGAAGCATTTGAAGTTTGGTTGATTGATTGATCCGGGTCGATGACAAATTTATCGCGTTCAGTTTATACCTTTATCTTCCATCAGTCCAGTCGGATATTTGAGAGATTTTTAACCTAAACAAAACTTAAAATTGCCATATTTCACGCCACAAACTGCCGGTTTTCAAGAGTAGTGAATTAGAAAACAATCCACCATCTTATTTTTCAAAAAACGTTTTGAAAACCTGTCATTGCGCTATATAGAAGAGTTTTTGCAGTCTTAAAGCAACCACACATCCGCTAAACGAAAGCTTCATTTCATCGAAATTCACGCTCTTTTAAACAGTTGCCTTTAAATTAGTGCTGAAAAAGTTCCATAAAGTATCGCTATTAATTGGTAATGCGTGTTCCTAGCTTTAAGTCTAAGACTGCTTAAGTAAATGAACCGTGTTGTTTTCAGACAGTAGACAAAAATCACTTTAAGAGAAGTTAAATGAATACTTCGACTCGGCTGTATCTTTTAATATCGGAAAAATTTTATGGCATTTGACTGATAATATAACTACATATACGGAAGATACCAGGACTGATATGTAGGCGATATTGGCGTACTTTCCTCCAAAAAATAAAACAATGATCGCGGGTTTTGGTCAAACTTTGTATTGCAGTTTTCTAATACGAGTATGTTGGTATTTATATTCTTTTCATGTATAAGAAATAAATAAACATAATTCTAATATAATCCTGTTTATATTCTTTTCACGTATTAGGTTCACTTATCAACAGATATCACCCTCTTATCTTAAAACAGTAATGAGCCATGTCAAGCCTCTGTGAAAAGGACGCTTAATGAATCTGCAAAGAAGTATCGACCCAGGTCAGCCTACACAGTCCGCGCAGGCTGACATAGGTCAAAGCATTTTGCTATTGGTCAATATTCTGCATGCCCAAGGACCGTTCTACCCTCAGCATTCAGCTCCTGATAAAAGTTCCTGAGATGCCTAAAGACACCCTTTTTTATTTAGAAATCGCAAAAAGGATAGGTAGCTTTCAATAATTTCCTGAGAAAAGAAAAAATATGATACGTAAGGATGAATGTAACTAACAACCAAATTTGAATACAGTTTAGTAATAAAGTGGAGGCTTGTTGACAGCGTTGGGGATTAAAAAGAAAACAAGATTTTGACAAAACAAGTGAAATGGAAAAAAAAACTGCAAAGCTAGCCTTCACGTTAGTAGTAAAGGGTAGTCACTTGGGGCACAAATAGGCCATGTGCCCCATGTGACTACCCTTTAGTGCCCCATTCTGCTACCCTGACAGTAAATGGGGCGCCGGGGTAGCAGAATGGGGCAAACCGGAAGTCGATTTTTGTAAAACCGGAAGTGAATTTTAGTAAATGGAGTTATCTCCCCTGATTTTATCCTGAAAGGGGGGAAATTGGGCGTGGCTTAGGAAAGTCACGTGACGTTACCATGACGACACGTGACGTCACTTCCGGTTGACATGGACTTCCGGTACCTATTCTCCTTACCCTGAGAGGGGAAAGATGGGTGTAGCTTAGGAAAGTCATGTGACGTCATGGTTACAGGGCAAAGACCATTTCCGGTTGATCTTAGACTGCACATGTTGCAGAGATTGGACAGTCCTATCTGACTTACCCTGAGTGCCCCATTCTGCTTACCCTGAGTGGGGTTGTACTGACTGAAAGTCTTGAAAATTGACAATTTGAAAGATCACTCTTTCGTGTGGAATGGTAGCCCTGAAAAGGGCTGTTTGTGGAGGTTGTGTTTTTTAGGCACAAACTCCAACTTTTCTGCAGGCTGGACAGCTGCTTGCTGTCCGCCTCTTTAGTCTCCTCAATTCCGTCTCGTTCAGGTTAAAGTGTAGAGAGAATGGTGGTTCGTCATCGTCATCCCAACATTCCGTCACTGGAATGACGACCTTCTTCTCGTTGACTGGTGGCAGTGGTGTCGGCTTCAGGCCTACCACACCATCAAGAAAGAGCAATCTTTCTTCAAAGAGTGGGCATCTATTTTCGTCTTTTTTCCACTCTGTTGCTGTGATGGCGAGCCCCACCTTGTAGTTTACTAGTGGGTGTAGTTTAGGTCTTTCTTCCTCAGCCATCAACTTATTGAACTCTAATTTTAATGAGAGGGTGGATACCGCTCTCATTAAGTTTTGAACTGACTTCCGAAGATCTTCCATCGTTCAATTGAATAGTGAAAAAATCGTTGGCTTTTATAAGCTGGTGGGAGGATTGACCTACTTTGGTTCAGAATTAACGGTGACCAATCAAAATGTGTAATGATATAACGAACGAATCGATTGGACACCGTTAATTCTATGTCAAAGTAGGTCAATCCTCTCGTCAGAACTAGGATTGACCTACTTTGACTCAGAATTAAGAGCGCGTTCCCGGGCGAAAGCACCCTCGATGAAGATGGGGCTTAAATGCTATACGTTATTAAGTGTAACTCTTTAGACGTAGAAATGCCAAAATTTGAAAAGAATAATCTTTTAGAATTAACGTTTTTTGACCAATCAGAAGCTTCGTTGGTTTAATGTTGACCAATCAGAAGCTTCGTTATATTTCTTTGTGTGCGTAAAAACTAGAAGGAGAAGATTCGTGTTATGCACAGGAGTTTGGACTTAGTCTTTTTTTTGATATGGAATACAGTGTGAATTTAATGTCCACACTGTCTCAGGACAAGAGGGTTGGGAATAGACTTTTTTTGTCTGGTTAGAGTAAAAGATTTGCAGGGGGACTGTGGACTTAGGCTTTTTTGAGTATAACTCTTAGAGTATAACTCATTGACTGAAAGTCTTTTGACTGAAAATTGACAATTTGAAAAGAAAGATCTTTTCATGGTGTTGGGTTAGCCCTGAAAAGGGCTGTTTTCTGTGTTGGAATGTTTTTTTCGCCTTTACTGACAGCTTTTCTTTGGTTTTTTCGGGATCTTGAAATCATCGAAGTCATCAATCTTTTTTTCCGTATTTGCCCTGTCCTGTCATTGTCGTGATTGCCCAGTTGTTGAGAACTCCTTGCTTTTTGTGAAGTTCCCCATTGCTTTCCTCTGATTTTCTTTTTGTTGCTCTTCGCTGTTTTTCCTTTGGCTGTTGTTTTTCTTTCTTTACAACCGTTACGATTGACTCTACTAGTTTATGAAGACTGGTTTTATCAAAGTCAAACTCCATCGAGATTTTCACCGGAATCTGCACAGGAACAGGTGAAACACGCTTACTCTGTTGACATAATGTCTCAATGTTTCTGCTCAGCTGTTCAGTGTTTGTGTTTAAAGTCTTTATCTCCTCCAAGTGTTTGTTGAAAGTCTTCAGTTCTTCTAAAAGCTGAGTCAATACAGAATCTTGTTTTGAATTCAGCTGTCTTACTTCTTCAAAAATGTCGTCCAATATGGTCTTTGGGTTGATGAGTGTTGTATTTATCGCTGTCGTTGGGTTGACGAGTGTTGAATTCATCGCTGTCGATGGGTTGATGAGTGTTGAATTCATTGCTGATGATAAAATATCTCCAGTGTTTTCTTTTGGTAGGAATTCGTCTATGTCGAAACAGTCCAAGTTGAATGCATTTAAGTTGAAATCCATTTTTCCGTTAGCGTTTTATTCGAGAGCTGAGAGTCGAATAATTTATTATTTAGAAAAATATCGTCAGCTTTTATAAGCTGGTGGGAGGATTGACCTACTTTGGTTCAGAATTAACGTTGGCCAATCAAAATGTGTAATGATATAACGAACGAATCGATTGGACAACGTTAATTCTATGTCAAAGTAGGTCAATCCTCTCGTCAGAACTAGGATTGACCTACTTCGATTCAGAATTAAGAGCGCGTTCCCGGGCGAAAGCACCCTCGATGAACAGGGTTAAACGCTATGTGTTATTAAGTGTAACTCATAGAGGTAGAAATGCTAAAAATTTGAAAAGAATAATCTTTCAGAATTAACGTTTTTTGACCAATCAGAAGCTTCGTTGGTTTAATGTTGGCCAATCAGAAGCTTCGTTATATTTCTTTCTTTGTGTGAGTAAAAAACTAGAAGGAAAAGATTCGTGTTATGCACAGAAATTTGGACTTAGTCTTTTTTTTGATATGGAATACAGTGTGATTTTGAAAGAGAAAACTAGGTCTGTATTGGACTTAGACTTTTTTGAGTATAGCTCTTTGACTGAAAGTCTTTTGACTGAAAGTCTTTTGACTGAAAATTGACAATTCGAAAGATCACTCTTTCTTGCTGAATGGTAGCCCTGAAAAGGGCTGTTTTGAGTCTTGTTGTCTGGCAAGGCTATTCATCGACTGTATAAACTACAGGTCTGATCTCTCGCCAGCAATATTCGCACCAGACCCCTGGGTCATCGTCTTCATCATAAAATCCCTCATCAGGATTTGGACAGTTGTGCTTTTGTCCAAGATACTGTAGGGGAAATGTACATTTCCCACACTCTATGTCGCATGCTTGAGCACACAAAGGGCAAATAACTATCTGAACCATAGTGGAACGAATATGATTTGATGTATAAAACATTGACTTTTTATAGTTTTGCTGGATGGATTGACCTACTTTTGACTCAGAATTAACGTTGTCCAATCAAAAAGCTCGTTATATCTTTAGTTTTATTGGAGAGATGGCTTTTTCTTACTCAAAACTCACTGTTGGACTTAGTCTGAGGAACGATTTTGTTCTTTGGGGAAAGATTTAGCTAGAGAGTTGATGCAAAGGACCTCTTTTTTGACTGTAACTCTTAGAGTGTAACTGATTGAGAAATTGACAAATTTGAAGAAAGATCACTCTTTCTTGGTGTTGGGTAGCCCTGAAAAGGGCTGTTTTTAAAAGAAATTAACTCAAAAAAATATTCAGAGTTGGACCTATTCGTCGAAAAACTCCCGGTCAAGTTCATCCATCTGTTCACGCTTACAGCGGGTATAGTCTCTGTACATATCGAGTGTTTCTTCAATAACCCATAAGTTTATCCCAAAGTAACAGCAGTACAATCTGTTATTTGTACGTTCTGACATCTTGTATGCTTTCTCTACCACATCTTGACGATGTTCTAGCAAGTCGATCTGTTTGTAGGCTTCCATAAATTCTCGTTTGGCAACATTCATTTTGCGTTGTATCTTGCGTTCACTCGAAGTCAGTTTTCTTGTAAACATGATGATTCGAATTGGTTATCTAGTTGATAATAATTTTTTAAAATTGAGTCCGGACTTTCTATATTCTTGCATAGGGATTGACCTACTTTGACTTAGAATTAACGTTGGCGAATCAAAATGTGTAATGATATAACAAACGAATCGATTGGACAACGTTAATTCTATGTCAAAGTAGGTCAATCCTCTCGTCAGAACTAGGATTGACCTACTTTGACTCAGAATTAAGAGCGCGTTCCCGGGCGAAAGCACCCTCGATAAAGCGGGGTTAAACGCTATGTGTTATTAAGTGTAACTCATACAGGTGGAAATGCCAAAAATAGGCTTTTTTGAGTGTATCTCTTTGACTGAAAATTGACAATTCGAAAAGAAAGATCTTTTCGTGGTGTTGGGTAGCCCTTAAAAGGGCTGTTTTGAAGAAAATCAAGTTGAATAATTATTCAGAATCAGACGAATCGTTGAACAGCTCTCGGTGAAGTTCGATAATCTGGTCAGCTTTGGAAAAGGCATATTCATAAAACATTTCAAGTGTCCCTTCAATGACTGAAAGCTTCATTCGAAGGTTATAGCGGAACGTTCTGCCATCTTGTACCGTTTCTTCACCTGGTCTAAACGTTGCTCCAGCAAGACGATCTGATTAAAGGCTTTTCTGAAACGTCGTTTAGCATCATTTAAAGTGAAACGTTTGTCAAGAGTTCTTATTCTTGAAGGCATGTTGATAATTTGGTTATCTACTTGATAATAATTTTTTACAACTGAGTCCGGGCTTTATATATTCTTGCATAGGGATTGACCTACTTTGACTTAGAATTAACGTTAACCAATCAAAATGTGTAATGATATAACGAACGATTCAACTGGGTAACGTTAATTCTATACCAAAGTAGGTCAATCCTCCCATCAGAACTAGTTTTGATTCAGAATTAACGTTTTTTTGACCAATCAGAAGGTTCGTTGCTTTAACGTTGCCCAATCAGAACGTTCGTTACATTTTTTTATCCAATTGATAAATCTGAAATGATAGAAGAGAGGATTTACGCTTTTGACTTTTTTGGTATGGAATACAGTGTGATTTTTTGATACCCACACTGTCTCTGCTCAAAAAGGGTTGGGAATAGACTTTTTTGTCTGGTTAGAGCAAAAATTGCAGTGGCTGTGGCCTTAGGCTTTTTTGGAGTATAACTCTTAGAGTGTAACTCTTTGACTGAAAGTCTTTTGACTGAAAATTGACAAATTTGAAAAGAAAGATCTTTTCGTGGTGTTGGTTAGCCCTGAAAAGGGCTGTTTTTCGAGTATTCATCTATCAAGACTACTGCTCTTCTAAACGGTTTACTGGGATGATTTCACATCCACAGTATTCACAGCATACTGCCGAGCTTTCATCATAGTCATAGAATCCCTCATCAGGATCAGGACAGTTATGCTTCTGGCCAAGGTAGTCCAGAATAGTAAGGCATTTTCCGCATTCTATATAGCATCTGATACCGCACATCGGACAGAGAAATATCTGTACCATGATGGAACGATAATGATTTGATGTATAAAACATTGGAATTTTATAGCTTGCAGGGTGGATTGACCTACTTCGACATAGAATTAACGTCGCCCCAATCGAATCGTTCGTTATATCATTACACATTTTGATTGGATAACGTTAATTCTGAGATTGGTCAACGTTAATTCTGAGCCAAAGTAGGTCAATCCTCCCGTCAACGTATAAAAACGAACTTTTTTTATGATCGGATTATTTTTCATTTCACAATGAAAGACAATAAAAATTTTAGCAAGTGTTTTGGAAGGAGAAAGGGCGAAATGATGAAGAGAGAGATGGAGAAGCTAGATCGGGAGAAAAAAGAAGCAAGAAGAGAAGAGGCAGCGAAGTTGAAAACTCTCTGCGAGTTTTTAAAGAGGCAAGGGCTTGAGTTTTCGCCCGACTTCATGTCACTGGTATGGAATTAATTTTAACCATCCAGTGAATGGAGAAAAAACAGCCCTTTTCAGGGCTACCATTCCCCAAGAAAGAGCTTTTCTTTCGAATTGTCAATTTTTTCTCTCAAAAGACTTACAGTCGAAAGACTTACAGTCAAAAGACTTACAGTCAGAAGAAAAAAAGTCAAGCCCAGAATTATTTCATTTGTTTTTATTCAAACAATTTTGTACAATGAAACAAGACACGAACTGTGAAAAAAACAATGCAATGAAAAAACAATATCTGTTAAAAACATTGAAAATGAAAAAACAATATCTGTGCAAAAAAACAATTTAGCATAAAAACATTTCGTACAATATAACATTTCATACAATATAACATTTTACAATGCAAATTCACAATGCAAATTCACAAATGCCCCGAGTTTCCCATTTGTCTTCATGTTCCATAATAACTGCATGCAATTGCTCATTACCCAAATACAATTGATATTCACTGTCCATCTCTCTGAATTCACGTATTCCTGTAAATGGAAAAACATGTTTTGTAACGCCTTTTGATGAAAGGGATGAATATACACTTTCTTCTGTAACATCTCTATCAAATAAAATATATCCTTCCAAGGTATCCACTATTTCCTCATCGTTTTGAATAAATCCTCTTTTGTAGCGTAAGTAAAAGTTAAATAAAACTGATTTCATTTTCAGAACGTTCAGAAAGCTTTCTTCTGTTCTTCCTATGATAATAAAGCACCAGCGACTTGTGGATCGGATTTGTTTACCGATAGCACCGTCTTTCCACCAACAAGATGCTAAATAAGCTTTGAGAACGAGATCTAAATCCGAATCGTCTACCATCATAGCAATAAAGTTGTGTATAGCATACAACTTGCAGGACGAATCTCCTTTTGCAAAACCTTTGTGCAATTTATCTATCCAAAGTTTCACACAGCCGAATTTAATGTAAAGTTGCGTTTGTTCATCGAGCGTATGCTGTTGAACGAATTCTCCATAAATCTTTTCACGTAGTTCTATTGGTAAAGGCAGCATAATTTTTCAGTGATATTATTTTGCGTCTTACTCGGACCGTTCAGTTAAAAACAATGTAACATGGAATTATCTTCTCAACGTTTTATAGCCATAGGGTACAGTGTCAGTATCATTTACAATAACTCTCTTGGTGTATACAGAACGAAACGTTTTTGTTTGCGGTTCACTGGTGACCGTTCTATCTCTATGTCTTTTGATTCTACAATCATATTCAATTTTGATTTCTGTAGTGCGATTCAAAGCACATTTTGAATATGTATCGAAATTCACCACCTGACTTGTATTGTAATCCAAAGTAATTCCCTTCACTTTACATTTGCTTTTCACTTTTCCATCTTTTGTTTTCATTTTGTAAGCATAATTCTTTGGTCCTAGTCCTCTGAAATGAGTGATTTTACAATCAGGCTCTTCATCAGTCCATTTTCCTAGTCTGCTGTTAATAATGGGAGGGTTCCATAATTCAGGATCATGAATGTACATGCAACTATCTGTATCGAAATACAGAACTCTATCCTTTAACTTTTCAAGAACGCTGTACAATTCCAGCCTTGCATAAGCTGTTACGTAGGCTCCTACAATAACATTGGCTGTAGCGTGAGTATCAATATGTTCCAACTTTGTTTCGTAGTTGACCAAGATGAATGGACAGTCATCGTCAAAGATTTCTACATGCTTCACAATGAAATTTGGATTGGTGACCAATTCAAAATATTTAGACGGATCGTTGATGTATTCCGTCTGGGTCATTTTTTCACGCTGGGCTAATTTTCCCCAAAGACAGTTCAACATAATCTTAGCACAGGATCTTCTCCCAGGATTTTTTTGAATACAACTTGGATCAAGACGAATACCTTCTGCCTCCTCATATTCACGAATAAACTGTTCTTTTTCTGAATCTGATTGACACCAACTGGGATATCCGCTAGCTTCTTGCTTAATTTTCAAGAAATTTTCCACATAGCCTTTAAAGAACTGATTCGACACAGAATCGAATTGCCAAATTTCATACACATACAATAACCGATAACCACAGTCAAGAGCCTTAAACAGTTCAAAAGTAACCCAAGTTCCTACCAAAGCCCTCTCTTCTTTGTTATGTCTACAAATGTTTGAATTTTCTTCTGCACATTTCATACAGAGTGGAAACATCATTTTGTTGTTACAGTGAACTGGGAGAACGGGGTGAAACAAATCATCTGGGGGTAAAACTTTGCATTTAATTATTCCTTCATACTGACGAATATTCTTCACGTCAATATTCTCAGTAGTCAAGATTTTTGGTTGACCTACAGGATAAGATATGTGTTTGCAAACATAAGGGTACAGAGAACAAATATCAATGTATTTGATTTCCTTTTTACTTTTTTCCTTGACATCATAGGCAATTTTTATTGCATTACATCTTCCTCCAGACAACCACTCCCTTGGATCGATGGGATCCCGATTTGGATACAGGTTTTCAATGAGTTTTTTGTACTCTTTACCCTTCTTCATCTTAGCATCGAATTCATGTTCCCATATGAACTCTACGTTATACCCCATTTTTTGGATAGCTCCTAAACGTTCAAAAGTACGTTCATACAATTCAGACATCGATCTTCCATTGATGGGATTGATCTGTTTTCGATCTGTATAACATACGGGACAGCCATGAAACAAATCCCCAAGGAATTCGTAGACAGTGTTTGATTGACGGTGAAATCCGTCTACACTTTATCTCCCGATTTGAACTTCACCACCATTGTTTGCGTGGCGAATATTGATTCCTTTTTCCATAGCTACGCTCTGGATCCAGCGTATTGCTTTCATGGAAAAGCGACGTCTGGATGCATCTTTACTTGAAATGATAGCTATTTGATTTTCAGGCAAATATTTGCTTCGCCAAACCTTGTTACACGCATCGGCAATGGTAATCGCCTCTAGAAATGGGCAAATGTCACCCTGTTCAATAAACACTTTTCTGAATTCACCACATCCTCGTCTTAGGATATCAACATCTGACCTACAGTACATTTCCATCTCTTTTTGAAAATTGAATTCCTCATCCCTTTGAACTTTATCATTATACCAGACTATGAAATTTGACCTGGCCCCTTCAGACAGTGAATCGGGCTTGTAATAAGACATGTCCAAGTAGGGACCAATGTAACCCCAGAATTCATCTGTATTTGCCCAGTGAGGAAAGTAACCTTTTTTCATTTCTTGAAGACCAAATGTAGCTGGAAATTTTGCCAAACCGAAGTTCATGAAATTAATAGAATCGATCAAACGCACTCCATTCAGTTCTAACTTCATAATGTTATTGCCATTCATGATCAAATTTGGAAGTTTTAGCCCAATTTTGATAACATAGTCAAGAATAAACTGCCCGTCATAGCCTTTGAAATTTTGCGCAATAGCCGTGACTCCTTTATGATGTTCTGAAAAGAGCCAGTTGCAAAATTGACTCAAAGTTTCCTCACCTTGAAAAATAACTTCTCTTCCTTCTTCAAATTCACTGCATGTGGAACAATGAAAATCAAGTGGTTTATCGATACATTCATCACATGCTCTGTGTGCAATACAGTGATTCGGGATATGTACCCCTGTGTCTTGTTTGCATTCAAAATCAAAGAAAATGAACAATGGTTTTTTGACTACAGAAGAACTCGTCTTGTCATCGGTGTTTGTCTTACTTCGGTAAGGCTGAATATAACATTGATGAGAAAAGTCAACAATTTTCTTGTAGATATGACACTTTTTCTTTCCATGGCAGATATGATTTTTCTTTCTGAGTTGATATTGTTGACCACATTTTAAACAGAGTTTTACTAATTCACAAATGGATTTCTTTTCATTACCTTGAACATTTCTATGATTTGCCAAACATGCAGCACTGAAAAATCGTCTATGACACCCACTGCAAACATATTCTTTTGATTCTGATGCACATTTTCCTTTGCGAAAACAACCTTTACAGATATTAAATAATAATATCCACAACTAAGAAAACCTGATTTGATGTAATCATAGTGGTTTTGATGAAAGTACAAATGTATGATTTTACTATCGTCTTTCACTTCTGGATGTTCAAATACTTTTTCCACTTTTGAATGCTGTTGATGAACTTTAATGACATAGTCCTTTTCATACAAGAAAGATTGGATTTTTTTGTATTCGTCAATTCCTGCAGATTGGGTTGACGAAACTCCAGCTTCATTCAACAGTTTCTCAGCTTCAGTCTTTTGAAGTATTCTGTCTGATTTTCTGATGCATAACCATCTTCTATACCATGCTTTTGGTGTTTTCACGTTCACTGTAGCAAATGCCCACCACAACTGCTCTTGCAAAACATAGGTGATCATGATTGTTAATTTGAATAATTGATTTTTTCTTCCGGGCAAAAACCTTTGAATCCAATTCTGATGATCTTTTTCTCCCGTTACCGCTTGGAGGTATTGATGTGTAATGTCAAATGTCATGAATCCATCGTTCAAGACGAAATCTGTATTCGATTGTAAAACTCGTTCAATCTCATTTAACATAGTTTCGCCTTTCAGCTGTTCTGTAGGTAGAAAGGGAATATGAATCCCTATTTTCAATGAAGTGTGGTTGATACTAATTCTAATCATATCCGTCGGTTCAGCATTTAACTTTTGATTGATTTGATGGGTAACTTCATCAAATAATCCGATCAGTTGATGGGGTGGTAATTCTTCAAATTTCTTAAAAGACGCCATCAACAGATGTGATTCTGTTTTAAATTTCCTCGATTTCTTTTTTCCCTTCTCCGTTAAGTCATACAGACTTTTCATGTCTAAAGTAGTGTTGTTACTTTCTTCTTTTCGGTCCTCAATCAATTTTTTCGAGGAGATATCATCTTCACTTTCACTTTTCACGTTCATTTTTTTCGAGGAGATTTTATCTTCACTGTCACTTTTCACGTTCATTTTTTTCTTAGGTGTTTTATCTTCACTGTCACTTTCTACGATCATTTTTACAGGTTTTTTTCTTGGGTGAAGAGAAATCGTCTTCACTGTCACTTTCTTCTTTTTTCATTTTTTTTGGTGGTGAAAATGACTCATCGTCACTTTCACTGTCTGAATAGGGTACTATTCTTTTTCTTTTACCCATCGTTTATGTCTGATGTAAGACAATGATACGGTAAGTAAGAAAACTCGGCATTTTATAGAGCCTTTCAGCTCGATAGTGTATATATAGAGACGATAGCTACGAAATCTATATCATTCTTCCGATCAACTTCAGACAGTACAGTTGATAAAAAATAATAAGCGAGTTTAAGCTACAAAATACATCACTGATAGGAAAGATGATGTATCTGTACGTTAACCCATACACCCACGATTACGAGATCAGCAATGTTCCGTTAAAGTATCAAGTTCAACATATCGGGAACTATGTGGGATCATTTTTATCCCATCAACATGTAACAGAAAAAGACGTTTACCGTATTACCAGTTACAGAGTTTTGAATCAAGCAGCGATCAAAAAACGATATGAACCGGATGGAAAGAGAAAAGATATTTGTTTTACATGCAACAAACCAGGACACTGGGCTAGAAATTGTCCAGAAAAAGAAAAGCAGACAGAAACAGTCGTTTTTGTCTATGTGAACCCACGCAGTCACGATATCAAAATTTCACCAACAATGGGATTTTGTGGTGAATTTCAGAACATGAAATTCGTTGGTGTTCTGAAATCATTCTGCAACGAAAATAAATGGAAAACAAGCTCACTACAGACTACAAGATCATCGGATGAAAATCAGATCGAAAATATGCAGATTGACAACACGACTATCAACGATACAGAGATCTGTAAAATAACAGAACAGATAGAGAAAAAAATATCTACAAACGATAATCTAAGAAAACAACCAACTTTGGAACTAAAAAACAACGAACTTTCTTCAGAGGAGACTCTTTCAACCAAAGAGGAGAAAAAGCAAAACAACGAAAAAAGAGAAAGCGAGAAAAAAAAGAAGTGTTTCTTTTGCAAATCAAAAAAACATGGGGATAAAATCTGTCCAGATATGGTATTAAAAAATAATGAAAGGGGAAGAAAACGAAAGAGTGAATGTGAATCTGACATTCCAAAGAAAAAAAGAAAAACACACTGAAAAAAGTTTCAACAAAAAAGTGCTTGTTGAAAAAACTGTTGCAAAATATTGTTTTAAGTTTTTTAAAAAATGTTTTAACAAAAAAAGGTTGACTTGTTTAAATGTTTTCATTCCAATGTTTTTAACAGATATTGTTTTTCATTCCAATGTTTTTTCACAGTTGATGTCTTGTTTCATTGTACAAAATTGTTTGAATAAAAACATATCAAATAATTCAGGGCTTGACTTTTTTTTCTTCTGACTGTAAGCCTTTTGACTGTAAGCCTTTTGAGAGAAAAAAATTGACAATTCAAAAGAAAAGCTCTTTCTTGGGGAATGGTAGCCCTGAAAAGGGCTGTTTTTTCTCCATTCACTGGCTGGATAAATTAATTCCATACCAGTGAAGGATACAGCTTCTGTAGCTTCTTTTGCCACCCACGATGCTCGGTAGGTGGCATGAAGTCCTTTAGATCGGGGTAAATATTCCCCATCTTGATCTTCGGCGTACGAGTATAAAACTCGTACCCTCGCCTCTCGAAAAAAGCACACAGTGCTTTGAACTTCATCCTCTTTCTTTCTTCTTTTCTTTTCTTCTCCATCTCTATCTGCTCCTCCATCTCTTTCTTTTTCTTTTCCTCAGTCTTTGGCTTTCCAAATACCCCACAGAAAAAGCTGCTGCCTTTCATTGTGAAATAACCTGATAATAAAAAAGTTCGTTTTTTATACGTTTGCAGGGGGATTGACCTACTTTGACTCAGAATTAACGTTTGTCCAATCGAATCGTTCGTTATATCATTACACATTTTGATTGGACAACGTTAACCCAACTGCATTTTTCCTCTATGCAAAACACTATTCTCAGTGATCATAGTTAAAATACTTTGTAGTCACTATTTTATAGCTCTGTAGACTATAAAAGACAATCGCAAAGCACATTCATTCGGAACTCAGCTGCTGTAGAGTTAAAACCAAATCAGCACAATGTTTGGACTGACAATTTTACTTACATTGCTGCACTGGATAGAAGAAAGAGAACGCCTTAGACGTATAAGGCGTGAAGTTGAGCATCTATTCCAATTAATAAATGCAATGGAAAATAGGAGAATAAAGAGAAGAAGTTAAAAAAGTGAACCTGTACAAACAGCCCTTTTCAGGGCTACCCAACACCACGAAAAGATCTATCTTTCCTCAAATTTGTCAATTTTCAGTCAAAAGACTTTCAGTCAAAGAGTTACACTGTAAGAGTTACACTCAAAAAAGCCTTCTAATTTTCACTTTTTGTCTAGGTCGAATGAATGCTTTTCTACTTCATTCAAAATAGATCTGTTCTAAAGAGATTTTTTCACATATGTATGCATTAAGCTTTTTTCTCAGAACTTTGCTCAGGATGCTTTCTACCAGGTTCGCGCTCTTAATTCTAAGTCAAAGTAGGTCAATCCCCCTTTAAACGTATAAAAGTCGATTTTTCCAAATAATAAATCATTCGACACCCAGTTCTCGAATAGCACGGTTAAGTGTTAACGAAAAAATGGACCAAATGAATCATCGACTTATTGAGGCTCTCCGAGTCTTTCTGATTGGTGGTGATCAAGTACTGATACTAAAGAACAGGATTGAAGAGAATAGAATACAACTAGAACAAATATCACGCACATACGTAGATCTTGGTGAGAAAATAGTCGAACTAGTTCTAGAGACAACACCTGACATTATCTTGGTTGATGTGGAACTCGGGAGACGGATTACTTTTAATAATGGAGCAATGACAATCACGAAAAGAGTCGGAGCATGTCCAATCTGCCATGCAAATTTTGGATGTTGTCATTAAAAGCTGGAAAACATTCCAACACAGAAAAACAGCCCTTTTCAGGGCTAACCAACACCACGAAAAGATCTTTCTTTTCAAATTTGTCAATTTTCCCTCTAATGACTTTCAGTCAAAGAGTTACACTTAATAACATATAGCATTTAAACCCCCTCTTCATCGAGGGTGCTTTCGCCCGGGAACGCGCTCTTAATTCTGAGTCAAAGTAGGTCAATCCTAGTTCTGACGAGAGGATTGACCTACTTTGACATAGAATTAACGGTGTCCAATCGATTCGTTCGTTATATCATTACACATTTTGATTGGTCACCGTTAATTATGAACCAAAGTAGGTCAATCCTCCCACCAGCTTATAAAAGCCGACGATTTTTCACTATTCAATTGAACGATGGAAGATCTTCGGAAGTCAGTTCAAAACTTAATGAGAGCGGTATCCACCCTCTCATTGAAATTAGACAGGGTTAACAACCAGCTCAACCACTTGATGACAGAGGAAGAAAGGCTACCATCACCACCAATATCGGCATCGGCAGCCAACGAAAAGAAGGAGTTTGTCATCCCAGTGACAGAATGCTGGGATGACGACAATGAGTCGGCGTTCTCTCTCCACTTTAACCTGGACGAGACGGAATTGAGGAGGCTAAAGAGGCGGACAGCAAGCAGCTCTCCATCCTGCAGAAATGTTGGAGGTTGTGCCTAAAAAAACACAACCTCCACAAGCCCTTTTCAGGGCTACCATTCCACACGAAAGAGTGATCTTTCAAATTGTCAATTTTCAAGACTTTCAGTCAGTACAACCCCACTCAGGGTAAGCAGAATGGGGCACTCAGGGTAAGTCAGATAGGACTGTCAATCTCTGCAACATGTGCAGTCTAAGATCAACCGGAAATGGTCTTTGCCCTGTAACCATGACGTCACATGACTTTCCTAAGCTACACCCATCTTTCCCCTCTCAGGGTAAGGAGAATAGGTACCGGAAGTCCATATCAACCGGAAGTGACGTCACGTGTCGTCATGGTAACGTCACGTGACTTTCCTAAGCCACGCCCAATTTCCCCCCTTTCAGGATAAAATCAGGGGAGATAACTCCATTTACTAAAATTCACTTCCGGTTTTACAAAAATCGACTTCCGGTTTGCCCCATTCTGCTACCCCGGCGCCCCATTTACTGTCAGGGTAGCAGAATGGGGCACTAAAGGGTAGTCACATGGGGCACATGGCCTATTTGTGCCCCAAGTGACTACCCTTTACTACTCACGTTGTCTCAATCGAAGCAGTGAAAGGTATGTATTAAACCTTAACCTGATAGAAAAAAACTCAAATGAAACGTTCAAGCCAATAGTAAAAACCAAAATGTTGCTATTTCAAAGTTATCTGTTGGGAAAAATGTCTCCTTTTCGGAATGTGTAGATCAAGATTAGACTGCACCTTCTGTGCAATCTGATCTTGATTTACACTGTCCTCAAAATGTCCTTGAGTCGCGCTCAGCCGCCGAGGGGTTGATAAATAGATGATATTTGTTTTTTACGGTGAAAGATCGAAATTTCGAAATTTATTTCATGGAGTGAACGTCATCGGTAATATACTCAGCGTCAATGAAAAGTCACCAGGTAAGAGACGAAAAGAAAGTGAACCTTGGATAGTTTACCTTCAGAAAATTGATTAGAATTCATGTTTGCACGTGCAAATAAAGATGGACTACGCAGATGTGCAAGCACGTGAAATTTGTCAGATACGGGTCGGGAAATGAGTATAATAACGTTCAACATAATTGAAAATTTCTCTCTTGTGGCAAGGTGAAAATTATTCAACTTTAGTACCTGGTGACTTTTCATTGACGCTGGGTAAATTTTCACGAGTGGCGCAGCCACGAGTGAAATTATTACCGATGATGATCACGAGATGAAATAAATTTCGATCTTTCATCGAAAAAAAAAAAAATTCGATTTATTTCATGCTTTTAACCCTTTTTTGGGGAACTTACATCAAAATCCAGTACATTTTTTTTTTGTTATTCCCCGTGGCGTACCCCTTCCGCATAGCAACGTAATACAATATTACATAAAGCGCGAGAAATGTAGGTTAAATTACGTCATATTTCCATCTGGTTGAGAGGCACGCGCATTTTACCTAGGTAACTTGTGCGCGGAAACAACTGTTTCCGCCTTCAATTGAAGAGTTAGAATATAAAATCGATATTTTTCACTGGTCGTAACCATGTAATATCGAAAAATATTTCACCGCTATTTCTCTATAAACTACCGGAAAGCATGAAATAAATAGTAAAATATGTTGGCGCTGATAGAAACCACGCTAATTGAAACTGTAATTCTTCTTAAGCCTTTTCCAAAACAATCCTAAAATTTTACAACTGCTGACGAAACTTTTTGAAAACATCGTTGGAAAAGGAGAAAATGCTGTAAATCAGCATTTTCTCCTTTTCCCCATAATGTTTTCTAAAATTCCATAGAAAAATACTATCATGTGAACCTCTCCAAAATTGTAGTCTGCAAATGCGTTCAATGTGGATACCGTGAGTCTAACATTTTGTTGTCTGGTAAAAGAGTTCACCCATGGGCTGCGAAGCGCGACTAACTGACTTGCGGACAGTGTAGATCAAGATCAGATTGCACAGAACGTGCAGTCTGAGCTTGGATCTACACTCTCCGATAAGGATATTTTTCACCCAAAAATAATTTTGAAATAGCAACACTTGGGTTTTTACTATCGACTTGAAAGTTTCATGTTAGTTATTTAGCAGGATAAGTGTTAATGAGTTGAGAATAATCCTTGGAATCTATCCTTGAAATGATCTGTTGATTAGTTTTTCCATTACATTGAAGCCCTTCTGGTCATTAACTTATTATCTCATACAGATGATTATTTCTTGTCGTACAGCTTGGAACATTTTCATACCCACGAAGGGACTTACTGTAAAAGTGGATGTTATTGCGGGTCAAACATTTTGCAAATTTACCAAATACTGACCTAACGCGTGTTTTAATTTCCGCGAGAGTAAAAGACGAAATTCCAAAGTTTCTACTCTAACTATGTACTGTAAAACTAACTCATCATTCAGTTTAATAAATCTCTATATTTACTTCGATGAAACGTGTTTAATTTGCAGTACTACCTCAACTAAACTGGTATTCTAGCCGACTTTGATGAATAAAGGCACTCATTGATGTCAACAAGGGTTCCAGTCAGTGGCTCCCACATGACACGGTGTCTAGATCAAATGATCTTCAATGTAGCTTAATGTAGATATCTTCGCGATTTTTATCATTACGCAAAATCTGCAAAGATTTCCACGAAGCGATCATTCTTGGTTTTACAGTACTATTTTATGCCCCTGGTCGTCAGTCTGTGTGTAAGCAATATCGTGTCAGCTCTATATCCCTCTGTCTGATTTTAAAAACACTTCACAAATATATACACTTTGATCAGACGACAAGCAAAGCATACGTTTCAGACAGTTGGCTCCAAGGTCAAGGTCACAATAGGGCGTTCACAGATCACATGCTCTTAAATCGTGTTTGCTCTATATCTCTTCAACCCCTAATCTACTTTTGAAAATATTTCACAAATGTGCACATCTTAATGAGCTAATCGGCACGGCCGGGTTTTCTGACCAAAGGCTCCAAACTTGAGGGCACAGCGGAGGATAAGAGGTCGCATTCTCTTAAACCGTATCCATAACTTCACAGATGGTTGCACCTTGCTGTGACAATGTGCAGAGTTGCTATCTCAAATACTGTCTGTCCGTCCGTCAGTAAGCAGGTTCATGTTTGTGAATGCTCTTCATCTTTTGAACCGCTCTTCTGGTTTTTAAAATATTCCTCACATGCGTGCACCTCTATAACATAACTTGCAGAGCGGAGATTTCAGACTCTGGACTCTTAGGCCAAGGCCAAATCAGGAGAGGGAAAACAAAGACAAAATTTATCACGGAGATGCATTATACTCCCTTTTGCTAGAGCGCAGCCCATCTATTTTGACATGGATATCTTTTTTTTTTTTTTTTTCTTTTCAAGGTCGGTTACGGTGGAATTATTTCAGACAGTAATGCGTAAGATGATCTTCACACTTCCTTAAATTATACTTAAAAGCTTAAAAACGATATGACCCATGATCTGTGAAAAAGGGACTAAATGCATCTGCAAAAGGTTGACATAGGTCGAAACCTTTTATTTGTAAAAATTCTGCATTCTGCATGTCAAAGGACCAGACCTCCAGATCCAGCCGGTTGTTAGACAAAATGGATTTTATGGATTTATGGATCATAATTATGTGATGACTCGCTTGGTACCATGCATCACAGAGATGCATAAAACACCCTTTTTGCCAGATCATAGCTCATATTATCATAGCTGGAGAAAAATTTAAGTCTTACATTTGTTACTTTATGTGCTAGATTATCTTGCGCCCAATCTTGTAATCCAAAGCTGCAAGGAGGGACATTTTTTTCCCGAACAAAAATATGCCTACTTTGGCAGTGTCAGTTCGACTTTATAGTTGGCTTGTTTGATGTTGCATGAGGATTGCGTATAAATGCACACAAGATGCATATCACAAGCATGGGCAACATAGACCTGTACACACTGAGGATGGCGTAGACAAAGTTTTATTATACTGCAAAAAAATTTCTGGCGATCTGATTGGATAATATGCCCCGAACATATATATCATGTATACTGGCAAAATCCACGTAAAAGCAGTTTCCCTTTCGGGAGCCCCGTATACATAACTACACTTTCAACACGACATCCAAAATGGCGGCCCCGATCGATACAAGCCGCCCACAATACTGAGTAGACTACACCATATAATTACTAGTTTCCCTTGACGGCTGTCATTAAAACGGAAAGAATGGATTATTTTTGAAAATAAATTAATATCGTTACATGTATTATCGTTTGATGTCATTCTAATAAAAATACACCTGGGGTTAAAACGAGCCATCCCTTCGTCAGGTATGCAAATTGTGAAGTGTAGTATTGTGCATAACGTTAAAAGGATAACCTAATGGTCGCTTGAAGCAACTAATTTATGGTCGTTTACTTTTGCCAACAAAGCATTAAAAATCATAGTTACTTACCTTGAAGTTGTTTAAATCCATGTTTAAACGAAAATACGTCGATTGTCTATCGCAGTGACATCACCAAGTTTATGCACCGAACTTAACGTTTTACTAAGGTCTCAGTGACGTAAGTTCCCAGTGACGTCAGTTTTCATTGAATTGGGGCACTCAGAAGGTAAATTCTATTTCGTCAACGTACTCAATTCTTTAGGCCATAAAACAGGGAAATTTCGCTTCACACACGTTGGAATGATAAAAGTTTGCAGTATAATATATTTGTTGTACGGCATATCATGTTGCCACCTGGCCTTCGGCTCGGGGCAACATGATTCACCATAGCCGTGAACAAGTTTCCAAGTCCCCTGCCACCTGACCGTACAACTAATAATTTGCAGTCTGGTCTTCCATTTTCTCTGTCCGTTTCTAGGTTTTACAATTGTTTGTTTATAAAGTGTTCTTCGCTGGTGAATAAATCAGTTACTAAACAATCAACTCAAGTTTTTCTTTGGTTTCACTAGTTTGCTCCTACTAAGCTGGAGCTCTACAATGCACCGATTACGAGCATTCCATCGTGACCAGCGGAGATCAAAACAGGATTTCCTAACTACAAAAGCAACACCCTAACTAGTTAGAGTAGACCATCTGTTCTACTTTCATTTTCAGCTGTAGGTACTTTTAGACCTTGCAAGAAAAGGGCCGATTCTTTTTGCGGTGGAAGTCATCAAGCAAGGATTTATCCTGGAAAAGCTTTGACCCTTTGGACGCATGAAAAACATGGGCATATACATTCCGAGAGAAAAAAGAATTCAAATATTTCAATTTCAAACTTTTCCCATGAATATCTAAATGTATTTTAGGTAGTGTTCATACAAGATTAGACTGCACGTTCAGAACAACCTGATATAATGTCCGCTAAAGATTCCGAAATTTCGCTTGTGTTTCTGAGAGTGAAGCGACAATCCATTTTAGACTAAGGTCAAATCGTTAATTCACTGAGTGTCTCGTTTAATGTCATTGCCATGTTATTCGACCCAGCACATGTACAGATTGTCTTACTGGTCGAAAAATTTGGTTGTTTCAAAATTCGATCTTTAATGGACAAACGAATCGTATGACATTACTTTTTTGTATATCATGGCGCTTAGAAGAGTCTCTAAGCAGTGTTGTGATAGCGATACTGTGACGTATTAATTCCTGATCCTTGATTTTCATCCTTATGCGCAAAACATTTGGACTATACTCTGTTCAAGTGGGGTTAAACACATCTGCGAAAAGTATCGAAACGTTCCTACAAAGCTGAATAAGTGTTTAGAGAGCGAATACACCAAAACTAAACTGAGCCATGCTCTGTGAAGAGAGTTTTGATAAAACTGCAAAAAGTATCGACCCATGTCAGCCTGCGCAGTCCGCGAAATGGTTCGCAATTGGCCAGTTTTCTGCATATCCAAGGACCATTCCACTTCAAAATTAAATCCGTTGTTAGACAATATTGACTTTATGAATCCATAATCATGTGATGACTTTTTCGGTTTAATGCATCACGGAGATGCATTAAACACCCCTTTTCCAGAGCATGGCTTCTTTCTATTTTAAGCCATGGAATGCTTTCGTTGAAAAGTTTAGGATTGAGAGCCAAATTGTTCGTATGATAATGACATTCATTGAAGATCACATCTAGAGGATGGTCTGGGCGGAGCTTCGAACATTGCGGCGCTGTGCTACCGAGGCACGGCCATAGTCACTTCATGTTTGGTCCAAATTAAGAAATGTTGTGGCCGATATCCATAGCTGATATCATTAGAAATGTTATCACCATTATTTGATTGGTGCTCTGGCAATAGGGGATTTAATGCATCTCCATAATACATTGTACTATTCAAGTCATCATATAATTATGTATCAATAAAATGCATTTTATTTAACAACTGATAGAATCATGAGGAATCCTGGTCTTTCGACATATCCAAACTGACCAATACGCAAAAAATTTCGACTCAGGTCAGCCTGCACGGTCCGGGTCAATATCTTTTGCAGATGCGTTAAACCCGCTTTTTTAAAGAACATGGCACATTCCTATGAGTTCACTGAAAACTTGAAATACTAATTTTAGGCCTCAAGGGAACCCACGTCAACTATTTTCATTTTTTGTAGTACTAAATAGCCATGAATAATTGTACGAGTTAATTGTCACATCAATTATTTCGCACTTAAAAATACATTAATTCCTTTTGTTTATCAGTTAGGCTAAGTTATATTTAGCCATGTTCTTACTTTTTGAAGGGTCAATGACAGCTATTGACGACAAGCAAATAAAATAAATTGGATCAAAATTGAATTAATCAAAGTTCTTTTCTGGTGTAAAGTGCACGTGTGTTAAATGATTTGCCTTTTCGTGTGTTCGCTTGGTTTGTGAACGCCGGTTTAAACATTGTTTGAGTCATACCAGCGGAACTAGCGCACATATCCTTGCGTATCCCGAGCTTTTTTCCAAGTGTACTTTGCATAACGCTGCCTTCCACAAAAAAAAAAATACATTCAGTGTCCATTTATGGAACAGGCACTGAAACCTGCCAAAATGATTATCATCAATCCTCGGAGAGAGTCTTCCTAACCTACTTCTCCTTTTCAAACTGCTTTCATCGTAACATAATCCTCCCTCTGTCGGTCTGTCTGTACGTACGTCCGTTCGTCGGTCCCTCCCTCCTCTCTCTCTCTCTCTCTCTCTCTCTCTCTCTCTCTCTCTCTCTCTCTCTCTCTCTCTCTCTCTCTCTCTGCATGTGTTTCATAAAGGTTTGGCACATGAGTTATAAGTGATACACTGAGACAAAATGAGAAGTTGCATATTAAGAACGATTTTTTTGCCAGAATGTTAAAATAAGGATAGGCGCCTCTGCTGCAAGATGAAGAACCTCTCTACAAGTCGCAATATTTTTACACTTCTTTATCATATTTATCATGATTTTGCAAACTTTTGCCTTCTAAGAATCAGATATAAAAGTGTTATAAAACACTTTCGAAGTTTTGTATTTAACAATTCTTTATCAGACAAACAATTTTAGAATTGTCAAAATCGAAATCTTTTACAAATGACAAATTAAGAGTGACTAAATTGATGGGATTTGTTCCTTAAAGAGTGGAAAACATTGCGGGGAGAGGAGAAAATGTTGCTTACCAGCCTTTTTACCCTTTCCTACGATGTTTTGAAAAAAACCCTTTCTTAGAATCATTAACACACGGGATTGTTTGGCAATGTATGTGAGCCATGCTCTATGAAACGGGAGCTTAATGCATAGGCAAAATGTTAAAACCCATGTCAGCCTGCGCAGTAGGCTGACATGGGTCGCAACCTTTTGCTATAAGTCAATTTTCTGCATGTCAAAGGACCAGTGTACCTCATGATTCATTCGCTTGATAGACATAGAGGATTTTTATAGATCCCTAATTATGTTATGCCTTGCTTGGTACTTAAGCCCCCTTTTGCACAGCATGGCCCATATATAAATGAGCCGTGCTTTGGCAAAAGGGGGCTTAATGCATCTCCGTGGTGCATGATACCAAGCAAGCGATCACATACGTAGGGATCCATAATAGCCACATTCTTTAACAACTGACTTAATCATGAGGTAGACTGGTCCTTGGACACATAGAAAATTGACCAGTAGCGAAAAGTTTCGGCGCAGGTCAGCCTGCGCAGTCCGCGCAGGCTGACCTGAGTCGATACTTCTCGCAGATGCATTAAGCCACTTTTTCAAAGAGCATGGCTCAAATGTGTGTACTCCTGCATGTGGTATTTTCCCTAAAAGAATATCGATTCG
Organism: Hippopus hippopus; assembly: GCA_946811185.2. Taxonomy (NCBI): domain Eukaryota; kingdom Metazoa; phylum Mollusca; class Bivalvia; order Cardiida; family Cardiidae; genus Hippopus; species Hippopus hippopus. The sequence goes on along the minus strand of OX328104.1, from coordinate 49,884,011 downwards.
GAAAACATTGAGACAGAAAGAGAGGAAAAGCTCAAAGAAAGCGAATTATCATTTTGTCATATTGGTTTACCGCGGGTTTACTTCCTATATACGCATCTTTCGTGATCTGGGTTATCCATAACCGTAAAGGGTAGAAAAAAAGTGGAAAAAATGACACAGATTTCAAAATGCAATTTCGGTGTTAAAAACGAACTGACGTCATCTAATGGTTTTTTATGAATTAGATTTTCAAATTAGATTTTCAATCCACCTAATCTTTAATAACTTTGATCAGAAACAAGGAAAATTGAATTGTAAACTCGTTATTTAGACAACGATAACGTAATTTCAAAGCAAATCGTGACAAGGATGGATTTTGTGAATACGCCAAATGGTTAGCACAGTAATTGCGCTTTTCCGACGAACAACAAACTTAGATTTTGCAGACTGTGCATTCTAGTCCTGAATCTACACTTTCTGACATCTTCAACACCATTTACCTGGCTTTAAGATTGATACAGTAAAATTATTTTCCTACAAATGAGCTATGCTCTGTGAAAAGGGGGCGTAGTCCACGCAGGCTGCCATGGGCCGAAAATTTTTGCTATCTTTTATTCTGCTTGTCAAAGGACCAGTTTGCCTGATAATACTGTCGGTTTTTAGACAAAATGGTTTTATGTATCCATAATTGTATGATGACTTATGATTTATGATGTATCGAGCCCCGTTTGCCAGATGTAACTGTATTTTTATTATCCCCCGCCGAAGGCGGAGGGATGTAGTTTTAGCGTTGTCCGTCCGTCCGTCCGTGTGTCCGTCAGGGAGAATACCTCCAATACCATTAAACGGAATTTCGTGAAACTTTATACATGTTTACAATAACCCATTCCGCCGATACATTTTTTTTTTATTCGATGAAAAATGGCCGACTGGGAGCGATTTTAAGTTACGCGGTCAGGTAAATTTTTCGGCGGGGGATATCATATGGGGGATATCATATCAACGAAATTGCTTGTTTATTCAACAATCAAAGGATTAGTTTACTCACAGGTGATTTTCTAACTACTCGTCAAATATGACTCTGAGCAAATTGCAATTTAAAAAAGTGTAGAAAGGAAAAGTGAATGCTAAAAAAAAGCTAAACACGGTCACAAAAAAATTGATGGAGTAATGTCTTAATTACCCTTAAACTAGCATATAACTTTCAAGTCGATAGTAAAAACATAAAATTGCTTTTCAAAGCTACTTTTTTTAGGAAAAGTATCTCCATATCGGACAGCGTAGATCAAGATCAGACTGCACGTTCTGTGCAGTCTGATCTTGATCTACGCAGTCTGCAAAAGGCCATTGAGTCGCACTTAGCAGCCTAGGGGTTAATATGTCAACATTTTTGTATGCCCAATACTACGGAGGTATTTGAAGGTGTATCATTTAGAGCAGCGTGATAAGCCAATGACGAATAACTTTTTATTACTAATTGAAAATCGGTACTATTTCGCAAAGTTTTTTTTCAAAATGTTGCGAAAACCTTTATTTCCGTTTAGTTTCATATTTCAATATTCGATATTTTTACGTCCATTGTTTTTATTTCTTTTCTTTTCTCAATTTGTCTCTCCGTCTCTTCTCCTGCCTGTTCGTCCTTGTCCGTCCACGTCCTTTCTCCAACCAATATATCTCTCTTTCTCTCTAGTCTGGCAAGACAAAGCTAATGCTCCGTACCTTTGAAATAATTACATCGAGTATGGGACAGAGAAGCCTAGAATAAGATGAAGTAGGCGACATAACCTTGGCGAACGAGGAGTTTTCTAGTGCACGGGCGCAAAAAGTCGTATTTATATGCTAATTGAGTAAAAAGCCGTCTACAGGAAACAGACAATTTGGGATGAATAACTTGGTTTTCGTTAATTCCGTATTTGTCTTCATTTCCGTTTATGACGTATAAAGCATCTCCCACGTATGCCCGCCTAACTGTCCCTAATTGTGTGTCTAATGTCTGTGTACTTTTGATGACAAGGTGGACAATGTTTCGAACTAGTTAATGTGGTAAAGCAGCCAATAGCTTGGGGAAAGTTTGTTCCTTGGTATTCGTGAAAGCAAAACTGTTGGAGACATTGTACGGTACACTGGCCGCCTTAATGTAACATAATGTTCATCCTTCAGCTGCTATACCCGACCATCGATGTATATTGCAGAGAGTATAAACCAAGATAAGCTTGTATAAATATTCAGTCTGATTTTTATCTCTTATATCCACTCTTGTGTGATATAATCCCCGTTAAAATCCCATAGACTCAATAAAACCAGTGCTAGTGAGAGTCATGACTTTAGGCATGCATGATTGAGGAAAACTAAGAGTATTGATGCAAGACAGATTGTGATTCATCTGTGAACACACCAAAACAATATTATTCATAGTTACATTGCCACGTGGTGAATTTTTTGTTTTCCGTGAACACTCGGTGAAATTATAATTTGATCTTGCTTCAAAACAAACAATTACTCTAGATATCATGCCAAAACTCTAAAATTTGCCGTTTTCAAAATTTGATGAACAATTTCAAAGAAGAAAATCTTACATCCTTAGTTTCAGTTCTTTTGCAACATTTTATTGACATGTAGGGAAACCACCCGACAGTATAGATCGTACATATAGCTGATTGACTGTAGAATTCCCGTTTCTTTACTGCAGCCTTCTTATTACACATAATCTCATTATTGACTTTAATTTTTGCTATACATATATTGGACTTTGTACCTACATTTTCTATTATATGAAGGGTTAAATGTACATAGCCTGGTATTTGTATCCAGTATACATCTGCACCTCATATGTACAGAGATAATTCAATCCACTATAAAACTGTTTACTGCTCCAGAAATTATGGATTTGTGAAATGTTGCCACAACTAATTCAAAATTTTCAAGTTTCACACATTTTTCTTTCTTCCTTTTTTTTTTCAGAGCGTTATTTTCCACGTGGAGTCTCATCCGGACCATGTATGGTTTAAACAGTGCGTGACCTTCAACTTTTTCCCGACCCCGACACACGAGTTAGTCTATAACCTGTTCAATATGATAGCAATGTATGGACTACCGCTCATCATTATCACCCTGTCTTACACCCTTATCTTGAAGGAAATATCTCGGAAAACAAGACAGAGCAAAGGTAGAATGTGATGGCTTTACTTTCGATAATTTACTGCCATGGTCAGTATGAATTTAAGCCATGCTCTGGGAGAAGGGGTGTAATGCATTTCCATGATTCAGTATACCAACCAAGTCATCTTATAAATATGAACGCATAAAATCCATTTTGTTTAACAACCGACTGAATCGCGATGTAGACTGGTCATGCAAAAAGATCAAAAGTAGCTAAAAGTTTCGATCCATGTCAGCCCGCGCGGAATGCGTAGGGTTGATACTTTTTGCACATGCATTAAACCCCCTTTCATAGACAATAGCTCAAATAGTTTGTATTAGGTAGTCTACTGAATAAATCAAAAATCGTTTGAAAACGGTTAAAAGTAGCAAGACAAGTAATTATTTAATTGTTCAGGTTTTTAAACAGTACTAGGCTATGGTTCTTCAGTGTTTTGCCCAGATCCTCTAGGTTACAAATCCAAGGCTTTTACCACTGAGCCTTTCAAGACCCTTAAAAGCAGTTGAAACTATTTTAAATGAGGCAAAGTAAACTCATTTGAAGGAAAGGAAATTGATCAGTCCGTACGACAACATTGAGTAAAAGGAACAATGACTTGTCAATAAGGATTACCAACATCCATGCAGGTTATTTACCTTAATGAATATAAAATCGTCGTTGTTAACGTGAAATTAAGAAACACGAGCATTATTTCCTTTGAAAGAGTTTCCAAGGAGAGATTCGTCGCGAGTCTAAAATCTTGTTTGCAGTATGAAAGGTTATGATTTATTCCCCATTGTAGAAGAAATGCAGGAGCTCAATTCATCTAAAACGAGAGGACGTTTAAGACGATCAGCTGTTGGTAATATCGAACGAGCAAGGTCAAGGACATTGAAGATGACCATCGTGATAGGCAAGTACATTCACTTGTTTATTTGAGTTAATTTACACTGTTTTTGAAACAATTTCTCAATTTTTACATTTCACTTCCGATTATTGCTTCCTGGAAACCTAGGGTACTTTCAGTAAACTGTGTAGATTTACGCAAATATTTTGGGATTGGATATAAACACATACGATCCCTGCTTTACACAAAGGTGTGAGCCGGTGTAATGCAGAGAAATGACCCTCCCCTACAAAATGACCCATGGGTCATTTCACTACGTAGAGGAATGACCCGGGTCATTATTCTTTTGGTTTGGTTTGGTTTGTATTGGAGTTTAACGCCATTTTAACAGCTTAGATCATATCATGGCGGTCAGTGACGCACCCACGTGTTTCCTGGCTTTCTCACACCAGTACTAACACAACTTTCTTTCCAAAGCAACTGACTACTTTTCTCACATGCATCAGAGGTGAGAGGCGAAAAATCGCCAGAAAGAAAGTTCGCCCGCAACCGGGTATCGAACCCGCAACCTCCAGGTCACGAGTCAGTTACGCTAAACACTGAGCCACCCGGCCGGGCGGTCATTATTCTACGTAGAGAAATGACCCCAGACCGTAGAGATAGGATTCCCCTCTAGCTGTAGTAGAATGACCCCTTCATGAAAAGAAATGACCCCCGTAGAGAAATGACCCCCCCTTTTTTCCCCTGTAACATTGTTGTTGATGCTGATACTACAACTACTACTACAACTACCATTACTACTACAACTACTTCTACAACTACTACTGCTACTACTACTCGTACTTCTACTACCCCCTTTTTGCCTTAACATTGTTATTGCTGCTGATACTACAGCTAGAGGGGGGTCCTTTCTCTACGGTCTGGGGTCATTTCTCTACGTAGAATAATGACCCGGGTCATTCCTCTACGAAGTGAAATGACCCATGGGTCATTTTGTAGGGGAGGGTCATTTCTCTGCATTACACCGGCGTAAAGTTATGCAAATATGTAGTCAAATGGTAAAGTTATGCAGTTAAGTGAAACTTGTTTTCACTCTTGATGCTAGCTTACCTAAACTGCGTACGCAAATTTCATGCGTGCGCAGTTTAGAGAAAGGTACCCCTGGACTGGGTCCGTATTCACCGACCATTCTTAAAAACATCTTTGTCTTATTCTCCAGATTTTTTCTTTTTTTTTTTTTAATTTGAAGGCAACTCACAATTTGGTTTGGCCAATCAGATGTTTTACTTTCAAATTTAGAAAATGTTTTCGACTAAGAATAAGAATGTTGTTAAGAATGGTTGTTGGATACGAGCCATTACCGATACTGGCACCATGATGTTGATAGATACAAACGGTGACCCTGATCATCACGGGGTACGAACTTAGAATCCCTGATTTGATAGATTGACACTCGCTTCCTACACTTTTAGCTCTTTGTGTAGTGATTTACAACAGTATTTCGTTTTTATGAAGGCAGCAAACCACTTATTTTTGTGTGCTCCGGGTTTCACCAATGTCTCTCTTTGACTTATGCGACTCGTGTTTGCTCATCTTAAAACATTAGTGTTTGCAGAAAAGTAGAAAATCATCGTTTGTATTCACTGTGAGAAAAATATCATGTTGGATCAAATAAGGTCACAAAATGGTTCATTACTAGATTACATTTATACGTTACTCCATCACTAAACGAAAACGGGGTATACATCAAGGAATTTCAAAGCTTTAAAAAACTTACCTGCAATAGAAGCAGCTGTTTGTAACAAGAAATTTGTCTTTAAACCACGATATTGTAAATACTGTTGAAAAAGGGTAAAAAAGGTTTATTTCGTTCTTGAATACTTTCCCTAGTTCGTTTAATTTTTGGTCAGGTCTTAAAATACTGATGAGATTATTCAGTACCGTCTTTTCCAAACAAGAGGGCCATGATGGCCCTGGATCGCTCACCTGAGTCAATAGGCGAAATTTCACTCCACGTGCAAAATTCAGTTTCTGACCAATTGTCAGGTCAATTGAGCTTAAAATGTGGCATTTAGAGCATCCACAAGAAATTTCCGTAAGTTGACCTAGTGACCTACTTTATCACCATACGTGACCCAATTTAGAACTCATCAAAATATTTATGAAGACAAACATTCTGAACAGTTTTCAAGTTAATTGAGAAATAAATGTGACCTCTAGAGTGCCCTAAAGGTAATTCTTTAATTTGACCAAGTGATTTAGTTTATGATCCCAGGTGACCCAATTTCAAACTCATCCAATATTTTATCAAGACAAACATTCTGACCAATTTTCAAGTCAACTGAGCAAGAAATGTGGCCTCTAGAGTGCCCTAAAGGTATTTCTTTAATTTGACCTAGTGACCTAGATTATGACCCCAGGTGACCCAATTTTGAACTCATCTTAGATTTCATCAAGAGAAACATTTTAACCAATTTTCAAATCAATTGAGCAAGAAATGTGGCCTCTAGAGTGCCCTAAAGGTATTTCTTTAATTTGACCTAGTGACCTTGTTTATGAGCCCAGTTGACCCAAATTCAGACTCATGTGAGATTTTATCAAGACAAATATTTTGACCAATTTTCAAGTCAATTGAGCGAAAAATGTCGCCTCTAGAGTGCCCTAAAGGCATTTCTTTAATTTGACCTACTGACCTAGTTTATGATCCCAGGTGACCCAAATCCAAACTCATCTGAGATTTAATCAAGACAAACATTCTGACCAATTTTCAAGTCAACTGAGCAAATTCAGACTCATGTGAGATTTTATCAAGACAAACATTCTGACCAAATTTCAAGTCATTTGAGCAATAAATGTAGCCTCTAGAGTGCCCATAAGGTATTTCTTTAATTTGACCTAGTGACCTAGTTTATGACCCCAGGTGACCCAATTCTGAACTTACTGAACATGTTGTGCTCAGGTGCGCTAACAAACTTAGAACAGGTTCACTACATACCAAATATCAAAGCTCTACGCCTTCCAGTTTCACAGAAGAAGAATTTTAAAGTTTTTCCTTCTTTGTTCCTATGTTCAAACTTGTGACCCCTGGGGCGGGGCCAGTTTTGACCCCAGAGGCATCATATGAACAAAATTGGTAGAGGTCCACTGGGAGATGCTACAAACCAAATATCAAAGCTCTACGCCTTCCAGTTTTAGAGAAGAAGAATTTTAAAGTTTTCCTTCTTTGTTCCTTTGTTCTTACTTGTGACCCTCGGGGCGGGGCCAGTTTTGACCCAATGGGCAGCGTATGAACAAACTTGGTAAAGGTCTACGAGGAGATGCTACATACCAAATATCAAAGCTCTATGCCTACCAGTTTCAGAGAAGAAGAATTTTAAAGTTTTCCTTCTTTGTTCCTATGTTCAAACTTGTGAACCCCGGGGCGGGGCCAGTTTTGACCCCAGGGGCATCATATAAACAGACTTGGTGGAGGCCTACTAGGAGATGCTACATACCAAATATCAAAGCTCTGGGCCTTCCAGTTTCAAAGAAGAAGAATTTTAAAGTTTTCCTTTTTTTGTTCTGATGTTCGAACTTGTGACCCCCGGGGCGGGGCCAGTTTTGACCCCAGAGGCATCATATGAACAAACTTGGTAGAGGTCCACTGGGAGATGCTACATACCAAATATCAAAGCTCTACACCTTCCAGTTTTAGAGAAGAAGAATTTTAAAGTTTTCCTTCTTTGTTCATTTGTTCTTACTTGTGACCCTCGGGGCGGGACCAGTTTTGACCCCAGGGGCAGCGTATGAACAAACTTGGTAAAGGTCCACGCGGAGATGCTACATACCAAATATCAAAGCTCTATGCCTACCTGTTTTAGAGAAGAAGAATTTTAAAGTTTTCCTTCTTTGTTCCTATGTTTAAACTTGTGACCCCCGGGGCGGGGCCAGTTTTGACCCCAGAGGCATCACATGAACAAACTTGGTAGAAGCCCACTACGAGAGGCTACAAACCAAATATCAAAGCTCTGGGCCTACCAGTTTCAAAGAAGAAGAATTTTAAAGTTTTCCTTTTTTTGTTCCTATGTTCGAACTTGTGACCCCCGGGGCGGGGCCAGTTTTGACCCCAGAGGCATCATATGAACAAACTTGGTGGAGGCCCACTAGGAGATGCTACATACCAAATATCAAAGCTCTATGCCTTCCAGTTTCAGAGAAGAAGAATTTTAAAGTTTTCCTTTGTTCCTATGTTCGAAATTGTGACCGCCGGGGCGGGGCCAGTTTTGACCCCAGGGGCATCATATGAACAAACTTGATAGAGGTCCACTAGGAAATGCTACATACCAAATATCAAAGCTCTACGCTTTCTAGTTTCAGAGGAGAAGATTTCCAAAGATTTTGCATTTTTTTCCTTTTTTGTTGCCATGGCAACCAGAGTTATGTGGTGAATTCAATTCTTTGAACAACTTTGGTAGAGCTCCACTCAAGGAACATCCCTGCCAAGTTTCATAAAAATTGGCCCAGTGGTTTAGGAGAAGAAGATGTTTAAAGAAATTGTGACGGACGACAGACGACGGACGCCGGACAAAGGGCGATCACAATAGCTCACCTTGAGCACGTTGTGCTCAGGTGAGCTAAAAATGACACAATCGCCGACTTTACAAAGACCTACCAAACTTAACCAAACGACAAAATTCTAAAATTATCCACGATAAAAGTATTTGCAGGCGAGAAATCATATATGGCTTCAACTATGGGATTTTCCTTTGGATAGAAAACATTGTGGGAAAAGGAGGAAATGCTGGTTACCAGCATTTTCTGCTTTTCTCACAAAGTTTTCGAAAGTATTCCTCCTCGTTAAAACTCGGGATTATAAGATAAAGGGTTAACCCACTGTTGTTTCTAATTTTCAGTCAGTGTCTTTGTATTTTGCTGGACGCCTTATTTTGTCTTGGCTGTATGGTGGTGGTTCGACAGGTAAGTTAAATTTTTTCAGGGAAAAATGAGAACATGCTTACTAGAGACTTCTAGTTATTTTTTCTTTTCCGATCCTGTTTTAAAAATCTTTCTTCTTCAAGATCATAAAAAGAAATAATCGTTTGAGAAACAAGTCTAAGAATGCTAAGGCCTAAGGGGGCCACATACTGTTCTCTGGCTGGCAGATCAAAAAGTCGAATTTTTTATCTTTTCTTTAATTCTTTAAAGTAAGGTTTTTCCCGTTAGGAAAGCCCTAGTCATGTGATTTCTGATGCAACGTATTTTAAACATCATATGAGTATCAAACAACGGTCGCCCATACCAAGCGTTTGCTTAAAGCATCAGCGGTATTTCCCTGCATTTGCATAAAAAGTAACTGACTAGTGGGGTTTACCAAGGAGGTGACGAAATAACTCACGTGGGACAAATCTGGTGCAAATTTTGATTGACCAATGTAGTCGCATTAACTTTGTGTCTAACTCTTTTACAACCCAAATATGTGAGCCATGCTCTGTGGAAGGGGAGACTTAGTGCATATGCAAAAAGTATCGTCCCGACCCAGCTTGTGCAGTCCTCAGAGGCTGACCTGGGTCGATACTTTCGGCTCATTTTATCTCGTAAATTTTTCCCTACTGCGACTAATAAGTACAACCTAAGTTATCGTAACAGATCAAAGACTGGAGGTGGATAATGGACAAAGGTCGGGGTTTCATTCAGAGTAATACTCGTACTAACAAATGGAATTTTGTAGTATGGTTTGTAATCGGCCAACTAGTGGTTTAACTGTTGAGGTCAGGTATCAAAAATAGATGAGCCATGCTCTGTGAAAAGGTTGCTTAACTCATCTGCAAAAGTAGCGATCCAGGTCGGTCCGAGCAGGCTGGGTCGAAACTTTTGCTATTGGTCAATTTTCTGCATGTCCGAGAACCAGTTTACCTCATGGTTAGTCGGTTGTTAGACATAATGGACTTCGTGGATCCATTATCATGTGATGACTTGCTTGGTATCATGCATCACGGAGGTGTGTTTAATCCCCATTTACCATAATATGGCTCAAGTACATGTACATTTCGGCTTTTAGGTTTACGATTGAGACATATCTTAACTCTTATCCTGCTGAATAAGTGAAAAAAAAAAAAACTTTCAAACTGATAGTATATACCCAAATTTTGCCATTTCAAAGGTATTTTTTGGTAGAAAAATATCTCCTAATCGGACAGTGTAGATCCAAGATCAGACTGCACGTTCTGTGCAGTCTGATCTTGATCTACACTGTCCGCACAAGATCCTTGAGTCGCGCTTAGAAGCCTAAGGGTTAAATTGTGTAGCAAAAGGCCAGTTTTCTGAAAAACTGCGTAATAGAACCAGATTAAAAGAGATTTAAGTAGGGTGGTTGGCACTTCAGCTATTCTATATCTGGCACAGGAAATTCGATTTCAAAAATACTTCAAGACACAATATAAAACAAGCTTATAGCCTAAAAACCTGACAGCCAGTCTGTTCTGATGGATTTTAAGAATAATATAATTCCAGCGTTCCCACGTAGAGGGGATTGGGAATTACAATTTTTCATTCATTCCTTTAAGCTATGTTTCACAAAAGCATATAGAGCTTGGTCTATAATTTTAAGACCCTCCTACGTTAATATCTTCTTTTGACTCAGCCAGTTTCATGGCTTGTCACAGGTACCCATCTGTATGAAAACAAAACTCGGATGTTACAAATGATTCTCAAAACAATCTATAATGAGCAAAAATAGAGAGGACCTTCTCTGTTTAAATAGGGATTACTTAAACTCTAAAAGGTTTACAAGCTAAATAAGAGAAAAACGAAAAAAATAATTGTGGATATATAGCAGAGATTATCATATTGAGCTAGCGTAAAACATGCAATGTCCGTGTCAAATCATCAAGATCGATAATGTGATGGCTCGCTCTCGCTTTACAACCGAACTCATCCCAGATGTGCTCTGTAGGATTGTGTCTAGGGGGATTGTAATCTAAGGAAACTGCAGACAATGACAGAACGTTGACGTTGTTTTGTGTCGACTTTTTTTTTGTGGGTAATCCTGCTATCCTGCTACAGGGTAAGGGGGGGGGGGGTTTGCTGGCTTGCTCAAGTGTGAACGGGGTCAAGACAACGAATGAGGTATGTGCAGTCAACACTTCTACAATATAACGTTGGGCATTGAGTTCTTCATGATTTCACCCCAGACCTTTACGCTATCTCCGCTAAAATTGTTTCTCTCCATGATAGAGCTATCATCTAATCTCATTTGTACACCTATGTACACAAAATAGACCTTCTGTATCAATCAGAGTAACCGAAGTTCATCAATAAACGATAAACCTCGGCTTCACCAAGCCGGCTTCAAGTTAAAATTATGTCTGCGTCATCAAAGCATGGTGACGCGGCTAGGTCTGGTCATTACTTGAGCCATGCTTTGGCGGCGGGGCCTGATTGGATTGGCTTTATCACGTGAATAATTATGTATGGTCTGTGAAGAGACGTCATACCTCCCAACCAGGAAGATGCTTGGTGAGCGACGCTGGCGTAAGTTCGTCAATGTCATGTAGCAGTCTGCGCTTGTTGTCATTACACGAGCCCTAGCAGATCGCTGTAGGTCTCTTACAGTCCCAGTCCGTGGGTTGCATGCTACAAGATTCTCTATTACCTTTCAGCAACATCAGAAAAACAGCCTCTATCAGTGACATGATTTCTCCGTTTTCAGACTAGTCTAGGTATGTTCATACCATAAAAAAATGAATCTTAATTTGAATTTTCGCACGATCGCATAAATCTTACAAAATGGACTGAATAAAATTATTGTCCCGTACATAGCGTGCACGTGACACCGTAAAAAATAACGTTTCGGCCAGTGGTAAAGAAATACACCGTTAAAAAGCGGTAAAATGGTTACGATCTTATCCACAACACCAACACCACATGTGGGGGGGGGGGGGACTCAAGTTAATGTACACTTGGCATAATATGAATGGAGACGATATAGTATAGTAATAAGTCAGTGAAATTGTATGTATCTATCGCTGGAAATTAGTTTATTATGCTTATCGTTTTAAGGCTACGCTCATCTCAGCAAGCAGGTAAACAAGAGTATTCGAGCATTATAGGTGTTAAAGTTACAGCGTTTATTGGTTCATTCGCGTAGGATTTCATTCTTGGTGATAAAGACCATTTAACGACGTTTATCACAAATGTTTGTGCGCATCCTACTGCGCATGTGTTTTTGTCATGGATAGTGAATCAAAAGTGCACCTATGTATTTTCTGCACATATAGTAATACTGTTGGTGCACTGAAACAAGAAGCACTTTCTTCTGGTAGTATTAGTAAAGAGAAAAAAAAATGGATCTGTGAACTGACATCGTGAAATAATTAAAATACTGTTGACACGATGTTACACACCAAACAAAAGCAGGAAATTTTAAGCTGTGGAAGTATTGCTGTTTCCACTTTGGAAGTCATTGTGGGAAAAGGAGAAACCGCTCCTAATGAGCAATTTCTCCTTTTCCCACTATGTCTGCAAAGCTTTTATTCTATTTTTTTTTTCCTTGGAAAAATTAAATTCCATAGTGACCTTTATCCCTGCTTTCTGACGAAATAAGTGCCTATTTTATTTTTTCTTTTTGTTTAGAATTATAAATACTATGACTGTGGAAATTTCAAGAAAAATCTGTCCGTTAGAAAGTATGTATTTATTAAAGATTAATCCTTATTTCGGTCAAATTATCTCCCTTTTTAACTCAATGGTCTTTATATAACATGCAAAGTTCTACATTTACCATGCTCAAAACCAGGCTTTTACATATTTTTTGTGCAAAACTAGATGAATTTTCGTTAAAATGATGTATATTTGTATATTTGTAAAGACGTGAGTTATTTCTAAAGTGACCAAAAGACGACAGGCGAACAAACAAAATTTATTAGAACAAGAATAAAACATTAACTAGAAGGATAGCAGACAGCAAAAGGCAGAAAGAAAGCGCAAAGAAGTAGCAAAAGGAAAGGAACATCGACATTGATAAATAGAAAAACAAAAGCACAGTTTAGCACAAAAGTACTTCTTCAAAGTCTGTCAATGTCTCTCAAAGTCTGGTATTTTCTTTTTGTCACATATGGCAAAGGAATCCGCAGAATAGCATCTACCTTAAGTGTAGTACAGCCTTTTTTCCAATAATGGATTTATCAGTAAAGTTTGCTCTTTTGGTCTAAGCCGATTTGGTTCACAGTTCTTTTGTACTAAATAAGTGAGGTATTTACTTCCCTCTACTGCAATGTTTTTAGGCTAGCTCACAGTTCTTCATTAGTTCTTTTGTGTTTTTGTGAGTCCTGTCGTCTATCAACAACACTGTACATCACAATAAGAGAGGCGAGGAGCAAAACTCACGGTTAGGCCAGATAACTCATAGCTGGTCTAAAACCAACCTTCAAACATACAAGGTCTTCACCCTACAAGTACTCACAGCTTACTGCCTTACAATGCCTAATTTGACATAATTATATATACAATATATACATAGCAGAAATTGTTAGAAAAGCATGACAGAGTGAGTTTTATTCAAACATTATGTAAAGGTTATACCATGTATACAGGTAGGTACACAACATCTGTTAGCCCTGAACAATAACCCTTAACAAATTTGTCACATACGTCCCCCCATTAAATGATAAAACTTACTGATTTTATCACTAGAATCCAAACAAATTTAAGGGTCGTACATTCTTGAAAGCATATCAGCCAAGACATTGTTTTTACCAGCAATGTGCTGGACAATAAAACGAAACTCTTGAAGGATAAGACTCCATCTTAAAAGACGCATATTCTTGTCTTTTACTCTATTTAGCCACTGTAATGGGAAGTGGTCTGTTTCAATGACAAACTCTTTACCAATCAAATATTCCCTCAAACTCTGACATGATTTGACAATTGCAAGACATTCCTTTTCCACAGTGCCATAACGTTGTTCTCTTTGAAGAAGCTTTTTGCTTATGAATATGATAGGATGTCTGCAATTTTCTTTGACTTGTAGCAAAACTGATCCATAACCTCTGTCACAAGCATCAGTCTGCAGTATAAACTCACATGAAAAGTCAGGGTTTTGTAGAATTGGGTATGTAACCAAAGCTTTTTTCAAAGCATCAAAAGCTACTTGGTGCTCTTGACACCAAATAACTTTATTTGGATTGTTTTTGGAGGTTAAATCAGTCAGAATTGCCGACAAATTTGCAAAGTGCGGTATGAACTTTCGGTAAAATCCAATCATACCTATAAAAGAGCGTACCTGTTTCTTTGTTTTAGGAGGTAAAACTTTCTGAATCACCTCTATCTTCTCTGGTGTCGGATGTACTTCACCATTTCCAACAATGTGTGCTAGAAACTCAATTTTTTGAAAACCAAATCTACACGTGCTTGGCTTTGCTGTTAATGATGCTTTTTTAAGGGCTTCAAATACCTGAGTAATATGCAACAAGTGATCTTCCCAAATTTCACTGAAAACTATGACATCATCAATGAATGAATCAGCGAATTCTTCCATATCACCTAGGACCATTTTCATCAGTCTTACAAATGATGCACTGGAATTTACCATGCCAAAAGGCATGACCAAGAATTGGTAATGACCAAAAGGAGTAATAAAAGCACTTTTTTCCTTTGAGGATTCCGTTAATGGGATTTGCCAAAATCCTTTTGCAAGATCTAACTTGCTAATGAATTTTGCATTAACTAACTTGTTTATTACATCCTCTAACTTTGGCATTGGCTGAGGGTCAAAAATAGTTACTTGATTAAGCTGTCTGTAGTCGACACAGAGTCTAATAGAGCCATCTTTCTTTGGGACAACTACAATTGGGGATGCATATGGGCTACAGGATTTTTCTGCTATGCCAGCTTCAACCATATCATTGATTTCACTTTTAACCTTATCTCTTAGGGTGTATGGGAGGCTGTATGCCTTTTTGCGCACTGGTATGTTAGAAGTGACCTTCACATCATGTTCTATAAGGTTTGTTTTACCTGGTACATCAGTTAAAACTTCAGCATACCTAAAAAGAACTTTTTCTAGATCTCTAACTTTATCATTTGATAATTCAGGGTTTGTTTGTACATGTTCAATTCCCTCATTTGGCGTAAGTAAGGGGTTGTCAATGCAAATGACCTCTTCTTCATTCACACCCTCGCACACTGTAGTAGCTAACAGAGAGATATTTGAGTCAACAACTTCAGGATCAAATCCATTATCGTTAGACTCTGCTTCCATGGCTGGATTGGTGTTTGCTCTTTCAACCCATTCTTTTAGCATGTTGATGTGAAATGTTTTTAAAGTTCTCTTATTACTTCCAGTTTGTATGACAAAGTCTACTGGGCTGTCTTTGTTTATTACTTTAAACGGGCCTTTCCACTGAGCCAGTAACTTGTTTGATACAGAGGGAAGCAAAACACTGACTTTTTGACCTGGTTTTAATTCTCGGTTGCAAGCTTTTTTGTCATAATAGAGTTTTTGTTTCCTCTTGCACCTATTTTCATTTTGTTCTGCAAGATGTTTCATTGTATTGAGTTTGTCTCTTGTTTTAACCAGATAACTTAGAACAGAATCTTTGTCAACCTCACCTTTTGGCTCTTCCCAACTTTCTCGTATAACAGTCAATGGACCTCTTACATGACGGCCATACAATAACTCAAATGGTGAGAAACCAGTAGTATCCTGCGGAACCTCTCTATAAGCAAAAAGAAGATACGGCAGTAAGATGTCCCATTCTGTTTGCTCATCTTGAACAAAGCAAGTCAACATTCTTTTCAATGTACCATTAAACCTCTCGACCAAACCATTCGCTTCTGGATGGTAAGGTGTACTAAGTATCTTATTGATGTTCAAAAGCTTACACAAGTCTTTCATAACCGAGGATGTAAAATTACTTCCTTGATCCGAGATGATTTCCTTTGGGACACCTACTCTCGCAAAAATACCCACCAGAGCTTCAGCTACATTTTCAGAGTCAATATACTTAAGTGGAATTGCTTCTGGAAATTTGGTACCATAGTCAATAACTGTAAGGATGTATCTGTTCCCACGTTTAGTTCTAGTTAAAGGACCAACAATATCTATTGCAATCCTCTGAAAAGGTTCAGTTATGGGGGGAACAGATATTAAATTTGCTCTCCTTACTCTACCTTTTGCCACACTTCTTTGGCATTGTGGACAAGATCTGCAATACAATGCTACATCTTTAAAGATGCCAGGCCAAAAGAAATTTTGCAAAATTCTTTTTCTTGTTTTTCTGTTGCCTAAATGACCACCTAGTGGTACATCATGAGCAATCTTTAAAATTTCTTTACGGAATTTCTTTGGTACTACAATTTGATTGACTACCTTGCTATCACTCTCCTGGAAAGCTCTGTACATTATTTCATCCTTTATATAAAAGTATGCATTTCTACTGACTAATTTAGGCCCGAAAGCTAGACTCCTTACCTTGTTCAAAGAGGTATCACTCATTTGTTCACGAATGAGATCATCTGAAGAACAAATACCTTTACTCACTTCACTTTTGTCAGTCTTAGTGTCAACATTATCTGTACTTTCATACCTGTCATCTTTCCACTTTTCATCAGCTTTCTCTTGCAGTATTTCATCTAGTTTTTCTTTCTCAAACATGCTTCTAGTAACAGCCTGAAAGGATTCTCTATCTCTGAATTGAGAATGAACATACCCGAAGTTACCAACAACAAGGTCTGCAAAAGGGTTATTCATGACAAGTGCATCCACAACACCCGAAATGTAAGGTGTATCAATTTTTATTTGAACCTCACTGCAAACTTTTGTACTACCATCAGCCAGAGTTACGCCTCTTTCATTCCCGGTTAAGTCTTCAGAGGCAACAAATTGTTCAGATACAAAGATTGCTGTGCACCCTGTATCTCTAAGTACTTTGACTGGTTTTCCATTTACGAACCCATTAGTAATTTTTAGGCCATTCAAAAGTACAACACTGTCGTCATCTGGTTTAGGGACAATTGGTATTTCTAAAATTTCACCATTTGTACCTTTTTTTTTTTTTGTGGGTGAGTAAAGTAGCCCGTTTGCTTCATTGGGCTTTGTCACATTATTCTTGTCATTTTTGACCTTGTACGGACACGAAGCAATCAAATGCTCTGTGCTATCACAAACAAAACATTTACGTTTTGCTTGTTTTTGATCACCATTGTTTTCAGTACTGTTTGTTCTGTTATTGCTACCATAAAATGCTTTCTTCTGTGTATATTTCTTTTCAGAATTTTTGTGAGCAAGCTGATATGCCTCGGCAAGACCTACTAATTCAAGTACAGACTTTGGTTGATGTTGTTTTAGCCATACCTGTAGATCCTGATTAGCACTGAACATCAACTGATCTCTAACAATCATATCTACCAACTTGTCAAAATTTCCATCAACTGACTCAGTGTCTTTCCAGTGGTCAAAATATACACTCAGTCGCACTGAAAACTCTCTGAATGATTCACCGTCAGCTTGCTTACATGATCTGAATTTTTCTCTGTACTCCCATGCATTTAGTCCATACCTGTCTAAAATAGCTCTTTTGATAAAATCATATTCTTTACTCTCGGCAAATGACATTCTTGAGTACGCTTCCAGTGCTTTTCCACTCAGTTGGGGAATTAAGTGGACAGGCCATTGCGATTTCGGCCAACTGTGCACAAGAGCAAGTCTCTCAAATGAAGTTAGGAAAACTTCAATGTCCTGTCCATCAACAAACTTGGGCAACTTAGCCTTTACACTCATTCCTTGTGATATAGTAGTCTCTGGATTATGTATTCTCAATTCTAACTCTTTTTCTCTTAATTCAATTTCTCTTAATTTGAGCTCACAGTCCCTTTCTTTCATTCTTGCATCCCTTTCAGCAGCTCTTTCACTTCTTTCTGCATTTTTCTCTTCTCTTTCTGACATTTCCCTTAACAATGCCAGACACTGATCAACTTCCTCGCCTCTCTCTATCAACTTATTTAGACATAAAACTGTTTGCTCACCAGCCATATTTTGGGATAAAGATTCACAAATTAAATTACTTAATTAATGAAAGTACCGCTGCCACCATTGTAAAGACGTGAGTTATTTCTAAAGTGACCAAAAGACGACAGGCGAACAAACAAAATTTATTAGAACAAGAATAAAACATTAACTAGAAGGATAGCAGACAGCAAAAGGCAGAAAGAAAGCGCAAAGAAGTAGCAAAAGGAAAGGAACATCGACATTGATAAATAGAAAAACAAAAGCACAGTTTAGCACAAAAGTACTTCTTCAAAGTCTGTCAATGTCTCTCAAAGTCTGGTATTTTCTTTTTGTCACATATGGCAAAGGAATCCGCAGAATAGCATCTACCTTAAGTGTAGTACAGCCTTTTTTCCAATAATGGATTTATCAGTAAAGTTTGCTCTTTTGGTCTAAGCCGATTTGGTTCACAGTTCTTTTGTACTAAATAAGTGAGGTATTTACTTCCCTCTACTGCAATGTTTTTAGGCTAGCTCACAGTTCTTCATTAGTTCTTTTGTGTTTTTGTGAGTCCTGTCGTCTATCAACAACACTGTACATCACAATAAGAGAGGCGAGGAGCAAAACTCACGGTTAGGCCAGATAACTCATAGCTGGTCTAAAACCAACCTTCAAACATACAAGGTCTTCACCCTACAACTACTCACAGCTTACTGCCTTACAATGACTAATTTGACATAATTATATATACAATATATACATAGCAGAAATTGTTAGAAAAGCATGACAGAATGAGTTTTATTCAAACATTATGTAAAGGTTATACCATGTATACAGGTAGGTACACAACATCTGTTATCCCTGAACAATAACCCTTAACAAATTTGTCACAATATTCTTGTGGTAATTTTCCCATCTAACTGACCATTAAAGGAAAGTGTGTTAATTTCAATATAAGCTGAATTTCTGAACTGTATATACCCTTTTCAAAGGCAAATTTCTCAGAAACGAGCACGGTGACCCATAACTTTTTTTACTGTGATCTCCTACAGACATAATGAGCTTTGTATGTGCAAAGTTTTGAAAAAAAATCTGTCCGTTAGAAAAATTTCTGATATACGTCGTTAACAGTATTTCGGTTATGTCATCCGTCAATGCATTAACCTACACGCATCTAACGTATCTTTACAAGTAAATCGTACAACAAACGTCAAAAACCATTGTCTAATTTCACACAATACTAATTTCAAAACAGTGCCAAGCGTTTAACGAGATATGAATTTCGTTTAACAATGACCTAGCTCTTTCAGTGCCAAAGAAATAAATTTGACCTCTTTTACGGCTGAAAATACAATTCAACGAAACTCAGACAGATTTTTCATCTTACAGGCTTGACTAACATTGCTTACGGCATGGATTCAAGATCAGACTGCACGTTCGTGCAGTCTGATCTTTAACCTATGCCGTCCTCAAAAGTCACAGTTTTCGTCTATGGCGCTGAAAGGGTTGAATAATCCTGGAAAATTATTTTATCTTGATTTGGGGTTCGAATTTACAGTTCCCACCTACGTTTCCACAGAGCTTACTGAGTTCGCTTAGTTTGACAGCGTAATATCAGCGGCCTTCTCAAATAATAAATAAATCTGGTAGGCCAACTGAAGTCTCACCTGATATATAAGGGAGAGGTTGTTTTCAAAGAAGGCGCACAAACAGGAAGTGATCAAACCGAGGTATTGGAATTTCGGTATCTAATTTTAGTCATTTTCGTTCGAATCCCGATTGCAGCGACATCTACTTTACCCCACTGTGAGATGGGGTAAACTAGATGTTGCTGCGATCGGTTTTCGAATATCCCCAGGTCGTCATTTTTGAAAAAGTAACGTCCGAATGATAGAAAAGGAAAAAAAATGAACGGCCTGGAACCCAGGCTAGGACTCTCGCTAACGGTCGTTTTTATATCAAATAAGACAACTCCTCTGGTTGTCTGTCCTAATCTTAAATGGCACGAAAAAGAACTATGTTTGCCTTCCGTGGCGGTAATCGGGTAGACTCTTGCAGCTGATTGGTCATTATATATATTCTATTTTTAGTGAAAGTGCCCAACAGTTGGATTCGAGAATACAGAAAGGACTGTTCATGTTTGCAGTATCCAATTCTTGTATGAATCCGATTGTTTATGGTAAGTAATATATCAATCTCTTCTTCTAGTATTAAAACCACTCGACAGACGCTTCGATGGAAAAACATTTGACAATAAGTTGCAGTGGGGAGTTAGAGAGGTTGCACTCCACGAGTGCATGCTTTTGAGTGATCAAGTTAACCCCCCGATCATTCAAAACGGCCAAACGGTATAAGCATCGGAATTGTATGGTATAGGATTAAAGTATCTGGAATTTAAAAACGAATACTACAGCCTTAAGATATACTCCTGTCCAAAGGCTTGAAACTTTCTATCATTGTAGTACTCACGTTTTCGCATATTGTATATTACAAATGATGAGCAGCAATCTTGAACGTGGACCCCTAACACTATATACGTTAGTAATGTACCGCAGATATTTGAACTGATTCCGGGTGGTAGACTGCTAGTACTCATCAGTAGTAAAAAAAAAAAAAAATGATACCACGCACGTCAGCTGCACTGTTTTTAGCTCCACTGGCCGATGGCCAACTAGCTTATGTCATGGCCCTGTGTCCGTCGGCGTTCGTCCGTGCGATTATTTTTCAAGCATATTCTCTGAAACAACCCATCCAATTTTTGGCCAAATTTCATAAAAATGATCTATGGCCCTTTTAAGAATATCTTTGAATAAAATTGACCCCAGTAAAAATCTGGTTGCAATCGTAACAAAACTGAGAAAAATGTTGAAAATCTTTAGATACGTTCTTATAAGACATATTAAGGCCAGGGGCTAACGAGTTTTGCATGCAGCTTATCTTTTACCAAGATTGTCCAAACTGTAGAGCTAGGGTTAGGATTTGCCCCGTCCCAAAGTCACAAGTTTTACTTGGGCTTACATGGTGAAAACCTTTAGAAAGCCTCTTGTTCCTAACCATCAGAACTTGACCTGTAATATTTTTTTCTTATTAACATCTAGTAAGCCTCTACGAAGAGTGTACAAATTATAGCGCTCGGGTCAAAATTGGCCCTGCCAGGGATTCATGAGCGTAACAGATCCTTACATTGTGAAAACAGTAAAATCGTTTCGTTCCTAGTAGTGAGAGCTATGGCTGTAATATTTCGGATGTATTTTCATTTAGAAGGCCTGTACAAAGACTGTTCAAATTATAGCCCTTGGGTAA
The DNA here is from genome assembly GCA_946811185.2 of Hippopus hippopus. NCBI lineage: Eukaryota > Metazoa > Mollusca > Bivalvia > Cardiida > Cardiidae > Hippopus > Hippopus hippopus. Next base: position 49,862,780 of record OX328104.1, on the reverse strand, counting down.
AAATTTGCCCCGCTCGAGGGTTATGAGTTTAACATATGGTTATAAAGTGAAAGTTCAAAATTCTTGCTCTCTAACTATAAAGCGCAGAGCTACCTAATTTGGCACGAGATTTCATCTAGAGAATCACTACCACGTTTGTCCAAACTTTAGCCAATGGGTCGAAATTGGCCCCGCCCATGGATCACAACATTAACAGGGGCTTCATGTTGTGGAAACTTCAATATTCTTCTTTGTCGATAAGCGTTGGCTTAGGCTTGTGCTATTTGGCACGTACCCTTGTCCAGTTGACCACTGGAAAAATTCCACCAATTATTGCCCCTGGTTTGATTTGATGAATAACTTTGACAAAGGGATACAAGCTTCTTACTTTTTGGGAGCTGTTTAGTGCTCTTAATCATACAAGCAACATACTCTAACACTAGCAAGGGCCTTTTTTTCCTCGTGATTTTTAAGGATAGGATTGTTTGAGGCGGAATAGCAAAAAACGCAGACGGTATATGTGCCAATTCTTTACGCCATTGGATATAAAATTTAGTTAGTAAACACAAACACCTAAGCTCTGGGTTTGCTCATAAAACACAGCAGAGTAGACAAAGCTAGTTTTGTTAAAGCCATTTTTAATTTAACAAAAAAGGAGCGGTAGAATAAGTAATAAGTGCAGTTTCTATATTCCTGTTTTCAATCTAAAGCCATTTTCAATTTAACAAAAAAGGAGCGGTAGAATAAGTAATAAGTGCAGTTTCTATATTCCTGTTTTCAATCTTTACAGGTATGTTCACAACTTCATTCCGCAGGGAGGTCTCGAAATGTTCACGATGGATTAAAAGCCACTTCGCAAAAAATTACTCAAATGCAATGTACACCCCCGCTTCTATATGTAGATATCCCGAAGCTTACGTGTGAAAAATTGGTGTTAATTCTTTATCTGGAGAAAGAAAACAGTTTGTCAAGAGATTGTGTAGATTTTTATGGACTGCTACTTTCTTGCATTACGAAATGTGGTGAAGCTTTATTATATTCTGAAACAAGCCTGCAGTAGACAAATGCAAAATAGTCCTGATAAAAATAAATGACTGAACCAAGGATGAATTGTGACAATATCGAAAACATGGTAGATGTACCAAAAGGAAAGATTGCTCGTGACGAGTAATCTCTCCTTTTTTTCTCTTCCATGTTTCAAAAAGTAGTCTATGCTAAGACGCAAAAAGTACCATGCAGGAGATGATGCATTTACACTTGTGTAAACTGTGATTACTGAACATTTTGTGTTCGTGTGAGATGGACAAAGGAGTATTCCATCTTCAGAATTTTCCTCTTGTATCGTTGCAGGATTATTTACGATAAACTTAAAACGGGAACTCGTCAGATGTTGTGCTTGCCTAAAATCCGAGTGGGGCAACAAAAACCTCATGTCCAATGGCGGGACACACATTGCCCGGGAGTTCACACAGAAATCTCTGTACGTGCGAACATCGTACAGTTCTGTACGGTCGTCACCTACTTCAATTGGTTTAAAGATCAATTTTGACAAGATACTCAACTGTAAACCGGGTCCGACTGTTCGGTTTGAGCCGGCGAAGTCGGAAGTTGTTAAAACTAGTCCCAGATCCGAGGTCTCGCAGCCACTTATTGATGGAAATGTTAATCCTGAAGCAAGAGTAAATCTTAACAATTTTATCGCCGTGCAGTTGCCAGACCAAGACACTCAGACCACGTAGTTTGGTTCGTCCAGGAATATTATCAGTGGAAAATAATCCCTATCCGACCATATACGATTATGTTTGTTATTCGTATTGAATATAAACAGATTAGACTGCACATACCTGCGGTCTGATTATGGTTTATATTTTACGCCTGTCACTCAACAGTTCCCGTCAAATGCCAAAAAGGTGCAAGTGTTTTTTTTTTACATTTGACATAAAATGTTCATTCTGCTACAAATTCTATTTTTTTTTAAATTTTAAAAGAACAAACAAAGTTAGTCTGTATACAGCAGTTCATCTCACTAAAGGACGAGATTGTTCTTCATGTTCTGTGCAGTATGATCTTGATTTACACGGTCCGGAAACACCATTAAGTTTAGCGTTTTTTTTTTTTTTTTTTCAAAAAAATGAATTGACATCGAAGGGTATTTAATTACATGATCTTCATGATTAATATTTTTTTCTGTTTACGTATTGTTAACTTTTAATTTGTGTATATCATTTTCGTCTTTATAATGTCATCATTTGTATAAATCCTTTTTCTGATAATGCGTATGTACTTTGCAGTCTGGACCTTGTATCTACACCACCCGCTACACGAGTCTCGATTATGACAAAGCCCAACCGGGTAGCTCAGTGATTAGCGTATCTGACTCCTGACCTGGTGGTTGCGGGTTCGATACCCTGTTGCGGCAAGCTTTCTTTACGGCATTTTTTCGCCTCTTACCTTTGAGTGCATGTGAAAAAAGCAGTAAGTGGCTTGAGAAGAAAGTTGTGTCAGTACTGGTGTGAGAAAGCCAGGAAACACATGCGTAGGTGCACTGACCGCCGTGATATGACCTAAGCTTTTCTAACGGTTTTAAACTCCTATACAAATTAAACAAATCAACTATGACAAGGATTGGAGCCATGCTCAGACAAAAAGTGGGTTTAATGAATCCTCGTGTTGTATAATGCTAGGCAAGTCATCACATAATTATGGACCCTTAAAATTCATTTTGTCCAATCACCGACTGAATCGTACACTGATCCTTGGACATGCAGAAAATTTACAAATAGCAAAGTTTCGACTCAAGTCAGCCTGCCCGGTCCTTGGTCCTTACTTTTTACAGACGCATTAAATCCCCTTTTCAGAGTGCATGGCTTAAGTCTTTACTTTTGTGTGTTTTTAAATATTCAATGGAGTTATGTTTATTGATATGTTATAAGAGAAATTAATCCCTACGTTAGAAAGTGGGGGAAAAAAACATTCCTTAATGTAGATTTTGATATTTTAATATTTTGAAAACGTTATCAAAACGTCTAGTGCCTGTGAAGCCAATTGTGTATTTTACGTCAGATTTTTCTGTAGTCCTTTAATCACGAATTTGAACGAACCTGAGCTAAACTTTTGAAACTATTGTGGGAAAAGGAAAACATGTTGTTAACCATCATTTCCTCCTTTTCCTACAATGTTTTCTACTATATCAAAGGCAAATTCCATCGAGCCATATTTGAATCGAAGTCTGCAAATGCTTTCAATTTGAGCAAGTCTACATTTTTGTAGTGTGGTGACTTCAAGAGTTAAATGTAAAGAAATAACGCAAAAAAAAAAATAACGGTTCACGAATTTTTAACTAAAAAAAAAAATAAAAAAAAATACACCTTTTTCCGTTTGGAACAATTAATCCAGAATGCTTCTTTCGCTTTGTCAAAGATCGACGACTGGAGTCCATTTGAAACGCCGACGTCTTGGCTTGCCGACAAGGTTAGAAGCATTGCCGTCTGCTGTTAAGAGGACTTTTTGAAATAAAACACTTGTCAAAAACACAACGGATCCCTTGTTATTTTACTGGGAACTTTCTCAGACGTTGCCATTTTATTTACAACCCTGCAACGGATGAAATTTTTTTAGACTTGTCCAGCTTCAAAGCCTTTGTAGAGGTCAAGTAAAATCATACTCAAACATGAACTATATCAAAGAGTAAAGATATGAGAAAAGAAGAAATTGCTTGTAGCCAATATTTTCTCCTTTTCGCAAAATGTTTTCATACGCTTTCAATCTCAGAGCTGTTAAAAAATTCGGGATTAGTTTGGTAAAGGTCTAACTCTGCATTACACTATCCCGAGTTTTGACGACCCCGACGAAGAAGCCTTTCAAATCACTGTAGGAAAGGGAGAAAATGCTGGTACCTAGAATTTTCTCCTTTCACACAATGTTTTCTACTCTATCAAAGAAAAATTCCATCATTTGAGCAACATTTAATCTGTCGTCTGTAAATGCTTTCAGTTAGCACAAGTCCAAGATTTTTTCGTGCGGGAAAGGTTTACACACTCTTGGTCCTCACAAAGCGCAACGTTTTAGTCTATCAATTCTTTTCCAGACAATGTGGGCAGCGTTTCAAGGACTCTTAAGAAGACGGCTTTTCAACCTTAATTGGAAAGTTAACCTTTAAGCGCCAAGCGCGACTCACTGACCTTTTGCGGATAGATCAAGATCAGACTGCACAGAACGTGCAGTCTGATCTTTGATCTACACCGTCCGATAACGACATATTGTCCCTCAAAAAATACCTTTGAAATAGCAAAATTTGGGTTTTTACTATCGGCCCAAAAATTTCATCTCACTTATTTCGCAGGATAAGGGTTAATAGCTGATAATCACCATTTTCACCACAATGTTTTCTATCCCCTAATCATAGAATACCATGATTCTTTAAACAAACAACTTGTCGTCTGCAGATCCTTTTCATAAAGACTTATCTGGAAATCGCCGTTTAATAAATCGTAAAGACACTTTTATGAAAATATCTTTGCTTTTGCTGGATTTTCGATAGTTCTGTTTAAACGAATTATCTAAACATTTACTTTCACAGAATACGCATTTTTGTTCCCCTAATTAGTTTCCCAACAGCTAAAACATTCTTTCTTTTTTGTTACAAAATAGAGTTTACTGCCTTAAAACCATAGAAATAAATTTAAACAAAAAGAAACATGAATACACACACACACACAAACACACACACACACACACACACACACACACACACACACACACACACACACACACACACACACACACACACACACACACACATACACACACACACACACACACACACATATATATATATATATATATATATATATATATATATATATATATATATATATATATATATATATATATATATATATGTTTGTGTGTGTGTGTGTGTGTGTGTTCTTTAATGTTTAACTCGTTGATGTCTTTGAATTAAAGTTTGTATCAACGATACAGCGTGGAATGTCTTCTCATTTTTTTCATGAGTAAATTTACTGTAAACATGGGGTCGTATTTATCAACTATTTTTCCCTTTTTCTTGGTTAACACTCAACAATTTCCTAAATTTCAAAGTAACTCTTATTCTGACTAGCTAAACCCTATCTCAGAATCCGACTTATTGTTACTTTCTAATTTTCTGTAGAATTAGACTGATGTGCAACTTGGAGTGAGTGGTAAATACGGGCTATGCTTAACTTGCAATGAGCAATCCTCAGAGAAAATGCGGCCGAGCTGGAGCGAATCCTAGCTAAGGTCTCCTGTATTACAAACTATGTTCGTTACTAAACTAGATGTCCATTTTCTTTAGAAGAAAAATGATACTAAGTAAAGAGAACGATTTAGAGCGTGACTATTCAGTCCATGTTGGCCATTAACTATTGCATGGATTCAAAGTTACAAATGTAAAAACGTTGTATCCAGTGTCTGAACGATCTGCAACACCTAAAATGTAACGTGTTTTACTGTTTCCCAAACGGCAAAATTTTAGGACGGTCCAAAACCTAAAGAAATTCGTAGACAACATAGTTAATGTGGCACAAATGACGGAATTTGCACCAAAAGAGGCAGAAAACGACTTGAAAAGGAGAAAATGCTGGTCACCAACGCCATTTCCACAGGGTCATTAAACTTGGGATAATTTGGTAAAGGGATAAAAAAAAAAAAAGATTTATCCATTGTTACGCAATGAACCTTCATGGTTTTTCGAGCTTTGCCTTAACATGTTTATAAGTTTTTATAAGAATTACTTGAAGTTGAATGATCAAGAAAATGTGTTTACATTCAGCCTATCCATTCTACTCCAAGGCGACGAATTACATTTTTAGAGACAAAATATATACACAGAGTCAACATTTCGAAAGGTCTCGTTTTTGCCGGAGTGGCTGAATACGCTGGCTTTTGACCTACTTTTTTGGATTGATATATTCAAATGAATAAATAGTCAATTGTAAAAGATATGGACAAAATCTTCATTCCACGGGCGCCTGTAGACTTACGGTATTTACAGTCACAATAACGACAGCAACACACAACCGTTACTACTGCCAATCGATACCTCGGGTGCTTATGCATAGATTAACAAGAGATGTTTGTAAAACATGTATGCCCCCCCTAATGGCATCCAATTCTAAATATAACATGTGATTATAAACTGTTAAGTTCAAAGTGTAAAAACGAACAAAGGGTAATTACTCAAAAATCATTAATGATAAATTCTTGGGCACTGCACTTCCCATTTATGTGAACTATCAACTTTTAAAGTTTCATGATTTTACCTCGCATACTTTTTGAGCTATGCTCCGGAAAAAAAAATAAGTACGAAAATCTACGAAGGGGAATAACTGCAAAAAAAAATGGGCAGAGTTATGGTTCTTGTGCAATGCACTTCTTCTGAACAAGATCTATCCACATATAAAGTTTCAAGATGATATCTGAAAAACCTTTTGAGTTATGCTCCAGACAAAAATTAGGTATGAAAATCAACAAAGGGCAATAACTCCAAAAATATGATGGGCAGAGTTATGGTAATTGTGCACTGCACTTCTCCTTAATGAGATCTATCCACCTATGAGGTTTTAAGAGGATACCTGAAATACTTTTAGAGTTATGCTCTAGACAAAAATTAAGTATGAAAATCAACAAAGGGCAATAACTCCATAAAGATGATGGGCAGAGTTATGATTCTTGTGCACTGCACTTCTCCTTAATGAGATCTATCCACCTATGTAGTTTCAAGATGATACCTGAAATACTTTTTGAGTTATGCTCCGGACAAAAATGTGGTATGAAGGACCGACCGACCGACGGACCGACCGACGGACCGACGGACCGACCGACAAGTGCAAAGCAATATACCCCCGCTTCTTCGAAGGGGGGCATAATAATATTGATTAATAAGATTGAAAAATGTAATATCTAAACCGACCGTTTCACTTTTAAACAACTTGCTAAAAAGATATGGAAAAAGAAGTAACTGCTGGCGAGGCTACTTTTTATTGTTTCTCTTCATATCGAAAACCTGAAAACTCCCAATATTCGTATTTCAGTACCTATTACGCCGTCTATTTTTTTTTTTTTTTTTTAAAGATTTATCTTGTTCTTCATTGCTCCTGCGGTTCACCTCAAAAACTCGCCAAGATCATAATATTGTGATAGGAAGTTACTAATTACAAACAAGTAGGTCAATCACTAGATCTATGTTTAAACTTGTCTATTTTTAGGAAAACAAGTTATTTCGTTGAAATGGTATCCCCCGCCGTAAAACACCTTTTTGATAGAAACAATATTTTGAGAAGTATAGCGTTTTGCATGTACATGTGGTCTTTTTGTTATTGGTCCATGATGAAATTATAGATTAAGCCCCTTTTTTCAGTGATATGGATTCATTACATAAAAACAAATAATGATTGTGGCTTATGATAATCAATATAAACATGAAATTTCATAAAATTTTGTCGAGTAGTTAAAGAGATGTAGGTCCATAATAGAACTACACATCAAGCCCTCTTTTTCCATGACATGGCATTAAATAAAACAAAGGTATATAACTGTGGTGTTGCATGGTCAATCTGGGTGAAACTTGTACTACATTTCCCAATGGTGGTTGATAGATGTCCCATGTATAAACTCTGTATAATTTTCAAGATAAGACTTAAAACGCGTCCGCGTAACTCAAAATCGCTCCCAGTCGGCCATTCTGCATCGAATTAAAAAAAATGTATATCGGCGGTATGTGTTACACGTATAAAGTTTCACGAAATTCCGTCAAATGGTATTGGGGATATTATCCCGGACCGACACACAGACGGACGGACAGAAGGACGGACAACGCTAAAGCTATATCCCTCCGCCTTCGGCGGGTGATAAAAAAAAAAAAATGGTCATGTTAGGGCATCTAGTGTTAAAAGTGAGCCGTAAAACCTTTACCACACAACCCCAAATTCTAACGACCCCAAGTAAAAGAAGACCTTTAAAAACAATGTGGAAAAAATGATAAAACTCTGGTAACACATTTTCTCCTTTTCCCATAGCGTTTCTACCCTTTCTAAGAAAAAAATCCTAATCTGTACAACAGTCAGTTTGTCGTCTGTAAATGAGCCGTGCTCTGTGAAAAGGGTGCTTGATGCATCTGCGAAAAATATCAACTCAGGTCAGCCTGCGCAGTCCGCGCAGGCTGACCTGAGTCGATACTTTTCGCTATAGGTCAATTTTCTGTATATACAGGGACCAGTTTACCGCATGGTTCAGTCGGTTGTCAGACAAAACGGACCTTATGGATCCCTAACTATGTAACGACTCAACTGGTATCATGCATCATGGAGATGCATTAAGCCCCCTCTTGCCGGAGCATGGCTCATTAATGTTTTCAATTTGGACAAGTCTAAAATTTTGCCGTCTGGTGAATAGTTAAAGACAGTAGCAAATACAGAAGTAACAAACGGCTGAAAGTGGTAATCAAATCATTTTTCAAGTAGCTGGATTTAACCTTTAAACTGCTAAATAACTAAAATGAAATTTTCAATTCAATAGTAAAAGCCCAAATATTGCTATTTTAAAGGTATGTCTTGGGAAATAATATCTCCTTATCGGACAGTGTAGATCCAAGATCAGACTGCACGTTCTGTGCAGTCTGATCTTGATCTACACTGTCCGCAAAAGGTCAGTGAGTCGAGCTTTGCAGCCTGAGGATTAAAAATATCCTCAGAAGTTACGAACTTACCATGAATTTCGGTTCGAAACTTTTCTGGAAAAATCGAAAGATCAATGTCTTCTCCTTTTGCAACGACTCCAAAAGTGATGAACGGAGAGAAAAAAGGTGGTGCGCGATGGTAAAGATTCAAAGAAAGATTGCACCCGAGGTATTATCCAGCCAAGCAATTAGAGGCTGAACGCGGCATGATTTATCCCGGCGTTTGGTACTATATAACGGCGAATTGTAAGCAAGCTCTCTAATTAAGCTTCATCCTGCTGAATTGAAATTGTTAAAGGAACCAACCATTGTTAACATTCTTAAAGGCTAGTATCTATACGGACAGAATTTGCATTACCCTTTTTTTTCCAAGAGCACTTTTCTTACGCTATTGTCTGTGATAAAACAGCTTTACATCGTCAAATTAAGATTTGCGAGTCTAAAGAAGGCGCAATAACTAGTTTTTATATCCGCACGTGTCGTTTTTACTTTCATTGATTTCTTTTTAGATATAGATGCACTGTATAAATAACAATTCTACGGTCACACTATCATACTTCGTGTCAACAGCCATAAATACACAGTGGCAGACTGCATTTTTGTGCAGAGTGATCTTAATCTACTCCGTCTGTAAGAGGTATTTTGCAAAGAAACGGTTCACGGAGCCAACATCCTCGGAACCAAGGTTTGAAGCATTACGTTACTCTCCATGCATCACCCCTGGGAAAATTGACTAGCAAATCGTCGTTTCTTATGAATATTCATATGGTCGGGAAGTACTCTAAGAGCCAATCGAAAGATCGATTACATAATGATACTCTCTGTAGAGAGGATGATTTCATTTCTTCCGTTACTAAAAATAATCATGGAAAAAAAACCCCGAGGTTGTCAACAAATATGGCGGCCGTCGGGGTGCTTGTATCCTGTGAGATATGCCATTCTGCAATACAGGGTCGACACTATCGATCGTTGTGTACGATTTTAACCGACAATCTTTCGGTGTTACGCCGAAAATCTCTTTCAAACGCTTTTCCATTGTGGTGTTGATCGGCGCCGCCATATATAAAGCATCGCTAAGGTTGATTTGCAACGAAGGATGTGATTGGGTATCGACAAGCAAAAAATAGAAATGAAGGCGTATTTGTGATAAAAATAGTTGAAATTTTCTCAAAGAAAAACTGAGATCACCAACCAAAATGCTTCATAAATAATTCATGAGAACGAGGAAACGCCAGCGATATAACCCAGGGGCGATTACAGAATGAATCGAAACTGGGTCACCGAGGATGGGAGCCAAAGGTTCAACAACTATTTGGTAGTGAGCAGACAAGGATCAGACAGGACGGAAATCAATGGTTTGCGATGTCAATGATACAAGTGTACCACAGGCACTTTTGTCTTGGCAAACCTCGCTCACAATGAACCATTATTAAATATGCTAGACTATGAAGCGCGAAGTTGGTCAAGCTACAAATAGACTTGTATTATTTGTGCCGAGCGTGGACTTGGACCGTGGACGACGGACTAGCAGGGGTCATCTCAAACGTAAATAATAATGGACTCCAACATTTGCTTTTTGGATTATTTGAATTGTACTTTACGCCACTTTCAGTAAATGTTCAATTATTTCACGGCGAATAATCACTCATTCACGGTATCTGGGTTACAAATCAGTACTAAGCCTTAATCTTTTCAGAGAACGATGATTGAAATCAGTAACCGGATTAATTCAAAATATTCGCAAATGTTTGGTGGAGGCTGGGTCAATGCCGGTAAAGGAGCAATTATGAAGTTTCTCATACTTAAATTCACGTCTCCAAATGAAAAGTGTTAGGTCAAAAATATAGGTAAAAGTGATGATTATTTATTATGAGTCGTATTTATAAATTTTTCGTTACCTGGCGATGTCATTTCGTGTTTGCAACAGGCGACATTTGAAAACACTGACTTGAAATGAGCCAGCTTACCCTTTCCCTCAATCATTTCAATTTCATTAAGACATCCAACTTATATATAAAAAATGGTATTTTCACCTATATGGTTGCAAAGTAGTCTGTTATTGATTCGTCGCAGGCCATAAGACATTAATGGAGACTCGGTCAATCAACCATGCTTATAAGCCCAAATAACTGCCAAAAGTTAACAAAGCGGGTTCTGAATGCATTCAAATTTTAAATGATACCATTTAAAAGTTTGCAAATTATTGTGAAGGTGACAATCTGTTATTGTACGGTTGGTTCAAGTGCTAATCGCAGACAGAAAAATGAATTTTAAAGTGGGCCAAAAGTTGCCAGGTCGCATCATTTTATGGTTATTCTTTACCTCATTTCAAAACGCATTGTTCTGCCAGCGGCTATCAATTGGACTGACTGCACAATCACCGGTTGTCATCTTCTCAATAATTTCTATACTTTTAATAGGTATGATTTAAATTCAAATGCATTTTGACCCGTTTCGACAACTGTTGGGGCTATTGATATACCAAAACCACAAGCCAAATAGATGCTTGATATGCACGGAGAAGAAACAAACTGAGTCAGTTGAAGAATTTGTCTCCCGTATTTACCGACCATTCTTCAGAACGTTCTTAGTCTTTACTTTCTAGAATTTTCTATACTTGAAAGTAATACAACTTCTAATTGGCTAAACCATCTGGAAGTTGTGTTACTTTCAAATTTAGGAAATCTTTGGTAATAAGAATAACAACTTTCTTACGAATTGTTGGTGAATACGGACCCAGGGACAACATTCCTGAGTTCAACAGAGCAAACCGATTCCAGTCGTATCCATATGGTCGTACTACTTTCACGTGCATTGTAATGTATACCGATTATGTACATTGTGCGACAGTCACGTGCATAGGAACAGAAACGGAAATTTTATTTCGACACATAAGCATACAAGCTCAATGGTCATAACAATTAATTACAAAGCATGCAATATATATGACATAATTATTATTTTTTCAATATTCAAATTTTGAATAAAATGAATTACCTAAGTGATTAAATGGACAATGTTTCTAAGAATCTTAAAATGTGAGAGTACTTTAAAAACTATGAATCCTTCTTCTGTAATGTTTTTGTATCATTAAATGAATTAAATTTGGTTGAAAGCTTTTGACAAGGTTGCATGCTGTATGAAAACTAACATGATTGCATCTTAACTAATACCCATGTTCCTTGATAAATCCAAGTTGTTACATTACATGTAAAGATTAATAAGGAAATACCAGACTCTGTATCTATCGACCCATTACTGAAAGGATTGAGATTTTAATATGTCATATTTAAAGTTTTAAGTAGCACTGTGACAAAAAATAATACATTGCATTTCAGATTGATTTTACAATACAAATTACTCTAGATACGCAATAACTGATTATATAGACTTTTCATAAAGACTTTTGAGAACTATAAGAATTCAGCTTATTGTACGTCTTCAGAGCAAAATATGTTTGGTATACACAAATACTTTTCAATTTTTACACCTATGTCCATGTTTAAACCCAATCCTAAATTTATGAGACTTTTTTACCCAGTCTACAACCTTTGAAAATACTGTGACACAAGATAAGACTATGTAAAAGTGTTAGTACAAAATAGCTTATCTGACAATATATATAGATATTTTAATTAACCCGTTACTGTGAAGATACGACTTTTATTTGTTTTGCAAGTTTGGGGCTTTTGAAAACATTGTGGCAAATTTTATCAATTTATAAAAGGTAAAGAAATGTAATAACAATCATAATACATATTTACATACATACGAGGGTTGTCCCAAAATTCGGTGACAATTTCAATAGCAAAAGAAAATGAAACGCTACAAATGCAATTTTTCGATATGTTTTCAATACATATATACCAAACATGTATATATAAAATTACACAAAAATCTTTACAAATAAGAAAATTACAGCATAAATACCACAAGTACCCACACTGCGGCGCACGTCAAGCGTTAATTAACGACGTCAATGTTAAGTTTAAGAGCCTTTGTCAAGGTATTCTCGGTGAAATTCAACGCATTTGCCGTGTCATGTAAAGTTGTAAATCCGAGTAGAAACTTTTTCCATCTTGGATGGAGGGGTCTCAGGTGTCTTCCATATACTGGACTGTCGCTTTCCTCCGGGTTTGAAGTGGTTTAACCACCTCTCATCTGCTATAAAAAGAGGATCCAACACAGCGTCGTCTGCTTCAACTCAAGCAAGAAATTCTAGGGACGTGTGAACCTTCTTCTGTTTGTTATCATCAGATATCAGACGTGAAGCCCAGCTCTCGCAGACTTGTGACATGTTGTCCTTAAATATTCTGTTGAAAGAAGACCTTGAAATAGCGGTTGACGACGGTACCTCTCTGACTGTTAGTTTCCGATCTGCAAAAATGCATCTCTTCACCAAATCAGACGACTCTTCATCTAAAGAAATCGGCCCACCATTTCGTGCATTCTCCTTTTTCCAGCGTTCATCTGCCCTTTAGTCTGTTTTACTGCCATGGCACTTGTAAGCCAGTGCTCGAGTAATGTTTTTAAACTTGTTAGTACGCCAAATTTGTTCTATAGTCTAGTCGAGTGTAATTCCAAGATCGGCACAAAATTTTATAACTGTTCGCTGCGCCACGCAATCTTCTGACGTCGTCATTTCAAATTTCCTACTGATCTTTTTCGTTTATTTGTATACCGTCTGTTATTTACTCGATCACATTCAAATTTTCTGTGATGACATCGAAGCTTCAGAAGAAAAAATCCATGTAGTATGAAGCAGAAATGATATCAAATTTCGAAAATATTCGTACATGACTGGAATTCATACAAAAACGTATATGGAGAAAATGACGTGCGCCGGCAAATGACACTTCCTTATCAATTTTGTGAATTTAAAGTAAAAATAAAGCTAATATTTCATTGGAGACTTAATACAAAGTGAAATAACATATTCGTGGATGAAATGTGTGAAAATGAATGTCCTGACGCTAAAAATGGCTCGTTTATAAAATTTGTCACGGAGTTTTGGGACGACCCTCGTATTACAAATTCAAGTTTGTTTTGGCGCGCACACACACTGTACGCACACAATACTGAAGCGTGGAGATTCCAGCTCGAACAGCAGACATTGTGTTGTCGTTGCGATACGGCCTTGATCTACATCCTCCACAAATACACATGAATTTGCACCAAATAAATAAGCCATTGATTTAACTCTTAAGCAAACGACACATTTAAAATCAAACGACAAATTTCAGACTCTTCCACATCGAAAGCTTCTGCAGACGAAAGAATAGAAAGTGATACAAGTGAACCGAAGTTCTTTGACAGGATAGAAAACGATGTGAGGAAAATACTAGTTGCCAGTATTTTCTCCTCTTCCAACAATGTTTTCAAAAGCCTTCTCCCTCAGGGTCGTTAAAACCCGGGGTTGTGTGGTGAAGGGTTAAAACGCCCATTCCGATAAAGGATATGTACTGTCCATTTCTTTGGTTTATATTCAGGTCAAGACAATCATTCAACAGCAAGCTTTTTGGCTTTTTTTTTAATAGCTCGAAAGCCCAATTTTATTAATTCAGCGCTTTCTTGGTTAAGGGTGCAAACCTTTTCTTTTCTTCGCTTTGATTCGAAGTGCTTTGGTTTAGATGTCCATATAGGCGACAAAAAATATATTCCAAAAAATAAAAAAAGTTCATTAACAGGTCATTCCCATTTAGGAAATAATCTAGATTCGTTTTGAAGTCCCTTAGGCGAGAAGAAATGAAATGAAAATGAACAGAGACCAATGATTCATTATAATGTACGTTCGGAACTAGAAAAGTTCTTTATTCATTCACTTACGAGTACAATATTTTCAAAACGCTAACAGGGTGCCGTATTTTTTGTTATCCATCAGTTGGTCATTTGACCCTAGAAATGCGAAATTACCAGCTGGGACTGCTTTAAACAAGCATCTCAATGACTGAATGAAAGCATCCACAGCGAATGTTAGATTTCTGTGAATAGTTTACCCGCTTTTTCCCTTGACTTACAGCTTAAAACGCTAAAAACAGATAATATTTTTATGATACAATCCTACATGTGCGTAACAGTGATCAGTGTTCCCATTAGTTTTTTATTTCAAGGGTACACTTATCCTCTTGGCTGAAAATCTTGGGGGGGGGGGGGGGTAAGATTTCATTTTAGAGGGTATGACAATAATGGTTACAACTCGAGGTGTAGCAATCCATATTGGTGATTTGCAGCAATAAAGAATCGCCTTCATCTTGTTAATATAAGATAAAGTTGCAACTCTTTTGCAATAAAGCCACAACGTGATGACATTCATCACTGACCATTGTATAAAAGTCAATTCTTTAATCATATTGCAATAATAAACTTTGAAAAAAAGTTCATATGTTATTTATTTCACTATGTCAACACTTCTATCACAATTTGTCAGTAAATCTCAGAGACAATAGCACCCTAGTAGAATTGTTTGTAACAGGCAATTTCCTCTGTTACAATTATGACAATGTTTTCCACACTTTCATTAACACTATAACCAACAACCCCTTGCTTTTACATGTCTGCTGTAGACAACTTTGAAAATGATCAAAACTCTAGGCCGTCTAGTTTCAGACAAGAAGATTTTCAAAGTTTGCTCTATATACGATTTTTCCCAAATTTTGACCCCAGGGGCATCATTTGAACAAACTTGGTAGAGGACTACTAGAAGATACTACATACCAAATATCAAAGCTCTGGGCTTTCTAGTTTCAGACAAGAAGATTTTTAAAGATGTTGTACATTTCCCCTTTGTTGTTGCCGTGGCAACCAGAGTTAATGGGTTAATTCAATTCTTTTAACAACTTTGGTAGAGCTTCACCCAATGAATATGCCTGCCAAGTTTCAACATAATTGGCCCACCGGTTTAGGAGTAGAAGATGTTTAAAGGAACTGTGGACAGACGGACGGATGGACGCCGGACAACGACCGATCACAATACCTCACCTTAGCACTTCCTGCTCAGGTGAGCTAAAAATAGGAATATCAAGATTCCTCTAGAAAAAAAAAATGTATAGATCTATACTAATTAATTGTAATTCAGTATTGATTAAGAGCTAGTTACAACTGATTGTGTCAAACCTTCATCAAAGGGGGTTAGCATAACCCATGAAAATTGGTGAATACAAAAGTTGCACCTAAGTTACTTTCATAATTATTAACATGGTGTATTATATTGATCTTGATTCAACATTCAAACATTCCTTATTCAATGATCAGTATTTACCAACTGTGCACTCTGATCCGACTGAATAATCCAAAATAATGAATTAATGATTAAAAAAACAAAAAGCAAAACAAAACAAAAAAAAAACATTTTAGGTATAAACTGCTCGGAGTTAATTGTCAGAAAAAGTAAAAAGTGCTCGTAACAAGCAGTGTCACCTTTTTCCACAATGTTATACAGCGTATTTGGTCCCATTTTACTGAAATATGCTTTCAAATGCAGACAACTCAAAAACATTCGTAACATGATGTTTTGAAAGGGAAAGATCGTTACTGAGTCAAAGTAGAGAAATTTTATCAATACTGTAAGTCTTTTTTAAAAAAAAAATATACCTGTAAATCAATCAAACTTCCAATTTTTCTATCTGGTATTTTTCGGCAGCCACACTGAGTGTTGGACGAAGTGGGGACTCCTATATCGGCTGCATTTTCTTTTTAACTATTTTCACAGCAGTATCCGTATACTGCTTTTGTTTTAAAGTAAGACAGGCTAAATGATGTTCTTCGCTTGATTGGTGCCTCAACAGGGCAGATCGTTGGTAATTTTTGCACCTAGACACGAAAACATTTACAGATGTGTCGATTCCTGTTTTGTCTAACAACATGTCGTACACACCATTGTCCCTTCTTTTTCGTCAAATTTTAGCTACGAAAATTCTAATAAAAACTTTTATTTGAACTGTTTAGGTTTATGTTTTTTACTGTTGAAGGGCCCGACTGATTTTCTTGATGGGCATTCGACTGTTCATTTCCGCCGAAGCCAAAACGCGCTCATGTTGATTGCCGTCCCGACATCTTTCAGAAACAGAAAAATGTCACTGCCGGAGATGCCCTGATGTAGACTGGTTCATTTTATTTTTACATGTTACAAATGTCGCTCTGTGCGATGTAAAAGTGTACGTGTACGACATATTGCGTATATGATAGATTACCACGAACAATTATAAAAAACAGACGACGGGTGTTAAGTAAGGAAAGTGGGACAGTTAACGAGGAAAATCTTATAGTGAGCTTCTTTCTCCATGTTTTGTTTTTTCCCGTAGGTGAAGTATCGGGTGTAACCATATTTGTCAAGTGAATTTTAATGTCATGGCGTGACTTACGCAAGAATGTGCGCGAGTCGGAACACTGGTGATAGATTAAAAGGTACTGGCATAAATCTGTTCGATAAAGTTTGTATCCGCTGTAGTTAATATCTGCACCAAAGACAAGACTTTTAAAGGAGTTAGGAATTATTTTTATGCAATTCCTTAACCTTCAATAGGATACTGTTTAAATAACAAAGTTCTTTGCGTATGATTCGCGTCAATGTCATAACACGTTCAGTTGCCTGAACTTTTGTAACTTGAAAATTTGCGTAAATAACTGCATCTTTTCTGTCGAGGTCAGACACAGCAGGACATGGGCATTTGAAGCTTAAGCAAAACATGCTTGCCTTTCAAACGGAGGAATACGCGACGATTTCCGTGCTTAACATAATCTGATACGTCAGCAGCTTTTGCAAGAAATACAACGGAAAGCGGGGTTTAATTGCACCTCCCCGTCATTTGGTATCGTTATTGATAATCATTGCAATCCAAAGATGAATTAGGTATAAAACAAATAGAATAGTCAATTTGTATGTGATATAAAAAAAATGTCACTCGAATGGAGTGTGATGCAGTTGGTTAACTCGGCCTTCGGACTCAATTTTTAACCGCGCTGCACCCTATTCACATGACACATTTTTCAAACGTTTTATGGGTGAAACATTAATTTTTTTTGTGACTCAATCTATTCCTGCGTGTAAAATTGGTAGACTATACCCGGGTGCTTCAACTCAGCAGCTTTTCTATTGCAATTGATAAAACAGAGATCACCCATGGTCAAATGACCTACATCTAACAACATTTTCTCATCCTTTCAGGTTATCCCTAAACTAAAGACAATGTTACCAGGACCATACAGAATTAGAAAAGATTCACGACAAAACAAAAAGTTTCTTCAGGCAGCATAATAATTACGTGCCTGTGTTGATATCGTGTCAAAACTTATCGGCATATTTTCAAACATCAAAATTTCTTTAATATTTCTTCTTCCAATACAAAAAACAGTTTACGATACACTGCTTCCAAAAATCTTGAGGAACTATCTTAATCAGTCAATTCACAGAACTTCAAGATTCCCTCTTACTGTACTATTTCATTTACATCTGCAATGGAACTTACAACTGACTGCTAACAAGGTGTATCAACCATAAACAAATTACGTGCCAAAATTAATTTCTACACAGTAAATTAGTTATTAATGTTTTAAATGTAATCCAGAGTGGTTTTGGAATTTCCATTTCACAACAAAATATAGACAAGACAGTGTTCTCTCTTCACTAGAACAACTATGCTCCTTTCGTGGGCAAACGGAATGCCACCCAAAACAGACTTTATTGCTGAAAGAAGGATTGCCAACTGTGCAACATAAAAGTTCAGTAAAGCAACGGTCTGGACAAGAATATAATAATATCACATGTTACTTTGGCTCTATAAGCACAGTAAAATGGAAGCGTGATAAAAATCGACATCATTCTATATAAAGTGACGTGCTCCGGATATGGTGGAATTATTTGTAATGTTGCCAGTAACATGATTAACGACGTATATGACGAATGTTGGCGCGCATCCTACTGCGCATGTGTTTTTGTCATGGATAGTGAATCAAAAGTGCACCTATGTATTTTTCGCACATCTGGTAATACTATTGGTGGACTGAAACAAGTAGCACTTTCTTCGGGTAGTATTAGTAAAGAGAGAGAGAGAGAGAGAGAGAGAGAGAGAGAGAGAGAGAGAGAGAGAGAGAGAGAGAGAGAGAGAGAGAGGAACTGTACAATGTCATTGTGAAATACTGTTGACAAGGCGTAACACACCAAACAAGTAAACAAAAGCAGGAAAATTAAGGCTGTGGAAGTACAGGTGTTTCCACTTTTAAAAAAAAATATTGTAGGAGAAGAAGGTTCTCTCCTAATTATCAATTTCTACTTTGCCCACTGTGTCTGCTGAGCTTTTATCCTATTTTTTTCTTTGAAAAAAATAACTTCCACAGTGACCTTCATTCCTGTTTTCTGACGAAATAAGCACGGATAGGTGCTGTTTTTATTTTTTCGTATTGTTAAGAATTATAAATACTATTTGTGTGGAAATTTTAAGAAAAAACTGTCCGTTAGAAAGTATTATTAAAGGTTTACCCTAAATTCGGTCAAATTATCTTCCTTTTTAAGTCAATAGTCTACATATAACATGCAAATTTGTACATTTATCATGCTCAACGTTTGACGCCATTTTCAACATTATTGCAATCATACCTTACTTATTAATGCTTCCCTTGGATCACCTTTTCTTTCCAGTACCTGGCATAATATTCTTTCAAAGCCACTGGCTGCTTTTTTATCTTTTTTGTGCAAACCTAAATAAATTTTCATAAAAATGATGTATATTTGAATATTCTTCTGTTAATTTTCCTGTTTAACTATTACAGAAAAGTGTGTTAATACCAATAGAAACTGAAGTATGGAGCTGTATATACCTTTTTCAAAGGCAAATTTCTCAAACGAGTACGGTGACCCATAACTTTTTTTACTGGAATCTCCTAGAGACATAATGAACTTTGTATGTGCAAAGTTTAAAAAAAGAAAGGAAAAAAAAGAAGAAAAAATAACCTGTCCATTAGTAAAAATTGTGATATACGTCGTTAATGGTGTTTTAAAACCACCGTGAACATCGTTTCAACAAGCAATTTCGTTGGATGATATCCCCCGCTGAAAAAGACCTTTTCAAACATTTACGCGACCGCGTAACTCAAAATCGCTCCCAGTCGGCTATTTTGCATCGTCGGAATAGGTTATTGTACACACGTATAAAGTTTCACGAAATTCCGTCCAATGGTATTTGAGATATTATCCCGGACGGACGGATGAACGGACAACGCTAAAACTATATCCCTCCGCCTTCGGCGGGGGATAAAAATATCATGTTGACAGCTACCATGATCATGTGTCCTGGGTCTCACCAGTAGAAGGCTAGGGCTCTGAAGTGTCTTGCCCAAGGACGCTCTCACGAAAAACCCATTGCCTTTAATGAGGCTTGAACCCAGGGCCACCAGGTTACATGAGCTTCCATTTACCACAGAGCCATGCAGGTCTCCTCCAGTATTTGTATAATTTATTGCCAGAACATAGCAATCATAGACAAGACAAATTGCAAAATACATTTTCTTATGCTAAATACTCATTGTCATGACTCCTTCAGCATGCAGTAAGAACTTAGTACAATTCAACCCCTATCCCCCCCCCCCAAAAAAAAAGCAAGAACATCTATTGCAGGGAAAGCAAGATGACAACATTTTCGGTTCAATTTTTAGGTGGCCTGTGGCCTACTTTGGATCCAACCCTTCAACAGCTCATTATCTCTGTACAACTTTTCTTGGAATGTGTGGATGTTCTAGGAAGCAGTGGATTCACTTTTGAATATGTATTTTAGATGGAGCCTCCACAAATAGAGCATTTATAAATATGCTCTTAGAGGGGAACGCTGCTGAGATTCATTTGCTTTGCCGTGATGTTTATGAGAGACCTCGTTTAGTGTGTCATTTAGATATCATGCACTGTCTGAAAACGTTAAGAAGTAATATTGAGTCAAGCAAGGCAGAATATAAGGCAACTGAGGGAAGGTATCTTCGATTAAGTGAAAAACGAATGATATGGGATTATTTGGAAGCCTGCCCCAGATTCAATTTTCATTGTGGTTTTAAAATCCGCAGGCATTTATCTAAAGAACACCTGGAACTCACTACTGCTTCAAAAGTGAAGAACAAACTGGCAACTGATGTCCTTATTCAAGAAATGCTTTACTTGATGAAGGCATATCAGCAAACACTAAAACGTTCTACAATTTAAGATTCGTCCATAGCCATCATTGAGCAGACTTTCACATTAAATATCATTTTCTGAGACAAAAATCGTCCCACGTCTCAACTGTCTAATGCAAGACTGAGATCAGTGATTCAAGCAAATTCTTTGCTTTCTTGAAAACACAGGTATATGAATCTCATTTGACACCAGGGAAACACCTCTTGGTCCAGGAGACTTTTGATGATGTACAATCGTAATTTTCATCGTTGTGCAAACATCATTTATCATCAGGCAATAGTTTAAACCCAGGTTATGTAAGTTTTGACTTAGTCGAAATTTTTTTTCAACAGAGGGGCATAAGAAATGATTTGAATACCAATCCAACCCTTTGTCAATATGCTCTGGCAAACACGGCCATTATTCTTGGCCAATCTACTTGGGTCAAACAAATGTAATTTGAGAAAATCAGCCACTTACAACAACGAAAAGGGCAATTAATCCCAAAGAAAACAGATCAAAGAAGCTGAAGACCAACATGACTTTAGATTTACAAGTCATCTCAGACTGCAAAATGGCAAAGAAGTCAAGCCTTATGTTTTCAAACTAGGTATATAGATGTAAACACAGACCTTGTTGAAGAATTTTCAACTATTAAGATACCCATTTACTCATTAAAGCCAAATATAACCAATTTTTGTCGGTATTTTATCAAACTATAGTCATTCTTGTGGATTCTTCACAAATATTACACCTGACGGTTGCGAAATTGCATAGATTACGTCGGATAGAAAATGCAATTTCGGACTTGGCTCCTATCCCCTCGTTCAATCGTAGATGCCGCATGATGTTTGTCACGTGACTGTATACGGCCTTCGCCCTGCATATTCATGTAGCTGGCAAGAAAGCGAAGTCGAGATACGCTACATGGGTCTATCTCGCAACAATCTATGTCACAAGAACCCAGAAGCAATTGACTCGAGGATGACGAAATTTTATCTAGAGAAAGCAGTGAAATGATTTTAAAGACAGTAGAAACGTAAATCTCGTAAATGCATTTATATTTGGCGTTTTTGGATTGCTAAAAAAAGGGAAAAGACATGATTCTACAAATAGAGGAGTGCGCCATTTCCCGTGTTGAAACAAAAAGTAGTCTAGCTTTCCATTTTTAGATGAGGGGTGTGCAAATGACTCTTGTGATACACTCCCCCCATTGCTTACCATTTTGACCTGACCTAATTTTCTCCCGACCAAGATTCATTTCAAATAACAAGTCTGAAACTCCTTTTCATTCTTCGGGACCATAGATATTGCTAATTTATTGATATAAATACATTTCTACATTTGGCTAAAATGAGTAGATGGGAAACTTTAAAAGGTAGAGAAGTAGAAAAGCGGAAGAGACTTTGAAGAAGGAAAAGATGAAGAGGGAAAATCAGAAGTAGAAAAGAGAGAATCTTAGAAGATATTTGTCTTGCAGTTGTTCCTTGATGTCTTCTGATGAGATGTATAGAGGCCTTTTTTAATGAATTGTGCTGTGTAGACGCTTTTAAAGTGTAAGAAAAACACACAGAAAGCTTTTGGATGCTTGAAACATTGATAAATAAATTTGGGTTGTATGTTTGTTAAAAGCTTGTTAGCGTACAGGTTTTGATGATTTTTTCCTTAAGTGTGATGGGAATATTTTCTTTGAATGTTCATGATGTGTTATAACAGTATTGTTACCTAGCATTGTTATTGAAGTGTGTGCAGTCAAACTCTTAAAAGAGGAATATCCAGATGGGGTTGTCCTTTAGCAATTCACAGTGACCAGGCAGAACTTATGAAAGTAAAGTGTTTCAAGAATTAAGTAGAATGTTCGAGATTAGGAAAACCAGAACTAGTGTCAGAAATCCGAGAGGAAATGGACAAGTCGAGCTGTTTAATTGCAAACTACTATGCATGATTAAGGCATATCTCTGTGGAGAGCAGCGAGACAGGGACCTCGACCTAGGTTGTCTGGCCGGAGCCTAAGGAGCCACTCCAAATGAATCCACTAAGCTGATCTCAGATCTTCTTACAACGGGAAAAGTAGTGAGATTACCTAGTGAACTAGTGTTTGGGTCCACCAATGCTTACGGAGGTGAAAACAAAACCACCTATGGTGACTTTGGAGATGTTTTTCGGTCAAGAATGCAACACGCCCTTGAGGTATCGTGCAATCATCTTTTCTCTGCAGCGAAAAGAAGTAAAGAACTGTACGATGCAAAAGTAGCTTTCCATACGTACGGAGAAGGGGTATCCTCACAAAGGTAGACGCTTCCAGATGAGAAGTACAAAGCGATATGTAATCGGGCCATTGGACTATCGCAAGTATGAACCGGCAGAAAGTTTACCGCACTGGCTAAGAGTAATGAGGGTCAATCCTGTAATCATGAGCAACTCTCGAATCCCTGTGCAGCTGAACGCAGGACTGAAGACCAACATGTCAGGACACACCCTTTTGTCTACTGGAAACCAAGGGATAACTCAAACACCAACCATACCATCACAAGAGACCCCGGACCTTGTTACACTGAATTTTCAAGGTGCAGGCAACGCAGTCGCTCATGAAGTTACCAAGTCCTTGAGTTCATTGTCAGAGTTATTAGAGAAAGAGAGAGAAGGTTGGCTTAACTTGTGTGGTGAAACTTTGACAACCCAATCAGACAAATCTTTAGGTCTAAAGAATCAAATAGATGGTAGCATGCAGAAGCCAGCAGAAAACCATATACTCAATACTCCCGGTTTCAGAGCGCCGTACAGAACCATCCCGCACACATGAGGGCTGAAGCGAACACCATTCTAAATAAGAAAATTGATGCCAGCAGCGAATATCAAGAAGAGGATATTACTGACAAGCTCCTGGGGTATTAAGATGAAGACCTCATCATCCGCACACCAAGGAAGACACCTTCACCCCCAACAAATGAGAACCCTGTATCTAAAGTGGAAGAGGCGAGGAAAGGAATGAGAAGCATCATAGCGCAGAGAAAGATAAAGGACAATTTGCAGTGGACAGGGTAGCCTTCAACAGCAAAGTAGAAGTTATGAAAGGGTTAAAAGAAGTAATGGGAAAATCCTAAAAGCCATAGAGCGGATAGACAAGAATTTGAAGCATAACACCTGTGGAATGGGAAAGATGATCGATGGGATGAGCCTCCTGAGATGAACATTAGAGGAGTAGGAAAGGCAAGAGACTATCAGAGAATAAAGAAGATTAAAGTGGGAGAGAATGCAGGAGGAAGAAAAACGGAAGGAGAGAGATGATGAAGGCGCTCTTACACTGAGGTGTCTGGTTAGGATGACAAGATACATACAGACGAAAACGTAACCCAGAGACAGAGAACAAACACGTTTTTACAGTCAAAAGGGATAGAAGGCGGAGATAACCAACAGAGAACATACATGATTTTACACTCAGGAAGGACAGAAACAGGTTAGAAGAGAACACATAAGTTTAGACAAACAGTGAAACATAAATTCTTTAAGTGAATTAAGGTAGTAGACCCCTAATGGAAAACAGCTATTTCCACTATAGTATTATCCTACAAAATTTGCTATGATTAAAAATGAGTATTATTGTACCACCTTAACCGAGCCACTTTTTCCTTTTTTTTTTCCTTCTTAGAATTATCATTTATAAATCTAAAACCACTATATTCTCATTACAATGGGAGATAATAATTACCTCCCTTTTCAGGAAACTAACAAAAGTATCAACAAATAATTTCAAGACAGACATGAAAGGAATTTCTGGTCGGTTAAAAATGTGCACAAGTATTTTATCAGTATAAATCCTTATTTATCAACTAAAAAGAAATTTTATCCCATGTTGCACTAGAAGCGTTACGGGTCTACTACCTTAATCAGAGAGAACAAAGGACTGTAATTAACAAATTAACCCGTTTTTTTTATTTTGTTTTGTTTTTCATGATTTTTGTCAAAAAATGTGAGAAACAATGTATAATGGTTACATATGAGCTAGTTTTTATCAGTTGACAAATAATTTTGTAAATATATCATTTTTAATTTTTGTATACAAAACTAGAAGGCAAAGGACACCGGAGATAGAGCTTGTCTTTTCCTGAGCAAGTCAAGAGGAGATGACTGGCCGGTGAATACAGGTGCCATGTTTGTTGCCTAACCTTGCTGGACTAGTCAGATTTCACTGATGCTTGCGCTGTCACTAAGGTGGATGCACCTGACCAACATATCCAATCTATATATCTCTTATGATAGCGTTCGCTATCGTGTCCTTGCGAACACTTTCAACACTGCTCTAGGTAAAGCCGTCTGCTTGGAACCTCGCTATATCCAGATATCAACGAATTGCCATGAATACTAAAATCTCTTGTGGTAATGTCACAAAGGTGACTGGAAATAATTGTCGTATAACATTTATGTCTGCTCTTGTAAAGTCACACTCTTCTGCTAGCATTGAAATAAATTTATTCACTTTGAATTTCTTCGGGTAAAAGTAAAATAATATAGTTACTGCAAGTGAAAGTAGACGTACCCTCTCGCTCCTATTGTCTACTTTTGTAGACAAATCTTTACATAGTAGTTACTAAATGTAAATTTAGTTTTGAAACATGCTATATCAAGAAACATGGTGTTCAGAGGTTCAATAATGAAAATATTATGTAAAAGAAAGCAGTTTTTTTGAGTAAACACGAAAAAAATGCCTCACCTTTTTCTGTTTGGTATCTTCGATTACTTGGTGAAGAAATCATCAGTCTCCATGAGAAAAATCTAGTTTTTCTAATACTCATCTGCATTTTCTCAAATATACTTTCTTCCATTACTTGGTGAAGAAATCATCAGTCTACATGAAAAAAATCTTGTTTTTCTAATACTCATCTGCATTTTCTCAAATATACTTGCAAATTAGGACTTATCATAAGTTTATCATAAGAATGAACATCAAATTTCATGACTACACCAAGTAATTATCAGCATGTGGCCGAAGAAAGAGAATGTCTACAAAGATAGACAATAGGCATAAATCGGTTAAGTAACGGTCAGTATATGAAAGTAGAAGAAACACGAAACAAGTGGAATTGATATACAGTTAAATAAAGTAACCACGGATTTTAGTATGGAAATTTTTTTATCGCGCAAAACTGTGTTAACTATGAAATGATTTGGAAATGAACAGTGCGTAAACATGAGAGCAGTGCAAAAGTGAAAATATGTGAACTATTAATGATGATAATATATGTGTATATGCGATAGTAGTCTATGTCTGATTATTGAGGCGTTGGAAGTTGCCATTTCTTTACACGGATGATCAATAGTTTGTTGAGGGTAATATTGGGCTAAAAGCTGGTTACCAGTTTACAGTTCTAGTTGCATAGACTGTTCACCTATCGTTTAGCCTAGGGTTTATAGCAAAGTATGGAAAAATTTCATGAGAAATTAGAAACTCTTTTATATCTATTTTTTATTATAATAGAGAATTTTAATCTAACAGTTAACAGACAGAGCCTTATTGTTACCTCGTTTTTATCTCTGTGATTTAAACTTATTTGAATGTTATTGGCATTGTCTCGTCTTCATACTCATGTAAACGAATCTTACCATTATAGAATTTATGTAAATTATGGTAACTTTTCATCAAATGTTTTCTTTACGTTGTCGTATGTCAAGTTTGAAAACTTACCTTTTCCTGCACATAGTTCGGCAAGTATGAAAAAGTGTACATGTTTTCTAGTCGTTCAGTCTAAAATTGTTTATAAACTAGATAATATATGCATACAATTTGCTTAATTTGCTTACTATTGTCATAAGTTTTATTGTTACTTTTGAATTTTGTACCGAGATTACATAGTTATTACAAATATTGAATTGGTGCTATAACCTAGATTTGTGATGTCTGGTTTGTGTGGACCATTCTTTGTTCAGGACTGGCCTTTATTTTTGCCTTTTAAGTTGTTAGATAGAACCTTTACAACCCTGGAGGGGGAAGTGATGTCCCAGGTCTGATGCTGGTGCCTTCTAAATACGAATGATCCACATCGCCATTATTTCACAATCAGCTGATTTGTTTTGCTATAATTTCTCAGGTAATTTCAATCTGTCGAATTCTGACAGCCTTAAATCATTATCTGCCTTGAAACTTAAATTCTTACCTTTCTTGCTTACACCGATGTTTTCAATGAGTTATCCATTATTTGGAAGTCTTAGTCAGAAATTGAATTCCTACGTTACATTTCAGTCAATGTTTTCCTCCTTCAAACTTTGTGGATTGATTGCGACCTGGACATTTTTGGAATGCGTGATAGGAATGTGTTAAACTTCGGCTGCTCTCAGGAGAATAATAAATATTTGACTTGTCAAACAACCGATCTTGACTTTTGACTCTAAGTTTTACATATTTCCTTTTTACAGGCTGTCAACCAAGTCTTCTCCAAGTATAGGAGGAATATAGGAATATTTTTTCAACAAATATAGGAATTTTTTGCTAGTTTTGTGGCAAAATATAGGAGTTTTCCAAACAAAAAATCATTTCATTCAAAGGCATTTATACTAACAGTTCTTACCTTTACTTACTGTTTTTACATTAATCAATGATTAAAGTCTATCTTAAAGTAACCATTCACTTCAACAGCATCACAATCCAATCAGAGAGCTGCTGCATAGCACATCATCATCATCAATGTATTTTTTATTTTAAATGAGGTTCACATAACAAATGATAACAATCGATTAATACATAACAGAATGTTAACAAGAATACAATATGAAATGAATAAGAAATGGTATTTTTACTTTTAGATAAATCTTCATTGAAACTTAAGAGCTAGCAGCATTATTCACCCATCTATTTAATAAAGACCTTACTACTTCTGTTTAATTATCATCAATTAGCATTGAAAAGCAGTAGGATGATTCAGAACAAAATCATAAAACAAGAATGCAATGAAAACTACTATGTATGAAACTTATTATACATGTATATAAGAAGTACAAAGAAACTCGGCAACATTTTTATGTGTTGGTTAAGATGACTTAGACTGCAATGATTCTTAACAC
Source organism: Hippopus hippopus (assembly GCA_946811185.2). Taxonomy (NCBI): domain Eukaryota; kingdom Metazoa; phylum Mollusca; class Bivalvia; order Cardiida; family Cardiidae; genus Hippopus; species Hippopus hippopus. Next base: position 49,834,896 of record OX328104.1, on the reverse strand, counting down.
AACAAAATGAGTTACTTGAAACATTGAAAAGGTAACAATATGAATACGTAATCTGACTAGATGCATGACAAAAACATAGCATTCTGAAAATTGTAAAATATATCTACATATCTACAGTCACACTTCCTGTATCGCTTATGATAGAAAATTAGAGATCACAAAAATTCAATCACAATATGTGTAACACTTCACACATGGCTTTTCAACATCACAGCCTTTAGCAATTTTTTCTGGAAACATGAAGTAACATAGTCCTAGTACAGTTCTGTCACAATACACATTTTACAGCAATACTAATAAATCTGACCCCACTTGGTTTAATGAGTAGAACTTTGTGTTTAATGCTTGGTACTAGATGAAGGTTTAGTCTTTTCGTCTGACCTCATTTTTTTCATGGCTGGCTCCTGAGGGTCACATCTTCTAATGGGTTTCAATTCCAGTTTGGAAGAGCACAAATGGTCCCCTCAGTACATAAGAAAGTCTCTGAAAAATCCTGATGGCAATTGAATTTATTTAATGAAGATTTTCAATTTTGGTAAAACTGAAATGAGCACTGATAAAAAATTTAAATCAGACATGGTACTTATGTACCGGTCTGTCAGCTTTAGTACTGCTTTTGGAAGTTATGTTGATGTCATTTCAGAGACTTGCCCTGTATCTCATCACTGGGGAGTACCTGAAAGAAAATCTAAATACAGCAAGACTGATTTACCTAAAAGGCCAATATCCTATTGTACTGCCTTGTAAGGTGCCCATACAAGTGATAAAGAGATGCACTGAAGCATTTTCTGATGGCTGGTAATGCCGTGAAAGACAAGAATTCTCTAACCTGTAAAATAAAGAAGCCAAAAGCAGTATCAAAGAAATATTTACAATCTCTACATTTATCGGCAACAAATTTCGTAAAAAATACAGGAATATTTTTTTTTAAAAAAATAGGAAAATATAGGTATATAGGAATCGGTTGACAGCCTGTTTTTATCAAATTTGAGAAAATCGTAACAGTCAGGTAGAGTTTTCATTCCTGAAAATTTTGATGTACGTTTCGTTATCTTTTTCAGTCATGATTAAAGTGCTTTTGCTTATTTTACGAGTTAACCCAGTGTTTGTTTAGAAACGTTTTAATGGTGATCCCGCGGACCGCAGCATTTTGACTTTTCTCTACTGCATGGCGGGGTCACATGATCCCGAGACGTTGCGGGATTTTCACCCAGTTCCAGCCGCCCGGCAGGTTTGCGGGATGGCGGATAGCTTAGAAGTATATAAGAGCGCCCGCAATGCTTCTCGGGAGCTTCCTTTTTAGTTTTAAAACATGAACATCCTTTTTTTTTTCCATTTTTGTCTCAGAACTTTCCACGCTTTCTGACTGCTTAAGTTCAAAATCCGACTTTTGCTCTGATGAAAACATTTGTAGAGTAGACCAATACGGAAACTTTGATTTTAACTAATTTCACTAAAAAGCCTTTTTTTTTTTTTTTTTTAGAAGAAATAATAAGATTGTTAGTGACTTTTGTGAACATCTAATATTACCGTATTTTCCGGGCAAAAGGCCACGGCCTATCCGTTAAAAAAGTGAAAATTTTCAAGGGTGCGGCCTATGAGACGAAGCAGCTTGTATGTTAAATTATCTTTTGTGGCGGCCTGTTAAACTGAAAATAAATGAAAACCAGTTTACGATTCCTCATGTGGGCGAGATTTTGATTCACGCCCCCAAAGTATTTTTCGAACACTTATCACTCATTCTCGAGGCACAATATATGTCGCCGTTAATTTTTTTGTAAATCTGCAAGCAAACGGTGATATTCTGCACCGTATGTTTAAGTAACCATCCACAAAAGTGTAGCACATGAACTATATCCTTTTCCAAGTTGAACGCGATAATGAGCGCTAAAGTTGAAAAATCGTACTTCCGTTACCTGTCGTCTTTCCAGTTTTTGGTTTGTATATAATTTAATAAGGCAGAAATGACCAGTTATTGTGCATCATTCGATACAGGGATCTTTTCATAGGAGTTCAAAACCAATCATTACAAAAAACATAAACATGGTACATCTGAATAATCCATTTCTAAGAATGTCGCCCGTGTTCTAATTGTTTGATATACGTGGTATAAATGTGGATATCTATGACATACAAAAGCTTCAAAACTTTCGATTTAGCAGTTACAAACAAGTGTATTAACCCAATACTTTGAAATTAAATCCCATACATAAAAGGTTTTGAATATTTTGTACATAAATAACTAAAATGTAATCGTGATTTAAAAATTATAAAACTGACGATACTTACGTTACCATCCAATTGAGCTTCTATTGCGTAAATCACACAGAAAATAATACCGTTTTATAAAAGCTGATAAAAGGTATTGGTAGTGTATGTGTATTAGAATTTGGTATAAAAATGGAGTATGAAGCAGCTTCTCTTCAAATGGGGATGTAATACTTTCGTTACCATTACCTTCGTTACACGTTGTACGAAAATAGCTAGTTGCGAATGCATTAGAGAGCTCAACTTCCTCCGGTGATGTCATAGCAAAGTATGACGACATAAATCAAACATCCGGACTTCGTTATCAGTCTGCATCGTGACCAAGTTTTGGACAACAGAATTGTGAATTTGACAAGGATTTTTGATGATACGTTTGTCATATATCTGTTTGCGGTGTTGTATTAACTTGTACCTATTCTGAATGTTCGAACTTACAGGTTTTGTACATATATGAGGGTTAAGACGAAAGATTTATGTTGAATATACAAAATAATTGTCTTCGAGTCGATACCTTTGTTACCCTGGGGTAACGAAGGTATCGCGATGGACCGTCGTATATATATAGGTATGTCTGCTGCTGATCTTTGGCTGAATAATTAGGGATGGACTTTGCAGTGAAAAATGGAAGTTGAGATTTGTAAATACAAGTACTGTTTGCAAGTCGGAACCCCGGTAAACTGTTTAAGCGTCATCATGAAACACGAATGTGATGCGTGAATGGTCTCTGCAGTATAACTACCCGGCAACAAACTAGTTTTATCTGAAAAATTATAATAACCGATGTCAAAAGTTTAACGGTTACTTATGATAAACTTTAATCACATTACAAGTTAAATGTGTTTTCTTAAAAAAACTTATCTTTGCGTAATGTATCGGTAACGAAGATATCATACTTTCGTTACTACTCATTTTTATCACTTAAAGGGCCAATAGCTGTCAAAAAATCAATACAGGTGTTAAAATTTGGATCATACCATTTTAAAGCATGAAAAATATTGTAAAGATGACAATCTGTTATTGTGCTACATGAAATTTAAATAAAAGGCAAAAAGTAAACAAACGATAAAGTTACCTGGCAGGTTCTTGCCTAGTTTTGAAATTAATTTCTCTGCCAAATGTTATTCTTGCAAGTTTAATAATTGATGCATTCCAGAAACACTCAAATAGCTTGTTGGATCATAAACATAACGCAAAAATCACTAGTTTTATTTCACAAAATGCATCGTGATCGTAGAATTAAAATATGATACTTTCGTTAACGTAACAACATATTGTTAGAGTGTCTATTTTGCAAGCTTAGATTTGCAGATAAATCAACAGTTTGTATTCAATGTTAGAGTCAAGTTTAGAGTTAAACCGTTAAGTTTTATCGACATTTTTCACGCACATGTATGTTATCAGATGTTCATTTAATAACTTGTTTCCAAAACAGTACTTTCCACATAAAAGTTTGGAAGAAAAACATTAATATGTTATTAATATGACAGGTTTCAAGCGTTAATTTATTCAGGAAAGAGCGTCTTAAAACCATTAATCATAAAATTTTATATTCCTCTGGCCCCACGGGAGACAGCTTAAAAAAAAAAAAAAAAGAAAAGAAAAAACATGCAGGAAAGGAGAAAATGCTGGTAATTCTTATTTTTTTTTTTTATATTGTTCTTAACTGTTTCAGAGGAGATCAGAACATAAGGGCAATACTTTTTGCCTGCAAGTACTTTAAATACGGACAAGCCTTGTTTCTTTTGTAGTAAAAGAATTCTATGTGGATCCCAACTGAATAAAACACCATGCTAAATAGTTAGGCATGAATATCTGACACAGAAAACAGGTACCTGCCCAGTAATTTTGCGTTTGATTGGTGCTGCACACTTGATGCTCATTTCGAAAGAGAGAGAGAGAGAGAGAGAGAGAGAGTGAAAGAAAGTCAACATTTTTCATCTCATTTTATTTACTAAAACTGTTAAACACACTATCTCTTGCACAAACCTAAATGTAATCTGAAATGACGTTTTTTTTTTTAAAATAAGAATTTGCGAGCTGTACATATCATTTACTGTTTGACATACACAAGCACATTCAGACAGTTTTTGCATTATAATGTTCCTAAGCCACTGGCTGCTTTGCCACATTACTATTGTTTAAACTATGAGGAGATGGCATTACACAAGAAGGACGATTACAATTTTGATTAAATTGCTTTGTGCTGCTCTAAGGAAACGGCTACATTTTTCTCATTATGATTAAAAGAAATATGAATTCTTGGTATATTTTAACGACGTATATGACAAATGTTCGCATCCTACTGTGCATGTATTTTTGTCGTGGATATTGAATCAAAAGTGCACCTGTGTATTTTTTGCATATAATGGTAATACTATTGGTGCACTGAAACAAGCAGCGCTTTCTTCGGGTAGTATTGGTAAAGAGAAAAAATTGGATTTTTGAACTGTCACCGTGAAATAATTAAAATGCTACTGACACGGCGTAACACACCAAACAAGGAAACAAAGGCAGGAAATTTAATTAATTTTGATTAAATTGCTTTGTGCTGCTCTAAGGAAACGGCTACATTTTTCTCATTGTGATTAAAAGAAATATGAATTCTTGGTATATTTTAACGACGTATATGACAAATGTTCGCATCCTACTGCGCATGTATTTTTGTCTCGGATATTGAATCAAAAGTGCACCTATGTATTTTTTGCATATAATGGTAATACTATTGGTGCACTGAAACAAGCAGCGCTTTCTTCGGGTAGTATTGGTAAAGAGAAAAAATTGGATTTTTGAACTGTCACCGTGAAATAATTAAAATGCTACTGACACGGTGTAACACACCAAACAAGGAAACAAAAGCAGGAAATTTAAAGCTGAGGAAGTATGGCAGTTTCCACTTTGAAAATTATTGTTGGAAAAGGAGATATCGCTTCTATTGAGCAATTTCTCCTTTTTCCCACCATGTCTGCTGAGCTTTTATCTTATTTTTTTCCTTGAAAAAAATAACTTCCACAGTGACCTTCAACCTTGTTTTCTGACGAAATAAGCACGGATAGGTGCATTTTTATTTGTTCTTATTCTTAAGAATTATAAATACTGTAAGTATGGACAGTTTAAGAAAAATCTGTCCGTTAGAAAGTATGTATTGTTTAAGATTAACCCTTAATTCGATCAAATTATCTCCCTTTTTAACTCAATGGTCTATTATAAAGCATGCATATTTGTACATTTACCATGCTCAAAACCTGGCTTTTATATATTTTTTGTGCAAAAAAATATGATTTTTTATTAAAATGATGTATATTTGTATATTTTTCCTGTAATTTTCCTGTTTAACTGATTATTAAAGAAAGGCGCTTTAAATCCAATATAAGCTGAATTTTGGAACTGTATATACCTTTTTCAAAGGCAAATTTCTCAGAAACGAGCACGGTGACCCACATCTTTTTTTACTGTTTTCTCCTAGAGACATGATGAGCTTTGTATGTGCAAAGTTTTAAAAAGAATCTGTCTGTTAGAAAAAAAATGAAGTATACGTCGTTAATTGTCAGACGACTTTCCTAGTACAAAATTTGTACTTATGTCAGTCCTAAAGAAAATCATCATTTGGCGATGGAGTATATTTTAGAAAGCTCGTTGTTTCAAAAACTGCTTGGAGTATTCCTGAATTATTTTAACATAAAACTATACCAATACGTAATTACTAAAAAAAAAAAAACTTTTGTGTGTGTGTTTTGAATCAGGTAAGAATTGTTTTGCTCTAAGCCCTTGATTTGATCTTTAGATAATTAGTGTTTGACTATTAAGTTCACTTGATGTTTATGATGGTTTTTATAATTAATTTTGTGATAATGTTAGTTCTTTTATCTATATATCTGTCTGTCCCTGCTCTATCTGTCCATCTGATCATCCACACGAGGCACCCAATCTTCTTGCCTAAAACCCACTTGCCGGTACTCGCCTACCCCTTCATTCTTCCATCTATCCATCAAATATGAAGGTCAAAGAAAACTTGAAAAATATGTCATTGTGTTCATTTTCTTCTATCTTACTTCGAATTAAAATGACGAAAATATCTTCAAAAGAAATTTTCTGGATATAACCATTCATAGAATTGCATTTAATCAGATGTCTTTAAGTGTGTTAAATCAAACCTCTCTTGAAAGCCTCATTGCATAGGAAATGGCTGCTCATAGCTTTTGCATTAGTCTTTTCACGTATATTCCATTTTTTTTAAACCTTACTTTATGTTGATTGTCCTTAATTTGCCGAGTTATCTAGTGAAAATTCATTTCAGAATGAGCGAAACTAAAACCCTGAAATAGCGCACGTCTTGAAGGGTATGTTATATTGCATCTACGAGGGTTGTCCAACAATAACGTATAATTCTTTGATATCTTTTCTTCGTCACATCATATAATGAAAAAAAAAAAAAAAAAAATCCGAGAAGTATTCAAAATTGTAATTAGCAATCAACGATCAAGTTTTATACATAACCGATATAATTTCATATGTTTTAACGGCATTTTTAAAAGAAGGTGTAGCGCTCCGCTGACCACACCAAAAGTGCTCCACTTCTTTCTAAATGTGTATGCCTTTCATTTATTATTGTTCCGGCTAGTCTGGTTCAATCCATATAAAAATTGTACCGGCCTGAATGTTGGAATTTTGCCCGCATGTACACGTCTTGTTGATGTGACGTTATTTAGCGCAGTGCTGTGACGCATTTTGTTGAATACGCTCGTATTAAATTCCATACAAAATGGCGACGTCAGACAATCATACACTACTGTTCGGAATGACCCTAGGATAGACCATAAAGGAAATGAAATCCTCACAGATGCATAAGATTGTTTCGAAGGTGTTGACAAAACTAATGGCACAAACGTTCTTTCACTGGATGCATGTATCGAAAGAAGAGTCAAGAAAGGCAGACCAGCTGAGTTGAAAGATGCCGTCATTAGGAAAGTTTCAGATGTCATAGTAAGTCATCAATGCAGAGATCGTTGATGAGGTATGCCTCCGCCTACTTGCTTAATAACTGCCATCACCACAGTGGAATGTTCCTAATAACAAATCAGACCCCTGTGCTGTTGGTATATACTTGATGTTTAGTAACTGCATTTACAGCCTGTTTCAGTCTGAAGAATATCGAGTCTTTGAATTTTATTTGCGAAATACTACGAGCTAGCTAAATGTTTGTGTCTATTCACATAGATAAACTTTTCGTATCTTTCTTGTTTCGCGCCCTATAATTGTTGACTTAACCCATGTGAACTATTTTTTAGATTTACGTCGAGCTCTGATCGCCGAAACGGCTCTGTGTTTTCAGTATGAATGAAATCTCCAAATGTTACGGAAAGTTTTCATGCTTTATTAACCTCGGGACAGGTTCTCAACGTCGACAAACCCATATATCGATGCATAATTCTTCAAACGCCGAACAGCTATGTTTACTAGCGTTTACCGTAGTGTCACGGTCCGGAAAAAGCATCGTGGTAAGAGATTTTCGATCGTCTGTTATTGTGCCTCATCAAGTCGGCTATTTTTATACAACGTAAGGCAGACCTGAGTGTTTTTTTTTTTTTTTTTTTTAACTATTTCCCGTATAATTTTGTAAAACAGAAGTTCTCATTATTTTCTTTCTGGTAGCAGCTCGGTATTACTTGAAGTCCGCGACCAAACGTGTACGGCTATTCCGTCCAGTTTTTTTCACGGCCATGACTAAATTATTTGGTAGTGGTTTAATCAAAACCGTGCTTTTTGGCCGATTTCGGTCGTCCGACCAGCGTAAGTTATAAAAGGAGACCAAAACTCTGGTCGGGAGCTCAGGAAATTAAAAGTTTTAACTTGAAATTTCATTAAATAATGTTCGTTATCTTAGATCCAGTACCTCTCATCATTTACTTTTTTCTGGCTGAGCTCATATTCGGGACCATATCCAATCCAAAATTCGCCCTGAAGTTGCGATACCGTAACAATTTATGGTAGCAGAGGTAGGATACGTAATGAAGCAGCGGATGCTGTGATACGGAAACAAACACTCAAACGTAAAGAAATTTAAGAGCCAAGAAAACTTTAACGGTTCCGGCGTAAATCGCGGTTGTATTCGCAAAACATCGTGGTAACAGAAGCAGTTGTTCATCAGCATTTAAATACTTGTAGCACTTATATAGATATTCACTCAATTATCAGGTGGTAACTAAGTAGACATTAAGATGTATGTTTTCACTCCACTCTTTTGATGATTTACTGAATTTTAAAATATGTGTAATCCTGTTCAAGTCGACAGCAAAGTTAGTTTTAGCTCAGACCAGCATAAAGCAGAGTTCAATAGAGGCGTGTCATGTGCAAATGAGCCTTTACCTGTTACAGGCCTACAACCAATGATGAGTGTAATCAAGATCAATAATTAAAGGTCAAGAACAGCTTTAACAGGATGAAATCAATGTGAATGACGGAATCCGGGCAGGCAATTCAATGGACAGGTGTGACTACCAAAACAGACATGGAGGAAAGTTGAGTAGAGATGAGAACATGGGAGCAGTGAATATTGCGGGAAGTCCACTCACTACAGAGCAGCTTTTGATCAGAATGAAGATGATTAATAACCTTTCACTATGTATAGGAATGGTCATAGAAATCATCACAGTACGGCTCAGGAATTCGGGAATGTGAAGTTTTTAATGGGAAACAGGATTGGTCGACTTTGATTACCCGTTTGAGGTCATGGCCAGACGATATGAATAGTCTGAGAAGCTAGATCAATTGTTGCCTAGACTAGAAGGAACATCGGCCCAGTTTGCTATTACTCAACTGACCCTAGACGTCCTAAATAATTACGGAGAGTTGTTGCATGAGACAGCCAAATTTAGCAGACGGACGCATTAAACTAAAGAGGCTGTAGAAGACGTCGGAGCCGATTTGAAGAAACTTTATGATTAGGCAAATGGGTTCCGAGATCGCAGGACACGTGATGAAGACTTGGTGCATCGGTTCTTGGATGGCTTACATGATGATGATGTTCGCTTTCAAGTCGAATATCATAAAGACCAAGGGAATACTGATGAAGCAGTTTATCATGCTGTTTACATTGAGCCAAGATCCTGAAGTACAGTCTGACCACTCTGTCCTCATTAACTTTGCTGAAGGAAATAAGGAGCCTATCAAATTGAAAATTCTTTGGTACTTAAACTAACCGAAAGAGTACAGAAGCCCGAGGAAAAGGGACAAAGCCCGCAAAGAAGGGGGAGGGCAAGGAAGCCTAATGAGTGTTTCTACTGCCATCAGGAAGGTCAATTCATCAAGTATTGCCCTATAAAAGTAAAGAGAAACAACCGATCAGCAGCTTGTAAACCTGACAAAACTGAACATCCTTCAGACTACCAAGTATCAATCCTTGTGGCCAAAGGGAGGTCCGAGTAAGAGAATGAAACAGTGTGCCAGAATAACAAATGCAACACTGATGCTCGGTTTGGCAAAGGTAGAGTGCAGGGCCTGTGGGATGGCCTGTACGTAGAGGGCTACGTGGGTAGAGAGCAGGTTACCTTTACTGCAGACACTGGAGCATCAGGGACTATTATTTCGAGTATAGTTTACAATAGAATGGAGGAAGACAGTAGACCTATCTTGAGGAGGTCGTCGACTTTGAGAGAGGCCTCATTAAAGGAAAGTGGGAAGGCTGCCTTTCAGTTTACTCTTTGGCCATTAAAGATCGTAAGTGAAGCAATAGTTACTGAAATAGGAGATGACGTGCTACTAGGTTAAGATATTTTGGGAAATGTAGAAGAAAGGTCTGCAGATATTCTGCTCAGTAAGTAGATCACCATGCTAGGTGGTAAAGAAATATGTCCTCAAAGGAAAAGGGCACCGGCTCCACGGCGAGTGCTTGTAGCTGATGTGTCAATACCAAGTCAAGCAGGTGTCGTCGTCAATGCATATATTGAACGACTATCTAGTGATGGCCGGTAAGTTGGTCATTTCTTGATTGAGACTAGCGGCTCCTATCAAGACATACCCACTGCGGCGAGCGTCAACATTTGTAGATATTAATCAAGGCCCAATGTGCAAGGTTTGTGTTTTGAACCCTTTCCATAATGAAGTAAATTTTGGCAAGATACCGTAAAGAATCGAGAAGGTAGTTAGTGTAGTCTTTGTATTGGAGTTTTACGCCGTTTTAACAGCCTAGGTCATATCACGGCGGGAAGTGCTCCTAGGCATGCGTTTCCTAGCTTTCTCACAACAGTACTGACACAACTTCCTTTCTAAAGTGCTGGCACCAACCAGGGTTTTACCTTCCCCCGAGACGACACCCCTTCAGTCAGTTCTGCGCCAGCCCACATCTGTTCCACCATTTGCTACGGTAGACATCATAGACCTGGTCAGTCTTGCACAAACCAGTTTTACTGTCTGAGCTGTTAAACAGTCCTGGCATTATGTTCTGGTACGCCCAGTGTGAGACACCAACCTACGTTTCAGCCGCCTGGACAGGTCAGTGCAACACCTTTATGTTCCAGGGAAGCTGTCACCAGCCGACCTGCTGAGCAGCCAACAGTCGAGACTATGCAGCCAGTATTACCTCACCAAAGCCGTAGCACGCCACTGCCCTACAGAAGCAAGACTCCCTTGCAAGATGAGCTTGTTAATATCTTGTCCGAATTGCTGGTGGTTGATGGATCGGGATCCCTTCCTGACAGAGGAGGAAGATCCATCCTCGGTTAATCGCCAGAAGACCTCTGACAGGCACAGATCAAAACCAAAGGCCCTAGGGAGGTGAAGCTCCACCACTGGGACTAAAAGTGGTCTCCGAGTTGTCAATTTTAATAGAAAAGCCGACTTGAAACACCCTGACATAGTCTACCTAATTTATACAGCCGAATGGATGGGGCCGAAAAAAAATTTAAAGTGTTGTAGAAAAATCCACTCACATGAAAAATTACATCCCCAGAAAATGAAACAGTGCCCTTCCTAGACAAGTATAAGATGAAACTACATGCAGCTGAAGCCATTGAGAAACTTAAAGTGACAAGATTGTCCATGGAAGATACAAGACTTTTTAGGTGTAAACATTGAACCCAAATTTACTAGTTTTGTTTCAGTTGATATTCTTTATTATGACAGTGATAAAATGCAACGTCATCTCAGTAGTTTGTATGAAAGGTTATTGCACTTGTATGGGAATATATTGTGTTGAACGAGTTCTTTTGGTAGAGTTGCCCGATCTTGCGATGGCTACTACACCAAAAAAATGAGTTCAACACAATATATTCCCATGTACAAGTAAAATAACCTTTTTATTGTATACTTTGATATTGTTTACATAATTTCCCGTGATTTAACAGTGTTTTCATCAAATTCCTTGATTTACTTTATTTCAAAAGCGAAAAGAAATCTTTCGTCCACCTACAGTGGTTTCGCGGAATTTTCAACATTGGCTTATGATGACGTCACCGTTGCTAAGGTATGTAAACAAACAAGATGGAGACCGAGGATACCTTTTCATCGTTTAATAATTTCATAGTCGATAAACATATTCGATAAACAAATTTTTCATAACTTTGTAGTGACTGTTATTCGGGAAACAAACATTCTGCTTACTTTTTCATGTTTTTAATAAGTACTATGCATTGAAAATGTCGTAAAACATGATGTCTAACGATGAAGTTTATGATAATGGAGGCCGTTCATTTTTTGATTTTTGGAGTAATGGCGGGTTTTAAAATAGTTCCGTACTTAGCAACACACGTGAAAAAAGCTTTAAATTATGTAATATCAAAGTATGCAATATGGAAAAATATTTCATACTTTCATCTAGTGCAAATACATGGGGACAATATCAAGGTATATAATAAATCTTAGTATTTCAAGCTCTAAATTCAGTATGATATCTGAATACTGGATGAAGTGTTAGAATTTGATTTAATCTCGTGGGGAAAAAAAATGTGCGGAAAACTTTTTCGTGCAATACCAATCAACCAACACCAAAACAATTTTGTTTTGGCTAATGTATTGTGAAATAAGAAGAAGATATTTAAAAATTAAAGAAGGGCAACAAGAAAGACTACTTGAGAATGATGAAAGGAAATCTTGGCAGCTCTCTAGCAATTACCAAATGAAAAGTTAAATACGTAGTAGGTGCAATATTCATAAAGTTAAGTATAATACTTAAGTACAGCATCTGAAACAAATAAACTAGCTGACCATTATGCATATCAATAGAGGGGGAAAAAACGAAAACACTCCGGAAAGCAGTATTAAGCTGTGATCCCTCTGATCCCAGCATGCAGGAAATATTGTTCAAACAAAACTCATCAAGAGGCCTTTTTGGTATGAGTAATTCAGTCTGCAAATTCTTTCTTATGGCAAATGATTTCATGCAGAGTATTTGATCCCTGATTTGTTGCATTTGAATACTGAAAACCTGGAAGGGGAGATTTGATTGATGCGTGGGTCGATTTATTTTGAACTATGGAAACAGTGGAAGTTATTGGTGAACTGTTTATGATGTTGCTACTAGAACTATTTACCAGGGTCACAAACAAGAATCCACAGGTTTGTTTTTCAGAAAAGGGGTTTTTTGTTAACCCCTAGATTAACAAATTTGAGAAACTGTTTTGTTTTTTTCTGAAAAAGTTGGGGGTTTCACTCTACTTTAACCAATAAATGATTAATTACCTGCAGAAAAATAGTATACCGTAGTCATCATTAATTAAATTCTCATGTAAACCTTGCTATACCATTTCATTATGTTAATTGTGCTAATTTTAAATTACATAATACACGACAAGCAATCTTATTTAATGAGGAGCCTGTCTTCCAATCTACTAAAGATTTAGATATAGAATTTAATTTTAACATGTTTGATGAATACAGGCCAAGATTGATATCAATAGATGTTCGTTTCATAAAAGAACCAAAGTTTATTTTCTCACTCATTATTGAACAGAGATTCTAGCTTCCAGTTATTGTTTTATACAGATATTTGTGTAAATTCACATTTTAAATTAATTACTAGTATTTAAGATGACAAAACAGTTTGAAGTATCTCTGATCGGCCGATGTCAAACTGACCATTGTTGTGTCATGGGTATTCGCGGTTTTTCCGCGATATATTTTTCAGTTCATGTGACTTTTTATCAGAAGAGTTACAGCATGATCGGATATGAATGTCAATAAGGGTAGCAGGTAACTTAAAAAACTGTCATTTTACATTAGAAAAATGAATTAACACCTTTATTAATAGATGACTCACCAACTTGGTAAGCTGTGATAAACATGCAGACCCGCGTGCGCCCTTAAAATTTGATACTGATCTGTTTATTAAAGACCATACTTTAGATGGATTTACACGAGATATTTTATTTGATTAAGCTTTAGTCCATAATCTCAATCATCAGATTGACGGTTTGGTAGATATTTTCGAGCGTCAAATAGGGGTCATCCCTATTTTCAAGCGTCAAATTTCTGGGGTCCGGGTCAAATGAGAACCATGACTCTCTTGCTTGAACTAGATCTTAGTCTTATTTCTAAATTATAAATGTTTACTCGATCGTTGCATAAGGATTAAATTCAATAGAATTAATACTGAATTGGAATAAATTTCCAAATATGGAAATGGTTACGATGTTCACATGCTGAAGTTCCCAAGTGAATGGAAAGCCCGCGAAGAAAGTTTAAATATACATATAAAGGCATATTGTGAGTTGAGTGAAAATCTTCAAAATCGTGAGAAAGTTTGAAGAATTTGGATAGTAAAAGACACATAAGTATCACTGTTAGTTTCAAAATTGCTTTTTTCCACGATAGAAACACGCTGATCCGATGTCAGACGGTCATCGCTAAATACACACCATATAATGCTAGTCATAGATTCTTGTGGGATGTATACCAAATTACTCGGAATCAAGGCGTGGCTTTAGAAATTTTAGGCGGCAACTAAGTCACATACGTGATTCCTGATTGGTTTGTAGTACATATTGTGTGAAATTATGTGTGCCTACCATAGGATGATGTGCAAAGAAAATTTAAACATGCATATAAATGCATGCTGTGAGTTGAGTGAAAATCTACAAAATCGTGAGAGTTTGAAGAATTTGGGATACTAAAAGATACTCTAAAATCGGGTCGATTAAAGACCAGAATAAGTGACCGAAAATGTTAGCGCGCTAAAAGACATGCTCCACCAAAGTCCTGAAAAATCCACAAGGCACACATCATCAGAGAAAGGTATTTCCAAATAATCTATGCATAATATCAAGAGAAAGGGTTAAGAACTGTTCCAATACAAAATATAAATCATGCAAAGCTTACAGATCTATAACTTATTAAGTGGAAAGATTAACATTTTGTAACTTAGCTTCTGACATTATAGAGATTTACGCCGACGCTTTCCAAGATACCAGGTGAATCGTGTAGCCCTGAGTCAATTTATTATAGTTCAGTTTTACCATTCCAACGTGAATTCAGCGAAATTTCCCTTTTATGGTCTGACGAAATCGAATTTCGTTTCAGAGTGCCCCACTGACGCCTCGGAGAAATGGCTTAACTGAAACCTTGCTATAACCTGGTTTGGTGCATGAACTTGATAATGTCACTGCGATAGACTTCGACGTATTTTTATGTGAACTGGCAGCACAGGCACGTAAAACCATCTTTCGAATATATCAGTTTCAAAGGCCTTTTGGGAAATTTCCGTATAAAGAGTATTTTAAGATCTTTGACTAAATGGTTTTGCCAATTCTCTCATACGGAGCAGAGATATGGGAATCGAAATATCAGACTCTATAGAACAAATTCATTCTAAATTTTGCAAAGATTTTTTAGGCTTAAATACTTAACAAATAATTTAATGGTGCTTGGAGAATGCGGAAGTAGATAGTAAAATACCCTATCTGGCGCTTTTTTAATCAAAATCGTAAAATGCGCCAGAACGCCTACCACAACCAACCACACAATAAATTTCTTAATCGACTAATCCCCCAACCGACTAACCCTAACCACAACTAACCACCCAAATAAATTTCTAATCGACTAACTAGTTAACCAGACAAACTGACTAACTAGTTAACCACGAATCTAAGACTAACTTAAATTTCGAAAAAAAATTCATTTTTATTTTTGAAACTTTTTTTGTCTCGAAAATTTTTGAAATTTTCTTATTTTTACATGATCAAATTTGTCAAAGTACAACATGGAACCATTAAAAGAATTTCTCGAAGAGATAAATTTAAACGATGAAGGCTTACTAAGGTCAATAGAAAACATGAGAGAGAATTTAGTAAATGTTGATATGGCTAAAGATAAATTCAAAAATTTAATTTTTGATTTTCCAAAAGAATTCCAAAGGCTATATTCAGTTAGATTTGCTGTGTTACTAGGTAACCATATAAACTCCATTTTAGATAGTATAGATGAAAGGATAAGACAACACACAATAGTTAGAGCAGGATTTTGGGAACATTTATCTAGTTGTTTTGATTCTTCTAAAAGACAAATAATTCAAAAAGCGAAAAAAACAACTTGGTTTAAGGATAGAAAGGAAGGGGAAGACAAGGAAAGAAATAATATTTAAACTTGTAGAAGAACTTTTAGTATTAGAGGAGAATAATCCTTTATCATTTCTCAAAAATAGAAGAATAGTAAGAGGAGGAAGCACACCATTCATAAATATGACAAGGAAAGTAGCAAATAGATCAGCAAGCAACATTGAACCAGATATATAACCTACCATGGTAAGTTACATATTTTATTTTTAAAACTTTTTACACCTAAAAAATTTTTTCATTTTTATTTTTGAAACTTTTTTCAACTCAAAATTTTTTCAACATGATTTTAAACCATTCAACTACAACCATATCTCAAACCAAAAAATTTTTGATTTTTCTCTATTTTTACAGGACAATTTTTGTAGTATATAGCAAGAATCTATATACCACAATCAAAACCATGGAATCAATACAAAGAATGTACGATACATTAAATGAAATAGACCAGAAACTGGGCAACTGTTTTGACGAACTTTCAAAAATTTCTACAGGTTTCCAACCAACACCAAATACAAATTACCAAAGCATACACCTACTACGAGAAAGAGCCATATACCACCAACTACAACAACTAGCAGAGAGATGGCAATACTTTCTATACAGCACACACCCCAACAAAATAGACTATATTACCGATATATTCCTACAAACAGAACCACTACAAGATGAACTCTACCAAGGCGTAAAAGACCACATCTACCAATGGGATCCACAGATCCCAGATTGGATAGAAGACCTCTCTCGCGAGACAGTTCTACAAATAGAACAAGAACTATGCCCACCAATACAATACTACCCGCCACAACAACAATACTACCAACAACCTCTGTATCCACAATACAAACAACCTATATATCTACAATATCGTCAACCACATCCCCAATATCTACCTCTGTATCCACAATACCAACAACCAATATATCCACAATATAGGCAACCACATCCCCAGTATCTACAACCTCTATATCCTCAGTACCAACAACCACAATACCAGCAACCATTGTATCAACAACCATTTTACTAAATTTGTAAGGTAAAGATGATTATCAATCATAAAAACATAACTTTCATAGAAAAGTCATATTTTTAAAAGAAATTAAGATTTTAAAAAATTGAAAGTTAAATAAAAAATAACAGGAAAATTGCCACATAGTAATCATGAGTGTTAAAACAAAAATAGGTATTTTTGGTGATAAATTAAATGATATGTTGGAGAATAAAATTAACCACATCTCTAAGCGATATCATTCACCTTACTATTATTGCAGAAAAAAGATAGAGTTTCCTAAAGCACAAAACAAAAATCATATTGAAATACTCCATAACTTAAAGCCTGCTTTATATTATGAATGTAGTAAAATACTAGAACATTTTGATTATGTTACTTTTGGTATTTGTGTTAATGTGGTAGAGTTACCATATGTTCCTTTACATGAACAAATACAAGGGGTTTACACATATAGATCAGATGAGGAAGAATCTAATAATATTCTAAGTGAATTTAATAAATTTCTTAATCTAGAAAGTGTAGTAGATATTGAAAGAAATGATGTTCTATGTATAGCATATAGGGAGTATCTTACTTTTTCACCAACCATACTTATTGGTAATGTAATTACTGATAGTGAATCAGATGAAAATCCAGATGAAGAAGAGTTTAGTTTTTTAGATGTAACTGAAAACTGGACTAATAATAGAACTAATATATCAGATCTTGAAATCAGAGCAACAGCTCCTAGTATAATTGATGGAATCAGAACAATATTAGTTGAAAGAGAACTTCCTATTTTAACTAATGGGATTGAAACATTTACATCAGAAACATGTGTTATATGCTTAGAAAAAGATCCTAATATATTATTTTGTAATTGTGGCCATATATGTATTTGTCATACTTGTAAAACAAACGGTAACTTTACCAGTTGCCCAATCTGTAAAACAAAAAGCACAATCAAACGTAAAATATAACTTCCATAGAGAAGTTATATTTTTACAAGTCTAACTCTACCAAAATAGATATGTAAGCGTGTATTACATCACGGTCGGTTGTTTTTGAAACAAAATTTACGATGTCGCATTGCTTTACCTCCAACGCCCTTGGAAAAACCGTGCAGCTACAAATTTCACCCTCTTTTTTAATAATAGAGTAATCAACCTGCTCTATTCCATTTACCGCAATATTAACTTGTACCTCTTCTAGTGCGTTATAGTTATCTTTAACAATCGTTAAACTTCCTCTTATAATTCTACCCGGTGCACTCATGCAGTAACCTCCTAAACGATGGTTGCGACCCGAATTACCATTACCAAATGAGAACTCATAATTACCATCTACAATTCCCCCCCGTTCTTCAGCCCACACAGTTATAATAGGTTTAGGGCCTATGAGAGAAGGAAGGGATACTTTTTATCCACGTAGGATTTTGTTGCTAAATCTCTCTCTTCTACCGGGGTTGCCGCGTTTTTTATAGAAAAACCTTGTAGATCTATGTCAGCCACCGCCGTGAAACTTCCATTTGGATTTTTTAAGATAGCTCCACCATTATCAACATAATTTTTATTGGCTGCAGCATCACGGGATATAGGATTAGGTAATCCAGTAATCGGGTTATCATTCATATCTATTTCACCAGCCATTGAATAGGATCCATCTTGTTTTTTTGTTAAAGCTTTTTCACCCGCAGTAGCCACCTGAACTACTGTATCTACGTAAAAATTATTTACAGCTTGATCATTTTCTAAAGGGCTTCCAACATTGTTAATTCTTCGTCCTCCCATAGAAACGTCAGAAACTGCCATATACCTACCAGCTCCATAAACGAAGGCTCTATTTGCACTATCTACATATCTTTTAGTTGCTGCATCTTGCGCATCTGCGGGATCTAAAAGATTTTTTAACGAATACTCTCGCATATCTATATCTGCAACAGCAGAAAAGGTACCATCTCGGTTCTCTACTATTGCTTTACCACTTCTATCCACATATTTTTTAGTAGCAGCTTCATTTGGTTCTGTAGGCTCCTTAACATTTATTTCATTGAAACCAATATTTAGAAATCCAAGGGCTTGGTATCCACCATTTTCTTTTAATAGCCCCCCAGAATTTCCATCCACATAATGCTTTGTAGCAACATCTTGAGGATTTACCGGATTACTAACCCTCGTTAGTGTATTACCATTCATGTCTATAGAACCAGAAACAACAGTTGTTCCATCTTTACGTAAAAAATTATTATTTATGTAAGCGAGTGACACACCATCAGCACTTGTTTTATCATCTTTCATTCGTCCAAATTTATCAACAGGCATTTTTATTATTAAAAAAAGTTTATTTATCACTATCTGAAACTTTTTACCCGAGCTTAACTCCTTTAGAATGTATAAACATAAATGTCTACGAAATACTTGCCCAGCTTGTTGTAATTGATCAGTATTGTACTGTATTGGGCTTTTTAGGTACTCTCGAATTTCAATAGGTGGTTGTATTCCATAACTGTCAAAATAAATTTTAGTTTTACCGTTTTTATACCAAGCAACCCAATGTGTACCAGGTCCACCACTTTTATCAAAGTTTAATATACCACATTCTTTTTTATTTGGTTTTCTCGGTAACGTATCTAGTAAAAAAACTCCCCTAAAAGAAGGAATCTTTAATCTTTTTGCTGTATCTTCCAACTCAAAATTGCTCAACGGTTTATTTGGTAAAATTACGTTTTCAATTGAAATATCTAACATTTTTTATAGTTAAATATTTCTAATGTCTTTATTATCAACCCATGAATTAAATTCGTCGGGATAACCTTTCCACTTTACAAGAGATTTCTTTTTTCCTTTCTTAATAACCTTTTCTATCCTATACAGCTCCTGAGTGGTTTTCTGTAGTTCGGGTTCATAAAAGGTACTTTGTATTTCTTCTCCATTAAGATCCTCAATTTTATATGTTACAGGTGGTGTATGTTTTACTTCAGAAACTGCAAAAATCTCCTCAGTCCATCTTGTTGTATAACCTTTCTCAAAAGTCTTTTTCTTTTTATCCTTACTTTGTCTCCAACAGAAAACTTAGGTTTTATATCTTTTACTTCGAGATGATCAGGGTAAAGATTTCTCCAAACTTTGGTTTCATTTTCTTTTTTACTCGCATTTACTGGGGTCATCTTAATGGATGAATGTCTTGTGTTATTATATTCTTTAACGAGATCTGGTAACACATTGATGTAAACGTTTGTAGAGTTAGCAGAAAAATACTCCCACATTTTTTCTTTCATTGTTCTAATCCATCTCTCAACAACACTAGATTTTTCCTCATTTTCAGTAGAATACAATTCAGCCAAGTCTTTTACATCTTTGTTATAAAACTCTTTACCCTTATCCACCCACATTTTTTCAGGTTTCCTCTCCTTAAAAATACTCTTTAGTGCTATAGCAACAGAAATTCCAGTTTTATCTTTTAATGGTATCAACCATCCGTATTTAGAAAAGATGTCAATGACAGCGAGAAGGTATTTTACACCACGATTAAACTTAGAAAATGCTTGCATGTCTACTAAATCCGCAGCCCATATTTTATGTATACCGTTTACTCTAACTCTCCTTTTCTTAAATTTTGTTTTTACAAGTTTATGTAATTCTTCCGCTAAATTTATCATACCGAAATTTTTTTTTTAACTCCCATTCCAAATTTCCTCTTTGTTCCAATGAGTTTACTTACCAACCACCTTTCCATTTTTTCTCTAATAGTAGGATTGTAAATACCTTCTAACTCTGTTAACATATTTTTATCACATACTGCGTTTCTTGTGGCAGTATCATTATGTTGAAGATAGCAAACATCATGATGGTAAGCAGCTTTATCAACACGATTTATTGGTTTGCTCCATTTCTTTGGTGTTAAATCTGGATTGAGTCTTTTCTTTAATTTAGTGCCGGGACCTGTGAAATTGTGACCAGGGAGATGCATTTCAAAAGGTAAATTATTTATAGCTTTATTAAGCAATGATCCACCCTTTGTCTCCCTAACAAACTGATTTTTAGTTATTCCACAAACTACACATTTTCCCCGTTTCATATTTCTTCCATTTTTAGCAACAGCATATTCTATATCGCTTGTATCAGTATGTTTTTTACATTTAACACAATACATTTTTTATATATAAAAATTAAAAAAGTTATATAAAATGGATAATGTAAACTTATCATGGAACGAAATAGTATCAAAGAGATTTAATCACAGCCTTTTACCAAAAAGTATCAGAGGAATAATTATAGGTAAATCAGGATGTGGTAAAACTACTCTATTGTTAAACCTTTTACTTAGACCAGGATGGCTCGACTACAATGATTTAAGTGTTTTTGGAAAAAGTCTTTTTCAACCAGAATACCGAATACTAAAAAAGGCTTTTGAAGAAAAACTACCAAAAGAATATATCTTAAAGTTGTTTAACATGCGAGATGAAATACAGGATGCAGATGTTTCCCCTATAGCTTTAGTTGAGGAATGGATTAAGTCGTTTAAAAACAAATCGGATATAAATTGTAACTTTTTTGAAAATGCGAGTGATGTGCCTGATCCGAGAGAGTTAAACCCAGGAAATAAAAATTTAATGATTTTTGATGATTTACTTTTAGAAAAGCAAAGCAAATTTGAGTGTTACTACATTCGTGGAAGACATAGTAATGTTGACTGCTTTTACCTTTCACAAAATTATTTCAGGCTACCAAGGCAAACTATTAGAGAAAACGCTAATTTTATTTGTCTTTTCCGACAAGACCTAAAAAACATTAACCATATTTATAGTGATCATGTAGGTGATGATGTGACAAAGGATGAATTCAGAGAATTTTGTAAAAGGGCATGGGAAAGACCGCACGATTTTGCTATCATTGATCTAACCAGTAAAAAAATAGATGGGAAGTATAGAAACGGTTTTGACAACTTTTACATACCTAAGTCAGTATAAAAAATATTTTCACTTTTTTAAAAAATGGAAGAACTTTTAGAACAAATTGTAAAAAATACGGAACACAAAACATCATTTCAAATCATAGTAAGCGACAACAAAACACGCTGTAGATCAAGGTTTAATCCCCCTATTCAGCTGGAAAAGGATAAAAAATATGAAATAGCTTTAGTAAACCTTGAAACTTACTGCTCTTTTCCAAACATTGATGCAACAAACAACATATTCGTTTATTCTCCAGACAATGGTACTTCATGGATTAAAATAAAAATACCTGAAGGAAGTTACGACCTTGTTGACATTAATGATACCATTCACCAGGAGATGAGAAAAAAGGGTCATTACCATGAAGTTAATGAAGGGTATTATATTAACATTTCTGCAAACACCAATACCCTAAAGTCTGTTCTTACTCTAGAAGATGGTTATCAAGTAGATTTTAATCAACCTAACTCTATTGCCAAAGTATTAGGATTTACTCACGCTAAATATACACAAGGATTTTACGAGTCAGAGAATGTAGTGAACATTCTTAGTATAAATAGTTTGCTTGTTAACATATATATTATTTCAGGAAGTTATGTTAATGGCACAACAAAAAACACTATTTACTCTTTTTTCCCAGATGTTGCACCTGGATATAAGATAATTGAGTCGCCACTTAATTTAGTATACTTACCAATAACATTACATGAAATACATAGCTTAGAGGTAAACATTACAGACCAAGATGGTAATTTACTAAATCTTAGAGGCGAAAATTTAACAATTAGATTTCATATTAGAGAAGCGAGATAAAATAAAAAAAGGATTATATATAAAAATGACAAATTACACTACTGTTAAAGTTAATATATCGGACGGACAAAAGCAAAAGCTTCAATATGCTGTTAAAGCTGGTTGCCCAGTAAGTATTCGTTTAGGTTATGAAGATTTACAAGGTAATGATGTTTTAGCATTAACCAATTCACAAACAAAGAAAATAGCTAAAGCCTATGAGAGTGGTAAGGGTATCACGATTAGAATGACTGCAAAACAACTTAAACATAATATGAAAATAGAGGGAGGTTTTCTTGGAATGTTAGCTGGGTTAGCTGCTAGTGCTTTACCAATGTTAGCAAAAACTGTTTTACCAGCTTTAGGTGTTGGTGCTCTATTCGGATTAGCCTCATCAGGAGTACAAAAAGCAATGGGGTCAGGTCTTTATCTTAAAAAAGGAGGATGTGTTTGTCAAGCGGAAACTGATGGATCTGGATTATACTTAAAGCCATACAAAGGTAAAGGATTAGAGTCTGCTGGTGATGGTTTGTATTAAAAGCAAGGAGGAAAAATTTATGATGGAAAAGGACTTTTACTTGGACCTAATAGTCCATTTGCTAATATACCTATCTTAGGGGCTATATTGTAATGTTACAAATAATATTTAAATATTATTTATAACAAAAATAAAAGATAAATGTACACAAATTTGGTATAAAACCTAATATTACTACTCAACATAAAACTATATTTTGGAAACCTCATTTAGATGGAGTAAGATATCCTCCTTTAAAGCAAGATCCTCTAAAATGGAAAATATACTCACAAGTAGATATCAAGATTCCTCCTCGTGATGGTATGAGACTTTCGCTAGGATTTGGTTATATAACTACACGAGGAGTTGTAGTGGTATCTGTTAGTAACAAATGGAAAGATAGTTTAACCATTCTTAATGGAATACATCTTGATAATGAGACTAATGATATCTTAGTCTATATTTATAATTTCTCACAAAACCCAATTAAAATACCTGAGGGTGAGTTATTCTGCTATCTAAAATATCTACAATCTTGATATAAAAAATTATAATTTTAATAAAAAATGACAGATACAAATCAAGAACATCCTAATAAAATTTATCCTCCACTACCTCAATAGAGAAATACTGCAAGCGCTCCACCTATTGAGATGCACACAATAGGGGATGATAAAGGACATTCCTACCGTTTACAAAAGATATCCGAAGTACAGAAGTTTCTTGAGAATGAAATCCAAAAAAGAGAAGCCTTAGCCAAGAAATATTTTAGAGCCGCAAGAATTGTTGATAGTATTTATACAGCATTGATCGGGCTAACAATGGCTTCTGGTGTTGGGGGAGCTATATGATTGGGTACAGTTGCAGCGGTACCAATAGCATTAGGTTTAGAAATTACAAGTGCAACAACCGGATTACTCTCAATGGTAGGTAAGTACGTAGTAAGGAATTAAAAAACAAAAGGAGAAAAACATCAAAAGATTCGGATGATAGCTGATGCTAAGCTTGACACAATTGCTTCACATATATCTAAAGCTTTAGTTGACAGTCATATATCAGATGAAGAGTTTAAACTTATCATGGAAGAACAAGAAAAGTATAAGAAGATGAAGGATGAAATAAGAACAAAAACTAAGAAAAAGATATTTGTTGAAAATGAAGAAAGTTTAATTGAGAGAGGGAGGCAAGAAGCGCGTGAGTCCTTTCGGAAGTTGGTTGAAAAAGAATCGTACCGCTCCCTCATAGAAGTAGTAACAAACCAAGAAAAATAAAGTTTTCATGTAGTTTTAGTTATGAAACGTGTTAAAAAATTATGATAAAAACTGTGCTAAGGACTGAGATAAAAAATTATTTTAGTAATTAAAAAATGTCTTTTTTAAAAATCACTGATCCTGCAAAAAGGGACTTAATTGTAAAGGAGTATCTTGAAACAAAAAAGAGGATTCGGGATAATCTACTAGCAGAGAGAACAGGCGAACGGCAACTCCAAACAGATCTTCCAATGTTTTTTAAACCTATTACGGAAACACAAAAAGCTACAACAAAGGAGATTACAGAAGGGCTTAAACCTATTAAAGAAGTTGTAGAAAACTTACCACAAGCTATTAAGTTTCCAGCATTTCCATCTATCAAAGCTTACGAAAAACCAGAAGAACCGGAAGAAGATATAGCTGAAGAGATTAGGCGAGCCAGGAAACAAATGGAAGAAGCAGAGGACTATCCAGTTTTTGTTGGGCCACTTAGTAGTTTACTACTAAGTCTGAAGCTGATACAACGTATGGGTTATATGACAAAAATGGTAAATTTTATATTGGCAACACACCAGTTGGCATTTTAGAAGATGATATTTTAGTTGGTGATGATTTCTATGAAGGTACACCTGGTTTATGGGAATTAATCGTATCTAGAATACCAGACGAAAATATTTATGATGATGAGGATCTTAAAAATTACAAGGAGATAATGACAAACAGCAATACCCTCTATCGTAATAATGACCCAAAAACTAATTCTCCAAAAAGTGGTAAATCATATAAATGGAAAAACATTCTTTCCCACGTTTGGTTTGATAGAAAATTCCTCGGAAAAGGAATTGTTATCCCGTGTAACCCTAACGCATTAGTCAAAAGACTAGACTGTTGTTGGCAAGTAAAGAAGCAGGTAACACAGGTGTAAGAAACGAGTTGGTGAGCATTTGTGATGAATTAAAAAGACAAGGTGTTTTAAATACAAACACTTATAAAAATTTAATGTCTATACTATAAAAATGATTGTCAATAAAAAACACGGATTTAAAAAAAGGTATTCATATGGTGGTTCCGGAGTCTTTGACAGCATTGCTAACTTTTTAGCGAGGCTTTTTACAAGTAGTGCAGCTAAACAAATTGCATCTTCTACCCTTGATGTGGGAAAGAGTGTAGCAAAGGAAGGAGCAAAGAAAGCTTTAGAGGTTGGAAAAAGTGCTGCTGTAGATGCAGGGAAAAAATTGGTTACAAAAGCTTTGACACCAAAATCAAAGAAAATTTTACAAAAATATAGCACACCACCGAAACCCACTGATGCACCTAAAACGCAAGACATTAATACCTTAATAGAAGGAAGTACTATTGCTATTCAAGATTTAGTTAAAAAATTAAACAGTGGAGCAGGCATTAAAGTAGTATGAAGAAAAAGTAAAAATAAGTTAAGGAAAAAAACATTGCTTAAAAAAGAAGATGCTAAAATTAAAATTTAATCGTGTAGATTATAAAAAATACAATACTAGTTCTATTACTATAGTAGGTGCATTGTTAAAATTAGAAGATTGTGAAATCCTTGAAATTAATAGCGCAAAATATGGTTATAAAAAAGCCATTGTAGAGTTATCTCCTGAAAAAGTAATTGAAATGAAAGAGATTGAGGAAAAGGTGAATGAACGTTTACAAGAGTGGAATATACCCCAAATAACACTTGTATACGGTAATAGAGTTTATCCTAAAACTAAAATAGATACTGCAAAAAGCATTAAACTTAAAGGTGTGTTTGTTAATGATGAAAATAAGTCTTTCGCACAGCTTTGGTTAGAGTAAAGTATACAGTTATAATTTTTATTTAAAAATTATAATTGCAATTATAAAATGGACATTTTAAAAGTCACTGACCCTATTTTAAAAGTAACTAGTATTGATGAGTATGAACACCATGAGTATGAACCGATCACAGGTACACATCTCAACAACTCAGGAGGAGATATTAGGATTAGCATTGAGACCCAAGATATCTTTACTCATCCCAGTGAGAGTTATTTACTTATAGAAGGTGTATTAGTAATAGCTGCTGATGGAGTAGTTTATGCTGATGACGCTGATATTGCTTTAACAAACAATGGTCTCATGTATCTTTTTAAAAATATTAAGTATCAACTTTCAGGTATGGAGATTGAATCCATATTGCATCCTGGTCAGGCTACTACAATGCTTGGGTTGTTAAAATACCCAGATGATTTTTCTAAATCACAAGGGTTAAACCAATTGTGGTATAAGGATACAACAGCCAATGCAAACAATGAAAACATTGGTTTTGAAGTAAGAAGAAGGTATATTATTAGGGATGCCGCTCCAAGAGGTACCTTTAGCTTCAGAGTTCCATTAAAACATATATTTGGTTTTTGTGATGATTATAGTAAAATATTGTATGGAATGAAGCAAACTCTCACCTTGACAAGAAATGATGATGATGATGCAATTTTTACAGCCGGTGGTGGTGGTGCCCCTGATAATGGTAAAATTGTTTTAAAATATCTTGGTTTATGCCACACGTTCTACCTGCAGATGGGGAAAAGATGGCGCTTTATAAAATTATCGAGAAAAAAGAAAAAGTACCGGTTGGATATAGACAGAGGCAGTGCGACTCTATCGCGGTTCCTCAGACAACATCATTTACCTGGAGACTTGGTGTCAGATCATCTCCTGAGGTACCTCGTTTTATCATTGTTGGCTTTCAAACTGGTAAAAGTGGTAATCAAGAGCAAAATCCAGCAACATTTAATAATGTAAACGTTAAAAATATTTATGTTACGCTAAATACCGTTAGATATCCTGCGGTTGACTATAATCTTTCATTCACTGCGCATCAATTTAGTAGAGTGTACGGTGATGCTGCTCTATTTAGATCTAAGTTTTATAACATGGATGAATTGGTGTCAAACCCTAACTTTTCTCCCCCAGATTATAAAACCCTTTATCCTTTGTTTGTGTTTGACGTTTCCAAACAGAGTGAGAGATTAAAATACTCAGTCAACGATATCCATATCAAGGCAAATTTTACTGAAAATGTACCTGCAAACACAGAGGCATATGCTGTTGTTATTAGTGATAAGCTAATTAACTTCCAGTCTGATGGAAATAAAATGAGTGTAGTGTATTAAGATATTTTTTTCTTATATAAAAATTATAAAGACTACAGATTTAAAAAAAATCCTTAAAGAAAATAATATAAATTTCTGCTCTTACTGGGATAAAGAGCGGTTTGTTAAGTTGGTGAAAGAACATGGATTGTTACCAGAGGAGTCTCCCAAGTTGCCTGAAAAAGAAATAAGCAAGGACCCTAGGTTTGATAGATTAAAAATTATTATGCATAATCCTAAAGAAGTTAGTTTAGAGGATGTTGAAACTGGTGAAATAAAAACCTTTCCATCAATTTATAAGGCGGGTAAATTTATAGATCATTGTCCTCAAACAATTGTGAACTGGAATGGAAGGGTTTGGAAAAATAAATATAAGATTTGCATTCGGTAATTTTATTATGACATTGTTGTTATAATAAAATTTTTTGAAACAAATAGGAAAAATTGTAATTGCTTAAGAAATTATATCTGTTATATAAAAATGAGTTTGTTTAATAGATATATGAACATGGGTAGACGCGTTGCGTCTAATGTTTACCCAGGAGCAAGACGAACTGCGTCTAATGTTTACTCTGGAGCAAGACGACTAGCCTCAGCTGTCGTACCAGAATTCATACAAAGAGGAATGACTGATTTTAGTAATAGGTTAACCAGTAATGTGGAGACAACACAAATACCACAAGTGTTAGATGAAATTGTTGAACATGTTAGAGAAAATTACCCTCCAAGGCAACCGTTTGAGATTAGAGCTGTTCAATCCGCATTTAGAGGGTATGCCACTCAACATGTTATAGAGGGTAGAGAAGGCTATAACCCACAAAGATTTTTCGCGGAAACGTGGATGTCTCTTATAAATACTCTTCAAAATAATTTACAAACAAAGGTAAAACTTGTACTTAGGTGTAAATTATGGTTAATGACAAATCTTGACCAAGGCCCTGTTGAACGTGCTTTCCATAGTAATCAACATTTAAATTTAAACAGAGGAGAAGTAGAGGATTTGTTGAATAAAATGACAGATGAAGTTTTAGAGAATTTAGCTAATTTTCAAAGAGAAGGTAATGGTTGGACATTTGGAAGTATAGTGCGGTTAGAACTACATACAGCTGTTTATGTTCCTTTAAGAGCTAATGGTCACTTACCTTTGCCAAAATGGATTGCTAATAAAAAAGCAGTTATCAATATGAAAAATAAAGATAACAAATGCTTTTTATGTTGTATTTTAAGAGCGCTAAACCCTAAAGAGCGTGATGCAGAGGGAGTTGACAAGGCTTTACAAGCAAAGGAAAGTAGTGTAAACATGGAGGAAATGAAGTATCCTGTTTCGTTTAAAGATATAGATAAGTTTGAAAAACAAAATTCAGAAATTAGTGTAAATGTGTATGGGTATACTAATGATTGTAAATTTAATCCTTTAAGAATTACAAAAGATGAAAAAAGTAAACATATTGATCTTCTTTTTATTAGAGATGAGGAAAACATGCACTATGCCCTCATAAAAAAATTTACTAGTCTAATGAGAAAACAAGTAATTAACAATGGTGGTATGAAATATTGCAAACGATGTATGAATCATTTTGGTAGTAAAGAACTTTTGGAAAAACATAAACAATACTGTAATGAACATGAACCTCTTACTTTAGAAATGCCAAAACCAGGTACCATGTTAGCTTTTGAAAACCATGCTAGAAAACTTCGGGTTCCCTTTGCCGTATACGCTGATTTTGAAAGTGCTTTAGAACCAATACACACATGCCAACCAAACCCAGAAAAAAGTTATACTATACAACGTCAAAAGCATATACCTTGCAGTTTTTCCTGTATTGTAAAATGTTTTGATGATACTGTGTGTGCTCCTATAGAAAGAAGTTATGTTGGAGAAAATGCTGAGGAAGTTTTTATAAACCAGTTAAAAGATGATATACAAGAAATTCATCAACGGTACCACCAAAACCCAAAGCCTATTGAAATAACAATAGGGGAAAAAATAAAACATACACAACAAACACACTGCTGGATTTGTGGCGGAAAATTTAATCGTGTTAATTATAGAGTAAGAGATCATTGTCATTTTACAGGTAAATATAGAGGCGCTGCGCATAATAAATGCAACCTAAAAGCTAAAAATCCTAACTTCACACCTGTGTACCTTCATAATCTTAGTGGATATGATGCTCATCTTTTTATTAAATGCCTTGGTAAACCTGTTGGAAAGATTGACTGTATTTCAAATAATGAAGAGAAATATATTAGTTTTAGTAAAGACATTTGGGTTGGAGAAAATATAAACCATAAAATTAGATTCCTTGATAGCTTTAAGTTTATGAGTTCTAGTTTGGATAAACTTTCAAGCAACTTAGAGGAAAGCCAGTTGAAAATTTTAGCAAAATATTTCACTAAAGAACAACTACCGTTAGTTAGGAGAAAAGGAGTTTTTCCTTATGAGTACCTAGATTCTTCTGATAAACTTAAAGAAGAAAAACTACCACCTAAAGAAGCATTTTACTCTAGTTTAAACAAAGAAGGAATTACAGATGAAGATTATGCTCATGCGCAAAAGGTTTGGAAAGCTTTTAATATGAAAACGTTTAAGGATTACTTAGAACTTTACAACAAAATAGATGTATTGCTTTTAGCAGATGTTTTTGAGAACTTTTGAGATGTTTGCTGCGAAAACTATGACTTAGATCCTAGTTGGTATTATACTGCTCCTGGTTTAGCTTGGGATGCAGCATTAAAAATAACAAAAGTAAACCTAGAGCTTTTATCTGATCCTGATATGCTTTTGATGGTAGAATTAGGTATTAAAGGGGGTGTTAGTATGTGTAGCAAAAGATATGTAAAAACAAATAATGAGGATATGGGTGAGTTATATGATCCTAGTAAACCATCAAAATATTTATTATATATAGATGCAAACAGCCTTTACCCTTGGGCAATGAGCCGTCCTCTTCCTACTCATGGTTTTAAATGGATGAAAAATACAGGATTAGAAATTTGGCAAAAAATCCCATGTGTACTAGAAGTAGATTTAGAATATCCTAAAGAATTACATGATTTACACAATGACTTTCCTTTAGCACCTGAACGTTTAAAGATAGAAAAAGTAGAAAAACTTATTCCAAACTTAAATAATAAAAAGAATTATGTTATTCATCATGAAGCCTTAAAAACATGTGTTGATTTAGGCTTAAAGATTACTAAAATACATCGAGGAATTAAGTTTGAGGAAAGTGCATGGCTTAAGTCATACATTAATACAAACATTGAACTAAGAAAAGCAGTTAAAAATAATTTTGAAAAAGATTTTTTTAAGTTGATGAATAATTCAGTCTTTGGTAACACTATGGAAAACTTGAGAAATAGAGTAACGATACACCTGGTTTCTAATGAAGAGCGTTATAGGAAATTAGTAGCAAAACCAAACTATAGCCACACAACAATATTTGATGAAAACCTAACCGCGGTACACATGAAAAAGACTGATTTAAAATATATTAAACCTATTTACTCAGGATTAAGTATTTTAGACATCAGTAAAATATGCAAAAAACTTATTATAATTACTTTAAAGCTAAGTATGGTGAAAAGGTTAGATTGTGTTATACTGATACAGATAGTTTTATTCTTGAAATAGAAACTAAAAATTTATATAAGGATATAGAAAAAGATGTACCTGAAATGTTTGATACAAGCAATTATCCTAAAGATCATTTCTTAAAAAATGATTGTAATGCAAGAGTAGTTGGAAAGTTTAAAGATGAGTTAGGTGGTGAGATTATGACTGAGTTTGTTGGTTTAGGAGCAAAAATGTATGCTTATGAAACTTTAGATGGTAAGGAAGATAAAAGATGTAAAGGTGTGAAAAAAACGGTTATCAAGAAAGAGATAAATTTTAGTAATTACAAAGAGTGTTTGCTTACAGAAAAGGATCAGTATAGAAAGATGACTGTTTTAAGAAGTAGGAGTCATGATATGTATACTGAAGAGTTAAACAAAAAAGCGTTAGGATCAAGTGATGATAAAAGGTTTGTCTTGGAAAATAAAATAGATACACTAGCTTGGTGGCATTATAAAATATAACTTTAAAAAATAAAGTTATCCTTGCACAAATCTCCAAATCCCCCATTTTATTTACCACACTATTATATAAATTACTAAATTGTCATTCTAACAATTTAATAATTATGCTACACATCTGGAACAAGACGTAGAGATATCTTCAGCCTTATCTACAGCTTCTCCTCTGTAATAATATAATCCTTTACATCCCATTTCCGAAGCTTTGTAATGGATCTCATGGACTTCCCTTTTTGTGGCGGCTGCGCTTATGAATACATTTAATGATTGCCCCTGGCATATATATTTCTGTCTGTCTGCGGCGTATTCTATAATTTTTAACTGATCTATTTCCTTAGCTGTTTTATAAACTTCCTTTGTCTCATCAGACAATGGTAAATGACTTACTGAACCTTTTTTTTTTATTATAGAATCCCAAGTCTCTTTGTTATTGAGGTTGATCTTTTCTAGTTCATCTTCTAAATATCTATTTTTCCACAAAAATGTTCCAGCTCTTGTTTTTAATGTATATGCATTCGCTATATTTGGTTCAATAGAAGCCGAGCAATTAATAATTAATGAACTGTTAGATGTTGGGGCAACAGCCAATAAATGAGAGTTTCGTCTTCCTGTGCCTTCCATTGAAGGGCATTCACCTCTTTCTTTTGCCAGTTGTTCGGTTTCTTTTAATGCATATTCTTTCATTTTCTTAAATATCTCAAGTTTTTTTGCTTCATCTGATTCAAATGGAATACCTTCTTTTTGAAAAAAAGATCCTAATCCCATCACTCCTAGGCCTAATGGTCTATCTCTTATTGCTCCTTTTTTTGCTTTCTTAATATTGTTTGGGACATTTGAGATAAATACATCTAATACATTATCTAGAAATCTTACAATATCTCTTATAAATTGTTCATCCCATTCTCTATAATACTCAACGTTTACAGATGATATACAACATACAGCATCTGTAGTTGCGTCAGTAGGTAAATGAATCTCATTACATAAATTACTTCCATGGATTTTTAATCCCTGGTCCTTCATTACTTGAGGTAGATCTGCATTTATAGTATCAATAAAATTTAAATATGGTGTTCCTATTCTACTTCTGGATTCAAGAATGGTTTCCCATATTCTCCTGGCATTTGTTGGAGTTCTAACTTTTGTTTTTGGATCTATAAGGTCATAATTTGTACCATTTTTAACCGCTCTCATGAAGCCATCAGTGATATTAATAGTATTAAATAGATTTAATTTTTTTCTATTAATATCTCCACCTGTTGGTATCCTCATTGAGATAAATTCGGTTATTTCTGGGTGTGTAACATCTAAATATGCAGCATAACTTCCTTTTCTTGTTTTTCCCTGTTTATATGAGTTTATTGCCGCATTGATAGGTGTTAAAAATGCAATTGGCCCGGGTGATTTACCGTCAGATGATCTAATTGAACTCCAGTCTGCTCCTATTCCTCCTCCTACTACTGTAAACCAACATGTATCACTTAAATGATCAATGATACCCTCTATCTTGTCAGGAACGTAACTCAAAAAGCAGGAAATTGGTTGACTTTTTTGTCCTTTTGTATTTGGTAGTGGAGCATTACTTAATATAGGAGAAGAAAACATAAATTTACGAGAAGATACGTAGTTATATATCCTCTGTGCAAATTCTAAATCACCTTTACTATAAGCTACGCTGGCCCTTGCAAATGCTTGTTGAGGAGTTTCCCCATTCAATAAATAATATTTACGTAACAAATCCAGTCCATGATTACTAAATAATTCGTTTAAATCATTATTAATTGTAATTCCTAAATAGTTTTCCATTATGTTATTTTAATTCTGAATATAATTGTTTATAAAAATTTTCGAGACAAAAAAAGTTTTAAAAATAAAAATAAAAAATTTTCGAGACAAAAAAAGTTTCAAAAATAAAAATGAAAAATTTTTCGAAATTTAAGTTAGTCTTAGATTCGTGGTTAACTAGTTAGTCGGTTTGTCTGGTTAACTAGTTAGTCGATCAGAAATTTATTTGGGTGGTTAGTTGTGGTTGGGTTAGTCGGTTGGGCGTTTAGTCGATTAAGAAATTTATTGTGTGGTTGGTTGTGGTGGGCGTTCTGGCGCATTTTACGATTTTGATTAAAAAAGCGCCAGATAGGGTATTTTACTATCTACTTGTGGAAATTGTAAGATAATGGAAATTGTAAACGTGATAACCAGAATAAGTTTTCCAAAACCAGGACAGGTCGAGTTGGGGGGCCGCAACAAGACCACAAACACAGTAAGGTCCAACATTAAATATGAGCAGCTCAGTAGCTTGGGTAATCAAAAGGGATATTATTGTGATGCTCAAGTAAATAGTCAAAACGTGAGATTACTTTGTGATACTGGTGCAAATGTGTCAATCCTGAATAGCGAATTGGTTGAATCATGGTCAGAAATCATCAACCCTCAAATCTTATCTTTTATTTCAAGATTATTAACTGTGACAGGAGAGAGCAAATCGTTTTAGGCAAAGCCTTATTTTGAAGTAACTTTAGGCTGTCAGAGCTTTGAACAAGAAATGCTTCTGTCAGACATTATAGAAAACGGTATATTGGGGATGGATTTTATGAAAACACAAATGCGATCTGCTCATTAGTAATAACTGTTTGAAAATTAATAGTGGGCATATTCCTTGTTTCATGAAAGAAGCAGAATAGCTCTTCAGAGAGACGTAGAAATAGCTCCAAAATCTGAGGTGGTAGTTTATGGCAAAATGATGGATCATATTGATAAAGATCTCTTTTTTAGTGGAGGGATCTGAAAAATTCTTGAGTAAATCTGGATTAATGATAGCAAAGGTGTTAGTAAACCCTAAATCCCAAACAATACCAATAAGAATAGCTAATGTAACTGATAAGTCTATGAACATTTACAAAAATACAGTCACAGCTATTATGCATCCTCGGAACCCAGGTTTGAAGCATTACGTTACTCTCCATGCATCACCCCTGGAAAAATTGACTAGCAAATCGTCGTTTCTTATGAATATTCACATGGTCGGGAAGTACCCCAATAGCCAATCGAAAGATCGATAACATAATGATACTTTTGTAGATTGTGGTGTTGATGGGCGCCGCCATATTTAAAGTATCGCTAAGTTTGATTTGCAACGAATGATGTGATTGGATATCGACAAGTAAAAAATAGAAATGACGGCGTATTTGTGATAAAAATAATTTAAATTTTCTCAAAGAAAAACTGAGATCACCAATCAAAATGCTTCATGAATAATTCATGTGAACGAGGAAACGCCAGCGAAATAACCTTGGGGCGATTACAAAATGAATCGAAACTGGGTCACCGAGGATGCTATTATGGAGCCCGTACAGGTAATGAAAAATGAAAAGATCAATTCGATGAATACAAGTTCATGCTAAGGAAAAAGCAGCAACTTGCCTGATTATTTGACTGATCTGTACGAAAAATCATGTACAGTTTTTAATGCGACTCAAGCCAGGGAGCTAAAAAGGTTCCTCATTAAGCATAAAGTTATATTTAGCAAAGACTCAAGTGATATTGGTCACTCCACTTTGGTCAAACATAAATTTGATACTGGTAATGATAAAGCTGTGAAAAAGTACCCTTACAGAATACCCCTAGCTAAAAGAAATGTTGCAATTAAAGATGCAGTTAAGAAAATGGAAAATGATGGTATTATTGAAAAATGCCCTCAAAGTGCATAGAATGCACCTATTCTGGTGGTAACTAAAAAGACAGGTGACATAAGATTCTGTTGCGATTTCAGAGGTTTAAATGATTGCACAATTAAAGATTCTCAACCTTTACCAAGAATAGATGACAGTATCGAAGCATTGTCTGGAGCAAAATGGATTTCGTGTCTTGGTATGAAATCAGGTTACTGACAATGTGATATGGACAAAAATGATAGGCATAAAACTGCTTTTTCATACCTTGTGGTGAACAATGGCAGCGGCGTATATTAGCTTTTGGTCTTTGCAACAGTCCTGCAACGATTACTCGGTTGATGCAGACAGTATTCTCTGGCCAAACCTAAAAAATATTAGTTATTTATCTAGACGATATCATATGTCAATCAATTTCTTTTGAAGAAATGCTTTCAAACGTAGAAATTGTATTTAATACGTTAACTGAAGCAAATTTGACGCTGAATGCAAAGAAATGCATTTTACCAGAGACAAGTAACCTGTCTCGGTCACACATGAAGATGGCGTAGGAACATCCACAGAAAAAATTAAAACTGTAATGGATTGGCCTGTTCCTAGAATTACAAAAGAAGCCAGAAGTTTCATTTCTTTACCCAGTTATTACAGATCATACGTATTTCAATTTGCTAAATTAGCAAAGCCAATTTATGAACTTGCAGAAAATGGTAGAAAATTTGTTTGGCCCAATGAATGTGCAGAATCATTCAGAAAAATTAACGAGGCCCTTACCACTGCACTTTTCCCACAGAAAATGATCATTCTATTTTAGATTGTGATGTCAGTCTATGTGCACGGGGTTCAGTTTATCACAAATTCAGAAAAGTCAAGAAAAAAGTCATTGGTTAGTGTAGTAAATGTTTTACTAGAGCAGAAAGAAAGTATTGTGTGACCAGAAGGGAAATGTTGGCGGTAGTAAATGCTATGAGATATTTCCATCAGTATATCTATGGCAGAAAAATTACTATCTGAACAGATCATTCAAGTTTGAAATGGTTAATGAATTTCAAAAAAGTACACTTGACAGTTACAGTATGGCTGACATTTTTGTCAACTTATGATATCAAAAGTGTGCATAGAACTGAGAGAACCCACTCAACTGCAGATACCCTTTCAAGACGACCATGCATTGAAAATATTGATGTGGCGAGACAGTGTAAAATGTTGAGACTAAAGGGTACTTTCTACAGGAAAAAAGATGTGATACAGTTCAATCTGTTCAGTCTGTGATAGAAATAAAAGATACTGATGATGACTCATGCAGTATAGCCATGTGGCAAGTTCTGGTGATTTTGGCATGCCTCATGTGGGGTACGAGTTAAATTATCCCTTTTTTTTCAATGTTGATTTTTTGTATGGCAGGTAATCTTATTTAGTAATAAGAGATGAAATAGAAAGAAGGGATTCAAGCCATAATCTTTATTAAAAAATGGCTAGGAAAAGTGGACAGGGGAAATACATCCTCTGACCCATTGACTAGTAAGGTTCTAGATCAAACGGGTGTAAAGACATTCGAAAATCTGAACAAGGTGAATATGGTAGAAGGACAATGACACAGACAATTGTCAAGGACATGCCACGATCAGGGAGACCCCTAGTAGTAAAGGGGAGGAGACCTGGTATTTTTGGGCATGAAAATACCCGGTCTCCTTACCCTGGTACCCAGTTTGCTTACCCCCGGATAAGCAAACTGGGTACGACCAACGACCACTTTTGCGTTTGTTGTGCGACCAATGTCGACCATTTTGAATTCTGAAGGGTAGTCAAAGCGGGTACCGATGTTCTATTGCGCTTAGGACATAGGAATAGGGCTGTGCTGACCTTTACGACAGGTCGTTGTGCGACCATTCTCCGTCATTTTGTGGCTGGACTGACCGTAGACATTTTTTCATTGCTCTGGTACGGAATACAGTCTGATCTTAATCCACACCGCGTCAAAGTAGAGGCTAGGGGTGGTTGGACTTCGACTTTTTTCATTGTGATCCGGTCAGAGACCAGGGGTTGGTCTAGGGATAGCAATCCCCAGTCTCCCTACCCTGAGTGGGATTTTTTGGTGTTTAGTCGCTATATTGCCTACCCCGGGTAGGCAATATAGCGACTAAATCGTGAAATTTCTCATTTTTTGGGTAGCACTTGGCTTTAATTAGTCATGTATTGGTTATCTCCCTTTTGGTTAGACAGAACCTTTGAAATCACTCAGGTGAACTAGAGACCATGGTATGGAAAAGGGCTAGGAATGCTTCATTGTTTACTGTTTTACCACTACTCGGGCTTTAAGTGGGGTTAGGGTAAAAAAAAGATCAGGGTTGGGGTTTGACTTAGACTTTTTTCATTGATTTGATATATGAGACAACCTGATCTTTAGTCCTTACCACGCGTCAAAGTAGAGATCAATAGGACTGGTTTTTTTTTACTTAGACGAACTTGATGTATTATATTGTGTAAATGTATCGACTTTTCTTTAGTTTACAAGGATGGATTGAGCTACTATTGATTCAGAATTAACGTGTTAGACCAATCAGAAGGTTCGTTGCTTTAACGTTGACCAATCAGAACCTTCGTTATATTTCTTTTTATTTGTGTGAGTAAAAAAGAAGCTAGGAGAAGATCGTGTTATGGACAGGAGTTGGACTTAGTCTTTTTTTTTGGTATGGAATACAGTGTGATTTTAATACCCACACTGTCTTAGATCAGAGGCCTGGTTTTGGACTTTGACTTTTTTCACAGTGATCCAATAGAGAACAGCACTTGGATGGACTTAGACTTTTTTGAGTGTAACTCTTAGAGAAATTGACAAATGTGAAGAAAGATTGCTCTTTCTTGGTGGTGGGGTAGCCCTGAAAAGGGCTTTTTTCTGTTTCCTCGTCTTGGGATGTTTTCCAGCTTTAATGACAACATCCAAAATTTGCCTGACAGGTTGGACATGACCCGACTCTTTTTGTGATTGTCATTGTTCCATTATTAAAAGTAATCCTCCTCCCGAATTCCACATCAACCAAGATAATGTCAGGCGTTGTCTCTAGAAATAGTTCGGACTAATTTCTCACCGAGATCTATGTATGGGAGTGATATTCGTTCTAGTTGTATTCTATTCTCCTCAGTCTTGTTCTTTAGTATCAGTAGTTGTTCACCAGCAATCAGAAAGACTCGGAGAGCCTCAATAAGTCGATTATTCATTTGCTCCATTTTCCGTTAGCGCTTATCCGTACTACTCGAGAGCTGAGAGTCGAATGATTCATTATTGGAAAAAATACCCCGACTTTTATACGTTTGCAGGGGGAATGACTTACAAGCGCGAACCTGGCCGAAAGCACCCTGAGCAAAAGCTCTGAGAAAAAAAGCTTAATGCCCGCATATGTGGAAATCCTCTTTAGAGCAGATCTATTTGAATGAAGTAGAAAGCATTCAATCGAACTAGACAAAAAAGTGAAATTTACAAGGCTTTTTAATACAGAACTGATTGAGAAATTGTCAAATTTGAAGAAAAGATAGATCTTTTTTGGTGTTGGGTAGCCCTGAAAAGGGCTGTTTGTGCAGGTTCACTTTTTTCACCTCCTCTCTTTAACCTCCTCTCTTTATTTCCCTAGTTTCCATTGCATTTAGTGCTTGGATCAGATGCTCAACTTCATGCCTTATACGTCTAATGCGTTCTCTTTCTTCTATCCAGTTAAGCAATGTGAGTAAAATTGTTAGTCCAAACATTGTGCTGGTTTGACTTAACTCTTCAGCAGTTTAGTGTCGAATGAGATAAATGGAAGGATTGAATGTGTTTTGTGATTGTCATTTTTAGTCTGCAAGGATAGGTTTGTTGACTACAAAGTATTTTAACTAGGTCACTGAGAAAAAACATCTGAGAATAGTGTTTACATAGAGAAAATGCAGTTGGGCTAACGTTGACCAATCAAAAATGTGTAATGATATAACGAACGAATCGATTGGACAACGTTAATTCAATGTCAAAGTAGGTCAATCCTCCCGTCAACGTATAAAAACGAACTTTTATTTTATTATCGGGTTATTTTCATTTCACAATGAAAGACAACAAAATGATTAGTAGACTGTTTGGAAGGAGAAAGGGTGAGGAGAAGAAAAAGAGAGAAATAGAGGAAAATATGGAGGAGAAGAAAAGAGAAGAAGCCTATAGAAGAGAAGAGGCAAAGAGGTTGAAAGCTCTTTGCGAGTTTTTCGAGAGGCGGGGGTACGAGTTTTACACTCGTGCCCCAAAGGTCAAGATGGGGAACATTTACCTCGACCTGAGGGATTTCATGCCGCCCACTGAACATCGTGGGTGGCAAAAGAAGCTGATGAAGCTGTATCCTTCACTGGTATGGAATTAATTTCTCCAACCAGTGAATGGAAAAAACAGCCCTTTTCAGGGCTACCATTCACCAAGAAAGAGTTATCTTTCGAATTGTCAATTTTCTCTCAAAGACTTACAGTCAAAGAAAAAAAGCCAAGCCCAGAATTATTTTATATGTTTTTATTCAAACTTTTGTACAATGAAACAAGACATGAACTGTGAAAAAAACAATGGAATGAAAAAACAATATTGTGTTGAAACACTTTTTGGTGAAAACATTTTTCTTAAAAGCAAATTGGTCTGATGAATCATTTTTTGTTAGAAAATGTTTCACACAGTTTTTAAAAACTTTTTGTTCTGATGAAACATTTTTTTGTTCTTTTCAGAACACGAAGTTTATTTTTTTTTACAACAGTTTTTTTTGTTGAACAATATTTTTAACTTAAAGCAATTTTTCAACCAGTTTTTTCAAAAAACACTT
This sequence comes from Hippopus hippopus, assembly GCA_946811185.2. Classification (NCBI taxonomy): domain Eukaryota; kingdom Metazoa; phylum Mollusca; class Bivalvia; order Cardiida; family Cardiidae; genus Hippopus; species Hippopus hippopus. The sequence goes on along the minus strand of OX328104.1, from coordinate 49,794,884 downwards.
TTTTGTTGACACATTTTTTCACTGTGTTTTTCTTTTTTCTTTGGAATGTCGGATTCACATTCACTCTCACGTTTTTTCCCTCTATCAATGTTTTTTAATACCATTTCTGGACAGATTTTATCCCCGTGTTTTTTTGATTTGCAAAAGAAAAACTTTTTTTCTCGCTTTCTCTTTTTTTCGTTGTTTTGCTTTTTCTCCTCTTTGGGTGAAAGAACCTCCTCTGAGGAAAGTTCGTTGTTTTTTAGTTCCAAAGTTTGTTGTTTTCTTAGATTATCGTTTGTAGATATTTTTTTCTCTATCTCTTCTGTTATTTTACAGATCTCTGCATCGTTGGTAGTCATGTTGTCGATCTGCATATTTTCGATCTGATTTTCAACCGATGATGTTGTAGTCTGTGGTGGGAATGTTTTCCATTTATTTTCGTTACAGAATGATTTTAGAACACCAACGAATTTCATATAGTGAAATTCACCACCCAGTTTCATTGTTGGTGAAATTTTAATATCATGACTGCGTGGATCCACATAGACAAAAACGACTGTTTCTGTCTGCTTTTCTTTTTCTGGACATTTTCTGGCCCAGTGTCCTGGTTTGTTGCATGTAAAACAAATATCTGTTCTCTTTCCACCCACCCCATATCGTTTATCGATCTTTGCTTGATCCAAAACTCTGTATCTGGCAATACGGTAAACATCTTTTTCTGTTAAATGTTGATGGGATAAAAATGATCCCACGTAATTCCCGATATGTTGAACTTGATACTTTGACGGAACATTGCTGATCTCATAATCGTGGGTGTATGGGCTAACATACAGATACATCATCTTTCCTAGCAGTGATGTACTTTTTAGCTTAAAGTCGCTCATTATTTTTTGTCAACTGTACTGCCTGAAGTTGATCAGAGAAATGATATAGATTTCGTAGCTATCGTCTCTATTTATACACTATTGGGTTGAAAGGCTGTATAAATTGCCAAGTTTTTTCACTTACCGTGTCATTGTCTTACAGTCAGACATAAATGATGTCAAAAAGAAAAATAGTACCCTATTCAGACAGTGAAAGTGACGATGAGTCATTTCCACAAGAAAAAAATTGAAAAAAGAAGAAAGTGACAGTGAAGAGGATTTCACTCCACCCAAGAAAAAGCCTATAAAAATGATCGTGGAAAGTGATAGTGAAGATGATTTCTCCTCGAAAAAACCTGTAAAAATTATTGTGGAAAGTGGCAGTATAGACGATTTTTCTTCACCCAAGAAAAAACCTGTAAAACTGATCATGGAAAGTGATAGTGAAGATGATTCACCAAAGAAAAAATTGATTGAGGACAGAAAAGAAGGATGTAACAATACTACTTTAGACGTGAAAAGTCTTTATGACTTAACGGAGAAGGGAAAAAAGAAATCGAGGAAATTTAGAACAGAATCACATCTGCTGACGGTGTCTTTTAAGAAATTTGAAGAATTACCACCACATCAACTGATCGGATTATTTGACGATGTTACCCATCAAATCATTCAAAAGTTAAATGCTGAGCCGACGGATATGATTCGAATTAGTATTAACCATCCTTCATTGAATATGGGGATTCATATTCCCTTTTTACTTACAGAACAGTTGAAAGGCGAAACTATGTTAAATGAAGTTGAAAGAGTTTTACAATCGAATACAGATTTCGTCTTGAACGATGGATTCATGACATTTGACATTACGCATACAACACCTCCAAGTAACGGAAAACATAAATATAGATCATCAGAATTGGTTTCAAAGGTTTTTACCCAAAAGAAACAATCGATTATTCAAATTAACAATCATGATCACCTATGTTTTGCAAGAGCAGTTGTGGTGGGCATTTGCTACAGTGAACGTGAAAACACCGAAGCATGGAATAGGAGATGGAATCGTATTCGTCATTCAAACCAACCTCTCCAGAAGACTGAAGCTGAGAAATTACTGAATGAAGCCGGAGTTTCGTCAACACAGTCTGAAGGAATTGACGAATACAAAAAAATACAATCTTTCTTGTATGAAAAGGACTATGTCATTAAAGTTCATCAACAGCATTCAAAAGTGGAAAAAGTATTTGAACATCCAGAAGTGAAAGGTGAGAGTAAAATCATACATTTGTACTTTCATCAAAACCACTATGATTACATCAAATCCATCACAGGATTTCTTAGTTGTGCAATTTATTGTGAGTTCTGTGACGTGTGATACTCGGCATGGGAAAGTCATGCATGTTCAAATATCTGTAAAGGCTGTTATCGTATTGGAAAATGTCCATCAGAATCAAAAGAATATGTTTGCAGTGGTTGTCATAGACGATTTTTCAGTGTTGCATGTTTGGCAAATCATAGAAATGTTCCAGGTAAAGAAAAGAAATCCATTTGTGAATTAGTGAAACTCTGTTCAAAATGTGGTCAACAATATCAAGTCAGAAAGAAAAATCATATCTGCAATGGAAAGAAAAAGTGCCATGTCTGCAAGAAAATTGTTGACTTTTCTCATCGATGTTATATTCAGTCTTACCAAAGTAAGACAAACACCGATGACAAGACGAGTTCTTCTGTAGTCAAAAAACCATTGTTCATTTTCTTTGATTTTGAATGCAAACAAGACACAGGAGTACATATCCCGAATTACTGTATTGCGCACAGGGCATGTGATGAATGTATCGATAAACCACTTGATTTTCATTGTTCCACATGAAGTGAATTTAAAGAAGGAAGAGAAGTTACTTTTCAAGGTGGAGAAACTGAGTCAATTTTGCAACTGGCTCTTTTCAGAGCATCATAAAGGAGTCACGGCTATTGCCCATAATTTCAAAGGTTATGGTGGTCAGTTTATTCTTGACTATATTGTCAAAGTTGGTTTAAAACTTCCAAATTTGATCATGAATGGAAATAACATTATGAAGTTAGAACTGAATGGAGTGCGTTTGATCGATTCTTTCAATTTCATGAACTTTGCTTTAGCAAAATTTCCAGCTACATTTGACCTTCAGGAAATGAAAAAAGGTTACTTCCCTCACTGGGCAAATACAGATGAATTCTGGGGTTACATTGGTCCCCACTTGCCTTATTACAAGCCCGATTCAATGTCTGAAGAGGCCAGGTCAAATTTCATAGTCTGGTATAAAGATAAAGTTCAAAGGGGTGAGGAATTCTATTTTCAAAAAGAGATGGAAATATACTGTAGATCAGATGTTGATATCCTAAGACGAGGATGTGGTAAATTCAGAAAAGTGTTTATTGAACAGGGTGGTATTTGTCCATTTCTAGAGGCGATTACCATTGCTGATGCATCTAACAAGGTTTGGCGAAGCAAATATTTGCCTAAAAATCAAATAGCTATCATTTCAAGTAAAGATTCATCCAGACGTCGCTTTTCCATGAAAGCGATAGGCTGGATCCAAAGCGTGGCTATGGAAAAAGGAATCAATATTCGTCACGCAAAAAATGGTGGTGAATTTCAAATCGCGAAATACAGTGTAGACGGATTTCACCGTCAGTCAAACACTGTCTATGAATTCCTTGGGGATTTGTATCATGGTTGCCTCTTATGTTAAACAGATCGAAAACAGATCAATCCCATCACTGGAAGATCAATGTCTGAATTGTACGAACGTACTTTTGAACGTTGAGGAGCTATCAAAAACATGGGATATAACGTAGAGTTCATATGGGAGCATGAATTCGATGGTAAGATGAAAAAGGATAAAGAGTACAAAAAAGTCATTGAAAACCTGTATCCAAATTGTGATCCCATCCAGCCGAGGGAGGGGTTGTCTGGAGGAAGATGTAATGCAATAAAAATTGCCTATGATGTTGAGGAAAAAGGAGAAAGGAAATCAAGTACATTGATATTTGTTCTCTGTACCCTTATGTTTGCAAACACAAATCCTATCCTGTAGGTCAACCAAAAATCTTGACTGTTGAGAATATTGACATGAAGAATATTCGTCAGTATGAAGGATTAATCAAATGCAAGGTTTTTCCCCAGCTGATTTGTTTCACCCCGTTCTCCCAGTTCACTGTAACAACAAAATGATGTTTCCACTCTGTATGTAATATGCAGAAGAAAGTTCAAACGTTTGTAGACATGACAAAGAAGAGAGAGCTTTGATCGGAACTTGGGTTACTTATGAGCTGTTCAAGGCTCTTGAATGTGGTTATCGCTTATTGCAAGTGTATGAAATTTCGCATTTCGATTCTGTGTCGGATCAGTTCTTTAAAGGCTATGTGGATAATTTCTTAAAAATTAAGCAAGAAGCTAGTGGTTACCCCAGTTGGTATCAATCAGACTCGGAAAAAGAAGTTTATTCGTGAATATGAGGAGGCAGAAGGTGTTCGTCTTGATCAAAGTTGTATTCAAAAAAATCCTGGGAGAAGATCCTTTGTTAAGATTATGATGAACTGTCTTTGGGGAAAATTAGCCCAGCGTGAAAAAATGACCCTAACGGAATACATCAATGATCCGTCTAAATATTTTGAATTGGTCACCAATCCAAATTTCATTGTGAAACATGTAGAAATCTTTGACGATGACTGTCCATTCATCTTGGTTAACTACGAAACAAAGTTGGAACATATTGATACTCACGCTACAGCCACTGTTATTGTAGGATCTTACGTAACAGGTTATGCAAGGTTGGAATTGTACAGTGTTCTTGAAAAGTTAAAGGATAAAGTTCTGTATTTCGATGCAGATAGCTGCATGTGCTTACAAAATGAAAACAAAAGATGGAAAAGTGAAAAGCAAATGTAAAGTAAAGGGGATTACTTTGGATTACAATACAAGTCAAGTGGTAAATTTCGATACATATTCAAAATTTGCTTTGGATCGTACGGCAGAAATTAAAATTCAGTATGATTGTAGAATCAAAAGACATAGAGATAGAACGGTCACCAGCGAACCGCGAACAAAAACGTTTCGTTCTGTATACACCAAGAGAGTTATTGTGACACTGTACCCTATGGTTACAAAAGTCTGAGGAAATAATTCCATGTTACATTGTTTTGAACTGAACGGTCCAAGTAAGACGCAAAATATCGCTGAAAAAAATATGCTGCCTTCACCAATAGAACTACGTGAAAAGATTTATGGAGAATTCGTTCAACAGCATACGCTCGATGAACAAACGCAACTTAACATTAAATTCTACTGTGTGAAACTTTGGATATATAAATTGCACAGAGGTTTTGCAAAAGGAGATTCGCCATGCAAGTTATATGGTATACACACCTTTATTGCGATGATGGTAGACGATTCGGATTTAGATCTCATTCTCAAAGCTTATTTAGCAGCTTGTTGGTGGAAAGACGGTGCTATCGGTAAACAAATCCGATCCACAAGTCGATGGTGTTTCATTATCATAGGAAGAACAGAAGAAAGTTTTCTGAACGTTCTGAAAATGAAATCAGTTTTATTTAACTTTTACTTACGCTACAAAAGAGGATCTATTCAAGACGACGAGGAAATAGTGGATACCTTGGAAGGATATATTTTATTTGATAGACATGGTACAGAAGAAAGTGTATATTCATCTCTATCAACAGAAGGCGTTACAAAACATGTTTTTCCATTTAGTGGAATACGCTAATTCAGTGAGATGGGAAGTGAATATCCAGTGTATTTGGGTAATGACCAATTGCATAAAGTTATTACGGAACATGAAGAAAAATGGAAAACTCGGGGCATTTGTGAAGTTGCATTGTAAAATGATTCTATTATATTGTTAAAAAAATGTTACATTGTACGAAATGTTTTATGCTATATTATTTTTTACACAGATATTGTTTTTTTTTTTTCATTCCATTGTCTTTTCATTCCATTGTTTTTTTTTTTTTTCACAGTTCATGTCTTGTTTCATTGTACAAAAGTTTGAATAAAAACATATAACATAATTCTGGGCTTGGCTTTTTTTCTTTGACTAAGTCTTTGAGAGAAAATTGACAATTCGAAAGATCACTCTTTCTTGGTGAATGGTAGCCCTGAAAAGGGCTGTTTTTTCCATTCACTGGTTGGAGAAATTAATTCCATACCAGTGAAGGATACAGCTTCATCAGCTTCTTTTGCCACCCACGATGTTCAGTGGGCGGCATGAAATCCCTCAGGTCGGGGTATATGTTCTCCATCTTGACCTTTGGGGCACGAGTGTAAAACTCGTACCCCCGCCGTTCGAAAAACTCGCAAAGAGCTTTCAACCTCTTCTCTTCTATAGGCTTCTTCTCTTTTCTTCTCCTCCATTTCTCTCTTTTTCTTCTCCTCACCCTTTCTCCTTCCAAACAGTCTACTGATCATTTTGTTGTCTTTCATTGTGAAATGAAAATAACCCGATAATAAAATAAAAGTTCGTTTTTATACGTTGACGGGAGGATTGACCTACTTTGACATAGAATTAACGTTGTCCAATCGATTCGTTCGTTATATCATTACACATTTTTGATTGGTCAACGTTAATTCTGAGTCAAAGTAGGTCAATCCACCCTGCAAGCTATAAAATTCCAATGTTTTTACACAAAAATAGAGTCATCATGGTACAGATTCTTCTCTGCCCGACGTGCGGTAGCAGATGCTACATAGAGTGCGGAAAATGTCTTACTATTCTGAACTACCTCGGTCAGAAGCACAACTGTCCCGATCCTGATGAGGGGTTCTATGACGATAATGAAACCTCAGCAGTATGCTGCGAATATTGTGGGTGTGAAATTATTCCATTAAATCGTCTAGAAGAACAGTAGACTTGGTAGATAAATGAATACTCAAAAACAGCCCTTTTCAGGGCTAGCCAATACCTCGAAAGAGCAATCTTTCTTTCAAATTTGTCAATTACACTAAGAGTTAACTAAGAAAGTCTAACTCCCTAGGTCTGTAATTTTTTTATGCTCTAACCAGACAAAAAAAAGTCTTTTTTTTTTTTTGCCAGACCTCTTGTCCTGAGACAGTGTGTGTATCAAAAAATCACACTGTATTCCATACCAAAAAAAGTCAAAGCGTAAATCCTATCTTCAATCAATCCAGGTTTATTAATTGTTTTTTGGATAAAAAAAAAAAAAATGTAACGAACGTTTTGACTGGACAACAATAAATCACACTGTATTCCATACCAAAAAAAAAAGTCAAAGCGTAAATCCTATCTTCTATCAATTCAGGTTTATCAATTGTTTTTGGATAAAAAATGTAACGAACGTTCTGATTGGACAACAATAAAACAACGAACATTCTGATTTGTCAAAAACGTTAATTCTGAATCAAAACTAGTTCTGACGGGAGGATTGGCCTACTTTGATATAGAATTAACGTTGTCCAATCGAATCGTTCGTTATATCATTACACGTTTTTGATTGGTCAACGTTAATTCGGAGTCAAAAGTAGGTCGATCCTATGCAAGACTATATAAAGTCCGGGTCCAGTTGTAAAAAATTATTATCAACTAGATATCCAAATCATCAACATGCCTTCAAGAATAAGAACTCTTGACAAACGTTTCGCTTTAAATGATGCTAAACGACGTTTTAGAAAAACCTACAATCAGATCGTCTTGCTGGAGCAACGTCTAGCGGAGGTGAAGAAACGGTACAAGATGGCAGAACGTACAAACAACAGATCGTTCCGCTATAACCTTCGACTGAAGCTCGCAGTCATTGAAGGAACACTTGAAATGTTTTATGAATATGCCTTTTCCAAAGGTGATCAGATTATCGAACTCCACCGGGAGCTGTTCAACGATTCCTCTGACTGAATAATTATTCGACTTGATTTCTTCAAAACAGCCCTTTTCAGGGCTACCATTCACCAAGAAAGAGTAATCTTTCAAATTTGTCAATTTCTCTAAGAGTTACACTCAAAAAAAAAAAAAGTCTAAGTCAATCCAAGTGCTGTTCTCTACTGGATCACTGTGAAAAAAGTCAGTCCAATACCAGACCTCTGATCTAAGACAGTGTGGGTATTAAAATCACACTGTATTCCATACCAAAAAAAAAAAAGACTAAGTCCAACGGCTGTCCATAACATGATCTTCTCCTTCTAGCCTTTTTTTTTACTCAGTCAAATAAAGAAATATAACGAAGCTTCTGTTTGGTCAACGTTAAAGCAACAAAGCTTTTGATTGGTTAAAAAACGTTAATTATGTACCAAACTAAAAAAAAAAGTTTGACCAAAGTCTATATCTCAGGAATACGATTCAATAATTCTCTTTTAATTCATACGGTGCTTTCGCCCGGGAACGCGCTCTTAATTCTGAGTCAAAGTAGGTCAATACCTATGCAAGAATATATAAAGTCCGCCCCCAATTGGAAAAAAATTAATATCAACTAGATAACCAAATCGAATCATCATGTTTTCAAGAGAACTGACTTCAAGTGAACGCGAGATACAACGCAAAATAAATATTGTCAAACGAGAATTTATGGAAGCCTGCAAACAGATCCACTTGCTAGAACATCGTCAAGACGAGATAGAGAAAAAATATTGGTTGGCAGAACGTTCAAATAACAGATTGTTCTGTTATTACTTTCGGATAAAATTTTGGGTTATTGAAGAAACACTCAATATATACCACGACTATACCCGCTGTAAACGTGAGCAGATGGATGAATTTTACCGGGAGTTTTTCGACGATTAAGTCCGACTCCGAATATTTCGAGATGATTTCTTCAAAAAACAGCCCTTTTCAGGGCTACCCAACACTACGAAAGAGCAATCTTTCAAATTTGTCAATTTCTCTCTAAAAAAGAGAAACCCTCCAAAAGATTAAGCTTTTCTTTTTTAGAAATTGTCATTTTTAAAAACACAGTCAAAAAAAAGACTAAGTCCAATTCCACTTTTGGCTGAGAAAATATCCCATCATAGATAGACAGGGTAATCTTAACCATTACCATTAACTAAAGACAGAAAAAAGGGGTCTCTGGCGACAACTCTCTAGCTAAATCTTTCCCCAAAGTACAAATTCGTTCCTCAAACAGACTAAGTCCAACAGACTAAGTCCAACAGTAATTTTGACTAAGAAAAAACCCATCTCTCCAATCAAAACTTATAAAGATATAACGAACTTTTTGATTGGATAATGTTAATTCTGAGTCAAAAGTAGGTCAATCCACCCAGCAAACTATAAAAAGTCAATGTTTTATGCATCAAATCATAATGGTTCCACCATGGTTCAGATTCTTCTTTGCGCTTTGTGTGCTCAAGCATGCGATATAGAGTGTGGGAAATGTACATTTCCCCTACAGTATCTTGGACAAAAACACAATTGTCCCAATCCAGATGATGGATTTTATGATGAAGACGATGACCCAGGGGTTTGGTGCGAATATTGCTGGCGAGAGATCAGACCTGTAGTTTTTACAGTCGATGAATAGCCTTGCCAGACAACAAGACTAAAAAACAGCCCTTTTCAGGGCTACCAATCACTACGAAAAGATCTTTCTTTTTCAAAATTGTCAATTTTTCTCTAAGAGATACACTGAAAAAGTTTAAGTGCAGACCCCTAGCTTTCTCTCTCAAATTCACACTGTATTCCATACCAAAGAAAGACTAAGTCAAACGGTTGTTCATAACACGATCTTCTCCTTCTAGTTTCTTTTTTTACTCACACAAATAAAAATAAATATAACGAAGGTTCTAATTGGTCAACGTTAAAGCAACGAACCTTCTGATTGGTCAAAAACGTTAATTCTGAATCAAAACTAGTTCTGACGGGAGGATTGACCTACTTTGTCATAGAATTAACGTTGTCCAATCGAATCGTTCGTTATATCATTACACATTTTTGATTGGTCAACGTTAATTCGGAGTCAAAAGTAGGTCGATCCTATGCAAGACTATATAAAGTCCGGGTCCAGTTGTAAAAAATTATTATCAACTAGATATCCAAATCATCAACATGCCTTCAAGAATAAGAACTCTTGACAAACGTTTCACTTTAAATGATGCTAAACGACGTTTTAGAAAAACCTACAATCAGATCGTCTTGCTGGAGCAACGTCTAGCGGAGGTGAAGAAACGGTACAAGATGGCAGAACGTACAAACAACAGATCGTTCCGCTATAACCTTCGACTGAAGCTCGCAGTCATTGAAGGAACACTTGAAATGTTTTATGAATATGCCTTTTCCAAAGGTGATCAGATTATCGAACTCCACCGGGAGCTGTTCAACGATTCCTCTGACTGAATAATTATTCGACTTGATTTCTTCAAAACAGCCCTTTTCAGGGCTACCATTCACCAAGAAAGAGTAATCTTTCAAATTTGTCAATTTCTCTAAGAGTTACACTCAAAAAAAAAAAAAAAAGTCTAAGTCAATCCAAGTGCTGTTCTCTACTGGATCACTGTGAAAAAAGTCAGTCCAATACCAGACCTCTGATGTAAGACAGTGTGGGTATTAAAATCACACTGTATTCCATACCAAACAAAAAAAAGACTAAGTCCAACGGCTGTCCATAACATGATCTTCTCCTTCTAGCCTTTTTTTTTACTCAGTCAAATAAAGAAATATAACGAAGCTTCTGTTTGGTCAACGTTAAAGCAACAAAGCTTTTGATTGGTTAAAAAACGTTAATTATGTACCAAACTAAAAAAAAAGTTTGACCAAAGTCTATATCTCAGGAATACGATTCAATAATTCTCTTTTAATTCATACGGTGCTTTCGCCCGGGAACGCGCTCTTAATTCTGAGTCAAAGTAGGTCAATACCTATGCAAGAATATATAAAGTCCGTCCCCAATTGGAAAAAAAATTAATATCAACTAGATAACCAAATCGAATCATCATGTTTTCAAGAGAACTGACTTCAAGTGAACGCGAGATACAACGCAAAATAAATATTGTCAAACGAGAATTTATGGAAGCCTGCAAACAGATCCACTTGCTAGAACATCGTCAAGACGAGATAGAGAAAAAATATTGGTTGGCAGAACGTGCAAATAACAGGTTGTTCTGTTATTACTTTCGGATAAAATTTTGGGTTATTGAAGAAACACTCAATATATACCACGACTATACCCGCTGTAAACGTGAGCAGATGGATAAACTTTACCGGGAGTTTTTCGACGATTAAGTCCGACTCCGAATATTTCAAGATGATTTCTTCAAAAAACAGCCCTTTTCAGGGCTACCCAACACTACGAAAGAGCAGTCTTTCAAATTTGTCAATTTCTCTCTAAAAAAGAGAAACCCTCCAAAAGATTAAGCTTTTCTTTTTTAGAAATTGTCATTTTTAAAAACACAGTCAAAAAAAAGACTAGGTCAAATTCCATTTTTGGCTGAGAAAATATCCCATCATAGATAGACAGGGTAATCTTAACCATTACCATTAACTAAAGACAGAAAAAAGGGGTCTCTGGCGACAACACTCTAGCTAAATCTTTCCCCAAAGTACAAATTCGTTCCTCAAACAGACTAAGTCCAACAGACTAAGTCCAACAGTAATTTTGACTAAGAAAAAACCCATCTCTCCAATCAAAACTTATAAAGATATAACGAACTTTTTGATTGGATAATGTTAATTCTGAGTCAAAAGTAGGTCAATCCACCCAGCAAACTATAAAAAGTCAATGTTTTATGCATCAAATCATAATGGTTCCACCATGGTTCAGATTCTTCTTTGCCCTTTGTGTGCTCAAGCATGCGATAAAGAGTGTGGGAAATGTACATTTCCCCTACAGTATCTTGGACAAAAACACAATTGTCCCAATCCAGATGATGGATTTTATGATGAAGACGATGACCCAGGGGTTTGGTGCGAATATTGCTGGCGAGAGATCAGACCTGTAGTTTATACAGTCTATGAATAGCCTTGCCAGACAACAAGACTAAAAAACAGCCCTTTTCAGGGCTACCAATCACTACGAAAAGATCTTTCTTTTTCAAAATTGTCAATTTTTCTCTAAGAGATACACTGAAAAAGTCTAAGTGCAGACCCCTAGTTTTCTCTCTCAAAATCACACTGTATTCCATACCAAAGAAAGACTAAGTCAAACGGTTGTTCATAACACGATCTTCTCCTTCTAGTTTCTTTTTTTACTCACACAAATAAAAATAAATATAACGAAGGTTCTGATTGGTCAACGTTAAAGCAACGAACCTTCTGATTGGTCAAAAACGTTAATTCTGAATCAAAACTAGTTCTGACGGGAGGATTGACCTACTTTGTCATAGAATTAACGTTGTCCAATCGAATCGTTCGTTATATCATTACATTTTTGATTGGTCAACGTTAATTCGGAGTCAAAGTAGGTCAATCCTACTGTCAGCGTATAAAAGCCGGCGATATTTTTCAAATAATGAATCATTCGACTCTCAGCTCTCGAGTAGTACGGATAAGCGCTAACGGAAAAATGGATTTCAACTTGGACGGAATCAACTTGGATGGTTTCGACATAGACGAATTCCTACCAAAAGAAAACAATGGGGATATTTTATCGACAGCGATAAATACCACACTCGTCAACCCACCAACAGCGATAAATACAACACTCATCAACCCAACGACAGTACTGGACAGCATTTTTGAAGAAGTAAGACAGTTGAATTCAAAACAAGATTCTGTATTGACTCGGATTTAAGAAGAACTGAAGACTTTCAACAAACATTTGGAGGAGAAAAAGACTTTGATTACAAACACCGAACAACTGAGCATAAACATTGAGACATGCCACCAGAAAAAGCGTATTTCAGCAGTTTCTGTAGAGATTCCGGTGAAAATCCCGGTGGAGATTGCGTTTGTTAAAGCAGTCTTCATAAAGTAGTAGAGTAGATCGTAACTGTTGTAAGGAAAGAAAAACAGAGAAAGGAATACCAACGACCAAAGGAAAAGCAGCGAAGAGCAACAAAACGAAAATCAGAGGATGACGGTGGTCAACTTCACAAAAAACAAGGAGTTCTCAATAAAACTGCACAATCTGGAAGGAAAATCAACAGCCAATGGAAAAGCAGCCAAAAGCAACTAAACGAAAATCAGAGGAAGACAAAAGTCAACTTCACAAAAAACAAGGAGTTCTCAACAACTGGACAATCTCGACAATAACGGGTCAGGGCACATACGGAAAAAAGATTGATGACTTTGAGGATTTAAAGATCCCGAAAAAACCAAAGAAAAGCTGTCAGTAAAGGGGAAAAACACATCAACGCAGAAAAACAGCCCTTTTCAGGGCTACCCCACCACCAAGAAAGAACAATCTTTCTTTAAATTGTTAATTTCACTAAGAGTTAACTCAAAAAAGTCTAAGTCCATCCAAGTGCTGTTCTCTACTGGATCACTGTGAAAAAAGTCAAAGTCCAATACCAGGTCTCTGATCTAAGACGGTGTGGACATTAAAATCACACTGTATTCCATACCAAAAAAAAAAAAAAAAAAGACTAAGTCCAACTCCTGTGCATAACACGATCTTCTCCTTCTAGCTTCTTTTTTACTCACACAAATAAAAAGAAATATAACGAAGCTTCTGATTGGTCAACGTTAAAGCAACGAATCTTCTGATTGGTCAAAAAACGTTAATTCTGAATCAAAACTAGTACTGACGGGAGGATTGACCTACTTTGACATAGAATTAACGTTGACCAATCAAAAATGTGTAATGATATAACGAACGATTCGATTGGTCAACCTTAATTCTGAGTCAAAGTAGGTCAATCCTCCCGTCAGCGTATAAAAGCCGGCGATATTTTCCTGTACAGTTGAACAATGGAAGATCTTAGAAAATCCGTCCACAATTTGATGAGAGTGGCAGCTTTCCTCTCATTGAAACTAGAGAGAGGGTAAACGGCCAAATCGAGAAGCTGATGGTTGAAAAAGAAAGACTACCATCAACACCACTACCCACTACCGCCAGTCAACAAGAAGGTCGTCATCCCAGTGACAGAGTGCTGGGATGACGACGAGCCACCGTTCACGCTCAATTTTAACCTGGACGAACAGCAGTTGAGAAGACTGAGGAGGCGGACAGCAAGTAGCTGTCCAGCCTGTAGGAAAGTTGGAGGTTGTGCCTAAGAAAAACAGCCTCCAAAAACAAAACAGCCCTTTTCAGGGCTACCCAACACTACGAAAAGATCTTTCTTTTCAAAATTGTCAATTTTCTCTAAGAGATACACTCAAAAAAGTCTAAGTGTAGACCCCTAGTTTTCTCTCAAAATCACACTGTATTCCATACCAAAGAAAGACTAAGTCAAACGGTTGTCCATAACATGATCTTCTCCTTCTAGTTTCTTTTTTTTTTTACTCACACAAATAAAAATAAATATAACGAAGGTTCTGATTGGTCAACGTTAAAGCAACGAACCTTCTGATTGGTCAAAAACGTTAATTCTGAATCAAAACTAGTTCTGACGGGAGGATTGACCTACTTTGTCATAGAATTAACGTTGTCCAATCGAATCGTTCGTTATATCATTACACATTTTTGATTGGTCAACGTTAATTCGGAGTCAAAGTAGGTCAATCTTCCCGTCAGCGTATAAAAGCCGGCGATATTTTTCAAATAATGAATCATTCGACTCTCAGCTCTCGAGTAGTACGGATAAGCGCTAACGGAAAAATGGATTTCAACTTGGACGGAATCAACTTGGATGGTTTCGACATAGACGAATTCCTACCAAAAGCGATAAATACAACATTCGTCAACCCACCGACAGCGATGAATTCAACACTCATCAACCCAACGACAGTAATGGACAGCATTTTTGAAGAAGTAAGACAGATGAATTCAAAACAAGATTCTGTAATGACTCGGATTTTGGAAGAACTGAAGACTTTCAACAAACATTTAGAGCAGAAAAAGACTTTGAACGCAAACACCGAACAACTGATCAAAAACACTGAGACATTATGCCAACAGAGAAAGCGTATTTCAGTTGTTGCTGTGAAGGTTCCAGTGGAGTTTGACTTTGATAAAAGCAGTCTTTATAAACTAACAGACTCAATCGTGACTGTTGTAAGGGAAGAAAAACAACCAAAGGAAAATCAACAGCCAAAAACAGTATGCTTCGAATATTGTGGGTGTGAAATCATTCCAGAAGACCAGTAGACTTGGTAGATAAATCAATACTCAAAAACAGCCCTTTTCAGGGCTACCCCACCACCAAGAAAGAGCAATCTTTCTTCAAATTGTCAATTTCTCTAAGAGTTACACTCAAAAAAGTCTAAGTCCAACCACTCCCCTAGCCTCAGCTCTGCTGCAGTGAGATCAAGATCAAACTGTATCCATATCAATCCTAATGTCAATTAAAGTCCAAGTAGTGGTTAAAAGTAAAACAATAAAGCATTCCTTACCCTATTCCATCTTACCCTATTCCATATCACGGTCTTAAGCAACAGCTGACTAAACTACAAACTATGTGCCATTCCTTCTCAGCGAGGCGAACCTATATAATCTTACTATAGCGATATGGGTACGAACCCCCACTCAGGGTAAGTAGAATGGGTATTTGCAATTAAAGGCCAATTGATGTCTAAAAGGTCACAAGAGGACGAGTAACCGATATTTTAGAAAATTTGCTCATTTCGTACCCATTTTGCTTACCCGGGGGTAAGCAATATCGGTACGAACCCCACTTAGGGTAAGTAGAATGGGTATTTGCAATTAAAGGCCAGGTTATGTCCAAAAGCTCAGAAGGGGACCGAGTAACTGATAAAATCTGAGAATCCGCATGAAAATGTTACTAAAAATAGAACATGGGGATAGGATATTTGCAATTAAAGGCCAAGTGGCGGCCAAAAATGCGATTTTTTCTCGTTTCGTACCCAGTTTGCTTACCCGGGGGTAAGCAGACTGGGTACAAAACCCACTCAGGGTAAGGAGACCGGTTACTTTCATGCCCCAAAATACCAGGTCTCCTCTCTTTTACTACTGACCCTGTTCACATAGTGCCGAGAGGGATCGAACCATATCGAGTGCGCATGCAGTGCGGGCGAGCAAAAAAAAAAAGGTGTCTACTGACGGCCGGAATCCTTTAAAGTTTCAGTTAAAAACGCAATACTGGTATTACTTATTGCGTTTTTTTCGCCGAGGCTAAAAATACAAATTAGATGACGTCATAGATCACGTGGTACTAGGAAAAGTATATAAGGAAGCTTGTTTCCTGTATTTTCTCATTCGCTGAGATGCCATTATCTGGATTTCTAGGAGTGATGTAAAAAACCAGCACCTTGGCTAAAGTACGTAACAAAAGAGGACGAGAACCCAGTTCTAGAAAATATAGAACCGAGTTCTAGAAAATATAGAGTATGACAAACTGTATAATTTCTAATAATTAAATATATAACAGAGAATGAAGTCCTTAATTCTTGGATAACAGTGTCAAGCGTTATCAGACACAATTAAAAAAAAAAGACGTCTGGAAGAGTGGCATACCGCGTACTGGGATCAGGAAGTTAAGAGAAAACGGTGCGACCAAGCAACAAAACAGCTTAGTAGGAGTATCAGCCACGACGAACTATTCAACAGAGCCAACATGTGAGAAAAAGGGGATATACATCTGGGGACCACCAGGTAGTGGTAAAAGTCAACTTATGTGGGACATTACTCAGGGTCAAGCGTATTTGGTTCCTCAAAGTGGTCCAAGGTTTGCATTTGCAACAACTAATAGTAAGGAACATTGCATTGTATTTGACGACTTTTTGGATATCTCTGTATCGTACTATTATAAATAATCTTACAAATGATTTTGGAGTAGCAACAGCAAATAGAAAGGGAGCGGCAAGATCCAATGTGAGATGCAATAGGATTGTCATAGCCTCCAGTTCTCCATCTTCCAACTTGGGAAGGTTTTGAGAGAAGATTCTTGGTGATTGACACGGAACAAACAGAGGTCAAAAAACCTTTTAAGTGACACCTGTACCTCGCAATGAGTGTATTAGTAGATGAAACAATTACCCTGAACCTTCTACCTTGCGTCAACCATTGAATGATATCACAGATGATGTAGTTAATGATGTTATGGCAGATGCAGACAGACGTCAAAGGGAATACTTGCTTGAGGTAATAAGTCCTGATGACATAGAAGATAGAGTACCGGGAGGGGCTAGATCTGCAATGTTTTCAAGATTAAATAGCGATGACACTGTGAGAGTCAATAGCAACGGCTCTCTATGGAGCGAAGATTCATTTATCGAAAATGCAAGAAGTGAATTCAATCTTGATCACACAATTGAAATGATAGATTGAAAAAATAACAAAGAAATTCATTGTTAACAGTTAAATAAAGTTTGGGTTTTTTTAAAACAAATATAGTGTAACAGTAATAAAAGTTGAAACCGTAACTATGTGCTTTGAATCTTTGCAATTATGGGAAGTCTTAAATTCCCAAATTGTTCTAATGTTCATGTAATATTGTACCATGTCATACAGTTTTATACCTGGAGCACGGTTTTACAAATTATCTACGATAAACAAGTCTGACATAAACAAGTCTCGGATTGAATGTTTGGTTGTCAGGGTTTTATCTAGGTTACCAGCATAGTGCCTACATAATCCTTTGTTCCATCATTCTCATTGAGATTAGTCTTAAATGTGTCATAAATAGTCTCATAAGAATTCTTGTAAACATTGACTGCACTAGAAATACCGAGTCGAATCCATCCTTTGCACTTATCCAGATGATAAGCAGGGTTATAATTGAATCTGAAGCAGGGCTTTTGACTGCGATTCACCACATTCTTCATCTTTGTCAAACGAGATTCCAAATCCTCTTCTCTAAAAGTTATATCATTGATTTTATCCAAATTCATCCTACGGTCCTGATAGTCATGCATATATCTAAAATCAAGTATTCTAGGCATATGTATATGGTGGAGTTGTCATTGAATTAAAACATGTTCACCTCATCAAAGTTAGTCATAGAAAAGATTACTCTGCGTAATCGGCAATGTCTGTATTTTGAGAAGCAAGCAAACTTCAGCTGATTGATGTCAGATGAATGAGGTAACCACTTAGGTTGAATAAACCAGGTCAAAAATCGAGCAAGCAAATCCTTCTCATCAGAAGACTTGTCAGTTTCCTGGAAATACTCATAATGATTCGTATAAGTCAAAACGGTTTTATTATAAGTTCTCACCGTTTCATAAAATTTCCCTCCATATTTAGCTTTCCTTAAGAGCTTGGAGATGCATATCTTTTTTTCCTGTATCTGTTCTTCTTTTTAAACCTTTTCCTGTATCTCTTCTTATATCCAAAGAGGCAGCGTGCATAATGACGAGTAGCTCTGAAGCGACGATACCTTCTCCTTGATCTTGGGTACGGAGACATAGTAGAAGTTGTGCAATCTAATGGTAAGTCCTAGGATTAAACCTCGAATGCGCATAACGCGCAGCACCAACTAATGACTCAATACCTCCTAGAGCCTTTCCAAGAGAGCGTAGACCTCATAAGAATCTAATGGCATCTCAGCCAATGACAATACACAGAAAACAAGCTTTCTTATATACTTTTCTAGTACAACGTGATCTATGACGTCATCTAATTTGCAATTTTTGCCTCAGCCAAAAAAAAAAGCGAAATAGATAATAATAGTATTGCGTTTTTCACTGAAACAATAAAGGGTTCCGGCCGTCAGTGGACATCTATTTCTTTTTGCTCGCGCGCACTGCATGCGCACTCGATATGGTTCGAGCTATCTCGGCACCATGTGTACAGGGTTTCCCTGATAGTGGCGTGTCCTTGACACTCGTCTGGTGCTATTTCTGATACTCGGGGCGTACGATCAAGATTGGGGCTGGAAACGGTTCCTTGCTCCTTGATAGTCGTCTGGGAGCACGTGCAGTTTGCCGTCAATCAATATGGCGGGAGATTGAGGTAGTAAACAAGTAGTTACAAGGAGGAAGTGACGTGGGCGTTATTTCGAAATTGCCAGTTAGAATGGAAAGGCGGAAAGTGTTACGGAAAAGAAATTATCGTTTTTGAGCAAGATTCTCTTTAAACAGCATTAAACTCCATGTGGAAAGATGTGAAAAACAAAAAGACAAACCTGTTAAAGTCAAGGTGGATTTTGAGGGACACGTTAAGTTGCATTTGAAAGAAATTTTCGAAAATGTTGGTGATCAGCAGTTGGCTATAGGAGCAAAAAAAGAATGAACTCATTTCAACATATGCACGTTTTTCTGGAAACAAAGTTCTACTGGACTTACGACAAGTTGTCTGGAGTTATTAGACAGGAGATTGAAAACCGTGAGTTGCCGAATAACTTATCAAATTTGGAGGGATGTAAAAATCCAGCATCTTGGCTAAAGTACGTAACAAAAGAGGACGAGAATCCAGTTCTAGAAAATAAAGATTATGGCAAACTGCATAATTTCCTAATGATTAAATATATTAGAAAGAATGAAGTCCTAAATCCCATGCATTACGGTACACAATTAAAAAAAGACGTCTAGAAGAGTGGCATACCGCATACTGGAATCAGGAAGTTAAGAGAAAACGGTACGACCAAGCAACAAAACAGCTAAGTAGGAGTATCAGCCACGACGAACTATTCAACAGTGCCAACATAAGTGAGAAAAAGGGGATATACATCTGGGGACCACCAGGTAGTGGTAAAAGTCAACTTATGTGGGACATTACTCAGGGCCAAGCATATTTGGTTCCTCGAAGTAGTCCAAGGTTTGCACTTGCAACAGCTAATAGTAAGGAACATTGCATTGTATTTGACGATTTTTCGGATATCACTATGTATCGTACTATTATAAATAATCTTACAGATGACTTTGGAGTAGCAACAGCAGAGAGAAAGGGAGGGGTAAGATTCATTGTGAGATGCAATAGGCTTGTCATAACCTCCAATTCTCCACCTCCAACTTGGAAGGGTTTTGAGAGAAGTTTCTTGTTGATTGACACGGAACACAGAGAGGTAAAAAAAAAAAAAAAAAAGCTATGTGTCTAGTGATACCTGTACCTCGCAATGAGTGTATTGGTAGATACAATTACCCTGAACCTTCTACCTGGCGTCAACCATTGAATGATATCGCAGATGATGTAGTTAATGATGTTATGGCAGATGCAGACAGAGGTCAACGGGAATACTTGCTTGAGGTATTAAGTCCTGATGACATAGAAAATAGAGTACCGGGAGGAACTAGATCTGCTATGTTATCAAGATTAAATAGCAATGAAACCGTGAGAGTCAATATCACTGACTCTCTATGGAGCAAAGATTCGTTTATTGAAAATGCAAAAAGGGAATTCAATCTTGATCACACAATTGAAATGGCAGATTGAAAAAATAACAACGAAATTCATTGTTAACAGTTAAATAAGTTTACTTAACAAATATATTGTAACATTAATAAAAGTTGAAACAATAACTATGTTCTTTGAATCTTTGCAATTATGGGAGTCTTAAATTCCCGAACCACTCTTGGATTGAATTTCTGCTTCTCAGGGTTTTTATCTAGGTTACCAGCATAGTGCCTACATAATCTTTTAGTTCCACCATTCTCATTGAGATAAGCACGGTAAGTCTTAAATCTGTGATAAATAGTCTCATAAGAATTCTTGTAAGCATTGACTGCACTAGAAATACCGGGTCGAATCCATCATTTCCACTTATCCAGATGATAATCAGGTTTATAATTTAACCTAAAGCAGGGGTTTTGACTGATTCACCATAGTCTTCGTCTAGGTATGAAATAAATCAGAGGATTGAAAAAATTTGAACGGGAAAATAGGTCAAATAAGTGCTAGTAATAGTGAAACTAGTGATTTTTCTAAATCAGGGGATTGGTTAAAATTGAACGGGGAAAAAGTCCAATAAATTCTAGGAAATCTAGAGAATTTTCAAAATCATAGGATAGGAAAAATGCGAGTAAGGTTAAAAGTCAAGCAACTGCTAACACCAGTAAACCTAGTAATACTAGTACCTTTGATAAGCCAAAGGAAAGATGCTTTGGATCATAAGAGTCCATTAAGTCATCTGAAAAGATACTTTAAGGGAAGAACAAGGGAATTACCCTGTTTTATGTTAAATAAGGTTAATAATTAAAGTGGAGAAAGACCTGATTGGTCTGAAATTTCAAAATTTGGTGCTGAATTTAAATATTACTGGTCAAGGTTGAATTCTTTTGTAATTAAGAATGATATTCTGTATCAGAAATGGGAGACAGATGGAGATTCTTTTAAACTTCTGTCGGTAGTTCCGAAATATCGGAAAGCAGAGATTCTTACTCGGCTGCATTGCAGTGTTACATCTGGGCATCTAGGGATAAGTAAAACTCTTGCAAAAGTAAGTGATAGGTATTTCTCGTCCGCTCTGAGAAAAGACGTGCAAAACTGGTGTAGAGCATGCGATAAATGTAACAGTAATACAAATTCATTGCGCAAACCCAAAACACCGTTACAAACTTATACTGTTGTGTGTCCTGTAGAAAGGATAGCAACTGATTATGTGGGTCCATTGAATAAAACTGATTCCGGTAATAGATATATAATGGTAGTAGGAGATTACTTTACAAAGTGGATACAGGCTTACCCAATTCCAAATTTAGAAGCAAAAACAGTTGCTTATAAGTAAATAGAAAATTGAATTTGCGGGTTTGGAGTTCCTTTAATTATTCATTCTGATCAAAGCAAAGCCTTTGAGTCTAACTTGTTCAAAGATTTATGTAAACGATTAGATATTGTTAAAACATGAACTACTTATAGACCACAAATGATGGAATGATTGAAAAGGCTAACAGAACAGTTGTTGGTATGCTCTCAACCTTTGTGTCTGAGAACCAGAAAAATTTGGATCAATACTTACCTTTAATAATGTTTGCAAACCGATCTTTTGTACATTAGTCTACAGAGGTTTCACCATGCATGATGAACATGCAGTCAAGTTACCAGTGGACTTGATATGTGGTTTGCACGATCAGAACAACAGCATATCACTACATGTGAATACTTGTCTGAAAAGAAAGGAAAAGTCCATTCTTTAGCCAGGGAAAAGTTAAATATATCTAGTTCGGCCATGAAAACAAATTCTAGTGTGAAATTCATGCTTTAGCCAGAGAAAAGTTAAATATATCAGCCATGAAAACAAATTCTAATATAAAATTAAACTGTAATAGTTACAAAGTGGGTGATCCAGTTTGGTTATATAATTAAAATTGAAAGAGAGGGTTTGTAAGAAATTACAAAAGGCATAGGTAGGACCTGTAAAGGTTATTGATAAAATCACTGACGAGTTATACAGTTGGAACTATTCCTTACAGAAAAGCAAAATTCGTGCATCATGACAAGCTAAGAAAGTATACTTGTAATGAAACACCTAGCTGGATAAGTCAAATTAGATAATAATAAAAAGAAAATCAGTCCTACCCTAACATATATATTTTCCTTTTTTTTAAATCAGAGATTCCAACGTGTCCTATGCGAAGATTTGTTCTTTCCAGCTGAAAAGCCGTTTATGTCACATCTAAGAGAACACCACGGCGGCATAAGCTACAAATGTAAAAAATGTAAGAAAATATTCAGGAGAAATGATAATCCACACTCATGTAGAGCTAGCAAGACCGATTTTATGGCATTTAGCCAACAGACTGGAGCCAAGGGGACGGAGGAAGAGAATTACTTAAAAAAATAAAAACGTGGCAAGAGCAAAAACGTCCCTGTGTATCGATCTGGAAAAAGTACAATGTGAAAGGAACCATACAAAAACCAAGTTAGTAGCACCAAAAAGAAAGTTAGATCTTGGGCTCAGCGACTCAGAAACATGGGACAGTGAAGAAGACGAAGATGATTACAGTTTTCAAAAGTTCCAGATAGAAAATTATGAAAACGAGATACAGCCATTTGAAATAGAAGAAGAGAAGAGAAAACAAAATGAGATAAGATTAGAAGAGAAGTCAAGAAAAGAACAGGCAGAACACAGAAAAATTGAATAGAAGAAAGAAAAAAAAAATTAGAATGGAGGAAGAAAAGAAAAAGAGGAAGGAAGAATTAAAATGTAGGAGTAAAAGAAAAAGGAAGATGAGATGAAAAAGAAAGAATTAAGATGGAGGAAAAAGAAAAAAAAAAAAAAAAAAAAATAGGATGGAAGAAGAAAAGGAAAAGAAGAATTAGAATGGAGGAAGAAAAAAAGGAAGAAAAGATAAAAAAAAAAAAAAAGGAAGAATTAGGACGGAGGGCGAAAAGAGAAAGGAAAAAGATGAGAAGAAAAGAAATTCACAGGAAAAAAAATAAAGAAGATGAAAGAATTAGGATGGAGGAAAAAAGGCAAAAGGAGGAAGAGGAGAGGAAAAAAAATGAAGAGGAGAAGGAAAAGATAGAAAAAAAAAAAAAAAAAAAAGACGAAGAGAGGAAAAGAGTAGAAGAGCATAAAAGAGTTGAAGAAGTGAAGAAAAGAATTGAAGATGAGAAACTAAAGATAAAAAGAGAGAATAAGAAGGGGGAAAAGATTAAGTTTGAAGAGAAGAAAGAAAATACAGAAAGAAAGAGAAGAAATAAATAAGAGGAGAAAAATAGAATAGAAAAAGGGAAGAAGAAAATAGAAAGAAAGAAGGAAGGAAGATTAACTGCGAGCTAAAAACAAGAACAATCAAGAAAAGGAGAAAAAAAAGTAGGAGATAGGAAAGAAGTTAGAAAAAGGAAGAAAGAGTCAGAAAATAAAGGTATATGTTTCAGAAAATGAAGAAGTTAGAAGAAACAGAGAGGTGGGAAGGCAGTAGAATAAGAAGTCCAGAGAAGACAGAAGAGGAGGAGCTTAAGGAAAACAGAAATAACATAAATCAATTTACAAATAGAAAGAGAAAACTAATACGAAAGGAGAAGACCATCATGGTAGTCGAGGGAGATATTATATATGAAACAACTATAATTAAGAAGTTCAAAATACTTTAAAGATCAAATGTTATTGTAAAAAGAAGCTAAAATTTCCAATATGAAAATTTCCAATGTGATATTTGTTTATATTCACAACTTTACTTAGTTGTTTGAAAACTGTCACGTTGATAAATTCAGAAAACTGTTCGACGGATTGGAAAATTGATATCTACAGTTAGGAGAATGTTATTTCTTTTTAACATGAACTTCATATTATGATTCATTTGAGTAAACAAATGTTCCTGATTACTCACTCAGAAAACAGCTATAATTATGCTCGAAAACTGGAAAACTGCTTACTAATGGAAGACTGAAGAACCAAAATTGTTGTAACTTCCAATACTAATGATGATCCTATTCCACTGCAACGATAGATGTTTGAAATGACAACCTGAAGTCAGGACACATACCAATTATTAGTTGTTATAAATGAATATTTAACTAGAACTTTTATCATTAGGTCATAAGCATTTTAGTCAAATATTTCTTTTTTATGCGGAACAAAGAAAATTTAAGGTAGTATACTTGAATTTCATTGTGGTTACTTAAGTAACTTATTATTTCAATTAATATGTAAGAACACTTTAGATTGAAGTGTAAAAGTTTAAATTTAAATGTTTATTAACTCTTGTCTTAATGAATACAGACCAGTGCTCATTTTACCCCGTCTTTCTCTCACACACTCTTTCTCCCCCAATGTTTCGCAACGGCCAGCCTTACACTAGGCTAGGGACCACTACGCCAATTTATTTTTCAAAAAGTCAAATTTGGCCCCCCCATCCTCAGTTTGCCCCCTCGCCTTCTCTATAGATTTACGGCAATGTTTTTCGTAACTGTTTATTATGATATTAATAAATACCCTAGCAACACTATATACTGTTCATCCTATAAATTCATTGAAATGTGGGGATAACTGCACTTAGGGGAAACAAAATGGCTGAAAGGTCACGCGTTATTACGTCTCTAGATATGAAGAGTGCGTGAATATAGGTTATAATCCGTTGAAAAGGTCCTAAAAATAATGCGAAAAAAAAAAAAAAAAAACAGAATAAGCTACGTAATACCTTCGGTATGTATTACCGAAAGGTTTTATCAAAATTCGAGGAAAAAGTGAAAAGCATTGACTGCCACCTGATTGAATGAATGAAATTCCAGTGCAATGACTGTTATGGAACGTCTGCCCATTTTTTTTTTTTTTTTTTTTTTTATGACGGCTTTTGATTGGTTAAGGTAAGTACGCGTTTTTTCATTGGTTATAGAATACTCCCAGCTGGCGAATGGAAACATTGTAGTAAATCTTAGGTTCCTTGTCTCCAGTTGTCATGAATTTCGAAAATGTTTACGAATTGACTAGGAAAAAAGACGATTTGCTAGATTGACTGCTGAAAAAAGAACTTGGATAATTTCAGTGGAATTTGCAGTTACTGTCATTTAGGAATAGTAAAATTAGTAACCGACTAGACTTTTTAGCAGAGACGGACTTTGCTGGAGATGCAGCCACCGCGAGTGTAGGAAGAAAACATCAGTGCGACAAGGCTCCTGGTTTTCCCAATTACATCTATCACTTCAATAGGTTTTAAAACTAACGTATTTTTGGGTGTATAATATCCTGCAGAGCTCGTCAATCACGAATTAAGGTTGAGCAGTGAACATACTGCAAGAGATTGGTTAACTTCGCCAGAGAAATTTGTATTGAAATTTTAGAAAAGGGCAATTTGTAAACTGAGAGGGCCTAAAAAACTTTTGAAAATGATGCATCAAAATTTCGAAAAAAGGAAATTCAACAAGGGAAAAAAGAGTTGAAGGTGCTTGGGTTATTGGGGGAATTGAACGGGAGAGTAAACAGTCATTTTTTTAAAGTAGTGGAAGACAGGTCGGCAGAAACGCTTGTGCCTATCATAAAAAAAAAGTAATCTTCTAGGCACAACAGTCATAAGTGATTGTAGGAAGGCGTATTCTTCAATAAACTAATGTGGATACTTCCGATAAAACCGTAAATCAGAGAGTAGAATTTGTTGATAAGTAATCAGGTGCGTGCACCGATACAACACCATCTTATCGGTGAAAATAAATTGCGGCCATACACAAATAAATTCCTGGCCTTGACATCGAAAGAGCACCTTGCTGAGCATGCACGGTCGTTATTTACAATATGGTGGAAATGTGTAACTGCCGGACCTGATGCATAGATAAAGTAGAGTGCTCACTTCTGCCAGTTTCTACAACCATCTTATGCGGACAGATGTCAAAGGTAGTTCTATCAATATCCGTCTTCTACAGCTATTTGTAATTAGATTTCGATCTTAGTGTTTCTTCCATTTCTGTCCCAGTAAGTGCTAGTCATCCAGTAAGACACCGTACACTAGTCCATCTTTTCTCTAGGTTCTTCAACTGGTGGTAAGACAAGAAAACGAACTTTGATCCTGACTGGTTTGCTAAATACCTATGGCTCAAGACGACAGATAATGATGGAATGATCTGCGACATCTGCAAAAGAGCTTCAGCAAGCATCCCCTTCACGACTGATAAAGGCTGTACGAATTGGTAGGACATCAGGAATCACATGATCGTTGCCTTAGTGCTGAAAGGTCAGAGCGTTTAGCTAATATGCAGAATGTTTACAAAAAAGCTGAAACTAAAAATGTAGACCTGCGATCAGAAAAGCTAGAAAACTACATGAACCAAATAAGTGTACTGCATGGGTAAAAATGGCACTGCTGCATCACATTGTTAGGATCTAATGCGTATTCAGGTCTTAAATGGCGTAACATGTGATTATTACACACACATACACAAAAAAAAAAAAACAACCAGAAATCCTCACTGAATTTGAACATTGCACAGAATCTAATTGAGAAAGATCTACTAGGCCGAATTAAAGAGTCCCTTTTCAGGTATAAAGTTAGATTAAACAAGTGACATCATTTGAGAAGAAGTTGGTCATTTATGTAAATTTCATAGAATATGGCATTGCTATTGTTGCATTTTAAGGCAATAATCATATATCTGATCGTACTGCTGCAGGGATCGATCAGTCTGTAGTTGAGTTTCTTGGAGCTAAACAGATCTGCATGAAAATGTTGAAAATATCTTGGGCTTGGCACTGATAGTGCAGCTGTCATGATAGGGAGACTGAATGGTTTGGGAGCAAAACTGACGCGTGGAAATTCTGTTAGTGTAAGTACATGAATACTGCGTAGCTCACCGTCTGAGTTAAGCTGCCTCTCAGGTGGGGAAGAATATTCAGTAGTGCCAATTATATCGTAGCAGAACTATGACGTTTTCACCAATTCACAGCCAGGGTATGACAGATTGCGTGAACACCAGGTGCTTTTGCATAGCGAAATTCAGTAAATTAACCTACCTCTGTTCGCTGGTTGTCAGCAAAAGCTTGTGTGAAGAAAATCTTCTAAAGCTATGATGCTATTGTAATGTCACTAGAAGGTGAAAAAGATCCAAAGGCTATTGGTTTGTTTCAATTCACTTCAAGCAGTTTATCTTTGTTGTTCACGGATCTTGTGATAGATGTTTTGATAGTGATTGACATTCTTAGCCTCACTTTCCAGGACTCTATTGACCTTTCTCATATTAGGCATAGTCTTGAAAGCACAACAGCAATGAAATTTTGGTCGGATAAACTGAATTCAGTTGTGCAAGCTTTAGGCACTGTTCCTGAAGCTGGGGTGAGGAACAATTACTATGGTGTTGACATCTCTGATAGTGGCCAGCTTAGGCAGCAATTTGCAAATGTGAGGAAAAGGTACCTTAATGCCCTTGTATCTTATCTAAATGATGAACTCGATCATTCCCTGCAGATGACATTGATTTGTTGGAGTCAATTGATAGTCTCCTCAACAAAGAAAGGTATTCAAATGCCCTCCCTGATATTCCGCAATATAATGTCAATCAACTTCAGACCCTCTGTGACTACTATCAAAATGAGGTTGACAGAAAGAGGGTGCAAACAGTCCTTTTCCCTTTCGCGCATCTAGGAACGTTCTCCAAGGGCTCCCTGTCATTTGCAAAGTTTTTTTTTTGCAAATTAATCAATGACTAGATGTAGTGACCAGTGTGGTTTTTTAGTGCACAACGCTCTGAAAAAAACGTAGTGAAGAACAGGCTTAGTCCTGAGAGACTCAACAGGATTATGCTCATAAAGTTGGTTGAACCAGACGTTTACCATTTGAATTTTCCCGTGGCTGCAAGATTATTCTACAGTATGAAAATTAAACTAGAATGAAATAAATATATATTTGAAAGATCATATGCTTGACTGAATGCCTGTCCGCAGAACTGTTTATCTAGTCGTTGCAAGTCTTTGTTGACTCTTTCAGGATAAACTTAGTGTGTCTCTAATGACTGAAATTCAATTGTTTCATCGTTAACTGCGTTTAAAGTCATTCTAATTAGTCTATCACTAAATAGGTAGATCCAATTTCATAAACCAAAAGCTTTTTATTTGTACTTTTGTTAAATTCCTGTTGAAGTGGTAGTTTGGTTATGAAAAGAAACTCTGAATAATTCCATGCATCATTTAAGTAAGGAAAGTTTGATTTTTGCTGTGGGGCCCAAAACATAACTGAGGTAAGAATCCACAGGACTCCCAGATCTCAAAGATGGCGGAACACCCTGTGTCTCGATTCCGTTTAAAAGAACCCGGGGATTTCGCCCTGAAACCGATCGCCCTATTCCACGTTCGCCTTGGTGCGTTTGCGCTTAGTCACGTAGATCTATGAAGGAAAAACGCATTCTATCGCAGTGACCTGAAAATCCCCAGAACTGTCTAATATTGGCAGGGCCGGAATTCGAACTCACAACCCCATGATATCTAGAGTTATTACATTCTGTTACTAATAATAGTAACATTTTCTCCTGAAAATAGGGTAATATCAGTGTCACGAGAGGGCAGATATGGCGGGGCAACGGGCTGATATCTGATATCCTGCCCGTTGACAAGATATTTGTTCTAAATCTATAGCAACAGAACACTCGCTCGTAAACTAACGTTCTTAAGGCATCCATTTTGAAAAAAATGGCTGATTCAGTCCGTCAATTGCTGGCGGACAGATCCTTAGAGCTGGAGGGCATTATTGAGTCGGAAAACAAGGAAAAAAGTTAAGAAGTAAATGACGAAGACACGTATGCCTTCGTAGAACGCATGAAACATATCAACACGCAGAAGACCACATACGATGTGAAAAAAATGCGCCAGTGGCTGAGTGAAGCAGAAGAATATCGCAGTCCAGAAGATATTCCACCACGAGAGCTGAATTTATACATGGCAAGAATGTTTCTTTCCATTAAAAAACCAAATGGCTGTGAATACGAACCAGAAAGTCTGAGGTGTATGTATTCAAGCTTCCATCGATACCTCACAGCAAAGGACTATCCTCAAAGTATTATAACATCAGCCGATTTTAAACATGCAAGAGATGTTCTATCATCAAAGAAAAAAAGCTTAAAGCAGATGGGATTGGGGAACAAAAAGAACAGAGCGGATCCATTCACTTTGGATGAAATAAATATCCTGAAAGAGAAGAGACTACTTGGGGCCGGTAAGTACAATACGTTGTCAATGTAAACAAATCGAAGGGAAGCAACTCTATTGAGTCGAGTGAAAAAAAAGTTTATATAGCGTTATTTTTTCCAATAAATGTTCAATGTGGAAATAGCACAGTGGTTAGGCGAGTGTGCAAATAGCATGATAGTCAAGGGTTCAAATCAGGCAAGATGTCCTCTATTTTTTTTTTTTGGAGGGGGGTGTACTTTTTAAACTGTTTTATATATTTTCTGTTTTTGATTTTGAATAAGAAAACAGTAAGGGTTAAAATAATGACGTAACATTTTTTCCGTAGACAACCCAGAGGCGTTGATCAACACGATTTGGCTGAACAACACAATTCATTTTGGACTAAGAGGTAGACAGGAACACACTGACATGCTATGGGGAGATTTTGAGCAAGGCTTTACAGCTACCGGGAGACGATACATTATGTTCACTGAGAGGGCAACAAAAACAAGAAATGGTGTAGCCTCCGACCCAAGAAAATTTAAGCCAAAGATGTTCGAGCAGCCAGGTACCATTTTATACTAATTATCCAAGTAGATATTTCACTGTAGGTCCAAAAATGATAAATTTATGTCGTATAATAATTCACCTCACTTTCCGCAACTGCGTGTACTGTAGATTCATACTTCACACGTTATAAGTTGACATTTTAAGAATTTTTAAAAACTCTACTTTCATGTTCACTAGGTTATCTATAGAATTTCTTTTGGGAACGGGTATATTAATTATAACCCGCAACTACGTAATGAACAAACACAGTTGTAATATTCAACATGATTTTATCAACCCCATAATGTGAAAATATTGACTGTTTTCATTTCAGATGACCTCGATTGTCCCGTGAAGATGTTCTATGTATATGAGTCCAAGCGACCGAAAGACATGCTGAAACCAGAATCGAGATTTTATCTTGGAATTAATCATCACTACAATAAATATGGCACACTGAATACCAATTGGTATTTACCAAAGCCTATGGGGAAAAACACGCTAGGCAATATTGTTAAGAAAATGAGTGGAAAAGCTGGGTTTGAGTCAAGACATGTAAACCACTCTGGAAGAAAAACATGCATATCTAGACTCCTAGATGCTAACTGTCCCCCTAATGAAGTAGTCCAGATATCGGGTCATAAAAACCTTTTGTCACTTAATTCATACAGTACAGTAAGTATTGACAAACAAGCCTGCATGTCAACTATTTTGCACGGAAAACGAATGTCAAATGTTTCGTCAGTCATACCAACGGTAAATGGTGCTGGTGACGGTTCGCCTCACATTGCAAATATCGTACATGCCGCGACTGAGGAATTTAAAACCAATGAGCTCTCAGACCAAGAGTTAATAATTGCGTCGCAGAAAATTGAGAGTGTGCTTGAGCAAATAGACCATTATGAAAATCCTGGTCAGGTAATTGATCTTCCAATAGTACAGAGTCCGGGTGGAACCTTGTCATTGTCAAAAAGTTCTTTTCGACCCAAACATCTTTTCAGCGGCTGTACTTTTAACCATCCAGTCAATATTGTCTTTAAGAATTGATGTAACACTGCATGTTTAAATGTGTAAATGAATGACTATTTAAATACATGGTAATAAAGACTTAAAACTCTTCACATTACTAGAAAAATCGACCCTTCTTACAAATTTTAATGCCGCTCAAAACCTTGAGAAAAATGGAAACTAAATCCCCTACAGATACTTTTATTTTTGCACAACATATTTTGAAATTTTGACGAATTTTGAGTATTGTGAAAATGATAAGATATGGTTGAATCAGTCCGTCAATCGCTAGCGGACAAATCTTCAGAACTGCAGTCGATGATTGAATCGTAAAACCAGCAAAGACACGACAAATAGAGATTAGATTTTTGTTGTCTTGGATTTTGAAAGTATCGGGCAAGGTGTGCATGGTGTCTATAAACTAGTAGTTTTACGAATTTTATCCGTTGAGCCGGATGAACCGAGCCTGATTAAGTTTCATAATCTGAAATACCAACCATCTATTCTATTTATCCCGTTTCTTATTTATGATCCGTATCATACTTAGTTTAATATTTGGCTGGGAAAATACACATATCGACATTTTTAGCTATGAATTAAGTTGAGGAACTGCTTATTCAAAACGTTGTCATACTGTATACATGTATATGCAGCTACGACAGCCATGATGAATGATGCATGATTACGTCATGAACGTGACGTTTACCCGCGGAAAAAAGTCGTGTCGTATGGAGACAAATATTTCTCTGTTTCAAGTATTTAAACATGTCAGAAAACGAAAAAAAGTGAGAAAATGATGAATGAATGTAATAAACAGGTTATTACACGGCTGATGAGGGCCGGGGAGTGATATCGGCCCTCCACCTTGAAATCTGCCCTCGGGCTAAAGCCCTCAGGGCAGATATCAAGGTGGCGGGCCGATATCACTCTCCGGCCCTCATCAGCCGTGTAATAACCTCTAACTACCTTGCTTGATTAGACAGATTTCTTTTTTCCACAAAATATTCATGTCGCTCACGAGTATTGAGCCTATACTTTACGCGTATCATCACACAAAACCAGTGCATGTGTTCACATATGGCTTACCTCTTTCCCTTCCGTAAATGTAATATTTATGACGTAATCAATACCATTCATGACGTCATTATTGCTGCTGCATAACAGTATAAAGACGCTAGATTTAAACAAGTTGTTCTAATTTTACTCATAGTGAAAAAGGCGTTGAAATCTATCTACATGGCGTTATTCCAAGCGAAATAGATCTATTCAATTCAGTCGGACATGGACTATAAATGAGAAACATGACAAATAGAATAGATGAATGATGTCTTAAAGTGGACAAAATTTTCGGGTTCTACTCCGAAATGTTATGCGATTGGCTCACATGATAGGATCCCTACGCTTTGCCCGATATTTTTTTTTTCCAATCCAAAACAACCATCTGTACAGAATTTACTATTGAAAGGATAATCTAGGTCTAGATCTAGTTTTGTTTCGTTGACAAATGGCAAATCGTCAGTCTTCAGAAACGATCGTTAGAAATGTCGGTTAGATTGGCATTTAAGTTCTTACAACTTTAATCTGTTGGTTTTTCCTTTTTTAGAATTGTCACCGAAACAATCCTTGGTGATATTTTTTCTTTTTCCAAAGTGAAAAGTTCTGAAAAGCGACGTTGATTCCATTTTGGAAACAAATCTTCGAGTTGCAACTAGATCTAGATCTAATTTCAATAGATTAAACCACTGGGATAGATCAGTTAATTTTAGGGGGTCCAACGTTGCTCAGGGGTAAAGTATTGGACTCATGAATATGTTGAAAGCGGCGTAAACACGAATCAGTCAATCATTTAACTACTTTTAGATCAATTACTGTCGATTTAATACTGCAGATAGATAAAATGACCGTTGGACCACATGCTAATGATAACACAACTTTCACCCTATACCAAAAAGTCATATTCTTACGAACAATGTCCGTAACAAATGAACAAATGTCCGTTTTTGGACAACAAATGGGATTAATGGCTCAATAGCCAATCCCGGACCGATCTTACAAACAAAGTCCGTAACGAAGAAACAAATGAACAAATGCATGGCTGAAATACAAACCGCATCTGGCGGGATTCGAACCCATGGCGGACAAGATCCTCGTTTTTCGAGGTTTAAAAGACCAATACCATAACCACTGAGCTACAGAGATATCTCCCTAACGCAGCTGTTTGGTATTGTATTTAAATCGGGACGAAGCCATGCATGAAGGAGTGGTCTCCCGTAACAATATGCCTGAACGACCAGGGGAATGGGCGTTTGGAAAGATAACGACAAGCTATTCGCTCTGTTCTCCTATATGTTCCACCACTTCAGAAAAAAAATCTCACCATGTGCGCAACAATCTCTTAGTTTTCGTTGGAAAATGCTTTTAAATAATCTGGGCAGGTATAAAACTTCGTTCACTGTATGTAACGCTCTTTGGTGTCGGCGATTTCAACTGCATCGTCCGTTTCTATAGATCTAGTAGATCTACATTATGTTAGTCATAGATCTACTGTTAAAAGAAAAATTATAAACTCAAAAAGAGAGAAACTGACTTTTTTCCGGGTTACATACATATAATTCTTACAGCCAATAGCAGCCACGTGATCAACGTTACATTTAGAAATTACATTAGGTGTTTCTTCAGGAAATTCTAAAACAATTACCCGCCAAAAATTTATCAAAAAGATTTTACACATAAAAGGTTTCAAATAATCTACCGCCCATTACAAATTTCGGCCATGCTCTGTGATAAAAGGGCTTAATGCATCTGGAAAAAGGTATCGACTCCTTTCAGCCTGTGCAGTCCGCGCAGGTTGACATCTGTCGAACCTTTTTGCTTTTGGTAAATTTTTTAATGTCTAAGGATTATTCTACCCTAGGATTCAGCTGCGTGTTAGACAAAATTGATTTTATGAATCCATAATTACGTGATGACTTGCTTGGTATGCATAAAACCCCCTTTTCACGAGAGCGCGATGCATTTTCATATAATCCTTCGGGCACTGATGGATTGATTTAACAGTTTAAGTCTGAAAATACAGCAAAAGATGACATCTTCAAAGTTGCGAGAATATCTCAAAAATTGTCGGACAGTGTAGAACAAAAGCAAACTGCACGTTTTGTGCAGTCTGATCTTATTCTATACTGTCACCATAAGAAACTTAAGGAACTACCGATGGTCTCAAGTGTTAATGCCCTTATTTTATACAGGAAAGAAGACTGAGATAGCAGACTGAAGTGTTTTCTTTTTTCTTTACAGTGAAAGTAAGTCATATAGTACATGTGGGTCGAATGTCAAGAAACTATGAGTTAACGCATAACCAAACTGTCCTCGCAGTATACCACTTCCGAAAGTATTGTGGTAAAAGAGCACGTTGCTACCATCTTTTCACTTATGTTATTAGTTATATTTATGATGCAAATTTTAAGAATAGATGTATACAGTTATCGACCTGGCATTAATGTCTATCAGGAGATGCCGAGCCCCGGTAGAGCGGTTGGTAGCATATATGACTTTAGAACAGGGGTCACTGGTTCGATTCCCTAGCTCGGCAATTTTTTCCGGGAATTGATGGATTCATTCCTCTCTCACCGCTGATCATTCTTTCGACAACGGTTATGTGAGACAGCAGCTAGTGGCTTGGGGATAATGTGCGAAGAATGAGCAAAAGAAAATCCAGAACAGAAACGCATGGATAGGTGTACTGGCTGCCGCAATATGATAAGAAAAATATTTAAAACAACGTTAAACACCATATATCAATCATTAGGAGGCATTGCATCTAATGGTCAAATTCGCATTTAAATTGGTCCAAAGTCGTCGTACTCATACAAATGAGCCATACTCCGGCAAAAGGGGGCTTAATGCATCTCTGTGATCAATGGTACAAAGCAAGCCATCATATACTTAGGGATTGATAATATCCACTTTTTGTAACGAACGACCTAATCATGAAGAAGACTAGTCCTTGGACATACAGAAAATTAACCAGTAGCGAAAAGTTTCGGCCCAGGTCAGCCTGCGCGAGCTGCACGGATCGATACTTTTCGCAGATGCATTAAGCCCCCTTTCCAAAGACCATGGTTCAAATGATTTCTGCATCAGTCCTGATTGCTTCTAGTACTTTCTGCGCCCAAAGTATAGTCTCAACCTCTTTCGATGCCGAAAGGGCAAACAAATGAAACTCAGCAAGAATTATAACTGACAGCCTAAACTAATCGAGCGGACGTCAGAGATCAAAGATCAGACACATTTTACGCAGTCTGATCTTGATCTTTGCGAAATCTTGTTTAAGGAAAACCGCCTGGCATTGAGGTATAAAAAAAAAAAAAAAATCGTGAAGCTTTCCAAGGGCAGTCACTGTGCTTAAGCGTTACATGTTGTAGTTGAGTTACCTACCTTGATTAAATTACACACAAGCATTTTGCCAGTCTGTCTACCTATCTATCGGTCTACCTGTAGGGCTAAATGTCTGTTTGCCTTAATCCTTAAGATTTTTTGTCACGGAAACCAAGTTACATTAGTCCAAAAGCGCTCATGATTGCGCTGCACTTCTGCGCCCGTGTAAAAAATATTCTGATACCAAAGCATATTTCATGAAAATAAGACAAAACACGGGGATTTTTAGTTTTAATAAAAATGATTTTTCATATCAACATGCATGGCTGTATATATAATGAGAGCAATAAATGCTAATGTATTTGAGTCATGCTCCGTGAAAAGGGGCTTTTAAAACACATCTGCAAAAAGTATCGAACCATGTCAGCCTGCACAGTCCGCGCAGGCTGACATGAATCGAAACTTTGTGCTATTTGTAAATTTTCTGCGTGTCAAAGGACCATTTTACCTTCAGATCCAGTCGACTGTTATTTAAAATGGATTTTATGGACCCATAATCATGCGATTACTTGCTTCCTGGAGTTGTACAAAACCCCCTTTTGCCAAAGCACGGCTCTTTTAAAGAAATATTACAATCATAAAAAGGTCTAAACAAGAAACTGCTTCTTGAAAAGGTATATAGAACCCTTTAAGAAACGTTTAAAGATATACAATGTACAGGTTATACTCGTTTTTTTTATCCCCGTTTCATCTGTATTTTATCGAATTAAAATATTCGTGTATCTTCTTGCCAAATGTTACCCTGACGGTTACAAGGTTGCATAGATTACGACCGTTAGAAAGTGTATTTCATTTTCTAGGGGCCATCAAAGAAATCATTGATTTGAATTTTCCGGTTTTAAATAGATATATACCGATATATTTATTCGCCCATAACACAATATATATCGGTAATTCATCCATATTTACACAGCTGACTAAATGCTGAACCATTCTAGAGTCTATCAACTTTTTACAGCGTTTTTTTTTTCTGGCTGTAAGGATGTATCTTTAATTTTTAGCATTTCAGTTCCTTTTTATCAGATCTTCTCTTCAATATATAGACATGGAGTTGTATCATCATTTTAATGAGAAATAATGTAGTACTCTCTGACTCATTACCAAAACAACCCCTGAAAGAGAAGGCTTTTGAAAACATTGTGGGAAAAGGAGAAAATGCTGGAAACAAGCATTTTCTCCTTTTCCCACAATGTTTTCCATCCTATTTAAGACAGAAATCACCATTCAAGCTAGATTATTTTGCCCTCTGCAAATGCTTTCAATTTGATCGAGTCCAAAATTTTGTCGTTCGGTGAAGAATTAAATAAAATGTACACACGGAAAAAAAAAACTAACCCTTTACCAAATTATACCGAGTTTTAAAGACCCTGAAAAAGAAGGCATTTGAAAACAGATTTTCATAACCTTATAAAGACGCTTCCTTCATTCTAACCACATTTATCGTCCTGCAAAGCTGTCAAATTGTACAAGTCTAAAATCTTGTCGTTTGGTACTGAGTAAAGTATGAAAATCAGGCCACATAGGACGCGAAGTCTGACCTTGACGCTTTACTGTTGAAAAAAGTCTGGATGAACTGTATTTTCGATTCTTTTGTACTATCAGGTTTAAAGCATTAAAACTCGGTAAAACAAACCTTTTGACTAAACGATAAGCTTTCATTGCGAGCAACAGCGGATTTTTGCGGTAATTTCTTACAGAAGTGGTCTTCTGCAAAACCAAAATAGTCAGACATATGGTAATATGATGATGGTACTGCCATCTATTAACGCCTATTTGTCACCGTCGCCCTAAATATTGTTTATGCAGGGATTTTTCTCATTTTTTTACGCCGAGCCCCGGTAGCTCAGTCGGTAGCCCTAGACTTGAGAAAGGGGGTCGCTGGTTCGATCCCTGGCTCGGTCAATTTCTTTTCGAGGATTGATGATAGTCATTGCGACAGGATTTATTCCTCTCTCCCCGCTGACCACTGTTTCGACGATGGTTATGTGGGAAAGCAGCGAGTGGCTTGGAAAGAATATTGTGCTGAGTACTGCTAAAAGAAACTCTAGGAAAGCATGGATAGGTGCACTGGCTGCCGCGATATAACTGAAATAATGATTAAAACAGCCTTAAATAAGTTAATACCAATAATGAAAGCGAGTACAAACACTCACGCAATCGCGTTATAATTCTTTGATACAAAATTAATCATTTAGGTTTGGTTTTAGAGGTCCAGTTTGCACCAATCAGAAAATAATTCTTTAAATTTGAGACTTTTATGTGGCATGATTTCAAACCTTTGATCTCTTTAGCAGACGACAAAATTTTCGCATGGCCAAAATTTAAAGCGTTTGCAGACGACAAATCACAGGTGGCTTAAACGGGGAAAACTATCAGTGAAAAGGTAGAAAACATTGTGTGTGTTACAATGTTTTCAAAAGCCATCTCTTCCATGGTTATTAAACGCGAGATTATTTGGTAAAGAGTTCACGTACTTTAATTACACCTCTGCAGTTTTACGTTTTTGGGAAACTTTAAGGGGGAAAGGACCGATTGCTTTTTTTACAAGCAAACTGCTCTTTTCCCGACACTGTTTTCAAACTTTTTGGAAAAAAGTAGCTCGTGTCTGCACATTCATTAGAAGCTAATATACATTATACAGTACAAAAAAGAACAGTATACTTCAATCAATGGAATGTTTATACATAATAATTATATACAGCTATGTACAGCATCGATATCTTGATATCTTGCTATCTTTATTCTCCTTGTTACATATCATATATCTACTTTGGCAGCTAAGGTAGAAATCTGCGATACGAACTATTTTCATAAACTGAACACAAGCGCAATAATACACCCTATTTGTAGTAAAAGGTCACTTCTACGAATTATTCCGCTTCCACCATAATCTCCGATACTTTGTCCATAATCTGCAGAAAGAAAAATAGATAATTTCGCAAATTAGTAAAAGAAATTAAAAAAAAAAAAACCAAAGTTTTTCCTACGCTTATTTTTCGCCATACACTACGTGGAACAACGGGCGGCATACATGCAGATATAGATTAGCGGTACACAATGCGCAGCCTGATCTTTGACATCTACCATCTCAGCGCTTGATTGCTTATTAACGGAAAAGAATCTCCGTCAAAATAAGTAGGTCAAGTGCTTAAAAGATGTGGAGGCGTCATTATTTAAATCTTTAAGTATCAAACATCCGACCACGCTTTTAGCTGACCTACTCTTTTCAAATCATGTTATCTTGATTTCAAATGAAAACACCGACAAAATATAACCTGACATAGATAAGTCTCATGCACTATCACCTGAGCCCTGCTCTGGCAAAAGGGGGCTTAATGCATTTCTGTGATGCATGATACCAAGCAAGCGATCACATAATCATGGATCCATAATATCTACATTTTGTAACAAACGACTTAATCACGAGAAAGACTGGTCCTTGAACATACACAAAAACGACCAACAGCGAAAAGTTTCGACCCAGATCAGCCTGCGCGGACTGCGCAGGCTGACCTGGGTCGATAATTTTTTTGCAATTTCATTAAACTCCCTTTTCACCGAGCATGGCTCAAATATATTCAAACCTTGGTTGTCTAACCCTTTAACAAACAATGCCTTGTTTTATCGACCCTGAAGAATAAATATTTTGAAAACAGTGTTGAAAAAGGAGAAAAAAAAAACTGGTAATCAGCACTTCACCCCTTTCTCGCAATTCTGATCTTTCAAATACAAGTTCAAACTCTAAAGAATAAAGCTTTTCAACACATAGCGGGTAAAGGAGAAAATGCTGGTAATTAGTAATTTTTTGTTGTTGTTGTTTTGTTTTCCCACGGCAGTTTTTAGACAAATTTTAGACTTTAGGCCACATTTAATGTCCTCTGCAAATGTTTACAGTTTGTACAGGTCTGAAATTGTGTTGTTTGTTAAAAAGCTCAATCTGTCTATGATAAACGACTATCGCATGGCGCTGAATATGCTGATTAGCATCAACAGTTTACTGTTCACCAGACAACGAACTAGTTATACGCATCTCCGACATCACGTCAGTTTTTTGGCAGAAATTATCTGCCAGATGCCATAAATACATTCAGGTTGTTTCAATCCTATAAAAAACAATCCAGGGTTGTAACAACTCTGTGGAAGAAGCCTTAAGAAAACAATTTGGGAAAAGGAGAAAATGCTGGTAGCCATTGCTTTCTATCCTCTCGAAGATACATTCCATCATGACAGCCGCAGTATATTTGTAGTTTACAAATGACAGACAATAATCTACTAATCTACTGCAAGCATTTTCAGACGTTATGAAATGCGTCTTAACTCATTACGAAATGACAAAATTTTAGACTGGTCAATATGATAAATTAAATTTTACTCAAAACATGAAATTTGACTTTCAAGGGTGGAATTCATTATGCGAAAGGGAGAAAATACTGATTACCAGTCAAAGTCTGTGTTTTAGCGACCCTAAAGAAAAAAGCCTTTATAAAAATTATTGGAAAGGGAGAAGATGCTGGTAACCTCATTACCTGCATTTTCTTTTTTTCTCCAATATCTTCAGCCCATTTAAAAGACAAATTCCAACTTTGGATCACATTTATTGTGTCTTCTGCAGATGCTTTCAATGCGGACAAGTCCAAAATTCTGTTTGGTAAAGAGTTGAATTAGACCTAAGTTTGTTTCGTTAAAGTTGGAGGCAAGCTACATACTTTGTGAACCTTGTTGTCCGACGAGTGTTCCTTTATATTGGCCGATCGGAAACGTCTTACCGTCGGCCAAAACGTATTGATCGTAAATTTCTACTTGGTTAGGTCCGTTGACTAATTCGTAGACGTTTTCGTCGTATGGTGTAGTTCCGAATGGGTAGAAAGTCACTGGTGGCTCTGTACTTGTTGTATATTCTCTGTATTCTACCAACAGAAAAGTTTACGGAAAAAGTGACTGGCTCAACCCCAACAAGTCGGCCCAAATGTTATTGCTTTGTCACTCTCTTTGCAGCGGGAAGTGGGCGGGGGGGGGGGGGGGGGGGGGAAGAAGGGGGTTAAATCTAAGCGCTATGGGTACTGTGGTGCTCACTGCCAAATTAGAATGTGTTTATTGTTATCAACACTACTTGAAAATAATCTTTCGGTTGATAACATTTGCCAACATTTTGGCAGTATGAGCTTGTAAGAAGTGATTTCTCCGCAATTATGATCGGTCACAAAAATGTTCACCCCAGAGGCGTAAAAAACCGAATATGTGCAGTAATGCATTAAAACGACATGAAATGCTGAGAGATAGTAAGCATTGGTAGACAAGGTTAAGCAATCTTTCCGTAAGAACAATGAAAAACAAAGAAAACTGATCGATCCCTCCTATGTTTAGTGTGATGCTGATAGAAATATCAGACTGATATTGTTAAAGATCTGCATAAATATGTATGAAATGTTTCAAATACAGTTTTAACTCTTTACATATATGAGCCATGATTTTTTGAAAATGGGGCTTAATGCATCTGCAAAAAGTATCGACCCATGTCAGCCTGCGCAGTCCGCGCGTGCTGACATGTTTCGAAACTTTTTGTTATTCATGAAATTTTCAGCATGTCTACGGACAGTTCTACTTCATTATTCAGTCGATTGTTACACAAATGATTATATGAATCTATAACTATGTGATACCTTGCTTGGTATCAGGTATCGTGGAGATGCATTAAAACCCCTTTTGCCAGAGCATGGCTCACATTTATCATTATTATCTTCTAACTTATACATATTTCATTCAACAGTACCAAAATATACAGAAAGAAAGCAATAGAATCACACATGTGTACAAAAGATGAAATGGCCGATCTGAAGCAATTTCACCTTTTGGTACAATAGTTTCTACCATGAACTACATTACAATTTGATGATCATTCGTTGCCAGTCTATTAAT
Organism: Hippopus hippopus; assembly: GCA_946811185.2. Classification (NCBI taxonomy): domain Eukaryota; kingdom Metazoa; phylum Mollusca; class Bivalvia; order Cardiida; family Cardiidae; genus Hippopus; species Hippopus hippopus. The sequence goes on along the minus strand of OX328104.1, from coordinate 49,753,676 downwards.
GCTGCGAGAGTTTTGAGTTACAGACCGAAAAAAAGATTGTGTCTAACAACTAAAGTTTGAAAGTATTGAAAGCATGCCAAAGCATACCGTATAATGTAGTCACTGCACGGTCTTCCCCCATGATATTTTTAGCTTCACAAACGTAGTCACCGTAATCGCTTTCTTTTATATTTAGAATCTGAAGTGAAAGTGACCAGGTGTCGAACTTTCCATCATATAGTTCGATTCTGTATCTGTAGCTGTGGTGTACTTCTCTTCCGTTTTTAAACCACGTGATTTTCGATCGAGGATATGACGTCACAGTGCATTCAAGAACGGTTTCCTTCCGCAGCATTTGACCTATTCTTGAATTAAGAACTTTTACTACTGGTGCATCTGTAAATTACAATTGAGCTCTTTTATTAATGAATAAAAGTATGTCGTGATGTTGCTGGGTTTCATCGACTTACAATTGTCTTTGAGACAAGATTCATTCTCTGTACCCTTTACTGCCATTTCCTTATACTTCTTCTTTACATTATAAAATAGCCGATGACTGAAAAACAGTACTGTGTGTTTTAGGAAGATTTGCAAAGATGTGCCAGTTGTTAGAAATAAAGTGAAGTTCTTTAAAAGTCTCGAAAAGGTTATCAATTGCTGAAAATCAGTTAGCCTCCCCAACAATGAACTACAGGAATATATGTTAGGCAATGCACATTGTTTTGACAGTTTACATTTTTGTACTTCCAGACATGTTCGCAAAGGATCTTGTTTAGGCGCTTGCCACAATGGCACCTTTTAAAATTTCAAGGTTATAATGTTGAAAAGGTAAGCAATTTGATATTTATCAAAACTTTCTTGATCTCTAGCCGAATCTATCTTTAAAACATTACCATAACAATAAGTACAATATAAATTGATAGTCTTTCAGTTCGTCTCTTATATGTTTGAGCCATGCTCTGAGAAAACAGGGCTAAATGCATCTGCAAAAAGTAAAGATCGACCAAGATAAGCCCGCGCAGTCCGCGAAGGCTGACATGGGTCGAAAGTATGTAATGACTTGCTCGGTAGAATGCATCACGGAGATGTATTAAAGCCTCTTTTGACAGAGCATGGCAATTTCTGTTTTCATTTCCTGATCTTCTATATCCTTTGCGTCAGTTTGTTTAAGAAACAATCTTCTTTCTATCGTGGTTTATCGTTCAATAAACCACGGTTTGAGTTATGAGGCACAATAAATAATCCACTAGGGCGATAGCCCGAGTGGTTTATTTATTGCGCATCATAACTCACAACGCGCATCATATTTATTTATTGCGCATCATAACTCTTTATCAAAGGAAAACAAGTTCATACTTAGTGTACAAGAGCGGATGCAGATAATATTTCCCTCGAAAAAACCATGGCTGTTCCAATTATTAACCAAAACAATTCCCCACTGCCCAGTCGGTAAATATGAAAAGAATAAAAATTTCAATAAAACCCTAGGCATCAAACACGACATAAAAAAAAACGCACCGTTTTACAATTATACTTTCCCCCTTTCAAATGACAAAGAAGAACGAATGTATTGTCAAGCATTAGAGTCACAGTTGCTTCGATTGCTCTGAATATTACTCCACCTACTCCTAATGCAACACCGTTCAATATTTTGAACAAACCTTCAATGTGAAAAGAAACTTGATTTACATATGTTTACTGTTTTATCAAAAACAGTTAATATAGGTAAATCCTTGAGGATTTTCCTTCCTCCTTGGTCAGGGAGCAGAAAATGACGATTTGTTTACGTAAAGTGACTTTCATTGATAAACTATCGGAGGACGAAGATATGGAACAGCTACAGGCGACTTACTTTATACAGAATGACGTAGATTTTACCACGCTTTCGTTGCACTGTGTTTATAGAGCCGAATTCACGTGTCATGTTAGAATTAAGAAATAATCTTCTTTCTGTCGTGATTTATCGTTCAATAAACCACGATTGTGAGTTATGAGGCACAAAAAATGATCCACAAGGGCGATAGCCCGAGTGCTTTATTCATTGCGCCTCATAACTCACAACGTGGTTTACTGAACGATAAACCACAATAGAAAGAAGATTAATCCGATTCTAACATGACCAACTATTAATCAAAGGAAAACAAGTTCGTACTTGTGTAAAAACGCGGATGCGTACTATATTCCATTGAATAAACCACGGTTGTTCCACTTACTTACCAAAACAAAACCCCACTACCAGGTCGGTAAATATGACAGGAAATAAAATTTCAATAAAACCTAAGGCATCAAATACAACATAAAAAAAAGAAAAATCTCGCCATTTTACTGGCATATTTCTCCCTTTCAAATGACAAAGAAGAATGAATGCATTGTCAAGTATTAGAATCGTAGTTGCTTCAAATGCTCGTAATATTACTCCATCCACTCCCATTTTCAGTGCAACACCGGTCAATTTTGAACTAACCTTTAACTTGAAAAGACACTTGATTTACATATATTAACTGGTAACATTTCAAATAGCTCCATCGATATCAATTTTTGTTAAAACAGTTAATATCGGTAAATCCTTGAGGATTTTCTTTTCTCCTTGGTCAAGGAGCGGAAAATGACGACTTGTTTACGTCATATGACTTTCATTGATAAAATATCGGAGGGCGAAGACATGGAACAGCCATGGGCGACTTACTTTATACAGAATGACGTAGATTTTACCACGCTTTCGTTGCACTGTGTTTATACATGTACATCCTCGGTGACCCAGTTTCGATTAATTCTGTAATCGCCCCTGGTTTATTTCGCTGGCGTTTTCTCGTTCTCATGAATTATTCATTAAGCATTTTGACTGGTGATCTCAGTTTTTTCTTGAGAAAATTTAAACTATTTTTATCACAAATACGCCGTCATTTCTATTTTTTACTTTTTCGATATCCAATCACATCATTCGTTGCAAATCAAGCTTAGCGATACTTTAAATATGGCGGCGCCCATCAACACCACAATCGAGAAGCGGTTAAAAGAGATTTTCGGCGTAACACCGAAAGATTGTCAGTTAAAATCGAAGACAAAGATCGATAGTGTCGTCCCTGTATTGCAGAATGGCATATCTCACCTGAGACAAGCACGCCGACGGCCGCCATATTTATTGACAACCTCCGGTTTTTTCCAGGGTTATTTTTAGTAGCGGAAGAAATGAAATTATCCTCTCTACAAGAGAGTATCATAATGTTATCGATCTTTCGATTGACTATTAGGGTACTTCCCGACCATATGAATATTCATAAGAAACGACGATTTGCTAGTCAATTTTCCCAGGGGTGATGGTTCCGAGGATGTGTTTATAGAGACGAATTCACGTGTCATGTTAAAATTCATATTCGATGATCCTCAAAATAAATCAATTGGACAAAGCGCTTAAGTTGACAAAGTGTACCTACTCCTCGTGTACTTTGGCATTGTTTGCCCGGTCCGGTAGCTCAGTGGTTAGCGTATCTAACTCGTAACCTGGTGGTTGCGGATTCCATTCCTGGTTGAGGTGATATTCTCTCCGGCCATGTTTCGCCTCTCACCTCTGATGCATGTGAGAAAATTAGTCAGTGGCTTGGAAAGAAAGTTGTATCAGTACCGGTATGAGAAAGCCAGGAAACACATGCGTAGGTGCAGTGACAGCCGTGATATGACCTTAGCTGTTTAAACTCCACTTCAATCAAACAAATTGATATTTCCAGGCACTACGGTATTAATTTTATTTTACACAAATCAAGACCATTTTTACACCACTTTTTACTTACACTGTACTTTGATTTCCATCTGTCTCCATGCAGGTATCGGCACACCATTGTCAGCCTTGCAGATGTACACACCGCTCTCGAACCGCTTGATGTTCTCTAAAACCAATGTCTCACCCTGCTTGTTCAAGTCTAAATGTCAAAATGTAAACTGTTTGCCAGATGTCAAAAAATATGACCTTGTCCATGTAGGAAGCATTTGAGCCGTGTTCCATGAAAAGGGGGCTTAATGTATCTGCAAAAAGTATCGACCCAGTCCAGCCTGCGCAATCCGCGCAGGCTGACCTGGGCCGAAACTTTTTTGCTTTTGGTAAATTTTCTGCATGTCAAAGAACCAGTGTACCTCATGATTCAGTTAGTTGTTTGACAAAAAGGAATTCATGTATCCATAATTATGTAATGACTTGCTTGGTGTCATGGATCACGGACATGCATTAAGCAACCTTTTGCCCGAGAATGGTTTATTTATTCGACAATAAGAATGTGGCTTACACGAAGACATACCTTTAACGCGATAGAAGGGACAGAGTGCTTATTACTAGCAAATTTTCTCTTTTCTAACTATGATTTTTAAACAAGAACGTTTTTCAGAGGACTAAAATGTGGGTAAAATACTGGAAAGTATAATGATCTCGTTATTAGTAAATTAATACGTAAAGCAATCTTGGTGTCGCTGAAATGTTACGCAACTTATCTCTCATGAGACGAATGTCGTAAATTGATATAAAGTTTAACCCCCATAGCTTATTCACTTTATAGGTCAATTACGTGCACGACTTTAATGGCAAATTCTAGAGAGCGACGCATTGTACAATATGTATTTGTAGTCTACCAAGGTGAAAAAAAAAAAGGTTAATTCGATATGTTTAAGATTAAGAATTGAACTTAATATGATAATACAATGAAAGTGTTTAAAGATAATCTACACTCCTTTACATCCAGTTTGTAATCAATTTCATCTTTATTGTATCAAACTGTAATCATTCTTGTGTCTTCATGCCAAATGCTGCCCCTGACGGTTGCAAGAATGCATAGATTACGACCGATAGAAAATGCTCTCCATTTTCTTAGGGCCATCAAAAAATCAGTTTTTAACGTTTCCGGTTTTAAAATCGAAAATTTTCAATTATGAATTTGTCCCTTACACATTATTTATTGGTAATTTATCTATGTTTACACAGTTGACTAAATATTGAACCATTCAACACTCAATTTTTTACAGCATTTTTTTTCTGGTTGTAAGGATGTAACTTTCAACCCCCCTTGTTTTGTTCAGTTGAAACGACGTGCAACGGCTTGGTTCCCCCAAACAAGCACTAACCATAACGCACGCTGCTTGATTAGAACGGATAGACATGCACCACAGCGCATCGCTGTACAATAAAGCTCAACAGCAAGGCAGGTTTTAGTGCTTACAGACATGTATCAAACTGCTCTCCTTGATACAGTTCTAGACTAGACTGCCGATACTTTGACACGGTTTAAAATAAAGTATAAAGGTTTCCATTTACTAAAGGGCTATTTTAGACTAAGCTGCAACTTACATATGGCATGAAGGAAACTAAAATTGTATAATCATAGAAAAATGAGAGAAAATGAGTAATTATCTGCAACAAACAATTTTCTCCCATGTTCAAAATATTTTAAAATAGTGTATTGCATGGGTGTTAAAGTTCGTAATTGTACGATAATGGGCTTTAGCTTTCATTTTTTATGAATTTGAAAGTAACATAACTTTTGATTAGCTAAACCAAATGGTTTGATCTATTAGAAGATGTGTTACTTTTAAATTTAGAAAGTTCTGGAGAACGAGACCAAGACCGTTCTTCAGAATAATTGGTGAAGACAGAAAATGGACCCTTATTTAGCAACTTGCTATCTTATTCTAAACTGAGAAAGTAACACAATTTTTGTGTTACTATTGAAATTTTGAATAAGATAAAACTATTTGAGCCATGCCCTGTGAAAAGGGGGCTTAATGCATCTGCGAAAAGTATCGACCCAGGTCAGCCTGCTCAGTCCGCGCAGGCTGACCTGGGCCGAAACTTTTCGCTATTGGTAAATTTTCTGCATGTCCAAGGACCAGTGTACCTCATGACTCAGTCAGTTGTTAGACAAAATGAATTTTATGGATCCATAATTATGTGATGACTTGCTTGGTATCATTAATCACCGAGATGCATTTAGCTCCCATTTGCCAGAGCATGGCTCAAATGGTTTAGCCGATAAGAGACACCGTTACCTTGAAACAGGGAAAACTTTTCTGACGTTAGCTAAGAAGACAAATTACAATGTTTAGCCATGATATGTGAAGGAGGAGTTTAATACATGTGCAAACAGTATCGACCCATGTCAGCCTGAGTTGTCCGCGCAGGCTGCAATGGGTAGAAAGATTTTGATATTGGTCAATTTATATATAAACAGTCTACCTCATGATTAAGTCGGTTGTAAGACAAAACAGATCTTATGGATTCACAGTTATGTGATGTCTTGCATGGTACAATGCATTAAGGACATCAAGGCCCATTTTGGCAGCGCATGACTCAGTTTTATAGCACACCCTTCATGTACACGCATGGCTGCGTAGTGTTCAGATGAGAATATTCGACCCAAAGGTTCGTAGTATACAGTGACAGTAGAAGCTCTTATTATGAAATGTCGGATATCCAGTCTGATCGGTACTCAAGCAATTGAATGTGGAAGCATTTGGTCTCAATTGATGCATTTATTTTGGCTGTTTGTTGTAAGTAACTTTTACCATACAAGTACGATATCTATCCTAGGTGTTGAAAAAAAAAGGAAGAAGAACTGCATGTCTAAATGCCTGGGATACCAGTAATCTCTCCGTTTTTCACAATCATTTAAAACTCTTCTTCCTTAGATTACCCTTAACCTGCTAAATAAGCCAAATGAAGCTTTCAAGTCGATGATAAAAACCCAAATGTTGCTATTGTAAAATTATTTTTGGGGAAAAAATATCTCCTTACCGGACAATGTAGATCCAAGATCAGACTGCACGTTCTGTGCCGTCTGATCTTGATCTACGCTGTCCGCAAAAGGTCCTTGAGTCGTGCTTATAGGCCTAAGGGTTAAGGGAAAGGTTATCATCCGAGAATCCTCTTGCATCAAAGACAGAGGATTTCTTTACAATATCTTTATAACACAAGTCTCTGGAACCATACTGAAGAAACTGTGGTGTCCGTGGTTGTGAGGTAGAACGTCGGCCTCGTAACCATTAGATCCAGAGTTCGATACCCGGATGCGGGTGTCAACTGTGGGATTGTTCACTGGCCCACACAGTCGTGGCGAGTACTGGTGTAGTTCCCAGGAAACAGAATCGAGAGAGATTAGTATAAGTTGTAAGAATTTGTTTCTAAATCAATGTAAGGTAAATGTGTTTGAAATAAACTAAATTAGGAAGGAAGCGACAAGAAGACACCCACATTTTTTTAACCAGACGGCGTCACAAAATCGCTGAGGGGAATCAAAAAGGAAAGAGGGCGTATGATAAAAGAATAAAGAAATTGGCTAGGAAGTAGTAGGAAGACACCACCTATCTTTAGAGTATGCTTATGTCACAAGTCTGTGGAACCATACGCCAGAAAGGAAGTGACAAGAACACGCCTACATATTTTCTTTAACCAAACGGCGTCACAAACCGCTCAAAGGAATCATGAAAGAAGGTGGCTTATGATAAAAGAATAGAGAAATGAGGCATGCCCTGTGAGAAGAGGGTTTGATGCATTTGCAAAAAGTATCGACCCACGTCAGCCTGCGCAATTCGCGCAGGCTGACATGGGTCGAAACTTTTTGATCTTTGTAAATGTTCCTTATATCAAGGGACCATTCCACCACAGGATCCAGTGAATTTCTAGACTATATAAACTTCATTTATCCATAATCATGTGATGAGTTTTGAGACGCATTAAACCCCCTATGGTCGAAGCACCGCTCAAATAGATCAGGAAGTATTGAAAGATAAGGAAGAAGTAGAAAGGCACCCACTGTCTTTAGAATCTGCTGACGTCAGAGATCGTTTGTACCACGTGATTGTTGGATGAGGGACTCCGGTTGCCTTGCATGTAAGTTTTACTGTCTCTAGTTCTTCAATGTCCAAATCGCCACTGGATTCCGTTCGTAGAATGTGAGGAGGTACTTTAAATAACGTTAAGCAAGACATAAGTCGTTATGTGAATCTAGAAATCAAAAAAGCGGTTAGTGACGAATAAACCATGTCGATAAAACTTCGGTCAGTTCTAAATAAGAGTATTTTGAGGAGCCGAGATTTTAGCTCAGAATCCCTTGAGTACGAGCCCTGGGCATGTTTTGTAATATTGCGGATAACGGCCTTTATTAAGGGGAAAAAAAAGAAGAAGAAAAAAAAAAATCAGTATAAATGCATTACGTTTTCCTTTCTCGATAAATGCTCAAATGTTCAAATAAGGGAGAAGTGTATCAATATTATGTGTTATTTAAAGGATCTTACATGAGTGTTTAGGCATTAGTTGACTTAAATTATATTACGCGAGACTTTGGCGGGCGTCAAATACATTTTAGTCAACGAGTTTGATAAAAAATGATAATACATATACATTCATGTAACATCCTCTATTCATCACATAAAACGAATGGTCGACAAACAAAAATCCTTCTTCATCATTATCAGCCCATATACTGTTCACGGGTCCATGTTTACAGATGTAGTTCGGTTTGAAATGTATACATACATGTATATAACAAGATAGATCTGTGACATTCACATCGAAAGTACAATAAAACAGTTTATAGAGGGAATATATCCTAATTTTTCCACAATTTATTAAGTTTTACTATTTTTCTCTGCATTTCTTGGGTTTTTTTTTTTTAAACATAAAAACCGTTACTCTTTCCACTCGTATACGTCTTAGCAACAACGACGTCATTTTCCATCGAAATGGCAAAGTAGTACAAATCCCGACACGTGTTGAAGTTTGTTTTGCCGGCTTTACGCACTCATAACTACAAAAATAAATATAGCCGGGGCCCAAGAAAAAAAAACAAAAAAACGATTTTATGTAATAAATCGTATTTTAAATCCCTATGGATTTTTTTCTAAGTGTAATACCTACGAATACATTCAGAGGTCGAAAATAATTGTCAATTTCGATCTGTGAGGTCGATCTCGAATTTTCAAGATAGCTACGTATTTCAATAAAAATTTATATCATTGCCTAACACGTTACTGCAATAGACATCATGTTGCAGACGACTTTTGAAAATTGTGAAAATATGAGAAATTTCGATTCATGGGTAATTTCTGTTCTAGTCACGCCGAACACGGGTAGCGCCGTTGGTCGCGTACAAGACTTAAGGATTACGACCCATAACCCATCGGTAAATATCGTATAACATCAACGTTTTCGTAAAGGCTTTTCGGCCAATCTCGGCAGCTTCCGTCTTTAAATATGAGAGTAAGGGGCCGTAGACTAACTAACTCATCGGTAAATATCGTGTAACATCGACGTTTTCGTAAAGGCTATTCGGCCAATCTCGGCAGCTTCTGTCTTTTAACATGAGACTGAGGGGCCGTAGACCTTAAGAACAGGGAGTGGCTGGTTCGCAGCTCAGTCAGTTTCTTTCCGATGATTGATGAAAGTCATTGCGTCAGGTTTCATTCCTCTCTCACCGCTGTCTATTGTTTCGAAGATGATTTTGAGGGAAAGCAGCCAGTGGTTTTGGAAGAACATTGTGCGAAGTACTGGTACAAAAGCGTGGAAAGCATGGATAGGTGCACTGGACGCTGCGTTACAAATAAAAATTATGATGGAAAGGAGTTTAAAACAATCAATAATTCAATCAACCCTTTTACAACAATGTTTTCACGTGAATTTGAATTAAAAAATAATAATAATAATGATCTGCCGATAATACATGTACATATTCAGAAGGATGTTTTAAAAGTCGTCTATAGCAAAATCTGTTTCAGAATGTAAGGAGTTAACCTTTCAACACAACTTCAAGGCGGAATAAAGCTTTTGAAAACATTGCGGGAAAAGGAGAAAAAACTGGTAAGCAGCATTTTCTCCTTTTTCCACAATGTTTCCTGCCGCATCGGAGAAAGATTTCAACATTTTAGCAACATTCAAATACTCGTTTGCAATTGCTTTCACTTGGGATGAGTCTAAAAAACATTTTGTTGTCTGGTCTGGTAGCGGATTCCCCCTTATCTTGCTAGATAAATTAAATGAACCTTTCAAACCGATTGTAAACATCCAACTGATGATTATTCGAATTTATTTTTTTTTTTTGAGAAAAAATATCTTCTTATCGGACAGTGTAGATCAATGATCAGACTGCACGTTCTGTGCAGTCTGATCTTGATCTACACTGTCCGCAAAAGGTCGGGAGTCGCGCTTGGCAGCCTAGGATTAAAGGGAAACTAATCGGTCCACAGGGAGACAAAATGAGGAGGAAAGATTTGAAATAAAAGCGGTGTTAAATTTGAATTTATCCTTGGCTTAAATTGAGTTTTATTTTTTTTTGGGGGGGGGGGATACATTTATCGAGTGACTTGGATATAGAAGTATCTTCTATGTCTTTGTCATATTGTCATGGAATATCATGCAAATACATATCAGCCATGGTCTGTGAAAAGTGGGCTTAATGCATCTGCAAAAAGTATTGACCCTGGTCAGCCTGCGCAGTCCGCGCAGGCTGATCTGGGTCGAAACTTTTTGCTTTGGTAGTAGATAGATAAATGGGCATCCCGGGCATTTTTTTAATTTTTTGACTAAATTTTTATAAATTAGCCCAGTTTGCCCATACGATTTTCTATGAAAATCTATTTCCTCATAATTCTAAAGAAAATAAATTTCATCATCAACGCATCGATTTATCCACTAACCAACGCATTAACTAATGGGCCCCATGTGTCAACGCAGGATAAGTCTATGCATGAGGGACCATATAATTACTATATCCATTTTACCTTTAATTCAAAAATTACTGTCTACATATAGGGCATTTATTTGAGGGATGTATTTCATCACATTTATCACATATACATAGATGCCCACAATTAAATGCTATATTAGGTTTATTAATGGTGCATATACAACATTCATCCTCTAAAAAAATTTTTTGTTTTTTTGTTTTTCTTCTAAATTCTTCTGGAGGCATCACAGGTCTAACTTGCATAATTAATTCAAAAGGTAAATTAGTAAATTCTATAAATGGTGAGTAATCTATATGGTATTCATCATATATATTTAAACTACTTGGACTATAAGTTTCATTATAGTAATATAAATTAATAATATCATGTTCATAATGTTGTAAATAATCGATATTTCCTAAAAGAATACTAAACCAATAAGTACCTTTCATATAATAAAATGGTGCAGTTCTATTATCCATAATACCAATTAACATTGTAGAGTTGGTAGGATTAAAATTTCCCGTTTCATATATTTTTATACTATAATGATAATAAATTACTGCTTTTACTTCAATTAAAGCGTCACTATAATGGTCGCCATCTACACCAGGAAAATATACTTTATCACGTATATCATCATAAACAGGTTTTTGAGTAATATGTTTTTTAATAATATGTGATTCTAAAACACCAATATAAAAATGACGCAACAAACGTTGTTTATTTATTAATGCTTTTCCTTTATATTTTTTAGAAAGTCTTTGGTTTTCTTTATTTCCCTCTTCACGAGTTAGCCATTTAGTAATAGTGTAATCATTTCCATCATCAATAATATAATCAGGTTTTTCTATTTCATGTAAAAATTTGCTTAACACACTCATCTTAAAATATTTATTAAGAAATCTACATAAAAAAATCAAAAAATTTTATCCATTTCCTATATCACAATAAAGCAACATAGGAAATGTTAAATAATTAACATTTTTTAAATAAAAGATGAGCAAGGTAAAATGGATTGAATACAGAACAACAACTTAACTTATTAATATTATCGCGAATACACAAAATCTTAATGTTAAACCCTTCTTATTTTTTAATAGGGTTTAGCAATTTCTTAATTTATTTCGAAATTTTTTTTTTATAAAATTTTTTATGAAATATTTAAAATGAAGTTTATAAAATTATTTTCAAAGAAAAAAGATAAACCTATTAATAATGATATTATTAAAAAACAAATAATTAAACTAGATAGACGTATACAAGAATTAGAATTAATTATTGATGGATTAATGGATATTTTAAGTGATATGAAGAAGTCTAAATAAATATATAATATATTTTTTTATAATATATTATATATGTTTACAAGTCTAATTCTATCAAAATAGATATGTAAGCGTGTGTTACATTACGAGTGTCTGTTCTCGAAATAAAGTTTACGATGTCACATTGTTTTACCTCCAACGCCCTAGGAAAAACTACACAACTACAAGTTTCATCCGTTTTTTTAATAATAGAGTAATCAACCTGCTCATTTCCGTTTATCGATATATTAACTTTTATCTCTTCTCCCTGTGCATTAGGATTATCTTTAACAACTGTTAAACTTCCTCTTATGATTCTACCTGAAGCACTCATACAATAACCCCCTAAACCATGCTTTCTACCTGAATTACCATTACCGAATGAAAACTCATAATTACCAACCCCTAATGGCCCGTTTTCTTCAGCCCACACGGTTATAATAGGTTTAGGACCTATGAGAGAAGGAAGAGATACTTTTCTATCCACGTAGGATTTTGTCGCTAAATCTCTCTCTTCTACCGGGGTTGCCGCGTTTTTTATAGAAAAACCTCGAAGGTCTATGTCAGCCACCGCCCTGAAACTTCCATTTGGATTTTTTATAATGGCTCCACCGTTATCGACATAATTTTTATTGACAGCAGAGTCACGGGATACTGGATTTGGCAAACCAGTAATCGGGTTATTATTCATATCTATTTCACCATCCATTGAATAGGACCCATCTTGTTTTTTTGTTAAAGCTTTTTCACCCGCGGTAACCGCCTCAATAGCGGTATCCACGTAAAACTTATTAGAGGCTTGGTCGTGTCTAGTGGGGATTCCAAGATTATTAATTACTCGTCCTCCCATTGAAATTTCATCATCTGCCTCATACCACCTTCCGTCTTTATAAACGAAGGCTCTATCAACATTATCCACATAATTTTTAGTAGCAGCTTCACCCGGTTCTTTTGGGTCCTTAACATTTCTTATCGGATTAAAACCCATATTTAAATATCCAGTAACATGGTATCCTCCGTTTTCATCCAACAACCCTGAGTTGGCGTCAACATAAGCCTTAGTTGCAACATCATGAGAATTTACTGGATTACTAACCCTCGTTAATGTATTACCATTCATGTCTATGGCACCAGTAACAACAGTTGTTCCATCTTTACGTAAAAAATTATTATTTATGTAAGCGAGTGACACACCATCACCGCTTGTTTCACCATCATCTTTCATTCTTCCAAATTTGTCAACAGGCATTTTTTTTTATATAGTACTAAAAAAGTTTATTTAAAACATTTTGAAACTGGTTACCTCTAGATAACTCTTTTAGAATGTACAAACATAAATGACCGCAAAATACTTGCCCAGCTTGTTGTAATTGGTCAGTATTGTACTGTATTGGGCTTTTTAAATAATCTCGAATTTCAATAGGTGGTTGTATACCATAACTATCAAAATAAATTTTAGTTTTACCATTTTTATACCAAGCGACCCAATGTGTACCAGGTCCACCACTTTTATCAAAGTTTACTATACCACATTCTTTTTTACTCGGTTTTCTCGGTAATGTATCTAGTAAAAAAACTCCTCTAAAATAAGGAATCTTTAATCTTTTAACGGCACCCTCTAATTCGAAATTGTTCAACGGTTTATTCGGTAAAATTACATTTTCAATCGAAATATTTGACATTTTTTTTATAGTTTAAATATTTCTAATATCTTTATTGTCAACCCATGAATTAAATTCCTCAGGATAACCTTTCCACTTTACGAGAGATTTCTTTTTTCCTTTTTTAATAACCTTTTCTATCCTATACAGCTCTTGACTGGTTTTCTGCAGTTCAGGTTCATAAAAGGTACCTTGTATTTCTTCTCCATTAAAATCTTTAATTTTATATGTTATAGGTGATGTAAGTTTTACTTCAGAAACTGTAAAAACCTCCTCAGTCCATCTTGTTGTATAACCTTTCTCAAAAGTCTTTTTCTTTTTAGTTATCCTTACTTTGTCTCCAACGGAAAACTTAGGATTAAAGTCTTTTATTTCTAAATGATTGGGGTAAAGATTTCTCCAAACTCTCGTTTCATTTTCTTTTTTACTAGCGTCTACCGGAGTCATCTTAATAGATGAATGCCTTGTGTTATTATATTTTTTAACCAAATCCTGTAGCACATTAATGTAAACGTTTGTAGAGTTAGCGGAAAAATACTTCCACATTTTTTCTTTCATTGTTCTAATCCATCTCTCAACCACACTGGATTTTTCCTCATTTTCAGTAGAATATAATTCAACCAAGTCTTTTACATCTTTGTTATAAAACTCTTTACCCTTATCCACCCACATTTTTTCAGGTTTTCTCTCCTTAAAAATACTTTTTAATGCTATAGCAACAGATTTTCCTGTTTTGTCTTTTAATGGCACCAGATATCCATATTTAGAAAAAATATCAATGACAGCGAGAAGGTATTTAACACCACGATTAAACTTAGAAAATGTTTGCATGTCTACTAAATCCGCAGCCCATATCCTATCTATACCGTTTACTCTAACTCTCCTTTTCTTAAAATTTCTTTTTACAGGTTTATGTAATTCTTCCGCTAAATTTTTTTTTTTACTCCCATTCCAAATTTCATCTTCGTTCCAATGAGTCTACTTACCAAACCTCTTTCCATTTTTTCTCTAATACTAGGATTGTAAATCCCTTCTAACTCTGTTAACATATTCTTATCACACACTGCGTTTCTTGTAGCAGTATCATTGTGTTGAAGATAGCAAACATCATGATTATAAGCGGCTTTATCAACACGGTTTATAGGTTTACTCCATTCCTTTGGTGTTAAATCTGGATTGAGTCTTTTATTTAGTTGTGCCCTGGTAGATGCATTTCAACAGGTAAATTATTTATAAATTTGTTTAAGATGCTACCCCCATTTTGTAGTTTTTTTTTTCTCCTTTTATAAATTGTGATTTAGTTATTCCACAAATAACACATTTCCCCTGCATCATATTTCTTCCATTTTTCGAAATGGTATATTTTATATCACTCGTATCAGTATGTTTTTTACATTTAACGCAATACATTTTATTTTATATATAAAAAATAAAAATATTTAAATAAAAATGGATATTATAAACTTATCATGGAATGAAGTAGTATCAAAGAGATTTAATCACCCCCTTTTACCAAAAAGTATTAGGGGTTTAATTATAGGAAAATCAGGATGTGGTAAAACTACTTTATTGTTAAACCTTTTACTCAGACCAGATTGGCTTGACTACAACGATTTAAGTGTTTTTGGGAAAAGCCTTTTTCAACCAGAATACCGAATACTAAAAAAGGCTTTTGAAGAAAAACTACCAAAAGAATGTATCTTAAGATTGTTTAACATGCGTGATGACATACAAGAACTAAACATTCCACCAACAGCTTTAGTTGAAGAATGGGTTAAAACAATTAAAAACAAATCGGATATAAATTGTAACTTCTTTGAAAATGCTAGTGATGTACCTGACCCGAGAGAGTTAAACTCAGGAAATAAAAATTTAATGATTTTCGATGATTTACTTTTAGAAAAGCAAAATAAATGTGAGTGTTACTACATTCGAGGAAGGCATAGTAATGTTGACTGCTTTTACCTCTCACAGAATTATTTTAAACTACCTAGACAAACTATTAGAGAAAACGCTAATTTTATTTGTCTTTTCCGACAAGACCTAACAAACCTTAATCATATTCATAGCGACCACGTAGGTGATGATATGCTTAAGGATGAGTTTAGAAAGTTTTGTAAAGAGGCATGGGAAAGACCACATGGTTTTGCTATCATTGACTTAACCAGTAAAAAACATTATGGAAAGTATAGAAACGGTTTTGATAATTTTTACATACCTAAATCAGTATAAAAAATATCTAAATATTATAAAATGGAAAAACTTTTAGAACAAATTGTAAAAAATACGAGCAGCAAAACATCATTTCAAATTATAGTAAGCGACAACAAAACACGTTTTAGAACAAGGTTTAATCCTCCAATTCAACTGGAAAAGGATAAAGTATATGAAATAGCTCTGGTAAACCTTGAAACTTACTACTCTTTTCCAAACATTGATGAAACGAACAACACATTCGTTTATTCTCCAGACAATGGCACCACATGGATTAAAATAAAAATACCTGAAGGAAGTTATGACCTCGTTGACATTAATGATACGATTCGTCAGGAAATGAGAAAAAATGGTCATTACGATAGAGTTAATGAAGAGTATCCTATTAACATTTCTGCGAACACTAATACCCTAAAGTCTGTTCTTACTATTGATGATGGTTATCAAGTAGATTTTAATCAACCAGGTTCCATCGCTAAAGTATTAGGATTTACTTGAGCTAAATATACACAAGGATTTCACGAGTCAGAGAATGTAGTGAACATTCTTAGTATAAATAGTTTGCTTGTTAACATAGATATTATTTTAGGAAGTTATGTTAATGGTTCAACAAAAAATACTATTTACTCTTTTTTCCCAGATGTTGCACCTGGATATAAGATAATTGAGTCACCAGTTAATTTAGTATACTTACCAATAACGTTAGATGAAATACATAACCTAAATGTAAATATTACGGACCAAGATGGTAATTTACTAAATCTTAGAGGTGAAAATTTAACGATTAGGTTTCATATTAGAGAAGCGAGATGAGCTAAATAAAAAAATACTCGTATATAAAATGACAAGTTACACTAATGTTAAAGTAAATATATCAGAAGGACAAAAAGAAAAACTTCAACATGCTGTTAAAGCTGGTTGCCCAGTAAGTATTCGTTTAGGTCATGAAGATTTACATGGCAATGATGTTTTAGCAATTACCAATTCACAAGCAAAGAAAATGGCTAAAGCCTATGAGGAGGGTAAAGGTATAACTATTAGAATGACTGCAAAACAACTTAAACATAACATGAAAATAGAGGGAGGTTTCCTCGGAATGTTGGCTGGGTTAGCTGCTAGAGCTTTACCAATGCTTGCAAAAACCGTTTTACCAGCTTTAGGTGTTGGTGCTCTTTCTGGATTAGCTCAAACAGGTGTTCAAAAAGCTATGGGGTCAGGTCTTTACCTTAAAAAAGGAGGATGTGTTTGTCAAGTTGAAACTGATGGAAGTGGATTATACTTAAAACCATACAAAGGTAAAGGATTAGAGTCTGTTGGTGATGGGTTGTATTTAAAACAAGGAGGAAAAATGTATGATGGAAAAGGACTTTTACTTGGACCTAATAGTCCATTTGCTAATATCCCTATCCTAGGAGCTATATTATAAATATTATTTACAATAAATAAAAATGGATATACATAAATTTGGTATAAAACCTAATATTACTACCCAACATAAAACTATATTTTGGAAACCTCATTTACATAGAGTAAGATATCCTCCCTTAAAGCAAGATTCTCTAAAATGGAAAATATACTCACAAGTAACTATCAAGATTCCTCCTCATGATGGTATGAGACTTTCACTAGGATTTGGTTATATAACTACACAAGGAGTTGTAGTGGTATCTATTAGTAATAAATGGAAAGATAGTTTAACCCTTTCTAATGGTATACATCTTGATAATGACGTTAATGATATCTTAGTCTACATTTATAATTTCTCACAAAAACCAATCGAAATACCTGATGGAGAGTTATTCTGCTATCTAAAATATTTGCCATAAAAAAATTATTATATTAATAAAATGATAGATACAAATCAGGAACACCCTAATAAAATATATCCTATATTACCTAAAGAACCAGGTACCGCAAGCGCCCCACCTATTGAAATGGAAGCAATGGATAATGGCCATTCTTATAGGCTTCAAAAAATATCGGAAGTACAAAATTTTCTCAAGAAGGAAATAAATGAAAGGGAAAGATTGAATAAAAAATATGCTAGAATGGCTAAAGTAGTTGATAATGTTGAAGGAGGATTGGTTATTGTTTCATTAGCATTGGGAGGAGCAGGTGTTATTTTGCTTTCAACTGTTGCAGCGGCACCCGTTGCTGTAGGTTTGGAAGCTGCTGCTGGTGTAATCGGTCTTTCTTCATTGGTTAGTAAAATATTTGTTAGAAAAACTACTAATAAAGCTGAAAAACATTTGAAAATTCAAACTCTTGCTGCTGCTAAGCTTAATACTATTGATAATCATGTATCAAAAGCTTTGATGGATAATCATGTATCTGATGATGAATTTAAGTTGATAATGGATAAAATGAATAAATATGAAGACATGAAGAGTGAAATAAGAACTAAGTTTAAGAAGAAGGTAACCACTGAAGAAAAGGAAAGTTTGATTGAGAAAGGTAGGCAAGAAGCACATGATTCCTTTCGGAGGCTTGTCGAGAACAAACATGGTGGAAAGCTTTCCTTTTAAGTTACCTAATTTACCAAGTTTTAGATGTAAATGTCAATGTGAAATAGGGGATAATGATGATGAATAAATATATAAAAGCATTATATATGCTCTTATATATTAAAATCTATGATAAAATCTATGATAAAATCTACGTTAAAAAAATATATTGTTAATTAAAAATGTCATTTCTAAAAATAACTGACCCTGCAAAAAGAGACTTAATTGTAAAAGAGTATCTCGAAACGAGAAAGAAGATTCGGGATAATCTACTAGCAGAGAGAACAGGGGAACAACAACTTCAAACCGATTTGTCAAAGTTTTTTAAACCTATAACGGAAACACAAAAAGCTACAACAAAGGAGATTACAGAGGGACTTAAACCTATTAAAGAAGGTGTAGAAAAATTACCAGAAGCTATTACTTTTCCAGCATTTCCATCTATCACAGCTTATGGAAAACCAGAAGAAGATGATGCTGAACAGCTTAAGTACTATATGAATGAACTGAAAAAAATGGAAAAAGAAGAAGAGAACTATCCAGTTTTTGTTGGACCACTCGCGGAGAAGTACCTAAGAAAGTTTGCTACTAAGTCTGAAGCTGATACAACGTATGGGTTATATGACAAAGATGGTAGATTTTATATTGGCAACACACCAGTTGGCATTTTAGACGATGATATTTTAGTTGGTGATGATTATTATGAAGGTACACCTGGTTTATGGGAATTAATCGTATCTAGAAAACCAGACGAAAATATTTATAATGATGAGGATTTTGAAAATTACAAGGAGATAATGGTAAACAGTAATACCCTCTATCGTAATAATGACCCAAAATCTAAATCTCCAAAAAGTGGTAAATCATATAAATGGAAAAACATTCTTTCCAACGTTTGGGTTGATAAAAAATTCCTCGGAAAAGGAATTGTTATCCCATCTGACCCTAACGCATTACTAGAAAGACTAGACCTGTTGATGGCAAGTAAAGAAGCAGGTAATACAGGTGTAAGAAATGAGGTAGTAAGTATTTGTGATGAATTAAAAAGACAAGGTGTTTTAAATTCACACGCTTATAAAAATTTAATGTCTATACTATAAAAAATGATAATCACTAAGAAACATGGATTTAAAAAAAGGTATTCATACGGTGGTGCTGGAATCTTTGATAGTATTGCTAACTTTTTAGCGAGGCTTTTTACTAGTAGTACAGCTAAACAAATTGCGTCTTCTGCCCTTGATGTAGGAAAGAGTGTAGCTAAGGAAGGAGCAAAGAAAGCTTTAGAGGTTGGAAAAAGTGCGGCTGTAGAAGCGGGGAAAAAATTAGTTACAAAAGCTTTAACACCAAAATCGAAGCAAATTTTACAAAAATATAATACAACACCAAAACCTAATGATACTCCTAAAACACAAAACATTAGCACATTAATAGATGGAAGTGCCATTGCTATTCAAGACTTAGTTAAAAGATTAAACAGTGGAGCGGGTATTAAAACAGTATGAATAAGTTAAGAAAATTATATTCATTATATAAAAAAAAGAATGTCTATATTAAATTTTAATCGTGTAGATTATAAAAAATACAATACTGCTACTATTGAAATAGTAGGCGCTTCTTTAAACATAGAAGATTGTGAAATCCTCGAAATTAATAAAACGAAATATGATTATAAAAAAGCTGTTGTGAAGTTATCTCCTGAAAAGGTAATCAAGATGAAAGAGATTGAGGAAAAGGTGAATGAATTTTTACAAAAGTGTGGTATACCTAAAATAACACTTGTATACGGGAATGGAGTTTATCCTAAAACTAATCTGGATACTGCAAAAAGCATTAAACTTCGAGGTGTGTTTGTTAATGATAATAATAAGTCTTTTCCCCAGCTTTGGTTTGAACAATTATAATTTTTATTTCATTTAAAAATTATAATCACTATTATAAAATGGATATTTTAAAAATCACCGAACCAATTTTAAAAGATGATAGTATTGTTGAGTATGAACACCATGAGTATGAACCAATCACTGGTACCAATCTCAACAGCTCAGGAGTAGACATTAGGATTAACATTGAGACTCAAGATATTTCTACTCATCCTAGTGAAAGTTATTTACTTATTGTAGGCGAATTAGTAAGAAGTGATAATGGAGCAGTTTATGATGCTAACACTAATATTTCTTTAACAAACAATGGTCTCATGTATCTTTTTAAAAATATTAAGTATCAACTTTCGGGTATGGAGATTGAATCTGTATTGAATCCTGGTCAGGCTACTACAATGCTTGGTTTGTTAAAATATCCGGATGATTTCTCTAAATCACAAGGGTTAAATCAATTGTGGTATAAAGATACAGCAGCTAACGCGGGTGCCGGAAACACTGGTTTTATTGTAAGAAGAAATTATATTATTAATGACCCTCTTCCAAGAGGTACCTTTAGCTTCAGAGTTCCATTAAAACATATATTTGGTTTTTGTGATGATTATGATAAGATATTGTATGGAATGAAGCAAACTCTCACATTAACGAGAAATGATGATAATGATGCAGTCTTTCGAGATGGTGTTGCTCCTGCTGATGGTAGAATTAATTTACTTAGAGTATCTTGGTTTATACCTCATGTGTTACCCGCAGATGAAGAGAAAATGCAACTTTATAAAATTATTGAGAAAAAAGAAAAAATACCGGTTGGATATAGAATGAGGCAGTGCGACTCTATTGCGGTTCCCGAGTCAACATCATTTACCTGGAGACTTGCTGTCAAATCATCACCTGAAGTGCCACGTTTTATCATTGTTGGTTTTCAAACTGGTAAAAGCGGTGACCAACAACAAAATCCAGCCATATTTGACCATAGAAACGTTAAAAACATTTATGTTACGTTAAATTCTACTAGATATCCCGCTGTTGATTATAATCTCAGTTTTACCGCAAACCAATTTAGTAGAGTGTATGGGGACGCTTCTCTATTTAGGTCTAAGTTTTATAACATGAATGAAATGGTGTCAAACCCTAACATTACTCCCTCAGATTATAAAACCCTTTATCCTTTGTTTTTGTTTGATGTTTCCAAACAGAGTGAGAGATTGAAATACTCTGTCACTGATATCCAAATCAAAGCAAATTTTACTGAAGATGTGCTTGCAAATACAGAGGCATATGCTGTTATTATTAGTGATAGGTTAATTAACTTCCAGTCTGATGGAAATAAAATGAGTGTAGTGTATTAAGATTTTTTTCTTATATAAAAATGATAAAGGTTACAGATTTAAAAAAAATTCTTAAAGAAAATAATATAAATTTCTACTCATATTGGAGTAAAAAGCGTTTAGTTGAATTGGTGAAAGAACATGGATTGTTTCCGAGTGAATCACCTAAAAAAGAAAAAAGCAAAGACCCTAAGTTTGATAGATTACATACTATTATGAAAAATCCTAAGAAAGTTAGTTTAGAGGATGTTGAAACTGGAGAAATAAAAACCTTTCCATCAATTTATAAGGCAGGTCAATTTATAGACCGCAGTCCACAAACGATTGAGAATTGGAATGGAAGGGTTTGGAAAGATAAATATAGGATTAACATCTATTAATTTTCCAAAGTTGCCATTGCCATTTTCTTATTGTTTTTTTATTTAAATCTGGTTTGATACCACTACGAACAAGTCTTTCAACTATCTCATATTTAGGTATATTTTTTACACTTCTTTCACCATATATTCTGGTTACCTTGGTTTCACACAATTTTACTAATTCAGCTTTAGTATATCTTTTCATAAATTCTATTTTATCATTCATTTTATATATATATTAATAAGATTAATATATATATAATTTCAATGAAAATTTTTTGATGATAGGTTAAGAAAATTATATTTACTTTATAAAATGAGTTGGTTTAACAGAATTTCTAATATAGCTAGAAGAGCTGCATCAAATGTTGGGAGGGCCGTAACGAATGTTATACCTCAATCAATCCAACGTAGAATCAATAATTTTACTAATTGGTTAACTGGTAATGTTGAAGAAAACCAATTACCACAAGTTTTTGATGAAATTGTTCAGAATGTTAGAGAGAATTATCCACCAAGACAACCGTTTGAGATTAGAGCTTCTCAATCCGCATTTAGAGAGTATGCTAGTCAATATGTTATAGAGGGTAGAGGAAATTATAACCCGCAAAGATTTTTCACAGAAACGTGGATGTCTCTTATAAATACTCTTCGAAATAATTTACAAACAAAGGTAAAACTTGTACTTAGGTGTAAATTAAGGTTAATGACAGATATTGACCAAGACCCCGTGGAACGTGCTTTTCATAGTAGTCAACATTTAAATTTAAACAGGGGAGAAATAGAGGATTTATTGAATACAATGATAGATGAAGTTTTAGAAAATTTAGCTAAGTTCCAAAGAGAAGGTAGTGGTTGGACTTTTGAAAGTATAGTGCGGTTAGAACTACATACAGCTACTTATGTTCCTTTAAGAGCTAATGGTTGGCTACCTTTACCAAAATGGATTGCTAACAAAAAAGCAGTTATCAATATGAAAAATAAAGATGATAAATGCTTTTTATGGGGTGTTTCAAGAGCGTTAAACCCTGTAGACAATCATCCAGAGATAGTTGACAAGGCTTTGCAAAAGAAGGGAAGTAGTTTAAATATGGATGGAATCGTTTACCCTGTTTCACTTATTGATATTAAAAAGTTTGAAAGGCAAAATCCTGGAATTAGTGTAAATGTATATGGTTATAATGAAAACAAAAAATTTTTTCCTCGTAGAATCACTAATGAGAAAAAAGATAAACATGTTAACCTTCTTTTAATTAAAGATGGTGAAAACACACATTATGCTTTAAT
The DNA here is from genome assembly GCA_946811185.2 of Hippopus hippopus. NCBI lineage: Eukaryota > Metazoa > Mollusca > Bivalvia > Cardiida > Cardiidae > Hippopus > Hippopus hippopus. The sequence continues at coordinate 49,730,462 of OX328104.1, read as the reverse complement.
AAAAAACTTAATTAAATTAGTAAGAAGTCAAATAACTAATAGTCATAACTCTAAAAATATGGAAATTTGTGAACGTTGTTTGAATCATTTTGGTAGTAAAGAACTTTTGGAAAAACATAAAAAATACTGTAACGAACACGAACCTATTACTTTAGAAATGCCAAAACCAGGTACCATGTTAGCTTTTGAAAACCATTCTAGAAAACTTGAGGTTCCCTTTGTTGTATACGCTGATTTTGAAAGTGTTTTGGAACCAATACACACATGCCAACCAAACCCAGAAAAAAGTTATACTATACAACGTCAAAAGCATGTACCTTGTAGTTTTTACTATATTATAAAATGCTTTGACGATGCTGTGTGTGCTCCTATAAAAAGAAGTTCTGTTGGAGAAAATGCTGAGGAAGTTTTTATAAACTGGTTGAAAGATGATATACGGGAAATTCATCAACAATATCACCAAAACCTAAAACCTATTGAAATTACGAGAGAGGAAGAAATAAAACATACACAACAAACACACTGTTGGATTTGTGGTGGAAAGTTTAATCATGCTAATTATAGAGTAAGAGACCATTGTCATTTTACGGGTAAATATAGAGGTGCCGCACACAATGAATGCAATCTAAAGGCTAAAAATCCTAACTTCACACCTGTATACCTTCATAATCTTAGTGGATATGACGCTCATCTTTTTATTAAATGTCTTGGCAAATCTGAAGGGAAGATTGATTGTATTCCAAATAATGAAGAGAAATATATTAGTTTTAGTAAAGATATTTTGGTTGGAAAATATATAAAACATAAAATTAGATTTCTTGATAGCTTTAAGTTTATGAGTTCTAGTTTAGATAAGCTTTCGAGTAACTTAGAAGAAAGTCAATTAAAAATTTTATCTAGAGAAGATTATAATGCTAATGAGTTGTCTTTGGTTAGGAGAAAAGGAGTCTTTCCTTATGAGTACCTAGATTCATTTGATAAACTTAAAGAAGAGAAATTACCACCTAAAGAAGCATTTTACTCAAGTTTAAACAAAGAAGGAATTAGTGATGAAGATTATGCTCATGCACAAAAGGTTTGGAAAACTTTTAACATGAAAACGTTGAAGGATTACTTAGAACTTTACAATAAAATAGATGTATTGCTTTTAGCGGATGTTTTTGAGAACTTTAGAGATGTTTGTCGTGAAAACTATAATTTAGACCCTAGTTGGTATTATACAGCTCCTGGTTTAGCTTGGGATGCAGCATTAAAAATAACGAAAGTAAACCTAGAGCTTTTATCTAATCCTGATATGCTTTTAATGGTTGAAAAGGGTATCAGAGGTGGTGTTAGTATGTGTAGTAAAAGATATGCAAAAGCAAATAATGAGGATATGGGTGAATTATATGACTCTAGTAAACCATCAAAATATTTATTATATATAGATGCAAACAGTCTTTATCCTTGGGCAATGAGTCACCCTCTTCCTACACATGGTTTTAAATGGATGACAAATAAAGAATTAGAAATTTGGCAAAAAATCCCATGTATATTAGAAGTAGATTTAGAATATTCTAAAGAATTACACGATTTACATAATGATTTCCCTTTAGCACCTGAACGTTTAAAAATAGAAAAAGTAGAAAAACTTATTCCAAACTTAAATAATAAAGAAAATTACATTATTCATCATGAAACTTTAAAAACATGCGCTGATTTAGGTTTAAAAATTACTAAAATACATCGAGGAATTAAGTTTGAGGAACGCCCATGGCTTAAATCATATATTGATACAAACATTGAACTAAGAAAAGCGGCTAAAAATAATTTCGAAAAAGATTTTTTTAAATTAATGAATAATTCAGTCTTTGGCAAGACTATGGAAAACCTGAGAAACAGAGTAACGATAGAACTGGTTTCTAGTGAAGAGCGTTATAAAAAATTAGTAGCAAAACCAAACTATAACCACACAACAATATTCGATGAAAACCTAACAGCGGTACACATGAAAAACACTAAGTTAAAATATGATAAACCTATTTACTCAGGATTAAGCATCTTAGATATTAGTAAAACACATATGCAAAAAACTTATTATAATTACTTTAAAGCTAAGTATGGTGAAAAGGTTAAAATGTGTTATACTGATACAGATAGTTTCATCCTTGAGATAGAAACTGAAAATTTATATAAGGATATGGAGAAAGATGTGGTTGAAATGTTTGATACAAGCAATTATCCTAAAGACCATTTCTTAAAAAATGATTGTAATGCTAGAGTAGTTGGAATGTTTAAAGATGAGTTAGGTGGTAAAATTATGAGTGAGTTTGTTGGTTTAGGAGCAAAAATGTATGCTTATAAAACTTTAGATGGTGAGGAAGATAAAAGATGTAAAGGTGTTAAAAAAGCGGTTATCAAGAAAGAGATAAACTTTAATAATTACAAAGAGTGTTTGCTTACAGAAAAGGACCAGTATAGAAAGATGACTGTTTTAAGAAGTAGGGGCCATAATATGTATACTGAAGAGTTAAACAAAAAAGCGTTAGGGTCGAGTGATGATAAAAGGTTTGTTTTGGAAGACAAGATTGATACTTTAGCATGGGGGCATCATAAAATATAATTTAATTTCATAGATTAAATTATATTTAGGAAATGGATAAAATTTTTTGAATTTCTTATGTAGATTTTTTAATAAATATTATAAGATGAGTGTGCTAGATAGATTTACAGATTATAAAATTATACAAAACCTAACAAGAGTTCTTGAAAATAAACATTATTTAAAGAAATTGTATGTAAAAAGTAAAAAATTATATATAACTTTAAATGGTAATTTACTAAAGTCACAAATGTTTGACCCAATTGTTATATTAAAGAAATTAATACCATACAATTATTACTTACATAGTAAACAAAAGTTGGTTGAATCTGATTTTATCACAACTATTTTTATGGTTTGGCCAGACCAATGCCTTTTTAATGAAAACATTAATCGCCAAAAAGGTAAAAATATGTATACTGTTATTGAAATACCTTTTTGTAGAAGTAATAATTTTATTGGTGATTATAAAGATGCTTTGTTGGAAATAGTGGAAGATAAAGATAGAGAACCGGTTCCAACTAATTATGCAATATATCCTATGACAACATTTAGAAATGATATTTTTCCTTATTATGATGATGATGATTATATTAAAAAGGTAGTAGAGTTATATAATAAAAAAGGTAAAAGTAAGGGTTATATAGATTTTTATGATTATAATTGGTATGGATTTGAAATTCTTACTAAAGTAAATAATTCAACATTAGGTTATACACAAATAGAAGAAATTAAAGAAATTAAACAAAAAAAACAAAAAATTTTTTTAGAGGATGAATGTTGTATATGCACCATTAATAAACCTAATATAGCATTTAATTGTGGGCATCTATGTATATGTGATAAATGTGATGAAATACATCCCTCAAATAAATGCCCTATATGTAGACAGTAATTTTTGAATTTAAGGTAAAATGATTATAGTAATTATATGGTCCCTCATGCATAGACTTATCCTGCGTTGACACATGGGGCCCATTAGTTAATGCGTTGGTTAGTGGATAAATCGATGCGTTGATGATGAAATTTATTTTCTTTAGAATTATGAGGAAATAGATTTTCATAGAAAATCGTATGGGCAAACTGGGCTAATTTATAAAAATTTAGTCAAAAAATTAAAAAAATGCCCGGGATGCCCATTTATCTATCTACTTTTGGTAAATTTTCCAAGGACATTCTACCACAGGATTCAGCCGGTTGTTAAAAAAAGGATTTTATATACATAGATTCATAATAAGAATATGACCGGCTTGGTACAATGCATCACGGAGATGCTTTAAACCCCCTTCTGCCAGGGCATAACTCATATAATTCTGTAATACAGAATAGGTAAAATGATGAATTATTTAGGAAAGTATCACTTTTTCTGAACTTTGGTTTCTCGCGCGACATCAATATGCCTCTGACCCTCGCTGTTTTTTGTACGTCTGTCTGTCGGTCTGTCTGTTTGTATCACCTATCCCGACCGTCTCTGTCTGTGTGTCTTTTTGCTTGTCTCTCCTTCTCTGATACAGTAAGTCTGATGTAATACCAAGATCACAAAAGACTGTTGCTTTTCTGTCTACTTTTCCTTTAGTAATTTAGCATTTTTTCCTTTTCCAACAATGTTTTTTTCTTCCATATTAAAGGCAAATTCCATCATTTTCACCAAATTTAACCTGACGTCTGCAAATGCTTTCAATTTAGACAAGAATACATGGTTCTCGTGCGGTAGAGTTTATGTCATAAAATGTCGGACAAGAAGATTCTTACCTTGAACATTCAGGAAGACCCGTTTTATTTTGGCAGGACTTGTGTTGATCTGACACATATACTCGCCGGTGTCGTTGAATCGAACATGCTCTATCCGGAGGTTCCAGTCGCCGGCCGACTCTCTATCAACACTGATTCGCTTGTCTTCAACAACTTTCACCTCCCCCTTGGTTATTAGTATACCTTTAGGATTGACCCAGATTATCTGAAAAAGATAAAAAAAAAAATGAATGTTTGGTTTAATTTTAGTTACATGTATGTCTTTTTACAAAAGTTAGGGTCTTATATGCCTTGCACGACTTTTTGAAAACATGCTACCAGCTGAGTAAAACAAGATTCATTCGTATAACCAATCTATCGAGCATATACCTTTTTTAAACCCCCCCCCACACACACACACAAAAAGAGGCGAATGTGCTACTGCAAGTTTTACATGGGCTATCCCCCCCCCACACACACACAAGGAAGCCTTTTTTACACGTGCTATTGTTCCCCCCACACACAAGGGAGGCTAGTCCTACACTTGCTGTTCCCTCTTTATACACAAGGAGACTAGTTTTACATGTGCTTTTGTTTGCCCTCCCCACACGAAAGGAGACTAGTTTTACACGTGCTATCGTCCCCCAACACACAAGGAGGCCAGTTTACACGTGCTTCCCCCCCCCTACACACACACAAGGAGGCCAGGTTTACATGTGCTATTGCCCCCCCCCCAACACAAAAAGAGGCTATTTTTAATCGTGCTCTGGTGTGATACCCCCAAAACACACAAGTAGGTGAGTTTTACACGTGCTATTGCCCCCACACACACATACACAACAAGAGGCCAGTTTTACACGTGCTATTGTTGCCCTCCCCCCATTCGTAAGTAATTTTCAAATACAGCCCTTATAGGCTTAAGAAATAGCCTCGGTAGAAGCCTAGCATGGTGGGAACATTTCTTTTTTGTGAAAGTCTGTGAAAAAGCCTGCACAAATCTTGGATCTACCTAAGTCTGTATTTAGAAACTGTATACAAAGATTTGCAGTAAACGATGGTGTTTTTTAATCATTTTTCCAGTTTGAAATTATCACATTTTAAAAAAAAAATGGAGCGAAAAAAAGGCTTGATATCGCTAGAGTACAGATGTATTTTCTGTAACCTTTTTCTGCTTACTACTTTCAGCAGCAGAGTCTAATTTATGCGCGACGCGTATTTATTTTTATCCTGTAGAGGATATCGATGTGTCATAGCAGACAGGTCAATCTTCGAAGGGAAGGTTATGACATGCGCAGACAATGTTCATCCCTAGACAGACTTATCCCGTAGTAACAACGTCCCTATATTATGACGTCATAAGAGACGCCCACGAAAAACAGTTTCAGCTTTTTTCATGTTTCGACTCAGTTGGTCAGGTAAGACGGATTTTTTCGTACGATAAACCCCCCTATCCATTCACTACCACCACTATTATTATCACTGTAGTTGTCATCATTAGTATCATTAGTAACTTTTTCACCATCTTCGATGTTTATCAATTTATCAGCCATGCACTGGGAAAAGAAGGTTTAATGCATCCGCAGTCCTCGCAGACTCACGTGTCTCGAAACGTTTTGCTTTTGGTTAATTTTCTGCATGTTTGGGACCATTCTACCTTAGGATTAAGTCGGTTATTAGACTATGAAAACGGATTTTATAGATCCATAATTATGTGATGACTTGCCTGGAATAATGCATCACGGAGATGCATTAACCATCCTTTTGCCATGGCTCGCATATTTTTCTTGAAGTAAATGTGTACCGTCTTAACAGGCGAGCTTTTCGTTTCATTTATTGTGAGAGTAAATTTTCAGGTTTGATGAAACACTTCACGGACAACAAACAGTGACCAACTAGTAACATTGATTAAAACTTGTGCCAAAGCCGAAAGCTCTGTATGTATTGTACGGACTCGAAACCAGGAGATCGCCGGTTCAAATCCCAAGCTTTGCCATTTGCTATCCGAAGATTGATGATAGTCATTCCTCTCTCACCGCTGATAATCGTTTCGATGATGTTTTCATGTGGGACAGCAGCCAGTGGCTTTGGAAGAATATTATGTCCAGGGACTATTAAAAAAAGAGATCCCAGGAAAACATTGATAGGCTGCCGAGTTTTTACTGAAATGATGTTGAAAAGGCGTCAAACTCTAACAACGAACAAAACTAAAACTTGTTTTAGATAGATCTATGTATTTGGTGTTCTTCTATCATTATTGAATATTTAATGTTCCATTGAAAACCCATTTTATCTTCAGCAGATGGATGACACAGACATACACAACAGCGTCCGTGTTGTATTCAGAGTGAAGAAACATTGTAACGAACCATCTTCAGAAAAAGTTGGAATTATGGGAAATCACGCGAGACTTGGGCAATGGAACACAGATCTCGCACCAAGGACAAGTTTTATTGGCCATGGGCAATGGCAGCTGGAAACATGGTAAGTCAGTTTAACCTTTTATAATAAACCAGGGCTCGTATTCAACTATTCTTAAGAACGTTCTTAGTCTTATTTTCCAAGATTTTCTAAATTTGAACGTAGCACAACCTCTGATTGGCTAAACCAAATGGTTTAGAATAAAACTAAGAATGGTTGGTTAATACGGACCCAGTCTGGTGTATTTCACGGATATGGTATATAAGGCCTATGGACACACTGTGGGAAAGAAGAAAATTGTGGTAACTTCAAATTTTCTCCTTTTCCACAATCTTTTTCTATTCTTTCAGAAACAAATCATATCGTTTTGACTCACATGTATCTTTTTGTAACTGCTTCCGATATAGATTAGTATAATACTATATCTCAGGTGAATAATCAAGAATTATGGGAATTAAAATCTTTCAATATAATTATGAAATGCAAGAAATAGGCTGTTTTACACTCTACAATCGGCAGTTATTAGGAAAAAATTGATGCTGATAAAACAAATCAGCTATTCTCCGTGAAAACGGGGTGTCATTGCATCTTCAAAAAGTATCGACCCAGGTCAGCCTGTGCGGACTGCACAGGCTGACCCGGGTCGATACTTTTTTGCTATATTGGTTAATTTTCTGCATGTCAAAGGACAGTTTACCTTATGATTCTCTCGGTTGTAAGACCAAATGGATTTTATGAATTCATAATTACATGTATATAATGGCTTGCTTGGTGTAATACATTACGGAGATGCATTAATCCCCCTTTTTCCAGAGCGAAGCTCATGTATAATTCCGATATCTGCTGCTTGCGATGGTCACTTTGGATTGTCCTAAAGCAAAATTATTCCAAAGTTAAAAGGAAAAAAAAAAAAAAAAAGATAGAAAAACACACACACAAAACAAAATAAGTCAGAAAGAATGTCTTTTTTGGACTTAATGAACAATGTGTAGATACTTGGTCACTATTCACCAACGATCCTCTGTAAAAAAATTGGGCGAGTGGGGTTTCAAACCAACGACCCCAGATCTGAAGTTCTGTAAGCTACCGACTGCGCTACGGACCTCGGCGACAAAAAAGTAAATTGTTGAAAATAATTAATCTTAAAAGAATAAGTCTGAGAGTCGTCTGCTGCAATTTTTTTCCAAAAGCTAATATGTCATTAGGCGGGAATTCTGGCACTTACTCTAAGAAATAGATAGATGAATACGGTGTCATTTCGTCTTGTGAAACAGTGTTGTTTCGATTCAGCAAACGAATTTTTTTTAACGCTTTTTCACTGGTTTACAGAAATCTTACGGTGAATTATAACTTTATAAAATCACGTGTAAACTTTATAATTTATAAGAGAATTCAGTAACTTTTTCTTGCCGGAACTTCTTTCCCCCCATTGCTTATCTCCCTTATTTTCGTAAACATAGTTAACTCCCTTTGAAAAAAGAGAAAGGTGTACTTCCCTTGGCCCTTCCAAGTTGTCGATTCTCAGGAAGACTTAAGTTAATAGGCTTCTCAATATTCCCAGTGAATAGCATAAAAGAAATAGGATAGTTGTTTGTTTCATCGCATGATCAAAAATTCTTTTATCTCATGAAAAGCAATAGCTATGTTTTCACGAGTGGTTTCGCCACTCGCAGAAATATAGCCCTTGCTTTCACTCGATGAAAGAAGTTCCTATCATACAATGAAACAAACAGTTATCTTCTACATCATCCTTTTGAATTTCAGGCTTCCCAAAACGTCAGTCACTTCCTTCAAACTGTTTTGTGAAGATCCACGATCTCAAACCATCATTCACTTTGAGGACGGTCCAAATAGAGAGCTTACTGTTGAAGAAAGACCGTTATTTATAGAACTCGAGTATGGCCTGCAAAATATACAATGCATTAGACCTATGACATCACGTCTGACGTCAACCGGAAACCCTCTAGTTTTACCAGGATTGAAAAAGGAAACCACGAAATGTAAAGTAGTTAGTTTAGTTTTGTCATATTCTATTTCTGAGTTTCAATTGTGCGTTATCAAAATAACAGTCAAGAAAATGATCTAGTTGAACTTTTTATAACGCCGTTTTCAGTTGCTCTTTTGCAAACAATGTTGACTGGATCAGACTTTGACACAGAATGTGCGGACTATTTCATGATTTGCAACACACTTTGTAAGATGTTTGACCGACAAAACTTTGAATAACTTGTGAGTTTCTATTGATTTGGTATAATGTTATCTAATTCATGTTAATTCTTTCGGCGATAAATATATAAGCCTTGCTGTTTGAAAAAGGGGCTTAATGAATCTGCAGTATCGACCCAGGTCAGCCTACGCAGTCCGCGCAGGCTGTTACTCCTAAATTTTTCTGCATGTCCAAAGAACATTCTACCTCCAGATGCAGACACTTGTTGAAAAAATGAACTTTATTGGTCCATTATTACACGTATGTGATGACTCGCTTGGTATCATTGACCATCGAGATGCAGTAACACCCCACCTCCCACCTTGGACGGAGCATGGATCAAACTTGACATCGACCTGTTTTAACATCTGAAAATACACTCTTATGAAACGCTACAAATTTTTATCATATATGATTCATTAACGAGCGAATGGTATAGAAACAAGATCAGACTTCACGTTCTGTGCACTCGAATCTTCATGTATGCCGTCAACAAGAGCCCCTTGCTTCCGATTATTGCACTGAAACGATTTAGTGTGACAGGAATGAAAACCTCTGCTAACAGTCAGACAAGATTCACGACAGAAGAATTGTTCATAGTTTAGGTTGTGATTGTGTTACAGAAAGTTTGCAATTTTATTTCATTAACGATCGATAATAATACGTATATCAATATTATGTCCTTAATCAATGGAGTGCTGTCTGTAGTTTGGTCAATGACAAAATTACAAATTAGTTGAACAAAATGTCTTTAAATTCTTTAGATCTTTTATTGCCGAAAGAATGATCGAATTCCTCGGCAAACTATGAGTCATTTATGACTGAATTTAAAGAGGTTTTGTGCAGTCTGATTATGATTTCGGCCGTTTTCCGATAGCCTTTTCCTGGTGAAAGTGTAAACACTGCAGTGCTGTGATATGGGCAAGAACTTACCAACAACTCTAAACATTCCCTTAATTTCCTAATTGAAAGACAATCCATCAATTTGGCTGACTCTTCCTGTCTCAGCCAATCAAAGGACTGGTCTTGTAGTTTATAAGAAACATAAGGCACTAAGAAATGGCTTGCACCACGCGAAAAGGGGCATTCGGACATTTGCTTAAAGTGTCGTCTCGGATCAGCCTGCGCAGTCCGCGCAGACTAATCCGGTGCGGCACTTTACGATTACATTAGATTTTGTCCTTCAGTAGACATGCGCAAAACAGAAAATTACATAAAAACGGGAAGTGTCGTTTCGGATTAGCCTGCGCGGATTGCGCAGGCTGATCCGATACGACACTTTACGCAAATGTCCGAATGCCCCTTTTCGTATGTTGCAGGCCAAGTAGAAATGAGTCATGCTCTGAGGAAACCGGGTTTAGTAAACGTGATGCATGGTACTAGGGAAGTAATTACATAGTTATGGATCCACCAATCCCGTTTGTTCTAACAGCCTACTGAAATATAAGGTAGACTGGTCCTTTGACATGAAAATAATAATATCAATTTAAGTAAAATGGTTTTTTTATGCAGGTTAGCCGATACTCTTTCTAGATACATTTAACCTCCTTTTCACAGAGCATGTCTTAAATGAACAAAAACTGGTCGATGAGCTTTCTAGAGCTCACAAACCAAACTGTTCGTTGAAACCTGTTTTAGCTTCTCCGACAGCTGGAGACTGGGAAATGGATGATGTACTTGATGATCAGGAATATTACGTGCCGGAAATGAATTTTTCATGTGGCAAACTTTTCGTTCAAGTGAAAAATCCACCTAAAAAGTGTACTGAAGATATACATAGATGCACAGAAGACGATGGTTATGACGTCAAGATTGACATGGTAAAGTATGAGGACCAAAACCGAGAGATTCCGATTGAAGACGTTAATCCCGTTGAAGATAAACAACTTTTTATTGCTGACCAGACGGACAATAACATGACTGCGAGTGAGGTTGAACCACCAACTTAAACATAATTAAAATACTTTTCTACGAATGTCTTACCTTTTTCACATTTCTTTCTCCTTTCTCTCTATTGTTTTGGTAAGAAGTGTCTTAAGTACGAAGGCTATAATTATGACAATAATAAGATTATAGTTTATTTCCTCTAAAACAAGTGTCGCATATTTGTTGAAATCTACGTAAAAGCAAAATTGGATTTACTTGATGCCGTGTTTTACAATGATTTTTTTCCTCTGTTACTGCACTTCCTTTCTGATCATGTTTGAAATAAATGTGTACGATAAGCAAAAAAAAACAAATTCAAGGCTTGTGTTGTCGATCCTTTAATGCTGGAATGTAGCTTTGCATAAAGGAAGGGAAAACAGACTTAACAATTAGTTAAGACCATGTAAAATATTACATAGAGTACTACAGTAAGGTTCCTGGCACGACCAGGCTTAATATTCACTAACACGTCTGAATATTGTATTAGTTCTACATTCTAAAACTAGCTGTCTGATTGGCTGAGACGTTTTGTCTAAGCCAATCAGATAGCGAGTTTTTGAATTTTGAATTAGAATTAGATTTAGAATGTTTGGAGAACAAGGCCCCTGGACTGGACTTTGTTTCCTTTGTAGAGAGTATGGTTGTAGGAGCCATGACCGGAAGATATGGTACAATAAACACCGATATAAAACAGATAATACAATAAACCACGATATAAAACTTTCGTATATAAAGACATTTTACAGAGAACAATTCTGTGTTTATTTATACGTCAGCGTGCCGTTCCTACAGGAGCAATAAAACTTAGTTGAATACTGCACGAAAGCCCTAAACAGACAAGCATGAAAACAAAATAAACCAATTATGCCGATATCCAAGCAGAAATGTAATCCAATTGCCCTATGAAATATTGGAAGTGAAACGCCAACAATATAGCTTGTTCATATAGCGATGCTATGTCACACTGTGTCAATGGCCGCCGTATAAGACGGTATTATTGGCGGACTTAGTGACGACCCCAAGGGAAATTATCGTCCAACATAATTTTGACGTGGTCCCTGGTTGACTGGCGCGAAATCTTCCAAAAGACAAGAGTTTCAACACATCTAGATTAACTGAGAAATAAGTTTTCTTTTATTTACATAATGGATTAAATTCTCTAATATACCACATTTCCACCCTCTGTCAGTTATTTGGGGAGCCCACGTGACAGGAAGTGTCAGGAAATTGAGTTTCCTTTTGTCGTTCTCGCACTCTCAAAATTAATATTCAAATTTTCAATCGTGGTTTGCCTCGATTTTCTTCCTTGTGTGTTCACATATGTTGACAGCGTAACATGGACCCCTAATTTCTGTAAATTAAATCTCACAAACTGCGTTTCTTCTTTCCAGGATTTTGTAATTTTACCAGATTAGATTAACCCTTTACCACACAATTCTGTATTTTCATAACCCTTAAAAAGATGGTCTAAGAAAGCACTGTGTGGAAAAGGAGAAAATGCTCGTCACCTGTATTTTATGCATTTTCCTGCAATTTTTTCTGCACTTTCAAAAAAAAAAAAAAAAAAGTAGTTTAAACCATATTCAATTTGTTGTCTGCAAATTGTCAGCAAATGCTTTCAATCTGGAAGACCCTGATATTTTGTCGTCTTGTAAGAGTTAACCCTCTACATACTTAACCCTTATCCTGCTATATAACTGAAATGAAATTTTCAGTTCGATAGTAAAAACCCAAATATTGTAATTTCAAATATATGTTTCGGGGAATAATATCTCCTCATCGGACAGTGTAGATCCAAGATCAGACTGCACGTTTTGTGCAGTCTGATCTTGATGTACGCTGTCCGCAAAAGGTCAGCGGACAAAAGACATATGCGATGCAGTTGAATTACGATAGAACGTTCGTAATGGATTACACAATACCTATTCAAGACGGTTTTTTTTTTTGGCAGGGCCGGGGGAGAATAATTCTTGTAGAAGATTAAAATTGCAAACACATTAGCCAAAGGAGAAATTGCCCGTTACGAAAGCTGTTTTAACTCGTATTTACTTAAGAGTATGAAACATTATGAATGGTTTAACTGTGACGACCAATGATATCTTAAGAGGATATTTTAAGTCATTTGGTTCAAATTTATGACTTCATCTTGCATCTTTGTATTGTCAATTCGGCTTGTCGGAAATCAAAACTGGGAAAATAAATATGATGTGTTTGTAAAATTGAGTTAACTTTATACATGCAAAACCCTCAAATCAGAAAGACGACCAGGAGAATATTAGTGGTCCCTCTGTAGCAAATAGAGTTATAGACTCATCTTTCTTTCCTCTCTCGAGATTTGAGGTATAACATAAAACACGTTTGGTAAATTCTACTTGAATAAAACCTTGACACTGTCCATCTAGGACAGTACCACTTGAAAACGAGTTATTCTCGTCCTTCAGATCAATTTTACTATCTCACGGGTGAAGGACTATGTTTGTGTGCGTGTGGGGGAAGGGGGTGGGGTGCGAAAGACAGAGCCGGCTCAAAAACTAATGTGTGTCTGTTCGTGTGTTGGAGGAGAGAGACTCCATTATACGCTACCCCATCTACTACAGATTTTTTTTCGCGAACGTGCCTACATTAAATGTCTAAAATTCTTCAGCCGGCAACAAACATTGAGTTCTGGTCCAACTTGAAAGTACATGTATTTACAGACGCGAAATTAAATGTGGTCCAGTCAGTTGAGATTTAATTGTCTGTAAAAGGGTTGAAAAAGATGTGGAGAAGAAAACTGCTGGTTTCAAGAATTTCTCTCTTCTACAATGTTATCATAGCTCTTATTCGTCAGGGTCGAAACAGGATTAGGCCGTTTAAACATTTCGACAATCATGTGATTGCAAACATTCTTCTTCCTGTGTATCAACATGGTGACAGTGCAAATCGCTTTATAACAGTAATTCCTCCTTTCCCATGATGATTTCCCACATGTTCATATATTAGATATTAATTGATTTTGATGAACAGTACCTCTAAATAATGTTTTCAAAGATATCTTTTTCACTTTATCAGAAAAATGACTAGGTAATTCTTTACCAGACGACAATACTAGACTTGTCGAATTTGAAAGCATTTGCAGACGACAAATTCAAGGTGGCTCAAATGACAGAATTTCTCTTTGACAGGTAAAATAAAACATTGAGGGAAAAGGAGAAAATGCTGGTTACCAGCATTTTCTCCTTTTCTCATAATGTTTTCAAAAGCCCTCATCCTTGGATTCCTCAAACCTCTGGATTGTTTGGAAAAGGATTAAGTATGTATCATCTGAGAATTGTTGTGTCAAACAAAGTTAATAAACCTTAGGCCCACGACTGACGTGGTCACTCTCACGGGATTAAACAATAGACTGTTCATAAAGACGAAAGGAATTGGAACATCCGTCATTATTTGATGAATTTATTTCAATGGTATTTGGGCCTCGCTGTGACAAAAAGGGGTTCAATACATCTCCGTGATCCATTATACCAAGCAAGTCATCACATGGTCATGGATCTGTAAAGTCAATTTTGTTTCACAACCAACTGAACAATGAGGCAGAATGGTCCGTGGACACGCAAAAAAGCTACCAATAGCTAAAACTTTCGACACTGGTCAACCTGCGCGAACTTCACAGGCTTACCTGAATCGATACTTTTTGCAGATGCATCAAGTCCCTTTTTCACTGAGCATGGCTCACTTATAAGTCAGAGCCGCGCTCTAGCAAAAGAGGGTTTAATGCATCTCCGTGATGCTTTATACCAAGCAAGTAGCGTTAATAACTTGATCATGGATCCGTAAACTTAATTGTGTCTAACAACCAACTGAACCATAAGGCAGAATGGTCCTTGGACATTCAGGAAAAGTTACCAAGAGCAAAGTTTCGACGCCGGTCAGCCTGCGCGGACTGCTTAGGCTAACCTGAGTCGATACTTTTTGTAGATGTACATGAAGTCTCCTTTACACAGAACGTGGCTCATATATATACTGAACCAAAAAAGAAACTTCCCCTGTGTTTAAGTGCAGATATACACAAATATGAAAATCAGGATTAAACTAGATTTATATGCATTGAAAGAGTATTTTGTTGCGACTTTGTGTGAAAAAAATTATTGCTGAGGGTTTATCCAAAAGTAGTGAAATGGTAGTTAAAATGCGGAAGGGGTCGCTCACCAAAATCACAAATTAATACTGGGTATGACCACGTTCAGCATGAAGGACTGCCTGGCATCGTTTGCGCATAGAACGGATAAGTGTATTGATTTCGGCTTGTGGAATGTTGTTCCATTCCTGAATTAAGGCTTGTCTTAGCTGAATGACGTTTGACGGTGGAATAGGGCGACGTCTAACACGCTGGTCCAAATTATCCCAAAGGTGTTCAATGGGATTCAGATCAGGGCTTTTGGCAGGCCAGTCATTAATAAATGCAATGTTATTCGCCCTGAGGAAATTCACATTGTCCCTAGCTGTATGGCTTGTGGCATTATCATGCTGAAAAAGAGTGATATTGGCATTATTTTGAAACAGTGGGATAACGTGCCTCGCAAAAATTTCATCTCGGTAGCGTTGGGCATTCAAATTCCCTTCGATAACAACGAGATTAGTGCGAAAGCCATGTGCAATGCCCGCCCAGACCAAGACAGAACCCCCACCCCCAAAACGATCTCGTTCAAGTACGCAACAGTCTGCATAACGTTCATTTCTCCTACGGTATACTCGAACCCTGCCATCACCTCGATGAATGGAAAACCTCGACTCGTCAGAGAAAAGAACGCTATTCCATTGTTGTCTAAGCCAGCGTTGGCGTGTACGTGCCCAATTAACACGATTTACGCGGTGACGTCGCTTCAAAACACAACCAACGTATGGACGACGTGCACGTAGCCCACCCTCGCGCAAGCGATTGCGCACAGTTTGGGCAGATATACGGTTGTTATGTGTACCAGGGGTGTTAGCAGCAGTGGCTGTGGCAGTTTGGAAGCGATTGCGCAGGTAGGTGTTCCGAATATAGCGGTCTTGGCCGCGCGTCATGACGCGAGGACGTCCACTACGTGGTCGATCTTCCTTACTCCCTGTTGCTTGAAAACGTTGCCTAAGGTGTCGAATAGCACGAGTAGAACATCCAATATTCATAGCAACAGCATTCATCGTCATACCAGCATTAAGCATGCCAATGGCACGTTCGTGTAAATTTTGCGGAATTCTAGGCATATCAAAAATAAAGAAAACTAAAAAGAATTTAATTTTTTTTCAACGTCTTTTTCTTATTGACATGAAAATCTATAAAATTAGACTGAAAGATTTCAAAAAATATACACGAATTATACTGGTCAGTGCATGCACGTGAAAATCGCTTTCAGCGGGTTTCTTCTGCAAAATGCTTTCAATCGAGTTAAAATTTGTTTTATCGGACACATAATCGTTCGCCCGAATATATGTAGTCATCTGATATTTTGATTTTTTTAAATAACATTGCATTTGCACTTAAACACAGGGGAAGTTTCTTTTTTGGTTAAGTATAGGTATAATTCGGAGGCTTGTACTAGAAGACACTCTGGGACGTACGATTCACCGACTGCTTTCAAAGCTTTACGTCTGTTTATAAGACTACCCATTTGATTCGCTGTGACAAAGAGTCTTAATCAACCAGATGGCGGGTCTTTGAATCTAGGGAGAACAAAACAAAAATTACATGATTTTCAATGGCTGTTGACTACGGATGTTGGTTTTTAATCGGTCGGCGTAAGCCGGACGATTAGAGAGACCACAAATTTCGGAAACCCGTCTGCTGAGGGAAAACTGATGTAACTGCAACTCGTAACAGCCTTCATTTACAGCATTACAACGCTTAACAAGCCTGTCGTGACCTTATTACAAATACTACTTTCGGTTGAGCGCAAGAATGAATAAACAGTCCTAGTAAACAGGCGTCAAGTAATCCCGTTCTCAACTTTTCAATTATGCAATAAACGGTGATTACAACTTGTTTAGCATTGAATTTTGTCATATTACCAATGTAATCAAAATGTCTAGCGAGCAGAAATGGAAAAACTCGTAGCAGTTTACTTTCAAAACAGTTATCAGAAATGGGGTCAGAGGTAATGAGTAATTGTATGAATGAAACGAGAGCGAATCAATTGTATCGCGTGATGTAAACACACTCTGTAGCCGTCGACTGTCTATATTATTCGGCAAACTTCGAGTGGGTCGTTGGTCACTATATACGTATTTACGGGATCGGTCGAGTTGTGACGAGTGTTGTCCGTATATGTTGCAGGTGTTGAAAAGTTCACGGGTCATCTAGGGTTGGGGCAAAGATAAAATCGCTACAGAAAGGAGTTTGTAAGGAATATTGCTGTAAAGAATTTAGAAATTTAGATTGTACTGCTTTAGAGCAAAGTCATGTAAATGCAACTCGTAACAGGCGTAGGTTTAAAATAGTGATTGGCCGTGGGTTGTTTAACGCTAGTGAGGCAAAAAAGTGTGAAGCTGTGAGGGAAAGGGATGTAAACTTGTGTAAGGGTTATGACCTCTAACTTCTAAGTAGCGGAGAGGTCATTACGTAAGCATTTTCAGAATGGACTGGTGATCCCACGCCTGCAACTTTACAAGCCAGACTGTCCATTCACAGTACTGACCAGCAGTATCTGATTACGCATTTTTTTAGCGTCAGATGTGTTAAATTTTCATAACCCCTTACAGACACGGCACTACCATTTTGTACGGTCACTGACATGTTTCTTCTTGATGAGCTTAGATTGGAATCAGTCTGTCAGTCTGCTGACCCTTGACAAAACAATCCTGTGGGGCATTGAAAATATAGTGGGAAAGAGAGAGAAATGCTTGTAACCACCATCATCTCTTTTTCCAACAGCATTTTCTTCACCATATGAACGATTTTCAAAATAAAATTTTGTCATTTGGTTGAGTTAAATAGAGCATTTTCTCCGGGGGGGGGGATGAAACTGCAACATAAATACTCTCACTTAAAATATAATTCTCCATGTCTGAATCCAAGGTATTTTTCTGTAGAGGGCTAAGCAAAACATGTTGCCTTTGCAGAGAGTGCAGATTCAGACCAGACTGTATAGAACATGCAGTCAGATCTTGGATCTGTCGTAACATTTTTTATATGAGATATTCTAGTCAAGACAACAATGGCCCTTCAATAAATAGGCTGCTTTTCCAAGCTTGACATGTCTGTTTCGTTAATTCAGGGTCTTAAGGTAAAACTCTCGACAATATGTATGTCTCACCAGACACTTTATATTAGCTGATTCTCATCCTTTCCACAAGGTCCAGTTTTTCAGATAAAGAGCACAAGGTTTACTGTAGCTATGCTCCTCGCTTATTAGAATGAATCAAATACATAACCTGTATTGGTCAAGGTTAAGAAAAATTGCTTTTGCAGACAATAAAAGATCGAGATTAGAATGTCCTTTGAGTGCAGTGCAGATCAATATAACACACGTAGATATCTTATATCATAATTGGATGTTAGCGTAGGATATAGATCTGTAAATGAAACTGTAATATTTGTACAGTGGTTTCTGACTGAAAACGGCCAGTAGATTAACTCAGAGTTTTAACTCTTTACCACACAATCCCAGTTTTAACAACCTTGAGGGAAAAGGCTGTTGAAAACATTGCAGAAAAGGGGGAAATGCTGATCCATCATTTTCTCCTTTTACCACGATGTTATCTACCTTTTCAACGATTCAACTCATCATTTGGGCTACAGTCAAATTCGATTCGTAATGTCCAAATGCTTTCGATTTTGACAAGTCTAAAATTTCGTTGGTTGGTGAAGAGATGACGGTTACGTAGATATTAGCTACATTCTTTAGAAGTACGGTTGGAAAATTTGGCAAGCAGACGTTGTGGCCAGGGTGATTCGGCCCAGGAAGATTTAGCCAGCCAAAAATGTTAGAGAGGACAATTCATCTCGATAGATACGATGGCTTGTTAAAAATGGAGAAATAGATAGCCCACTAGCGGCCAAAAATAAACAATTCGGGAGTCAAAATGCAAACACATTTTATACGATTTATTCAAATTATTTAAAAGTAAAAAACTAAGGATATTATTAAGAGTCTGGCAATGTGCTACAGTACACTCTGTCTGTGTTCCAATAGTTGGTAGAAAAGTGAGTCTTGTAACTATATTAAAGTTGCCAAAGTTGCTAAAGTTAGAATAATAAAGAATATCAAATTTTGTGTTTGTGTGTGTGTGTGTGTTTTTTTTTTTTTTTCTTTTTAGTAAAAGGCTGGTAGGTACTGTTAATCTTGTAAGAGTGATGTCTAAAGCTTGATAATAAGAATTGCTGATTAGAATTCCGTATCTTTTACGTTCTATTGCTGACGGCTGGTAAATCTCTACTTAGACCATTCCGTTAAACTACTAATTTGTAAAAGACAGGTTGAAAAAAAAAAGGTTCCTAGGTGGTTCAGTTGTATGGTGTAGGATTCGACACTTGTGTTTTTCGTGGGAGTGTCATCGGGTAGGATACCTCAGAGCCCTTGCCTAGTACAAGTGAAATCCTTGACAAATATGAATAAGAAGGCTGTCGCCGCGATATGACTGAAATAATGTTCAAAGCGACCAACCAATTACTCAACCAGTTTATTACTAAATTAGATGATTTCCACATAGTCCTTTGCAAGAATAAGAATGGATTTCTTTATCCATTGTCAAGGTTCTAATTCAGTATAAAAGGCAATATAACATGGGGTTCTTACTCCCATACACAGTTCAAACAACTACCATTTGATATGTGATTTTCAAAAACAGTGTGGTTATTCAGTGTCGACCGATTACAGTGCTGACAGCACTTTGATTAAAAGTTATTGTTTAACGGGTACATCTTATTGATCAGTTGATTCGTTTACTATTATATTTTGGTTGGAACAAAAAAAAAAAAAACCAAAAAAAAAAACGGTGTGGCAAGTAGATCTGGTAAAAGGGAATCGCAGTACTTGTGTATTGGCCGCAGTAAAAAATGTTGAAAAGGCGTTAAACACTGAGAAAACAAATTGCATAAACAAAAGACAGAGAGGAAAAAAAAACCTATTCAACGCTTCTACGTGTAGATTAATTAAACCATTCAAACATTCAACGCTTCTACGTGTAGATTAATTAAACCATTCAAACAATCAACGCTCCTACATGTAGATTAATTAAACCATCCCCTCCCAACGGTCTAGCCTCAGAATTTCACAAAAGTTTTACAAGAATTGCAAGGGAGGAACACCGCTACAAGAAAAAAAAGCTGCTTCTACAGGCTGTAGAAACCACTGAAAAAAAAGGGCAATTGCAGGCAAGGTGTTCATGTAAATTTCCCGTTCGCTGAGAACTTTCTCGAAATTCTGCAATATAGGCCAGGACAAAAGTTGATATCAAGCAACTCTAGCAGAAGGATCCTGGACCTATATTCCCAACCATTCTAGATACCATTCTTGATCTTATTTTAGATTTTAAAAGCTACATAATATCTGATTGGCCAAACCAATTTGTTTAGCCAATCAGAAATTGCATTACTTTCATATACAGAAAATCATTGAGATACATGTATAAAGTATGAACGTACTTAAGAATGGCTGATGAACACGGACTCTGGACTCTCATTTGGTTGTTGTTTTATACAGGGACTGTAACATTTTAACCTTGATATAAGGATTTTTTCATTACACTGGTCGCCACTGAAACAATTGACAATGAAGCAGTGATTGAACTTACCATGTGTTGCCCTTTATGTTTGGCCGAGCAAGGCAGTTCAGCTGTCCGTCCAACAATGACGTCTATTTCTTCACCCATATCATCGAACACCGGACCGTAGTTCGCAGATAGAACTGAAGATAGAAAAAACATGTTCTAATTCTTATATATTGGACAAAATTACTCTTTATAATGACCCTAAAAACTCTTTAACAAACGACAATATTTTTCACTGGTCCAAGTTGAAAGCATTTGCAGACGACAAATTAAATGAAGCTGAAGTAATGTAATTTGTGGCTGTAAGAGTACAAAACATTGTGGGAAAAGGAGAAAATGCTGGTTGCCAAAATTTTCTCCTTTTCCTACAATGTTTTCAAACGCCTCTTTCTTTGGGTCCTTAAAACTCGAGATTGTGTGGAAAACGGTTAATCAACAATTCTAAATGAATTACAACATTGAATCCTAAGGCTGCTCATCTGATTGACTATGGCAAAATGTGTCAGCTGATCAGAACATTAGCAATTTCTTCGCTGAGAGTAATTTCTCTCAGAAACTCAGAAACAGCTTTCCAGTTCTAAAAAAAAAAAACTTCAACAACAATGCACCATTCCTTTAAATATCTCTCATATAATTTATTTATTACTTTTACGTAAACTGCATGTCTAATATAGAATGAACAGTAATAGGGTTTAGAATTTTAATCTGTATAGGATTTGTATTAAAATATTTTAAAATCGCGTGAAATATCATACTAAAACAGCCAAATGTACTCATATTTAGCACGAAGAATACGTTTTGAACGTATCTGAATCGATTACTACTGAAATTATACAGAGCTTTAATGCATATATTTGTTTTTATTTCATGCTTTCCGGTAGGTTATCGGTGAAATATTTTTCGATATTTCATGGTTACGACGAGTGAAAATACCGATTTTTATATTCTAACTCTCCAACTGAAGGCGGAAACAGTTGTTCCCGGGCACTAGTTACCTAGGTAAAATGCGCGTGCCTCACAACCAGATGGAAATATGACGTAATTTACCTTACATTTCTCACACTTGACGTAATATTGTAATGCGTTGCTATGCGGAGGGGGTACGCCAAGGGGAATAAACGAAAAGAACTGTACTGGATTTTGATTAAGTTCCCCCCAGAAAGGGTTAAAAGCATGAAATAAATAGAATAGTTGGTTTTTTTCGGGGAAAGATCGAAATATATACTGAAAACATTTACCGACGACAAACTGAATGTGACTCAGATAATGGATTTGTCTCTGAAAGATTACAAAAAAAAAAAATTAGGAAAAGGAGAACCACCATGACCACCTTTATCTACTAAATTACCAAAAGCCTGCTTCCTCGGGGTCGTTTAAACACAGAATTTATTGGTAAAGTGTCAATTAAAAAAAAAGAAAAAAATCGTAAACATTCAATTTCAAAACTGATGTTATTACTATAACATCAGTTTTTACTTTCGATGGTCGGAGGAAAGCACATCTCGAGATACCAAACAGCCACATTATGACGATAGCATCTCACATGAGAATGATATTCAGTCAACAGACACATTTTAACAGTTAACCTGCTAAATAAGCGATGTGAAACTTTCAAGCCGATGGTAAAAACCCAAATTTTACTATTTCAAAGGTATTTTTTGGGGAAAAATATCTTATTATCGGACAGTGTAGATCCAATATCAGACTTCACGTGCTCTGCAGTCTGATCTTGTCTTCACTGTCCGCAAAAGGTCCTTGAGTCGCGCTTAGCAGCCTAAGTTTTAAAAAAATTGCTTCAACCTCCAAGTGTATACTAAAACATTTTTAAGGGTTCCACCCCCTTCCCCGACTGTACAGTGTGTTTCATTATATATATTTGTCCCTACTCTAAGTGTTAGCTTTTTTTTTAAACACATATCAATTTTAACGAACTTTGCAAGCTATCAACCTTGTCATTCCATGATGAAATTTTATTTGGTATATCATATAAAACAATATAAACTGAAATCGCTAGAACAAGGGCTGACTCTATAAAACATCCTGTGCTCGACCTACATGTATGAAAATGTCGATAAACATGCACTATGATAGATCACTGGAGTTTTAGTGGCTTAACATACATCTTTACTCGTTTTCATCCAGTTTTTTAACCATTTATTTCCTTATTCTATGAAACTATAATCATTCTTGTATCTTCATGCCAAATATTGTCCCTGGTGGTTGCAAGGTTGCAAAGATTACGGCAGATAGAAAATGCATTTCATTCTAGTGCGGCTAGCCATAGACATAACAACCACAGTTTTCGGTTTAAATCGAAGACAAAACCCTGTAGTTTCTTTACCCCATACACCTTATATTGATTTTTATCTACGTTTACCCCACTGACTAGATTATAACACCGTCAAGTTTTAACAGCGTTTGTTTACTCTCTGGCTGTAAAGATGTCTCTTTATGGTCGTACAAGTGCATATACAAGAGGAAGGAGCAAAAAGAAGTAACGGGTCTACTTTTCTGTGACACAGTTTTATATACCTGTATATCAAGCAAAGCACATCATAACGGTTTAAGCCGAGCCCCGATAACTCAGTCGGTAGCATACAGAACTTGAGAACGGGAGCTCGCGGGTTCGATCAGCGGCTCAGCCAATTTCTTTCCGAGGATTGATAATAGTCATTGCAACAAGATTCATTCCTCTCTCACCGCTGACCGTTGTTTCGACGATGGTTATGTGGGAAAAGCAGCCAGTGGCTTGGAAAGAATATTGTGCGGAGTACTGGTAAAAAAAAACTCCAGGAAAACATGGATAGGTGCACTGGCCGCCGCGGTATAACTGAAATAATGTTGAAAACGGCGTTAAACACCATAAAATCAATCATTCATAACGGTTTTATGTCTGGCTCAGCAATATCGACACCTACAGAAATACATTCACAGCAGACTTTTAAATCACCTTTGTTAGCCCTTAAGACTTTACCACACAATCCCGAGCTTTCTACCATTCCATAGTTAAAGCTTTGTTTTTCTACTCAAGTTCATTTTGTCTTCTTAAGATCCATTCAGTTTGGACATGTTTCAAATTTTGTCGTTTGGAAAAGAGGTAAAATGATTTATCAGCATAAATAAACGGTTAACACATTAATATACATGAAAACACGACGGAAGGAAAAATTGCTCATTACAAGAAATTCTGATTTTTGCATAATGTTGTCTCCTACAAGATTTAACAAAGTCATCTGGAGATAGCAATGTCTAATTTTTTTCAGTAAATTCAGTCGACTTTCCCGAGGGCTTAAATCTTTTTTTCATTGTGAATGAAGGTGCTCTAGACCATGGTTTAGCATCACAAAGTGGACGGTGCAGATCCAAGATCAGTCTTTCTGTGCAGTCTGATCTTGATCTACGCCGTACGCAAAAGCTGTTTTCGTCGCCAATGGCAGTGAAAGAGTTGATTCTAGGCAAATACGAGGGTAAAGCAAAATGTTCGTTGAAATTCTTCATAACTTATCAATTTGATGTCCGATTGTTTTCAGATTTTCACTGGTATAATCATATACCAGGTAAAAATTCACCAGTCTAATTTCACTTTAGATATGTTTATTTTCACCGTAAAAATCGCAAGGTTTGCTGCCTCGGAGCACTCCGTAAAATCACTGTTGTCATGCTTTTATGAACGATCATATTTAAAAATAGTTTGATTCAAATCTCTTTAAATTAAGTTAACGTAATCGATGGCTCCGTTTGAAATTCTGTGCAAAATTTCTGATGTCATTTCTAATAAACAACGTTAGTCTAATAGTTCTTGTGAGATCTATCTATAATGATTAATTTATTTTAAGAAGCTAATGTAAAGCCACAAATAAAGAAAAAATTGCAGTATTTAAATGGCAAGCGCGGTTTAAAAAAACGACGGAAGACTACCGAGGATGATCCCGGCAGAGAGCACCGATATAAGATTAAAAACGTTAACGTCATGGCGTGCTACGGGTATCCGTTATGATCGTTGTAAAAGAAGTCATAGCAACTACGTTTTTAGATCAGTTTGTCTGAAATTACCTATCTTATCTGTTATATATGGATCTTAAACATGAAAATTTAAGTGTAATAGCACATGTAGTTTTGTTTTGATGAACAAATTCCACGATCTTTCTGCTCAGCCCTCGAATTCTCAGGACGAACGCAGACGGTTTTTATAATCTGTCAGACCAGAGTGTCATTGAGCCGATATCGCCATAAAAATGCTCTACACAAACGTAGACAAATTAGTTCTGTTCCCACATGATGAGTTATGCAAGTGGTGTTGTAACTCCATATTAGGTATAAAAAGTAATGTAAAATTGCCAACAATATATATAATCGTCGTTTTTTGATCTTCATTCACGCAGGGAGACGTGGTCATCGAAAGACCATTAATCAACCATTATTATGCCGTTTTTCTCTTATTCAGTATGTAAACATTCTACTTGAAGGCTTCTAATGGAAAGAACAGGACATACATATATGTAAAAAGAAACGGATGGTACGACTGTTTTAAAAAAATATTCGATGGGCCTGTACAAACTACACATTATGGGGACTGTCTGCTTTTGCCACAATTGTCTTCAACAATCTATATCGCAGGGGAAGCAACTTCAGATATGAGTAGTTAAGAAAATGGGCATCCCAACGATTTTTACGATTTTAATGATTTTTTACGATTTTTGATAGGCATCCTAACGATTTTTACGATTTTAACGATTTTTTACGATTTTTGAATGAAAAATCTATTTCCTCATAATTCTAAAGAAAATAAATTTCATTATCCCACTAACCAACGCATCGATTAACAACGGTGCTCACTAACCAACGCATCAACTAATATATATTATGGCCCCCATGTGTCAACGCAAGATAAGTCTATGCATGAGGGACTAACCTAATTACTATAATCATTTTACATAAATTCAAAAATAAATTAATGGATAAAATTTTTTGAATTTTTTAAATTTTAAGTTATAAATTAATTCAAAATGGAGGCATTAAAGGACTTCTTAAAGGAGTTAAACTTAGATAAAGATGAGGGTTTAATGAAGGTTATAGATAACATGGAAGAGAATTTGATAAACATGGATATAGCTAAAAATAAATTTAAAAACTTAATTTCGGATAAAGAATTATTAGCGAGATTTGCTATACTTCTCGCTAATTATGTGAATAGTATTTTAGATTCTATAGATCCTAAAATCAATCAATATAGTGATATAAAAGCTGCAATTTTTACTCAAACTTATAAAAGAAAAAATATATCTAAAAAAAATCTAAGAAGTGAAGTTAATATACGGTTGGGAATTAAATCAGATAAGAAATTAACTAGAAACCAACTAATATACAACTATGTGGTGTATGTTTTTGATAAGGTCGAAAAAGAAATATTAATAAAATGTCCTCGCATTAGTGAAATAAAAAAAAATGAAAAGATTTGTATTAAAGATCTACATAATATAAAAAATAAGGTAATTGAAGATATTATGTTCTTAGGTTAAGGAAGATTTTTTATAAATATAATTTAATCAGTAAAATTAAATTATATTCTATAATCCCCCCAAGCTAAAGTATTAATATTATTTTATAATGCCCCCAAGCTAAAGTATCAATCTTGTCTTCCAAAACAAACCTTTTATCATCACTTGATCCTAACGCTTTTTTATTTAACTTTTCAGTATATATATTATGCTCCCTACTTCTTAAAACACTCATCTCTCTATACTGATCCTTTTCTGTAAACAAACACTCTTTGAAATTATTAACGGTTATCTCTTTCTTAACAACTGATTGTTTAACACCTTTACATCTTTTATCTTCTATATCATCTAAAGTTTTATAAGCATACATTTTTGCTCCAAGGCCAACAAACTCAGTCATAATTTCACCACCTAACTCATCTTTAAACATTCCAACTACTCTAGCATTGCAATCATTTTTTAAGAAATGGTCTTTTGGATAATTGCTTGTATCAAACATTTCAACCACATCTTTTTCAATATCCTTATATAAATCCTCAGTTTCTATTTCGAGAATAAAACTATCTGTATCAGTATAACACATTCTAACCTTTTCACCATACTTAGGTTTAAAGTAATTATAATAAGTTTTTTGCATATGTGTTTTACTGATGTCTAAAATGCTTAATCCTGAGTAAATAGGTTTATTATATTCTAAATTAGTGTTTTTCATGTGTACCGCTGTTAGGTTTTCATCGAATATTGTTGAATGACAATAGTTTGGTTTTGCTACTAAATTTTTACAACGCTCTTCACTAGAAACCAGTTCTATCGTTACTCTGTTTCTCAGGTTCTCCATAGTCTTACCAAAAACTGAATTATTCATTAATTTAAAAAAATCTTTTTCGAAATTACTTTTAGCCGCTTTTCTTAGTTCAATGTTTGTATCAATATATGATTTAAGCCATGGGCTTTCCTCAAACTTAATTCCTCGATGTATTTTAGTAATTTTTAAACCTAATTCATTACATGTTCTTAAAGCTTCATGATGAATAATGTAATTTTCTTTATTACCTAAATTTGGAATAAGTTTTTCTACCTTTTCAATCTTTAAACGGTCAGGCGCTAAAGGAAAGTCGTTATGTAAATCATGTAATTCTTTTGGATATTCTAAATCTACTTCTAATATACATGGTATTTTTTGCCAAATTTCTAATTCTTTATTTGTCATCCATTTAAAACCATGAGTAGGAAGTGGTTTACTCATTGCCCAAGGATAAAGACTATTTGCATCTATATATAATAAATATTTCGATGGTTTACTAGAATCATATAATTTACCCATACACTTATTATTTGCTTTTGCATATCTTTTACTACACATACTAACACCTCCTCTGATACCCTTTTCAGTCATTAAAAGCATATCAGGATCACTTAAAAGCTCTAGGTTCACTTTCGTTATTTTTAATGCTGCATCCCAAGCTAAACCAGGAGCTGTATAATACCAACTAGGGTCTAAATTATAGTTTTCACGACAAACATCTCTAAAGTTCTCAAAAACATCCGCTAAAAGCAATACATCTATTTTATTGTAAAGTTCTAAGTAATCCTTCAACGTTTTCATGTTAAAAGTTCTCCAAACCTTTTGTGCATGAGCATAATCTTCGTCACTAATTCCTTCTTTGTTTAAACTAGAGTAAAATGCTTCTTTAGGAGGTAATTCTTTATCTTTAAGTTTATTAAATGAATCTAAGTACTCATAAGGGAAAACTCCTTTTCTCCTAACCAAAGATAACTCATTAGCATTAAAATATCTCGATAAAATTTTTAATTGGCTTTCTTCTAAGTTACTCGAAAGCTTATCTAAACTAGAACTCATAAATTTAAAGCTATCAAGAAATCTAATTTTATGTTTTATATATTTTCCAACCCAAATATTTTTAGTAAAACTAATATATTTCTCTTCATTGTTTGGAATACAATCAATTTTCCCTTCAGATTTGCCAAGACATTTAATAAAAAGATGAGCGTCATATCCACTAAGATTATGAAGGAATACAGGTGTGAAGTTAGGATTTTTAGCCTTTAGGTTACATTCATTGTGTGCGGCACCTCTATATTTACCCGTAAAATGACAATGGTCTCTTACTCTATAATTAGCATGATTGAACTCCCCACCACAAATCCAACAATGTGTTTCTTTCTGGTACTTTGCTTTCTCTGATTCTGTTATTTCAATAGGTTTTGGTTTTTGGTAATATTCTTGATGAATTTCTTGTATATCAGCTCTCAACCAGTTTATAAAAACTTCATCAGCATTTTCTCCAACATAACTTCTTTTTATAGGAGTACACACAACATCGTCAAAACATTTTATAATATAAACAAAACTACAAGGTATATGCTTTTGATATTGCATAGTATAACTTTTTTCTGGGTTTGGTTGACATGTGTGTATTGGTTCTAAAACACTTTCAAAATCAGCGTATACAACAAAGGGAACCTCAAGTTTTCTAGAATGGTTTTCAAAAGCTACCCAGGTATCTGGTTTTGGCATCTCTAAAGTAATAGGTTCGTGTTCGTTACAGTATTTTTTATGTTTTTCCAAAAGTTCTTTACTACCAAAATGATTCAAACATCGTGTACAAATTTCCATATTTTTACAGTTATGGCTATTAGTTATTTGACTTCTTACTAATTTAATTAAGTTTTTTATGAGAGCGTAGTGCATGTTTTCCTCATTTTTAATTAAAAGAAGGTTAACATGTTTACTTTTTTCACATTTTGTAAGCCTACGCGGATAAATGAATTTTTTGTTCTCCTCATAACTATATACGTTTACACTAATTTCAGGATTTTGTGTTTCAAACTTACTGATATCCTTAACCGAAACAGGGTAGTCGATTCCCTCCATATTTAAACTACCTTCTTTTTCTTTCAAAGCTTTATCTACTCTTTCTGAATCTCTTTCTTTTGGATTAAGCTTTCTTAAAGTACACCATAAAAAGCATTTATTATCTTCATTTTTCATATTAATAATCGCTTTTTTGTTAGCAATCCATTTTGGTAAAGGTATCCAACTATTAGCTCTTAAAGGAACATAAGCAGCTGTATGTATTTCTAGTTTTACGATACTCCCAAAAGTCCAACCACTACCTTCTCTTTGGAAATTAGCTAAATTTTCTAAAACTTCATCTATCATTGTGTTCAATAAATCCTCTATTTCTTCACTGTTTAAATTTAAATGTTGACTACTATGAAAAGCACGTTCCATAGGACCTTGGTCAATATCTGTCATTAACCACATTTTACACCTAAGTACAAGTTTAACCTTTGTTCGTAAATTATTTCGAAGAGTATTTATAAGAGGCGTCCACGTTTCTGCGAAAAATCTTTGCGGGTTATAATTTCCTCTACCATCTATAACATATTGATTAACAAACTCTCTAAATGCTGAGCGCTCTATTCTAACCTCAAACGGTTGTCTTGGTGGGTAATTCTCTCTAACATTCTGAACAATTTCATCAAAAACTTGTGGTAGTTGGTTTTCTTCAACATTACCAGTTAACCAATTAGTAAAATTATTGATTCTACGTTGGATTGATTGAGGTATAACATTCGTTACAACCCTCCCAACATTTGATGCAGCTCTTCTAGCTATATTAGAAATTCTATTAAGCCAAGGCATTTTATAAAGTAAATATAATTTTCTTATTTTAGTATCAAAAATTTTTTTGAAATTTCATATATATTAATCTTATTAATATATATAAAATGTGGGATGAAATAGAATTTATGACAAGATATACTAGACTTGAATTACTAAAATTATGTGAAACTAAGGTACCTAGAAAATATGGTGAAAGAGGTATGAAAAGTCGATCTAAATATGAGTTAGTTGAAAGACTTGTTCGTAATGGTATTAAACCAGATTTAAATAAAAAAACAATGAAAAAATCTAGTTGGCAACTTTGGAAAATTAATAAACGTTAATCTTATATTTATCTTTCCAAACCCTCCCATTCCAATTCTCAATCGTTTGTGGACTGCGGTCTATAAATTGACCCGCCTTATAAATTGATGGAAAGGTTTTTATTTCTCCAGTTTCAACATCCTCTAAACTAACTTTCTTAGGATTTTTCATAATAGTTTTTAATCTATCAAACTTAGAGTCTTTACTTTTTTCTTCTTTAGGTGGTTCACTCGGAAACAATCCATGTTCTTTCACCAACCCAACTAAACGCTTTTTATTCCAGTATGAGTAGAAATTTATATTATTTTCTTTAAGAATTTGTTTTAAATCTGTAGTCTTTATCATTTTTATATAAAAAGAAAAAATCTTAATACACTACGCTCATTTTATTTCCATCAGACTGGAAGTTAATTAGCTTATCACTAATAACAACAGCATATGCCTCTGTATTCGCAGGCACATTTGCAGTAAAACTCACTTTGATGTGGATATCAGTGGTAGAGTATTTCAATTTCTCACTCTGTTTGGAAACATCAAACAAAAACAAGGGATAAAGGGTTTTGTAATCTGAGGGACTAATGTTAGGATTTGACACCATTTCATTCATGTTATAAAACTTAGACCTAAATAGAGAAACGTCTCCATACACTCTACTAAATTGGTTTGATGTAAAACTGAGATTATAATCAACAGCGGGATATCTATCAGAATTTAACATAACATAAATGCTATTAACGTTTACATGGTCAAATATGGCTGGATTTTGTTGTTGATTACCGATTTTACCAGTTTGAAAACCAACAATGATAAAACGTGGCACTTCAGGTGATGATTTGACAGCAAGTCTCCAGCTAAATGATCTTGTTTGAGGAACCGCAATAGAGTCACACTGTCTCATTCTATATCCAACCGGTATTTTTTCTTTTTTCTCAATAATTTTATAAAGTTGCATTTTCTCTTCATCTGAGGGCATCACATGAGGCATAAACCAAGATATTTTAGTTAAATTAATTCTACCAACACCAACACCAGCAGCCCTAAAAATTGCATCATTATCATCATTTCTCGTTAATGAGAGAGTTTGCTTCATTCCGTATATTATCTTATCATAATCATCACAAAAACCGAATATATGTTTTAATGGAACTCTGAAGCTAAATCTACCAGTTGGAACCGTACCACTAACAATATAATTTCTTCTTACAGCAAAACCTGAGTTATAGGTAGCAGCAGCAGGGTCAGAATCAGCAGCGGCGCTGATGTCCTTATACCAACATTGATTTAACCCTTGTGATTTAGAAAAATCATCCGGATATTTTAACAACCCAATCATTGTAGTAGCATGACCGGGATTCAATATGTATTCAATTTCCATACCTGAAAGTTGATACTTAATACTTTTAAAAAGATACATGAGACCATTGTTTGTTAAAGAAATATTTGCATTAGCAGCATAATTACCACCAGCTGCTAAATCTAATTCACCTATAATATGTAAATAACTCTCACTAGGATGATAAAAAATATCTTGAGTCTCAATGTTAATCCTAATTTCTCCTGGGTTGTTAAGATTGATACCAGTGGCTGGTTCATACTCATGGTGTTCATAACTAGCAATACTATCATCTTTTAGAATTGGTTCGGTGATTCTTAAAATGTCCATTTTATAAAGTGATTATAATTTTTAAATGAGATAAAAATTATAATTGTGTTACTTAAATTACAAACCAAAGCTGGGGAAAAGACTTATTAATATTATTAATATACACACCTCGAAGTTTAATGCTTTTTGCAGTATCCAGACTAGTTTTAGGATAAACTTTATTACCGTATACAAGTGTTATTTCAGGTATACCCCAATTTTTTAAATATTTATTCACCTTTTCCTCAATCTCTTTCATCTTGGTTATCTTTTCAGAAGATAACTTCACAACAGCTTTTTTATAACTATATTTCGTTTTATTAATTTCAAGGATATCACAATCTTCTATGTTTAAAGAAGCGCCTGTTATTTCAATAGTAGCACTTTTGTATTTTTCATGATCTACACGATTAAAATTTAATATAGGCATTCTTTTTATATAATGAATGTAATTTTCTTAACTTATCTATATTTTTTTTTCTTCATACTGTTTTAATACCCGCTCCACTGTTTAATCTTTTAACTAAGTCTTGAATAGCAATAGCACTTCCATCTATTAATGCGTTAATGTTTTGTGTTTTAGGAGTATCATTAGGTTTTGGTGTTGTATTATATTTTTGCAAAATTTGCTTCGATTTTGGTGTTAAAGCTTTCGTAACTAATTTTTTTCCTGCTTCTACTGCTGCACTTTTTCCAACCTCTAGAGCTTTCTTTGCTCCTTCCTTAGCTATACTCTTTCCTACATCAAGGGTAGAAGACGCAATTTGTTTAGCTGCACTACTAGTAAAAAACCTCGCTAAAAAGTTAGCAATACTATCAAAGATTCCAGAACCACCGTATGAATACCTTGTTTTAAATCCGTGTTTCTTAGTGATTATCATCTTTTTTTATAGTAAAGACATTAAATTTTTATAAGAGTGTGAATTTATAACACCTTGTCTTTTTAATTCATCACAAATGCTTACTAACTCGTTTCTTACACCTGTATTACCTGCTTCTTTACTTGCTATCAACAGGTCTAGTCTTTCTAGTAATGCGTTAGGGTCAGATGGGATAACAATTCCTTTTCCTTCATATTCTTTTCTATTATACCAAATACGACTAAGAATTTCAGTCCATTTTTTACTTCTAGAACTTTTAGGACGTGGATTATCCGGGTCGTTACCTCGATGAAGAGCGCTGGTTCGTCTCATTAACTCTGAATAATTTACATAATCTTCATCCGTATAAATGCTTCTAGGGTTTCTAGAGACAATTAACTCCCATAAACCAGGTGTTCCTATATACGTATCTGTACCAAGAATAATATCATCATGCTCAATTAAAACCATTTTTCTACCAATATAAAATTTTTTGTCTTTATCATATAATCCCCATGTTTTATCAGCATCATCTTCATTAAGAGCTTTTGTTAGATACTCCTCTGCAAGTGGTCCAATTTCAAATGTACCTTGATATTCCTTAAGATTTGGTTTTTTTCCAGAGGGATAAGCTGTGATAGATGGATAAGCTGGTAGATTAATAGCTTGTGGTAACTGTTCGATACCTTCTTTAATAGGTTTAAGTCCTTCTGTAATCTCCTTTGTTGTAGCTTTTTGCGTTTCTGTAATAGGTCTAAAAAACTTTGAAAGGTCAGTTTGAAGTTGTCGTTCTCCTGTTCTCTCTGCTAGTTGATTATCTCGAATATTCTTTTTTGTTTCGAGATACTCTTTTACAATTAAGTCTCTTTTTACAGGGTCAGTTATTTTTAGAAATGGCATTTTTAATTAGCAACATTTTTTTTAACGTAGTTTTATCATAGATTTTAACGTAGTTTTTATCGCAGTTTTTATCGCAGTTTTTATCGCAGTTTTTAACGTAGTTTTTATCGCAGTTTTTAACGTAGTTTTTATCGTAGA
This sequence comes from Hippopus hippopus, assembly GCA_946811185.2. Taxonomy (NCBI): domain Eukaryota; kingdom Metazoa; phylum Mollusca; class Bivalvia; order Cardiida; family Cardiidae; genus Hippopus; species Hippopus hippopus. The sequence goes on along the minus strand of OX328104.1, from coordinate 49,696,881 downwards.
TTTTAATATATAAGAGCATATATAATGTTCTTATATATTTATTCATCATCATTATCCCCTATTTCACATTGGCATTTACATCTAAAACTAGGTAATTTAGGTAACTTAAAAGGGAAGCTTTCCACCATGATTTTTCTCAACGAGCCTCCGAAAGGAATCCCTCGCTTCTTCCCTCCCTTTCTCAATCAAACTTTCCTTTTCTTCAAGTGTTACCTTCTTCTTAAAGTTAGTTCTTATTTCACTTTTCATTTCTTCATACTTATTCATTTCATCCATTATCAACTTAAACTCATCATCAGATATATGATTATCCATCAAAGCCTTTGATACATGATTTTCTATAGTATTAAGCTTAGCAGCAGCAAGAGTTTGTATCTTTAGATGTTTTTCAGCTTTAGTAGTAGTTTTCCTAACAAATACTTTACTAACTATTGAAGAAAGACCAATCACACCAGCAGCAGATTCCAATCCAATAGCAACGGGTGCCGCTGCAACAGTTGTAAGCAAAGCAAGACCAACCCCACCCAAAACCAATGAAACACCAATCATTACACCTTCAACATTATCAACTACTTTAGCCATCCTACTATATTTCTTATTCAATCTTTCCCTTTCAGTTATTTCCTTTTTGAGAAAATCTAAAACCTCAGATATTTTTTGAAGCCTATAAGAATGACCATTATCCATTGTTTTCATTTCAATATCTTCATTAGGTGGAGCGTTAGGGGTAACCCGTTCTTTGGGTAGTGGGGGATATAATTTATTAGGGTGTTCCTGATTTGTATCTGTCATTTTATAAATGTAATATTTTTTTTATGATAAATATTTTAGATAGCAGAATAACTCTCCCTCAGGTATTTCGATTGGTTTTTGTGAGAAATTATAAATGTAGACTAAGATATCATTAACATCATTATCAAGATGTATACCATTAGAAATGGTTAAACTATCTTTCCATTTATTACTAATAGATATCACTACAACTCCTCGTGTAGCTATATAACCAAATCCTAACAGAACTCTCATACCATCATTAGGAGGAATCTTGATAGTTAGTTGTGAGTATATTTTCCATTTTAGAGAATCTTGCTTTAAGGGATGATATCTTACTCCATGTAAATGAGGTTTCCAAAATATAGTTTTATGTTGGGTAGTAATATTAGGTTTTATACCAAATTTATGAATATCCATTTTTATTTGTTGTAAATAATATTTAAATATTACAATATAGCCCCTAGGATAGGGATATTAGCAAATGGACTATTAGGTCCAAGTAAAAGTCCTTTTCCATCATACATTTTTCCTCCTTGCTTTAAATACAACCCATCACCAACGGAATCTAATCCTTTACCTTTGTATGGTTTTAAGTATAATCCACTTCCATCAGTTTCAACTTGGCAAACACATCCTCCTTTTTTAAGGTAAAGACCTGACCCCATAGCTTTTTGAACACCTGTTTGAGCTAATCCAGAAAGAGCACCAACACCTAAAGCTGGTAAAACGGTTTTTGCAAGCATTGGTAAAGCTCTAGCAGCCAACCCAGCCAACATTCCGAGGAAACCTCCCTCTATTTTCATGTTATGTTTAAGTTGTTTTGTAGTCATTCTAATAGTTATACCCACACCATCCTCATAGGCTTTAGCCATTTTCTTCGCTTGTGAATTGGTAATTGCTAAAACATCATTACCTTGTAAATCTTCATGACCTAAACGAATACTTACTGGGCAACTAGCTTTAACAGCATGTTGAAGTTTTTGCTTTTGCCCTTCAGATATATTTACTTTAACATTAGTGTAACTTGTCATTTTATATACGAGTATTTTTTTATTTAGCTCATCTCGCTTCTCTAATATGAAACCTAATCGTTAAATTTTCACCTCTAAGATTTAGTAAATTACCATCTTGGTCCGTAATATTTACATTTAGGTTATGTATTTCATCTAACGTTATTGGTAAGTATACTAAATTAACTGGTGACTCAATTATCTTATATCCAGGTGCAACATCTGGGAAAAAAGAGTAAATAGTATTTTTTGTTGAACCATTAACATAACTTCCTGAGATAATATCTATGTTAACTAGCAAACTATTTATGCTAAGAATGTTCACTACATTCTCTGACTCATGAAATCCTTGCGAATATTTAGCTCGAGTAAATCCTAATACTTTAGCGATGGAACCTAGTTGATTAAAATCTACTTGATAATCATCGTCAATAATAAGAACAGACTTTAGGGTATTAGTGTTCGCAGAAAAGTTAATAGGATACTCTTCATTAACTCTATCGTAATGACCATTTTTTCTCATTTCCTGACGAATCGTATCATTAATGTCAACGAGGTCATAACTTCCTTCAGGTATTTTTATTTTATTCCATGTGGTGCCATTGTCTGTAGAATAAACGAATGTGTTGTTCGTTTCATCAATGTTTGGAAAAGAGTAGTAAGTTTCAAGGTTTACCATAGCTATTTCGTATACTTTATCCTTTTCCAGTTGAATTGGAGGATTAAACCTTGTTCTAAAACTTGTTTTGTTGTCGCTTACTATGATTTGAAATGATGTTTTGTTGCTCGTATTTTTTACAATTTGTTCTAAAAGTTCTTCCATTTTTTTATAAAGTGAAAATATTATTTAGGTGTGTACAACTTTTTTTTCTTCTACTATTCCAGGCAAGTAAAATTCATCAAAACCGCTTCTATACTTCCCATTAAGTTTTTCACTGGTTAAGTCAATGATAACAAAACCATGTGGTTTTCCCCATGCCTTTTTACAAAACCTTCTAAACTCATCCTTAGGCATATCTTCACCTACATGGTCGCTATAAATATGATTAATGCTTTTTCCGTCTTGTGGGAAAAGGCAAATAAAATTAGCGTTTTCTCTAATAGTTTGCCTTGGTAGCTTAAAATAATTCTGTGAGAGGTAAAAGCAGTCAACATTACTATGCCTTCCTCGAATGTAGTAACACTCACATTTATTTTGCTTTTCTAAAAGTAAATCATCGAAAATCATTAAATTTTTATTTCCTGAGTTTAACTTTCTCGGGTCAGGCACATCACTACCATTTTCAAAGAAGTTGCAATTTATATCCGATTTGTCTTTAATCGTTTTAGCCCATTCTTCAATTAAAACTGATGGTGGAGCGTCTGTTTTTTGTACCTCATCACGCATGTTAAACAATCTTAAGATACATTCTTTTGGTAGTTTTTCTTCAAAAGCCTTTTTTAGTATTTTGTATTCTGGTTGAAAAAGACTTTTTCCAAAAACACTCAAATCGCTGTAGTCAAGCCATCCCGGTCTGAGTAAAAGGTTTAACAATAAAGTAGTTTTACCACATCCTGATTTACCTACAATTAAACCCCTAATACTTCTTGGTAAAAGGGGATGATTAAATCTCTTTGATACTACTTCATCCCATGATATGTTCATAATATCCATTTTTTTATTTAAATACTTTTATTTTTTATATATAAAATAAGATGTATTGCGTTAAATGTAAAAAACATACAGATACGAATAATATAAAATATTCTGTTTCTAAAAATGGAAGAAATATGATGCAGGGGAAATGTGTTATTTGTGGAATAACTAAATCACAATTTATAAAAAAAAAAACCACCGGGAGTAGTATATTAAATAAATTTATAAATAATTTACCCGTTGAAATGCATCTACCAGGGCACAACTTTACGGGGCCAGGTACTAAACTAAATAAAAGACTCAATCCAGATTTAACACCGAAGGAATGGAGTAAACCAATAAACCGTGTTGATAAAGCCGCTTATAATCATGATGTTTGCTATCTTCAACACAATGATACTGCTACAAGAAACGCAGTGTGTGATAAGAATATGTTAACGGAGTTAGAAGGGATTTACAATCCTAGTATTAGAGAAAAAATGGAAAGAGGCTTGGTAAGTAGACTCATTGGAACGAAAATGAAATTTGGAATGGGAGTAAAAAAAAAAATTTAGCGGAAGAATTACATAAACCCGTAAAAAGAAATTTTAAGAAAAGAAGAGTTATAGTAAACGGTATAGATAGGATATGGGCTGCGGATTTAGTAGACATGCAAGCATTTTCTAAGCTTAATCGTGGTGTTAAATACCTTCTCGCTGTCATTGATATCTTTTCTAAATATGGATATCTGGTGCCATTAAAAGATAAAACAGGAAAATCTGTTGCTATAGCATTAAAAAGTATTTTTAAGGAGAGAAAACCTGAAAAAATGTGGGTGGATAAGGGTAAAGAGTTTTATAACAAAGATGTAAAAGACTTGGTTGAATTATATTCTACCGAAAATGAGGAAAAATCTAGTGTGGTTGAGAGATGGATTAGAACAATGAAAGAAAAAATGTGGAAGTATTTCTCCGCTAACTCTACAAACGTTTACATTAATGTGCTACCGGATTTAGTTAAAGAATATAATAACACGAGGCATTCATCTATTAAGATGACCCCGGTAGACGCTAGTAAAAAAGAAAATGAAACTAGAGTTTGGAGAAATCTTTACCCTTATAATCTTGAAATAAGAGACTCTAATCCTAATTTCTCTGTTGGAGACAAAGTAAGGATAACTAAAAAGAAAAAGACTTTTGAGAAAGGTTATACAACAAGATGGACTGAGGAGGTTTTTACAGTTTCTGAGGTTAAACATACATCACCTATAACATATAAAATTAAAGATTTTAATGGAGAAGAAATACAAGGTACCTTTTATGAACCTGAACTGCAGAAAACCAGTCAAGAGGTGTATAGGATAGAAAAGGTTATTAAAAAAGGGAAAAAGAAATCTCTCGTAAAGTGGAAAGGTTATCCCGATGAATTTAATTCGTGGGTTGACAATAAAGATATTAGAAATATTTAACTATAAAAAAAAATGACAAATATTTCGATTGAAAACGTAATTTTACCGAATAAACCGCTGAACAATTTCGAATTAGAGGGTGCCGTAAAAAGATTAAAGATTCCTTATTTTAGGGGAGTTTTTTTACTAGACTCACTACCGAGAAAACCGAGTAAAAAAGAATGTGGTATAGTAAACTTTGATAAAAGTGATGGACCTGGTACACATTGGGTCGCTTGGTATAAAAATGGTAAAACTAAAATTTATTTTGATAGTTATGGTATACAACCACCTATTGAAATTCGAGGTTATTTAAAAAGCCCAATACAGTACAATACTGACCAATTACAACAAGCTGGACAAGTATTTTGCGGTCATTTATGTTTGTACATTCTAAAAGAGTTAACTAGAGGTAACCGGTTTCAAAATGTTTTAAATAAACTTTTTTAGTACTATATAAAAAGAATGCCTGTTGACAAATTCGGAAGAATGAAAGATGATGGTGAAACAAGCGGTGATGGTGTGTCACTCGCTTACATAAATAATGTTTTTTTACGTAAAGATGGAACAACTGTTGTTACCGGTTCCATAGACATGAATGGCAATACATTAACGAGGGTTAGTAATCCAGTAAATTCTCATGATGTTGCAACTAAGGATTATGTTGACGCCAACTCAGGGTTGTTGAATGAAAACGGAGGATACCACTTTACTGGATATTTAAATATGGGTTTTAATCCGATAAGAAATGTTAAGGATCCAAAAGAACCGGGTGAAGCTGCTACTAAAAATTATGTGGATAATGTTGATAGAGCCTTCGTTTATAAAGACGGAAGGTGGTATGAGGCAGATGATGCAATCTCAATGGGAGGACGAGTAATTAACAATCTCGGAACCCCCACGAGACACGACCAAGCCTCTAATAAGTTTTACGTGGATACTAGGATTGAGGCAGCTACCGCAGGTGAAAAAGCTTTAACGAGAAAACAAGATGGGTCCTATTCAATAGATGGTGGAATAGATATGAATGGTAACCAGATTACTGGATTATCAAACCCCATATCCCAAGATGCGGTTACCACTAAAGGTTATGTTGATGACCTCGTTAAAAATATTAGAGGTGGTCAAGGTGCTATGTATAAATCTTTCTCAATGAAAGCGAATGGGGAACTATCAGTAAACCAACATATTGATATGAATAATTTAAGAATATATAATATAGCGGACCCAAGAAATGAAAAAGATGTTGTCACTAGAGAATATATGGAGCGTTTCTTCAGAGCATATAAGCCAAAACCTGTTATAACCGTGTGGGCTGAAGAACAAGGATCAATTTTAGACGGTAATTATGAGTTTTCATTCGGTAATGGTAATTCAGGTAAAAGACACGGTTTAGGGGGTTATTGTATGAATGTGTCAGGTAGAATTATAAGTGGAAGTTTAACAATCGTTAAAAGGGACCGTCATGCACCAGAAGAGGTAAAAGTTAATATAACGGTAAACGGAAATGAACAGGTTGATTACTCTATTATTAAAAAAGAACGTGAAATTTGTAGCTGTACGACTTTTCCAAGGGCGTTGGAGGTAAATAAATGCGATATAATAAACTTTATTTCGAGAACAGATAACCGTGAAGTAACACACGGCTACATATCTATTTTGATAGAATTAGACTTGTAGATATATATAATATATTATAAAAAAATATATTATATATTTATTTAGTCATTTTTAAATATTTTTTTACAAAAATTACTGTCTACATATGGGACATTTATTTAAGGGGTGTATTTTATCACATTCCTCACATATACATAGATGCCCGCAAGTTGTGAATGATATTCTTGGAGGATTAATGGTACATATACAACACGCGTCTTCTACAAATATTTTTGTTTTTGGTCCTCCCGTTTCCTTTGGGCTTAAGAAATGTATTTTATAATTACTTTTATACACTAAATCATAAAAAGAATCTTGGAAATCACACGCGTTAATAAAAATCATTTTATCTTGTAAATCCGTAATTTTAACTATTGTTGCGGAGTCTCTATTGCTTTTTTCATAATTAGATAATGTTGTCAATTTTGATAATTCTTTTACTTTTGTTAACGCTTCATTTACATCAGGGTCTCCGTATAAATTCTTAAATCTCTCATTAAATTCTATACAAGGTGAAAGATAGTTAAAATATCTTGTGTTCGGTGTTCTTCTATACTCCCAATGTTGATCAACTTCATTAATGAATTTATAATACGTGTTTATTTCATCTTTATATAGTTTTAAAGAGTTTTCTGATGATTCAATTATGCTAAACCAATAAGATCCAATCCTTTTTCTTTGAGGACTTTTATTGTCATAAAGACCAACCCACATATTTCTATCTCCACCGTATTTCTTTAAGAGAGCACTATAGAAGTAATGTATGACAGGGCCAGCTTTTTTCAATGCCATGATATAATAATTATGATGGAGATTTGGAAAGTATATCTTTTTTCCTGTAGTATCAAAAACAGGGATTTCTTTATATTTATTTTTGATATGGGTTTTCAATTTTGAGATTTGTTTTGTGGTCAATCTTTTTAACACTTCTGTTTTTTTATGAGGCATTCTATCAAGTACGTCGTAAAAAACTTCATTTGTATGTAAGACGCTCATACTTATTTTTTTATAATTTATTTCACTTAAATTTTTCAAAAAATTTTTTCTTTTAACAAAAGATTATGTTCTACACATTGGGCATGTAAATAAATTACATGTTAATTCACCTATTTCATTACACTCATCACATATACATGCATGACCACAATCAAATACTTTATTAGGTTTTTTAACTTTACATATACAACATTCATCCACCAAAAAATTTTTTTTTGCTTTTTTTGGTTTTTTAACTTCTTCCATTTTCATATAACCTAATGTTGCATTACCTGTTTTAGTAAGATCTTCAAATCCAACCCAATTATAACCATGAAAATCTATATAACCCTGACTTCTACCTTCTTCATTATATGACTTTCTATAATCTGCAAAAGTATCTTCATATCCTTGAGGGGAAATATCATTTCTAAATGTTGTCATAGGATATATTACATAATTAGTTGGAACCGGTTCTCTATCTTTATCTCCCACTATTTCCAACAAAGCATCTTTATAATCACCAATAAAATTATTACTTCTACAAAATGGTATTTCAATGATAGTATACACATTTTTACCTTTTTGGCGATTAGGATCTTCATTAAAACGGCATTGGTCTGGCCAAACCATAAAAATAGTTGTGGTAAAATCAGATTCAACCAACTTTTGTTTACTATGTAAGTAATAATTGCGTGGTATTAATTTCGCTAACATAGCAATTGGGTCAAACATTTGTGAAATAAATAAATTATGATTGAAAATTACATATAATTTTCTATTTACTAAATACATTACCTCTATACGATGTTTATTTTCAAGAACTCTTGTTAGGTTTTGTATAATTTTATAATCTTTAAATCTATCTAGCACACTCATCTTGAATTAATTTATGACTTAAAATTTAAAAAATTCAAAAAATTTTATCCATTAATTTATTTTTGAATTTATGTAAAATGATTATAGTAATTAGGTTAGTCCCTCATGCATAGACTTATCTTGCGTTGACACATGGGGGCCATGATATATATTAGTTCATGCGTTGGTTAGTGAGCACCGTTGTTAATCAATGTGTTGGTTAGTGGGATAATGAAATTTATTTTCTTTAGAATTATGAGGAAATAGATTTTTCATTCAAAAATCGTAAAAAATCGTTAAAATCGTAAAAATCGTTAGGATGCCTATCAAAAATCGTAAAAAATCATTAAAATCGTAAAAATCGTTGGGATGCCCATTTTCTTAACTACTGATATGTGATCGACCTGATTGTTGAGTTTCTTAATTTTTATGATTCTAAGCAGAAAATGGTACGTTTGACGACAGAGCATAATTTACTTTTGTTGTCCAAGGATGGATCATGAAAGGTTATGTATTGTACAGTGGACAAAGAAATCAACAGAAGACAACGAAAACTTACCCTCACATCATATCCAGCGAGCATACAAAAGTTTTGCCAGGTGCGAATAAGTTATGAAAACAATCAATTTTTGATTGGTATTTTAAGCTGGTCAACGGTCAATATAGTAATTTCTGCCTGTCCCCCCCCCCTCCCTTACAAAGTTTTACATTTACTTACATATGGCCTCCAACACGCGAAAAGGGGCATTCGGACATTTGCGTAAAGTGTCGTTTCGGATCAGCTTGCACAGTCCACGCAGGCTAATCCGAGACGACACTTTTCGTTTTTATGTAATTTTCTGTTTTGCGCAAGTCTACTATAGCATAAAATATAATGTAGTTGTAAACTCGGTCCCTCTCGGATTAGCCTGCGCGGAATGCGCAGGCTGATCCGAGACGACACCTTACGCAAATGTCCGAATGCCCCTTTTCGTTTGTTGCAAGCCATATGGACCTTGTATTTACACGGATTGTCCCTTTTTCACATGAAAGTGATCGGTCAGAAAATTTGTTTCAGAGCATAATTAGTAATTTTTTCGCAATATTGTCCATCAAGATAGTAGGCGTTCATTTGTCAGACAGAATGCCATGGAACTGATGTCATCATAATTTGTTCAATACAAATACATAGAGGATATTTGTTTTTTACGGTGAAAGATCGAAATATTTCATCGAGTGAACATCATCGATAATATTTTCACGAGTGGCGCAGCCACGAGTGAAAATATTACCGATGGTGTTCACGAGATGAAATAAATTTCTGCGCCACTCGTGAAAATATTACCGATGTTGTTCACTCGATGAAATAAATTTCGATCTTTCACCGAAAAAAACAAATATTCTATTTATTTCATGCTTTTAACGTTTTGTTTTTTTTTTTGGGGGGGGGGAACTTAATCAAAATCCAGTACAGTTCTTTTCGGTTATTCCCCGTGGCGTACCCCCTCCGCATAGCAACGTATTACAATATTACGTCAAGCGCGAGAAATGTAAGGTAAATTACGTCATATTTCCATCTGGTTGTTAGGCACGCGTATTTTTTCCTAGGTAACTAGTGCCCGGGAACAACTGTTTCCGCCTTCAACTGAAGAGTTAGAATATAAAAATCGGTATTTTCACTGGTCGTAACCATGAAATATCGAAAAATATTTCACCGATATTTCTCGATAACCTACCGGAAAGCATGGAATAAAGACCGATTAGTTCTGTTCATATATAATGAGTCATTCAAGAAATCTTTTGAAATCTATGTTATGTACAAACGTAATAAACAATACCAACAATCTAGATACTCGCCAATTTTGATCGCCATTCACTCGTTGAGGAAGTTGTCATCGATCGATCATTACTCAACCACCATCCTTCACATTCAATGGGTTGAGCTTCAAACTGAAGATCCTTAACTGCTTTAACTCTTTTACCAAACGACAAAATTTTAGACTTGTCCAAATTGAAATCATTTGCAGACGAGAAATAAAAGGTGGTGCAAATGATGATTTTAATTTTTTAAAGAGTAGAAAACATTGTGGGAAAAGGAGAAAATGCTGGTTACCAGCATTTTTTCCTTTTCTCCCATTTTTTTCAAAAGGCTTTTTTCCGAAGGGTCATTAAAACTCGGGATTGTGCAGAAAAGCGTTAAAAGATAATTCTTGCAGTATATGATTGATAAAAAATTAGTCAATTTTTGATATATGAATACAATAACAGTTGTGGCAGGAAGGGTCACCTACAAGACAAAACAGTTGGCAGTGGATTTGTTTGTTTGTTTGTCTTGGAGTTTAACGCCATTTTAATAGCTAAGGTCATATCATGGCGGTCAGTGACGCACCAATGTGTTTCCTGGCTTTCTCACACCAGCACTGACACAACTTACTTTCCAAAGCCACTGACTGCTTTTCTCACATGCATCAGGGGTGAGAGGCAAAAATAATCGCCGGAAAGACAGTTCGCCGCAACCGGGTATCGAACCGGCAACCTCCAGGTCACGAGTCAGATACGCTACCAACTAAGCTACCCGGCCAGTTGGCTGTGGAAGCTGAGACAATAACATTTGAGTCATACTCTGGCAAAACAGGATTCAGTACATCTCCGTGATGCATGATACCGAGCAAGTTATCTAGTAATGCATCTATAAGATCTATTTTGTGTAACAACCGACTAAATCATATGGAACACTGGTCCTTGGACATACAAAAAATTTACTAAAAGCAAAACGTTTCGACTCAGGCAGCCTGCGGGGACTGCACACTCAGGTCAGCCTGCGCGGACTGTGGGTCAATTCTTTATCGCAGACGTATTAAACCACCTTTTTTACAGAACATTGCTCATTTTAAATGAGGTCTCATGAAAATATCGTGACAAAAACTGTTTTTGGGGGGACAGAGAAACGTGACGCAAACTTTGTGGTAAATGGAGAAAATGATCATCATCAACTCTGTTCTGATGACAACAGACTTTCATCAACCCTTATTCTGCTAAATAACTAAAATGAAATTTTCATTTCGATAGTAAGAACCCAAATACTGCTATTTCAAAGTTGTTTTGTGGAATAATGCCTCCTTATCGGACAGTTTAGATCCAAGATCAGACTGCACGTTCTGTGCAGTCTGATCTTGATTTATACTGTCCGCAAAAGGTCAGCGAGTTGCGCTTAGCAGCCTAAGGGTTAAAGCAATCTTCAGCAAAAGGAACCATAGATCTCAATGCGGGACAGGGTTGAATGTTAGCTTTATTATTAGTTATAAATCTGAGCGTGGAATGGCCTACAACACGCGAAAAAGGGCGTTCGGACATTTGCGTAAAGTGTCATCTCGGATCAGCCTGTGCAGTCCGCGCAGGCTAATCCGAGACGACACTTTCCGTTCTTATGTAATTTTCTTTTTTTTTTTGCAAGTCTACTGTAGGACAAAATCGAATGTAGTCGTAAAGTGCCGTCTCGGATTAGCCTGCGCGGACTGCGCAGGCTGATCCGAGACGACATTTTACGCAAATGTCCGAATGCCTCTTTTCGCGTGTTGCAAGCCGAATCATAACTTTAAGTACCACCGTGAGTTACTTGTATTTCTAAAGGATGATCTTTGTTAGATAATTGCCTTTTTCATTTACTTTTGTGAGAGTGAAGAAAATAGTGTGGTCAATGGAGAAATTGCTCATTATAAGCAATTTTTCCACAAGCCAAAAATGTTTCCAAAAACCAATCTCCTTCGGAGACAATCATACTAGTTTCTGAAAAGAGTTAAATGTCGACTGTCTATTTTGTTATAGTTCTGAGCAGTAAATGGTACCTTTTAGCACCAGCGTAATTTACTTGTGTTGTCCAAGTATGATTAATGAAAGGTTATTATTTACTGTGATAGAGACAGGAATCAATAAAAGATAAGTGGTTATTTTGTCGTTTTATGAGCCGACTCTTGGTTTATGAATAAAAATCTCTAAAGAGATTTGGAAATTTTTGCCAGGTTTTAATCTACCATAATATAGGGAAAGATTAAATTGTAAATTTATGCCGTTTTCAACAATGTTCAGTTATATCACGACAATAGCTTACAAATAAGCCATGCGCTGGCAAAAGGGGGTTTAATGCATCTCCGTGATGGATTATACCGAGCAAGTCATCATATAATTATGGACCCATAAAGGCCATTTTGTGTAACAATCAATTGAATCATGAGATAGAATGGTCTTTGGACATGCAGAAAATTGACCAATAGCAAAAGGTTTCGACCTATGTCCGCCTTCGGGGACTGTACAGACTGACATGGGTCGATATTTTTTGCAGATGTATCAAGCCCCCTTTTCACAGAGCATGACTCATTTAGTTAATCACGTGTTTAAACAGTGCTAGGCTGGCAATCTGCAGTCAGTTTATAATCTAACTTTGGTCTATATACAATGTCCAGCGAGCATACAAAAGTTTTGAATAAGTTAGGCACACTGGATCTATAATTTTGATCTGCATTGACTTGGACTGTCTTCAAGTGATTACATTGCTGCAATAATCCTGTCTCGATACTTTCTTCATTTCAGTTAGCCCGACACTGTACATAAAAGGACGTTTAACCTTTTACCATACAATCCCGAGTTTTAACGAACCTGAAAAAGAAAACCTCTGAAAACATTGTGTGAAAAGGAGAAAATGCTGATGACCAGCATTTTCTCCTTTTCACAAAATGTTTTCTATCCTGTCAAAGACAAATTCCATCATTTTAATCACATGTGATTTGTGGTCTGCTAATGCTTTCAATTTGCACCAGGCTGAAATTCTGTTGTTTAGAGTTAACGCCCATTGGTTTTAGCCCTTCCAACGATAGAGCATTTCTCTCTAGCGATGGCGTTTTTTTTCCAAAAAGCTTTCCATAGTCTTTTTAAAAAATGGTTACTTTTTCTGTCCTACAAACGTTTTTTCTATGTGTAAAGTTTCATAATTTTGTAGGCAACAAAAAAACTCTTGTACAGGAAAAGGTTAAAACCATAATAAAGTCTCGCCTTGAATATCCCAAATAAACGATTGGATTACAGGAAAGGTTGTTATGAGGCGCACATCAAACTTGAGCTGAATATATCTTCTATCCGTAATTGACAATAATTTTCGTGCTGCTCTTTAGCTGGCAGCCACGTTTATTCATATTGTCACGTGATACAAAAGCGCGGGATTTACGAGCAGCGGTAATGGTCTGCAACAATAAATTGTATGTTTCTTGTATTTTGTGGTCCCAGTCTGATATTATGATGATTTGTGTGTTCAGTGATTTCGGTAGCCAATTACTCACGTAAATAATGTCGGATTATTGTCTGGTGCAATGGGATTGTGAATTTAAAGAATCTCCTGGCGTCGAAATACTTACGCCCTATTCTCTGGGTCTCGATGTGGGACTCCATCGGGATCAATGATCAATGAAATGTATCCAGCTGGGAGTGAAACACTGCTGATATCCTGAATGACCGGAACGCATCGTGATAAACCGACTTACTCTACCGGTTGTTTTACAACTCTTAATACACTCATCGTGAAGGATATTCCAACCATCTTAAACCGAGTTGCAGCGGGAAAATGCCGTCCGGCACAGTCAAAAGCATGACTGTCTGTTAACCGGGAGGTGACGGGGCCAGTAACGCGATAAACCCTTGTTAATTCACAAAGGATTCCACAATTTTCTTTTAAACCTGACCTCTTACCTAGGATGGAACCCGGGCTACATCTGCTGGTGTGTTAGATTGTAAACTTACGTTGGTGGGATGAAATATCCTGGTTCATACCGCTCTCTTTCACTGGGATGAAACTGGGAGAACACCGTAAATGTGAAACCGAGATACCAAAATAAACACACATTAGACAAGTTGGCTTCTTTACAAAAGAAGCCAGGAGAGGTCAGCATCAATGTTTTCAAATAGTTTATTGACTTTTTAATTTCAATATATTTTGGTACATGTAAACAAACAAGTAAAAAAGCCGCCGATTGGAAACCTCATATGCTTTACATGACGGTCATTTGACCTTCTTGCCGCATTTTCAAGTTGCATGATCTTGTCCAGCGGTCTTTTTTCTCTTTTTTAACGAAATTCTTCTTATTTTTTCTTCTGCTTGGATTTATTTGCTTAATAAAAAATTACAATTATTTGAGAGGTCATTTGCAGCCATGGCAAATTAATATAACAAATCTTTTCTGAAATTCATCATATAAAAAATAAACCACGTCTATTTCCTGTTTCGGTTTTTTGATTTCGCTTTATTTACAAAACCATGACGAAACAGACTATGTATCAGAACAATTTCGCAAGAAAAATGGATTTAGACAGCAAATTCTGTGGCAGTCTGCCTTTTAAACTCACCACTGTTGGAGAGGTCTGATGACCTCTCCAATAATAATCATACTGCTAGTTCTAACTTACTTATCTACCTATTTTGGCATAATTTCTCTATTTTCTATATAAGTTTTATGCGCTTTTACCAGTTCAGTTATTTCACTGTGGCACCTTAACTTTTCATGTCTTTCCTGTGATCTGTATTGTGTGGAAAAAAGTCTGTAAAACCTTTAAAAAAAAAAAGACAAGAGTAATTCTGACAACAAATTAAATCGTAGATCAGTATTATTCTACTGAAATGTGTAGGTGCAGACAGTAACAGATACTCGTTTGTTGAAATCCAATGTCTTTTTGAGTAGAATACCATAAATGATAGCAAAATGTTTGAATCCGAAGTCAGTGAATGCTAGTTTGTGCGGTTGATCTTGATCTACACTACCGAAAAATGGATTTCCTTAGTCATTTTGAGCATTTTCAGAGTTAACTCTGTACCTCATATTCTCCGAATTTAACGTCCATGGAAAAAAATTAAATGCCGATAACCAACATTTTCTCCTTTTCCTACACTATTTTTCCCATCAGATTTTTCTTTCTTTAGTTTTCTCATTCACGTTTGCTTTGTCATCTTCAGATACTTTCAATTTGGACACATCTAAAATTTTGTCCTCTGGTAAAGAGCTAAAAGATGCCAAGAAAATTAGGGCACAATGACCAATTAATTGTCTCTTTAACTCCTTCGCTGCCAACTAAATGGATTTGGCTCTTCTCGGAGTTTTAAACGTGTCTTTTAATTGAAACTGAAGATAATTCTCTAGAAGTTCAATATGAGATAGCGGACGGTGTAGATCCAAGACCAGACTGCAAGTTTTGTGCACTCTGATCTTGATCTGCACCGTCCGCAAAAGTTATTCAAAGCGACAATTTCAGTGAAAGAGTTAAAGAAATCAAATAGGTATGACAGAACGTAAATCGTCCAGTAAACGTAAATGAGATAAATCGACTATGTAGCAGTTTATAGCTCATGTTTCTGTCTCTTCGATCATTTCAATGATCATTTATAGCCTCAACACGTACGTGGCACCACTTCTGTGACAACAGCCATTATTCGTTTCTCAATGAGTGACGCACAGAGGGCAAATTACACGGATTACTTGGTTACTCCGCGCCAGATAAAAAGTAGTCCCAGGGGGGCAGCCGAGAAACTCCGAATGTCCTTTCCAATTTGAGAAATCTCAACCTCTCGTTCCCATAGTGTAGACAAGTCAATGATATTACGAGCATTACGATGCTGACGGTGTAGGAACGATCTGAGTTAATTATATCCACCGATAATCTATTATAGATATATCTGCAAGATATTTGGTAAAGTCTATCAGAAAAATATATTCACCAATCATTCTAAATGCTGTTTAAGCTTTGAATGCCAGGACTAGCTAACAGCGTACACCCATACCGCACCATACACAAATGTGCAATGTAAAGGCGGGAACACGAGATGTTTTGTCACTTTTGAGAATAATGTCATTCACATTGATAATTCGTTACCAAGCAGTCTAGTTTTTTAACAACCTTGGGAATGCGGACCTTTGAAAACGTAGTTGGAATAGGAAAATATGCTATGTTCTCTGTACATGTGTTTTTTTTTAAATACGGATATATCTTGTTACATAGAAGTCTAAATGCAGAGTGCGTATTGATTTAATAAATCTGGTTACTTCCTTGCGAGCCATTTTTTGAAGGTGCTGGACATGGTTTCCTTACACTACTACTATCTTTTTACTGACTTTTACTCTTTACCAGGTGACAAATTTTTAGCCTTGTCAAATTCGAAAGCATTCGCAAGCAACAAATTGTTTTTGGCTTAAAAGGTGGGATTTATCTTTGAAAAGGTGGAAAGCATTGTTGGAACAGGAGAAAATACTGGTTACAAGAATTTTCTCCTTTTCACACAATATTTTCAAAAGGCTTTTTCCTCAGGGTCGTTTAAACTCGAATGTATTTGGTACAGTATTAAGTAGCCATAACACTGATATTGTCACTTGAAAGTTTCTTACAGTGTTGTGTGGGTATCAGGTGTTCCCAGGATAACTTTGAAAACACTGTGAGGTAAGGAGCTAATGCTTCTGATAAGAAGTTTCTGTCATTTCCCTAGCTACGTAACAAAATGAAAAGCATTTCAGAACGAAAAGCGGAAAGGGGAGTTTTAGAATAAAGTCTATACCAGTACCTATGCTGAATGTTATTTTTATTGAGGAAAAAAAAGATTTCAAAACTCATTTTTTATCGAATGATAAAACATTCTGAAGGTAAATTCATCATGAAAATCAGGATCTTATCATTATCACACATGTATCTAGATTGTTAAGCTACGAAAAAATAGCTTTTTCACTTTTTCATTTTATATTAAAAAAAAATGTTCTATTGTAAAGGTACTGGTTTTCCATTATTAAAGACCTTTATCTGTATTAACAATCATTTGCAAAATGTTCTACCAAAGCAGGCTTTTAAGTTTGCTCTCGAAAGTCCTCATTTCGTATAAACGAAACCACGAGCATTGCTAACGACAAGCACAAAGCGTAAAACATCAACCGTATACGACGAAACCGCTCAACTTAGGGCAATGAATGCAGCCAAATTGCTGATGTATCTTGATGTATCTAGCTCATCCTACTGATCTAATTTCAGCGCAATGTAGCAAATCATACACTATAGCCGGGCGCACTTTACAGAGACACAAACGTAATCTTTTGTTTAAATCTTCGAGCTCCAAGTAAGAGAAACAGATTACTCAAGTCTTGAAAATGACTCAGGGACCTTTCATTTTCAAATCTGATTTTATAGTGAATATCACAAAATATCGGATAGTGTAGATCAAACATCAGATTTCACATTTTGTGCAGTCTGATCTTGATCTACACTGTCCGCAAAAGTCGCTTTATATGACATTGTCGCCAAAAAGGTTAATCGGTTACTGTTAAGGCTTCTCATAGTTTACAGCACAGTTGAGTTGCCAATGAAATCCCTGAACTGCCATTTCTGAAGAAGCAAATTTCGCGGGATGAGCTTGTCTGTATATCTGCTCTTTGACATTTTCTTATAAAACACCATGGAGACTTTCCGTGCTTGTCTCAATATAAGCTCTTTACTTTTTTAGTACTTTAATTCTGTGTTAACTGAAAGCATTTGCAGACGACAATTGAAACCCCGATTGTGGCTAATGAGATATAGAGGATATTTGTTTTTTACAGCGCCACTCGTGAAAATATTACCGATGATGTTCACTCGATGAAATAAATTTCGATCTTTCACCTAAAACAACAAATGTTCTATTTATTTCATGCTTTAAACTCTTTCAGGAGGGAACATAATCAAAATCTAGTACAGTTCTTTTCGGTTATTCCCCGTGGCGTACCCCCTCCGCATAGCAATGCATTACAATATTACGTCAAGCGCGAGAAATGTAAGGTAAATTACGTCATATTTCCATCTGGTTGTGAGGCTCTTGCATTTTATCTAGGTAACTAGTGCGCGGGGACAACCGTTTCCGCCTTCAATTGAAGAGTTAGAATATAAAAATCGGTATTTTCACTGGTCGTAACCATGAAATATCGAAAAATATTTCACCAATATTTCTCGATAACCTACAGGAAAGCATGAAATAAAAGATTTTTCTTTGTAATTGTATTGGCTACTAGAATTTGTTCTTTTTCCACTATGTTTTAGGAAGAGGTCTTCACCAGTGTCATATTTATACAAAATCGTTGAGTAAACGGTTACAGTACATGATTTTATGAAAAATTGATTGTAAAAGTACTGAGAAATGAAGCATGTATTGCGATTCATAAATTCTATATCAGTCACACTCTGTCAAAAAGTGGTTTAATACATCTACAAAACGTGTCCATGTCGTTTCTTCAATTAAACCTCCGAATTTTTTCTAGCACTGTGTACTCGAATTGATTGAATTAAAAAAAAAAAAAAAAAACTAGACGGAAATGCGACCCCAAAACGATACTTTGTTTCAACAGGAGTTGGAGTTTCAACAGTATTTCACTCATACCATAGCTTTCTCCCTTAACCCCCCCCCCCCCCCCCCACAACCCGCTGACACTTCTAAGTGACAAGCAGGGTACGCAAACATGAGCCATGCTCTGTGAAAAGGAATTTAGTGCATCTCCGTAATGCATGATACCAAGAAAGTCATCACATAATTATGGATCCTTAAATTCCATGGTGATAAGCAAACAACTGGGGTAAACAGGTCTGTTGAACTGCAGCAATTTGACCAATAGCAAAAAATTTCGACCGAGGTCAGCCTGCAAGGACTGACTGGGGTCGATACTTCTTGCAGATGCATTAAACCCTCTTTTCACAGAGCATGGCTCAAATCCTTTAAATAACAAATTCAACGACTTTACGGCGGAGCCTTGGTGGACAGAAAAATATTAACCCGGGGCAGCATTCGCAAACTATTTTAATTTTCATTATTTTTGTCAAATTTTGGGGGTAACCCAACTTTTGGTTGGCTACATTATTCGGTTTAGCAAATCACAATTTTCTTTACTTTGAAATGCAGAAAACTGTTGAACATTGGACTATTAATGCTGTTCAAAATCGTTGCTGAACACGGCCCCAAGTTTTTCTGGAGTTAATACGAGACTCTTGGGCCAGTATCAGAAGAAACGTCTACAAGTCAAGTGTCGTCATGTAAGGGAATTATTTTCAAAGGCATCGTAACTTTGCAATTCTCGGTTGAAAAAAAACTGAACTACTTTTTGTTTAAAATTGGGTTGGTTGAATCGGTATTTTGTGAGTTAGTTTCGGCCTGATAGCTATGCATTTTCTTTTATTTGGTAAAATAACGTTACTTCATAGTCTATTTTACGACCACGCTCCTTAAGAAATTCCTTGTTTTGGCTAATGTCTCCTTTCTCTGGTTTTGCCCTTTTAAAACTAAAAGTGTTTGAAGGTCAGGCGCAATGGGAATGAGTAGATGTCTAAAGTTTAACCTCTTTACCAAAAGACAAAATTTTATACTTTTCCAAATTGAAAGAATTCGCAAAAGACAAAATAGATGTGACTGAGAAGTTCGAAATTTGTTTTGGGATGGATAGAAAACATTGTGGGAAAGGGATCGTGGGAAATGGAGAAAATGCTGGTTACCAGAATTTTCTCCCTTTCCCACAACATGTTTAAAAGGCGTCTTTCTCAGGGATTGTGTGGTAGAGAGTGCCATACAGTTTACTCTGATCATTAAGCACTAAAAATCTAAAGAAAAGTCGCAAATAACTGAAGGAAAGAAAAATGTCTTTTCTCAACGATATACAAAAAGCCCTTCAGGAAAAGGAGCCATTGCTTATTACAAGCAATCGATCATTTTCGCCTTATATGTCCATGCAAATACCTCGATGTGCTTGTACAGTGACGGGTTTAAAAAGGCAAAACTGTCACTGTCCCACAAACTTGATTTCTCGATTTCAAGACTTTCAGGACCTGACAAAAAAATCAAGTTTGTCTCATGTACACATGGGAACTACATTTTTTTTTTTTTTGTCGCGGAGAACAAATGAAATCAGTGAAGTTCACACTTGTATAGGACGTTAACCCAGAAACGGTTAAAGTTTGTTTCCTTCATTAAATTTTGATATTGTTTTTTGTATGGTTGTCCGTTGTGTTGGTTTTTAAAGGCTGTTTTAGGCAGTATTTGAGTTACAAGTTACAGCATGGTGACCTGGCGGTTAGCTCACCTACATACACTTTCCTGGAAATTCTTTTGCTAGTACCACTCACAACACGCTATCTTTAATCGCGTGTTTTATATGGTTTAAATGATAAAGATTGTCTATAAAAGATTAGAAAATAATGTGGGGAAAAAAAGAAAATGCTGGTAATCAGCATTGTCTTCTTTTCCCACAATGTGTTCAAAAGGCATCTTCCTAAATCCACTTAATATTCCTAAGGGAATGAATTATACACAATTTAGAAAAGTTTACTCTCTTTCAATATTTCGGCATTTGCCTTTATCAAGAAATTAGACTTGAAATTGATGCCTTCCACCATTTTTAAATGAAATGACGTTGTCATTGACGACATGACGTCATTTGAAACATTGATGGTATTTGGCGCTTTGACGTTGTTTGGCGCCATTTTGTCACTGAATTACTGTTGATAGGGTCTTAAAAGTGTTTGCCGTACCCGCAATATTGTGTATGGAATACTGTGCACGGTATGCCAATCAATTGTAGTAGAAACAGAGCGGGAATTACAGGCTAGGATGACAGAACATCTCAGAGACATTAAACTCAAGAAAGACAAGCCAATTAAGTTTCACTTTGGAATGAAATGTCACACAGAGAAGGACACAGCGATAGTAGTACTGGAGAAATTACATGGGGCAGAAAAAATAGAACGACAGTTGAAAGAGGGAATATGGATCCAGAAATTAGCAACAGTTCGACCGAATGGTTGCAATGTGAAAAAGAGTTTTAAGACCCTATCAACAGTAATTCAATGACAAAATGGCGCCAAACAACGTCAAAGCGCCAAATACCATCAATGTTTCAAATGACGTCATGTCGTCAATGACAACGTCATTTCATTTAAAAATGGTGGTATTATGAGTCTAATTTCTTGATAAAGGCAAAAGCCGAAATATTGAAAGAGAGTAATTTTTTCTAAATTGTGTATAATTCATCTTCCTAAATGTTGTTAAAAGTCAGGAATTTGTGTATTTAGAGCTTAGTAAAGAATAAGGGAGCAACTGTTGTTTTTTTCAAACACTGCTTACAAACGCTGTTAAATGCAGAGGAATGCAAAAGTCGAAATTTCACGGTAATGGTCCACATATACTAAATCAAAGCCAAAATGAATGAGCCATGCTCTGGCAAAAGGGAGCTTAATGTACCTCCGTGATGCATTATACCAAGCAAGTCATCACATAATAATTGGATCCATAAAATCCTTTATTATGTCTTACATCCAACTGAATCATGAGGTACAATGATCTTGGACAAACAGAAACATTACACAAAGCAAAAAGTATCAACCCATGTCAGCCTGCGCGCACTGCGCAGGCTGACATGAATCGATACTTTTTGCAAATGCATTAAACACTATTTTCACATGGCATATATACATACCCTTGAAAAGAAGACGAAATATAACAATTTTTTCGTTTATTTCAGTGACTGGTAAATTCGAGGCGTAAAATAATTAGTGTCTGGTTTTTTTATTGCATTGCTTGGTTCTTAACGACCAGAAAATTACTAGTTTGTCTTTTCTTGGACAAATGAGAGGTCTAAAAAATCCTAAATTAGAATAGACGTTTGGAGATTTCATGTAACCTTGTTATCGGACTACTTTTCTTTCGCGGAAGAATGTTCGTCGTGAAAGAACAGTGATCCGTTTGAATGAAAACTAGTGCTGTGAAAAAACGGCCTAATGCATCTGCAAAAATTATTGACCCATGTCAACCTGCACAGTCCGTGCAGGCTGACATAGTTCGACACTTTTTGCTATTTGTAAAATTTCTGCTTGTCCAAGGACCAATTCACCTCAGGTTTGAGTTGGTTGTAAGACGGATCATATGAATCCATAATTACATGATGACATGCTTGG
Organism: Hippopus hippopus; assembly: GCA_946811185.2. Taxonomy (NCBI): domain Eukaryota; kingdom Metazoa; phylum Mollusca; class Bivalvia; order Cardiida; family Cardiidae; genus Hippopus; species Hippopus hippopus. The sequence continues at coordinate 49,674,584 of OX328104.1, read as the reverse complement.
CATCATGCACCGTGGAGGTGGATTTAAGCCCCTTTTTGCGACAGCATGGCTCATTTTTTTTCCTATTCCTTTTTCACGCACTAAGCCCTGATGACCTTTTAACTTCTATGGTTAAACCTGCAAGCCTTTACGGTTGCATGGAGTGTAACGTAACATCAAAGTAACATGTAGCCTGTTAATATTTTCTGTTTTAGAAAAAATCAGTACATAGATGTGTGTAACGATCAACTGATTTTTATACTGAACATATTTAACTGTGGTAAGAGAGGGTAAATAGAATTCTTCACAAAAATTGGGAGTTTAGAAAAAAAAAACCACATTTCCCTTCAATGCGACATTTTTTTTTTTTTTTTTTTTGAAGAGGGCATATTGTTAAAGCTCAGGAAGCTGTTGTTTCAACAAAATTTGATTTTAAAAAAAGGAATCAATCCAGCGTTTTGCTTCTAAAGACGACAGGAAAGAACTACTTTCCTTCTGTTGAGGAATGATAGAAAGTAGTTCGTTTGTTTATGCGCTTCCAAGTCGATTATCTTCCATATAACTATCATTTCCATGAAAACTAATCGTTTACCTCGAGGACTGTAAAAAAATGAACAACAGATTCAGCAAAGTCGTTTTCTTTCCTACAACATATTCAAACCGGCTGTCTGCAGAGACGTAGGGAAAAAAAACACCTTATTGATATGGTAATGGATAAATGGTTCCCCCATTTGGATGATGAAAATATAATGAAAGGCCTTGAAAAGCAATTACTGCAATTTTCTATCATTTCATCAAGAAGGGTCGAACATTTAATACGGTGATGTGAGGGACTTAATAAAGTTATGCTCGGGCTTTTAAGTGAAATATTCTATTCATTGCCGTATGAACCATTCTTGGTACAAGAGATTATTATGAGAGGCGCATAAAAGACTTAAATGGCTTTATATTTGTAAATGCACTTGATTTGCTTTTACGTCGACCCTATGATTAAGTGACTCACATATTCTGTTTTTTCAAATATGATAAAGACCAAACCTTGTCCAAAAACTGTGTGTATAGTTATTTCAACCCGGTAGTGCACTAACTGAACTTTTTTACTACCCTGTGCTTGACTGGTTTTGAAAATATTATGAGAAAAGGAGTATTTTCCTTTAACAATCAACAGACTATTCCCCCTACTTTCCCCAAAATGTTTTCAATACAATAGTTCAACAAAAACTTTTTTCTTCAATTATCCAATCTATTCGTGAAACCGCCACGCTGGAGGCTTTAGTTGCAATCTGATTGCATGTCAGATTCAAGAAACATGAATATATGATCCTTTGCTCAAAGAATAAGTTACAAAGAATTGATACTAAAGAACTTCATAATTGATAAAGTGTTACCCTATCTCTGGTACTTTCTAGTAGTTTCTTATATATCTAAAAATTGTCTGCCTCAAATACATGCACCGCGAGCGGATAAAATATCACACACGGCAGAAAAAAGCCCGTATCTACGCACTGTGAAATAGGGTTCCAAATATGGTATGATGACGTAATTATGACGTAATTCACACGCGGAATAAGTATGTATTCATTTGCAATTTGATTGGTCAAAATTCATCCGCCATTCATAAAAACGAAGTTACTGGCTACTACACCATTGTTAATTTTGTTTTAAATTGTTTACCGTTTTCGAATAACATGTCAATAATTTGCAATATTTTGTCATTGAAAGGTGTAGGTCTATAATAAAAGGAATATCATGCTGTAGTAACTTTCCTGGCGCCAGTATTTGCTTCTCGCTGCGCAAGCTGACATGTGTCGAAACTTTTTTGCTATTCGTAAATTTTCTCAATGTCAAAGGACCATTATATTTCCAGATCCAGTCGTTTGTTGGACAAAATGAATTTTATGGATCCAATATTATTTGATGACTTGATTGGGATAATGCACCACATGGATGCATTAAGCAACCTTTTGCCAGACCATTTGTTATATAAATAGGATATACATGTAACCTGTTTTCATTATCACTTTCACTCTATATACAGAGTATTCTAGAAACATAAAGAACATCCATTGTTTTTTTCCATTGTGGTTATTTTTAGAAACAGGTTGTTAGTAAACAAGTTGTTTACTAATACATGTTGTAATCTTTCTAGAAAAGACTAATCTAGAATTTTCCAAGCTGATATAAATAGGAGTGAATTACTTGGTGGATTTTGATTTTAAACATAGACTTGTGGCTTGGAGGTTACAGAATTAGTGAAAAGTGTTGGATTTATATTGGAATATAGATCTGTAAGTTGGAATTATTTCTTTCTTAAACAGGTTGCTCATATCTATTTGCAAACTAAAACTTTTGTTAATTTAGGTTTTAGGAACCAGAAATTTCATACTTTTTGTAGTCTTAGTTTTGAGGGACTTATTCTGTTTTTTGTTCTAAGATTAAAAATTGTCAACATTTCATTCAAACTTAACTCTTATTGTACTCTTTTGTCTTTATTCATCAATAAATATTGTTAATTGTGAAAGGCTTGTTGCTGGTTTTCTTTCTCGTTACGCTTGTCTCGTAACAGAAATTGGGGGCTCGTCCGGGATTGATCATTTAGTCATTTTGAATATACTTTGAAATTATTTTGAACTTGTTTCAGTATTAAAGTTTATTAGATAATAAAAAATAATAATAAAAAATTAAAATTTGATTTTCATTCTACTGAACCAGCAAAAAGCAACCATGTCTTTTGATCTTGAAAAATTTATTGCTGAGCCTTCTCTGGAGTTGTTAAATTTAGCAAAAAAGTCTGATTTATTAGATCTTGCTTCTCATTATAAACTGACTGCCATTAAAGGTACTATGTTAAAGGATGAAATTAAGAATTCTTTTGTTCAGTTTTTAGTTGATGAAGAAATACTTGACTCGTCTGTTCTGTCTCTTATTCTTGTGTCTCAGACAGACCTTAAAACTAATATTGAGTTAGAAAAATTAAAACTACAGAAGGAAAAAGAAGAAAAAGAATTAAAATTAAAATTAGAACAAGAAGAAAGAATGAAAGAAAAAGAATTAGAGTACCGGTATGCTGAATTAAAAGAAAGAGAAAAGGATAGGCAATTTCAGATAAGAATTAAAGAATTAGAAATAGAAAATAAAGAAAAACTATCTTTGCATGTGGTTAATGACTTTGACATAACAAAACACCTCAGACTTGTCCAGCCATTTCAAGAACAGGAAATTGATAGATACCTTTCACATTTTGAAAGATTTGCTGAAAATTTGAAATGGCCAAAGGAACACTGGACCTCAATTTTACAAAGCGTTGTAACTGGAAAGGCTCGTGATATTTTATCTCAACTAAGTAATGAACAGTTTTCTAATTATGATAATGTTAAGGAATTGATTCTAAAGGCTTATGAATTGGTACCTGAAGCATATAGACAAAAATTTAGGAACTGCAGAAAGGAAAACGGTCAGACCCATGTTTAATTTGCTAGAACTAAAGAACAATTATTTGATAGGTGGTGCCATTCAAAGAAAATAGATTCAGATCATGGAAAACTTAGACAATTATTGTTAGTTGAAGAACTTAAAAGGTGCATTAATTCAGATATAAAAACTTTCTTAGATGAGAAAGAAGTTCAAACTTTAGAAGAAGCTGCTTGCCTAGCAAACAACTTTACCTTGACGCATAAGGTCTCTTTCATAAATAAATCAAACCCTCGAAAACTTTTTTATTCATCTACTGGTCCTAAACCAAATTTTAATCAAAATAATGACAATTCCAATCAGAATATTCCCAAACCGAAGTCTCCTTATGAAGCCAAGGGTTTAAATCCCTTATCTCGACTCACTTGTAATTATTGCAAAGAATCAGGTCAAATTATTTCTGAATGTCCTGTTTTAAAAAGAAAACGGGAAAAACAAGAAAGCTTTAAGCCTACAGGCTTTACTTCATTAAAGTCCACACTTCAGTCAAGTATTAAGGACCAAACCTTTGTCTAGGCCAAAGTACCTGAGACTGATACCGTAATGGAGATTTATGAACCATTCTTGTCAGATGGTTTTGTGTCACTAAAAAGTGATCTTGCCCAGTCTACCCCTATTAAAATTTTACGTGATACTGGAGCTTCTCAATCTCTTGTTTTAGCAGATGTCCTGCCTTTTTCTGAGAAGACTTCTTCTGGGACAAGTGTCCTTATTCAGGGTGTAGAATGTGGATTTGTTAATGTTCCGTTTCATAACATTTATTTGTCTTCAGACTTAATTAATGGTCCAGTGACTATTAGTATTAGAAAAAATTACCTTTTAAAGGTGTTCATTTGTTATTAGGCAATAATTTAGCCGGAGATAAGGTAATTGTTAATCCACTTATAACTGACACACCTTGCATGAATCAATCACCCGATCCGATTGAGGAAGAAATTCCTGACCTTTACCCGTCGTGTGCAGTTACTAGAGCTGTGGCTAAGAAAGCCATTTTGACTGAAAATCAGTCTGATATTGACTTATCTGATTCTTTGTTGGGTCATTTATTTAAAATTGAAATTAAAAGATCTTTTTCACAAAAGCTGTCTGAAAGTCAGACAAATTCTAAACATAATTCATCAGAATTGGATTACACATCTTCACCCTTAGTTAATGAAGGCCATGATACAAGGTCAAGGTCAAAACTAAGTGAAAACCAACACAATGATCGAGAACTTGCACTTTTATTTCAAAAAGCTGTCAGTGGAACTGATCTTTCACAGGAACCTGTCTGTTTTTATGTAAAAAATGGAATATTAATGAGATTTCTTCGTATGGCCGGTTATTACAGGAAATTCTGTGGTAATTTTTCTGTCATTGCTGAGCCACTGAGAAGTCTTCTCAGCAAATGCAAAAAATTTATATGGAATGATGATTGTCAAAAAGCTTTCGATAAAGTAAAAGCCATACTAAAAAGCGAACCAGTTCTTTTAGCTCCTAATTTTGAAAAAGAATTTAAGCTTGCAGTAGATGCTAGTGATACTGGTGCAGGTGGTGTTTTACTTCAAGAAGATTGTAATGGTGTAGATCATCCAGTTAGTTATTTTTCTAAAAAGTTTAACAAACATCAGAAAAACTACTCAACAATAGAAAAGGAGTGTTTATCTTTCATTCTTGCTCTTCAGCATTTTGAAATATATTTGTCGTCTTCTCCTGCACCCATGATTGTATATAGTGATCATAATCCTCTGACTTTTATCCATAAAATGAAAAAAACAAGAATCAGCGTTTACTCAGATGGGGTCTGTTTTTTCAAGAATATAACATGGATATTAGACACATAAAAGGTACGGATAATATTATTCCTGATGCTTTGTCTAGAGTTTAACCTGTAAACAGAAAACATTTGTTTTTATGTATAGTGTATTTTTATGTACATTCACGTATGTGTAATGATGTTTTCTATCTTCAGACAAAAGAAAGTTTTACTTCATAAAACTTTCTTTTCCTTTAGGAGGGGAAGTGTTATATAAATAGAATATAAATGTAACCTGTTTTCATTATCACTTTCACTCTATATACAGAGTATTCTAGAAACATAAAGAACATTCATTGGTTTTTCCATTGTGGTTATTTTTAGAAACAGATTGTTAGTAAACAAGTTGTTTACTAATACATGTTGTAATCTTTCTAGAAAAGACTAATCTAGAATTTTCCAAGCTGATATAAATAGGAGTGAATTACTTGGTGGATTTTGATTTTGAACTTAGACTTGTGGCTTGGAGGATACAGAATTAGTGAAAAGTGTTGGATTTATATTGGAATATAGATCTGTAAGTTGGAATTATTTCTTTCTTAAACAGGTTGCTCATATCTATTTGCAAACTAAAACGTTTGTTAATTTAGGTTTTAGGAACCAGAAATTTCATACTTTTTGTAGTCTAAACATAATTCTTAGTTTTGAGGGATTTATTCTGTTTCTTGTTCTAAGATTAAAAATTGTCAAAATTTCATTCAAACTTAACTCTTATTGTACTCTTTTGTCTTTATTCATTAATAAATATTGTTAATTGTGAAAGGCTTGTTGCTGGTTTTCTTTCTCATTACGCTTGGCTCGTAACACATGGCCCATTTGTTTTCTGTTTAACTCCATGACAACATGTAGGATGAATGATAACTATACGAGTAACATTGAAAACAGCCTTTAAAATCGACGGCCATGGATAACAAGAACAGGCCTTTACAGACTATGGGGTTTCGTATCCATCAACTTCTCAAAACAAAAACAATCCTTTACTTCTAAGTTACAAGACTAGCCATGTGATTGGCTGAAGAAGTCAATTTCATAGTTTGAGAATAAGTAGTTTTCAGTTTCAGATAAATGAAGGCAAAAACCAATATTTAAAAGGGCCCTATCAAGATCAAAAATATATATTTGTCTGCAAGTGTAAAGAAACTGGACGTTTACATTCAGTAACAAGGTGCAATTTTGGCGTTTAGATAACCTGCTGTTTGTGATGCAATCGGTAACTCCGTCTTGTTTTTTTTTTATAAGACCAGATATCATGATGTTTATTTAAATACGTTCTCACATAACTGATGCGTGCTACTGATCATTTGACATTATCACTAGTCTTTGCATACCCTAAGAGGCTACATAGGCCATTAAGGAAATACCACTGAATCAAAATGTTTTACTTACATTTGTCTTTCTTTTTACTGAATTAAGTGATGAATAATTTTTGATGAGATAACAAAAATCTGAATAGCTCCCTTGAAAGGTTTTGCATTATGGGGGACAAGCTTATTCTATTCATTATCATATGTTTTCATACGTGTTTGTTTGTGCGCCACCGTCAAAGTTTCAACAGTATTTCAGTCACTCAAAAGCTTATTTATGTACTGCATTGGTTTAACCCGAAAGTTAAGCCGGACCTCTGCCAAAAACAGATGTATTTTAGGCAAACGCCGGAGCAATGAAAAAGATATTATTTTATGATGCGGGAATTAGTTCGCAAAAGGTAGCAGTGCTTGTTGAAAGATCTTTGGCAGATCTATCCTTTTTATGATAGCTGCCTGTTTCATTCTGGTGTGTGTTTAGGGTTAAAGGCGATAAAAAGTCTTTTTATTTTATTCCTATCAGTCAATACTGGGATTTCACAGTGAATAACACCACTAGTGATCATAATTATGGTATTATCACAAGTGACGATTTAGTTTTAGAATATTTGCTGGAACTACTTTTACTATATTGTTCATATTGTACAATATTAGATAATCATTATACCAAAAAAGGGTGAATTAGGATAAATAATTATAATAAATAGGATAGTCAACTGGTTGTGTGTGATATTAAAAATCTGTCAGTCGAATTGGATTAGATGCGGTTAAAAAACTCGTCCTTCGGACTCGTTTTTTCAACCGCATCACGCCCCATTCTAGTGACAGATTTTTAATATCACACACAATCAGTTGATTATCCTCTATGTCCAGTAGAACACCAATAGGAACAAATCCGGAAAACTTCACTAGGCAAGAACTCTTTAACAAAATTACATGTTGAATGATTTATTTCAGCAACGACATGGCACTGGTTGCATTCCGTACAGAATGTAAGATGTGAAATACTACACTTCTTAATCATGACTTAATCCGGGAAAATCTGTTTTTATGATGAACCATTATTCTGTTTTTAGAAGGACGGATAATGTTCTAAGACAAACACGACAGAAGACATCGCTATTAAAGCTCCTGGATAGAGATACGTGTTATAGAATTCGCCGTATTTATCTTAATATCTTCTGCAGACGACTTTATGCCGCGGTCCAGCAGCAGACCATCCTAATTCTTAGGTTGCTAAGCGCGACTTAGAACGTGCACAGAACATGCAGTCTGATCTTTGATCAACACTGTCCGATAATGTTATTTTTTTCCCAAACAAATAACTTTGAAATAGATCTAGCAAAATTTGGATTATTATTGTCGGCTGGAAAGTTTCATTTAATTTATTTAGCAGGTTAAGGGTTGATATCTGCTGCAGACGACTATGCGTCCAGTGACAGATCATCTTAAGTCTTTACCAAACGACAAAATTTCAGCCTCGTCCAAATTGGAAGCATTTTGCAGACGACAAATTCACTGTTATTTAACCCTAAGGCTGCTAAGCGCGACTCCATGACCTTTTGCGGACAGTATAGATCAAGATCAGACTGCAATGAACGTGCAGTCTGATCTTGGATCTACACTGTCCGTTAAGGAAATATATTTCTATCTTAAATACCTTTCAAACAGCAGTATTTGGATTTTTACTATGGTCTTGAAAGTTTCATTTTTTTTTTTTTTATTTAGCAGGATAAGGGTTAAAACATGAAATTTGTCTGTTAAAGGGTAGAAAACATCGTGGGATAAGGAGAAAATACTGGTAACCAGACTTTCTCCTTCTCTTACAATGTTTTCATAAGCTATTTTCCTCAGGGTCGTTACAACTTGGGATGGCTTGGTGAAGGGTTAAAGTTCACTTGTTGCAAAAGTACAATTTGCTCATAGAGCAACCAAATCAAAGATGCAGCATACGACTCAGAAAATGGTCCCGTTAAGTAACTCTTTACCAAACGACAAAATTTTAGGATTATCCAATTTGGAAGCATTTGCAGACGATAAAATAAACATGACTAAAAATTTGATTTTTTTTTTTATGCGACATGCAAATGCTTAACAACATTGAGGCAAGGGAAGGAATTGCTCATTCCAAAAAATTCCTCCTTATCCACAATGTCTTCAAAACGTATCTGCTGCAAAACGGACAACATCGTCGTTTTATTCATCAAATTGCATGAAGTCAGTATAACGACAGGGAGAAAAACAAATATGTAAATACAATACTTTGCAAAAAAGGTCGCATGAGGCATGACCGTAAGTCGATACTAATATCTGGGTATGCGTTGTCTGGAGTATATCCCCCTTCTTCCCCTGCGTGGTAAAATATATCTTGATAAAGGAAAACTTACAAATACATGAAAATAAATTAATAATTGGAGAAATTTCTCAGTTCGAGCAAATTTCTTTATTTTCTTTATTTGACTTAAATTGCAAATTCCAAATGTTTTTCTTTAAGCTGCAGATGTCACGTATTGTTTGTTGGATCAAACCATTGTGTGAAGAAGGTGACACAGTAACTCTATCAACGCCATAGGCGAAAACAATGGCTTGCGGAGTACATAGATCAAGATCAGACTGCACAGAAGGCGCAGTCTGATCTTGAATCTATACCGTCCGTTTATTTGGTAAAGCCACTGGGTTTCAGTGGATTTTACTTTCAGCGGTCGAAATAGGTCGAAATTTGGCACTGAAAGTTAAACCTAGTTAGAGTGCAAGTGGCGACTTCCGTTGCACTTTATAGACAGCATAGAACAGCGTCATACTGTATAGAATACGCAGTCTGATCTTGGGTACAAGCCATCCGCCCAATATTTGACGAAAAATCCTGACCAAAAGGAAAAGGTCTCACACTTGTTATACCACCGCCCCTTTCTTTCTGACATATCGATCGTCCTGTTCAACATAAAAATGTGATTGAAGAAACAAGAAATATAATTACAAACAGATAGACGGCGTAAAATTCCCCACACTTCGGCCTGCAGGGACCCGCAGACTAAACATGTCCACGTTTTTGACCAATCGCAAATTTCTATTTCGAATTATATCAACCCCATGAAGTAGGCCAATAGCCAGTTCATTCAGCTACACCAAAAAGTTGACATTTCCAATGTAGAGAAAAGGATTCAGATAGTTTAAAAAAAAAAAAAAGCGGAAACTACAGATTGAAGGTCAGACTGCTGTTTTGTGCATATCGATCTTGATTTATACTGTCCATCATTAAAAAATATGCATGGCTCTATAAGGGTCGAATGCTCCGAGTGTAACCCTGAACTTATTAGAAGCAGCAGTTAATTCCCCTTGGGACGATTAGGGGAAGGCAAGCTGTCGGATAGAGTGTCGCTACATATTTACAAGCGTGACAAATTGATAAAATGCACAACTCTGTGTGTCACTGTTTTTTGTCTGTTTATACACCGTCATTCTGCAGTCGTTTTGTAATTCGATGACTTCATGAATGGTATCCACGCTTCCATGCTATCAAAGGCCAAATAGCCGCAAAAAAAAAAAATTCAACGAAGGTGTTAAAATGCATTTAAATTCAAATTCTTTCCATTTGTTGGTATGGCAATTACTGTGAAGATGACAATCTGTTATTGAGTGGTAGGTCCAAGTAATAGTTGCTGGCAGAAAAATCAAGTTCAAAATCAGGCAAAAAGTCAACAAAAGATAGTGTGACCTGGCAACTTTCAACCTAGTTTAGCAACTAATTTCTTTGCCAGCAACTAACACTTGGATCGACCGTTCAATAAACAGATTTTCATCTTCATAATAATTTCCATACCTTCAAATAGCATGATTTAAACTAGATGCATTTTAAGACCCGCTTTGCTTACTTATGGCAGCTATTGGCAGCTACTTTAAGGGTTGCCTCATAACCAACCGCCGATGATTTTTGCGTCGTGCAGTAGAATTATTTTGAAAACATAGTGACAAAAGGAGAAATTGCTCGAAACGGGCAATTTCTCATTTTTTCACATTTTTTTTTTCACATGAACTCATGTTTTTTCTGTGTGTGTTTCCATAATTTACAAGGAAGGTGTGAAAGTTGCCTGGCACGTGTTTGTGTCAGAGGATAGTGAGTATTATCATTATACATACGGGCCATGTTCTGGCAAAAGAAGGTTTAATGCATCTGCAAATCGCATCGACCAAGATCAGCTTGCGCTGACCTGCGTCGAAACTTTTAGCTATCGGTAATTTTTTTACAAGTCTAAGGACATTCTACCTCATAATTCAGTCTGTTGTAAGATAAAATGGACTTAATGGAGGCATTATTATGTGACGACTTGCTTGGACTTATACATCACAGAGATGCATGAAAGTCCCTATTGCCAGAGTATGGGTCATATTAAAAACCCAGAGAAAACATCCGAAGATAAGTTATTTTTCCCACCGACAATTGCTCTTTTTACACGATATCTTTAATTATAATTGGCTCGCAACACGCAAAAAGGGGCATTCGGACATTTGCGTAAAGTGTCGTCTCGGATCAGCCTGCGCAGTCCGCGCAGTCTGATCCGAGACGGCACTTTCCGATCGTGTTTGATTTTCTGTTTCACGCAAGTGTAATGTAGGATAAAATCTAATGTTGACGTAAAGTGCCATCTCGGATTAGCCTGCGCGGACTGCGCAGGCTGATCCGAGACGACACTTTACGCAAATGTCCGATTGTCCCTTTTCGCGTGTTGCAAGCCATATAGTAATGAGTACAAAGACGGTCTCATGCACAACTTCTGTGCCTTTTAGGATAAATATTGCCTTAGGCAGAAATCATTATAATGATTGCACGGAAATTCCTTAACCCCCTTTTGCCGGATCATGGCTCATATACATGTACATGTATATAGAAAATGGTCACTGCATAAAAGTGTCACCAAAGAAATGTTCATCTTGAGATGACAGATTTTATGCCTCGTCATATTTCCTGGTTTGCCTTGATCCCGGAACAAGGGAAGTTGTCGTTTCGATATGTTATACGTTACAAATCAATATGTATAATTTTTCTCTACCCTTAGACTGCCAAATAAGTGAAATGAAACTTCAAGCCGATAGTAAAAAACCTAAATTTTGCTATTTTAAAGGAATTTTATGGGGGAAAATATCTCCTTATCGGACGGTGTAGATCCAAGATCAGACTGCACGTTCTGTGCAGTCTGATCTTGGTTTAAACTGTCCGCAAAAGCGCACAGTGGCGCTGCGTCAAGCCTAGCAGCCTAACAGTGAAATAGCACTCACGATTCGGAGTGCGTAAAGATTCTGAATCCCTGGTTACGCCCCAGCTGTTGATTCACCTTTTTATACTAGTATCTTGAGCACAACATTTTATTCTCTAAACAACACCTTTTTCTGTAAAATTAGGTTTTTGGTCTAATGAAAACACTATCGTCTCAAGAACAAACAGCCGCGGCTGTTTCCCAACCCAAAAGTAGACGAGTAGGGAAGCCATATTCATATGGTATTAAAAAGCCCTGAAGGGGGATTTTGCTCTCACATTCACACGGATTTTGGTGTATAGCTGTCATTATGCTCGTTCCAGGGACTTTATGAGCATTATCTTCGGAAGTCAGTTTAATCAACATGGTGTCCTCGCTTGTTGAGGCGAGAACTTAAGGTTCATTATTGCTTGTTATAACACGCGTTGTTAGAATAAATTTCCTGCTTTCGTTTTGCGTTTTTGGTTGACGATCAATAATTTTGTATTAGTTAAGACCCTTTTTCTGTCAAATTATTGGACTTTTTTCCGACCTTCCTCTGAAAAATCGTTTCTGAATACTGACCCAGGTCTGCAGCTGCCATGGACTCTCTGGACGCCGAGACTTTAACCATTTACCAGATGACAATGTGTTTTGCTCTTCCTTATTGAAAGTACTAGCAGACGATAAGTTTAAAGTGGCTCAAATGAATGAATTTGTTTTTGATAGAGAGGAAAATATCGTTGGAAAGGGAGAAAATGCTGGTAATCAGCACTTTCTTCTTTTCCTATAATGTTTTCTTCTCTATTCGAGACAAATCCCACCATTTTAGTAATGTCATCTGCAAATGCTTCCAATTTGGACAAGTCCAATATTATGTTGTCTTGAAAAGAAGTGAATAAATCAACAATGAAAAAAGTTCAGTCTGGGCTACAGGCCTTTCTGAGGATGTTTCTGTAACAGTTCATCATGGTTTATAGTAATGCGGCGGATGGTAGCGTTCAGTGCAGTATGATCATGGGTCCCTGTACACCAACCATTCTTGAGACCTAAGTGTGTTTCTCCAAGATTTTCTAAATTTGAAAGTAACACAATTTCTAATTGGCTAAACCATTCGGTTTAGCCAATTAGAAGTTGTGTTACTTTCGATTTTAGAAAATGGTTAGTGGATACAGTCCCTGATCTTATTGGATTTCTGAAAATTACATATATTGCCGATGACCGCAACGGATTAACCTTTAGAGAGCTAAATATGTAAACGGAAACCTTCAGTCCGTTGACAAAGACAAAGCATTTGAGACAGAGATTTTCACAAAAATCTCCGAGAGTGTATATCAAAGAGCAGACTGCATTTTCAGCCACCGAAAAACAGATCAAAATCGTCCTTATGTTCATTAAGAATTAAGCTTGCTAGATGTCTTTTTTTATTGGAAATAACAAACATGTTTAGCAATCGGGTATTAAGATTAAACTGTATAACCTTGACCCACACAATCTGCACAGTCGGCAATTAAATTTAATGCCGTGGGAGATAACCCTTTACCAAGCAATCCCGTATTTTCAGGCTTTTGAATACAATATGAGAAAGAGAGAAAATGCTGCTCAAGAGCATTTCCCACAATATTTTCTTCCCTTTCAAAAAAAAAATTTATCATTTTAGCAAAATGCCTCCAAAATGGACGTGTCTAAATTTTTGTCGTTTGGTAATAGGAGTTTCATAAGTTCATAAAAATTAATCTTTTTTCTAAGGTAGTAGGATGGGGTACCTACAGAATAATAAATTATGCTGTAGCGACTTTCCTGTTGTATGTATTTGATTCGAGCAGCGTGAGAAAATTTGATATCGCGCGAGACTGAAGGTCGAGTGCGATGTCAAAATTTTCTTGCGCTGCGAAAAGCAAATACTAGCGCCAGGAAAGTTACTACAGTATAATATTCCTTTTATTACATACCTACAGCTTTCAACGACAAAATATTGCAAGTTATTGATATTTTATTCGAAAACGGTAAACAAAATAAAACAAATAATGGAGTAGGCAGTAACTTCGTTTTTATAAATGGCGGATGAATATTACAGCGTAAAATTTTGACCAATACAATAGCAAATGAATACATGCATATTCCTCGCGTGAGTTACGTTATCATTACATCATAATACCATATTTGGAACCGTATTTCACAGTGCGTAGATACGGATTTTTTTTCCTGCCGTGTGTGATATTTCATCTGCGTGCGACGCATATATTTAAGCCGGAAAATTTTCAGGTATATAATAAAAGACTAAACTACTCTTGCTAAGATTACAGTTTTGTGTTCTGTGTTTTGGAGCCATGCTTATATGACTAAAGTTCTTTCCAAGCTGAGTTCGTTAGCAAAACTAAATTTCATTTATACGTACTTTAGAAAGTGAGAACATTTCAAAAGTAGAAATTTATCTAGGAAGAGGAAGGAATGAATTTCTCTTAAAGTTAAGAATTTGCTCCATTGAGTCATGCTCTGTGGAAAGGGGACTTAATGGATCTGCAATAAACATCGACCCGGGTCAGCCCGCACCGTCCGCACTGGCTGACCTGGTTCGCAAGGTCAATTTTCTGAATGTCCAAGGACAGTGCATGTCACGTTTTAGTTAGTTCTTACATATAATGTTTTTTTTTTTTTTTTTAAATCCATTATTACATAAATAATTGCTTGTAATCATGTATCACGGAGATGCATTAAACCGAAATGCATTAAACCTTCTTTTGCTAGAGCATGGCTCAGTTGTATGTACACAACTTTGAAATTTTATGCTCAGTTGAGTCGAGAAAAAAAAAAATAAGCACTGAGCCTAACCTGGCTTGTCATATTGTCTAGCACCTTTTTCACCGGTTATTATGACAAAAGTTTTCTGCGATGTATAAAATTTTATCACCCGTTATAAAACGGGACATGATAAACTTTATCTTACATTGTAAAAAAAAAAAATTGTAAAAGAAATAATAATAACAATAATAATAATAATAAGTTAAAAGAATCGTGACTTCTGTATAAATTGCTTATATCGCGCAATCTCAAACTTGGCTACAGTGCTTTAAAAAAAAAAAGTGCTAAACCCTTTTCCAAATAATCTTAGTTTTTAACCACACTTAGGAAAGACAAATTCTATTATGTTAGCCTTATCTTATTTTTTGACTGCAAGTGTTTTAAATTTATACAAGTCTATTGTTTTTTGTTCGGTTAACCCTTTCCCAAACGACAAATTGTAGACTCTTCCAAACTGAGAGCATCCTCAGACGACAAATTCAGAATGGGTACAAATTAGTTTTAGGTCTTTAATAGGATAGGAAACATTGTGGGAAAAGGAGAAAATGCTGGTTACCAGCATTTTCTCCTTTTCCCACAATGTTTTCAAAAGCTTTCTTTCCCAAGGCCGTGAAAACCAGGGATTGTTTGGTAAAGGGTTAATGGTTAAGTCGCATCTCAGAAGGGTAAAAGGTCCAACCCTTCATCAAACAATCCCAAGTTTTCACTACCGTAAGAAATAAAGCTTTTGAAACATCGTAGGAAAAGGAGAAAATGATGTTTACCAGAATTTTTCTCCTTTACCCATATTATTTTCTACTACCATTTCACAAACTCCCATTATTTGATTCACATTTAATTTGTCGTCTGTAAATGCTTTCAATATGGACAAGACTAAAATTTGTCGATTAGTAAAGAGTTAATAATCCTGATGACACTAAAAGGTTATCTTTCGATATTATCTGCACATTGGAATATGGTTTTAGCTAATTGAAAAGTAGGGAAATGTCAGTTACTGCTGGTCACCCGTCACTTCCTAAAACACATATACAGCATCAGTCAATGATGAAAATATCCTCGAAAACTGTGGACTTTTTTTTCACGTTTTTCGGTACTTTATTGAAAAATAATCTTGGATTATGGTTTGACATTTTATAGTTACGATCAGTGAAAAATACCGATTTCATATTTTTTAACTCTTCAATTGAAGGCGGAAACAATAGTTCCCGTGCACTAGTTACCTAGGTAAACAGCGCGTGCTGTTTTACTAGAGGAAAATATGACGTAATTTACGCGCATTTACCCTACATTTCTCGCGCTTTACGTGATATTGTAATGCGTTCTTAAGTGGAGAGGAGTACGCCACGGGGAATTACCGAAAACAACTGGGTTTTGACGAAAGTCCCAACAAAAAGGGGTTAGAAGCATGAAATAAATAGAATAGTTGTTTTTTTTCGGTAAAAGATCGAAATTAATTTCATCGAGTGAACATCATCGCACGAGTGGACGGATGATATTCACTCGATGACATAAATTTCGATCTTTCACCGAAAAAAACAAATATCCTTTATTTATTTGTTAAATGGCATTTTACTGGACAAATTGAATTTTAGCCACGTCCAGGTTGAAAGCAATCTCAAAGAATTAGATGTGTCCATGGCATGGTAGAAAACATCGTAAAAAAAGGACAAAATGCAGATTTCTCGAAACGTTTTCAAGATTCCTTTCCTTCAGGGTTGCTGAAACTTGGGTCGATGTACGTATGTGAAAATCTGCTGGAACAGCTGTAAATGCTTTTCACAAGCAACTCCTCTTTTTTTTTGGTAGGATGAGTTAATACCGGTCTGCTGTAGGAAGTGAAAAACATGTGATGAACATAAGAACATACGACCGCTCAACCGCTTAAATATGAGACTGTTCAAACATTACACTGCTCAAATAATAGACTGCTAGAACAATAGACTGCTTAAACATAGGAGCGCTCAAAACAGCAGAATGCTTAGACATTTGACCGCTAGAGTATTAGACTGCTTAAACGATAGACTGCTTAAATATTAGTCTGCTTAAACATAAGCCAGTTAAACATTGGACTGCTTAAACATTAGACACCTGAAAAATCAGACCGCTCAAACATTACACCAACCAATATAAGATCGCCCAACCATTGGACTGCTTAATCATTAGACTGCTTAAATATTGGACTGCTTGAACATTGGGCCGCTTAAACATTAGACTACTTACAAATCAGACCACTGAAACGTTACACTACCTTATACATAAGACTGTTTTAACATTAAACAGTCTAAACTTGAGACTACTTAAACATTAGACTACTGTAACATAAGACGGCTTAAACATCAGACTGCTAACACATTCAACTGCTAGACTGCTCAAACATAAGACCACTTAAAGATAAGACTGTTAAAAAATTGGAGCAATTAAACACTAGATTGTTCAAACATAAGACCACTTAAACATAAGACTACCTTAACATCTGGCTGCTTTAATATTTTATCACCTAAAAGTTAGACTTCTTAAACATAAAATTGATTTTAGACTAGAGTTCGAAATCATCAGATTGCTTAAACATTAAAAATCACGCCGCTTAAACTTTAAACCACTTGAACATTGAACTGCTTAAAACTTAGACTACTTAAACATTAAACCGCTTAAACATAACTTTCACACTTGAACGCTTGAAAATAAGTCTGCTTTGACAAAAGACCGCCTATATGTAAGTCTGCCTAAGCATAAGATCGCTTAAAAAATGAACTGCTAACACATTAGACAGCTTTAACATCCGACCGCTTAAAAATTTGACGACTTAAGTATAAGACCGCTTAAACAAACCACTCCTAAAACAAGAGATGGTAAAACATTAGACCGCCTCAATATTAGATGGCCTAAACCTTGGATGGCTTAATAATTAGACAGCCTTAACATTAAAAAATGTAAGACTGCTTAAAAGATAGACCACTTAAACACTAGACCGCTCACACATTAGACTGTTCAAAATTTTGACAACTAAAATATTAGACTGCTTAAACACTTGACTGCTTATCGATTAGGCAACATTACATGGTATGATGATTGTTCAGAAAGTTGTAACAACTTGACAATATATCCTGATAAAAATCGGAAATCTCGACTTTAATTGTTGAACGTTTCCTCACAGGGACTTTGATTAGCTGATTAATCCTTTACCCCACACAATCCCGAGTTTTAACGACCCTGAGGAAAATAGCTCTTGAAAACATTGTGGGAAAAGGAGAAAATGCTGGTAACCAGCATTTTCTCCTTTTCCAACAATGTTTTCTACTCATTCAAAGACAAATTTTACCGCGCGAACTACATTTAATTTTTCGTCTGCAAAAGGTTTCAATTTGAACAAGTTTAGAATTTTACCGTCTGCCAAAGAGTTGACACTTTATTCTTCCAAAATACTCATTCCTCTCCTGCAGACATTTTTTTTTTTTTTTTTTTTATCATCTTGCTTTTGACGACTTTGAACAAAAACATTGAGGTTCAAGGAGAAATTACTTGAAACGAGCAATGTCTTCTTATGTCACTTTTTTCATGTACATGTATCTATGAATTAAACATTGGTTGATGTCAGTTATCCCTGTATTTCTAGGAATGTTTCTACAGTTGGTTTACTGCTTATTTGTTTCAAAACGTAATGAAATAAAATGATCAAGGGACATGAGAAAATCATTGTTCTGGGTCCGTTTATTGATCCTAGGTTGATTAGGACCTTTTAAGCCCCGGATGTTACCGTTTTAACTACCGATCTCTGCCTCTGAGGCTATCAACTGACGGCACAAACTTTGTCTTCTGAAAACATCCTGGGCCGGTATTCACCAACCATTCTTAAGAACATTCTTAGTCTTATTCTCCAGGATTTTCTAAATTTGACAGTAACACAACTTCTGATTGGCTAAACCAAATGGTTTAGCCAATCAGAAGTTGCGTTACTTTCAAATTTAGAAAATTTTTCAGAATAGGACTGAAAACGTTCTTAAGAATAGTTGGTGAAAATACGGGCCCTGGCTTCCTTTATATTGTAAGAGGAATATACAAGATCAGATTGCACCGGCATTCAGTCTTTTCTTAATTTGCTCACCAGACATCAAAATAAGCTGGAAATAGCTTAACTCTTTACTGACGATAAAATGTTGGGGTCGTCCAAATTGAAAGCTTTTGCCGGCGACAATGAGTCACTAAAAAAAAATGTGGGACGAATTTCAATGAGGACCAATGTAAATCAATGGAACGGAATATCCGTGTCAAAACTGCTTGACTACAATTTCACGTGTTCCTGACAAGCAAACAGCAGAAATTTCAACACTTGGGACTGCGTATTCACCAATCACTCTTAAGAATATTTTTCCTCTTGTTCTATAGAATTTCTGAATTTGAAAGTAGCACAAGTTCTGACTGGCGAAACCATTTATTTAGCCAATTATAACTTTTGTTACTTTCTAAATCTAGAATAAGACAAAAAGTATTCCTAAGAATGGTTGGTAAATACGGACCCTGGAAACTACACGATCTGGGCCCGTATTCACCAACCATTCTTAAGAACACTCTTAGTCTTATTCTCCAGGATTTTCTAAATTTGACAGTAACACAACTTCTGATTGGCTAAACCAAATGGTTTAGTCAATCAGAAGTTGCGTTACTTTCAAATTTAGAAAAATTTTCAGAATAGGACTGAAAACGTTCTTAAGAATGGTTGGTGAATACGGGCCCTGATAAACTTTGGATGCGATAAATACGGAATATTATGTTGTGATAACTTTCTTGGTCCTTGTATTTGATTCGAGCAGCGCGAATAAAATTGATATCGTGCGAGACCGGAGGTCGAGCGAGATGTCAAAATTTTCTTACGCAGCAAGAAATGAATACAAGTACTAGGAAAGCTATTACAACAAAATAGTCCTTTCATTATATACCTACCACTCTCAATGACAAAATTTTGCAATTATTGACATTTTATTCGAAAACGGTAAACAAGATTAAACAAATGGTGTAGTAGCCAGCAATTTCGTCGTTACGAGCGGCAGATGAATAGTATATCGTGAATTTTTGACCAATCATATTGCTAGCAATACATACATACTCCGCCAGTGGGGTACGTCATCACACCATATTAGGAACCGTATTTCACAGTTAACAGATTCGTTTTTTTTTTTTCGTTCGTAGTGTTTTAACCGCGTGCGAGGCATGTATTTGAGCCGAAAAATTTTCAGGTATAGAACTTAATAATCGAGACATACTTTAAAACTTTTTAAAACTCGTATATGTCGAAGTTATGGCTGACTTTTTCAATAAATGGTACAGTAAGTGAAGTTTAAATCAAGTAGCTGATAAAACGTGTTTAACTCGTTACCAAACGACAAATTTTTTGACTAGTCCTAGTTGAAACCATTTGCAGACAACAAATCACATGTGTCAAAAACAAGGGTATTCGTATTAGAAGAATTAGAAAATATTGTGAAGACAGGACAAAATGCTGGTTACCAGCATTTTTTTTTTTTTTTTTTCTTTTCCTACAGTGTTTTCTAAAGGCTTCTTTCTAAGGGTCGTTAAAACTGGGGACTATGTGGTACAGAGTTAAACCTATTCATTCGCCATTGATTTTTAAACAAGCTCTTACAATATAGATCAGTAACTCTTGGTAATTGCTTGCTTGTTCATTTGGCAGTACAACAGACGGAAACCGCTTTATCAAGAGATCCGAACCAAAGGCTTCCTATATCAGAGGCTGACACTTCGACTCTATTCTACTGCATGGCTGCCACAAGTCATATTCATGCGATGATTTGTTGACTTTTTCACTACCAAATAAATAAACTGCACTTTTTCAATGGCAGCAAGTTTACGTCCACAGCGAGATGAAGATACGGTATGGTCATAATCTAGGATAAAGAAGTGGATGATGTAGATAAAAGATCAGACTGCACTGTTTGTGCAGTCTGATGTTGATCTACATTGTCCACAAAAGCTTCCTGTGTCGTCTAGCTTAACAAAAGAGTTACATGGTTTCTTTCAAAGAAATAAAGGTAAGCAAGACAGAAATGTTTAAGACAAATGCTGATTACTTTCTAACATCATTACAGGGTCTTCTAATTGACGGGTCTGACAAACGATTGATCGATTCATTTTTTGTAGGTAGGAAAACTATTTTCTTTGAACAGGCACATGTCGAGTTGTAGAGTTTGACAGACTTTCATGTCTTTAACTCTGTACTAGACGAGAAATTGTAGACTCCTCTATATCGAAAGCATTTACAGCCGACCAATTAAATGATAATGTAGTGGCGTTTGTCTTTGACAGGATAAGAAAATTGTGGAAAAAGGAGGAAATGCTGATTATCAGCATTTCCTCCTTTTCCCACAATGTTTTCAAAGGCTTTATTTGTCAGGGCCATTCGAACTTTGGATTGTGTGGTAAAGGGTAAATGTTTATCATCAGTTAATGAACTACGTTTCTGGCATCACACCCTTACATTCGACCGCAGATGTACATTGCGGAGGGCGCGGACCAAAAGCATCATGCACGGCCTTTGAGTATTTTGATACTTATTTAAAAAATACAATGAACTGAACAAACTCTTTGTAATTTAAATTATGATTGTTTACAACATAGATTATGTAGAAAATTGGTTAAAACACTTTATAGACTTGTATTGAAATTTCTGTGCTTGCGAATTAGTGTAATTTTTATCAGGATTTGAGTTTAAAGGGCATCTTCCGACACGACTAAGAATTATCAGTTTGAAAAGATGTATCGTTAAATTTGCAAACTGGTTGACCTGTCAAATTTTGTGCGAGGTTTGTCCCTTTTGATGGTTATGGTGTCAATCCATTGTTCAGCTGTTTTAATTTCTATACATCATGTTATTACTCCAAAGTCTAGAGTGTAAATGTGACTGCATATAGACGCTGGGTATGAGTAAACCTAGTTCCATGGATATTGTACATAAAGAATCTTATTTGAAAGCGAATGAATTTTATCAGGACAAGTATTGTCATGGCGAAATCGGACATTTTCTTTTCTGGATACATTTGATGTTGAGGCAACATACATGTATTTTTTGAAAAAGCAAATACATGTAAATCTGCTGACTGAAAGTGTTATTACTCGTTGTACGATTCAAATTTAGATGTTGGATTTGTTCCAAAAGCAGATTTGCAATTCCAAGGTCAGGACATGTACGAGAATATTGAACAATGCTGCTCCAAGATCAGGGTCCGTATTCAACAACCATTCTTAAGAACGTTTTCAAGATTTTCTAAATTTGAAAGTAACACACCTTCTGATTGGCTAAACCAAATGAATACGGACCCAGACTGCATATTGCCAGCTAAAGCAACCGAAGTCTTGAACGACATTACAGAGGTTACGGCACTGTTAAAATATAACAAAAGACAAATACATAACAAAGCTTTGTAACAATCAATGTTCGCGATTCTAGAAGTAGCATCGATGTCGGGTAGAATCAAACAAGTTTAACTGCATTATCAATATTTGTATCTTTGTGGGTAAACATCGCCCGCCCCCGCGTCTTGTCTTTGATGATCATCTTTCTCGTTAATTGACGTTTTATTGTGATCATTCTATAAGTGGTTTTTAATTGGTTTGTCAATTACTAGAATATTATGGACGCAGAACACTCCCGAGCAATGGTTTGATCCCGGCTGGTGATGCTTATCATGTGGGACTGTGTTTGTGCCAGACACTGCGGAGCCCAAACAGAGTGCATATGTAATATGTAACCCATACAGAAATTGAAAGAGCCTTGCACTTAGGAAACAGGCGACCCTTCCAACGTTTTATAGCGTCAATGAGAAGGAAACTTAAAACTGTAATAAGACATGGAAAAGAAACCGGTCTTGGAAGCATAGTTCCGGTTGTCTTATTTATTGATGTCAGATCGGTGAGTATTTATGCTGATTCTTCTGAACTACATCCCATCCTTTAACGTGTCATTTTTGACATCATTCCGCGATCACGAACTATTGTTGCCTATCAATATTTTCTCATGTTTGTTTCAGAAATGGCGTTAAATACATGTTGTCAAAGGCAACTAATACTTCAGGCTACGCCACGTAACAAAATCAGAATGAAGCCAAGCTTTAAAGTGCAATAACGACCTGCTACCGGAAACGGTTAACTCGGAGATGTCGTGGATAAATATCTCTGCAAACAAGGCACTAACAAGGACAGGAAGCTACGTCTGTATCAATTAATGTTTCACTAGAAAATAATAATCCGTGTTTGTCTTTAAATCGGCCGACTTTTCCTGTACGAAGTATGTAAGGTTTACACTTATTATGCCTGCTGGACAATTCCAAAAACTGTAGATTAAGATCAGGTTTCGCATAATGCGTCTAATTCTGGTCAACAGTTTTGAACTAAGAATAAAAATATTCTGCAGCATGAACCCGAAATCTCCGTAGAAGAACGGATTAGATGCTCACCAAAATGGGACCTATTCTACGAATCCTTTGCGCTATATAAACGAATCTGTATGCTTTCGCTATTTTACTTAAAATTTCTTTAATCGCTGGTCAAGGTTTGGCCTCCTATAACATGAAAAATTACAAATATATAAGCCATACTCTTTGAAAAGGAGTTTAATGTATCTGCAAAAGTATCGACCCAGGTCAAATTTCATACCCTCCACCGCAAAGAAAACCGAGAAAATTTCTGAAATACACTAGTGAGTTTGCTTGATTATAGAAAAGTATGAAAGCCTTTTTATCTGATTGTTTTCGTTTTTGGTACGTAATTTTAAAAGTAAAAGCAACAAAGCATTGGCATTTGACGGTCAAACATAAACCTGAAGGGTAAATTATTGCTCAGTGCTGAATTTGATTATCACCCAAAACCAAAGTTTCTCAGTCCTGTTTAAAGTATCAAAAATAAGAAGCATAGGCTATACATGCAATATAGTCTGAAACGTGAAAATTTTTTCTTACCAAATGTCAGATTGTTAGATTTGTCCAAATTGAAAACATTTACTGACGACAAATTGGATTTTACTCAAATACCGATATTTGTCTGTGCCAGGTTGGAAAACATAGTGGGAAAACGAGATAATGATGTTCACCAGCATTTTCTCCTTTTCACTTATTGGTTTCAAATAGCCTATTTCGCAGGATCGTTAAACATCGGTGTCATGTGGTAAGGAGTTAAAGGTCGGTAGAAACGATCTTTCATCGGTTTTTACCTGTTCGTATTGTTTCATTTTCCTTTAAAAATAATTCCTGTCGTGACGTCTGCCATATGGAAAGTAACTCCCTTCAATCGCTCCCCAGTGATTTATAAACTAGAAATGTGAAGAAAAGAACATAAACGTGCGAGGAATGTCATTTCAGTTCGTGTGAAGCGAAAATCTGAGATGACACCAACCCTTTCGACGCTGAGAACTGTTTTGAGTCTTTTAATTTCAACATGTTTTACGTCTCTTTATGCATTGCTTAACATATTCAAATAGCTTAACTAGTTCAAAGGGGAAGGGCCGAGCCCAGGTAACTCAGTCGGTAGCGCACAGGAATGAAGAAAAGAGGTAGCTGGTTCGAATTCTCAGCTCGGCCAATCTCCTTCGAAGGACTGATAATAGTTATAGCGATAGGATTCATTCCTCTCTCACCGCTGATCATAGTTTTGACGATGGTTATGTAAAAAAGCAGTTAGTGGTTTGGGAATACTATTGTCCGAAGTACTGGTAAAAGAAACTCTAGGAAAGCATGGATAGATGCACTGGCCGCCGTGCACAAAATCACAAAATGTCAAGTTTTGTCGTTTGGGAAAGGTTAAACCTTTCGTAATGGAACACCTGTTTTTTACCTTTAAGCTCTGTAATTGTTATTTATGAGAAACACATTACAACCCTGAAACAAATATGAAGCGGATGACATTGAAAAACATTCTAATAACATAGGAAAAATCAAAATGATTCAAGACTTTATACATAAACGAAATTGAAAACATCGTGGCAAAAGGAGAAATTGCTCGTCACCAGCAATTTCTCCTTTGGTCGCAATGTTTTCAAAATTCGTTGGCTACAACAGAAAAAATGTTAGCTGCAATGGGTAATAGTGAGGTATGTGAAAATATTACAATTCTTAAATCTTTATACGGAGGTACTAAATTTTCATTGTCATTCTTGCGCTTTTAGTCTCTTTCCTTTAAGAGCAATTTCTCTTTTAAGCACAACGTTCAACAACAACAAGAACAACAACAATGAAAATAAAGAGTCTGCTGCGAGTCTGCAAGTGGCGACGAATGAATAATGAGGTAAACATACAATTCTCAAATGTTTTTTATGCCTGTGTAACGGATTTGACGCCGGATTATCTTCGGATACGATCCGGCATCATTCGTACTATCCGTATTGGTCCGTGGATTTCCGTACTGTAGCCGTAGTCATACGTAGTAGTACTTTGATTTTCGATCATGTTCAAAATTTGACCATGGATCAAACAACCGTAGAATAGCATTACTGAACCATATTTGAGCGTACTTATCCGCCTTAGTCCGTATAAAAACCGTTTTAATCCGTACTTATTCGTAGTCGACAAGGATTTCTACGGTTACTTATGGTAAACTACGTACTAGTTCAGTTACAGGAATGGCTAAGGATACAGTATGGTTTGTTACGACTTTGTCACGGAACGGCAAGATCTCTTTACGTTGCATTATGAATAGGTAGGGATACGCTAGGTTTTTCAAGGTCTTTTTCGGGTAACTAGGTTACATGGCTACAAAGTGTTAGGGAATGTAACGGTCTACGACTGTTTTATTACGAATTAATACAGTACATGTATATGTAAGTACTGTCAAGAATGGCACCAAACTGACACCTGGCTTCTATATAAATACTCCCTACTTATAGGGTCCACCGTAGTCTGTGTCATGCCGTAGAGTTATACATAACATTATCTAACATGGAAAATCAACAACTGCATCTTGCAATTACATTGTAATTGGCTGGAACTGGACATTGATATGGCACAAAATGCCAGGGCAGTGGTCGAGCTACCTGAGGACAGACTAGAGGCAGAGGAGATCGTGAACTAGGGACTGTCTTCTCCAAAGACCCATCCATAGCGGTGTGGCCATAGTCACACCGTTGTGCAATCATATCGGATCCGGTACCAAACTACGGAAATAGGCACCCGGGGTCATCCGCGAGACTTAATCCGTAGAGGAACCGGCGAGGTGATCCGTGAATGTGTGACCTGGGCATTACCGAAATAATACATCTTACCGTTGTCCTTGCGCGCACTAAATCCTTAACGAGTATTTTCTCATGTAACAACAACAACTACAAGTCTGATGGAAGAGGAAAAGAAGAGAAAGTCGTCTGCAACTGGCTACGAGTGAATTATAAGGGAAACATACACTTCTCAAATTTTCTTCATGGAAGTATTACATCTTATCGTTGTCCTCGCGCTATAATTCCTCTAAGGGCAATTTCTCTTGAGAGTACAACGTTCAACCACAACAACAATGAAAAGAACGAGTCTGCTGCAAGACGAAAAAAAGGTCGTCTACAACTAGCAACGAGTGAGTTTTGAGGGAAACATACAAATCTCGAATCTTCTTCAAGGAAGTAATATATTTCTTATCGTTGTTTTGCGCTCTCCATTTCCTTTACGAGCAATTACTGTTTCGAGCACAACGTTCAACAACAACAACAACAATTATATAAAGTCCGCTGCAAGTCTAAAAAAATAGGTCAACTGCAACTGGCGACGAGTCATTTATGAAGAAAACATACAACTCTTAAATTTTCTCCATTGAAGTAATCTGTCTTATCGTTGTCCTTGCCCTTCCTATTTCCTTTAAGGGTAATTTCTCTTTTAAGCAAAACTTTAAATAAAAACAATAACAACAAGACAAAAAAGTCGTCTACAACTGGCGACGAGTGAATTACAATTCTCAAACCTTCTTTACAGAAGTAAGTCTGCTGAGACGAGAGAAAGACGTCTGCAACTGGCAACGAGTGAATTACGAGGGAAACATACAATTTTCGAATCTTCTTTATAGAAGTAACATCTTTTCGTTGCTCTTGTGCTCTCTATTCCTATGTCGACCAAATTCTCCTTTAACTATAATGTTCCACAACAACAACAACAACAAAAAAAAACCCCCCAAACCTGCTGCAAGACGACCAAAAAGTCGTCGTGAAGTGTCAGCGGGTGAATTATGAGGGAAACACTCTCAAATCTTCTTAATGAAAGTAGTACATTTTATCGCTGTATGTCTGTTTTCTTTATGAGCTATTTTTCCTTCAAACGGAACGTTTTGGAAAAAAAAAATGATGCAAGAAGAAAAAAACCTTTTTGCAGGTGGCAATGAGTGAGTTATGGGGAAGGGGGGAATACAATTTTCAAATCTTCTGTTCGGAAGTAATATATCTTAGCAATGTCCTAGCGCTCTCTGTCTATTTCCGTTTCGGTTAGTGATACATTTTATTGAAAATGTCTATCTAATGTTATAAGCAGTCCGACTGTGTTTGAATAGATCGTAACTAGTCAATATTTTGTTTGCTTTAATAGCATTTTTTTCTCGAATTTCAATACATTTTAGTCACAACGAGGGGACAACTTTCTTATTCATGTTTTGTTCTCTGTAATTTGCCGGTACTATTTAATGGGTTTGCAGTGTGATGCTGAAGAACACGCCTACATGTATGCAACTAACGTAGCCAGCGGAGATTTAACCCGGATTACCTGATAACAAACCGAACACCGTACCTACTGTAAAATGGCGGAGCCCGTATTTGTTGCAAAAAATAAAGTTTTCAATATCTGGTTTTCAAGCGATGTCATCAGAATGAAAAATGATGTACCGACATTTTGATTTGTTTTAGTAGCACAGAAAACCCAGATTCGTATTTGTCAAAATAAATAAGCTAACCTTCACGTTGAATTTTCAGATGTTTCAGGCTGACTTTCCTTTTTACATGTGTTCATAGTCTTTTATAAATTGTACTGCACAGGACCCCTTTTTATCAGTTCTCAAGCCACTGGCTTCTTATCTTGGGAGAAAATGCTGCTATGCTGTCATAAAAAAATCTTTTTAATGGGCCGACAATCAGAATTTAGGTCAACGCAGGAATCGGACCTAAAACTTGTGTTTAACAAGCTCAATGTCTTCCAGACTGAAGCTCGGGTTGTTCATTTCAATTAAATCATTTCCATTTCAACTTTCACACATTTTCGTTCCTGAGGTTGAAATCTTTTGGCTTCGTGAAAATGCTTATCATTACTCTCAGATCTTCTTTACTTTGCGTCGCCGAGCCCCGTTACTCTGTCTGTGACTCATGGGACTAGAAATCCAGGAATAGCGAAATCGAATCTTAAGCCCATTCTAAGGAATGCTTGCAGTCTTTGCGACAGAAATTATTCCAGTTTATTTAACGACGTTAATGCGGAAAAGCAGTTATAAGGATATTAAAGACGTTTCGTCGGGTTGTCATTGCGCAGCATTTCCGCGCATTTTCTGTTTCCTTGCGCGTAATTTTGTTCGATTCTAGTATTATTATCGGACTGCCGATTTCAGCTGCAAGACGTGGAGGAAGTAGTGGTAGATACAAGTTTTTTTTAAAGATCAATGTATGAAAGTGTAAACCGTTACGAAACAGCGGACACGGAACAGGTACATTTTTCGGACATCACTTATCCGGATAGTAAGTTTAGTGTGAGAAAAAAGAGAAACTACACGCAAGTCTCCTTTTCAGTGTTTTCAAAGTCTCTTTCCTGGATATTGATATAAATCGGGATCGCTTGGTTCATTTTGCTATAAGATTTATCTGTAATTTATGCCTTCGAGTAATTCCTGGACAGTTCTACTTTTATTGTTTTTCCATCCATAAAAATGTACTATTTCGCATTAACCCTTTCCTAAATGAATTGAATAGGAACTTCTAAATTGAAAGAAGCTGCAGATGACAAATTTAAAAAAGGTATTAATGCAAGTTGAAATGCCGCTTGTGTAAAAATATTGTGGGGAAAGGCAAAATTGCTTGTTATGAGCAATTACTCTTTTTACCAAAATGTTTTCCAAAGCCATTCCATTGTTCAATCGAGTATATATCAGGGAAAGGTAATATTATCTTTATTGTGAAAAAGACATTAATTTGTGCTGAAAATAATTAATCTTACTTATTAATTTGAATCTTGGGTGATTTGTGTCATTTTCGTTGTTCCAAGGGAGGTAATCGAGTCCTAAATTGTGAAAAGTAGCTAGGCGACCTATAATTTTTTTTTGCATTTTTTGATAAAGGATATACCCATGTGTATATCTGCCAAAAAATAAGAAAAATCTCTGCGCTATATTTTTTTTGGAAGTCAAATAATGTCTTGACTTTCTATGATAAAATGATCTTGAACATCGATAGCGGGTCATTAATTTGAAAAAAATATTAATTTCTCATCAAGTTGAGAGGATCAATCGATTTCTTATGAATTTAAAACACACAGAACATGATTTGGCTGAAATGATTGACTTTACTCACAAAATTCTGATGTTTGCTGCAATAACTGGGTTTTTGTGTAATTTGAAAGAAGGGTTTTTCTTTATGGGCTCAGAACTTTTTTGTTCATCTGGTTAGGTCTGATTATCTCTTCATATATTGAAAGAATATACTTTGAAATGTCTCTGTGTTGAATGATATTACTCCCCAAAACAATATCTTTTGAGCCAGTTGGTCAAGATTTCAGCGAAACAAAAATTGGGTTTTCCAAAAAGCGGTTAATATTGAAGAACGTTTCGTCTCTATTTGCAGAATAGGCATAAAAAAGTATATAACTGGGTTACAAGAAAGTCAAATACTAGAAGACAGATACTGATTGTATTCTAACCTAATTAACAGAAGTTTTATTGACGAGCATGTAGCAGCTAATAGAAATATTTCTCTGCCGTCTTCTTTAAATAATCACAACATATTCTGTTAGACCAGGACAATAATTTGAGTCATGCTATGTGAAAAGGAGTTTTGTCTGTCTGCAAAAAGCATCAACCCATGTCAGCCTGCCTATTCAAGACAGGCTGACATGGGTCGATACTTTGTGCTGTTTGTAAATTTTTTGAATGTCCAAGGACCTTTTTACCTCACGATTCAATCATTTGTTAGATGGAATTGATTATATGGATCAATAATTACGTGATGACTTGCCTGGTATACATCATTATAAAGATGCATTTAGCCTGATTTTTTCCAGGGTACGACTCAACTCTGTCATGGCCAAAAAGAGAAATGAGTAGCTTGGATCATATCCCAGCTCATTTATGATACAGGTCGAACTTTATTTTTAGTGCTTTTTAATGAAATTTAGCTGTCATAAACACACGGTTAAAGAAACAAACCGGTCCAATTTGACAACGTATCGTATAGTGCTGACAAGAGAAAGAGGCATCTGGTATTTCAGAGGAAATACTCAATTCAGTCTTAGCTTATGCCTGAAGCTCTGTTTACTTTGCACCAGTAAAACAACTTATGAGCCACGCATAAAGGTGCTTGAGAAGGTGGACCTTGATAATCCATGTATTCAAACGGGTCAGTCAATAACTCCACCATCGAAGCTTCATTTCAGCGAAAGATAATCTTTTTTTAAAATAGATTTTCGGAAATGGTACATCGGTAACTAACTGGGTATATCCGGGGCCTGTATACACCAACTATTCTATCTATTGTATTTTCATTCTAATTATCCAGGGTTTTCCAAATTTCAGACTGACGTAATTTCTGATCGGCTAAACCAAAAGATTTAGCCGATCAAAAACCCTGTTACTTTCTAGATTTAGATTAGAAATACAATTTAGAAAAAGCTGCTGAATATGGTCCCAGGACGCTCGTCTTCAGTGACATGACCGAAACAATCGCTAAACTCAAAATGACTGACGGACCAAACACTGCGACATCACCTAACTGTAGCACTGGATGCGAAGAGTGGCTGAGACATCTTCAACTTCATCTACTTTCATCCAAAGGCATCTGTTGCTCTGTATTACACATATTTGCTTGGCATGAATCTTATTGGGAGTCTCAACTTGTACTACACAATGCTGTTGGTTAGCGTAAATCATTGGCATGTAGCTTGGAAAAATCATACAACTGTAATATGTTTGACATTTTTTCTTTGAAAATAAGTGTAAGTATAGACAAGTAAAAGTAACAAATGGTTTTCTTTGTTTACGCCATCACAAAGCAACTGTAAAAGGTTTTACAATGTCTGTCCCACTAGACTGCTTATGTTGCTCTATCGGAGATCATCATAAAAACCAAATGTCCCTCGCGACTTTGTATTGGTTCCAATTTAATTTTTGGAAAGCATTTATATTTCATTTAAACTTCAAATTGGCACACCATCGGATCGTTTATCCTACCACTTTCGCCTCTTGTGCTGCAGAGAGGGGCAGTCAAGATCTTTCTTGTATTATAGGAAAATGAATGCATGCAAACGAAGCAATCCACCCCTGAATAAAAGGCTCTTTGAAATTCACGTAATATGTTTGGATACACGTGTATCATGCATGATCTCACTGGTCACAACGCGGCCGATTAAGTAACTTCATCTAACCTTGTCCATGTTAAGGATCCTTTTTAAAGTACAGTCATATGATCTTTTAGAAACATGGCGACGCCCATGTAAATCGATTAGCAACGACAATCGGTTAAGTTATTCGAATCTTTCAACGGAAATCTGCCAACGGAATTGATCTAGATCACGTTAAAAACTGAATGTACAAACTATTTGGAAATGTATTTAGAAAGATTTCGACTTGGGTTTTCATTTTATAAGTGGAGCCTAACATTTTTTAAGAACAGTTGAGCGTTGTATTATCAACCGTTCAAACGTGTCTCCTAGTTCTAATTTTAGGGAATTTTTTTAATTGGAAAGAAACACTATTTATGAACGACTGTAACCCAAATGGTTTCAATTTCTACCTTTATTACCATGTTTTCAAGTGTCTATCTATCTATTAATCCCGTAGTCTTGCGGACCGTCAAGGCACCACATGTGATCTGTCAACGAGCATCTCCCAATTCTCTCGGTTTTTCTGCCCTCCTGGTTGTATCTCTCAACCTCAAGCCCGTCTATTCTAGGATGTCACCCCCATCTTTTCCTCTGTCTGCCTCTCCTGCTCACTCCTTGTTCTATACCTTGCAAGCATATCTTGGCAAGCCCTGATGATCTCAATGTTGTCCCCTATCCATTCCTCTGTCTGCCTGTCCTGCCCCCTCCTTGTACTGTACCTTGCAGGAATGTCTTGGCAAGCCCTGATGACTCAATTTTGTCCCCCATCTTTTCCTCTGTCTGCTTCTCCTACTCCTCCTTGCACTGTGCCCAGCAGGAATGTCTTGGCAAGCCCTGGTGATCTGATGACATGGCCATGCCATTGGAGCTTGTGTCTCTTGACCAAGGTCAACATGTTTACGTGTGGTCCAAAGACTTGCCTGACTCTGTTCCAAACTTCTTCGTTTGTGGTAAATATTAAACTTTAATGCAGGCTGATGAACCATGAAACTATATTGATACATAAAGATATATTGAAAGTCGTCTGCTGCAAGTTGTTTAATTCTTTACCAAACGACAAAATTTCAGCTTTGTCCAAATTGGCAGCATTTGGAGATGACCAAATGTGACTCAAATGATGTAACTTGTCTTACGTATAAGGTAAAAAACTTTGTGGGAAAAGAAGAAAATGCTGCTTACCAGCATTTTCTCCTTATCCCACAATGTTTTCGAAAGGCTTCTTCCTCAGGGTTGTTAAATATCAGAAGTGTGTGGTAAAGAATTAAAGAGACCATGTCCTTAAAAAAGTGGCACAGCTTCCACATCTATTTAAAGAAGCACTTGACTGACAATTTAACAGAAAACAGGAACGGAAGATCAAATCTTTAATCATAAATTTCTTTTTCCATAATCTTCCTTGTACGGAAAAAAAAAAGAGGAGAAAAAATGAAAATAAAAAATAGTGATTAGATTATAGAAGATAACCCAAATTCAATTCTGATTAAACGGTATTGAATATCATATTAGCGTATTGGCAAACGAATTACAAGGGCCGATAATTGCTTTATGTAACTCACAAACATCCGTTTGCAAACATGTCCCTCTATTTACTTATAACCTTCTGTAACAGACTTTTTGCGTCAAGTTGTAGACGGCTTTTTGAAAATATTGTGGGAAAAGGAGAAATTGCTCTGCAGGAGCAAATTCTCCTTTCCCCACTATATTTGCTCATTTCTGCGTGTATCAATCATGAATTCGTGGTAAATATCACTATTTCAAAACAATTCTTTTAGAGTTGCTGGAAGTATGTTTCACCCGGTTGCAGCGAACTTTCTTTCCGGCGATTTTTCGCTTCTCACCTCTGATGCATGTGAGAAAGTAGTCAGTGGGCATTTGAAAGAAACTTGTGTCAATACTGGTTTGAGAAAGCCAGGAAACACTTGCGTTGGTGCATTAGCCATGATATGATATAAGCTGTTAAAATACAATACGAACAAAAAAGTATGTTTCAGGAGATACAGCGTTAAACCCCCGTTACCAAAAAGCTGGTATCTTTACCACCTTAAGTTTATGAAAAAGGTAAAAAAAAAACCTTGTAGGAAAATGAGAAAATGCTGGTCAACAGCATTTTCTCTTTTTCCAACGAAGTCTTCTATCGTTTCAATAAAAATTCACACCATTTCAGACAATTTTAATAGATAGTTTGCAAGTTCTTTAGGTTTGAACTTGTCTTTAATTTTTCTCGTCTAATAAAGAGTTCAACAAGGCAATTAGATGCGCTCTCTTTCATCTTCGTTATTGGTGATTTTTCTGGAAACGATTGGAGCATGTATGATGATGTAGAAAATGAAAGTTCTTCCCTTTGAAGTTAACACTTATTAGGATGATATTGCCAGTGAACTTTGAAAAAAAAAAGATGTTCGCTGGGATTATTCCTAATTCTTGATCCTTTTTGATAGAAATATTGCAGAATGTATGAATATTTCGATGCTGTTTTGAACTGCCCAGTACACTTGAAGGATTTAACAAGTAATTTATTGACCCTTATCTCTTACGCTGCCAGAGGGTCCTGCGTGGCTCTGTGGTAAAGTGTAGGACTCTTAATCTGGAGGTTCCGGGCTCGAGCCTCACTGGAAGCACTGGGTATCTCGCAGGAGTGCCCTTTGGTAAGACACTTTCTGATACCCAGGACGTACATGAATATGTGAGCTGTCGCCGTGATATAACTGAAATAATGTTGAAAATGGCGCAAAACACCAATCAATCAATCAATCAATCAACCAAACAATCAATCAATTCATCAATTCTTACGCTGCCAACTAAATGGATTCGACTTTTTTTATGGTCTTTTACCCTTTACCGTACAAGGGCTTCGGGAAAGAAGACTTTTGAAAACATTGCG
Source organism: Hippopus hippopus (assembly GCA_946811185.2). NCBI lineage: Eukaryota > Metazoa > Mollusca > Bivalvia > Cardiida > Cardiidae > Hippopus > Hippopus hippopus. The sequence goes on along the minus strand of OX328104.1, from coordinate 49,640,583 downwards.
GGAAAAGGAGAAAATGCTGACATACCCCGTAATTAAAGTCAAGGTTTATTTGGCGTCGCAAACTGCTTGAAATAAAGACAAGTCCACATTTGTGACGTTTAATAAAGGGTTGAATATCAATTCGTTGCAATGGAAGCTTATCTTTTTTTCCAAAGATTAGCATCAGGTGCCAGACAGTGTAGATCAAAGATCAGACTGCATGTTTTGTGTAGTCTGATCTTGATCTACGTCTTCCACAAAAGCTAGCCAATGCGACATTAGGCAGTGGTATAGTTAGAGCTCCAGATAGATAAAGTCGGAATTTTCAGTCTGGATAAAAACACCCAATATAACTGTCATTTCAAGTTTACCTTTGTTCAGAATGTCTAAGCAAAGCGAACATTGGAGACTAAAATCAGACTGCACGTTTCATAAGGTCTTGGCCCGTATTCACCAACCATTCTCAAGGGCATTCCTGGTTTAATTCTGGTATTAGAAAGTAACACAAATTCAGATTAGCTAAACCGTTTGGTTTAGCTAATTAGAAGTTGTGTTACTTGTGATTTTGGAAAATTCTTAAAAATGAGACTGAGAATGTTCTAAAGAACAGTTGGTGAATTCGGGCCCTGATCTTGATCTACACAAAACAAGAGCAAAATCGATCGGAAAATGCAACTTTAAGAATTAACAATGTCGCAAGCCCTGCAATATAACCATGAAGCACGAAAGGCATGATTAAATTATACATTCCAGTCTTCAGTGATTTTCTGTAAACTCAACAAGACGAATGTCATCATGCTACGTAATAGAGGTGCAGATGAAATGAATAGATCATTTATTTACTGATCTATTTATTCATTTATTAATTTTTATTTATTTATTTTTAAGATTAAATATCTTTTCTTTTCGTTTTTATTTAACATGTGTTGTTGATACACATTAGTATTGTAGTTATTTAAACTCAGGGTCTGGAACTAAAAAACAGTATTCTTTAAACTAAAAAAATATTCCTTTCATCTTTATCTCTGTCTTCAAGTAATATTTTAAGACTTATTATATAACAAGAAAGCGTCAGCACATTATAACATTGCCAGAGTTCCTTCTTCATTTTTGCTTCATTGAGATTTTCATTTGATGAAAGAACTCTCTGAGATGTATAAATCAAATTGAAGCCATTTGGATATATTGATTTATAGGACGTGTCTGTGTCAGAATATTTTATTATTATTATTATTTATAGATATAAAATAGACCTTTGACTATATAACATTCAACTGATTCATAAGTATAAGTTTTTTTTTTTTCAGACAAAAACTTTAAAACTTTCTAATACAACATACATGAGACATAGTTACAAAAAAGAAAAAAAATGTCGTTTTGAATTTAAAGAAAAAATATATATCGATGCTGAAAATGTCCATTTCTTTCGCGTAGCACGTTAGAATTTTTCATATATGACACTTATATTATATTGCCTCGTAGTATTTCTAGGAACGTGACTATACCAAACTACAGGGGAAAATAGTACTTTGTGAATTCATAGCAGATATTTCGTTTTCCAGTCAGCTCTCACTAAAACACTTGTCCATAGGATTGTGACTAGCTATAATTGGTTGCAAAAGTCTTCGTTATTAGATTATAGATATAACATGAATTTATTTTTGATTAAACGGTATTGGATATCATATTACGCTATCGGAAAACGAACTACCAGAGAACATAATTGCTTTATGTAATGCAGAGAAAACACTACATAAAGATTTGTCTGCTCAGGAAGCAACTCCTTCGATATTTATCGATGGTGGTATCATAAACGTCGCAGCATATTGGACAAGGGGAAAATGTTTGGTTTAAGGAGTTATACTTTTTGTAGTTCTTCACCAAAAATTTATGTTGTGGCGACTCAGTAGACAATTCTAATGAATACCCATGTAATTTGAAGAATCTTGCCCGCCCCCCCCCCCCCCCCACACACACACACACTACACACAATTTTCCTGAACCACGCAGAGTCCTTGTTGATCTGTATAGTTCTTTGGCAATAGACTGCTAATCTGTTCCGTAATTATTTTTGGAAAAGTAACGTCAGAATATATATAAATCAAGTTGAGTGGCCACAATCAAGAGTGTAAATCTCTTCCAGGTAGACTTTGTGACTTGAAAAAAAAAAACGCATTCAAGGTTCTCAAAAGACGTAAAAAAAAAAAACATATAAGAGACTTATCTCTGATTTTTTCTCGGGTTTCTATTGAACAGTCTCTGCACAGCCTAAATCTACATGTATGTCGTGTCTAGATTAGCTCGTAAAATTGTTCCCAAATTTATTGGGAAAGTCAAAAATTTTAGAAAGCCTGCGAAGAATTTAGGGCTTTTTTTTAAATGTACGAATTTACAACTTTAACATTCTAATGGCGATAAATAGACCTTTGAGACACACAGAGGATTTGTTCGTTTTTTATGCGTAAAAATTATTGGTAGTCTTTGACGCGGACTTTATCACGATCGACGAAAATGCTTGCACTTTTGGGTTTTCTTGTAAACTTTGCGTCTAATAACTTTTCTCCCTTGGAATTTCTCAGATATCATGCAACGGTTCGCATAACTTTGTTCATAAAGCGTTGTGTCCAACAAAAGTTTTTTATAACTTCGTTTTGTTTAGTTTAATAGGTAATGTTCTGATAAACAAGTGTCTGAAAACTTTGACTTGGATAACTTTGTGTAGAGTATAAGAAAAAGTTTGTATATTTATCAATTTCTTAATGGCTGTGTTTTTAACAGAAGTCCCTATATGACTTTTAAGTCCTCGTAACTTTGTGTCTTAGGAAAGTTCTGATAACTTTGTTTCTTAAAACTTATTGTCTCATAAGAGTTCTTAAAGATTTTTTTTTCTTTTGTTAAGGACTTTGTGTCTTACAGGTTTGTTTCTTACAAACAATAACTGACAACTTTGTTTCTTCTTACGTTGCGTCTTAAAAATGTTCGTCATACCTTGCTTCTTATATTTTAATGTCTCGCAAAGTTTCTTGTAACTTTTTTGTTTTACGAAAATAACAATGTGTCTTACACAAGTTCTCATTATTTTGTGTCGTTCAAAAAAGTGATTTAAATCGAAAGATATTTCGAAGATTCTCTCTGTGTGTGGTGGTGGGGGGGGGGGGGGGGGGAAAGATAACTATCCTTGTGTCTGACAGACTGACAGAGTTATGCCTTATGATTTTCTATAATAACATGGTATATTGCATAATTGTTTCATTCTTTCCGATGATTTATCGAGAAATAACGGTGGAATATTTTCCGATATTTCATGGTTACGATCAGTGAAAAATACCGATTTTATTTTCTAACTCTTCAATTGAAGGCGGAAATAGTGGTTCCCGCGCACTAGTTACCTAGGTAAAATGCGCGTGCTACTCAACCAGATGGAAATATGACGTAATTTACCCTACATTTCTCGCGCTTTACGTAATATTGTAATGCGTTGTTATGCTAAGGGGGTAAGCCACGGGGAATTTCCGAAAAGAACTGTACTGGATTTGATGTAAGTCCCCCCAAAAAGAGTTAGAAGCATGAAATAAATAGAGTATTTGTTTTGTTTTGTTTTGTTTTTTCGATGAACATCGAAATTTATTTCACCCGTAGCTGCGCCACTCGTGAAAATATTACCGATGATGTTCACTCGATGAAATAAATTTGCTTCACTCGTGAAAATATTACCGATGATGTTCACTCGATGAAATTTCGATCTTTCACCGAAAAAACCAAATATCCTTTTTTTGTAACATGACACGTGAATTCGGCTGTATAAGAAAGCGTAGTAAAATCTACGTCATTCTATATAGAGTGACGTCATTCTGTAAGATACCTTCTCATTCTTTAGAAGGAGAGAATTTCTATCGCTTTGCTCATACCCGACGGTCAATGTGTAGGTCCGTCTGAATACCAAACCCTGTCGGGTTAATAAGCAAATACTTGATCGGCTGTATTAAGTCATTCAGCATACCTCGGGTGATCTGGTGATCAAGTCCCTCGGCTGTATCTGGTAGCTTGATATGCACCTACACGGTACATTTCTTCGCCGGAAATTCGCCAGTTTACCGTTCTGAAAATTGTAAGATTCTTCTTAAAAAAAGAAAACTGGAGTCTCATTTTTCTATCGAAATCTTTCTAGCTATATTTCAGTTGACAAACAGTTCGTACATTCATTTTTTGACGTGGTTTATCAATTCCGACTGAAGTTTTCACCGACAGATAGATAGATGTGAATAACTTCATCGAGGTTGCTTATATTTTGCTAAAAGACTTACAGTGGCGCTGCAATGTATAAGATCACGTGATTGGCAGTTCAAATGGAAACGACCGTTATACAGACGAGGTAAAATGTAGGTACGGAATCGGCCGAGTTGTGACGAGTGGTGTAAAGTAAGTCGCCCGTGGCCGTTCAATGTCTTCACCTTCCGATATTTTATCAATGAAAGTCACCTGACGTAAACAAATCGGCATTTTCCGCTCCTTGACCAAGGAGGAAAGAAAATAAAAGCCTCAAGGATTTACCGACATTAATTGTTTTTTTGATAAAAATTGACAACGATGGAACTATTTGAAATGCTATCAGTAAACATATGTAAATCAAGTGGCTTTTCAAGTTGAAGGTTATACCCCCATTCCACTAGGCCGCGATCTAAGGCGCTCTGTGCGCTCATACAGAGCGCCGTAGATCGCCTCAGATCGCTGCCGGATTGGTGATTACGAAGACACTCCAACTCAGATAACAACCAGATGACCGAGTGCTACTGCATCTCTAATGGTCGCTATCGGATCACATCGGAGCGCGATGAACAGCATACTGGCGAACATTTTCGCTCTTGAGCGATCCGATAGCGCTCCAGTTACGATGTTTACGTTCAAGTTGCGTTTCGATAGAGATTTAAGCGATTAAGTAGCGATGTGACGGCGTTCTGAACAGATCGCCACGGATCTTTGTGCAAGGGAGTAGACTGATGGCGATCTTGGCGATCCGTTAAATATCTTTTAGCGTTTTTGGCGTTCTTGGCGCTCTGCATGGCGATCTACGGCGCTCTATAAGAGCGCCGTAGATCGCGGCCTAGTGGAATGGGGGTATTAGTTCAAATATTGACCGGTGTTGCATTGGAAATGGGATTGGGAAGTGGAGTAATATTAAAAGCATTCGAAGCAACTGTGACTCTATTGCTTGCCAATAAATTTAGTCTTCTTTTTCATTTAAAAGGGAGAAAATGTAATAGTAAAATGGTGCGGTTTTTTTTTTTTTATGTTGTGTTTGATGCCTAGTGTTTTATTGAAATTTGATTCCTTTCATATTTTACCGACTGGGCAGTTGGGTTTTGTTTTGGTAAGTAAGTGGATCAGCCGTGGTTTATTCAGGGGAATATAATCTGCATCCGCGTTCTAACACTAAGTATGAACTTGTTTTCCTTTGATTAGTAGTCGTTCATGTTAGAATCGAAATAATCTTCTTTCTATCGTGGTTTATCGTTTAATAAACCACGTAGTGAGTTGAGGAGCAATGAACAAACCACTCGGGCTATCACCCTCGTGGAATTTTTATTGTGCCTCATAACTCGATTAAACCATGATAGAAAGAAGATTATTTCTTAAACATTATAATTCTCACAATCCATTTTTTCACATAATTTTCTATACTTTTGGCTTCCTAAAGAAAATGTTATCATTCGGGGCTTACGCGATCAATGGCCTTCGTTGTTCTTTTGCTTTACAAACTCGCACATAAGATGATATAACATGCTATGCTATTCTTATAGAGAAATGACGAAATGACAAAGGTAAGCCATAGTGAAAACTTTATTTCCCTGTACCTGTTGAAGATGCATTGTGTGGCAGAGTAGCTTGCAGCTTGCACTAAGTGAAAACAAAAGGAATGTAAGGACATTTAGATCGGCTGCATTGAAATCTTTATCAATTTTTGAAATCGGAGTAAAATTCCAAAATAAACAATCTAATAACATTGAAATGAAAACACTATTCTAACAGACAAAAATCAATTGTAAACCTACAACGTACATGCATTATAAATTTCTGCCCCAGAATCTGTTTACCAGTCCCTGTATAGCTTCTGTCGCATTAAAACTTTCCCCGAAAATCCCGAGTTTTAACAACCCTGAGGAAGAAGCCTTTTGAAAACATTGTGGGAAAAGAAGAAAATGCTGGTTACCAGCATTTTCTTCTTTTCCCACCATGTGTTCAAGACCTTCAAAATCACATTATTTGAATTTAGATTTGTTGTCGGCAAGTTTTTTCAGTGTAGAGTGTTCTAAAATTTTGTCGTCTGGTAAAGAGTTAACAGTGTCTCGAAATAATTGTTCCCCTGCGTTTTGGTAAAGTCGAAATATGAGAGAAGCGTGCTAGGAATTCTATTTCATCTGTATGAAATTGCAATAGTTTATGACGGTAAATAGATCTTCGAGGAACACTTCGGATTTCTTCCTTCTTTTTAATATGTAAAGATTGTTAATAGGATGCGACGCTTCATTGGGATAATTATTTGGTTGGTGTTTATGCCGTTTAAGTTGTTGGTTGGTGTTTATGTCTTTTAATTTGTTGATTGGTGTTCATGCCGCCTAATTTGTTGGTTGGTATCCATGCCGTTTCATCTGATGGTTGGTGTTTATGTCGTTAAGTTTGTAATGTGGTCTTAATGCCGCTGTATTTATTTGGTATTCATGACGTTTATTTTTTTGGGGGTTCCGTTTATTCTTTTGGTTAGTTTTTCTGTCGTTTAATTTGTAAGTTGGTGTTTATGCCGTTTAATCTGTGGTAACTTGAACGCCGTTTAATTCTTATTTTGGTGTGTTGTATGCCGTTTATTTTTGGATTTTTGATTATGCCGTTTAATTAATTAGTTAAATTTGATGGATGGTGTTTAGAGCGTTTAACATGATAATTTGGTTGGTGTTTAGGCCGTTTTAAACTTTCTTTCTGTTTCATCACTGCGACCAATGCTTCTATCAATGGCTCAATAAGGTTTCTATTATCAGCCCAAGATTCTCCCGAAGCCCCTGGCTTCATTTATTTATTTTTAAGGGGGGGGGGAATACAAAAGATGGAAAATAAAGGAAATAGATGATCAGGAAAAAAGTAAGGAAACAAAAGTTAAGTCGAAACAATGTCTGGATCTTGAAAATATATACCCCTTTTTGTTTGGGGGGGGGGGGGACATAAGGGTTAAATTCTCATCAGTCTATATCTACAAAAACGATGTCAAATTTGTTTAATATAAGGGAAGCTCGTAAAAGAGCGTAACATGTTTATGTTTGCTTCAGCATTGACAAGCCACGTACAGCATTCTTTTGAACGTAACGTTAAATTCGCATTATCTTGTAACATCAGATAGAGCCGTTCTTTAATCTTCCTGACCATTATCCTTTGATGATACACATTGATGAGTGAAAATATTCCTCACTGATTGCTGGGAGCATCTTTGATCAGATTATTAAAGCAACATTTTTATGTTTATCGATTACATCTTTACAAATCATTAGACAAGTGCATGTTGACGTTGTTATAGTAGGTATACGAATACAGGTTACCCTGGTGCAATCATCAATGTTTTTACATATACATGTACTTAAGCCACTTAAACTTTATTTTGACAGAAAGAAAAAAATACATAGTGATTCATGCTCTGTGAAAAGGGGGCTTAATGTATCTGCAAAAAGTAACCACCCATGTCAACCTGCGCAGTCCGGGCAGTCTGACATGAGTCGGAAGTTTTTGCTATTGGTCGATTTTCTAAATGTCTACGGGCAAGTGTACTTCATGATTCAGTCGGTTGTTAAACAAAATGGGCTTTACGGATCCAAAACTATATGATAATGCTTGGTATAATGCATCAAGGAGATATAGAGGATATTTGTTTTTTTCGGTGAAAGATCGAAATTTATTTCATCGAGTGAACATCATCGGTAATATTTTCACTCGTGGCTGCGCCAGTCGTGAAAATATTACCGATGATGTTCACTCGATGAAATAAATTTCGATCTTTCACCGAAAAAAACAAATATTCTATTTATTTCATGCTTTTAACCTTTCTGGGAGGAACTTTATCAAAATCCAGTACAGTCTTTTCAGTTATTCCCCGTGGCGTACCCCCTCCGCATAGCAACGCATTACAATATTACGTCAAGCGCGAGAAATGTAAGGTAAATGACGTCATATTTCCATCTGGTTGTGAGTCACGCGCATTTTACCTAGGTAACTAGAATATAAAAATCGGTATTTTCACTGGTCGTACCCGTGGAATATCGAAAAATATTTTCACCGCTATTTCTCGATATCCTACCGGAAAGCATGAAATAAATACTTAAGCCCCCTTTTGCCGCAGCATGGCTCATATTATCTGTAAGGTTTACACCATTCAAACGCAACCATTGAAAGATGGAGCCTAAAAATTCCGTCACGTTGACCTTAATTAGCAAGCTTTGAATTGTGATCCTCTACCGCATTGATTGGTCAGTATCCGAAAATAACTGTAAATACAGTGACATGTCATTTATCCGAACATGCTCGTTTTGTAATTTATTCGTTAATTCGAAATTTTTAGCTTATGGACTTAACAGGAAAGTAAAAAAAAACTGTCGACGTCTTTATTGGTGATAGGATCATTCAAAACTGCAGCTGCAAATTTGATTCAGAAATTAGTCATTTGAACTTGTAGGAAGAATAATAGTATAATTATCCTGCGTATAATGGAGTTTGGAGTCACCTTTTCGATAGTTCGAATTTATTGATAACTCAAACCACAACTAAACTTGTAGTAAGCAAGGGAAAAAGAAAACAAAACAAAAAAAACCAAAAAACTGAGCCATGCTCTGGCAAAAGGGGGCTTAATGCATCTCCGTGAAGCAGTATACCAGGCAGGGTATCACACAATTATGGATCCATAAAATCCTTTTTTGTGTAACAACCGACTGACTCATTAGGTACACTGGTCCTTTGACATGCAGAAAATTGACCAAAAGCAACAAATTTCGTCCCAGGTGAGCCTCCGCGGACTGCGCAGGCTGACCTGGGTCGATACTTTTCGCAGATGCATTAAGCCCTCTTTTCATAGAGCATGACTCAAATACAAGTGTTTGCTAAAAGTAGCGAATTTCTTTGAGCTTTGCTCTGTGAAAAGGGGGTTTAATGAATCTGCAAAAAAGAATCAACCAAGTTCATTATATGATTATTATAATTGGCCTGCAACACGCGAAAAGAGGCATTCGGACATTTGCGTAAAATGTCGTTTCGGATCAGCCTGCGCAGTCCGCGTAGGCTAATCCGAAACGACACTTTCCGTTTTTATGTAATTTTCTGTTTTGTGCAAGTCTACTGTAGGACAAAATCTAATGTAGCCGTAAAGTGCCGTCTCGGATTAGGCTGCGCGGACTGCGCAGGCTGATCCGAGACGACACTTTACACAGATGTCCGAATGCCCTTTTTCGCATGTTGCAAGCCACATGATGACTTGTTTGGTGTCATGCATCACAGAGTTGCATTAAACCCCTTTTGCAAGAGCATGGTTCATTTATTTACCGTACTTTTCGACAATAAGGAGCTGAATCATTGCCCACCCCCCCACCCCCCCCCCAAAAAAAAACCCACAGAGTGATTGCTTAAAGTTACAATAGCTGCTAAAAGAAAAACAAAGCGGGTGTTAAATTGGATTTAAATTCAAATCATATCATTTAAAAGTATCGAAATTGAAGATGGCAATCTGTTATAGTACCGTCGGTCCAAGTGTTAGTCGCTGGCAGAGAAATTAATTTCAAATCTAAGTTAGAAGTTGCCAGGTCACTCTATCATTTGTTTACTATTTGTCCGATTTTAAAACTTATTTCTCTTCCAGCGGCAAACACTGGGACCGACCACACAATAACATTACATCACAGTATTTTCCATAGTTTTAAATGGTATGATTTAAATCTAAATGCATTTTAACGCCTGCATTTTTTTCCGCTACTGGGCCTTTACTGCAGGTAGCGACTAACACAGATGTAACCCTTAGGCTGCTAAGCGCGACTCTCTGACCTTTTGCAGACAGTGTAGATCAAAATCAGACTGCACAGTACGTGCAGTCTGATCTTGGATCTACACTGTCAGATATAGAGATATTTTGTCTCCAAAAAGAAAGTTTGCAGTAGCATTATTTGTGTATGTACCATAGCCCTGAAAGTTTCATTTAACTGCACTTTCCTTTTTTATCCTTTTGAGCCCGAACTACCGAGGATTTTTAACTTCATGTGTTACCAGGTCAATCACTCTTTATTAGCGACACATAGCCCAATCACCAGAAATTTGCGTGTGGTCAATTCTTCTGTAAACACTGGTAATGGCTATCGATGGTCACTCGTTACAAACCCTGTCTGTGGGCGCGATGATAAAAGGAAATTCATTAATATTGCTTTCAACATGAAACTCATCTTTCATTATTCTCGCCCATTTATTGTACACAGAGCTGAGTGGCCGGATATAGGAGTGATAATGAAAATGGAAATACATCGCTTTGTATACATAGAAGTGTGTAAACATCTAACACTTTTTTTCTAACAAATTTATTCTGGCTTTTTATGTTATTGAAGTCATTATTATTGAGCAGTCCGCTCAGGCAGACCTGAATCGAAACCGTTTGCTATTAGTAAATTGTCTGCCTGTCGGTGGACTATTTGAACCTTACGTGGCAGAGAAATACAATGTCCGTATTTTATCCGTTGGTGATAGAAATGTCGTTCATCTCGTCGGAATATAAGTAAGATGCGGTCTGGGAAAAGGGGGTTTAATGTATCTGCGTGATGTATTACACTTAGTAAATCATGAAATAATTACGGATTCATGAAATCCACTTTGTCCGAAACGAGCTGAGTCATGAGGTAGAATGGTCCTCGGGCATGCATTTACCAAAAACAAAAGGTTTCGACCCATATCAAGCTGGCTGACATGGGTCGATACTTTTTGTAAATGCAATAAATTGTTCTGTTTCACAGACGCATGGCTTAAGTCTGCATTTTCACCTGTAGCTTCTTCACCCTAAAAACATTACCCCCGATTTTTCCTCATTTACAAATTTAAAAAAATGTACTTCATTATGGAAACCAAGTGGTTATTCTTCTTACCATAATATGGGGGAAAGGGGAGGGGGAAAGGTTTGTTTGTCTTCCTTGTATAGGAGTTTAACTCCGTTTTTAACAGCTTAGGTCATATCACGGCTGTCAGTTCACCTGCGCATGTGTTTCCTGGCATTCTTACACCAGTACTGACGCAACTTTCTTTCCAAGCTACTGAGTACTTTTCTCACATGCATCAGAGGTGTCCTCTCTCGTCGCTGACCATGGTTTCGACGATGTTTGTGTGGGAAAGCAGCCAGTGGCTTGAAAAGAATGTGTTGTGGAGTACTGGTAAAAGAAAATCCAGGAAAGCATGAATAAGGTGCACTGGCAGCCGCGATATAACTGAAATAATGTTTTTTTTTTTTAAAAAAAGAAGGCGTTTAACATCATACAATCAATCAATTAATCAACCAAGCATCAGAGGCGACAGGTGAAAAATCGCCGGAAAATTTTTTTTTGCCTCAATCGGTTATCGAACCTGCAACCACCAGGTCAAGAGTCAGATACGCTAACCACTGAGCTACCCGGCCGATCACGGGGGAGAGGGGGATGAAAGGGTGTCCTTTTCATACCAAGGTGGGGGGAGGGGAGGAGGTGGCCTTCTTCAGTGACAAATAATGGTAATAAACACGGCGTTATTTGAGATAATACTTAAATCAACCCTTTACAACACGATCCCAAGTCTAAATGACTCTGATGAAGAAGAAAATAAAAACATTGTAAGAAAAGAAGAAAATGCGGAAAACGAGCATTTCTCTTTTTCCCGCAACTTTTTTATATCCTTTCAAAGTCAAACCCTTCATCTGAGCCACCTTTTTATTTTCAGTAAATGCTTTTAATTTGGACCCGTCTATTATTACTATTTTTATCTGATAAAGAGTTAAAACTTCAAAACATATAAAACATTTTCTCAAATAATTTTGATGCAGCGTCTTTAGTATAAAGAAGAACTATAACTGTCTGAAATGGTAAAAAATGTCATTGGCCATTCCTTATAAAAAGGGATCCATACTGTAATAGATTGTAACAAGATAACTGATGTTATTAATTACAGAAAAGTATTCTATATTAAAGAAACAAAACGACTTGTCAAAAAGATTGATTTACTTGTCTAAGAAACACGATCGATTCTGTCTCCCCAAGGTGAGTTTTCACTGATAGAAATATATCTCTGTGTCAGTCTCCTTCTAAATGTTATTAAATCTTTCATCGTTTAGAAAATAATTCTTTTTCTATGGGCGATGCTCCCCAAAAATAGAGATTATGTTTTCTGTGATACTGAATGAAATTATGGTCAGATTTGATCCAAGATCATATTAAGTTCTGCAGCGTCTGAGCTGGATCTAAACTGTTCATAAATGCTAATCGTAGCATGGCCTAGGCGATGGAAGCGTTAACGTAACAAAATGACACATTTTCTGTTCCCATTTGATAGCGTTATATCCAAAAGGCAAGTGAATATTTTTGACTGATCATTGCATGTGTGGCGCTCTGTTACTTTCGGTGCTTTGAAGGAAAGGCTACTCTGAATTGTATTATATCTTTGCTTCTCTTACTTCATCTGATACCAACTAATTATACAAAATCCTACCTTGATTCCTGTTTACGATCCTGGGTCATATTCACCATTCTTAAGGTCAGTCTTAGTCTTATGCTTAAGTATTTTCTAAATTTGTAAATTACAAACACAAATCCTGATTGGCTAAACCAAATGGTTTACCCAATCAGAGGTTGCGTTACTTTCTAAATCTAGACTGTAAGTCTTAGAATGAAATCAAGAATAGTTGGTGAATACGGACCCTGGTCACATAAGAGTGCCCTCTGACAAGCTGGTAAATGTGGAAGCTTTTTTAAAATTCACGTGATCAGCAACAGTAAGATAGTCATATGTACTTCTGTGCCATATTGTTCTATTGGAATTAAAAGAAGATATAAAAGCTCATCTTTTGTCGGCGATAAAACATTGTTTACGGAAGCAAACATGGACGAACGCGTGAACGAACTTAAAACCAACACTTATTTTACGGATACTCGCTGATTCAGCAAAAGAATACAGGGAGATTTGCTACAGAAATCTGTCTAAAGAATTTCATTATGCGATTAGGATTTGCAATCTTCGTTTTGTCTATCAGGTCAGCCTCTCTCACCCGCGAGAGCTAATTCCAATTTCAAATATTCCCCAATCGAGAATTCGCCGAAGATGAGAGAAGATGAAATATTGTAATACATAATGAAGCGAGAGATAGTTAAGTCTCATCGCAAATATGTTTCAAATCCAGGATTATGGCTTCTTAAACTCATGACGATGACATGAAAATTCTTGACTTATCGGGGCCTGTACTCACCATCCATTGTTAACAACATTCTTAGTCTAATTTTCAAGAATTTTCTAAATATCTAAGTAACTCAATTTCTGATTGGCTGAACCATTTGGTTAGCCAATCAGAAACTGCGATACTTTGAAAATTACACAAATATCAAAGTAACGCAGTAACACAAATGGTTTAGTCATTCAGAACTTGTGTTACTTTGAAATTTACACATAGAATAAGACTGAGAATGCAGTATAGAATGGTCAGGTAAATAACAACTCTGTTCATTTTGTTTGCGGTCTCGTTAAATATCGTTTATTATTTCATGCTTTTTGGTAATTTGTCGGGAAATATTGGTGGATTATAAGTTTGATAATTTACGGTTACGACCAGTGAAATTTACCGTAAAGATTTCTATAACTCTTCAATTGAAGGCGGAAACAGTAGTTTCCGCGCACTAGTTACCTTGGTAAACAGTGCGTGCCATTCAGCCAGACGGAAATATGACGTAATTTACGCGCATTTACCCTACATTTCTCGCGCTTTACGTAATATTGTAATGCGTTTTTATGAGGAGGGGGGTACGCCACGGGGAATGATCGAAAACAACTATTCTGGATTTTGACGAAAGTCCAAACAAAAGATGGTTAGAAGCATGAAATAAATAGAATAATTGTCCTTTTCAGTGAAAGATCGAAATCTATTTCATTGTGTAAACATCATCAGTAATATTTTCACTCGTGGCTGCGCCACTCATGAAAATATAACGATGATGTTCACTCGATTAAATAAATTTCAATCTATAACCGAAAAAAGAAAAAAACAAATTTTCAATAAATTTGACTTTGACAAGTGTTTTTCGACACTTTTTTGCAGTATTTTAACAATATCAAGGAATCAACACACTGATTCGTACTCTTCCTGTGCTCCAATGGTACCAGGTACAGGCTCTGTGCTGGCTTGTCAAAGGACACTACCATGCACAGGAATCAAATTCATAACTTCTCAGTAATTGATCTAGCGCCTTAACTAGCCAATGAGGACCCTGCCAATTGTTTTATAATAAGTGCTGCATAAAAATGGATTTTCGCAATAAGGAAAAAAGACGAAATATTGCAATTTTAAGGTTGTTTTAAACAAAATATCAAAATATACTCAACTAAGTAAATCTAAGATGAGTCTGCACGACCTGTGCAGTCTGATCTTGATCTACACTATCCGACAAAACGCAATCTGGTCCTGATTAACATTGTCTACAAAAGCAACTCAAGTTGTTCTTTCTGCTCTGAGGGTTACATAATTGTAGAATGTGTATATGAACCTAAACAATCTTCTCTCTAGCAAAGCAAACTTTCTTCAAACCACCGATAACTAACTTCATTGAAGTAATAAGTGAGTAATATAACATGGAAATGTACATATAACACTTGTCTTTTTAGCATACCCAAATCAAAAGCATTTTCAAATATTAAATTAACCTTTAGGCTGCTAAGCGGGACTCAAGGACCTTTTGCAGACAGTGTAGATCAAGACCAGACTGCACAGAACGTGCAGTCTGATCTTGGATCTACGCTGTCCGATAAAGAGATATTGCTCTAAAAAAATAACTTTAAAATAACAATGTTTGGGTTTGTACTATGGGATGGAAAAGTTTCATATAACTTATTTAGCAGGTTAAGTGTTAACTGTGGCTTAAATTGTGGTATTAATCTCAGACAGGGTAGGAAAAATCTTGAAAACAGGAGAAAATGCTGGTTACCAGCATTTTCTCCTTTCCTCATAATGTTTTCAGAAGCCCTCCTCCCCAAGATCCTTAAAAGTCGAGTTTGTGTTGTGAAGGGATAAACTTCTACAAGAATGTCTACAGTAACATTTTCGTCGTCGTAAAACCGAGTTTAAGAGGCTACAAACTGTTTTTAAGTCTTCAAAAATTCACTTGAACAATTTGCCACCAATATACAGGAAACACAGCTCTAAAACTGCTACTTTCTGGGGCACTTATAAGCCAGAAGAAATCTTGTTAACATTTAACAAGGCCTTAATTTGTCGTCAAGGAAGAAATTGAATTACTATCGTTACTCGAGGGAATTTTCGTGAGCAATTACACTATTGTCGTAACTTGCTTTTTCGTTTAATAAGGCTTAAAAGGGGCTAACTTTCAGATCTTATAGGTTAAGTGCACTTTACACAATGGTCATACTGTTTAGATTCACCCTCCCCCTTTAACAAATTTGCTGCAGCGACATTGAAAATATATTATGATAATATACGTACAAATTACAGTTAATCAAAATGAATCAGTGTTTGAGATCTAAGATGAATACAAGTACATTTATAACATTTTGGCAATATTTCCGACAATGTGTGTGTGATACTTAACAACAACAACAATTTTAGGCGCTGAAAATACCTGACCAATTAAAAAAACGAAATCAACATCACGTGGGACAAACCTGATACAAGATTCGATTGGCCAACTCGGTTGAATAAACTTGGTATCTAAATACAGACATTTAAAGGGAGTTTATTACATGGCTTTCTGGTATACAATATGTCGAATTAGCTTGCAGAAGTGACCTTAGGTTGATCTGATAGGGTGGTATATATATTCCTCTCAAAAGTACAGTGTATATCATTGACACTGGCACATGGGACGAAGATTTGCAGTCTCAGGGCCGAGGATGAGTTAAACCCTCGACCACACAACAAACGTTTAGACTTTTCCGAATTGGGAGCATTTGAAGACAACAATGTCGGAAAAGGAGAGAATGCTGGTTACCAGTATTTTCTCCTTCTCCCATCATGCTTTAAACAGCTTTCGTCATCTTTGTGAAGAGTTAACCCTTCATCACACAGTCTCGAATTTTAACGACCCTGAGAAAGGAAGCCTTTTGAAAGCATGCGGGAAAATGAGAAAATGCTGGTTACTAGCATTTTCTCCTTTTCCAACAACGTTTTCTGGCCTTTCAGAGACGAATTCTACAATTTGAGCGACATACAACTTGTCGTCTGCAAAAGTTTTCGATTTTGACGAGACTAAAATTTTATCATTTGGTAAAAAAAAGAAGTGAGACAGGTGCTTGCTAAATTAAGCTGACAAGTAGGACATGTTTTACTGTAGATCATACATGTATGATATAAATAGAAATTTTCTCTCTCATTCGTTTAAAAACCCTTTACCAAACAATTGCGAGTTTGAACGAACTTGAGGAAGAGAAATTTTGAAAACACTGTTGGAAAAGGAGAAAATGTTGGTAAACAGCATTTCCTCCTTTTATCACAAAGTTTTCTACCCTCTCAGAGACTGATACCGTCATTTGAGCCACATTTGATTTGCCTTATCCAAATGCTTCTTATTTGGCCAAGTCTAAAATTTTGCCGTTTGGTAAAGAGTTAACACGTAACAGTTAGCTATTTATATAAACAATGGTCGGGATAAAATTCCATTGCTTATTTTCTTACAATGTTTCCATGACGTTGTGCCTGAATTCATGCCACAAACGGTCGCATCATTCAAAGTTCGAAAAACCAACCGACCAAATTCCGCTACATCGCCTTGTTGTACTAACATTCCTAATAAGGGAATGAGCCATGCTCTGGCAAAAGGGGGTGTAATGCATCTTCGTGATGCATGATACCAAGCAAGTCGTCAAATAATTACAGATGCATGGAATTTATTTTCTCTAACAATGGACTGAATCTGGAAATAGAATGGTCCTTGGACATGGGGAAAATGTACAAATAGCACAAAGTTTCGACCAATGTTCGCCTGCGCAGGCTTACATGGGGTGATACTTTTTGAAGATGCATTAAGCCCCTTTTTCACAGAGCACGATTCAAATTATTTTATTCAAACGGTACATCAACACGCGATTACTCCAACACTTTGAACCGGCTGCTCTTAAAATAGAAAACAATGTATATACAGCAGGAAGGGGCGTGGCCTGTAACACTTCCTTCTTCAAACTGGACGTCAGTTTTCAACATACCAGGTCAAACAACATCTCATTTAGGCATAGAACTAAATAACGAAATCCTATGTAAGTAGCAAGCTAAGACACCTATTATTTGAATAGAAATACTCTAACATTCAAATGTGCATCGACACTGAAATACTCTTACTCATTGAAACTTCGAAAGGGCTGTTCATGAACAAAACGAGACCTTGCATACATAGGAAAGAGGATCATAACATGTAACTCAATGAAGAGAAATATTGTAACCAACACACAGCTTCGAGATAAATATGGAATATTGTATAGATCTATCTATCTATCTATCTATCTATCTCTTTCTCGCACGCGCAATCCGACACTCATCTATCTAAGCAAATAAAAAGGAGAGCAAAAAAGAATACTCTATCAACTTTTTTTCTTGTTTTGAGGAAAATATTACAAAAATCTATAACAAACCATTAACTTTTAGGAATGAATTAAGTTTTTTTATCAGAAGCTCACAAAAACACGAAATGAAATTGCAACGAAAACGCATTTCGCGATAGATCCAGTATCATTACGCAATGTTTTAATGAGTGGTTTAGGAGAATTAAATAAGAGGAACACTTCAACATGATTGATTGACGCAAACTTACACAATAATCCGTATTGCATAGTCAACCCATTGTCTCACAGGCTAATTACAAACATTCCATAGTCTTGTTTAAATGATAGAGAATCTCGTGAGGTAGACTGGTCCTTTGACATGCAGAAAATTGAGCAATAGCAAAATGTTTCGGTTCAGGTGAGCCTGCGCGGACAGTGCAGGCTGACCTGGGTCGACACTTTTTGCAGATACCTTTATTAAGCCCCCTTTTCACAGAGTATGGCTCTTATATAGAAGTATTGGTGGGTGAAAGAAATTATAATTTACCTCTGTTAGACTATGGAAAACATTGTGGGGAAAAAAGAGCAACTGTTTGAAACAAGCAGTTGCTCCTTTTTTCAACGATGTTTTTAGAGACTTTCTCCTGCAACAAGGGAAAGCAGTCACGTAATCGTGTGGTAATGGATTAATGGGGGACTGTATGATGATTTGCACGTGCGAGCACTTGACGCATACTTAAGGACTATGTTTCTTTGAAGCTTATGCCAAGTCAAAAAATAGAATAGACTTATGCTTCGTACATTCTAAAACAAATTTGTGCGAGATCATTCTTTTTAAAAATCCCTTTAAAGATATGAAAGAACCATCGGTAAATATGGTACAATAAATGTAAGAACAATCTGCAAAATGATCTAACGAGCAAAATCGTATTTTGCCTCAATGAATTAAGACAGTTAAAGCTAGAGCTATCACTAAACGTGATCATACCCCCACCAGCTCCTTGTCACAAAACAGCTCTTTGTCACAGAATGCAGAATGGTTTAGTACAAACGTAAGAGTTGAAAAAAAACTAGTGGGAACAGAGTTATGGTTCTTGTACACTGCACTTCTCGTTAGTGTGGTCTATCTGTATATGAAGTTTGAACTCACTAGCTTTTATACTTTGGAAGTTATGCCCCACACAAAAATCAAAAGTTAAAATTTACAAAGGGCAATAACTCTGAAAATAGTGTGAATAGAGTTATGGTTCTTGCACAGTGCACTTTGCTTTAATGTGATCTAAATGTATATGAAGTTTGAAGTTACTAGCCTTTGTACATTGCAAGTTATGCCCCAGATAAAAAATCCAAAGTTAAAATTTACAAAGGGCAAAAACTCTAAATAAAGTGGGAATAAAGTTATGGTTTTTGTACACTGCACTTCTTGTTAATGTGGTCTATCTATATATGAAGTTTGAAGTTACTAGCTTTTGTACTTTGGAAGTTATGCCCCAGACAAAAATCCAAAGTTAAAATTTACAAAGGGAAATAACTCTAAAAATAGTGGGAATAGAGTTATGGTTCTTGCACAGTGCACTTTGTTTTATGGTGATCTTATTGTCTATGAAGTTTGAAGTTACTAGCTTTTGTACTTTGCAAGTTATGCCCCAGATAAAAATCCAAAGTTAAAATTTAGAAAGGGCAATAACTCTAAAAATAGTGGGAATAGAGTTATGGTCGTTGTATACTGCACTTCTCGTTAAAAAGGCCTATCTGTACATGAAGTTTGAAATTACTAGCTTTTGTACTTTGCAAGTTATGCTCCGGACAAAAATATGAAGTTAAAATTTACAAAGGGCAATAACCCCAAAAATCGTTGGAACAGAGTTATGGTTCTTGTACACTGCACTTCTCCTTAATGTGATCTATCTGTGTGTGAAGTTTGAAGGTACTAGCTTCTATACTTTTGAAGTTATGCCCCGGACAAAAATCCAAAGTTAAAAACTTACAAGGGGCAATAACTCTGAGTATACTGAAGACAGAGTTATGGTTCTTGTACATTGCACTTCTCCTTAATGTGACCTATCTGTATATGAAGTTTGAAGTCATTAGCTTTTATACTTTGGAAGTAATGCCCCCGACAAGCTTTTCGTGACGCACGGACGGACGGACAAACAGACGGACGGACAGACAGACAGACGGACGGACAAGGTGACTCCAGTATACCCCCCTCAAACTTCGTTTGTTGAGGGGGGGGGGGAAGTATAAAAACGGCAATTGCTGGAGATAACGTGTACCAACTGCTCTATTCTTACAACTGACAACATGTATGTTATTATTTGTACGATCAGGTGGCAGGGGACTTGGAAACTTGTTCACGGCTGTGGCGAATCATGTCGCCCAGTACAACGAATTTATTATACTGCAAAGTCTTACCATTCCAACGTGTATTTAGCGAAATTTCCCCGTTTTATGTTTTCACCCGGTGGCGACATGATTCGCCACATCCGTGAACAAGTTTCCAAGTCCCCTTCCACCTGACCGTACAACGAATTTATTATACTGCAAAGTCTTACCATTCCAGCGTGTACTCAGCGAAACTTCCCCGTTTTATGTTCTCACACATTGAGTACGCTGACGACACAGAATTTCCCTTCTGAGTGCCCCAATTTAATGAAAACGGACGTCACCGAGAACTGACGTCACTGAAACCTTGGTAAAATGTGCAGTTTGGTGCATAAACTTGATGATGTTACTGCGATAGACATTCGACGTATTTTTATTCAAACATGGATTTTAAACAACTTAAAAGTAAGTAAAGTTTTATGCATTTTAATGATTTGTTGGCAAAAGTATACGACCATTAGTTGCCTCAAACGACTATTAGGTTATCCTGTTAACGTTATAATGAATGAGTTTTGGCGCTTCCCAGTTGGCTTACCTGACGAAGGAATGGCGCGTTTTAACCCCGTGTATTTGTTTTAGAATGACAACAAATGATAATACATGTAACAATATTCATTTATTTTCAAAAAAAATAACCCATTCTTTCCGTTTTAATGACAACTATCAAGGGAAACTAGTAATTATACGGAGCAGGCTACTCAGTATGTTTGTCTTGTGGGCGGCTCGTATTGGTCGACGCCGCCAATTTGGATGTTGTGTTGGAAGTGTGGTCATGTATACGGGGCTCCCAAAAGGGAAAGTGCTATTACGTGGATTTTGCCACTGTACATGACTGTATGTCCGAGGCATATTATCCAATCAGATCATGAGCAACTTCTTTACAGTATAATAAAATGGTTTGTACCAAGTTTCAACATAATTTATTCCTGCTGTGTTTGTACTCAACGGTTGGTTGTATAATACTTATCCAAATTTTGAGGTTTTGAATTTAAATAGGGAGAAACAATAATGAACGAAAAGCAAGTTAAATGACAACATGGACTGGCACACAAGGAAAAAAGGGAATAAGACTTAAAGCGAAACAGTGCAAATAAGAAGCGAAAAAGTTTCTATTCATTCACGTGTACTTATTTCTTTCCATTATTTTTACAAGACAATCAAATGTTGTTCAAAGTGAGAATTGCATCTGAAAGGGTATAAAAGACAGTAAGAAAAGGCAAGAATGCTGGTTAGTAGTATTTTTTCTTTTTTCCTTGAACTTTTCAAAGGCCTCCTTGCTCGGCGTCGTGAAAACTCGGAAGTGTTAGTAAAGGGATCAAACAATAGCAACACATTATGATGTAGAACCAAAATCAGATTGCACTTTCTTTGAAGCCTGATCCTGATCGAACTGTAAACTTTTCACCTTACAAACGACTGAAAAACAGTACAGCCCTTGAAATGATATCGTTTCAGATCGCCCTTATTGCAAAGCCGTATTTTTAGAAGAAATTAAGTGTAGAGCTATTTCCTGTGTGCAATTAGGTCATTAGGACTATAGGCGCCAAACAAAAGGCATATAGGCATTTAAATCCATCAAAACAAAAACAACAAATTATTGCAATCTACCCTCCTCCCTAAAAAAACACACACAAAAATAACAAACAGTGTGGAAATCCAGGTCCCGTATTCACCAACCATTCTTCCTTTTATTCTCTGGTTTTTCTAGATCTAGATAGTACCGCAACTTTTGATTGATTGAACCATTTGGTTTAGTCAATCAAAAGTTACGTAACTTTCAAACGTTTCACTTGAGAATAAGACAAAGAATATTCTTAACCCGTATCCTCCTAAATAACTAACATGAAACTTTCAAGCCGATAGTAAAAACCCAAATTTTTCTATTTCAAAGGTATTTTTGAGATAAAGATATCTTCTTATCGGACAGTGTAGATCCAAGATCAGACTGCACGTTCTGTGCAGTCTGATCTTGATCTACACTGTCCGCAAAAGGTCAGTGAGTCGCGCTTAGCAGCTTAAGGGTTAAGAATGATTGACGAATACGAACCCGGATTAAGGTGTCACTTTCTATGCACTTCTACGTATAGATCTAGCCCAGCCTGGGCCTACCATCAAACCGGACCGCTCTCACCTCCCCGTCCTCACTTTCAAATCTGCCAGTATTTGAGCCATGCTCTGGTAAAAGCAGGTTTACTGCATCTCTGTGATTCATTATACCCAGCCAGTTATCCTATACTTATGGTCTATAAAATCCATATGGTTTTACAACCGACTGAATCATGAGGTACACTGGTCCTTTAAAATGCAGAAAATTTACCAAAAGCAAAAAGTCTAGAAGCAGGCTGATCTGGGTCTATACTATTTGCAGATGCATTAAGCCCCCGTTTCACAGAGCATATAGCTTCATTATAAATAAGCCATGCTCTGTGAAAAGGGGGCTTAATGAATCTGCGAAAAGTATCGACCCAGGTCAGCCTGCGCAGTCCGCGCAGGCTGACCTGGGTCGAACCTTTTCGCTATTGGTCAATTTTCTGTATGTCCAAGGACCAGTCTACCTAACGACTCAGTCGATTGTTGGACAAAATAGATTTTATGAATCCATCAACATGTTATGACTTGCTAGGTATCATGCATTATGGAGATGCATCAAGCCCCCTTTTGCCAGAGCATGGCTCAAATGTAATCAGAATGTTCTGAATCTGTTTCCGGTATAAAAAGGGTAATCCCAGTCCTTATTCATCAACCATTCCTAATTGCAGATGGATTCTAAATGTAGAAAAGTAACGCAATTCCTGATTAGCTATAAACGTTTTTTTGTTTAGATAATCTGTAATTGCCTTCACTTGAAATTAAAAATTCTTAAGAATTAGAACGTAATTTAGAACTTTCAGCAAATACTGCCCCTGATGTTCAAAATGTATGTCGAACCTTACCGGAAGCACTTTTTTTCGTTTTTTCATTTAAGTGTCCTTGGGCAAGACACTTCAGAGCCCTTGCCTAGTAGCGATGAGAACAATGACAAACATGAATCTGTGACCTATGACCATATGACTGATATTACCTATCACCATATCACCATATGACTGATATAATGTTGAAAGCGGAAAAAACACAATACAACAATGAAAAATTATAGTGAAACTCTCCACACTAAAAAGAGTCCAGAATAAGAGCAAAGGACTTCAAGTACCAATTACTGAGGCCGGTTCATTCGAGCGGTTTTCTCATTAAGCCTTTTGACCCTTTACCATACCATAGACGACACAAGAAGCTTTTGTGGACAGTGTAGATCAAAGATCAGACTGCACAGAACGTGCAGTCTGATCGCTGATCTACACTGTCCACGCTTTTATTCCAATATTATGATTAAATTGTCTATTCATTCCTGAAGCGGAACTGTATTTGTAGTCATTGTAAAAGAACAATTTTTCTTTTTGTTATTGTTTTGATTCTTTTACCATACCACAGACGAAACGTGCAGTCTGATCTCTGATCTAAACTATCCACTCTTTTATTCTACGTTATGATTAAAATGTATTTTCATCTTGAAGCTGAACTGTATTTGTAGTCATTGTATAAGAAAAGTTTTTCTTTTTGTAGTGAAGGAATAAACCCATTACTAAACGATACTGTGTCTTTTAGAAGCCTTTTGAAAATATATTGGCGAATGAAAACATCGTGGCAAAAGGAGAAAATGCTGGTAACCATCATTTTCTCCTTTTTACCACGATGTTTTCTACTATTGTTTCAAAGACAAAGCACACCAAATAAAGTTTGTCGTCATCAACTGCTTTTTCCTGTTTTGGCGAAAAGTGAATCCATTTCCACACAAATATGTCTAATTTGGCCAATGAAGTTGATAGGTTATAAAATAATGAGGGAAAAAGAAGGTTTTTTTTATCACAAGCAATTGTTCCTTTTCCCTAAATGATTCCATGCCACTCTTTAAAAGTACTTTCCTCTTTTTCGTCCGTCTCTCATTTACAGATTTTGGAAAGGTCTAAGTTAGTTAATAGAGGAATGGGTTAACGACATCGTTCTATTCTAATGCATAGAAACATGTAATTGGTCGGCCAGCCCTTTTCCTGTAATGTCTAAAAACTTTAAGTGCTTTGCCGTGACTCTTTAAGTGAGGTCAAGTAACGTTTAGCTTCGACATTTCATGTCTTGGACCGAATTTCGAAATCTTGCATGAGGTTGCACTATTTTGAAAGCAAGCTAGATCTAGAAGTAGCTTAGTGGTTAGCGTATCTGACTCGTGACTTGGAGGTTGCGGGTTCGATACCCGGCTGCGGCGAACCCCTCTCCGGCGATTTTTCGCCTCTCACCTTTGATTCATGTGAGAAAAGTAGTCAGTGGCTTTGGAAAGAAAGTTGTGTCAATACTGGTGTGAGAAAGCCAGGAAACACATGTGTGCGTCACTGACAGCCGTGATATGACCTAAGCTGTTAAAATGGCGTTAAACTCCAATACAAACCAATTATTCCTCCTTCAAACCTATTTTACAGTGCAAATGCTAGAACGATTTTTTATGCTCCTGCAGTTAATAGCGCTGGGAAACATTTGGGGAATCAGGAGCGATTGATAACAAACAGTTGCTCTTTTTCCACACAATATCTTTTGTTTTGTGAAAACACGATGTTTCTTCTTCTTAAAATGTTTTTCCCTATGTCTAATTTTCAATGTTTTGCTGCATCTAAAAACGGTGTGTATAGTTCTTGGTTACTTTAAAATTTATTTTTTTTTTAATTTCCAATCCTGAATTTAATATCTGGGGGACAAAAATCGCTGTCATTACCAAATATGGTCATACGTGCATGCATGGAGTATGTAATGTGAACCAATGAAAGTCTAATTGCAAGGCTTTGTCGAACACTCATCCACAAAATCCCGAGTTATAACGACCTTGAGAAAGCAGACTTATGAAAACATTGTGGGAAAATGATAAAGAACTGGTAACAAGCATTTTCTCCATTTTCCACAATGTTTACAAGAGTCTTATTCCCCATAGGTCGTTAAACGTGTGATTTTGTGAGAAAAAGGTTAAGTTGCTATTGGTTTCGAAATTATTCAACTTACACAACCGTTGAATCATCTCTTCTTTTTATCATTAGCTCTCTCAAATGTATCAAAGACAAAACGAATCATGTCTTTTCTTGTTTTTGTTTTTTACTTTTGCTTACACCAAAATGTGTCTGTCTTAATCACATTAACATGACTTTTTGTGCCACTGCAACTATAATATGGCTTGCAACACGCGAAAAGGGGCATTTGGACTTTTGCGTAAAGTGTCGTCTCGAATCAGCCTGCGCAGTCGGCGCAGGCTAATCCGACACGGCACTTTACGACTACATTAGATTTTGTTCTTCAGTAGACTTGCTCAACACAGAATATTACATAAAAACGGAAAGTGTCGTTTCGGATTAGCCTGCGCGGACTGCGCAGGCTGATCCGAGACGACACTTTACGCAAGTGTCCGAATGCCCCTTTTCGCGTGTTGCAGGCTATATGGTACGAAAATTAGCAATTTGCATGTTAAAAGTAATCGCCAACTTTTTCAAAAATGTTTCTCCTATTCAGTCAAAAGAGGAACATTTTCCTCTTCATCAGATGTGCATAAAGGAGAGATATCTGAAAAAAAAAATCAGGAAAAATCCTTTATTTTCTCTTAATGACAGGTAAAAGTTCGTCTGTGGCACACGAAAATCTAAATTTAGTTACGATTGGAGAAATATGTATCCAAAAATTGGAATGTTTGGATGTCAGAAATTGATAGTTTCTTCAGCATCACTGCATCCGTGTTTGGAATATACACCAATAAGAAACAAATTAGTTTTTAGCAATGCCTTTCAGCATAGCTTGAAAAAATTCTGCAACGCTCTGGGAAAAGGGCATTAATGCATCTACGTGATGCACGTTACCAAGTCATCTCATAATTACAGAACCATAAAATCCATTTTGTCTAACAACAAACTAAATCTAAAGTTACACTGGTCCTTTGACATGCAGAAAAAATGACTGAGAGCAAAAAGGTTTCGATACAGGTTAACCTGCGCTGACTATTTTTGCTCTTGTTAGCACCAAGAAACGCAAGTGCATGGCACTATTTCTTAATAAACGACATTACATATATGAGCGGCGGTCTAGCAAAAAGGGATTAAGTGTATTTCCGTGATGCAATATACCAAGCAAATCATCATAATTATGGCTTACAACACGCGAAAAGGTGCATTAGGACATGTGCGTAAAGTGTCGTCCCGGATCAGCCTGGGCAGTCCGCGCAGGCTAATCCGAAAGGACACTTTCCGTTTTTATGTGATGTTCTGTTTTGCGCAAGTCTACCGAAGAACAAAATCTAATGTAGTCGTAAAGTGCCGTCTCGGATCAACCTGCGCGGACTGCGCAGGCTGATCCGAGACGACACTTTACGCAAAAGTCTGAATGCCCTTTTCGCGTGTTGCCAGCCAGTTATAATCATGGATCAATATAAATCCAGTTTGTCTCAAAACCGACTGAATCGTAAGGTAGAATGGTCCTTGGACATGCAGAAAATTTTCAAAAGGAATTTTTCGACGTATGTCATCCTGCGCAATCCGCGCAGGCAGACATGGGTCGATACTTTTTGGCAGATGCATTAAACCCCCTTTTCACAGAGTATAACTCATATATATATTTTTTTTCACTACCGTAGAAATATTTCATAGGTGCCAATTTTCTTTGCGGTATCAGAAAGGCAATCTGAGTTAATTCGATAATCTTTATGATTTTCGTGGTTTTGTTTGTTTTAGGTTAATGATTGCTTTTCTAGTAGGATTAAATACCATTGCTTTGAAGTGTAGAGAACTCAGTTATTTGAAAAAGAAGAAAGAATAGAGCCATACTCTGAGAAACGGGAGCTTAATACATGTGCAAAAAGTATCGACCCATGTCAGCCTGCGCAGTCCGCGCAGGCTGACCTGGATCGACACATTTTGCCACTTGTAAATTTTCTGCATTTTAAAGGACCATTTTACCTCCAGATCCAGTCGATTGTCACACAAAATGGACTTTATATGATGGCTTGCTTGGTATTAGGCATCACGGAAACGCATTGAACCCCATTTTTCCGGATCATGAGGTTTATTGGGGAAGCCAAGATATGTAGGGAGTATTTCGACCCTTGAATAATTACAATAGCACTTAAAGTTGTGTTGAAGGTACTGATTAGAATTGTCTCATCGTGTAAAATTTTTGTGAAATTTAAGAGTCTCTGAACTCTTGAAAACCTTATTCTACTGCGCCCTTTTTTTTTTTTTGTACCCTTGTAGCATCGAATAAACCTAAATTACATTTTCAGTCTAGGAATAATACCGAAATAATTGTAGTGTCAGGATTGCTTTTGTCCTGAATGTCAAAGCAGGTATTGGATAACAAAGAACAGATTGTACCTTTGCTATAGTCTAATCTTGATCTATACTGGCCACAAAGGCATTTATCTCTTTACCAAACGACAAAATTTTAGACCTATCCAAATTGAAAGCATTTGCAGACGACAAATTACATGTAACTCAAAACACGAAATCTGCCTTTCATAGGGTAGAAAACATTGTGGGAAAAGGAAAAAATGCTGGTTACCAGCATTTTCTCCTTTTCCCACAATGTTTTCAAAAGGCTCCTTTTCTCAGGGTCGTTAAAATACGGAATTGTTTGGTAAAGGGTTAAACATGTATGAGGCGCTTTAGGATTTATTAGGGTTGAAACAGTTGCTGCATGTCGTTTCATTTTGTTAGTAAATAAATAAAAAAAATAAGATAATAGATCCATTTCTTATCTTTGTGTGAAACTTTCAGACTCATCATAAATTACTACCAATATCCATATAAATATACGTAACGAACCGTTCTGGACTATTTCTGATTTGTAGAAATGGGTTGAAATAAGGTCCGGACGAATCAGCCTGGAAGAGCAACAGATGGGACAAATGAACTTGACTGTGTCCACAATCACATCACCGCAACAAAAAACCTATTAAATCTAATGTAGAGATTTCAAAATGGGGATAAATACATGAGAGAGAAGAAAGAAAGAAAGAAAGAAAGAAATGCCAATCTTACCTGAGCTTAAGGTCACAAAAGCTGCAACAATAAATCCAACAGTCGGAACCATATTTTATTTTTCAAAACAAGAACGAACTTTCACAGAAACGTTCGGTTATTCAAACCTATCAAATTTGAATAATTATCATTGATTACAAAGTACTAATATCATGTATCCTAAGCAAACGCGGTTCCATAAAAGCAAACACGCTTACTTTCCTTTCAATCTGCGGTAATTACGTCATTTTCCCTGATTCTTCTCAATTATTACTGTTTTAACGTAAGGCGCACTGGTTGTCGCAATACTAACTGTAGCATAAGTCAAACTGTACGTTTCACAAAAGACCGCCAATTAATGCCTTTCTTTTCCGGCTCGTGAGCAGACGACACAGTGCGCTTCGTCAGGTCAAAGAATATCCGATTTTCCTGCTATTAGATTCAAACGTCCGTTTTACTTTTAACCGGGAAGTGTCTTTTGCGTTTAGCAATACAGTATACTGTAAAAAATAATTGTTTGTTTTCCTACAATATATTCCACATTGTTTAACAATTTTTTCCCTTTCTTTTACAAGTTTGTATTTGTTAGTTGTTATGATCATGGGCCTTAGTGTAAAAGATTAAACCCGCTACCACACAAAATCCGAGTTTAAATGACCCTAAGAAATTAAAAAGAAAAAAAACTTTTGAAAACATGGTAGGATAAGGAGAAAATGCGGGTAGCATTTTCTCCTTTTCCCACCATGTTTTCTACTCTTTCATCGACAAAACCATTATTTGGCTCACATTTAATTTGTCGTTCGTGAATCCTTTCAATTTTATTATAGGAAATTTCATAGTTAAAATTCGACTGTTAAGCCCATCATACTTTCGGTTTCTAGGTAAAACCCTTAGAGGGAGCTATTTAGCTTTTTATGCCGTGAATCATTCTTTCTTGTAAGACGCCGATAAGTACAATTAGGTATTTTTCTTCGCAATCCGTAAAATAATGATTATTATACTGCAATGAAATTTCTCATGATCTTATTAGATAATATGCCCCGACCATATATATGTTGTACATTGGCAAAACCCACGTAAAAGCAGTTTCCCTTCCGAGAGACCGTATACATAACTACACTTTCAACACAACATCTAAAATGGCGGCGTCGATCGATGATACGAGCCGCCCACAAGACAAACATACTGAGTAGCCTGCACCATATTATAACTAGTTTCCCTTGATGAATGTCATTAAAACGGAAAGAATGGATTACTTTTTAAACATGTAGATCATTTTATTTCATTCTAAAACAACACAGGGGGGGGGGGATAGGTTTAAAACGAGCCATCCCTTCGTCAGGTAAGCAAATTGTGAAGTGTCGAAAATCACACATTGTGCATAACATTAAAAGGATAACCTAATGGTCGTTTAAGGCAACTAATGGTCATATACTTTTGCCAACAAATCATTAAAATTCATAGTTACTTACCTTAAAATTGTTGAAATCCATGTTTAAATAAAAATATGTTGAATGTCTATCGCAGTGACATCATCTAGATTATGCACCAAACTGCACGTTTTACCAAGGTTTCAGTGACGTCAGTTCCGAGTGACGTCAGTTTTGATTGAATTGGGGAAATTCTATTTCGTCAGCGTACCCAATTCGTGAGACCATAAAACAGTGAAATTTCGCTTAACACACGTTGGAATGGTAAAACTTTGCAGTATAATAAATTCGTTGTACGGTCAGGTGGCAGGGGACTTGGAAACTTGTTGACGGCTGTGGCGTATTATGTCGCCACCTCGCCTTCGGCTAGGGGCAACATGATTCACCACAGGCGTGAACAAGTTTCCAAGTCCCTTGCCACCTGACCGTACAACTAATACTGTTCAGTTCATTGCTACCCTGTTAGCTTCTTTATAAATTTTTTCCCTTGCATCAAAATGTATAGAAACCGCATTTATTCATGCATCAGTGGTGTCACTGGGCTTTGGCTGTGATGTGACTTGCCAGGGTTCATCAATCAGTAACTTTGCTATTTTTAATACATCAGATATGACGTCATCATACTCATTTGAACACGAAAACGTCATCGATGCGTATTCTGATCATGTAACATTGCCATAAATCTTTGAAAAACAGTAGTGCGAAGTCTAAAATACCTCCAGAGGCTATGTAACCCACTAAAAAAGTACCATTGAAAATCTTTTTTACTTTTGTCTTTCTTTTTTATTAATTATTTGTCAGGTATCTCCCTGCATAATTCAGTGATAAGTCATTTTTCAAGTTTGTTAAAATCATGAAAACCCGAATATCTCCTTTAATTTGAATTGTACAAATTTTATTCGACCATAAAACAATATGCAAAAAATAGCAAAGCAGTAACAAAACAGAGACACTACTGAAGATGAAGAAACGATTTGAACGAAAGCTTATTTTATAAAGTTCTTCCATTTAAAACCATTTAATGTGAAAAGTACCTTTAACATATGGGTGGGGCGGGGATCCTGTGTCTGTCAGCGGTGAAGGTGTTGGATGCGCCATCTGGATGTATGGAACTTTCGTTGGAAATTCGGTGGCAAGTTACTTCAAAGCCCAAGCCCAGTACTGGTAAAACCACTGATGCATGAATAAATGCCGTGTCTAGACGAAGACGTGACTATACATTTTGATCTTCGATAGGCTTGACCGTTTCGAAAATGCTTCTGATCAAAACGATTGTTCGATTGGGGTTTTACACTACTTTAAACACCATGTCATTCCTGTCAAGGATGACATTTTTCTCAGAACTGACTGTGATTTGTAATGTGTCCATTTCAAACGTTCCGGTATAGCGTCATCGCGGAGCAAGGAAGGTACTTCATTAGTTCTTCACGTGGACGAGGTTTTGTCAGCTAATTGTTCCATGGTACAACTGTTAAAGATGAAGTGTAAAGTATTCAAAGAATCGTGGATAAGGGAAGGCGTTGTTAATTTATTCAATTCTAATAATGCATTAACATTGTATCAGAAAGCCTTCATAAGTTGTCTTCAAAAAACATAACAAAACTCCCGCCCCAAAAACACTTTTTTGAATAATAATTTTCAACTTTAGATACTTATCATGACTCGTGTACGTATGACCGCTTAACAAGGTCTGGGACAATTTGGCAGACAAAAGTGCTACACCCAAACCACTACATGTATTTTTAATACCATTTTCAACTTTTATGACTTATCATATCATATGTGCGTATGAACACTAAGTTCAATAACTAATTTCACCGATTATCTTAAGAGGACCCGAAGCTTTCCTGAACGTTAGGAGACATCTCCGATGGTTCACGACCAAAGGTCAGAGGACATTCACAGAAGCTGTCCACCGTCGAAGCATCAGTGGGCGTTCGTCTGACCATGTCCTATGCATAAGAAGGGGCGTTTCCCATGGCACATTCCCCACCTCCAAATTTTCTTAAACTGAGGAATGGAAAGATCGGGCGAAAATATGCTCTCAATTGTCGTTGATTTTACTCTAGTGGGATATAGTCAATAGGCAAACTACCATGAAATAAAATAGATACAATAGCGAAAATTGCTGTTGAAAAAGACACGATTTAACTCTTTGCTTCAACGTCTCAAATTTAAAAAACCACAAGGGAATAAGCTTTTCAAACATTGTGCGAAAAGGAAAAAAATGCCATTTTTTTTGTCAGCAGATGCATGAAATAAGGACGATTCTAAAACTTTAGTAGACAAAAATTAACGTCAAGGAAAACATTGTTTGAAATAAAGCGATTACTTCAAACTTGGGATCGTAAGCTGTCAATTGTAGGGCAAAATAATGTCGAGATCGTATCTCAATCTTCATCACACAATTCCGAGTTTTCACGACCTAGGGGAAGAAGGCTTTTGAAAATATTGTAGGAAAAAGAGAAAATGCTGTTTACCAGCAATATCTCCTTTTCCCACAATTTTTCTTTCCTCACAAAAGCAAATTTCAGTTTTTGAGCGTCGTTTACTTTACCGTCCTAGAGGAATAAGGTTTTTAAAAAGAACATTGAGGAAAATAGAGAAAATGCTAGTAAGCAGCATTTTCTCCTTTTCCTACAATGTTTTCTTTCCTTCAAAAAGCAAACTTCAATTTTTGAGTCACGATTACTTTGTCGTCTGCAAATACTTTCAATTTGAACAAGCCCATAATTTTGTCGTCTGGTAAAGAGTTAAACCTTTACCGAACAATCCCGGGTTCAAAAGACCCTTAAGAAGATGGCTTTTGGAAAAAAAAGTGAAAAAAAAGAAGATATGCTTGTCAGCCACAAATGATTTTTTGGTTAACACATTTGACCCACATTTAATCTATCGTCTGCATATATTTTCAATTTAGAGAAATCCAGAATGTTGTCGTCTTGTATAATATTCTAGGGATCTTTTCTCATTTTTATTCCCACCATTTATACAAATTGAGATTAAAATTTGTCAGGGAAAACTAAAAAAACATAAAATGAAAAAGTAAAACATCGAAATTAAAATATACAACCTAAAAAGTCTCAGAGCTCCGGGAACAGAGGAGGAATGACGTCCTAAAAGCCGCTCCCAAATAAAGGAAATGATTACGTTTCCATGACAACGGGTCCTGACATGTAACACGTTAAAGGTGCGAAATGACATAATTACAAGACTGGGTAAAGACATTTTTTTACCTCTTTTCCATTTCCAACCTTTAATCCATCACTTTATCACTGGGTTTGGTTTGGGCGCTTTAGTCGTTTTGTTTTACCATCTATGGCCGAGCCCTGTGTCTAAGTCGATAACGGCTTGAAGCCCGGGCGTCGCTGGTTCGAATCCCCAGCTCCCCCAATTTAAGTTCTATGATTGACGATAGTCACTGCGACTAGATTCATTCTGCTATCACCACTAAGCATTGTTTCGACGGTGTTGTGATTTAGGAAAGCAATCCGTGGCTCGGGAAAATATTGTTTATTGAAGCACTGGAAGAAGAAAATCCGGCCAAAAAGGGGTAGGTGTAGTGGCCGCTCCGATATGGCACTCAAACTTTGGAACCATTCTCAGAAGTCCTGTTTCTATTTCGGCTGGCACAGTTAGCTATGTGAGAACGTCCTTTAACTTTTTACAAAACAACAAAATCTGAGACTTGTCCAAACTGAAGGCAATGGTAGGCGGCAAATCAAATAATGGGGGCTGTCAGTGGATGGATAGAAAACAATGAGAAAAGGTAACCAGCTTTTTCTCCTTCTCCCAAAATATTTGCAAAAGTATTTTAAATCGGGGTACTTTAAATGCGGAACTGTTCAGTAAAGGGTTACCCAGGGACAAAGAGCGGTCGCCGCGACATGACAAACATATCGTTGAAAGGGACGTATAACACAAGTCCAAAAAGCCTATGTTCTATCTACATTGGGGTAAAATTATTGATTAATCATAAACCAGTCACTGGTCAGATACGACTTTCAACGCCCAAAAAACTGAATAGAAGATAATATCTTTTCTACTTCTTTCCCATTCTTAACCTATCATCCATCACAGATCTGGTTTCTGAACATTGGTCTTTTTTTAACTCTTTCAGCACCAAATAAATAAACTCGACCTCTTTCGACGGCTCTAAATACAATCCATTGAAACTTACAAAGATTTTGAAAGTATAGGCTTGACTACACAAACGGACGGTATAGATCAAAGATCAGACTGCACGTTCTGTACAATCTGATCTTGATCTATGCCGTCCGCAAAAGTCACTCTTTTCGCCTATGGCGCCGATATCGTATCGGTATCACGTATCGGTTCTCCCGTGGCTAAGTAGTTTGAACTTTGACTTTGCAGGAAATCCTGCCTCGATCCTGACTGGCGGCGCTTGTTTATTTTGGTACGTCCTTTGCATCTTCACCAAACGACATAATTTTATACTTCTAAAAATCTAAAGTATTTGCCTATGACAAGTTAAATGTTACTACTATTTTGCGATTGTCTTCAAAAAAGGTAGAAAGCATTGTGGGAAAAGGGGAAGATGCTGGTTAGGAGGATTTGTTCCTTATCCAACAATATTTCAAAAGTACTTTTTGTCAGAATCGTTTAAACAGGAGGTAAGGCGAAAGTACGGTATTGTTTAGTACATAGTTAACAAGGTGAACTGAGCTATCGCCGCGATAAAATTTTGTCGTCAAATAGGTTACTGATATATTCATATTATCACCAATTAATTATTCGCTA
The DNA here is from genome assembly GCA_946811185.2 of Hippopus hippopus. NCBI lineage: Eukaryota > Metazoa > Mollusca > Bivalvia > Cardiida > Cardiidae > Hippopus > Hippopus hippopus. The sequence continues at coordinate 49,606,184 of OX328104.1, read as the reverse complement.
CGATTAATAAAAAACGTCACTTTATTATCACTTGTTCAATCCTGGTTTCCAAGATGGGCTGAATGACTACATTGTTTCGTCTTATTTCGGCGACCAGTGATTCGAATAGAAAACCCATTTTTATACGCCCGTCGAAGATGGGACGTATTATGGGATCACCCATGGCGTACGGGCGGGCGGGCGGCGTCCAGTTCTATGTCCGGAGCATAACTTTGTCATCTCCAGTCCGATTGACTTGAACCTTTGCATTTCTGTTTGTTGCAATAATACGGAGTGCAGTGCGAAAGAACCATAACTCTACCTCGTGCTGTCTTTGAGTGATTTCCCTTTGATCGTCATTTTTACAGCATTTTCTGCTTGTCCGGAGCATAACTTTATCATCTCCAGTCTGATTGACTTGAAACTTGGCATTTGTGTTTGTTGCAATAATACGGAGTGCAGTGCGAAAGAACCATAACTCTACCTCGTACTGTCTTTGAGTTATTTCCCTTTGATCGTCATTTTTACAGCATTTTCTGCTTGTCCGGAATATAACTTTGTCATCTCTAGTCTGAACATTTTCAAATTTGGTATGCATTATTGTTGAAAAATTACGGAGTGCAGTGCATAAGAAACATAACTCTTCCTAGAACGAATTTTGAGTTATTCCCCCTTTGATCTTCATTTTTATAGCATTTCTTGCTTGTCCGGAGCAAAACTTTGTCATGTTAAGTAGGAATGACTTGAAATATGGTATGCTTATTTGTTGCAATATTTGGAAGTGCAGTGCGCAAGAATTGTAACTCTACCCCGTGCTGTCTTTGAGTTATTTCCCTTTGATCGTCATTTTTACAGCATTTAGTGCTTGTCCGGAATATAACTTTGTCATCTCAAGTCAGAGTGACTTCAAACTTAGTATGCATGTTTGATGCAATATTACGGAGTACAGTGCGCAAGAACAATAACTCTACCTAGAGCAGATTTTGAGTAATTCCACTTTGATCTTCATTTTTACAGTATTTCTTACTTGTCCGGAACGGAACTTTGTCACCTCAAGTCAAATTGACTTGAGACTTGGTAAACATGTTTGTTGCATTACCTGCCCTTTACGATTATCATACCCCCTCGACAACTGGCGATGGGACGGGCGTATCTTGCGACAATTTGCCGCTCTTGTTGCAGGATGTGTTCAGAGTGTTTCCACTGAACTGGTTTATACTCAGCATAAAAAAAAATCATAGCTCTCGACTCTGATCACATCCTTGTAAAATATGGATCAAAAAAGGTGATAGTTTTCAAAACTGGTCGGATGCAAAGACGCAAAGGGGGTTTCAGCAGAATGTGATACGTGTACAACAACCTGTTGAAAGTTTTGTGTCCTAGTAACGCATTATCTATAGGTTCGTATATTTGGCAACCTTCATTTCTCATTCCAACGACAGCCAAATAGGGAAGAACACTGATTTGGAGACATTATTATTAAGGTATTTTCAATTTTTGATCGTTTCGCCTTTGCGTCACTTATGAGGCTAGTCTGAACTCTTATGTATTACAATGAGTTAAACCAAATTTCATTATATTGCATCTCTGCTTATATCACAGGTTATTTTAAGCACTGCTCATTATGGCTTTCCTTCTGATGTAAACAAAACATGATGTAAACTATGACTTCATGTTAGGTCTGATTGAACTGAAATTCGCTCAGGTTCCTCTTGGTTCGAGTCATGCCATTTATTGTGATGCAGGCTGTAATTTGCAGCAATTGCTTCCTTTTATTGGCAGTGGAAAAGGTGTACAAGGAAATCTTTGGTAGATTTGTGGTGCGCCGAGTCTTCTTGGAAATATTGCTCTTTAAGCCTTTTTCATCATCGTCCATGTGTGTGAATCCCTGTGTCCGACTTGTTACGTTTACATCCTTAAACTACATAGATTTAGAGAAGTACGTTAATGGTCAATTTCTGGACCGACAGAGAATTATGTAATTTTTTTCTCAAAATGAAACAAAACCGGGAATTTTCCAACCCATGATAATCTTTTAACAATTAGTATACAATAGATATGCATGACTGTTAAGCACACACTGCTCGGCGCATTCAGTCCTTTGATTATTTATCACGATTTATTATTTGAGCTCTTTTATCATGACACAGTTGAAGTTTTACCAAAGTTCTCACTGAATTCATTGACAAGAGCGAAATACAGATTTCCCTTGAGAAAGCTAGAATTATTATGTAATTATTTGCCTGTTTATGGTCTTTGTATACCCTATCAGAAATTGTTTCATAGTGCAGCTCTAACACAAAAGACATGTGCCCGAAGTAAATGAGCATTTAATATTGGTAATATTTCCAAGAGAACCACAGACATAAAAAAGACAAAACGTCATTCAATAACAAAACCTATGACTAAGACACGCTGGATATCATACATATTTGGTTTTGCCATGTGTGATCTTTTTCGGATTTTCCTTTTCTGCCCACGTTGAGAAATGTTACATCATCACAAGTATAGGAAAAGGCGTTCAAATAAAACGTAATGGCATTTTATTTCTAATATCTCATGGTTCCTTTAAACTCTAAACCCACATACAAATGTCAAACCTTAACTCTTAACCAGATGACAATATTTTAGACAGGTCTGAATTTTAAGAATTTGCTGACGAAAAAATATAAAGAGGCATAAATGATGGATTTTAACTCAGGATGAGTAGAAAGCATTGTGGGAAAGGGAGAAAATGCTGGTCACCAGCATTTTCTCTTTTTCCCACGATGTTTCCAAAAGCTGTCTTGCTCAAGATCGTTAAAACTCGGCATTGTGTGGTAAATGATTAAACTTCTTAACCGATTTTCAAAAGATTTTCTATGTTTTTTTCATGGAAACTACTCAAGCACTTGCAAGCAAAGTGTAGAAGTGAGACACTTTCGTTATGATTCCTGTGACCGAAAAGAAAAGGCCTCTATCATTAAAAATAGAACATGGTTGGTTGAATATGGTTGGCGGAGTTGTACACAATAAAGCCGGAAGTCTTGCACAATGGACGCCTGGGCGAAGATTGTCAAACTGTAATTTTTTGAACTTGAAACGGGGAGACGTGCTTACAATTTTTTTTCTGGGCTGGAGTACGCTTTTTTTAAATTCGATTCAGCCAGTGTGCCTCTAGGTATAGTAACTTGGTTGAGAGAATCTTGACTTCAGGAGAATGCGGCATGCAAGACCTTCTTTGCACTATGGGAGCGCTTGGACAGCTTTCGTTACCTCTTACCTTATTCGAAATCCTGTTTAAGGGCTCAAACAAAATGACGTCATTTCTGTCACCAGTGGAAGTATACTAAGTGTGAAAGGTTTTGTTTAAAAAAAAAAAATCAATAAATATATTTTCACTTACCGGTGCTTCGCAAAACATTTTTTTTTTTTCAAGTCACTTGCCGAGAAGTAGACATCTTCAGAACACTGTTTAACGATGTTAGGGGAATGAATCCTGTCGCAATTACCATTATAAATACTCGAAAAGAATTTCGCCGTGCTAGGGATAGAATCAACGACGTCATGGACTCACGTTTTTCACGTTTAAGGAAAAGCTACCGGGCTTTGCTAATTTCTAATCAATTCTAAATTCTTACTTCTGTCTGGTTCTGCTCAAATTAAAAAAAAAATCGAAAAGATCTTATCTCCGTTGATAGTTTCCGTTTTCCCTCTTGTTTTCGTTTTGGCACGTGCCATCGATAAATTTCGAAACCGATAAAAAATCAAAGCAGAGAAAATTTGATTATATTTCAAAATATTGACTCACGCGGCCATAATTTCTGATTTCATCTTTACTAATTAGGTTAATGTTTTGCGAGGGAAAACAATCTGATTTTGATTTTTCCTCTCCCTGAATGGTAACATAAAAGCTTTTACATGCTGTACACTTAACTTTTTGAGCTCATGCTGCAAAAACAGAGGCTTTTGCGGACGGCATAGATCAAGATCAGACTGCACAGAACGTGCAGTCTGATCTTGGATCTATACCGTCCGCGTGTTTAGTCAAGCCTATTAGGTAAAAAAAAAATCTGAGATTCAATGGGTTGTATTTTCAGCCGACGATAGAGGGTCGAGTTAGTATACCTATATTTGGCGCCGAAGAGTTAAAAAAAAAATAAAAACCCGCTTTTTAAGGTCTTTGTCAACGTACTATCTTTTATCCAGCCATGCGCCGATTTAGACACGTGCAGTCTGACGTTCTGATCTCCATTTAAACTCTGCATTATTCTTTTTAAGTAGTTTCAGGCTTACTACCCCGATTCCTTTGAACTCTCAACCCATTGGCTGCTAAGCGCGACTCGGGGCGCTTTGTTTGGACAGTGTAGATCACAGACACCAGATTGCACAATTAGTGCAGTCTGATCTTTGATCTGCACTGTCCGATAAGGTATTTTCTTTCCAGTGAAATCAACTTTGAAACCGCAATTTTTGTTGTTTTTTTTACGATTGAGTTGAAGTTCTCGTTTTATTTATTAAGCAGTTTAAAGGTGAATACTGAATACATTTGATCTAACTTTTTATGGGGATGTTAAACCAGGAAGCTCCATGTAATTGAAACGTGTACATATTTATAGGCGGTAAAAAAAAGCCAGATATACCTAATTTTAAGGCTGCCTTTTATCGAAAATATCTTGTAATAGTCTCTCACGCAGCACGCTAGAGAGGGGGTGTTAGAACCTGTTTTGTAATAAAACGGCATTTTGTATTGTTTTTTTATTTTTTAAACTTTGAGAAATCCTTTAATAGTAGCTCATATCGTCCAAAATGGATGTATATGTTGGCTTATAACATTGAAGTTCAAATCAGATGTTTTTGAGACTGGGAAAAATTTTTTTATTGCAAATTTCCGTTTAGGACTAAAGTGGTTGGAACGGAGAACAGCTTTTTAATACAAGAGTACTCCATGCGGGTGCCTACGCTCAGCTGCGGTTGCTGCTAGTATTAGTGAAAATTCTAAGTCCAAAAAGAGGCATATATGTGTCAAAAATATTTTGATGGTTACCTACCCCTATTGTATAGGCTCCCCTTGTGATAATTAAAAACTAGTCCAAGTTTGAAGTAAATATCTCAGTGATGACCGAGATATTACAAAATGTTTAAAGTTTTGCCAGACGCAGACGAATATGAAAATGCAGATGACGACGACACAAGGCACGACAATATCTTGACGTTTTCTTCGAAAACAGCCCAGCTAAAATACGGATAATTGAAACAAATTATTAAGGCCCTCAGAAGTTACTCAACCCTTTACCAAACAATCTCTGGTTTTTACGAACCTGAGATAGAAGCCTTTTGAAAACATTGTGGGAAAAGAAGAAAATGCTGGTAACCAGCATTTTCTCCTTTTCCCACAATGTTTCTACCCTGCTGGAAACAAATTTCAATTCATGAGTTACGTTTATTTGTCGTCTGCAAGTGCTTTCAATTTGGACCAGTCTAAAATTTTGTCGTCTGGTTAAGAGTTGAATATTTACTTAACCCTTATCCTGCAAAATAACTAACACGAAACTTTCAAATTGATGGTAAAAACCCAAATGTTGCTATTTCAAAGTTATTTTGTTGGGAAAATATCTCCTTATCGGACACTGTAGATCAAAGATCAGACTGCACGTTCTGTGCAGTCTGATCTTGATCTGCAATGTCTGAAAAAGTCAGTGAGTCGCGCTTAGCAGCCTAAAGGTTAAACCTTTCGACATGAAGATCACAACCTTGATGGTGGGCTTGAATAGGAATTCGTTTGTACACTTTCGTAAAGTATCTGTAAGAGTGAGATTGTTTGATGTGTTGACGACCCTGTTGAGCGTAAACATTTTACCAGTTATCAAAACTTTAAACAAGTCCCAAACGACAGCATTTGTAGACGGTAAAAAATTATGTGTGACTAATTATGTGTGTCTGAAAATCTTGAAACATAGTGGGATAAGGAGAAAATCCTCATCACCAGCATTTTCCACTTTTCCAACAATGTTTTCAAATCCCCTTTTTCAGGGTCGTAAAACAAGGACTTTCCTGGTAAAAGATTGATAAAGCACGTAGCCAGGTATCTAAATGTCAATGGAATCTTGTCACAAAACTCGCAGGGCATCACATTTTTCTGATACAAGATCAGACTGCAACTGTTGTCGTGAAAGGCAATTTAAATCTTGGTCCGTTTTCACAGACCATTCATCATTTCATTTTAAGTCTTATTCTAGTTTTAGAAAGTAACGCGACTTCTGATTGGCTAAACCATACGGGTTTAGCCATTAAGGGGTTGCATTACGTTTAAATTCAGAAAATTCTTGAGTATAAGCCAAAGACTGTTCTTAAGAATGGTTGGTGAATGTGAACCCTGTCAGGTTTTTTTTTTTTTTCCGAAAAACGTAAACCGGAAACACGAGTTTGTAACACAAAATTATATCAGAAAATATTGACGCGGAGTGACAGAAACCCGAAACAAAAACGATTCAAATTCTGCCTGTGACTTTCCTCAAAGATATTGACGAGGCCTTTTTCCCCTTCCCTTGAAACCTTGGTTGTGGGCATGTACTAAACTCTTGCCACAAAATTAAGAACAAGAAAGAAATTACTATTTGGCTCGCACAAAACTTCCTTCCACCTTTTATCTTTTTTCCCTGCAAAAACATGTAAATAGTTACAAAATATCGTACACCATGTGGAATTGTCGATTCTAGGACGTAGGTGTACACCCGTGCATGAATTTCTGGTAAGAGAAGCCATGATTATGTCAATTAACCCATCCTGAGGATTTCTATTGTTGTACCTCCGCGACGCGAAGTAACACAATTACAGTTAACACCAATTCTCTCCTTATTTAGAGGTTTAAAGTTATTAAAATCTTAATTTTGATAAAACACGGAGAAATACTCATATTTGGTAACATACATGTAAATCATTTGGATGATTATTAAGACATTACTTCCACTTTTACTAGGAGATTACAAAGCTTGTAAAACAATAGAAAATCATAGGTACTCAAACCAGCCATCTTAAGTGATGATCTGCTGGTAACCAATACCTTTCTCTTTTTCCCATATTGATAGTATTTTCTCCCATTTCTCAGACAAAACCCATCATTTAAGCAACATTTAACGTGTTGCAACAAACGTTTTAAAGTTGGCCGAGTCTAATATTTTGTCAAGTGAACACAACACTTTGATACTTTGTCAGACTGTTACTGGTCGCCTGGAGCAAGAATCTTGAACATGATCGCCATAAAGAAATAATCCGGGTCTCTGTATATGGTAAAGAAGGAAAAAAACAAGATCAGCATGATTATATTATTTTCTTATACACACATGAGCATTAATTAAGCACCGCCCAAAATAATCATCACATCACCTTGGCCTGCAAGAAGCCCTGATCTCAACCCAATTAGACATTTGTGGACCATTTTGGGCGCCAAGTTTAAGCAAAATCTACAGAAATTGGCCCAAGTAAACTCCATGACAAATGGCAGAGGATCCCAATTATGCGTTTGATTTCCAGCATGAGGACAAGGTTGCAGCAGTTATCCGTGCGAGGAGAGGATACACCAGATACTGATATCACCATTGCTGTTGGCTCAGGCATGAACAATGAACATTGTTTCGGAATTTCGTGTACGTCCGACCATTGAACAAGTCTCTGCGACCATAATTTTGGACTTGATCATTTTTTGACGTTTTCAATGTCCCTATCTGACTGTCAATAAATTACACATAGCAGTAGAAGCACTGTTGGTAGTTGATGGATTGACACCTTGGAGTATTCCGTAAACGAATTTATAAGCAAGTCTTCGATAACCGCATTGAGTTGAACACAGCCTTATAACATGAAAATGTGTGGTGCTTAAATAAATGCTCATGTAATTATATATTAACTTTATACAAAACGATACAGTTTTAGACTCGTCCATATTGCAAGCATTTGCTCGAGACGATTGTGACTCCAATGTTGAGATTGGTCTTTGGGGAGAGAAAACATTGTGGGAAAAAGAGGAAATGCTAGTTGTCAGCATTTTCTCCTTTTCCCACAATGATTTTCAGAAGGCTTTTTTCTTCAGGATAGTTTAAACATGGGGTTATGTGGTAAATGATTACACTAACATTTCTCAAATGGTAAAAAGTACTGAAGAAAGGAATATCCAAATAAAGAGCCAAGAATATAGGCGGAGGGATATCGCAGATCAGAATTGGTTTACTATTAAGGCCTGCATAAATTCGAACAAAATTTTGTCCCCGTTTATATCACGGTGTGCTATATTACGCTTATTTTCTCCTAATTTGAAATCGCAACATTTTGGCTCAAAGGCATGTAAGCAATACAAATTACCAACAGATTTTATGGCATGTCGCGCATATTCCTTAGGAGATATCACATGAAATCAGAAGATCGGTGTTAAAGCGCCCTGGGCACCTAGTTTAATCACAGCGTCTAGACAACCGAGAATTATAGAAGTAGATAATGTTTTCAGAGGTAAAAATGTCGTTTTTCGTAAATTTAATCTTTCCTAAACGAGGGGAAAACCATTTTTTTTTTTTTGTATTCACGTAGACAGGCAGATGGATGGAAAAAAGAGTTGGCGGGCCGGCGTGCGTGCGGACGGACTGACAGACAGACAGACATACTGTTTTGAAAAGAGCATATTAAGACGGAGTTTAGGTTTTGACACCGGCTTCTCAGCGCTCAAGTATTTTAATATGTATATGAATAAATACTAAATAGCAAGGACGTCAAGGAAGAAAGGCTGAAAGCAAATTTGAGAAATGGGCCATGCTCTGGCAAAAGAGGGCTTAATGCATCTCGGTGATCTATTACACCCAGTAAGTCATTAAGGATCCATAATATTCGCTTAGTCTAATGAATGAATGAATCTGGAGAAAGAGTGGTCCTTGGACATATAGAAAGTTGACCAATACCGAAAAGTTTCGGCCCAGGTAAGCCTGCGCGGATTGCGCAGGCTGACCTGGGTCGATACTTTTCGCAGATGAATTAAGCCCCCTTTTCACAGAGCATGGCTCAAATGTATTTGCTTTTTGTCTTCTCACCGTTAGTAAACAGTATAAACCTAAAAACGCAACTAACATAAAGTAAATGATTTTGACATACTTTCATTGATCAAGGTCTTCCAACGTCAAATGTAAGATTTTGTTTGTTTGTTTGAATGGTGTTTTACGCCGCTTTCAACATTATTTCAGTCATACCACGGCGACAGCTCGCATATTCATATTTTCCTGGGTTTAACCAGTACTAGGCTGGGGCTCTGAAGTGTCTTGCCCAAAGACACTCCTGTGAAAAACCCAGTGGAGCCAGTGAGGCTCGAACCCGGGGCCTCCAGGTCACGAGTCCTACACCTAACCACTGAGCCACGCAGGACCCCCTCAAATGTAAGATACCATCAAAATTTTAAAAAATGATTGTAACGTAATTAAATGTAGTAAACTTTCTGAGTCATGGTCTGTGAAAAGGGAGTTTAATGCATCTGTCTTCTGAGTTCGCACAGGCTGACTTGGATTAAAACTTTGTGCAATTTGCAAATTTTCTACCTGTCCAAGGACCAGTCTTCTTTATGATTCACTTGTTAGACAGAATGGATTTTATGGATCCGTAATGAATGTCGTATGTGTCATTCAAACTCCTGCTTCGGTGAGTACAGTTTCACAAAAGCTGACCTAAAATATGGTAATTCGTTGATATCTGGTGCTCTGAAACCCTGCGACGAACGCAGGTCTAAGTGCTGTTTAGATGACATTTAAAGTTAAACGTGGTATAATTTTATATTATAATAAATACTGAATTTAACCCTTATCCTGCTAAATAAATTAAATCAAACAAGCCAATAGTAAAAACCCTATTGATGGTATTTCAAATTCATTTTTTTTTTTTTTTTTTGGAGAAAACTATCTCCTTAACGGACAGTGTAGATCCAAGATCAGACTGCACGTTCTGTGCAGTCTGATCTTGATCTAAACTGTCCGCTAAAGGTCAGTGAGTCGCGCTTAGCAGCCTAAGGGTTAACCGCCAAAAATCTAGGATAAAAATCTGCGTTAATTAAGTTGAAGCAATTTGTTCATCATTATTGTCGATTGAAATTCGGATCTTTTTTTTTTTTGTACGTCACGCAGGAGATTACGGGAACCCTTTGGGTCATGCCCTGTGAAAAGGGATTCATTGCATCTGCAAAAAGAGTATCGACGCATGACAGCCTGTGCAGTCCGAAACCTTGTGTTATTGGTCAATTTTCTGCGTGTCAAATTGCCAGTCTACCGCATGATTCAGACGGTTGTTAGACAAATTTGGTTTTATGTGTAAAAAATTATGTGATGACTTGTTTGGAATAATGGATCACGAATATGCTTTAAATCCGCTTTTACCAGAACGCTTGTCATTTGTTTTTAAAGGCACCGAGCTCGTGCACGATAAATTGCTATACAAATAGACTTTCTGGACACTGAATAATAACAGAAATCAGGTAAAAGTGTTTTACAGAAGAGTGTAACACAGATATTTTTGTGTGTAAAACCATGACTTTTCATACCTCCAGGGCTTTTTTTCAGATGTTTTATGTTAAAATGGTATCCTTATCTTACCACATGCACATCTTTTCAGGTGCACATAAATTGTTAGAAGGGACAAAATGCCGTAATTTTTGCTGTTCTGGTATTCAGGTGCTGCTGTCACGAGAGAGCCACTAGCGGCCATGGCACTTGTCCGTCCCTTACATTGCTTTTCAAATCTTCAAATACATATACTGAAGAGAATTTACCTAATTTTTACCTTATTTACCTTATTATTCAGTTCCCTCCTGTAGTAGTAAACATCTAAGTTGAGTTTTGGTATACATGATGTTTTTTAGTTCTTTATTTATGAACTATCCAACAGATATTGAAAGCTGCGAAATGAGGTCGGGTTTTCCCATGTGCCAATTCAGTTTCCGGCACAAGTCTGAAGGGTGAAATATGTCAATACCGTTGAATGTACATGCTTCAAGCAGAACCTGTGGTTGGAGAGGCATTTACAGTTTTTTGTTTTTCTTTTATTATTATTACAAAATGTTTTTGGTGATCCGTCCTTCATTTAAATGTGGATAAACTAAAATTGTCATTTAAGTCCTTCGAAAACTGGACGGTCCACCATATATACGATACCTGCCTAAAAATCGAAAAAAAAAAAATATTATTGTCAATAATGCTGAACCGATTAGTTACTGAAATCATCATCATCATTATCATTTATCTTCTTTATCCTCGCCATGTTGCATAAAGCCATCTAGCGAGCAGTTCCCGAAAGTTTGTACGAAACCAAAATAACGGCCATACTGCATGCCATTCATTCGGTGGAACTTTACCGATTCGGCCGTGTAGTGATGAGTGCATGCCGTGAAGTCTAAAACCCATGTTTAGACTCTGCTTCCGATATTAAATTTGTGGGGCGTATTACTTCCCTTCAAAATTTTAAAAGCTGTGTCAAGTAAGACACAACACACAGATTTCAATATTTACTACCTGATATACACATTTTTTTAGAATAAGTTAAGAGTAAGATAACAGATTATTAGTATTTATGTTTCCTTCATTTCACCTTACTTATTGTTTAATTATGTATATTTATGAACGTCAAAAATCCATACATGGTAACAATATTATGTCTGCAAGACGTTCATGTCACGTCAAAAAGCTTTCAATAAAAAGTGGAGATGCGCCGCACCTTGCATATGACCACCATTTCTTACAACTTGGCCTCTGGGGGTTCAAGTTGATTTGGAAAGTAACATAATATTAAGACAGCCCGAACATATTTTCAGGGAAGGAAATGAGGTACATTGTATTTCCTATTATTCAAAAACATCCACAAGAGAAACTAATTCACAGCAAGGTGCACTAACGCTCTTTTCAAACAAGGTGAATGACAAGAAATATTCCATATTAAACATTGAGTTTTGTAACTTTCACTTCAACAAGGCAGTATAGGAATCGTATATAGACTTGGAAACTAGGCAGATCCTGAAACTGCCTGGGCCAGATTTGAATTCCAATGTGGCTCGGCAGATTCTAGATCTGCAATGGCCAAACTGGAATCTAGCCATATGAATAATGAATTGTCACGGAGGATAGTGTAGATACAAGACGAAACCCATCCTAAGTTACGCCTGGTTCTTTAACGTGCTCGGTGTATAGCACCGTCACAAGGGACCTCGGTTTAACGTATCATCCGAAAGACTATTATTAATTTTAGATGGCCAGCCGTGGGAATCGAACCCACACCCTCAAGTGACCCGAAACATCACTTTTACGGGTCCTACGCTTTACCAACCGAGCTATGGGGGCTGGTCAGATTTTAACTGTGTAAATTGTCAATGACCTAATTTCATATTACATGTACAACTATTGAGTCTATACATTGGGCTTCATTGAGTCATACCCTTAACTAGGAAAAAAAAGTGACAAAAAGAGAATATCGCAAGAAACGAAAAATGTATATTATTTAAAAAAAAAAATTCCCAATAAAAGAAGCAACTGCTTGTTACAAGCAACTTTGTTCTTTTCTAGTAGTGTCATGTTCTAAGCTAAGACGTTAAGGTGAAGGTATTCTAAAGGTTTACGTTATTCTGTTTCCGTCGTCAAATACTTTCAAGACTCAGGGATATGTTTACTAATTATAGTTAATGATTTTCAAATTATTTGGAAATTCAAGAACGTATTCAAATTATTTATGTACACTAAGCCTTTTTTCCACATTTAAGAGCAACATTTATTGGAATTCCTATATTTCTCACACGGCAAATAATTTCTTCATGGGAATGTAAATGTTTCGGAAATAACTTTGGTTAACAGAAGTCTAAAACTGCAACAGATTCCAAAGTTCGGAGTAGGTGGTTTTTGATTCTGCGGCATTGAATTCAAGCAGAATATTAAAATGATGAAAAGGCATAATCTTACCGAAAAAAGCTATGGAAGTTTCTTCCCTCAATCGTCTTTATATCTGAGCTGATGTAGAAAATTAAAAATTAGGCACCCTAATTTTAACTTTCCTTTGTAAATCATTTTCGCGAACAATCCAAAAGCGAAAGTTAGGCCCTGTTAACTTTCAAAAAACAAAAAATTTAAAAAAAAGACTTTTAATTTTTCGTCCTAAAGTTTATATAGAAAAGTAAGAATGAGGTGAGTTTTGAATTCTAACTTTACCAGGTAAATAACTTAGTAGAAATTCGGTATGTTTACTATTTTTTAACTTGAAGATTGTCAAACGTTTTCGACTTCGACCAAGAGGTTTACTAAGAAAAAGTTGATAAGTCAAAATTTTTAAATACTAATAGCTACTATTCTAGTTTTGCATAAGAAATAAGAGGGTACTATTTTCTCTTTGTTAACGTAGACGAAACTAGATACAATTGTTGCTGCATACGTGCTTCCATGGCAACCGACTTGTTCTCTATAGCGACTGTTGTTACTATGATACGAGAAGCTGGCAATTATATCGATATGTACCGCTTTCTGCCGATCATGATATTTAAAATTTATAGATATGAAACCCAAACTATTCTCATCGGAAGATAGGACTCGCGATACCAGGAGCTGCCATTCATCAAATTGTAACATGACCCATAATCGAGCAAAACGTTCAGAAATTTTTAACATATACATTCCCAAAATGTTTACTCAATGCATAACAAAACCTGATTCTGTATCATATCGCGGCCAAAATGATTACTATCAAATTGATTACCCTTGAAAATTTAAAGCAATTTGATTATACACAAAATTTTGAATTGACTTTATTCTCTAGAGTCTCATAGTTGACACACACACAAAATTGATGGATTATCTATTAAAAGGGTGTATAATATTCTCTGTGTGTGTGTGTGTGTGTGTGTGTGTGTGTGTTTTTTTTTTTTTTTTTTCCTCCTCCTTCTTCTTCTTCTTCTTGTCGGTATAAATGTTCCACTGTGAGGATTTTAAGAATTATTTTAGCAAAATGTCACCAAACGTAGATTTCGTAGTCCGTGAAATAACATACATGTATTTCTCGTTTTCAGAATCCTTACAGCAAACCCACATTTAGTTGCGACTTTCTACGGTCCTGCGGTGGACAGTTTTCATATTGTAGGAACATGATCATTTGTCTCACAAAGCTTTTAATAATATAAAGATTGATAAAGAAAACGTCTTTTCCTTTTTTCTTTAATAATTTGAATGATTTATTTGAGCTATAAAATTAGCCCTCGCAATTAAGGTTTAAATGTAACAACTAAGGTTCACATAATATCGTTAGTAACATACTTTATTCAATAGCTGAATGATATTTATGCAGAGCGACAGGATTCATGCGATCTTGTGTTTCGGGCTTCATCATTATCATCAATATCATTATCATCTTCATCATCATCATAATAATAATAATAATAATATTATTATTATTATTATCATAAAACTGATTAAAAAAAAAGGCATTGATATGTATATGGGTTTGCGTGGGTTAGCAGGCAGACAGGACTAAAGGTATCGATAACAGATGCAGTGTTTGAATGGTGGATGGTTTTTTGATTGAGCCGAGGGGAAAGACGGACGAGAAAAGAAGGACTAAACAGAAGTTTACTTTTACTTTATTGCAATTTTAGATTCTTATATCGTGCACTGAACTCAGAGTATCCCTTGACTATTATTGAACAATTGTTTACATGTTTACAAGAGGACAGACTGTATCAGACTTGTCCATGTTACAACCAACTGCAAACGACACATTAATGGTGGCAACAATGATGGAATTTGTCTTTCAAAGATCATAAAATATTGTGGAAAAAGGAGAAAATGCTGGTCACAGCATTTTTTTTCTCCAATTACCACATTTTTTCGAAAGCCTCTATCCTCCATGTCGTGTAAGATTAAATTGTTTGGTAAAGGAATTATATAGCACTATAATGTTGTTGTATAGCTTTCGTTTTTAATATCCCATGTGAGGGTCGTAAAGAAGACCACAAGAATTATTATAGCAATTTATCAACTCATTTTTTGAGTATATCGAAAAGTATTAAAATGTTTTCATCAAGCTGATGTAAATTCTATGCCAAGATGATTCGTGTATTTTTTCACGTTTATCTTATTTACTTCAAACAATAATTAAATGATTCTTTTATCGGTTTTATTACTGCTCTTTATTCATTTTCTCGATCAGATTTTTTTCTGTGTAAGAATACTCGTGAAAATAAATTTAAGGAAAAATGAGACTTGTTTCTGATACATCATGCCCTCGAGTGTTTGCCAAATATGGATGCTTGAGAAGATATGGCTGCCTCAACATGTAAATATTTTCTTCAATACCTTCAAAATCTTTAATATTTTTTGTAGACAAATAGTTCAGCAATTAAGTGTACACATGTATATGCTAGTATGTCATAATGGCAACATTGCAGATAATGTTTTGACAAATGTTTTGAAATATGATAACCTACATGTATAAGCCTATAAAGGGTATAAGACGAGACGATATTAAATTTTCACAATTTAAAAGTCCCATAACTCTTGTAAATATCAACATATTTTAAGAATTAGTCAATTCGTGTGACATCTCATAAAATGTCATACACAATTCTGTTGATAAAAACGAAAAAGTTCTCATTTTTTACGATATCAGTACCCTGTAGCTGTTGTAAATGTAAATGTTGAAGATATTGATTATTATCGAACTCATATGGCACCTCATTGATCTAAAGCCCATTTATATGCAATTTGGCTTAAATCTGTTGATAAATATTAGACAGACAACAATTTGATTTAAACAAGAAAATTACCAATTTATTCCCGATTTTTATCAAAAACATTTATTGCCTATGGCCTTTCCACAAAATGAAAAATCAACGCACTCAGAGTCCTGAAAAGCCGATTTGTCAAATAGCAATAAGCCGTGATTATTATTTTGTAAGGAAATATAAAATTTTCATTACACGTAATGCATGTACATTGATATGTAATGAGTCAGTGGAGTTACTAAGAGCAAAACAAAAAAAGTCGAAGTTGTTCTATCAAGCGGGACTCGCAGTAACTGTTATTTTATTACTTGTACGAGTAATATTAGATCAATCAATCTGGGGTGGTTTTCTGCTGGTATAAGATTAAGGGTTGTATGTACAAGGGTAGAACTGTATATACAGTATTGACAAAAAACGAGGGCGATCTAGCTAATACTGAAAGTAGAACGAGTAGTGCACAAAGGTATATGACGGTATTGGTTCAGGTGAAACCGATAACATAGTATAGACCACCTATTCAAATCGGAAAGTGAGCTTGCATGCGTTGTTATGCATACCGGAGTATTTGGTTCTGGCCAGTTTGATAACAGTAGCCAACTGCGGTTTTTTTTTTTTAATTATTCCACCTAAAACGCAAATGTCCTGGTGAAAACATTAAAACACACACACACATCGGATGTGACGTAAAAGACTGTCACTAAGAGCGTTTCTGTCCCATAATTTCTGATACCCTTGAAAATCACGTGATTTGAAACAGTGTTCCAGTCTGCCAGCGAGACCCTCGCAAGATCTGGTCAAAGACGAAGGACCTCGGGCTTTTCCGTGTCTGTCCGAGGTACGTAAAATTCAGAATACAGAAATTAATCTTACGGGAAATAATAAAGCCACTCGATCTTTTGCTTCAAAGTTTTTTCGCGCTGAAGATTGCTTATGAAAACTTTGTTCATGTTTCATTGGGACGTTTTCCACTTATTCTTAAAGTCTTGCTCGGTAAAGATAGCGAAACAACTCGGCCAGTATTTATTTCATCGCCAGGTAAACTCGGCCCGAGCAAACTCATAAGTTTGTTAATCTAGATCTAGATATTGACGGATTGATGGGCGTGTCTTTCATTCTGAACAGAATTGAACAAAAATCAATTTTCATCGAGATCTAGATTACATCTGTTTTAGAGATAGATTTATTTATTTATTTATTTTTGTTTAGATCAAATATGCTCACTTGAAACAGTGATTTTTCTTCATTTTCTTTTGACAGAGAGAATTTGGTTTCTTTTACTTTTTTTTTCTGTTCTGAATAAGATCTAGATGCCAAAAGAATGATTGTTGTAAAATCTAAATCTGATCAAACTTTGTCAGGATGCGCTTTGATGTATTTGAAAACGTCCCAATGAAACATGAACAAAGTTTTCATAACCAAGAGCGCGAAAAAACTTTGAAGCAAAAGATCGAGTGGCTTTATTATTTCCCGTACTATTAATTTCTGTATTCTGAATTTTACGTACCTCGGACAGACACGGAAAAGCCCGAGGTCCTTCGTCTTTGACCAGATCTCGCGAGAGTCTCGCTGGCAGACTGGAACACTGTTTCAAATCACGTGATTTTCAAGGGTATCAGGCAAAACCATCAGCTGCATAGTCATCAGAAAACATACCAGCTTGATGACTTTCAAGATTGTTAAGAGTAAATTTATGGCAAAGTAATGACAAGGACCAGAGAACCACTGAAATATTTTCTCTGCAGATTTGTTTTGTGGGTGACTGTATTTTATTCCAGGGTCAAGGCAAAGGTATTGTTAACTTGAAATCCTGTTTTAACCCCTGATTGCCCTGTCAGTCATGTAGGAGTATCCTTGAGTAAGGAACACAATAGCCACAGGCTAGTACTGGTTGAAACAGTACTAAGAATAGATGTTAATGACATAAGTAAGCTGAATTGCTATGGAAAGCAACATAAACCTCCATTCAAACAAATATTTACGACAATTTAGATCTACAAACTGAAATCTCTGAAAATCTTTAGTCTTTACTTTCTCCTTGATCCATACAAGTAAACTGTTTGTTGTTCATAGCTTTAATTAAGAAATACAAATGCTGTGTTGCCAAACAATGACTACATGGATATGAATTCAGTTTAAATATCAGTGTCAGATAATGATTAAAAAAAGGACCATGATATTTAACCAGCCTCTTTTGGCCTTATCATTTTTGATACTAGTACTTGTTTGGATTGATCTCTTGGTGTTTTACTCCCCTTTCAAAGTCATTTCAGTCGTATCAGGCTGACAGCTCACCTTTTCACAAAGTTTCTTTGGTTTTACAAGCAGTCCATGATTGGGATATGGCTTGCCTTACCCACAGACACTCCAATACAAGTAAAACATTATCTTAGGTGAGGATCAAACCCAGGACATTATGCACTGAGCCACCAAAGACAACTCAAAACTCTTTTGGGGCAGCCATTGTGACCCTGATCCTACAAATGTTTAAAAATTTTAAAGCTGTACTCTGATCTTATTTAATCTTGTTTCTAATCTTGTTTGTCCCTGATTGTAAAAAGATGAAAATGTTTTGATGAATTGTTTGTTTTAATAATCATAGGTTGCAATAAATTGAAAGCCAAAAATATTAACAAGGCAACATTGCTTCAAGTACAGATGACTCCACCAGTCCATTGGTAAGTCTGTTTGTCTGTCCATCCATTCCCTCAAACAGGTATAATGATAAATTGACTCTTTGCCAAACGGCAAAATGTTAGACCTGTCAAAAGACCTGTCAAAACTCAATGTATTTGCAGATGATAAATACATTTCACATAGTGGCTTTTGTCCTTGAAAGGACAGAAAACATTGTAGAAAAGGAAGAAAATGTTGGTAACCAACTCCTGGGTTCTGTTTATCATATCCCCTGCTCAAGAACACCTGCCAACACACACAATTAAAGCTTGTCGACATTCTGATGAGAATCCATGAAAAATGCTACCCTAGAAATGTACTTCAACATGATACCCCTGCTCTAGCATAGCATATGATGTACCAACCAGGCTACTAGATCATCCTATATGATCAGTGCCACCAAAAGATTTTGTGTTTTAGAGTGGCTTTTTTAGACCTGTGTTCTTCCAATTTTTTTTTTTTTTTTTTTTTTTTTTTTAAACAAGGACGAATACTACAAAAGAAACTGGACGGTTAAACACAAGAAAAAGTGCAAATTTTATGTTCAAATAATGGATACGCTTTGCTTTGTTACTTTGTTCACTTTTATGCTATCAAAATTGACATCATCATACTAAAATGAATATGATCCCATACAGGGGATATGCATTATTGGTCAATTCACATTTCTAAAAACCTTTGCATAATTCTGAAATGAAACCTGCATAGCCAGGCAGCTCAGTGGTTCATCACTGTTTATGTATATGAGTCATGACCTGGTGGTTGTGGGTTCGATACCCGGTTGAGGCAAACTTTCTTTCATGCAATTTTTCACCTCCCACCTCTGATGCATGCAAGAAAAGTAGACAGTACTTAGCTTGGACAGAAAGTTGTGTCTGTACTGGTGTGAGAAAGATAGGATACACATACATGTGTAGGTGCACCGACTGCCATGGTATGACCTAAGCTGTTAAAATGGCGCTAAACTCCAATACAAACAAATGGGACGAAACTTAAAGATATCTTAAAGGGCTATCTAGCCCAAAAAGGAAACATCCAAGGGCTGATACTTTTTTGGGAAACGGGATTCTTAATATTCTATTCATCTGTCTTTCTTCTTTCCTAGTGGTTTGCCAGCAAATGCTTTGCTTAATTAGACTATAACATGAATTACTTTTTGACTTTAGTGGGATTATAAAAATCTGAAATAGATCATGATTTACCCCCTATAATTTGTAAGCATTTGATTAAGAGATTTACTTCTATCAAAGTATCAAAAACTTAAAGCACTGCTCACCTTTAGGCTTTGCCTATATTCATATTAAGAACTGATGGAAGAGCAGATCTAAATCGTGTTACTGGTGTCGATTTAGTGATTGCTTGAGGTGTAATTTTTGGTAATTCTTGAGGAGCTAGTCGTTGCTTTTGACTACCTAAGAAACGAGTTCTACAATCAGAATGAACCTTCGCTATGATGTGGGTGTTTTTTAGGAGGAAAATCATCAACAGCAAGGTTTGGGCCTTTTTTCCTACCGTGATTTTTCAAGGATAGTTGAGGTGGAATAGAAAAAAAAAAAAACGCAGTTGGTTCAAGCACAGTTTATTTAAACTTCTTGTGCAGACTGCTGGACATGTATTTGATAGAAACAAACAGCAAAGCTCTATGTTTGCCGATGAAAGTTCAGCAGAAGGTCAAAGATAGTATTTTTAATTCTGTTTTCCAAGTCGCAAAAAATTGGCGAGACCCGTTACAAGTGCAGGAACTGTAGACCGCCTCCTTCGCGCACTTTGCAAATAATACTAGCCTTATTATTTTCGCATTCAATCTATTATTAATACATCTGTATTTTCACGTGAAATTAAATGTAAAATTATCCTTTATCCTTTATTTCACGAAAAAAATGTATTCAAATCTCAAAGTCTTAAAATAAATAAAGATTCTGAATGCGAGTATGTCGGGACGCTAACTCTGTTTAGTTACCTCTCAACAGATGACGCGTTTTGACTTGAATTTCTTCCAGTGGTGAAAATTAAAACCCGGGCAATTAATTTGTCCTTTGGCATTGAATTCAAAACTTCCCTACCAAGGTTCGTAAAAAGAAGTGTTAAATAGAAAATAAACATTCATGCTTACCTTTTCTGCACTGCTGAGATTGTTCTTTTGCAGCTTCGTGCAATCAATCGACTGTCAAAAATTTCTATTGTAAAATGGCAGGTGGGGTAACGATAGAAGGATGTTGTGATACTGGCTGCTATATCTAACTTCTGATTTTCAAAGCCGAATGGCCTCATTATACCTAATATATTTTTATTATGACTCAGTTGGAATCCATTATTTGTTGGTCTGTTTCTTCAGTGACAAACTGTCTCTACCGTTGACCGACCTTATTTTGAGTGGGTACAGTACAGATGTGTACAGGACCCTCAATAAACTGACAGTTGCGATATTTGTGCTCCAGTGTTTATTAACTTAAGTCACAGGGGTAAAAATGAAATTCCACATGCCTGTATATTTTATTTAATTAATGTCCTTCAAGTATACAAGACATATCCAATTTGTTTCAAATATTTAAATTATTCAGCGAGCATGACTAAGCCAACACAAGGCAGTCATTTTGTTATGCAGGTATATTCATGTAAAGTGAGTATAAACCAGCATTTTAATAGTAGAATAACTTTTAATCTCCACGTTTAACATGGTCACATGACATCCATTAACAGCAAAACCTAGTGAAAGCATACATGTAGTTATTTTCAAATATGGTTCTGTCTTGAAATAATTTGTAGGTTTTATAGGAAAAGGTCTTTGTGCTAATGAAATAACCTGTTTCGAATATGAGCTTTTCCAATTCGCCTATTTAAACCTTGTTTGTCTGAGATTTTTGCAGACAATAACAAAATTAATGGATGGTATGACTTCATCAGGCTCAGTTACCATTAAGTATCATGTGACTTATAAGAAAAACAAAATGTCGCGAACTTTGATGTATTGCGATTTTAGATGATTCGACTATACCTGTCGAATGCCTTCTGTGTTGGAATTTACTTAGAGCTGTTCATTCATGTTTTTAAAGACAATCCCTTCTGTGTTGAAATACATTTCTTTATTTATGAACTGTACTATAGACATTAAAATCCAAAAATGAGGTTGAATTTTCCCATATTGCAAGACAGTTTCTGGCACATGACTGAAGACTGAAAATTGTCATCACTGCTGAAATTGCATGATTCATACAGAAGTCATGGTTATGAAGGCATTCAGAACTGATTTTTTGGTTATGAGATTTATTTGGCAATCAGTTCTTCATTGAACCCATTAACACAATTTTGCCTTTTCATGACCATGAAAGAGAAGGCTTTTGAAAACATTGTGTGAAAAGGAGAAAATGCTGGTAACCAGCATTTTCTCCTTTTCACACAATGTTTTCTACCCAATCAAAGACAGAAATCATCATTTTAGCAACATTTGTCATCTGCAAATGGTTTCAGTTTGGTCCAGTTCCAATTTTTATTGTTTTGAAAAGAGTTATATATATGTGTAAACCAAAATTGTCCTTTAAATCCCTCAAAAACTTGTCAGTCCACCACATACAGATCCTGCAGTTATTCTACTTTCTTTTAGTTTGGTATTGTATTGGGAAAAACTTTGAATTTGGTGTATTTAAACTGAGTAATTCTTAATGAAAATGAGTGAACAAAAAATATCGGAGCCTATTGGCGTACAAGGTCCTGATGTTTTGGAATGGAGTAGATCTCTGAGAGATCGAAGCCAATCACCTGTCAGGAATTCAGTACGATCTAGGAGTCCCTCACCACGATCTAGAAAGCAGACTCCTAGAAAAGGTAAAATTACATAGCTGAGCTAATTGCTACACTCGCATGGTGGTAGTTTGTCTTCGTAGTTGCTGTGTTTGCATGATGATAAATAATAATTGCATTTTAGGGAATACATTAATAACTGAGCTTCAAGAACATGGTTGGGTTCTTTGGTCTGTTACAAGACTCCCCTTCAATGTATAGAGATCTACAGATCAAAGAACATGGATGCTGATCTTATGTCCACACTGTCCACTAATTTTTGGGATATTCTGACAATAACAGCCATTAATTTTAAATATCTTGCATATTTTAATGACCAAAAGTGTCTGCATTAGATCTAGAAGGATGTTTGAGTACTTACTTTTGCCTTGAAGACTTAACTAGCCAGTTTTTAATGCATAAAGAGTAGTATTACATCATAGTTGTATTTTTCTGTCAACTTTCTTCTCTACTATCTCCTCCTAGGGTTTTGATTGAAATTCTGTGAAAGTTAAAACAATCTTTAAAACGATGTACCATATCACTGTTGCATGTAGTCCTGCGCAGTGTATTATTGAGTAATTTGTCCTTGAATTTTGAAATACTGTTAATTCTTAAGTTAACCCTTTACCAAACGACAAAATTTCGGTCTTGTCCTAATAGAAAGTGTTTGCAGACGACAAATTAAACATACCTCAAAAGGGAAAAGTTGTCTGAGAAAGGGTAGGAAATATTGTGGGAAATAAAGAAAATGCTGGTTACCAGCATTTTCTCCTTTTCCCACACAGTTTTCAAAAGTCTTCTTTCTCAGGGTCGTTAAAACTCGGGATTGAGTTAAATAAATAAACCAAACAGACATTTTTAGTTTAGAAATACAACCAGAATGATTGCGATATTTTGATAGCTTTAGCCTGTAACATTTCAGCAAAGCAGACACTGTTGATCAGAGATCAGACTGCATGTTCTATGGAGTCTGATCTCGATCTACACGGGCCACAAAAGTAGCTATAGTGGTGAAAAGGGCTTTGAGGGTTAATAGGTTTATAACTAAAAATGAAAGGTGCTGAATTTAGTTACCGGTACATACAAGTTGGTCTCTGCCATATCATGCCAAGCTCTCAGAGCAAAGCTTTTGTTAACATTTAGGTGATTGAAAGTGCATAAAGCTATTGGTGTAAAATTAACTAACCTCTCTATTTAAATAAATGGTTCTTGGTTTGCTTTCTTTTTTTTAAGAATTTTTCCAGTGCAGCAGCATATGGTAGCATATTTCTGCCACAAGGTATGAGATAACTATTGAGATAATTTCAGAAAACTATTGCAATAAAACCAACTTTCCTTAAAAAATTATCTAGAAATATTTTCATGATATTAAGAATATCGCGATAATGTTGACTTTTAACACAATTTGTTTTTGCGTTGGTGCCCACAACTGATATTCACATTATCTATAAATAGATACAGTTTGATTTTCGGAACATCTTCGTCTCCAACCTTACATGTAAATGAATTCTCCTTTTCCCTGAATGGTATTAAAGTCATTCGTAACAGGCATTTCAAGTTATGTTTAACAGACTTCAGTTCATTTCATGTGTAGTCAAAATCAATCAATTAAGCTACAATTGTGAATAATTCGAATTTTAATTTACCCCCATCATGTAAAGTCAAAAACTGCCGAGTTCATCCAAATAGTGAATTTTCTATATATTTATCAAGAAATAGGTAGAACTATGGCGATAATTTAAATTCAAATGTCAGCTTGGTGCACTTATTAGAAATTTTGTGTTAAAATATTTACAGATCATTGTAAAATTTTCTAGATAACAAACTTTATCATATTTTTTTCAGAAAACTTTTCACCTTCTAGATAAAATTTCCAGGAAAGTTCGATTTTACGTGATAGTTTTCTAAAATTATCTCGATAGTTATCTTGTATCTTGTGGCAGAAATATCCCACCATAGAAGCATCTGATAATTTCTTACCTAAATTTACTTCATGTGGCAGAGTTAGAACAGTACCTTTACTCTACCTAATATGATTGTTTATCAAACAATCCCATTTGTATCAACTCTGTTTGAAAAGAAGCAAAGACTTGTTACAAGCACTTTCTTCTTTTCCACACTATTTACCTTTCTTAAGATAGAAATCATCCTTTTGCAATATGGGTACTTTTAGTTGGTTGTCTGCAAATGTTGTCAGTTGGGACAAGTCTAGAGATTTGTAGCTTGGTAAACAGATTATTATCAAGAGACATCTTTTTCGTCCTGTAGCAGTCGACTTTCGAAAATATTGTTGTTAAGATAGTAATAGATCATTTTTTTCATGTTTGTCATATATCGTATATCGTTTTTTACTACCGGTAGTTTTTTATTTGATAAGTTTTGAAAATAATGTAGCAGATGAAGAAATTAATAAAAATATGCAGTTTATTTGTCTTTGATTTTTTCAAGGTAAGTTTGACTGAATGTTGACTAGGTTTAAACCTGCTTAATCCCGATTCTTCAATAACCCTCTACAAAACAATCCTGAGTTTAATGACTCCAAAGAAGTAGCCTTTTGAAAACATAGTTGGAAAAAAAGAAAATGCTAGTTACCAATATTTTTTCTTTGTCCCATAATGGTTTCTACCTTTTAAACCTCAATTCATTATTTGACCAAGATTCTCATATTGGTCATTTGTAAATACTTTCAATTTGGACAAATCCACAATTTTGTTATGTTGTAAAGGGTGTTAAACTTTGTGAGTGGACAGGCAAACTGAAAAAAAAAATCATCCTCATAGAATTAAGATAATCAACATGAATTAACCCTTTCCTACATGATCCCGAGTTTTAACAGCCTTTAGGAAGAAGGCTTTTGAAAACATTGTATGCAAACAACAAACTGAAGGATGAAGCTTGACTCTAATAGGGTAAAAAACATTATGGTTACCAGCATTTTCTCCTTTTTCCACAATGTTTTCAAAAGGCTTCTTTCCCAGGGTCGTTAAAACTCGGGATTGTGTGGTAAAGAGTGAAAGAAACTTCAGAAATGGTTGGATAGATACACTTTCTATACCCAACAAACTTAGGATTTTTTTTTGTAGATGTCTGAGATAAAGCAGTTCACTTAAATCAGAGCTCTAAAGAGAAATAAGTAAATACATATGAGCCATGCTCTGGCAAAAGGGGGCTTCATGCTTCTCCGTGATCCATGGTATTAGGCAAGCCATCACATACTTATGGATCCATGATAGCCACATTTTTTAACAACCGACTTAATCATGAGGTAGACTGGACCCTGGACATATAGAAAATTGACGATGGCGAAAAGTTTCAGCCCAGGTCAGCCTGTGCGGACTGCGCAGGCTGACCTGGGTCGATACTTTTCGCAGATGCATTAAGCCCGCTTTTCACAGAGCATAACTCATATGTATGAAAAGTTCTGTAAAAAGGGGGTAAATATATCTGCAAAAAGTATTAACCCAGGTCAGCAAGCACAGTCCATGCAGGCTTACATGTTCTGAAACTTTTTGCTGTTCGTCAATTTTCGGCTTGTTAAAGGGTCATTTTATCTCCAGGTCCAGTCAGTTGTTAGGCAAAATGGGTTTTTAGGATCCATAATTATGTGATGACTTACTTGGTGTAATGCATCATGGACATGCATTAAACTCTTTACCAAACAACATTTTGGACTCAACCAAATTGAAAACAATCTTTTTCCTTTGGGTTATAAAACCTCGGGATTGTCTTGTAATAGGCTATATTTTTATATGTGTAGAGGTGTATTCTGGGACAGTTCCCTCCGCCCCAGGGGTGATCATGACTGACATTCCAAAGCCCGCCAAATCCAAGGCACCCAAGGTGGCCCAGTCCTTGAAATTCTCGACTGGACAGAGGTTATCTGATGTTGCTCTGAGACGCAGTACTGGAAATATGGCTAACTCAATGTCTACTACGTAAGTAAACTTTATTGGCTCTGTAGCCGTAAATGAGCCATGCTCTGTGAAAAGGGGGCTTAATGCATCTCTGTGATCCATGGTACCAAGCAAGCCATCACATACTTATGGATCTACAATAGCCACCTCTTTTAAAAACTGACTCAAACCTGAGGTAGAATGGTCCTTGGACATACAGAAAATTGACTAATAACGAAAAGTTTCAGCCCAGATCAGCCTGCACGAACTGCACAGGCTGACCTGGGTGACACTTTTTTGCAGATGCATTAAGCCCCCTTTTTACAGAGTATGGCTCAAATGTTATGACTCAACCATGTGTAAGGCAGAATAGTAGCTGTGCTTACACTTTTGTTGACAGAATAGACCAAGATCAGACTTCAGAGAAGGTGCAGTTTGATCTTGGATTTACG
Source organism: Hippopus hippopus (assembly GCA_946811185.2). NCBI lineage: Eukaryota > Metazoa > Mollusca > Bivalvia > Cardiida > Cardiidae > Hippopus > Hippopus hippopus. Next base: position 49,579,656 of record OX328104.1, on the reverse strand, counting down.
CTGCCTGCTATTTTGTTAAGACACTTTGACAATGCAGAATTTGAGTTATTTTCACTGACTTACAGGCCGAGTTTAAAATATGAATACGATGATAAAAGAGCTTGAAAGAAATTTCTTTATTGTAATCTTCATCACTCCAAATTTTTCTTCTTATTTCTTTCTTTCTCTCTAATTCTCTAACAGTGCTTCATACTGAATAGTTGTTTTTTTTTCTGTATTGATGTTTCATAATTATGGCAATTACCAAGGGTAATAATTGCATGTGAATTGTGATGAATTATTTATTAATCTCCAAAGTGTCAAATACCAGGAACTGGAAAATACCGACCTACAGTTATGTTGGTCAGAAAATCTCAATATACTGGGATTGTTTATACAAAGATTAGAGCACATATTTTGTGCATCTTTTTTGCAATTTGATCTTGATCTACACTATCCAAACACAACTAGAGTTGGTAATCAAATCATCATTATACTGGTTGTTTCATGTTTAATACAACCTCTGAAAAAACAAACATCATTGTAAAAGATTGATAATTAACATGCATTAAGATTTAATACATAAATCCTGGCAAAGTAATGAAACAGAGTTTACCTGTTATGAGTGATTGCCGCCTTTACTATTTTCAAAGTTGTCAGCCATACAATGGTTAGAATGCTTAACACTATATTACACAATTCTGACTTTTAACAACCTCGATGTAGAAGACTTTGGTAAACATTGTGAGAAAAGGAGAAAATGCTGGTAACCAGTATTTTCTCCTTTTCCCAAAATGTTTTCTACCCTATCACAGACAAATGAGCCGTGCTCTGGCAAAAGGGGGCTTAATGCATCTCCGTTATACACGATACTAGCCCAAGTCGTCACATAATTATGGATCCATAGGAGCAACTTTTTTCAATAACCGACTTAATCATGAGGTAGATTGGTCCTTTGACATACATAAAATTGACCAATAGCGAAAAGTTTCGACCCAGGTCAGCCTGATGCATTAAGCCCCCTTTTCACAGAGCACGGCTCAAATATCAGAATTCACATCACATTTGATTTGTCGTCTGTAAGTGTATTCAATGCAGGATCTATAATTTCTCCCTGTGGTAAAGAGTTGATTGTCTGCTACAAAACTGTACTAGTGACACTGGTCAAACTAAGTGGATTTGCTATACAAATGCACTGAAAAATAATCTGTTAATTGTTACTATATGTCATTTATATTTTGTCTTACCTGAATACTTTTATACGTCATAATCAGTTGTTCCATTATCACACAGGTAAAGAAAATACATACATAATGTTGTCGTATATCAAAAATATCTAACAAGGTTGGAAGAATTGATAATTGTCTAGCATTTGCAAGACAATTATCAATTCTCACTACCCAGTTAGATATTTTTGATAAACTACAACACTATGTATCTATTCAGTTTATCTTTTAATGCCTGGTCTTCATTCATCATGAAAAAGATTGGAAAATTTGTGCATCAGCGCAAGTGAAATAGATCTATTCAATTTAGTCGAATATGGATAAGGTGTAACAATGAAGTCATAAATGATGTTGACAATGTCATGAAAGGTGATGTTTGCCAGTGGAAAATTCATTCGTGTTCTGTCAATATGGATATTTAGTTGGTTGACAGATAATTTTTTTTTTTCTTACAGCTATAAAAAATGCTCATTTTTGCTTCATTGTCATCAATCCCAGCAATCAAAGGTGCATGAAAAGTATTTCTTGTACGCTGATAAATTGGAAAATGTTTTTTTTTTTACGCCAGAAAAAGCAAGAAGAACACCACCAATGAAGATACTAAAGGTATCGAGGCAGAATACATTAAAAATCTTCAACAACAGATTTACTTTCTTGAGCTGGAAACAGATTATCTATATCCTTTTGGTCTAAATTCTTGTGTGGTATTGTTTTCTTTGCTTGATTGATTGGTTTGTGTTTTAAAGGCTGTTTTCAACAGTGCTTCAGTCAAATCATCACAGCAGAACACACACCTTTTCACATATTACTGGTATTTATTCAACCAAGTCTTTGTACAACACTCTCTGATGATGATGATGATGATAATGATGGTGATCCGCTTAAGATTTTAAAATGTTAAATAATATTCTCATAGCTGCAAACATATACAGCCCAGTATATTAACTCTTATCCAGCTAAATGTAACTTAAATGAAACTTTCAAGCCAAGGATAAAATCCTAATTATGGCTATTTTTGTAAGTTATTTTTTGGGGAAAATATCTTCTTATTGGACAGTGTAGATCCAAGATCAGACTGCACATTGATCTATAGTCTGATCTTGATCTACACTGTCTACAAAAGGTCAGTGAGTCGTGTTAGCAGCCTTAGGGTTAACTCTCTGCTCAAAGAGTTGGTCAAATGCATTTAGTTCTTAACAAACATACAAGGGAGCAAGCGAAAAGAGCAACAGAACTACAGCCTAAGATGTCTGCAGAAGCAGAGAGGATGCTGTCTAAACTCAGGGTAAGGTTCTAAAATTTTTTTTTTCCTTAATTTCTACCACATGTAGACATAATTTGGTATGGCTATGACCACCCCAAGTTTCCAGTTCCAATCCTAGTCCAGCCAAAATCTTGTTGGGAATCTTCTAATAGTTACATGTACTTATGATAATTTTTATGGAAATTGCAATAAAAGTATAGGAATACATGCATTACTGTGATACTTCTAATACAAGAAATGTTCCAAATAGGGTTTGCTGCAAAATGAATACAGGTTGTCTGCAAGAGAGGATGATTTGTTGATGACCACAAACCATACAGTTTTAACAACCCCGAGGAAGAAGGCTTTTGAAAATATTGTCGGAAAGGAGTAAATGCTGGTTAAGTCTTTACCAAACAAAAAAAAATTTTAGACTTGTCCAAATAGAAAGCTTTGCAGATGACAAATTAAATGTTTCAATGATGAAATTTGTCTGTGATAGGGAAGAAAACCTTGTTGGAAAAGGAGAAAATGCTGGTTACCAGCATTTTCTCCTTTTCCCACAAGGTTTTCAAAAGCTTTCTTCTCCGGGGTAGTTAAAGTCCGGATTGTATGGTAAAAGGTCCGGATTGTATGGTAAAAGGTTAACAGCATTTTCTCCTTTTTCTACAGTGTTTTCTACTCTTTCACAGACATTCATATCTTCATAAGAATTGTCATATTTTCAAGATGTTTCAGACTGGTATTTGCCTCGATAGATGATGTGCAAAGCAGTAGTTTCAGACTCTAGACTCTTAGGTTAAATTCACAGCTGGGGGTCAAAGGTCAAATTCTCATGAATGGTGTCTGCTCCATAACTCTTGAACCCCAGGGCCCAGTTTCACAAAAAATCTTACATCTCTTACTTTGATCAAGTTTGCAGATGGACCCCATTTCCAGCTTAAATTGAGTTTGTTACTTTAAATTGATTTTACTGATATTAACTGACTAATTTTAGAAACATTCTCAAATCCTAAGTTGACACAACATTTCACACTCAAATCAGCAAAATAATGGACTTATGTCTGTTTAAATGACTTTAGTCCATTACTTTGCTAAGCCAAGTCTAAAAAATTGTGTCTAATTAGGATTTTAGAATGTTTCAAAAGTCAGTTAATGTTAGTGAAATGCGACTGAACGAATGAAGTCAACTTACTTTGGAAAATGAGTCTGTTAGCGGACTTGAGCAAGATAAGACACTTAAGTTTTTTTCATGAAACCAGGCCCAGGCCTAATGCAGAATGCATGGCTCAAGGTCAAGGTCAAGAGCTTGAGTCCTTAATTTTATGTCTGCTGCATATCTCCTTCATCTCTGTTAGTGTTTGGCTTGGTAAGATGATGTGCACAGTCAATGATTATCATTTACCTTGAGACAAATGCTAGGGATTATAGATATGGCCTTTAACTGTTTCTGTCTGTATGTCCATCTGTCTGTACAAAACATTTTTTGTGGCCTTATGTCTCCTCAGCTCTTTCAAAGATTTTCATTGGTCAAAGGCTCTCTCTTGAATGGATTTTCAAAAAACATTGGTGGCAGGGGATAAACATTGTGGCTGTCCTTCAGACTGCCACTTGTTTTACCCTGTGGTAAAAAGAATTTGAAAATAAGAAAATACTGGTACCATTATTTTCCCCTTTCGTTTTTTTCACTTTCAACAACAATTTAATCATCTGAGTCAGTCTTAAGCTGTAATATGCAAATGTTTTCAATATGAGCAAGTCTAGTGTATAGTGATGTTGTCTGATGATGTTTTACCAGGCTATGCAGGTAGAGATGGACAGTTTAACTCTGGAGAATGAAAGAAAAACCAGCAGCATTGATATGATCAACAAGGAAAAAGTCCACATGTCTGAGAAACTGAGGGAAGAAGAAGGTTTGGTGCTGATTTATCTATCCGTCTGTCTATTGATCCATTTAGTAATCTCTTCTTCCTAAAAAAAGGTCCATTTGGCTTATCCACTTTCTAACAATTCCCATATTTTATGACCCTGAGGAGGAAAGCTTATCAAAATATTGTGGGAAAATGCTGGTTGCCTTTGTTGTGAATTCACAAGGATATATTGATTGTAAATACCTTGTTCATTCATTTATACACATTGTTAGTAACTGTAAGTAACTTTTTTCTTTTTTAACAAAGTTAAACATAAAAATCTTCCCAGTTTTGACAAACTGAGGAAGAAGGATTTTGGAAAAAGTGGAAAAGATAAAAGTGCCATCATTTTATCTTGTCTAAGAACATTTTTACCATTTCAAGAACAAATCTGATGAGTTGAGCATCTGCAAATGCTTTTAGTATGGACAGATATAAAATACTGTCATCTGGTTAAGAGCAAAATCAAATCCCTTTTTTTGCAGAAGCCAGACAAAGAGACAAAAGAATGCTCATGGATGAGATAGTTGACTTGAAGAAAAATATTACAAAACTTGAGGCTGAAGTGTCATATAAGGACAGCCAGCTTATTGATGCTAGAAATGAACTGGATAAAAGTGCTACAGCTTTGAAAAATGCTGAAACAAAAATCATTACATTGAAAAGCCAGGTAAGATATATCATGTGTTTATGCTATTTGAGAAATGTTTAAAAATACACCTATTTTACACTTTGTTTTATGCTCAATTTTTGTTAAGATTATGGAGATGGTTTAAATGAAAGTTTTATCTGCTGATGTTGTTTTGCTATCAGTTGATGAGGAATATGTTGTAGTAACTTTCCTGGTGCTTGTACTTGATTCTTGCAGTGTGAGAAAATTTGATATCACGTGAGACCAAAGGTTGAGCAGATACAAGCAACAGGAAAGTTACTACATCATGTTCCTTATATTATATTTCTACAACTGTCAACAACAAAATTTTGCAGTTATAGGCATTTTATTTGAAAACAGTAAACAAAATGAGAAAATTAATGGTGTGGAGGGTAGTAACCGCTTTTATGAATGGAGGATGAATATTATAGCATAACATTTTGACTACTCAAATCGCAAATTAGTGCATACTTAGTCTGTGTGCAAGTTACATCATCATATCATATTTGGAACTGTATTTGACAGTGTATAGATACAGATTTTTTATGTGTTGTATGCTATTTTATCTGCTTTAGAGGCATGTATTTGAGCTGGGTTATTTACTGGTAAATAATAAATAGAGAATATTTTGCGCCACTCGTGAAAATATTACCGATGATGTTCACTCGATGAAATAAATTTCGATCTTTCACCGAAAAATACAAATATTCTATTTATTTCATGCTTTTAACCCTTTCTGGGAGAAACTTTATCAAGATCCAGTACAGTTCTTTTCAGTTATTCCCCGTGGCGTACCCCGTCCACTTAGCAATGCATTATAATATTACGTCAAGCGCAAGAAATGTAAGGTAAATGATGTCATGTTTCAGTCTCTGTTGTGAGTCACGCGCATTTTACCTCAGTAACTAGAATATAAAAATCGGTATTTTCACTGGTCGTACCCATGGAATAGCGAAAAATATTTTCACTGCTATTTCTCGATATCCTACTGTAAAGCATGAAATAAAATATGTTATTGGGACAGTATGATGATTTATGTGAGCCATGTTCTGGTATAAGGGGGTTCTGTTATTCTTTATACCAGGCAAGACATCACACTAATGGAGCCATTGGATCCATTCTGTCTAACAACCAATGGAATCATGAGGTAGACTGGCCCTTTGACATACAGAAAAGTGACCAATTGCAACATGTTTAGATCCATGTCAGCCTGAGGGGAGTGTGTTGATAGTTTTTTGCAAATGCATTGAACCCCTTTGTCACAGAGCATGGTTCATAAATAAATGAATGAAAAAATAATGGAAATACGAATGATTAAGAACAAAAACATATATGCTTATCACTTTTTTCAGTTGGAACAACGCATTGAGCAACACAAGATGACCCAAATAAACCTAGATGAGAAGAGATCAGAGCTGCTCAGCGTGGAAACTCAGTTAAAGTCCATGGAAGAGAAATATTACAACAGCACTGTCAACCTCCAGGATAAAGTGACTAATGACTTAAGGGTGAGTTGTAACATAATCACATGCAGAAAGTTTTTTCCTTGCTGTAGAGAATTTTAGAAAACACTGTAGCATAAGGATAAATTGCCATCTACTTAGATGTGATTCATGTTTTTAATCCTTAACTTTAGGGTTAGTGACCAGTGACCATATACAGATTGCTTCTTTCCTGTCATCAGAGAACTATTCATCAAAAAACGTCATGGCAATAGGAGAAATTACTCATAATTAATGATCAATATCTCCATCTGCTTCAATGTTTTGATATGTGGTCATGTATAAAACCCAATTTCATTCATATTTGGTGCTACTTATCAGTCGTAAAGATACAGCCTCAATAATATCAATTAGATATTTAGCATCAGCAATTTAACTAATAATGAACACAATGAAAATAACTGAGCTACTAGCTGCTTCCACATAGGCAAAATGGGATTAGTCCTTCACAAGCCTTTTGAAAACATTGTGGGAAAAGAAGAAAATGCTAGTAACTAGCATTTTCTTCTTTTCCAAGAATGTGTTGACCCTCTCAGAGTCACGCCTCATCATTTCAGCCATATATGATTTATCATCTGTAAAGCTTTTTTAAATTAGACAAGTCTAGAAATTTGATGTTTGGTAAAGTGTTACAGAATAATGAAATAAAATGTTGACAAGATAATATGAATTGTATAAATCCATAATTATGTGATGTCTTGCTTAGTATAATGCACCATTGAGAAACATTAAACGACGTTTTGCCAGAGCATGATTCAAATAAATAAATTAAATGACTGAAATGATATTTATCCAAACAACAAAAAACAGAGTCAACAAGTTTAAATTGTGCTTGTAATTTGTAGGAAGAGATCCGTGAACTAAGGCATAAACTGAAAGAAGCTGAAATGACAGCAGAGCAGGAGAGGCATTTACGGACAAAGATGTCAGACGATGGGTCAACAGTGATCAGAGAAAATGCTACTTTACATCAACAGGTTGTGGAACTCAGCAAGCAGTTAGAAAGGGTAAGCTTGTTTTACTTTATTCCTGGACAGGCTTATATCAGACCTACCAAAAACTTTACAAATTACTCAATGAGCAAATATTTGATGGAAAAGAAAATATGTATCATTCCATTTATAAAGAAAGCATTGGGTGAATAGGTGAAATTATATGTACAAGTAGTTGCCTCTATATTGATAATATTTTACAGAATGTGCAGTCTGATCATGAATCTATAGTGGCAGATATGAAGAATTTATAAGGTGAAATCAGCTTTTGAAATCACCATTTTTTGGTCTTAACTCTGTACCAAACGACAAAATGCCCAAATTGAAAGCATTTGCAGACGACAAAATAAATGTGACTGAAAAATTGAAATTTGTTTTTGGAGGGTAGAAAACATTGTGGGAAAAGAAGAAAATGCTGGTTACCAGCATTTTCTCCTTTTCCCACAATGTTTTCAAAAGGCCTCTTTCTCAGTGTCATTAAAAGCTGGGATTGTGTGGTAAAGGGTTAATGGCTGGCTGGAAACTTTCACTTACTTAGTTTCGCAGTTTATGTTACGATAATTGTAATTTGTCAAAATGGTAATTTTAAATTTGAGGAGAAAAATCTACGAGATGAGATTGAAAGCCGTCACTCAACAGGAATTTCAGAGATGGTCCAAGTGAAAGACAGGGAAAAAGAGGCCAGATTTGAACTAGACTATATCAAGGATCAGCTGAAGAAAGAGCAAGATAAAGTTAAACAGTACATGGAACAGGTATAATCATTTTCTCTTTACTACTTTTCTGAAGAACAACCAGAATTTTTAATTCCAAATTGTTTCTAATACTTATTATCGCCAGTCTGATAGAGTTGTCTCTCTTTGAGCACTCTTGTGCATATATGGTAAGAAAATGAATAAGTCTCAAGAGAAAGCACAATATTATTGGAACCTACATGGTGTCTGTAACATAGCCAAATCGTTAACTAACCTGTAATGGGGAAAAAAAAAATGAGAAACGAAAGCCTTAATATACTTATTAAACACTGCATGGCAATGAAATGTGCCTCCATTAGCACAGATGGCTGCATTTGATTGTACTTCATGTATGATGCCACTGATTTTTAGCTCCACTGGCAAAAGGCCAGCAGGCTTATGTCATGGCCTAGTGTCTGTCGTGCGTCTGTCCGTGCATGTGTTAACTTTTATTTCAAGCATCTTCTTCTCTGAAACTACCCATTCAATTTTGATGAAACTTCACAAAAATTATCTTGCTATGGTCCTCTTCAGAATTTCTTGAAAGAATTGGATTCCTTCAAAAACTCTGGTTGCCATGGCAACAAAACTGAAAAATAATGAAAATCTTTGAAAATCTTTTTGTCTGAAACCATAAGGCCAAGGGCTGCCAAATTTGGCATGTAGCTTAATCTAATAGACCTCTACCAAGTTCCTTCAAATTGTAGGCATGGGGTCAAAATTGGTCACATGTTTAACATGGGCTTATATAGTGCCTCAAATTTACATTGTGATCAACGGAAACAACTCCTCTTATAAGAGATATATAGTTTGTTGTTATAAACATCCCTTGATTATCAAACTGCATTATTTCATGATTGATGTTGGCTATTCAGGATTTTTGGACAGAAAATGTTCAGTTTTGAGGGACAGTGATTTATTTTGATGCTTTTGTTTTTCCACAGATTTGTGGAATATTTAGAATAAGGTAATGTTTCTGTCATTCAGTTTTTTGTTCCAGAACTTTACCGTTCATGCCATTTAAATAAGCCTGCATGTACTCACTGACATTATCCATAAGCCTTCATGTACTCACTGACATTATCTTTACATTTGAAAAAGATATGACTTTTTCTTTTTTTTTTCAGGGGTGGGGGAGAATGACAAACGACAAATTTTTTGACTAGACCAATATTAAAAACCATTTCAGACAACAAATTGAATGTAGCTTAAATGATTACTTCTTTTTTAATAGGGTAGGAAACATTGTAGGAAAAGAGAAAATGCTAGTTTACAACATTTTCTCAAAATGTTGTTAACAGTGTTGGAAAACAGTGTTTTCCTATCTTTCAGGTCTCTGTCTTTATGTACCTGTATATGCCACAACATGTGTTTATGAAACAACCACCATTTCTTGAGAATGATGGTTACCAGCATTTTCTCCTTTTCCCACAATGTTTTCTAGGCTTTCAAAGGCAAAATCCATCATTTATGCAACATTTAATTTTTCATCTGCAAATGCTGTAAATTTGGACCAGTTTAAAATTTTGCGATATAGTAAAGAATTAAACAGTCAGTCTTCTTGGGGGATTAGTTTGATCTCTTCAGTGTCTTTTTAAGACAAGTTGACTGCATTTTATAAACGATTTTCAGGTCACTTTCAAGGATTCTGTCACCACTCAGCAAGAGCTCCAACTAAACACCGCCCGCAGCAGAGTTACAGAACTCTCCAGCATGCATGAACATTTAGAGAAAGATAACGTGCAGCTACGCAAGGACAAAGCTCTATTAGTGGACCATGTAGCTGACATACAGAAAAAGGTAAACTTATGGCTAACTCATTTCCTCTTCAAGTCTTGTAGTTTTTAGCTTGGCTGTTTTCGAAGAAAACATTGAGGTATTGCCATAGCCCCAAAGTTATTGTCTGCACCACCTCTGAAAATACTGTGGTAAAAGGAGCAATTGCCTGTTTCAAGCAATGTCTTTCTGTCACAACCTTTTCTCATGTATTGATATACTGTAACTTCAATTAATGTTGTCAAATTATGCCTACTTCATCAAGCATGTTTACAAGCTATCTGCTGCTTCATTTCAGAAGGTAATGATTGAATAGTTATATATGAACCATGCTCTGGCAAAGAGAGTCTTAATGCATTTCCGCGATGCATGATACCAAACAAGTCATCACGTAGTTATGGATCCATAAATTCCATTTAGTATAACAACCGACTAAATCATGAGGCAGCTGGTCCTTTGACATGCAGCAAATTTATCCAAAGCAATGAGTTTCAACTCAGCTCAGCCTGCACAGTATGCGCAGGCTGACCTCGGTTGATACTTTTTGCAAGTGCATTAAGCCCCCTTTTCACAGAGCATAGCTCATTATTAGTTATCATTTATTTCATGTAGCTTGAACAAAAAAATGAAGAAGTAGTTAACCTTAAAAGCCAAGTTCTTGCCATGGAACAGAAAATTGAAGAGCTGGAAAGATTCAACACCATGGAACTCTCGACACAGAGTCAGAAGTGGAGTGAGTTTGAGAAACTTGCGGAGAGTATGAGAACGCTGTCTCACACCATGGCTACCACAAAGGGTCGGAGCCCTCGAGGTGTTCTACATGAAAATTCCAGACCTATGCAGTACTAGGATCATAAGAGTCATTAACACATCACTCTTCTGAATCAACTTCACTTTTTATTCTGATATAAATAAGCCATGCTGAGGCAAATTGGGGCTTAATGCATTTATGTGATCCATGATACCAAGCAAGTCATCATATTAAAAAATTATGGACCCATGAAATCCATTTTGTCTAACAACCAACTGAATCATGAGGTACACTGGTCCTTTGACAAGCAGAAGATATACTAAAAGCAAAACACCTTGGCCCAGCGGCACAGGCTTACCTGGGTTGATACTTTTTGCAGATGCAGTAAGCCCCATTTTAAAAAGAGTATGGCTCAAGTGCTATTTACCTCAGAAAGCTATATATTTTAATCCTGTTGCCGAAAACACTTTTAAGACAATATTCACTTAGATTTTCACCATTTTTTGCTAACCCTTTTCCAGAACACAAAGTTTTAGACCTTTCCAAATTGGAAATGTTTTCAGATGTGAATAAATATGGGTCAAATAATAGGATATGATCCTGAAAGGTGAGAAAACATTGTGATAAAGGAGAAAATGGTGGTTGCCCAGGGTTATTAAAAGATGGGATTTGTGATGAAGGGTTGTTGATGTTTAAATTGACATTTCATTAGGGTAGTACTTTTTTCTTAAAAAGAAATAAGAAATTTACTACCATGAAATGATGCAGTCTAGGTTTAACCATTGAACCAAGCTATCCAAAAAAAAAAAAATATGAGCTATGCTCTGTGAAAAGGGGGTGTAATGTATCTGTAATGTAAACTGCCTGGGCAGCCAACACAGGCTGACCAGAGCCAAAACTTTTTGCTTTTGGTATATTTTCTGCATGTCCAAAGACCATTCTTCCTCTATTTCCACTTGATTTTTAAAGAAAATGGATTTTATTGATCCATATTTATATGATGGCTTGCTTGGTATAATGCATCACAGAGATGCATTAAGCCTCCTTTTGCTTAAGCATGGCTCATATATTTCTGTCTGGAAATACATGTAGTCAATACTTGGTAAACTGAATACGTGGTAAGTTGACTATTAAGTACTAAAAATAAATGTGAATATAAGTATTTTGGGGATATTTTCTAGATGATATATATAGGTTGTTGCCTTTTTCTTAATTCTCACACTAATAGTTTGTAAAGGCTTGTGAGACTATGTATTAGTAATGACACATGTCACTTACGTGGGATCACATTCAAAACATCGCACAATGTTAACTCTTTTCCAAACAACAAATTCTCCACTTTTCCAAACTGAAGGCATCTGCAGACAACAAATTTGTAAGTGGTTCACATGAACTGTAGTACTCTGACAGAGTAGAAAACATTGTGGGAAAAGGAGAAAATGCTGGTAACCAGCATTTTCTTCTTTTCCCACAATGTTTTCAAAAGTCTCCTTTGTCTTGGTTTATTAAAACTAGGGATTGTGTGATAAAGGGTTAAAGGCAGAGTTTGCAGATTTTAAAACAATTATCTTGTTCTCAAAACCCAAAGTTGCACCTTTTCATTGAATATACCTGTCCACTTTTTTTTACCCTCACGGCTAAAAATAAAATCTTGTATTTATCAGATGTTTTAGGTCAGTTTTTAAGTTAGTGCAAGTGTTTATGTGGAAAAGAAGTTCTTATGAAATGAAAACTTGACAGGAATGAAACAAACATGTATTTTTTTTTCAATAATTGAATTGCTCAAATGTCATTGGTTTTCTTCTGTTTATTTGCTAAAGAGTAAAAAGCTATAATAGAGTCTGTAGATTTTAATCTGTTAAATGTAAAGATAGTTAGATGATAGATATTTAAATTTGTTAGATTTGAGGATGTCCTATTATGTCCTGTATTAACTGTTAAAGCGCCAAATAAAGTTTCAATTAATCCTACAGACATTTTCAATCTAGGAATAAGACTCAGATAACTGCAATTTCATTGCTGCTTTTGTCTATAGTGTATCAGCAAACCAGACAGCGTAGATCAAAGATCAGACTGCCCATTTTGTGCAGCCTGATCTTGATCTATGCTAGCCACAGAGACAACTATAGTTGTAAAAGGTGCTTAAAAGTTTTATGATAGAATGACATAAATGTTTCAGTTTATATAATGTTTTATTTATTTGCTTTATAACTTTAAGAGCTTCAGCTAATATTTTTAACTATTACCTCACTCTTACAGAATTAGTATTATTATCATTGTCCTCAACTACCAATAAGTGAAGTCACCTGACACACACATTTTTCAAGCATGTTTCTGATTGGTTGAAAAGGTTGTCATGTGATACATAAGAAGCATGAATATTTCCCCCGTTAATACAGTTGGTCATGGAATGATTTGCTTTACAAAATACTTACAAAAGTTCAAAGAAAATTATTGGAAATCATATCCTAAAGAGACTAACAATTTGCAGCATCAAGAATTTATTGTATTTTGTGTTGCATTCATCTGGAAATTAGAGTAATTTCTTCAACTGACAGTTTCATTTCCTATAAATACAATCGAAAATATTAGTAACCAGTCAAGGTTAATTACACAGATACTTATATATGTAAAACTTTGTGGTTAAAAAGAGAAATTGCTCATCTGGTTCGATTTCTTCTTTAGTCACAATGTTTCCAAAAGTGGTCAGCTGCCTTTTGAAAGAAGTTGTATTCTGTTGATAATGGGTTAGCTGTGTAAAAAGTAAAAATGGAGATACATAAAGTAGATGGGCTATCAGATAGATTAAATCCATTCACCATTAATTATATACATGTAGTGTGTAACTTACTGTAGGTATTTCTTTGTTAGTCTTTTTGTCTTACCATACTTTTTGGAAATTCTTAACCCATGTGGCTAGTGTAGACAAAAATGAGACTGCATTAAATGTCCAGTCTGATCTTAAGTCTACACTATTTCCAATGATAAGATATTCACACAAAAACAGCTCTGATAGTATAACTTAAAATTAAAAAGTAACCTATACTTTCAACTATATCATTCCACAAAAAAAGAGTCATTGCGGTTTTCATTATGATGTGTAACATCTTCCACATGAAACCATGAGTATTTTTTTTCTCTGTTTCAAAAATTTGTTCTTGATGTATTGAAAACTTTTTGTTTATATGACAGTTAATGAAAGTTTGTTGTGTTTACATGAGACCTACATAGAAATTGTATCTGTTTTAACTGAAAATTATGTAAGGGAAATAAGATCTGTGATAATAAAGAATTATGTATGTTAAAGTGGTTATAGTCATTCTTTCAAATACTGTAATACATTGACCCTTTACCAACTATCTTTTTTAGTCCAGTTTTAACAACCCACAAAAAAAAGGTTTTTGAAAACATGGTGAGAAAAGGAGAAAATGCTGGTAACCAGCATTTTCTCCTTTTCCCACAATGTTTTCTACCATTTTAAACACATATCCCAATTCAGCCACATTTGATTGATTTATTGTTGGATGATACTTTTAATTTGGGCACGTTTAAAATTTTGTGGTCCTGTAGAGTTTACTTGATTCAAATTATGCTTTAATTCCAATATGTATATGGGTGTAGTTCTGCTGCAATAAATATGCACTTGAAAAATAGCTGTAGTACTATTTTTGATAGCTTGTGGATCGGACTTAGGATCAATGGACTGCTAACACCTCATCCACTGGACTGGGGGGTAATGGACAAATATTGATTTTTTTATGTAGATAGACATTGCTGACTCGAGAATCATACGACACTAATTTTTGGTCTGTAAAATATCAAACACGTTTTACATTTGGACACGTTTGACTCACTAGATTATAAAATGCTATAAATATTGTGTAAATACTTCCGAAGTTGCTATAGAATTATGAACATTTCTAGCCCGATAGTGGAAACTGAAAGAGTTATATTTCAGCTACTTCCACAAAATAAATTCAGCGTGTGCAACTTAGTAGATCATAGTTCATACTACCTCTTCTTGGCTGTCTGATCAAGATTGTTAACAAACTGACAAAAGCGCATTGGTCGCAGTTAGCCTCTGTGTTAAACCACTAAGTTTACTCAATGCATATTTCCTTACAACAGTAAAAAGTTTTATTGTTATTTCCCAAATGTTTTTGCCAGAAAAAAAAACTTATCCTTTTGGCAAGAAACTGGTATGAAAACAGCACTGAAAACATTGCTTTCTTTGAAAGTTACAAGACCATCCAAGAAAAAGCCGTCATTTGCGACGCCAGTTTGCCTGGCAATGTTATATAAAAAAAAAAAAGAAGGGATAACATCTACAATCTTCATTTTTAAATACAAACATACTTAGCTCCCTTAGTTTACTGGACAAACCTACAGGACATTTCGTTTCACAATGTTGATTTTACAAAATCGAATTAAATAAAAAAAAAAAGAATTTCTGATTCTTTCATCTGGATTTTATTGTGGTTTGTATGAATGCAATATTAAGACAGATGCGGCGAATATAGACTAGTGTCAGACTACAAAGTATGTGAACGCTGATTCTAGTCGCCATTTGCCGCAAAATACATCAGTAGTAGCAAATGGTAGGATAAGGGCTAAGATAACGATAATTTACGTTTTTTTCCGACAGTGCTTTTCAACCTTTCCAAGACAAACCCTATCATTTAAGGCACATTCAAATTGTCGTCTGCAAATACCTTAAGTTTGGACAAGTCTACGTTTTTGTTGTCTGATACACAATGATCGGATACCAAAATTCAGTTCCTGCTGTGTGCGCCGAGGCAGACTATACCAGTAATCTGATTCATGTAGGATTTAACCCATTTCCTCATAACCTTTACCAAACGACAAAATTTTGTGCAAGAACAAATTGAAAGTATTTTGCAGGTGACAAATTAAATATAGCTCAAATGACGATTTCTGTCTTTGATACAGGTAGAAAACATTGTGGTAAAAGGAGAAATGCTAGTTAACAGCGTTTTCTCCTTTTCTTTCTATGTTTTCAAGAGTCTTCTTTTGCAGGATCGTTAAAACTCGGGATTGTGTGGTCCAAAGTTAAATGTGTTACAGATGGAAAAATATCCTTTCAAGCCTCTAGTGTATATTAAGATAAGACTTCACAAGAATACAGTCTGGTCATTGATCTACATTCTTTCTAGCAAAAGCAGCCGTAAAATGGCAATTATTTTAGCACTATTTTGTTGCCCGCAAAGCAAGTTTCAATTTCGTTTATTTGGCTCTTTAACTAATTACCAACCAACGATTGCTGACTTGTCCAAGTTGAAAGCATTTTCAAATTAAATGTGTCTCTTATACTGGGATTCTTTTTTTTTTTTTTTCGTAGAGTAGAAAGCATGGTGGGAAAAGGAAAAATGTTGGTTATCAGTGTTTTCTCTTTTTCCAACAATTTTTTCAAAAGACTTCTTCCACAGCGTCGTTAAAAGACGGCTTGTGAACCGTTTTGTGTCTACTTTAACAATCTGCTTGTAATCGGCTGTCTTGCGTTGGACTTGTGCAAATCTCTTTCCATTTAACGTTCACTGTCTTCTTCATCTTATACCTTAAAGGTGCGTCGTTACTTTCGTTTGTAGTATATATATGTCAATTTCCTTTTTAACGATCTTCTTCGTGAACTGATAAAACTACATCGCAGAACCGTTTGAGGAGGAAAAATGTGTCTGTTCTCACGATATAATTATTATCTGCTTTGAAATACTTTGCATAGGACTTGCCCTACCAAAAGAATTATAATGTTTAATGTCGTTTTTTTTTTAAAGTTTATCTTTACATTGGTGTGAAATACTCGTATACGTATTGGAATTTCCAATAGCACCTTCAGTAACTTGTTTAAAATATGACAAAACCTTTTGGGGAGCGCGTGCCTATTTTCATATCTGCTTGCAAATATGAGTTGTTTTTTTTATATTACACAGTTGCAAGCATTCTACTTAAATTTGATGTTTAACTTCTGAAGGCGTTCATGTTTTACTGTGATGGTGTATCTGTATGTTGGTTTGAAGTAGTCCATTAGCGTTGCTATCATTAAGGCACTACGGAACGCCATAGCTGTTGTATGGTGTTGCATTTTATGTCATTTTTTAGATAATATTTATTTATTGTCCAAAAGACATTCAATCATTTCAACCCATTCCTTTATCATGTTACCCGCATATGCTATCTCCTGCACTTCCCTGTTATCATACTGCGAAGAAATTTCTTGCGATCTGATTGGATAATATGCCCGAACATATATTCCTGTACACTGGCAAAATCAACGTAAAAGCAGTTTCACTTTCCGGAGCTCCGTATACATAACTACACTTTCAACATAACATCCAAAATGGCGGCCTCGATCGATTAAAGCTGCCCAAAAGTCAAACATATTGAGTAGCCTGCACCATATTCCATATTATCACAAGTTTCCCTTGATGGTTGTCATCAAAGCGGAAAGAATGGATTTTTTTTTGAAAATAAATGAATAAGTAACATGTATTATCGTTTGTTGTCATTCTAAAACAAATACACGGGGTTAAAACGAGCCATCCCTTCGTCAGGTAAGCAAATTATGAAGTGTCGAAACTGGTACGTATATTGTAACGTTAAAGGGATAACCTAATGGCTGTTTGAGGCAACTTATTAATGGTCGTTTACTTTTGCCAACAAATTATTATAAATGCATAGATCTATCCACTTACCTTGGAAATGTTTAAATCCATGTTGAAATAAAAATACGTCGAATGTCTATCGCAGTGATATCATCAAGTTTATGCACTATACAGCACGCTTTACCAAGGTTTCAGTGACGTCACTTCTCGGTGGTAGTCACTTTTCATTGAATTGGGGCACTCAGAAGGGAAATTCCATTTCGTTAGTGTATTCGCTTCGTGAGACCATCAAATAAGGAAATTGAGCTGATACACGTTGGAATAGTAAAACTTTTGCAGTATAATAAATTCGTTGTACAGTCAGGTGGCAGGGGACTTGGAAACTTGTTTACGGCTACGGCGAATCATGTCGCCATCTCGCCTTCAGCTCGGGCGAGCTGAAGGCGAGGTGGCGACATGATTATATCATTTAAAAGTATGGAAATAATTGTGAAGGTGACAATCTGTTAGTTAAGAAATAATCTTCTTTCTATCGTGGTTTATCGGTCAATAAACTACGGTTGTGAGTTATGAGGCACAATAAATAACCCACTAGGTTCGAACCTCATTGGATCCACGGTGCTTTTCGCGGGAGTGTGAAATGGGCAAGACACATTCATTCAAGCAATCAAACAATCAATCAATTAATTAATCAATTATTTTGCTTTGACGTTTTAAAAGTCGATGGCTGCAAAATTGTTGCAGGATATAAAGAAACACGACCATTCTATCTTAACCTAATGCACGAATTCGAAAGCCGGGACCGGTAGCGCAATCGGTACAACATGTGCGAGTTGAGAATATGGAGGCTCTGGTTCGAATGCAAGCTCGACAATTTCTTTCCAAGAATTAATTATAGTAATTGCGACAGGATTCATTCCTCTTTCACTGATGATCATTGTTTCCGCAATAGTTATTTGGGAAAGCAGCATGTGACTTGGGAAGAATATTGTGCGAAGTACTTGTTAAAGAAACTCCAGGAAAGCATGGATATGCGGATTGGCCGCCGCGTTATTACTGAAATAATATTGAAAAAGGCGTCGTTAAACACGGTACAAACACACAAATTTGAATTTGCTAAAAACGTGATAACCTAATGATAACCAATTTAAAATGAACTGCGGTTTTAAACTGGGGTTATCAACTTTTAGCCCCAATTAAAAAAAACTTGACCGCAAAAGCAAACAAATTGTAAACCACAAGTCAGAGGTACACGTCCTCTTTTTTACTTCAAAACCACTAACACAGACTAAATGCCTTGCTTGCGGTGAATGACTTATATATCATACAGCAGCCGACTGTTTTGGAAAAGTTTCGGCAAAATGCGAAACTCCTCGTAAAATGCAACTAAACTTTTTCCATACCATAGACGACACCAGAAGCTTTTGTGGACAGTGCAGATCAGAGATCAGACTCCACAGAACGTGCAGTGTGATCTCCGATCTGCACTGTCCACTGCTATATTCTAGATTATGACCGAACTGTCTCTTTAACTTGCAGCGAATTTTATTTTTAGCCTTTCAGAAAATGCAATTTATTCATTCAGTAAAAAATAAGAGTTAACATGCAACTGTTCTCTTTGCCAAATCAGATTCACATGCATCATTGCGATAAACTTTATCTTATATTAGTAATTCCTAGTTCCACAAAGATGTTTTTTTTTTGCAAGTGGTTTGCTACATCTTCAAGGGGAGGTTGGCCGAGATGAAAAAATAATCATAGGAGAAACAAATCTTTTTAAACAGGAATATCCGGGTGTATCTGAAAGAAAAACTCTTATTGCATGTTGTTTATGAAACACTCGACATTTTTCTAATTAAATGCTTGTCTGAAATACCGGGACTTTGATTGGCAGCTTGACAGTGACGTCACTTCCTTCATAATTAATACATTCGTCTTTTGCTTGTTTACGATAGCAAGGTAGATTATAGATCTGTTATAATGTGCAAGTCCGCTATCCTAATCGTTGAACTCCAGGTAGTTCAAGCTCGATCAAGCGACTCAAAATTATTATCAGCGTGCCCATAATCTTGTCTTCATTTAGCACTCCATAATTGTTTCAATCCGTAATGGTGCACAACTATTCGAGAAGAATGATCCAGATTAAAAGCATTTGCAGACGATTAATTGAATTTGGTTAAAATGGTGGTTTTTGTGGGGGAAAAGGAGATAATGCTGGTTACCAGCATTTTTTCCTTTTCCCACAATGTTTTCAAAAGTCATATTTCTCGTGGTCATTAAAACTCGGGATTGTGTGGTAAAGGATTAATGAACCTGTAAGGGTTAAAGATAAGAGATGAAAATGCCCTTTTTATTAATTAATTAATTAATTAATTGAATATTTCTTTTTTTTTAATCCAAGTTTTAATACTCCTCTTTCTCCAGACGGTAGTACCTGATGCTGAAAATGAAACCGACAGGTGCACATAACATCAAGTCAAACATCTGTTGATATCAGTAATGTCCAAACAGATGTTCTAACTCTGATTTAAGGACGTTTCATTCAGAACGTTTTCAGAATGAAGTAAAACATCTGACCCCAAAACTTCCTGCGACAGACAACTTCTCTCCTCTTGCAGGCTATATAACTTTAAAATACATTTTTAGCTCGGCTGTTTTCAAAGAAAAAGTAAGCCCAGTTGTCTGCTTCTGCGTTTGCCGCGTCGTCATACCAAAATTTTGACATTATAAATTTCTCTGTCATTACTGAAGATATTTACTTCAAACTTGAACTAGTTATTAACTATCAAAAGGGAATCAATAAAACAAGGGAAGGTAACCATCAAGATATTTTCGACTCGGTAATGCCCTTTTTAATGCCCTTTTTTGGACTTACAATTTTTTGCTGAGAAGCAACTGTACGTAGCTTTGGCAATTGAATCACGGGCATTTCTCCTTTTGCAAAAACGTTTTTCGATACGTCCGTGTATAATGTCTTTATTCATTATTATTAGCCCTATCATACAATGATGTAAACGTCATCTGCAACTTTGATATAGGTAAAACTGTAAATGCAGCCATTGGGGCAAAAAGTATGATTTATCTATTTGGAAGAGAAGAACTAAACGCTCTCCCTGCCAAGTAAATGGACTCGACTATTTCAGCCACGAGAATAGACAACTGCAGAACAAACGAAGACATCTTTTGGAAATCATTTAGATCAAGAGGCAGACGGTGTTGATCAAAGATAAAAGTGCGCGTTTTGTGCAGTCTGAACTTGATATACGCCGTCCGCAAAAGGTAATCAATTCGCAAATGGCAGAGGAAAGACGTAAAAGGTTAACTATTTGCCAAACGTTGCCAAACAACCTCGAAATTTAATGATCCTGAAGAAAAGGGCTTGTAAAGTCACCGTTGTAAAAGAAGAAAAGACTGGTTACCGTCATTTTTCTGTTCTTTTTGCACTATGTTTTTTTTTACAATTTCCGAAGTAAACTCCGACATTTGAAACTGCTTTGCAAAAATGACAAGTCTAAAATTTCGATGTCTGGTAAAAACTTAAAAAGCAGACGGTGAAGATCAAAGATCAGACTGCACGTTTTGTGCAGTCTGATCTTGATTTACACCGTCTGAAAAAGGTGATAAATTCGAAAATGACAAGAGAAAGTGTTAAAAGGTTAACTAAGTGAAGTTGACTTCAGTAGGTCAGCACTGATACTACACATTCCTGAAATGGTATCCTTTATCAAGGTCTACAATCTAATTAAGATAATGCCTGTAGATCTAATGCTGCTGTACTTTTAGTTAAAAGCAAGCTGTCAAATACGTTCAATAATTCTTCATTCATTCACTTCTATTTCTTCTATTGTTTCTATCATAACACATAAAGCTTTTGTATATAACCAAGGTGACACAAAGGCACTTGGCCGTGTGTTTTAACATTACTTTCCTTTCATTTGTGTATTAGATCTACTTGTTTTCCTGTCATTGCATGTATACCACTCACTCACTCACGATAATAATCCAACACCATTTACTGGCCTCGCAGGACCCCTATATGGTCCCTAGCATTTGTTATGTAATGATTTTTTTTTTTTTGCAGTCATACAGTCATATTTGAAAGCTTCATAATTTCAAGGAAGAATAAAATCGGTACGACCATAACCAGCTATCACACATTTCAAGCAGTGGTTTGATTATTTTTTTCAAGGAAGGTTTCTATTACACCGTATACAGATTAGAACGAACAACAGTGAAAAATAATAGAAAGCCGATATACTGAATTACACCACAACAGATTTTTTTTATTTCTTGAGATTACTTTCGGAATTAAGAAGATAATACCTGTCTGCCATGGACGCAGAAATTCAAGCTTATTTTTACAGAAAGGAAAAAAAAGGATCTTCCCTGAAAAACACGGCCCATATAAATCAAAAGGTAGTAAATCTTACAATTATTGTAAACAAAATGAACGAAATTTGCACCGCCTTATCTAAACGATCATGGCGGCGGTTTTTATATTCTCACAGCAACTATCTAAGTTTTACTTACGATTTAAAAAATCTTGACAATATCAGCTCTTTTATGCTGTGTAATTTATGTAGATGATATCGCCTAACATTTCCACAGCTCACGAATAACAGCTACAGCGATTACATGAAGATATCTCGTCCTTGAGGTACAATGTGAAAACCTTAGATCTACATCTTTACTAGTCGAGAAAATTCTAGACTTCACCAAGTTCAAAGCATTTGTAGACGACAGAATAAATGTTGCTCAAATTGTTAAACTTATCTTTGAATGGACAGAAAACATTGTGGGGAAAATGAAAAATGCTGGTCACTAGTCGAAAGACCTTTCTCCTCTGGCTCGTTCAAAGACGGATTTTTTTTTGTAAAGAGTGCCTGTCATGACTTTAGTCCGCACAAAACCTTACAATTGACGTTGAACCTATACTGCTCGTTTATGGTTCTGCGAAGGTCAGTAGTATAGTGTAGTACTCGTAATCTGGAAACCCCGGGTTCGAGGCTCACTGGAAGCACTGAGTTTTTCATGGAAGGTCCTTGGGCTGGATACATTAGAGCTCTATCCTAGTATTGGTAAAACCCAGGAAATATATGAATAGGAGAGCTGTCGCCATGATATGACTGAAGATAATGTTGAAAGTGGCGTTAAGCATCATTCAGCCAATAAATCAATCAACCACATTGCCCGTTTTGGCATTGCTGGAGTACTGCGTGGCTCAGTGGCAAAGTGTAGTACTAGCCACTTGTAGTTTAAACACATTTATTTTTACATCGATTGAGAAACAAGTTCTAGCAATTTATACTAATCTCTCTCCATTCTGCTTCCTGGGAACTACACCAGTACTCGCGCCATATGTATGGGCCAATGAACAATCCAAAAGCTGACACCCGCTCCCAGGTATCGATCTCGGGACCTAATGGTTACGAGGCCGATGCTCTACCTCACAACCATGGACACCCAATAGCAACCTGTAAGTTTTTTCTCGAGTTCATTCCTTGGGTGTCTTTTGGAAAATCAACAGCTGCTGTCATTCAAGTTTCGTCTTTACCATTCATTCCAAATTCAGTCTTGATTCTTAATTCTATGTGTGGGTATCTGTTTGGCTGAGACAGTTTTGATACGAACACGGAATTTCTGATTGTCTAATCTTTTTTTCTGCCGTAACTTATAGAGTCAATTCCTTTTGTGTGATACATGAATGAAATCCTCAGTGATGGCAGGTTTGAGAACATGTGATAAGGGTTTAGTGCAGCATTTTGTTACCCAAAGATTACCCAATGATTACTGCAGGTTCTTGTAGGCAAATTGCATGCGTGGTGGGCTTGCATGACACCCCTTTTCGTGTATTTCTTGCCTGTGTCACATGTCTGTTACAAATAAGTGAAATACGTAAGGGGGGTCCTGCGTGGCTCAGTGGTTAATAGTCAGACTTGTAACCTGGAGGGCACAGGTTCGAACCTCACTGGAAGCACTGAGAATTTCATTGGAGTGTCCATCGGCAAGACACAGCAGAGCAAAAGCCTAGTAATGGTGAAACCCAGGACATACAGGGAAAAAAATGAGCTTTTGCCATGTTATGATTCAAATCATGTTGAAAGCGGAGTAAGACACCTTTCAAGTTGTCATTTCAAATACTGGTTATAGCACCACTGCGAACTGCTTTCGGGTCTTATTTGTCGAGCTGTTCCGTTTAAAATTTATCAAGGAAAATGGAAGGACAGGTCTTAAATATGTTGCTGGTGTTAATATTTGATAGTTTCTGTGGAAATTGAGTGCAAGTTCATTAGGTCCTTGTGAACTATTTTGTGCCTCTTACGACATAATGGAACATGATCTACCAGTTGGAAGGGCCTTCTTTCACTGTGATTTTTCAAAGGGAATTGTGTTTGATATGGAATACCAAGCAACAAACGCAATCGATTGAAGTGCCATTTTTAGCTCATGGGTTTCGAAGAAAAAGTTGAGTTGTTGTCATAGCCCTGTTGTCGTCTGGGTCGTCGTCATGGTGCAAAAACTCTGACATTTCATAATACCTCTGTTTCTTCTGAAGCTATTTACTTTAGACTTGGACAAGTTGTTCGCTATCAAAAGAGGAACCCATATAACAAAGGCAGGTAATCATTAAAATATTTTGACACAATTATGCCTCTTTTTTGACTTAGAATTTTCATTGAAAATCAAGCAACTGCAGCCTAGCGTTGGCATCCACATGCGGTGCACTTGGTTTAACTGCTGTGTAGGTCACTTGGTATAT
Organism: Hippopus hippopus; assembly: GCA_946811185.2. Taxonomy (NCBI): domain Eukaryota; kingdom Metazoa; phylum Mollusca; class Bivalvia; order Cardiida; family Cardiidae; genus Hippopus; species Hippopus hippopus. Next base: position 49,555,511 of record OX328104.1, on the reverse strand, counting down.
ATTTGTTTGAAGCAAGGAGCAAAACTCTTGGTTTGACAATAAAAGTATAAAAGAGCCTCAAGAGCATTCTGTTGTAAAAGAATTCTTCTTCCATATTGTTCATTTAACTTTCAAAGAAAATATCTGTATATCTCTTTAACCCTTTCCCAAACAACAAATTTTAGCCTCTCCCAATTTCAAAATACTTGCAGACGACAAATAGAATCTGGCTCAACTGATAGAATTTTCTTTTGAAGGATAGAAAACATCGTGGGAAAAGAAGAAAATGCTGGTTACCAGCGTTTTCTTCTTTTCTAACAATGTTTTCAAAACCTTCTTTCTCGGAATCGTTAGAAGCCGGGATTGTGTGGTAAAGAGCTTCAGCCGATTATATTTAGTAACAAACAATTCCCACGTTTCACAGATAATGCGTTTCTTGCAATAAACATAATTCCTAGGTAACATTTCAGAAATATCTGAAACAAGTCCCTCGGGAATTTCTTTATGATTTCTTTGTTAACACAATCCCTCTTGCAGACGACTGACTGTCTTGTACTGGACCAACTTTGAGAACGTGATGACAAAAGGACAAAGTGCTCGAGACGAGCATTTTCTCCTTTTGTCACGATATTTTTCATATTGATACCAATGTACATACATTGTATTTAATGTGAGTTCAATTTGATTACCAATGTTTTAAGGAATTTGTTTAAGCCTTTACCATACAATGCCGACATTTAAGGACCCATGGAAAGGAGCCTTTTGAAAACATAGTGGGAAAAGGAGAAAATGCTGGTTACCAGCATTTTCTGCTTTGCCCACAATGTTTTCTACCCTATCAAAGAAAAATTGCACTATTTTAACCACATTGAAATTGTCGTCTGCAAATGCTTTCAATTTGGACAAGGCTAAAATTTTGTCGTCTGGTAAAGGGTTAAAGTACTAGTAGTCTGCAGCGATATTGTGTCAGGATGTAATAAGTGAAAAACCTTCTGAGGTATTCAAGTTGAACGTTGTTCAGGACGCAGACTTCAAAATTGCTCCTGCTTTTTTCTGGTAAGGCCACACAAACTTGTTCAGTTGCAATTATAATGGTGTCAGATAACTCGGGGTATTTTTTATACGTTGAAAATAGAATGAAAGCCACATTCTTTGACTCTCTTTTGTACTTTAACTTTTTTCTGCTAAGTAAGTCAAATGAACCTTTCAAGATGATTGTAAACACCCAAAATTTTGCTATTTTCAAACTTTTTTTTTTTAATGTCTCCTTGTCGAATAGTGCAGATCCAAGATCAGAATGCACATTCTTTGCAGTCTGATCTTGATCTACACTGTCCGCAAAAGGTCCATGGGTCGCCTATGGGTTAATAGACAAACTAAGAGGTTTGCTGTTTGTTTATATCAAATACATGTCCAGTGGCCTGCACAGACAGGTGTTTTGTTTTGTCTACTCTATTTTCCCTCAACATCACCGAACACATAATTTGAGAACAAATCAGTGGGTAAAAAAATAGATCAAAAACTAGGCAATAATGTAACTTCTAGCGTTGCAATTAAATCATCACCCCCACTGATAGTGTAAACAGAAATGGCTGATAACCGAGATGTCGCTGCTGAGATAAACTAGAATTTTGGTGGAAAAAGAGAATTTGTGCACTTAGGTTTTTTGTCAATCTTTATGTTTTAACGCCCGAAGAAGTGTTTGAGTCACGCTCTTTGAATTATTAATTGCATCTGCAAAAAATATCGAAGTAGTATATAAAAGGAACCCCACGGGCCAAAACCCTAAATTCTATAATTTGTCTCGAAAAGAATATACACGTTTCAGGGCATTCATACGATTTTTTTGAATAAATCTATTTCTTCATAATTCTAAAGAAAAAATAAATTTCATTATTCACTAACCAACGCACCAACTAATATATATATATATCAAGGCTCCCATATGTGTCAACGCAAGATAAGTCCATGCATGAGGGACCATCTAATTACTATAATCATTTTACCATAAATTCAAAAATAAAAAAAAATTTTTTTGAATTTTTTATAGAGAAAAAATATATAATTAATTCAAGATGGAGCCATTAAAGGAGTTCTTAAAGGAGTTAAACTTAGATAAAGATGAGGGTTTAATGAAGGCTATAGATAACATGGAAGAGAATTTGATAAACATGGATATAGCTAAAAATAAATTTAAAAACTTAATTTCAGACAAAGAAATTTTAGCAAAATTTGCAATGCTTTTATCTAATTATGCAAATAGTATTTTAGATTCTATAGACCCTATGTTTAGACTAAATAATAGTTATAAGATTAAATTTTGGGATGATATTTATAATTATAGAAACAATTCAAAAAAAGAAATATTATATATATGTAAAACCAATTTAGGAATTAAATTAGATAAAAAATTAACTAGAAACCAATTAATATACGAAATTGTAATGTATATTTTTAATGATTTTAGTGATTATAATGGATTTTCATCAGATGTTTTTAAAAAAATGAGAAAAAAACCTATAAAATCATCAAATATTATAAAAAAGCAAGTATTAAAAAAGACTGAGGAAGGTTTTTTATAAATATAATTTAATCTGTAAAATTAAATTATATTTTATGATGCCCCCCAAGCTAAAGTATCAATCTTGTCTTCCAAAACAAACCTTTTATCATCACTTGACCCTAACGCTTTTTTGTTTAACTCTTCAGTATACATATTATGACCCTTACTTCTTAAAACAGTCATCTTTCTATACTGGTCCTTTTCTGTAAGTAAACACTCTTTGTAATTATTAAAGTTTATCTCTTTCTTAATAACCGCTTTTTTAACACCTTTACATCTTTTATCTTCCTCACCATCTAAAGTTTTATAAGCATACATTTTTGCTCCTAAACCAACAAACTCAGTCATAATTTTACCACCTAACTCATCTTTAAACATTCCAACTACTCTAGCATTACAATCATTTTTTAAGAAATGGTCTTTAGGATAATTGCTTGTATCAAACATTTCAACCACATCTTTCTCCATATCCTTATATAAATTTTCAGTTTCTATCTCAAGGATGAAACTATCTGTATCAGTATAACACAAGTTAACCTTTTCACCATACTTAGCTTTAAAGTAATTATAATAAGTTTTTTGCATATGTGTTTTACTGATGTCTAAAATGCTTAATCCTAAATAAATAGGTTTATCATATTTTAAAACAGTTTTTTTCATATGTACCGCTGATAAATTTTCATTAAATATTGTTCTACGGTCAAAGTTTGGTTTTGCTATTAATTTCCTATAACGCTCCTCATTATTAACTAATTCTATATTTACCCTATTTCTAAGGTTTTCCATAGTCTTACCAAAAACTGAATTATTCATTAACTTAAAAAAATCTTTCTCAAAATCATTTTTTGCTGCTTTTCTTAAACTAATATTTTTTATCAATGTATGGTTTTAACCAAGGACTTTCTGCAAATTTAATTCCTCGGTGTATTTTAGTAAGTTTCAAACCTAATTCAATACATGTTCTTAAAGCTTCATGATGAATAACATAATTCTTTTTATTACCTAAATTCGGAATAAGTTTTTCTACTTTGTCTATTTTTAAACTTTCAGGTGCTAAAGGAAAGTCGTTGTGTAAATCATGTAATTCTCTCGGATATTCTAAATCTACTTCTAATATGCATGTATATTTATACCATTTTTCTAATTCCCCATCTTTCATCCATTTAAATCCATGAGTAGGAAGTGGTTTACTCATTGCCCAAGGATAAAGACTATTTGCATCAACATAGATTAAATAGTTCGATGGTTTACCAGGGTCATATAATTCACCCATATACTTATTATTTGCTTTTGCATATCTTTTACTACACATACTAACACCTCCTCTAATACCCTTTTCACACATTAAAAGCATGTCAACATCACTTAAAAGTTCTAGACTTATTTCAGTTATTTTTAATGCTGCATCCCAAGCTAAACCAGGAGCAGTGAAATACCAACTAGGATCTAAATCATAGTTTTTACGACAAACATCTCTAAAGTTCTCAAAAACATCCGCTAGAAGCAATACATCTATTTTATTGTAAAGTTCTAAGTAATCCTTCAACGTTTTCATGTTAAAAGTTTTCCAAACCTTTTGTGCATGAGCATAATCTTCATCACTAATTCCTTCTTTGTTTAAACTAGAGTAAAATGCTTTTTTAGGTGGTAATTTCTCTTCTTTAAGTTTATCAAATGAATCTAGGTACTCATAAGGAAAGACTCCTTTTCTCCTAACCAATGGTAGGAGATTCTTAGTAAAATATCTCGATAAAATTTTTAATTGACTTTCTTCTAAGTTACTCGAAAGCTTATCTAAACTAGAACTCATAAACTTAAAGCTATCAAGAAATCTAATTTTATGTTTTATATTTTTTCCAACCCAAATATCTTTACTAAAACTAATATATTTTTCTTCATTGTTTGGAATGCAGTCAATTTTCCCTTCAGATTTACCAAGGTATTTAATAAAAAGATGAGCATCATATCCACTAAGATTATGAAGGTATACAGGTGTGAAGTTAGGATTTTTAGCCTTTAGGTTACATTCATTGTGTGCGGCGCCCCTATATTTACCCGTAAAATGACAATGGTCTCTTACCTTGCAATTTCTAACATCATCAGTGAATTCTTCATTACATATCCAACAATGTGTTTCTTTTTTATATTCTTTTTCTTCCTCTGGTGTAATTATAATAGGTTTTGGGTTTTGGTGATATTGTTGATGAATTTCTTTTATATCATTTTCTAAATAATCTATAAATTTTTCATCAGCTTTTTCTCCAACATAACTTCTTACTATAGGTGACATAACATTATCATCAAAACATTTTATAATATAATAAAAACTACAAGGTATATGTTGTTGATATTGTGTAGTATAACTTTTTTCTGGGTTTGGTTGGCATGTTTGCATAGGTTTTAAAACACTTTCAAAATCAGCATATACACTAAAGGGAATCATTAATTTTCGACAATAATTTTTAAAAGTTAACTTTTCACCTGGTTTTGGCATTTCTAAACTAATAGGCTCGAATTCATTACAATATTGTTTATGTTTGTCTAAAAGTTCTTTACTACCAAAATGATTTAAACATCGTTTACAAATTTCTATATGTCTATGGTTTGTTGTTAATTGGCTTCTAATTAATCTATGGAAATTATTTATAAGAGCGTAGTGTGTGTTTTCCCCAATTTTAATAAAAAGAAGGTCAACATGTTTATCTTTTTCCTCGTTGGTAACTCTTAAAGGATAAATAGTGTTTTTTATTCCTTCCTGATACCCATACACGTTTACACTAATTTCAGGATTTTGTTTTTCAAACTTATCGATACCCTTAAAAGAAACAGGGTAAACGATTCCATCCATATTTAAACTACTTTCTTTTTCTTTCAAAGCTTTATCAACTCTTTCTGGGTGATTTTCTTTTGGATTATCCTCTCTTAAACAACACCATAAAAAACATTTATTATCTTTATTTTTCATATTAATAACTGATTGTTTGGCAGCAATCCATCTTGGTAAGGATAACCAACCATGAGCTCTTAAAGGGTCATAAATGTCTGTATGTATTTCTAGTTTTACGATACTTCCAAAAGTCCAACCACTACCTTCTCTTTGGAAATTAGCTAAATTTTCTAAAACTTCATCTATCATTGTATTCAATAAATCCTCTATTTCTCCCTCATTTAAATTTAAATGTTGACTACTATGAAAAGCACGTTCCACGGGACCCATGTCAATATCTGTCATTAACCACATTTTACACTTAAGTACAAGTTTAACCTTTGTTTGTAAATTATTTCGAAGAGTATTTATAAGAGGCGTCCACGTTTCTGCGAAAAATCTTTGCGGGTTATAATTTCCTCTACCCTCTATAACATATTGATTAACATACTCTCTAAATGCTGAGCGCTCTATTCTAACCTCAAACGGTTGTCTTGGTGGGTAATTCTCTCTAACATTCTGAACAATTTCATCAAAAACTTGTGGTAATTGGTTTTCTTCAACATTACCAGTTAACCAATTAGTAAAATTATTGATTCTACGTTGGATTGATTGAGGTATAACATTCGTTACGGCCCTCCCAACATTTGATGCAACTCTTCTAGCTATATTAGAAATTCTATTAATCCATGGCATTTTATAAAGTAAATATAATTTTCTTATCTTAGTATCAAAAATTTATTATTGAAATTATATATATATTAATCTTATTAATATATATATAAAATGTGGGATGAAGAAGAATTTATGAAAAGATATACTAAACTTGAATTAGTAGAATTATGTGAAACTGAGGTACCTAGAAGATATGGTGAAAGAGGTATGAAAAATCGACCTAAATATGAGTTAGTTAAAAGACTTGTTAGTAGGGGTATCAGACCAGATTTAAATAAAAAAACAATAGGAAAAACTGGTTGGCGACTTTGGGAACTTAATAAACGTTAATCCTATATTTATCTTTCCAAACCCTTCCATTCCAATTCTCAATCGTTTGTGGACTGCGGTCTATAAATTGGCCTGCCTTATAAATTGATGGAAAGGTTTTTATTTCTCCAGTTTCAACATCCTCTAAACTAACTTTCTTAGGATTTTTCATAATGGTACGTAATCTATCAAACTTAGGGTCTTTGCTTTTTTCTTCTTTAGGTGATTCACTTGGAAGCAATTCATGTTCTTTCACCAACTCAACTAAACGCTTTTTATTCCAGTATGAGTAGAAATTTATATTATTTTCTTTAAGAATTTTTTTTAAATCTGTAACCTTTATCATTTTTATATAAGAAAAAAAATCTTAATACACTACACTCATTTTATTTCCATCAGACTGGAAGTTAATTAACCTATCACTAATAATAACAGCATATGCCTCTGTATTCGCAGGCACATTGACTCTAAAACTCACTTTGATTTGGATATCAGTGACAGAGTATTTCAATTTCTCACTCTGTTTAGAAACATCAAACAAAAACAAAGGATAAAGGGTTTTATAATCTGCAGGAGTAATGTTAGGGTTTGACACCATTTCATTAATGTTATAAAACTTAGACCTAAATAGAGAAGCGTCCCCATACACTCTACTAAATTGGTTTGAGGCAAAACTGAGATTATAATCAACAGCGGGATATCTAGTAGAATTTAACGTAACATAAATGTTATTAACGTTTATATGGTCAAATATGGCTGGATTTTGTTGTTGATCACCGCTTTTACCAGTTTGAAAACCAACAATGATAAAACGTGGCACTTCAGGTGATGATCTGACACCAAGTCTCCAGCTAAATGATGTTGCCACGGGAACCGCAACAGAGTCGCACTGCCTCATTCTATATCCAACTGGTATTTTTTCTTTTTTCTCAATAATTTTATAAAGTTGCATTTTCTCTTCATCTGAGGGTAACACATGAGGTATAAACCAAGATACTCTAAGTAAATTAATTCTACCATCAGCAGGAGCAGCACCATCTTGAAAGACTGCATCATTATCATCACTTCTCGTTAATGTGAGAGTTTGCTTCATTCCATACAATATTTTATCATAATCATCACAAAAACCAAATATATGTTTTAATGGAACTCTGAAGCTAAAGGTACCTCTTGGAAGAGGGTTATTAATAATATAATCTCTTCTTACAATAAAACCAGCGTTTCCGGCACCAGCATTAGCTGCTGTATCTTTATACCACAATTGATTTAACCCTTGTGATTTAGAGAAATCATCCGGATATTTTAACAAACCAAGCATTGTAGTAGCCTGACCAGGATTCGATACAGTTTCAATCTCCATACCCGAAAGTTGATACTTAATACTTTTAAAAAGATACATGAGACCATTGTTTGTTAGAGAAATATTAGTGTTAGCATCATAAACTGCTCCATTATCACTTCTTACTAATTCACCTACAATAAGTAAATAACTCTCACTAGGATGAGTAAAAATATCTTGAGTCTCAATGTTAATCCTAATTTCTGTTCCTGAGTTGTTAAGATTGGTACCAGTGATTGGTTCATACTCATGGTGTTCATACTCAACAATACTATCATCTTTTAAAATTGGTTCAGTGATTCTTAAAATGTCCATTTTATAATAGTGATTATAATTTTTAAATGAAATAAAAATTATAATTGTGTTACTTAAATTTCAAACCAAAGCTGGGGAAAAGACTTATTATTATCATTAACAAACACACCTCGAAGTTTAATGCTTTTTGCAGTAGTATCCAGACTAGTTTTAGGATAAACTTTATTACCGTATACAAGTGTTATTTTAGGTATACCCAAATTTTTTAAATATTTATTCACCTTTTCCTCAATCTCTTTCATCTCGGTTACCTTTTCAGAAGATAACTTCACAACAGCTTTTTTATAATTATAATTCGTTTTATTAATTTCGAGGATATCACAATCTTCTATGTTTAAAGAAGCGCCTACTATTTCAATAGTAGCAGTATTGTATTTTTTATAATCTACACGATTAAAATTTAATATAGACATTCTTTTTATATAATGAATATAATTTTCTTAACTTATTTATATTTTTTTTTTCTTCATACTGTTTTAATACCCGCTCCACTGTTTAATCTTTTAACTAAGTCTTGAATAGCAATGGCACTTCCATCTATTAATGTACTAATGTTTTGCGTTGTAGGAGTATCATTAGGTTTTGGTGTTGTGTTATATTTTTGTAAAATTTGCTTTGATTTTGGTGTTAAAGCTTTCGTAACTAATTTTTTTCCCGCTTCTACTGCTGCACTTTTTCCAACCTCTAAAGCTTTCTTTGCTCCTTCCTTAGCTACACTCTTTCCTACATCAAGGGCAGAAGACGCAATTTGTTTAGCTGCACTACTAGTAAAAAGCCTCGCTAAAAAGTTAGCAATACTATCAAAGATTCCGGAACCACCGTATGAATATCTTGTTTTAAATCCGTGTTTCTTAGTGATTATCATCTTTTTTATAGTATAGACATTAAATTTTTATAAACGTGTGAATTTAAAACACCTTGCCTTTTTAATTCATCACAAATGCTTACTACCTCATTTCTTACACCTGTATTACCTGCTTCTTTACTTGCCATCAACAGGTCTAGTCTTTCTAGTAATGCGTTAGGGTTAGATGGGATAACAATGATACCCTTTCCTTCATAAAGTTTTTTATTATGCCAAATAGACCCTAATATGGTGCTCCATTTTACACCTTTAGAAGATTTAGGTTTATCACTTCTCGGGTCGTTATTTCTATAAAGAACGTTGGTTTGTGTCAGCAATTTCGCGTAATTTTCATAATCATCATCATCATATTTATACAACATTGGGTATTTATCCATGATTAAATGCCATAAACCAGGGGTACCCTCATATTCATTCTTTCCTACCTTAATATTGTTGTCTTGAATAACAACTTTTGTGTCACCCATATAAAACTTACCATTTCTTTTTTCAACTATTCCAAACGTTGTATCATAATCAGTAGAAGAATCTTTAAAATAATCTTCTGCTATGTCCCCAATATATTGTGGTAAGCTTTCTGCACCTTCTGCACCTTCTACACCTTCTTTAAATCTTTCTGTAATCTCCTTTGTTGTAGCTTTTTGTGCTTCTGTAATTTCCCTTGCTACAGTTTTTTGTGCTTCTGTAATCTCCTTTGTTGTAGCTTTTTGCGTTTCTGTAATAGGTCTAAAAAACTTTGAAAGGTCAGTTTGAAGTTGTTGTTCTCCTGTTCTCTCTGCTAGTAGATTATCCCGAATCTTCTTTCTCGTTCCGAGATACTCTTTTACAATTAAGTCTCTTTTTGCAGGGTCAGTTATTTTTAGAAATGACATTTTTAATTAGCAACATATTTTTTTAACGTAGTTTTATCATAGATTTTATCATAGATTTTAATATATAAGAGCATATATAATGCTTTTATATATTTATTCATCTCCTATTTCACATTGACATTTACATCTAAAACTTGGTAATTTAGGTAACTTAAAAGGTATACTAGACATTATGTTTGTTTTCGACAAGCCTCCGAAAGGACTCCCTCGCTTCTTGCCTCCCTTTCTCAATCAAACTTTCCTTTTCTTCTGTTGTTACCTTCTTCTTAAATTTACTTCTTATTTCACTCTTCATGTCTTCATATTTATTCATTTCATCCATTATCAACTTAAATTCATCATCAGATACATGATTATCCATCAAAGCTTTTGATACATGATTATCTATAGTATTAAGTTTAGAAGCAGCAAGAGTTTGTATTTTCAAATGTTTTTCAGCTTTAGCAGTAGTTTTCCTAACAAATATTTTACTAACCAATGAAGAAAGACCGATTACACCAGCGGCACTCTCTAATCCAACAGCAATAGGTGCCGCTGCAACAGTTGAAAGCAAAATAACACCTGCACCACCTAACGCTAATGAAACAACAACCAATGCACCTTCAACATTATCAACTACTTTAGCCATTCTAGCATATTTTTTATTCAATCTCTCCCTTTCATTTATTTCCTTCTTTAGAAAATTTTGTACTTCAGATATTTTTTTAAGTCTATAAGAATGACCATTATCCATTACTTCCATTTCAATAGGTGGAGCGCTTGCGGTACCTGGTTCTTTGGGTAATATAGGATATAATTTATTAGGGTGTTCCTGATTTGTATCTGCCATTTTATTAATATAGTAATTTTTTTTATGGCAAATATTTTAGATAGCAGAATAACTCTCCCTCAGGTATTTCGATTGGTTTTTGCGAGAAATTATAAATGTAAACTAAGATATCATTAACATCATTATCAAGATGTATACCATTAGAAATGGTTAAACTATCTTTCCATTTATTACTAATAGATATAATTACAACTCCTCGTGTAGCTATATAACCAAATCCTAACGGAACTCTCATACCATTATTAGGAGGAATCTTGATAGTTAGTTGTGAGTATATTTTCCATTTTAGAGAATCTTGCTTTAAGGGAGGATATCTTACTCCATGTAAATGAGGTTTCCAAAATATAGTTTTATGTTGGGTAGTAATATTAGGTTTTATACCAAATTTATGTATATCCATTTTTATTTATTGTAAATAATATTTATAATATAGCTCCAAGGATAGGGATATTAGCAAATGGACTATTAGGTCCAAGTAAAAGTCCTTTTCCATCATACATTTTTCCTCCTTGCTTTAAATACAGCCCATCACCAACGGACTCTAATCCTTTACCTTTGTATGGTTTTAAGTATAATCCACTTCCATCAGTTTCAACTTGACAAACACATCCTCCTTTTTTAAGGTAAAGACCTGACCCCATAGCTTTTTGAACACCTGTTTGAGCTAATCCAGAAAGAGCACCAACACCTAAAGCTGGTAAAACAGTTTTTGCAAGCATTGGTAAAGCTCTAGCAGCTAACCCAGCCAACATTCCGAGGAAACCTCCCTCTATTTTCATGTTATGTTTAAGTTGTTTTGTAGTCATTCTAATAGTTATACCCACACCATCCTCATAGGCTTTAGCCATTTTCTTCGCTTGTGAATTGGTAATTGCTAAAACATCATTACCTTGTAAATCTTCATGACCTAAACGAATACTTACTGGGCAACTAGCTTTAACAGCATGTTGAAGTTTTTGTTTTTGCCCTTCAGATATATTTACTTTAACATTAGTGTAACTTGTCATTTTATATACGAGTATTTTTTTATTTAGCTCATCTCGCTTCTCTAATATGAAACCTAATAGTTAAATTTTCACCTCTAAGATTTAGTAAATTACCATCTTGGTCTGTAATATTTACATTTAGGTTATGTATTTCATCTAACGTTATTGGTAAGTATACTAAATTAACTGGTGACTCAATTATCTTATATCCAGGTGCAACATCTGGGAAAAAAGAGTAAATAGTATTTTTTGTTGAACCATTAACATAACTTCCTGAGATAATATCTATGTTAACAAGCAAACTATTTATGCTAAGAATGTTCACTACATTTTCTGACTCGTGAAATCCTTGCGTATATTTAGCTCGAGTAAATCCTAATACTTTAGAGATGGAACCTGGTTGATTAAAATCTACTTGATAACCATCGTCAATAATAAGAACAGACTTTAGGGTATTAGTGTTCGCAGAAAAGTTAATAGGATACTCTTCATTAACTCTATCGTAATGACCATTTTTTCTCATTTCCTGACGAATCGTATCATTAATGTCAACGAGGTCATAACTTCCTTCAGGTATTTTTATTTTAATCCATGTGGTGCCATTGTCTGGAGAATAAACGAATGTGTTGTTCGTTTCATCAATGTTTGGAAAAGAGTAGTAAGTTTCAAGGTTTACCAGAGCTATTTCATATACTTTATCCTTTTCCAGTTGAATTGGAGGATTAAACCTTGTTCTAAAACGTGTTTTGTTGTCGCTTACTATGATTTGAAATGATGTTTTGTGGTTTGTGTTTTTTACAATTTGTTCTAAAAGTTTTTCCATTTTATAATATTTAAATATTTTTTATACTGATTTAGGTATGTAAAAATTATCAAAACCGTTTCTATACTTTCCATCATGTTTTTTACTGGTTAAGTCAATGATAGCGAAACCATGTGGTCTTTCCCATGCCTTTTGACAAAACTTTCTAAACTCATCCTTAGACATATCTTCACCTATGTGGTCGCTATAAATATGATTAAGGTTTTTTAGGTCTTGTCGGAAAAGACAAATAAAATTAGCGTTTTCTCTAATAGTTTGTCTAGGTAGTCTAAAATAATTCTGTGAGAGGTAAAAGCAGTCAACATTACTATGCCTTCCTCGAATGTAGTAACACTCACATTTATTTTGCTTTTCTAAAAGTAAATCATCGAAAATCATTAAATTTTTATTTCCTGAGTTTAACTCTCTCGGGTCAGGTACATCACTAGCATTTTCAAAGAAGTTGCAATTTATATCCGATTTGTTTTTAATCGTTTTAACCCATTCTTCAACTAAAGCTGTTGGTGGAATGTTTGTTTCTTGTATCTCATCACGTATGTTAAACAACCTTAAGATATATTCTTTTGGTAGTTTTTCTTCAAAAGCCTTTTTTAGTATTCGGTATTCTGGTTGAAAAAGGCTTTTTCCAAAAACACTTAAATCGTTGTAGTCAAGCCAATCTGGTCTGAGTAAAAGGTTTAATAATAAAGTAGTTTTACCACATCCTGATTTTCCTATAATTAAACCCCTAATACTTTTTGGTAAAAGGGAGTGATTAAATCTCTTTGATACTACTTCATTCCATGATAAGTTTATAATATCCATTTTTATTTAAATATTTTTATTTTTTATATATAAAATAAAATGTATTGCGTTAAATGTAAAAAACATACTGATACGAGTGATATAAAATATACCATTTCGAAAAATGGAAGAAATATGATGCAGGGGAAATGTGTTATTTGTGGAATAACTAAATCACAATTTATAAAAAAAAAACCACTGGGAGTAGTATATTAAATAAATTTATAAATAATTTACCTGTTGAAATGCATCTACCAGGGCACAACTTTACAGGACCAGGTACCAAACTAAATAAAAGACTCAATCCAGATTTAACACCGAAGGAATGGAGTAAACCAATAAACCGTGTTGATAAAGCTGCTTATCACCATGATGTTTGCTATCTTAAGCATGATGATACAAAAACTAGGAATGAAATATGTGATAAAGATATGTTAACGGAGTTAGAAGGTATTTACAATCCTAGTATTAGAGAAAAAATGGAAAGAGGTTTGGTAAGTAGACTCATTGGAACGAAAATGAAATTTGGAATGGGAGTAAAAAAAAAAATTTCGAAACTTTAGTGGAAGAATTACATAAACCTGTAAAAAGAAAATTTAAGAAAAGGAGAGTTAGAGTAAACGGTATAGATAGGATATGGGCTGCGGATTTAGTAGACATGCAAGCATTTTCTAAGTTTAATCATGGTGTTAAATACCTTCTCGCTGTCATTGATATCTTTTCTAAATATGGATATCTGGTGCCATTAAAAGATAAAACAGGAAAATCTGTTGCTATAGCATTAAAAAATATTTTTAAGGAGAGAAAACCTGAAAAAATGTGGGTGGATAAGGGTAAAGAGTTTTATAACAAAGATGTAAAAGATTTGGTTGAATTATATTCTACTGAAAATGAGGAAAAATCTAGTGTGGTTGAGAGATGGATTAGAACAATGAAAGAAAAAATGTGGAAGTATTTTTCCGCTAACTCTACAAACGTTTACATCAATGTGCTACCGGATTTGGTTAAAAAATATAATAACACGAGGCATTCATCTATTAAGATGACTCCGGTAGACGCTAGTAAAAAAGAAAATGAAACGAGAGTTTGGAGAAATCTTTACCCCGATCATTTAGAAATAAAAGGCTTTAATCCTAAGTTTTCTGTTGGAGATAAAGTAAGGATAACTAAAAAGAAAAAGACTTTTGAAAAAGGTTATACAACAAGATGGACTGAGGAGGTTTTTACAGTTTCTGAAGTAAAACTTACATCACCTATAACATATAAAATTAAAGATTTTAATGGAGAAGAAATACAAGGTACCTTTTATGAACCTGAACTGCAGAAAACCAGTCAAGAGTTGTATAGGATAGAAAAGGTTATTAAAAAAGGAAAAAAGAAATCTCTTGTAAAGTGGAAAGGTTATCCTGATGAATTTAATTCATGGGTTGACAATAAAGACATTAGAAATATTTAACTATAAAAAAATGTCAAATATTTCGATTGAAAATGTAATTTTACCGAATAAACCGTTGAACAATTTCGAATTAGAGGGTGCCGTTAAAAGATTAAAGATTCCTTATTTTAGAGGAGTTTTTTTACTAGATACATTACCGAGAAAACCAAGTAAAAAAGAATGTGGTATAGTAAACTTTGATAAAAGTGATGGGCCTGGTACACATTGGGTCGCTTGGTATAAAAATGGTAAAACTAAAATTTATTTTGATAGTTATGGCATACAACCACCTATTGAAATTCGAGATTATTTAAAAAGCCCAATACAGTACAATACTGACCAATTACAACAAGCTGGGCAAGTATTTTGTGGTCATTTATGTTTGTACATTCTAAAAGAGTTATCTAGAGGTAACCAGTTTCAAAATGTTTTAAATAAACTTTTTTAGTACTATATAAAAAAAATGCCTGTTGACAAATTTGGACGAATGAAAGATGATGGTGAAACAAGTGGTGATGGTGTGTCACTCGCTTACATAAATAATAATTTTTTACGTAAAGATGGAACAACCATCGTTACTGGTTCTATAGACATGAATGGTAATACATTAACAAGGGTTAGTAATCCAGTAAATCCTCAAGATGCAGCAACTAAGGCTTATGTTGACGCCAACTCAGAGTTGTTGGTTGAAAACGGAGGATACCACGTTACTGGATATTTAAATATGGGTTTTAATCCGATAAGAAATGTTAAGGACCCAACAGAACCGAGTGAAGCTGCTACTAAAAAATATGTGGATAATGTTGATAAAGCCTTTGTTTATAAAGATGGAAGGTGGTATGAGGCAGATGATGCAATCTCAATGGGAGGACGAGTAATTAACAATCTCGGAATCCCCACGAGACACGACCAAGCCTCTAATAAGTTTTACGTGGATACCGCTATTGAGGCGGCTACCGCAGGTGAAAAAGCTTTAACAAAAAACCAAGATGGTTCCTATTCAATAGATGGTGGAATAGATATGACTGGTAACTCGATTACTGGTTTACCTAATCCAGTATCCCGTGACTCTGCTGTCAATAAAAATTATGTTGATAACGGTGGAGCCATTATAAAAAATCCGGATGGGAGTTTCATGGCGGTGACTGACATAGACCTTCAAGGTTTTTCTATAAAAAACGCGGCAACCCCGGTAGAAGAGAGAGATTTAGCGACAAAATCCTATGTAGATAGAAAAGTATCTCTTCCTTCTCTCATAGGTCCTAAACCTATTATAACCGTGTGGGCTGAAGAAAACGGGCCACTTGGAAGAGGTAATTATGAGTTTTCATTTGGTAATGGTGCTTCAGGTGCTGCCCATAGGATGGGTGGTTATTGTATGAATGCGCCGGGTAGAATTATAAGAGGTAGTTTATCAGTTATTACAACTAACCCTAATGTACCTGAAGAGGTAATAGTTAATATTGTGGTAAACGGAAATGAGCAGGTTGATTACTCTATTATTAAAAAAGCGAATGAAACTTGTAGTTGTGTAGTTTTTCCTGTGGCGTTGGAGGTAAAACAATGCGATATCATAAACTTTATTTCAAGGTCAACCATCCCTACTGTGGAACACTCTTACATATCTATTTTGGTAGAGTTAGACTTATAAATATATATAATATATTATAAAAAATATATTATATATTTATTTTACAAAATTCTTTTAATTGTAGATACGGTTCTACATATAACACATGTATTAGTTGCTAGTTTATTACAGTTTTCACATATTGGTACATGACCACAATTACAATATAATATGTTAGGTTTAACTTCATCGCATATGATGCAAGATTCTGAGTAAAATGTTTTTAAACCGTTATTAATTTGTACAATAGGTTCTTCAGGTTCAAAGTTTTGTGCCCTTTCAGATTCAATCCAAGCTTCAGTCCAAGGACAAAAATCTTTATATATCGATATTTCTATTGAAGTCACTTTTTCTTGGTTTAAATTTATATTATCATTATTATTAATAAAATAATAGATGTCATCTATCTTTTCATTTAACTCTTCTAGAAAATTAGTATCATCATTATTTATTTCATAAATATCTAAGCTAAACGCTCTAAGTCTCTTTAAATTAGTAGTTATTTTTATATACATTGCAATAGCATCATATGGAATTCCTTGATTGTCAGTTATTAGCATATTACTATAAATGTGGTAAAAAAGACCTTTATAATTTGATAAAACGTTATTTATAGAATGAACCGGAAATTCTTTATTTATTATATATCTATGAGAATTAAGAATTTTTTCTCTATTAATTAGAAAATCGATTTTTATAGGTAGGCTTGTCATTTTTTTAATTATTTTATATAAAAATATTATTAAATTCAAAATTACTGCCTACACATAGGGCATTTATCTAATTCATCTAATTTATTACATTCATCACATATACATAGATGCCCACAATTAAATGCTATATTAGGTTTATTAATGGTACATATACAACATAACTCCTCTACAAATATTTTTATTTTTTTTGTTTTTTCTATATTTTCTATATTTTCTATATTTTCTATTTGTACATAACCATATGTTAAATTATTTTCTTGTGTAAGAAGTTCAAATCCATACCAACTATAATCACAATAATCTATATAACCACAACTATTACCTTCTTTATTATATTTTTCTATATTTTCTCTAACATATTCATTATCATATTCAGGATGAATATCATTTCTAAATGTTGTCATAGGATATATTGCATAATTAGTTGGAACCGGTTCTCTATCTTTATCTTCCACTATTTCCAACAAAGCATTTTTATAATCACCAATAAAATTATCACTTCTACAAAATGGTATTTGAATGATAGTATATATATTGTTACCTTTATGTCGATTAGGGTCTTCGTTAAAAAGGCACTGGTCTGGCCAAACCATAAAAATAGTTGTGATAAAATCAGATTCAACCAACTTTTGTTTACTATGTAAGTAATAATTGTATGGTATTAATTTCGTTAATATAACAATTGGGTCAAACATTTGTGACTCTAGTAAATTACCATTTAAAGTTATATATAATTTTTTATCTTTTACATACAATCTTTTTAAACGATGTTTATTTTCAAGAACTCTTGTTAGATTTTGTACAATTTTATAATCTTTAAATCTATTTAGCACACTCATCTTGAATTATTTTATAACTTAAAATTTAAAAAATTCAAAAAAATTTTTTCACTTCTTTATTTTTTGAATTTAATGTAAAATGATTATAGTAATTAGATGGTCCCTCATGCATAGACTTATCTTGCGTTGACACATATGGGAGCCTTGATATATATATATATATTAGTTGGTGCGTTGGTTAGTGAATAATGAAATTTATTTTTTCTTTAGAATTATGAAGAAATAGATTTATTCAAAAAAATCGTATGAATGCCCTGAAACGTGTATATTCTTTTCGAGACAAATTATAGAATTTAGGGTTTTGGCCCGTGGGGTTCCTTTTATATACTACTTATCGAGCAAGTCAGCCTGCGCAGTGCGCTCTCTAAAAATGGTGGTTTGGCGCATCTGCCAAAGTATTGATCAGGTTAAGCCTGCGCACTCCATGCAGGCTTAACCTTGTCGAAACTTTTTGCTATCTTTAAATTCTTACATGTCAAAGGTCCAGTTCACCTCATAATTCAGTCGGCTGTTAGACAGAATGGATCTTATGGATCTATAATTATGTGATGACTTGCTTGGTGTATTGCATAATGGATATGCATCAACCACCACCCCCCCCCCACCCCACCTTTTGCTAGAGCAAGGCTCATCATCAATAAAATATGCAAACATTATAAACTGGTATTACAAAAATGTCTCGGGCCAAATTTTGCATAAATAATCTTTACATAATCTGGCTTGCAACACGCGAAAAGGGGCATTCGGACATTTGCGTAAAGGGTCGTCTCGGATCAGCCTGCGCTGTCCGCGCAGGCTAATCCGAGACGGCACTTTACGACTACACTAAGTTTTGTGCTAAAGCAGACTTGCGCAAAACAGAAAATTACATAAAAACGGAAAGTGCCGTCTAGGATTAGCCTGCGCGGACTGCGCAGGCTGATCCGAGACGACAGTTTACGCTAATGTCCGAATGCCCCTTTTCGCGTGTTGCAGGCCATATATGAGCCATGCTCTGTGAAAAGGGGGCTATATTGCGTCTGTAAAAAGTATCGACTCAGGTCAGCCAGCGCGGACTGCGACGACTGACCTGAACCCAAAGTTTTTGCTATTGGTCAATTTTCTGCATGTCCAAAGACCAGTCAACCTCAGGATTCAGTCGGCTTCAAACTGGATTTTACGGATAAATAACTATAAAATGACTGGCTTGGTATAAAGTATCACAGAGATTCATTAAATCCCGCCTTGCCATTGCGTGGTTCATATAATATATATTATTTGAATATAATGGGATGAAAAAAGATGAATTTTAATATCATAGAGGTGAAAATATTTTTATATCAGTGGTGTCGGATTATGTGAAATATGAATTGAAAATTTACATAAAGCAGACGTAAATTTTGAGCTATAGTTTGAAAATACAAAAATGCGAAAACTAATGCCAAAAGTTGATAAGTTTAATCTGACCCAAAGGAACGCTATAACGAGGGGCACAAATATTTACATATTGTTTGAAAAAAAAATGTATATGAGGAAAAAGGGGGAAAGGGATGCATTATACCAATCAAGTCATCACATAATCATGGATCCATAAAAAAAACATTTTATCCAGCAACCGACTAGATCAAGAGATAATATGGTCCTTGGATATGCAGAAAATTTACAAATAGCAACAAGTTTCGACCCATGTCAGCCTGCGCAGTCCGCGCAGGATGACATGGGTCGAAACTTGTTGCTATTTACATTAAAAAATACTTTTTTCCACAGAGCATGGCAAATATATTTCTTGGCCAGCTGATACAACTTTTCAGAAATTGATTTTAAAAATGAGCCATGCTTTGCCGAAAGGGTGTGTAATGCATCTTCGTGATCTGTTAGCCAAGCAAGTCATCTCATAATCATGGATTCATAAAATCCATTTTGTCCATCAACTGGCTGCATAATGAGGTAGGATGGTCCTTGGACATTCAGAAAATTTACCTAAAGCAAAAAGTTTCGACACAGGTCAATACTTTATGCAAACGTATTATAACCCCGTTTTTCCAGAGCATGGCTGAAATATTTTGACGAGAGGAAATGCTCGTTTCAAAAGAATTCTCCATTACGTTTTTAATGGCGATCCCGCCTATATTGTTGTAAATAGTTTTGAATTGATACCAAGTTCTTTAACATTTTTCGGACAAAATGGCTTTTATTTCGTAATAAACCATTGTTAATAACTTTTTTTTTTTTTCAGAATAAGAAAAAATCTCTCGTGAAGGACAATTTTTCCCCTTGCCATAATATTTTCTCTTTTCAGTTTTTCACATAATTATGAAACTGTAGATATCCTTATTCTTCTAAGATATCATACAAAATTATTTACAAATGCTTTAGCTCTAGATTTTTCTTAAGAGGGAACAGTTTAAGGAAAAACCCGAGCTTAAAACCCATTAGGTATAATCTTTTTTCTAACTTGGTAAATGTACTGAAGAATAAACACTTTGATCCTTTTTGTAAATACATATGTCTATGTTTTTAACCCTTAGGCTGCTAATCTCGACTCATTGACCTTTTGCGGACAGTGTAGATCAAGATCAGACTGCACAGAACGTGCAGTCTGATCTTGATCTACACTGTCCGATACGGAGACGTTTGCCCTGCCCATCCCAAAAAAGAGAAAAAAAAAACCTTTGAAATAGGTAAGTTTGAGTTTTTACTATCCACTTAAAATTTTCATTGCTCTTAATCAGCAGGTTCATGTGGGCTTACGTATTTTGTAGATACATTTAAATGTCTGTCTAGTTTTCTTGTCTTTCCCCCCCCCCCCCTTTACTCCTTGTAATAATCTAGAAAAAGACGATTTCGAAAGACGTCCCTGTAAAATAGAAATTAATCCCGTAAACTGCTAAATAAGTGAAATAAAAATTTCAAGCCTACAGAAAGAACCAAAATTTTGCTATTTCAAGGGTATTTTTTTTAATGGAAAAAAATCACCTCATCGGACCGTAGATTAGATCAGAGTAGATTCAAGATCAGACTGCATGTTCTGTGCAGTCTGATCTTGATTGACATTGTCCGCGAAAGGCCATCCTAAGGGTTAAGAATATGAATTGACCTCCTTACAGCACAAACCAAGAGTTTTATTGACGCTTAGATAGATTTTCGAACACGTTGTGGGCAAAGGAGAAAGTGCTTGTAACCATCGGTTTTCTTCTAATTTCTTCTCCAGAATATTTTTCTGTCCTTTTAAAGACATATCCCATAGTATGACCCACTTTTTAATTTGTCGTCTGCAAAGCACAGCATTTTCCCCTTTTATCCACAAGCCTTTCAAAAGCCGTCTCTTTTAAAAATCAAAATTGTGCTAAAGGATTGAGTGTAATATAAAATGTGATTGGTCAACCGTGTCACGTGACCTTGATGTCTAAATATAGACAATTGGCGGTATGGTTTTATCAGTATTGCTTGCTCTGGGCATCACAGATTAGCTGAAGTGAGAGCTGAATTTCTTTCTTAATCCTTAGGCTGCTTAGCACGACTCAAGGACAATTTCCAGACTGTCTGCAAAAGCGCCCTGTCGCGCTTGGCAGCCAAAGGGTTAAGAAGAAAATCTTTAAAAAAGATAGACGGCGTAAGAGATACTGTAATTTAAATATTGAAACTCATTTGTGGCTCAATATGAAGTAAAATAACAAAAAAAAAATGATACTAATAAAAAGTAGCATCGCGAGCAATTGCCTCTTTTTCCTCACCGTCTCTCATTTTGTTGAAAAGTTTTCCAGATAGATCAAGAAATGGACCATTCTCTATTACATGAATTTGCTTTGGTATGAATCAAGGCCCCGGGGTACCGATTAGCGACACACTTTACGGGTACGTAACCTCTTCTGTAACATCTCTCGGAAAGTAACAAAAAGAGTATCCCACCTCTCTCTCTCGCTCTCGCTCTCTCGCTCTCTCTCTCTCTAAGTATATTTTATGTGAACCATAACAGACAAATAAAAACACACACTACATTCAATTGAGTTGACGTGAATCTAATAGTTGACCACGGGTCATAATGATTTCAAATCTCTTTACCAGCAGGAAGCCTTTTATGTCAATAAAAATACCCCATGCGACACTTTATAAAATATTTCATTCGAGTCCCTCAATGGCCGACATAGCCCTAACCCATACCAACGTGTTCTGACATTTTTTTCCCAAATCATAGTTACAAGTAACAGCCTATTGTTAGCACGAATCAGTTTCTCCATTTGCAATGACTTTTGCTTAAAGACACTCCCATATCATCATAAATCTCAGTTGAAATACTATATTTTTGTCTTTGCTCCACATTTTTATCAACTGAAAAAGAAAGTGTTATGCACGATATGAGGAACTTGGCGAAAAATTATTAACTGTAACACGATTCTTCTTTTTTTCATGAACCCTTAGGCTGCTAAGCTCGACTCACGGACCCTTTAGCGGACAGTGTAGATCATGATCAAATTGCACAGAATGTGCAGTCTGATCTTGGACCTGCACTGTCCGATCAGGAGATTTTTCCTTCAAAGAAATAACGTTGAAATAGCAAAATTTGGTGTCACTATCGGCTTGAACGTTTCATTTCAGTTATCTAGCAGGTTAAGGGTTGAAGCATTGCTGAACAATAACATAACTTATCAATAATGCTATTGAGAGAAAGAGAGAGACAGAGTATAACATGAGAGACGACAAGCTATCTATTGAAAGAGGGAGAGAGAGTATAACAGGAGAGACGACACAGGGAGTAAAAGTAAAATATAAAACAGAAATAATGTAAGAAAGAAAAGACACGGAAAAATGGTTTGACAGATAGAACAAGAACCATCTTTATAAAAAAAAATATGGCGTAAATTTGTCAGCAAAGAGGCGGAGACCCTCGGAATAAAATGTCTACAATTTTGACCAATTACATATTTCTTTCTATTTGTTTGTCATCAATACCAAAAAGTTGGTCGAAAGCCAGAAGATTCAGTTACGGCGAAAAATGCAAACACTTGTCTGTTTTTTTCTTTTAATAGCGTGAACTGTTTTGGTTTGGTAAAGCCGTGCAGTCTGACTTTGGATCTAAACCGTTCGTTTGTTTAGTTATACCTAAAATATCAAAGCCTTTCTGTGTTTGAGTTTCAGAGGATTGTATTTCAGCCGTCAAACGAGATCTAGTCTATGAAGCAAGCGCTGGAAGAGTTTCTGTTGAAATGTAGTGGTTTCTTTCAGTGGGCTTTCGAGACTTTTTCGATGCTCACATTTCCCCAATTATATCTTGGGAACAACGAACACATTCATGTCTTTCCTTCGAAAATTAGATGGGCACTTCCAGCTCTGAATATATTTATAAACTCGACATCTGTCAACTCTTGAATATTCAATCCACTGAAACTCGGAAAGATTCTTATATTACAGGCTTGACTAAAACCGGGGATCGTATATAACATGTTATATAGAATCCCTGCTAAAACAAGCGGGCGGCATAGATCTAAGGTGCAGTCTAGTCTTGAATTTATGCCGTCCGCTAGGCCCCTGAGTTTTCCGTTATGGCTCTGAATGGGGCAAGAAAGCTCGCTGTATCAACACAATGGCATGAAAAAAGCGTGACAAATTGACTAGATTTGTGGTCAAGTGAAATGTCGTGTTCGATGAAGCGTCTACTGGGTCAACCTAACGGTAAAAGTTAATCGTTTAACCCTTTACCAAACGACAAAATCTTGGACTGGACCAAAATGAAAGCATTTGCATACGGCAAACTAAATGTTGCTTAAATGGTGATCTCTGCATTTGCTAGGGTAAAAACATTGTGGGAAAAGGAGAAAATGATGGTTACCAGCATTTTCTCCTTTTCCCACAATATTTTCTAAAGGCTTCTTCCCCAGGGTCGTACAATTCGGGATTGTGTGGTAAAGGATTAACCCTTTACCAAACAATCCTGTGCGGTAACCCTTAACGTGCGAAATAAGTTAAACGAAACTTTTCAGTCAATACTAAAAAAAAAAAACAAATATTGCAATTTCAAAGTTATATTTTTGGAAAGAAAATATCTCCTCATCAGACAGTGTAGATCCAAGATCAATTTGCACCTTCTGTGCAGTCTGATCATGATCGACACAGGCCGCAAAAGCGCATTGAGTCACGCTTGGCAGCCTAAGAGTTCAGGACATCGAGGAAAATGACTTTTGAAAGCATCTTGGAAAAAGATGAAAATGCCGGTAACCATCGTTTTCTTTTTCTCTACTTCGTATGTTAACCTGTCAAAGACAAATTCAACCATTTGGACCACATTTAATTTTGTCCTTTGCAATATGCTTTGGGTTTAGATATGTCCAACGTTTTCTTTATTTTGAGAAGAGTTAATCCAACGTTGAATCTTTTTTTTAAAATGACAAGTTTTTGGACTCTTCAAAGTCGAAAGTGTCTGCAGTCGACAGTTTTGAAATAGGTACAAATGACCTCAGGTTCTCTGAAAAGGTAGGACGCATTGTGCGAAATGAAGGAAATGCCAGTTACCAGCATCTTCTCATATACTCACATTTTTTTTTTCTGAAGGCTTCTTCCTCGTGGTCGTTAAAACTAAAGATTGTTCAGGGTTAACTCTTTAGAAAACAAAAAAAAAGTTTTGATTCATCCGAATTGAGAGCATTTGCAGACAACATATTGAATGTGACTTAAAAGATTGGCTTTGTCTTAAACAGGACGAAAACATTGTTGGAAAAGGAGAAAATGCTGGTTACCAGCATTTTCTCCTTTTCCTACAATGTTTTCAAACGGCAATGTCATAAGGGTCCTTTAAAGCTCGGGATTGTTTGGTTAAACGGTAAATATGTCTCAATGACATTTAAGAATGTTGTTAAACAATGCGTGTATAATCTTATTACCGAAAGATTATGAATGTTCTTATGAAAAAGATATCCAATAGGTTATTCAACCATTCATTTTATTATTTTCAGTCTTTAAATAAGTATTTTACTTACAAGTCTTGTTTCAAGTAGACCATTTATCAAAAAAACATCTTACTCTCAAGTCTTGTTTCAAGTTGACCATTTATCAAAAAACATCACGTTGACTATTTTTGTATTTATTTATTATTATTTTGCGTAATGTACATAGTTTACATAGAAGCAAATAAAATGAGCATGCTCTGGAAAAAAGGGGCTTAACGAAACTCCCTGATGCATTATACCAAGCAAGTCATCACATGATAATGGATCCATAAAGCCCATTTTGTCTCACAACGGACTAAATCATGAGGTAGACTGGTTCTAGGACATGTAAAAAGGTTACAAACATCGAACTGCGCAGGCTGACATGGATCGATATTTTTTGCAGATGCATCAGGCCCCCTTTTCCCAGAGCATAGCTCTAATGTATTGTATTGTATGGATTGTATTGTATTGTATTGTATTGTATTGTATGAGGAATACTGTTAAGATTAGACGTACTGCCAACAATTTGAATGTATTTTACTATATCACTGCCATAGGTGACTTGAATACCTTTGTGCAGACAATGTATATCAAAATCAGACTGCACAGAACGTGGAGTTTGGTTTTGATCTTCACCGTCCGCTGTTATTTTTGTTCAAACAAAGTAAGCTTCAAGTTCCGTAGAAATCTTGTCTGTCTGTCTGTCTGTCTGTCTGTCTGTCTTACCGTCCGTCCGTCCGTCCGTCTGTCCGTCCGATCGTTCGTTTGTTCGTTTTTTCGTTCGGTTGTTTGCCAGTGCATCTATCCGTGTGTCCCTTAGGTTTCTTTTAACAGTATTTTGCACAACATTCTTTCCAAGCCACTGACTGCTTTTCCACATAACCTTTCTCAAACAATGATCAGCGGTGAGAGAGGAATGAATGCTGTTGCAATGACTATCATTAAACTTTGGAAAGAAATAGGCCGAGTAGGGGGTTTGAACCAGCAACTTCCCTGGTCTCAAGATGTGGCCACGGACAGCAAATAGTTCCCAAAGAAATCTCATGATTATAATCACTCTATTGGGGAACCATCAAATTAAGATCCCAGACATAAATTTTAATCTTGATCTTTCATCTTTTCTGATGAAACAGTCGAGCAGAAGTGCCGAGTATAAAATTTGCAAGGACTGCCTCTACCCTTTCCACCTGGAAGCAATCCGTTCGATGTTACACGGTTGCTACCACCAGTAAACATTCAGTTCCGGTGTTACACCGATAGATATACTTCGTGTCATTAGCACTCCGTTCCGGTATGATACGGATACCAAGATCAGGAAGCATTCGGTGTATATGTTACAAGGATTCTACGACCCGGAATTATTCTGTTTCGGTGTTACACGGACACTACAACCCGGAAGCATTCCTTTCCATTGTTACACCGATACCGCTTCGAGCAGGCAGTCCGTTTTGGTGTTACAAGGATACTACGGCCCGTAAGCATGCCTTTCCGGTGTCACATAAATGTCATGACCCCATAGCATTCCGTTCCAGTGTTACACTGATTACACGACCCGGGCTTTCCTTTACGGTGTTACACGGATACTAAGAACCCGTAAGGACCACTTTTTATCTCGAATTTCAACAGTAGTTGTGTTTGAAAAGAAACAGTGAAAAAAACATGGTTTTCTCATGATGCAACTTTCTCAACTTTTTGTAGAGGCCTTTGCGCATACAATTCAGAGAAATAAACATCACGATTCCTGAGCAACAGACGGTCAAAGACAGTGCATTTCATACTCTGGTTTTAGTGTACCAAAGTGTCACCGGTGTGAAACCATTTACAGATAACTGAACCCCAACTTCAGCTTCCCTCAGCTGACCCACCGGGCCACCCAAAGCACACCCTCCATTATGACATGTTCAACAGAAAAGTAGGCGGGGCTCGTCTGTACTCAAGCGTGTGATTTACAAATCAATGATTCGTTTTCTGTGAAGGATGAAAAGAGCAATTGCACGTGCGTTGAATAAAATGTTTAATCAAAATGTAACGACTGCAAAAATATATCATCCCATGCAGGGGATTGCGTCTCCGTCGGCAGATATAATTTAATTTGGTATTTGGAGGATATGAAAGCCTATTGGGACCATCGTCCATATTTTATCTCTTTACAAGACAACAGGGCTATAAACGCGCAGGTCCCTGGTTCATTTCCCAGGATTGATGATAGTCAAAGCGACAGAATTTGTACCCCTCTCATTGCTGAGCACTTTGAACGATATTACCGTGGGGCAGTAGCCAGTGGCTTGAAAAGAATGGTGTGCAAAGTATTGTTAAAAGAAAACTCCAGGAAAGCTTAATAGGTTCACTGGACGCCGCGATAGAACAAGATATTGAACAAGAAAGATCTTTATAAGAAAAGATGAACGGCGTAAGATATACTGGAATCTAAATATTTAAACTCTGTTATGATTCACTATGAAGAGAAACACTGAAAAGTAACCTCACCAGTAACTGCCTCTTTTTCCTCATTGTTTCGTATGTCATGGAAATGTCAAACATTCGGTTAGATAATTATGTTTTAGAGATTAACTCGTAATCCAACTCATGGTTGGAAAGGGAGCAGTTACTGCTAAAATGGTGTTTCTATAAACAGATGTAGAATGTACAATGGATTATCAAGTAAAGCATAAAATTACCAAGAGATTTTTATTATCCCCAATCATATCCATTTTCAAGTGTAAATGAGCGCCGCAGAGTATCAACTAGTGGTACCAACGTTGTATATGGCTTGCAACACACGAAAAGTGGCATTTGGACATTTGCGTTAAGTGTCGTCTAGGATCAGCCTGCGCAGTCCGCGCAGGCTAATCCGAGACGGCACTTTACGACTACATTAGATTTTGTGCTACAGTAGACTTGCTCAAAACAGAAAATTACATGAAAACGGAAAGTGTCGTTTCAGATTAGCCTGCGCGGACTGCGCAGGCTGATCCGAGACTATACTTTACGCAAATGTCCGAATGCCCCTTTTCGCGTGTTGCTGGCCACATTGGTGTCATAAGTAGGCCCGCAAAAAGGCCTGCAGAGGCCAGTAGAATAAATATATTCATACTTCTGACCAATCGCAATTTATTATTTATTCATTCGGGACTAATACCACCAAATGTAGGTCAGAAGCCTAAAATAATTATGTCAAAACAGTTATCACTCACATGGCACGTTGTTAGTAGAATATCGAAAAGAAACTGAGATTATACATAGACTTGGTGGCAAAACGGTCCCTCCGTATCAAAGCTTTATTTATTTTTTGTCTGGGTCGCTATCAAAGGTTTTATAACACTTTCATAGATGTGAAATACAACTTTGCAGACCTTTAACTCTTTATCAGACGACAGAAGCATTTGCAGACGACAGATCAAGTGTGACTTAATGGATAAGATATCTTTTCGGAAAGATAGAAAACATTGTGAGAAAAGAAGATGCTGGTTATCAGCATTTCCTTCTTTTTCCACACTTTTTGCAGTTAAAATTCGGGGTTGTTTGGAAAAAGAGTTAAAATAAAGTCAATTTTTTTTTCCTTGCTAGGGCTTACGCGTTATCTTATAGGGATCCTCCGTGAACTGGTGATCGTATTGTTGAGTTTGTACCTTTGGGTCCCCATTCGCCTACCATTTTAACCCTAAGGCTGCTTAGCGCGACTGGAGGACCTTTTAGCGGACAGTGTAGATCCAAGATCAGACTGCACAGAACGTGCAGTCTGATCTTGGATCTACACTGTCCGATAAGGAGACATTTTTTCTCCAGAAATACCTTTGAAATAGCAACATTTGTGTTTTTACTATCGGCTTGAAAGTTTCATTTCACTTATTTAGTAGGATAAGATTTAAATAGCTTTCTTAATCTTATTCTAACACTTGGGTGTTAGGAATTTAGTTCTTGACAAAACTGAACTGAAGAGCATGAATGTAGACCCGTTTTCTTTCCCCCCGCCCCACACTCACCTTTAACTGCAACAAAAATCAGTTCCTCTTTAAACTAATAATTGGCAATTTTTGGCTAAGTTTCACAGTTCGTTGTCTCACTGAAGCTATGTTTTTTTTTTTACTTTTCCGCATGCTTTCAACACTAACCTGTTTATGTATTCTGATGCCAACTGCGATTCAATACGCTTTTGTGGACAGTGTAGATCAAGATCGAACTGCACAAAACGAGAAGTCTGATCTTGGATCAGCACGGTCCTATACCGTATTTTTACAGGAAAAGAACTTAATTCTGATTTTACTATTGGCCGTAATAAAATTTTGTGAGTGAGTCTGTAAAATGCTGGTTGATAAAGTGGCCATTCCATAGTTTGAACAAAGGATCGAAATCTGAGTATCGCATTTGATATCGGGCTGTATAGATCAAGATTAGCCTGTGCGTTAATTGCAATCATATCTTTTACTAAACGTTATCTGTCCGCAAAAATACCCAGACAAACAGACAAACAAATTAAAAGAAAGAGAAACAAAGGTGTAAAAATACTCAAGTTACAGGTCATCGTGATGCCAAGACAGACAGACAGACAGACAGACCGCCAGTAAACAGCCAGCGGACAGACGGACAGACAAAGTGACCTAAGGTCTTCATCAAAGATATGGTTTAAAACATTTATTATACGGGCCCTTGTGATACCTAGACAGACAGAAGGGCGGACGAACGGACAGACAGACAGACAATGGGACAGAAAGTGGGACAGAAAAACAGACAGATAGTGGGACAGACAGACAGACAGTTAGTGGGACAGACAGACAGACAGACAAAAAAAGGAAACACAGAGACAGAGATAGCATCATTTATCAAAGACATTATAGTTCAACCCTTAAGCTGCCAAGTAGGTTAAATGAAACTTTAAAGCCGATGGTAAAGAAGCCAATGTTGCTATTTAAAACTTATTTTTTAAGAAAACAAAAATACTCCTCATAGGACAGCGTAGATCCAAGATCAGACTGCACGTTCTGTGCAGTCTGATCTTGATCTAAACTGTCCGCAAAAGGTCCTTGAGTCGCGCTTAGCAGCCAATAGGTTAAAATACTCACTCTGCAGGCTATCGTGAGTAAAAGGACGGCTATATAATAACGAAGAAAAGACCTGATTGAAGATAAAATACATATATTGTAGAAGTTATACATCCCCTCTATAATTTTTTTGATGTCTAGCGGATTAAATTCGATGTAAAATTGCGATCTACTTTCAATATAAAAAAATAACAGTCAAGTAGATTTAAGAGCAGCAGAACGTGTGCGAGACGGCTTTTTGGATTTTAAGTGTTTCGTGCTTTAAAAGAATTTCATTTATTTTAATTTTGGTTTTACTGTTTGGAAAAGTGATTGCATTTTATGTCTAGTGTGATAGTGTGAACAGTTTTGAATTTTGGTTGTATATTGATTCTATTTTAGTTTTCCTTCATTTACGATTTACTTGGATATATTGAAGGTGAACAATAACATATTAAGGATGTATATAAAGCAACTGTAAGTAAAAAGTAAAATCTCTCTCTCTCTCTCTCTCTCTCTCTCTCTTACATATTAGCCATGCTCTGTTAAAAGGGGGTTAAATGCATCTGAAAAAATGTATTGACCCATAGTCAGCCTGAAAAATCAGCTCAGGCTGACGTGGGCCGAAAACTTTTGATATCTTTAAAATTTTTGTATGTCGAAGGACCGTTCTACTTCTTGATTCAGTCGGTTGTTAAACAAAATGGATTTTAGAGATCCCCAGTTATGTCGTAACTTGCATAGTACAATGTATCACAGAGATGTATTGAATCCCCTTCTGGCAGAGCATGGCACATATTATTGTGCAAATTCCAATTTTTATGCTAATGCAGTTTAACAGTTTTGTAGACAGAATTTGGAAAACTTCCAATTAAACATCTTTCAATATTCAGGGGTAAAAGACGTAACGAGCCTCTATGTTCATATTTCACGCTGAAAAATCAACATCATATTTTTTGTACAATGTCATACATTTTTTAAGTTTTTTCTTTTTCAAAATTTTAAAAAGTTTTTTTTTTATTTAAATGTCCTTTCTGTAACCTGAGAAAGTTTTTGGAGACTCGAAACGAGCCTGCATGTCCCGCACAGCTCGATTATATGGTTGGGTGAATTCATACATGGGGGTTCTGGATTCGATCCCAGCAGCACTGGGATTTCGGGAAGGCGATGCGAAAGTGACTGAAAACATAACTCAAACGGTTGTTGATTGATTGATTGATTTATCGATCGATCGACCGACCGATGTGGACGGACGAACGGATGGATGGATGGATGGATCGATTGATCGATCGATCGATCGATCGATGGATATCTTACGCTGCTTTCAACATTATTTCAGTCAGATAACGGTAACACCTCACTTATGTATGACCAAAGTTTCGACTCTGCAGTGCTTTGCTGAAGCAGTTTTCAAGGAACAGCCATTCAAACAAACAAACCAAAATTATATAGCCTAATCAATCTAATACAAGTAATGTTTCCAATCTTTTCTGATTCTGATTTGTATTTCCTTGCATTTCAATCCCTGAAGACTTGTGGCAAAAGAGTAGATCAAGATCAGCCTGTATTTCCAGGCAGTCTGATCTCGATCTGCTTGTTTCGATACCCATTTATTTGTGAAAACGCCAAAATTAATCATGGAATTTATGGAATACCATGGATGATTCCGCAGGTATTTCAATCAGTTACTTGGACAGCGCTTTTAACGTCCTATAAAAAATGTTCTTAAACTAAATATTTTCACGACAGCATGGAACGGTGAGGGGATGGGATAAAGAGTCAAACTGAGTGATTTTAATGCTTACAGATAGAAGGCTATTTGAAAGCATTGTGGGAAAAGGAGAACCTGCTGTTTACCAGTATTTTCTCCTTTTCGCATAAAGTTTTCTACCGTTTTAATCGCAAATCCCATTGGAGCCACGTTAATTTATTGTACACAACTTCTTTCAATTTGAAGAAGACTAAAATTTTGTCGTTTGGTAACGAGTTAAAGGGCCTTTCACAAACATAGTAACCTATTTGGCCAATGTAGATCAAGATCAGACTGCACAAAACGTGCAGTCTGATCAGTGATCTACACTGTCCGCTTTGCTAGCACACTGTTGACAAAGGCAACCGTGAAATTACAACTATTTGGGTCTTATTTCTAGACTGAGAATACCTGTTGGGTTTATTCGGCGCTGTGCTGAGGTTTAACTCTTTAACCGTTTACCAGACGACAAAATTTTAGCCCTGTCCAAACTGAAAGCATTTGCAGACGACAATTTCAATGTGGCTAAAATGGTGCAACTTTTCTTTAATAGGGTAGAAAACGTTTTGGGAAAAGGAGAAAATGCTGGGTACCAGCATTTTCCTCCTTTTCCCACAATGTTTTCAAAAGGCTTCTTTTCCAGGGTCGTTAAAAGTCGGCATTGTGCGGTAGAGGAATAACACGCATAATAATATTATATCTTAGATCTAAGGCAGATGATAAATTAAATGTGGGTCATATAATTTAGTTTGTTTCTTGTGTGTTAGAAAACATTGTGGAAAAAGAAGAAACTGCTGATTACCGAAAGTCAAAAGCCTGTAATCCAGGGTTGTTTAAACTCGGCATTGTGTGGTAATTAATAAAACGAATTGGGGAAAAAAAGCTGCGGTTACATAGTGTTCGGTAATAGTTAGACTTTAGGGAAAGAAAGCCGATTAAATACAAATCGGTTGTTTAATCAATGACCACTTAATAAAGAATAAGTTAAAGATTATGGACGACTGTAAGCTCTCCGACCCATGGCACAGTGAAGGAGAGAGACAGAGAGAGACCCACACACAGATAGAGAAATAGACTGACAGAGATAGAGAGAAACAGACATACAGAAAAAGACAGACAGAAAGAGATATAGAGGATATTTGTTTTTTTGCGGTGAAAGATCGAAATTTATCTCATCGAGTGAACATCGTCGGTAATATTTTCACGAGTGGCGCAGCATCGCAGCATAAAGTGCATCGGTTACAAGGTACCATCGGTAACCGTTAATGACAAAAGACGTTCAATAAAGTTGTTTTCTAACACCGGACTATTGCAACACTTTAACAATTGATACTATTTACATTATATGAACCATGGACAATAGAGGGAGGCAAGAGCGCGGACTGCAACAGAGTTACCTCCGTTCTATTTTGTCCTTTCAAAAGCTTGGTATTCCAAAATTAGCGGAAACTGGTACGCCCGTGAACTTTTAAATCTGTTCAAAATTAGCTCCATATGAAGAATTAGATTGTGATTGACATTATGGCAGAACGGTGTCCCTTTTTATTATGTGGAATTTTGTGTAAAAAAAAAACAACCTAGTTGGAACAAAAATGGCACACAAATTATTTCCACCTATTCACTCTCCCCTCTAGACTTTTTTTTTTTTGTCTCTTAGCGAGTCGGATAATTTAAAACATGCTTTGAAATAATATTTATTAATAGAAAAAAACGAGGATCAATATAAATAAAATCTTTCTACACGATCAAATGAGATAGCAATGTGGCAAAAGGAGAAATTGCCCGTGACGAGCAATTTCTCCTATGGCCACACAACTTTCTCAGGGGCGTAGCTGCCTGCACGCATAAGGGTAGTTGCGTACACTTTGCCAAAAAAGAAAAAGACAGTTTTGCCAAAAAACGTTCACTACAGGCCGCCAAATAGTTTCTACAATTCAAATATTTTCTGGAGAAGGCCCGCAGACCCTCCTGGTGAATCCCCCTGTCCCCTCTCGGCGTTTAATATCTTTGTTTTTTTTTTTGTACACTGTAATTTGGGCTAGCTATGCCCCTGGTTTTCATACTTGTGTTCTCCTGTAAGACGGGAAAAGTCATCTCCAGGTGGTAATGAGTCAATTGATAAAAAAAGACTTTAAACCCCAAGGCTGCTAAGCGCGACTGAAAGACTTTTTGCGGACAGTGTAGATCGAGATCAGACTGCACAGAACGTGCAGTCTGATCTTAGATCTACACTGTCCGATAAGGAGATACCCCCCCCCCCAAAAAAAAATACCTTTGAAATAGCAAAATTTGAGTTTTTAATATCGGCTTGAAAGTTTCATTTCACTTATTTAGCAAGTTAAAGGTTAAAAACAACTATACTTTTATGTTATATGGTTCTTATCTTCTTCTTTTTCCTCTTTACCTCAGTATCCAGGCTTGTTACAAGCATTTGCATGTATTTCACAGCCTATAAAAAACATTGTGATATATGGAAATATTGCCTAAGTGAACAATTTCATTTGTTGCCGCATTGTTTTAAATCTGTCAATGTACACGCTGGAGTAAACACTGTTAATAGCTTATACTAGTATATTTATGATCGTTATAAAATACTGTCAATAGTTTCTGATACTTTTTCTCTTCCTGCAAAAGTATTATCATTGTGGGCGACAGGGGCCCTTTTTTAACCCTTTACCACACAGAAAGCTTTTGAAAACATTGTGGGAAAAGGAGAAAATGCTGGTAACCAGCATTTTCTCCTTTTCCCACAATGTTTTCTACCCTATCAAGGACGAATTTCGTCATTTGGGCCACCCCAAATTTGTCGTCTGCCAATGCTTTCAATATGGATCAGTCTAAAACTTTGTCGTTTGGTACAGAGTTAAGGAAGGCGTAGATTATGGTCTGATCGCTCGCAGTCTGATCTTGGATCTACACCGTCCGGCTTTTTTTTTTAAATCTAAACCATAATGACTAGCTCTAAGCCGTTAAAAAAAGGCAGAAATAGATTTTTGCCCAAGAAAAATGGTAATGTAGAAAGTTAAACCACAGTGTTGTCAAACTGACTTGGGATTATCATCATTTCTGTAACCGGTACTCTTTTATCTTTTTATGCTATGGTGGTCTTCATGTTACAGAAACAATAAAAAGTCGGGGGTTAGAAGCCTAGATTGTTTTTTGTAAATTGGTGGATTTCAATCTCGAAGGATTGCTTTTGTGTTTAACGCCGTTTAAAGATGATTTCCTGACGTTTCTTTTAATAGTACTTCGCACAACATCGTTCAATTTAAACATAATTTTACATCGATTGAGAAACAAGTTCGTACAACTTAAACTAATCTCTCTCGAATCTGCTATCTGGAAACTCGCTCAGTACTCGCGTCTAGTGTGGGCCAATGAACAATCCCACAGTCGATACCGGCCCCCGGGAATCGAACTTGAACATTCTCTCCATGCACACTGGCTGCTTTCCCCTTTGCCGAAATAATGTCATTTTTATTGAATATGCATGTGATGCTAAAGCCGTTGCAGTTGCTCTTATTTCCTCTTTTCCCGCATTGTATTGTAAAAGCTTTCTTCTTCATAATGGTTAAAACACTGGAATGAGTGATATTAAAGCGTTAAAATATGATTGGAAAATGCTACAAGCAATTTCCACTTGAAATTGAAACAGTCATCGCGTTTCAACATCAATAAAAGTTTGTAAAACTTAATATATTCATGTTTTTGTAAGGTCCTGTTTCATCTTAAAATTCTGCTTTAAACATCTACTCGAACTGTAACGAAATAAAGATCAAGTAGATAATGCACAAGCAGTGAAATCGTCAGTAAACCCCCGATATCTCGAAGTCGTTGTGAAAAGAATTCTTGCTGACGGCTGTAACCATCGGTTCGTACTTCAAAAGTAAGATCGAGTGGGTATTTTTTTTTTATGAATTACATGTAATTATGATTTTTGTTTGTATGATGATAAGCATCGTTTCAACATTATTTCAGCTATATTGCGGCGGCCAGTACACTTATTTACTCTTTCCTGGAGTTCTTTTTACACACTGGCTTCTTTCCCACATCACAATCGTCTCAAACAATGATCAGCGGTGAGAGAAGAATGAATTCTGTCGCAACGGCTGTAATCAGTCCCAGAGACCCCATGGTTTCATGCCTTGTACGTTACTGATTGATTTACCAGGCTCGACCAGAAATAAACATCAAGTAGTTATGAATGAATTAATGAAATCGTCAGTGAAAACCCACCATCCAACAAGATGATTTAGCCAGTCAGAGTGTGTGTTACTTTAAGATTTAGAAAATTCAGGAGAACAAGACTTAAAATGTTCATAAGAATGGTTGGTGAATACATGTCCAAATGACAAAAGCACAAAAAAAACACGGGAAAATGTGGTTGTACCACAAGTCGACCCACCCCCTACACAATTGTAACAACCCATAATTATACAGCTGTATAAACACGTCTTGAATATAGCTTGAACACAAATCAAACAAGACAGAGAAATCCGAGTGACCAAAAAGTGACTAAAAAGGTAGACCAGACAAGCAGACCGGAAAAACTTTCGAGACCAAAGAGACTGACGAAACCAGAGATACTTAAACGCTTAGCGCTAATGAAATTCACATAAGATATTGAAGTTTATTCTTTATTTTTATTTTTATAAATTTCTATTCAAGTCAACCATTGATTGGCTGATTGATTGATTGATTGATGTTTTACGCCGTTTTTAAGATTATTTCAGTCATATCATAGTGACAGCCCACATGTTCACGTATTTCCTGGGTTTCACCAGTACTATGCTGAGTCTCTGAAGTGTCTTGCCCAAGGACACTCCCACATGGAAATTGTTTCAGTGAGGCTCAAACCCGGGGCCTCTAGGTTGCGAGTCCTGTACTTAACCACTGAGCCACACAGGAACCCTCATATTGTACTAGATTCATATAACAGAGAATTACAGGTACTAAGTAGAGAAACTAGATTCAACCATCAAGTCAGAAAAAATTGTCATTTCATTTTCACAAATAAAGTAAAGCGTTACTTAACCCTTTACGACACAATCTTGAGTTTCAACGACCCTTAAGGGAAACTCTCAGAAAACATTGGAGACCAGTATTTTCTCCTTTTCCCACAACGTTTTCTACTCTATCAAAGGCAAATTTTATCATTTGAACCACATATTAAATATCGTCTGCAAATATTTTCAATTAGGACAAGTCTGCATTTTTTGTCGCGTGGTGAAGAGTTAAAGCGGATGGTGTCAGTATTATTTGGTCGAAATTCACACAACAGGGGTTTTTGATTAAGCCCATGTTTATATCATAAATAAGGTTAGAATTACGTTTTCAGTTTTTCTTGACGAGATAAGATTTTCAAATCTTTCACTTAGAGTGCATTGGGGGCTTGTAAACATGGAGATAGGGCCATCTAACACCCTATGGTCCCCGCTTAACCCTCTCTCTATCAAATTTTTCAGTGTTTTTACGGCGCTGAAGAAGATGGCTTTGAAAACATTGTGGGAAAAGAAGAAAATGCTGGTAACCAGCATTTTCTCCTTTTCCCACAATTTTTTCTACACTTTCAACAACAGACTCCATTATTTCAGTCATATCTAATGTATCGCCTGCTAATTTTCTCTTTTTAGTGGAGTCGAAACTTTTGTCATCTGTTAAAAACACCGAGAACTTTATCAATGAAACGAATCATGTTCGATGCTTGTAAATGAAAAAAATTGAGCCATGCTCTGTGAAAAGGGGGCTTAATGTATCTGCAAAAAGTATCGAACCATGTCAGCCTGCGCAGTCCGGGCAGGCTGAGATGAATCGAAACTGTTTGCTATTTGTAAATTTTCTGCTTGTCAAAGGACCATGAGAACTACCTCCTGATTCGGTCGATTGTTTGAATATATCGTCGGTTTTCTTCCAAAACCTCGTAACTACAGCTTGTTACAAGCTGTAATTACGAGGTTTTGGAAGTAAACCGACGATATGGATTTTATAGATTCATGATTGTAGTATGATGATTCTGATGATTTGCTTTGGTATAACGCATCATGGAGATGCATTCAACCCTCTTTTACCAGAGCAAGGCTCAAATAATATTGTTGGCTATCTGTGGCTTGAATTTGGGGTTTGCGTGGCTTTCAACATTAATTTAGTGAAATTACGATGAAATCTCATTTAATTATAATTTTCCTAGGTTAAACACTTAACCACACAATCTCGAGATTTAACGCCCCTAAAGGAGAAGGCTTTGGAAAACACTGTTGGAAAAGGAGAAACTGCTAAGAAAAGAGAAAATGGTTACCATCATTTTCTTCTTTTCCAACAGTGTTTCTGTCCTTTCACTCACATATTCCTTCTATTGAGCCACGTTAAATTTGTCGAATGCAAATGTTTTAAAATTAGTCAAGTCCAAAATTTTGGCGTTTGGTAAATGGTTAAATATTGCTGAGTTCGGGCTCTGCAGAGCCTTGCCAAAGGAAACAAAATCCCATGTTTTAATAACCCTGAGCTTTTGAAAACTTTGTTTAAAAAAAGGACCCGGCCGGGTAGCTCAGTGGTTGGCGTATCTGACTCGTGACCTGGTGGTTGCGAGTTTGATACTCGGTTGCCGGAAACTTTTTTTTTTCAGGCGATTTTTCGCCTCTAACCTCTTATGCATTTGAAAAAAAGTAGTCAGTGGTTTGGACAGAGAGAGTTGTGTCAATATTGTTGTGAGAAAGCCAGGAGACACATGCGTAGGTGTATTGACCGCCGTGATATGATACAAGCTGTTCAAACAGCGTTAAACTCCAATACAAACAATACAAATCCGGATCGTTTTAAGTCGGGATTATGTGGTAAAGAGTTAAGACCCACCAACGTCTAGACTTTAGGTAACGTGATAGGAGAAGTTTCGAGTTTTACATCTCGAAAACTGATTCTATTGAATGTGACAATAATTTTCCCCCTCCCATCAATGCTGTACTTTGCATTTAACTCTTTTTATACCATATACAACATTTTAAGGACAATGTAGATCAAGATCAGACTGCACAGAAGGTGCAGTCTGATCTATGATCTACCCTGTCTACTGCGTAATTCTAGCGTATGAACAAACCGTGTCTTGATCTTGTAGCGGAACTGTACATGTAGGCACTGAGAAAATACAATTTATTTACTCAGTAGTGAAGGAGTTCATTCATGTTAAAACATATAAGCCATGCTCTATGAAAAGGGGTCTTAATTCATCTCTGTTATCTATTATTCCAGGGAAGTTCTCACATAATTATTGATCTACAAAGTCCATTTTGTGTAACAACCAACTATATCATGAGGTACACCGGTCCTTTGACATTCAGAAAATTGACCAATAGCAAAAAGATTCGACTCAGGTCAGCCTGCGCGAACCGCGCAGGCTGACCTGAGTCGATACTTTTTTGCAGATGCATTTAGCCCCATTATCACAGAGCATGTCTCAACTTTGTGTTACACTATTCCATTTCATTTCCAGGTTACAGATTATACCGACTAAGTTCCCCCAAACACCAGACATTACATCCTACACTAACCTTTTAACCCTTATCCTGCTAAATAAAAGAAATGCAACTTCCAAGCCGATAAGAAAAACCTTTTTTTTTTCTTTCCAATTTCAAAGGTATACTTGGAGGAAAGATATCTCCTTATCGGATAGTGTAGATCCAAGATCAGACTGCACGTTCTGTGCAGTCTGATCTTGATCTACGCTGTACGCAAAGGGTGAGTGAGTCCCGCTTAGCAGCCTAAGGGTTAATAATACATTACTTAGACTTTGACATCAATAATTGAGAGACCACAAATTTGATTTTTTAACAGACAGACACACAGATACACACACAGAGAGAGAGACAGGCAGACAGAGACGGTGAGAGTCAGAGAGAGAAACAGACATCGAGAGAGAGAGAGAGAGAGAGAGACAGACAGACAGACAGACAGACAGACACACACACACACACACACACACACACACACACACACACACACACACACACACACACACACAGAGGCAGACCATGAGTTGGAACAAGAGTTGACTATTTCTGTAAATGGTTATGAAAGGGACT
This sequence comes from Hippopus hippopus, assembly GCA_946811185.2. NCBI lineage: Eukaryota > Metazoa > Mollusca > Bivalvia > Cardiida > Cardiidae > Hippopus > Hippopus hippopus. Next base: position 49,515,888 of record OX328104.1, on the reverse strand, counting down.
ATTTATTTAACCTCTGATGATAAATTCTGACGATCAGGATGCAGTCGACTGAAGTCGGATGTTTCCTAACAGTCAAGATTTATCTTCTGATCAGTTCTGATCACTGAAAAGTGTGCTTTGAAGTACTGAATAACTACTGAATTTGATTAAATCGAGAAACTCTTTCTTATTATAATTTAACGTTTTTAAATTGTTTCAGTGTCTGAATCTCCTCTTTGGGAAGAATTTGTCGAGCCCCGATAGCGCAGTCGGTAGTGTACAGGACTCTAGAACAGGGGGCTGTTGGTTCGATCCCCGGCTCGGCCAATTTCTTTCCGAGGATAGTTGATAGTCATTGCGACAGGATTCATTCCTCTCTCACCGAGGATCATTGTTTCGACGATGGTTATGTGGGAAAGCAGCCAGTGGCTTGAAAAGAATATTGTGCGGGGTACTGGTAAAAGAAACTCCAGGAAAGCATAGATAGGTGCACTGGCTGTCGCGATATGGCTGAAATAATGTTGAAAACGGCGTTAAACACCAAACAATCAATCAATCAATTTGGCAAGAACTTTACATCGAAAAATGGTCTCTGACTTGGGCAGAGTGTTATTCGCACTGTCAGTTTAGAACACAAAAAAAAAATTCAAGGGCAGGTGCATCCTATGCAGTCATTAAAACTGAAACTCAGCGTAAAGAACCGAGGTTACACTCATAACAACGCAAGCATTCCTAGTTTTAGCCGAGATATTTAGAATTAAAACTCGTACAAGGTTAAGAGATTTTCAAATAAGATCAAGTGGTCTCGCTTTCACTTACATGCCAAACTTGTTTTGTCTAAACAGTGCGAACCCATTACTGCAAATGCAATTTCAAACATTTTCCTAAAGACCCCAAGCTTTTACGACCCCAGGGACGAGAACATATGAAAACATTGTAGGAAAAAGAAACAATTGCAGGTAATAAGTATTTTTTTTTTTCCTTTTCCCACAAGCTCGTCTAACCATATTATAAAAACAAATAAACAAATACCAAACACGATTTTAGCCAGATACGTCTGCCCTCTGCAGATGCTTTCATTGTTAATTTCTTATCGTATAGAAAAGACTTACCGTAGCATACCGAAAATTTTTACAAGTGTCTCGATGTAGAAACATTTAACCTTTTCCTGCTTAATAACTAACATGAAACTTTTAAGCCGATAGCTAAAACCCAAATGTTGTTATTTCAAAGTTATTTTTTTAGAGCAATATCTCTTTATCGGACAGTGTAGATCCAAGATCAGACTGCACGTTCTGTGCAGTCTGATCTTGATCTACACTGTCCGCAAAAGGTCAGCGAGTCGCGCTTAGCAGTGTAAGAGTTACGATACATGAACAAAGCTGTTTCGAATAAAAAGAAAAACACTGTAGGAAAGGGAGCAATTGCTCTTAGGCTGCTAAGCGGAACTCACTGACCTTCAACGGCCAGTATGGATCAAGATCAGACTGCACAGAACGTGCAGTCTGATCTTGGATCCGCACTTTCCGATAATAAGATATTTTTCCCCAAAAATGCCTTTTGAAATAGCAAAATTTTGTCTAACAACCGACTGGATCATGAGGAAGACTGGTCCTTTGATATGCAGAAAATTGAACAATAATAGCGAAATTCGCGCAGGCTGACCTAGATCTATACTTTTTGCTGATGCATTAAACCCCCTTTTCACAGAGCATGACAAATACATATTGAAAACTGTTGCTAGTAAGCAAAACGGAAGAACATCTGAAGCAAAGATGATTTCAGTTTTCGAATGGTATGGGAAACGATTTTGTAAAGAGACGATTACTTATTATAAGCACTTACTCCTTTTCAGACCGTGTTTTTAAAAAAATATCCTAAGACAGGACAGGGAATAAAAAACATTGCTTTTCTATTATATTTACTCCATTAACTGTATTTGGCCTGCAACACATGAAAAGGGGCATTCGGACGTTTGCGAAAAGCGTCGTCCCGGATCAGCCTGCGCAGTCCGCGGAGGCTAATCCGAGACGACACTTTCCGTTTTTATGTAATTTTCTGTTTTGTGCAAGTCTACTGTAGAACAAAATCTAATGTAGTCGTAAAGTGCCGTCTCGGATTAGCCTGCGCGGACTGCGCAGGCTGATCCGAGACGACACTTTACGCAAATGTCCGAATGCCCCTTTTCGAGTGTTGCAAGCCATTTATTAATAACAATGCAAGGTTATAGAAAAAAACAGGGAGATGTTTAAACGTGTTCATATTACGAGTATATCAGAGCTTTATTTATTAACATAAGTTTACGCTTTTCATCATCAAAAGGATTATACCATTATTATATTCCTCATCATTGACCGAAAATATATCCTGCTCATAAGCCTTTAAAATGCGGAATTTCTCACTTTTTTTCACCAAACATAATGGTACATGCTAAATTAATTGATTGTAAATTTTCAGCCGGATTTAAATTGTAGAAAGTGCAATTTTGAGGGTGGTATAATCAGAGTATTTCACACACAAAATAGTACGGTGAAAATCAACAATCAGTCTGTACGTCCTGTGCAGGCTGATCTTGATCTGCACTGTCAGTGAATGCACCCTAGTTTTACCCGTGCATCCTAAGGAGATAATCTAGTTCACAGACTTGAAATAAACAAAATGTCGTGAAGGAGGGAAAAAAAGAGATATTATGCTAAAACATGGCCTTGTGCGTGAATGTAAACTTATTATGCTCTCTATGCAAATTTGATAATGTAAAGGTAAACGAACTCCTTCGCCATTGCTTATCTTTATCGTTTTTTAATTGATTAATTAACTTTATCGGTCGATAAAAAGGTCTAGATTTGTCGACCTATCGGATTAATCTTCAATGGCAGATTTACGGGGGCATAAACAGGACATACAAGTAAGGGGAAAATATGTCACAGCCAGGGCCTCACCTTTATCCTGCTCAATTAGTTGAATGAAACTTTTCAAACCCATAGTAAAAACCATAACATTGCTATTTCAAAGTCACATTTGGGGAAAATATCTTCATATCAGACAGTGTAGATCCAAGATCAGACTGCACCTTCTGTGCAGTCTGATCTGGATCTTCACTGTCCGCAAAAGGTCCTTGAATCAAGCTCAGGGTTAGCTATCTCGTAGCAAGAAGTTAACAATCTGGCGGCCTCGACTTGACTACATCATGTTCAAGGCTATACTATCTCGTGGCCGAACATGACTACATCATGGTCAGGGCTTGGCTATCTCGTGACCGAACATGACTACATCATGGTCAGGGCTTCACTATCTCGTGGCCGCACATGACTACTCATGGTCACGGCTTTACTTTCTCGTGCCCGCACATAACTACATCATGGTCACGGCTTCACAATCTCTTGGCTGCACATGACTACATCATAGTCAAGGTTTTACTTTCCCGTGGCCGCACACAACTACATCATGATGAGGCTTTACTTTCTCGTGGCTGCACATGACTACATCATGACTACGGCTTTACTATCTCGTGGCCGCACACGACTATATCATGGGGCTTTACTTTCTCGTGGCCGCACACAACTACATCATGGTCACGGCTTTACTTTCTCGTGGCCGCAGATGACTACATTATGACTACGGCTTTACTTTCTCGTGGCCACGACTTGACTACATCATGACAACGGCTTTACTTTCTCGTGGCCGCAGATGACTACATCATGACTACGGCTTTACTTTCTCGTGGCCTCGACTTGACTACATCATGGTCACGGCTTTACTTTCTCACGGCCTCGACTTGACTACATCAAGACCACGGCTTTACTTTCTCGTGGCGTTGACTTGCCTACATCATGACCACGGCTTTACTTTCTCGTGGCATTGACTTGCCTACATCATGACCACGGCTTTACTTTCTCGTGGCCACGACTTGACTACATTATGACCACGGTTTTATTTTCTCGTGGCCTCGACTTGGCTACATCATGACCACGGCTTTACTTTCTCGTGGCCACGACTTGACTACATCATGACCATGATTTTACTTCCTCGTGGCCTAGACTTGACTACATCATGACCACGGCTTTACTCTCTCGTGGCCACGACTTGACTTCATCATGACCAAGTCTTTACTTTCTAGTGGCCACGACTTGACAACGTTATTGCCTGGGCTTAACTATTTCGTCGCCACGGCTTTACAACATTTTGGTGACGGCTTAACAATCACGTAAACATGACATAAATATCTCATGGCCACAAATACATGCTCGTGGCCACAAATAAATGACTCGTGGCCATGAAAAAGTCGTCAATTTAGAAAGTTAAAATAGTTTTAAAAAAAGTACATATGTGAAAAGAAATTTTACTGAGTGTCCAGGACTTGCTTTTCTATTGGACAGTTATCTTGTGGCCACCAGGTAATAATCTCGTGGCAAAGACTTATTTATGTTGTGGCTAAAAGTTAATTTTCTGTTGTGGAATGCCCCATCTATGCTACCTAACAGATCGTCCGTCGTTCAGTGGTACTGCGGTCGGACTTATAATCGAGAAGGTTCTTGTTTTATTATCGCTAATGTCGACAATCGGATTATCTATCTCTCTCTCTCTCTCTCTCTCTCTCTCTCTCTCTCTCTCTCTCTCTCTCTCTCAACATTTGTTCTTTTTCTATAATATCTTCTACTCCTTCATAAAGAAGAGAATCCATATTTTGAGCAACATTTAATTTGTCGCCTGAAAATGCTTTCAGTATGTGAAAATCTTATTTCTTTCCATCTGCTTGATAGATTTAGATAGCACGAGCAGTGACACTGATACAACAAAAACCCAAGCCCCCCCCCCCCCCAAAAAAAAAACACAAAGAGGAAAAAAATGATGAATATACTGTATTTTCATCCCCTTTTTCTAACAGGTCTTCTGTTTTTGACAATCGACAATCACAAAAATAAATGTCATTCAGTTTGTTCAGTTCACGGGCGTTTTTTATGGCCCGGGTTGCATTATTAGGACTCCTCAGGGTAAACAGAGAGTGCTGGCCAAGATCAGTCAGCACAATCCGTGCAGGTCGATCTTGTTCTTCACTTTGCGCAAAATATAGCTATCGTAAGGGATTGGAATTGGGATTGAGCGGTTACAGTCATAATTTGTGCATGAACGCGGCTACAGATACTGCAAGCGTTTTATTACAGATGATTTATTCATTTCAAATATGCATGTCAATAGTTAAACCAACTGCCTTCTACGAACGAATTTGTTGCGTCTTTCAAACTGAACCATTGAAAACATGGACGCTAAACACCTTGCAAAAGACGACTTTTTTGCAAACAGACCATTAAAACACAGCAGCAAAATGGTTCAACCAGCGGTTATTTTCCCCACAATGTTTTCGTAAAGCTTTCTTCCTCAAGGTCGTGAGAACTCGGGGGTGTGATAAAGCGCCTTACTTCGAACTGGTTACCTCTTTGTTTCGGGAACGGTTTTAAAATCGCTTATCGCAACTTTTGTTCAAGAAGAGAAAAGTAAACTCCCAAGAAGATGACAAAATTCTAGACCTGTCCAAATTGAAAGCATTTGCAGACGACAAATCAAAATGGCTCATGTAATGGAATTTGTTTCAAAACTTTAGAAAACATAGTGGGAAAAGAAGAAAATGATGGTAACCAGCATTTTCTTCTTTTCTCACAATGTTTTATATAATATTTCTTGAGTAGGGACGTTAGAAGACATGATTACGTGATAAAGGGTTGGTTTGTTTAAATGTGCACGCATGCCTTTTAATGTATGCATATTGTTTGACGCGTATGATATTAAATTGATTTAGCCCCGAAGAATGCGAAGTATGTCAGTTTTTGCTACAATAAGATCATGACATGAATAAATAAGTTGTCAAAATATGCAACGTTATGCAATATTAATAATTAGATCACATGCAGTACGTAATTTTTTAACCTTTACTACATGAAGTGTTGATTTTTTATCGGCGGAGCTGGCTCTTAACCTACTTCTTTGTATTGATAGTCTCGAATGAATAAATGAACATTTTCTATTGGTCAAAAATGTGGACTTGTTTATTCTGCGGACCACTGCAGGTCTCTTTGTCCTTTTACGACACCAACAAAGAGTTGTTAAAGATACCATTCTAAAAAAGTGATTCATCAACAGTTCTAGACCTAGATTGAAGTTCTCATTGGCATTGTTGATCCACGATACCACTTCACACTCTGTGTAGTCTGATCTTGACCTACGTTATCTGCAATATTACATAAAGCAATGATCAGCCATCGAAGGAGTTACGATCAACTGAACCCTTTACCAAACAATCCCATTTTTAACGAGCCTGAGAAAAACGGCCATTTGAAAATATTGTTCGAAAAGGAGAAAATGCTGGTAACCAGCATTTTCTCCTTTTCTAATAATGTCTTCTTTTTATAAGACAAATCCTTTCATGGTAACCACGTTTCATTTGTCGTCTGCAAATGAGCATTACTCTGGTAAAAGGGGGCTGAATGAATCTCCGTGATGCATGATACCGAACAAACCATCATATAAGTATGGATTCATAATATCCACTTCTTTGAACAACCGACTTAATCATGAGGTACACTGGTCCTTGGACATATAGAAAATTGACCAATTGCGAAAAGTTTCGGTTCAGGTCAGCCTGCGCAGACTGCGCAGGCTGACCTGGATCGATACTTTTCGCAGATGCACTAAGCCCCCTTTTGATAGTGCATGATTCAAATGTTTTAATTTTGACCAGTCTAATTTTTGTTGTCTGGTGAAGAATTAATTCGTAATTTTTAATTCTTTTCTACTTATTATGTCAACTTACGGATTTATTACATATAAAAGCCTTTTCAGTTAATCGAGTTAGGCCTACTTTAAAAATTCTCAAGTACTTTGGCACATAGTAGAATAAAAATAACTGAATGATTTATTCAAATGCCGTTTTCAACACTATTTCAATTACATTGCGGCGGCCAGATTCCCTATCCCTGCTTTCCTGGATTTTTTTCTTTTTTTTAAAACTCGTTACCATACCAAACTACAAAATTTAAGTCCCCTCCAAATTGAAAGCATTTGCAGATAACAAAATGAGTTAGACTGTAAAATTGAAACTTGTTTTGGAATGGGTAGATACATCGAGGGAAAGGGATAAAATGGTTACCAGCATTTTCTCCTTTTCCCACAATGTTTTCTAAAGGATTCTTTCTCAGGGTCTTTAAAACTCGGGATTTTGTGGTAAAAGCTTAATTTGTGCTTCGCGCACAATATTCCTCCCAGACCACTGGCTACTTTCCTACGTAACCATCGTCGAAACAATGATCAGCAGTGACAGAGGAATGAATCCTGTCGCAATGACTATCATCAGTCCTCGAAAAGAAATTGACCTAGCCGGGTATTTGAACCCCCACCCCCTTGTTCACAAGTCCTGTACACTATCGAGTGCTCAGCAAATAAAAAATAAAACAGAATAACGTTACATGGTGAAATATATCGTTAAAAAACTCAATATGCTATCAACAGCTAACAGGGGAATTTTGAAGTATGGAAAATCGTTTATGTGGGCGTACATGCTGTGCGAATTTTGAACCGCGTTACTTCAAACATGACACAATCTTTCTTCAAATTTGGCCCACGGAATACGTTGTTTATTTATCACAACTATATAGATTGTGATGTGATGTGACACAAGTAAATGTTACATTGCTAAATGATATTTCGTACAGAGGAGCATCCCTCATTATTTTATCTTAACTCTTTACCAAATGACAGGATTTTAGACTTGTCCAGATTGAAAGCATTTGCAGACAACAATATAAAAATGACCCCAAAAATTGAAGTTTGTTTTAAGAAAGAAAGAAAACATTTTGGGAAAAGGAGAAAATGCTGGTTACCAGCATTTTCTCCTTTTCCCAAAATGTTTTGAAAAGCCTCCCTCCTCAGGGTCGTTAAAAGTCGGAATCGTATAGTAAAGGGTTAACTCCTAACATGCTAAATGAGTGAAATGAAACTTTCAAGCCGATAGTAAAAATCCAAGTTTTCTTATTTCAGAGCTATTTTTGGAGGAAAGATGTCTCCTTATCGGACAGTGTAGATCTAAGATCAGACTGCACGTTCTGTGCAGTCTGATCTTGATCTACGCTGTCCGTAAAAGGTCAGTGAGTCGCGAGAAGCAGCGTAGGGGTTAAAACTGGCTGCTTTTCCACATAACAGTATTGCCGAATCAATGATCAGCGTTCAGAAAGGAATGAATCCTGTTGCAATGACTATCATCAATCCTGGGAAAGAATTTTGCCGAGCTGGTGATTCGAACTAGCAACCTCCTGGTCTCATCTAATGTATGCTACCGACTGTGCTGCCGGGTCTTGGCAGCATATTAACGTCCAACAAATGTTCTTTCGCGCTAAAAAAATGTCTTTCTTACGCAAATCGAGGAATTAAGTAACAGTTACTCTGCTAGTAATAAATGTAACTAAAAGCTCACGATTAGGGCATACTGACCGTCATGATGGTAATAAATTATTGTGAAAGGAAATGTTTAATTCCAAACAATCTATACCTTGAAAACAAGACCAATTCATGTCGGGTGTCCCACAAACTGTTCACGAATTGACTCTATTGATTCCTCACCTTTGTTAGTTTGAATGGGATTTAACCCCGCTTTCAAAGGTAAGGCCGTCATAATAAAGCGACACCTCATTTTTTCATAATATCTGATGTAACCTTGGACTCTGCAGTGACTTAATTGCTTCAGGACACCCATAAATGAGGAACTCCACCAGCGTGGATCAAAGCAGCCGAAACTAAAATAAACTAGACATTGACTAAACTAGATGAACCATGCTCTGTGAAACAGACTTTTAATGCGTTTACAAAAATGTTCGCGCAGGTTGACCTAAGTCTAAACTTTTTACTATTGGTCAAATTTCTGCACGTCCAGAAAATATGGGTAACCAGCAGTTTCTCTAAGCGTTTTTTCCCCTTTATGTTTTCTATCGTCTTCAAACTCAGAACTAATAAATCAGGGTCCGTATACACCAACCATTCTTATGAATATTCTTAGTCTAATTCTCCAGAATCTTCTAAATTTGAAAGAACCACAACTTCTGATTGGCTAAACCAAAAGTAATGGTTTAGCCAATCAGAAGTTGTGTTATTTTCAAATTCAGAAAATCTTTGAGAATAAGTCTATAAAACGTTCTTAACCGTTAACCTGCTATATAAGTGAAATAAAATTTTCAACCAGATAGTTAAAAGCTGTATTTTTCTGTTTCAAAGTTCTTTTTTGGAGGAAAAATATCTCCTTAACGGACAATGTATATCAAGATCAGACTGCACATTTTGTGCAGTCTGATCTTGATATACACTGTCCGCAGAAGGTTCTTACGTCGCGCTTAGCAGCTTAGTGGTTAAGTGAACACGGACCCTGGACACAGTTGATCTGTCATTTGCAAAATTTAATTCTGTCATGATGGATGAATCACAAATTTTGTCGTATAGTCGAGTGCGAAGGACGAAGAATTTCAAGAGCGCATTCCAGACAGGTATATTTTTAGTTAGCACAGATCTCGTATAAACTATCTTAATGTAAAAGTTCTGTTATCCTAATTTTCTCCGGAATCAAATTTTGCATCAGACGGATTTGTAAATATCTTTTAAAATTGTGAATAATAAACATGAATTAAGATTTAATACGAGCGTTACACGAATATCTGTTGAAATAGTTTAGGCGATGAGAGAAAATCAGCCTTGACGCCGTGGCTTTTGTCATGTTTTAAAAACAATGGCTGAGCTACGACTCGAACTTGCATCCCCTGAGCTAAATGCGAAGATGTGTAACTCAATCTTTTTCTCAACGCCCCCACCCCCCCCCCCCGCAAAATTGGCGGAAACAATTCCTTTTACGGAACGCATAGATCTGGATCAGACTGCACAGAACGTGCAGTAAACAAATTCATTTGCTGTATTGGTGTGGACCTAGTATAGGGAAGTATATGAGTCATGCCCTGTGAAAAGGAGGTTTAATGCATTTGCGAAAAGTATCGACCCAGGTCAGCCTGCGCAGTCCGCGCAGGCTGACCTGGCCCGAAACTTTTCGCTACTGGTCAATTTTCTGTATGTCCAAGAACCAGTCTATCTCATGATTCAGTTGTTTGTGAAAAAGTGACCATTATGGATCCATAAATATGTGATCGCTTGATTGTTACAACGCATCATGGAGATACATTAAGCACCCTTTTTCCAGACCGCGGCTCAATTAATGTATATGCTTGACCTAAGATATGGGTACCCGAATTTCGTCCATTATCAATCAAGCGTTAAACTTTTGAACCAAAGACCAAAGAACCGACTTCTAGAACCATTTTTTCTCATCACGAATTCATGATAGATGCTGTAAAATAAGCAAAATTTGTTCGAAAATTTTAACGTCTATTTTCTTTCAGTTTTGCTAAGAAGGGGTGGGGCACTACTACACTTTTAAGTACATGAAATCCTGTACGTAACATGGGGTTCGGCTGTTTAAAGTCTAACAGAATAGATTTGCCATTCACAACTTAGAGCAGATGGCGAAAAGGAGCATTTATGATTTATTAGCTCTACCGGTCAAAGGCAAGAACAGCATATGCCATGGCATGGCTTCTGTCGTCCGTCGGTCCAGCTGCCCCTCCGTCCGTCCGTTAGCCTTTTTCTTGTCTAAGTGATAAAGTCTGGAGCTGTAACCGGATTTTTATAAAAGTTGCTCAGTTTCGCAATATCATTAAAAGCTTGAACCCTACTGATTTTGAAGAAAATCTGAATATTTGTTAGGGAAAAGTAGCCATTTAAAGCTGAAAATTTACATTTCGTGGTCAAGCTATAAAATCTGCATTTTTATGCATTTTTTTTTTTAAACTTGCACATATTATTTGTATCTCCAAGAATTTCCGCCCTGATGAAATGTAACAATCAGGTTTTTTTCTTTTGTAATATTTACGGCCCGTTGAATTTGTTAGCCCCTAACTACGCTAGCATTCTTTTTCTCAGCAACCATCTATGGAACATCATGGGAAGCTTCCTGATAGGGAGTGCGTGGTTAGATGATTTTTCTTCGGGTTAAGGCCCTTTGAAATGTTTTCCATATATGAACAATTCATTGGTAACCCATGTAGAGAGAGTACATCCTACTCCAACATCCTTTTCCTTTGTGACAAAAACACATTCAGGGAGCATTGTCCATCTCCGATGGCTCTTGTTTTTACTGTTTTCTTTTATATTTAGGTTCATTTGTCGGTTTTTGTCAGTAGAGCGATTCAGGCCCTCAAGAGCCTCTAGTTTTAGTTGACCAGCCGCTTGGGCTTCCTAAAGTATCCTTTGAGTTGTCGCATACAAGTCTCACGGTCCACCTCTTTAACCCTTTACCAGACTACAAAACGTCAGACTTGCCCAAACAGAAAGCTTTTGCAGATGACAAAATAACTGATTTAAAAATAGAAATTCACCTTTGGAAGGGAAGAAAACATTGTGGGAAAAGGAAAAAATGCTGTTTTCAGAAGGCCTTTTCCTTAGGGTCGTTAAATCCTATTGTATGGTAAAGTGTTAAATAGCTTTTAGGGCTGGTCAAGCACACTTACTGGTTGACGTACGTATATACCTAAATTCTGTATCTCTCTGAACCTGTTAAAACCATTTGCATTTCACAATCTATTCATACACGGAGATATGAACGCGGAACTTTTCTTTGTAAAATTGACACGAATAGCATGAAATAAAACTTGGATTTAAGCTGGTTGATACACAATAATCTTTCCCGTCGAGTTCACCCATCAGTAATGCATTTCGTCTGCGAAGATTGACAAAACCAAACGCTGTAGACTCAGGTCGAATATGCAGGCTGATACATTGTTTGCTCCTTGAGAAGAAGATAGTTGCAAAGTCGTTATACATACGTAGGACAAGAAACAGTAAAACGCTTCTAGACGTATTGTAGATTCAGCAGAAAACCAAAGTAAGTTTTACGGGATGTTTAAATCGTACAGGTGCATTCTTTGATGTAAGATGTTTATTAAGGAAATCCTCTTATCAACTCTCGTAAAAAAAAGTTGTAATCGGAATTCAACCCATTTCTCGTAAATCTGTACGAACCAGACAACGTAGTTTTTGACCCTTCCGTACTGAAATCATTTACAGATTAACAGTTAATTATGGTGAAAATTGTGCGACCTGTCTTATGAAATGGTAAAAAATATAATTGAGAAGGGAGAAAGATAGCCTGTAACAATCGATTTGATGTCAAAAGTGATGCTAAAAATAATTTGAGCCATGTTCTGTCAAAAGGGGGTTTAATGCATCTGCGTAATGCATTATACCATACAAGTCATCACATAATCAGGGATCCATAAAATACATTTTGTCTATCAACAGACTGAATGATGAGATACACTGATCCTTTGACATGAAAATTATCGGAAAGCAAAAGGTTTCGACCCAGGTCAGCCTGAGCGGACCGCGCAGGCTGACCCGGGTCGATACTTTTTGCAGTTGCATTAAGCCCCCATTTCACAGAGCATGACTTAAATTATTATCTCAAGGTCGCAGTAAAAAAGGTATGGGGTTAAATCATTTTCTGCCACACGCGACTCTGTGTGTATTTCGCGTACAGTGTAGACCATCATGATCGGGTTATGCATTTGTCCAGTCTGATCTTTGCCATCAATTTTTCCTTTACCATTAAATAACGAATTCAGCCTGACATCCCTTTCCATGCCAATAAACTTCACCGAATTTATTCATAACATAGTTAAACACTTAGATCGTCTTTTTAGCCCAAGTGGATATTTCTCATAGTAGAAATAAGACTGTAAGAATAGTATTTTTCAAGGCTGCCCTTGTCCAAAATGTTTAAGCAAAGCGGACTGAGCAGATTCAAAGATCAGACTTCACATGTTGTACAGTCTGATCTTGATCTACAATGGCTGCAAAGGCAACTATTGTAGTGAAAAGATACTTCAAATTTTAGCAGCTAAACAACTAAGATTTAGCTGGAAAATTTTAAACTTGTTATCAGACTACAAAATTTTAAAACCTGCCCATTTTGAAAGCAATTGCAGATGCAAAATTGAATTTGCTTCAAACATTAGGGTTTACTTTTGTAAGAATACAAAACACTGTGGGGAAAGGAGAAAGTGGCCGTGACCAGCAATAATTTCAAAAGTTGTTCTCCATTGGGACCTATGGAAAGTTTGTTAAAGGGTAAAAATATCTATCTGATTCTCTTATATGAGCCATGTTCTATGAAAAGGGGGTTTAATGAATCTGCAAAAAGTATCGACCCAGGTCAGCCTGTGCAGTTCGCACAGGCTGACCTGGGTCGAAACTTTTTGCTTTGGGTAAATGTTTTACATATTCTACCTGATGGTCCAGTCGGTTGTTATGCGTTACATTTAATGGATCCATAGTTATGTGATGACTTGTTTGGTATAATGCTATACGAGTATGCATCAAACACTTTTTTGTCAGAGCATTGCCTATATTAAATTAGAGAGAAAAAAGTCGCCAATCTTACGTGTTCGAACAGTTATGTAAAGCGCATGCATGCGTTAAAAGATTTCTGAACAGGAGATACGAGAGAACTAGCTAAAAGGTTTTTTTTATCTTTTGTGGCGATTTTTTTCGCTATTACTCTCTCACAAGAGATACAGATGTCTCTGATCAAATATGTCTTGAAGAGCAATGTGGCTTTCATTTGGTTTACTTATACGTCTTCTGTATTCTACTACAGATATTTTTGCATCGTGTGCTATAAAAATAACAAGGATACTTCATGTGAGAAAAGAAGGCAGACATACAGACAAGAAAATTGATATGAGTAAGGATGGAAAGATAGACTGAAGTACATACAGGCATAGACGGAAGGGCGGAGTGCCAGATAAGGTTAAGCGGACGGACAGTAGAACGGGTATAACAGCAAGAGACGATAACCAGTGAGAGAAGGGAACAGAGAATGAGACAGACAGGCAGACAGAAAGAGGGAAGAGGGGAAAGAGAGAGAGAGACAGAGACATGGAGACAGAAAGACAGGCACAGACAGACATACAGACGGAGAGAAGGGGGGAGGCAGAGACGGGGAGACAGAAAGAGAGAGAGGGCGAGAGAGAGAGACAGGGTGACAGAAAGAAAGAGATAGACAGAGAGAGAAAGACAGGGAGAGAGAGACGGATACAGACAGAGAAAGAGACAGACAGACAGACAGATAGTGAGAGAGAAATAGATAGATAGACAGACAGACAGACAGACAGACAGACAGAGATAAATTGCTCCTATGTTTTTGCTTGTTTCTTCTCTTTGTTTTATCATATTTTTTTCACACCTGCAAGATCGAGGTCGGTCGACTGTTTCGTTGTTATTTTTCTGTGATTTACAACTTTCAGATGTATATAACGTGCCAAAGATCTCCTTTCCAAAAATAACTCGACAAAGTGATAAATTAAATACGTATCGACTGACATCTTCCTCTTGTTTGTTTGTACCCTTTACCAGACAACAAAATTTTAGATCCATACAAATTGAAATCAATAAATTTTGCAGATGACAAATTACATGTACATGTGAGCCATGCTCTGGTAAAAGGTGGCTTAATGCATCTCCGTGATGCATTGTACCAAGCAAGCCAGCACATTTTTTCAAAACCCTCCTCGCTCGGGATTGTTAAAAAACCGAAATTGTCTGGCAAAAGATGTACACTTAGAGTACCAAATTTACAAACTGGACATTTTCACTCTGGAAAAAAAAAAGACCCAAAATAATGACATTTCCCAGACTACTTCGGTTCAGGCTGTCTCTTCATTGCGGACAATGCAGACCCAAGATCAGACTGCAGGTTTTGTGGGCCATGGTATGCACAGTAGATTCACATTACTCGGCACAAAACACAGCATCTGATCTAGTTCTGCGCCGTTGGTCCGAAGGAATTATTTTGTCTGAAGACAATGCAGAGACACATTGTTTTTGTATACTAGAGGAAACAATGTAGAGTAAAATCAGATGCTGTTCATTTCCCCGTCTGATCTGGTTCTACAGTGTCAGCCATTGTAGATGTACATGTATGTAGGATAAAACCTGAGGTCTCGGACTTGACATATTGGCCTGCAACACGCGAAAAGAGGCATTCGGACATTTGCGTAAAGCGTCGTCCCGGATCAGCCTACGCAGTCCGCGCAGGCTAATCCGAGACGGCACTTTACGTCAACATTAGATTTTATCCAGCAGTAGACTTGCGCAAAACAGAAAATAACATAAGAACGGAAAGTGTCGTCTCGGATCAGCCTGTGCGGACTGCGTAGGCTGATCCGGGACGAAGCTTTACGCAAATGTACGAATGCCCCTTTTCGCGTGTTGCAGGCCATTATTATTATTATCATTATTATTTATAGACTCAGGCCTCTAACCTTTTAACAGACAAAACTTTAGGCTAGTTATCGAAAGAAAAGAAGCAGTTCCTTCTGTTAATGATGTGTCTGAAAATACAAAGCAATGGGTAGTAAGGTTTGCAACGCGCGAAAAGGGGCATTCGGACATTTGCGTAAAGTGTCGTCTCGGATCAGCCTACGCAGTCCGCGCAGGCTAATCCGACACGGCATTTTACGTTTTTATGTAATTTTCTGTTTGCGGAAGGCCGAGCCCCGGTAACTCAGTCGGTAGCGTTCAGGACTTGAGAACAGGGGGTCGTGGGTTCGATCCCTGGCTCGGCCAATTTCTTTCCGAGGATTGATGATAGTCATTGCGACAGGATTCATTCCTCTCTCACCGCTGACCACTGTTTCGACGATGGTTATGTGGGAAAGCAGCCAGTGGCTTGGAAAGAAAATTGTGCGGAGTACTGGTAAAAGAGACTCCAGGAAAGCATGGATAGGTGCACTGGCCGCCGCGATATAACTGAAATAATGTTGAAAACGGCGTTAAACACCATACAGTCAATCAATCTGTTTCCGCAAGTCTACTGAACAACAAAATCTAATGTAGACGTAAAGTGCCGTCTCGGATTAGCCTGCGAAGGCTGATCCGAGACGACACTTTACGCAAATGTCCGAATGCCCCTTTTCGCGTGTTAAAAGCCAATTAAGGTAAGGCTTAGAATTTTAAGCTATGCTCTGACAAAAGAGGGTTTAATGAATCTCAAGTATGCAAGGTATCCCATGATTTTTGATCCACGAAACCCATTTCATCTGACAACCGACTGAATCATGAGGTAGTCTGGTCCGTTGGCTGACCTACAGAAAAAAGCTTTGACCCCTGTCAGCCTGCGGTAGAATCTGTTGTTTATTGATGTCATAAATCCATGCCCGCAAGTAGGCCTGCAGGGGCCCGCCGAATAAACTTGTCCACATTTTTTTTACCAATCGCAAATTAATATTCATTCATTCGAGTATATATACCGATAAGTAGGTCAAAAGTCAGGGGTGTCACACCACTGCAAACTACTTCCGGGTCAGAGTATTCAAAAGTAATCCCGCTTGAAAATTTACAAATAGCCAATAGTTTCGGGCCAGGTCAGCCTGCGCTGCCTGTGCAGGCTGACCTGGTCGATACCTTATGCAGATGCATTAAGCGCCCTTTTCACAGAGCATGGCTCATATATTTGATAGAATCTAAAAGCTAAACTGTGAATTTGCCTATAAGTACAGCAGAACGTCAAAGATGATGAAGTTCACTCTATTTTTCAATGTGACACCGGACTATTCAGGTTCACCGATAAAAAGATCCCCCTTTTTTGTGAATGAAGATCTGAGAGGTAAGAGAGATAAACTACAGACGATGAAACAACAGCCGGGCTTGTTTTTTGTTATCAATTAATTGAGAGAGAAAAAAGCAGTGCCCTGGTGTTTATTGCAAACTAATTGTGAATAATGGGTCACTGGGAATCATTACTATCCTTTGCACTTGTATTTAAGTCTTTACCAGTCAACAAAATTTAACCTTTATTCTGCTAAATAACAAACCCGAAACTTTCAAGCCGATAGTAAAAGCCCAAATTTTGCTATTTCAAATGTGTTTCTTGGAGACATATCTTCTTATCGGACAGTGTAGATCCAAGATCAGACTGCACATTCTGTGCAGTCTGATCTTGATCTACACTGTCCGCAAAAGGTCAGTGAGTCGCGCTAAGCAGCCTAGGGTTTAAGACTTGTCCTTTTTTAAAACATTTTCAGACAAAAAAATACGTGCGACTTATTTGATCGAACACGACTTTGTGTGGGTAGAAAACATTTTGTGAAAAGGGGAAAATGCTGGTTACCAGCATTTTCTTCTTTTCACACAATGTTTTAAAGCTCTTTTTGTTCTATGCGTCGTTAAAACGTATGTATATGGTAAAGGTTATTATGCTTTATTCGATCATCATTGTCTAAAACCCTGTGACAAAAGGAGAAAGTGATGGTTTGTAACGAATTGAAAGAAAAAAAAATACAGTGCCTTGTTGTCTTTTGCTAACTGTGAATACTGGGGCACTGTGAATCAGTTCAATTCTTGGCGCTGAGCCTCGGTGTCACAGAAGGTAGCGAACATGACTTCGCTAGTGGGGGTCGTTGACTCGAATCCAAATCTCGACCAATTTCTTTCAGAGGATTGACGATTCTCGTAAACGTTGCGAATGGATTCATTCCCCTCTCACCGCTTACTGTTGTTTCGACGATGGTAATAAACCTTGGAAAGCAGCCAGTGCCTTTGGAAGAACATTGTGCGATGTACTGGTAAAAAAAGAACTCCGGAAAAACATGGATAGATGATACTGGCCGCTGCAACATGATTGAAATAATGTTGAAAAACCGCGTTAAACACCATACAAAGAGCTAATTCTTGGCGCCTGCTTTCACTAGAATTCGTTCATCATTGCCTAAAACAGTGACAAATCGTCGTTTTCTTTGTTTTCAGTCGGAATTGAGAGACAAAAACAGTGTCCCCTTGTTTATTAATTATCTGTGAATAATGGCTCACTTTACAAACTTTGGCGCTTGTTTTTGATTAGGGAACTACATTAGAATAAATGGTCATATTTTTCACACATTGTCTCAAAGGGAAAATTCGTTATTTTTGCTATCATTTAATTGTTTAACCTCTACAAAGCCCATTAAAAATCCATTTTGTGGATTTCATTCAGTCATATGTTTTACTCGACCGATTAACTCTTCACCAGACAACACAGTTTTAAACTCGTCCTGCAGTCGATAAATATTTTACTGACAACCAATCTAAGGCAATCAAAATGACGAGATTTGTCTCAGTACGGTTAAAAAACATTGTGGGTAAAGGAGAAAATGCTGAATTCTAATTGATTGATTGATTGATTTGAAGTTTAATGCCGCTTTAACTTTTTAGGTAATTTCACGGCAGTCAGTGCACCTACGCATGTGTTTCCTGGCTTTCTCAAACCCGTACCGAATCAACTTTCATTCCCAGTCACTGACTACTTTTCACACATGCATGAATGGTGAAAGGCGAAAAATCGCCGGAAAGAAAATTTGCTTCAACCGGGTATCAAACTCGCAACTACCAGGTCACCAGGTTTATTACCATCGTCGAAACAACAGTAAGCGGTGAGAGGGGAATGAATCCAGATACGCCAACCAGTTGGCTACCCGGGCGGGCTCCTTCTTTCTTAGGGTCGATGAAAAACAGGATGGTTTGTAAAAGGGTAAAAGGTTAATACTGAGTTCCGCTATGGACATTTTTTGACACGTTATTTTATTACCTACTTATTTTGTTCAATCTGTTTTGCCTCGTATTTGTAGTTATCCAATGAAGCGAACTCGCGTAATGTTTTCATCTTAAATCATTCTGGACATTCTGGCTTAACTCTTTCCTCTCTGTAGACGGCACAAGAAATCTTTTGTGGACAGTGTAGATCACGATCAGACTGCACAGAACGTGCAGTCTGATCTGTGATCTACACTGTCCACTACTTTCTTTTAGATTAAGTGCAAACTGTCTCTTAATTTTACAGTGGACCTACAATTATAGCCAATGAAACAGTGTAAATCATTTACTTCGTAGTGAAAGAGTTAACCGCCATTAACTTGCTCATAGATCAGTCCATTTAATCCGTAAGCTGTTAAATAAATGAAATGAAGAATTCCCATCAAAAGTAAAAATCTAAATATTGCGATTTCAAAGGTGATTTAATCAGAAAGAAATACAGAATCAGTCGGGGTAGATCCAAGATCAGACTGCACGTTTTGTCAGCAAAAAGCGCTCCGAGTCTCGAACACCCCTCTCTTTAAAAAGCGTCACAAATCATTTTTCGTGACAGCCACGAAGCCTTTTCTTAGGCACTCAAAGCTGACATCACCGAGTTACCAGCATTTTCACCCTTTACCAAAACGTTGTCAGAAGCATACTTCCTCTTTCTCAATTAAGAAATGTACGAGCATTTTTTTCTTTTTAAACATCGCCTTCCCATAAGTTCGTGCTTTAATCCTTAAAGAAACATCTAAACTCGTTTTCAGCTAGTTTTCAGTCAGTTTTTTACCCGATTATTCTTGTATCTTCAGGCCAATTGTTGTCCCTGGTGGTTGCAAGATTGCACGACGAACAGAAAATGCCTTTCATGTCTGGTGGTCTTCAAAGCATCGCTGTTGTCGTTTCTGGTTTAAAACGAGAACAAACCGCTTATGTATTTCTATCCCTTTCACTGTATATACACAGCTGAGCCATTTTACGCACTTTCAAGTTGTAGCCGTGGTTTTTTTTTTTTCTCTCCGGCTATAAGGATGTATCTTTACAGGCCAAGTAGAGGCCAAAATATCAAAGCAGGTGTCATATTACATTTAAATTTAAATCATACTATTTAAAAGTATGGAAAATACTGTAAAGATGACGGTCTCTTATTGTGTGATCGGGCCATGTGTTAGTCGCTGGCAGAAAAAAGAACTTTGAAATCAGGCAAAAAGTAAACAAAAGACACAGCTACCTGGCAGGTTTTAACCTAGTTTTGAAATTAATATCTCTGTCAGCGACTAACACTTGGACCGATCGTACAATGACAGATTGTCATCTTCACAATAATTTCCATACTCTTAAATGGTATGATATAAATGTAAATGCATTTAAATACCCGCTTTGTTTACTTTTGGCCTTTATTGTTACTTTAATTCCCGTCGTTTTTCAAAACGTCTGCAGTCCATTTGTTCCCCGACGTAATGAATTAACCTTTACCAAACAATCCCAGGTGTTAAAGAGCCTAAGATAGAAGGCTTTTGAAATATTGTGGAAAAAGAACGAAATGCTGGTAACCTTGGTTACCCTGTTTCAACTATGTTTTCCAACTTTACATAGACAGGTGCTATCCTTTGAGTCACATTTAATCTGTCGTCTGCAAATGCTTTCAATGTAGACTGGTCCAAAATGTTGTCGTTTGGTAAAGTGTTGATATTTAAGCAACAAGATAAACCATAACTGTGTTTTATTGGCCGTTTAACAGTTTAAATGATATAAATCATACAAGCGTATCTTTAACCCTTTACCACGTGATCTCAGGTTTTCACGACTCTGGAAAAAAAAGGCTTTTGAAAACAGTGTGGGAAAAGGAGAAAATGCTGGTAACCAGCATTTTCTCCTTTTTCCCACACTGTTTTCTACCCTCCTAAAAACAAACTGGAATATTTGAGTCACATTTATTTGGTCTTCTGAAAATGCTTTCAATTTTGACTTGTCTGAAACTTCATTGTTTGAGGAAGGGTTAAAAGTGTACAGAAAACTCAAATCAAGTCGTTAATCCTGTACAAGACGACAAAATTCTAGACTGTCCCAAATTTCAGACATTTGCAGACGATAAATTAACTGTTGGCTAAATGAAGGGGTTTTGTGTGTTTGAAAAGGTAGAAAACATGATGTGAAAAGGAGAAAATGCTGGTAACCATTATTTTCTCCTTTTCCCACTAGGTTTTCTTCACTTCCACTGACAAATACTACCATTTTAGCTAAATTTGATATGTCGTCTACAAATGCTTTCATTTTGGACAAGTTTAAAATTTTGTCGTTTGGTAAAGTGCTAAATACAAGTCTGTTTGGTAAAGATTTAATCTGTCCTGTACAAGGATGTGTTCAGAGCCATTTGCTGCAAACTTGTGTTTTGAAATAAGTATTAACGCAAACCATCACTTAATTTCATCGGCTGTTTAACACTTAAAACCATACAAAATCATACAAACGTATTTTTTAAGAATAATGCAGTATATTCAATTCTTGTCGATAATTCGTAGTTTACACGGATGTGTTCGGAAAGTCGTCTGTTGAAAAATTGTACCTTGAGGCAAGTGGTTATAGAAGCATGCATACGGAAATGACTGAAACATTTAGAAATGGTTTTAATTTGAACCATGCTCTGTGAAAAGGGGG
Source organism: Hippopus hippopus (assembly GCA_946811185.2). Taxonomy (NCBI): domain Eukaryota; kingdom Metazoa; phylum Mollusca; class Bivalvia; order Cardiida; family Cardiidae; genus Hippopus; species Hippopus hippopus. The sequence continues at coordinate 49,494,564 of OX328104.1, read as the reverse complement.
CATAATGCAACTGCAAAAAGTATCGACTCATGTCAGCCTGCGCAGTCCGCGCAGGCTGACACGAGTCGAAACTTTTTGCTATTTGTAGATTTTCTGCATATCCAAGGACCATTCTACTTCTATATCCAGTCATTTGTCGGACTAAATGAATTTTATGGATTCCTTATTTCGTGAGGATTTCCCTGGTACAATACATCACGGAAATACATTAAACCACCTTTTGCCAGGGCATGGCTCATTTCTATTCATGCTTAAACCCCCCCCCCCATTATTGTTTTGGTTTTCAATAGGGCATACAGTTAGTTTTAATAGAAAGTATTTCTTTTTTTATGCTTTCATGCAACCGGATTTTAACTGTATTACCAGTTTTTAAATAAAAGTATTATTGGTTTTCAATTGCTAGAACAATCGGGTTTCAACTGAAAGTGTTGCCGGTTTTCAACTAGAAGTACAACGGTTTTCAAACGTTGCAGTGAAAGCATCATTGGTTTTCCATCGGAGGTACAACCGGTTTTCAATTGAAAGTATTACCGGTTTTCAATCGCCTTACACGGTTTGATGGATTTTTTTAAATAATAGAAAACTTTGTGGTAAAAGGAGAAAATGCTGGTTACGAGCATTTTCTCCTTATTCCCACTATGTTTTTTAATCCTTACGTTACTAAATAAGTGAAATGAAACTTTCAAGCCGATAGTAAAAACTCAAATTATGTTATATCAAAGGTATAATTTATCTTTTATTTTTTTATCTATTATACTTCAATATCTGACAATGTAGATCCAACATCAGACCACACGTTCTGTGCAGTCTGGTCTGAATTTACACTGTCCGCAAAGGTTCTTGAGTCGCACTGAGCGGCCTCCCCTTAATTCTTTACCGAACGACAAATTTGTAGACTTGTCCAAATAAAAAAAAAAACATCTGCAGACGACAATCTTTATATAGCTCAAACATTGGAATTTGTCATTTAAAGGGGAAGAAGCATTTTGTTTATATAAGCCTTTCCTTTCAGAGCCGTTAAAATAAGAGGCTGCTAAATAAAATGTTGAGCAATGTAGACTGACGAAAGAATAACATAATGCCTACAATTTTTCATTCACAAACGGCTGGGCTATCGCTCCCAAATCACGCCGAGCAGTTTATCGGAACGGACAGACTGACCGTGAAGCCCATATCGCACATCAGGGTCGGGTTACCGATATCTATATAACCAGACCCCGTGTCATACACGGTGAATAATGACTTTTGCAACGATGGATTGTGGGGTGGATGGAAAATGGTTTGAGCATTGCTCTCTGAAAAGGGGCTTCAGTGCATCTGCAAAAAATATCGACCCATGTCAGCCTGCACAGTCCGCGCAGGCTGACATGGGTCGATACTTTTTGCTATTGGTCAATTTACTGCATGTCAAAGGTACTGTCTACCTCATGATTTAGTCAGTTGTTAAACAAAATGAATTTTATGGATCTATACTTATGTTATGATTTGCTTGGTATCATGTATCACGGAGATGCATTAAGCCCACTTTTGCCAAAGCATGGCTCATTTATTTTCGCCATAAAACGTGATTTTTAATGATTGTTTCCTATTTTACGTTCGTTTTCTTTTTAACCCTTAGGCTGCTAAGCGCGACTTGAGAAACATTTGCTGACAGTGTAGATCCAAGATCAGACTGCACAGAACGTGCAGTCTGATTTTGGATCTACACTGTCCGATAAGGAGATATTTCCCCGAAAAATTAGTTTGAAATAGCCGCATTGTGGTTTATACTATCGGGTTGATGATTCCATTACCCTTATTTAACAGGATAAGGGTTAACAAATTTAGATCCAATTTTTTGCTGGCTTTTCTTTCGTAATATCAAACAGAATATACCATAGATCTAGCCTCTTGCTCGCCGTGGCTAGTTGTTTGTCTAATCTGATCTTGATCTACGTTCCATTCCACAGCATTCAAATTTTCAAACAGTATCAAAGAAGCGAAAAACAATAACAACAATAATTATATTAATTTTGTTATTACTCCTGTTTAAAGTCTTTTCGTCCGAAAATTTCTCACTATACCGGACGGTATAGGTCCAAGATCAGACTGCACATTCGGTGCAGTTTGATCTTGATCTACACTGTCCGCAAAAATGCATTTAATCGCTCAAAGGGTTGATAAATTTCAAATCTGTCAAATAAGATGTTAAAATTTATGCAATCTACGTAAATTGCCGCTTCTGCAGTTACGCTCATATATTATTTTACATTGATGTAAAGGATGTCATATGAGCAAAAATGTCGAAATTCTGCCACAAATAGCTCACCGCTTTTACCACAATGTTTATTTGTGTATGAAAGAATTCTCTCTTTACCAAAATTTAGCGTGTTTTAACGGCCCCAGGCAAGAGTTTTGAAAACATTGTGGGAAAATCAGCTGGTAACCAGCATTTTCTCCTTTTCCCAGAATGTTCTTGACACTTTTGAGGACAAATCCTATCAGTTCAGAAATATTCAAACTGATGTCTTCCGACTTTGCATTCCGTTTCCCACGAAGCTTAAGATTCTTTCGTCTGGTAAGAAATTACTATATTTATATTTACTATGTTTATACATTTTACAGTAGACTATACAAATTTATTTGCAAAGGTGCTTCAAAAGGTGGGGGTGTTTATGTCATAACGCTAGGCGTTTCTTTTACCTGCTTCAAAAATTAAAACTGGGCTGTTTTATTCTTTAAAAAAAAATGCAGAAGTTATGTAACTAAAAGAACTGAACGCCTTCTTTTATTTCCGGTAGGAAGTTGAAAAAGCAAATAAACCGGAAGCAAAAACTACGGTGGTCCGTACGTGCCATGTAATGTTTTATTTACGTATTTGTGGATAAGTCGCCGTTATTAACAATATGTTATTTATATAACTCTAACCTTTGTGAGACGAGTTAATACGGTTTTTTTTTTTCAGTATTATTTCTATTTAATTTCCAAAACCACTTTTTTATATAAACAACCTTTTAAAGCACCATGACATTATTCACAAAACATATAAAAACCACTTCCAACCTTAAAATCCAAAGTGCACTACGTATTTTGAAATTTAGAATAAGAACTATACTTTTAAACTTTAGCCGTTGCCAAAGAATCCCGTGTTTTAATGACAATGATGAAGAAGACTTTTGAAAACAGTGTGGGAAAAGGAGAAAATGCTGGTCACCATCATTTTCTCCTTAGAGGGCCTTTCCATGAAAAATCTTGAATTCTAGAAGCTATTTGGTGGCATATGGTGACGTTTTTGTGCAAATTTGTCTTTTTTTTTTTTAATTGTACGCAACTGCGTTTTTGCGTACAGGCAGCTACGCCCCTGCTTTACAATATGAAAAATTCTTGGTACGATCAGGTGACAGGGGACTTGGAAACTTGTTCACGGCTTTTGCGAATCATGTCGCCCCAAGCCGAAGGCTGTGAACAAGTTTCCAAGTTTACTGCTACCCGACCGTACAACTAATATGTGTAAGGGGAAAGATGCAACAAATCTTTGCTCCCTTTTTCTGCTCTTTTTGACAGAAAAAATCATTTTTACAGAAAAGTCAAATTGTTTGGTTTCAAAGGAAAAAAATCTGATGGAGAAAACCCGAATTCTCCTCTTATGTGGTACAAAAAGTATGTTGTACCTTGTAAGGGGAAAATGCAACATAAATAAAATTGCTCTGTTAAAGTCAAAAGTCAGTATCTTCTTTTGCAGCCCCTAACCTTTAAAAATATTGTGGCAATTTCTAATTTTGAAACGATGTATTACTGATTAGCCTCGTATTACACGTATATGCATGTCCTAACTGTCGCTAAGTCTCCATATTTTACACGAGTGCTTACGCTCTTCATGAGAAAATTTTGGTTTAAAGGGCGTGATCAGTAACTGATGTATTTCTCTAGGTTTTTTTTCAGATAGGTGGTCGTGTATATTTTTTTAGATGAGCATTATATTCTCAAAAATTGTGTATATAATTTCATGGAACAATTCGTATTCAGTTAAAGGACGGTTAAAAAGTAATAACAATAATAGATTAATATTTCATGATGACAGAAATGTGACACCGTAGTATTGTAAAGAACGTAGTATCCGTGTCATATTTGCTTTATTATTTATTCTAGAGGCGTATTACTAATAAATAAGTCGTTAAGAGTTAAACGTTTAATAAAATAAGTATTACGAGATGATTTAATGACGAGACGATGGCGATAAGATTGTATTTTCATGTTTGACCTAGCCCATGTCATTCAGGCGCACTGTTGCCTAACGTAAAGTTGCGTTTCGTGGAGTCGGATTTGAATCCCGGATGTTGTAAAACTTTTTGAATTTGGTGGAATTTTTTTTAAGTTTCTTTTTATACAAAAGAGAAAAAGGAGACCAGTTATGTTAGCGGATATGTTTGCCCTACATCTCTAGTTTGGTACATGTATATGTGCATTTCAAACATAGAAGATTTAATATCAAAATTTCTTTTGTTGAACTCCTTTCAGAAATGTAGCCCAGACCTAACTTTTTTCATTGTTGTTTCTCTTCAAATCTTTACTGGGCAACTTGATTTTGGACTTGCCCAAATTGGACGCATTTGCAGACGACAATACTAAAATGGTGGGATTTGTCTCGAGTAAGGTAGAAAATATTATACGAAAAGGAGAAAAAGCTGGTCACAGACCCTTTCCTTTTCTAACGACGTTTCCAAAACTTTCATAGACAAATACATTCATTTGAGCCACTCTAAATTTATCGTCTGCGAGTACTTTCAATATGGAAGAGTTAAACACTCTGTCATCTAGTAAATGGGCTTAAGTCTCTGCTTCCAGGGAGTCCATAGCAGCTGGGGGCCTGATTATAAAAAATCCCCTTTACATTTTCGTTGAAGCCTTTGCCTCCAGGATTTTGCCTGGCTACACGTCGTATAATGATTTAGACTGAAGGCTACCCGATGTCCTTCCGGGCTGTCAGCTGGGTACGCACCTGCTTATTAACCCCTTAGCTGCTAAATAAATGAATGTACAATGAACATTTTAGCCAATAGTAAAACCCCCAACCATCGTGTTTTTAAACTTCTATCTAGAAAAAGACCATCGTATCGGATAGTCTAGATCCAAGATCAGAAGGCACGTTCTGTGCATTCTGATCTTGATCCACACTGTCTGCCACAGCGCATTAGGGGGCTCAGGGATAGTGCATAAATGTATGTCAATCCCTATGGTGAAGAAATAGACCAGCCTCAAAACTCTTATGAATGTTTAAAATTCATAGGATTGAATTTACAAGTATCTTTCTTCCTGATTTTAAACAGACAAAGAAATATCAACAGAATATTTAATCAACCGTATATCTCGTCTTTCATATATTTTTCATCGTGAAGTTTTTACATACGTGAATGAAAACCCGAGCCAAAACTTTAAAATGGCATATTGGACGAATCCGATCGGTCAAAAACTTTTACCTTCACGCCTTTTTTCAAAACTGATATTCAGATTTCATTAACCAATCGAACTCGTTCAATATAATCACTGCGGTATTAAATTTTCTATCTCACCGTAGGAAAAGTAAAACTTTTCCGCTTCCAAAGTTTCTACCTGTATTACTCCCTCAATATAAATCCATTAGATCTCTTTTATATACCAGATTGAAGATAAATTGTCGCAGAACACGATAAAAGAATTTTTTTCCATTCGAGTTTAGAAATATGTGAGAAATACTGACAATTGACTTTAGCTGATGTGAAGCGGGTTATACAATTTGACATCTTGTCTAACATCCATAAATACGCAGTATTATATTGTAAAAACTTTCCTGGTGCTTGTATTTGATTCGAGCAGCGTTAGAAAATTTGATAACCCACGAGACTAAGGGTCGAGCGAGCTATCAAAATCTTCTTACGCAGCAAGAAGGGAATACAAACACCAGAAAAATTACTTCTACAAAATATATTTTCATTATACATCTACAAATTTCAAAGACAAAGTTTTGCAATTATTGACATTTTATTCGAAAACGGTAAACAAAATGAAACAAATAATGGTTTTGTAGCCAGTAACTTCGTTTTTATGAATGGCGGATGAATGACATATCGTAAAATTTTGACCAATCAAATTGCAAATCGATACATACATATTCCGCGCGCGAGTTACGTCATCATGCCATATTTGGAACCGTATTTCACAGTGTGTAGATACGCATTTTTTTTTTGTTGTGTCCGCGTGCGACGCATGTATTTGAAACGGAAAATTTTCAGGTATATAATAAATCTTGTCTCAATAATGAGACGCTACGGTGATATTTTTCATAGTTGGACATTTATTGTGCACCCTACCGTCTCAAGTCCATTGTACAATTCCCGGTAGCAAAGATAGAGCGCTATACCGACTCTCTCTTTCGTCGGTTTAATCAAAACTGCAGCGAAATGCAATCAACTTTTAGTAACAAACATGACCAAAGAAAAATTATTAAACTTTTCATTACCTAAAGAGCTTGTAGAAGGCGTTTATAACATGTAAATCTCGGAAAAATACTGACGAAACCTATCGTGTGTGGCGGCCATTTTATATCTTTTCAGGTACGTAAATTATTCGAGTAACAGATGGAATGAACTGTTTTTCCTTATGTTCAGCGTTTAAATTGAAAATATCTGTATTTCAAACGAAGGATTATTGAATACGCAAGCAACAGGTATGTTCAAATTACAGTTTTGTGCCCTTTTTTGTGAAATTATGAGAGTTCAAACTTGCACACAAAATCTGTGCGGAGATTTCAACTGTTTTTGTCTTGATCGTCTCTGTACCCAGAGGCGACCAGTCAAATAGTAACATCGCCTTTGGGGACAGTTATCTGTACTAATAATAAATCATGTTATAGGAGGCAAAGTTTGTTAAATCCAAGTGCCTCTGCATGTAACTCTCCAGTTTATTCACGTTAGCAAGGAAAAGTATATTTTGTAGTATATATCACTGTTAACTCTTTACTAAACGACAGTATTTTAGACTTGTCCAAATTGAAAGGATTTGCAGACGACAAAATTAATTAAATTCGGCACAAATGACAAAGTTTTCCTTTGAGAGAGTGGAAAACGTTGTGGAAAAAGGAGAAAATGCTGGTTACCAGCATTTTCTCCTTTTTCTACAATGTTTTCAAAAGCTTTCTTTCTTAGGGACGTTAAAACTCGGGACTGTGTGGTAGAGAGTTAAAGAAAATCTCTAAATCGCAGCAAAAAATCTAAAAAGTATCCCTTTTAAACTACCTTTTATTAGTAGTCTCAATAATGAGACGCTACGGTGATTTTTTTTTTCATATTTCGACATTTATTGTGCACCCTACCGTCTCAAGTCCATCGTAAATTTTCCGGTAGCAAAGATAGAGCGCTCTACTGTTTGGTAGGTTTAATCTGTATTGCAGCGAAATGCAATCAACCTTTAGTAACAAACATGACCAAAGACAAATGATTAAACCTTTCATTACCTTAAGAGCTTGTAGAAGTCGTGTATAACATTAAAATCTCGGGGAAAAAACTGATGAAATCTATCGTGCGTGGCGGCCATTTTGTGTTTTCGGGAACGTAAATTACTCGATTGACGGATGAAATGAACTGTTTTTTTTTTCTCTTATGTTAAGCGTTTAAATTTAAAATATCTGTATTTCAAACGAAGGATTATTGAAAACGCAAGCAACAGGTATGTTTAAATCCCAGTTTTGTGCTCTATTTGTGAAATTATGAGAATTCAAACTTGCGCACAAAATCTGTGCGGAGATTTCAACTGATTCTGTCTTGATCGTCTCTGTACCCAGAGGCGACCAGTCAAAAAGTAAAATCGCCTTTGGGGACAGTTATCTGTACTACTTTTATAAGAGCACAACTTATTTGTGAACGAAGAGGGAAAGATTAGAGTTTTCGTCGAAATGTCAGGCTCAAATTGGAAGGTGAAAATTAAAATCCACTTGTAAATTTGTGTGTCGCGTGCAACATTTAAATTGACATATCATTTTAACCCTTCACCCAACAAACCCGACTGTTAACTATCCTTAGGAAGAAGGCTCTTTAATATACATGTACTGTTAAATTGTGTGGAAAAAGGAGAGAAGGCTTGGAATCAGCATTTTCTCCCTCTCCTCTTTTAAAAATATATTTGCTACCCTTTGGAGGACGAGTTTCATGTTTTAACCGATTACCAAACAACTCCGTTTTAATCGGAGCCCGCCCGGATAGCTCAATGGTTAGCGTATCTGACTTGTGACCTAGAAGTTGAGGGTTCGATACTCGGTTGAGGTAAACTTTCTTCACGGCGATTTCTCGCCTCCCACCTCTGATGCATGTGGGAAAAGTAGTCAGTAGTTTTGAAAGAAAGTTGTTTCAGTACTGATGTGAGAAAGCCAGTAAACACATGCAGGTGCACTGGCCGCCGTGATATGACTTCAGGTGTTAAACAGCGTTAAACTCCAATACAAACCAACCTAAACCGCTTTAATGACTCCATGGAGAAAAGCTTTTGAAACATCATGGGAAAATTAGAAAATGCTGGTGACCAGCATTTTCTCATTTTCCGATAATGTTTTCTACCCTCTCACGAATCTCAAAATTTGAGTCACGTTTAATCTATCGTCTGCAAATGCTCTAAATTTGGACTATCTTAAAATTTTGTCGTTTGGTAAAGGGTTAAGTAACATTTGTGCGCACACTGTTTTTATTTTGGGCAAGGCTAAAACTATGTCTTCAGGTAGGGAGAAAACTGCTTCCCTTCTGAAATGACATTGCAGCAGACGACTTTAAAAAAAGGCGGGAAATTCTTAAAGATACACATCTGTACTTGTTTTCAGCCAGTTATCAACCGATTTCGTCCTTTTTTTTAATTAACCATAATCATGCTTGTATCTTCATGCTTAATGTTGCCCCTGAGGGCTGCAATGTTGCACAGATTACGACGGACAGAAAATACATTTCATGTTTTGGAGGCCTTCAAAGCAATCGCTGTTGTCGTTTCCGGTTTTAAATGAGAACAAATCCCTTGTGTTTTTTTCGCCTTACATCATACATGTATATATTAATGGTAATTTATCTATTTTTTACACAACTGAGCCATTCTACACACTTTCAAGTTTTGACTTTTTTTTTTCTGTAGCTGTAATGATGTATCTTTAAATCACGAAAAATTAAAATGGATTAGGGTCAAATACATGATTATGTGTGAAAGTATTGTGATAAAGGAGAATATACTCACATGAGCAGTTCTCCTTTTGCACCGATGTTTTGAAAGATGGCTAGTAACAAGACGAACAAGTCGTCTGCAGATGTTAATGTTTAATGTTTTAGATGAAGATCAGACTGCACGAAGTGAGCGGTCTGATACCAGTCTACACCGTCCGATTCTTGATTCTATATACCTATGAAAAAATTCTTCATTTGTTTATTTTTTTCATTTCTTCATTTGCAAAGGAACTGCATGTATAGCCCGTAACCTTTAGGCTGCTAAGTGCAATTCTAGGATAGTAGCGGGTAGTATAGATCAAGATCAGACAGAAAATAACGTCTGATCTTGGATCTACGCTGTCCGATAAGAAGATACTTTTCTCAAAAAAATACCTGTGAAATAACAAAATTTGGGTTTTCACTATCGGCTTGAAAGTTTCATTTCACTTATTTAGTATGTTGTTGTTTTGGCGGGGAAAGAGTTAACGACATTATTAAATCGTCTGTAATTTTTCTAAACTTGCAGACGACAAATTAAAAACGAATCGAGATGTGTCGTTTTAAATGTCACGAATCTACGTGTTAGACAAAAGTGTTAACCTGGATTTGGAAAAACAGAAACGGAATAATTATTACTTTCTACATGTGATGGATTTTTTAACTGATGAATTATGATTGCTGCAGTAGGCTGGTATTTACGGTTTCTATTTCTTCTTGATTTTCATTTTGTTATCGTAATTATTTTAGTTATCTACAGCGTTATCATTATTTTGCTTTTCTGTATCATACCTTTTATGCCTTAATTGTCAGTTCTCTTGGCCGCCGTCATTTAGAAAAAAACTGGTACACTGTTTAATACGGCATCTACATCATTATCGTTTGTGTCATTATCATTTACATCTGCGATGTCTTTAACTCTTTCAGCACCAAATAAATAAACTCGACCTCTTTCGAAGGCTCTAAATGCAATCTTTTGAAACTTACAAAGATTTTGATCGTATAGGCTTGACTACACAATCGGACGGTATAGATCAAAGATCAGACTGCACGTTCTGTGCAGTCTGATCTTGATCTATGCCGTCCGCAAAAGTCACTGTTTTCGCATATGGGGCCGAAAGGGTTATTGTAATCAATACAAATGTACTAATGATTTTTGGAGGCTGTTTTCGAGGAAAACCTCGAGGTATTGTCGTAGACCTTGCGTCGTCATCGTCTGCGTCATGCAAAAACTTTTGACATTTTCAAAAACTACTGAAGGCATTTACTTCAAACTTGGACGAGGTGTTCTTCATTAAAAGGTTAACCCATACAACAAAGGTAGGTTGACCAGCCCGCATAGCTCAGTTGGTAGGGCGTAAGACTCGTGAACTTGAGAGTGTGTGTTCGATCCCTACGGCTGGCCATCTAAAATTACTAACAGTCTTTCGGATGAGACGTTAAACCGAGGTCCCGCGTGACGGTGCTATACACCGAGCACGTTAAAGAACCACGCGAAACTTAGGATGGGTTTCGTCCTGTATCTGCACTATCCCTCGTAACAATACTAACAGCCTTCAGGGGGCGTCGCCCATATGGAAAACCGGTGGCGACGATAAATAAACGCAAATTCAATCAATCAAAGGCAGGTAACTATCAAAATATTTTTGACACAGTTTTGCCTCTTTTTCGACGATGAACTTTGACTGAAAATCAAGCAACTGCAGCCGAGCGTTGGCACCCGCATGTGGTGCTCTTGTTTGTTCTATGTCCTATTTCTTACAATCTTTTTCCTTCACAATTGTGTGTAAATAGTCATCGTCACCAGTTTCGCAAATATAATGAAACCCTCCGACTTTTATGTCTGGTTTATAAAATTTCTTCCTCATTATGTAATAATATCTACACCAATACCATCGTCGCTGTTTTAAGATTAACAATTAGGCTCGCTTAATAGCATTTTCCTTAGACTCATTTAATAAAATTTCATCTCAAACGCCAACTCATGTCAGATCCTATATGTATCTTTTTCTCTTTTCTAGTATTATCTTTTCTTTCCTTTTATCATTATCGTTTCCTCCTTTCTATTATTATCGTTTCCTCCTTTCTATTATTACCGTTTCCTCCTTTCTATTATTATCGTTTCCTCCTTATTTTCTTTTCTTTACCTCCTTTCTATCATTATGTTTTCCACCTCTCTGTTATGACCTTTTCTCCCTGTATCTAAACCAACACTATCATAATCTGCATTATGACCACCACCATCACCAATAGCAACAGAAATAGCAGTAATGTCCTTAATGTTTTCATTGCTGTTTTTTCTTTGTATACAGGAATTATTATTTCCTTCGCTCTTAATATCATCTAACTCGTCATTTTTTACATCGGTTTTATCATTAATCCTGCTTTTGTCTCTACCTCTTCCCCTTTCAATGTTTTCATTTCAACTATCGTTATAATTTGGATGCAACATGCGAAAAGGGGCATTCGGACATTTGCGTAAAGTGTCGTCTCGGATCAGCCTGCGCAGTCCGCGCAGGCTAATCCGAGACGGCACTTTACGACTACATTAGATTTTGTGCTACAGTAGACTTGCGCAAAACAGAAACTTACATAAAAACGGAAAGTGTCGTTTCGGATCAGCCTGCGCGGACTGCGCAGGCTGATCCGAAACGACACTTTACGCAAATGTCCGAATGCCCCTTTTCACGTGTTGAAGGCCATATCATCCTTATATTTTCATCTGTATTGTCAACATTGTCCATTCTTTTATTAACTCTTTACTACGTGATAAATGATCGTACCTGAAAAAATTGAAAGACAAAATTGAAAGTATTTGCAGACGACAACTTGAATGTAACTTTTCGAATGAATGACTTCTGTCTTTAATAGATTGCCTTCTTCTTTCGGGTCGTTAAAACTCGTGACCATGTAGTAAAGGGTTAAAAGTATGAGAACATTTCAACCTGCCTTAGGGAATACTTATGCCATACAATGACCTTCGCCAAAAGATAGCTTGTTTTTATGTTATTTCCCTTCTTAACAACAAATTAAAATTGGCTTTCTCTTTCAATTGGATTTCTCTATGGTTGGAAAGAAACCATTGTTGAAAAAGAAGGAAAATGCTGGTTACCAGCATTTTTCTCTTTTTCCTACAATTGTTTTTAAAAGACCTTTTCCTCAAGGTCATAATAACACGCGATCGCTTGCTTTTAATGAGTAAGACAAAGCGATTGTAATCGGATTGACCAGGTTCGATCCCGTTCTGGCAGCGCTGGTAGCAATGCAGTATCATTTGACAAAGCACTCTAGAGCTCCAGTCCATAACGAGCCAAACTCAGGCATGACCTGACTGAAATACTATTATTCCTTATCCTGCTAAATAACAGAAATGAAACTTTTAAGCCGATCGTAAAAAAAAAATTCCTATGTCAAGGGTATACTTGGAGGAAAGATATCTCCTTATCGGACAGAGTAGATCCAAGATTAGACTGCACGTTTTGTGCAGTCTGATCTTGATCTACGCTGTCCGCAAAAGGTTATTGAGTCGGGCGTAGCAGCCTAGGGGTTGAAATTGGGTTAAAACACCATTCGAACAAAGTATATATGGGTCATGCTCTGGCAAAAGGGGGCTTAATGCATCACCGTGATACATTATGCCAAGCAAGTAAGCATACATTAATTAAGTCTAGCAACCGACTGGATCTGGAGGTAAAATGGTCCTTGGACATGCAGAAAATTGACCGATAGCAAAAAGTTTCCTCCCGGGTCGGTCTGCGAGGACTGCGCAGTTGACATGGATCGATACTTTTTGCAGATGCATTAAGCCCCCTTTTCACAGAGCATAACGCATATACAATGAAAGTGATAAGTACCGTACATTGGTTTAACGATGAAGTGTGAAATTTAAATCTGTCATTTACAATTAAGTGTATTATGTGGTTGACCACGCAAATCAAGCATTTAGTCGATGATCTTCTCCCGTAAACTAACGAATGAACAGAATGAAGATTTCAAGCCAGTAGTGTATATATACCGAAACAGTGCGATAACAAAGTTCTTGATGCTGGAAAAAAAAAAAGCTCGCCGTGTCGGACAGTGTAGGTCCAAAATCAAACTGCACTTTCTGTGCAATCTGATCTTGATTTACACTTTCCACAAAAGAGCATTGAGTCGCGCTTAGCAGCCTAAAGGTTAACCCTTAGGCTGCTAAGCGCGAGTCACTGACCTTTTGCAGACAGTGCAGATCAAGATCAGACTGCACAGAACGTGCAGTCTGATCTTGGATCTACACTGTCTGATACGGTATTTCCCGTTTGAAATGAATTTTGAAAATGCAATATTTAGGTTTTAGTACTGAGTGGAATTTTTTGTTTCATTTATTTAGCAGTTTTAGGATTAACTCTTTACCAAACGACAAAAGTTTTAGGATTGTCCAAATTGAAAGCATTTGCAGACGACAAAATAAACATGACTCAAAAATTGAAATTCGACTTTAGAAGAATAGAAAATATTGTGGAAAAGGAGAAAATGCTGGTTACCAGCATTTTCTCCTTATCCCACAATGTTTTTAGAAGGCTTCTTCCTCTGGGTCGTAAAATCCAGGGATTGTTTGGTAGAGTGTTAACTCATTTTTGTGGCATTAGTCGAAGACAATGCCACTATGAGTTCAATATTAATTTTGAAGACCATGTATCGTATTTTGTGCAAAGCCGAAGAAAATAAACCCAATTAAACTCAATTTTTCTCAGACAAGTGAGTTTTTCGATAGCACTCAGATATGTAATTGAAAATGGCGTATTGAAATAAAGTAGATAAGGCCATCGATCGTGGAAATACTTCTTTTTGATTGAAAATAGCTTCATCCGCTCATAGCCTTCTATTGGCGCAATGATATACACAAAATTTGTCTACTGACCGCTTGGTCCCGGGCTTGTTCGTTCCAAAACCAGTTCGTCCCTGGGCTTGTTCGTCCCATGATTGCACGCTACTCCATTTGATTGTGCATGAATATTTACAGATCGAAATAATTTATTGTAATGTTGGGAATTGGATCTTGATGGCCAAAGAAAGCTCAAAATCATAGTTTTCAGGTACAAACTTAATTTTATTCGATATATTTACATGGTTTCTTTCTCTACCCATCATGCATCCTACCATCAAGGGACATTACTCCCGACTCCTCCTAAATGATCAAAGGGAGACCACCTATACACAAATAATCCAAACTTTGTCATGACTACTCTCCCTCCAATCAAAAAGGTATTAATTTGTAGGTTGCCTTTCAAGCCAATATTTGAATGATATTTCTCTTTTTCTTTCAAATATTAATTCCACACAAAGGCTTCCTTGACAAATGCCACTCCAGCGTTTTCAACGCTTTGATCTATCTTTGCGTGCAATTTGTGTATCAGGAAGGAGTAAAACTGTGATTACAGAGCCAGTGAAGAGACAGTTCGGTCACAGGTCGCAATCAAATTCCGAACGGTGAAGATCCAAGATCGGACTGTACATTCTGTGCATCTTAATTTTTACCTGCAATGTACACGAAAGCTATTTAAGTTGTCCATGGCTGTAAAGGGAGTATTTTTTTTTAGCCTTTTGCCAAATCATTACGTATAGTCTTGATACAATATGTAACACGTATGATTCATGAAATCTACAAACTCCTTTTCAACAACCATTAACAGTCCTGTATTTTTCCATACCTTTTCGACATGAACCCTTATACTGCTAGATAAATTAAACGAAAATTTTCACTAAGTAGTCAAAAACCCAAATATTGAGATTTCAAAGTCGATTTCACCGGTAAGAAATACCGTATCGGATAGTGTAGAGTAAAGATCAGACTGTACCTTTTGTGCAGTCTGATCTTAATCAACACTGTCCGCAAAAGCGCCCCGAGTCGCTCTCAGCAAACTAATGGTCAATGTACACAAGAGAATACATGCCATAAAATCAAAGCGCTGACGCACTGAAAGTAAGGGGGGGGAACACTATTCTTGTTCATCATTGCTTTGAATGGAATTTCACACCGCATCCAATAGCATATCATTCATATCGAGGCGACAACCCACTGATCCATATCTTTTCACGGAATCAGTAATATTAGTCTGGGACTCTCGGTGCCGCAACCATGGATCTAAATCAGAACCTTCGGATAGGAAATTTAACTCCGTAAATCTTTCAGCAACAAATGTATATACTCGACCTCTTTTGATCACTGAAAATCCATCCACAGGAACTTTTTTATCTTATAAGTTTGGCTAAACAATCGGACGTTATAGATCCGATATCAAACTGCACATGATGTGCTGTTTGCTCTGTTTCTATGTCGTCTACAACGGCTCACGTTTTCGCCTATGGAACTGCAAGGTTAACAGCTGGGTCACAGAGGTTCCCTGAATCTTTAACCTTTAGAGTGCTAAATATAAGTGAGCTGTGCTTGGTATAATGCATCACGGAGATTCATTAAATCCCCTTTTCACAGAGTATGACCCAAGTACATTTTTCGCCATGGGAAAGAATATCTAAATAGCGCAGTTTCATAGCTTTTTTTGTCAGAATCCTCTAGATAGAGGAAAATGTAGATCCAAGATCAGACTACACCTCATGCCACACTGTTTCTAAAATGCCGTATGCTTTTTAATGCAACAAATTAGTCCACATGGAGAGAATTTTCTCGTACCTCTTAAGCTTATCAAATATTAATGAAAGAAAGACTGGTTGACTTCGATAAGAAAGGCGAGTTGGATCGCTTGTATGACAATGGATTATGTCAAGGCTGCGGACAGCTAACCAGTGACAAACCATCATTATCTTTTCGCATGTCAGCATCTATTTTGGATTCTTTTTTAACACAAATATATACGGATATAATTTTTGACAAAGCTGCTCCCGAAATAAAGGCCATACAGCAAAAGCTTTAATGAGATTGGCTGCACGTTGGTTTTACCATGTTCACATTCCTCACGCTTTCGCGTTATGAGTTTAACTCTTTACCAGTCAACAAAATTCATTTGACTCATTTAAGAGGTTGAGGGTTAATGTCTAACAACGTATTTATCCTGTTGGTTTCTTGGGCTTTGTCGTTCGTAAGATATTGTTGCCTGTGCAAAGTTGTCAAGTTGCTTATTTGATGTTGGTAAATAACGTCATATTTTCAATCCTTTCTGTGCCAATAGCTGTAACTAGAATTTTGTTTTAAATTTCAGGTTTCGATGTTTTACTGTCTTGTCCATTGTCCTGCATATACTACCCACACACTCTCAGGTAAGTTGTGATAATGACTTCTTTCTTAACCATTAACATTTTTAATAAGTGATAAGACACTTTTCAATCGATAGTAATACCCAAAATATTGCTATTTCATAGTTTTTTTTTTTTTTTTTTGGGGGGGGGGAGGGAAGGGGGGAGGGGGAATATCTCCTTATCGGACAGTGAAGATTGAAGCTCAGACTGCACGCTCTGTTCAGTCTGATCTTGATCTACACAAAAGGTCACTGTGTCGCGCTTAGCAGCCTAAGGGTTAAGTTTGATAAACTCATACGAAAATCCAAGCTTTAGCTCTTTCAGCGCCATGGACCAATTAGGAGCTTTTGCTGACGGCCACACATCTAGATTAGACTGCACAGAACCTGCAGCCTGATCTTTTAGTCAAGCCTATAAGATAAGAAGTCTTTCCGAATTACAATGTCTGGTATTTTCAGCCGCCTATAGAGGCCGGGTTCATGTATTCGGCGCTGGAATAGTTAACATACAGTGCTGGAATCTTGTGCATCGAATGAAAGAATGAATGAATGAATGTACTGTGGCGCATCGACATCTAGGCTCATTTAGCGCGCAAAAAAAGAAGTCATGAAAGGAAAGATAAGCAAGTAAGAATATGAGTCATGAGTATATGATGAAAGATGTGTTATGAAATGATACTGTAATGGAAATAAAATAAAATAGATATGCAGTGACAAGAATAAAATATTTTAATATGAATAAAAGGTTTAAAAACAGTATCACAATTTTGAATTGGATGAAGATCCACACAGTCAAGAAGAATGTGTTTAACAGAAAAGGGCGCATTACAAGGAATGCAATGCACTCTGGTGCCTCATCACGTGTTAACAGCCACGAATGCGTTAAACGTGTGTGTTGAATTCTGCAGCGGGCAACTATTACCTCCTCTCGGCGAATGGACCTGTAAGCGGGATACCATTCACCTAAGACCGGTTTAACTGAACGCGACTAGTTAAAAATGTCAGCATCCCATTGTGACTGCCAAGAAAATTGGGTATAGGTTAAAACAGAAGGTTTAAAATCTGTGTATGAAACTTTATAATTGGTCTTGTGCATCGACATGAGCAACTGTTTAATGCATTGATATGCATTAATAAATATGACTGGTCGAAAAAAATGTGCAAGAAGAAAATTACTTGTTGCAGTCAATTTCTCCTTTTAAAGATAAGCCTTTTGCAAAACGAAAGAAGGTCTCCTAGAGAATCTGGCGATTAAATGGATCGGCAATGTTTATATATTTAGTAAAGAACATGTTGTTATTTATGAAGGTCATGTAGTTCTAAATGTCTAAATAAGCATGAAATATTAACCCGATTTTTGTGTTCTCTACTGACTGGTGAGATTTACTTCATACTGGAAATTTGCTGGACAAAATACAAACAAACAAACAAATGTTTTAAATGCTAGATTTTTTGGGGCTGTTTGTATGAGAGGACTGAAAGTTTTTGTATTAATCATAACAATTATTTCTTAACATACATACTAAAGATTTAGCAAAGAATATGAAGTGAAGATATGCACGGACCGATAGTACTGTAGCAGCATCTCAACAGATTTATATTAAGGCTTTATTTGTCCGGAAGCCGTCGGCTACGTTTCTAGTTTACTCTTTACCAAACGACAATATTTTATACTGCTCCAAATTGAAAGCGTATGCAGACGAAAAATTGACTGTGGTTTAAATGATTGGATTTGATTCTGAAAAGTTAGAAAACATTATGGGAAAAAGAGAAAATGCTGGTTACCAGCATTTTCTCGTTTTCCCACAATGTTTTCAGAAGTTTGATCTCATAGGGTGTTAACACTCGGATTTTTGTGGTAATGGGTGAAGAAGTGTGATAAGCTTTGTCCCATTTTCACAGAATAAGTATATTGCATCAAAATTATCTTATTACAGTCCACATTTATTGATATATAATCATTTTTCTGCTATAATTACCCTCTCTCTCTCTGAAACCTCGGCTCAATTTTGTCGTTTAAAAAGGGTAAATCTATAACTGTGGACACTGACCAAAATTCCTATGAATGGATCATTTGCTTAATCCACAGCGTTAATCTTTATCCCTGGAGGCTAATAATTTACGCTCTGTTAATCATTGGTTACCGGCAAAGCACTGAGAGTACTCCATTTTGAGGAGGATAGAAAAATGAGAACAGAACAGAAACTTTATTCATAATATCGGCTTGAACTCATAAGGTTCATCGCCAAACACATAAATTGTATATACATAAATGGGTATGGACAAAACAAACTAACAAACAAACAAAAAACAAATTATATCAAATTGGTATCCTGAAATAAATGAGTGAATGCGGAAATAATGAATGATAAAAATGAAACATGTACATAGCACATTAGAGAATGAAAAGTATCAAGTAAGTAAGATGTCAAACTTTACCAGTGAAAATCATTACAAGGGAGATAAATTACAAGGCAGTTAAATACTATAAACACGGAAGTCGTTTTGGCAAAAGAAGTCGCTTGTTAAAAGCGAATGCTCCGTCCAAAATGACCTCCTGTAAACACGAATAATGTTAAAACAAGTACATAGCACATAAGAGAATGAGAAGCAGTATAGTATATTTGCCAGTAATTCGTACAATCATACTCAAATTTTACTAGTGAAAATCATTACAAGGAAGATAAGTGCTATCAACGTGAAAGTCGTTTTGAGCAAAAGAATTCGCTTGTTAAAGCGAATACTCTGTCCAAAACGGCTTCCAGTAAATAATGAGTACTGCAAATAGTGTATGTAGACTACACAATCCTTTAAACAAAAGAAAATAGTTCAATAAATGGCCTCGGTAAAAGAAGCAATTGCTTATTCACCACAACGTCCTCCAGGTGTGCCATATGTATACCTTTAAAAGTCAATACTGTGGGATGCAGACATTACATATAATTATAGTATGGAAAATGACTGATAATTAATCACTGACAATACTCATTTCAGTTTTTCTTTTCTCACTTGCCTTAATATAGAAAATTCCAACTGCATTTAATACTTTAACATTTTCACAGTTTAGGAGCTGGATTAATTTTAACATACTCGGTTTATGATAATAATACTTTTTAAAATACAAATGCCTCAATTCATTATAAGCTGGACAAATTAACAAAAAATGATACTCATCCTCAACTTCATTCAGAGTGCAGAGTGAACATATTCTTTCATTTCTAACAATGTTTCTATGTCGACCTGTTTCAATAAAAAGGTTATGCGCGGACAGACTTAATTTGGCAACAGCGTTTCTATATGTTGTTATTTGCATTTTACAAAGATAATTTGAAAAACTAAAATCTTCTTTAAGATGTCTGTAAACAAACAGTGAAGGTCTATTATTAATATCTTGGAAACACTCACTCACATAAATGTCAATCAGTCGATTACGGAAAATAGGTATAAATATATTGAAGTTCACTGAAGCGGGAAATAACCATACGTCGTAAAAGCCCTTCCATTGTAATAGCTCTTTTACTTTGAATGTCCAAAGGTTAGGGTTATTTATTTTATCTAATTCTACCAGGACGGTTTGTAAAATACAATTAGATGAGAATGAGTTGAAAAAAATAAGCCATGATGAAGGTTTGTAAAAAGGTAAAGGCTGTACATCTCATCCAATACATAGTTTTGGTATGAAGGTGTATAAGCATGCATCTTCATGTGTGAAAATATCTAATCCTCCAGCAAATAGTCCTGAGTTTGAACGACCCTACGGAAGAAGGCTTTTGAAAACTAATGGGAAAAAAGAGAAAATGATGGTAACCAGCCTTCGGCTCGGAGCGACATGATTTGCCACAGCCATGAACAAGTTTCCCACTCGTCACAACTCGGCTGATTCCGTACCTACATCTAACCTCGTCTGTATAACGGTCGTTTCCATTTGAACTGCCAATCATGTGATCTTATACATGGCGGCGCCACTGTCAGTCGTTTAGCAACGACATAAATAACCTCGATGAAGTTATTCATATCTGTCTCTCTGTCGGTGAACACTTCATTTGCAATTGATAAACCACGTTAAAAAATGAATGTACGAACTGTTTGTCAACTGAAATATAGTTAGAAAGATTTCGATAGTAAATTGAGACTGAAGTTTTCTTTTTTACGCGGAGCCTTACAATTTTCAGACCGGTAAACCGGCGTATTTCCGGCGATGAAATGTACCGTTTAGGTGCATATCAAGCTACCAGATACGGCCGAGGGACTTGATGGCTCCCATCACCCGAGGTTTGCCAGATGCAAGTTTCAACGACCCCGGCCACCTGACCGTACAACGAATTTATTATACTGCAAAGTTTTACCATTCCAATGTGTATTCAGCGAAATTTCCCCGTTTTATGTACGCACGAATTGAGTACGCTGACGACATAGAATTTCCCTTCTGAGTACCCCAATTCAATGAAAACTGACGTCACTGAGAATTGACGTCACTGAAGCCTTGGTAAAACGTACAGTTTGGTAGATGAACTTGATGATGTCACTGCGATAGACATTCGTCATTTTTTATTTAAACATGGATTTAAACAACTTCATGGTAAGAGTAACTATGCATTTTAATGATTTGTTGTCAAAAAGTAACTAAAAGACCATTAGTTACCACAAACGATATTTTGGTTATCCTTTTAACGTTACAATGAATGAGTTTCGACCCTTCACTATTTGCTTTCCTTACGAAGGGATAGCTCGATTTAAGCCCGTGTATTTGTTTTAGAATGATAACAAACGATAATTTTGTAACTATACTCGTATTCATTTATCTTAAAAAATAATCTATTTTCCGCTTTAATGACAACCATCAAGGGAAACTAGAAATAACACGGTGCAGGCTACTCAGTATGTTTGTCTTTCGGCGGCTCGTATCGGTCGACGCCGCCATTTTGGACGTTGTGTTGAAAGTGTAGTCATGTATACGGGGCCTTCATAAGGGAAACTGCTTTTACGTGGATTCTGCTAGTGTACATGACAGGTATGTACGGGACATATTATCCAATCAGATGGCGAGAAATTTCTTTGTAGTATAATAAGAATACATGTAAGTGAGCTGTTCTCGTGATAAAACTGAATTACTTTGTATTGGACTTTAACGCCGTTTTAACAGCTTGGGTCATATCACGGCGGTCAGTGCACCCACGCATGTAATTCATGGCTTTCTCACACCAGTACTGACACAAATTTCTTTCCAAGCCACTGGCTACTTTCCTCACATGCATCAGAGGCGAGAGGCGGAAAATCGCTGGAAAGAAAGTTTGCCTCAACCAGATATCGAACCGTCAACCAAGTTTGATTCAACCAGGTATCGAACCGGCAACCACCAGGTCACGAGTTAGATCTATTCATTAACCACTGAGCTACCCAGGCTACCCAGCTAGGTACTGAATTACTATTAAGAACGACATAAAATACCTATCCAACCAACAAACAAATGAACCTGCAAAATATTTTATACCAACCAATTTATAGATAAATTTTTGTGAAGGTTTCTATTACTAATTACGATATTGTTATGCGTTGTTTTTTTTTTGTACAAGAAACATTCTGATAATAAATTCCGGCTGCAGCGAGCCGTCTGCGTTAAACCCTTCAACACCTTAAATAATGTGATGGAAACAGATGAAAATATTGTTATCGCAATATTCCTTTTGCCAAGACATCAACAGATAGCGGACAGTGTAGATCCAATATCAGACTGCACATTCTATGCAGTCTGATCTTGATCTGCACTGGCCTTATAAGTAGCCGAAGTGGTATTTTTTCTTTAGAGGCTAACCAATTAAGTGAAAGTTATAGCGCATTGGAATGTACATAACAGGAAATTCCATTAATGTTGTTTACTTTTCGCTGGTTTATGACCTGCTGTCTGGTTGAAGATTAACCAGACGAAGAATGAAAATAAACATGTCGAAATTGAGAGTATGTGCAGACGACAAATGTCCAGTGGATCAAAAAGAGGGCAGAAAACATTTGGGCAAACAGAGAAAATGCTGCTATTCAGCATTTTCTCCTATTTCCACTGTTTTCAAAAGGCCTCCTACCCCGGGTCGTTAAAAAAGGTTTATTCCGTAACGGGTTAAATTATAACCTGCCGTAAAGAGTGACAATAGTAGACTAAGATCAGACTGCAAATTTGTGCAATCTGATCTGTGTCTTTTTCCTGGAGACCCTGTTAAAGGCCTACTGTCAGCCAATGATAAAAGATTCAGGGGTCATACAAGCGAATTTAGCCCTTAGTCTGCTAAGCGCGAGACAAGGACCGTTTGCGGACATTGTAGATCAAGATCAGACTGCACAGAACGTGTAGTCTGACCTTCGATCTACAATGTCCGTTAAGAAGATACTTTTTCCAAAAAAAAAGGCAAAATTGGGTTTTATAGTATCGGCCTGAACGTTTAGTTGCATTTATTTAGCAGGATAAGTGTTAATTTACACCATTTAAAAACCATGACAATTTTTTACATACATTATGGTATGTCAAAGTTTCAGACGCTGGTAGAAAAAAAAATCTTAAACTGAAATAATGATCTGCAACTTTAATGCTAGTTTTGCAATCTTTTTTTGCCAGCGAGTGAAACAGAGACAGACTGTACTTTAACACATTGTCACAAATAAACAAAATAATTCATTTTCTTCAATATTTGTATATTGAAATATGTCATATATATTGCATGCTTCGTAATTAATTGTTATGACCATGGAGCTTGTATGCTTACGTGTCAAAATACAATTTCTGTTTTGTTCTGTTCTCATAAATACATCCATACTCTTAATTGATACCAATTAAATTCACCTGAAATTTGAACTTCAGAATTATTTATTATTGGCAGCTAGTGGGCCTTGAATATTTGGTGCACAAAGTGCACATTTTTGTGCATTTTTTGCGGACATAAAGAGTACAGAACGCGCAGTCGTTGTTGTCGCTCTCGTTGCTGTGTTTGAAGGCTTTTTCCCACGTTCTTTTCTTTGTTCCTGTTTTTGTTGCAAAAAGTGCATCAGTAATTCTGATTGATCTCGTGAGCAATCGCACCTACTGCTCTCTCTCTCCTCTGAGACAAGTTTGTCACAGCTGATAGTTAGAATTAATCACGGAAATACATGTACCAAATAAACCCAAAGGACATTTTCGTCTTAGAAATAAGGCCCAAACAAGAGCAATTTGATCATTGCAATTGTCAAGAAATCTCTACAAATCCTTTTTTTTTTTTGCAGTCTAATCTCGATCTACGCTTTGCCGCAAAGGCAACTTAAATTTTAAAAGGCGCTTTAAGAATTAGATCTAAGCAATACATTCATATCATTGCAGATTGCACTTAAGGGACATTTAGAATGTGCTTGCTTAACCTTTTACTGAACACTGCCGACTTTTAACGACCCTGGGAAAGAAGCCCCTTGAAAACATTGAGGGTAAAGGAGAAAATGCTGGTAACCAGCATTTTCTCCTTTTCCCACAATGTTTTCTACCCTATCAAAGAAAAATTGCACCATTTCAGCCACATTGAAATTGTCGTCTGCAAATGCTTTCACCTTGGGTAAGTGTAAAATTTTGTCGTCTGGTAAAGAGTTAAGAGAGGTGGTTGCTTGTTACAACAACATTTCAAGATATTTGCTTCCTCTTTGAATTCAATACAATGAATAATAGAAGTGGCTGCTGAGGTAGTTTCGAAGTAATTCATGACCAGAATCAAGCGCCAACTCTCCAAGAATTTGTATGAAAGAGCAGAGAAGTGCAGTAATTAAATATTCGGTTCATCAAAGCAAAGAACTAAATCTTTGCTAATGGGGATATCAAATGCATCAATTTCACATTTTAGGTGCCCAGAAAGAATTAGAATACGTTGTATTCCCAATTTTTTGCGCTATTAATTGTATAGAATTTTGCACTTATTCCCATATATTTTGGCTGGGATAGAATTCTTCAACGCTCTGTGTTGGGTGGGAAAATGCTATAACACCGTGATGAATGAGAGCCTATTGAATTAATACTAGACTGGTATCAGTCCGTTAAGTAGAGCAATTTAATTGGGAAAAAAAAAACATAAAATAAAATTGCAAAGCAAAGACACTTATATAATGTTCTCAATGTCTGATTTGTATTTTAAATAAAGGACAAATAACAACGTACATTTCTGTGGGTTTACTATAGTTATGTACCTTATTTATAAGAATGCCTCAAATTCAGGGCCTGAATGCCAGGCCACATGAATACTTCCAAGAGGTTTCTTCATCTGCGACAGGGCCACGATCAAAGTTAAACCCTCTACCACACAAACCTGTGTTTTAATGACCCTAACAAAGAAGGTTTTTTGAAAACATTGTTGGAAAAGGAGAAAATGTTGGTAACCAGCATTTTCTCCTTTTCCAACAATGTTTTCTACCTACGAAAGACAGTATCTGTCATTTGAGCCACACCAAAATTGTTGTCTGCAAATGCTTTCAATTTGGCGAGGTCTACATTTTTGTTGTTTAGTAAAGAGTTAATTTCAACATCTGACCTCTATTATGAATTTTTGTTGTTTGTTTGTAAGATGTTTATCGCCGTTTTCAACATTATTCCAGTTACATCGCAGCGGCCCGTACACCTATCCATGCATTTCTGGAGTTTCTTTACCACAGTACTTAGCTCATTATTTTTTCCCAAGCTACTAGCTGCATTCCGACATATCCATCCTCGAAACATTGATCAGCGGTGAGACAGGAGTGAATCTTGTTGCACTGACTATCATCAATCCTGAGAAAGAAATTGGCCGACCTGTAGGGTTGAACAGGGACCCTCCGGTCTCAAGTCCTGTAGGCTACTGACTTCTCTTCCGGGCTCAGCGGGAAGTCAATATTCATCATGGCTTCAAAAGGTTTCTTCATTTGCAAAAGTTACAAATCAAATCATGATGGCTACGATAACAGTTTTATTTCGACATATGTCCTGTTATAATCAAAGGAAGTCAATACATTGGCATCCCTTTGTGCCAAATGCCAGGGATGGGCAACAAAGTATTAAAAATTGTTGCATCATTTTTGAAGCCATGGTCGAACTTGCCTAGTTGATATCGTTGATTTGGGCTCATTACCCTAGGAACCAGACTTCCATCAGTCGACCATGAAATATGGAGTCCACATTAATTTAGATGAAACGCCTTAATACAAGGAGAAAAGACCATTAAATATGGAGTCCACATTAATTTAGATTAAACGCCTTAATACCAGCAGAAAACATTGTAGCAAAGGGAGAAATTGCTCGTTTCTCATTTTACTGCAATGTTTTCGGAAGTTCTGTATTGCAAAAAGTCATAACAAACAATACCGTTATATCATCTGTGCACAGGTTCTCAACAGCATGGCGCAGTGATAAACTCATTGACATTAGCATTTGACCATATTTCTTGGGCTGGATGGGACAGAAAGGTTGATTACCGTTTCCCCACTTACCGAAAAATCTTGTGTGTTAAATAACGACCCTGGGGAATAAGGCTCTTTAAAGTATTGTGGGGGGGAAAAAAAGGGAGAAAATGCTGGTAACCGCCATTTCTGCTTTTTCCACTATGGTTTTTACCATATCAAAGACTAGCCCCTTAATTTGAGTCACACTGAATTTGTCGCCTACAAATGCTTCTTATTTGGATACGTAAAAAAATTTATCTTCCGGTAAGGTGTTTAACGCTCCTTTTGCAACGGTACAAGTGAGTAATTTCAAACACTGAGTAAACAATCCTGCTGATTTTTTACCTGTCGCTACAGGATCCTTTTCCCTGGTATGGGAGTTGTAGGTTTCCGATTGGTGCAAGGCCATGAAGGTGTACAACCTTCTAATCCTCACGAATATTGGCCCACTTTTGACCTAAATGTTAATATGTGTCCGCGCATGCTCAGAATGGGCATCTGCATTTCCAATGCTTATTTCATGCAGCTGGTTATCAACAGTTCTTTGTCAGTCTAGACCAGTTGGTTGAGCTTAAACTTCAGCATGGCTTCAACAATTTTCGTCTGACAAAGTTTTTAATAAAATAGGGTTATTATTAAAGTTTGACATTAACACTTGACCTCTGTTGAAGGAGGTGAATACCAGCTAACTGCGCCAAATGCTTGGGATGGGCAACGCACTATTGAAAATAGGGACATCGTCTCTAAAACTGAAATCGAATTTCAACATTCAACACTCGTTCTTGTCAAGAGAATTTTAGTGGTTTTTTTTTTCCGTTATAATTTTCTTAAACGATATTAAAGCGGATAACTGCAAGACGCATGCACATAGTAACGTGTCAGTATCTGCAACGTTAACTTCAGCATGGTACAAATTATCAGCAACATAGTGATGTGAATGACGTTTGACATTGACACTTGACCTGTAAGAAAGGAAGTCGATACTATTACACACAACTGTGCCAAATGCGTGGGATGGGAAATGAACAAGCTGAAATAGTTACATCATCGATGTTTGTTAGCCATTCTCTGGCAAAACGGGCTTTAATGCATCTCCCTGGTCCATTATGCCAAGCAAGTCATCATGTTGATAGGAATCCATAAAATCGATTTTGTCCAACTACCAGCTGCATCCCGAGGTACATGTAGAATTGTCCTTTTACATACAGAAAATTTAACAATAACAAAAAGTTTCGGTCCAGGTCAGCCTACGCATTCTGCGCAGGCTGACCTGGCTCGATACTTTTTGCAGATGTATTTAGCCCTCTTTTCACAGAACATGGCTCACATGTAACTGTAAGAAATTTCGATATCAACGATTGACGTTATTTGTGGGGTTTCCTTGCTCATGAACGTTACAGATATCCTTTCTGAAACAAAGTTGTAGCAGACATATAAAAAACACCATCGTAAAGTTCATAAATCTGTTGGTAACTTAGAGATTCAGTCAGCGAAAACAAGAAGTATCTTAAAAAAGATAGACGGCGTAAATTTGCCAGGCCGGGGCCCTAAGAATAAACATGTTTACATATTTGACCAATCACAAATTTCTATTTATTCATTTGTTATCAGTACTTAAAAGTAGGTCAAAAGCCAGCACATTCAGCTACGCCGAAAAAAAAAGGAATCTGAACGTTGTTTTCGTCAGATTTCACTGCAAGTTATAAGATATGTATTCTTAACTCTTTACGTTGTCCATTTAAAACATTTGCAGAGTAAAAATTAAATGTAATGCTAGGACAAGCTTTTGAGAAATATGTAGAATTGTGTGTAGTTTTAAGAATTATGTAGAAAATTATTTTGGAAAGGGAAAAAACGCTGGCTACCAGCATTTTCTCCTTTTCCCAAAATGTTTTCGAAAGGTTTCTTCTCCAAGGTCGTAGAAACGCTAGACCCTTTGATAACTGAGTGATAAGAACAACTTGCACCTTCTGGGTTCCCTGCTCTTCATCATATTCTGCCCGGAGAGGCCCAAGAATTAAACGTTAAACTTATCCAAATTGAAAGCAGTATACAAGCGAAAAATTAAACCTGGCTCAAATGCCTTTGAAAGGATAGAAAACATTGTGGGAGCAGGAGAAAATACTGGTTACCTGCATTTTCTCCTTGTTCCCACAAAGTTTTCAAAAGGATTCTTCCCCAGGGTGGTTTAAATGCATGACAGTTTTTTATAGTATAACGAAAAGCTTGCGCCATGGTTGTGCTATCTGTATCCGTACAGGCTCTTGAAGTTCCCACTAGCACATTGAAATAACTCAGCGTTGCACGACACAAAATAACTTAGCAGCAGACGCCTTCGAAGGTATCCTTTAGCAATATGGACATGGATTAAAGCTTGATACCTGACTACATGTGAAAACGTTACAAAAGGAGAAATTACTTATTACAAACGATTTCTCCATTCTGAAATAAAGTTTTCTTGTCAAAAGTGATTTGCTATCAGTGCTGAAAAGTCGCCTGTCGGATGTAAATTGTAACTCTTTACCACATAATCCCGCGTTTTCGGACGTCCCTGAGCAATAAAGTTTACAACAAAAGGATGGTTAAAATAAACAATTCTGGTAACCAGCATCTTCTCCTCCCATAATGGTTTCTAACCTGTCAAAGACAATTCGTCTGGAATTCCTTCGGATTTGGAAGAGTTCAAAATTCTGTGGTTTGGTTATGAGTTTAAAGATGATGGGGAAAAAAACGACAAATGCTCAAATACCCAAGAGTACAATAAGTAAAGCAGATAGGAAAATTGTGCATCAAGCCATTTCTCCTGTTATCACAGTGCTTTGAAAGTGGTTTCCTGCAAGAAACAAACTGTCGTCTGCAGGAAGTAATTAGTTAACCCCTAACCTGCTAAATAAGTTAAATGAAACTTGAAGGCGGTAGTAAAAACCCAAATATTCCTATTTTTTACTTATTTTTTGGGAAAAATGTCCATATCGCATCGGATAGTGTAGATTTTAGATCAGACCGCATGTTCTGTGCATTTTGATCTTGATCTGCACTGTCCGCAAAAGGTCCTTCAGTAGCGCTTAGCAGCCTAAGGATTAAAAAGCATCCATCAAAAGTTTATTTTGAGGCGCGAAACAGCCGTATATTTATGTTACATCATCTGTATGTAGTTTCTCAACAGCATGTTGCAGTGATAAAGCAATCGACATAGTTCAGTTGTGTACCGCTAAGCTATTTAACAGAATGAATGGAAAGACCCTTTTAAATATATGGCCTGCAACATGTGAAAAGGGGCATTCGGGCATTTACATAAAGTGTTGTTTCGGATCAGCCTGAGCAATCCGCGCAGGCAAATCCGAAACGACACTTTCCGTTTTTATGTAATTTTCTGTTTCACGCAAGTCTGCTGTAGGACAACATCTAATGTAGTCGTAAAGTGCCGTCTCGGGTCAGCCTGCGCGGACTGCGCAGGCTGATTCGAGACGACACTTTACGCAAATGTCCGAATGCCCATTTTCGCGTGTTGCAAGCCAAATTTACAAAGGCAACCTAACACTTTATTTTAACACCATGGCATACGCTGGCTTTTGCCCTACTTGTTGGTAGTGATATACCCGAATTAAAGTCCAAATAGCGACCAACAATAACCTGTGAGGTTATAAAATGCATCTAAATTTAAATCTACCATTTAAAACTATTTAAGTTATTGTGAATATGACAATATGATGTTGTACGGTCGGTCCAGGTGATGTATAGTTGCTTGCAGGGAAATGAATTCTAAAACCAGGTAAAAAAGTATACAAAAGATAGAGCGACCTGGCAATTTTGACTAGTTTTAAAAAAGTTATTTTCCTGCAAGCGACTAACACTTGGACTGACCGTACAATTACACAGATTGTCATCATCACACTTATTTCCATACTTTTAAAAGTATGATTTTACCGAAATAACGTATGTAAATGATTTTACCAAGTTTACTATATTTTATTCCTGAAGAATATCTAAGACGAAATTATATGAGTGACTTTGGATAAAAAGGTCAGTCACTACGTCATATCCAAGGGGGAAAAAAAAAACTTGAGTAAACTTGGATATCATACTTTCTTTCAAATTCAAATTTCAAATTCTTTCAAACTCTGTCAAATGATCTGTCTTGATAATGTCTCAGACTAGTACATGTGATTTGGGTCCTTTCGGCTCAAAAGTAGACTGCTACGTCCATTCGCAGGAAAAACATAGTGTATACTCAAGGTGCCACAATTCCAGCTTATAGTCATGATATTTGGTCGGAATAGTCGCCATAATAATATTCAGAAAAGGTGTGCAACTGGATTCACTCAATGTCAAAAGGTAGAGCAAATCGAGTCTAATCCAACAATAACTTTGTGTGTGCCTCAGAGACCTCATTTTCAGCTCATTGCTAAGAAGAAGTTCTGTCAGAATGACTGTCTTGTTTATATTTCGGACAAGATGGAATATGGGTCACCTTTGCTTAAAACGTAGACCACTTGGCAAAACAACAACAACAAAATAAAAACTTTTTATGCATGTTAGAAGTCGCCCTTTCTGGCATATATTATTGAGACATGGTGCAACTTGTTATGATTTTCTCAAAGGTACAAATGTGGGCAATCCAGGGCTATCATGGCGCACTCGCTTTTTTCTTAGATTTCCCATTCTTATGTCAATTATCTGCCATGTACGAGTAGAACGTAAATAACTTTTGATTGACATACTCTAATGTAGTTATTTGATTTATGAGTTGCATTCGGGTGTAGCTTTCAGTTGTCGAACTTGAAGAATTTAATCACTGTATCTAATAATTTAAATCATTTTGATATCAAGTGAGACGGACTTATATAGAATTAACCTATAAAACAATCGGCCTATCGCAAGACAATATTTTTATGCGGTATTTTACAGAATTGAGAATGACATAATTATACTGAACAAAAAGGCTAACCGAACATTTTTTGAACGAAGATAATTATTACTCACAAAACAAATTTTCTTATCATTTGTTTTGCATGCCACAATCTTGTGGAGAGTCCCTCTGCAGTACACACAATCTCCAGTATAATCCACTTCTAATCATTCATTCGTGTGGTTGCAGGTTCAAATCAAAGATTTGCCTAAGATTCAAGATGACGAGTTACATGTGCAATACTTTGAATTATTTCTGGTACCGAGTCGATTGAAATACAAAAAAAAAAATAACCAAATTAAAAACGCTGTAAATATGTCGTGTATGACTCCTATAGACCGCAGACGAGAGGTCGGTTTGTTGATTGGCGAGCTTTCAAAAAGACATTCTGATTTTATTTTGTATTGTAGTAGTAATTTAACTTTTGTTTGACATATTTTTCAATCAGAACACTTATTATTTTGAAAGAAATGTACACGTTCAGGTCAAGGTCGTATGATAATGATGAATCCAATAACATTTCTGTCGATGTTGTTATGATTTACAAATCATCGAAGCAGTCTGTCATGGAGGGACTTCGGAACCTTTGAGCCCATTGTCTGCATGTATACCAATTATATGAACAATCACGGCACTGTGAAAAGGGGGTTTAATGCATCTGCAAAAAGAATCGACCAAGGTCAGCCTGCGCAATCTGCGCAGGCTGACCTGGGTTGATACTTTTTGCTTTTAGTAAATTTGCTGTATGTCCAAGGAACAATCTACCTCAACATTCAGTTGATTGTTAAACAAGCTTGATTTTGAGAATCCATAATTATGTAATGACTTGCTTGGTATGATGCATCACAGAGATGCATGAAGCCCCCTTTTGCCAGTGCATGGCTCATTTGTTATGCCTTGTGCCCTTCAAAGGCGAAGTCCAGTTATGGTAACATTAATTACAAAAGTAATAAGCATCCCTGTTACTATTTACAGGAAATCCAAGAAGCCGATGATTCAGGTACGTGGGGACCTTGGAGCCATTGGTCCGCCTGTCTTTCTACAAGTTGTTACCCAGAATTAACATCAAGGTCAAGGTCGAAAAAATGTTCAAACAGGATAGCGAGGTACTTTTTTTTTTGTTCATCATAATTAAATTTGAAAGAAAATGTGACACCCTCCGGGGTTCACTGATTAATACTCTACCACACTACACCGAGTTTTAACAACCTTGACAGAAAATTAAGGCTTTAGAAAACATTGTGGGAAAAGGAGAAATGCTGGTAACCAGCATTTCTCCTTTTCCCACAGTGTTTTCTCCCATTTCTACGACAGGAATTATCTTTTGAGCTACATGTAATTTGCATTCTTCAAATAGTTCAATTTTGAAAATTTCAAGATATAGCTGTGTGTTAAAGGGTTGATGGTTTGCATTCGTCACCACTCCGGAAAATTCTGGTTCGAATTCTGGTTCGAATCTGGCTAATGGTGATGTTCTGATCTGAGAGTCACCATGCTTCTACATGTGTATTTATGTATCAATCTTTAATTCTTTATTTCTTTTCTACAACGATGTTTTCAAGATCGTCTGCAGCAAGTTGCTTTCGAGGGGGTAACGAATTAACATTTCACGACCTTTCATGCCCCCCCCTTTTTTTTTTTAATCTTGACACGATCTTACCACCAGTCATGCGTTTTAACAACTTATGAAAAGCCTTGTGAAATCATTGTGGGAAAAGGAGAAAATGCTATCAACAAGCATTATCTCCTTTTCCCATAATGTTTTCCACCCTTTCAAAGAGAAATTCCATCTTTGTAGCTACATTGAATTCATCATCTGTAAATGCTTTTAATTTCGACACGTCTAAGATTTTGTTTGTAATGCATTTTTTGTTAGTGCCAGGCTCTGAAAATGAATTTATGGTGTTTTGCTTCTTTTCCAGTGGTAACGCGCTGAATTCTACAAGGAGTGTCCAAAATTGTAAAGGGACACAAAAACAGTACAGACTGTGCTCTGTCAAGGTAGGATTTTACCGAATACAGAGACAGAGAGAGAGATAGACATAGAAAGAAAGAAAGGAAAGAAGGGAGGGAGGGAGGGAGGGGGAGAGAGAGAGAGAGAGAGAGAGAGAGGGGGGGGGGGCGAGAGAGATGGGGGTATTCGCCGTGCTTTCTCAAAATTCTTGGTTGTATTATCTAGTAGTAAACAATAATTTCGTCTTTTTTATCTTCCCAAAACTCGGTGAAGATGTTGCATCTTATCATGAAATTTAATACTTTCGTAAAATTTTCTCGGCTACAATCTCTACTTGAAATCACTCTTCATTATGTTTCAATGCCACGAAAAAAAGGTGACATAATAAACTTATGAATCACACTTTATGAAAACGGGGTTTAGTACATTTGCAAAGAAGTATCGACACAGGTTAGCCTGCACAGTCTGCGCAAGCTAACACGGATCGAAACTTTTTCATTTTTATAACTTTTCTACACGTCCAGTCAAATATTAGACAAAACGTTTTGATTGATCCATAGTTATATGGCTTGCAACACGCGAAAAGGGGCATTCGGACATTTGCGTAAAGTGTCGTCTCGGATTAGTCTGCGCAGTCCACGCAGGCTAATCCGAGACGGCACTGTACGACTACATTATTAGTTGTACGGTCAGGTGGCAGGGGACTTGGAAACTTGTTCACGGCTATGGTGAATCATGTCGCCCCGAGCCGAAGGCTAGGTGGCGATATTATACGCCACAGCCGTGAACAAATTTCCAAGTCCCCTGCCACCTGACCGTACAACGAATTTATTATACCGCAAAGTTTTACCATTCCAACGAGTGTTAAGCAAAATTTCCTGTTTTATGGTCTTAAATAGTGAGTACGCTGACGAAATAGAATTTCCCTTCTGAGTGCCCCAATTCAATGAAAAATGACGTTACTGGGAAATGACGTCACTGAAACCTTGGTAAAACGTGCAGTTTGTGCATAATCTTGATGATTTCACTGCGATAGACAGTCGTCGTATTTTTATTTAAACATGGATTTAAACAACCACAGGGTAGGTAACTATGCATTTTAATGATTTGTTGGCAAAAGTAAACGACCATTAATTGCCTCACACGACCATTAGGTTATCCTTTTAACATTATGCACAATGTATGAGTATCGACACTTCACAGTTTGCTTACCTGACGGAGGGATGGCTCGTTTTAACCCCCCCCCCCCGTGTCTCTGTTTTAGAATGACATCAAATGATACTACATGTAAAGTTCTATATTCATTTATTTTCAAAAATAATCCATTCCTTCCGTTTTAATGACAACCATCAAGGGAAATTGGTAATAATATTGTGCAGGCTACTCGGTATGTTTGTCTTGTGGGCGGCTCGTAACGGTATCGACCGATCGACGCCGCCAATTTGGATGTTGTTTTGAAAGTAGTCATGTATACAGGGCTCCCGAAGGGGAAACTGCTTTTACGTGGGTTTTGCCAGTATACATGATATATATGTTCGGGGCATATTATCCAATCAGATCACGAGAAATTTCTTTGCAGTATAATAATAGATTTTGTGCTACAGTAGACTTGTGCAAAACAGAAAATTACATAAAAACGGAGTGTCGTTTCGGATTAGCCTACGCGGACTGCGCAGGCTGATCCGAGAAGACACTTTACGCGAATGTCCGAATGCCCATTTTCGCGTGTTGCAGGCCATATGATAACTTGCTTGGTATAATGCAGCAATGCAATAAATCCTCTTTTGCCACAGTATGGCTCATATGAAAATAAAGAGTTGAATGATTATGCTATAATAGAATTTGTTTTTTCAAACAAACAGCATTCGATCACACTTATTAAAACCAAGACCCATAAACATTATAATTACGTAATATACTATGTCAGACCCATTTAACATTTTTTTTTAGACATGTTATAAGAGATATATTCAAGAAAAAAGGAAATTGCTGCTTTGTAGCGATGTAGGAGACCTTCTGCAACATGTAGCAATTGGCGCGTTGTTACAGGCAAATGCACCGTTTGCGTCAACGTTTCACGCGGTTGTCAAAGACTGTAAACTGAAATGTGGGTTTGGGTTAAGCCATATAAGTGTAGAAAAGTGATTTAACTTGGACCATGTTCTGTGAAAAAGGGGCCTAATGTATCTGCAAAAAGGATCGACCGAGGTCAGCCTGAGCAGTACGCGCATACTGACCCGGCCCAAAACTTTCTGCTGTCGGTCAATTTTCTGCTTATCACAGGACCAGTGTACCTCATGATCCGGTCGATGGTTAGACGAAAATGATTTTATGGATCCATAATTATAATGATGACTTGCTTGGTATAATTTATCACGAAGATTCATTAAAACCCCTTTTGCTAAAGCATGACACGTTTACGTATTCAGTTCCTGTTAATAATTGATATTGTTGACTGTTCCCTTGTGTCACAACCATACTTTGTATTGCACGTGCGTTTTTATTTTGCAGGAATGTAAAGGCTTAATAAAAGACAACAGAAAATTAGAATGTGACAAACAATTGCACGTTCCGTTTCGAGGCCGAAGATACCATTGGGAACCCCACTTGTATCGTAAGTATTACACTCATGACACTATCAACTCGTTCATTACGGGTGGCGACTTAATAACTTTTGCGCATGCCGTAACAGATCAGACTGCACAGAACGTGCGGTCTGATCTTGTATCTACGTCGTCCGCTACCCAAATCTTCCCCTATTGCCGTGGATATCTACTTGTAGACTTCCAGAAAAGTCGAATCCATTAACAGCGAAAGAGTTGAGGCTTATTGCAATGGGATCCTACTCAATGCTTAAACTCTCTCACTACTTGACCAGGAAATTCAACTTTTTTTCTAGGTCAAAATTAGGCTTCCAATGAGTATTTCCACTTGTCATCGAAAAAAATTGCATAACGTTTCGCAACTCGGAAAATTCTTGAGAACGAGACCAAGAATAGTATGGATGGTTAGTAAATGTGAGCCCTGATGGTTCAGTCTATATTTAGCCGGTTTCTGTAGCTGTGCGTTGCTGTGGCCGTTGGTCGTAAGAGAGTGGAGGTAATTGTCAGCAGAACAATAGCACATCTTTAATTATCTAATTATTTCATTGCTTAATTTTTTACCAAACGTATTCTATGAACCCGAAGAAAGAGACACCTGAGAATGCTGAAAAGAAAATGCTGGTTAACAGTACCTTTCCCTTTTCTCACAAAGTTTTCTACCCTGTGGGAGACAGTTCCAATCATCTGAGTCAAATTTAATTTGTTGTCTGCAAATGTTTTCTATTTTAACTTGTACAAAATGCTGTCGTTTGGTAAATAGTCGATGGTAAAGAAAAGATTTTCTGGTCAAATTTTTGTAATAAAAACTTTATTCTTGACGACGTGGCAAGATCCCATTAATGTTTTGCAGAACCGCGATCCCGCGGTATGGTCCAAATGTCTTCGTTTGCAGTGCTATCAAACTCCTTTTTGCTGGGATCGGTGACAACTGTAAAAAAAACATTCGCTTCTCAATGCTTTTACTGACCGTGAGACGACTGAAATCCATCGTCTCTAGCACTGGATTAACTATGGAAACACTGAAAAGCATTAAGATTTCAAGTTTTCTATGTTTTGTCGTGGAATATCTATCTTTGTGCTATGTTTGCACTTTCGAGTGTAGAGCTCGTATAGCCCAATACGTAGGCGTTCAAACGTTGACACTCACTTAACTCCTTACCTAACAAGAAAATTCTAGATTAGTCCAAACTGAAAGAATTCGCAGACGACAAAATAAATGCGACTCAAAAAATGAAATTTGATGTAGAAACTCGAGAAAACATTGTCGGATAAAGAGAAAATGCTGGTTGCCAGCATTTTCTCTTTTTCCCACAATGTTATTAAAAGCTTTCTTTTTCAGTGTCGTTAAAATTCGGGATTGTGTGGGGAAGGGTTAAAATTCTTTAACCCTTGTACTTCAAAATGAATCGAATGAAAATTTCCAAAGGAAAGTAAAAAAAAAATAAATGTAGCGATTTCAGTGATCTTTTCGCAACAAGACTCTCACCCTATCGGAAACTTAGAGTGAAGATCAGACTGCACGTTTTTCACAGTCTTATCTTGATCTATACTATTCTCATAGGCGGGGCCCTTTACTTTAGACATCTTCCAGTTTGCAGCAGACTACTTTTTGAAATCTTGGCAAAAGGCAAAAGGACAAAACCATTTGAGAATAACGTCTAGAAAGCAATAATTTCTCCTTCTCTTGCAATGTTTTCACATTTATACTCTATTTTTAAACCTTGTTTTATACCCGTTAACTACATGACCTCTTGACCTTTATATGGTTTAAAGGGTAGGGGGTCTATAGAAAGCATTGTTGGAAAAGGAGAAAATACTGGTAACCAGCATCTTCTCCTTCACTCACTATGTTTTTAATCCTTTCACAGACAAACCCTATAAGTTGAGCAACATATAATTCATCGTCAGCAAATGCTTTCAAATTGAACGAATTTCATATTTGTCGTTTAGTGTTTTAGTGTTAACAGAGAAAAGTTGTTTAATGGCAAAGAGGTATGCAATCAAATTGCAGAATGATTTGAAAAGTAATAGGTGATTAAGGTGTAATTTGACACGCTGAAAGTTTTTCAAGTAGTTCTTCGGTTGTTGCTACACTTCAATTGTATAATAATTGAGGCTACTCGAGAAAGAGATATGTGCATGTTGCACTTTTGTACGAGATTAAAGAAACGTTTAAAAACTCATTTTTACATAAATTAGACTTTTTTTTAGCTTCATACTGAGGAGACTTTGGAAAACATTGTGGAGCAATTGCATAAATAGCCATAATTTTGACATTGAAGCGCCTTTTTTGGGCAGTGTAAATCGAGATCAGCCTGCACAAAAAGTACAGAATGATCGCTGTTTTACAATGTTAGCTGAAGTACTACGATCAGCACGTAGAAACAGCTCCATTGTGACAAACCAGCAAATGCCATAAAGGTACCTTGCTCGGGGACTTGAAAAGACTAACGGTGTCCAGCGTGCCACAGTTGTAAAGTGTAAGACTGGTAATGTGGAGGTTTGAGCCTCACTGGAAGCACCGGGTTTTTTGTGGGAGTGTCTATAAGCAAGACAGCTCAGAGCCCTAGCTTCGGACTGGTGAAACATAGGACACACTTGAATTATGTGAACTGTCGTCGTAAAATGTTATTTCAAGTTGTCTTTGAGTTTAACAGACCAGTGTATTCCATGTGTAGTCAAAATTTCCCAGTAAGCTACAATTGTAAATAATTCGAATTTTAATTTACTGCCATCTTGTAAAGTAAAAAACTACCGAGTTCGGCCAAATTTTGAATTTTCTATTTATAGATATCGAGAAACGGGTAGAACTATCACAATAATTTTATCTCGAATGTCAGCTTTGTGCACGAATGAGAAATTTTGATTTAAAATATATATATACTGGTCATTATGGTGGCATATTTCTGTCACGAGATACGAGATAGTTATCATGATAACTTTAGAAAACTATCGCGATAGATTAAAGTTTCCTGGAAATTTTATCGAGATAGTGAAAAGATTCCTGAAAAAAATATCAAGATAAAATTAATATTTTAACGCAAAATTTCTCAATCGTGCACGTAGCTGATATTCGAGATACAATTATCGTGATAGCTCTATCTGTTTCTCAATATCTATAAATGGAAAATTTATCATTTGGATGAACTCGGTAGTTTTTGACTTCACAAGATTGCAGTAAGTAAAAATTCGAATCATTAACAATTGTAGCTTCACTGGTAAATTTTGGACAAGACTGGAAATGAACAGAAGTCTGTAAAATCACAAAGACGACTCGAAATGCCTCCTACGAACAACTTTAAAACCATTCAGGGAAAAGGAGAATTCATAAGGATGTAGACGAAGATGTTCCGAAACCGTACTAATTATAGATACCGTTAATGTCAGTTATGGACACAAAAGCAAAAAAATACTGATAACAGTTAGAATTATCGCGATATTTTTATCGTGAAAATTATTATTATCTAGATAATATTTCCAGGAAACTTTGTTTTATTACGATAGTTGTCTTGAATTATCGCAATAGCTATCTCATATCTCGCGGCAGAAATATGCCACCATAGGTCATTGTATAATTTTCTTGATAACTAAGTTTATCTCGATATTTTTTTCAGAAAACTTTTCACTATCTAGATAAAAATTCTAGGAAACTTTGATTAATCACGATAGTTTTTGAAAACTGTCATGATAATTATCCCGTATCTCGTGGCAGAAATATGCCACCATAAAGCTCGGTACAAAATTGGTTTTACTCTTTTCCGCTTGATGACGTCATCGTCAAACACTAGAATTTGATGCCTCAGCAAAATATTCTAGATCAGCCATTTATTCCTGAATCTAATACAGAACGTGTATGTTGATGAGGTATGGTAAATCTCTTGAGGTAAATAGCCGTTGATGTTAGTTTTCTTTGAAACTGTGAAAATTACTTCTGTGAGGTGAATACAAATATTTCCCGCTTAGTTCACTTTCCTAGCCTTGCCAGAAGGGATCCATCTGAATTGTGACTTTTTGAATGCACATGAAAACAGTCATGATAGTGGGAAGAGGAAAAATTGCATGTTAACCCTTAGGCGACTCATTGACCATCTGCGGACAGAATAGATCAAGATCAGACTGCACAGAACGTGCAGTCTGATCTTGGATCTACTCTGTCCGATGAAGAGATTTTTTTCTCCTAAAAAATGCCTTTGAGATAGCAAAACTTTGGTTTTGCTATAGGCCTGAAATGTTCATTTCACTTACTTAGCAGTTTAAGGGTTAGGCCTTTACCTGCCAAACCAGTATTTTGATAACCCTCACAAAGAATGCTTTCAGTTTTGAAAACTTTATAGGAAAAGGATAAAATTGCAGGTAACAAGCATTTTCTCCTTTTTCCCGCGCTGTTGTCTACCGATTTCTTGACACAAATCATTTTTTTAACTTGATTGAATTTGTGTGCAAAGTCTTTTGATTTGGTATGACTTAAAATTTTGTCATTTGGTAAAGGGTTGAAGCGGACTACACTGTGCAAAGCAAAAAAAAAACATATGCTGGAGGTAATGAGTATGATTAATGAGATCATCACACTAACTTTTCTGTTTTCAGCAAATAAAAAATGCACAGTTTCCTGTAGATCCACCCTTTATGGTTTTCATACTGATTTTGGGCGACTTCAGAAAGATGGAACATCATGTAGCAATAGTAATGAACATGAAAGCGTGTGTCTTCATGGAAAATGTCAGGTATTTGATTTTTTTTTGTATTTGTGGTCGTATTTGCTTCGACAAGCAGGTCTGAAAAGGTGTCCAGTTTTCTGTCTGTCTGCCAGTGTCTCCATCTGTAAACTTCAGCATTTGTGTATCACTCCCAATATTTTACTTTCTCATGGGGTACAATAGCATCTCATGCAGATGTCTTGTCCTATACCACAGTAGAATTCCAACATATGGCATACCCTTAAAAGTTCTGTGAGCCCATTTTTTCATCCCCTTCCCCCAACCTCCTGTTTTAACTTTTTACTATACAGATGGCAAATACAAGAGTCTGTTGTCTGAACTGTCTCACAGCAAGTAATGAAAAGTGAGCTTTTTATCTGTTCTTACTTAACTCTCTAGAAAGTGACAAAACTTTGATTGGTCCAAAATGAAAGCGAGGAACACTATTTCCTCTTTCACTACAAAATAAAGAAACTATACTTTTTCAACAAAAAATAAGAAACAGTTTGTTCATAATCTAGAATAAAGTAGTGGACTGTGTAGATCACAGATCAGACTGCATGTTCTGTGCAGTCTCATCTTGATCTACATTGTCCACAAAAAGTTTCTTGTGTCCTGTAGGGTAAGGAAAGAGTTAAGAGCAATGAGTTCTAAAGATAGTTAACTCTTGTTTGATATTTTAATTTTGACTGTTTTTCTCCTGTAAAAGTTCTTTCCCTTTAAAATGTGAGTTAAACACTGATGGCGACATCATGCCACAACAGGTTGTTAGTCTTGCATGTTCTGGAATTTCCCAGATCTGTACAAGGTTTTCATACTGTATGGCTAGTTTGTTCATGAATTTGAAATATTAGTGGTACTTTATTGATGAGACACCCAGGTTCTTTTCTTGTTTGTGTCCAAGATATTTCAATTAGAATTCATTTACTGTGTTGGGTGAAAATACAAAGCCTAGCCTTTAAGCCTTTGCTCACACAATGCTGAGTTTGAACAACCCCGAAGAAGAGGCCTTTTGAAAACGTTGTGGGAAAAGGGGAAAATGCTAGTTACCATTATTTTATCCTTTTCCCACAATATTTTCTACCAAGTCAACGACAAATGCTATAATTTGAAAAATAAAATTGAATCATTGTCTGTAAATTCTTTCAATATGGACTAGTCTAAAATTTTGCTGTATGGTAAAGGGTTAAAGCCCTGGTACTGCTTTCGGTGGCTTTCACAGACAGTGTAGATCAAGATCAGACTGCAAAGAGCATCCAGTCTGATCTTATACCTACACTGTCGGCTACTTTAAATCATTATTCTAGCAGAAATAACCTTGGATTAGCAATATTTCTGTTTTTCCAAGGGAGACAAAGGAGACAAAAGTTAGTGCAAAAAAAATGAAATTAACCTTTAGGCTGCTATGCGTGACTCTCTGACTTTTACGGACAGTGTAGATCAAGATCAGACTGCACAGAATGTGCAGTCTGATCTTGGATCTACACTGTCCGATGAAGAGATATTATTCCCTAGAACATAAATTTGAAATAGCAATATTTGAGTTTTTACTGTCGACTTTAAACTTTTATTTGGGTTATTTACCAGGATAACAGCTAAAACTCTTCACCAAAGATTTAGATTGGTCAATACAAAACATTTGCTGATGACAAATATAATAGTTGTAACATGTTTATTTTACATTGATTGAGAAACAAGTTCTTGCAACTTATACCAATCTCTCTCAATTCTGCTTCCTGGAAACTACACCAGTACTTGCGTTGAATGTGTGAGCTAGTGAACAGTCCCAAAGTTGACCCTTACTCCTGGGTATCAAACTCGGAACCTTATAGTTACGAAGCCAATGCTCTACCTACCAACCATAGACACCATGGACAAATTTAATGTTGCGCAATTGATGTGATTTTTCTTTGATAGGATTAAAAAAAAAAACATTAAGGAAAAACGAGAAAATGCTGGTTACTAACATTTTCTACTTTTCAAGCAATGTTTTCAGAAGCCTTCTTCCTCAGGATCATGAAAACCCTGGATTGTGCGGGGAACAGTTCAGAGAGACTGACATTAAAAAAAAAACCTAGGAAAAAGAACTTTTTTGTATAGGACAAAAAGTCACACCAGATAAGAGAAGTTTAGATTGTAAATGTAAACAAGGCAGCTTCTCAAGATTGTCTCATTACCATGCAAAATCAACATAATTATCTGTTAAGAGTTATCATTCTATCCCAAATATTTTATCTAGTATTTTGTTGTTTATACAATGTTTTACTTGATTAACCTTAACCCTATACCACAATTCCGACTTTTAATGACCCTTACAGAGAAGGCATTTGAAAACATTGTAGGAAAAGGAGAAAATGCTGGTAACCAGCATTTTCTCCTTTTCCCTCCATGTTTTCTATCCCATCAACGACAGAAATCATCATTTTAGGAACATTAAGTTTTTCATCAGCGCATGCTTTCAATTTAGTTTAGTCCAAAATTTTATTCTCTAGTAAAGAGTTAACCTGTTACCTGACAAAGTTTTAAGACTTGTCCAAATTGAAAGCATATTCACCCAACAAAATACATACAGTTGTACATGTCTTCGCATAGTATAAGTTAAAAAAAGTGGAATAAAAGAGAAAAATCCAAAATGTTTTCAAAAGCCTTCTTTTTTAGGGCTATTGTAGGCATTGTGCGCCTTAACCTCCTTTTGTTTTGCCCCCTTTTTAAAATGATACAGACAATTAGACAGTTTGCCCAGTGCGTTATGATATTAACACTTTCAGTGTTAAATGAATTTTTACTTCCTTCGACAGTGGGAAATACAATCAACTGAAAAAATGAAGGGTTTTCACCCTTAGGCTACTAAGTGCGACTTCAGGACTTTTTGCGGACAGTGTATATCAAGATCAGACTGCACAGAACATGCAGTCTGATCTTGGATCTACACTGCCCGACTAGGAGATACTTTTCTCCCCCAAAATACCTCTGAGATAGCAAAATTTGGGTTTATACTATCGGCTTAAAAGTTTCATTTTACTTATTTCTCAGGATAACTGTTAATACTGTAAGCAGATGATGTAGATCCAAGATCAGGCTGCACATTTAATACAGCCTGATCTTAATCTATGCCATCAGCAAAAGCCCATATTTTTTGGTACTGAAAGAGTAAGGTATTAGAAATGATACAATCAGTGCACTGTTGACATAGTGGTGCCACTCCCAGTTAATACATAAATGTAAAACATGGATGTACAAGATTTTTTATATGATATTTTACGCTTTGAAGTAGTTTGCTTTGAAGTAGTTTTTACCCGATAGATTTGTTTAAATATGGGTGGAATAGACAACAGAGCAGTTACTTCTGTACTTTTTATTTAGCAGTATTGAAGTTCCTGATTTTCAGAGACTTTTACCGTTAGTTACTCAACATTGAGATCGGTTACTGTTGCTGCAGTTTAGGTGTTTGATTAGTGCACCAGAGAAACCGGGTTTGGATCAATCAATCCATCAATAAATCAATCAGTCAGTCAGTCAATCAATCAATCAATCGATCATTGAGAACCAGAGAATAATTGCTGATGTCCATATGGGAGAGCTTGTACTCTGAAACAAATGCTTTGCTTCAACTCTTATCAAATAGTCTCTAGTTAAAACATCCCTATGAAAGAAGGCTCATAAAAAACATTGTGGAGAAACAGATAAAAAAAGCTTGTAAGCAGAATTTTCTCCTTTTCTCTCAATGTTTACTATCTTTTGAAGCACATATCCCAACATGTGAGCCACATTTTGTTTGGCATCTGCAAGTGCTCTCAATTTGGATAAATCTAAAATTTTGTAGTGTGGCAAAGAGTCCAAGGGTGTGGGGGACCATCTTTATCTCTCTTTTACCTCAACTTCATAGAAGCTATTTTGTATAATGGACAAGAGTTGATTGATAAGTTAGTTATCAGCTTCATGTGTAAAAGTTGACTTTTGGCAGACATGCATTATTTGGCTTGCAACACGCGAAAAGGGGCATTCGGACATTTGCGTAAAGTGTCGTCTCGGATCAGCCTGCGCAGTCCGCGCAGGCTAATCCGAGACGGCAATTTACGACTACCTTAGATTTTGTCCTTCAGTAGACATGCGCAAAATAGAAAATTACACAAAAACGGAAAGTGTCGTTTCGGATTAGCCTGCGCAGATTGCGCAGGCTGATCTGAAAGGACACTTTACGCAAATGTCCGAATGCCCCTTTTTGCGTGTTGCAGGCCATTTTTCAACATATTCCCCTTCAGTATCTATATACTTTTGCCAGGTACATTTAAGGGCCTCAATGCCACTTTTAACTCTTTCCCTCACGACA
The DNA here is from genome assembly GCA_946811185.2 of Hippopus hippopus. Classification (NCBI taxonomy): domain Eukaryota; kingdom Metazoa; phylum Mollusca; class Bivalvia; order Cardiida; family Cardiidae; genus Hippopus; species Hippopus hippopus. The sequence goes on along the minus strand of OX328104.1, from coordinate 49,450,240 downwards.
AAATTTTAGACAGATCCAAATTGGAAGCATTTCCAAAGGACATAGTAAATGTGGCACAAGTAATGCGATTTGTCTGTAAAAGGTAAGAAAATGTTACCAGCATTTCCTCCTTTTCCCACAATGTTTTCAAAAGCTTTCTTTCTCAGGGTCATTAAAACTCGGGATTGTGTGATAAAGGGTTACAGTAGTCCTTTTCTGGACTGTTCAGAAAGTCCTCCAATGCATGTATAACATCATCATGCGACCCACAGTGGGTAACAGAAATGGCTTTTTTCAAATTTGAAAATAGATTAAAGTTAAAGATTGGAGTGAGACTGGGCTAATATGGCAAATGGTGATTGGCAGCCATGGGAATGACAGACTTATGAACTGGGGCATTGTCCTGGTGGAACAACACACAATTACTGATTTTTCCATTGCAGTAGAGTTTATATTTTATCTCAACTGCCTAAAAAGAGATGAATGATATGTATGATTAATTGTTTGACCCTGTTGAAAATAATCTACCATCAGAATACCATCAGCATCCCAGAAAAAAGAGACAATAATCTTTCCGGCTGACTGAACAGTCTTTGCCTTCTTTGGTGGGGTCAAACCAAAGTGCCTCCATTGTTTTGACTGTTGTTTGGCCTATGGGGTGAAATGATGGACCTACATCTGATCCATAGCCACAAATATCAGCAGAAAGTTAACAGAACCTGTCTCTAAAAAGTTCAAAATAGTACAGGACATAGTCCGCCAGATATGCTTCTGATCTACTGTCAGAAGTCTTGGTATCCAACTGGCCAAGAGCTTTCTCAATGCAAGATCTTCTGTAAAAATGGAATGTACTCTTTTCCGTGAAATCGAAACTGTACTATATCTCTCTGTTACTTGCCTGTCAGCCATAAAAATATCATGGACTTTACTGACCGTATCTGGGGTTGCAACAGTGACAGGCCTTCCAGGACGGGCATCTTTTCTAGGCTCTGTCTGCCACACTTAAATTCCTCCACCCACCTTTTCACTGTAGCATATGAAGGGGCATCATTTCGTAGTGTTGCTAGCATATCAGTGCTGATTCCTTGATTCACTGCTCTATCAGCAATTTTGTCCATTTTTCAAAACTCTCTTGCCTGTTTTACTTTTAGAGTGCTACCTCTTCAACATAAACTGACTAAATGATACCAGTCCTCAGGTTCTCAACCTTAAATGGTAAGGGAATATTGAGGCTGTAAAAGGACATCTCTCAAATCTTTCAGCGCAAGACTCACAACTGATCAATCAACCATTGTAACTATGTTTGTGTAAGAGTTAGCATATCAGTTGGTCAGTCCATTGGTTTGTAGAGCAATTGGAAATGTCAAAGGTCACCCTAACATTAGCAGTCACAGTATTTGTTGGCAAGGAAAATAAAAGTATATTGATGTAAAACTTTTAAAACTAGACTATAAAGAAATAAAATCAAGCTTGGAAAAGGGTATGCAAGTATTCAAACAACTTTTAAGAGGGTACAGCCAAAGTAATCTTTAGGAAAAGAGAGGTATTTAGCAGAATCAAAGAGATAACGGTTTTCAGCGCTTGAAAATTATGCAGAGATTTACATTGCTGTTATTTCAACTCTACACATTCCAGGGGCAACAGTAAGTGCGCTTGCAGACAGTATAGATCAAGGTCAGACTGCACAGAGCACACAGTCTGATCATTAACCTACACTGTCTGATATTTGCAGCAATACATACCTGTATTCTGGTCAACACAGCCTTGAATTAATTGTTATAAGTAGGTCTCTGTTGCCTGGTTGAAAATATAAGTATAGTTATATAATTAGCATAGTGGCCTGGGAGCTGACTCCTTACCAAGTAATTCTGAGTTTTAAGGAGGCCTGAGACAGAATGCTTTTGAAAACATTGTGGGAAATGGAGAAAATGCTGGTTTATCAGCATTTTCTCAGTTTCTCACAATGTTTTCTTCCCATTCCGAAAGACACATCCCATTAATTAAATAGCAGATGATATTTTGTTTGCCGTTGCTTTCACTATGGATGGGTCTAAATTTGTTTTCTGTGGAAAGGAGTTACCAGCAATTACTGCATTATGTCAATTCTGACAACTGAAAGAAGGAATGCCAGCTGTTAATGATGTTTATCCTTTGATTTGTTCTATTTTCAAAATTTTCTCTGATTAACAGATTTTTTTCCTGTGATTAACTGTTCTCATCATAAAGACATAATGTGGATAGCTTCATCAGATGCTGCACAAAATGCTTTAACCCTTTGCCAAACAACAAGATTTATGACTCATCCAAATTGACAGCATTTATAGATGACAAATTAACTGTTACTCAAAATATGAAATTTGTCTTTCAAAGGGCAGAAAAGACAGTGTGGGAAAAGGAGAAATTGCTGGTTATCAGCATTTTCTCCTTTTCCCACAATGTTTTCAATTAAAACCTAAGATTGTCTGGTAAAGCATTAATTCATTATCTCTAAGACATTTTGTGAGTAGTGCACCTTGAGTATCTGTAGCTGTTCTTTCCAACCCACAGAAACACGAGAGAGGAATAGCTGATGGAGAGTAAGATACTTATTTTTGCATTGTATATCACAGGCTGGGGATTTAACCCATGATCTCCTGATCCCCAGTTTAACATGCAGCTAAAGAAAGAATCCCTGCTGGAAGACAGCAGAAGCATCAAATGGTCTGGCTTGTTTCTGGTTTAAAAACGGACATTTGTTTTTCCAAGAGAAACAACTAAGTTTTTACTCAAGTTAGAGGGGGTCAAGAATTCACATTTACATGTATTTAGATTAGCATTTTGGATCTTAAGATTTTTTTTGCCAGCATTTCACAGGTGTATCACAATATGTTTAAGAATATTAGTTTATGTTCAATTCTGTCCTAAAATGATACAAAAGAAAGCTTTTCTCCTGGTGACATAAAAGACCATTTGCTGAAAATGGGAAAAAAAATGCTCATTCTATGTAATTTATCTGTTCTACACTATAGGCTTTTGAAACGCTTTGTGCTGTACTTGTTCACCACAATGAGATCCAAAGTGGAGAATGAGTTGGATTAGATACACAACACAGAGGTTAATTCCAGATCTGGGTTTTATTTATATGTTAATCCTGCAGGCAGATGTCTTTATTTCTGAATAGATATATCTGTTTTAAATCTTTTGTTTGGCCAGATACTTAAATCATTGAGGCATTATTCCCTCCTAAAACAAATTTTCAGTTGACAAATTTGAAAACATTTTTGTAAAAGATAATCAATGCTGATGAAAGTTTGAAATGTGAAAACATGTAAAAATATTATGGAAAAAGGGAAATTGCTTGTTCGGAGCAATCTCACTTTTTGCCACAATCTTTTGTAGTGATCTTTTTTTGTGAGATTGAAAACTGCTGCAGAACAAGAGGTATGTTCAGAGATTCTTAATCACATGATGATTCATCAGTTTTAAGATGTTTGAGCCCTTAAGACATAATATCTCCTTTTCATCTTTTCCCAGTGTGTTTTCATAAGCAAAATGTCATAAACACATGGGATTATTTCATAAAGGGTTAAGGAAAACACATCATTTCATGCTTTCTGGTAGGTTATCGAGAAATAACGGTGAAATATTTTTCGATATTTTGTGGTTACAACCAGTGAAAATACCGATTTTTTATATTCCAACTCTTCAATTGAAGGCAGAAACAGTTGTTCCCGCGCACTAGTTACCTAGATAAAATGCGCGTGCCTTACAACCAGATGGAAATATGACGTAATTTACCCTACCTTTCTTGCGCTTGACGTAATATTGTAATGCGTTGCTATGCTGAGGGGGTAAGCCAAGGGGAATAACCGAAAAGAACTGTACTGGATTTTGATTAAGTTCCCCCCAGAAAAGGTTAAAAGCGTGAAATAAATAGAATATTTGGGGTTTTTTTTCGGTGATTGATCAAAATTTATTTCATCTCGTGAACATAATCGGTAATATTTACACTCGTGGCTGTGCCACTCATGAAAATATTACTGATGATGTTCACTCGATGAAATAAATTTCGATCTTTCACCGTAAAAAACAAATATCCTCTATTTAATCCTTTACCAAGCAATCCCGGGTTTTAACAACCCCGAGGAAGAAGGCTTTTGAAAATATTGTGAGGTTAAAAGAAAATGCTGGTAATCAGCATTTTCTCCTGTGCTCACAAAGTTTTGTACCCTCTCTGATACAAATCTGATCATTTGATTATCATTGCATTTGTCATCTCCAATCACCTTCAATTTGGACCAGTTTAAAATTTTGTCCTCTGGTAAAGAGTTAAATGAACAAACTTTGAAGAGACAGAAAAAAAAGTACTGGAAATGTTAAAAAAAAAAGCCAATGTCAGCATCTATTCAATTTAACCGTTACCAACAAAGAGGAAGGAAATTATTAATAACATGTAGAAAAAAGAGAAAATGCTGGTAACCAGCATTTTCTCCTTTTCCCACAATGTTTTCTACTCTTTCATAGGCAAATCCCATTGTTTTAGCCACATTTGATTTGTTGCCTGTTAATGCTTTCTATATGAACAAGCCCAAACTTTTGTCTTTTGATTAAGAATTAAATATCTCAGACTCTAATGGTATAACAGGAAATAATTTTGAGCAAGTTAAATGTTTGGAAATCCTGATTTAATTGCATGAAAACACTGGATTAACTAAAATATAAGAAATACCAGTTATTTTGCACTGGTTAAAAGCTTAGTTTTCTTATCTTGTCTTTTGCCATTATTCAACAAGAGGGCCAAGATGGCCCTGTATCGCTCCACTGGCTAATAAGTAAAAACACTAAAGCCAAACATTGCAATACTTGGCCAATTGGTTTCAATCTAGAAGACATACAAATTTTTTTCTATAAATTCCTACCAGAAAGTAATGACCCCAGGGTAAAGCTGTTTTTGACCACAAAGCTATAATTACTTGAATCCTGGTGGAGGTCCACAAGATAAAGCCCCATACCAAATAATACAGGTGTAGAATGTGTGTATACAAACAAGAAGATTTTCAAAGTTTCCTCAAAAATAGACCCTGTAAAACATGAGGCCCCTGAGACAGGGCTATATTTAGTAGCCCTAGGTCTTATGGTTAGTAACAAGAAGATTTATACAGTTTTCACTATAAAAGCCCATGTAAAACTTGTGATCCCTGGGCTGGAGCGAAACTTGACCCCAAGGCTATAATTTGGGCACTCTTGGTAGACGCCTGCTTGATAAAGCTACATGCCAAATTTGGTAGCCCTAGGCCTTATGGCTAGGTACGAGTAGATTTATAAAGTTTTTCCTATATAAGTCCATGTGAAACTTGTGACCCCCGGGGCAGGGCCAAATTTGACCTCAGGGCTATAATTTGGGCACCCTTGGTAGACACCCACTAGATAAAGCTATATGCCAAATTTGGTAACCCTAGTCCTTATAGCTAGGTATCAGAAGAATTTTTAATTTTTCCCTATATAAGCCCATATAAAACTTGTGACCCCCGGGGCGGGGCCAAATTTGACCCCAGGGCTATAATTTGAAGAAAATTTGTAGAGGTCCACTAGATAAAGCTACATGCCAAATATGGTAGCCCTAGGCCTTATGGTTTCAGACAAGAAGATTTTCAAAGATTTCAATTTTTTTTCAGTTTTGTTGCCATGGCAACCAGAGTTTTTGAAGGAATCAAATTATTTCAAGAAATTCTGAAGAGGACCATGACAGGATCATTTCTGTGAAGCTTCATCAAAATTGGATAGGTAGTTTCAGAGAAGAAGATGTTTGAAATAAAAGTTAAAGCACGGACGTACGCACGACGGACACTGGGCCATGACATAAGCTCACTGGCCTTTGGCCAGTGGAGCTAAAAATAAAAAAGAAAATCAAAATAATTTTTAACTCCTGCACGTTATGGACTTAGCTATTAAGGCTCAGCTTGAACAGGAGGCTCTCAATAGAGGTTTCTAGCTTTTACGATTCACAATAGATGGAGACGGTCAGTGACTATTTCAAGGGGTTGTCTCAGCATATTTGTTTAAGAAAATTTAAGGCCAGACCAATTACTTTCTAGTTTTATTTTAATAAACCATTATAACTATTCAAACTCGGAGGATGTACCAACACCGAGCTGACGGAGCAGTCATGGAACTTTATTTTTAATAGTCATTGTACAAAAGTTGGTTTTCACATATTATGTCCGCTAGTGGCCTTTTTCTTCCTCTTTGTCAGTGTTCCTGGATGTGAACAGAATCATCTGGTCCTGATGAAGAAGAAAGGTCATCAGCCGTCCTGTCTCTGAAATTTGCTGTGCCTGCCTGTTTTTCTTCTTGTAGCTGGTCCTGTTGGTGGTCTGCCCTGTTGTCCTGGACAGGCTGGAAGCGACGCTCCATTGCAGTAATCTGGGTTGCTACTCTTCTACAAGAAAAATAAAACGCAAGTCTCAATCGTGAACTATAATTATTTTAACTCTTCGTCAATAACGTTTAAGTGCAGCAGGGAACAATATTTAATGAAAATGTTAACCAAACGCTAAAATTATCAGTCAGGGCAATAAAGCTTTTTGCAATGATGCAATAATGCAAACGGTTTTTCTAGACACCTGTTGAGTGAATATTAGTCATTTCCGTTATTCTAAGGTTCCCACTCTTTGTCCGTCAGAAATTGAGTCCTTTCTGGTGCATGGGTTTAATGTGAATTTAAAAGGGTCCTTTTCAGAATCTATGACTTTAATAGATCGAACTTAACGTGACCTTTATGCAAGAATAATTAATAAGTGAATATAAATTCATTTCTCAACCAACATTCATACATCAAACATAACACTCGGGAAGGTTCGGAATTTTAGAAACGGAATGTTGGGTTTAACCTTTTCGGTGCAAAGGTCCAAGAAGGAATCTTTGTGGATGGCATAGATCAGGATCAGACAACACAAAAAGTGAAGTCTGATCTTACATTAATGTCACCCGTAAGGCATTACCAATTCATACCTACAAAATCCTATCAAGCGTGTAATTTATGTAAACAGAGGTCACTTTGACCATAACGATTTGCTTGAATCAAAAAAAAAATGTTTACCTTTTGTCTAAATCTTCGATTTCTTCTGCTCTCATTCATGTGACTTTTGATAGCTTTCCTGACATTCTATCTTGGAGCTGTTTCAGGCTGGCAGTCTGATACAGAGCCCTAGCATCTTCTTGCAGGTGTTGAGATTTTGCTTTATTTCATCTAGGACATCTGTCCAGCTGGTCGGGTGCGCCAGGTAAGCCCTTAAAATCAAAAGAGTTTCCTCCTTGCTAATCTTGATTTGCTTTCTTCACCTATGAAGCAGAGTACCTACAGATAGAAATCAATAAAAATGCTATATTTCTTAAAAAATGTATACACTGAAGCTACAAGCAAAAAAAGAAGTAGTCAGAACAATTCATCATAAAACGAACAATACCCTTATATATGGCCTAAAAGAACGCATGTGCATGCTTTGTCTATCGATCAGCGATTTATTTGAACAACCTTATTGCCAATGATGTGATTTTTATCAATAGCAGAAGTCTATATTGGAAAGCTCTTAGAAATACTTACAGACTTTGATATTCTAGAAAAAATCTCATTCTCAGAAGGGGTCAACTGACTTTGATTTTCATGTAAACTGATTCAAGAATTACAGGTAAACAAATTAAGTATTGCCTTATAGGTTATGACGAGTTCCGGGCTCTAAAACTTGCAGGTTCAAAACATGGCTCAGCCTACGTCCTTTCTGACATTTTCAAAAGTCATTGTGACCGTTTGTTTCTCACCAATGGGCAAATGAAAAGGAGTTTGTCTATTTGGGATGAGCAGCTGGTGGCTCTGTACGGATGCTGTGTTTGTACTGGTTTGAGAAATGACCGAAAGACATCGTTAGGTATAAATCACTCCGTGCACCGGCCGCAATATGACTGAAAAAAATGTAGAAGGCGGCGTTTGACCCTGTTCAACCATACAATATTGCCAATCATTTTTATATTAAAATTGATCGCTTGTTCTACCAATAAAGCAAATAAATACATGAACTGATGTGTTATAACAAAAAGGGTGTTAAAAGTGACAAAAACACCATTATGTCAACCAATCTCCACTCGTTCTGGTGTTTCTCTACGTGTACGACAAACGGCTGCCTTGAGCCATCTGCAAGAAAAATTTCAAGCTGCAAACAGAAGATTTAAATGCTAAATACTTACCGACATTATTTGCACCTTCCATGTTTTTAACCTACTCAATGTGTAGCAATTGGAAAACAATGTGCACATGTTTTCTGAACGCCCATGTTCTGTAGGATAAACGTATTGCCAATAATATCTTTTTGCACGGCGCGGTTATCTAGAAATGATAGTTGATTTATCACTATTTCATTTTTTAAAACCAATTTATGTCAAAATTTAAGTAAAGTCAGAAGAGAATCTTTTATACATCTGCATCGAAAGATCAGTTATTTTACCTACCGTTGTTCGTCTAGGCATCTGTCTGGCCACCTGTCTTTCTGTCAGAAACGTCTCATTTACCTGTAACTTTTAAAACTATTAGCTACAATGCTCATGATTATTCAGTATGGCTTTCATCAGCACGCCTCTGCTGATGACCCATTCACGGTCATCTGACAAGGCCAAGGTGAAATATCAAGGTCATATTTCCAAAACTAGGCTGTCACGGGCTATGTCATTTCACAATCTCACTTTGTTTTTTCTTTATTTTAGGCTACAATGGATAGAAAATCTATACGAGCAATAAGTTACAATTTACCTGCTTTGGTGCAACCTGTTCCTGATATTACATGTTACTATGGACTTATATGTATGACCTTAGAACTAATTTGACCGCCGCCTAACCCTATGTTAAATAAAAGACATCGTCTACTTGGAATTATTGAGGACGCTTATAGTGGAGGAAATGTCTTTTCCTTTCTCTGCTCCCATCGCTACCAGTTCTTCCAAGTGACAGGAGAAACACCCGAGACATTTTTAGACCTGTTGAAATCTCTTCGTATTTCTTCGTATAAAACACTTCAGCTTTCCCCTAGAAATAGAGTTCTTCTCGTACTTATGTGGTTAAGAACATATTCGACATATATGATGCTGTCGTCCCTATTCGCTATATCTGTGTCAAGTGTGAGAGTAGATATTAGACTTCTTATTCCCATATTTTACTTACGTCTGAAAAAGTTTGTAGTTTGGCCAGAGAATCGTGAGTGGGTTTCCATGAGAGGTACTTGGAACAAAATTCCTGATGTTGTCGGAGCCATCGATGGAACCTCACACGAAATTAACCGACCGATGAATGAACCACAGGAGCAGTTTTATTCAAGACATCGACATCACCATGCTATCCATGCGCAGATCATTGTTGACTGTCATGGTACCATAAGATTCGTACGTAGTGGATTTCTGGGTCATCAAAATGATGCCCAGCAATATCGCATGTTGCCTGAGATAGGTGCTGATTTATCTTTTCCTGATCAGTGCGTTTTGCTTGCCGATAAGATATATCCAAATCATTACCCAGTTATGACACCATACACAAATGCCCAAATTTGCCGCAAACAAGGACGCCATCGGAGAAAGAGCTTAAAACTTAATAGGTTAATAGTGAAATACTGCGTGTGTGTTGAACATGCCATAGCCGACATTAAATGCTACAGGGCTATTTCAAGTGTCTGGAGACACAAATGAGGGTTTCTGCCCAAAGTTGTGCATATCTGTGTCGTTCTTACGTCTTGTAAGAAGATCATAGGTCTCACTGTGTAATCAACGAGAAAACAAGCCAATAATAAGTTTGAGATGACCCCCAATTTTTATGTTAGTCGGTCTCCGTCAACCGTGAACCATAAAAGCTAAAAATCTCTAATATAGCATGATGACAGTTCATTCAAGTGCCAGGTACAGCAAAAAGAGAAGAATTTTGAAGTCAAATCATTGTAACTACATCATAATTCTCAATTTCAAACTTCTCTGATATGCCATCTCTAGTAAACAGAGAAGCCCAAGTCTGCCAACAAGATCCTGCTGAAGGAATTTACACGCTTCATGTACACATGGTGAACAATTACTCAAATAATACAATAATTCACACAACCACCAACAGTATCACCTTTTCAAGGAAAATCAGGAGCGTAGATTTGTGAAGTCACAGCAAGCTTCCCTGTCAGACGTCATATTTAGCATGAATAGCTTTCATGCAGACATGTTACTGTTAGGAGTGCAGCCTGCCCTGTAGTTTGTTGGGTTAAAGTCTGTTGTAAATATTATACAAATGTATCATGAATTTCTTGAGCTTCTGGCAAGTATAACATAAAATTTTATATTAAAATTCTTTAGTGCCTGTTGAAACTTGAATGAGTATAAAATAAGATTAATTTGGTTAGCACTAGTAAGCATACCATTGTACATGTATTAAATTTCTTGAGTCACCTTAGATTTGAAACTTTTTTATCTTTGAAATGTATAAGTGCCAAAAAACTACAACATAATGACATCATACCAAGTTTCCTGAATCCCCAATATCAAGGTAGCTCTTGTCCAGGATTTCTAGAAAATGGACAGTTTATATCAAGGATCAGACTGCACTTTTTAGCAGTCTGATCTTGATCTAAAGCGGCCCATACACGCTCAAACTTTTCAATCAATAGTATTGACGTCAAATTATTTGACGCTTTTTTGATCCTGTATGGGTAATATTGATGACCTAAAAGTATTGATGTCAATATATTGACGGAGCTATTTCCAGTAGATATTTTTTGCGCAAACCATCAAACAGTTTGAGCGTGTATGGCACCCCATGAATAATTTGCGCAAACTTCACTTTTTGATTTGACACAGGTGAGAGAACATCGTCATGGTGCCATCTAAGGAAGAGAAAAAATTTCTTCTGGAGCTGATAGAAGTATACCGCAACCTCCCAGCCCTTTGGAATGTGAAAAGTAAGGATTACAGTGATTGAAATAAAAAAGATATCACCTATGAGAGAGTTTTTAAAGTCCTCTGGCTCACTGTCTTGCAGTTCTTTTAAAGAGACATCTTTACAGCCAAATGCTTTTAAACTTGCTAGTGTGCAAAATCTAGCATGCTAGTCAGCTGTGTAAACAACAGGTAAAAAATTGATATATATACTCAGTTCCATAAATAAGTGTGCACTTAATTTTCTTTTATTTCTCGTCGCATGTTTTACTGAAGACCAACAAATTTGGTATCATACTTTAGTTCCAAGTCTGTAGAAAATACCAGGCTAATCAGATTTTGACTAACAGAAAGTGTAAGTTAGGTTTTTGCAGTTTAAATGAAGGTGGTACTAAAACCAAAGTTGCAAAAGTACTCAAAGACTAAGGGAACATTAAAGTTAGGTTTTTCTTAAAGTTCTTGTAATTTTTCAATCAATATCTTGTATGGCCAACTCTGCTGTCGATACAGGCAATTATTCAACATCGCACAGACCTTACATAACGTAAAATCATTGCATCAGGAATGTTATTCCATTCCTGAACGAGAGCGGTGGCCAAAACCTAACTTTAATGTTACCTTAGTCTTTGAGTACTTTTGCAACTTTGATTTTAGTACCACCTTCATTTAAACTGCAAAACATGCGATGAGAAATAAAAGAAAATTAAGTGCACATAAGGTGTATAGGATAAAGAAACTCAAGGGATTTGTCCTCGATTTAAAACCAGAAACAACTATATTGTTGTCTTTGACAGCCTCTAGAGGGTGAAATGCATTTTCTATCCATCGTAATCTATGCAACCTTGCAACAGTCCGGGGCAACATTTGGCACGAAAATGCAATAACTGTTATAGTTTCATAAAATAAACATGAAATTGGTAATAAAACTGGATGAAAACGAGTAGGGATGTAGCTTTAATAATATTGATTGGCCAAATTTAGTCCTGATGTGGAACCAATTTTTTGCGCATTTTCGTTTCTTCTTTGGAGTTTTCCGTTTCAAAGCTCGAGTCTGTGCCAGTGCGGTTAATCCGTCCATTGTGACAGTTGGGCACAAACTAAATATTGCACAATATATATTCTGCATGTAGGGCAAACGTCAAACTGTCAATAATATTGAGACCAATGTTATTGATGGAAAAGTTTGAGCGTGTATGGGCCGCCTAACTTGACTGCAAGGCAGAGTCCCTTTCTTAAAAAGTGCTCAAATATTAAAAAAAAGTCCTTGATTTTGGCCACTCCCATAAAAAGTGTCTGGAAAAAAAGCTTAAAAATGAGCAATGGACAAAATGTCTGGTGAAAATTGGCCAGTTTCAAGAAATGATCCCAAATACATTGGTACAAAAAGCAATTATTGGGCACTTTTATTTGGAGAAATGTGCGGTATTTTTCCTTAAGGTAACTTTAACTATGGCAACATAACCACAGTATGATCACACTAGATATTGTGGATGAAAACACCATTATTGCGTCCCTTGGTTGAATTGTTTTTGTGGCTGCTTGTTCAAGAAATGGGGCATTGGGAAAGTGTATTTTCAATAAAAAATAGGTGACAATGTATCCTTAAGTTATTGATTGTGAAGATAAGAGAAAGGCAAAGTGTTGCACATGCATGAAAATAATTGACATTGGTAATACCGGAGAAACAGTATATTACACAAGAGTTCTCATTTGACCCAGCACCCCAGTTTTGACGCTTGGAAAACCTGTTTTTGACACTCAAAAATATCTGCCTAACTATCAATCTGACACACAAGATTATTGACTAAAGCTTCATATAAATCAGCTTGCATGTGTACGGCAGAAATATGGGCTTTTATAAACATGATCAGTATCAAATGCGAAGGACACACACCGCTCTGTTTGTCACAGCTTATCAAGCTGGCGAGTAATTTTTGATAATGCAATGAAGATGTTGATCCACTTACCTAGTGTAAAGTGACTGGTTTTAAAGTTACCTACAACCACAATTGACAAATTCATGTAAAATCACACTTTAAGATTTCTCACATGAAAAATAAATCGCTGAAAAAAAAAAAACCTAAAACACAACAAAGGTCAGTTTGATACTGTGCGATCAGAGGCACTTAAAACTGTCCCTTTGTCAGTAATGAATTTAAACAGTAAATTTGCACAACTCTCTGTATAAAACAATAAGTGGAAGCTAAAATCTCTTTAAGATAATGAGTTAAAAACTTTGTTTGCTTTATGAAATAAAATTATATAATAACCTACAAATTAGACGGATGTGGGGAGGGGTGGACAATAGGCCTTCTTGTCGTACAGTGATAGCATTGGCACAAGTGGTAAAGAAGAAGCTATTGGCCATTCATTCAAAGAAAGAAGACTAGAATACTTAAAAAAAAATTTAATGGATATGACCTTCATTTTCTCCCTTTTCGCAAAGTGTTCTAAGCTATGAAAGAAAATTCCAGTAATTTGAGCCACATTTGAATTGCTGTCTGCAAATGCTTTAGACATGAACAAGTCTAAAAGTTTTAATTGCTGTAACAGTTTTTAAGTTCATAAGTCATTGGTACCATATGATACATGTACAACAAAAAGTGCTTGAAAAATGGAAGAATGTGATTTAAAAGTGCTTCAATAGTGCTTAAATCTTGTCATTGAATACCTGTATGAACCCTGACTTGGCAGCTATAGTCATGGAAGGTGCTTTATGGGTTAATACCATGAATCACTGTAAGTACCGATAAAGCGTCACATCAGATTATTTCTTCAGTCTCAAGTGAGGATATAAAAACACTAGAAAAAAGCTTGAAACAATAACTCCCACATTCTGTCTGTTTGAAATTATTTTTCTGTGATTTCCTGTTTCTTTTTACTATATTCATTATCGTCAATTAATACAACTGAAAACAAACTAAACTGCAAACCATATCAATCATATTACAGACAAACAGCCAGATAAATTCTGTCACCATCCTTTTCTACTGTGTCTTGTCCATACCTCCTTCACCTCTGATAAAGATTTAAAAAAAATTGGTGAAATGTTTGGCTCAGTGAGACGATGTGTAGAGTCCATGATTATAACTTAACTCTTTTACAAGCGACAAAAATGTAGACTTGTCCAGATTCAAAGCATTTCCAGGTGACAACTTAGATGTGACTCAAAAGATGGAACTAGTATTTAACAGTTAGAAAAAATAGTTGAAAAGGGAGAAAATGCTGGCTACCAGCATTTTCTCTTTTTACCACATTGTTTTAAGGTGTTCTTTCTCAGGGCCATTAAAATGTGTGGGAACGAGTTAAGGCCCAATCTAGCAAACACTTCTTTTCAAACACCACCAAACTTTTGTTTGATGTTGTTTGGTCATGTTTTTCTGTAAGTTGTCTACACCACAACAAACAATGGCAAACAATGTTTGGTTATATTTGAAGATCATGTGATGCATCCATCACATGATAAAAAGACAGCTTTTGACTGTTCAGTATACTTAGACAGCACCAAACACCAGGAAACAGAGCAAACAGATATGAATGTGTCCAAACATCACCAAACACTGTTTGGTGATGTTTGCTTGTGTTTGCTGACTGGTCCGCACTAGCAAGCTTTTGTTTGCAAACATCAGCAAACATGGTGTTTAGTTGTGTTTGCAAACAAATGTTTGCAATTGTAGATGGGCCTTTACCTTGAGACAAATCTTGGGGATAATAGGTATGGCCTTCAACTGTCTCAGTCTTTATGTCCATCTGTCTGTCCAAAATATTTTTAGTGGCTTCATGTCCTTTAGGCCCTCTCAAAGATTTTCATTGACCAAACAGTCAATCCTGTAGGGATTTTCCCCCCAAAAAAGGCAGAATGGGGTAAGCTGTCCTTCAGACAGCCATCTTGTTTCTTTTTTAATTCTTTACCTGCTGACAAAATAATTATTAGAATCATCCAAATTCAATGTAGTGTCACTGAAAAGGTTGAAAACATAGTGGAAAGAGAAAAAATACTGGTAACTAGAATTTTCTTCCTTTCCCACAACATTTTAGAAACCCTTGTCACCCAGGGTCGTTAAGTTGCAGGATGGTTTGGGACTTACAGTAACTGAAAATTCTTTTTGAATCTTGAGGAAAATATACAGTGAATGCCAATTTATGTGTCATTCTGAAACTATGTTTTGTCTTTCCAAGTTTCTTACTAATTCATACCTAAGACTAAAGGTGTAAAAGTATGAAAAATTCCAGTTCAAGGTTTTCTATTGTTCATATTGTTGTGTGAATATGTGGGTGGAGAGTCTAAAATATTCTTGTGAGGCAATTGTTTTATGTCAAAAGATACAATCTTTTTAGCAACACAGCAGGCGGGTAATATGAGAGGTGGAATACATAGTTATTTGAAGCACAATAAAATTTTGTAAGAATATAAAAAATGTAATTAACTTGTTACCTCATTGAAGGTTTTTTTTTCACTACTCTTCATTAGATGTTATTCAGAACTGAGTGGGCTTTTGCCATGATATGACTGAAATAATATTTAACACTTAACCTGTTGGTAAAAATTACAGACTTATTCATATTGAAATCCTATGCAGACCATTAATCAAATATGGATAAAAGGATGGGATTTGTACTTGAAAGGGTAGAAAACATGGTTAAAGGAGAAAATGCTGGTGACCAGCATTTTCTCCTTTTTCCACAATGGTTCCAAGAGCCTTGTTCCTTTGGCTGTGAAAACTTGCAATTATGTGGCAAAGGGTGCAGTCAAGTAAAACACTAATCAGTCATTCAAACAGATCTTTAACATAAGTAACACAAACTACTTAACTAGCTTTTGCCAGTGTTGAAGATTCAAGATGACACAGCACAAAACAATGCAGCCTGATCTTTGATCCAAACCGACTGTTTTTCATTCAAAATTATGACCGAGAGGCATCTTAAGTTGAAGTGCAACAGAATTTTAAGACAATGAAAAATGAGGGAATTTAATTATTTCGTGGTCAAAAGAGATATGGGGCTGAAAAGTGGTGCTGAAAAACCCCCAAGACCATAAATCTATACAGACCTATACACTTGTGATAAACACAATGAAACATTGTGCAGTTTTTCTGTGTCTCCAACTTTGCACAACTTGTCTTTTGATTAGTTTCAACCACATAGTTTTCCTGTGAGAGCTATATTTGTCCATCTACAACTTTCAGAAAGGTTTTACAATGGTTATATACTGAACCAAAAAAGAAACTTCCCCTGTGTTTAAGTGCAAATGCAATGTTATTTAAAAAAAAATCAAAATATCAGATGACCTACATATATTCGGGCGAACAATTATGTGTCCGATAAAACAAATTTTAACTCTATTGAAAGCATTTTGCAGAAGAAACCCACTGAAAGCGATTTTCACGTGCATGCACGGACCAGTATAATTCGTGTATATTTTTTGAAAACTTTCAGTCTAATTTTATAGACTTTCATGTCAACAAGAAAAAGACGTTGAAAAAAATTAAATTCTTTTTAGTTTTCTTTATTTTTGATATGCCTAGAATTCCGCAAAATTTACGCGAACGTGCCATTGGCATGCTTAATGCTGGTATGACCATGAATGCTGTTGCTATGAATATTGGATGTTCTACTCATGCTATTTGACACCTTAGGCAATGTTTTCAAGCAACAGGGCATACGGAAGATCGACCACATAGTGGACGTCCTCGTGTCACGACGCGTGGCCAAGACCGCTATATTCGGAACACCCACCTGCGCAATCGCTTCCAAACTGCCACAGCCACTGCTGCTAACACCCCTGGTACACACAACAACCATATATCTGCCCAAACTGTGTGCAATCGCTTGCACGAGGGTGGGCCATGTGCACGTCGTCCATACGTTGGTTGTGTTTTGACGCGACGTCACCGCATAAATCGTGTTAATTGGGCACGTACACACCAACGCTGGCTTAGACAACAATGGAATAGCATTCTTTTCTCTGACGAGTCCAGGTTTTCCATTCATCGAGGTGATGGCAGGGTTCAAGTATACCGTAGAAGAAATGAACGTTATGCCGACTGTTGTGTACTTGAACGAGATCGTTTTGGGGGGTTGGGGTTCTGTCTTGGTGGGCATTGCACATGGCTTTCGCACTAATCTCGTCGTTATCGAAGGGAATTTGAATGCCCAACGCTACCAAGATGAAATTCTTGCGAGGCACGTTATCCCACTGTTTCAAAATAATGCCAATATCACTCTTTTTCTGCATGATAATGCCACAAGCCATACAGCTAGGGACAATGTGAATTTCCTCAGGGCGAATAACATTGCATTTATTAATGACTGGCCTGCCAAAAGCCCTGATCTGAATCCCATTGAACACCTTTGGGATAATTTGGACCAGCGCGTTAGACGTCGCCCTATTCCACCGTCAAACGTCATTCAGCTAAGACAAGCCTTAATTCAGGAATGGAACAACATTCCACAAGCCGAAATCAATACACTTATCCGTTCTATACGCCAACGATGCCAGTTAGTCCTTCATGCTGAAGGTGGTCATACCCGGTATTAATTTGTGATTTTGGTGAGCGACCCCTTCCGCATTTTAACTACCATTTCACTACTTTTGGATAAACCCTCAGCAATATTTTTTTTCACACAAAGTCGCAATAAAATACTCTTTCAATGCATATAAATCTAGTTTAATCCTGATTTTCATATTTGTGTATATCTGCACTTAAACACAGGGGAAGTTACTTTTTTGGTTCAGTATACATAATACATAATTATACCCCAAAAAACAAAAGTTTGTGGTGGTATATTGGAATCACCTTGTTCATCCATCGGGCAGTTCACCCACTTGTGTATCTGTGCGACCTCTGAAATCTTGTCAGGGTATATCTTTAAAAGTATAAAAGGTATTGATTTCAAACTTCATATGTAGATAGATCACATTGAGGACAAATGTATTCACAAGATCCATAACTCTGTCTGCATTATTTTTGGAGTTACTGCCCTTAGTTATTTTAAATATTGGATTTTTGTCCGGAGCATAACCTCCAAAGTATAAGAGCTATCAACTTCAAACTTCATCTACAGATAGATCACACTGAGGACAAGTGCAGTGCACAAGATCTGTAACTCTGTAGTATTTTTGGAGTTATTGAAATAAACCTTACTTTTTGGTTTTTGGTGTTTACGTCTTTTCCTGTGATCTGGAAATTATAACTGAACTTTGATTAAACCACATCAGTGTTCTCTTGATTTTTTTTTTTATCAAGCAGCAGAACGCTTTTCAAAACATATGATTGAAGAAAATGCTGGTAACCAGCATTTGTAGTTTGGCTGTTTTTAAAGAGAGCATGTGGGTAATGTCACAGCCATGGTGTTGTTGTCATTCAATGCCATGCAAAATTCCCTATTTCTATTCTGTCATTACAAAAGATTTTTACTTTACTGCAAACTTGGGCAATCAACAGAGGAACCTACATCAGAAAAGTAGGTATTTTTCTATCAATTTTTGACGAAGTAATGCTCCTTCTACAACCTTAACTTTTACTGAAAAAAGCACTAGTACCCAAGAGTTGGAAACTTGCAAATCATTTGAGTAACATTCAATTTATCATCTGCTCATGCATCAGCACTCGTCACAACTCGGCCGATTCCGTACCTACATCTAACCTCGTCCGTATCAAGGAGATTTCCATTTTGAAATGAGAATCACGTGATTCTATATATAGCGCGCCACTGACAGTCGTATAGCAACGACATGAATAACCTCGATGAAGTTATTCAAATCTGTTTATCTGTCGGTAAAAATGTCAATCGAAATTGATAAACCACGTTAAATAATGAATGTACGAACTGTTTGTCAACTGAACTGAAATATAGTTTGAAAGGTTTCGATAGAAAATTGAAACTCAAGTTTTCTTTTTTAAGAGGAGCCTTACAATTTTCAGAATGGTTAACCGGCGTATTTCCGGGTATGTACCTATCTGGAGCATATCAATCCACCAGTTACAGCCGAGGGATATGATGGCTCCCATCACCCGAGGTGTGCTGAATGATGCAACAGCTCACTGATTCATGAATGTGTTTCCTGGGTTCTTGGCTGAGGCTCAATATTGCCCAAGGATATTGTGGACCCACAAAAAACACCAGCTGTGTATCAATCAAACCCAGAACTTCTTGATTGCAGATCTACCACATTAATCCGTACCAACCAATCCTGTGTTGTAAGGACCACGAGGAAGAAGACATAAAAACATTGTCTGAAAAAGGGGAAAATGATGGTAATCAGCTTTTCCTTCTTTTTGCATTGTGTTTTTTACCCTTTCATAGATAGTTTGTAATTGGAGCCACAATTAATTTGTTTTCTGCAAATACTTTCAATTAGGGCAGGCCTGAGAAAGTTCTAGTCTTGTAGAGGGTTAACAAAACTACAGTGGTTCAACACATCAAGAAAGTTTTTGTCAGAATTATGTGCAAAGCATTAAACAGTGAATTCATGATCATGCACATTCTGTGTAGTGTGGTATTGATCCACACTCAACTCCAAAGCAACTACACTAACTGGTGTCCTTTGCAATCTAAGGGTTATGATATACGGCTCTTCCTCAATCAACTGCAAAGGACCATGGGATCTGTTATATGTTACAAAACAGCCTGCTGAGTTATGTGAATGGGGAGGAATTTCACTTATGTAATCGTATAGTCTCCTTGATAGATATACTTGAATTATTCCTACTGTTTTTTTCATGGAATAAACAAGTCGCTCTAACCGGTGATTGGTAGCAGAGAATTATCTGGTGTCTTGCATGCCAGTTGGCAGATTGTTATTCTCCATTCTTACTGATGACTACATCCTGCCTTCTATTTAACACTATACCAACTGATCCTTAGGATTTTCTAGTCCATTAGGAAGAGGGCTTTTGAAGATAATTTTGGTAAGAGGAGAAAATGCTGGTTACCAGTACCATATTTCTACCAATGCAATTTTTTAAGTTACATTTAATTCAGTAGTCCTGATATAGATATGCAAATGCTTTCAGTATAAAATGTATACATGTACATGTACTGAATTATTAATTTAATACAAGAATTTGTTCTTTGGTAAAGAGTTGAAAATTCATGTTGACTATTGGCTCCTACAATCCAACATTACAACTTGCAATTCAATATTACAACTGCACATGATTTAACTTGGTGTACCATAGAGATACTATTGTTGCTTCAGCTTTGGATTTGATCCTCTTTAACTCTTTACCAAACACCAAAGTTTTAGACTGGTCCAAACTGAAAGCATTTGCAGACAACATTTAAATTGGACTGAAAAATTGAAATTTGCTTTGGGAAGGGTAGAAAACATGGTGGGAAAAGGAGAAAATGCTGGTTATCAGCATTTTCTTCTTTTCCCACCATGTTTTCAATAGGCTTTTTTCTCGGGGTTGTTAAAGTCATGATTGTGTAGTAAAGGGTTAAAACTGGACTGCTTCATACTAGACTATCATTTGTGAAGTAGAGAAAAAGCTTTCATCGCTCCTGTCGAATGCAGTAATGCTCTTACACACTTCACTACAGGGCATTAGTGTTAATGAATTTCTTGCCTATTAGTAAAATCTTGAAAAAAAAAAAGGATACTTGCCAAAGAAGAAAAGGGATCTTTGTCTCTGATTTCTGTTTAACATTTTCATCTTTCTAGAAATATAATTATAATAAAACAACAGTAGAACAACCCAAGTCTATTTCATATTATTTTTATTATTTTCTGTGCTTTCCTTTTACCTTCCTCATCTTTGCTTATTCCTGTTTGCTTTCTAGTGTCTTTGAGGGATAAGCGTCCAAAAAGAGGACAATGAAGTTTTAGATCAGTAGGATGGTAAGCTGAGATGGGCTGTTTGAACTAATGGCATGTAGATTTATTGTAGAGGGGTTGCATGTATAAACCTTGACTGCATTCATTTAGTGTGATAATTTTGACGACATTCAAGGCAACGAGAACTATTCCCTTGTCACACTCACCTATATTTTGGACTTAAAAAAGCAGTAAGGGGCTTGAAAAAGGTGATATTGATCAATATACTTTTGCAGCAGTTCAGTTTTTGTGCTCACAGAAAGTGACGTACATAGATAACTTTCACGTAAGGTCTAGACAAAGCAGATAGAAGCTAGCACATGAAAAATATTGAGTGAAGTATTATATACTTAAGTGATCATCACCTGGATTTTCTTCTAGTGTTAAAATGTATGGCCTTCTCTGAAACATCATCACATTGTGGTATAAATAGTAGAAGTACTACAGATCAGGATCAGTTGGCATCAGATCTAATAGCACAGAATCTTTGATCTACACTGTCTGGTATTGTGTTTGATTTTCTGGAATCAGAAGCTTTGAAATTGCAACAGTTTATTTTTCCCAATGTCAGTTTCATTCATTAATCATTCTAAAGGCTAGACTTAACCCTTATCCTGCTAAATAAGTGAAATGAAACTTTTAAGCTGATAGTAAAAACCCAAATTTTGCTATTTAAAAGTTTGGTTTTTTTTTGAGAGAAAACATTTCCTTATCAGACAGTGTAGATCAAAGATCAGACTGCACATTCTGTGCAGTCTAAACTAAATGTACACTGTGTGCAAAATGTTAGCGCTTAAACAGCGTAAGGGTTAATTTGTTAATTTTGCAGTGTAATACTTTGCCAGATTTGTCAGATGGCTATTTATCATTAGATTTAGGGATGAACTCCAGTCCAAAAGTTACAATTTGTACTGTGAAAATTGAAGGTTTTCATGACAACCACCCACCTATACTTCCTGTCAGTTGTGGTTTAAATGTAAGATTGATATGTAAATTACAGAAGTTTGTCTGAGCATTAAAACAAAGATCGATTTTTTTTTTTGTTGTGGCTTATGGTAGCCTTGCGTTTCTTTGCCTGAGTAGTTATCCTTTCATTAATGGACAGGAGTATGGCCTTAATTATGCTTACGACTCATTTTCAGCCAGTTTTTAACCCACTTCATGTTTACTTTATGAAAGTATGATCATTCTTGTACCTTCATGCCAAATGCTGGTCCTGATGGTTGCAAGGTCACACAGATTATGGTGGAGAAAAAAATGCATTTCATTTTCTTGAGGCTTTCATGTTACTGGTGTAGAATTCAACAAAAGTTGCAATGTTACCTGATACAGCATGAAGTTATTTCAAATGTCAGTCTGCCCTCCTCCAGTTTGACCATGAGGGCCAAAAGAATTACCATGAGTGGGAGAAATGACAGTAAATATGACAGTAAGCTTTTAAGGCTGTCAAAAAAGACATCATAATGCATTGCAATAATGCAGAATACATTGCATAAATCATGCAAGGGTGCCCTTGAAGGGCAATGTAAGGCATATTATTGCTGTGTAAAAATCTACTTTCCTCAAGTTACAGGTGCTGAAAGAACTGTCAAAGTAAATCAAGGTTTTTCTCCATGGCATTTTTATTGATATTGATAAAGTGAGGTCTGAAATCAGATATATTAGAGGTGTAACACTTTTCCTATGACAATATTTTTGACTGGTCCATACTGAAAGCATTTGCAGGACAACTTAAATGTGGTTTAAATGATGAGATTTGTTTTCTAAAGGGTAGAAAACATAGATGGGTAGTTCATTTGCTAATGTATCTGACTCATGACCTGGTGGTTGCAGGTTCAATTCCCAGATGAGGCAAACTTTCTTTCTGGTGATTTTTGCTTCTCACCTCTGATACATGTGAAAAAAGCAGTCAGTGGCTTGTCAGTACTCATGTGAGAAAGCCATGAAACACATGTGTAGGTGCACTGACCATCATGATATGACATTATCTGTTAAAAAGGTATTGAACTTTGATAGAAACAAACAAAATTGGTCTGGTGGGAGACAAAAGGCAGATTCAGGTGGTAATGTGTTAACTCTGTACCAAACACCAATGATTTTAGACTTATCTATATTGATAGCATTTTCAGATTACAAGTTATATCTGGCTCAGTCATTTTTTGTGATTTCTCTTTGAAAGGATAGAAAATATTGTGGAAAAAGAAGAAAATGCTGGTCACCAGCATTTTCTCTTTTTTCCGATGATGTTTTCAAAAGCCGCATTTCTCATGGTTGTTAAGATACAGTACTGGTTGGTGAAGGAATGAATCCATCTTTATTTCTCAGTTATTGCCTCATAGTACTGTGTAGCTGCTAAATATGATGACAAAATGTGAATGGCAAAATTAAACAGACTTCATCCGACTGATAAGCTTTTTATCAAATAATTTCGTGGTTTTAGGATCCAGAGTTAGGCCGCTTCTGCGAACATTTTTGAAAAGGAGTGAATACTTGTCTTTCTTTTCCAGACTTTTTTCTATTCCTCTTATGATACTTCCATCATTAAAAGTGAGCCAATATATTTGAATTGTCATCTGCAAATGCTTTCAATTTTGACAGGTCCAAACTTTTCTAGTCTGGAAAAGGGTTAATCCTTAACTTGCAAAGTGAACATTTTGAATTGGGGAAATATGACTGAAATACTGTAAACTCAAGCCCATTTTTGGTCAGCCTTTGCTATATATCAGAAATTGGTGTTCAAGGATTGCACTGCACATTTTGTGCACTGTTCAATCACAACTGTTACTGTCTACAAAAGCTGCCAACATCGAGCTCCTTGTTATAAGGATTAACTCTTTTTTCACACAATCCCAACTTTTAACGACACTAAGGAAGACACAATCCCAACTTTTAACGACACTAAGGAAGAGGCCATTTGAAAAAATTGTGGAAAGAGGAGAAAATACTGGTAACCAGCATTTTCTCCTTTTCCCACAATGTTTTCTCCCCAATCAAAGACAGAAATCATCATAATTATTAGCTACGCTTATTTTGTTTTCTGCAAATGCTTCCATTTTGGACAAGACTAAAATTTTGATGTTTGGTAAAGAGTTGAGCATTTTGTGTTCATCAGTACTCACAAATTGTGGGTAAGGAATTTCAGTGTGTGTTGCATCATCCCAGACACCTTAATCCTTTACCACATGGCAAAATCTTTCAAAATTGAAAGCATTTGCAGACAAATTAAATGAGGCTCGAGTTATTGGATTAGTTACTGAAAGGTTAGAAAACATTGTGGGAAAAGGAGAAAATGCTGGTTACCAGCATTTTCTCCTTTTTCCCCCAATGTTTTCAAAAGGCTTCTTCCCCAGGGTTGTTACAACTCGGGATTGTGCAGTAAAAGGTTAAACCTTAGAATGGTGAATGAATGAAAATGGACCTTTTCAACTAGGAAAGCAGCAGAAATATTTCTTTTTCAAGATTGTTCTTGCCACAAATTGTATCAAAGTAGTAGACTGTGGTTCTAAGACCAGACTGCACACTCCATGCAGTATGATCTAAATCTACACTGGTCACAAAAAAGAACTAAAGCTAGTTTCAGCACCTATAGGGTTAAAGGTCACATGAAACTTGAAGTGATGATATAGAAGATATTTTGAAATATTTTATGGCTTCATAAGCGGTTGTTAGTGCCTTTTGACATTAACACCCTTTGTCCTATTCTCAAGAATTTTGTTAAGTTCCAAGTAACACAATTTCTAATCGGCAAAACCAAAATTTATGGTTTAGCCAATCACAAGTTGTGTTACTTTCTAAATGTAGAATTGGACTAGGAACGCAATTGAGAATGGTTGATGAATTTAGGCCCTGTTACTCCTATTCATATGCAAAGGTCATTGGGCTACATGGGTTTGAGATTATCCTTTCCAGTTTTCCATACCTATCAAGTCACACAAATTGTGTGCCTCCCACTGGTGGGCTGCATGTTTTTTCTTATAAATCCTAAGTATTGATAACTGCTCATCCATTTGTCTGTCATTCTGTCAGATTGTGTAGGTCTGTTTATTGCTCCTGCTACAGTTGTCATGTTTTTCAATTAATCTTTGATTAATATTGGAGGCCAGATGAAGAGTTGCCCATAAATTTCTGTTTGCATTTCTGACAAAATGTACCAGTTATCTGACTATCAAAATATCTGACCATGTAGCTGTGTGATATCACATTGTACATAGATTTACATGGAGCTAGTTTGGTGGAAAGTTTAAAAAATGCTTTTCTGTTTGTACAAGGCGAGTGGGTTGATGTTTTGTATGTACCATCATTTTGGTAGACTTTCATCTAAGTTTCTTAAAATTCCTCTTATTTTTTCTCTGGTGTAAAAATGTAAGATGAGTAGAACATGATGAAGAACTTCCATCTGAAATCAGTTACGCTGGAGTCACAGATAAGAAACTGCAGCCAGATGGTCTCTGTTTTACTTAGAACTGAGCAATGTGGGATGGCTACAGTTGAAATTGGGCAGTGGCAACTGAAGCAGTGCTTGTCAGAAGGTGTCTGTTGAAGGTTTAGGTATCTAATAACTTAAAATTTAATAATGACCTCCTAATTTTTTCCAGGGTTATCGAGTATTGTATTTAAAACATGGTGGATGGGCATAGTCACTGTCTGGTGCCCAAATGACATTTGCATGAGTTGGACAGAGGCCATTTGGTGCTCGCGTTTAAAAAACCATCAAGTTTCAATGGTGACCATGTGGGTACCTTCCAGGCACTTTAAGGCACTAGAAAAGCACTACCCAATGCAAGTGTATTGTCAGTATATTAGGCAATGCCCCTACAGGCACAGAATGGTGACTGTTTTGTGGTGTGAAAGCTGGTCAGCTTGCATGAAACTGATTAAAGTTGCAGTCATCAACAGTATATTGTTATACTTAGTAACTATTGTCAGCATTGTAAACAATATGACCACAGAGGATTTTAGGTCTGTGTGGTGTAAACCATGGTTCAGCTGGAGAAATTTCTTAGCTAATATGATCCACTCATGGTTGAGTTTCTGTGAAAATCATAAGTAAATTTAAACTCTTTACCAAACAACAAAATTGTAGACCAGTACAAATTGAAAGCATTTGCAGACGACAAAATAAATATGGCTCAAAAATTGAAAATTGTTTTGAGAAGGGTAGAAAACGTTGTGGGAAAAGGAGAAAATGCTGGTTACCAGCATTTTCTTCTTTTCCTACAATGTTTTCAAAAGGCTTCTTTCTCAGGGTCGTTAAAAGTCGGGATTGTGTGGTAAAGAGTTAAGTGTCATCTTTGCATGAATTGGGAGATATTTTGCAAGATGAGGGAGAGATGGCGTTCAGTGGACTGACTATTGCTGGACATTACCCTGCGCTTCTTTGCAACTGACAACTCTCAACACAGCCTTGACTGGCTTTTCCAATACTTAATTTTAGTTTTGTTACTAATGGTCAGTGAGGAACTGCTGATTGGCAAAAGCCAGCCAGTCTGTGTAAAGCAATCACTCAAGCGGAGACCAATCAACATTTTGCTATGCTGACGCCACCAAATTATCTGAAAGTTGCAGACCAGTACCTTTCAAATTCATAAACTGCTTTCTTCCAACTTGAGTCAACAAAAACTGTATGGTGCCAAATTTATTAATGACCGTACAAGGAAAAAATATGAAAATCAATCGGATATTCCAAAAACCACCTATGTCTACTGCATGTAAAAATCAGACAGAAGCAATTTTACTTGTGACCTAGGTATTAGCAAAGACAGTTGATGTTTTGTTTATAGGATCATCTAGTGGTCCTTAGATATCATAAGGTTATTTTCAAGTTATTCCCTTGGGTAAAAGATTTGCCTTGTTTGCAACATACGAGGGGTGGTCAGAAAGAATCTGGACCAGTGCCTGTATCAGAATATTGTTATAAAAACCAACTTGGAGAGTTTACTGTTTTTGAAAGTAACTTCTTTTTAAATTCTATGCACTTATTCACTCTTGATTCCCATGCACGAAACATGTTGCACGAGTGTGTCACATAACATTACTCTCAAAGACCTGGCCATAGTGAGAGTTAGATCCTGTCTGCTCTTGTTGCCGTGCCACGTAGAGAATCTTTCAAAACAGGAACTAGCCAACGGTCACCAGGGTCAGGACTGAATTATGGGGAGGGTTGTGTTTCTATGTGTAAGTTTTGCAAGGTTTCTGTACAAGTGTGGCTTTTTGAGCAGGGTGGTATAATGGTGTAAAGTGACATTACTCTGCAGGACTTCTGGGTGTTCTTTCATATGGTGTTTGTGAAATTTATTTGAACAATGTGAGCATAAACTCAGCATTGACTATAGTATGCATCAATACAACATGATTTAGAAGAAAAAAGGAGAATAGGAAAACACGATGGACATACGTTTACCAACCAACTTAGAAAGTTTGGCTTTAACAGCGGAAGGTGATGTTGGATGTTTCCATACATTGCTTTGTTGTTTAGATTCAGTCTTGTTCAAGTGTACCAATGTTTCATCGCATGTTACAATACAATTAGTAAAGTTTGACCCCCCCTACCCTAACACGTTCTTAAATTTCTTAACAGATTTCGACCCTAACCCCCATTAGCTTGGGGGTCGATAATTAAGGTACCCACCTTGTGCAAACATGTGACATTCCAAGATTGTCTGCTAAAATCTCCTGGGCACTTCCAAATGAACTGCTAAATGTGTCGGCTATTTTCCTGATAGTATCTTGGCAATCTTGTGTTACATGCTGCATCCATGATGATTTTGTCTGTGACTGATGTTGATGGATGGCCAGATTTAGGGTCATCTTTAACAGTATCACACCTTTCTCTAAATCACTGTGATCCATTTACAAATATCAGATTTCTTTAGTGCAGAGTCCCCGTAACCTTTTCCTAAATCGGTTTTGATTTCTGATAAATACTTTCCGAGTTTGAAGTAAAACTCATGATTACTATCTGCTCAAATAAAACATTGTCCAACATTTTGGACCCCTAATGCAGTATATGACGTCATTAAAATAATGTCACACTTTACCTACTTGAATAAGACGACATTTGAAAGGTTTAGTTGGTTACCAGATAATTAATGCTCATCTGTGCAGTTTTTTGTAATGCTACATGAAGTAGTTTTCAAAATAACAAGGTGGTCCACATTCTTTAAGACCACCCCTCGTATTTTGCAAATATCTACCTGTCTAGAATCACAGAGACAATTCTATCATTTAGTTGTTTGTTAACCCTTTACCACACAATCCTGACTATTAAGGCCACTGTGGAATAAGGGTTTTAAAAACATTATGGGAAAAAGAAAAAAAGGTGCAAACCAGCAGTTTTCCTTTTCCCACAATGTTTTTTATCAATTAAAAGTCAAAGTTTGTCATCTGATCCACAGTTCTTTTGTCATCTGAAAATGTTTTTAATTTGGGCAAGTCTAAAATTTTGTTGTGTAGTGAGAGGTTATAGTGCTATCATATCTTTACCCCACACTTTCCAATAGCATTTTTAGACCGTCTGTTTGTTTTCATGAATTGTTAGTCTTGTCAGAAGTAGTAGTGTAATTTTTCAGAGAAATTAATATAAAGGGAAAGAAGGGGATTGCTATGGAACGTAGAGCATTTAGCAATCTGTCATTGTAATCTGCTAAAATGTCTTTATTCTTGGACAGAATTCCAAAGTCATATTTTAATACCTTACTCAAGATTTTTTTAATGCACTACTTGAAAACACTTGACCTACAGTGAAGTTATATAAGAAAAAATCTACTAGCTTTTTTTTAATTCAATGGGTAATAGTTTTTGATCTGATTACAAAACAGATATTTACATACTACAATGTATTTAAATTTTTATCCCACACCATTTTTTTTCACTGGGAAACTTCATTTGGCTGTTTAATAGGTTTTTTTTTTCTCTGTTTAACTCTTTACCAAACGACAAAATTTTAGACCAGTCCATCTTGAAAGCATTTGCAGACAACAAAATAAATATGATCCGGAATTGAAATTTGTTTTGGGAAGAGTACGAAAGATTGTGAGCAAAGAAGAAAATGCTGGTTACCAGCATTTTCTTCTTTTCCCACAATGTTTTCAAAAGCTTTCTTCTTAAGGGTTGTTAAAACTCGGGATAGTGTGGTAAAGAGTTAAGAAAATTTGCAAAACATGTACATTAGATTGTCTAAACTTGCAAGAACAAGGCACTGATTGTTACAGAGCATGTTTGGCACTGCTAAAGCTTATGAAACTATCATTGTAATAGATATCCTGATTAAGAAATGTAGGCTTTTTGTCATGGTTGTAAACAATTTGATCAAATTGGATGAAGATTTAAGGGAACTGAAACAATTTTATTTGAGATAAATTTCTTGTAACAGTCCTGTATTTGATCCTTTTCTCTCAGAGACAAATTTTATCATTTAAACCAGATTTAATCTATTGTCTGTAAATGCTTTCCATTTAGACCTGCCTAAAATTTTGTTCTTTCGTAAAATATATATGATTGCTGTAGAAATAGCACTAAGGGAAGGATATCTTAATGTACAGTACTTCTAGCCCTTTGATTTATTATAAGTTTTTGCTAATACAAAAATTCCTTTGGTTTGAGGGTCATTTACATCGATAATGTAAATACACAGAACCTCTATAGATGGCTGCTAATTAAAACAGAATTCTCAAAATCACTTTATGAAATGTTTGAATAATATGAGCTAATAATAAATAATCAAATTACCCACATCTTGCCAAAGTAAATATCCTTGTCATTTTTGTGAACTCTTTTCTTTCTTACCAGTTACCTGACAGATTATTGTTGGACCATTTACTGTAACAATAAGGATTGCTGTGATTTTTTACGCTGGTTACCTTTCCCGCAATGTTTTTTGTCCTTTTAAGCAGATATCCCATAATGTAAGAAATTTTTATTTGATATTTGCAAATGCTTCCAATTTGAGAAAAATCTTAATTTTTGTCATCTAAAGAATAAACTCGTTCCTAAACAACAAAACTTTAAATTGAACCAAATCAAGAACATTTGCAGACAAATATTCGACATGACTTAACCCTTTAACACACAATCCCGAGTTTTAATGACCCTGAGAAAGAAAGCTTTTGAAAACATTGTAGGCAAAGGAGAAAATGCTGGTAACCAGCATTTTCTTCTTTTTCCACGATGTTTCCTTATCTTTCAAATCCCAGTACTTGTGCCACATTTACTATATCCTTTGGAAATGCTTCCAATTTGGATCTGTCTAAAATTTTGTCATGCAGTAAAGAGTTAAAAGAATTTTTCTGTCATTGACATGGTGGTAATCATAAACATTGTAGGAAAAGGGAGAAATTGCTGGGTAGTAGCATTTATTCCTTTTCCATTGCAGTGTTTTTGAAAGCTTTCTTCATCAGGTTTGTAAGAACACAGGATTGTTTTGTGAAGGGTGAAGGTAACAGCTGATATTGCATAGGCAAGAATGTTGAAACTTTAAAAGTATTGGACAGTGTCAGTTCATGACCAGACTTCAGGATTGGTGCAGTCTGATCATGATGGAACAGGAAATGGAATGATTGATTTCCAATGTCTGGATGGATTTTACACATTTTCTCTTCAGAAATTATTGATTGATTGAATGGTGGTTTATGCGGCTTCCCACAATATTACAGTCATTTCACTGTGACAGCTTACATATTCATGTATTTCCTGGGTTCCACTGGTACTAGGCTAGGGCTCTAAAGTGTCTTGCCCAAGGACACTCTCACAAAAAGCCAGTGGATAAAGTAAGGTTCTTGCCCAAGGACACTCTCACAAAAAACTCACTGGATCCAGTAAGGCTCGAAACCTGGGGCCCTCAAATCATGAGTCCTACAATTTACCATTGAGCCATGCGGGAACCCACAGACACTTGTGAAAAAAAAAAAATGTAAAAGAATTCTTTAACAAACATGTGATCTCGTTTCGAAGCTTGTAGTAATTTTCAGTGTCATCTTATATACTGGGGTGAGCTACATGTATATGGGACTTCCATGGTTCTCTTTATCTGGCATAAATATGAGGTAACGGCAATTTAATTAGATTTGTTATATTTTAGCTATATATGTTTATGGGTTGACTTACCTGACTCCATTACCTTTAGCATCTGCTTCCTCTATCCTTTTGTTTTTAGCTCACCTGTGCACAAAAGTGCTCGAGGTGAGCTTTTTAGGCTGTGCTGTGTCCGGTTTCTCTTGTCAACTTTTACCTTTTGTGCGCTGTAGTCAGAATGTCTTGACTGTCTCTTTGTTGAGTTCAAAATCAGGTCACCTTGTATCAAAGTTAAGGCAATGGTTCAAATCATAGAAAAAGCCTGTCTGCATTTTGGATGCCACATTTTAGTTCCAGTGTTCATAAAGCTTGCCCAAAACGTTTGTCTTGATGGTTACTAGATCAAAGGCCAAAATTGGTGACTTGAATAAAAGTAGGTCACTTGGCCAAATCTTCAAAAAATCTTGAGATATTCTACAGGCCACATTTTTTCAGCAAATACTCATGAAACTTAGCCAAAAAACATGCATATATCCTGATATTACCTCAAGATGAGTAAACAATGTGTAACCTCAGATCAGAAAGTAGGTCACTAGTTCAAATGATTGAAATTTTTATGTACTCTAGAGGACAGCCACATGTTTTGTCCAGTGTTATGAAACTGCCAGACTATAGTCTCCATAATGTCTTCGACAAGTTTGAAAACTGGTCATGATGAAGAAAAATTAGGTCACTAGCATTATTTTTTAATGGAAGTGTGGAGTCAGAGGCTCTTACCCAAAGCTTGTGAACCTTGGGTCACCTTACTTTAAAAGAACAAAGGTAACTAAGTCAAATTAAAGTCTATGTGCATTGAACCCAGAATGAGTGTCTTAATATTGTTTCCTTTCAGTTTTGATATGTATTCTGGAGGCAAAATTTTCAGTCTAGTTTTTATGAAATATGGCTAGTATGTTTGTCTTTATATCTCTTATGAAGTTGGCATGTTGGTCATTTTGGCTCAAAAAGTAGGTCACTTGGTCAAATATGAATTTGAAAGAAAAAAGAAATAAATGTGTGTCAGTGTGTCATATTAAATGCTTAATGTTCATTGCACATTTCAAGTCAGAATGTTGTTCTTGATAACTTAATTTTTTCAAATATCATTATTACTTATTTTTCAATCATGTAAGGTTCAGATGAGCAACTCAGGGCAATCATGGCCCTCTTGTTCATTTTGTGAAGTGTTCAGAATTGCATATTCAAAATTACATTAATAAGGAACAAAGATCAAGTGTAAAGTTTCCCAGAATAACGTGGAATTGTTATCTCGTTTAATTGTGGTGCTCGTGTTTTAAATCTTGACAAGCCACATTTTTGTGGTGCAATATGATGAAAATTAATTCTCATTGCAAAATACAAAAATATAATTGCCCTCTGCTAATCACTTTCCCATGACATTTCATTCTTGAAAAACTTGGTTTTCCTGCCGTTTTTGCAATTCTGCTCATGCTTTTGAAAATTATTCTTGGAATGCTACATGTATGTATGACTGGAAGAACTTAAAGGGAATTGTTTCCCTCTGTTTGCCATCAGGGGTGTAGCTAGCCAAAGTATGTGCAAAAGTAATACTGAAGGTATCATCTGAGGCACAAAGTGCCAAGAGGGGGGAGGGGAATTTCCCAGGAGGGTTTGGAGGGCTCCGCCCAGAAATTTTTTGAATTGTAAAAGCTATCTGATGGCCTCTGGTGACATTTTTGGCAGTTACAGTATTGTCTTTCTTTTCTTTCTTTTTTCAACGTGTATGCAACTGCGTTTTTGTGTACAGGCAGCTATGCCTTTGGCCATGTTCAGACTGATGCATTACTAGGGTTTTGTAGAAAAAGCTTGAAAAATATGAAACAGAATTTGCATTTGAAAATTAGAAGGATCAAGATCAGACTGCACAAAACATGCAGTCTGGTCTTGGATCTACTCTGGCAACATTGCAGAGACAATCTGGACAGAAACATGTAATTATTATGGGTCTGATTTCAAGACTGAAAATGTTTCTGGAGCTTTATACTAGACAGCTTATCAATATCACCACTTAATGACACCACAGACATAGTTTGTTTTCAGGGGTGGGGTTGGGGAGGTCCTGCCTGGCTGAAAGGTATAGTGAAGGATTCATGATCTGGAAGGCTCAGCTTTTCTTGGGAATGACCTTTGGCTAGACAATTTAGAGTCCTAGCCTTACTAGTGGTATAACCCAAAACATCTATTAATGAGTGAGTTGTTGCTAAATCAAAATTTTAACTGAAAATCAATCTATTTCTGAAAGCAACTGCAACTGAGCATTGGTATCCTCATGTGATGCTCTTGTTTTCTTGCCTAATTCAGGATCATTATTATGCATAGTACACCCAAACACAGAAAAAACAGAAAAAACCTTCACAATTTTGTTGAGAGCTATGTGCAAACAATATCCCGAAGTTTAGGTTTTAAAATTTAGAATAAGAAGAAAGTTTTAGAATTGTGGAAATTGGACTCTGCAGTAACCTAGATACCTTTGGTTGTCTATGGGATATGGAAATAATTGTCACTAAATATACACGTAATTTAAAACTGCTTTTCAAACCATTTTGACAAATGGAGAAGATTAATCCTAATTATTCTTCCATTTTTCACAATATTGTCTTGCCTGTAGCTATATCACAAATCCTACATTTTCCTTATCCAATGTTGAAGTTAACTGCCTTTTTACAGTAATTGCTTTAACCCTTTCCAACACAATCCCCACTTTCTCCTGACAGAGAAGGTAATAGAAAACATAGTTAGAAAAGAAGAGAGTGGGGGTAACCAGCACTTTCTCCTTTTGAAACAATATTTTCTGTCCTTTCAAAGACAAATTCCATCATTTCAGAAACATTTAGTTTGCCGTTTGCAATGTTCCTTTAATTTGGACTAGTCTAAAATTTTGTTGTTTGGTGAAGAGTTTACCATTAGAGCAGAATAAACCCCACAGACTATTTAACTCTTTACGAAACAACAAAATTTTGGACTGGTCCAGATTGAAAGGATTTGCAGACTACAAATCAAACATAGCTGAAAAACTGAAATTTGACTTCGAAAGGATAAAAAATATTGTGGGAAAAGAAGAAAATGCTGGTTACCAGCATTTTCTTCTTTTCCCACGATGTTTTCAAAAGCCTTTTTCCCTAGGGTCACTAAAAGAAGGGATTGTTTGGTAAAGGGTTGAATCCAGAAATAAGACCCAAATAATTGCACTATCATGGTTGCTTCAGTGTATAGTGTTTCAGGAAAGCAGACAGTTTATATAAAAGATTTGTTCAGCCTGATCTTGATCTGCATTGGCAGTTATAGTTGTGAAAGGTGCTCTAATGGTTAATGTGTCAGTGAGTAACTTTTAACCTTTTCAGCACTATAATTTTGAAAAATGAAAAATTAATTGCATAAATATCAAAAGTGGAAAAAACTACCATTTCATCAGCGCACATAAATTTAACGGTTCAGTATTTCAAAAGCCCAATATTGCATATCAAGATTTTACAGAACTTCAGAATCCAAAACTTGCAGTTAAAAGACTTGAAATGTATCTCTTCGGCTATTTAGACATTTATATTTAAAAAAAAAAAATGCCTGCTGTACCCAAAGTTGCACAGAAGTACACATCGCCTTAGAAAGCATGGACTTTAAAACAAACAGAGATGAACCATTCTTATTGTTCTGCGAAAGACTTTTTGATTGATGGAACATTCAAGTGCTGTCCAAAGTTCTTACACATGGTCAACAGAATGGACGCTATATACAGCATGACATTATGGTCACCTTACTCTGGACTAAGATTATGTGGGATGCTATCATTTCCCCTTATGAGGAAAATTTCTGCAAAAGATATACAAATTATTTCTGCCTATGAAAACTTTTTTGTTCTGCAAATGAAGGAAAACATTTCCACATATTAAAATCATGCTGTTTCCGCAAATTTATGAAAATCTTGATTCTAT
The DNA here is from genome assembly GCA_946811185.2 of Hippopus hippopus. Classification (NCBI taxonomy): domain Eukaryota; kingdom Metazoa; phylum Mollusca; class Bivalvia; order Cardiida; family Cardiidae; genus Hippopus; species Hippopus hippopus. Next base: position 49,415,515 of record OX328104.1, on the reverse strand, counting down.
CTAACTCTACCTCTTTTGCAGGCTGAAGATATACAATCCTGCGAAACTCATAAGGCTTAAAAATTATATCTTACAGGGTTGACCAAATATGTGGACAGTACAGATCCAAGATCAGACTGCTTTTTTGTGTTGTCTGATCTTGATTTATTCTACATGCAAATCCCCTGTTTTTGTCTATGATGCTGAAAGGGTAAACGTGAACCCAATTACCATGAAGCTGACTGACCATTTGTAACATCATCTGCATTTAGCCCTGAGCATAAACAATCCAAGGTTGTTAATGTAGTATAACATTACATTACAACAGATTATTAATTCTTTAGCAAACGACAAAATTTTAGACTGGTCCAAATTGAAAGCATTTCCAGACAACAAATTAAATGTTACTCAACTGATGGAATTTGAGTCTGAAAGGGCAGAAAATAGTGTAGGAAAAGGAGAAAATGCTGGTTACCAGCATTTTCTCCTTTTCCCACAGTGTTTTCCAAAGTTTTATTCCTAGGGGTTGTTAAATTCAGGACTGTATGGTAAAGGGTTAATTGACTCTCTAACACACAAACCCACCACCCCCACCCCGCTTCCTTCTTCCCCCCACCTTGAAATTTTATTGTCTTCTAAAGCAATAATCTGCTGATAGGGGAGGGGAGGGGTGAACAAAATATGGGGGTGTAATAGAGTAGAGGAAAAAAAAACAAAAAAATATATCAAAATCCACTAGAAGCAGAAAATGAAAAAAAAATTAATTACCATAAATTTCTAAACATGTGACACATTAGACCATGTCAGAATGACATAACAATTTTATGATTTTTCTCTTCATCCTTATACCAATGAGCCATCTCATCTTGGTTTCTTGTTTGTCATTTCTAAATGGCTCATTTAATATATTCTTTTTTGGACAGAGATGATCTAGAATGAGGAGCCCTGTGTGACACAGTGGTGGTTATTTGAACAGAGCTTCTGGCTTCCATCTTTATCCAAGGCACTGGGTATTTTGTTTGAAGTTTCCTATGGTAAAGGTACTAGAGAGCCCTAGCCTTTTGTTCTAGTAAAATCCGAGAAATACATAAATAAGTCAGCTGTTGCTTTGGTATGGTGAACAATTGATAAAAGAGTCTTAGGGCTAAATGCTTTAAACCAATCAGGAGAACAGTTATTGCTCTTCACAGTCTGAGGACAGAATAACAAAATAATGGCTCTATTTAATTTTTAAGAACTATTAATACAGTCTTTGTATTGAGCAATGTGTGGTCTTGTTCAGTAAAAATTCAGGCATCTTGGCTGTCAACCGTCAAGTTCTTATGGTGACCATGTGGGTACCTTCCAGGCACTTTAAGGCACTAGAAAAAGCACTGCTCAATGCAAGTGTATCGTCAGTATATTAGGTGATGCCCCTACAGGCACAGAGTGGTGACTGTTTTGTGGTGTGAAAGCTGGTCAGCTTGCATGAAACTGATTAAAGTTGCAGGCATCAACAGCATGTTGTTATACTTAGTAACTATTGTCAGCATTGTAAACAATATGATCACAGAGGATTTTAGGTCTGTGTGGTTTAAACCATGGTTCAGCTGGAGAAATTTCTTAGCTAATATGATCCACTCATGGTTGAGTTTCTGTGAAAATCATAAGTAAATTTTAAGTGTCATCTTTGCATGAATCGGGAGATATTTTGCTAGATGAGGGAGAGATGGCATTCAGTGGACTCTATTGCTGGACATTACCCTGCGCTTCTTTGCAACTGACAACTCTCAACACAGCCTTGACTGGCTTTTCCAATACTTAATTACTTTTAGTTTTGTTACTAATGGTCAGTGAGGAACTGCTGATTGGCAAAAGCCCGCAAGTCTGTGTAAAGCAATCACTCAAGCGGAGACCAATCAACATTTTGCTATGCTGACGCCACCAAATTATCTGAAAGTTGCAGACCAGTACCTTTCAGTATTTTCTACCCTATCAAAGTCAGAAATCATCATATTAAAAAGATTTAATTTGTTGTCTGCAGATGCTTTGAATTTGGTCCAGTCCAAAAATTTGTTGTTTGGTAAAGAGTTAAAGATCCAGGCGTAACCTAGGACTGGTTTCGTCCTGTATCCTGCACTATCCCCCATAACATTACTAGCAGCTGTCAGGGAGCATCGCCCATATGGGCAATTGGTGGTGACGATAAACACAAAGTCAATCAATTATTCGTGTCCTTAATGTGTAAGACATTCCCACATTTTAATAAACTTGAAAAGGAACCTTTTGAAAACATTTTGGGACAAGGTGAAAAAGACAGTAAACAGCATTTTCTCCTACTTCCACAATTTTAGTTTGGCTGCTTTTGAAGAAAACTTCGAGTAAGTGCCTTAGCCTTGTTATGTCTGCATGGCTGTGCAAAAACGTTGACATTTTACAATATCTCTATTATTACTCAAGATATTTACTTAAATTTTGGACTAGTTGCTAACTGTCAAATGGGGGATCCATACCACAATGGCAGGCAAGTACCGTATTTTGCGTAAGTTTTGGGACACCCAAAGTATTGGGACACCATCAAAAATCGCGAAAATAATTATTTTTCATGACCCAAAGATTTGGGCCATACTAAAAATTGCAAAGCAAGATCGGTATTTTTTTGTTCCAAAGAATTGGGACAGTGAATATCTGTTAAAAAAAAAATCTCTCAATCCGTTTGATAACCTTTGTTTACATGCATTTATTTCGCGCAGTTTCATTTCTACACACGTGACGTCGTAAGCATGCTTCCCAACCCTCCCGATTTCAGTGGGAGTTTCCCGATTCAAGACAAAAAACCCGATCACCTGACAGACTAATTTAAACCCAAATTCAAAAAGAAATCCAGCATAAGTGTAAAAAGGGTGTGATAAACTTGTATCCAAGATACATAACGTGTAACGTGTATAACGTGTACAGATGTACACCCGAAATTGACAGAGTTGACACGCACGTATTTCACGGTCAATCGAGTTTGTTGTTTATAAATAGAAATCAAGGTACAGTATTCTAGTCTACCCAAGGTTTATCGATCGAAGATCGACAAACCAATAAAATTTGAGAACGGTCCGAGCAGGTACTTGTCAGAGTGGAATTTACGTCGTTCACCTCACGTGAGCAGGTAAAATATGTTGTGAATTTATCTACAAACGCCAAATAACATCCTCATCGCAATCCCAGGATGCAGACAATAATGAGTGACAGGTTAATCGTCAACAAAAACAATGAGAAAAAGCAAAGTTTTAAACTCTTATTGCTCAAATTGATCGCTGGAATCCCAATCTGTCTAAAAATAGACCAACCTGCAAATGATCGTAGGTTTATCGAAATCAATGACGTAGCAATATTTTAACATCGGCAATATTCGACAGGTTAGCGGCCAGTGACTTACAGTATGACAGCTTGTCTTGTCTGACCATAAGTTTTGGGACAGCTGACAAAATGATTATTTTATGTAGACCTAAGTATTGGGACACGAACAAAATTAATTATTTTTTACTGTCCCAAAATTTAAGCAGAATACGGTAAGTATTTTTGACACAGTTATGCCCCTTTTCTACTTTTGAATTTCACTTAAAATGAAGCACCTGCAGCCGAGCATTGGCACCGACATGTGGTGCTCTTGCTTACCCTTCAGAGACCTTCTGTCAATTGAGCCATATTTTAATTATCATCTGTTAATCTTTTCAGTTGGTGCAAGTCTAAAATTTTATCACTGGGTGAAGAGTTGACATGAAAATGTTGTGATATAGGAAAGATTTGAAATGGTTATTTAATCTCTAAACAAAACAAGTGTCTGTCCATTCACAGGTAATATTTCATTAGAAATGTGGTATTTTGTTACCAGTTTGTAATTAAATTATCTGTCACAGTGTTATGTAACAGAGCACCATCAAGTACAGGCCTTTTTTTTTGAAAATTGAAAAACGTTGAATAGAAGAAATACACAATACAAACTTCAGATTTATACAAAATCTCCATTTTCTGTCCAATGATATCCCAGGAGATGGGTGGTCCCATCCTCAAGAAGTTTTGGATGATGTGAAGCTCAAATAACTGTTATACTAAAATATTTAAACAGAATATAATATGAGCAATGCTCTGGCAAAAGAAAGTTTAATGCATCTCCATGATGCATTATATCAAGCAAGTCTTCACAAATTTATGGATCCATAAAATCCATTTGTCTATGAATTGAGGTAGAAGGTCATTTGACAAGCAGAAAATTGACCAATAGCAAAAAGTTTTGACCTATTGTCAGCAGATTGCGCAGGCTGATAAGAACGGGTCGATACTTTTTGCTGATAAATTAAGTTCCCTTTTCATAGAGCATGGCTCTTATACCTAATCAGTGCAAGATCATAGTCACTTCTGTGCTTCAACCAGAGAGCAAGTTTTTAACATTTGGCATCTTTTTGCATTTTCCACTGACTTGCAACAGTTAGGTTTTTAAGTCTGCATGATTATGAGCAAAAACAAAATTCTAGTTATCTGTTGCCATTTAATTTGCTTAGGCCCACACTGTAAATAAAGATGAGATTTGTCAAAAAATTTCATGTTATGGCATGTGCATTGTCAGATATGTTAAGATTTTATTGGCAAACAGCCTTAAATATATACAGTAGAATCTCGGTGATTCGAACGCCGACTTTTCGAAACTACCGGATTTTTCAAAGCTGACCGTCAGTCCCGACGTATTTTGCTATTATTTTATGTAAAAATATTACCGATTTTTCGAAATTAAATTATTCGAAAAATTCAATTTTTCGAATAAATCTGTCGGTCCCGATCAAAGAAATTTCCGTGAAAATCCACCTCAAAATTCGAAGTTAAAAAATGTCCAGCACAGTCACGCATAACGGTCACGTTTCCTTTGAGCAATAAACATCGATTGTTTGCTCAACTGATTGATTTCACAGGTACATTGTAATTTTGCACATACAGGTAATTGACACCTTGTCAAGTCGTTAACTCGCTTGAGTGCTAATCCCTCATTGATTAAACGTTGATTAGGCATCATTAAGAAAATAAACATCGATCAGGGGATTTTTTCAGAGTATGCACGATCAGTGAAAGTGAAAGTATCATGAACGTGAAATACATTAGATCTGTATTGAGTTAGATTTTTGGGAAACTGAAAGTAGACTATTATCGGAGAATTCAAGGACAGTTAAAAGTAAAAGTAGAAAATAAAAATGCATAAACAGACCATTTGGCAATCCTCGGGTGATCTGTTGATTAAGTCAGAAGTAGTTACGGAAAAGGCCGAGTTGTGACGAGTGCATAACGGACGTGACTAGTAAAATGTGGATTGCCTGCAAAGATCTTTGAACAACAGCATGCACATTGCATTCTGATGCAGATCATTGCTGGTCACTCACATGAGCCATTTCTATCCCGCCCTTTCATTGGTAAATTATTTCATCAGTATGAGACTAGTTGATATTACATTTCACGCTGTTGTAGAATGTAAATAAAATAAAAAGGTAAGTTCATGTTGTTTTGTTTTCAAGCATAATGATAATCATAAGGAGCGATGAGAAACTTTGCTCATCATTTTAAATGCTAATACAGGATTCTGTGTACATCACCTACGGGCAAACTGTGTGTCAAACACCAATACCGAATGGAAACTTGCGAACATTTCCGAAAACTTGTGATTTAAAAAATTCGAAATTTCGATAATTCGAAGAAAGTCTGGCGGTCCCTATCACTTTGAATTACGGAGATTTTACTGTAATGTGCTTTTACTTTTTCTCTGACTATGAATACAAGGGTCCTAGTTCTCTCATTTGGATGTCACAAAGCTACATCTTATCAAAATTGTTTCTATAACAAAACTTCAGAGTTAATTCATCCTTTACTGTAACATGTTTTTGTAACCTTCTTACCAATCCCAGTGAGCAGTTACTATTATATAGTTTTAATTTATGGAATTATTGGCAATGAAAAGAAGTCACAGAGACTCAGGTGAGATGGTTTAAAACTACCACCTTTTCATAGGCAAGAAAGGAAATATCATTATTTCATGCTGTTCAGTAATTTGTTGGGAAATAATGGTGGATTACAAGGTTTGATAATTCATGGTTAAGACCAGTGAAATGAGCCAATTTCATGGCAACCAGTATGGAACTACATAGATTCTTGCGCAATGTTTATAACCTTGCCCTTTTAAAAGCATCAGTTCTATTTCAGACATTGATCAAATCCAATAATCTAAAAAGAAAAAATCCTACCTTTTCAAAATGTTTATTAATTCTGTTAAATTCACGTTTTTGAGTTTGGTTGATTTGCTGTGTCACTTCAAATATAAATAAATGGCAGACACTAATGACACTAATGCGGAAGGATTATTTGGCAATCCAAAAATTAAAGATTAAAAAAAAGTCAATTTAAAAATGGATTTTTGTCATTTTTTAAATAATTCACCATACATGATTTTCTCTCAAATTGATTTTAACACAATTCTGACAATTCCGGTCCATACCAACTATCTGTTATTTCTATGAACTGGTAAATGCATTCTCATTGTAATGCGTTCTTCTTTGGGGGGAGGGGTAGGTCACAAGGAAATGCAGAAAATAACTGTATGGGATTTTGATGAAAGTCCCAACAAAAAGGGGTTAGAGGCATAAAATAAACAGAATATTTGTTGTTGTTTTTTTTGGTGAAAGATCAAAATTTATTCAATCAGGTGAACATCATCGAGTGAACATCATCGATAATGTTTGACAAGTTTTCTTCAACCTTGTTTGGACAACCAAGTTTTATCTTTTCCAAGACAACATATTCCACATTCACTAGTCCTTTGAGTACTTTCAGTACTTTGATTTTCTTTGAAATTCTTTTGATTTACAATGAAATAATCCAGTATGGATTTTTATATGGAAAAATCTACCAGTCTCCCAAACAGTTTATTTTCTCAGCTGTCTTACAGCTTCTGGTGTTCTGTCACAATGAATAAATGCCTGTTTCTGATTAGTTTATTTTCTTTGAAATACATAATAATCTTTCTGCCTGCTCCAATTTTGTTAGAGCACAAATGCTGCTGTTGTATGTTGTCTTTGAAACTTTGAGACATTCTTGCTCGACACTTAAATCTTTCCCATACAGTCCCGAGTTTTAACAACCCTAAGGAAGAGGCCTTTTGAAAACATTGTGGGAAAAGGAGAAAATGCTGGTTTCCAGAATTCTAGTAACCAGCATTTTCTCCTTTTTCCACAGTGTTTCTTCCCTGTTAAAGACAAGTTTCATCATTTGAGACACACTGAGATTGTCGTCTGCAAATCCTTTCAATTTGGACAAGTCTATTTTTTTAAAAAAGATATGATTATATTTTTCTGCGTCATAATGAATTGGGTGATGTCAGCACATGATGAACCGGAAAATGTGGAAGCTTTCTAACATTTTTGAGATCAGAGCTATTGCTTGATGGCAAGAGTCATTTGGAACTTTTGAGGGTCAGGGTACACAAGAAAAATCATTTGTGAACCCATCTGCACCAGTAACTTAGGTTTTATTTTTCTGTTTTGGATTAAATATTTTTCTGAAAGGCGACAGGGGGTCAAATTTTCTTTGATTGTGTTGCACACTTCGTCTTTTTGTATACAATATAGAGGCAGTCACAAATGTGCTATTTAAAGTAACGTTGTTAATGAAAATTTGAGTATTCCCTGATACACAGGCAGTGCACCAATGTGCAAAAGTACTCAATGATCGACCAAGGAAATTTTTAGTGATCTATGATAGATCAATGGAGCTTCAAAGGCTTGTGGATTTATGCACTATTTTTACCTAAATTTTAAAGGCCAAGTGGTGGCCAAAAGTAAACATTGCTGGTGTTAAAGTCTGTTAGATTTAAATCATACGATTCGAAAAGGTATGGAAGTTTATTGTGAGATTAACAATCTGATATTGTATGGTTGGTTCAAGTGTTAGTTGCCAAGTCTCCCTTTCTTTTGTTTACTTTTTACCTGGTTTTAAAATTCATTTTTCTGCCAGCAAGTAACACTTTGACAGCCAAAACAATAACAGGTTGTTAGCTTCATAATAATATGATTATATGATTAAAATTTAAATGCATTTTAACAACCACATATTTTGCTTTTGGCTGCCAATGGGGCTTTAACCCTTTACCACACATTCCTGAATTTTTTTCCCTTCTTGAAATGGCTCTTGAAAACATCATGGGAAGTGGAGAAAATGTGGGTATCCAGCATTTTTAGCTGGGCTGTTTTTGAATTATTGTCAGCCCTGGTGTCGTTGTCTACTTTGTCTGCATTATCTTGGTGCGAAGACTGACATTTTGTAATATATATTTTGTTATCTCTAAAGACATTAATTTCAAATTTAGACCAGTTCTTAACTATCAAAAGAGGAATTCATAAAACAAGGGCAGATAACCATCATGGTATTTTTTACTTAAAATTTTCACTGAAAATCAAGCAGTTGCAGCAGAGGGTTGGCAAGCACATGCGGTGCTCTTGTTTCCTTTTCTGACAATATTTTCAACCCTTTCAAATGAAAATTGCATCATTTAAGCATCTGATATGTTGTCTGGAAATGTTTTCAATTTGGACCATTCTAAAATTTTTAAGAAGAATGTATACAGTGCTCATGAAAAATATGTTGAATGTTGATGATAATGAAGATGTTGCTTTAGTCTTCAATGTAAGGGGTAGAATTAGATTATTTTTTACAGAGAAACAATAAAACCTGTTTTAAAGGCCATCTCCATTAAAGGGCAACTACAGACCAAAGCTATTTTTGGATATATGAATCCTTAAATGAAAACAATCTTAAAATTGAAAACCATATTTAAATGTCTTTCGTAAAAAGAGAGTTATAAGTGAAAATGTGGTTTGCACAACTGTACGAGTTTGTGAAATCTTCGCTAAACCAGATGGGACGCAGGAATTGTGACCACACATTTATTTCGGCTTCTGTGTACTGCTAATTTGCTCTGATACTGACTTTTTTTCTCACAGCCTTATCCTCCCTCATGTCGGGAGACAAATTTTTTCATCACAAAAATCTCTATCGTATGCCGGGTGCCGACTTTAAGCACTATTTCGAGCCAGGAGATGACTATTTATTCGTCAGCCTGCTGTATGTCTGTCTGAACTGAATGACGTGGCTTAATATCAGATTTACCATTAATCCTCAACAGGTTAAATAAACCTTCATGCCAATTGCACAATTTCAAATATTGCTAGTTTTTGGAGATACAAAAATAGATATCTCCGTATCGGACACTGTACATAAGATCAGATTGCACGTTCTGTGCAGTCTGACCTTAATATACACTGACTCATTGAGTCGCCCTCAGCAGCCTTGGGGCCACACAGAAATTTAAATGAGGTAAGAAGTCAGTGGTAAATTTACTGTTGATTATCCATCTCTTTCATATTACTGAGAGAGAGAGAGAGTTGGAGGGTAGTTAGAATAGAAAGTCGACAAGCAGATTATGGGATTTTTTTTTTATTTAAGATCGTATGAATGAGGAAAATACAAAAGTTATGACGTTCAACTTACCCATTTAACCTGTGTAAAATTCCAAATTCCATTTACATTTTATAAGAAAAAGGGTTCAATATGGTTGTGAAAACAAAAGAGTAACTTTGTACATGACATGTTTATGACACGTGCTTGTTAGCCTCCAGCTACAAGCCGGGTAAAAAAAAGAATATGTGAGACCACGACAGTGCGATACCAACATCAAAGAGGCGCCTAATTAACCCTTTGCCCCTTTACAATGATGGAACACACAATTCTTTTCTCAAAATAAAAGGTTGGCGCACTAGACTTTTGTGTAAAGTTTGTATGCAATTATAAATGTTTAATTTACGCTGCATTTTTATGGTCGGCATCTGTTATCTCGTACATGATTACAGCAAGAAATACGGAAGAAGAAAGTTAAATAATTTTTGTCCACGTTGTTATTTCCATTTAAATTTTACGCCTAACATGTCTCAGTATTTATGGACTGACTCTGTATTTTGCAGATGATCAGAAACGTTTACAGCATGATATGGAGGGCAGGAAGGCAGGAGGCAATTCAGACAATCTTATAACGTTGTTGTTGATGAAAGAAACAAATTTGAAATTGTGAAAATAATACGTAGGAAAATAAATGAAGATCAAGTGAAAAAAATGGATTTAACTTTAACGGCAAATTTAGGATGTGTGCTGGATTTAATGTTGTTTGTGAATGTTAAAGAGAGGATACAATTTCTAAGGTAGATCAAGGCTTTTAATTCTTCCCAAGCTGAAAGAGACATGTAAAACGCTGGCGTTGATGGTGTAGATCAAGATCAGACTGCGCAGGATTTGTAGACCGTTCAATGATCGACGGTGTCCTATATTTGGTAGAAACAGCCTTAGAACTGTACTCGAATGATTTCCTTTACACATTGCAACGTTCCTTCATCCTTCTACCACTTAGTAGAAGAGACCTTTGGCATGTTTCAACTATCTTGAGTTATTATTTCTTTTTTTTTTATATGTATCTATTAAAATTAGTTGACTAGGCAGTGGTATAATTGAAATAACTTCAAGAAATAAATTTCAAAATAGTTTTGTTCCCCACTAGAAGAATAACTTTTCCTTTTCATTGGTACTATCTCCACTAGGCTAATTCATTCAAAATTTCTTTCCTATGATTGTAGTAAGATGTAAGAGCAATAGAGATTGAAATTCTGCAGTACACAAGTGATTGAAACGTGATAAAGTGATTTATATCTTTACAAATATCATGCAGTTTTCTCAGTTTTCTGCGTTAGTTCATATATAGCGACCGTATCTTCTCACACTTGTGACGTCACGGCAAACTACCTGAAGTCATGATCTTTTCAATTAGCGACTTTCAGACAGGTGAAAATCCGAAGTTTAAACCTCTATATCTCGTGAAGTAAGCATCACAGGACGCTAAAATTTTTTTTGTTAACATACTTTAGTATAGTTTTATCCGATTTTGAAATAAAAATTTTGGTCTAGAGTTACCCTTTAAGCAAGCAATTCTTGAGTTCCAAAGGAAGACAAATATGCTGAAATGCACCTGCACTAAGCAAGCACCTGTCTTAAGAAAGGTTGTTTTGAGTGTCACTTAGGTAACTGCTTTAATGTAGGTTTGACAGTATTTGAATGATATTCAGCCTGTGTTTGTAAAGAAAGTTTGAAAGATAAAGATTTAAATCCTTCCCCAACAACAAATTTTAGACTCTTCCAAGTTGAAAGCATCTGCATACAACAAATTGAGAAGTGGTATAACTTAACTGAAATTCTTTGTGTAGTAAACATTGTTTGTAAAGGAGAAAATTCTGGTAACCTGAGCTTTTTCTCCTTTTCCATCAATTTTTTCAAAAGTGCCTCTCCCGCAGGATTATTCAACCCTTTACCACATGGTAAAATTTTAGACTCATCCATATTGAAAGCATTTGATGAAGTTTGTTTGTGAAAAAAGGAGAAAACTTTGCAGGAAAAGGAGAAAATGCTGGTTACCACCATTTTCTCCTTTTCCCACAATGCTTTCAAGTTACTTTTTCCTCAGTGTCAGTAAAACTCGGGATTGTTTGGTAAAGAGTTAGTTGAAAAAAAGCAGCTTTTTTTTTTAAAGTTTTGGGTTCTTTTTCTAGAATATTTTTTTTTTGCCAAATATTTTTTTCCCAGTTCAAAGTTGAGAAATGAGGCGGGAATCAGTTCAGTCTAACATGCTGTGTCTATTGGCTGTATTTGAGGGGGAATGTCACTGCTATCAATATATAACCTTCTACTTTCTACTTGAAAAGTGTATTCCGTAATTTTTACCTGTTGTGAAAGCATGTGAGTGAGTGTAACATGGGATTTCGTCACTTTGATATAGATTTTTATTTTACTCTGTCAATTTCACTGGCTGAGTGGACTCTTGATGTTTTAATCTGGAATAATTAAAACCTTTTTTTCTTCTCATTTTTTAATTCTGTGTGTGAATAATCATAAACAAATTTCCATGCATACTAATATTTGTTCTTAATGTCTTTTTATTTTAAATGTAAACTTTATTGTTTTTTGTCTTTTGACTAAGGATGGATTTATTTCAAATGAGAAATTAAAATATTGCTTAACTCTTTCTGAAACGACAATATTTTAGAAAGGTCCAATTTGAAAACACTTGCAGAAGCCAAAATTTTTATATGGCACAAATGATGGGATTTGAATCAGATAGTCTAGAATACATCGTGGGAAAAGTAGAAAATGCTGGTTACCACCATTTTCTCCTTTTCCCACAATGTTTTCAGAAAGGCCTACTTCTCAGGATCATTAAAAGTCGGGATTGTGTGGTAAATGGTTTACCGATTTTGAGAATGTTTCAATAAATTTATATGTTGGTTGCGAGTTTAAAACCAGGTTAAGGCAAACTTTCTTTGCGGCGATTCTTCTCCTCTCGCTTCTGATGCTTGTGAGAAAAGTAGTCAGTTGCTTGGAAAGAAAGTTTTGTCAGTACTGATGTGGGAAAGCCAGGAAACACCTGTGCAGGTGCACTGACCGCCATGATATGACCCAAGCTGTTAAAATGGTGTTAAACTCCAATACAAACAAACACACAAGCTGTTTATTCAGTTAATATTCAGTTAATGAGAAAAAAGTATATTAAAAAGATATTGAACTGTTAAGTCTGATAGTTATTTTAGAAGCACAATTAACTCTTATCCTAAATAACTGAAATGAAATTTTCAAGCTGATAGTAAAACCCCGAAATGTTGCTATTTCATTGGTATATTTAGGGGTAAATATCTCCATATCGGACAGTGTAGATCCAAGATCAGACTGCACGTTCTATGCAGTCTGATCTTGATCTACACTGTCCGCAAAAGGTCAGTGAGTGGCATTTAGAAGCCTAAAGGTTCCTAAAGGTTAAGACAAATATAGGTTACATGTTTAAATTTGAACAAAATCTAATGAAATATTTTGTACTTAACTCTTTATCAAACGACAAAATTTTGGACTGGACCAAATTGAAAAGCATTTACGGACAACAAATTAGATGTAGCTGAAATGATGATTTATGTCTTTGATAGGGTAGAAAACATTGTGGGAAAAGGAGAAAATGCTGGTTACCAGCATTTTCTCCTTTTCCCACAATGTTTTCAAAAGCCTTCTCTTTCAGGGTCGTTAAAAGTCGGGATTGTGTGGTAAAGAGTCAAATAACTTTGAATCCCTTTCAACAAAGAAGCACAGCTATTTTTGTTTGCAGAAGGGCTTTTGGAATCATTCTGCAAAATGGAGAAATTGCTCGTCTTGGTTCAACTCATTACCAAAGTAAATTACATGTATTTGAAAATTATAGACTTAAGTCCATATTAAAGGCATTTGCAGATGACAAATTAAACATGACTGAATTTGTCAATTAACCCTTTACCACACGACAAAATTTTAGACATGTCCAAATTGAAAGCATTTGTAGATGACAGTTTCAACGTGGCTCATATGAAATGATTTTTCTTTGATAGGGTAGAAAACATTGTGGGAAAAGGAGAAAATGCTGGTAACCAGCATTTTCTCCTTTTCCCACAATGTTTTCAAAAGCCTTCTCTTTTAGGGGCGTTAAAAGTCGTCATTGTGTGGTAAAGGGTTAAAGGGTAGAAAAAATGGTGGGAAAAGGAGAAGATGCTGGTTACCAGCATTTTCTTCTTTTCTAACAACGATTTCCAAAGCTTTAAATTGGTTTTTGTGGTGAGGGCTTAAATTGCTTTTATGTTAGCCATCAAAGTGTTTTCTATGGATAAGGGGTCCTGCATGGCTCTCTGGTTAGGGTGTTGGGCTTGTCATGTACAGATCCTGGGTTTTATCCCCATAAGAAGCACCAGAATTTTTGTGAGAATGCCCTTGGACACGACACTTCAGAACCCATTCCTGGTACCAGTGTTACCCATAAAACATGTGAATAAGTGAGCTGTCCCAATGACATGACTGAAATAAAGTGGAAAGAAGCCCTTAACCCTTTACCAAGTAACCATGGATTTTAACCCTTTGGCTGCTAAGCACAACCCACTGACAGTGTAGATCAAGATCAGACTGCACAGAGCATGCAGTGTGATTTTGGATCTATGCCGTCCGTATAGGAGATAATTTTCCAGCCAAAAATAACTTTGAAATAACAAAGTTTGGCTTTTTACTGTTGGCTTTCAAGTTTCATTTCACTTATTTAGCAGGTTAAAGAGTCCCTTATACTCATTTTCAGCCAGTTTTAACTCATTTTCTCTTTATTTTATCAAAATATAGTCATTCTTATATCTTTATGCCAAATATTGCGCCTGACGGTTGCAAGGTTGCTTAGATTACGGTCGATAGAAAATGCATTTCGCTGAGTTGTGGCCTTCCATGTAAACACACCCGTCGTTTCCGGTTTTTGAATCGAAGATTTTTGATATATCCGTTATACACTCGGGTAGATTCGTATGATGATCATGCATTCTGTCACGTGACTATATTTGACCTTCGCCCTGCATCTAATGAGGTAAACAAAGGAAATTGGAGGCTTCTCTGTTGTAGCCTCGATTTTCAGACAGGTCGCGGCCTATATGCAAATTACACCGTATCCGACTCTAGGCAGAAACCTACGATACATTTCTGTGACGCACAGCCATTGTTTACAGCTTCGATCGTCAGCCAGTTTTCTTCTGACCAATGTTCGGTTTCTAATACAAATCTCTGTGTTTCTTTTTTTCAATTACACCATAATATGTCAGTGATTTATCCATGTTTACGCAAAGGACTAATTTCTGTACCATTCTAAATTGTTTAAAATTTAACAGCGTTTTTGCTCACCGGCTGTAGACGGGCATCTTTAAGGGTTAATGACCCTGATAAAAAAAGGGCTTATGAAAGCTATGTGGAAAAAGGAGAAAATGCTGGTAACCAGCATTTTCTTTTCTTTCCACAATACTTTTTATCCTTTCTTAATCCAGTCATTTCAACCAAATGTTATATTGACTGTTGTTGGCAACTATGCTTTCAACATGGTTGGGTCTGAAATTTTTGTCATGTTTTAAAGAGTTAACCCTTTACTAAATAAGATTTTTGTGTTTTTTCAACTTTGAGGAAGAGGGCCCTTGCCACCAGCATTTTCTCCTTTCCCCAACATTTTTACCCTTTCAATAGCAATTCCCATAATTCAACTCTTTCACCACTGAATGAATAAACTGCATTTTCTCAAAGGCTAAAAATACATTTCCTCTACAAGATCAAGAGACAGTTTGGTCGAAATCTAGAATGTAGCAGGGAGTGGACAGTGCAGATCAGAGATCAGACTGCACATTCTGTGCAGTCTGATCTTGATCTACACTGTCCACAAAAGCTTCTGGTGTTGTCTATGGTATGGAAAGAGTTGAGGTTGCACAATGATTTATCATCTGCAAATGCTTTCAATATTGACAAGTCTAAAATTTTTGTCATTGGATGAAAAGTTATTGCACACAGGGTGAAAGTCAAAGAAGTGGGATCATAAATCATTTTTGAAAATTTGTCTGTTGTTACAGTGTTTATGTTGGGGAAACTGCAAGCTGAAGTCAGCCATTATGTAATTATTTGTGATTACGGCACTTAAAGTTTTGTCAGGCTGTCAGTCAGCTTACAAATGTGAAAAAGTTGTTACTCATAAATCCTTTTGTAACAAATTACCACCAGCAGAATCTTTGTTTTTTGTCTTGAGCAGAAGGCTTTGGAGTTTGGGGAAAAAAAATTGTGGCTGTCAGAAAAATTAACAGATTCAAGCTTTTTCTTCTTTTGTTATGAAGATTTTACATGTTCATGCCTTTTCTGAGTTTTTTTACTCAACACCTCATGTAATAAATTAGTTGCAGGTGACTTGCAACATCCTTGTCAAATAGATAGGTATTTAATGTTAAAAAAGTGGAAAGCATAAACATTGTTATAATTATAAGCAACTGCTCCTTTTGCTACAATGCTTTCTTTCAAATATGACCTGCCACACAAGCTAAGAAAGTTGTCTCCAGCAGGATAAGAAAAGTGAGACTGCTTTTATTGCAAATACTATAAATTTTGGTCTCTACTAGAACCAGTCTAGTAATGTCTTTACCAGACTTTACAATTCAAGATATGTCCATTTTGAAAGTAAATTTTATTGATAGCTGACAAATTAAAAATAAATGAAGGTGTTTAAGAAAGGATAGAAAACATTCTGGGAAAATGAGGAAAAGCTTGTTGCCAGCAGTTTCTCTGTTCCCCACAATGTTTTCAAACTGCCTTCTCCTGTCGGGTTAGTAGAATGTAGTATTGGTAAGGTTTGTTTTCCTGTGAAAAGGTTCAGGTGCATTGCTTCTACTGAGAGAAGTGTGACTGCATAGCAATTTCAGTTATAAAGACTTTACTCTTTCACTGCCAATGTTGCATTGGAAAGCTTTTGCGGGTGGCATAGATCAAGATCAGACTGCACAAAATGTGCAGTCTGATCTTTGAAATACATTATCTGATGCCATTCTTTAACAAAGAATCAGATTATATTGAAATGAATAGATACTTAAAAACCTCAATTAAAGTTAAATCCAAAGTGGTTTGCAGCGAAAATCTGAATATTTTGAGGCTACTGAAGTAACAAGACAAGGGTAAAATTAAATGTTCCAGACTTTGTGTTACTATCGTGTTAAAAAGATTTTTTTAAAAACAATTGACTGAAAAGAGTGGTATTTTTTTGTTATGAAAGATGAAAGGGGTACAATTACTCAGTTTTGCCTGAGTTTGGACCTAAAAAAAATTATGGTGTGTTTTTGTCCATTCTTGTGAAGCATTTGTGATTTTGATAAAATTAAAAACAAAAGAGATACAGTTACTAAATAGCTTGTAAGTGGTGACATCAAAGGATTTGACAGAGATTGGAATAAAAGTGGTGGAAAATGAGCAGGATCAAATTAGGCAGTATTCTCATCTTCATGAGTTTGTTTGTAAGTATTGTAGTTATTTTTCCCTTTTCCCCTTTGGTAATGCAGCAGATCTTTTTTGAATACAAAATATGTGGCAGTCAGAGGAGTTGTTCTTAACCCATTACCAAAAGATCCCGTCTTTTAATGGCCCTGAGGAAGTAGCCTTTTGAAAACATTGTGGGAAAAGGAGAAAATGCTGGTTACCATTCATTCCATTCAGAGACTAATCATTCTATCCACATTAAATTTGTCATCTGCAAATGCTTTCAAATGGAACAGTCTAAAATTTTATTGTTTGGTAAAGAATCAACCATTTATCAAAAGCTACAGTGTTTTAAGTCTTTACCCCACAGTCCCAAGTTTAACAACCCTACAAGAGAAGGCTTTTGAAAACATTGTTGGAAAAGGAGAAAATGCTGGTAACCAGCATTTTCTCCTTTTCCCACAATGTTTTCTATCCTATCAAAGACAAATTCCATCATTTTTAGCCATGTTTAAATTGGCATATGCAAAAGCTTTCAATTTTGACAAGTCTACGTTTTTGTTGTTTAGTAAAGATTTAATGACTGAGAAAGAATCCTTTTGGAAACATCATTGGAAAAGCATTGTTCTACCAAGGATTATTATCAAACTTGAAGAAATAGGGGATATATTGAAAATTAGACAAATGCACTCATTAGACTTTCAATCAAATACATTTGGGCTATGCTCTGTGAAAAGGGAGTTTAATGCATCTCTGTGATGCTTCGTACCAAGCAAGTCATTATATAATAATTTATAAATAGATCCATTAAATCCATATTGTCAAAAAATCAACTGAATCATGAGATAGACCAGTTCTTTGCCATGCAGAAAATGATTAGTAGCAAAAAGTATAGACTCAGGGCACTGAGCACAAACAGCAAAGGCTGACCGGGGTCGATACATTTTGAAGGTTGAAGATGTGCATGGCTCATTTGAAAGGGCCAGTGTCCCACATGTGTGCAGTAGGAAAGTCATGCTTTTCTTTATCTGTCGGACAATGTGCAAGTAGCGCCCCTTTGGCATAACACTTGTAAAGGAGAAAATGCTGGTAACACAATGCTTTCTACCCTATCAGAGACCTTCATTCCATTAAGTGCCAGTTTTACGGCTGTAGTTTCTGAGACTGCAGATGCTTATGAAGAGATAAAGTTTAATTTCATGCTTTCCGGTAGGTTATCGAGAAATATCGGTGAAATATTTTTCTATATTTCATGGTTATGACCAGTGAAAATACCGATTTTTATATTCTAACTCTTCAATTGAAGGCGGAAACAGTTGTTCCCGCGCACTAGTTACCTAGGTAAAATGCGCGTGCCTCACAACCAGATGGAAATTATATGATGTAATTTACCTTACATTTCTCGTGCTTGAGGTAATATTGTAATGCGTTGCTGCTATGCGGAGGGGGTACCCCACAGGGAATAACCGAAAAGAACTGTACTGGATTTTGATTAAGTTGCCCCCAGAAAGGGTTAAAAGCGTGAAATAAATAGAATATTTGTTTTTGTTTTTTGGGTGAAAGATCGAAATTTATTTCATCGAGTGAACATCAGTAATATTTTTACGAGTGGCACAGCACTCGTGAAAATATTACTGAATATGCTCACTCAGTGAAATAAATTTCGATCTTTCACCGTAAAAAACAAATATCCTCCATGTCATTATGGAAAGGTTTAACTCTTTCACAACTGAATAAATAAATTGCATTTTCTCAAAGGCTAAAAATACAATTGCTCTGCAAGATCAACAGTTTGGTCATAACCTAGAATATAGCAGTGGACAGTGCAGATCAGAGATCAGACTGCACATTCTGTGCAGTCTGATCTTGATCTACACTGTCCACAAAAGCTTTTGGTGTCGTCTATGGTATGGAAAGAGTTAACAGTGAGCAATTTTCTCTGTATACCTCAAATGCTTTCAGATGAACATGTGAATATAGCAGTGGACAGTGTAGATCAGAGATCAGACTGCACATTCTGTGCAGTCTGATCTTGATCTACACTGTCCACAAAAGCTTCTAGTGTCATCTATGGTATGGAAAGAGTTAACAATGAGCAATTTTCTTTGTATACCTCAAATGCTTTCAGATACAGGATACATGTGAATCATCTTGATTCATGTTGCATATCCAGGTATATATATGCAAAGCAAACCTTTGCTTTTACAGCATTCTCTGTATGGTTCTGATCATAATGGTCTGTCATCTTACTACGTTTTTGCTCATTCAACTGACTGAATTTTAAAACGTAATTGCATTTAGAGAAATTGCTCATCATAAAACAAGCATTTTCTTAGATTTACATCATGTTTTCAATTATATTTATGTGTGAAACATTTATTAATGTTGATAATAAAAGTTTTACAAAGATTCTGTCAGTTGTTCGCTGCAAGTTTGTGCAGGGGGTAATCTAAAGTAAATGATAGAGTATTTTAACTATCAGAGGAAAAATTAATTATGATTTCATTGTGAAAAAGGAGACACCATCTTCATTTCCCACAATATTTTCAAAGGCCTTCTTCCCCATGGTGATTTAAATTCGGGTTTGTTTGGAAAAGGGTTAAAAAAGTATAGTTTAAATTATGAAATGCGGAAAGTATATGCAAATGAAGAATGGGTCTAATCCAATATTACTTAATGCACTTAATATCCGATTTTGAAGATTTTCACACTTCGAACAAATGTTTTTAAAGCACCTGTTTAATACCATAAATTCAAACTGTATCTATATATGGTTTAGAAATTCGTGTTTTAACCCTTATAGCGTCAAATAAACCTATCAGACATTTTCATGCTAGAAACACTCCCTAAATAATTTCAATTTCTTGGTATTTTTTTTTTAATGTTTCAGCACAGCTGACTGTGTAGATCAAGGATCATTCTGTACATTTTGTGCAGCCTGATCTTGATCTCCACTTGCCACAAAGACAACTATAGCTGTAAAAGGCAATCTTAGCGTTAGAAACTTTTAACCAAATGACAAAAATTTAGACCTGTGAAAATTTAAAGGATTTGTAGACGAAAAAATAATAGACCAAATGTTCAAATTAGTCTTTGAAAAGGTAAAAAAGGGTGCTTATCAGCATTTTTCTCCTTTCTCACAATTTTTCTAAAGTGTTTTTGGCAAAACATAGGATAGTGTGGTAAAGGGTTAACCCTTAAAACCCCTGTCAAAGCTATAGTTGCTATGTGACCCATGTAGATCAAGATCAGACTGCACAAAACGTGCAGTCTGATCTTTGATCTACAGTGTCTACTTTGCTGAAACAGTATAGACAAAAGGCACCCACTACATTGCTATTATCTTGGACCTTATTCTAGAATGAAAATGTCAATTGGGTTGATTTCGTGCTCTATGGGTTAAGACTGTAGCTTTGATTGAAAATTACCTACAGCGTTATGAAACTGGCATTCTGAGTATTCCATTAACATAGTGCAGGTAAGAAAACTAGCATCATTGTGTGCATTCCTGCTATTTTGTTAATTAGCAGCCATCTCAACAATCATTCCCTGCTTCTAGGTGCAATACTCCTTTAACTCTTTACCAAACGACAAAATTTTAGACTGGTCCAAATTGAAAGCATTTGCAGACGACAAAATAAAAGTAACTGAAAATTTGAAATTTGTATTGGGAAGGGTAGAAAACATTGTGGGAAAAGGAGAAAATGCTGGTTACCAGCATTTTCTTCTTTTCCCACAATGTTTTCAAAAGGCTTCTTTCTCAGGGTCGTTAAAAGTTGGGATTGTGTGGTAAAGGGTTAATATTACAGAAGAGTATCTTTTAAAAGCAGTCTGGCAAAAGAGATATCATTTGTTTAGGGTTCTTTCTCCTTTTTTCCATAATATTTCACTTGTATTCATTTATCAATCAAGACTCATTATCCAGTTGACAGAATTTTACACTTGTTAGAATTGAAACCCTTTGCAGACTACAAATTAAAGGTTGCTCAAATCGCTGAATTTGTTCTTGATAGAGTAGAAAACTTTGTAGGAAAAGGAGAAAATGCTGGTAACCAACATTTGCTCCTTTTCCCACAATATTTTTTACTCTTCTCAAAACAAAATTCTATTTTGTGGTCACAATTATTTTGCTGTCTGCAAAGGCTTTTAATTTTGAGTGCTTTAAGGTTTAAAGTCATTTGATATGTTAGTCTTGAGTGCATTTGTCTTGCTTATTTTGAAAGTGTCCCCCACTTCTGCAAGTTTATGGGACATTGTTCCCTCTCTGAATAATCCCAGGTGGAACACTGATTATTAGATCTACTGAAATAGTTTTAAGAGCACATAAACACCGTTCAAACTAAAAATCAAAAGTTGCATGCACATTATATCATTACATGTATTAAACCTGGAAAAACTTGGACTGAAATGAAAGGATACAGCAAGCTTATCACTGAAGAAGTGTTTGGATTGTTTTCAGGATTACACTTAGTTTTAAAGGAATGGAAGACAAAAACTCCTAATTTGAAACATTTACAATCTCTTACCTTGACAGCTATTTTAACTCACCTAGTTCCTACAGTGCTTGTAATAAATCTTTTTAACCCTTTATAGCACTGAACTTAGATTAATTGACTTAGGCAGACAGTGTAGATCAAGATCAAACTGCACAGAATGTGAAGTCTGACCTTTGATCTACTCTGTCTGATCTTTTGCCAGACACTCTGACAAAAACAGTGTAGAATCTGCATGTCTTTTACTGATTGAGGAATGTCCATTTTGTTTATTTAGCAGATCAGGGGTTATGACACTAACATAAAATGGAAGCTTCTTCACTCTTTATAACTCTTTACCAATGATCCTTAGTTTTAACAACCCAGGCAAAGAAGGCTTTTAAAATCACTGTAGGAAAAGGTCAGAAAATGCTGGTCACCAAGGCCCATATTTACCAATCATTCTAAAGAATATTCTTAGTCTTATTCTTAAAAATTTTCTAAATTTTGAAGTTAAACTTCTGTTTTGCTAAACCAAATGGTCTAGCCAATCAAAAGTTACTTTCTTAACCCTTTACCAAACAATCCCTGGTTTTTAAAACCCAGAGGAAAAAGGCTTCTGAAAAACATGGTGGGAAAAGGAGAAAATGCTGGTAACCAGCATTTTCTCCTTTTCCCACAATGTTTTCTACTCTTCTAAAGTCCAGTTTCAATTTTTGAGTCACATTTATTTTGTCGTCTGCAAATGTTTTCAATTTGGACATGTCTAAAATTTTGTCGTTTGGTAAAGAGTTAATCAAGAATAAGACAAAGAATGAAGTCAAACATGGTTTGTGAATACAGACCCAGATCTATGCAATCTACTGACACAGTGCTTTCAGGATCGTAGTTTATCAGAAGTTCATGAATGAAAGTTGATAATTTTTCATAAACTCTCAAATCATAATTCATCACAAAAAATTCATGTATAAATATCATCATTAACCCTTTACCAAACGACAAGATTTTAGACTAGTCCAAATTGAAAGCATCTGCAGACAACAAAATTAATGTGACTCAAAAACAGAAGTTCATTGTCTTGGGTAGGGTAGAAAACATTGTGGGAAAAGGAGGAAATGCTGTTTACCAGCATTTTCTCCTTTTGCCATGATGTTTTAAAAAGGCTTCTTCCTCAGGGTCGTGAAAACCAGGGATTGTTTGGAAAAGGGTTAAGTAGCCTTAGCTTGCAGCTTGATGTGTGTAATACAACATGCAGGTTTACAGTGATGAATAGTTTATGAACCTTCATGAATTATTATTATGTTCATCAACATTATATCAGTTCATGAACAAATTCTTGCCATTGTGATTTTCAGAAAGCACTCATACAGAATGACTGCATGATGCAAGTTGTAACTAGTTGTAAAACTTAAAATGTATCTGCAATTGATGTATAACTAACTTGCATAATTATGGAAAATGGATCAAGTCAGTATGTATGTCAAGAGAAGTATTGCAGAGTTTTTGTCATAACCCTCGTCCAAATAATCTTGAATTTGAACGACCTTTAAGGAGGAAGGCTTTTGAAAACATTGTTGGAAAAGGAGAAAATGCTGGTAACCAGCATTTTCTCCTGTTCTCGAAATGTTTTCTACCCTATTAAAGACAAATTCCATAATTTGAACCCACATTTAAACTGTTGTCTGCAAATGATTTCAATTTAGACAAGTCAACATTTTTGTTGTATAATAAAGCTATTTCATCATTTTGCATTTTCATATCTTCAAATGTTTTTGTATTGCAGAGTAAGTGAATTTATAACTTTATCTGATACAAGGTTCAAATTTAACGGTCGCAAACTCGCAAAATGCGAGCTGAAATGAAAAAATGCGAGTGCCAAATTCTAGCACTCGAAATAATTTGCGAGTGCGCCGGAAAATGGGCAAACCTACCGCTTAAAAATCTGAATTAATCCATAAATGCGATCGTTTTTCGTGTACACTGAATTGCCGTATGCGGTGTAGAACTATCCTTTGAGAGTATCACCGACCACGTGACCGGTATTCGTAGAGACGCTTGTTGCGATATTGTAAAAACATGTATCCGATATTTAAAGCGCGTAGACGATTCTGACGTTGTTTATACGTCTGCATTGCCTCGCTGAGAGTATGGAGAAGAAAATATCCAGTTTTTTCGGCAATAGGCCGGATTCCGTGACATCGCCGGAATATTTATTTAATATAAATTAATGATCAAACAGTTTGTCCAAACAAAGGATATTTCTTTTCCATGCAGAATGTGTAGAGTCTGAGCTATAATATTGTATGAGCAAACAGAGAAGACCCACTCAACAATATTTAGACTCTCCCAAATTGAAAGCGTCTGCATTTGGTACAAAGGAAAGTTAATTCTCTAATAATGTAGAAAACATTGTGGGAAATGGAGAAATTGCTCATTATGAGCAATTTCTCCTTTTGCCACAATGTTTTCATAAGTTTCTCATTTCAGAGTCGTTAAAACACGGGACTGAGTGGCAATGGGTTAAAATATTGCTAGTACAAAATTGATTTTGGCTAGTAGAAAAAATGGTCACTAGCAAATTTTTGCTAGTTGAAAAAAAAGTTAAATTTGACCCCTGTGATATATGTGATATATTGTGACAAAAACAACTTAGATACTGCAATGTACCAGTATGGGCATTTTTTACTACCTGGTATCTCAAAACTTACAATCTACTGTAATTTGCTTAAGTTTTGGGACAGTAAAAAATAATTAATTTTTTTCGTGTCCCAATACTTTGGTCTACAAAAAATAATTATTTTGTCAGCTGTCCCAAAACTTACGGTCAAACAAGACAATCTGTCATGCTGAAAGTCAATGGCCGCTAACCCGCTAATATTGCCGACGTTAAAATATTGCTACGTCATTGATGTCGATAAACATCCAGTCATACGCAGGTTGGTCTATTTTTAGACAGATTGGAATTTCACCGATCAATTTGAGCACTAAGAGCTTTTTCTCATTGTTGTCGTTAATGATTAACTTGTCACTCATTATTGTCTGCGTCCTGGGATCGCGATGAGGATGTTATTTTGCGTTTGTAGATAAATTCACAACATATTTACCTGCTTACATGTACGTGAGGTGAACGAAGTTAATTCCACTCTGACAAGTACCTGCTCGGACCGTTCTCAAATTTGATTGGTTCGTCGATCTTCGATCGATAAACCTTGGGTAAACTAGAATGCTGTACCTTGATTTCTTTTTATAAACAAAGAACTCGATTGACCGTGAAATACATGCGTGTCAATTCTGTCAACTTCGGATGTACATATACACGTTATACACGTTATGTATCTTGGATACAAGTTTATCACACCCTTTTTACACTTACGTCGGATTTCTTTTTGAACTGGAGTTTAAATTAGACTGTCAGGTGGTCGAGTTTTTTATCTTGAATCCGGAAACTGCCATTGAAATCAGGAGGGTTGGGAAGCATGCTTTCGACGTTACGTGTGTAGAAATAAAACTGCGCGAAATAAATAGTTGCAAACAAAGGGTATCAAACGGATTGAAAGATTTTTTTTTAAATAGATATTCACTGTCCCAATTCTTTGGAACAAAAAAATACCGATCTTGCTTCACAATTTTTAGTATGTCCCAAATCTTTGGGTCATGAAAAATAATTATTTTCGCGATTTTTTATGGTGTCCCAATTCTTTTGGTGTCCCAAAACATACGCAAAATACGGTATTTTTTTCAGTGTGCAACCTAGCACCTAACAGTCCTGTGTTTTAACATCCCGAAGGGAAAGAGCTTTTGAAAACCTTGTGAGAAAAAGAGAAAATGCTGGTGGGAAAAGGAGAAAATGCTGGTGACCAGCCTTTTCTCCTTTTCCCACAATGTTTTCCGTCCATCCAAAGACACATCCCATCATTTGAGCTGCTTTTATTTTGTGCTTTAGATTTGGACAAGTATAAGTTTTTTGTTGGCTGTTGAAGGGTTAACTCTTTACCAAACGGCAAAATTTTAGACTTGTCCAAATTGAAAGCATTTGCAGACAACATTATAAATGTGACTTAAAAATAGAAATTTGTTTTGGGAAAGGTAGAAAACATTGTGGGAAAAGGAGAAAATGCTGGTAACCAGCATTTTCTCCTTTTCCCACAATGTGTTCAAAAGGCTTCTTTCTCAGAGTCATAAAAACCCGGGATTGTTTGGTAAAGGGTTAAAGAGCTTAAAAAATGCAATATAAATAAGATGGGCACATAGTTTTGATATTTTCGGTGCAGTATCGATTTTTTTCCCCTTTGGTTTATTTATTCTTCCAATATTGATGCACTTTATTCCTTTTCTTGATGATTTATTGAACCCTTATTCTGCTAAATAAATTTAACTTTCAAGCTGATCCTAAAAACCTAAATAATGTTACTTCAAACTTATTTTTTTAGCTCACCTGCGCACGAAGTGCTCAAGGTGAGCTTTTGTGATCGTGGTGTGTGCGTCGTGCATCGTCCGTCAGGCGTTGTCAACTTGTACCTTGTGTACGCTCTAGAGGTCATATTATTAGTCCAATACTCATGAAACTTAATCAGGTTGTCTGTCTTGATGATATCTTGGCAGAGTTCAAAAATAGGTCATGTCGGGTCAAAAACTAGGTCACTAGGTCAAATCTTAGAAAAAGCTTGTGTACACTCTAGAGGCCACATTTTCAGTCCGATACCCATGAAACTTGGTCAGGGTATTTGTCTTGATGATATTTCGGACAAGTTTGAAAATGGGTCATGTCAGGTCAAAAACTAGGTCACTAGGTCAAATCTTAGAAAAACCTTGTGTACACTCTAGAGGTCACATTATCAGTCTGATACTCATAATTCTTGGTCAAAATGTTTGTTTTAATGACATCTCATACGAGTTTGAAAACGGATAATGTCGGGTGAAAAACTAGGTCACTAGGTCAAATTTAAAAAAAAGAAAACCTTGTGTACCCTCCAGAGGCCACATTTTTAGCTCACCTGAGCACGAAGTGCTCATGGTGAGCTTTTGTGATCGTCCTGTGTCTGTCGTTGGTCGTGCGTCGTCAACTTTTACCTTGTGTACGCTCTAGAGGCTACATTTTCAGCCCGAAACTCATGAAACGTGGTCGAAATTGTTGTCTTGATAATATCTCGGACTAGTTCGAAAATGGGTCAAGTCGGGTCAAAAACTAGATCACTAGGTTAAAATCTTAGGAAAACCTTCTGTACGCTCTTGAAGCCACATTTTCAGTCAAAAACTCTTGAAAGTTGGTCAGAATGTTTATCTTGATGATATCTCAGACAAATTCTAAAATGGGTCATGTCGGGTCAAAAACTAGGTCACTAGATCAAATCTTAGAAAAACCTTGTGTACACTCTAGAGGCCGCATTTTCAGTCAGATACTCATGAAACTTGGTCAGAATGTTTGTCTTGATGATATCTCACATGAGTTCAAAAATGGGTTATGTCGGGTCAAAAACTAGGTCACTAGGTCAAATCTTAGAAAAACCTTGTGTACGCTCTAGAGGCCACATTTTCAGCCCAAAACTTGAAAGTTGGTCAGAATGTTTGTCTTGATGATATCTTGGACGAGTTCGAAAATGGGTCAGGTTGGGTCAAAAACTAGGTCACTGGATCAAATCTTAGAAAACCTTGTATACGCTCCAGAGGCCACATTTTCAGTCCAGTACTCATGAAAGGCAGTCAGAACCTTTGTTTTGATAATATCCACAATGGAAAAATGGGCTATGTTTGGCTTAGTAGGTCACTGAGAAAAATTCTAAAAAAAGCTTGTATACAACCTAGAGGCCAAATTTTCATTCCAATCATTATGAAAGCTTAGAATGTTTGTAAAATTGGTCATATTTGGTCAAGACTCAGGTGAGCAACTTCAGGGCCATCATGGCCCTCTTGTCAGTCCAATACTCTTGAAAATTCGTCAGAATGTCTGTCTTGATGACATCTCAGATGAATTTGAAAGTGGGTCATGTCAGGTCAAAAACTGGGTCACTACTTTAAATCTTAGAAAAACCTTGTGTATGCTTTAGAGGCAACATTTTCAGTCCAATACTCTTGAAAATATGTCAGAGTGTTTGTCTTGATGATGTTTCAGACAGGTTTGAAAATTGGTCATGTCGGGTCAAGAACTAGGTCACTAGGTAAAGTTTTAGAAAAACCTTGTGTATGCTCTAGAGGCCTCAGTTACAGTCCATTACCTATGAAACTTGGTCCGAATGTTTGTCTTGATGACATCTTGGATGAGTTTGAAAATGGGTCAGGTCAGTGAAAAGCTAGATTACTAAGTTAAATCTTAGAAAAACCTTGTTTACACTCTAGAGGCTACATTTTAAGTCCAATACTCATGAAAGTTGGTCTTCTGTATGTCTTGATGATATCTGGAATGACTTGGAAAATGGGTCACATCCAGTCAAAAACTAGGTCACCAGGTCGAATCTTTGAAATAGCTTGTGTTGCTCTAGAGCCAACATTTTATGTCCAATACTTATGAAAATTAGTCAGAATAGTTTCCTTGATGATCAATTAGATGAGATTATTTTCAGTCCAATAATTGTGAAAGTTTGTTATAATGTTTGTCATAATATCTCGAAAGTGATTGAAAAATGGGTCATGTTTGGTCAAAAGGCTGAGCTGAGCGACTTCAGGGCCATCATGGCCCTCTTGTAGAAAAATAACTCTGTATCCAAGACCAGACTGCATGTTTTGTGCAGTCTGAGCTTGTCTACCCTGCCTGCAAAAGGTTGGTGAGTCACGCTTAGCAGCCTGAGAGTTAACCCTTTTAGTACCATAGGTGAAATTAGGGGCTGTAGATCAAGGTTGGTTTATTGATTGAATGGTGTTTTACACTGCTTTCGATATTATTTCAGTTATATCACAGCAACAGCTCACATATTCATGTATTTCCTTGGTTTTACCAGTGCTAGTCTAGGGCTCTAAAGTGTCAAGCCCAAGGACAATCCCACTAAAAACCCAGTAGAACCAATGCGGCTCGAACCTGTGGCCTCCAGGTTATGAGTCCCACACCTTGCCACTGAACCACGTAGGACCTCCAGATCAAGGTTGGACTGCACAGCATCGTTTGCTTAGACACCACTATAACATAAAGTCATTCTAAGTTTCTGTGAATTGTATTTCCAGCCACTTTTTGCGAGAGGTTGATTAACATTTTGGAGCTAAAAGAGATTATGTTTGTTATTTCCATACAGCTCATACCCAATTTAGATGTCATGTCAGAGTACCGTTGGTTGTTTGCCACTTTCTTCAATAGTTCAGTTATCTCATGGCGACAGCTCCTTTTCCCTTGTCTTTAATGGGTTTGATCAGTGATAGGGTGGGCCTCTGCAGTGCCTAGTCAAAGGACATGCAAGCAGGGCTACCAGAGAGAACTGAACCTGGGCTGAGCATTGATAACCGACACCTTATGTTCAATGTATTTGTCAGACAAGCACAGATAGGGTGAATTTGAATCCCTGGTGTGCAGTGTCAGTCTCTTTATCCTTTACCGAACATTGCCAACTTTCAATGACCCTGGGAAAGAAGCCTTTTGAAAACATTGTTGGAAAAGGAGAAAATGCTGGTAGCCAGCATTTTCTCCTTTCCCAAAATGTTTTCTACCGTATCAAAGGAAAATTGCACCATTTGAGCAACACTGAAATTGTCATCTGCAAATGCTTTCAATTTGGACAAGGCGAAAATTTTGTCATCTGGTAAAAGAAGTTTGATCAGATAATTCTGCCTTCTTTCTTGTGGAACATCACCTTGACTTTCCAGAAAAGCAGCCAGTGGTTTGCAAAGCTTAATGCACTTGCAGGTATACCTTGGATACACTGGAAGAGTTGAGGTCTAGCTTGGCCTCAATAACCAACCATTCAAAATTTTGATCAATTTGAAAATACCATTTTAAATCTATACCAGACGACAAAATTTTAGACTTGTCTTATTTGAAAGCATTTGGAGATTAAAAATTAAATGTGGCTTGTATGATGGGTAATGCTTCCATTGGTGGCATTTTTTTTTGGGTCACCCAGTACTTTAGGAATTCCTCTTGTACCACTGTATTGGCTGATTTTAGGCAAACTAGAATCTGAATCAAATATCATGAAGAAAAAATGTTTAGAAGCAACAAATTGAACCAAAATCCCTTTGATAAAAGAGGCTCTAGGTAATGTTACAAGGGTCGCTTTGCCTTTTCCAACCATTTTTCTGAAAGTTTTTATTTGATGGTTGGTAAGATGGTATCAGTCCTGTCAGCTGTGGTTGTGATATAACTTAACTCATTACCAAACAATCCCCAGTTTTGATATCGCTGAAGAAAAATGCTTTCCAAAGCATTGTGAGAAAATGCTGGTGACCAGCATTTTCTCCTTCCCACAATGTTTTCTACCGTTTTAAAAATAGATATCATACTCCAATGAACTACATTAACTTTACTTTCCTGCAAATGCTTTTAATTTATTAAAGTCTTAATATTTACCATCAGATTCTGGTGTATGAGTTAAATGCTTTTGACAGTGGTGTGAAACTCTAATTAATCTTGCAAGAAAAAGTAACAGGCAAAAATGTGTTGATTGAGAAAATAGCATGCTAAAGAAATTAACTTGTTGCACACAAAAACCAAGTAAAAACTTCCGTGTGATAAATTATGCAAAGCTATTCTTAGATACAGTCAAGATGAATGAAATTCCAGAATGGAAAAAACAATTTGGTAATATTTATGAGTGAATATGTTCCCTCCTGTACGTGCCATTGTTTTCCTTTATCTATTTACAACTCAATCCCTTATTTTAATGATCCTGAGGAAGAATGCTTTTGAATTCATTGTGAGGAAAGAAGAAAATGCTCATAATGTTTCCCAGGGTTTTAAAGAATAATGCATCATGTGAGGCACATTAATTTTAATGTGTTGTCTGCAAATGCTTTTAATCAGGGCAAGTCCAAAATTTTGTTGTGGTAATGTTACGGGAGACCACTCCTTCATGTATGGCTTCATTCCGATTTAAATACAATACCTAACAACTGTGTTAGGGAGAATTCTCTTTAACTCAGTGGTTATGGTATTGGCCTTTCGTCCGGGCATTCTAGGTTCGAATCCTGCCCGGTCCCTGTATTTCTGCCATGCATTTGTTCATTTGTTTCTTTGTTACGGACTTTGTTCGTAAGAGTAAACACTTAACATGAATATATTTGTCTACGTCTGAAATACTGTTGGAAAGAGATTTTATTTCAGTAATTTTTTTTTAAAAACCCTCTTTGTCAGCGTAGTAAAAAAATGTTATCATTTGATGAAGCTTTGATAGATGGAAAATCATTGTTAAAAAAGACTTCACATGTTTAGATTGTTTCAGTATTGTTCTTACTTTCTCCCAGACAACTCTTTTCTAAACAACAATATTTTAGACAGGTCCAATTTGGAAGCACTTTCATATGGCACAAATGACTGGATTTGTATCAGATAGTCTAGTAAACATTGTGGGAAAAGGAGGAAATGCTGGTTACCAGCATTTTCTCTTTTTCCCACAATGTTTTCAAAAGGCTTACTTCTCAGGGTCGTTAAAACTCAGGATTGTGTGGTAAAGGGTTAAGACTGCCTATATTGAAAGCATTTGCAGATGTTGAATTTAAAATAAGCTCAAATGATGGCATTTGTTTCTGAATGAATAAAAACATTGTGAGAAAATGAGAAAAAATGCTGGTTACCAGTATTTTATTGATATAATTTTGAATCCACTGTAGATTGGTTTGTCGTTGAAGTTATGTGTTAATTAATGATCAGACAGGAAAGTTATTTGAAATATGTAAAAAATGTGTTTAAACAGCTTGGCGGGCGGGTCTGAGCATGAGTGCTTAATTTGAATATGCAAATAATACATTATCAGTGAAACAAATTTACTCCAAGGTTCATAAATAAGAGTAAATAATTTTAATGATAGCTCTGACGGTTGACACGATACTGTGGATTAGACCCAGTTTAACCCATAGACTGCTAAATGCGACTACATGTGCTTTTTCGGACAGTGTATTGATCTACACCGTTCTATACCATGAGATGTTAAGGCAAGCCCTGATACTGCTATAAAAGGGTTTTTCACTGCTGGCTTACAATTCGTTTAGTTGATTCATTTAGCTGTCAAACTTTACTATACCAGAGGAAAAAAATTTTAGACTTGTCTGTATGTAAGCACTTGCAGATAACAATTTAAATGTGGCTCAATTAATGGGATTTGACTTTGATAGGGAAGAAAAAATTGTGGGAAAAGGAGAAAATGCTGGTTACCAGTATTTTCTTCTTTTTCCACAATGTTTCTAAATTTTTCAATATTTTTTCAGGCTTGTTAAAACTTGGGATTGTGTTGGAAAAGGGTTAAATGAGTAGATTGAGGCAGTGGGCTTTTTGACTTACCCATGTTTACTTACATGGTATCCTCGCAATAGTCCTATGTATTTTGCAGAGTTTAGACTAAGATGCGCATTCACATTGGTGCAACCAGATCTTGGTTTGCCCTCATCACTTTGTATTGATGCCTGTATTTATGTAATTCCTGTTTAATGCAAATGATCGATATAAAAACTTTTCTTTTTTTAAATTGCTGTCAAAAAAAAAGCTGGCAGGATATGGGTTGATTATGATTTGCTTTCATTCAGCTGTCAGTTTGTTGATAGAGTATGTGAATAGGTTGACAATTTATTAAAATTTAATGAGTGTTTACGATTACATACCAAGAGTGTTTCACATGTTTTATCTAGCTTTATGAATAAATCTTAATCAACTTAATTTTCTTCCACCATAGCTTGGTCTATATAACCCAATTTCTTTGAAGCTTGTTTGACATCGGCCTTTCAGAAGCTCTCTGTTATCACCTTGTTGACAAAAGTCTCTGGGTTTCATGTGGCAGCTGCAACATGGTCATAAAATTTTCCAATTGTCACAAGGTTAATATGCACATTAATTCTGTAAATTTTTTGCAATATTTGGATGCCACAATTAAAGGCAGCAGTAAGGCAGTCTTTTAGATGCTCAAATGGTCGTCTCATGATTTTGCGTAGAGCACCCATGGCCTCCAAATGGTAGGAGCAAAAATAGGTACTGCTGATCTTGGAACAGACTTAACTAGAAAGTTTCTATTCCTTGGAGGCTAAATATCAACTTCTTACAAAACCTTATATCTTTGCACCTATGTGTGTATCAATCGACAAAATTTAAGACTTGTCCAGATTGAAAGTATCTACCAAAGGGTGGACAACACTGTAGGAAAGGAGAAAAACAAGCATTTTCTCCTACCTTTTTTTTAAAAGCTTTCACTCTTAGGTTCATTAAAACATGAGATTGTTTGCTAGAGAGTAATAATGTATTCAATGATGTAGACCTAGAGGGTAAAAAGTGCCACATGAAATTAATCTACGATTACCTGAGTGAGCAAACATGCACACCATTGGCAATAATAAGTGTCTAGATTTAAAAATAGAGTTGATACCTCTAGTTAGACCAATCAAATTTTGTATCATAATTTTCAAGTGCCATGGTTTACTTAATCATTCATTTTTCTGTGAAGAAAACTTTATCAGTAAACATCAGGAAATTTCATTTTTGATATGTTAAGTGCCAGATTTTCAACTGTTAAGGTGATACTGTCATTCATTTTTTTTACAGAAGATTTGTTGCACTTAGTTCAAGGTCCAGAAAGTCTACTATTGCTGTGCTTACCAAATGTGATCCTGGCTTAAGTAGCATTTAAGACAGACTTTTGAAGACAAGGGGAAAAAAGTATTCAATCATAAGATAAAACTAGTTGACCTCTTTTCTACAATATTTTCCATAGCTGTCAACTACAGGGACACAATACTAATATTTTGTACAGAAAAAAATAACGTAAGTTTTTTGCAGGGCCGGTAATGTCCATTCAACTTAACCGTTTACCACACAATCCCAAGTTTGAACAATCCTGAGAAAGAAAGCTTTAGAAAATATTTCTGGAAAAGGAGAAAATGCTGATATCCAGCATTTTCTCCTTTCCCCACAATGATTTCTATTTGTCCTCAGACTAAATTACTTTGTTTGAATAAAACCTGATTTTGTCATCACCAGATGCTTTCAATTTGGAGAAATATAAAATGTTGTCATCATTCTGGTAGATCTATAAAGGATTAAATCTTCGCCACCCTACATCCAGTGAGTTTTTATAACGTATGAGGGACTGTCAAAAGGCTGTTGAAAATATTGTTTGAAAAGGAATAAGAGGAAAGTAACCAGCATTTCCTGCTTTTCCCACAGTGTTAAACCCTTTGAAAGACAAATGTTATTGTTTCAACCACATTCATTTGCCATCTACTTATCCTTATTTAGGCCAAGGCTTAAATTTTATTGTGTGAGTAAAGGCCTACCCCAATCTGGAGCCTTAAATTCCGCTGTTGAAAACATTGTGTGAAAAGGAGAAAATGCTGGTAACCAGCATTTTCTCCTTGTCCAACAATGTTTTCTGTTCAATCAAAGGCAAGTTCCATCATTCAAGCCACTTTTGATTTGTTGTCTGCAAATGTTTTGAATTTGGACAAGTCTACAATTTTGTCGTCTGGTGAAGAGTTAATTGGCAGTTTTAGGGTAAAAAATCAATCCATCAAATATAAGTAAACATTACAGGAACCAGAGAGATTGTGTCAAATTGAACTGACAGACAGGCAGATCCTTGCCCTCTTGGATGTACCCACACTCCCATAGTCTTTAAACCCATAGGCTGCCTAGGGTGACTCACTTACCTTTTGCGGACAGTGTAGATCAAGATCAATGTGCAGTCTGATCTTGGATCTACATTGCCTGATAAGGACATAATTATTGTCCCCCCCCTAAAACACCTTTGAAATAGCAAAATTTGGATTTTTACTATCGGTTCAAAAAAAGTCATTTTACGTATTCACCAGGATAATTAGGGTCAAAGTTTTTGGGTCCTATGACTGTGCTTTAGATAAAAAAAAAAACCCTTTGTATTGATGTCCCTGTTGATGAAAGTTTTTGAAAACAGTCTGTTAATTACAGAAAATGCTTGTTACCAGCATTTCCTCTTTTTTTCCATAAAGTTTCCTATATTATCAGAGAATCTCAGCTCATTTGTATCAGGTTTGATATTGTCAAAGTGTATAAAGATGGGTTTAACTGATCTATACCACAAAATTACGACTTTTAACGACCCTGAGAAAGAAGACTTTTGAAAACATTGTGGGAAAAGGAGAAAATGCTGGTAACCAGCATTTTCTCCTTTTACCACAATGTTTTCTACCTTTCCCAAACCAAATTTTAATTTTTCAGTCACATTTATTTTGTCGTCTGCAAATGCTTTCAATTTGGACCAGTCTATAATATTTTCATTTGGTAAAGAGTTAACTCTTTACCAGACAACAAAACTTGTCTACATTGAAATAATCTATAGATGACATGTTAAATGTGGGTCAAATGATGACATTTTTCTTTGAAAGGGTAGAAAATACATTTGGGAAAAAGAGAAAATACTGGTTACCAGCCTTTTCTCATATTCATACAATGTTTTTAATAGCCTTTGTCCATAAGCTCACTTAAGGATGGTATTGTTTGTTGAAGGGTTATAAAAGCACTGGGCTTGTAACCAGAGTTGTGGTCTGATGTCTGTCAGCAGTGCTGGGAGTGTCCTTGGGCAAGGCACAGCTTAAGGTCCACCCTAGTACCAGGGTTGCATCCAGAGTGCGGGATTGCCGAAATCCCGCATCAAAATAAAAAATCCCGCGAAAACGAAATTTGTTTGCGCACCAAATCCCACACTATAACGAACTAGCCCGCAAAAATTGCATGATCGTGCGCACCATAATCGGGGAAAAAAGAGAGAAAAAACGACTTGCGGGGAATAAAATGTAACAAAATTTGCATGGTCACCCAAATAATCATTCGAAACTTAAAACAGTAAACTTAAATCGTAGATTGTCGGGTTATTTTGATCATATCAATAGACGCTTGCCGTCTGTGTTATGCAGACGAAAAGCCTCACTGCAGAGCCCACGCTGTCGATCACTGAATGCGACAATTTAGGAAAAATGTGTCCAAAAATGATGCACTGGCACCTGCTGGCAACAAGTGATGTCTTAAGGCTACAAAATTCTTGAAAGAAAATAACTCTGTCATAAACAGTGAGTATTAAATATGACAGACCACACATCACCGTTTACCACAACCTAACAGTAACAAGTTGGCGTGTAATGAAAAGCGAGATGATGATGTCAATCCACTGATCTAGGGTAAAATGACATGTTTTGAAGTGACCTACAACCCTTATTGACAAATTTTTGCAATATCATGTGGAAATACTTTTTAAAAAAAATTAATTGACATGAAAAAAGATCGATGCAAAATACCGCGAAAACCCATGACACAAAATGTCTATTTGACGTTGTCTGATCAGAGGCACTTCAGACTGTCTTTTCAGCTTTGGTAGTGAATTTAAGCAGTAA
Organism: Hippopus hippopus; assembly: GCA_946811185.2. Classification (NCBI taxonomy): domain Eukaryota; kingdom Metazoa; phylum Mollusca; class Bivalvia; order Cardiida; family Cardiidae; genus Hippopus; species Hippopus hippopus. The sequence continues at coordinate 49,379,666 of OX328104.1, read as the reverse complement.
ATTTACATAAATATATGTATGAAACAATAGATGGACGCTAAAATCTCAGTCTAACACAGGTAAAAATTTCGTTGAATTTATGAAATGAAAATGTTGAACAACGTAGGATAGATAGGGTAGGATGGAGATTAGTCTACTTGTCTTACAGTGATTATACTGTAACAAGTGTTAATGAAGAAGTTTTAAGACATTCATCTTAACAAAGAAGACTAGAATATAATAACCCTTTAATTGATATAATCATTTTTATTTTTCCAAAGACAAAAACAAATAATACATTAACCCTTTACCACATTATCGGAACCGCCATGAAATTTGTCCCCCCCTCTTTACACTTGAAAGGGGGGACGTGCCCCCCTTTTTCTGAAGATGATGGGGGCCAGCCCCCCTATTTGAAAATTTCTAGATGCAACCCTGTAGTACTAAGTAAAACCATGAAAAGACTAGCTGTTGCATTGTTCAAACTGAAATTTTGTGTTGGGTTGTAAAATCCTAAACAAACAGTTGAAGTTGAGGCTGACAAATCCTGACTATATCTTGCAGCAGACCTCAAACTGTTGTGTCGAAGGTAGAAAAGCTAAATATATCAAACTCTGGTGATCTGTGATTGGCCAGCACAAATAAGAAATACATGCTCATTGTGTCTTCATTAAAGCTTCAAGATCATGACATTGGATTGACCAATCAAATTTTGCGACAAACATTTTACTTGTTATGGTGATTGTCATTTTGTAATTCATCATTAGAAAATTTCCTTATTTTTCTATGTACATGCAGGTACAAGCAAACAGCCAAGCCTGGTTGAGCAGTTAGTCATGGACAGGACTTGAAACCAGGGTGGTTGTTGATTTGAATCCCCAGCTTGGTAAATTTTTTTCGGAGGATTGATGACAGTCAGCTGATCATTGTTGTTTCTCAATGATGGTTATGTTGGAAAGCAGCCAGTGGCTTGGAAAGAATATTGTGCAAAGTACTGATAAAATAGTTCCAGGAATGCATGGATTGGTGCAATGGCTGCCACAATATAACTGACACAATGTTGAAAATAGCCATAAGCACAAATCAAATAAACAGCATAACAAGCAGCAGCGTATAACTTGTGGATGAATTTCTCTGGATTTGTGTGCCTGACATATGAATAGGTATTATGGACTTGATGAGTTCGTTTTATTTCCAATAGGTTTTTAATCTGATGTTTGTTGACAGCTCTTTTGAACTGATTGGAAAACTCAATTTACTTGCAAAAAAAAGAGGGCAGTGTCAGACGCATAATGATGTTAAATTGTCTTCTTTCAATGAATTAATTGTGTCACATTCATTGACAATCTTCAACAGTCAACTGTATAAATAACTAACCCAGGTCTACGGCTACAAAAATCCAAAAAATAGTCAGATCAGATGGATTCATAACACAAAAGCTGAATTATTTTCAAAAAGTTCTTTAAAAAAAATTGGTCCGAAAAATCTCGATATGGCCAGTAAGAAATAAACTTACAAATCTTTAATCATTGCAGCAGGCATATTTTGATACCTTGATTGAACGTTAGGTCAAGTGTTAAACTATTAATTGTTTAACTATTTAATCCAGTTATCGCCATTTTACTTTGACAGAAAACACAGGTTATCGATATGTTGTCATGCATAAATGTTGCCTCATGCAGGAATAATTCCTACTTGCAAGCTTCAGTGACCCTTTTCCTGCTAAGTGTTGAAACAAGTAGCGTGTACTATCTTAACTATCAGTCCTAAACAAAGTGTGTGTCTGAGCCGGGTTTGCCTGAGACACTCACCCCTTTTATGCTTTTACTATCCGTATATACATTCACAATGTGTAGACATGAACTAATATAGAAGCTAATTGTCTTTTACATCATTCTTTCAGAAGAAAAGATCCAATCAGGTGAAATTTTAGCAGACAAAGAACAATGTTTACTTTTGTCAGGTTATTTTCAAAAACAAAGGTACAATGGCAAACCTCAGAGTGACACCAGAAGTCACTTTGCAGCAAATTTTTGATGATGGCGAAAACAACAGGCAGGAATCATTTGATGAAAATGAAGGAAAAAAATAGTCTTGAAGAAATTTTTGTTGATGTCACAGCTGTCAATAAGTTTGAGATGGGACAGTCCCAGACTGAGCGTGAGTTTAATTCTGACAAAGAAGGTGGCTGGGGTAATGAAAATTGACCACCGTTGATCTGGCAGACCGATTTATGATAGACTACAAAATTTCTGTAGCCCTGAACCAACCTGTAACATTTTTTCAGATGACAAAGTTTTGGACATGTCCATATTGGGGCATTTTCAGATGACTTTAGCCTTTACCAAACAATCCCTGGTTTTTACAACCCCGAGGAAGAAGCCTTCTGAAAACATTGTGGGAAAAGGAGAAAATGCTGGTAACCAGCATTTTCTCCTTTTCCCACAATGTTTTCTACTCTTCTAAAGTCAAGTTTCAATTTTTCAATCACATTTATTTTGTTGTCTGCAAGTGCTTTTAATTTGGACAAGACTAAAATTTTGTCGTTTGGTAAAGAGTTAAAGTGTAGCTCAAGTGGTAGGATTTGTCGATGAAAAATGGTTCCTGGAATAATTTTTACGTGAAATGTGTCCTTCAGTCAGTAGTCTATACCCTCTTGTGTTAGTTTGAAGGCTTTTATTGTCCAGATTATTTCTCTCTGAAAGTCAGACAGTGTAGACTTAAGGTCAGACTGCACATTCTGTGGAATGTTGAGACTACTGCGCTGAGTGCCCAATTCACAAGGTTAGACGGAGGAACCATATTGATTAGGACAAATTACGGTCAAAGATCAAGGTCAAAATGCAGTCATCATAACATTACTGTTCAAAAACTGTGTTTAAAAAATATTTTTAGGATGCTATTTCATTGGCATATGAAATTTTGTACATGCAACAACTTAATGATATTAACTGATTTTCCCATTTTAGAGATCAGAGGTCAAAATTACCAAGGCTTAACTATGACCTTCATAATCAAAAAGTTTACCTGATCAAACCTAGAGAATTTTTTCATCTATGGTCATGTTAGGTCAAAGATCAAGGTCACAATGCAGTTATTATAAAATTACTGTTCAAAACCTGGGGAATGCTCTTTCATTGGTATATGAAATTTGAAAGAAGGAAGAGCCCTTTTATGTTACAGTTCTGGCTCCATGAAGGGCCGACGAACGACTGAGACTACTCCATTACATGTTGAAATCAGCCATTTTAAATGTAGGCTCAGGCCTCAGTCATTACCTTTGCAGTTGTGCCAGACTTCCTGACTGTTTTGACCACAAACCTTGAATTAATTTATATAAACCCATTACTGCCTGTTTTCTTTTGCTTGTTGAAGGGTTGACAAAGTAAAGCTTAGTGAAAGCAAAAATGAATAAAGCACAATCCTAGCCAGTTGGCCAGAGTGGATCATTGGTAAGGTATAGGATATGTGTAACCTGGAGGCCCTGAATTTGATCCTCTTGAAGCGCCTGGTGTGGAATTTGTAACCTGGAGGTCCTGGGTGTGATCCTTTTGAAGCACCTTGTTTCCCCAGGCAATTTCTTTCAGCTGGACTTCTCAGAGCCATTGCCTAGTAAAGGTGAAACCCAGGATATAATTGAATAAGCTGTTCCTAATATGACTGAAATTAAGTGGATAACATCATTCAATCAGTCAATCAATCAATTGCTTCTTGCTTCTGCTGAAATTATTGGAAGGATTTTAATTTGATTGGGAATGTGTTCACCAACCATTCTAAACAACTTTCTTAGTTCAATTCTCAAGAAGTTAAAAGTAAGACAATTTTTTATTGGATAAACCATCTTGTTTAGCCAAACAGAAGTTTTGGTACTTTCCAAGGCTTGAAGTTGACCTAGAATGAAATTTAGAATGGTTTAGAAAATAAAAAGCCTAATTTTCTAGTTCTGAATAAATAAATCTATGCTGAGGATTGATTGTATGGTGTTTAACGCTGTTTTGAACATTATTTCAGTTATATCGCGGTGGCCAGTGCACCTATCCATGCTTCCCTGGAGTCTCTTTTACCAGTACTCCGCACTATTTTCTTTCCAAGCCACTGGCTTCTTTCCCACATAATCGTCGTCGAAACAATGGTCAGCGATGGGAGAGGAATGAATCCTGTCGCAGTGACTATCATCAATCCTCGGAAAGAAATTGGCTGAGCCAGGGGTCATAGCCAGGGATCGAACCCTGGACCCTGTGTTCTCAAGTCCTGCACACTACCGACTGAGCTACCGGGGCTCGGCATCATGCTGAGGAAGTGAGCTTCATGATAAATAAAAAAACTGCTTGTAACGGACAATTTTGGCAATATGTCAAAGAGTTTCTCAATTTCTTATATGAATCTTCAGTAACTCTATTAACCACCCACAACTAACCCATTTCTGCACAGGCTAATTTGAAATGGACCTTTGTACAAAATATATAAGGGAGACAAAATAAAGGTATAATTTCCTTAACCCTTTATCTCATGATCCCGAACTATTAACAATTAACCGTGAGGAAGAGGCCATTTGAAAACATTGTGGGAATAGAAGAAAATGCTGTCAACCAACCGTTTTCTCCTTTTCCCATATTTTTTAACCCTTTACCACACGATGACGACTTTGAACGACCCTGAGAAAGAGAGCTTTTGAAAACATTGTGGGAAAAGGACAAAATGCTGGTAACCAGCATTTTCTCCTTTTCCCACAATGTTTTCTACCCTAGACAGACATCATATGAGCTAAATTTAATTCATCAACTGCAAATGCTTTCCTTTTGGACAGAGCCAAAATTTTGTTGTTTGGTAAAGAGTTGAGGACAGATCTCACTGTTAAGTCTCATTTAACTGATTGATTGAATGGTGTTTTACGCAGTTTTCAACATTATTTTAGTCATATCATGGCGACAGCTCACATATGCATGTATTTCCTGGGTATCATTAGTACTAAGCTAGGGCTCTGAAGTGTCTTACCCAAGGACACTCCCACGAAAAACACAGCAGATCAGGTGGGGCTTGAGCCTGGGGCCTCCAGGTTACGAGTCCCACACTTTACCACTGAGTCACGCAGGAATCCTCTCATTTCGCTAGTCATCTGCAAATGCTTTCAAATTGTGCAAGTAACATTTTGTGGTTTTATGAAGGATATAGCTGTTGAGGGGACAAAGGTGTAGTATTCACTGTTGACACAATTTTTAAAATTTAATTGGCAGAAATATGATAGGCTTTAGACAAGTCACACAGATTGGCTGATGATTACATTGCGCTTGCCATGATATTTATTAGCGGAATTTAATACCGCAGTGTTGTTTGGAGCCTTGGATTGCGTGTCCAAAGAATTTGTCATCGGACACATAGCTTTTTCACATTGACTTTTAAAACTCATTTTGAATTTAAGAAAAACAATTTACAAAATGCCACTGCAATGATATGTGTAACTGATATGTGTTGCTTGACTGCGTATTTTTTTATTATGAGGCTTTCAAAACTAAGAAAAGTGATTTCACAGAGTAAAACCGTAAACAGATCTATACAAAAAGGGATGAATTTGGCCCATTGTGTGCAGTCAACTTACTTTTGAAACAACAAAAAAAAACATTAACTCTTTACCAAACCACAAAATTTTACACAAGTCCAAATTCAAAGTATTTGTAGACTACAAAGAAATTGTGACTCAAAAATTGAAATTTGTCTTGGGAAAGGTAGAAAACATTGTGGGAAAAGGAGAAAATGCTGGTTACCAGCATTTTCTCCTTTTCCCACAATGTTTTCAAAAGGCTACATTCACAGGGTCGTTAAAACTCGGGATTGTGTGGTTAAGGGTTAATCAGTAGGGTGCTGAATAAACCTATCAGACATTTTCATCCTTGAAATACGATACAAATAATTCCAATTTCATGGCTGTCTTTGTCAATACTGTTTCAGCAAAGCAGACAGTGTAGACCAAAGATCATGCTACACATTTTGTGCAGCCTGATTTTGATCTACACTGGCTACAAGGGCAACTATAGTCTTGAAAGTCCCTTTAGAATTATGGAAAATCAACTTGAACCAAAGATCACTGTTTCATAGGGGTATAACATTATAGATAGATACATCAAGTTGAGATGGCAATGCATAGGTTGCAATGTTTGAAATCAAATTACAGTTATCGATAATGGGTTCAACAATGGATACATTTGATAGATAATAATGGCTTCTATGAATTTATTAAAAGAATAGGGGAAAAAAATTGGATTGAAAAAAAAGTATTAGCATGATTCATTCCGGTATTTCATTACGGGCATAATTATATGAGTAGTGCTCCAGATATGTGTCGTTTGGTCAATTGAGATTTGGGTCTTAAGTGTGAAAAAAATGAAATATCCTTCTCTGTTGTCAGATGAAAGTGTATATCTTGTCAAACCTGTGTCCTATCTAATTTTTTTGTTCATTCATTGCTAAAATACTGGTTAATTCTGGTTTATGCTGGTCAGTTTTGAGCTATTCTTGATTGCTAAGAATATTTGGAAGTAGTAGTTTGTAAACAAGGGTGAGCTAATAAGTTTGTAACGATAGGTCATGTGACAAATAAGGGTCCCTGCCTATGGATTAGCAGAAGCATTGCTTGTATATTCGCATCATAATTGTGCTCACAAATAGTCCAGCATGGGTCTGCCAAATAAGCATATCTATATTGTTGACAAATCACAAATTACTTTTTATTTATTTGGATATGTCAATACCACGAAGTAGGTCTACAGGTCAAAAGCCAGAGAAGTCAGCTAGGCAGAAAAATGTTAACAAAAGTCAACTCACAATGTACCAAACAATAAAACTTATCAAGCCTGTCGGATAAGACCAAAGCGTTGGTTTGGCTGTGATATACCTAAGTAGTAATAGCATAATTTTTTGTACAAAAAGCAGATAATGATCAGCAATTTACCCTTTGAAGTGTTGAGAGAAAAGTGACTTCCGATGGTGCAGATAGTGCTGTTTTTTGGCTGTTTATCATCGAATAAGATGTGTTTTTTCTCCCTCTTACTTTTGTTAGATCACTATGATATGAATGTCAGTAGGCAAGTCAGATAAAGACATTAGTATTGGTTTTTGAGGAATTATTTACAGATAGCTTAGATCACATTAACAGTATTAATGCTGTTTTACTTGGAAAATTGCAGCAGTTAACACCCCTCCTTCCATCCACCTAAAAAAAGAGCTGTTTCCTACTACTAGAGCCAAAGTTTTAATGGACCATTTTTGATTCAGTGGATAGTGCAATGTATTTGTAATGAAATCTTGAAAAGAATGTCTGTCTTAGTATTATCTTGGACTCTTTGAAAATGGGTCACATCAAATTAAAAGGTAGTGCATTAAGTCAAAACGTAAAAAATAACCATTTGTGTGCACTCAAAAAAGCTTCATATTCTGCCCCAGTGCTCCGGAATCTTGGACAAACTCTGTGTTGCTTATTGGAGAGGTCATCAGACCTCGCCAATAGTGGTGAGTTTAAAAGGCAGACTGTCTCAGAAATTGCTGTTTAAATCCATTTTCTTTACGAAATTATTCTGATACACAGTCTGTTTAGTCTGGTTTTATAAATAAACCGAAATCAAAAAACTGAAATAGGAAATAGACTTGGTTTGTTTTTATTTGACGGATTTCAAAAGAGATTTGTTCTATTGATTTAACTGCAAACTTCCTCTCTCATAATTGTATTTTTTTCATATTAAGCTGAATAATCTAAGCAAAAGGAAAAAAAAAGAACTTCGTTAAAAAAGAGAAAGAACACCACGGGAAAAGATCACGCGACTTGGAAACGCAGCAAGAAAATCACGTGACTGCCATGTACTGCATGAGAGGTTTCTACGCTGCGTTTTTTTTCCTCATTCATTGAATGTCCAACTTGTTTGTTTACAGCTACCAAAATATGTTGAAATTAATAGCCAATAAACTATTTGTAAACATTGATGCTGACCTCTCCTGGCTTCTTTTTTAAAGAAGCCAACTTGTATATCTTGAACAGGTTTGAAAATAGGCCAACTCTGAATGAAAAGGTGGTCACTAGGTCAAAACTTAGAAAACACTTGGGTGCAGTCAGACTCAGTGAAGCAAACAAGGGCAATTGTGGCACTCTTGGTTGTTGTGTTTTATCGAGATTGTAATTTTCTGTTTGAAAGAATGGTTTTGGTGTGCCATGTATCTCCCATATTTGTTGATAAATTTATGAACTGATGTGTGAAAATGATCTTTATAAATATAATTGATATCGCTTACAGGTGTGAAATTGGAATGTACAGATTTTATACTAATAGAGATTTATTATGTTTGATAACAAACAACATTTTTCCGTCTTTCTTTTACCCTTTACCACACAATCCTGACTTTAACCCTTTACCACACGATGACGACTTTTGACACCCCTGATAGAGAAGGCTTTTGAAAACATTGTGGGAAAAGGAGAAAATGCTGGTAACCAGCATTTTTTCCTTTTCCCACAATGTTTTCTACCCTATCAAAGAAAATTCATTTCATATGATCCACATTGAAACTGTCCTCTGCAAATGCTTTCAATTCGGACAGGTCTAAAATTGGTCGTGTGGTAAAGGGTTAAACGGCCCTGAGGAGGAAGCCTTTTGTAAACATTGTGTGAAAAGGAGAAAATGCTGGTAACCAGCATTTTCTCCTTTTCCCACAATGTTTTCTAACCTTCACAAAACAAATTTTGATTTTTCGCTTTTACTATCGGATTAAAAGTTTCATTTCACTTATTAACCTTTTACCACACAATCCCGAGTTTTAACGACCCTGGGAAGTAGGCCTTTTGAAAACATTGTGGGAAAAGGAGAAAATGCTGGTAACCAGCATTTTCTCCTTTTCCCACAACGTTTTCTAGACTATCTAATACAAATCCCATCATTTGTGTTATATAAATTTTGTCATCTGCAAGCGCTTTCAAATTTGAAGCGTCTAAAATATTGTCGTTTGGTAAAGAGTTAAACAGGACATGAGTTAAAACCTGTAACAGGTGAATAACAAGTAGCAAAGCTTCTTAAAGTGATGAAGGATGAAATAGCTGTTTGAAATTCCCACTGTCCAAAAAATTGACTTACTTTGTGAAACACTTCAATTTGCATTTTACTGCAATTGTTGTGACGAAATTTATGGACAATATTACGAATTAAGTGCTCGTTTTGAAAACATACGAGTAATGTGATCACTCAAGCTTAAATAAGAGCATATTATTTAATCCTTTACCACACAATGCCAACTCTTCACGACCCTATAGATGAGGCCTTTTGAAAACATTGTGGGATAAAGGAGAAAATGCTGGTAACCAGCATTTTCTCCTTTTCCTACAATGTTTTCTACTCTATCAAAGACTGCATCCACAAATTAAGCCACATTTAATTTGACATCAGCATTATGCTTTGGGTTGTGACAGACCTAAACTTTTGTTGTATGGTAAATGCTTAACTCGTTACCTCCTCCAGAAATTTTTTGTGTTGTACAGCAACTTTAAAAAAAGCATTGTGGCAATTAGAGAAAGTGCTTGTAATGAATTGTCTTTTCTTGACATTTTTATTGTATATTAACCCTTTACCACACAATCCCGACTTTTAAGGACCCCCAAAGAAAGAAGGCTTTTGAAAACATTGTGGGTAAAGGAGAAAATGCTGGTAACCAGCATTTTCTCCTTTTCCCACGATGTTTTCTACCCTTTAATAGACAAATTTCATGTTTTGATTGACATTGAATATGTCGTCTGCAAATGCTTTCAATTTGGACTAGGCTAAAATTTTGTCGTGTTGAAAAGAGATTAGTCTGAATTGCTGTTGATTAAGCCTTTACCACACAATCCTGACTTTTAACGACCATAAGGAAAAAGCCTTTTGAAAACATTGTGGTCACCAGCATTTTCTTCTTTTCCCACAATGTTTTCTACCCTATCAAAGACAAATTCCATTATTTTAGCCACTTTAAATTGTTATCTGCAAATGCTTTCAATTTGGACAAGTCTTAAATTTTCTCATTTGGTAAAGAGTTAAACATATTTTACAAGCTTGTTTTTAAAGTCCCTTACTGCAAATTTGTGTTTAGAAGTTACTTTGAAAGAGTTCCAATTTCATTGGCTCCAAGAAAGAAGTCTGTTGAAATCATTGTGGAAACAACAGAAATAGCTGGTAACCAGCATTTTCTCCTTTTTCCACAATGTTTTGTACTATTTCAAAGATAAATTATATCATTTTAAATAGCCACATTTAATTTGTATCAGCAAATGCTTTAAATTTTGACTAGTCTTTTATAGGATTTTGCCACCTGGTAAAGCATTATAGTAGAACTGCATAATGTAGCTTTTCTTAAGCAATTATTTGTTTTAACAAACCTGAAGAATAAGCAGCAAGGCTGTGAAAAAATGTGGATAAAAAAAAATAAAATGCAGGTACCCAGCATCTTTTCCTTTTTCCACAATGTTTTCCACACTTTCAAAGAAAGATACCTGAATTTTTAACATTTGATTTTGTTGTCTACAAACTCTTTCAGTTTGGATGAGTATCAAATTTTGTCGTTGGTGTAGATTTCAAGATTGAATCTCCAAGAGCGCATTACAACTTCATTTGTTGCTTTCGCAGCTATTGTAGATTGAGATCAAACTGCACATAAAATAAAGTCTCGTCTTGATCTACTCTTTTGGCTATGTGCTGAGTCTAGTTGGTAGCATACAGGACTTGAAACCAGAGGTCACTGATTTGATCCCTGGCTTGGCCAATTTCTGTCTGGGGATTGGTGATATTCATTGTGACAGGACTCATCCCTCTCTCACCGCAGATCATTTTTTCGGCAGTGATTACGTGGAAAAGCAACCAGTGGCTTGGAATGAATATTGTGCAGAGTGCCGGTAAAAGAAACTCAAGAAAAACATGGATAGATGCACAGGTTGCTGTGATATTACTGAAATAATGTTGAGAATGTTGTTTAACACCACACAATCAATCAACCTTTCAATCAATCTTTTGGCTTTGTTGAGCTTTTCTGGCCAAAATATCCTTGAAATTACAATATTATGGGTATATTATACCTTTCATTCAATATTAGTTTTTTATTTTTAGGACATCAGATCATATAATAGAACAAAAAGTATCAAAGTCTTGTATAGTCTGTGAAAAAGGAGATTATTTCATATGCAAGATGTATCGACCCATGTCAGCCTCAGGAGGCTGACCAGGGTTTAAACTTTTTGCTACTGGTAAATTTTCTGCCTGTCAAAGGACTATTCTACCTCAGGATTTAGTTGGTTTATAGGAAAAATTGTTGGATCTTTTGTTACTACTAACGCTTAGTATAAATAGAGGATATTTGTTTTTTTCGGTGAAAGATCGAAATTTATTTCGAGTGAACACCATCGGTAATATTTTCACTCGTGGCAGCCACAAGTGAAAATATTACCGATGGTGTTCACTCGATGAAATAAATTTCGATCTTTCTCCGAAAAAAACAAATATCCTATTTATTTCATGCTTTTAACCCTTTCTTGGAGGAGCTTTATCAAAATCCAGTACAGTTCTTTTCAATTATTCCCCGTGGTGTACCCCTCGCGCATAGCAATGCATTACAATATTACGTCAAGCACGAGAAATGTAAGGTATATGATGTCATATTTCCATCTGGTTGTGAGTCGCGCGCAATTTACCTAGGTAACTAGAATATAAAAATCGGTATTTTCACTGGTCGTACCCGTGTAATATCGAAAAATATTTTCACTGCTATTTCTCGATATCCTACCGGAAAGCATGAAATAATGCATTATACTGTTGCATTAACCTTTTACCGCACAATCCTGTGTACCAAGACTTGTTTTCTCCTTTTCCCACTGTCTACCTAATAAAGGCAAGCTAAATGATTTTGGCCACCTTTGATTTTCTGTCTGCAAATGCTTTGAATTTGGAGGAGTCTAAAATTTTGTCGTGTGGTAAAAGGTTACCCTGCGTTTACACCATGTTCCCGGCAGCCATGGCAGCCCTGTTTGTCCGAAATGTGGTGTGCCGTGAGATTTTGTTCCTTTTTTGCTCCATTTACCAAGTTTAGTTAAGTCTCTTTACAGTAACTGACGGTATCCGTGACAAGCCGTGGATGGAACCCTACATTTACATCATGTTCCAGGCAGCCAAAGCAGCCGCGTTTCTGACAAACAGTTGGCAAAACGGGATTGACGTAGTACAATGCAGAGGAACGGGATAAGCAAACTTGTCAGACTGTGATTCCTGGGGTTTCTGTGCCAGACTTTTTGACTGTCAAAAATTTGGCCATGGCAGACCCGTTGCTAATGAGAAACCCCACAGACCGAAGCGGAACGGGTTAATCATTGTGTTCTACTATAGCCTGATTGATACCGGTGAAAAAAGGCTTCCACGTCCAAAAATGGATCGTCTGTGAGTCTTGTTACAGCTTGTTACATGCTGGTAAATTCTGATGCAATCAGGTTTGCTCATCCCGTTCCTCTGAATTGTATTACGTCAATCCCATTTTGTCCACAGTTGTCAGAAACGGGGCTGCCATGGCTGCCAGGAACATGGTGTAAACGTAGAGTAAAACCCCTTTTCCCAGGGCAGTGTTCAAATTATTCTTCATGTGCAATGGAATAACTGATTTATGAGGTGTTGAAAGTTGATAAGACCAAAAAAATTGGTTACATTTTCCATATACCCTTTCATCAAGCAACCTTGTGTTACACGAACCTTGAGGAAGGAGGCTATTGAAAATATTCTGGGAAAAGGAGAAAATGATGCTGGTCACAGGCATTTTCTCCTTTTCCAATAATGTCTTTTACACTTTCAAAGATAAAGTGATCATTTGAGCCAAATTTTACATTTAACTCTTTACCACACAACCCCGGAATTTAATGGCTCTGAAAAAGAAAGCTTTTGAAAACATTGTGGGAATAGCAGGAAATGCTGATAACCAGCACTTTTTCCTTTTTCCCACAATATTTTCTAACCTTCCCAGAACAAATTTCAATTTTTGAGTCACATTTGTATTGTTGTCTGCAAATGCCTTCAATTTGGACAAGTCCAAAATTTTGTCGTTTGGTAAAGAGTTAAAAGGGCTTTCAATATCAAGCAAGGCAAACATTTTCTGTCTGCAAAGGAGGTAACTCTTTACCAAATGACTACATTGTAGACTTCTTTAACCCTTTACTGCGCAATGCCGACTTTTAACGACCCTAGGAAAGAAGCCTTTTGAAAACATTGTGGGAAAAGGAGAAAATGAAGCATTTTCTCCTTTTCCCACAATGTTTTCTATCCTATTCTACCCTATCAACAAGAAATTGCATCATTTGAGCCACATTGAAACTGTCGTCTGAAATGTTTTCAATTTGGACTAGGCTAAAATTTTGTTGTCTGGTCAAGAATTAAATTGAAAAGTAAATTTGCAGATGACAAATCTTATGTCTATGATCAGGAAGAAAACATTTCTGAAAAGGAGAAAACGCTGGTTACCTGTATTGTTTCCTTTTCGTACAATGTTTTCAAAAGTCTCTCGACAGGGTTGTTTAACCCTATACCACATAACAATATTTTGGACCGCTCTAAATCCAAACCATTTGCAGACAAGAAATCAAATGTTGCTAGGATAGAAATTGTCAATGAAAGGGTTGAAAACATTGTGGGAAAAGAAGAAAATGCTGGTTACCAGCTATTGTGATCACTCACTGTGTGTTGGCGTCCATCCGTCCGTCCGTTCACATTTCTTTGTTTACACTCTAGCACCTACAAATATTAACCAATCAGCACCAAACTTGGTCAAAATATATATGACCATAAGATCTCAGATGAGATCGATTATGGGTCTAATCAGACCAGAACAACGAGTTATTTGCCCTTGAATTAGAAAAATTGCTATATTTGACTTTGTTTACACTCTAGCATCTACAATTTTTAACCAATCAGCACCAAACTTGGTCAAAATATATATGACAATAAGATCTTGGATGAGTTCGATTATTGGTCTAATTGGACCAGAACAACTGGAGTTATTTGCCCTTGAATTAGAAAAATTGCTATATTTGACTTTGTTTACACTCTAGCATCTACAATTTTTAACCAATCAGCATCAAACTTAGTCAAAATATATATGACCATAAGATCTCAAATGAGTTCGATTATGGGTCTAATCGGACCAGAACAACTGGGGTTATTTGCCCTTGAATTAGAAAAATTGCTATATTTGACTTTGTTTACACTCTAGCATCTATAATTTTTAACCAATCAGCATCAAACTTGGTCAAAATACTTATGACCATAAGATCTTGGATGAGTTCGATTATTGGTCTAATCGGACCAGAACAACTGGAGTTATTTGCCCTTGAATTAGAAAGTTCTTTAGAATAGTTCTTTGTCCGGAGCATAACTTTGTCATTTCCAGTCCGATTGACTTGAAACTTGGCATTTGTGTTTTTGCAATAATATGGAGTGCAGTGTAAAAAAAAAAAAACCATAACTCTACCTCGTACTGTCTATGAGTTATTTCCTTTTGATCGTCATTTTTACAGCATTTTCTGCTTATCCGGAATATAACTTTGTCATCTCTAGCCTGAACATCTTCAAATTTGGTATGCATGATTGTTTAAAAATTACAGAGTGCAGTGCACAAGAACCATTACTCTTCTAGCACAAATTTTGAGTTATTCCCCCTTTGACCTTCATTTTTATAGCATTTCTTGCTTGTCCGGAGCAAAACTTTGTCATCTTAAGTAGGAATGACTTGAAATATTGTATGCTTATTTGTTGCAATATTTGGAAGTGCAGTGCACAAGAATTGTAACTCTACCTCGTGCTGTCTTTGAGTTATTTCCCTTTGATCGTCATTTTTACAGCATTAAGTGCTTGTCTGGAATATAACTTTGTCATCTGAAGTCAGAACGACTTCAAACTTGGTATGCATGTTTGTTGCAATATTACCAAGTACAGTGTGCAAGAACAATAACTCTACCTAGCGCGGATTTGGAGTAATTCCACTTTGATCTTCATTTTTACAGTATTTCTTGCTTGTCCGGAACGGAACTTTGAAGTCTCAAGTCAAACTGACGCTCTACCCGACAACCACGGATACCACACGATATGGATTTATTTGTGAATTAATCTTTGTCACTGACTTTCATATTGGAATGTCAGGAAAGTTTTTTTCTGAGTTTTAATATTGAAGGACTGGATACTACAAATTTTACTATGTCTACACAGTATGGAGAATATTGCAGAAAAAGGAATAATTGTTTGTCTCAAGCAAGACCAGCATTTGTTTTTATTTTTCTTTATTTCCTCATTTTCTCCTTTTCCCACAATGTTTTCTTACCATTTCAAATGAAGACGTCATCTTTTGAGCTACACTGAACTTGTTTGCAATTGATCAAACCTAAGATTTTGTCATTTGGAAAGGAGGTAACTGTGTACCTAACTAAATCATTTTAGATGTGACTAAATTGAAAGCATTTGCAGATGACAGTTATATGTAGCCTAAACAATGGGAAATGTCTCTGAAAGGGTAGAAAATGTTGTGGGGGAAGGAAGAAATGCTGGTTGCCAGTATTTTTTCCTTTTCCCACAATGTTTTGAAAAGGTGTTCTCCGGAGGGTTGTTAAAGTTTGTAATTGTATTGTAAAGGTTTAACTCTTTATACCAAACAGTCCAGGGTTTTCACGACTCTGAGAAAGAAGCCTTTTGAAAGCATTGTGGGAAATGGAGAAAATGCTGGTAACCAGCATTTTCACCTTTTCCCACGTTTTCTATCCTTTCCAAAACAAATTTCAATTTTTGAGTCACTTTAATTTTGTGGTCTGCAAATGCCTTCAATTTGGACCAGACTGAAATTTTGTTGTTTGGTAAAGCGTTAAACAACCGTAGAATTACCTTGAGCAGCATTGACACCCCTGTTCTACAATTAATCATGATGACATTTAAAACTTTCCATTATTTTTTCCACATCAGCCTTCGGCTCTTGTAAAAATTGGTTGCAAGGTCTTCTTTGTCTTGATGACATTTCATGTTATCATTGTTACCATTGACCATTGAAGCTCTTTGCAACATTGCTTTAGATTAATCTTTTCTTGTAAAATGCTTTATCAGATGACGAAATTTTACGCTTGTCCAACTTGAAAACAATTGCAGGCAATTAGTTAAGTGAGGCATAGGACATACAAAACTAAAGCCATGGTCACATTTACGGTTATGGTCGTAGTTGTCGTTAGTTCATTTCAAACATAGTCTGCCGTAGTGTTACTATGGTCTACTAGGTTGAAGTATGTTCAAAGTAGGTTCAAAATTGGCAAAAAGGAGAAACAGAGAAAGTCCAAGTAAGTTGAACTAAGTGTTAGTGCGGTCAACTACATTCAACTGCGAGTAAAGTGGCTAGGGTTAACTAGGGTATCACTTTGTCTGGCATATAGTAGAAACAGAGAAAGTCTAAGTAGGTTGAACTAAGTGTTAGTGCGGTCAACTACATTCAACTGCGAGTAAAGTGGCTAGGGTAAACTAGGGTATCACTACGTCAGATTACGGGTAACTACGTTACTCTACCTAAAAACTAGTTCCTAAGTATGCACAATTATGGTTAGTTAGTGTCAGCTGCGTTAAGCTACGGTAAAACGTTGTGGCTACACCTGCTCAGTACGGGTGAGCTACAGTCATTGTGCTTTTGGAAACTGATGAGCCAGAAATTGCTGATCGCTTATTCAGCCATGCCGCCTTGGAAGTGTAGTATATACTGGTCTATCCCACAGATAGATATAAATGTATAGCTTGTGTTTGTATAAGGGGACACTTATACTGCCTTACTATAGAGCTAGCTTTTGTAGCGATATGGTAGGGCGTTCGCCTTGCGACTTGGAGGTCCTGGGTTCAAATCCCGCCTGGGGAGGCTATTTGTGAGAACTGTTACATTGGCGCCCTATGTAAAACCCCACTTATTTGAGAATTAGAGTAACAGTAATTGAAGGATTCATGGATGAATCTTCATATGGCAAGGGGGGGGGGTATGTAGTATACTGGTCTATCCCACAGACAGATATAATGTATAGCTTGTGTTTGTATAAGGGGACACTTATACTGCCTTGCTATAGAGCTAGCTTTTGTAGCGAAGTGGTAGAGTGTTCGCCTTGCGACTTGGAGGTCCTGGGTTCAAATCCCGCCTGGGGAGGCTATTTGTGAGAACTGTTACAGAAGAAAAGATGTTTTTCCAAAACTGTGGTCAACTACAGTACACACTACGGTTAAGTAGGGTTAATTACGATTAATGATGTTCGCGACAGTTTCCATTTTCACGCATCGTGTAACTATCACGCTCACCTTTTACTCGAAAAACGGTGAGCACCTAACACAATTGATCTTGCCACACTTGTCCATGCCTGCAGAATGGATAAACCAAGAACTAAAACAGGTCGTTTCATGTCAGCAAAATGAAGAAAAAAGTATTTGAATCAAGCTAAATAATCATATGCAAGAATCCAAAATTACGCTTTCAAAAGATCGGACTGAAAGTCAAAGTGAATCACCTAACTACGTCACCTAACAACGGAAATATGGACACAGATACTACTACTAGCGCTCTGGCAAATGGGTTAAATGCTAACATCATTATTACATTTATATGCTATGAATTGGTTTATTATGACCAACAAACTTGATTCTTTTAAGTATTGTTGTATTACTGAAAAAAATTGAGATAATTTACTTCATATAATGTCTTTGTCTTTGACAAACCCTACATTTACTTATTAGTTAGTGCCCCACCCACAAACTTAAAATGTATTTTCTTAAAAAGTAAGGCTGGTGACGTATCTGTTTTAAGCCTGATTCTTTTAGTTTAGTACCTTAATATTATTTATAGAAAAAATAAAAAAAATCTGAATGTTAGAACATTTAAAAAAAATAACTTTAAAAGATACTCTATGTTTTTTTTTTTGTTTTTTCCAAAATAAAGGTGTTTTAGCCATAAGTTAAGGATTTTTTTTTTTTAAATATTGATACTCAGTATACTCTAAAATATTTTTTTCGTTAAATTTGATGTTTCACCAATACAATGACATAAAATTTGCTTATAATTGTTGTCATTTAAAAAAATATACATAGACTTGGTTTTCATACATGAAATTTCATCCTGAACGGCCGCAATGCAGGGTGTACTAAAAGAAATATTTATAGAATTTTCCCAAAGCTGGTGAACCCTCTTTTTATCTCCTCTTTTTGCAGTTCAGATAATAAACTATCACCAAACAAAGTTTCATGAAATTCTGAATGTTCTGAAAAAATGGTGAAACTGTAGCAATCGTCTTTAACTAAGGTTATCTACACGCAAACTACGGTCACAGTAGGGTCAAAACATTGTAGTTAACCGTAACCAATTTTTGAACATGTTCAAAAATTATGTACTTGCCACGGGAAAGTCATTAGTTGAAATTACGTTCATTACTACGTTGAACTACGGTTATCTACTTGTAACTATGTTCAACTACACTTAATATGTTCAACTAAGGCCAACTACAGTCGTTTCCCACTACGGTCAACTACGTAAGGTATGACCATGGCTTAAAGTTCTTTGACAGGGTACAAAACATTGTAGGAATGAGGAGAAAATGCTTATTACTAGCATCATTTTCTCCTTTTCCTAGAATGTTTTCAGAAGGGTAAGAAACAGTTGTTGGGAAAAGAGAAAATTCTGTGTACCAGTATTTTCTGCTTTTTTCACAATGCTTTGAAAATCCTTATACCCAAGGGTATCTAAAAAACCAGACTGTGTTGGAAAGTATTAAATTGTTTTGTTACTTTATGCCACACCTGCCTTCTGCTGTTGTAAAAATTGGGTACAGAGGTGAACTAAAATCAATTGCAGACAACAAGCCAAATGTTGCTGAGATGATGGAAGTCTTTTAAAAGGGTATGAAACATAGTGAAGAGTGGAGAAAATGCTGCTCTTGAAAGCCTTAAAACAACATTAATAAATTCTTCATTGGAATCAAGTCCATCTCTCTGTCTGCCTGCCCTTGGATACTATTTTGTGTTCTACACCAAGATTATTCATATGAATGGTATGTGAATATACACCCTGGCTCACATTGAATTTGGGGTCTTGCATGGTTCATTGGTAAAGTGTAGGACTTGTGACCTGGAGGTCCCGGGTTCGAGTCTCACTGGATTCATTCGGTTTTTCGTGGGAGTCTCCTTGGACAAGACATTTAAGAGCCCGAGCCTAGTACTGGTGAAACCCAGGAAATACATGAATATTTGAGCTGTTGCCACAATATGACTGAAATAATGTTGAAAGCGGCGTAAAACACCATTCAATCAATCAATGAATTACACTGCATTTACCCTAATGCCAATTTATGTGGGTGGCACTAAACACCACATACCACCACAAAACACCACAAACCACCAAGAAACACACCACAAACCACCTCAAAGCCCAAATATATCATAAGTTATACATGATAAAAGAAATGTTCAGACTCTAACTTGAGAAGAAAAGTGGGTGAAATGTGGGGATGGAAAAATGGTATATCTGCCAGACAGGGCCCTAGGAAAGATATTTGTCCTTTTATTAAGTAAACAGGTTTTCCTCTGAACATAAATTCTAAATCATATTTCATAATAAATCATATAAAATTATATCAGAATATGAATAAGATTAGAACAGAGGCATTTACATTACTTCATAAAGTTCTCAGAGATCCTTTAAGTTTGACGGTTGGTAGTACATGTTAGCGATCTATAGTGGTTAAGAAATGAATTAATCAAGTGGGTTATGACATTATATATTAGTAGAAGAAAACAGACTAGCAAGATAATTTTTTCTGAAAAAGTCCGGGTGTTTGCATCAATCTTGAGACATGTTGGAGTCTTAAAATAATTTTACATTTACTTAAGTTTAGTCCAGCAAAAAAATTTTAGTTTGGATATACAGTCGACTCTCATTATGTCGAAATGGCTTATCTCAAAACTCCTGTTATGTCAAAGTCAAAGCTATGTCCGAACTTCGTGCCTCTTTATTTTATGTTGATTTTTGTTTTTATCTCGAAACCATTGCATCCAAAAAACCATTATAGCGAAGTTATTTTGAGAGCAATTTCGTACTTCGGATCATATTTTCATTCATATATCCGCCATTGTTTGTAGATAATAGGTGCCATTTCACACAATACAATATTATCTTAATTGATTCATTAGGTATCGGATTATAAAAGGTGTGATTAAGTTTGTAGCATTGTAAACAGCGGTTCATATAAGACTTATACACATCGTGAAAAATACACTGAACGATAAGGCTTGTTAGTTTGTCTCTCTTGCTAACTGCTAATTTTTTTTGGGGGGGGGGGGGGAAGTGGCACGTTGTCAACATTATCGTGAATTAAGTCGGTCTGCACGAATGGGGCTAATACATTTCTTGAATTTTTATAATGTCATCAGAAATGAAACCTGATTGAGCATTTGCTATGGCCGTGCAAACCAGCAAGGCACCTTTAAGTTTCCGGGGGATAACTGGTTTGGTCGTTTAATTAAAACAGAGGCACGATGTATAAGCTTGATGTGAAGTCATATAGTCAAAATAAAAAGCCATTTTGGAGGTTGTTCCACAAACCCACGACGACCCCGTCCTATTTTATGTTTACTTCCGGTTTTCGGTACGTCGGTCTTCGAATTCTTATATCGAACTCCTGTTATGTCAAATTATTTTTGTTGTCCCCAGGGATTCGAGATAACGAGAGTCTACTGTACAATGCACAACAAACTGATTTAACTCTACCAAATGACAGAATGTCAGACTGGTCCAAACTGAAAGCACTTGCAGACGACATAATAAATGTGCCTCAAACGATTGGAAAAGGTTGGAAAACATTGTGGGAAAAGGAGAAAATGCTGGTTACCACAAAGTTTTCAAAAGGCTTCTTCCTCAAGGTTGTTAAAAGTCGGGATTGTTTGGTAAAGGGTTAACTAAGGTCTATTTCACAGACTCTTCATTATTAAGATAAGATCTTTTTGTTTTTATCAGCATTTTGGTTCTTATTCTTTCTTAAGGCTCAGTATAACACGTGCTGGGAAAACTGTTGAATTAATTGGCGGCTCCACTGCAGAGCATAACTGACTAGTCTGATGCAGTGACTGTTTTATTGATACTAGTCAAGAAAATTGATACTGAGTGCATAATAGTAATATTCTGAACCCAAATAGAAACTTGAGAGGAAAGTAACCTTTGATTTTTTTATTTAGTCTTAAATAACTTATAACTATTGGTACTGACAATTTGGAGTTTTATACATTGGGCATGGAGCAAATGAACAGGACATATCTTTGTACTTTTCATAAATCTTTAAATGTATAGTATAAAATAAAAAATTTAATCAGACGCCTTATCACTTCAACAAACTGAGAAAAATGGATACTTTGAAGCATTGCAAATAACTGCTTTTCTGTATAAGTATAGTGGTTTTACTACCCAGTCAACAGTATAGGGTCAAGGGGAAAACATCTTAACACCAGGGCTCCGGAAATTTTTCAATCTGAATCGGTCCAGGCCGGCCCCTTCCCCTCCTCCAATACTATTGTACCCCTACTCGGTACCCAGAGGCATATAAATAAAGTCGCATGTTTATGTCTCTGACCTACCCCACCCCCGATTGTTGCCTGGTTTAAATGTCATAATATATATTAATTTCTGTTGCAGGTTTCTCTTTCTTGTGATGGATTTTTGTTCAAGCTTACATGATTGAGAATGACATACGCAGACGAATATTCAATAGTAAAGCATAGTTGACAGTCGTACCTTGTTTACGCATGGCATCCTACACTTCCGGTTATGTATAAAATTGCACTTCCGGCAATGTAGCAGAAGGTGCCCATCGACGTCGATTTGACAATTAAAATTATTCATTCATTCAACGTTTTTCTTTTGTCAATTTTTATACATCCAATAGCGTTGTGTTGCAGTTGGCCACTGCTTGATCACAATCATAATTCAATTGCAGTGTTCGCCCCTGTGCCACGTCGAGGCCCAACACATCCGTCTTCAACAGGGGATTTTTTTTTTTTTTTTCATTTTATTTATTAATTTATTAAATCCTGATTAAATTCTTACAATGAAATATACATAAATGTTACCATATAGCAAAGTCCAGATTAAACTTATAAAAGTTTGTTCTGGCCTTTTGTGTTTTTGAAAATGTGACGACCTGCACTCACTCTAGTACGCCAAGCGCGAAATATTGGCAACGGGTCAAATTCAGGAAGTGCAGGTCCATTGATAGAAATTCGCATCAATTTGTCCAACATTTCGACGCTCAGACTACATCGCAGTCGTGTCTTGATCAGGTTCTGCTTTGAAAACCCACGTTCACCCTCTACAGAACTGACAGGCAGTAATCTGCTGATAGCTAAAAGCTTTGTCATGTTAGGAAATTCCCTTTGAAAATGTTCTGCTGAAAGCATTTCCTCGGCGAGGGAAGACATTGTCAGCCTTTCCTGCTTTTCGGTGGCTGGTGTTCTTCCGCATTTTGCGAACATGTGATTCTTGAACAGTGACCATTCTCGTTTTGCGCCATCAGCACACACAGGGGGTGTATCAGGTCCCCTTTTCTCACCGAAATGCTCCAACAGAACATTCATTTTGTCAGAGCCAAATTTGGCCTTTTCTTCAACTGACTTAGGGAACGTTTCTGGGTTAAAGATAGAAAGAGCATCCCAGATTTCTAGCCGAGGAAACCGACTCTGTATGCTATCTTTGAGAATACGTGAGAATTCAGACACGACTACGGGTAGCCTAGCATCCCTGGGATGGCGTTTTATTTCAAAATCGTGAAATGTCTGCGCATTTCTGTAACTTTCTAAGAATTCACCTAAATTTTTACCATAGGTTGGCTCTTCAACCAAATATTGTTGCTCAATAGAATCGCACACAGCAACTAGAGTTTCGTGCAGGTCACAATAATGTAAATTCCGTTCTTGGAATTTACGTGATACCTGAGCAATATCACTCATTATATCGCTAAAAAAGTGAGTTAAAAATAAAAATTTGTAGGATGACATGGCACAGTAGAGTGATTCAGCCATCTGATCGTCATCGCTATCGCTCTGTAGAGATTTTAACAGAGACTTAAGTACTACAAATTTGTTTCACGAGTAGCGGCAATTAAAATTGTCGCAATGTTTGATGACCTGTATTTTAAAGACGCGGCCTCAAACTTCAAACATGTTTAAAATTATTGTCGGTTCTAAACCCCATTCACAAGCACCAATTATACATTATGCAAACTCGATATCATTTGCTCGATCAAGCATGAAACTGAAACAAAAATATTGGCCAACTGCGAACACAACGTAAGAACCAGTCCACGTGCGGGGAATCACCTAATCTGTGCTTTGCGGGTAAACTCGTTATCGGATATTCGCCACGCTTGGATGTAATGTGTGAAAACCCTGAACCCTAGCTGTGTTTTGTGGATTTTTATTGACAGTTGGTGTTATACGCAAATATAGATCCAGAATTGCTTTGAAAAACTCGGACCGATTTATAGGTATGTTTTCGCAATTCTAATCGGTCCGGCAACTCAAAAATCGGTCTGGACCGGCATTTTGTCGGTTTTCCGGAGCCCTGCTTAACACCATATAATTATGAGGTAGTTTTTTGACAGTTAAACTTCTCCTTTTTAGGTTTTAATACATTTCTCTTATTGCAAATTCATTTAAAATCTATATCATTTCTGTGTTTATTCTGGGAAATCAGAAGCAGAAATTGGCTTTAGATTCAGCTACAATTCTCTGCTATGTCTATAATGGCTATCACTGATGTACTCATTATGCGTTCTAAGATACTTTTTTTCCTATCACTTGATCTAAATTTCTGTTGACTATGTATAACTTATGATTAATTTGGGCTTTGAGGTGGTTTGTAGTATGTTTTGTGGTGATTTGTGGTGGTTTGTGGTGTTTTGTGGTGGTTTGTGGTGTTTAGTGCCTGCCATTTACATGTATGTTGCTGACTTTAAAAGACAGATTTTGTTTAGTTGACTTTCATACAGTGAGAATCAATTCTTATCCACCCAAATTTTTTTTTAGACTGACCCAAATTAGAAGCAATTGCAGACAACAAATTGAATGTGCTCAATTGGTGGGATTTGTTTTTGCAAATGGCGAAAACGTTGAGGAAACTGGAGAAAATGCTAGGTACTGGCAAAAATGTTGAGGAAACAGGAGAAAATGCTAGGTACTGGCATTTTCTCCTTTTCTCACCATGCTTTATGAAAGGGCCTTTTTCTTAGGGTCATTAAATTTCAGAATTATGTGAGAAAGGGTTAATTTAGAAGTAGAGAGAGTAGGCTGAGATCAGATTGCATGTATGTGAAGGCTGATTCATGTCTCTTCAAATTTTATCTCTGGTTGTGCACAACAGGATAAGGTAAAATCAATTCTCAGACAGAATGTTAGCCAGTCTCAGATAATTTTTGCTGCAATGTAAAATTTGTTGTGATTTCTTATTTTGCCACAATGTTTTTATACAAAGTTGTCTATAGCAATGATGATGACTTTGTAGGGTTATTAGGTCCCTCTATGCTCTAGGCATATATGGTATGGGTCATTAGAGAGAAAGATTCAAGGAGATCTGTGTACAGCCCCTAGCTCTTCCTTAAATTGACCTCCTTGGTTCTTTAACGTGCCTGGTGTAAAGCCCAAATACATGCATGGCTACCTCTGGGTTTCAAACCAGTTTACATGTAGTTGGGTGGGAAACATGAAGTGTCTCAAAATGGGCCTAGCCAGGCCAGGTATTGAGCCTCGGACCTCAGGATTGATAGTCCAGCGTTCTACCACTGAACCACCGCTCCACCCATTGTCTATTGCAAGATGAAAAAAGTTAATTTTATTATGGCAATGTGGTAAGACTTAGGTAAAGGATTGAAAAACACTTAAGAGAAATTTTACAGGTTAAGTAAATAATGTCTGAAAAGACTTTTTGAAAGAAGGATAATAACATCACCTTTACCTGAAGTAAGCCCTGTAATCTTTCCCTCCTCCATCTTATCAGCTTTCGGTTCATACATTATTTTAGCTCAGCTGTTTTGGAAGAAATTATTGAGGTATTGTCGTAGCTCCGATGTTGTCATCTGCATCATTGTGGTACAAAAACGTCGATATTTTGTAAAATCTCTTATTACTGAAGATATTTACTTCAAACTAGGACAAGTTGTTAGATATCAAAAGGGGAACCCATAGAACAGGGGTAGGTAATCATCAAAGTATTTTTGGCACAGCTATGCCCCTTTTTTGACTGAGAATTTTCATTGAATATCAAGCAACTGCAGCCGAGCATTAGCACCCAATACTGTGCTCTTGCTTAACCCTCTACCACACAGTGCTGACTTTTAATATCCACTAGAAAGAAGCCTTTTAGAAACATTATGGGTAAAGGAGAAAATGCTGGTAACCAGCATTTTATCCTTTTCCCATAATGTTTTTTACCCTATTGTAGAGAAACTCCATCAATAGAGCCAAATTTAAATTGTCGTCAGCAAATGCTTTCAATGTGGACAAAGCTACATTTTGGTCATGAGGAAAAGAGTTAGACCCATACAGTACTAACTTTACTTGAGTTTTTTTGTCAGAACGTAGACAATGCTGGTTACCAGCATTTTCTCCATTTTTCGACAATGTTCTCAAAAGTCGTCTCAAAAACCTTTCTGTTTGATAATGGGTTAATGCTTTGGAAAAAGGACAAAACTAAAATTTTGTAGTCTGGTATTGGAATAACTGTACATGCTAGAAAGAGAGAGTTGATAAATTTTATGCAGTCACCTGAAAGGTTATTGTTGTACTTTTAAAACCATGTTGATCAATTATTTAATGAACTGTGTTTAATCCTGTCTGATCCAACCCGGGGAACTCACACGTTTTTTATTGTGATTTTTTGACTGTTTAAACATTAACTCTTGACCAGACAACTAGATTTTAAACTCGTCCAGATTGAAATCATTTGCAGACATTATATCTTGAAGGGTCATTTAAAGAAAAAAGACGAAAAAGAAAAAAAATAGTACAATGAAGAAATTTGTAGTGTAGATTTTTTTTGTCCCTTCCGTATCAAGAAATTGAAAAGACATGCAGAAGCTTTAGGTTCTTCAGCTTTTTGCCTACAAACATGCCTCTTTCGCATTTGTGTTATTTATGAAAGGCCCAGTGGTTGCCAAAAGTTGACATGTGGGCATTAAAATGTATTGAAATTGAAATCATACCATTTAAAAATATTGAAATTAGTGTGAAAATGACAATCTGTTACTGTACATTAGGTCCATTAGTGTTAGTCGCTAGTAGAAAAATGAATTTTAAGACCATGTAAAAAGTAAACAAACAAAAGAGCAACTTGACAACTTTTTATCTAGCTTTAAACTTAATGTTTCTGCCAGCAACCAATAATTGGACTAACACTAAAGTAACCAATTGTCATCTTCATAATAATTTCCATACATATTATGGTATGACATAAATTTAAGTGCATTTTAACACCCGCATTGTTTACCTTTCAGGCCACCAAAAGGCTTTTAACCCTTTACCACACAATCCCGAGTTTTAACGACCCTGTGAAAGAAGCCTTTTGAAAACATTGTGGGAAAAGGAGAAAATGCTGGTAACCAGCATTTTCTCCTTTTCCCACAATGTTTTCTTTCTTTCCTTAAACAATTTAAATTTTTTAGTCACATTTATTTTGTCGTCTGCAAATGCTCTCAATATGGACCAGTGTAAAATTTTGTCGTTTGGTAAAGAATTACGAGAAAGGGACCACATGATGTAGTTCAAGAAAACTTACAGGAAAGCTTCGCTATAGGGAATACATGTGCATATTGTCAGCAGTGTTTTTGGTTTGATGATATTTTCACTCTTATTGCTCTTTGAAGTTTTAGTCCTCAATTTTGTTTCCACACTATTTTTACCAACCACTGTATGGACTTAAATCCAACTTCATATGAATCTTTACTACAAAGAAGACATGGGCATTATATCAGCATGTTATGGTTTGATGATTTTCCTTCAAGTTATGGCCCTTTGAATTATTTTCTATTATTAAGATATGAATTCAACCCATGTGGAGTGAGTAATTCCTACATTAACCGCTAATTGTGACAAAAACACATTTGGGAAACATCACCCATCTCTGATGGCGCTCTTTTTCTATTGCATGTTTTGTTTACCCCCTACTAATCCAGAACAATTACTTTTTCATGATAGTAATGTATCAAATATCAAATTTCAAAGCTAGTTGAAGGCAGTTTTGTCAAAAAGCTGTGCCAACATGAAAAATAATGTTTTTATCAAGCAGCAAGTACACTTCAGAACAGCAAGCAGTCCAGACATCAATGTGCATCGTCATTACCATAAAGCAGCAGGACTTGTCTTTATTTATGGATTTTAGCAGTGTTCTGGGAAAAGGGGGTTTAACCCGTTACCAAACGACAAAATTTCAGACTGGTCCAAACTGAAAGCATTTGCAGACGACAAATTAAAGGTGGCCCAAATGACAAAATTTAGCCTTGATAGGGTAGAAAACATTGTGGGAAAAGGAGAAAATGCTGGTTACCAGCATTTTCTCCTTTTCCCACAATGTTTTCGAGAGCCTTTCTTCGTCAGGGTCGTTAAAAGTCGGTATTGTGTGGTAAAGGGTTAATGCATCTCTGTTATGCAATTTATATCTATCTAACAAATCATCACATACCAGTATTTATGGAACCGTAAAATCAGTTGTGTCTAACAAATGACTGAATCATAAAATAGAATGGTCCTCTAAGACATATAGAAACTTGACCAATAGCAAAAACTTTTGATCCAGGTCAGCCTGTGCAGATTGTGCAGGCTTACCTGGGTCAATACTTTTTTTCAAAATGCTTTAAACTCCCTTTTCACAGAACTTGGCTCATAAATATATTTGAGTGGCACCCTGGCAAAAGGGGGTTTAATGAATCTCTGTTATGCAATTAATACCTAACAAGTCATCTTATACCAGTATCTATAGATAAAAAAAAATCAGTTTTGTCTAACAACTGACTGAATCATAAAATAGAATGGTCCTTAGACATGCAGAAAACTGACCAAAAGCTTTCACCCTGGTCAGCCTGCGCATTTTAACCCTTATCCTGCTAAATAAATGAAATGCAACCTTTCAAACTGATAGTAAAAACCCAAAATTTTATATTTCAAAGGCATGTTTTGGAGAAAAGATATCTCCTCATCGGACAGTGTAGATCCAAGATCAGACTGCATATTCTGTGCAGTCTGATCATGATCTACGCTGTCCGCAAAAGGTCCCTGAGTTGAGCTTAGCAGCCTAAGGGTTTATTAGCTTTTTTGAAGAATATGTTGTGATACCTCTGTTGTTGTCTCTGTGGTCTGGGTTGTTGTTGTGCAGAAACTTTGACATTTTCTGATATTTCTGTCATTACTGAAGATATTTACTTCAAACTCGGGCTACTTGTTAACCATTAGAAGGGCAATCAATACCGAATGGGCAGGTAACCTTAAAAACATTTTTGACACTGTTATGACCCCTTTCTGAATTTTCTGCTGAAAAAGCAACTGCACCCGAAGATTGGCTCTGGCATGGGATGCTCTTGTTACATTCTGTATTACTTCACGGTCACAGCAACAATGATCATACTTATACTTTAGAAAAAGTTATGTACCATGCATGATATGTTACAATGTTTCTGAACTCAATCAAATCTTAGTCCGGTTGGCAAGTTTTTACATTTTTTTGAAACATACCGGCTTGGAAAAAATTTAGGCTAAAGTTATCCTAATGAGCCTGCTTCTCTTTGTACCACAATGTTTAACCCCTTTGATTACTAACTTTAAAAATGTCTCCTTTTCCAGGTTGTAAAAAAAAGAAGTCCACTGCTTTTGTACTATATACGTACCACAAAGCAGATGGTGTAGATCCAAGATCAGACTGCATGTTCTGTGCAGCCTCTTGATCCATACCATCCCCAAAATATACTTAAGTCATAATTGGTAATGACAGAGTTAATGTTGATCCCAGCTTTGTACCCCGGATAAACTAATAGTTCCAACCAAGTTACCATGCTGTTAATTTTTTTTCATTTAAAAACTTTTTAATAAGGTAGGTCTAATTACGGAAAAACATTCCCATCCTATACATTATGTCTGGCAAGATCTGAAATATCATAACAAGTTAGGAGGTATTTTTGCATTAGAGCTGGGGCAAAGCCACAAGCCATGATATCAAACAGCATAATGTGTAGCAGCTTAGAAAATTGCCATTTTAGAAATAATTAATTTCTCAACTGCAAATGTTTTCAATTTGGACCAACCTACAATTTGTTGTTGTTAAACAGTTTGAGTTTTTATCCCCCCCTTGTGAAGGATGAAGAATTATCTCCCCGTAAACATGGGCATGTTTGGCTTTAGCATAAGCTAGGTACAAATAGTTGCCATCTGTATCAAAGTAACTGACAAGGTTATTTGCCACTTTTTGTGGCCTTGATTTTAAATCAGTTTGTGATAGAGTTTGTCGAATATCCATAAAGTGACTTAACATGATCATCGAATAACAAAGACTAAGCAAGCAAGCAAGCAAGCAAGCATTTGATCAAGAATGTGACTAATCAGCCATCATTTATAGAGTTAATCTGCAGATATTTGGTTGAATGAAATAAACCTGTAAACAACAAAAAATGTCAGGTATTTGTAAAATTGCAGACATTATTGTATTTCTTTGATGATGTATGCAATGGGCCTTTTGCAAGTTATAAATGCATTTTATATCAGTTGGTGTAAATATTTATTTAGATTTGAGGCATGCTTTATGAAAAGGGGGCTTACAGCATCTACAGAAAGTATTGACCAATGTCAGCCTGCGCAGTCCATGCAGGCTGACATGAATCAAAACTTTTTGCCACTGGTCAATTTTCTGCATGTCAAAGGACCACTCTAGCTCCAACTCTGGTCAATTTTTGGACAAAGTTGATTTCATGGATTTATAATCATGTGATGACTTTCTTGGTATTATGCATCATGGAAATGCATTAAGCCCTCTTTTGCCAGAGTGCAGCTCATTTATATTCAGCTTTAGAATGATACAGACCTTTCAAATCGTAAACAACTCATAGAATAAATGTGCAATAGAATGATGCAGTAACCCTTTATCAGACCACAAAATTTTAGACTCAACCA
Organism: Hippopus hippopus; assembly: GCA_946811185.2. Classification (NCBI taxonomy): domain Eukaryota; kingdom Metazoa; phylum Mollusca; class Bivalvia; order Cardiida; family Cardiidae; genus Hippopus; species Hippopus hippopus. Next base: position 49,349,469 of record OX328104.1, on the reverse strand, counting down.
AATTCAGAGCATTTGCAGACAACAAGTTGAATATGGCTCAAATGACGAGATTTGAGATTGAAGTGGGGTAGAAAAGGAGAAAATGAAGGTAACCAGCATTTTCTCCTTTTCCCACACTGTTTTCTGTCTTTTCACGTGCAACTTCCATCGTTTGAGCCACATTTAACCTGTCATTTGAAAATGCTTTGAAATCCAAAATTTTGTGGTTTGGCATTGGGTTAATCTCTCGCCTCTCAACCCAGAGTTTCAACTGTCCCCAGAAAGTCTTCAGGCCTTTGGAAAATATTGTGGGAAAAGGAGAAAATGCTGGTAACCAGCATTTTCTCCTTTTCCCACAATAGTTTCTACCCTTTCAAAGATTGAAATAATCATTTTTGGTCACATTTGATTTGTCGTCTGCAAATGCTTTCAAATTTGCCAAGTCTAGAATTTTGGGGTGGTAAGGAGTGAAACAATATGTGAGAAAGCAGGGGAATGAATCATCGTTTTCAAGGGCCAATTCCTTCAGGTAATCAAAGTTGCTATCATTTGTACTCAACATCTGCAGTTTTACGATTACATCAAAAAACAGATTGTACAACCAGTTTAATGATCACTAGATGAGATTTAAATTTTTATGGTGTTTATGCAATTGAACCTGGGGGGAATAAAAAATTCCAGTGGATGGAAGTTTGACATGTAATAGATGTAAATATTTATTGGTTTGGGATAATCCATGATTTATTGCTAGTGAATTAATAGATCTCAGGATGCCAGGATTGGTGTCGATATGGACTTCACAATGTGACATAGTGCAAACCCATGAGCTTGGAGTCCATAATAAGATGTTATTTTTGTTGACAAATCGGTGTTCCCACCATAATTAGCTTGGCTGTTTTCGAAGAAAACATCGAGGTGTTGTCATAGTCCTTGGGTCGTAGTCTGAGTTACTGAAGATATTTACTTCAGCAAAGTTGTTTACTATCAAAAAGGGAACCTATACAACAAGGGTAGGTAACTATCAAAGCATTTTTGACACAGTTATGCCTCTTTTTCGACTTACAATTTTCACTGAAAATCAAGCACTTGCACCCACATGTGGTGCTCCTGTTTAATCCTTTACCACACAAGACCAACTTTTAACGACCCTTGGAAAGAAAGCTTTTGAAAGCATTGTGAGAAAAAAAGAAAATAATGGTAACCAGCATTTCTTCTTTTCCCACAATGTTTTCTACCCTTCCCTAAACAAACTTCAATTTTGTGCTCATGTTTATTTTGTGGTCTGCAAATGCTTTCAATTCTGAGAAGTCTAAAATCTGGCTGTGTGGTAAAGATTTAATTGTAGTGTCAAAAAGAGCCTGAGGGTTTTTTGCTTTAGGGGTACAAAAAAAAACCTCTATCAATAAAAAAACTTTTTAAATGAGCCACATTGTTTCTGTTCAATCTTTAGCTACACCATAGCACAAAGATCATAGATAAGATTGTTAGGCATCACAATGTTTCTTATGTTGAAATACAAATACATTTCAGACAAACAGTTGTCCCCTTAACACTTTACCACACAACCAGATTTAAGAACAGTCCAAACCCAAAGCATATACAGATGCAAAATTACATGTGGCTAAAATTATGGAAGTTGTCTTGGATAGGGTAGAAAACATTGTGGGAAAAGGAAAAAAATGCTGGTTACCAGCATTTTCTCCTTTTCCCACAATGTTTTCAAAAGGCTTTTTTCTCAACTTTGTTGAAAGTCAGCATTATGTGGTAAAGGGTTAAGGCTTTCTGGCCATAGGTCATGTCATTAACCCACGGTGGACATGAGTTATTCAACATAAGTTCTTCTGACTTTTTTAATGCTATTTCATACTTCAAACACATAAATAATAATTTTGCCACATAAAAGTGGGAGGCTATAAATCTGCAAACTTGGTGAAATAGAAAAACTTAAGTTTGTTTGATCTTTGCTGGTGTCTACCAAGGGCAAAACTATATCACATTGTAAGTCTTTCAGCAGCCACATACAGTTAACCCTTTACTTTACAATGCCTACTTTTAACTACCCTGGGAAAGAAGCCTTTTGAAAACATTGTGGGAAAAGGAGAAAATGCTGGTTACCAGCATTTTCTCCTTTTCCCACAATGTTTTCTACCTTATCGAAGAAAAATTGCACCATTTGAGCCACATTGAAATTGTCGTCTGCAAAATTAATGCTTTCAATTTAGACAAGGCTAAATTTTGTTGTCTGGTAAAGGGTTAAAGTTAAAACAAGTGGATTTCTATTAAAATCTCCCAATTTACAGACATTCAGACTTAATCTTCTGCAAGTACCACCTTAGTTTCTGACTGATTTATCCTTTTTTCAGTATTATTTTCATCTAAAAGTATTCCGAAATAGCATCCTTTGATACTTATTGCCCTGTATGGCTGCATTTCCTGTCATGGATGACCTTAGTGCCGCTGCACCTTAAAGCAATATTCACTCAATCTTTAATCTTTTACCAAACAACCCTCACTTTAAATGAACTTGAAAGGGAAGGCTTTTGAAAACATTAATGGAAAAGCATTTTCTCCTTTTACCACACTGTTTTCTGTCCTATCAAAGACATATAATATAAATTACATATAAATTGTCATTTGCAAATGCTTCAATTTGGTTGAGTCTTAACTTTTGTGGTCTGAACAAGATTTAAAGCAACATTCAATCAATCTTTCATATTTCTGTGAAAGAATAAAATTGCTGATAAATAGAGGATAATCAACTGGTGGTGTGTGATATTAAAAAACTGTCACTCGAATGGGGTGTGATGCGGTTGAAAAACGAGTCCGAAGGACGAGTTTTTTTACCGTATCAAACCCCTTCGAGTGACAGATTTTTAATATCACACACCACCAGTTGATTATTCTATTTATTATATTCCTAATTCTCGCTTTGTTTGCTAATAATTATCAAGAGCGGTAGGTATACATAGGACTTTTCTTTACAAACACATGATCCATATTTGGCAGAAGCAGCTGACGCAACAGATGACGTAACGCTTGAGGGTATGTTACGTCATCTATCTCTCCATTTGAAGGCATGCATTTTTTTGCACCTAAAGTTACAATTTGAAACCAGCCATATGAAATTAAAAGAAACAGTTAACCCTTTCCCACATGACAAGTTTAAGACTTTCCCAAATTAAAAAAAGAAATCTCCAAATGACTAATACTAAATTGGTACCAAAGATCTTAGGTTTTCTGATAGGATAGAAAACATTATGGTTGATAGTTTTTTCTCGTTTTTCCACAATATTTTCCAAGAGCTGTCTGTCACAAAAGCTATCTTCTTTTTTCGAAATGTTTTCCAAAGATTTCCCCCACAAGGTCGTTAACTCAGAGTTGTTTGGAAAGACTGTACCGAAAATCTTTTCACTGTGCTATTGTTTATTTAACTAGATCTAAAGATGTTTGAAGCAGCGACAGAAATATTAGACTGTGAGAAATATAGGAAAAAACGTAGTTCCGGCAAACATTCTAAAACTATATCATCACTAGTGACGATACAATATCATCACTAGTGATGTTATTCACTGTGAAAAACTGAAAAAATAATACACTGAGAAATCCCAGTAATTCACTGATAGGAATATAATAAAAAAAGTTACCTGGAACAGCAGTTGGGAAAGTTCTTAACCAAGGCTGCTAAGTGTGACTCACTGACCTTTTGCGGACAGTGTAGATCAAGATCAGACTGCACAGAACGTGCAGTCTGATCTTGGATCTACACTATCCGATAAGGAGATATTATTCCCCAAAACATAACTTAGAAATAGCAATATTTGGGATTTTACTATCGAACTGAAAATTTTAGTTATTTAGAAGGATAAGGGTAAATGTGTGAACACAGCTGGGTGAAGTAACAATACACTCATTTCAGTGGTGAAACAAGTTCCAAATATCAGGATTTCAAGGCTGAAAAGGCAAAAATATCTTACAAAATACATGGCAGTGTATTTTGGTAACACTGTAAGAAAAGGCGAAAATGCTGGTTACCAGCATTTTCTCACAATATTTTCTACTTGTTCAAAGACATGTTTTATTATTATGCCCCCCTTCAACGAAGTGGGGGTATATTGCTTTGCTAATGTCGGTCGGTCCGTCCGTCGGTCCGTCCGTCGGTCCATCGGTTGGTCGGTAGACCTTACCTTGTCCGGATGATAACTAGAGACAGAATTGACTTAGGTTCGTCAAATTTGGCACAGACATGTGTCTTGGAGTGCAGATGATCCCTATTGATTTTGAGGTCAATCGGTCAAAGGTCAAGGTCACAGTGACCGTCAACATGGTGATATAGAGACCAAACCTTGTCCAGATGATAACTAGACACAGAATTGACCTAGGTTTGTCAGATTTGGCACAGATATGCGTCTTGGAGTGTAGATGATCCCGATTGATTTTGAGGTCGATCGGTCAAAGGTCAAGGTCACAGTGGCCTTCAACATGTTGATATATAGACCAAACCTTGTCCGGATGATAACTAGACACAGAATTGACCTAGGTTTGTCAGATTTGGCACAGACATGCGTCTCGGAGTGTAGATGATCCCGATTGATTTTGAGGTCAATCAGTCAAAGGTCAAGGTCACAGTGACCGTCAACATGTTGATATATAGACCAAACCTTGTCCGGATGATAACTAGACACAGAATTGACATAGGTTCTTCAAATTCTGTACAGATATTCATCTCGGAGTGTAAATGATCCCAATCGATTTTGAGTTTAATCCATCAAAGGTCAAGGTCACAGTGGCCTTCAACTTAATGATATATAGACGAAACCTTGTCCAGATGATAACTAGACACAGAATTGACCTAGGTCCTTCAAATTCTGTACAGATATTCATCTTGGAGTGTAAATGATCCCTATCTATTTTAAGGTTAATTCGTGAAAGGTCAAGGTCACAGTGACCACCAGATGATTCAGGGCCCGCGCTGCCGTTCGCCACTTGAGCCATTTGCTAAAAGAAAATTAAAGTGTCTCAAAAATCATCATATGTGGCTCAACTTGTGGCTCCAACATTTTATTCGCGTATTATTGGGGACGTAGTAAGCATTGAAGTCGACTGGGAAAAAGCGGAAGTTGAACACGCGTGCTGAAAAGAAAATCGATAACCCAGTCTGTGTATCAGCGACTGTTTACAATCTTGTATGTATACACACGGTGGTGTGTATAATTATGCGAACTGTCAACAGATTATCACGTTTAACAATTAAAATGGGCTATAAATCAAAAAGATGACATCGATATTTCCCAATTAATTCTTTTGATATCAGTTTATGAACTGTGCCACTTCCTGTATTAATGTGGCAGTAGGGGGCCATGACTGTTTTACAAACAGACATCTTGTTTAAATCACATTTAATATGTTGTCTGCAAATGCTTTCAATTTGAAACATCTGAAATTCCGTCATGAGGCAAAGAGATAAAAGCAGCTTAGGATGCTAGAATTGTGTCTTTTTCCCACAATGTCTTTTAGCTTTGCATGTAAATCTCCTATTATTTCTAGCACATTTAACTTTTCATCTGTAATAATGCATTCAAATTAGAAACTTGTTTTATGGGAAAAAAATAAAGTACCTATAATAATGATGCCCTAAGTTCGCTAAGAGGTAAATAATAGAGCCTTTTATACTTTAATAAACTGAGGATTTTAGATCTTTCCTTATTTCATTGTGAATGTCAACAAAGTTAAAAGTGGGATAATCCCCATGATTAGATCTGAACTTTTCATACTCTAAGTCTTGACAAAAAATTCCTTTTTTGGCATCCTTCAGGTTAATCATGGTGAATGACTACAAAACAGCTTTGTAAATAAAACATGTATTTCCTCTCGACTTGGACAAAGCTCACTTGTTTGTTTTTTTGTTTGTTTGTTTGTTTGTTTGCTAGTTTGTATGGTGTTTCACTCTTTACCAAATGACAAAATGTTGGACTTGCCCAAATTGAAAGCACTTGCAGAAGATAAGGTAAATGTGACTCAAAAATTTGAAATCTGTTTTTGGAAGGGTAGAAACATTGTGGGAAAAGGAGAAAATACTGGTCAAAAGCTCTTTTCCTTTAACCCTTTACCAAACAATCCCTGGTTTTTACGACTCCCGAGATAGAAGCCTTTTGAAAACATTGTGGGAAAAGGAGAAAATGCTGGTAACTAGCATTTTCTCCTTTTCCCACAATGTTTTCTACCCTGCTGGAAAAAAAATTTAATTTTTGAGTTACGTTTATTTTGTCGTCTGCAAGTGCTTTTAATTTGGACCAGTCTAAAATTTTGTCGTTTGGTAAAGAGTTAAGGGCTGTTAAAAGTCTGGATTGTGTGGTAAAGGGTTAAAGCAATTTTTCAAACAGTACTTTTCAAAATATATTCTAACCTCACGCCACTGGCTGCTCCCCACAAAATCATTAACCAAACAATGAACTGGTGAGAGAGCAATGAGTCCTGTTGCAATGACTATCATCATTGTGTGTTAAGGAATTGATGGAGTAGAAAAATCTAACCAGTGACTATTTGGGTTCAAGCCCTGTATCTTACCTACTAGGCTTAACTGGGCTCAGCAAACCCCAGTAAAATGGAACAATCTCAAGGCTCTGGCAGTTTCATGCCCATATTCTCCTTTTAATCCCACAAATGTTGTCAAAAGCCTACCTCCTATGATGGTTGTTAAAATCATGGATCTGTAAGTGGTTAAGCATAATATCTAGTACTTAATATTTATAACATAGTTAGGTGTTGCAAGTCATCTGTGTTCAAGGTGGTCAGAAAGATTGGATTATCTAGTATAGGATTAAAGGATTAGGCCTTGTGGCTCTGTCACCTGAGGTCAGGATATGTCCAGATGACCTGGGATTAAAATGTCAAATAGCATATGCTACTCACCAGCACCTGTCGATGACCTTTTAACCATCTTTCTGTAGAACAGTTTTCAAGATATTGAGTAGAAATTGCTTGTAAAAAGAAATTGTTCCTTTTAGTACAATGTTTTCAATTGTAACCATGGTATAAGTTTGTTATAAAGCATTGCCAGTAGTTGGGCTTACTGTAAGTTTGTTGTACGGAAGACGAAAAAACTAATTGTTGACTTTGTGTTACAACATAATATTAAGCTCTCTACCAGGTTTCAATGTTGAAAGTACTTGCAATTGAAAAATTTTATTTAAGTGATGGAATTTGTTGTTGAAAGAGTACAAAATATTGGTGGAAGAGAGGAAATGTTGGTTTTCCGATGATGTTTTGTTAAATGTTCATGATCATAAAATATGGTATTAGGTGGTAGAGATGCATAGCCCTATAATGTCAAACACTTTTCTCTAGGAGAAGAAGCCAGACATTGCAAACATAAAATTATTTTAGAATTTTCTTTAGCAAGAATGTGATACCTCCCTGGTTAGAGTGTTGACTTTTGTGAGGTTCAGACCAGCAAATAGTTATGTAGTATTTCCCTCATAAAGAAAATTTGGTTACAGCGTTGATTTTTGTGAGGTGCATTTTAGGCCTCATTATTCATATAAATAAAAAGAGAAATTTGAGTGTTATGTTTTATTTTGAAACTAATGTGCTGTTTCTCCATTCTTTAAATGTATAGTGAAGTACAGTGAAAAAGCATTTCTAATATATTATAATTTACTTCTGCGCCTATTGTGTCCATGACAGTCAGTTATCATAAGCTGTTTCACCTGCTAGTTAGTTGCATTCTAAACTAGAAACTTAATTTTGCCTTTGTGAAACTAACCAAAACTTGTGAAGGCCTTGTTGTGGTGGACCAGATCTCTCCAGTTTAGTAGTGGGTGATACCAGTTTGGACTACATGTACCAAAAGGTATATTTGAATGAATAAAAGTTACTTGTGAATGGAAAAAAATGTATGTGTACATGTTTATTCTGCAGGCCCCTTCAGGCCTACTTTTGGGCCCAATTATGACAGGTATAATACTACTGTTAATACTTCTTACTGTATTTCCATTAGTGAAACTCTTCAAGTTGAAGGTGGGTCTGGCTGAATCAGTGTCTATTCTAGGACATGCCAATGTGGCATTCATGCTAGTTTTTTTCATATCCTGCATAGATTCAGACCCAGTGTGTGAAAGTCCCACATAAAAAATAAACAATGAAAAATTCCTAAAACAAAGAATTTACTCTTGCCTGGCACTAAATACTGCTGTTTTTAGCTCACCTGAGCATGATGTGCTCATGGTGAGCTTTTGTGATCGTGCTGTGTCCGGCGTCCGTTGTGCGTCATGCGCCGTTCTTCGTCCGTCGTCAACTTTTACCTTGTGTGTGCTCTAGAGGCCACATTTTCAGTCCGATACTCATAAAACTTGGTCAAAATGTTTGTCTTGATAATATCTCGGACGAGTTTGAAAATGGGTCAGGTCGGGTCAAAAACTAGGTCACTAGGTCAAATTTTAGAAAAACCTTGTGTACGCTTTAGAGGCCACATTTTCTGTCCAATACTTCTGAAACTTGGTCAGAATGTTTGTCATGATGATATCTCAGACGAGTATGAAAATGGGTCAGGTCGGATAAAAAACTAGGTCACTAGGTCAAATTTTAGAAAAACCTTGTGTATGCTCTAGAGGCCACATTTTCAGTCCAATACTCTTGAAACTTGGTCGGAATGTTTGAATTGATGATATCTCGGACAAGCTAAAAAATGGGTCAGGTTAGGTCAGAAACTAGGTCAATAGGTCAAATTTTAGGAAAACCTTGTGTACACTCTAGAGGCTACATTTTCAGTCCAATGCTCCTGAAACATTGTCAGAATGTTTGTCTTGATGATATCTTGGACTAGTTTGAAAATGGGTCAGGTGGGGTCTACAAGTCAAATCATAGAAAAACCATGTGTATGCTCTAGAGGCAAATTTTCAGTCCAATGCTTTTGAAAGTTTGTCAGAATGCTTGTCATGATGATATCTGAAATGAGTGTGAAAATTGGTCAGGTTGGATCAAAAACTAGGTCACTAGGTCAAATCTTAGAAAAACCTTGTGTATGCACTAGAGGTAACATTTTCTGTCCAATACTCTTGAAACTTGGTCAGAATATTTGTGTTGATGATGTCTTGCATGAGTTTGAAAATGGGTCACGTAGGGTCTAAAACTAGGTCACCAGATTTAATCTTTGAAAAGCCTTGTGTACACTGTAGAGGCCACATTTTCAGTCCAATAATCTTGAAATTTGGTCAGAATGTTTGTCTTGGTAATGTCTTAAACTAGTATGAAAATGGGTCATGTTGGATAAAAAACTAGGTCACTAGGTCAAATCTCAGAAAAAACCTTCTGTACACCCTATAGGCCACATTTTCTCTCAAATACTCTTGAAAGGTGGTCAGAATGTTTGTCTGGATAATTTCTACATGTTTGAAAATAGGCAATATTGAGCTTAAAAGTAGGCCACTGAGACAAATTCTAGAAAAAGCTTGTGTACACTCTAGAGGCCATGTTTGTAAGTCCAATACTGATGAGTGTTTGTCTGAATGTTTGTCTTAATATCTTGGAAGAGATTGGAAATGGTTCATGTTTGATCAAAAGGCTCAGGTGAGCGACTTCAGGGCCATCATGGCCCTCTTGTTTAATAAAATAGCATCATTGCCGAAGCTGTTTGGCAACATATATATCTATTAGAGTAATCTCCCTTGACAGGACTTGGGTCAAAACGGCCCTTTTCCAAAATGACACTTCCAAATCGGCCCACTTTACCTCTTCTTAGACAACTATTATTGCAATGAATTTTATCAGAATGAATTTAAAATTGTCTTACTTTTATCTTCTTTTCAAAAATGGATTTGGTTTCTAGAGAAGTATATTCCAGAAACTGTTGACATGTAAACAGGTCAGTAAGTCTACTGTATAGTCTTGGATTGGAATTAATGTCTGTTAGATCTATATGAGCTTTATGTTTTCGATCTGTTCGAAAATTGTCCCGCCTATTTTTTTTTAAATCCCCCCTATTTTTTAGATGGAGGGGGGAAATCCCCCTTCATTTTCAGCTTCTAGAAAGACACTGCCGTATTACAGGACCATATCTTTACTAACAGAGGAACATTTCATTGCAATGCAGTGTATATTAAGGCTTTTATTTCTCATACGTTATTCTTGTAATGTTTTGTCCTGTATCTTGCACTATCCCCATAACAAAAACTAACAGCCTTCAGGGCAGGGCTCCGGAAATTTTTCAATCTGAATCGGTCCAGGCCGGCCCCTTCCCCTCCTCCAATACTATTGTACCCCTACTCGGTACCCAGAGGCATATAAATAAAGTCGCATGTTTATGTCTCTGACCTACCCCACCCCCGATCGTTGCCTGGTTTAAATGTCATAATATATATCAATTTCTGTTGCAGGTTTCTCTTTCTTGTGATGGATTTTTGTTCAAGCTTACATGATTGAGAATGACATACGCAGACGAATATTCAATAGTAAAGCATAGTTGACAGTCGTACCTTGTTTACGCATGGCATCCTACACTTCCGGTTATGTATAAAATTGCACTTCCGGCAATGTAGCAGAAGGTGCCCATCGACGTCGATTTGACAATTAAAATTATTCATTCATTCAACGTTTTTCTTTTGTCAATTTTTATACATCCAATAGCGTTGTGTTGCAGTTGGCCACTGCTTCATCACAATCATAATTCAATTGCAGTGTTCGCCCCTGTGCCACGTCAAGGCCCAACACATCCGTCTTCAACAGGGGATTTTTTTTTTTTTTTCATTTTATTTATTAATTTATAAAATCCTGATTGAATTCTTACAATGAAATATACATAAATGTTACCATATAGCCAAGTCCAGATTAAACTTATAAAAGTTTGTTCTGGCCTTTTGTGTTTTTGAAAATGTGACAACCTGCACTCATTCTAGTACGCCAAGCGCGAAATATTGGCAACGGGTCAAATTCAGGAAGTGCAGGTCCATTGATAGAAATTCGCATCAATTTGTCCAACATTTCGACGCTCAGACTACATCGCAGTCGTGTCTTGATCAGGTTCTGCTTTGAAAACCCACGTTCACACTCTACAGAACTGACAGGCAGTATTCTGCTGATAGCTAAAAGCTTTGTCATGTTAGGAAATTCCCTTTGAAAATGTTCTGCTGAAAGCATTTCCTCGGCGAGGGAAGACATTGTCAGCCTTTCCTGCTTTTCGGTGGCTGGTGTTCTTCTGCATTTTGCGAACATGTGATTCTTGAACAGTGACCATTCTCGTTTTGCACCATCAGCACACACAGGGGGTGTATCAGGTCCCCTGTTCTCACCGAAATGCTCCAACAGAACATTCATTTTGTCAGAGCCAAATTTGGCCTTTTCTTCAACTGACTTAGGGAACGTTTCTGGGTTAAAGATAGAAAGAGCATCCCAGATTTCTAGCCGAGGAAACCGACTCTGTATGCTATCTTTGAGAATACGTGAGAATTCAGACACGACTACGGGTAGCCTAGCATCCCTGGGATGGCGTTTAATTTCAAAATCGTGAAATGTCTGCGCATTTCTGTAACTTTCTAAGAATTCACCTAAATTTTTACCATAGGTTGGCTCTTCAACCAAATATTGTTGCTCAATAGAATCGCACACAGCAACTAGAGTTTCGTGCAGGTCACAATAATGTAAATTCCGTTCTTGGAATTTACGTGATACCTGAGCAATATCACTCATTATATCGCTAAAAAAGTGAGTTAAAAATAAAAATTTGTAGGATGACATGGCACAGTAGAGTGATTCAGCCATCTGATCATCATCGCTATCGCTCTGTAGAGATTTTAACAGAGACTTAAGTGATCTGCGGACATTAGTCACGCAATTTGCAAAGCTAAGCCACCTGATTTGATGGACGGCTAAAGGTTTAATCTTTGGGTCATCCAAAACTTCCTGCCAGACTCTTAAGTGCTCAAGTCTTTTACTTGATCGACTAAAATATGCATGTATTGAATGCAATGCTCCTTCATAGTAATTCACTTCTTTCACTGATTTTGCAGCATCAAGGCTCGATAAAGCAAGTTTATGAGCTACGCAGTGCATTGACAGCATGTACGGGTTTTGTTCTTTCAGTCGATTGGCAACACCATTGTGTTTACCCGTCATAACAGCAGCACCATCGGAACCAAACCCATAAACTGTGGAAATATCTATGTCACAGGCTCTGAAGTAGCTTATTAATGAATTATAAACGACACTCGAGTCTGCAGATGCCAACTTAATCAAAGTCAAATATTTGGTTTGCACGGAGCCATTATCGATGTAACTGATAAATACTATCATGTGTTTTTCTAGGCCTAGATCAGTGCTTTCATCCACCATTAGCCCCAGCGCTGGGCTATTTCTTAATTTCACCAAGAGTGTCTCATCAAGATGATCAGAAATCAGACTTATAAATTCAGAGCAAGCACTGTCTTCTTGATAGAGGTTTTTCGTTAAGCACGTGTCGTTACATAATTGCAGTTGACAGAGCTCTGAGTACATAGATATTGGCAAGTTCGTTTTAGCAACAGTATATGCCGTTCTAATAAGCCTGCATACAGCGGCTTCTATTTTGTCGAATTCTTTTACTATGCAATCTGATACCGATGGTATTTTTTTCGACTGAGTTTCTGTGTCAAGCTGTACAGAATTTACATGCCCGCTACTGCTCTCGTGCTCACGTAATGTAGAGATACGAAAATTCTTTGAGCCAGACAGTGAGACTTTTGACTTGCTTTTGTGCAAAATACACAGAGAACAGAACATTGCGTCATTTTCAAACTTGAGCCACTTAAACTCGTCTAACCAAGATTTTTGAAATGACTTTTTTGCTGAAGTATCTTCAGTCTTTGCCTGCTTTGTATTTTGTTCCATGGAATTGCCGTGACTAAGCTTTCTTTTCTTAGTTTTCGTTTTTAGTTCATGGTTCTGTTTGCTGCTTTTTAGGACAGAAAAAACATTTTTTGTAGATGCATCCGCATCATCAATTGGTTGCCCAGGCCAATTGAATTTGTCATTAACTGTGGTAATATGACTTATTTTTGAGTTGCTAGTACAACTCTGCGACTCTGTCGGGTCCCCAGTCCGACTTTTTGAGCCATCCAGTTGCCCAGGCTGGATTTGTTTGTCAAGATGACTAGGGTTGCCAAGCCTGTCATTTGACTTTTTGAACATCGCAAGGATATTCTGTTGTAGAGCCATTTCGATTTCATTCGAACAGCAATAGACAGCCATACTCGTCTCGTTTTATAAGCTTCTCTTTTTTTTTTTGAGTACTACAAATTTGTTTCACGAGTAGCGGCAATTAAAATTGTCGCAATGTTTGATGACCTGTATTTTAAAGACGCGGCCTCAAACTTCAAACATGTTTAAAATTATTGTCGGTTCTAATCCCCATTCACAAGCACCAATTATACATTATGCAAACTCGGTATCATTTGCTCGATCAAGCATGAAACTGAAACAAAAATATTGGCCAACTGCGAACACAACGTAAGAACCAGTCCACGTGCGGGGAATCACCTAATCTGTGCCTTGCGGGTAAACTCGTTATCGGATATTCTCCACGCTTGGATGTAATGTGTGAAAACCCTGAACCCTAGCTGTGTTTTGTGGATTTTTATTGACAGTTGGTGTTATACGCAAATATAGATCCAGAATTGCTTTGAAAAACTCGGACCGATTTATAGGTATGTTTTCGCAATTCTAATCGGTCCGGCAACTCAAAAATCGGTCTGGACCGGCATTTTGTTGGTTTTCCGGAGCCCTGCTTCAGGGGGTGATGCCCATATGGGCAATGGGTGGAAATGATAAATAAATGCAGTTCATTCATTCATTCATTCATTCATTTGATTGAAACTATTGATTTCCGAGCTATGATATTGTTTTAGTCTGAGAGTAGCTGTAAGGAAAAAGAATTAATTTTTTATGTCAGTTTAGCTCCTTTGATAAAAGGGCCTAATTTGATAGGTCTGCCTTGTGCAAAGGCCTGAAATTTAAGAAATACTGTGTGAAAAATCTGTTTTTAATGAGATAAGAATTCAGTTAAAAGTTTCTGTATACAATCCTCAAGTTTCAGTCTTTCCTTTTATCATTACCCTCATGAAAGCAAATTTAAGGATGAAAGCTATTATTATGATAAGTTCTTATTGTTCTTTTAAATGGTTTGGATTGACTTTGTGCCATTGAAAAAAACTTTATAACTGTTGCATATCTGATATGGAATGTTTTAAATCTTTAACTTTTTACCAAATGACATATTTAATTTAGACTTTTCCAAACTCAATGATTGATTGATTGTTTGGTGTTTTATGCCGCGTTCAACATTATTTCAGTCATATCACAGCAACAGCTCACATAATTCATGTATTTCCTCAGGGTTTCAACAGCACTAGGCTAGGGCTTTGAAGTGGCTTGCCCAAGGGCACTCCCATGAAAAACCCAGTGGGTCCACTGGGACCCCTTCCAAATTAAAAAGATTTGCAGACAACAAATATAATATGGCTCAAAAGATACAAATTGCCTTTGAAAGGGTAGAAAATATTGTGGGAAAATGCTGGTTATCAGCATTTTCTCCATATCCAGCAATGTTTTCAAAAGGCTTCTTTTTCAGGGTCGTTAAAACTTGGAATTGTGTGGCAGTGTTCTGCCAAGGATTTTAAAAAGTAGAGACAAATGTCTCGCTCATCTAGAAAAGTTTGAGACATTTTTAAATATTCGGGGACAAAATTTAGCATGGATAAAACTGGTTTAAAAATAAGAAATTGAAATTAGTTCCCCAATATCCATACTTGTTAACTGCTATGTTTTCTTTCACTAGCCAAAATGTGGATTTAAATGCAACTAACACAGCTGATTATTTCTCATTGAAACTTTCCCTACCGTACAGTTTTCTTAAAAATCCCCCTGAAGAGACTCGGCCATGACAGCTGATCTACGATAGATGTTCTATGTACGTCGTACAGAGAATAGTAGCTCTGAAGTTACATTTTTTTTTAGTAAATGCTTACTTTTTGGTTTTATAAACACATTTTACAACCCATAAAGTTGCGGTCGCGATCATATTCCAATGAAGAATATTCTTTTAAATAGATCTACTAAGAACTGTCGCACAGGTATTTTTTACTGTCTTCCAACGATGTTGATTGAGTGGGAGGAGTACTGGGCATCAGAACATTATCGGACTTTGAGCTCTGATTGTTATATGCTTTGGCTTACCATAGAAGCTTAGGATAATGCCTGGCTTTTTCGCAGTGGCGATGAAACCATTTTCTGACTGAGATTGCAGAAGATACTACGTCATGAAAGTAAAGTACACGATCAATATTTGGTTGATGTTTTCGGTCTGCGTCCAATAAAATTCATTTTGCACATACGCACCTTCGGCGCACATGAAAAACACTAAATTGTAATAGTTACGCGGCTGATTCAGTGACTTTTGATATGCGACAAAAATCGCCTTTTACCAATTTTTTCTGCGACATTTTGAATTTTTTAGCGAGAAAATCGCAAATACGCGGCCTCGGCAGAACACTGGTGTGGTGAAGGGTTAAAAAACCTCTGTGACTTTACCTGTTTAAGAGTTAACTATTTAACAATCACAAGTTTCAACAACCATAAGAGGGAAGGCTTTTGATAACATTGTGTTAAAAGGAGAAAATGCAGGTAACCAGCATTTTGTCCTTTTCACATAGCATTTACATCCCTCTTCTAGACAAATTTCAAGATTTGGATCACATTTGATTTGTTATCTGCAAATGCTTTGAATTTGGACAAGTTTAAAATTTGTCGTCTGGTAGAGAGGTAACCAAATTGCATCTGTGTTTGTCAAACAGTCTGGTACTTATCTGTTAAAATAGATCTTTTGTGAGCAAAAATTTTTTAATCTGTTAGATGATTTTTTCAACACCTCAGTATGAAATGTTTACATAAGACTTCATATATTAGCTTACCTCTGATAGTAAAATGATCTTATAGATCTAACGAGACTTTACCAGGTTCAGTCCACAAAATTTTAGACTTGCTCATAAATATTACAAGCTATTGCTGATGAGGAATAAATTATAGCTCTAATGACAGCATAATTATGCCTTAAAAGTAGGAAACATTGTGTCAATTTCCTGCGAATGATTTTAGCTGATAGCTTTGTTAATGTGTGCAAAGCACTTCAGGGCTCCTCATAATTCCTGGCATACTTGTTGAATGTAAGAAACCTGAAGCAGGGGTGTAGCTGCCTGTTTGCCGTAATGCAGTTGGGTACGCTGTGGAGAAAGAGAAAGAAGGAAAATACTGAAGACAAATTTTCAAAAAAATTGTCACCATGGGCCACCAAATAGCTTCTACAAATCAAAAATTTTCTGAGGGAGGCCCTCCAGACCCTGCTGGGAAATCCCCTTCCCCCCTTGGCACTTCATACCTTGAATGATACCTTCGGATAATACCTTTGGTATTACTTTTGCATTTACTTTATTTTAAGCTAGCTATGCCCCTGAAGGATTATGAAGCTGTTGTCATGATTTGACTTAAATACTGTTGAAAGCAGCATAAATCATGGTGGTCCATTCAATCATACATGGGAAAAGGTAAATAATTGTCTGGTGGATGTCAGCCATTAAAAATGCAGATGAGTTTTTTAACCCTGTACCACATGGTTCAGAGTTTTAATGACCCTGAGAAAGAAGACTTTTAGAAAACATTGTGGGAAAAGGAGAAAATGCTGGTAACTAGCATTTTCTCTTTTTCCCACGATGTTTCTAAACTTTCACAAACAAATCGGATTATCGATGTGCCACATTTACAATGTCATCTGCAAATACTTTTGATTTGGATGGGTCTAAAATTTAATCATGTGGTAAAGAGTTGGGCATGAACACTTCAGTGGTACTATTCCTTTATTTACAAAGGAGGGTTTTATACCAAGATTTGAAACAGATAAGAATAAACTGTCAGGAAACTTGTTGACAAGATTTGAAGGCTTGTCAGATGATTTATTATTCTGCACTTGTGTGCATAGAACCTTTTTTCTTTTGTTATCCTTTATAATCGCTATTGTATTTTTTTTTTTAAATTTCAGTCAAGTTTAAAGATGTTTCAGTTTATACATAGTTATACTGATATATATAGTAACTGAGATGAAATTGATGCTGGTTATCATTTTTTACCTTGGCTGTTTTCGAAGAAAACATCGAGATATTGTCGTTGGTAGCCCTTGTGTCGTCTCAGTCCTCTGCAGTGCCATGCAAAAACTTGGACGTTTTATCATATCTCTGGTAATACTGAAGACATTTGCTTCAAACACGGAAAAGTTGTTAACTATCAAAAGAGGAACCTATACAAACAGGGTAGGTGACCATCAAAGAATTTTTGACAGTTGTGCCCCATTTGGCCTTAGAATTTTCACTGAAAATCAAGCATCTGCAGCAGAGCGTTGGTACCTGCATGCAGTGCTCTTGCTGGTTTTCCCAAAGTGTTCTCTTTCGCATTACAGACATATCCCATCATTTGAGTAATACATAATTTGTTATCTGCAATTGCTTTCAACTATATAATTGGTTATCTTCATTTGCTTTCTACTGGAACAGATCTGAAAATTTGTCATCTGGCAAAGAGTTAATATAGTACCATATAAATATGCCTTTCTTTATCATTTTAGTTAAAAGAGCTAATTCTAAGAAAAAGATTTGGAAAAGGAGCCATTACATGCTGCAATGTTTCTTATTCAGTCATTCATGAAAGCTTGAAGTGCACTGGAAAATTCTTTGCAATTACACACTTGATAAGGACTGCTCACATTGATGCATTTTCTTGACTAGTAGGTTGGAAAACAGATTTTATTCCACATTCCTCCCTACTGTATTTACTCTTTACTGCACAAATCCAAGTTTTGACAGCTGCAGAGATGACTTTTGAAAAGACTTTGGGAAAAAGAAGACAATCCCCCATTTCCCATGATGTTTTCTATCCTTTTAACCCTTTACCAAACAACTCCAAGTTTGTCCGAAAGTGAGAAAGGAGCCTTTTGAAAACATTGCAGAAAAGGAGAAAATGCAAGTATTTTAGCAGCATTTTCTACATTCTACATTTCCAAAGAGAAATTCCAGCTTCTTAGTCACATTTAATTTGTCATCTGCAAATGCTTTCAAGTTGGAGAGGTCTGGAATTTTGTCATTTGGTAAAGAGTTAAAGACATCTTTCAGAATTAATTAGCCACAATGAATTTGTCGTCTGCAAATTAATGGTCAAATCTAACATTTTGTTGTCTAGAGTTAGAAGGAATATGATGCTTTGCAGATGTCAGTCTTTCAGAGGGTGGGTTGGGCTGTTTAACCCTTCATCAAACAACAAATTCTTTAAATTGAAAGCATTTGCAGATGACAGGTTATGCGTGACTCAAATGATGTGAATTGTCTGGAAAGGACAGAAAAGATGTGGGAAAAGGTGAAAATGCTGGTTATCAGCATTTTCATCTTTTCCCACTATATTTTCAAAAACCGTCTTCTTCAGGATTGTGTGGTAAAGGGCTTACTCTTTACCAGATGACAAAATTTTAGACATCTCCAAATGGAAAACACTAGCAGACTATAACTTAAATGTGTCTCAGATCATGGGATTTAATTGGGTTGAACACATGGTGGGAAAAGGACAAAATGCTGATAAGCAGTATTTTCTCCATTTCCAAATATGTTTTCAGTAGAATTTTTGCTTAGGGTGGTTAAAACATGGGCCTTAAGAGACCCTTAAGAGAAGGCTTTTGAAAAAATTGTGGGAAAAGGAGAAAATGCTGGTAACCAGCATTTTCTCCTTTTCCCACAATGTTTTATACCTTACCAAAGACAAAAATCATCACTTGTGCTACATTTCATTTGTCTTATGGGAATGCTTTCAATTTAAATGGTCGAGTCCAAATTTTTTTTGTTTGGTAAAGGGTTAAATACATGCCAGCACAGTGTTTTCCTGAAGTTTTTAGTAACGGAAGGGGTTGGGGGAGGGGGGGGGGTCATGGGATGCTCCCCTCTTAAACGGTGTTTCATCTAGGCTGTGGTATTGTTGGAAATCCCACACTAAGTTTGTAAATTAATAATCTCCCATATTTTCTGACACCATGCAGGACAAGACCCCCTCTTTTAAAAGTCATGTCACAGGTAAACAACAGTACTTTGATTATATTACACTACATTATTGAATTTAATAACTAGCCTTTTACATGTAAACACTGATTAGAAATGCAATGAATGGTGTTTGACTTGAGAAAAGGGAGATTTTCATGCTGGAAGAATATCAGTTGATGAAAAGTGACATTTGTTCCCTGATTCACGACCAATTTGAGAACCATCGCAGTAATGAGCGACACATTTAAAATATCGTCTCCAAATTTTAAATACCGTGAATCACTTTAAATTAGCGAGAACTTTATTTCGCGAGTTTGTCCTATTTTCCCCATTTTTATTTTTTTTGCGTGTTGTTGAATTAGCGACTTACCAATGTACTCAAAACCGGAAGTGGGTCATTTATTTCTGGAAGTTTTATGCCGAAAAAATGTTGGTTATTGTACGAAGAAACTGCAAATACGGCAAATAAATTATGTAATATTATAAATAGAACTAATCTGTTACAGTAGTGTTCACACGACTTCAGATGACTGTTGGGGAGTTTAAGAAGACAAATTTTTGCAAAAACAGTGACTAAGAATGATTTTTTCTTTATTTTCTGCAATGTTTCTCAAATTCTTCATTTATTTTCCTAAAGATAAGGGCAAGACCACTAAGGTCAACCCACTAAATCAGGGTCTACCAGCATCCAGACATTAACTTCCTTAGATCTATGGTAAACGGAACAGGGTTTAACTGGATTGTGTATTGTTTGTCACTTTGAATGGTTTGTTTTTCACACATAACGACTTCGTCTTTATTTTCACAAGTTTGATAAGAAGATAATTATCACATATATTAGGTTGGTAAGAGATGAATTGGACGTACAATTGAGACAGCGTTAGTTGTGCATGTTTGATATTTACAAGGCCTATTAAATTTTAAATTAAGTCATTTTTTTTGAAGACGTATATCGATGAGATCTCAAAACAAGTACCTAGTAACAAATAACGAATCTCTGTCTGTTGATATGCGTCTGTCTAGGGTAAAACCACTGCATGCTAAATGGTTGGTAGAATTACTTCAAATGCTTGAAAATGATGAAAAGAATATCAGGCGAGGATTGGTTCACGGAAGTGTTGAAAGTGACTTAAAGGGACATAACTTTTGTAATTTAGAGGCCATTATTAATGAGTTACATTTTCTTTGGTGTAAGTTGCGATGCATGATGAATCTATTTCTTGGAAACGCGATTGTAATTGTTTCAATAAAAAAAAAAGTTTTTTGTGAAGTTTTGTTTAGTATGATGTAAGTAGGGATATCCATTGTCACAGCTGTTTCTTATTTAGATGAAGTCTAGCGGTACGGTAATATGTAGATACAATTTCCGACAGGACAGTCTCCAGATAGTACATAAACTTCCGGCAAGACTAATTCTGTTATCAATATTTCACTAGAACCTTGAATTTGCAAAGAAAAAAACTCGCGAATATTAGCAAAAAATAAGTTCTCGTGAAAAAATAGTGATTTACAGTACCTCAAAATAATTTTCACTAAAAATAAGAATGTCTCATTGAGACTTACTTGAAGAAATTTTTTTACTAAATATAATGTTAATAATTTTTTTTTAGCTTTTTTTAAAAGCAGTTTAACATATTTTCAAATGTCATTTAAGGTCTGGAAAATAAGCACACCGTTTTGGTTGCCTAAAGCAATGATGTGACAATAACATGTTCATTGTTTGCAATATAAATTTGTCTCCTAAACTGAACTGTTCTACAATGGAGAAATGTAATAACACAAAATAAGTGATTATCTCACTTTTTCTACCATATCCTTATCCCAGAAAGCTGATTAAAGAAGCCTCGATCATTATTGATACTTTTGAGACAGACCTGGGGACTTCATAAAACCATATACAACACATTTTCCAGCAATAGTGGCTTAAAGGCTGATAGTGAAACTTTTGCATAACAAAAATAATAACTAAATAATTTTAAAATAATGATGTTTTAATTCCCACATACATTGCATGACATAACCCCCACATTTTGGGAAAATTCCCCACATTTTTTTAAAAGCTTAATCCCCCACTTTTTTTCAAATTCTGGATGAAACACTGCTTTAATGAATAAAAGAAGGCAAACATGTAAATTTTTGGGGACCTATGAAAAATTTGTAGGTCTTAATTCAAAGAGACCCTTCACACATGCACAACACACAAATGATAGTTACAAGAGAGTCTGAAAAAAAGTTAACATGTTTATCTCTAAATGGTATTGCAGTATTTTGCACTTAAACTTATATAACACTGCATAATGCATACCGAATACTGAAGAGTTTCATTTGTTACAGAAAAAATGCCTTTTTGTGCATAAAATTCAAGAAGAAATTAGTAAGATATTTTTTCGCATCAAAATAGGGTGTGTTAACTTTTTTTATGGCATCAAAATAGGGGCGTGTTGCTAAAATTATTGCATTCATTGCAGGCATACCTAAGAAATAGTTCAATGTAAGTTAAATGTCAAAAGTTGAAATGCTGCCTCATTATCTCAACCCTTTATCAAACAACATAATTTTAGACTCTTTTAAATTGAAAACAGTTGAAGACGATAACTTACACAAAGCTCAAGTAATGGAGTTTATCTTTGATATGGTAGAAAACATTGTGGGTAATGGAGGAAATGGTGGTCACCAGCATTTTCTCCTTTTTCTGTAATGTTTTCAGAAGGCTTCTTTCTAAGCATCATTTGAACTCTGTATTTTGTGGTAAAGGGTTAAAAAAGTTTTAGTGTTCTATAAAAAATGAAAAACCTATCTAACAGAACAAAACAGAAGTTAGATCTTCAGATATTATAAGCATTACTTTTGCTGATAACATGTTTACTGTACCTCAGAAATTATGGTGTTGGTCTGACACTGACTTTTGCTGATAACATGTTTACTGTACCTCAGAAATTATGGTGTTGGTCTGACACTGAAAGGCTTAAGAAAACATTGTGGAAACAGGAGAAAATGCAGATGTCCAGCATTTTATCCTTTTCCCATGATGTTTTTAAAAGTCCGTAAGGATCATAAAAAGTATAAGATAAACAGGTAAAGGGTTAGGCTGTTTTAACTAAATAAGTGAAGATGAACCCTTAACTCTTTACCAAACAACAAAATTCTAGACTAGTCGAAATTGAAAGCATTTGCAAACGACAAAATAAACAGGAATCAAAAATAGGAATTTGATTTGAAAACCTTGTGGAAAAAGGAAAAAAAATGCTGGTAACCAGCATTTTCTTCTTTTCACACAATGTTTTCTATCCTATCAAAGACAAATTCCATCATTTGAGCCACATTGAAATTGTTGTCTGCAGTTGCTTTCAATTTGGAGAAGTATACATTTTTGTGTAGTTTGATCTTGATCTACACTGGCAGCAGAGATGTAAAAGGCGCTTTAAGTGTAAATGCTCATGTTGCATTCACACTGCATAATTATTGGTTTCCCCCCATATAGATCCATTTATAATGTTATATATTATGCCACAGGGGAAATTGCGAAAAAAAAAACATTGTGACAAGTAGGTTTGTTTACGTAGACAAGAAATTTCTCCAGCTTTCACAATCTCTCTCATCATCTGCCTTGTATTTTATCAATCATTTTTCGTAGATTTGTTATGTAAAATTGCTTTTGAAGTCTAAAATCTTCACTCAGTGGGCAGAGATTTTACCTCAGATAACTATACATGGTTATGAATTCTATCCAACTGGGTAGGTAAAAGGAATTTGTGTTATATTGCAGCAGCCAGTGCACCTATTCATACTTCACCTGGAGTTTCATGTAAAATTACTTCATGCAATATTCTGTTCAAGACATTAGTAGCTTTGCCACATATCCATCATTGAAACAATGATCAGCAGTGAGAGAGGAATTAATTCTGTCGCAATGACTACCATCAGTCATCGCAAAGAAGTTGGCCAAGTTTGGGACTGAACCAGCAACCACACGATTGCAAGCCCTGTATGTTACTGATTGAGCTGCCAAGTTCGGTCAGATGAGAAGAGAAGAGGAATGAAAGTTAGCTATATTTCATCGCTATGACTTTCTGTTACTTATTTGATACTGTTTACCCCTTATCCAGCTTCATAAATCAACTCTTTACCACATGATCCCAACTTTTAACGACTCTGAGAAAGGAGCCTTTTGAAAACATTATGGGAAAAGGAGAAAATGCTGGTAACCTGCATTTTCTTCTTTTCCCACAATGTTTTCTACCCTTCCTCAAACAGATTTCAATTTTTCAGTCACTTTTATTTTGTCGTCTACTAATGCTTTCAATTTCGACTATTCTAAATTTTGTTGTTTGGTAAAGAGTTAAATAAAACTTTCAAGCTGATTGTATAAATCCAAATATTGCTATCTCAAAGGTACTTTTTTAAGGGGGGGGGGTTGGTAAAAATATTTATTTATCTGACAGTGTAAATCTCCAACATCAGACTGCACGTTTTGTGTAGTCTGATCTAGATCTACACTGCCCCCAGAAGGTCCTTGAGTTGTGCCTTGCAGCCTTACTGGGTTAACTAGTTTAAGCTTCTCTTTAACTCGGTGGTTAAGACATTCTGTTTTCTAACCCAGAGGTTTTGGGTTCTGTTCCCGGAAGAGGCACTATGGCATGAGAGTTTCCTTTGACAAGATACATCAGTGTCCTGTCTAATATACTAAGGTACTCCAAGAAACCCAAGGAATAACTGAACTGTCACTGACCACCCTGCATGCTGAAAAGTTCACAGAAATAAAATGTAATTCAAGAAGAACAATGCTGATTTTAGTTAATTCTGTGAATGCATCTGCTGCATCCTAGTCAAGCAATTGATTTGATAGTTAAAATTGCATGTTTCAGTCTATATAGTGCTATTCATCAAATATACCTTTTGTCGTGTTTGAAACAGTCAGGCAAAATAAATTGTGAAACTACATGTGCGTTAGTTTGTGTCTAGTCTTCTCTTGAGCCTTTATATTACTGCATAGTTTCGAGTTTTAAAGACATTGAGGAAGAAGGCTTTTAAAAAATTGTCGGCTGTTAAGCAGCATTTTCTCCTTTTCCCATGATGTTATCGTGCTGTTAGAGACAATTTTCACCATTCACCATTTTAAATACTCTGAA
This sequence comes from Hippopus hippopus, assembly GCA_946811185.2. NCBI lineage: Eukaryota > Metazoa > Mollusca > Bivalvia > Cardiida > Cardiidae > Hippopus > Hippopus hippopus. The sequence goes on along the minus strand of OX328104.1, from coordinate 49,325,273 downwards.
TTCTGAAAAGTCAATTTTTTTGGTCATTTGGTAAAGGGTTAAAATTTTCACTCTAAAATGTTCAAAGGGCTGTAGGTAAAAAGTTGATTGCTTTACACTCTGGGTCTTGAACATGAAGCTTATTTTTTGAAGTTGGATGACAGTTTCTGTGAATATGTTGCACCCTTTACCACACAATTCTGACTTTTGACGATTTGAAAAGAGAATGCTTTTGAAACATATTGGGAAAAGGAAAAAATGCTGGTAACCAGCGTTTACTCCTTTTTCCACAATGTTTTCAAAAGGCGTCTTCCTCAGGCTTCTTAAAAGTTTGGATTGTAAAAGGTTAAACATACATCTTCACTCGTTTCATTCGTTTTCATCCAGTTTTTTAACCGTTTTTTCTGTATTTTATGAAACTGTAATCACTGTTGTATCTTCATGCCAGATATTGCCCCTGATAGTTGCAAGGTTGCACAGATTATGGCAGATAGAAAATGCATTTCATTCTATTGCAGCTAGCCATAGACATAACAACCACAGTTTCCGGTTTAAATCGAAGACAAATCCCTACAGTTTCTTTACCCCATACACCTTATATTGATTTTTTAACTACCTTTACACAGCTTACTAGATTATAACACCATCAAGTTTTAACAGCGTTTGTTTACTCTCTGGCTTTAAAGATGTCTCTTTAAGCCTCTGAGCTACTAGTTACCAAAAATGGACCTGTTCCATTATGATTGCTATTTCAAGCTTGTTTTGGTCAGAATGTAGCAAAGACATGGACAGTGTAGATCTAAGATTGGACTTAAAGATTTGTGCAGTCTTATCTTAATCTACATAGTTCCCATAAGCAGCTTTAAAACAGTAGCAGGGCTGTAAGGGTTAATGGAGATGGTTTATTTACTTGATACATTTGAAGTTTCATTATGTTCTCTTTTGTTATAGAAAGTAGCAAGTTTCAATTTGCTAACAGGAAAATTAGAGTGCACCATTAATGGCTGGGTGTTTGCTGAGTTTGGTCGGGCTTTGGATCCTTTTAGTCAAACAACACCTGACAAATTGAGGAATGGACTTCTAAAAACATTGTGGGAAAAAAAGAGAAAATGCTCAATTAACCAGCATTTTCTCCTTTACCGGCTATGTCTTTTATATTTACAATGAGTCATCTCTTGGCATTTAGGATAAATTTACTGGTACAGCAATTTTTCATCTTCATAATACGGTTTCAATATGGCCATGTCTATACCTTTTGTTGTCTCAGATAAAGAGGGAAATGATCATTCAGCTGGCAGAAATAGATTTCTTTTCAAGTATTGTGCTATTGTGCAACAAAAACCTGCCTCTCTCATACCTGTCTATTTGCATTAGAGTGATTTTGTGTGTGAATAAAAGATGAAAGAGTTATTTAACCCCCCAAAAGATCTGGGCCCAGTATTATCCAACCATTCTAAGTTTCATTTTTTGTCTTATTCTAGATTTAGAAAGTAACACAACTTCTGATTGGCTAAACTATTTGGTTTAGCCAATCAGAAGTTGTGATACTTTCAAATTTGGGAAATTCTTGAGAGAAGGACTAAGAATTTTCTTAATGGTTGGTGAATAGAGATCCTGATCCCTATCACAACTGAAGCTGAAGCTGAAGTTGTAGGTCAAGATAAAACTGTACAGAACTTGCAATCTGATCTTTCATATACACTTAAAATAATAGTAGTTCAGCTCATTACCAAACACAAGATTTTACATCAGTGGATTATTATAGAAGCACTCATTAGCTCCCGCTAGATGTCATTCTACAAATACACATCTATCTAATTTGGGCATTCTGGGTACAGAACTGGACTACTTTTCAAAACAACCGTTACTTTGAATTTCAAAATGAAATAAACGTTTACTCAGTAAAACGCTACCTGGTGCAATTCATTCAGTTATGATCAGCTAGCATGTAACCTATGCATCGGCCATTTATTAAAACAGCCCCTACATGCATGGGTAATAGGCTAATAGCTTCGGTATAAGCCCTACTTTTCCTAGGTATGTGGGGATGGGTGATGCGTCATAGCAGACAGGTCGAATCTTCGAAGAATATGACATGCACAGACAACATAGAAGCACTTGGGGTGATGTATTAAACTCTCACCAAACAATCCAGTGTTCAAATGACTCTGTGGAATAGGTCTTTTGAAAACAACGGAAGGGGCGAAAAAGAGAATGTGCTGGTACCCAGCCTGTTTTCCTTCCCCCACAATGTTTTGGTACTCTTTCAAAAACAGACCCCATCATTTTTGCAACATTTCATTAATTGTCTGCATTGATGCTTTCAATAAAGGACAAGTCTGAAATTTTGCTATATGGTAAAAGGTTAAATTGATTTTGCTCAAAATAATTGTGTTTGTTTTGAAATGGTAGAAACCATTGCACATGAGAAAGAATCTGCCAGTTTCAAGCATTTTCATCTTTTCCCACAGTATTTTCAAAAACCTTCCACTTTCTTTCTCTAACCCTTTACCACAAAATTCCAAGTTTTAACGACCCTGACTGTGAGGACCTTTGAAAACATTGTGTGAAAAAGAGAAAATGCTGGTAAACAGCATTTTCTCTTTTTCACAAAATGTTTTCTTTCCTTTCAGAGACAAATTCCATTACTTTAGCCACATTTTATTCGTCGTCTGCAAATGCCTTCAATTTGGACCAGTCAAAAATTTTGTCGTTTGGCAAAGACTTAAGGGACCTAATACAAAACAGAGTATCTGATAAAGGTTTTAGGGGAATATCTCCATTTGTCAATTTATTCTTGCAAGTTTCTTTGATCCGGTAAGATTACTGCAAGGGAAAAGCCCAATCAGGTTCATATTATAGAGCACTAATTCAAGTTTATAGACCCATAATACTGTTAACAAAAGATTTGTAGTGAATGCGTTAGCTTAGTTTGCATAACGACTGCATACTGGTTGTACATCTGAGGAGAATTTGGGTAGGTCTAGCATTAAAAATTTACAAAATGTAAAGTACCTGTATGTTGAGAGCCAGTCTCTACCACTGGAGCAGCCTCTCCAGAATGTAATCTTTTACCACACAATCCCAAGCTTTGATGACCCTGAGAAAGAACTCTTTTGAAAACGGTGGGAAAAGGAGAAAATGCTGCAAAGGCAGCATTTTCCAACAATGTTTTTTACTTATTCAAGGACAAATGCTATCAGTTGAAAACATTTGAATTGTTATCTGTGAATTCCTTCTAAAATTTTGTCATTTTATAAAGAGTTATGTGATGATACCCACTGGGTTAGGTCATGTTGATTAAGACTGGAGTTATAACTAGTTTCATATCCTTTGAAATTTGAATAAAAATCTCATTTCAATCCCATGAAAAAGAAGAGATACTGGGACAAGTTTTACAAAAAAGGAAAATGTTGTTGAATAAATTTTGAAGATTTTTTCCTCTGGTGCATGATAGGCATATGTGTTTTGTATAATCCTAATTAGTTTTGAAAAGTGAATGCAAATGCCATACTGTATTGCAATGGTGTATTTATCTATGGGGTTGATAAGATTTTGTAAGCACATTGAAAAACCAGCTTATGAATATATTTTTACCTTGATATCATTTTCCTCCCCCTTCATCTATCTATACCTTTTGTTCCCTTGATACAAGGTGAGATTTCATATTTTGAAAACTTTGGTAACTTGTTTTAGTGTAGCGGTTAAGCAATTAACTCTATACCACACAATCCCGACTTTTAACAACCCTGAGAAAGAAGCCTATAGAAAACATTGAACATAGAAACCAGCATTTTCTCCTTTTCCCAAAATATCTTCTACCCAGTCAGAAATCATCATATTAACAAGATTTAATTCATTGTCTGCAGATGCTTTGAATTTGGTCCAGTCCAAAAATTTGTCGTTTGGTAAAGAGTTAAGGGCCCAACAGCAGCCAAAAATGAAAACAATGCAGTTGTTAAAAAAATGCATTTAGATTCAAATAATGCCATTTCAAGGTATGGAAATTATTGTGAGGATGACAAATCGGTCACTGCACAGTCGGTCGGTCCATGTGGTAGTCACTGGAAGAAAAATGAATTGTAAGACCAAGTAAAAAGTAGAAAAAAGAATTAGAGTGACCTGGCAACTTCTTTTAAAATTCATTTTTCTGCCAGCAATTAATATTTGGAAAGGAGTGGAAAAAGGAGAGAGTGCTAAAAACCATAACTTTTTTCTCCTATTCCCACAAATGTTTTGTATCCTTTACAAGATAAATCCCAGCATTTGAGCAACATTAAAGTGTCGTCTGCAAATGTTTTCAATATGAATCTAAAATTCTGCTATTTGGTAAAAGGTTTAAATCCTGTGCAGTTAGGTTGTTGCCCTAATTAGGTCCTTACCAAATGACAATTTTAGACCAGTACAAATTCAACACATTTGCAGATAACAACATTAACATCAATCAAAAAGTGAAATTCTATCTTGGAAGGGTAGAAAACATTGTGGGAATAGGAGAAAAATGCATGTAACCAGAATTTTCTCCTTTTTCCACAGTGTTTTCAATAGGGTTTTTCCACAGGGTCGTTAAAAGTCAGGATTGTGTGGTAAAGAGTTACCTCTTTACAAGATAACTTTATTCTTGACCTGTCCAGATTGTTGCTTGATAGCATTTTCTCCATCACAAGCATTTTCTCCTTTTCATACAATACTTTCACAAGGCATCTTTCTCAGTGTCTGAAAACACGGAATTGTGTGGTATAGGATTAAGAAAAATCATGGTTTATATATCCTGCTGATGGCAGTGGTCTCAATGGAGTGTCCTTTCGAAAGATACTGCAGAGCTCCTGCCTAGCATGGGTAGAAACCAAGGAAAGATTGGATAGGAGAGGTGTGACTGAAATGTGATTGCATGTCACAAAAAAAAAACTTGATGACACTTTTTGTAATGAATCCTACCTCATGATAATGTCAGCATGCAAAATGATGCATTTTGCTGTCATTTACAAAATGATGATGAATTTACAATTGCCCTTTGATAGTTTACAACTTTTGACATCAGTGTGAGACTTCCCCCTTTACAAAAATGGTCTTATGATTTTACACCCCTCAGGAGGAAAGCTTTGTAAAACATAGGGAAGGGAGAAAATGGTGGTCACCACCATTTTCTCCATGTTCCATATTGCTTTCTGTCTTTTCAAATGCAAAGTCTGTAATTTAAGTTTGTTGTCTACAATTCAGTATGTTAGAAGAGGAATAACCATTGAAAAACCCTATGATATAATTTGTCAAACTGTCTTGGTTAGAGCAGATTTTAGATAAAATCTATAAAATTAGGTTACTGGTAACCAGCATTTTCTCCATTTCACACAACATTTTCAACTTAAAGGTTATTTGAATTTGTACCAATTTTGAATCGGTGGTCAGCAGATTATTTGAATTTGGAAGAGTCTAAAATGGGTTGTTTTGGGCAAGGGTTAAAATACAACTCTCAGCTCTTAATTTCTATATTTTCAGGTGGTTGGTTGTGATGGTGTTATTGGTTCAGGTCTCAGGAAGGACCACTGTGGGGTGTGTGGAGGTAACAATGATGCCTGTCGTATCATCGCGGGTATCTATACCCGCCGACACCTCAAATATGGCTACAATCTGATAACTCGCATACCAAAGGGATCATGCCATATCAATGTAACAGAGCTTGCAAGAAGTAGGAATTATTTGGGTGAGTGTTGAACAACAGTTTTTATCAGTCAAAGATTCAATACTCTCCTTTGACTATTGGACAGCCTCCTCCAATATCTTTTGGTGAAACCTTGTGGCATTATAATTGTCTGAAGTCAAATTGTCCTTGGCTGTTTTTAACAATATTATGATGGTAACCAACATCTTCTCCTGTTATGGCAATTTTTTATATATCAGTAATGTCTTTATTTAGAGCAAGATTTGTCATCTGCAAATGCTTTCAAAACAGACAAGTTTAAAATTTTGTTGTCTAGTACAGCATTATAAACAACTGTACCTGTTAAAATTGTCATACAAGAAAAAAGTCAGAGTCAAAATAAAATGTATTCGAACAGTTTGACAAGTTTTATGGAAAAAGTAGTGATTACTTGTTAATTTGGCTAAAGGAGGAATTTCTTATTTAACCTCAATGCCTTAATCTGTTCAGTGCTACTGTGCCAAAAAGTCATATTTGTTTGGTAATGGCTAAATCTTTACCACACAACCCAATTTTTGACTTGTGCAAACCTAAAGCAATTGAAAACGACGAATAAAGTGTGGTTCAAATGGTGGGATTAGCAATTAAAATTGAAGAAAACATTGTGGGAAAAGGAGAAAATGCTGGTTAACAGCATTTTCTCCTTTTCCTACAATGTTTACAAAAGGCCCCTTTTTTAGGGTCATTGAATTTGGGTGTTGTGTGGGAAAGGAATAATAAAACAGAACCTATAATAATTCTATGTACTCTTATCTGTAATTTACCTTTGCTTCAAGTCCCTGTGAAAATTAACATCTTTAATTGATTTATTTGACTGGGCTAGCAAACAAACCTTATAAAAGGGGAGCAAGGTTTTGATTGACAGCAAAGGAATTCATTTAACTTTACAAGGTTTCAAAATTTTAAAGTCACTGAGGCAACATGCAGAGATAAGTTATTGAGTCATGGGGTTAGGAAAGTGATTTATTAAAGCCTTTATTTTAAACCTTCATGAGTTGACTGTCAGTTACATTCACTGTGTGTATAATCACAGTGACAACATTTCTATTTTAACGCCATAATTATCCTGCGAGACTTATATTGTTGACATCAGAAAAATTTATTATGTAAAGTTGATTGGTTTTTAATGGGGATTGCATGTATATGATTCAAAGTATTCCTGGAGAAGTTTAGAGTGCTGAACAAGATCAGAATGCACATATGTGGCAGATCTTGGTTTCCACTTTCTGCAAGCTATACCATTGCATACAGCAGAATAAGAGTTAATATTAAAGTGATGAAAAGAGAATGTTTCTGAGTCATATTGGATTTTAGCTCACCTAAGAAAAACTTTTAGCCTAAGTATATGTATTCAGATTAGTCACAGTTGTCTATCCATCTCTCTGTCAACAGTTATTAGTGAACAAAATTCAACTTGCCCTCCATATACTTTTGTAACAGTTATTAGCTTTAGCGGTAGAAGCATACAGAAATAACCAAATATGCACCAAGGGCACATGCAGTCTTGTCTCATTAAGAAGTAATCTTCTTTCCATCGAGGTTTATCGTTCAATAAACGATGGTTGTGAGTTATGAGGCACAATAAATCATCCACAAGGATGATAGCCCGAGTGGTTTATTCATTGTGCCTCATAACTCACAACATGGTTTATTGAACGATAAAGCACAACAGAAAGAAGATTATTTCGATTCTAACATGACCAACTCTTAATCAAAGGAAAACAAGTTCATACTCAGCGTAAAAACATGGCTGCGGATTATATTCCATTGAATAAACCATGGCTGTTCCATTTACTTACCAAAACAAAACCCCACTGCCCAGTCGGTAAATATGAAAAGAATCAAACTCTCAATAGAACCTTAGGCATCAAACACAACATAAAAAAACGCACTGTTTTACTGTTATATTTCCTCCCTTTCAAATGACAAGGAAGAATGAATGTATTGTCAAGCATTGGAGTCATAGTTGCTTCGAATGCTTTAAATATTACTCCACCCACTCCCAATCCAATGCAACACCGGGCAATTCTGAACTTGCCTTCAACTTGAAAAGACACTTCATTTACATATGTTTACTGGTAACATTTCAAGTAGTTCCATCATTGTCAATTTTTATCAAAACTGTTAATATCGGTAAATCCTTGAGGATTTTCAGTCCTCCTTGGTCAAGGACCGGAAAATGACAATTTGTTTACGTCAAGTGACTTTCATTGATAACATATCCAAGGGCGAAGACATGGAACAGCCACAGGCAACTTACTTTACACAGAATGATGTCATTCTATATAGAATGAGGTAGATTTTACCACGCTTTCGTTGCACTATGTTTATAGAGCCGAATTTACGTGTAATGTTAGAATAATAGATAAATTGAGATTTAATATTTATGTTGACTATTATCTAGTGGCCCTTTAACAAACTGTTGAATTATTTCCACAAGGTCACTGTTGCCTTGCCCCCATTCAAAAATGACCATATCAAGGTAGAGGTTTATGTTTATATATGTTTAAAGTGTTACATCTATGGAAAAATTATCAGTATCTTCCTTTCTGGAACCAAAAGGCCCACAGGTCCTTGAGCTTTGAGTTTAACATCAGATAAAGGTTTGAAAGCAAAGATGTTCAAATTTTTCCTCATGTACCAAGAAGTTTCATTGTCCTTATGTAATCAGATGAGCATTACAGGGCCATTATAGTTCTCTTGTTTCTGTACATGTCTGTCTTTACTTAGTATGCCTGTTCTTCCAATAAGCTAACTGGTTTTATAAATGCTGAAGCACTGTAATAAGTGTTTCACATGAACACAATTATTATAGCACCTGGATAATTAATCCAATGTCATTTGTGCTCTAAATTGACTGCTTTACTGCTGTTTTGGTCTTAACTCTACCACACAATTCTGAGTTTTAAGGACTGTGATAGAAAGGGTGTTTGAAAACATTGTTGGAAAAGGAGAAAATGCTTGTAACCAGCAATTTCTCCTTTTTCCTACAATGTTTTCTTCACTTTCACAAATAAAAGTATTGAGTAACAGTTAACCTGTTGTCCATATATGCTTTCCATTTAGACCAATTAAAAAAAAAGAATTCTGAATGGTTTGTCTTAAACTTACTTTCAGATGACAAAATTTTAGACTTCTCTATAATAGAGGAATTTTCAGCAAATGCAGTGCGGCTCATGTGATGAAATTTGTTTATGATACAACAGAAAAAATAACCAGAAAAGGAAAAAGTGCTGGTTACCGACATTTTCTCCTCTTCCCACTATGTTTCCCAAAAGCCTTTCTTTCTTGCGGGGGGGGGGGGGGGGGGGGAATGGAGGTGGATCAGTTGCATGGCCCATTGGTAACGTGTAGGACTTCTAACCTGGAGGCCCGGTGTTCGAGACTCACTGGAAACACTGTTTTTTGTGGCATTTGTCGAAGACAATGCCACCATGAGATCAATAATAAATGTTCAATATTGAATTTTGAAGACCATGTATGGTATTTTGTCCAAAACCGAAGGAAGTAAACCCAATTAAACTCAATTTTTCAAGATAAATGAGTTTTTAAATAGCACTCAGGTATATAATTGGAAATGGCGTATTGAAATAAACTGCAAAAGGCTATCGATCGTGGAAATACTTCTTTTTGAGTAAAAATAGCTTCACCTCTTCATAGCCTTCTATTGGCGCAATGACATGCACAAAATTTGTCTTCTGACCGCTTTGCTTCCGGGGTTGTTCGTTCAAAAACCAGCTCGTCCCTGGGCTTCTTCGTCCCATGATTGCACGCTACTCATTTGATTGTGCATGAATATTTACCGGAAGAAAACTTTATTGTAATGTTGGGAATTAGGTCCTGACGGCCAAAGATATCTCAGAATCATAGTATTCAGGTATAAACTTAATTGAATTCAATATATTTACATGGCTTCTCTCTCTACCCATCGTGCATCCTTCCGTCAAGGGACGTTACTCCTGACTCTTCTTGAAAGATCGAAGGGAGACCACCAATACACAAATAACGCAAACTTGGGCACCAGTAATCTCCCTTTAACCAAAGAGACGTATTAATTTGCTTAGGAGGTTGATTTTCAAGTTAATATTTAAATAATATTTCTTTTTTTTTTTTAGCTCACCTGAGCACGAAGTGCTAAGGTGAGGTATTGTGATCGGTCATTGTCCGGCGTCCATCTGTCCATCTGTCCACAATTCCTTTAAACATCTTCTCCTCCTAAACCGCTGGGCCAATCTTGGTGAAATTTGGCAGGGATGTTCCTTGGGTGAAGCTCTACCAAAGTTGTTCAAGAGATTGAATTCCACCCTTAACTCTGGTTGCTATGGCAACAGAAAGGAAAAAAATAGCAAAATCTTTGAAAATCTTCTTCTCTGACATTAGAAGGCGTAGAGCTTTGATATATGTATGTAGCATCTCCTAGTGGACCTCTACCAAGTTTGTTCATATGATGCCCCTGGGGTTAAAACTGGCCCCGCCCCGGGGGTCACAAGTTCGAACATATGAACAAAGAAAGAAAACTTTAAAATTCTTCTTCTCTGAAACTGGAAGGCATGGAGCTGTGATATTTGGCATCTAGCATCTCCTAGTGGACCTCTACAAAAATTTTGTTCATATGATGCCCCTGGGGTCAAAACTGGCCCCGCCCCAGGGGTCACAATTTCGAACATAGGAACAAAGAAGGAAAACTTTAAAATTCTTCTTCCCTAAAACTGGAAGGTGTGGAGCTTTGATATTTGGTATGTAGCAATTCCTAGTAGACCTCTACCAAGTTCGTTCAATGATGCCGCTGGGGTCAAAACTGGCCCTGCCCTGGGGGTCACAAGTTCGAACAAAGGAACAAAGAAGGAAAACTTTAAAATTCTTCTTTTCTAAAACTGGAAAGCATAGAGCTTTGTTATTTGGTATGTAGTGAACCTGTTCTAAGTTTGTTAGCCCACCTGAGCACAACGTGTTCAGTAAGTTCAAAATTGGGTCAGGGTCATAAACTAAGTCTCAAGGTTAAATTAAACTAATACTTTGTGGGCACTCTAGAGGCCATATTTTTTGCTCAATTGATTCGAAAATTGGTCAGAATGTTTGTCTTGATGAAATATTGGGTGAGTTTGGAATTGGATCACCTGGGGTCATGAACTAGGTCACTTGGTCAAATTTAAGAAATACCTTGTGGGAACTCTAGAGGCCACATTTATTGCTGAATTAACTTGAAAACTGTTCAGAATGTTTGTCTTGATAAATGTTTCGACGAGTTCTAAATTGGGTCACATCGGGTGATAAATTAGGTCACTAGGTCAACTTCAGGAAATTCCAGAGGCCACATTTTAAGCTCAATTGACCAGACAATTGGTCAGAAATTGAATTACGCACGTGGAGTGAATTTCGCCTATTGACTCAGGTGAGCGATCCAGGGCCATCCTGTTTTCAAATTATTAATTCTACACAGTGGCTTCCTTGACAAATGCCACATCAGCGTTCTCAACGCTTTGATTTTTCATTGGAGTGTCCTTGATAAAGACATTTCAGAGCCTAGTGCTTGTGCAACCTAGGATATACATGCTCTGCTTGAAGAAATGTTGAAAAGTGGTGTAAAACACCATTCAATCAATCATTTCTTTATCAGGGTAGTTAAAACATGGGATTGTGTAGTAAAGGCTTTATACTTGTTTTCAACTAAATGGCAACATTTTTAAAAGAAAATCTCTCGCCATATTTCAAGGCTGTTTTGTACAGTATCAAAAAATAGAGGACACAGTAGACCAAAGGTCAGACTGAATAATCCATGTAGTCAGATCTATATTTTCCGAGTTGAAAAGCAGTTAACTCTGTACCACACAACAAAATTTTAGATCTGTCTAAGCCTGAAGGATAAACATATGCCAAATTAAATGTGGCTTAATTTTTGTTGAAGTTGTCTTTGATAGGATTGAAAAAAATTGTGGGAAAAGGTGAAAATGCTGGTTACCAGCATTTTCTCCTTTTCCCACAATATTTTCAAAAGTCTTCTGTCTCAAGGTCGTTAAAAGTCGGCATTGTTTGATAAAGGGTTGAAATTGTGTCACACACTTAAGGGTGTAAGTTTACTATGCTGCTGCCCCAGCTGTCCTTGTGACCTTTGAAAAGTTAGGATATGAGCATCCCAATAGTTTGACGATTTTTTATTGAAGCCCAAGAAGCCCATATAGAGATAGGTCACACTTGCAGGATGAATATGTTTACAGTTTATTAAACACTGTCTATAGGCTTTAATAAATAACAAAATAAATAAATTCACAGTGTCAAATGACCTCATTACATGGATTAAAGGTAAGGAAAGAAACTTGAATAAAATTGGTGCCTTTTTGACATCTGCCTAATCTGGTGGGCAACGCAAGTATTTTTCAACCAAAGTTTGTAGGGGAAAAAAACACTCTTTGTTTTTGAAGTTTGTCCTTCACATTCCTGTTGCATAGTAAATTAATTGAGAATTAAGACATCTTACTTCTTGAAAAATTATTTTAGGTTTTTCCTTTGCGTTTTACCTTTTACAAACAAAATTTGATGCATATTTTCATGACCCTGAGCAGTAAGAGGCTTCTAAAAACAGTTGAAAAAGGCTGAAGTGCTAGCTACTTTTTTCCCCCAGTTTTCTACCCCTTTGAAGGGCAAATCACATCATTTGAGTCATATTAATTTTGTCATATGCAAAATTTAATGCTTTCAATATGGACTAGTCTAAATTTCTGTCATCTAATAGGGGATTCAACCAGGGACCTTGTGAGTTATAAGCCCTCCCTACTCTACTGACTGACTGTATAAATAGGTTGTCAAGATCATTAAACATGAGCAAAGTCTGGTACTCAGTGGGCAGTGGTTAGGGCTTTAAAATAGGGAATGGATGGTTCAAATTCCCAGCTCAGCCAGTTTCTTTCCCAGGATTGATGATATTCAGTGTGACTTAATTAATTCCTCGTTTATCATTCATCATTGTTTTGACTATTGTTGTGTTGCAAAGAAGCTAGTGTCTTAGGTAGAATACTGTGCAAAGCACTGATAGCAGAAAATCTAGGAAAGCTAGGATAGGTGCACTTAGTGCCATGACATAACTCACGTTGACAATGGCATTGAAGAGCCTACAGACAGGCAAACAATCATTAAATGTTGGTTTTCATGAAGTTCCATACATTGTGTATGCGAATAAACATATTACCATTATATACTCAACTTTTTCTAATTTATCTAACCACTTTTAAAAACATTGTGGCAAAAATAGATATTGGTCTTTACAAGCATGGAACAGGATTCAATTTTACTGCTGAACATTGTTGAGACATTGTTCGTGTAGGAAAGCAGCCAGTGACTTGGAAAAAATGCTCATGATACCTAATGAAAGAAACTCAAGGAAGCATGGGTAGGTGTACCTGACTGCCTTGATATGATGTAGAATGATGAAAAACAAATTAAGACCATTGTGCTGGTTTTTCTGGTAGAGATATTTTTTTGTTTTTTGAGAAACATTATATTTCTAAAAAATCCCAGTTCGTTTCAGAAGTCTGCAAGACATTAGAAGTAATACTTTATGTTAACAAAAACCTGCCTGTCAGGCTGTCAAAGTTTTATCATACCTCTGGTGAAAATTCTGGTGGCACACAGCTCTGATGTATGTCCAATTAATCCTTAGATCAGTATGTGCAACTTGTGTTGGTTTCTCGGACAGTATAGATCAAGATCAGACAGCACATTCTGTGCTGTCTGATCTTGGATCTACACTGTCCATGGTATTGTGACATATTGTGGCGAAAACATCCTTTAAATTGCAATATTTAGGCTTTGAAAAAGTCTATTGAAGGGTTAACCTTTAGTCTTCTAAATGCAACTCAAGGACTTTCGCAACAGCATAGATCAAGATCAGACTGCAAAGAAGATAATTATGCAGGGGATATTTTGTCCCGAAACTAACTTGAAATAGTAACATTCAGTTTTTACTATTGGCTGGAAAGTTTGATTTAACTTGTTCAACAGGTTTAGGGTTAGTACAATTCTTGTATGCATAGAAAACAGAAAAACCTTAGCTCCACTATTACTATTGTACTTCACACAAATAAGAAAATGAAGGAAAGAAAAATATTGATTCTCAACTGCATTGTAAACACAGTAGGAAAAGGAGCAATATTATGTTTGTCCCGAGTTATTGCTTTGTTACTAAAAATGTTTTCCAGTGCAGGCAAAGGACACATTCATGCAGTAATCAATCAGGCAATCTGAAAAGAACTAAATTGAATGAACATTTTCAGTCTGTAAAAAAAAAGAATAAAATACTGCAATTTCAAGTTTTTTTTTTTAATTGAGGTATGGAAAACATCATGGGAAAACCCTAAGCAATTGGAAAAAGGTTTTTGAAAACATTGTGGGAAGATGGGTAAGATAAACTGGTTACAAGCATTTTTTCCTTTTCCCTAAATTTTCTGTACTCTTTCAAAGTTAAATCTGATCATTATGGTGTTGAGTGTGCAGTCTGTTTCTTTATCTACTCTGATTACAAGCAAAAAAGTAAATTGCCTTTGGCATACCCAGAAGTTAGAATATCTTTTCTTTCTTAACCTTTTATGACACAATCCCAAGTTTGAACAACCTGCAGGAAGAAGCCTTTTGAAAACATTGTGGGAAAAGGAGAAAATGCTGGTAGCCAGCATTTTCTCCTTTTCCCACAATGTTTTCTACCCCTTCAGAAACAAATTCTGCAATTTGAGGCACATATAGTTTGTCGTCTGCAAAAGTTTTCAGTTTCGACAAGTCTACAATTTTGTCATTTGGTAAAGAGTTAACCCTTTACCAATCACAGATGACTTTTTTTTTTGCGCAGCTTGGCCAGTTTCTTTCCAAGGATTGATGATAGTCATTGCGACAGGATTCATTCCTCTCCCACCACTGACAAGTTTTGACAATGGTTATGTGGGAAAGCAGCCAGTGGCTTGGAAAGAAAATTGTGTGGAGTACTGGTTAAAAAGACTCCAGGAAAGCATGGATAGGTGCACTGGCCGCCGCAATATAACTGAAATAATGTTGAAAATAGCGTTAAACACCATACCATCAATCAATCAATCAGTCTTTTTATTGCTTTCATTTTGATGGCTTGGTGGTGAACATGGAGGCTGCCTGTGACAGGGGGTTTACCTTCTACCACCAAGTTTTTTCCCCATTATACAAGTGGGCTAAATGTATTTCTTTTCTTTTTGTGCAAACATTATGAGCCATACTCTGGCAAAAGGGGTTTTAATGCATCTTGGTGATGCAATATACCAAGCAAGTCAACACATTATTATGAATCCATAAAATCCATTATGTCTAACAACCGTCTGAATCCTGGGGTAGAATGGTCCTTGGACTTGCATCAGAAGCAAAAAAGTTTTGACTCGGGTCAGGACAGTCCGGACTGCACAGGCTAATTTTGGTCGAAACTTTTTGCAGATGCATTAAACCCCCTTTTCCCTCTCAGTGACTCAGTTGTACTTAGAGGAAGTCAAGTATGTATGTTCAAAAACATCTGACTCGTGACCTGGAGGTTGTGGGTTCATACCTGGTTGTGGCCAACTTTCTTTCCGGCGATTTTTCACCTCTCACCTCTGATGCATGTGAGAAAACTAGTCGGTGGCTTTGGAAAGAAAGTTGTGTCAGTACTGGTGTGAGAAAGCCAGGAAACACATGGGTGAGTCACTGACTGCCATGATACGACCTAAGCTGTTAAAATGGCATTAAACTCCAATCCAATACAATACAATACAATCCAAAAACATCTGAATACATGAATTGAAGTAAAGTTGAATTAATGATTAAAGTCTTGTTGAAACATCAGCAAATTTGTTTTTAGGAGGAAATGAGTTGAGTAATTGTTTATCTGTAATCACCAAGCAGGGTATAGGTAATTAAATAAGGGTCTAGCAATTAACCTTTTTCCCAAAACTTCCAGTGTTTTAAAACATTGTGGGGCATGAGAAAAATGCTAGTCACAAGCATTTTCTTCTTTTACCCCTGTGATGTTTTCTACCCCTTTAAATACAAGTTCCAATGTTAAAAAATTTTATGAGCCATGTTAAATAATGTTAACAGCAAATAAATGCTTTCAGTTTTTATGAATTCAGAAACGTGTCTGGGAAAGAGCTGAGTTGAACGTACAAAACTGTTTTTTATGCTAATGTCTGGCAATATCAGTAATTTACTTTCATGAGAGAAATGAAAAAGAGCAAGTTACTACCATATTGTCTCTTTCAATGCTCCCGGGGGTAGCATTGCATTTTGAAAAAGGGGGACAATTAATAGAGGTAAGACGACATAGAATGTTCTGAAGACAACAATAACTGTACAGACCGGGTTTAAAGTCAGTGATTACTGCAAAGCGTTCACCATTGAAATTTTGAGAAACCTGCTGTATTTAATACAGAATATTGATTTTGCTGCTGACCATGATTAATTTGGAAATTGAGTAGAATTTACAATTACTATGGGACGCTGGTCTTCGATAGTTTCACTTTCTAAAAGTTTTTCCAAATTTGTTGACAAAATGTGTTGTACCAGAAGTTTATAATATTATGGGAAGTGTATAAATATTCCTATAATTAGGTGATAAAGACATTAATTTGTGATGTAACTGGGATTATGTTGATGCCGTAAGTTTATTCCACATGATTTGTTTTAACTTTATCTATGGAATGGTCATCTTGAAAGCCCATTTTCAGTTAGAAAAAAAGCTGGGGGAGCATTAATTTGAGAGGGTCCGTCGATAAGGAACATTATGGTATTAGAAAAACAGCAGAAATGTAGCTATTTCAAGATAGTTTTGAGCAGAATATGTAACAAAATAGCAGACTGTGTAGATCCAAGATCAGACTGCACATTCAATCCAGTTTGATATTGATCTGTACTGTATGCAAAAAAAAAAAACTTAACTCTTTACCAAACGACAATATTTTAGACTTGTTCAAATTCAAAGCTATTGCAGACGACAATCAGCATGGCTAAATCAATGAAACCCGACTCTGACAGGGTAGAAAATACTGTGGGAAAAGGAGAAAATGCTGGTTACCAGCATTTTCTCCTTTTCCCACAGTGTCTTCAGAGGGCTTCTTTCTCAAGGTCATTAAAAGTCGGGATTGTGTGGTAAATGGTTAAAACCCCAGTCACACTAGACCAAGTTCCCACTACGTCAATGTAAAACCAGTCCGACGCAGTATGAACTTGTACGACATGGAAGGAATGCAGTAGAAACCGATAAGGACGTAATGCGATCTTTATGGTCTTGGCTGACGTGAGTGAATTTTGAACATGTTAAAAAAAAATGTAGCGGGGAACTGATCCAATCAGGATGCAGTGAGGACTCAATAAGGATGTGGGAACAACGGCATTGACGTAGTACCAACGGGGCATGAACCTAATATGGTCTTCATTGACGAAGTACAAACCTGGTACAGATGGGAAAGATTGCACTGCACTCTTACTGCATTCATACCACGACAAATGCATACCCACCACGACCGTTCCACGTTTCTGCAAGGGCAAAGGTACATTCATACAACGTTGTATAAGACAACATTACGTTTGTTACACATTCGTTCGGTGCTTAACACGTCTGTTGTTCGCTTGCAGCAAGTTCTCATAGCGTCCATCTCACGTCCAGCAATTTAATATAAATACTTCACCGAATTTCTCACATTTTCACTTATGTTTCAACTTTTATCACTCTCACGGACTTCGATAATTTCAAGCTGCTCTGCAGAAGGCTCTGGTGCTCCTGGTGGTTCTGCTATACCGGCAGCACCGGCATCAACACTGGGGTCAGGTTGTGAAGTGCTACCCATTTTCTGGCCTTTTTGTCTTCTCCCAGGACCTTTTGGAGGCATAGTTGTATGCGGGTTGTTCACTCAAGAAAACTTGCAGAACGAATGAGAATGGAGAGTGCGTGGACTTGAATTTATAAGATCACGAAGGGTGCAGTGAGAACGTAGTAAATGCGCAATAAGCGCGTGGTGCAATCTGAAAGGTCTTAGAAAGAACGTAATAAAAATGCAAAGTACGTGGTGCGTACTTTATCAAGCGCACGACAAAACTTAGCTGGGATGTTTAGACACAGTGACATCCTGGCAGGGGCGTAGTAAAGACATAGACCCAAATTGAAAACTGTGTTTTTTCCTGCATTTCATCCCGTTCTCCCTGTGTTTGTCAAGTTTTAAGAACGCAGTACGGTCTTTGTGGTCTTTGTCTGAGTGTGAAAGGGGCTTAAGCTGAGTGCAGAGTTATAACTCCTTACCAGATTACAGAATTTTAGAGTTGCTTACAATAAAAGCATTCACAGACAACAAATTAATTAAATGTGGCTCAAATGATGAGAATTTTGTCTGAATGGATAAAAGTTATTGAGAAGAAAAAAGAAAAATTTAATGCTGGTTAACAGCATTTTTTCCTTCTCCTAAGTTTTTAAAAGGCTTCTTCCTCAGGGTCTTTACTGACTGATTGAACAGTGTTTTATGTGGCTTTCAAGATTAATTCAGTATATCATGGCAACAGCTCACAAATTATTCAAGTATGTCCTTGATTTCACCAGTACTAGTGCCCTGAAGTGTCTTGCCAAAGGACACTCCGAAAAAAAACCCAGTGCTTCAGGTGAGGCTTAAACCCTGGGGCCTGCAGGTTATGAGTCCTACACTGTGCCACTGAACCAGGTACCAGGGTCCCCCTCAGGGTGTTTAACCCTTTACCACACAATTCAGAGCTTTAATAACCCTTAGGAAGAGGCTTTTTGAAAACATTCTGGAAAAAGGAGACAATGCTGGTAACCAGTATTTTCTCATTTTTCCACAATGTTTTCTTCCCTTTCAAACAAAAATTTCATCACTGAAGCCACATTGTATTTGTCACCTGCAAATACTTTTAATTAAGAAGTCTAGAATTGTGTGATGGAGTTAAAACTCTGGATCCTATGGTAAAGAGTTATGGATTTAGAGGCAGGAATTGTGAGAAAGCCGCCCGTGACTCATTGGAGACAGAACCACACCAATTACTGCAGGTGCAGGTGTACCTACATCTGTTTTTGAAACCCTTTTACTAGAGATAGACTTTTACTTTGACTTTTACTTTGAATAATTTTGGATAAGACAATTTTCCTAGAAGTTAGTTGTATGATGTTCAATGCTGTTTTCAACATTATTTCAGTTATATTACAGCAGTCAGCGCATCTATCCGTGCTTTCCTGGAGTGTCTTTTATAAGTACTTACTCTGCACAATTTTCTTTCGAGCCACTGGCTGCTTTCCCACATAACCATCGTTTAGACAATTATCAACAACAAATTTTCAGACTGGACCAAATTCAAAGCATTTGCAGACCACAAATTAGATGTGAAAACAATGATTTCTGTCTTTGAAAGGGTAGAAAACACTGGGGGAGAAGGAGAAAATGCTGGTTACCAGCATTTTCTCTTTTTTCAAAAAATGTTACCAAAAACCTCTTTCAGGGTACTTGAAAGTCAGGATGGTGTGGTACATGGTTAAACCTCCTACAACATAATCTTGTGTTTTAATGACCCTGTGTAAAATGCCTTTGGAAAAAATGCTGAAACCAGTATTTCAGCCACAAGTACTCTGCAAGTGCTCCTAATTCTGACAAGTCTGAAACTTCATTTTTTTAGCTCCACTGGCCGAAGACCAGCGGGCTTATGTCATGGCCCGTTGTCCGTCATGTGTCCGTCCGTGCGTCCATCGGTCCGTCTGTGCATTAACTTTTATTTTAAACATCTTCTTCTCTAAAACTACCCATCCAATTTTGATGAAACTTCACAGAAATGATCCTGTCATGGTCCTCTTCAGAATTTCTTGAAAGAATTTGATTCCTTCAAGAACTCTGGTTGCCATGGCAACAAAACTTAAAAATATTGGAAATCTTTGAAAATCTTCTTGTCTGAAACCATAAGGCCTAGGGCTACCAAATTTGGCATGTAGCTTTGTCTGGTGGGCCTCTATCAAGTTTCTTGAAATTATAGCCCTGGGGTCAAATTTGACCCGGCCCCGGGGGTCACAAGTTTTACATGGGCTTATATAGGGAAAACTTTAGAAATCTCCCTGTACCTAGCTGTAAAGCCTAGGGCTACCAAATTTTGCATGTGGCTTTATCTAGTGGGCCTCTACCAAGGGTGCCCAAATTAAAGCCCTTGGGTCAAATTCGACCCCTACCCGGGGGTCACAAGTTTTACATGGGCTTATTTAGGGAAAACTTTAGAAATCTCCCTGTACCTAGCCATAAGGCCTAGGGCTACCAAATTTTGCATGTGGCTTTATCCAGTGGGTCTCTACCAAGAGTGCCCAAATTATAGCCCCGGGGTCAAAATTGGCCCTGCCCCGGGGGTCACAAGTTTTACATGGGCTTATATAGAGAAAACTTAAGAAATCTCCCTGTACTTGTTCATAAAGCGTAGGGCTACCAAATTTCACATGTAGCTATATTTAGAGGCCCTTCACCAAGAGTGCGTAAATTATAGCCCTAGGGGGGAATTTGATTCACCCCGAGGGGTCAGAAGTTTTACATGGGCATATATAGTGAAATCTTTAGAAATCTTCTTGTTACTAACCATATGAACTAGGGCTACCAATTTTAGTCCTGTCTCAGGGGTCTTATGTTCAAAACCAATTGGCCAAGTATTGTAATGTTTGGCAAGTAGGGATTTTACGTATCAGCCAGTGGAGTGATACAGGGCCATCATGGCCCTCTTGTTTTATTAAAGAAGTGAAGATAGTGAATGCATTTTCATTGTAATCTACTCTGGAGTGCTTTCTTTGACAGTTTTGACAATGTTTCTATCTGAATGTCAGTTACATAATTTTGAAGTAATGGAATCCACAATCTCCAGAAGAATTTGTTACCCTTCAGCAACCCTACTATTATTATAATTATGAGGTAGAAGGCTTTTAAACCCTTTACAAAATAGTTCCTAAGGAAATTGATTGAATGGTGTAAATTTATATATTTCCTGGATTTCACCAGTAATAGGCTAGGGCTCTGAGGTGTCTTGCTCAAGGACACTCCCATAAAAAAACCCAGTGGATCCAGTGTGGCTCGAGCCATGGGCCTTCCGGTTGCGAGTCCCACACTTTACCATTGAGCCATGCAGGACCTATGATGAAAAAGGCCTGAGGAAAAAGGCTAAGTATTAGGTTGATACAGGATCAAAATGGCATGTTCTGTAAAGTCTGATCTTGATTTACATTGCCATAGGTACCAGATATTGGCCCGCCCAGGTAGCTTAGTGGTTAGCATATTGGACTTGTGACCTGGTGGTTGTGAGTTTGATACCCTGTTGAGGCAAACTTTCTTTCCGGCGATTTTTTGCCTCTCACCTCTGATGCATGTGAGAAAGTAGTCAGTGACTTGGAAAGAAAGTTGTGTTAGTACTGGTGTGAGAAAGCTAGGAAACACACACGTAGGTACATTCACCGCTGTGATATGACCTTAGCTGTTAAAACAGCCTTAAACTACAATTCAATCAATGAACATGTCTTTGGACTTAAAAGACCACACCCCTTCAACCCCATAGGCAAAAACAGGGGTGTTTACAGATGGCATAGATTGAGGTAAGACTGTACATTTTCTGCAGCCTTATCTTGGATTTATACTGCCCTTTTGTTTAGTAAGGAAATTTTCCTGACTTTTGGGAGACTGAAATTTTGGTTCACAATAGAGGTGGGGTTCATATATTTTGGTGCTGGAAGTGTTAAAAAGGATACACTCCCAGATAAAAGATTTATGGGGCTTTTCATGTTTATTGTAGTGTTTACAACTTCCTTTATTGTGAAAAAAAAAACTGAGCAAACTTATAAGAAGTGAAGTTTTTCTTTTGGGAGATGCTACAATTTGTTAATTTTATGTTGGAAAAATTTGAAAAAAGTTGTGACAGCTGAATTACTCAAATTAAGTTTTTCTTTTATTTGTCAGGGGTATAACCAGGGATTCAAAATAATTACACACTCAAATTGGAGAGTGCTATTTCACCCTTGGGCTACTAGGCATGATGCAGTACACTTTTGAAGACAGTGTGATCAAGATCAGACTGCACAAAACCTGCAGTCAGATCTTGATCTTCACTGTAATATATAGTGAGATTTTAAGTGGGAAAGAAATAGGATTAAATCACAATATTTAGCTTTATACTGTCAGTTGGAAATATTTTGCTGACCTGAGCATGAAGGGCTCAAAGTGAGCTTTGTGATCTTGCTGTGTCCTCATTTTAGATGAGTTTGGAAATGGGTCATGCAGGGTCAAAAACTAGGTCACTAGGTAAGATCTTTGAAAAAGCATGTGTACTTGCTAGAGGACACATTTTCAGTCCAATACTGATGAAAGTTGATCTGAATGTTTGTCTTGATGATATCTTGGATGAGTGTGAAAATGGGCTACATCAGGACAAAAACTAGGTCACCAGGTCAAATCCTTGAAATACCTTGTGTACACTTTAAAGGCAACATTTTCAGTCCAGTACTTATCAAAATTAGACAAAATGTTTGTCTTGATGATATTTTGGATGAGTTTGAAAATGGTTCATGTGGTGTCAAAAACTAGGTCATCTGGTCAGCTCTTAGAAAAACGGTGTGTACACTCTAAAGGCCACATTTTCTGTTCAACACATATGAAAGTTGGTCAGAATGTGATGTCTTGATGACTCAGATAATATTGAAATTGGGTCATGTGGGGTCAATAACAAAGTCATAAGGTCAGATCTTGGAAAAACCTTCATCAATTTTCGTCAAGGATATTAGAAGATATCTGTGCAAATGGACAGAGGGACAGACAGACAAAGGAAAAGCTATATCCCTCTGCCTTCGGTGGGGGATATAAAAAAAAATGCTGTTAACCAGTATTTCTCCTTTTTATATGCCGCCAAAGGCGACATATATTGGCATCATCTTCTCTGTCTGTCCGTCTGTCCCTTTTCTTATGAACGCAACTCCTCCCACATTTCATGACGGATTTGGATAAAATTTTCACAGGATGTTTCTCATCATGTGACCTATCGCATATTGTCAAGGTTTTGCGATTCATAGCTTTGTCATGGAAAAAAGGGGCTTCATGTTATATTTCATTCCATTTCTTGTGAATGGAACTTCTCCCACATTTCTTGATTGATTTGGATAAAATTTTCACAGAATGTTTCTCATCATGTGACCTAACACATATTGTCAAGGTTTTGCGATTCATAACTGCATCATGGAAAAAAAGGGGCTTCATGTTATATTGTATTTTTCACCAATATCTCTGTAATTACCGGACATATCTCAACGGATTTGGATGAAATTTTCAGATCATGTGACCTAGCGTGTATTGTCAGGGTTTTGGAATTTATTGCTGTGTCATGGAAAAAGGGGGCTTCATGTCAATTTTAATTTTTCAAGTTTTTAGTTCCACTGGACGAAGTCTAGCGGGGCTTATGTCATGGCCTGTCGTCCGCCATGCGTCCGTCTGTCCATCCATCAGTCCATGCGTAAACCTTTTAGATCACAAGTAACACAATATATCCACTGAACTACCCAGGCGGGTGCTAGAAATTCCAACACTTTAGTCTCTATAGCTAGCTGCTTGAAATAGCAGCCATGTGGCAGCGTATATTGTGACAACAGCACTCTTGTTCCACTATGTTTTCACCTTTTTACAGAATAACCATGAAATCTGATGCCAATTTAATGTGCCATTTTCAAACACTTTGATTTTGGACTAGTCTATAATTTTTGTTAAGGGTTGATTAACGTCCTTCAGGAGGAAGGCCATAGAAAACAGTGTGTGAAAAGGAGAAAATGCTGGTAACCAGCATTTTCTCCTTTTCCCAAAATGTTTTCATCCCTTCTAAATACAGATTTTTAAGTCTTGGTTACTTTATCATCTGCAAATGCTTAGAACTAGAATAAGTCCATAATTTTGTCTTTTGATAAAGAGTTAACTCTTTACCAAACGACAAATTTTAGACTGGTCCAAATTGAAAGCATTTGCAGACGACAAAATAAAGATGTCTCAAATGGCAGAATTTATCCTTGACAGAGAAGAAAACATTGTGGGAAAAGGAGAAAATGCTGGTTACCAGCATTTTCTCCTTTTCCCACAATGTTTTCAAAGGGCTTCTTTCATAGGCTAGTTAAAACCTGGGATTGCTTGGTAAAGAGTTAACTATATTCCTTATGTTTTTCCAGTGGTAAATTTGGTCAGTGGTATTGGAGTTATAAACAGTGATAGACAGACGATGAAACCTTCGGGAACATATTATGCTGCTGGTACCCAGTTTGTCTACGATAAGTACACAGGGCCAGGGTGTCCCGGGGAATGCCTGTATGCTGAAGGACCAATCACAGAAGATGTGGAAATACAGGTAATAGTGAAAATTATTGTGATATGCAAAGTTGTCATTTTAGCATTGAACTGAAAGTGTTGCTTTTAGCTTGAATTCACACAAATATTTTACCTTGGCTGTTTTGGAAGAAAACGTCAGTGTATTGTCATGGCCTGGATGTCTGTGTTGCCACCATTGTCTTGAAAACTCAGACATTCTCTTAGATCTCTTATTAGTGAACATATTTACCTGAAACTTTGGTTAGTGGTGTACTGTCACAAGAGGAACCATACCGGAAAGGCAGGTAACATTTAAAAAAATTTTGACACAGTTGTGCCCCTGTTTAGAGTTAGAATTTTCATGGAAAATGGACCTGCACCATTTTCAGTTCTCTTGGACAGAAAATACTGGCCGATCTATTGCACTACCTTTGGTGTTGCTGTGTGAGTTGGCGTCCATATTTACATTTTTGAAGAGCTCACATTTATCATATTTGGTACTGATGATAGACACAAGTCCAAAGTTTCTTTCAGCAATACCCCTGCCCATGTTCATGATCTTAAGGTGGTAGACTTTGGTATTTTACATAAAAGTTTTAGGTTACAGTTTTGTATGAGATCACATTTTCCATACCATTTAATTGATTTGTTTCATTTTTGGTATGATGACAGAATGATATACTTCCAAAGTTTCTTTCAGCAATACCCCTGCACATGCCCATGATCTTAAGGTCAAGGTGGTAGACTTTAATATTTTACATAAAAATTTTATGTTACGGTATTTTGAGAGTTCTTAATTTCCAAACCATTTGACAGATTTGGTTCATGTTTGGCTTGAAGACAGATTCTTGTCCAAACTAAAATTCATTGAACAGTACCCCAGCCATGCCTATGCCCAAGATTATAAGGTCAAGGTAACAGATTTTGAAATTTCACGCTTCTATTTTCCAGACACAATGATCGATCTGGTTCATATTTAGTATGATGATAGATATAGGTCCTGTTTCATTCAGCTTTGCCCTTACATATGCCTGTGGGCAAAAGGTAAAGGTTGAGTTATAGCACTTACCCTGGCATCAAAATTAGTGTTGGGTCTTCTGTCCTAGGCTAAGACTGTGTTGCTGTTTCAAGGCACTACCACCCTCAACAAATAACTTATCTATGTGAGCTGTACTGTCTGATGACAGTTTTTGTTGACCTACTTTTTGATCTGCTGTGAACTTCAATAATAAGCTGGACACAGCATGATAGCAAAAGCTCACTTTGAGCACTTTGTGTTGAGGTGAGCTAAAAAGAAAAAACCATAGGTAGTTCAGAATATCTAAAATACATATTTTTCTGGAGAAAATCATTGTAAAATAACCTTCAGAATGATATCATTTGTTCCGTCAGTTAATGAGGTCATATTTTATTTCCAATGATTATGCTAAAATGGGTGTTGAGAGAATTGTTGCACATAAACCAGACTTCTGGAATTTGGCATGTTGCAATTCAGAGATAAAATGTCTTTGCAAAAGTAAATATATCAGATCACAGACAGATTTCATAGTTTCATATGAAATATTTATATATTTTACCAGTTTTTCTGATAATTCAGCAAAATTCACTAATTTTTCTATAGATATGAATAATTTTCACAAAAGCAACCCTTTATCACCACAATCAGAAAGTCTTAACTTTCCTAAGAGGTAGCAAGTCAACTATTTTCTTTCTATCTCTTCTTTTGTTACAACCCCGGGAACAAAAGAGTAATGCTGTTAGAAAAAGTGGATTGTTGCAGCTGCAAAAAGTATGCAGTCTGTACAGACTAGCCTGAGTCAAAAACTTTTATGTGTAATTTCTGCTTGTCAAAGTACCATTCTACCTCATAATTAAGTGGCTTTTTCTATTAAACAGATCCATATTATGCAGTGACATGCTTAGTATGATACATTAGGAAGATGCATTTAACCACGAAAGCGCCTTTGACAACAATAGTTGCTCTTGCGGCCAGATCACAAAAATGTGCAGTCTGATCTTTGATCTGCACTGTCTGCTTTGCTAAGTCATTCTAACAAAAGTGACCTTGATATTTCATTTATTTGAATCTTATTTTTAGGTTTAAAAAGACTGCCAAGTTTATTCGGTGCTCTAGGGGTTAACTGGACCCTGTACCAGAGCACTGCTGAAATATTTTCTAGACTACAAAATAATCAGTCTGTCCCTGTTTGCATGTCTGTCTGTTGATATATCTGTGTCCTACAGTTTTGCCTTTATTGTTTTGAAGCTATTTACGACTAATAGCCCGGTAGATCAGTCTGGAAGGTACAGGGCTTGCAACCAGGGGGTTGCTGGTTGGAATCCTCAACTCAGCAACTTGCTTTCTGAGGATTGATGACAGTCATTGCCACAGAATTAATTCATCTTCTCATGGCTGATCATTGTTATTTATGATGGCTATGTTGAAAAGCAGCCATTGGCTTTGGAAGAATACTGTACCAGGTACTAGTAAAAGGAAAGCACAGATAAGTGCATTTACTGCTGCTACATGATTGAAATAGTGTTGGAAATGGCATTAAACATCTAACAAACAAACAAGTACAACCATTGACAACAAACTAAGATGTCCAAGACACACTTTTCAGCTGTCTAGCTCTAAGGATTGAAGAATTATCTCCCCTTGTACTTACCATTTACCAAAATGAGAAAAATTTGGAGCTGACCAAATTGAAAACATTTGCAGAAGACAAAATAAATGTTCAAATGAGACTCTGATAGGGTAGAAAACATTTTGGGAAAAGGAGAAAATGGGTGTTACCAGCATTTTCTCCTTTTCCCACAATGTTTTCAAAAGCCTTCTTTGCAGGGTCATCAAAACTCAAGATTATATAGTAAAAGGTTGAACATTTTGTGGGAAATCCATGTTGGTTTGGGATATCTGTTTTTTTCTATCAAAGAACTTGGTGTGGGTACTAAGGTATTTATTAGTCACTGTTGGTGACAGCTGTAGTTTTAACTAGTCTGTTTTTAGAATGGCTAAAGATTTTAGCAAGGGCAGAAAGGATAACAGCTCTATCCTTTCTAACTGTAAAAACAATGCGAAAATTAAAATAACTTAAAAACTTAAAAAAAAAGTAGGGAAAAGAGGAAATGAGGAGGCGGGGCTATGACAATAAACAGAAACCGCCTTCTATCAGTAATCATGGAAATTATGCCCAAGTTATCAATCAGCCTTCATAGGCTGTACTTCAAACATTTCATTAGCAGATCACCTAAATATATAACAGACAAACTCCCAAATGTTTCCAAGTTCATAAAAACAAACTTTAACTCTTTGATTGCTAAATTAATGAAAGAAGACCCTTGCAGCTAGAAAGAAAACATCCCAAATATTGCAATTTCAAGTCTGTTTTTCCCGAAAACAATATATTAAGATGGACAGAGTAGAGTCAAAAACATACTG
The DNA here is from genome assembly GCA_946811185.2 of Hippopus hippopus. Classification (NCBI taxonomy): domain Eukaryota; kingdom Metazoa; phylum Mollusca; class Bivalvia; order Cardiida; family Cardiidae; genus Hippopus; species Hippopus hippopus. The sequence goes on along the minus strand of OX328104.1, from coordinate 49,297,828 downwards.
CACACTGTGTACAGCTTTCTTCTAAATTATCTACTAAAGCAACACAAGTGGTGCCAAGAGTTCCGAGGTGTAAAAACTTATAAGTTTTACAAAAGAAAAAGGACAAAAAATCTGTGGAAAAAAACCCCACTTGCTATCCCTTTTCAAAGTACAACTTCTTATTTAACTCTTTACCAAACGACAAAATTTTAGACTTGTCCAAATTGAAAGCATTTGCGGATGACAAATTTAAGATGGCTCGAATTCTGGAATTTGGCCTTCATAGAGTAGAAAACATTGTGGGAAAAGGAGAAAATGCTGGTTACCAGCATTTTCTCCTTTTTATACACCCGTCAAAGACGGGACGTATTATGGGATCACCCATGGCGGGTGAACACGCGGGCAGGCGCGCGGACAGGCGGGCGGGCAGGCGGGCGGGCAGGCGTTCATCCATGCGGGTGGCGACCAGTTCTTTGTCCGGAGCATAACTTTGTCATCTCCAGTCCGATTGACATGAAACTTGGCATGTGTGTTTGTTGCAATTATATGGAGTGCAGTGCAAAAGAACCATAACTCTACCTCATGTTGTCTTTGAGTTATTTCCCTTTGATCGTCATTTTTACAGCATTTTCTGCTTGTCCGGAGCATAACTTTTGATTGACTCAAAACTTGGCATTTGTGTTTGTTGCAATAATAAGGAGTGCAGTGCGAAAGAAGCATAACTCTACCTGGTGCTGTCTTTGAGTTATTTCCCTTTGATTGTAATTTTTACAGCATTTTCTGCTTGTCCGGAGCATAACTTTGTCATCTCCAGTCCGATTGACTTGAAACTTGGCATTTGTGTTTGTTGCAATAATACGGAGTGCAGTGCGAAAGAACCATAACTCTACCTCATGCTGTCTTTGAGTTATTTCCCTTTGATTGTAATTTTTACAGCATTTTCTGCTTGTCCGGAGCATAACTTTGTCATTTCCAGTCCGATTGACTTGAAACTTGGCATTTGTGTTTGTTGCAATAATACGGAGTGCAGTGTGAAAGAACCATAACTCTACCTGGTGCTGTCTTTGAGTTACTTCCCATTGATCGTAATTTTTACAGCATTTTCTGCTTGTCCGGAGCATAACTTTGTCATCTCCAGTCCAATTGACTTGAAACTTGGCATTTGTGTTTGTTGCAATAATACGGAGTGCAGTGCAAAAGAACCATAACTCTACCTCATGCTGTCTTTGAGTTATTTCCCTTTGATCATTTTTACAGCATTTTCTGCTTGTCCGGAGCATAACTCTGTCATCTGTCCGATTGACTTGAAACTTGGCATTTTTGTTTGTTGCAATAATAAGGAGTGCAGTGCGAAAGAAGCATAACTCTACCTGGTGCTGTCTTTGAGTTATTTCCCTTTGATCGTAATTTTTACAGCATTTTCTGCTTGTCCGGAATATAACTTTGTCATCTCTAGTCTGAACATCTTCAAATTTGGTATGCATGATTGTTGAAAATTTACGGAGTGCAGTGCACAAGAACCATAACTCTTCCTCGCACAAATTTTGAGTTATTTCCCTTTGATCGTCATTTTTACAGCATTTAGTGCTTGTCCGGAATATAACTTTGTTATCTCAAGTCAGAGTGACTTCAAACTTGGTATGCATGTTTGTTGCAATATTACGGAGTACATTGCGCAAGAACAATAACTCTACCTAGTGCGGATTTTGAGTAATTCCACTTTGATCTTCATTTTTACAGTATTTCTTGCTTGTCCGGAACGGAACTTTTTCACCTCAAGTCAAATTGACTTGAGACTTTGGTAAACATGTTTGTTGCATTACCTGCCCTTTACGATTATTATACCCCCTCGACAACTGGTGGTGGGACGGGCGTATCTTGCGACAATTTGCCACTCTTGTTCCACAATGTTTCCAAAAGGCTTCTTTCCAAGGGTCGTTAAAACCCGGGATTGATTGGTAAAGGTTTAATTAATACTGCAGATTGTAGGTATTTTTGTTATGTTTTTTGTTTGTTTCAATTATTCTCCATTTATTGCAAAACTGTTTTTGACTTGCCTGTTTTTGATTGTACGTTGTACACTGATTACATGTCTTCTATTTCAACCTACATCTAATAATTTCTCAGTGGAACAAAGACATCTTCAGCAAGCTTCACAACTCTTTACCACACAATCCCGTGTGTTAATGACCCTGAGAAAGAAACCTTTTTAAAACATTGTGGGAAAAAGAGAAAATGCTGGGGAAAAAGAGAAAATGCTGGTAACCAGCATTGCTCCTTTTTCCACAATGTTTTCTACCCTTCTAAAGACAGAAATCATCATTTGAGTCATGTTTAATTTATCGTCTGCAAATGGTTTCAATTTGGTTGAGTCTAAAATTTTGTTATGTGGTAAAGCGTTAATTAAACATTCTCTTTAGAAATACTACTCTGCTTACAGGTCAGTATGTCAGTTAGAGGTAATAATTGCTCGCATTCCAATTGGACATTCTTGGTTGACAAACACTAGGCAAAATTAATTAAACAGAGAAAATATACTGGAATGCATTCAGTGCAATCAACCTTACACTTTAGAACATGTTCTTTTGGATTGCATTGATTTTCAAGCAATTCAAGCAAGGCATTTAGATACTGACATTATGTTTGACCTTTTTGAAGCTGTCAGCATTTAAGGTTAATTTCCTTTATTACAGATATTAGTATTTACCCCAAGTTCTGATACTTCTTTTTACTTGTTCCCATGTGTAGTCTAGTTCTTTTCCTATGTTATTCCATAGTAAAACATTTTATCTCTTGATAGTCATTTCTCTACTTAAAATTTAGCTTTCTATTATTAAACTAAATGCATATGAGGCAGCATCCTTGTTGACCCAGTTTCGATTCATTCTGTAATCGACCCTGGGTTATTTCACTAGCGTTTTCTCGTTCTCATGAATAATTCATGAAGCATTTTGATTGGTAATCTCAGTGTTTCCTTGAGAAAAACTGAACTATTTTTATCACATATACAACGTCATTTCTATTTTTTACTTGTCGATATCCAATCACATCACTCGTTGCAAATCAAGCTTAGCGATCCTTTAAATATGGCGACGCCCATCAACACCACAATCGAGTAGCGATTATAAGAGATTTTCAGCGAAGCACCGAAAGATTGTCAGTTAAAATCGCACACACAGCTTTATAGTGTCGTCCCTGTATAGCACAGATAAGAAGTATTTTAAATTACCTAGACTCCTCTTATTAGCATGCGCCTATGGTTGTACAAACTGACCGACTCTCGCAACAGTCAACACGTAGAAATGGACGACTGAAAGGAAAACACCGTGCAAATATTTAAATTAAATTCGGGCACAACTCGACATTTCTGCTATGGTACGTGCAACAGTAATAGCAGATATGCTAAAAGACCACACATGAAAAAGGTCTGATAGATGCCCTTCCAAAAGCCGAAAACCAACAAGGAATAATGTGAAAGATGGCTTCCTGCTTGCGGATGGGAGGATTTCACGGTTGAAAAAATGAAGAAATGGACTTATATTTGTACATTTAGCATTTCATTGGCTGGGCTGGACCTACCGATAAGCATCCTGATCCCATACCAGCTACGTTTACACCGCAAGAGGTAAGATCCTGGTGTCTCCTTATTAAAGAAAATACGATATTTTGGCCCCGATGCCATTGTATGTTAAATCTGTGTCCTTCCTCTTGTTTGTGTACATGTATTATGTTAACTTCATATTAAGCTATCATATTCATTTTTCTCTTCTAGAATATCCCTAAGCTTGATTTTTTTTTTTCTCTTTGCTTAACCTGTTTTTTATGACCCAGACGAAGAAGCCCTCTGAAAACATTGTGGGAAAAGGAAAAAATGCTGGTAACCAGCATTTTCTCCTTTTCTCAGAATATTTTCTACTTTTCTTAAGTCATTTTCAACTTTTGAGTCACGTTTATTTTGTTGTCTGCAAATGCTTTAAATCTGGACAAGTCAAAAATTTTGTCGTTTGGTAAAGGTAAAATCCATAGAAGATTTGAAAGCATTGCAGAAAAATGATAAAATACTAGAAACCAGCATTTTATAGTTTTCCATCCACTTACTTTGTCTTTTATGTGGTTTAACTCATTACCAAACGACAAAATTTTAGGTTTGTCCAAATTGAAAGCATTTGCAGACAAAAAGTTAAAAGTCACCGAAAATTTGAAACTTGTTTTGTGAAGGGTAGAAAACCTTGTGGGAAAAGGAGAAAATGCTGGTTACCAGCATTTTCTCCTTTTCCCACAATGTTTTCTAAAGGCTTCTTTCTCAGGGTCGTCAAAAGTTGGGATTGTGTGGTAATGGGTTAAGCGACATAATTTTGTTCCATGAAAATATGTTAAACTATGGAATCAGTCAGAATTTTTATAGATCTAGTCTTGTTAAAGAATTGACCCTTAAGCTGCTAAGCGTGACTTGCTGACCTTTTGCTGACAGAGTAGCTTTAGATTAGACTATGCAAAAAATCATTCTGATCTTGGATATATACTGTCCAACGAGATATTTTTCACCAAAATGGTAGTTTGGGTTTTTACTATCAGCTTGACAGTTTTATTTAACTTCTGTAGAATAATGAGTCAATGAAAGTTGTGTTTTATGTTTCAGGTTGATCATTTCTCACGCAAAAGGAAAGCCCCAACAGCATGAGCCGCACTTGTCAGTAAGAGACAGCTTTTTGAAGCAGTGGAAGCCCTTCATTCTTTGCAAGACAGTTTCAACTAGGCAGACTTGAGTGTGGAATCATCCACAGAATGGTCAGAGAGAAAACAGATTGTAATTGTGAATTGTAGCCCCTATTCCAAATTAAAATCTGTGAAATACTTAGGAAATATAATTCGTTTAGATCTAGATCTTCTGAAGATTTTCCATCTATCACTGTGATAGGGCTTACAGTTTAAAAAAATACACAGTGCTGTTCTGCTAAAAAAGTACACAGTGTTGTTCTTGCATAACAACAACTTCTATTTGAGAAATAGATGTAATGGTCCTAAAAAAAAACTACCGGTATGTACACAGTGCCATAAATTTATTGTCTTTTGGTATTGTGCTAGTGTTCTGGGGCAGGGCATTTTGAAGCCAAAGTAATAAAGAAACTTTAATATATGAGCAAACTGTTGCCTTGATACAACAGAGTTGTTTTGAAGAGTTACCAAAAACATGATTCAGGGATACAGAAAACTAATTCAATTAATTATTCATGTTTTCTGCCTCTGTTTCAGAGCATACATGAATGTGGTGCATTCATGAATGTGATGCATTAAATTTGTGAGAGGGAAAATGTAGGAAACCCAGTTGTTCTCCTTTTCATACAATGTTTTAAATCCTCATAAAACTACAAAATGTTAGACTTGTCCAAATCTAAAGCATTTACAGACAACAAAATAAATGTGACTCAGAAATTAAAATTAGTTTCTTAGAAAACATTGTGGGAAGAGAAAAAATGCTGATCACAAGCATTTTTCCCTTTTTCACTACATTTTATGAAGTCTCTTGGGTAATTAAATCTTGGGATTGTTTGCATGAGTGTTAAAGAAAATGCCCTCATAATTTGTGTTACTTTACCAACTCTATGAATGCCTAAAAGATTGAAATGTCATCTTGTGGAAGTTCAATGATATGACATTTTTTAGAGTGTTTATTTAACTCTTTGCCAAACAACAAAGTTTTAGACTTGTCCAAGTTGAAAGCATTTGCAGACGACAAAATAAATCTGACCTGAAAATTGAAATTTGACTTCAGTAGAGTAGAAAACATTGTGGGAAAAGGAGAAAATGCTGGTCACCAGCATTTTCTCCTTTTCCCACGTTTTCAGACGGCTTCTTGCTCTTGGTTGTAAAAACCAGGGATTGTTTGGTAAAGGGTTAAAAAAAGATAAAGTTGGAACAAGATATACATGCTTCACAATCAAGTTTTATTTTTCATCATCAATTATTTACCTACAACAGTTACGTGTACTGGAGTTTTACCTTGGTAATTCATACAGCAAGTTTACCATAAAGGAACATTCTTGAAAAGTACATTTACAAGTATGGATTATCAAGATGAACTTAATCTTTACCAGATAACACAATTTCACACATGTCATAATCTAATGCTTTACCAGACGACAAAGTGTTAGACTAGTCCAAATTGAATTTTGAAGCATTTGCAGACAACAAAATCATTGTTACTGAAAACTGAAATTGGTTTGTGGATAAGTAGAAAACATGGTGGAAACAATAGAAAATGCTGTTTACCAGCATTTTCTACTTTTCTCACCATGTTTATGTTTTCAAAGGCCTTTTTTCTTCTGGATTGTGTGGTAAATGGTGAAAAACTTTTACGACTTGTATGTGGCTAAAATAATTGATTTTGGCTCTCAGCAGGTGAAAACATTGTGGCAAACGGAGAAAATGCTGGTTCAAAAGCCTTTCTCCTTGGAATGATTAAAACGTAGGATTGTGTGGTCAACATGCATTATTGATTGTACAGTAAGATACATTTTTAAAATAAAATTTTAAGAAAAACTGAAGGACTTGGATATTGCAAGCATTTCTTCCCTTTTTCCATTCTGTAATCTGTTTTTGATACAGTAACAAAAAGACCAATTTTTAGTAAAGGGTTATGATATAGTAGATAATCATTTGAAAACAATGAAGGAAAGGCTTTAAGCAAGCACTTGGAGCCTGCAAATTGTACTAATACTGTAGTTTACAGGAACCAAGGTAATTTGTTACCTTCTTTCAGACATTATTTTATCCCTATTCTGCAACTATATGTACATGTATATCTTTGTTAAGAAAAGTTGATGCTACAGGTGTAAAGAGTCTCATTGCAAGAACTCAAAGGTTCAAGTCTGTACCACATGAGAAAATTTTAGACTGGTTTACAATGTAAGCATTTGCAGATAACAAATTAAACGTGGCTCAATTGATGGAAAGCATGGAAAACATTGTAGAAAAAGGAGGCAACGCTGGTTAACTGCACTGTCTCCTTTTTCACACTGTTTTTAAAGCTTTTAACATCAGTGTCATCAACACTCAGAGTTGTTTAGTAAAGTATTAAAGATTTGCAGGCATGAGCCACCTTGGAACCCTCATTTCAAAGTATTCTAGTAAAAGTATGTTATGATGAAATTTCAGCAATTTTGATTTAAGATCATTCCAAAAAGTATAGCCTCTGTCAATCCTTTGATGATATTAACCTGTAGGTGTCCACACAAAAAAAGTTACAGTAACTGACATTACAGACAGCCATTTGCATTTGAACTTGATAATAAAATGCATGGTACCTTTATGATGCATTGACCCATGCTTTAATTTGTAACAGAGTTGATTTTTCTGTGGTTCTGGATAGTTTTCAATATCCAAAGGATGCAAACTTTGCAAACAATAGGGACACTTGACCTCCAGAATGCTCACTAACTTATCTTCTTCATAAATAAGGCCATCTGGGCTACATTCAAATTCAGGGGAGTTTGGATTTACCCAAAATCCACTCCTTGTTGCATGCTGTCCTGGGCTAAGATATATATTTCACAAAAGTGTGCATCAGCAACCTGTCCATTATCGATTCCATACTTAAGTGATTTAAGTCTTGATGGCCCCTTTCACCAGTAGAGAATACTGCCCTCTTTTTGTCACAGCACTACATACTTTGGCATTTGATGCCGTGATTCTCAAGTATCTATGTAAATGCCAGTTAACTGAATCGGTTTGATCTTTAGTTCCTATGATTTCCATAGAGACATCACCTGTAGTATGTTCTCTCAGTGCAGTTAGGCAGTTTGTGTTTGCCTATGTAGGAATACGGTGTCAACTTCATTCATGGTATTTTACCCCCATCACTCTTTTAAGCATTGAGTCAGTTCTTTTATTTGGTAATGATAAAATGAAATTGTTAACAAATGCTTGCTGATTCTGAATATAGTCTGTCGGTCTTGGATAATGCTGAAGTATCCTGTCCGGTTTCAGTTTTTTTTTTTTTGACGTAATGTAAAGCATTCCTTAGGGTCACGTTTCGTTTACCCTCCCTTGCTCCACCCACACAGTTTGCTCGTGCAGCTAGGTGTATCATAATTAAACTGCATTTTTCTAATGCAAACAGGAGAGCAGCAGTGCGATTGCATCTGTTCATTGCAGAATGGCATACCTCACCGGAGACCAGCATGCCGACGGCCGCCATATTTGTTGACAACCTTGGGTTTTTTTCCAAGGTTATTTTTAGTAAATGACGAAATGAAATTGTCCTCCCTACTATGTTATCGATGTTTCGATTGGCTATTAGGGTACTTCCCGACCATATGAATATTCATTAGAAACGAGAAATTGATAGTCAATTTTCCCAGGGGTAATGCATGGAGAGTAACGTAATGCTTAAACCTGGGTTCCCAGGATGATGAGGCAGTGATTGCCCAGTCACTTATTGATGTCCTTTGTGTAAAACATGCTTTTTTTACTATCATCTAATTACACCTTTTATCACATAAAACCTCCTATTAAACCCATGAGTTATTTTTGATAATACACTAGTGTATTATCGTTTTTTGAGTCCCGGTTCTGATCAGTTTTCAGTCACGAGCGCGTGAAGCGAGAGAAACCAACCACAGTTTGTGTGGGAATTTGTACTGTTACGCCGTTTCTAGGAAAAATGACGTCACTGTTGCTAAGACGTATACGCGTGATAAGTTTTTGATTTTCATGTTTGAGAAAAACCAAGAAATGCAGCGAAAGCCTCTTAAAATCAATATTATTGCGGAAATAGGTGGACTTAATCCCTCTATAAACTATTTCACTCTTCTTTTGGTGTAAATGTCACAGAACTATCTAGTTGTGTATGTACACATTTGAAACCAAACTACAACGTAAACATGGACCTGTGAATGGTATAGAGGCTGAAGGTGATGATGCGGGATATTTTTCTGTCTGTCATTCGTTTTATGTGATAAATAGAATCTCACATTCGTGTTTATGTATTATCATTTTTATCAAACTCGTTGACTAAAATGTATTTGACGCTCGCCAAGGCTCGCGTCATACAATTTTAGTCAACTCATTTGATAAAAATGATAATACATGAACACTCATGTAAGATCCTCTATTAAAGACCATTACAAAGTCCTTCATACTTACCATTTTACCACTGTAATTCTTGTCATATGCACCAAAAAACCTTGGATGAGGATGTGCCATAAAACAACATTATTGATTCCATTTATTGCAGCTATTAAGCCTATTCTTAACCCTTTACCAGACAACAAAATTTTAGCCTAGTCCAAATTGGAAGCATTTGTAGATGACAACTTCAGTGTCGCGTAAATGGCGCATTTTTTCTTTGATAGGGTTAAAAACATTGTGGGAAAAGGAGAAAATGCTGGTAACCAGCATTTTCTCCTTTTTCCACAATGTTTTCAAAAGGCTTCTTTTCCAGGGTCGTTAAAAGGTGGCATTGTGCGGTATAGGGTTAACATTGTTTTTGAGTTAAAAAACAGAAAAATTTTCCATGAGAATTAGACTTAGTTGTATCAAAATGAATCAAAGGCACAGACACCAGGTTCTTAGATGAAAGCAGGTTTTACTTGTGTTGGAAATAAAAAAAAAAATAGAAAAAAATAAACTCTTTGAATAGTATTCCTAGTAACATTTAGTAATATTTGCTGAATTGTGAGAGTAATACTCTCTAAGATTGCAATGAAAATTATGTGCAAGTAAAAATGTGATTTTATCATCAAAAAACGATTAACAGCTGTTATGCATCAGTTAATCTTTTTCCACATAATCCAAAGTTTTAACAACCCTCAGGAAGAAGCCTTTGAAAACATTGTGGGAAAAGGAGAAAATGCTGGTAACCAGCATTTTCTCCTTTTCCCACAATGTTTTCTACCCATTCCAAGGCAAAGTTTAGCATTTGGTCCACATTTCTTTTGTTGTGTATAAATGTGTTTTAATTTGAACTAGTCTAAAATTTTGTTGTGTGGTAAAGGGTTAAACAATCCTGAAGAAGAGAGCTTTTGAAAACATTGTGGGAAAAGGAGAAAATGTTGGTAAGCAGCAATTTCTCCTTTTTCTGCAATGTTTTCAACCCCTTTCAAGACGAATTCCATCATTTGAGCTACATTAAATCGGTCACCTGAAAAGGCTTTCAATTTACCAGTGTAGGATTTTGTTGTCTGTTATAGAGATAAGAGAAAATTCTTTCATGCTAAATCATTCTCCATTGTAAAAAAAAATGCATTAAAACTATGTAACCCTTAAGAATCACAGTCTTCTATCACAATCATGGTTGCCTTTGTGACCAGTAGATCAAGATCAGACTGCACAAAACTCGCAGTCTGATCTTTAATCTACGCTGTCCACCTCGTTTAGGTATTCTGGATTAAAGCAACCTGGAAATTGCACTTATGAGGGTAGTTCAGAAAGTTCTCGGCCTCACCCAGAAATATGGTAAGAATCTGGTTTTGTTTCACATAATGGCAAAGCAGAACACCATAATTATATAAGTGTACCTAAAATTTCAGACTTCTAGTGTTTTTTGTATGCAGATGACACACTTTGCATTTCACTCAGTAAGAAAGCTACGTGCTGGAGTTTTGTTGCTCCAGGACAATGCTCCTGTTCACACAGCACAAGTGGCAGTCGCAGAAGCGGAAAAATGCGACTTTGAACTGTTGCCCCATGCACCTTACTCTCCAGATTTGGCACCATCAGACTTCTACCTATTCCCCAAACTGAAATCCCACTTGCGGGACCGCCGTTTTGAGAGTGACAATGACGTCATATGCGCTGTTGAAGGGTATCTTGGGGCTCAGACTGCAGACTTCTTCCGAGAAGGGATCGCAAAGCTTGAACATCGGTGGTCAAAGTGCATTGAAGTTCAGGGGGACTATGTTGAAAAATAATATAGAAACGATCTGTTTTTGAGGATGTTTTCTTGTTGAGGCCGAGAACTTTTCGAAATACCCTCGTATTTGGGTCTTATTCCCGACTCGAATTGTCTATAGTGTTTTGTTTGGTGCTCTGAGGGTTAACCTTCTACCACACAGTCCCAACTTTTAACAACCCTGAGAAAGAAGCCTGTTGAAAACATCGTGGGAAAGGGAGAACATGCTTGTAACCAGCATTTTCTCCTATGTCCAAAATGTTCTTCCAAAAACAAATTTCAGTTTTTCAGTCGCATTTATTTTGTCATCTGCAAGTGCTCTCAATTTGGACTGGTTTAAAATTTTGGTATTTGGCACTCTATGGGTGAAAAGCTATTTAACAGATATGATTGAGATGTTCATGATGGTTTGATATAACCATAAAAATATCTTAAAACTTTTACTCTCACAGGAATATCTGAACTCTTTGCCGCCTGCAGATGATTTTTATTCATCTCCCAGATCATTATGGAAAGCTTTATTGAATATGTTTTAATAAGCATTTTCCCCACTATTTACCTTTAATGACCCTGGGAAAGAAGCCTTTTGAAAACACTGAGGAAAAAGGAGAAAATGCTGATAACCAGCATTTTTCCTTTTCCCACAATGTTTTCTACCCTATCAAAGAAAAATTGCACCATTTCAGCCACATTGAAATTGCAGACGGCAAAATAAAAGTAACTAAAAAAATTGAAACTTGACTTATGAAGACTGTTACTAGACTGGTTACCAGCATTTTCTCCTTTTCCCACAATGTTTTCAAAAGGCTTCTACCTCAGGGTCGTTAAAACCAGGGATTGCTTGGTAAAGGGTTAAAAGTAGGTTACAAGGTTAAATCTTAGAAAAACCCTGAGTGCCTTCTCAATGCGACTTTTTAGTCCAATGCTTATGAAACTTGGTCATAATGTTTGTCGTGATAGTATCATGAACCACTTTGAAAAGGGGTTACCTGATGTAAAAACTAGGTCATTTTGTCAAATCTTTGATAAACCTTGCGTGCAGCCACTGTTAAGTCCAGTACTCATGAAACTTAGTCACAGTATTTGTCTTGATATCTTGAACATTTGAAATGGGTCACCCAAGGTTAAAAGAAGGTTTCTAAATATACAATGTAATCTTAAACAAACCTTTAGGGCTTTCTAAAGGTAACATTAATTTTTCAATCTAATGCACATGAATTTAGGTCAGAATATTTGTCCTAATAATATCTTTGACAAGTTTGGAAAAAGGTCACTTCAGGTAAAAAAAGTAAGTCATTAAATCAAATGGATCTCTACAAACTTAATATCATTTAGACAAATTGTAACAGTATTCAAAGCAAAAAGACATTCTCAGACGGAGAAACCGATTGTACAACCGATAGCTAGTTGGTTTGCTCTTCTAATTATAAAGCTATAATAGATTGTTATTTTAAACCGATTGCCCAACACCACTGTCAAAACAAAATTTTGTGCCAGTATTCAAAACAACTTGCTTGTTATTTCCGTGTGATACATATGGTCATGTGGTATGGAGGCCTATTAGTGACACAAATGAACGACCCTCATACACTCCTGAGGCTTGCAAATAGTTTTAATGACTTTACAAAAAAAACCAGCCTTTGAGAACAATATGGAAAGAGGAGGAAATGCTACATGTAGTTACCTTTTACCACAATGTTCTCTACTATTTCGCCGAGCCCCAGTAGCTCAGTCGGTAGCGTGCAGGACTTGAGAACAGGGGGTTGTGGGTTCAATCCCTGGCTCGGCCAATTTCCTTCCGAGGATTGATGATAGTCATTGCGACAGGATTCATTCCTCTCCCACTGCTGACCATTGTCTTGACGATGGTTAAGTGGGAAAGCAGCCAGTGGCTTGGGAAAAAAATTGTGCAGAGTACTGGTAAAAGAGACTCCAGGAAAGCATGGATAGGTGCACTGCCCGCCGCAATTTAACTGAAATAATATTGAAAACAGCATTAAACACCATACAATCAATCAATCTCTACTATTTCAAAGACAATTTCCATTATTTGAGTCGCATTGAATTTGTTGTCTGCAAATGCTTTCAATTTAGACAAGTCTAAATTTTTGTTGTTTGGTAAAGAAATAACCATACGCAGCATTTGATGCTCATGGTCATAAATTCCTTTCACAGATTTAACATTTCTGTGCATTTGAGCCATGCTCTATGAAAAGGGGGCTTAATGCATCTGCAAAAAGTATTGACCCAGGTCAGCGTGTGCAGTTTGCACAGGCTGACCTTGTCCAATGCTTTTTTGCTTGTGGTAAGTGTTATGCATGCCAAAGGACCAGTGTACCTCATGATTCAGTCAGTTTTTAGATAAAATGGATTTTATGGATCCAAAATTATGTGATAACTTGCTTCATATCATGGATCACAGAAGATGCATTAAGCCCCCTTTTGCCTGAGCATGGCTCATTTATTTTTAGCTGAATTCTTCTCTTCTTTGTGCTAGATGCTGTGTCTGATAATTGTTCATTTTGCTATTGCTTAACTCTTTACCAAATTCAAAGCATTTGCAGACAACAACAGAAACATGACTAAAAAATGAAAATTTGTTTTGGGAAGGGTAGAAAACATTGTGGGAAAAGGAGTAAATGCTGGTTGCCAGCATTTTCTCCTTTTCCTACAATGTTTTCAAAAGGCTCGTTCCGTTGGGTCGTTAAAAGTCGGGATTGTGTGGTAAAGGGTTAATATTGGCAGGTATACCTACCACTGTGCTGACTCTATACCAAACAATAAAATGTTAGACTGGTCCAAATTGAAAAGATTTACAGACAACAAATTAAACTTGACTAAAAAGTTAAAATTTGTTCTTGGAAGGGTAAAAAACATTTAGGGAAAAGGAGAAGGGCTGGTGTCGTTCCATGCAACCAACAGAGCTCAAAAAGAGGCCACTTGGCGGCAGCTCTTGTTCTGCACCGAAGGATGTGAAAGAGAAACACCTTCTTGCAAAGAGATTTCCCACAATGTTTTCCAAAGCCTTCTCCATCAAGGTAGTTAACTCTTTACCAAACAATCCTGGGTTTTCACGACTCTGTTAAAGAAGCCTTTTGAAAACATTGTGGGAAAAGGAGAAAATGCTGGTAACCAGCATCGTCTCCTTTTCCCACAATATTTTCTACCCTTCCCAAAACAAATTTCAAATTTTGAGTCACTTTAAATTTGTTGTCTGCTAATGCTTTCGATTTGGAACAGTCTAAAATTTTGTTATCTGGTAAAAAGTAAAAACTTGGGATTGTGTGGTAAAGGGGTAACTCTGTGCAAGGTGACAAAATGTTGGACTTTATAATTACCAATTGGAAAACAAGAGAAGTTAAATATCTAGGTCAAATGATGGATACTGTCTTTGAAGGCATAAAAAACATTGTGGGAAAAAGAGAATGCTTGTAACCAGCACTTTTCTCTCTAACACAAATAGTTTTAAATATCTTCTACCTAATGGTTGTAAATCACTGGCTTCCCGGCTGGGTAGCTCAGTGGTTAGCATATCTGACTCGTGACCTTGAGGTTGCTGGTTCAATACCCGGTTGCGGCGAACTTTCTTTCCGGCAATTTTTTGCCTCCCACCTTCGATGCATGTGAGAAAAGTAGTCAGTGGCTTTGGAAAGAAAGTTGTGTCAGTACTGGTGTGAGAAAGCCAGGAAACACATGGGTGCGTCACTGACTGCCATGATATGAGCTGTTAAAATGGCGTTAAACTCCAACACAAACCAAACCAAATCAAATCACTGGCTTGTATGGTAAAGGATTAATCAATTGAATAAGTGCTGCCCGCGTCATGCGTCATGCATATCATTTTCACTGCAGATTGCTCTTAACAAATTTCACTCTGAATGATAAAATTTCCTGATGAATCTGATTGGTCGAGATGCCATCATGTATGCTGGTACCTAGTGTTGGTTGTATATGAGCCAAGTTCTGGCAAAGGTGGTTTAACTCTTTACCAGACGACAAAATTTAAGACAAGTCCAAATTGAAAGCATTTACATATGACAAAATGATTACAACTGAAGAGTTTAAATTTGTTTTGGGAAGGATAGAAAACATTGTGGGGAAAGGAGAAAATGCTGTTTACCAGCATTTTCTCCTTTTCCCACAATGTTTTATAAGGCTCCTTTCTCAGTCGGGATTGTTTGGTAAAGGGTTAATACCTCTCCATGATGCATTATACCAGGCAAGTCATCACATAATTATGGATCCATAAAATTTATTTTGGCTAACAATTTACTGAATCATTAGTACACTGATCCTTTGACATGCAGAAATTTTAATAATAGCAAAAAGTTTCGACCAAGGTCAGCCAGTGTGGACTTTACAGGCTTACCTTGGTTGATCGTTTTTTGCAGATGCATTTAGCCCCTTTTTCACAGAGCATGGCTCACCCCCCCCCCCCCCCCCCCCCCCCCACACACACACACACACACACACACACACATACACACACACACACACACACACACACACACACATATATATATATATCTATCTATCTATCTATCTATCTCTCTCTCTCTCTCTCTCTCTCTCTCTCTCTCTCTCTGTTGTGATAATCCTAGATGCTGGTATAATGAAATATTTGTTCTATTGTACAAAGATTCATGAATATATAGCCTATAGAAAGTACTATTAGTAGTTTTCCACTTGAAGATTTGGTCTTGCGACCTTAGTACCCAATGTGAGCCAATATGACCCTCATTCAAAGCTGTATTACATATTAGCTAGACAAATAGTCAGGCCTAATTTAATGATTATTAGAGAGAAAATGTTACATGTATTGTGCAAAAATGTGTTTTCCTAATGTGTGACCTAGTGACTTAAGTTTTGATCAGAGATAATCTGTTTTTGTGGCATTTGTCGAAGACAATGCCACTATGAGTTCAATATTGAATTTTGAAGACCATGTATCGTATTTTGTGCAAAGCCAAAGGAAATAAACCCAATTAAACTCAAGTTTTCTCAGACAAATGAGTTTTTCGATAATACTCAGATATGTAATTGGAAACGGCATATTAAAATACACTGGTTGAGGCCATAGATTTTGGAAATACTTCTTTTTGATTGAAAATAGCTTCACCCGCTCATATACTTCTATTGGCGCAATGATAGACACAAAATTTGTCTACTGACCGCTTGGTCCCGGGCTTTTTGGTTCCAAAACCAGTTCGTCCCTGGGCTCGTTCATCCCATGATTGCGTGCTACTCCATTTGATTGTGCATGAATATTGATAGATCGAAATAATTGATTGTAATGTTGGAAATTATATCTTTACGACCAAAAATATCTCAAAATCATAGTCTTCAGGTACAAACTTGATTTTATTTGATTTTATTTGATATATGTATATGTTTCCTCTCTTTACCCATCACACTGTCAAGGGACATAACTCTTGACTCTTCCTGAATGATCAAAGGGAGGCCACCAATACACAAATAATCTTAACTTTGTCAGGAGTACTCTCCCTTCAACCAAAAAGGTATTAATTTGCATAGTAGGTTGACCTTCAAGCCAGTATTTGAATAATATATTTGAATAATATTTCTCTTTTTCTTTCAAATTATTAATTCCACACAATGGCTTCCTTGACAAATGCCACTCAAGTGTTTTCAACGCTTTGATTAAATCTATCCAAAATATAGTTTGCCAAAGATTCTGACCAAAGGTCACAATCATGAACATTTAGATTTGACCTAGTGACCTCATTTGTTACTAGAGGTGACATTATTGACAAATTATTATATTATCATAACACATTATGAACACAAATTGCCTGGCCAAGATTCATTATTGGACATAAAATGTAGCCATTTGAGTTTCAACCATGTTGACTAGAAAATATGGCTTCTGTAGAACACATAAGGTTGATAAAAGGATCTACTTCTTGATCTGAGATCATTCTACAGAAATCCAGATTAATGAATGAAGTGTCCTTTGATTTTGTTTTAATATATATTATAGAGGATATTCGTTTTTTACGGTGAAAGATCGAAATTTATTTCATCGAGTGAATATCATTGGTAATATCTTCATGAGTTGCACAGCCACGAGTGAAAATATTACCGATGATGTTCACGAGATGAAATAAATTTCAATCTTTCACTGTAAAAAACAAATATCCTATTTATTTCATGCTTTTAACCCTTTCTGGGGGGAGCTTGATCAAAATCCAGTACAGTTCTTTTCGGTTATTCCCCGTGGCGTACCTCCTCCGCATAGCAACGCATTACAATATTATGTCAAGCACAAGAAATGTAAGGTAAATTACGTCATATTTCCATCTGGTTGTTAGGCACACCCATTTTACCTAGGTAACTAGTGCACGGGAGCAACTGTTTCCGCCTGCAGTTGAAGAGTTAGAATATAAAAATCGGTATTTTTCACTTGTCATAACCACGAAATATTCGAAAAATATTTCACCAATATTTCTCGATAACCTACCGGTAAGCATGAAATAATCATCCTTTTTTTACAAGAAGGTTTCTTGACATGTCTGCAGCAGTTCACTCTTTATCAGACAACAAAGTTACAGACTAGTCTATTTTTAACCCTTTCGGCGCCATAGGTGAAAACAGTTACTTTTGCGGACAGCATAGATCAAGATCAGACTGCACAAAACGTGCAGTCTGATCTTAGATCTATACCGTCCACTTGTGCAGTTAAGCCTTTACAACCAAAATCTTTGTAAGTTTCAATGGATTGTATTTAGAGCCGTCGAAAGAGATCGAGTTTATTTATTTGGTGCTGAAAGAGTTAAAGCATTTGCCACAAGTTCAGTGTAGCTCAAAAGATGATTTCTGTGTTTAAAATCATGTAGAAAACATTGTGGAAAAAGGAGAAAATACTGGTTTTTAACAGCCTCTAAATAACTCAGGGTCATTAAAACATGGCATTGTTTGGTAAAAGGTATAACAAAGAGGATATATCTATTTTCAGGTCCTATCCTATAGAAGAAATCCAGGGATAAAATATGTGTTTACAATTCCAAAGGACAAGATTGAGTCAGTTCTACAAGGCTACACACCTACTTCTCCAACGAGACATGCAGGTCATCGCCATAGACACAGGTCAAATCACCATGGCAACAGGACAAGAAATAACAACGAAGATGGTGCTTCACTGCCTAGAAGGATTGATTTCCAGAAAACTCCACAGTATGTTTCTCCGGATGAAGGGAACAGCAGACGATACAGTAATCAAGCCTTGCAAAGTGGAGATCAGCGGGGATATTCTACACAGGATGCTATAAATAGATTCAGAGATAGCTACAAGCAGGACAGGAATAACAAAGAAAGCTTGTCAACGAATAGAATAAACTCATATCCTAAACCAAGTGCCAGCACGCCATCCAGAACACAATGGAACTCTGAATTCAATTACGAAAGTTCGAGAAACCAAGTCAATGGCTATGGACAGAGATATGGCACTAGATATCGACCATCTTACAGTGGACAGACAGGTGGGCAAAGTTACAATAGGCAGTATCCTAGGACTGGTGTACGATACCGACCTGAGTATGAAAATGTGATCACCAATCAGAGAGCAGAACTGACAAAGGCCAATACAATCGATGAGATCAATTTCCATTGGACGATTGCTGGTTTTACAGAATGTTCCAGAACTTGTGGTGGAGGTAAGAAGCTTAGTTTTGTTTTACAGAAAAGTTACTCACTCCCTCCTACAGATATCTTCCATCTTAGCCAAGCCCCTGTAGCACAGTTGATAATGTACAGGACTCAAGAACAAGGGGTCGCTGGTTCGATTGTTGGCTCGGGCAATTTCTTTCCGAGGATTGATGATTGTCAATTCGACAGGATTCATTCCTCTCTCACAACTGACCATTGTTTCGACGATGGTTTTGTGGGAAAGCAGCCAGTTGCTTGGAAAAAATATTGTGCAGAGTATTGGTAAGAGAAACTCAGGAAAGCATGGATAGGTGCACTGGCCACCGCGATATAATTGAAATGTTGAAAATGGCGTTAAACACCAAACAATCAATCAACCAAACTTTCATCTTATAAAAGACCAATTTTGAGAACATTGTGTTAACTCTTTACTCAGCGATGAAATTTGAGACTTGTCCATATTGAAAGCTTTGCATAAGGCAGATAAGATGTATCTAAAATGATGATAATTTTCTGTGAAAGTGTAGAAAACCATGTGGGAAAAGGAGAAAATGCTGGTTACCAGCATTTTCTCCTGTTCCCACAAGGTTTTCAATGGCTTTATGCTCAGGGGCGATAAAACTTGTGATTGTGTGGTACAAAGTTAAATGATGATAATTTTCTGTGAAAGTGTAGAAAACCTTGTGGGAAAAGGAGAAAATGCTAGTCACCATCATTTTCTCCTTTTCCCCACAAGGTTTTCAAAAGGCAATTTGCCCAGGGTCATTAAAACATGTGATTGTGTGGTACAGAGTGAAATGAAGAAACAGCTTGTAAGGAGTAATAATTCCATTTTCCAAATTAGTGCCTGTATCTGTTTATTCAGGCTTAATTGTCATGGATACTGCGTGATGCATAATTACTCGTTTTACAAGGATTTTTTGAATGTGGTCATCTGAAAATTCATTTGGAGAGGTAATGAGTTTATAACCAACATTTTTCTCCTTTTTCCACAATGTTTTCTATCCTTTCTATCCTTTCAAAGATAAATTTGACCATTTTAGGCATATTGAACCGGTATTTTGCCAATACTTGTACTATGGAAAAGTGTATTTTTTCACTAGGTTAACTCATCACCAAATGACAAAATTTTAGTCTAGTCTAAATTCAAAACATTTGCAGACGACAAAATGGAATGTGACATAAAAATTTAAATTTTTCGTGAAAAGGTAGAAAACATTCTGGGAAAATAACGAAATGCTGGTTACCAGCATTCCCTCTTTTTCCACATAATGATTTCAAAAGTCTTCTTCCAAGGGGGGGGGGGGGGTCATTGTATTACTGTGGTAAAGGCTTAAAGTGGCCTTATTACATACTGTAATGTCCCTCATTGATGATCCCGCTCTAATTAACACTCCCCCAGCTTTTTTCTAACTGAAAAGTTAAAATGAATCACCTGAAATAAACAAACAGCATTGACATTGACAAGGAATTCATTGCATAATTATGGATTCATAAAATCCATTTTTTCAAACAATCAACTTAATTATGGCAAAGAGTGGCCCTTGGACATGCAGAAGATTTACAAATGGCAAAAAGTTCCAACCAATATCAGCCTGTGCGAACTGCACAGGCTGATATGGGTCGATACTTTTTGCAGATGCATTAAACCCCCTTTTCACAGAGAAAGGCTCATTTGTATGGGCACTTCTAGGTTGTATTTGCCTTATTCAAATTTCTGTATGTGACATTCTTATTTGAGCCATAAACAAGAGGATTATACTCATAAGTAAAAGAGAATGAAGCCCTTGTCTATTCAACAGATGTTTATTAACCCTTAGGCTGCTAAGCGCGACTCATTGACCTCTTGCAGACTGTGTAGATCAAGATCAGACTGCACAGAATGTGCAGTCTGATCTTGGATCTACACTGTCTGATAAGGATACATATTTTTCCAAAAAAATAAATTTGTAGTTGCATCGTTAGGATTTTAACTACTGGTATGAAAGTTTCATTTATATAGCAGGATAAGGGTTAACATAGAAATCTGAAACATTTAGCTTACAAATCAACAAAGAGGGGCTTTTTTCAGGCAAAAATTGAATGTTGCATTTCTTGTATGAAAAGGATTCTGTTCTAAATCTATCAATACTTAAAAGAAATAGGTCATGGTATAATGGCATGTTTTTTTTTTTTGGAAATAGTTCGAAATTAAACATAGTCCAAATATAGCATGCAGGTAGGCACAGACACAAATACAAAACTACAGGAAAGGGCAAAGAAAATCCCATAAACTGTCTGTGTTGTGTTTTGCTTAACAAGTTGACAGTTTCTACCTTGCAATAAAGTTGAAGAACTAAAATTTAATGAGAAATTTGTTTGATCAGAGCTCAATTTTGTGAAAATCACATCCAATTTGTCCTGTGAAAACACTAGTGCATTCTTTAATATTCTGACAAACTGAATGGGACATTGTTAGGCAAACTCTTTACCAGACAATCCCCTGTTTTAATGAACTTGAGGAAGAGGCTTTTTGGGTGCAATTTTGGAAAAAGGAGAAAATGCTTGTAACCAGCATTTTCTCCTCTTTTCCATAGTCTTTTCTAATGTGTAAAGACAAATGCTACCAAAATGAGCTACACTTAATTTGCAGTGTTCAATCTAACTTTGCTTGTAAGAGGGCCCATCAAGGTCCACAGTCATTGAAATAGGGGACCATTTTGCAAAATTGGTGTCCACACATAAAAATTTTTTACTTTATTACTGAAATGTTAACCTTTTTATTTAGCAAGTGTTGGCCATTTATCTATGAATACTTAATGCTAATAAAACTGCAACACTAGAGAAATTATCATTGTTATTGACGCAACCTTGTTTCAACCATTAATTTAATCCTAAAAGATAAAAAAAAAAAGACAAAATATGTCTGTCAGTAGTAAACTTTCGAAAATTCTGATATCCCATTACAGGGGGATTTAACTTTGCCATTGATCACTCAAAATAGAGTTTAATGTTGTCATAAACTAACCAACTTTTGAACGGATCATCCGGGAACCATTTTCGCTGAAACTTGTGTTTATGTGGGGTTTTATTATCATCGCTTGAACTAAGATAAGTACACGCCTGATTGTGCTTTCCAAAGTAATATTTTCAACATCTTTTGCCTTTTTTTAACCAATTCAGGCTTCCAAAATACTCAGAAAAAAGCCTCATTGCAATGTTGAATGATTAGCGGAACCTAAAAGAATCGTAACCGTTTTTCTCGGGAAATCATCTGATACGAAAGTCAAAAGCAGGCTACCACTTTTATCTAGCCAAAACATCTGTTTGGTTATCGATAAATTCTCACTAGAAAGCACAGCATAATGTTTATTAAGTGGAAAGAACAGAAATGGGCACAAATGACCCTAATTTGTGGAATGACACCTTTGCAATGGAGTGCGCCCAACGGGCCCCAGGTTGGTTTAGAATTGCACCATATGGGACTATAGGGGGGCTTAGGCATACAGGCGCCTTCTAGATTGGACACTGAATTTGTAATCTGCAAATGCTTTCAATTTTGACTTGTTCTAAATAATGTTGTTTGGCAAAGCGTTCAAACTAACTAGACAAAAAAATTTTACACTTGCTGAATAGAAAAATATTTGCAGGGGACAAAAGAAATAAAATTATGGCTCTTTTCCAAGAATTTTTTTTAAGTGGGCATCATAGATAAAGGAGCAGGTGCTGATGACAAGAATTTCTCCTTTTTCCACAATGTTTCAAGATCTTTTTTCTAAGGTTTGTAAAGAATCAGGATTCTTTGTAAAGGACTAAAACAGTAAATCCCTCATCATGTGAAGAGCTTACATACCATTACCCAGTTTAACTCGTTATCGAACGAACCGGAGTTTTAACAACCCTCAAAGTACTGAAAGTACTGACAAACTAGTGAATGTAGAACAAGTGAACTTGGTAAAGATAAAAGTATTTGGTCCATACAAGATTAAAGAAAATTGTCCAATCCTGCTGCTAAGTCCAGTATGGTCCAATCAAGTTATTCAGTCTGATCAGGACCTACCCAAGGCTCAAAGCCATTTACTTTTTACAATAAGAAATGCTAAGAAAAAAATTATGATTATTATTGATTTTTAGTTGTAAAAAGCAATTGGAGAACACATCAGTTTGATGATTTGGCATTTGAATATTTTCTATAGTTCACTTTTGGATGAACTTGCCTTACTGTTTCACTTTCTTATTGGTCTTTATTAGCTATTTAATGGAAAAATCATGCAATGCTACCATGTGGAGATATGATTTAACTTTATTCCCCATTAGGTTTGGCTGTAGAAATATGCAGAGTGTGAGTATAAGTTTGCCACAAAAACTGAGCAATAAACTGAACATCAACCAGTTTCTATTGACACGGAGATTTCTGGCTAGCATCTTTTTTTTATGCTTCATTTTATCAGGGGTGGTGCTTTAAGAGCTCTGAAGGCTATAGATTTGAAGGAAGATGAAAAAAATCGTTGTCCCAAATCTCCGTGTTGAGAAAGTAAAACAGCATGGAAAGTTCATCCAAAAGTGAACTTTAGAAAGTATTCAAATGTCAAATCATCAAATTTACGTGTTCTCCAATTGCTTTTTGTCTATGAGCGAGACATACTTGTCACTTTGGTGTATGTGCATGCATCCGTCTCTGAATGTGTGTGTGTGCGTCCATTCAAATTAATCCAGACCAGAACTTATACATTTATGGATAGATTTCAAAATTTGTTCTACTTTACAAGTAGAAGTGCCATTTGAAACATTTTTTCAGGTAGGTCAAAGGTCAAGGTAACAATAAGTCTTGAAGGTCAAATGATAAAATTGTCAAGAATGGAGCTTGTCCGAGCTACAATTTCTACATTTATAAATAGATTAAAAAACAATTGTACACAAATGTTCTTCTTTACCAGTATAAGAGCCATTTGAATCATTTGTTTATGTAGTTCCAAGGTCAAGGTCACACTTGAAAGTCAAATGTTAAAGTTGATTTCAATAGAGCTTGTTCAAGCTTCAACTTCTACATTTATCGGTGGCTTTAAAGGTAATTTTACAAAAGTGTTCTCCTTTACCGGTAGAAGTACCATTGGAATTATTTTGCTCCATTAGGTCCAAGCTCAAGGTCACAATGAAAGGTCATATGATAAAATTGTCCCTAAGCCTTTTCCGCACAATTCTGAATTTTATTGACCTTGATGAAGAAAGCTTAATGGAAAACATTGTAAGAAAAGGAGAAAATGCTGGTAACCAGCATTTTCTCCTTTTCCCTCAATGTTTTCTATCCTTCCAAATGCAAATTTCAGTTTTTTAACCATGTATAGCTTGTCATCTGCAAATGCTTTCAATTTTGAGCAGACTAAAATTCTGTCGTTTGGTAAAGAGTTAATAGAGCATGTTCGAGCCATAAATTCCGCATTTTGGATAGATTTCAATGTAGTTTGGTACAATCATTCTCATTCATGAGTAGGTGTACCATTTGAAATAAAATCCCCCATGGCGGGCTCAACTGTTGCCCCTGGGCAATCCTCTAGTTTGTTTACACTCACAATGGCAAAACGGGTGTTTTTCTTGTCTGAAACCACAAGGCCTGGAGCATGATATTAAAATTTTGTGATATATCACTTAAGTCTGGAAATCCTAATGATAGCCTTGTTTGTTTTGACTGTGACTTGCTATGACAAATAGAACACTGTGACCTGATACATTTATCATGGCAATCCAATAGATGTCACCTCTGTATCATGTTAACTTTCTCCATACTCAGCCCTTAACCAAACATCCTATGTTTATCGACCCAAAAGAGGAAAGCTTTTGATTATCAAAATGGAAAAATGGAGGAGAAAATGCTGGTACAGGGCTACATTATTGAACTGAGATAAATTATACTTTGGCACACTCATTGTCTGCTCAGCAAAAAACCAGTTCTAAGATCTACAGGGTTTTACTAGGGCCAGACACATGTAGGATAGCCAAACAACAAATAGCAACACATTAACATAGTCAGTTTCGAGGACCAGTAGTTACCCAAGTAGGGTTCATGGAATATGCAGAAGTATCGGATAAATCTTGTCAATCAATTATGAACATGTCTCCTTTTTGCTTCATGTTTACTACACTTTTAACTCTTTACCACATAATCCCGACTTTTAATGACCCTGAGAAAGAGGCCTTTTGAAAACATTGTTGGAAAAGGAGAAAATGCTGGTAACCAGCATTTTCTCCTTTTCCGACAATGTTTTCTATCCTTCCCAATGCAAATTTCAATATTCAAGTCACGTTTACTTTGCTGTCTTCAAATGCTTTCAGTTTGGACAAGTCTAAAATTTTGTTGTTTGGTAAAGAGTTAATGGACAAGTTCCTTCCATTGAAACAGAGATCTAAATTGTATTTTATTTGGTGTGGCTTTGTCTTTATCAGGATGCACGGTTAATAAAATAGAAGCTAACATTTTGGTGGTTCTTATCTATTTATGGTATCACATTGTTGTAGACTCATCTGTATTGAAAGCATTATATTGAAAGCATGTAGATAATAAAGATGGCTCAAATGATGGGATTTGTGATTGAAAGGGCCAAAAACACTGGAGAAAGTACTAGCATTTTGTCAATGTTTTCAAAATCAGACTTTGCAAGGTTTTAATAAGATGGAATTGTTTGGTATAGGGTCTCAAGCCTACCATAAAAGTGCCTTTTTATGGCCACCTATTGAGTCACACTGATACAGAAAATAGACAGAATTAAAATTTGTACTTAAACTCATAGGCTGGTTAACTCTTTACCAAACAACAAAATTTTAGACTTGTCCAAATAGACCGTATTTGCAGATGGTAGTTTTAATGAGATTTGTCTGTGAAAGAGTGCATGAGAGGTTTGCTGCAAGATTAAAAAGTTTTATTCCAGAGTAAATGAGTTGGGATAGGGGAGGGTTTGTTGAGTTCCTGTTGATGTTATTCGTAATGTATTGGTCAGACTGCACTTTCTAGACAATCTGTTCTTATTTACACAGTGTCTGCAAAAGCATTGAATGAATCCTTGGTGTGAGTTAAGTTTCCACATGAACACACCCTTGTAAAATTCAGACAATCAACATGGAACATTATTATACATATGAGCCATGCTCTGTCAAAAAGGGGCTTAATGCAGCTGCAAAAAGTATTGACCCATGTCAGCCTGCGCAGTCTGCGCAGGCTGACCTGAGTCGAAACTTTCTGCTATTTGTAACTTTTCTGCATTGCAAAGGACCATTCTACCTCCAGATCTATTCAATTGTTAGACTAAATGGATTTCATGGATCCATAATCATGTGATGACTTACTTAGTATAATACATCAAGGAGATGCATTAAGCCCCCTTTTACCAGAGCATTATTATAAATTTTTTTTGTGGGGGGGGGGGGGGATTGAAGGTTTTTAGTACCCAATCAAACTATGAAAAGAATTTCTGTTAGGAGTTAGCCATTTCACGTACTTAATAAACTATCCATAAGTTTTAAAAACAAATAAGTATGAAAAAAAGAAGTGCTCCATGCAATTTCTCCGTTTTTTCACATACTTTTCAAAAGCAGTCTGCCGCTTGACAAAAAATATTCTGTTGGAGGTAATTACTGCATCAGTAAGTAGTACAAGGTGGAACTAAAGACCATTGACATTACATCAGTGGCAGTAATTTATGACTCCAATCTTTTATGGTAATCTGACTATAAATAGCTTTACACTTATTGCCCTAAAACAGATTAGCCCTGCTTTTTTATGACAATTTAATAACTAAAGGGAAATTTTACCATATTTTGACCCAAGATTTTTTGGATGAGAAAAATGTTGACATTTTACAAGGAAAAATCTGTGTTGAAAATGTATTTCTTCCTTATTATGCAATGACTGCTATACTGTTACTAATGTAACTGGCTGAGCTACGGGCTCGTCTTAAGGTAAAAGACAAAAAAAAACTGAATTATTGACAGCCCCATGATTTACAGACATAAGACTTCAGACATTGTTTACCTTCTATCAGTGATTGGTGATCGTTCAAATAAATCCAGACATTATCTCTTTTCCATGTTCGGCAGGAATTTTGGTTCATATTGTTTTATTGGCTCAACTGAGCACAGGCGAGCTTTTGTGATCATGCTGTTTTTGCCATGCATCATCCACTAAGTGTTGAGCCAGCATCAACAATTACATTGTGTGTACTCTAGAGACCGCATTTTCAGTGTAATGCCTATGAAAGTTGGTTAGAATGTTTGTCTTGATAATATCTGGGACGAGCTTGATATTAGATCAGTTCAAAATTTTGCCACATTGTATCAAAAAGAAGGTCACTGGGACATAATATTAGAAAAACCTTGTGTACAGTCCAGAGGCACACTATCAGAGGCACATCACCTGTTTGTCTTATATCAAAGTTGTTGATTGTGACCATGAAGTCAAGGATCACAAAGCTCCAGGGATCATCTGGTTTTGTTTGTTTGTATTGGAGTTTAATGCCATTTTAACAGCTAAGGTCATATCATGGCGGTCAGTGACGCACCAATGTGTTTCCTGGCTTTCTCACACCAGTACTGACACAACTTTCTTTCCAAAGCCACTGACTGCTTTTCTCACATGCATCAGGGGTGAGAGGCGAAAAATCGCTGGAAAGACAGTTCGCCGCAACTGGGTATCGAACCCGCAACTACCAGGTCACGAGTCAGATACGCTACCAACTAAGCTACCCGGCCGGGTCAGGGATCATCTGGATGGTTTCAAACATCTTTTTCTCTAAAACGCCATTAACTCTTTCATTAAAGGCTACAAATACACTTCGGCCGCAAGATCAAGAGACATTTTGGTCTTGGTCTATAATAAAGCAATGGACAGTGTAGATCAGAGTAATAAAGCAATGGACAGTGTAGATCAGAGATCAGACTTCACATTCTCTGCAGTCTGATCTTGATCTACAGCGTCCACAAAAGCTTCTAGTGTCGTCACTGGTATGGAAGGAGTTACCTAAGTGCAGATAAATTTGCCATCAACCTGGATCAATCAATGGAACTTGTCAATCCCTTCATCGACAGTCCTTAGAAACAACCTGTTCACTATATCATGGTAGCAGATGCACTGCTGGAAATATAAAATAACAACTGACAGTGTTCACAACTTCTGGTCTTTATGTTTTCAATTAGCCAATATTGGTAAACAAATACCGTAAATATAGCATTTGTATTATTCATGGCCTAGATTGTTATTATTACCTTGGCTGTTTTTGAAGAAAAATGTTAACTTATTGTCATACCCCTGGCGTCGTCTGCGTGGTTGTGAAAAACCTTTGACATTTTCTAATATCTCTGTTATTACTGAATCAAGATATTTACTTCAAACTTGGACAATATGTTACCTATCAAAATGGGAACCCATGCAATAGAAACAGGTAACCATCAAAATATTTTTGACACAGCTATTCCCCTTTTCTTACCTGTAGTTTTTAAAAACTTTTACAGCTTATAGTATCTCTGTAATTACTGAGGATATTTATTTCAAACTTGGAAACTTGTGAACTATCAAAAGGGGAGCTTATATGGCAGATTTATGCCCCTTATTAGACTAAAATTTTCATTGAAAATCAAGCAACTGGAGCTGAGCATTGGCACCCCCATGCAGTGTTCTTTTGTTAGTAGCTTCATCTAGAGGTCCTGCAACAAGATTTTGCTACAAATTATATTCCTTACTTAGGAAATGAAAATATCCTCTCCCACCAGTCACATGCTTCACAAAATGTCAATGATCCGCATTTCCTTTAGAATTGTTTCCTACTCATTTTATTATCATGAAATGGTACTGATCTTTTAGCAGCATAGAGCTTATATAAATTAATAAATATGTCTGTGGGATAAAAGATGGATCTCCCCTGTGGTCACAATAATCCTCTGCCCTTCCCCTTTGATGATTAACCTTTACCACACACCAAAGTTGTAGACTTGTACGTATTGAAGGAATTTACAAATGAGAATATAGATTTTTTTGAAATGATAGTATTTTCCTTTGAATAAGTAGAAAACTTGTGGGAAAAGGTTGCCAGCATTTTCTCCTTTTCCCACAATGTTTTCAATTGCTTTCTTTCTCAGGGTTGTCAACACTTGTGATTTTGTGGTAAAGGGTTAAACCAGGTGAGCAATATAGGATCATCATTGATCTCTTGCACTACAAATGTTGGCTACCAGCTGGAAGTCTTGTCAAAAAATGACTTTTTTGGTTATACAGACAATTTAACTTAATATGTACTCATACAACTTGCTAAATTTCTAGGTTTCCATATTGAAAAGATGTAGTACCTTGATTTTCACTTTAACTGTGTCCAAGACTTTGATTCCAAACAGTGACTATCAATTACTTTTGAGGTACCAAAACGTTTTTTGTTGCCAAAGTTTTTTGAGTCATGCATTGTGCTAAAATCTATTGTAAAAGTATTTAAATGTTGACTTTAAGTAGGAATAAAAACTAATAAGAAAATACTGCATGGTTAATGTCACCTATTGCCCATTGTATCCGAAGCAAAGATGTCATTGATGCTTTTGATCCTTACCACACAATTTGGAGTTTTTAACGAACCCAAAGAAGAATGGTTTTGAAAACATTATGGGAAAAGGAGAAAATGCTGGTAACCAGCATTTTCTTCTTTTTCCCATAATGTTTTCTACCTTTCATTGACAAATCTCATCATTTTAAACACATGGTATGTGTCAATTCTAAAAATGCTTTCAAATTTGGCAAGTCTAAATTTTCATAGTCTGGTGAAAAATTAAGTACAGTTTATTGTCTGTTGTATTTCCTGAAGGATTGAATGAAGTCATTATTTCTACATCATAACCCTTACAGAGTCTGGTGTGCAGTGTAGATCAAGATCAGACTGCACAAAATGTGTAGTGTGAACTTTGATATAATTACACTGTCAGCTTTGCTGAAACACTACAGACAAAAAGCAGCCATGGAATTACAATTATTTGGTCATAATAATGTTCTAGACTGAAAGTGTCCATTGGGTTTATTTGGCGCTTTAGACATCAACCACACGGCAAAAGTTTAGACTGGTCCAACTTAAAAGCAAATTTGCAGACAATGAATTTATTGTGGCTCAAATGATGAAACATTCCTCTGAAAGGTAAAAAACATTGTGGGAAAAGGAGAAAATGCTAGTAACCAGCATTTTCTCCTTTTCCCTCAATATTTTCAAAGGCTTTCTTTGTCAGGGTTGTTAAAACTCGGGATCATGTGGTTAAAAGATTTAGGATTAAAGAGACCTTACAGAATGTTTTTATAAACTGTCTATTGTTCACTATCTTATTTGCTGTTTAGGGTTGTTTTTTTTTACAGAAAAATAACGATATCAAATTTTGTTTTCTATTTGCATTTCTGTCTGTCAGATCTGTTTGTATTTTCAGTTGTTTAAACATGCACAAAAAATTTATAGGAGCTGTGTTTTGTTAAAAAAAAGGGTGATATGTACCTGCAAAAAGTATCTACGCAGCCTAGGCAGGCTGTCATGGGTTGAAACTTATTGCTCTTTCGAAAAATTTTGCATATCCAAGGACCATTTTACCTCATAGTCAGTAGGTCATCAGACACATTGAGTTCGTGGATCCTCAATTATATGATGACGTGCTTGGCATAATGTATGACAGAGGTGCATTGAACCACCTTTGACCAGAGTGCCACTCATATAGAAGTATCTGACATGTTTGATTGACAATTACTTTGTAATTTGAGTGTCATGCAGCAATATCTGTATTGTTTGCAAGTTTATAACCCTTTACCAAACAATCTTTTGTATCAACAAGCCTGAATGAGATAGATGATGTTTGAAGAACTTGTCTCCATTTCCAATAATGTTTTCAACCCTTCTAAAATCAAAATTCAAGTTTTGAGTTGGATTTTTTATGTTATCTGCAAAATGCTTTGAATTTACATGTCTAAAATTTTGATGTTTGGTGCAGAAATGATGAATTATGGCAATGGTGTTTGAAATTTCTGAAATTTATCTAAGGCTGTTTGTAGTATTTGAGTTCTCATTGTTGCAAACAACTTTACATACTTTGGTGGAAAGTATAGTACAGATAAATGTTCCCGAAAGTGATTTTAGGTTTTAAGTAATCGCATTTAGGTACAGAATCAGGTGATCGCCAAAAAAAAAAAAATGAATAAAATCTCAACACAGATTTTGTGGACACGTTTAAACTCTCATATTTTCACAAATTGATGACGAAAGTAAAATTTGAACATACCTGTTGCTTGCGTATTAATTTTAATAATCCGTCATTTCAAATACAAAAATGTTCAGTTTAAAAGCTAATCATAAGAAAAAACAGTTTAATTCATCTTCTACTCAAGATTTTCATTCATTTGTTTTTTCAAGATCCACAACTTACAAAACAATTTCTAGAAGTTGCTTTTGGCAATGAAATGTTTAATAATTTGTTCTTGGTCATGTTTGTCACCAAAATTTTATTGCATTTTTGCTGCAATACAAATTAAACAGGCGAAACAGAAAGTTAGTAAAGTTCTGTATAACAGTGCTTGGATTATCGATTGTGGACATTTTGATAAAGAAACATTTGCAAAGTCAAGACACTCATTATTTGTTGGTATATTTGTGGAAAAACGTGAACAGAGTTTGAGGATTTTTCAAATTTGCAAAATTGGAAAAATTTCCACATCTCAAAAATTTCATGTTAAACTGTATGAAAATTATATGAAAATGACAGTTTTACTGTTTGTAGTATTCAAGTACTCATTGTTGCAGACATCTGTACATACTTTGGTGGACAGTACAGTACAGATATGTTCCCGAAAGTGATTTTAGGTTTTAACTTATCCCAATTTGGGTACAGTATCAGGTGAAAAAAAAAAAGGAATTTGTGAGCACATTTAAACTCTCATATTTTCACAAATTGATGACAAAAGTAAAATTTGAACATACCTGTTGCTTGCTTATTTATTAATCCGTCGTTCCAAATACAAAAATGTTCATTTTAAAAGTTAATCATAAAAAAAAAAACATTTAATTCATCTTCATCTTTCCATTTCGGTCCGAGTATTAGTAACTGGTAGAAAATGAATTTTAACCCTAGAGCGCTGAATTAATGAAACAGACCTTTTCAGTAAAGAAAAACTTCCAAAATACTATCATTTCATTGTTGTTTTAGCCAGATGTAATGAAGTAGCTGACAGTTTAGATCAAAGATCAGACTGCACATTCTGTGCAGTCTGATCTTGATCTATGCTGTCCGAAAAAGCAACTGAAGTCGGTTCGAGCGCTTTAAGGGTTAAAGCGCCAAATAAACCGAACTCTTATATCCATTCTTAGAAAAGAGCCTTAGGAGAGCAATGTCAAGGTTGCTAATATGAATTTTATATTTAAATGGGTAGATTAGTAATTGTGGAAAATGGAGAGAATACTGACTACTAGCTTTTTTTTCTTTTCCAACAATGTTTTAGAAAGCCGTTTCCTTATTGGTCATTAAAACTTGGATTTGGTAAGGGTTTATGTAGGTGGCCATCCTGGCAGGTTTGACAGTGTTCTCCACAAAATTTTGATGGAATGATTGTTTGTATTTTCTTTTTTGTGACTGAGTTTGCAGGGTTATTCGTATTATTGGAACCTTGATAGCAAAGGAATATGAGAAATTTTTGTTTGTTCAAATGCTTGTTTTTATTAAGCTTTTGAAATTGATATATTGCTTCTTCCTGCTGAAAAAAAAGGAGAGGAAAATATTTGTTAGGGGTCACGTGGTGAGCTGTTTAGGTTTGAAAATTATCAAAACTGGAAAAATTTGTAATAGATGAAAAATTGATATGGTAATAATGTCAGATTTGAACATTTTGTTTTTCATCACAAAACATGTTGATGGCTGTATGATATGGCAGTAAACTGCAAAAAGTTTTTATAATAGGCACTTTCACCTCATAATGGAAATATTTACCCATTAGACATGTTTTTAGCTCACCTGAGCACATAGTGCTCAAGGTGAGCTTTTGTGATCGTGCTGAGTCCGGCGTCCGTCGTGCGTCGTCAACTTTTACCTTGTGTACGCTCTAGAGGCCACATTTTCAGTGTGATACTCATGAAACTTGGTCAGATTGTTTGTCTTGATAATATCTCGGTAGAGTTCGAAAATGGGTCATGTCGGGTCAAAAACTAGGTCACTAGGTCAAATCTTTGAAAAACGTTGTGTACGCTCTAGAGGCCACATTTTCAGTCCAAAACTCCTAAAAGTTGGTCAGAATGTTTGTCTTGATAATATCTCAAATGAGTTCGAAAATGGGTCATGTCTGGTCAAAAACTAGGTCACTAGGTCAAATCTTAGAAAAACCTTGTGTACACTCTAGAAGCCACATTTTCTGTCCAAAACTCTTGAAAGTTGGTCAGAATGTTTGTCTTGATGATACCTCAGAAGAATTTGAAAATGGGTCATGTCGGGTCAAAAACTAGGTCACTAGGTCAAATATTAGAAAAACCTTGTGTATGCTCTAGAGGCCACATTTTCAGTCCAAAACTCCTAAAAGTTGGTCAGAATGTTTGTCTTGATGATATCTCAAATGAGTTCGAAAATGGGCCATGTCCGTTATAAAACTACGTCACTAGGTCAAATCTTAGAAAAACCTTGTGTACACTCTAGAAGCCACATTTTCTGTCCAAAACTCTTTCCAAGTTGGTCAGAATGTTTGTCTTGATGTTATCTTGGACGAGTTTGAAAATGGGTCAGGTCGGGTCAAAAATTAGGTCACTAGGTCAAATCTTAGAAAAACTTTGTGTACGCTCTAGAGGCCACATTTTCAGTCCAAAAACCTTGAAAATTAGTCAATATATTTGTCTTGATGATACCCTGCATGAGTTTGAAAATGGGTCATGTCAAGTCAATAACTAGGTCACCAGGTCAAATCTTACAAAAACCTTGTGTACACTCTAGAGGCCACATTTTCTGTCCAAAATTCTTGAAAGTTAGTCAGAATGTTTGCCTTGATGATATCTCAGACGAGTTAAAAAATGGGTCATGTTAGGTTGAAAACTAGGTCATTAGGTCATATCTTAGAAAAACCTTGTGTACGCTTTAGAGGCCACAATTTTAGCCCAAAACTCTTGAAAGTTGGTCAGAATATTTGTCTTGATTATATCTTGGATGAGTTTGAAAATGTGTCATGTTGGGTCAAAATCTAGGTCACTAGTTCAAATCTTAGAAAAACCTTGTGTATGCTCTAGAGGCCACATTTTCAATCCTATACTCATGAAACTTGGTCAGAATGTTTGTCTTGATGATTTCTTGGACCAGTTTTCAAGTGGATCATTTCGGGTCAATAACTAGGTCACTGAGTCAAATCTTCAAAAAACCTTTTTCAGTCAAATACTCATGAAAATCTTGGTAGAATGTTTGTCACAATATCTCAAAAGAGATTAAAAATGGGTCATGTTTGGTCAAAAGACTCAGGTGAGCGACTTCAGGGCCATCATGGCCCTCTTGTTTTTTTGTCCTCACAGCAAGGCAAAGGGATATGAGCCATGCCTAGCAAAAGGGGGTTTTATGCATCTCCTTGGTGCATAATACCATGCTAGTCATCATATAATAATGGATCCATAAAACCCATTTTGTCAAACAACCTGCTGATTCATGTGATAGAAATTAGTCCTTACAGAAAATTGACCAGTAGTAAAAAGTTACAACTCGGGTCAGACTGTGCGGATTACGCAGGCTGACCTTAGTCGATACTTTTTGCAGATGCATTTAAGCTCCTTTTCACAGATCATTGATCATATTTTTTTAGCATTGTCCCTGCTTCCATTTGTTTTGTCTTTCTATCTGTCCTGTCCTTCCACTGGGTATTATTTCAAAGCAGATAAAAATACTGTCACCACTCCTGTTGCAACACAATAAGACTCATGCACAGTGAAAGCATTTGAAGACAATGAATTCAATATGGTTCATAATAATTGAATTTGGCCAAAATTAAAGAGTAGGAAATGTAGTGAGAAAAGGAGAAAATGCTTCTCACAGGCATTTTCTCATTCTCCCACAGTGTTTTCAAGAGCCTTTTTCCTCAGCATTTTTAAAGCATGGGATCATTTAGTAAAGAGTTATCTCCATCGACTGTAGAGGGTTAGAGAGGTTATTTGATAACTGAAATGTGTGCAAGATAGACAAGAGCTTCATGACTCTAACTTGTCAGAATTCAGTGTTATTGCTCCCATTTAATGTGACACAAGGGTTCCTGAAAACATCAAATTGGTCCTTATCTGTCATTAATGGGGGAAGAAAATGGTTTGTTTGTAGAAAAGTTATCCCTTATTGTGCAACTACCTTTTTTTTCACATACACCTACAGTTGACAGTTTTAAAACATTGTGGAGAAAGGAGCAATTACAGTGCTTCTTATATGTTCCATACTTCTGGAAATTATCTTCCTTACCTTGAAGCCTTTACCACATAAGGCCAAATGTTGAAAACTCTTAGGAATAGGACCTTTGAAAACTATGGGAAAAAGAGAAAATACAGGTGATCAGCATTTTCTCCTTTTCCTACAATGATTTAACCCTTTTACAGTAAAATGCCATCATTTGAGCAAGATTTTATAATTTATGTCTTCTAAATTGGTTTCAGTTTGGACAAGTCTGGAATTTTGTCGTGTTGTAAAGGGTTAACATTTTGTAATTTCATGATGAAGTTTTTGGAAGGTCTTATTATCTCCACCACAGTATTCACTTAATCGTTAGACTCATTGATAAAAATGTCGGATGAAAACTTTAAGGGAATGACTAATTTCTAGGCTGGCCTAACTACAATTTTCATTCAAAATAATATTCGCCAATATATAGTACTAGATTAGACTGCATTTTCTGTGCAGTATGATCTTCAATTAAAATTCTGAACAAGATCATGTACAGTTACTGTCATCCTCATAACATTTCTGTGGCACTCAGCAGAATGAGTTTCTTGTCAGTGGGTGTATCTAAAAATTATTTCTCTTTAGTTGCTGTGCTGTAACACCCAAAATTACAAAAATATGTGATTCAAAGATAATATAAACAGTAAAAGAATTTTATGTTGCCCTCTTTCAGCATTGTAGTTATTTTCATTCTTGCACCTAACAATGTTTGACATAATTATTATATTCTTAACTTGGTAAAGATATTTACTCCAAAATGTAAATGGTCTGTTTTGATATTGAGGTCAATAGGGCAAAGGTCAATGTCACAGTGGCCTTCAACATACTAGATCTTGTCTGTAAAATTTGTTGAAACTGGTAAGACCCACACCCTACCTTACCTGAAAATGGAAAACTGGAGGGACAAACTTCCAAACACAAGATAACTTCACTAAAACTTTTCAAAAGCAGACTGACAAAAATTATTGATGACCCATGTTTTATAAATAACTTTACATGTTGTGGCATCAACATAATCGTAACTACTTCACAAATCGATGTCATTTACACCTGACTATCTGAATATACATACACTTCCAATGACATTATAAACTTCCAGTAACTCAAAATTTGTCAACAAACTTTAAAAAATCTTTAAGAAAAGGAAGTATCAAATACTAGTGTCCCATATTAATCGTGAATGCTATTTCATGTCCAATTGAATCAAGCGGTAAAATTGATATTCTGCATTAATACAGCAGGTCTTTCTAATGGTGATCGCTTTACACACGGCACTAACTAAAACCTGTATCAAAGTACCGTACTTCTCTGAGTGACGGCACTATGATTGTGGGAGATTTTCTTTGAAATAGGAGCACCCTGTTGTCATTTTTTATGGCACCCCAGCATGTTAATTAGGTGAAATACGGTATGTCGTGTAAGTCTGAGTATTTATTGACGAGGCTGTCAATGTTAGGGCCTTCTTTTTCATAAGGATCTTGTGGCTGTAATTCTGTTTTTTTTTTTCCCCTAGGAAAACAAGACACAAAGGTGGTTTGCATGAAGAGAAAATCAAATGTCATAGTGACAGATGAAAACTGTGATCCAAAAAAGAAGAAAATACAGACAGTTGTGTGTAACAAAACCCCTTGTCCACCAGAGTAAGTATTCTCAATCTAATCTTCAATTAATATTCAAGCAGAATTGGAGCAGATATTTTCAACCCATTGCTGTGCAGGGTACTGTACACTGAAAATGTTTGCATCCTGGAAATCTTTGCGATTTTTGCATATTGATAAAAATCACAAAGATATCCAGCAGCGAAAATTCAGGCCACAATGAGGTATATTTTTCCTAGACATATGGAAGTGATTGACTGGGACCCTTGTCAACATCACTGATTGCCGTTTTTCATCAAACTCGACCAGAATACCTGTCAAGTGGCAATTAATACTGCCAGTTACATTTCATCAAAGATTCTTAGGTGTGTATTTCACATGCAAGATCGTTTGTTTCAGTTTTCGAAGAAATTAAAACATGCATAATTTCTGTATTTGGTAATTAGGGAAATGCAATAATATCCACTTTTTCTGCATTAATTTTGTAGATGTACCAAAACCTATTACAAATTGAATTTGAAAGCAACAAAAACTTTGGGCTTTTTTTACCAATATAAAAACAGTATTGAACAGCATAAAAATATTATTGGAAATGAAGCAGGTACTTGTTACAAGCAACTGCTTCTTTTCCCCAATTATTTTTTGAAATGCTTTCAACTGCAGGGGCATGGAAATATGTAGCTTGTAAAGTAGCATCATTTTGGTAAAAAACATTTTTTTCATTGTTATTGAAATCCCATCACTGAACATTACTTACCCCGCTGAGAGAATCAGCATTTTGTACTTCTCCCAAAGTGATTCATACCCTTATAGAGGAAAAACCCACATTTGCTTGGACATCTGAAATGTGTACACCATGAAAGTCCAAAATGAGGTCTGACAGGAGCAGAATAAACTCAATTCTTAAATGAAAGGTTTCTAAGACATGTTTTATTCTGTTTTTAGTTGGGATATAGGTCCTTGGTCTGTGTGTAGTAGTACATGTGGGTCGGGTATTCAGACACGCAAGGTAGAATGTCAGCGACGGTTGTCAGAAAATGTTTCCATACCAGTGTCTGCTAGCCAGTGTGATCTACTTGCTAAACCAGCAACCAGTCAGGAATGTGAAGTGCAGCCATGTGCTGAATGGAAAACAAGCAACTGGACAAAAGTAAAAGAAACTTCTGCACAAATATAGAAGCCATGTTCTGTGTAAATGGGATTTAGTGCATCTGCAAAAAGTTTCGACCCATGCCAGATTGTGCAGCCTGCGCAGTCTGACATGGGTCGAAACTTTCTGCTCTTTGTAAATTTTCTACATATTAAAGGACCATTCTTGCTCGGCATAATGAATCATGGAGATGCATTAAACCTGGTTTTTGACAGAACATGGCTCATATATATGGGGGGGGGGGGATGTGGTGTTTATATTATGTCCACGTCTTAAGCTACTCCATCCCCCAGAATTCTGATAAACTAACCTTTAACCCTTTACCAAACAGTCCCTGGTTTTTACGACCCTGAGATAGAAGCCTTTTGAAAATGTTGTGGGAAAAGGAGAAAATGCTGGTAACCAGCATTTTCTCCTTTTCCCACAATGTTTACTACCCTGCTGGAAACAAATTTCAGTTTTTGAGTTACATTTATTATGACATCTGCAAGTGCTTTCAATTCGGACCAGTCTAAAATTTTGTCGTTTGGTAAAGAGTTAAGCTGCTAAATAAATTCTTTCAATTGGGGAAAAATATCATATCGGACAGTGCAGATCCATGATCAGACTGCACGTTCTGTGCAGCCTGATATTGACCTATTACCAGTTGACCAGTGTCCACAAAAGCACCCCTTGTCACACTCAGTGGCCTACGGGGCTAAAACAGGGAAGTTTTTAGAGTTAAAGAAATATTACATGAAAAGGAGACATTATGACAAATGAATTTCTGTTTTTAAATATTTAGGACATTAAAAACATTTAGGACATAAGATAGAAGTACTGGTGTCCTTTACTTTAATATTGTAAAAAATGGTTCAACTTTGAATAACCAAAAATAGGGGGGAAAAATGTGTGCCTCTTGAAATGTTAACCTTTAAGGTCCCTTTTATGGTTAAAGTTTTGTGTACTTGTACAGCCAGTGTAGCTCAAGATCAGACTGCACAAAGGATGCAGTCTGACCTTTGATGTACAACACCTACTGTGAGATATTATTGTCCAACATATTTTGTACTTGTCTTACTGTCCAAGCAACACAGACGAGGAAAAGTAGCATTTTTAGGGTTAGTAAAGTGATCTGTTTGAAGGATAAAGAATTGCTGGAAAAGGAGCAATTTGGTGTTTTAAGCAGTTGCACATTTTCCTCAATATTTTCAAAAACAACAAAAGCATAAAATGTTATTTGTCTGGAAATGGGTTATTATGTATATTGTTTACAGTGTTCTGTTGAGTGCGGTATAGGGCAGATCACCAGGTCTATTGACTGTGTCAATACAGAGGGGGATGTAGTTGACGATGCCCAATGTTCTGGGTACAAGCCAGACAACTCCAG
Organism: Hippopus hippopus; assembly: GCA_946811185.2. Taxonomy (NCBI): domain Eukaryota; kingdom Metazoa; phylum Mollusca; class Bivalvia; order Cardiida; family Cardiidae; genus Hippopus; species Hippopus hippopus. The sequence goes on along the minus strand of OX328104.1, from coordinate 49,258,769 downwards.
GTCATGTGACATGGGCACATGTGCTAAAGGATGGTTCCAGACAACATGGTCAACAGAGGTAAACTGTTTTGGTTATAAGTCCTATTGTTGTAGGTCCCAGCTGTGCTGTAGGAGTTGGGAGTCCCTGGAACCCTGTGGTACCAATTTTTTTTTAACAAGATTAATGTAAGTCACTAGGCCAAAGTTTACTCCACTCTCATTTCTGTGCATTGTTACAGCTTTGTTTATATGAGAAAAGCAGCCAGTTGGAATGTTATGCACTGTACTGGTAATGGAAATCCAGGGTAGTATGGATACTGAAGGAAATAATAACCAAAATACTCCAGGGAATGCTTTTGTTTCCAGTAGCAGTCACTAGCTTTTTACCAGACATCAAAATTTTGGACTTGTCTGAATGAAAAGCATTTGCAGGCGACAATGTAAAAGTGGCTCAAATATTGGAATTTGTTGTTGAAAACATTTTGGAAAAAGGAGAAAATGAGGGTTGAGCATTATAAGTGGAAGCACTTATTTCAAAATTAACCCTTTACCACACATCCCTAAGTTTTAATGACCCTGAGAAAGAAGGCTTTTGGAAACATTGTAGGAAAAGGAGAAAATAATGGAAACCAGCATTTTCTTCTTTTTCCACCATGTACCTTTCCTTAAAAAAATTTCTTCTTGGTTTTTGAGTCAGGTAATCTTTGTTGTCTGCAAATGCTTCCAATTAAGGCAGGCCCATAATTTTGTCGTCTGCTAAAGAGTTAACGTAAAGTGAATGGATTGGAAATTGATTTTGAAGACTGTAACTGATAGAAATAATACACTTGTGGGACTAGAAATGAAATTTACCAAATGAAATTTATGCGATTTGATATGAAAAATGAAAAAAAAAGTATGAGGTATCTCCGTAAAGTTCGTAGACATTGCTAAAAAGTTAGCAAATTTACAAGTTAGGCGCAGGAAATTTACATCACCATAAACAGCAAACTTTTCTCAGACGACATGTGAAAAAAACATGCCGCTGCTATTAATAGTTTTTCATTCATTGGTCCTAGCCTGCCTAACCTGGGGCAGGTGTTGACGTCATGATGTCGCGACATCGTTTATAGACATTGTTTTGATAAGGTTTCAGGTGCTTACCTTGGAATCAATATGTATTTGTGAGATAATCAAACACGATTCAGAACTTCTAGAAATATCGACCTTTCGCTAAAAGGCATTTTTGGTCTGACAGTTCCCGAACCCTGACCCCACAATCCTGTTCAATAGTTGTATTCACTGAATCCTCCATTATACGCTAATGATTCCTGGCCGCCCATATCTTTTGTCGTCACCGGTTGAATTTCGCCCGTCGGAAAATCTCCTGTGCCACTTGTAAACCAGTGAGCGACATACAGCTGACATTCTTGTAGCTTCAGACAGCATTTTCATGGTATTTACCGGTTATTTCCCTAGATTGGTGCCAAATTTTACAGTTTTTCGTTGTTACGCGACGTTAAATTCCGCCATTTTTGACAAAAACATCTTCTCAGTGCTTCAGAACTTGCGTGTGCAAAATTTAATCGGCTTCGATGTCGTCGTCTATATTTTCTGGAAATGATGTCGACGTCATCCTTAATCACAGGATAAAATTTGAAAAGGATCAGTTCATTTTTTGTCAGGTTATAGACTGCAGACGACATTTTGAAAAATTCATTTCAATGTGTTGTTTGGGCTGCCCCGGGTCCCGCTCACATCGTTCAAAGTATGATTTGTATACCACTTATTGTTGGCGCAATATCTTTGTATTTTTTACATAGAATGCTTAAGATATATCCAAAAGTAATAGAGACAATAAAGTTCGCGAAAGTACGTTACTTTTTTTATATATCGCCACTGTCAACGAACTTTACGGACATACCTCGTATATATATCTTATTGACTGTGTTTTAACCCATACAGTGCTGAACACCGAGCCAAATAGCTTAGTCGTTAACGTACAGGGCTTTAAACCAGGGGTTGCTGGTTTGTATCCCAAATTTGGCCATTTCCTTTCTAAGATGGATGATAATCATTGTGACGGGATTCATTTCTGTCTTACTGCTGATCTTTGTTTTGATGATGGTTATATGGGAGAGCAGCCAATAGTTTGGGAAGAATAATGTGGGAAGTGCGGAACCAAGAAAAGTGTGGAAAGGTGCACTCGCCTGATGATTACAACTGTAATAGTTTTGAAAAACAAGTTTTAATGACCCTGAAAAAGGAAAGCTTTTGAAAACAGCAAGGGAAAAAGAGAAAATGCCAGTAACCAGCTGGTATTACTCTTTAACCCAAAAGGTCCACTAAATTAACCCTTTACCAAACAATCCTGGGTTTCAACAACACCCAAAGAATAACACTTCCTAAAATATTGTGGGAGAAGAAGAAACCAGCATTTTTAGCTCACCTGAGCACAAAATGCTCATGGTGAGCTATTGTGATCGTGCTGTGTCAGGCGTCCGTCGTGCGGTGTGCATTGTGCGTTGTCTGGCGTCTGTTGTCAACTTTTTACCTTGTGTACGCTCTAGAGGCCACATTTTCAGTCCAATACTCATGAAACTTGGTCAGAATGTTTGCCTTGATGATATCTCAGACTAGTTCGAAAATTGGTCATGTCGGCTCAAAAACTAGGTCACTAGGTCAAATCTTAGAAAAACCTTGTGTACGCTCTAGAGGTCACATTTTCAGTCCGATACTCCTGAAAGTTGGTCAGAATATTTGTCTTGATAATATCTCGGATGAGTGTGAAAGCGGGCCATGTTGGGTCAAAAACTAGGTCACAAGGTCAAATGTTAGAAAAACCTTGTGTACGCTCTAGAGGCCATAATTTCAGTCCGATACTCCTGAAAGTTGGTCAGAATATTTGTCTAAATGATATCTTGGACGAGTTAAAAAATGGGCCATGTTGGGTCAAAAACTAGGTCACTAGGTCAAATCTTAGAAAAACTTTGTGTACACTCCAGAGGCCACATTTTCAGTCTAATACTCCTGAAAGTTGGATAGAATGTTTATCTTGATGATATCCCGTATGAGTTCGAAAATGGGCCATGTCGGGTCAAAAACTAGGTCACCAGGTCAAATTTAAGAAAAACCTTGTGTACACTCTAGAGGCCATATTTTCAGTCCAATACTCTTGAAAGTTGGTCAGAATGTTTGTCTTGATGATATCTCGGATGAGTAAGAAAATGGGCCATGATGGGTCAAAAACTAGGTCACTAGGTCAAATCTTAGAAAAACTTTGTGTACGCTCTAGAGGCCACATTTTCAGTCCAATACTCTTGAAAGTTGGTCAGAATGTTTGTCTTGATGATATCTCGGATGAGTTCGAAAATGGGTCATGTCGGGTCAAAAACTAGGTCACCAGGTCAAATCATAGAAAAACCTTGTGTATGCTCTAGAGGCCACATTTTCAGTCAAACACTCTTGAAAGTTGATCAGAATGTTTGTCTAGATGATATCTCGGACAAGTTCGAAAATAGGCCATGTCGGATCAAAAACTAGGGCACTAGGTCAAATCTTAGAAAAACGTTGTGTACGCTCTAGAGGCCACATATTCAGTCCAATACTCTTGAAAGTTGGTCAGAATGTTTGTCTTGATGATATCTCGGACGATTTAGAAAATGGGTCATGTCGGGTCAAAAACTAGGTCACTAGGTCAAATCTTAAAAAAATCTTGTGTATGCTCCAGAAGCCACATTTTCTGTCCAATAGTCTTGAAATTGGTTAGAATGTTTGTCTTGATAATATTGCAGACGAGTTTGAAAGTGGGTCTTGTCGGGTCAAAAACTAGGTCACCAGGTCAAATCTTAGAAAAACCTTGTGTATGCTCTAGAGGCCACATTTTCAGTCCAATACTCCTGAAAGATGGTCAGAATGTTTGTCATGATGATATCTCAAATAACTTTGAAAGCAGGCCATGTCAGGTCAAAAACTAGGTCACAAGGTCAAATGTTAGAAAAACCTTGTGTACGCTCTAGAGGCCACATTTTCAGTCCAATACTCCTGAATATTGGTCAGAATGTTTGTCTTGATGATATCTCTGACAAATTTGAAAATGGGCCATGTTGGGTCAAAAACTAGGTCACTAGGTCAAATCTTTAAAAAATCTTGTGTATGCTCCAGAAGCCACATTTTCAGTCCAATAGTCTTGAAATTTGGTTAGAATGTTTGTCTTGATAATACCACAGACGAGTTTGAAAGTGGGCCATGTGGGGTCAAAAACTAGGTCACAAGGTAAAATCTTAGAAAAACCTTGTGTACGCTCCAGAAGTCACATGTTCAGTCCAATGCTCTGTAAAGTTGGTGAGAATGTTTGTCATGATGATAGCTTGGATGAGTTTGAAAATGGGTCATGTCAGGTCAAAAACTAGGTCACCAGGTTAAATCTTAGAAAAACCTTATGTAAGCTCTAGAGGCCACATTTTCAGTCCAATAATCTTGAAATTGGGTCAGAATGTTTGTCTTGATAATTTCTTAGACTAGTATGAAAATGGGTCATGTTGGATAAAAAACTAGGTCACAAGGTCAAATCTCGGAAAAACCTTTTGTAGTATAATTACAGTCCAATATTCTTTAAACTTTTGTTAGAATGTTTGTCTTGATGATATCTTGCATGAGTTTGAAAATGGGTCACATGGAATAAAAACCAGGTCACCAAGTTTCATCCTTGAAAAATCATGTGTACGCACTAAGAGTCCACATTTTCAGTCCAATAATCTTGAAATTTGCTTTGAATGTTTGTCATGTTGGATAAAAAACTAGGTCACCAGGTCAAAGCTGGGAAAAACCTTTTGTACACCCTTCAGACCACATTTTCTCTCAAATACTCATGAAAGTTTGTCGGAATGTATGTCTGGATAATTTCTACATGTCAAGTAGGCCGCTGAGACAAATTCTAGAAAAATCTTGTGTGCACTCTAGAGGCCATATTTGTGAGCCCAATACTAATGAGTGTTTGTCAGAGTGTTTGTCTTAATATCTCTGAAGAGACTGGAAATGGGTCATGGTTGATCAAAAGGCTCAGGTGAGCAACTTCAGGGCCATCATGGCCCTCTTGTCTTCTATCCCAACGATGCAGATAACAAATTAAATGAAGCTCAAATAATGATGTCTGTCTTTGATAGGGAAGAAAACATTGTTGAAAAATGAGAAAATACTGGATACCAGCATTTTTTCCTTTTTTCACAATATTTTCAAAAGCCTTCCTTTTTCAGGATCTTTTGAACTCGGGATTATGTGGTAAACGGTTAACTCTTTACCATACAATCCCGACTTGTAACGACCTCGAAAGAAAAGCCTTTTGAAAACATTGAGGGAAAAGGAGAAAATGCTGGTAACCAGCATTTTCTCCTTTTCCCACAACGTTTTCTACCCTATCAAAGATAGAAATCACTAATTTAGCAACATTTAATTTGTCGTCTGCAAATGCTTTCAATTAGGTTCAGTCCAAAATTTTGTCATTTGGTAAAGAGTTATACAGCACATTTAGTGCACAGGCTCTGAGAAGTTTGAAGTTACTATTTGCGTCAATATCTTGCTTTCTCTGGTTTCCAGTGTTCGACTGAATGTGGCCCAGGGTACCATACTAGGACAGTTTATTGTTCAGCAGAAGATGGGAGCCCCCTGCCAGAGTCCAAATGTGGGGACAAACCCAGAACAAGGAAACCCTGTAAAAAGATCAGACCTTGTGGGGGACTTTGGTTTGAAGGACCCTGGACCCAGGTGAATTAAATGTGTATTTTAGAATTATAAGACAGACATTCTGATTGGCTGGGATAATGCATATAAATCAATCAGATAGAAGAAACATAGAAATTGGTACTTAAAAGGGATAAAGGATACAATCCAGTTATGATGTACCCTACAGCTATATCATTAATTTTATAAAAGTATGTTATGAAGCATTTTTTTTCTGCAATGGTTTATACCCATGAAAAGACAAAAACAGAAAAACCATCATTTTAGCCACAACTAATTTGTTGCCTGAAAATGCTTTGAATTTGTAGGAATCTGTAATTATGTCATCTGGTAAAGATTTAACCCTTTCCCACACAATCCTGAGTTGTAACGACCCTGAAGAAGAAGACTTTTAAAACATTGTGGCAAAAGGAGAAAATGCAGGCAACTAGCATTTTCTCCTTTTCCTACAATGTTTTCCACCCTTCCACAAACAAATTTAAATAAATGAGCCACATTTGATTTGTCGTCTGCAAATGCTTTGAATTCGAAGAAGTTTAAAATTTATCATCTGGAAAAGAGTCAAATTGTCTCTCACATGTTACTTTTTGATTAGTTCATCCTCATCTGCTAAACTGATGGGTTAAAAACTTTCTACCTCAGAAAATAAGTGAAAACTTTATGATCATTTAAATGTCTCAAAAAATTATTCTACAATGGATCTAGTATCAGACTTCGCAATTTGTGCCATCTGATCTTAACAAAAATCTGGTTTGAAAAAGCATCTAAATTTGGAATAAAGAGTTGAAGGCTTTTGGGCTTTTGAAGAAAAGATTGATTGATTGATAGACTGAATGTTGTATTAAACTGCTTTCAACATTATTTCAATTATATAAAGCCAACAACTCACATATTAATGTATGTACTGAGCTTCACCAGTACTAGGCATGGTCTCTGAAATGTCTTGCCCAAGGACAACAAAAAAAAACCAATGCTTTTGAAGAAAAGAAAGTGTGACACAAAAAATCCTCAATGTTGTTACCACAAAAAAATTAAATTTTTTTCTTATTAGCAACGTGGTAAACCCTTTACCATACAATTCTGTCTTTTAACGGCCCTTGGGAAGAAGCCTTTTGAAAAAATTTTTGGAAAAGGTGACAATGCCGGTAGCCAGCATGTTCTCCTTTTCCCAAAATTCTTTTTCTCCTATCAAAGAAAAATATCACCATTTGAGCAAAAGTTAATTTTTCGTCTTCGTATGCTATCAATTTGGACCAGTCTGAAATTTTGTTATTTGGTAAAGGGTTGACTCTCAGATTTCTAGAGGAACATAACAGATGTTCTCATTTAGGATAAATAGACTCGGAAAAAGTCTCTTTAATTCTGTGTGTTTAAGAAATAAAGCTCATGAGAGTTTGAATAGTGTTGAACCATGATCAGTTTAACTTTTTACCCTTCAGTCCAAAGTTTTAATGACCCTGATTATAAAAAGCTTTTGAAAACATTGTGGAAAAAAGGAGAAAATGCTGGTAACCAGCATTTTCTTCTTTTCCCACAATGTTTTCAACCCTTTCACAGCCAACAGGCATTATTCCAGCCACAGTCATCTTAACTGTTGTCCTAAGATGCTTTTAATTTGGACAAGTCTAGAATTTTGTTGTTTTGTAGAGAATCAAGTGTCGAAATCTCTTGTTTGCAATAATTTACGACAAAAGTCAACCATAATTTATCATGCAGAAAATTAGGATGTGCAAAACAGTATCACATTACAGCAAAAAAGAATGGATGATGAATGGCCAAGAAGAGTTGCTGACAAGAAAATTGATTTAAAGATAGATTTGGTTTTGCAATTTTGCACCGTGTCTTACACAGCAGTAATTATCCAGTTTTGGTTATTTATCATTTTACCAAATAGTACTGTGTTTTATGACCATGAGGAGTGAGGCATACGAAACATTGTTGGAGAAGGAGAAAACTGGTAGTCAGCATTGTCTTCTTTTTAGTTTATGCTTTGGACTCTGCTAATCCTTTACCATTTGACAAAATTCTAGACTTATTCAGTTTTGAAAGCATTTGCAAATGACGTATTAAATGTTGCTAAAATGATGATTTCCGTCTTTGATAAAGTAGAAAACATTGTAGGAAAAGGAAAAAAAAATGCTGCTTGCCAGCTTTTTCTCCTTTTCCCAAAATGTTTTCGAAATCCAGGATTGTGTGGCAAAGTGTTAAAAAACAAAAATTCATTATTCAAGTAACAATTTTCTTTCAGTATGGACAGGCCTAAGTTTTGTTGTCAGGTGAAGAATGAAAAGCGAAGGCTATCCACACTTCATTGTGACATGCTTTTCCCTTGCTTGAAGGCAAAAAGGTTTTAACTCTTAGAAAGCTAACATCTAACATATGTGCTGATGTATATCAAGATCACAGTGCTGACTATGTGGTCCAGTATTATTGAGAGTTTCTTAGGAGTTGCTGCAATTATTTCCAAAGCTTAGAGCCATGCATACATATAAAAACAGTGTGACAGCAGTAATTGCTGGCTACAAAATTTATCATCCTTCAGCTCTTTACCAAATAACAATTTTACTCTCGTCCAAATTCAAGCTGTTTCAGAAGACATATTAAATGAGGTTCAGTTGACGGTATCTGGTTCTAAAAAGGATAGTAAATCATTGTGGGAAAAGGAGAAAATGCTGGTTACCAGCGTTTTCTCCTTTTCCTACAATGTTTTCAAGAGGCTTCTTCTCCGTGGTTGTTAAAATATGGGATTGTGTGGTAAAGAGTTTACATACATGTATTGTTGTCAAAAGAGAAAAGTTTTGTGTAGGAGTTTACAAGTTAAAACAAATTCGTAATTTTTACTTTTTGTTTTAAAGTGTTCTGCAACCTGTGGATCAGCTGTCCAGACCAGAGATGTTCTATGCTTGAAGAAATTAGACCGGGATTTATTTACTGTGGTTGGTGAAGAAAATTGCAAGGAAAACCCTAAACCAAAGTCCAAGCAAGATTGTCCGTCCTTGCCGGACTGCCCGCCAGAATGGTTCATGACCAGATGGTCAGAGGTTTGTATTATCTGTTTACTCTGTAGGGGATTTGTATAGTAAATCTGCTTACTGTGAGCTGTCTGACTAGAACCAAGTGCACTCCACTAATTCTACTTTCAGTTTTAGCTAGTACACCCCTATCTTGCCTTTTTCACTACCCTAAAATTATACAGTCCGATGTATGTACACAGTCCTAAATCTATTACCAGCAGAAAGTCTTGCTTCAGATTGATGGATCAAAATTTATTTACCACTCCTTAATAAGTAATAAAATAACATTTACTGTGCAGCCATCTTTGCAGAACAATTTAGACTTTCCTTGCCCTTGCTAACTCCAAAATTAACTACAGATACATGTACAGTATTAAATCTGATGGAGATTTTATTTTTCATTACACCATATAATAGCTTAATACTGTTCCGTGAATCCTCTTTTCAGGACTTTGAGTCCTTTGATTAAACAATCTGACTACTGTCTATCCAACGCAGCTTTCAGTTGATTGTCTTTAACTCTTTATGAGACAATAAAATTTTTCACCTGCATGAAATAACAAATATCTGCTGTTGACAAACTGATGTTTGGCTCAAATGATGGGAGCCCTCTTTAACTCCTTCCAACAGGACAAGTTTTGGACTGTTCCAAAATGAAAACATCTGCAATGAACAAGTACAAAATTGTTAAAAATTAGCGTAATACCCCTTATAAGGTAGAAAACATTGTGGGAAAATTGTAAATGCTGGTTAAGAGCATTTTCTCCTTTTTCCACGATGAATTGTTTGGTAAAGGGTTAAATATGTGTAAAACATTGTTGGAAATGCAGAAAATGCTAGTTATCAGGTTAGTCATATTTGTGATTCATAACCAGGCTCCCTGCTCTTGGTGTTGGTGCACTGTGGGGTGAATTGCTCAAATGACGTAAGTCATGTGACCAATATGGTTGGCATCTACCTTGTAATTTTGGATATGTTAATTGACATGTATATGCTGTATATGAGCCATACTCTGGCAAAAGGGGGCTTAATGCATCTCGGTCATCCATGGTACCAAGCAAGCCATCAAATACTTATGGATCCGTAATAGCCACTTCTTTTAATAACTGACTTAATCATGGGGTAGACTGGTCCTTATACTTTCAGAAAATTGACGAATAGTGAAGGTTTCGTAAAGGTCCATACTTTTCGCAGATGCATTAAGCCCCCTTTTCATAGAACATGGCTCACATAGATATAGCCTTAATCCACTTATTTCTTGTCATGTTTTGACTATTTCAGTGCTCTAAATCATGTGGGACAGGGATAAAACAGAGAGATGTGAAATGTTTAGACTCGGAGCTGACTCCTGATTCACGCTGCCTTCTGGAGGACAAACCTCCTCTTAGACGTACTTGTAATACCCAAACCTGTGATATGCCACTATTAGATGAAGGTGAACTTAAACCATTTTAAGCATAAATGAATTACTTAACTCTTTGTGAAATGACAAGTTTTTAGACTTATCCAAATTGAAAGCATTTGCAGACGACATACTAATTGTGATACAGGAGATGGATTGTCTTTGAAAGGGTAGAAAACATTGTGGGAAAAGAAGAAAATGCTGGTTACCAGCATTTTCTTCTTTTCCCACAATGGTTTCAAAAGCCTTTGCAGAGTCGTTAAAACATGAGCTTGTGTGATAAAAGGTTAATTTTTTCTGGCTTTGTTTCTTTCTAAACCTTTACGAGCCAACAAAATCTTATACTTGGCCAAATTGGAAGCATTTACAGATGACAAAGTAAATTTTTCTCAGATCATGGGAAGTGACATTGAAGGATTAAAAAGCATTGTTTGAAAAGGAGAAAATGCTGGTTACCGGCAATTTCTGCCTTTCCTACATTTACAAAATCTTTCTTAAAAACTCTGATTTTTATACTTGGCCAAATTGAAAGCATTTGCAGATGAATAATTTGATGTTTCTCAAATCATGGGATTTGCTGTTGAAGGAATCAAAAGCATTGTTGGAAAAGGAGAAAACACCAGTTACAAGAAACATTTCTTAAAATCTTTCTCCCTCAGGGTAGTTAAAACTTGGTAAAGAATGAAATTATTCATCATGTCATGGTAGACATGCAGAAAAAAATTCTTCATAATTTTACCCAGTGAACATCAATGTTTGCAGAAGTAAACTGAAACTTAGTACAACAACTTACCAGAAACTAGGTTTTCAATAATATTTCCAACAAATAATAGAGTCAAAACTGAACCAGAAAGAAAAGGGGGAAGTGATAACAAAAAGAAAAATAGCATGTTGCAGTAATGAAATTATTTGGTTTATTTACATATGTCATAAAACACTTAAGTTCATTTGATTTGATTTTTAACCTTTGATACAATTTGGTAGCAGACAATGGGAAGCCTTGTGAGATTTGGATTCTTAAATGAAAATTCCAGTTAACTTTGCTAGACAACAAAAATCTAAACTTCAATGTCCATTTTGAAAGTACTTACAGATGACAAAGTAAATTTGGCTTTAATAATCAGATTTCTCTTTGAAAGGGTAGAAAACATAGTGAAAAAAGGAGAAAATGCTGCTTACTATGATTTTTTTCTGTGACAATATTCTTCTCCTTCAGCATCTAATAAACCAGATACTGTAGGTTTGCCAGAAAAAATTTACAACATGGCAGAATTTTAAACTAGTCCTGTTCAAAGGTGTTTGCAAAAAACAAATTAAAAATGGCCCAAATACAGAAATTCTCTTTCTTAAAAGTATAGAAAATATTGTAGGATAAGGAAAAAATACTGGTAACCAGAATTTTTTCCATTTGCTGTACTGTATTCTAAGGCTGTCTTCGTTAGGTTTGTAAACATATAGTTGCCTAAAGATGAAAAGAAAAATGTCTGCAGGGGCCTATGTGCTTACTCTTTATACAATCGAAAGCATTTACAGATGACAAGTTAACTCTTTACCGAATGACAAAATCTTGGACTTGACTAAATTGAAAGCATTTGCTGACGGCAAAATAAAGGTAGCTCAAGTGATGATTTCTGTCTTTCATAGAATAGAAAGCATTGTGAGAAAAGGAGAAAATGCTGGTTACCAGCATTTTCTCCTTTTCCCACAATGTTTTCAAAAGCCATCTTCTTCAGGGTCGTTAAAACTCGGGATTGTGTGGTAAAGGATTAACCATTTACAAAGCAATCTAGAGCTCCTGATAACAGGGAGTGATGGTATTCTAAAGTCATTATTTCTCTTCGAAACCCTCTGCTGTGGGAATTCATTAGAATCGTCTCATCGAGACGATTCTAATGAGTACCCTCAACATCGGGTTTAGTGGAGAATAATTAATATTTTCAATTTTGAAATCAAAATCACTCCCTCTATCTTGAGCTCTGACAATCCCAAATTATAAGGAGCCTATAAAGTGGGTGTTTGAAAACATGGTGGGAAAAGCAGAAAATACTGTTAACAGGCATTTTCTCCTTTTCCCTCAGTGTTTTTACCCTTTCAGAAAGATATTCCATTATTCGAGCCACAGTTAATTTGTCGTCTGCAAATGCTTTCAGTTTGGACCAGTCTAAAATATTGCCATGTGGTAATGAGTTAACATGACTCACATAATGAGAATCCAGGGACACAAGAAATTTTGGCAAACAGAGGAAATGTTTGTTACCACTGATCCTCGGTAATATGTTGATTTTTTGTCGGAAATCAAACCTGAAGTTACCTTTTATATTTTTGCAGATCCAGGGTGTAAAGACAATTGGTCCCAGTGTCACCTGGTAGCCCAAGCTAGACTGTGTCCTTATAAATACTACAAAAGCCAGTGTTGTCATTCATGTACTTTACATCAACTGAAACATAAAAAACAAATGGACAGAAATAGCAGGGGCTCATAACTTGGAGTTGTCTCCCCTATTTCTGGTGTGTGCTGATATAGTGAAAAGTAAACAGGGGAGACACCTTAGTTTAAGTAAACATATTTAGTGTTGAACTATTACATAGTGATTTTTAATGTAAAAATCATAAGGGTAAAAAAAAAACAATCTGACAGTATTTTCCCTTGAAAGACGAGGTTTGTGTTGTGTTCTGGAGGAGGTTAATTCTTATTAAAATTCCATAGAGAAAAGACAGAGTAGGTGCTATTCTGGTTGGTGTCCATTTGTTGGGTTGGTAAACTCACAGGATTGGACCAGATCAGACTGGATCACACTTAACCAGATTGGACCATAGAAACCAATTTCATGTAGAGAAAAAATGGTTTTTACATTGGTATTCTAATATTTCTTACTGATTAAATGATTAAAACAAGATGCATGTTCATGCACGCTACTACAAAAAAGTGGGTTCAAGTCTTTTTCATCTGAGGCCAGGTTTTCTTGAGGATGAGTCTTTCCCATTCTTTTGGACTTGATGCCAAAGCTCTTTGGGGTCAGGTGTTAAGAAATTTTTATAATTTCAAATATTTCTGTTAGATACATGAAATATAATGGACTGCAAATTTAAAAAGAAAGAATGTGAAAAGCATTTGAGAACACCATGAGTTCAGGTTTGATCCAGTCATTAAGTCTGATCTTGTAAATTTACTTATCCCCTTTTGTCAGGATATATGAAGATCAGAATTTTTGTGTGCTTCCAGTCCATAGGGACTTCTAGGCCTGTATTTACCAAGCAGTCTGAACATTTTTCTTATTACAAGACCAGCTGTCTGATTGGCTGAGACATTTTTTCTCAACCAACCAGTGTTATAGTCTTGCAAAATGAATTTGAATTAACCCTTAAAGTTTGAATAAACCGAGTGGACATTTTCAGTCTAGAATAAATTCCAGGTGATTACAATTTCATGGTTTGCTTTTGTCTATAGTGCTTCAGCAAAGCCAACAGTGTAAATCAAAGATCAGACTGCATGTTTTGTGCAGTCTAATCTTGATCCACACTGCAAAAGCAACTTGAGCAGCAAGAGACAAATTGAGGGTTAAGACTGGTTAGTGGTTTGTCCTTTTTTGAGAAAATAGTATCTTTGATGTTATGAAACTATCTTTTTTACTGTGGTAATCAACTGTCACATTTTTTACAATATGTATTTAACCCTTTACCAAACAATCCCTGGTTCTCATGACCCTGGAAGGCTTTTGAAAACATCGAGCCACAATGTTTTCTACCCTAACAGAGACCTAAAGCTCATTTGCACCAATTCTGAATTTTGTGGTCTGTGGATGCTCTCAGTTTTGGAAGAGTCTAAAATCTGTCGTTTTGGAAAGGGTTAAAGTCCTTCTGGGAAAATATTGTTAACCCTTCAAGTGCCTTTTGCAACTGTAGATGCATCCCGGGGCAAGTGTAGATCATAATCAGACTTCACAAAATGTGCGGTTTGATCTTTGATCTGCATTGTCCACTTTGATGAGGAATTTGGACATAAGTAATCCTTAAATTGCAGTTATCTTTTCAGAATGAAAATGTCCAGAGGTTTCTCCACATGTTGTCTATGTTCTTGAGCCTAAGAACATCATAGAAAAATTTTACACTTTTCCAAATTCAAAGCAAAAACATCAAAATTTGAACAAGTGAGCGTGTGATTTTGTGGCTCAGAGAAAGATGGCTTTTTCAAACATTGTAGGAAATGGAGAAAATGCTGGTACCCTGTGACAAATCCAGTCATATGAGACACATCTTTTTATTTCATCTGCAAATGCTTACAAGTAAGATAAGTCCAAAATTTTGTCGTCTGGTAAAGAGTTTTATGCTTTACCACACAGTCCCGACTTTTAACGACCCTAAGAAAGAAGCCTTTTTAAAACATTGTGGGAAAAGGAGAAAATGCTGGTAACCAGCATTTTCTCCTTTTCCCACAATGTTTTCTACCCTTCCAACTACAAATTTCAATTTTTCAGCCACATTTATTTTGTGTTTTGCAAATGCTTTCAATTTGGACTGCTCTAAAATTTTATTGTTTGGTAAAGAGTTAAGAGTGAGGCTGATATATTTAGGGGTATATTTGTTACTTTCATGTATAACATTCCTTATTCCTGTTTGTATTTGTTAACCCTTTACTAGATGACAAAATTTTAGCCTTGTCCAAATTAAAAGCATTTTGCAGACGACAATTTCAGGGTGACTCAAATTGAGCAATTTTTCTTTAATAGGGTAGAAAACATTGTGGGAAAAGGAGAAAATGCTGGTTACCAGCATTTTCTCCTTTTCCCACAATGTTTTCAAAAAGCTTCTTTCCCAGGGTGGTTAAAAGTTGGTATTGTGCGGTAAAGGGTTAAATCTTTACCAGACAACAAAACTTTTCCATATTGAAATTATTGCAGACGAGAAATGGCTCTGATCATTGGATTTCTCTCAAAAAAGGGCAGAAAAACGTTGCAGGAAAAGGAGAAACTATTCATACACATAAAGTTGACCAAGAAAATGAGACACAATTTGCAAAGAACTGGTAAAACCTCTCTCTACTTTCAACCCCTTAAGTGCCTTTCACAATTTTAGTTACCTTTCTAGCCAATATAGATTAAGATCAGACTGCATTGAAAGTGCTGATCTCTGATGTACATTGTTTGCTTTGCTGAGACTTTCTAGACAAACGCAACATTGAAATTACACTTATATGGGCCTTATTTCTAACTGAAAATGTTGGTTGGGTATTTTTGGCACTTTAAGGATTACAGCAAACTCTTTATTTTGATACATCTGTAATTGGGATTTTTTTTTTCAGCCATGGCACATGTGTCTTGACAAATACTGCTCTCCATAGTCTTATGTACAGAGAAAGAAAATTTTGTCAAGCAAGACACAGGTGCCTGTGGTATGTAGGTATTGGGCCAAAACATACAGCATTGAAAGTGTTATTGAACATATTTATATTTCCTGTATATATGTATTGTACAGAAAAATGCTATTTAATTGTGCTTAGAAATGTTGTATAGCATTAGTTCTTGAAATACATTTGTTTGAATGTGTAACTAGGTTGTTATAGAATACATGTACAATGTTTACCAGAATGTATCCATGAGAATTTCCTAACCCCTAGAAGTGCCGAACAAACCCAGTGGGCATTTTCAGTCAAGAATAAAACTCAGATAATTGTAATTTTCTGGTTGCTTTTGTCTATAATGTTTCAGCAACGCAGACATTGTAGACCATAGATCAGACTGCAAGTTTTGTGCTGTCTGATCTTGATCTACATTGGCCGCGAATGCAACGTTAGTCATGAAAGGCACTTTAAGGCTAAATCTACCAAACAGTCCTTTATTTTCATGACCAAGAGGAATAAGGCTTTTTATAACAGATTGAGAAAAGGAGAAATGCAGGTAACTGGCTTTTCACCCTTTTTTTCAAACCAGTTTTTTTCCCTTTCAAAGACAAATTATATCATTTAAGCCACATTTACAACATGGTCTACTCCATATGAAAAACAAAAATTCTTTGTGAACACCTGTCAGTGAAATTTTCAGTGAGGAGTTTTGATCCGAAACTTTTCTATGACAGGGTGTTTGCAAAGAGCATGGATTTTCATAACCCTATTATGGTATCATTGAATTTGGACAGAATTATGCAAAGAAGACAGAAAAAGCCATTTACTTGAGCATTTTATCAAAACTCCACCATTAATCCATGTAGTAGATCTAGGATCAAAGCTAATATTACATGATTCTCCACCTTGTGGTGAGGTCTCATCTCAGTGCGGAAATTTGTTTTTAGCTCACCTGAGCACGAAGTGCTCAAGGTGAGCTTTTGTGATTGCCCAATGTCTGGCGTCCATCGTCCACCATTTCTTTAAACATCTTCTCCTCCTAAACCACTGGGCCAATCTTGATGAAACTTGGCAGGGATGTTCCTTGGGTGAAGCTCTACCAAAGGTGTTCAAGAGATTGAATTCCACCCAAAACTCTGGTTGCCATGGCAACAGAAGGGAAAGAAATAGCAAAATCTTTGATACAGTATAGTTGAGCCATGCTCTGGCAAAAGGGGGGTATAAAGCATCTCTGTGATGTATTATACCTAGCAGGTCATAACATAATAATGGATCCACAAAATCCATTTTGTCTATCTACCAACTGAATTGTTTGGTAGAAATGGTGCATTGGCATGAAGAAAATTTACGAAAAACAAAAAGTTTAGACCCGTGTAAGACTTGGCATACTACACAAGCTGACATGGTCAATAATTTTTGGAGACCCCCTTTTCACAGAGCATGGCTCAGTTGTTTTCTTTTTATACCCCTGCAAAACGAATGTTTTCGCGGGTATACTGGAATCAGCCTGTCTGTCCGTCTGTCCGTGTGTCAGTCTGTACAAAATACTAGTAATTTTGTGTCGCAAACTCCTCCTACACTTTTCCTTCAGTTGTATTGAAACTTTGCACATATATTGATCATATATTGAAGGTTTGCAAGACGCAATTTCCAACTGTCAACTCCTCCTGGTTGAGGAATAATCTCCCCTTGAACTTGACACTTTTTAGCTCACCTGAGCACAACGTGCTCAAGGGGAGCTTTTAGGGGCAAGCTGTGTCCGTCGTCCGTCGTGCAGCGTCAACAATTCTTTAAACATCTCCTCCTAAACCGCTTGGCCGATTTGGACCAAACTTGGCTGGAATGTTCCTTGGGAGGTCCTCTTTAAAAAGTGTTCTCAGAATTTGATTTCATAAAAAACTCTGGTTGCCATGACAACCAAATGGAATTTTTCAAGAAATTCTTTAAAAATATTCTCTGAAACCACTGGTCAGATTTTGAAATAATTTCACAGATATGTTCCTTGGGTGACCCTTTTCAAAAATTGTTCGCGAATTTTGATCCGTCGAAAAAAACATGGCCGTGGTGGAAGGGGGGGGCTCTTGGCATCCAGCGGTGTCAACAATTCTATAAAAATCTTCTCCTCTGAAACCGCTGGTCAGATTTTGAAATAATTTCACAGATATGTTCCTTGGGTGACCCTTTTCAAAACTTGTTAGTGAAATTTTGATCCGTTGAAAAACATGGCCGTCGTGGAGGGGGGGGGGGCTCTTGGCGTCCAGCGGTGTCAACAATTCTTTAAACATCTTCTCCTCCTACACTGCTTGGCCGATTTGGACCAAACTTGGCTGGAATGTTCCTTTGGAGGTCCTCTTTAAAAAGTGTTCACAGAATTTGATTTCATCAAAAACTCTGGTTGCCATGGCAACCAAATGGAATTTTCCAAGAAATTCTTTAAAAATCTTCTTCTCTGAAACCACTGGTCAGATTTTGAAATAATTTCACAGATATGTTCCTTGGGTAACCCTTTTCAAGAATTGTTCGCGAAATTCTGATCCGTCGAAAAACATGGCCATTGTGGAGGGGGGGTGGGCTATTGGCGTCCAGCGGTGTCAACAATTCTATAAAAATCTTCTCCTCTGAAACCGCAGGTCAGATTTTGAAATAATTTCACAGAAATGTTCCTTGGGTGACCCTTTTCAAAAACTGTCGCGAAATTTTGATCCGTCAAAAAACATGGCCGTGGTGGAGGGGGGGGGGCTCTTGGCATCCAGCGGTGTCAACAATTCTTTAAACATCTCCTCCTCCTACACCGCTTGGCCAATTTGGACCAAACTTGGCTGGAATGTTCCTTGGGAGGTCCTCTTTAAAATTTGTTCACAGAATTTGATTTCATCAAAAACTCTGGTTGCCATGGCAACCAAATGGAATTTTTCAAGAAATTCTTTAAAAATCTTCTCCTCTGAAACCACTGGTCAGATTTTGAAATAATTTCACAGATATGTCCCTTGGGTGACCCTTTTAAAAAATTGTTCGCGAAATTTTGATCCATCGAAAAACATGGCCGTGGTGGAGTGGGGGGGCTCTTGGCGTCCAGCGGTGTCAACAAATCTATAAAAACCTTCTCCTCTGAAACCGCTGGTCAGATTTTGAAATAATTTTACAGATATGTTCCTTGAGTGACCCTTTTCAAAAACTGTTCGCGAAATTTTGATCCGTCGAAAAACATGACCGTGATGGAGGGGGGGGGGGCTCTTGGCGTCCAGCGGTGTCAACAATTCTTTAAACATCTTCTCCTCCTATACTGCTTGGCCGTTTGGACTTAACTTGGCTGGAATGTTCCTTGGGAGGTCCTCTTTAAAACTTGTTCACAGAATTTGATTTCATCAAAAACTCTGGTTGCCATGGCAACCAAATGGAATTTTCCAAGAAATTCTTTGAAAATCTTCTCCTCTGAAACCGCTGGTCAGATTTTGAAATAATTTCACAGATATGTTCCTTGGGTGACCCTTTTCAAAAACTGTTCGCGAAATTTCGATCCGTCGAAAAACATGGCCGTGGTGGAGGGGGGGGGCTCTTGGCGTCCAGCAGTGTCAACAATTCTTTTAACATCTTCTCCTCCTAAATCGCTTGGCCGATTTGTACCAAACTTGGCTGGAATGTTCCTTGGGAGGTCCTCTTTGAAAATTGTTCACAGAATTTGATTCATCAAAAACTGGTTGCCATGGCAACCAAATGGAATTTTCCAAGAAATTCTTTGATAATCTTCTCCTCTGGAACCACTGGTCAGATTTTGAAATAATTTCACAGATATGTTCCTTGGGTAACCCTTTTTAAAGTTTGTTTGTGTAATTTTGATCCGTCAAAAAACATGGCCTTGGTGGGGATGGGCATCTTTGCACTGTATGGACTTAAAGAAATTCTTTGAAATTCTTCTTCTCCTAAACCACTTGTCAGATTTTGAAATAATTTCACAGAAATGTTCCTTAGGTGCCCCTTTTGAAAATTTATTCGCAAAATTTTGATCTGTCAAGAAACATGGCTGTAGTGGGTGGAAGCTATTTGCTCTCTGAGGACATGAAGAAATTCTTAAAAATTTTGTCTTCTCTGAAACCACTATTCAGATTTTGAAGTTATTTCACAGAAATGATCCTTATATTATACCCCTTATTTAGCTTAGCTGTTTTCAAAGAAAACGTCGAGGTATTGACATAGCCCTGTTGGCGTCATCTGCGTTGTTGTTGTTGTGCAAAAACTTTGACATTTTGTTATATCTCGGCTTCCACTCAACACATGTACTTAAAACTCGGAATAATTGTTCACTAGTAAAAAGCAACCCATACAACAAGGGAAGTTAACTCCAAAATTGTTTTGTCCAAATTATGCCCCTTTTGCGATTTGGAATTTTATTTTACTATCCAGCAAGGTTCCAACAGCCAATCATTGGCACTCTCATGAGGTGCTCTTGTTCAACTTAATATTTTTAGCCACTGTCGGGCATGTGCTCTTGTTCAAGATAAGGTCTTTGGGTGACCTATCCTAAAATTTATTTGCAGAATTCTGATTCGTCAAAAACATGGCTGTGGTGATGATTGTAGGGGTGGTGACAGATTTTGAAATGATTTTTACAGGTGACCTTTTTATAATTCCTTGGCAAAATACTGATTTTGTTTCCAAACTTTCAATACTTTAAAAAAAGTTGGTTATGGTCCTCTCAAAAATTCAGGTGAGCGATCCAGGGCCATCTTGGCCCTCTTGTTTTTTCTTAACATCCATCTGTCTATAAAATACTAGTAATTTTGTGTCACAAACTCATCCTACAGTTCTCCTTCAATTGTATTGAAACTTTGCACATATATTGATCATATATTGAAAGTTTGCAAGACGCAATTTTCAAGTGTCACCTCCTCCTGGTTGAGGAATTATCTTCCAAGTGTCAACTCCTCCTGGTTGAGGAATTATCTCCCCTTGAACTTGACACTTTTTTTTTCTTAACATCCATCTGTCTATAAAATACTAGTAATTTTGTGTCGCAAACTCCTACAGTGAAGCTCTACCAAAGGTGTTCAAGAGATTGAATTCCACCCATAACTCTGGTTGCCATGGCAACAGAAGGGAAAGAAATAGCAAAATCTTTGAAAATCTTCTTCTCTGAAACTAGAAGGCGTAGAGCTTTGATATTTGGTATGTAGCATCTCCTAGTGGACCTCTACCAAGTTTGTTCATACGATGCCCCAGGGGTCAAAACTGGCCCCACCCCAGGGGTCACAAGTTCGAAGATAGGAACAAAGAAGGAAAACTTTAAAATTATTCTTCTCTGAAACTGGAAGGCATAGAGCTTTGATATTTGGTATGTAGCATCTGCTAGTGGATCTCTACCAAGTTTGTTCAAATGATGCCCCTGGGGTCAAAACTGTCCCCACCCCGGGGATCACAATTTCGAACATAGGAACAAAGAAGGAAAACTTTAAAATTATTCTTCTCTGAAACTGGAAGGCATAGAGCTTTGACATTTGGTATGTAGTATCTGCTAGTGGACCTCTACCAAGTTTGTTCATATGATGCCCCTGGGATCAAAACTGGCCCAGCCACGGGGGTCACAAGTTTGAACATAGGAACAAAAAAGGAAAATCTTAAAATTCTTCTTCTCTGAAACTGGAAGGCGTAGAGCTTTGATATTTGGTATGTAGCATCTCCTAGTAGACCTCAACCAAGTTTGTTCAAATGATGCCCCTGGGGTCAAAACTGGCCTCGTCCCGGGGATCACAAGTTCGAACATAGGAACAAAGAAGGAGAACTTTAAAATTTTTCTTTTCTGAAACTGGAAGGCGTAGAGCTTTGATATTTGGTATGTAGCAACTCCTAGTGGACCTCTACCAAGTTTTTTCAAATGATGCCTCTAGGGTTAAAACTGGCCCTGCCCAGGGGGTCACAAGTTTGAACATAGGAACAAACAAGGATAAATGTCAAATTCTTCGTACCTGATACTGGAAGGCGTAAAGCTTTGATATTTGGTATGTAGCATCTCCTAGTGGACTTCTACCAAGTTTGTTCATATGATGCCCCTGGGGTCAAAACTGGCCCAGCCTATGGGGTCACAAGTTTGAACATGGGAGCAAAGAAGGAAAACTTTAAAATTCTTCTTCTCTAAAACTGGGAGGCGTAGAGCTTTGATATTTGGTATGTAGCATCTCCTAGTGGACCTCTACCAAGTTTGTTCATATGATGCCCCTGGGGTCAAAACTGGCCCAGCCCTGGGGGTCACAAGTTCTAACATAGAAACAAAGAAGGAAAACTTTAAAATTCTTCTTCTCTAAAACGGGGAGGTGTAGAGCTTTGATATTTGGTATGTAGCATCTGCTAGTGGACCTCTACCAAGTTTGTTCAAATGATGCCTCTGGGATCAAAACTGGCCCCGCCCCGGGGGGTCACAAGTTCGAACATAGGAACAAAGAAGGAAAACTTTAAAATTCTTATTTTCCGAAACTGGAAGGCATAGAGCTTTGATATTTGGTATCTAGTGAACCTGTTCTAAGTTTGTTAGCCCACCTGAGCACAACATGTTCAGTGAGTTCAAAATTGGGTCACCTGGGGCCATGAAGTAGGTCACTCAGTCAAATTAAATAAATACCTTTTGGGCACTCTAGAGGCCGCATTTATTGCTCAAATGACCTGAAATTTAGTCAGAATGTTTGTCTTGATGAAATTTTGATGGGTTTGGATTTGGGTCACCTGGGATCGTAAGCTAGGTCACTAGGTTAAATTAAAGAAATACTTTGTGGGCACCCTAGAGGCCACATTTTTTGCTCAGTTGACTTGAAAATTGGTCAGAATGTTTGTCTTGATAAAATCTCACATGAGTCTGAATTTGGGTCAACTGGGGTCATAAACTAGGTCACTAGGTCAAAGAAATAGCTTTAGGGAACTCAAGAGGCCACATTTATTGTTCAATTGATTTGAAAATTGGTTAAAATGTTTCTCTTGATGAAATCTAAGATGAGTTCAAAATTGGGTCACCTGGGGTCATAATCTAGGTCACTTGGTCAAATTAAAGAAATACCTTTAGGGCACTTTAGAGACCACATTTCTTGCTCAATTGACTTGAAAATTGGTCAGAATGTTTGTCTTGATGAAATATCGGATGAGTTTGAAATTGGGTCACCTGGGGTCATAAACTAGGTCACTTGGTCAAATTAAAGAAATACCTTGTGGGCACTCCAGAGGCCACATTTATTGCTCAATTAACTTGAAAACTGTTCAGAATGTTTGTCTCCATAAATTTTTGATGAGTTCTAAATTTGGTCATCTGTTGAGATAAAGTAGGTCACTAGGTCAACTTATGGAAATTCCTTGTGGACGCTCTAGAGGCCACATTTTAAGCTCAGTTGACCTGACAATTAGTCAGAAATTGAATTATTGCATGTAGAGTGAAATTTCACCTATTGACTCAGGTGAGCGATCCAGGGCCATCATGGCCCTCTTGTTTTTATACTCGTGATACTCATTGTGACAAAACTTATTCCTCTTTCTCACTGCTATATTTTGCTTCAGTTATGTTTATTTTTGAGAGCATTCAGTTGTTCTGGAGACTGTTGTGCAAAGTATTGGTAAAAGAAACCCCAGGAATGCGTGACAGGTGCACTGGTCATCTTTATGACTGAAATATAGTTGAAAGTGGTGTCAACCCTTCACCACATAATCCTGACTTTTAACAACCCTGAGAAAGAAGCCTTTTGAAAATCTTGTGGGAGAAGGAGAAAATGGTAACCAGCATTTTCTCCTTTTTCCACAAGGTTTTCTGCCCTTCCAAAAAGATATTTCAATTTTTTCAGTCACACTTAGTTTGTCGTCTGCAAATGCTTTCAAATTGGACTAGTCTAAAATTTTGTCATTTGGTAAAGGGTTAAATGCCAAAGAAAAATACTGATTATGTTGAAAATGGTGTTATATTCCAAAGAAAATACACAAGCCTATGAAAGCTGTACTATATTTGTGTGAAATGGAAACTTTTTAGCTGTGTATATAATGCTTTTATCTGTCCAAATGAATTTTCTAGGCCAGTTTGTATCCATATTTTGTTTGCTTGTTTTTTAATTTACATGTCTTCTCATTTATTGATACAGTATAGTTGAGCCATGCTCTGGCAAAAGGGGGGGTATAAAGCATCTCTGTGATGTATTATACCTAGCAGGTCATAACATAATAATGGATCCACAAAATCTATTTTGTCTATCTACCAACTGAATTGTTTGGTAGAAATGGTGCATTGGCATGAAGAAAATTTACGAGGAGCAAAAAGTTTTGACCCATGTAAGCCTTTGCATACTGCACTGGCTGACATGGTCAATAATTTTTGGAGACCCCCTTTTCACAGAGCATGGCTCAGTTGTTTTCTTTTTTTTAAACTTCTTGTATTTTAGTGTTGCTTAGTATAAACAATTTACCTATTTCTTTCATTTAATGCTGATTGATAAAATGGCATCAACTTGGTTCTAGAAATGGCATTTGTCCAGTTTACTCCATTCCTTTTAAAAAATGGCAAGACTGTAAAATAGCACAAAACAGGTCCCCCTCTCATCATTATTATCAGGGGAAAACTGGAATTACCTGTTTGTCTATGTACATGCATATATGTATGTCTAAAATCGACCTTTACTATAAAAGGTTAGCAGTTTACCAAATAAGGCCATGTTTTGATGACTCTGAGGACAGATGATTTTGAAAACATTATGAGAAATGAAGAAAGTGGAGGTTACCAGTAATATTTCCCTTTTCTACAATGTTTTATAGCTTTTCAAAGACAAAATTAATCATAAGAACTGCATTTATTTTGTCATTTGCAAATTCTTTATATGTGTGAATATAGGAAATCATGGTATGATCTACAAAAGGAAGGTCAGCAAAGTGTGTTAAAATTATCTTGATGGAAATTATCAGTTTATGACTACATTGTTACATCCAAATTATTTTTTTGTCGTGCAGACCACTTGTGAAAACATTGTAACAAAAACAGAAATAGCTTATAACAAGTTATGACCACGTTGTCGATCTAAGTAACTTTTTTCGTCATGCAGTCCACTAGTGAAAACATTGTGACAATAACAGAAATTACTACTAACAAGTTTATGAACACATTGTTACATACACATCCCAATAACTTTTTTGTCGTATGTTAGTTGATTGACAATTATGCTGGATGAATAATAGAACTTGATGAACAGAGAAAGGATAAATTTGTAAATAAACAGTATATCATTCTTCATTTAAAGCGCTGGAATCAG
This sequence comes from Hippopus hippopus, assembly GCA_946811185.2. Taxonomy (NCBI): domain Eukaryota; kingdom Metazoa; phylum Mollusca; class Bivalvia; order Cardiida; family Cardiidae; genus Hippopus; species Hippopus hippopus. The sequence continues at coordinate 49,234,058 of OX328104.1, read as the reverse complement.
ATTAAGTTGAGTTTGCTTACAGCATAGATCAAGATCAGACTGCACAGAATGTGCAGTCTGATCTTGGCTCTACACTGTCCGCTTATCACTTATTTTGGCCACAACAATATTGAAATAGCAATATTTTGGCTGCTTTTCTTAATTGAAAAGGAATATTTCATCATTTAGTTCAGTAAGGGTGAAGTTTTTGTATCAGAAATCAAAATGTACTTTTTATAATTAGGGCTTGTAATGAATGGCTTTTTAGCTCACCTGAGCACAGAGTGCTCATGGTGAGCTTTTGTGATCGTGCTGTGTCTGGCATCTGGCGTTAACTTTTATCTTGTGTACACTCTAGAGACCACATTTTCCATCCGATACTCATGAAACTTGGTCAAAATGTTTGTTTTGATAATATCTCTGACGAGTTCGAAAATGGGTCAGGTCGGGTCAACAACTAGGTCACTAGGTCAAATCTTAGAAAAACCTTGTGTACGCTCTAGAGGCCACATTTTCAGTCCAATGAAAGTTTGTCAGAATGTTTGTCTTGATGATATCTCGAACGAGTTTGAAAATGGGTCATGTCAGGTCAAAAACTAGGTCACTGGGTCAAATCTTAGAAAAACCTTGTGTACGCACTAGAGGTTATATTTTCAGTCCAATACTCTTGAAATTTGGTCAGAATGTTTGTGTTGATGTCATCTTGCATGAGTTTGAAAATGGGTCAGGTAGGGTCAAAAACTAGGTCACCAGGTTTAATTTTTGAAAAGCCTTGTGTACGCTCTAGAGGCCACATGTACAGTCCAATAATCTTGAAATTTGGTCAGAATTTTTGTCTTGATAATGTCTTAGACTAGTATGAAAATGGGTCATGTTGGATAAAAAAGTAGGTCACTAGGTCAAATCTCGGAAAAAACCACCTGTACACCCTATAGGCCAAATTTTCTCTCAAATACTCATGAAAGGTGGTCAGAATGTTTGTCTGCATAATTTCTACATGTTTGAAAATAGGTAATATTGAGCTTAAAAGTAGGCCACAGAGACAAAAATTCTAGAAAAAGCCTGTGTACACTCTAGAGGCTGTGTTTGTAAGTCCAGTACTAATGAGTGTTAGTCAGAATGTTTGTCTTAATATCTAGGAAGAGATTGGAAATGGGTCATGTTTGATCAAAAGGCTCAGGTGAGCGACTTCAGGGCCATCATGGCCCTCTTGTTGTTTATAGATTTCTTTATGTCATATAAAGTAGTTAATAATTATTATCATAACAAGGATAAATGTTTTAATGCCTTATTTTCCCCCAAACCTATTACCTCATAAATAAACATTTGGCTGCAAGTGCAGCTAGGGTCCATAATCACTAACCATTATAAATTGTTTTCTAAGTCGTTTCTCTTTACCACATGAAAAAATTTTTAGACTGGTCCAAACTGAAAGCAGTTGCAGATGACAAAATAAATGTGACTAAAAAGTTGATATTTGTTGGGGAAGGATAGAAAACATGGTGGGAATTGGAGAAAATGCTGGTTACCAGCATTTTCTCCTTTTACCACAGTATTTTCAAAAGGCTTCTTTAACATGGTTTTTAAAAGTTGGGACTGTGAGCTAAAGGGTTGTTCTAGATTTAGAAAAGTAACACATTTTCTGCTAAGTAAGAGAGTGTGTTACTTTGGACTTCAGAAAATTCTTGAATATTACTTAGAATGTTATCGATCCTTAAGGTGCCTTCCACTGCTATAGTTGCCTTTACCTTCAGTGTAGATCAAGACCAGAATGCACAAAATGTGCCGTCTGATCTTTGATCTACACCGTCAGCTTTGCTGAAACACTGCAGAGAAAAGGGAGCCATGAAAATGCTATTATCTGGGTCTTATTCACAAATGAAAATATCCATTAGGTTTATTTGGTGCCTAAAGGGTCAAGAATGGATAGTGAATACAGGCACTAGTAAACCTTGAAAGGGATAGAGACATGATAGAGACAGGTTTCATATAGATCTTGTTTAGAGCTCCAGATTGTGGACCTTATCAAAAAATTCATACCAAAGAATATCTGAATGGTAGAATTTGAACCTTCAGCTGTCAGTTTTTCAGCTATGTGCATGATTTTGGTGAATGCTTACATATGTCTCTATTCTTAAAGCGCCTCTAAAGACTATAGTTGCCTTTGTGGCCAGCATAGATCAAGATCAGGCTGCACAAAATTTGCAGCCAGATCTTTGATCTACACTGTCTGCTTTGCTGAAATACTGTAGACAAAAGCAACCGTAAAATTGCAATTATTTGGGACTTATTTTCAGGATGAAAATTTCTGTTGCGGTTTATTAGGTATTCTTATGTTGTAATTGAAGTTTTGACAGTTTGGAGATTTTATCTTAACCATTTTATTTCAAGAACTAATTATGTTCTGAATTCTATAAGCAGCTGCCCCTATTAACTCTTGACCACAAAATCCAGACTTACAATGACCTGAACAAGATGGCTATTGAAAATATTGTGACAAAAGGAGAAAATGCTGGTAAAAAAGCTACATTTTATTTGTTGTCCAAACCATTTCTTTTAATTTGGGTAAGTCTGAAATTTTGTTGTCTGGTAAAGAGTTATAAAGCTCATTACTTTTTGTTATTAAATTTTACTAAAGACTACTTCATATCAAAATAAAGTAACATTTAACTCTTTTTTGGAACAAAATTTAAACTTGTCCAAATAAAAGCAATTGCAGACGATAAATTAGAATGTGGCCTAAATAATCAGACTTGTCTTTTAACAGGCAGTAAACTGGGATTTATCTTTGAACAGGGTTTTTCGTTGTGGGAAGAGGAGAAAAATGCTGGTTACTTATATTTTCTGCAGATTATTTAGTAAAGGTGTAACTTCTGAATAAACGAAAGTCTAATGAACATCTCACAGCCAATAGTAAAGAGCCAAACATTGCAATTTTTAACCCATTACCACACAATCCCTACTTTTGACGACCCTGAGAAAGAAGCCTTTAGAAAACATTGTGGGAAAAGGAGAAAATGCTGGTAACCAGCATTTTCTCCTTTTCCCACAATGTTTTCTACCCTTCACAAAACAAATTTCAAATTTCAGTCACTTTTATTTTGTCGTCTGCAAATGCTTTCGATTTGGACAAACCTAAAATATTGTCGTTTGGTAATGAGTTAGGCAGTTTTGTTGGTTAAAGGCTCACTGTATCAGACATTTAGATCATAGATTGCACTGAACCTCTGTGCAGCCTGATATTAATCTACATTATCTGCAAAAGTGCATTGAGTGGCAATGAGCAGCCTAATGGTTAAGGTTTCATTGAACACATGTGAGATAATCCCATCTATGGTGAAATCTTCTGTTAAGAACAAATAGTTTTATTTTTGTAATATTTCCAAACGTGATCTGTGAAAGTTAAAAATTCTTGCACAGGTTGTATTGTTACATCTGCGATTTCACTGAATATATAACGAAATGGGTATTTGTATGAGGTACTAGGTAAAACTATTGTATAGTTTATATTTACTTGTAAATGACAATACAGATTGGTTGTTCCTTTTTGTGAGAAAATGTATTGGAAAACATTCTTGTGGCTGTTGTGAGATATCTATGTATGTATTCTTTGCATTTAGTATTAAATTGCTACAAAAACTGTAGAATTAACAAATAAAATAAGTAAATAAGGTGAAGATGTCTCCCTCTTTAATTATTTACCATAGTTACATATATTTCTCTTGAAATATCACAAAACCTTAACAATCTAATGTACATCAGACGATTGGGGTAACATACCACAGCTCCTAATAAATGAACAATATTACAGTCATATTTCATGAATTTGGGAATAATTTCACATACAAATTCCATGAATTCATGAACAATTTCACAGTCAAATTACCCACATCATGTTTACTTAATTTCACACTCAAATCCAAAGAACTGCATACAACTCATCTTGAGTTCACACCCAACTTTAACTTAAAACATCCCTGCTATTGCTCTTGTTGAAAAACACTGTAGAAAAATGAGCAATGCTTACTACAAACTTTAGCTCGTCCATTTCTCTCAATGGTTTCACCTTTATTCAAGCTGAATTAATATCATTGTCATTCAAAAGACACTTTTTTGCATTGAATATTTTCTCATGTAGTGACTTATTCCAGTTTTGGTAGATACAAATTTTGTTTGTACCACAATGATTAAGTGTCTTGCAGCCAGCCACTTTTGAAATGATTGGCAAAAGGCAGAAATATCTTGTAAAAAGAAAATTTCTTCTTGTGTAACTTCACAACATACCCTCATCTATGAAATGTTAATTCATTTTGAATACTCATAATTTACCAGGATAATTTCAAAGTTTTGTTTCTGACAGCAGATTTGTTTCACCAGCAACGGAGTTAACCTTTGACCAAACAATCCTGTGTCTTAACAACCCTCAGGAAGAAAGCTTTTGAAAACACTGCAGGAAAAGGAGAAAATGCTGGTAACCAGCATTTTCTCCTTTACCTAAGTTTCTTTTCTTTTTGCATTCACGAAGAAAGATACCATTATAACAACATTTACCGGTAATGTGTTGTCTACAAATCCTTTAAATTTAGAGGAGTCTAAAACTTTTTTATGTGGTACAGAGTTAAGCTAAAATATCTTCTCAAAGTAGCCCCAACATGTATTTACAAGCACCTGTTTACAGTACAAAAAGAGTTCTGTTTTGACCGTGTTGTTGAAAACCAGTTGGGCAGTGTCATGTGGCCTGCAACACGCAAAAAGGGGCATTCGGACATTTGTGTAAAGTGTCGTCTCAGATCGGCCTGCGCAGTCCGCAAACGACACTTTGGCTAATCCAAAACGACACTTTCCATTTTTATGTAATTTTCTGTTTTGCACAAGTCTACTGTAGCACAAAATCTGATGTAGTCGTAAAGTGCCATCTCGGATTAGCCTGTGCGGACTGCGCAGGCTGATCCGAGACGACACTTTACGCAAATGTCCGAATGCCCCACTTCGCGTGTTGCAAGCCATATAGTGTTGGACATGTATTTTCAAGCATCCGTTTGCCTTACAAAAAGAATTCTATTTTGACCCTATTGTTGAGAACCAGTTGGAGAGTTCACTCATACTTCCAATCTTGTCATAGAAAGAACTGGAGGAAATCATTTTCTCCTGCGAGTGAGCCGGTAATGTTGCTGCAGCAGTTTCTGTCAGAGATGGTCCTGATGTGTCAACACCCTAAAATTGAAGTTTATATGAGTGAAAAGGTTTAATCCTTTATCACACAATCCTGCGTTTTAATTACTTTGAGGAAAGAGGCTTATGAAAACATTGTTGGAAAAGGAGAAAATGCTGGTAACCAGTATTATCTCCTTTTCCAACTATGTTTTCTACTGTTTAATAGACAAATCATCTTTACCTTCATTGAATTTTGTTGTCTGCAAATGCTTTGAATGTGGACAAGTCTAAACTTCTGTTTGTTGGTAAAAAGTTAATGCATCTGCAAAAAGTATTCACCCATGTCAGCCTGTGGGTTGGACCAACCCCTATCTGGGTCGTAACTTTTTGTAATAGCTAAATTTTCTGCACGTGAAGGGAACTTCTACCCCATGATTTAGGCAGTTTTAGGCAAAATGGATCCATAGTAAATAACTTGCTTAGTATTAAGCTGTCAGGTGCATTTTTACCCACCTTTCTAAATTCAATTCTAAATGTAAATTCCAAGTGCATGACATGCCATCTGATAGGCTAAGATTGGCTAGAACATCTCAGCCAAAAAGATGGCTAATTATGGAATGAAGATATACCGCTCAGATTTGTTGGGTGTATACAAAAACAGTAAAGTTTAGTGTTCTATATTGCACATGCCCAGTCCCAGTAGTACAGTCCGTGGCAAACAGGACTTGAGAATAGGAGGTTACTGGTTTAAATCTCCAGCTCAGACAATTTCTTATGGAGGATTGATGCTAGCCATAGAATTAAATCCTCTCTCACCACTGATCATTGTTTCGACGATGGTAATGCAGGAAAGCAGCCTGTGGCTTTCGAATATTTTTGTGCATAGGACTGGCAAAAGAAACTCCAGGGATGTGTGGATGGGTACATTGGCTGCAAAGCTATTACTGAAATAATGTTGAAAGCTGCATTTAACACCATGCAATCAATCAATCAATCAATCGATCAATCAATCAATCGATCAATCAATCAATTGATCAATCAATCATTGCACACACTATAACTTACACCTGTACAATATGACCTACTGGACCAGTCAACTTACCCTGTACAATGTCTGTGAGATGACAGGCTGTGGTATACCAAATCTACTTTGCTGCATGCTGAGTGGCAGCAGAGAGAACCGACTGTTACAGGTGGACAACAACAACACGTTATGCTGTTCTTGTTGGGAGGACGATGGAGAGGGTCTCGACATCAACCCGTAAAAGCTGGACTTGTCAATGCTGGTTAGACCTCCAAGCAAAACCTGGATTAATGATATGGAACAGTGAAAAAAATCTGTGCAATAAACCTGTCTTAGTAGTCACCTCTATTAAAGTAATTCTTATTTACCCTTTACCTCACAATCCTAAGTTTTAACAACCCTGAACAAGATGGCTTTTGAAAACATTGTTAAAAAATTAAAGGTGACCAAAATGACCAAATTTGTTCTTGACAGAGTAGAAAACATTGTGTAATAGGTAGAAAATGCTGGTAACTAGCATTTTCTCCTTTTTCTACAATGTTTTCTAACCTGTTAAAGACATATCCAATCATTTCAGCATCGCTCAATTCATCATCTGCAAATGTGTTCAATTTGGACAAGTCTAAATTTTTCTCTTTTGGTAAAGAGCTACCTCTTTTCCAAACAACAAAATTTTGGATTGGGCCAAATTGAAAGCATTTGCAGATAATTCAGTGTTGCTTAAATTTTAATTTTTGTATTCAATAGGATAAAAAACAATGTGGAAAAAGGAGAAAATGCTAGTCAGTGGAAAAAGGAGAAAATGTTGGTAACTAGCATTTTCTCCTTTTTCCACAATGTTTTCAACAGCCTTCTACTTCAGGGTCATTTAAACTCTGGATTGTGTTGTAAAGATTGAAGCAAGCATATAGTGAGATCCCAGAGAAGGCCAATAAATTGAAATGTGCCTACACTAAGTATACATCTACCTTACATATTTACTTTTAGTAACACAATGGGAGCTTTCTCAAAACATGTTAGACTGTTAATGACTAACACACTGAATAAACCTACATAAAACCTTTGTGCAACTGTGAAAACGTAAAGAAGACATCAAAACAAACTTACAGAAGATCTCTGGGCCAGTTTGGACAGGTTGGACTGTATATAAGGGAAGAACACATCAAGGTCAAAGGGGTCAATCATCTCCTCAAGGTCACTGACAATCTTACTGACATCCGACTGATAGACTTTGCTTTCCTGTTAAAACCAAGACATTCTTTTAGTAAAATACTCTTCACAACTTATATCTACCTTTTTGATTGTTCTTTTATGGTTCTAAACTTTTATGGTTCTAAACTTTTATGGGTCTAAACTTTTTTTAATCCTTAACCAGGCAACAAAAGTTTAGACACATTCAAATTGAAAACAATTGGAGACAAAAAAAATCAAAGGTGGCTCACATGATGGTGTTTGTGTTTGAAAGACTAAATTACTGTTCAGGGAAAAAGAGAAATTGCTGGTTACCAGCATTTTCCCTTTTTCCCCACAATGCTTTAAAAAGCCTTCTTTCTTACAGTCGTTCAAACACAGAATTGTTCTTATTAAGGGTTAAATAGACATATTTGTACTTCAACATATTCCTTCATTACGAAACATCAAAAATTATAGCAGGTCACAGCGTATTGATTTTGATCTGCACCTTTCTAAACCTATGATCCCAAGCCAGGAACCTTTTCTGAAATACGAGGGCTGTTCGATATGTAATGTGTATTGTACCACAGCGCCATAACGCTTTCAACGATTTCGTGGATGACGATACGCTTGAATAGCTCTATTCAATACCTTTCCAACGGTATAAACACGAGCCTTTAGCTCCACATAGTTTTAAACTTATAGTCATTTCATTAGAGCTAGTCGTTGACCACTGTTGTAAAAATGGTTGGGAAACGGATTAAGAATATTGAAGAAATTAGAGCTTATATAAAAGTTCGCACAAAACTCTGTCATTCAGTAATGCAGATTTTTACTGAATTGGGGGAAGTTTATAGGTCTGATAAGGTATCTTATGAGACAGTTCGTAGGTGGAGAAAGAAATTTCTGACTGGCACAGAGTCCGTCAAAGATGCAGCAAAATCTGGCCGACCTGTGACTGTAACAGGCAAGGGAAATGTCTCAAAAGTCAGGGAAATAATTGAAAGTGATGGCAGATACACGATTCGTGATATTGCCAACGCTGTTGGCATATCGCTATTGCGGGTGCATTTCATTTTGAAGCGTATTTTGAAAGTACGAAAGATTTCTGCCAGATGGATACCGCATATATTGACAGATGACCAAAAACGGGTACGAGTAGAAACCGCTAAGCAATTGCTCAAAATGTTTTCCAAATTAAATCAAAGACAATTTGCAAACATTGTTACTGGTGACGAAACATGGGTTCACTATTTCGAACCAGTAAGAAAAATTGGAAACAAAATATGGCTAACTAAACACGGTAGAAGGCCTGTATTTGCCAAAAAAAGCATAAACACAAAGAAGGTTCTTTATTGCATATTCTTCTCATGTGATGGTATAGCCGTACAAATTCCGGTGCCGAAGGGCAAAATTGTTACAGGTCGGTATTACCGAGATGTTATACTAAAAAAGCTCAAGAAATATTATCTTAAACGATGCCCTGTGTCAGGATTTATGCATGTTCGTCTACTTCATGATAATGCTCCATCACATACATCTGAGCTTGTGAAGCAATTTTTGAAGTCAGAGGAGGTTACTGTCTTGCCACACCCACCATACTCTCCAGATCTAGCCCCATGCGACTTTTTCCTTTTTCCAAAACTTAAAAAGTTCTTATCTGGTCATCGTTACAAGTCCCGACATGCCCTTGGCTCAGCCATCAGTCAATGCCTCAGAGGTCTACCTAAATTAGTGTACCGTGACGCATTTCAGAAATGGATTCAGAGATTGAAATTATGTATTTCAAACCACGGAGAATATTTTGTAGGGATGTAATGTTCATTTCACTATTTGAGTCAAATGCTTTTGAGATATCGTACAATACACATTACATATCGAACAACCCTCGTATATGTCTTCTCACTTCAATATAATAAGATGAGGAATTCACATTCTAATTTGTTTTGTTTGTATATTGGAATTTAACCCCCATTTTAAAAGCTTAGGTCAATATCACAGCAGCCAGTGCATCTATGCATGTGTTTCCTGGCTTTCTAACACTAGTACTGACACAACTCTCTTTCCATGTCACTGACTACTGTGTCACATGCATCAGAGGTGAGAGGTAAAAATATCACTGTAAAAAAAAATTGCTGCAAACTGGGTATCCAACCCACAACCACCAGATAACGAGCCAGGTATGCAAACCACTGAGCTGCTCGGCCAGGTTTCATGTTCTAAACACACTTTTCTTGAAACAAGAGCAACACTTGTGGACTCCAACGCTCGGCTGCAGGTGCTGTCTCCATAAATTTTCAAGGTCAAATACGAGGCATAACATTATCTAAAATGTGTTTCTAGTTAATTGTCCATCTGCCATGAGTTTCCACTTTAATAGTAAACAATACCCCAAGTTGAAGGTAAATATATTGCGTAATGACAGGGATATAAGAAACTATAAAAGTTTTTACATGACAACGCAGGCGATGACCAAACTATGATAATACCACCATGTCTTCTTTGCAAACAGCCAAGCTAATAAATCCACTCTTGTGAGTGTTGATAAGACTGGACTCACTAATTCTAGTGTTTGACATACAGATCCAAGATTTAATTGCCTTATTTGTGCCATCAAGTCTTTATCTACACTGTCCACTTCAGTATATTGACATTTCTTTTTGCTTTCTTTTAGCAATCTGCATAGAACATCTTACCTTTGTTTCATCTTTCCTGGGAATAATCATAAGAAGAAATTTCACATCAAACAACATCTGTAAGGCTCTGTGTTGATTCAAAATAGGCTGGTTTCCTGCCTTGGCTTTGTGTGCAGATATAAACTGCTTGTAAACACCAACAACCCTGTCTGATATACTATATACCAAGTGTTCCAACACTCTCCTAAAATGAGAGGATAACATAGTAATAACCCCATTTAACCCTTTACTATCCGATCCTTACTTTCAACAACACTGAAGACAAGAGGGCCATGATGGCCCTAAAGTTGCTCACCTGAGTTTTTTTACCAAACATTTTGAGATATCATGACAAACAATTTACTAAGCTTTCATAATTATTGGATTGAAAATTTAGCCTCTAGCATATACACAAGGTTTTTCTAGAATTTCTCTCAGTGACCTACTTTTTATCCAACCATAACCAATTTTCCCATTGTAGATATTATCAAAACAAAGATCTTGACCACCTTTCATACATATTGGACAGAAAATGTGGCCTATAGAGCATACACAGGTTTTTTCTAAGATTTGAACAACTGACCTAGTTTCTGACCCAACATGACCAATTTTCGAAGTCATGTGAGATGTCATCAAGTAAAACATTCTGACCAACTTTCAAGAAATTTGGACTGAAACTGTTACCTCTAGAGCATACACAAGGTTTTTTTTTAAGATTTGACCCAGTGACCTAGTTTTTATCCTGACATGACCCATTTTCAAACTTGTCCAAGATATCATCAAGACAAACATTCTGACCAAATTTCAAGAGTTTTTGACCAAAAATGTGGCCTCTAGAGTGTACACAAGGTTTTTCTAAGATATGACCTTGTGACCTACTTTTTGACCAGACATGACCCATTTTAGAACTCGTCTGAGATATCATAAAGACAAACATTCTGATCAACTTTCAAGAGCATTGGACTGAAAATGTGGCCTCTAGAGTGTGCACAAGGTTTTTCTAAGATTTGACCTAGTGACCTAGTTTTGGCCCAGCATGATCAATTTTCAAACTCATCTGAGATATCATCAAGACAAACATTCTGACCAAGTTTCATGAGTATCGGACTGAAAATGTGGCCTCTACAGCGCACACAAGGTTTTTCTAAGATTTAACCTAGTGACCTAGTTTTTGACCCGACATGACCCATTTTTGAACTCATCCGAGATATCATCGAGGCAAACATTCTGACCAAGTTTCATGAGTATCGGACTATAAATGTGGCATCTAGAGCATACACAAGGTTTTTCTAAGATTTGACCTAGTGACCTAGTTTTTGACCCGACATGACCCATTTTCAAACTCATCCGAGATATCATCGAGGCAAACATTCTGACCAAGTTTCATGAGTATTGGACTGAAAATGTGGCACCTAGAGCGTACACAAGGTTTTTCTAAGATTTGACCTAGTGACCTAGTTTTTGACCCGACATGACCCATTTTCGAACCCTTCCGAAATATCATCGAGGCAAACATTCTGACCAAGTTTCATGAGTATCGGACTGAAAATGTAGCCTCTAGAGTGTACACAAGGTTTTCCTATGATTTGACCTAGTGACCTAGTTTTTGACAGGACATGACCCATTTTCGAACTCGTCTGAAATATCATCAAGACAAACATTCTGACCAAGTTATATGAGTATTGGACTGAAAATGTGGCCTCTAGAGCGTACACAAGGTTTTTCTAAGATCTGACCTAGTGACGTAGTTTTTGACCCGACATGACCCATTTTCGAACTCGTCCGAGATATCATCAAGACAGGCATTCTGACCATTTTTCATGAGTATCGAACTGAAAATGTGGCCTCTAGAGCATACACAAGGTTTTTCTAAGATTTGACCTAGTGACCTAGTTTTTGACCCGAAATGACCCATTTTCGAACTCGTTCTAGATATCATCAAGACAAACATTCTGACCAAGTTTCATGAGTATCAGACTGAAAATGTGGCCTCTAGAGCGTACACAAGTTCTTTCTAAGATTTGACCTAGTGACCTAGTTTTTGACCCGACATGACCCATTTTCTAACTCGTCTGAGATATCATCAAGACAAATGTTCTGACCAAGTCTCATGAGTATCGGACTGAAAATGTGGCCTCTAGTGCGTATACAAGGTAAAGGTTGACGACGGACGACGGACGCCGGACACAGCACGATCACAAAAGCTCACCATGAGCACTTCGTGCTCAGGTGAGCTAAAAAGGCTTTTGAAAACATTATGGAAAAAGGATTCCCACAATGTTTTCTACCCTATCAAAGACAGAAATCATCAATTTGGCAACATTCAAAATGTCGTCTGCAAATGCTTTCAATTTGGTTTACACCAAAATTTTGTTGTCCTACTTTTTTAACTACTTTGACAGAGAAGGCTCTTGAAAACATTATGGGAAAAGGAGAAAATGCTAGTAAACAGCATTTTCTCCTGTTTCGTACTATTTTAACAGTAAATCTAAATGTTGGAGCCACATTTAGTTTGTCGTCTACAAATACCTATAATATGGGAGAGTCCAAAACTTTATCACCTGGGTACCGTTTTACTAACAATTCGTAAGTTTGTACGTAAGAATTTTCGTAACTTTACGCCTACGTTCAGATTTACGAAATGCATAAGTCCGTTTTACTAAACTTTCGTAAGTTTGAGAATAAGCGTACGGAAGTTTTTTCGTAACTCTTTAATCGGAGGTACGTAAAGACCGCACGCACTTTGCACTCTTCAAACGGAGGAAAAAAAATGACGGGAACTCTTCAAACGGAGGAAAAAAAATGACGGGATATCTCAACACATCCATCGTCTGCTGCATACAGAGATGGACGAAGCAAGGCGAAGGAAAGAGAACTGGACAAAAGCAGAAACAGCAGAGCTCCGTGCATCATATTTGGAACGCCATTCCACTCTTGAGGGCCGGCTTACCAACTCTGACTTCCCGAGACAAGGAGTTGGCTTGGAGTGAAATAGTGAAGAGGTACAGACACATGCAGAAAGTATTGGTGAAAAGGGCCGCCATCTCTGATTGACAAAATTGATGAGAGTTTATATGGCCTTGTCTCCCTTTGATAGCTCCGTTTATCTTGGGTCATTGTGATGTCATCAGGTCAGTGACATCATCATTGATGATGTAATTGATGACACCACATTTTTTTTGGCTTTTTGTTGTTTCTGTTATTGAAAACACAATGGGTAGGAAAGGTCGAGAATTATCACTGGAGTTAAAAAAAAAACTGGCTGTGGATTTATATGAGAATGGTCACAAGCTTAGTGATATAAGTAAACTGTTAAGTGTACCTTACATGACAGTTTCAAACATTGTAAAGAAATATTTAAAGACTGGTTCAGTTGAGAACAAGAGGCGAAGTGGTCGACCAAAACTTGTGTTAGACAGAGACTACAGACAACTTGAGCGTCTTGTAAAGGTGAATAGGAGTGATTCTTTAAGTGATATAACGTCAAAATTCAGTGAAAACAGGGAGATACAGGTATCTAGAAAGACAGTTCAACATCATTCAAGTTGTTCATTTTTTAATGTTTTGAACTAAATCTATCATCTAAATATCCAAATCCCTATAATCTGACCATTATTCGTTTTCATTAGAGTTAACGCACAGAGCCAGTGCCTCAGGACGGTGACAGAAGTTAAGAAAAAAGTGTCCGATATAAAAAGTGGTTTAAAGAAAAGAGAAAGAGAGAGAAGGAGGCTGTCTCGTGTGACAGGTGGTCGACCAGCCCCAAGATTAGAAACTTGGGAAGAGCAAGTAAATAATCACAGATTTCTTTCTCCCTCTTTTAAGGTTTCTATGTGGAAGTTTTTCAAAGCCATAGCCAAGTGTTGTTGAAAGCCTGGAAATGTGGATCAGAGAGCTGTCTCTATGGTATGACTAACATTAATTTACATGTAATAAGATGTGTTGCAAAAGTTGAAAAATTACCAGCCAGTCTCTCTCTCTCCCCCTTTCCTAACCCACTTTGGAATTCACGATGAATAAATTAACAAGGTTTTCTTAAATTATTATTGATTTTTACTGAAAGACAGTTCGAGACTTCTTTCCTTCAATACAAAGCATATAAATTAGCTTTTTTAGTAAGCCTTTTCCAAACAATCCTGTCTAAAATCAATCCAGAGATAGACAACTTCTGTTAACAATGTGGGTAAAGGAGAAAATGCTAGTAACTAAAATTTTCTCCTTTTACCACAATGTTTTATACCTTGTCAAAGTTCAAAGCAAAATGAAGAGTCATATTCAATTTGACATCTGCATCTGCTTTTATTTAGGACCAGTATAAAATCTGGTAGTCTGTAAAGGGTTAAATTTACAGATTTTCATTTTTCTGAAATAGATCTATATATACTATCATGCTCCAACTAGTTCAGTATCATTGTTCATTAAACATAGGCCTGCCTTAACTCTTTACCACACAATCACGAGTTTCAACGACCCTGAAGAAGATGACTTTTGAAAACATTGTGGGAAAAGGAGAAAATGCTGGTGACTAGTATTTTCTCCTTTTCCCACAATGTTTTATGCTCTATAAAAGACAGAAATCATCATTTGAGCTACATTTATTGTGTCATCTGAAAATGCTTTCAGTTTGGTAGAGTCTAAAATTTGTCATTTGGTAATGAGTTATGGAAATTTTTCAATTTTGAGAGGAGCAAAATGTTTTTAAGAACTATTTTCAAAAAAGAACATGGGAATTTTAAATTTGGAAGAAAGTAGAGTATAAAATCAAGTACTGCTGGGAGGGAATAGCCTATCAGTTTATGTAGTAGGAAACTGTCTGCTTGTTTACTTCTCCATATTACTTGTATTCTGAAATATTTTTTGCAAAAAAAGTTCTACACTGGTGATGATTTAAAGATCAATTTGATATTTCATCAAAATCTGTCAAATGTTTCAGTTTCATAATGATATGTTGAGATGACCAGTGTCTAGTTCTAGTAGGAATAATTATTAAAAATTGCTGATGACCATCTACTTAATGTACATTTAATTAATGTTTCCAAAGAATGCAAACAGCAACATCAATGCATGATGTATTTCAAGAAATATGAAAATTACCTATTAACTGTACAGAAATCAAAAAATTTCTTAACAGAAATGTTGTTTTCTTTTCCAGATGCTTGATGTTATTGGGGATGTGGCCATTGGGGGCTTTGATGGCATCGACACATTTCGATGCAACAATAGTAAGTTTTTTATCAACAAAGCTTGTCAAGTGAATTACTGCTTATCTAAAAAACAAATGAAATCAATAACAATAGAGATAATACAGAATGATCTCATGCATTGAAAATGCTTTCAAATATATCTTTTTTAAAACACATTTAATAATGTGCAAAGTAACACGTGAGCTGGATTTAGAGTTGATTTAATAAGTAGATGATACGTTTTGTAAAAAAGAACTATGAACTACATGAGTCTTTTTCAACATTTTTTTCCATTTCATTTACACATTCAGCAAATTAACACAAATTACCTAATATTTCCATCTGGTTGTGAGGTACATGCATTTTACCTAGGTAACTAGTTCACAGGAACAGCTGTTTCCGCCTTAGTTCAAGAGTTAGAATATGAAAATTAGTATTTTCACTGGTCGTAACGATGAAGTATGGAAAAATATTTCACAGATATTTCTCGATAACCTACCGGAAAGCATGAAATAAAAAACTTGTTGTTCACCTAAACCTATGTCATCCCAGCACAAGTTATTTGCTGTGATTCACTCATAGCATGCCACTATTTCTTACAGGTATAATTGATCAACAGGACGTTGTATGTCACTCCAAGCCTGATGAAGTGATAGCCAAAAGGTAATACATGGATCCGTGGAAATCGATATTTGACCAATCAGGTTATCGCATTTATTCTACCCGATGTCCAGCCTTGTTGTCTGCTATTTTGGTTCCCAAATAAACGACTGTTAACATTGGAGGGGTGCGATAGTATTTATTTATTTTGTGTTTTAAATGTTTGAATTTGAGAAAAAGTTTAAAATATGTGCTTTAAGAACATGTACTGCAGACGTGAGATCACGCAGAGGCTGTAGACAAGTTTGAATTATGATAATGACTGAAAATGGGACATATGTAAAGAGTTCTGATCAGCGCTACATTACACAATGGATTAATAAATGTTATAGTTTTTCTGCTCTGAAAGATTCTGAAAGAGACAAAAACGTTTTAAGTGGAAAACAAAGGTAAAAATAGATCTATATGAAATACTATTAAAAAGAAAATACGTTTACTTGAATATCTAACCTTGTTCATAACCTATGTGCACATCCAAAAAGTGGCACTTGTCATCAGTGTTTCAGCTTGACGTTAATCTTAACCCTTGGTGCATGAAGAATATGCTGAATGTGTAGATATAGATCAGATTGCAAATAACGGGAAGTTCAATCTTGGATTAAAACTATTTGCTATTTACAATAAGCATATTGACGTGTATTCCTCAGTACATATTCCTCACTAAAAGTAGAATTCAATTATGAAAAAGTCTAACTTCTGTTCTGTACTGGTCGAAGTTCAGCTCGAAAGGCAACTTATGTGATTAAATAAACTTTTGACTTAGTCGTATTAAAGTAGATTAGCACATCTGTCAATGCAAAGAATGTGTCGGTAAACTGTTAATTGATAGGAAGTGTGTTTGATTGCAAACCAATTTGCCGCTCTAATCAACTTGACCACCTGTTGTCTTCAGTATATCATAAGATAAAACAAACTACCGTCAATGATAATAACAAGTTTGTTAATTGACAGCACACTTAACGCATTTTAAAATCATCAGACAACCCTTTTTCCCTTAACCTGAAATTGAAATTTTTCATAAACTTACACCTCTCTGTAGAATCCGACAAACTATAAACTTTTCGAAATGCTCACAAGTAGATATAATTCAGTGTTATTTAGTTGGGTATGATGTTGAGATGACTTTACTAGCCTTACGAAAACAATAATAATCTTTAATTCTATTATTCTGTGGCAAATCGGAAGTTTGTTGAGGTCTTTTATTCTTTCGATATCACTGAAGTTCAAAACTTTGCTAAAACAAGTAGATCTATTTCATTGTCCGTAGCCCCCGTAATTCGCCCTTTTTGTACATATTCTTGTGTAAATATGTAAGCATAGATGTTTACCGAGAATTCACCATTGGCAGAAACATATGATAGAAATATTTTTCCGGAATTTTATTGAGAAAAACAGTCATGACAGCAAGATTTAAGTAGTCTATCTGCTATACTGTATATGTATTTACTGTGGTTGTTTGGAAGCCCTTGGCAACAGTAACCAAGGAAGTCGATTTATCTTATCACCACGGATCCATGTATGCTATTGGAAAGCAATTCAAAATATTTTACAAACCACATAAAATCAAAAACATGATAGCATTTTTATTAGATACTTTTCTGAGTTTTTTTTGTTTTATCTACACTTCAAAAAAAAAGATAAATACATGTACTTATCTGTTTGTTCTGCCTCATACAAGTATACATGTGTTATGAAAACAGTGCAGCAGCAGCTCCAACTGGATACCCATGCAAACTAATATGCTGCTATACTTTTTATCTTATCTGAGTTACTTTGAATACCCAATGTCTGTCTTCTATTCTATGTTTATCCGATTATCACCAATTATAAGTGTCATGAAATTCGAGTAAAGCATTGTCTGTGACATTCAACAAAGTTTTTCAAACTTAACTTTTTTTAATCTCTCTCTCTCACCTCTTTTAAATTGTTTTTCATGTATATTTACCTCTTGTTTTCTGTAAAAGGAACGGAGAGACTAAAGATATTGGATTACTTGATTAACCCTCAGCAAATCCTATTGTATTGCTTGATTAACCCTCAGCAAATCCTTCTGATTGATTTCAGTCTGCCTGTCTGTAATCCAGTGGAATCACACACCCAGAGTGCCACCAGTTCAAGTGGTACCGGTATGTTTTCAATAATTGAATTTCAGTAAAAATAATTTATGATATTTGACTCTATGTAGTCTTTAATAGCAATTTGAACAAAGATAGAAAATACGAGATACTTAAAGACTTTACCACACAATAAATCTGAATTTTAACCCTGAGGAAAGAGCCTTTGCTAACATTGTGGGGAAAGGAGAAAATGCTGATAGCCCACAATTTTTTTTTTTTTTTTCTTTTTCAAAAACAAGTCTAATTATTTGAGTCATGTGCAGTTTATCATCGACAAATGAGTCTAATGTTCATCAGTCATTGATTAATGGCACCAATAACCTGCAGAAGATATTAATTAATTCTTACTATTGAAATACATAATTATCAATTGCAAGCTTATCAACTGCACTGAAAGACATTGTAATTGTAGGGTCCTCTTTGGATGAATGTTAGAGGTATTATAATCATGGTTACTTTCAGCTATCTGATCAGGAGGAAGTTTCCTTTGGCATGGCACCACTGAGATCCTAACTGGTGCATGTAAAACTCAGAAAAGACATGAATAAGCATGCTGTTACCATGCTATAACTGAAATACTGTTGAAATCTTTGTAAAACTGCATTCGAATATCCAGCAATTCTAATTTGATAAAAAGGAAAGAAAAGACAAAAGTTTTTATTTTTTTCTTCAATAAACTTAATGGGAGAATCTTTCAAAAATTTATACTGTCAAATACAGTTAATCTGTATCAAACATTAGGGTTATCGTTCCAACTTCTGTTATGCAGAACTTCACTCGACGAATGTCATGATTCTTTATGAATTCTTACCGCAAGCCTATCGCAATAAAATCTTATCAGATCTATGTAAGTGATTAAAATAATTACTTTAGTCAATGCTGTCAACGAGCTCCAACAAAGTATAAATAGTCCCTTCTCTCAACCTGTACTTCTGTACGATCTCCTCTTCCGACAATTCCAGAAGCAAATTTGGTCTTTCCCTAAAATTTCTATCTCGGCGTCTTCGCGGTAGAAGGAATGCCTCCATATTTACGTTCTCACTTACGACCGATATTTTTGTACGTAAAGTTACGCAAAAACTTATGTTCGAACTTAGCTACGAAAAGTTTAGTAAAACGCAAAACTCGTAGTTACGCAAAAACTTACGAAAATCTTAGTTACGTTTGCGTAAGTAGTTTAGTAAAACGGTCCCCTGGTCCAAGGTTAAATCTTTCAACTACTTAGAGTGTCAACTACTTAGAGTGAAAATTCAGCTGCAAGATAATGTGGGTAAAAATCAGACTGCACAAAATTTGTAGTCACATCTTGCAGAAACACTTTACAACATGTTCTAATACAAATCCTAGTAAAATTTTTCCTTTTTTTTAACAAATAGAAATTACCTACAAGGTAAAATTATGATCTTATAAATTTAGCCATTTACATCTTATTCTGAAATAAGGATATATTTTTAACATGCACAAACACACAGACAAAAATTACAACAGCTAAAGTTTGTACCAACTCATATCAGCCTGCCAAGTGCGCACAGGCTGACATTGGTAAAACTTATTGCAGTGGGTAAATTTTCTGCATTTCAAAGGACCATTCTACCTCATGATTTATCTTGATTTTAGACAAAATCGATCAATATTATGAGACAACTAGCTTGGTACAATGATTGAAACCCCCCTTTTAAAGGGAGCACCTAGCAGATGTAGTGTACATTTGTAGATTACCTTTGTACAGAATGTCCTCCAATGTAGTTCAAATCATTGCACAAACCATAGAGTAGTGATAGCAGATATGAGGAGGCCTGGAAAGAAATTTAAGTTTTACCTTTACAGTGCTCTGCACAACTTCACTTGTTTTAGCGGAATAAAAAAGAACGAGATAAAACTACGTTTGACAGAGAGTGTAGATCAAGATCAGACCACACATTATGTGCAGCCTGATCTCTATCTACTCTGTCCACTATCATGTGAAATACTCTGGCAAGCACACCCTTGAAACTGCAACACTTTGATCTGTTTTTCTGATTAAGCCTTTCCATTCCATTTATCTTTGGCTTTCAGGGTTAAGCAAATTAGAATTCAAAAAGTGACCTAAACGCTTTGGTGTACAGCAAATGGCATGCAACACGCTAAAAGGGGCAATCAGACATTTGCGTTAAGTGTCGTCTCGGATCAGCCTGCACAGTCCGCGCAGGCTAATCCGACACTTTCCGTTTCTATGTAGTTTTCTTTTCTGTGCAAGTCTACAGTAGCACAAAATCTAATGTAGTCATAAAGTGCCGTCTCGGATTAGCCTGCGCGGACTGCGCAGGCTGATCCAAGATGACACTTTACACAATTATCCGAATACCCCTTTTCATGTGTTGCAAGCCAATATCAAGTATGACCACACTGAACTTCATCATGCATCTATACATATATTGTAGTATTTAGGTTAAACAGCCTTCACCTTGCAATGCGTGAGTATTACTATATCCAATTAAATAAAAATGTCCAGTTGCTTACTATTTAAAAAATTAACTCGTTACCAACTGAGATAATTTTAGACTTGTCCAAATCAAAGTAGTTGCAGACTATAACTAAAACGTGGCTCAAAGACAAAGTTTGTCTCTGATAGGGTATAAAAAGATTGTGAGAAATGGCAACATTTTCTCCTTTTCTCTCTGTGTTTTAAAAAGTCTTTTTTCTCAGGGTCATTTTCCCACAATGTTTTCAAAAGCCTTCTTCCACAAGGTAATTAAAACTCCAATTGTGTGGTAAAGGGTTAAGCAGACACTTCCAGGTCAACTTATATGTCAACTCTCAATATCTATATCCAATACAAGGGTATTTTCCGAGTATTTCATAACAAGCACACAGTTTTTTCACTAAGGGTTTGAGTATGACATGCAACTAAATAAAACCTTTAGGAACAAATTCATGGTTGCTATGTACATGTTTGTTCGTCTCTTCCATAGTTTGAAGATTATTATCATTGCTGTTTGTACACTTGTATATACATGTCCACACAGAGGCCAAAACAGATTACCGAACTAGGTAGCCTCTGTACCTAACTGCCATTATTGTTTGATATTTCTAATCTAGATAGAGCCTAAATAAAAGATTGAATCATTATTATTGAAATGAGTTATTGAAAAAGTAATTCAAATTTCAACACAAGTCAAAAGAGAAATACTCGCATTCATGTGGCCTCAAGTGTTCAAATAAAATGTTTTGATTCTTTTGAAAACAGTGCAACAAACAAAAGTCCTGACTGATTGCTAGACAGAAATATTGACTAAGAAAATAATGTGATCAAGTCTTTTAAAGAAAGCTTAAAAAAAAATGAGCTTACCTGCATCGGGACTGATATTTTAGATGTGATCTTCTTCCCATCTTCTGTCTCCTCCTCAATAGAAATCTCGTCCCATCTCTGGAAAAGAAAACATATGTATGAAGATACACTTTGTTTTAATAATATGAGATTTGCTCTGTGAAAAGGGGCAAATAAGAGTGCAACACACATCAAGATCAGACTACATGTTTTATGCACTCTGATCTTGATTAAAATTTTTCACCAAGCTACTACATGCAGTTTCAGTGCTTCAGGAGTAAAGATCAATTCATAATAATAATAATAATAATACCGTATGAGCCATGCTCTGTGAATAGAGGACTAAATGCATCTGCATTCAACGCAGTTTGAACAGGGTTGAAACTTTTTGCTATTGGTCAAGTTTTCTGCTTGTTTTAAGGACCATTCTACCACAGGGTTCATCCAGTTGTTACACAAAATGGATTTTATGGCTCCATAACTATGTGATATCATTCTTGGTATAATGTATCACATAGATGCATTAAGCCCTGTTTTGTCAGAGTATGGCTCATATTGATCAACTATTCCCAAAATGACAAAAAAATTACTGATCTAAACCATTTGCAAACAACCAATTAAAGGTGTCTCAAATGATTTACATTGTCTATGAAAGGGTCTAAAACAATTGTTGGAAAAGGAGAAAATGCTGATTACCAGCATTTTCTCCTTTTCCAACAATGTTTTCATAAGCCTTAATCCATAGTGCCATTAAAACTTGGGATTGTTTGGTAAGGGATTAACTTTGTAATAATAAATATCAGATGACATTACTTACATCACAAATTTTAATCAAGTCACATGGGTTCTCCAAGTTGACAGCAAGGGAAAATCCCTTACTAGAAATTTCAACAATGTGGTCTATCCAAACCCTGAAATATGAAATAAAGATAAATATAAATCTATTAACAAATAAATAATAAGATAAATAATTTTAGCAGCGAGTGTGCCTATTTACATGTACATGTTTCAGAATCTCTAATACCAGCACTTCGCAAGACACTCTTTCCTAGCCACTCACTGCTTTTTTCACAAAAAATTGCTGAAAAAAAATCTGTGGTGAGACAGTAATAAATCCTATTGCAATGACTATCATCAAACCTCCCATACAGTCTAGCCAGGACTCAAACTCGAAACTCTAAAATAAGGATAATGGACATCAGCAAACTCTCCTTTAGCCACATATTCAAAAGCATTCTGCAGGAAAATAAAACAAATCCACCACATTCGGATGCAAACGCTCGACTGCAGTTGCTTGATTTTCAAGAAATATTCTACATTGAAAAAGGGCCATAGCTGCATCAAAAATACTTCGATAGTGACCTGCTCTTGTTGTAAATATTCCCCTTTTGATAGCTAACAACTTGTCCAAGTTCGAAGGAAGTATCTTTAGTAAGTAATAACAGAGATACCGTTAAATGTCAAAGTTTTTGCACAACCACGACAATGACACACACCATGGCCATGACAATAACTTGTGGTTTTCTCCGAAATTAGCCAAACTAAAAAAAAAATCTGTCAGTGTGTAGATTAATTTCAGTAAGATCAGGTAAAAGGTATGAGAGACTTCAACCCTTTACCACACAATCCCGAATTTTTACAACCCTGAGGAGGAAGCCTGATGAAAAAATTACGGGAAAAGAAGAAAATGCTGGTAACCAGCATTTTCTCCTCTTCCCACAATGTTTTCTACCTTATCAAAGACAAGTTCCATCATTTGAACCACAACATATAAATTGTCATTTGCAAAAGCTTTCAATTTGGATAAGTCTAGATTTTTGTCGTTTGGTAAAGGGTTGAAGTAATTAATGAATAAAGATGACATGAATCTCTCTCATGCCTTGCAAATGCCACAGGGGCTCGGCACATGATTATTTATGCTTAAAGACAACATTTCGATTAAAAATCTGAATATCTGTATATAAATATGCCAAGCCCCTGTGGCAAATTCAGGCATATTTCAGATATTACTCATAAAAACAAATTGTTTCCAGAAACCAAACAGTGAAGTATGATAAAGACAAACTTGAATAACATGAGCAGCTGTTACGTGGCTTCTTGTCAGGATTTATGACCTAAAAATATCCCCCTTATTTTACATACCTGTAAACAACAAACTGGAATTGCACAAGAGATTGTTTGGTCTCCTCCCAGACAGGATTTACCTCCCCTTTACCAGCCAGTCTTCCAGTCAAAGACCTCTTCATTCTAAAACAAACAGTTAGTTGCTGTACAAACAGGAATTCTGATACCCCTGCAGCAGACTGCTCTTGAAAACAGTGTGAGAAAAGGAGCCATAATTACACTCTGTTAACTCTTTACCATACAACAATTTTTTTAGATTTGCCCAAATTCAAAGCTTTTCCAGTGGCAAATTCAATATAACTTGACAGAAGATTTCTTTCTTGCAATAACATAAAACATTATAGGAAAAAGAAGAAAATGTTGTTTACCAGCATTTTCTTCCTTTTTTCCATAATGTTTTTAAAAGCTTTCTTCAAGGTCCTTAAATCACCTACTACTAAAACAGCAGCAAAGATTATCATGCATTACGACAGAGAACTTTTACAGGCACAATTATTCATACAATGACATTTACAAATTATACTTGCCACCATTTGCTATAAAACAGAGACTTGCTATTTTGACTTTTAAACTGCTAAATGTTTATTTGTTTGGTGTAAAATGTCATTTTCAATAGCATTTCAATCATACCTTGATGACCAGAGCACCTATCCATGTATTCCTGGATTTTCTACACCACCACTCTGTACAACACTCTTCCAAGCCACTGGCAGCTTTCAGAACCTCAACGAAGTCAAAAAAATGTCTAGTTATGACAGAAAAATAAATCCTGTACACTATGACTTTTATCATTCCTCTGACCAAAGTTTGGAAAAGCCAAATTTTGAGCCCACAAATGCTGGACTAATAGCCTCTCTTCCAAACAATGAGCTACATTGATACTGTCAAATTACTTTCTAGAAAATCACAGAGAAGGAGTAAATGGAAAATCAAACGAGCCATGCTCTGGCAAAATGGGGTTTAACGATCCTCGTGATGCATATACCATGCAAGCCATCATATAATTATTGATTCACTTTGTCTAACAACCGACTGAATCATGAGGTAGACCAGTTCTTCTGCATGCTAAAAATTGACCATGAGCAAAAAGTTTGACACAGGTCAGCCTGCGCAGACTGTGCAGGCTTTCCTGGGTCAATATTCTTTGCAAATGCATGAAACCCCTTTTCACAGAGTATGGCTCAAATAAAAGAAATACCTGTCTTGTTTAAGCTGTTCATTTCCCAGCATGCTATGTTGTAGGTTTGGAGTGAGATCACAGAGTGCAGAACATAACCTCCCTACCAACAGTAACCTTTGTGGAAGAAAAATAAAACTTCGAAATCAATAGAGAATAAATGTGTTGGTTAAGCACATAATATCTAAATATGTCTTTGACCTAAATGGCAGTGAAGAATGTACAGCCAACCTTTTAGCAAACAAGTATCATACTGAATGTCACTGCATTGATCCCATTTAAGACATTTTTGGAAAAGGGGTAAATGCTTGTAATAAGCTTTTTCTCCATTTCCCCCACTGTTCCACCACAAGATCTCTTCTCAGTGACTTGCTTTTGTTTTGATATTACTAAATGTGGTGATAATTTAACTCTTTGCCAAACAACAAGATTTTATAGACTTGTCCTTATTGAAAGCATTTGCACACAACAAAATAATTGTGTCTCAAAATTTGAAAATTGCTTTTGGAAAGATAGAAATCATTATGGGAAAAAGATAAAATACTGGTTACCAGCATTTTCTCCTTTTTCCACAACATTTTCAAGTCTTCTCCTATAGGGTCGCTAAAATATGGAATTCTTTGATAGAGAGATAAGGATTTATTGAGATGAATACTAACTTGTTTCCAGTTTTCCTACACCTTTCAGAGGCATTTTGGACTGCTTCTTTACATTTGTTGCTCAAGTCAGTCAAAAAGTCAATAATTCTGAAACAAGAATACAGAACTAACCAATCAAATCAACAAAATTATTTTGCTATGACTACCTGTATAGAGAAGTTATATATACTAACTCTTTTATCAGACAGAAAAATTTTAGATATGGCCTGCAACACACGAAAAGGGGCATTCGGACATTTGCATAAAGTGTCATCTTGGATCAGCTTGCGCAGTTCGTGCAGGCTAATCCGAGACGACACTTTCCGTTTTTACGTAATTTTCCGTTTTGCGCACGTCTACTGAAGGACAAAATCTAATGTAGTCGTAAAGTGCCGTCTCGGATTAGCCTGCACGGACTGCGCAGGCTGATCCAAGATGACACTTTATGCAAATGTCCAAATGCCCCTTTTTGCGTGTTGCAAGCCATATATCAGCTGTACTCTGGTTAAAGGGGATTTAACTAATCTCTGTGATGCATTTTACCAAGCAAGTCATTAAATATTTGTGGATTCATAAAATCGATTTCGTCTTAACAATGAGCTGAAACCATGACATAAAAAACTCCTTGGGCAAGTAGAAAATTTATGAAAAGCAAAAAGTTTTGACCCAGGTCATCCTGCGTGTATTGCACATGCTGACCTGGATCAATGCTTTTTGCAGATGTATTAACAGCCCCCCCCTTCACAAAATGTGGTTCATATATCTACTTTGTGAGCATTTGCAGAAAACAAATTGAATGCACTGCTAAAAGAAAGATACAAGTATGTGGATGTAAAATAGAGTATATTCAGAGCAACAAATAAATAAATTGGAAATGTTCAATGACTACAAAAAGATAACAGTATTTCAAAGTTAGACTGCTTTTGTCAGAATATCTAACAGACTAAGAAATAAGGTAGATCCAAGATCAGACTAATGTTTCCTGTAGGCTGATTTCCATCTACACTGTCTGCAGACACAAATCACGTCTGGTAACAAAAATTATGGGAAAATTAAAGAAGAAAGAAAAACAAAACATACCCTTTGATTCCAGTGACACAAGTTTCCTGAGTGAAGGTCAAAAGATTAGCTGAGTCAGCAAATCTGTTGAATGGTGTTGTTTCCATGGTAACAGTTAGGTTATCAACATCAGAGTACAAATAGGTTTTACAATCCTCATTCATTGATTTCAATTTTTCATCAAAATGTTTAGACAGGCTGGAAGTAAAAAGTAAAAAATCAGATGAGATACTAAGTTTTTAATCAGTTACAACACAGATATGAATATTTATGCAGTAGACAGCTTCTGCTTTCAGAAGAAAAATCAACTTTATTAAAAAGGGACACTTAGGAAAAAGTGTCCTTTTTCTCACACTGTAAACATAATATTTCACATATCTACAGCCATGTGTTTGTAAGAAATTCCAGTTTAGTACAGAAATTTAAATAATGAGAAATTTCTCCCTTTGTCAAAAACATTCCTTTACTGACTTTTCATTCAACTTTCTGTTGTACTTTTTACTATCCTTCCTTCATATTGCATCATTTGAGAAGCCAAATAAAATCTCATTACTCAACATTTTTTATTACTGACTATATGTTTATCATAACTATGTTTTCAGCACGAAAACAACTCATGGATACCTTTGTACAACTGGTGTTAAAGCCCTGGCTTTCATTATGAGTCCACCACTCTCTAAAAGTGACCTTGAACCTCCAGAACCCCATGCACGAGATGCTGCAATGTCAGATGGGCTTTCAGACCAGATGTATGAAGCTAAATCCACTTCTGAAGTGAGGGATCTATAAAATGATAAAATTGATAAGTGCTTATTTGGTCTCCTTTTAATTAACTCTTTATCAAACAACAAAATTTGACCCTTTACCACACAATCCTGACTTTCAACGACCCTGAGAGAGAGGCCTTTAGAAAACATTGTGGGAAAAGGAGAAAATGCTGGTAACCAGCATCTTTTCCTTTTTCCAAAATGTTTCAAAAGCCTTCTACATCAGGGTCATTGAAACACTGGATTGCTTGGTAAAGGTTTAAATGAAGTTGGACAAAACTGAAAGTAAAGCAGGGTTCCCTCTACAAGCTTGTTATTCTCTTGGTTTGCAACTGTTGGAAACATTGCATGTCATTCTTAAGATCAAAGTTAGGGGCCAAGCCCCGGTAGCTCAGACAGTAGCGTGCAGGACTAGAGAACAGGGGGGTCGTGGGTTCGATCCCTGGCTCGGCCAATTTCTTTCCGAGGATTGATGAGTGTCATTGCGACAGGATTCATTCCTCTCCCACTCCTGACTGTTGTTTCGACGGTGGTTAAGTGGGAAAGCAGCCAGTGGCTTGGAAAGAACATTGTCCAGAGTACTGGTAAAAGAAACTCCAGGAAAGCATGGATAGGTGCACTGGCCGCCACGATACAACTGAAATAATGTTGAAACTATACAATGAATCAATCAATCAAAGCTAAGGCCTCATCCAGACTAAAATAATCACTACTGAAATAATATGAGCCATGCTCTGGCACAAGGGGGCTTAATGCATCTCCGTAATGCATTATGCCAAGCAAGACATTACGTAATTATGGATAAAAAAAATTGCCTTTTATCTAACAATCACCTGAATCATAAGGTAGACTGGTCTTTGGACATACAGAAAATTGACCAATAGCAAAATGTTTTGTCCCATGGGTCAACACATTTTGCCGATTCATTAAGCCCCCTTTATGCAGA
This sequence comes from Hippopus hippopus, assembly GCA_946811185.2. Classification (NCBI taxonomy): domain Eukaryota; kingdom Metazoa; phylum Mollusca; class Bivalvia; order Cardiida; family Cardiidae; genus Hippopus; species Hippopus hippopus. Next base: position 49,206,075 of record OX328104.1, on the reverse strand, counting down.
GCATGGCTCATATATATAACACAAAAACTCCTCTGTTAAGGTAAGAAAACTGGTCTTATTTGTGGGGTGATCTGATTCCCAACTTTGACCTATCCAAACCTGGAATCAAACTCTTACTTTGTACAAACTTGCTTAACCCTATTCTACATAATGCCAAATTTTAATGACCCTGAGAAAGAAAGCACTTGAAAACATTGTGGGAAAAGGAGAAAATTCTGGTAGCCAGCATTTTCTCCTTTTGCTACAGTGTTTTCTACTCTATCAAAGATATCTTCCAGAACTTTAGCCGCATTTAAGTTGGCATCTGCACATGCTTTGGGTTTGGACAGGTCTAAAATCTGTGGTGTGGTAAAGAGTTTAGAAACAGATCATGCGCACTGCAATTGAATTTTATTTAGGGAAGCCTATGCCTACACATAACAAGAGGGCAATTAAGATTCCTTGGTTGTGCTTCATATTTGGCTTGCAACATGCGAAAAGGGACTTTCGGACATTTGCGTAAACTGTCGTCTCGGATCAGCCTGCGCAGGCTAATCCGAGAAGGCACTTTATGTCAACATTACATTTTGTCCTACATTAGACTTGCGTGAAACCAAAAATTACACACGATTGGAAAGTGTCGTCTCGGATCAGACTGCGCGGACTGCGCAGGCTGATCTGGGACGACACTTTACGCAAATGTCCAAATGCCCCTTTTCGTGTGCTGCAGGCCATTTACCCTTCTTCTTCTGGTATATTGTCCAGCTGCTCAAACACTGCAGAGATCTGTCTCTGTGTAAGCTCTACACTTGTCTCTATCTGGTATTTGATAAGGGCCTGAAATGGATACTGGTCATAAGTAAATCAACCAAAATAATGAGCCTTGCTCTGTGAAAAGGTGGCTTGATGCATCTGCACAACATATCAACCCATTCAAGCCTGCATAGTTTGCCCGTGCTGGCATCAGCCAAAACTTTTTGCTTTTCGTAAATTTTCTACAAGTCTAAGGACCATTCTACCACCAGTTCTAGTTGATTGTTAGGTAAAAAGAATGAATGGATCTACAATTATATAATGACTAGCATGGTATAATCCATCACAGATATGCCTTAACCCTTTACCGTACAATGCCGCCTTTTAACAACCCTGGGAAAGAAGCCTTTTGAAAACATTGTGGGAAAAGGAGGAAATGCCGGTGACAAGCATTTTCTCCTTTTCCCACAATGTTTTCTAACCTATCAAAGAAAAATTGCACCAGTTGAGCCACACTGAAATTGTCGTCTGCAAATGCTTTCAATTTGGACAAGGCTAAAATGTTGTTGTCTGGTAAACGGTTAAACCCCCTTTTACCAGAGCATAGCTCAAATTGAATGAGCAGCTTCTACATTTTGCAAACCATAAATAAATGAAAAGCGATTAAAATAAATTAAGTAAGCAATTTGTCCAAATTGAAAACATACGCAGACGATAATTTAAATGTGTGTAAAAGTATGATATTTTTCTGTGAAAGGATGCATTGAAAGAAAACCTTGTGGGAAAAGAAGAAAATGCTTGTTACCAGTATTTTCTCCATTTCATACAATTTTTTCAAAAGCCTTCTTCTTCAGGGTCCTGAAAACATGCAATTATTTGGTAAAGGATTAAGTTTTGGGAGCACACAAGTAAGTGAGCTGTTGCCATGATGAACACAACATAGAGCAGGATTAAACACAATTCAACTCTTTACCAGATGAGAAAATTTTAGCCTTGTCCAAACTGTAAATATTTGCAGACAACAAAGTCAATATTACTCTAAATGCGGGAATTGTCTTTCAAAGGGTAAAGAAAATTGAAAAAGTTAAAAAACATTGTGGAAAAACAAGAATATGCTGGTTACAAGCATTTTCTTTTTTCCCCCATTAAGTTTTCAAAAGCTTTCTTCAACAGGGTCATCAAAACTTGGAATTGTTTGGTGTAGGGTTAAACAACAAAGAAGCTTATCTGATATATTTGAAATTAATATACTTAAGCATTTGAGAAAGCTGACATGTACATGTATATACCTGAACTCTGTCCACAAATAAAGGTCGCAGGAGGTCATCCCAGATATGTAGAGATTTGTTCAACACCCTTTCACAGATAAAATCCCAGTTTTCTAAACTGCTGTCCTGAAGACAAAAGAAAATTTTGGTAATGTCATCTCGGGCCCTAGTCAGCAACCCTTCTCAGTCAATTACCAGACAACAAATTTGTAGACTAGTCCAAAGTAAAAGTACTTGCAGACTACAAATTAGATGTGACTCAATAGATCAGATTTAGCTTCGAGAGAGTACAAAACATTGCGGATTAGGAGAAAATCCTGGTGACATCATTTTAGGCAAAAACTGAAAAATGTACACCATCTGCCAATCAAGATCTATTCCAAGGTGAAGTTTCATGTATATGACGGTAGCCTTTGCAGTATTTCAGTTATCTCAGGTATTAAAATTAACTCTTTACCACACAATCCCGACTTTTAACGATTCTGAGAAAGAAGCCTTTTGAAAACCTTGTAGGAAAAGGGGAACATGCTGGTAACCAGCATTTTCTCCTTTTCCCAGAGTATTTTCTACCCTTCCCAAAACAAATTTCAATTTTTGAGCCACATTTATTTTCTCATCTGCAAATGTTTTCAATTTGAACAAGTTCGTCGTTTGGTAAAGAGTTAATGGGGAGGGGGAAGAGGGAAGAAAGAGGAGGGAACGAAGAAAGGGAGGGAGTATGTGACACAGTAATAAAGGAGATAAGGTAACAAGAGCACTGCCTGCGGGTACCAAAGCTTCGCTGCAGCAGCTGCTTTTTTCTGTGAAAGACAGCAGATTGCGACAGGGCCATGAAAATGCCTCCACATTTTCTTTTAAAACAGCTCTGACAGCTAAAACTCAGAAATTTGCATACAGAATGAAAATTTTACCTTTGAGTCCATTTTTTGTTTGTTTTGTTTTTGGATTGGTCATATGCATTAGAACTAAAAAGAAATGACATAAACTTTTCAAAACTAGACAGTATACCTTTGCCATCAGTTCCCAAACTGTGTCTCTGATTGATGTTAGATGTTTCACAGAGTTGACAAAACTGAGTAGCTTGCTCACTCCTGCTTTCACATCACTTGTGCACCTTGAATATCAGGAAAACAAGATGAAATTATTAACTTGATTTGGACTGAATTTAACACATGATTATCTGTGGACAACTTCATACATCTTGCAAGAAATGTTTCTTGCACATATGGTTGTACTTAGGTGAATTGCAAGTACCTAGCAATTTCTACTTTTGCCATGATTTTACACATATTTTTCTTTACAACCTTGATAAACTCTTTATCAGATGACAAAATTCTACGCTCGTCCATATTGAAAGTATTTGCAGACCACAAATTCAATGTTTTAAACAAAAAATTTTGTTTAAAATGAGTGGAAAAAATTGTTGAAAAAGAAGAAAATGCTGGTTGCCTGCATTTTCTCCTTTTTCCACAATGTTTTCAAAGACCTTCTTCCTCAGGGTCATTAGAACATTGGATTGTTTGGAAAAGGGTCAATACACATTATCCTTGTTTTACATCAATGCTTCTGATGTTGACTAAACCAAATTTATTTCAGGATGTACTGGTTTCATCCTGTTGTGAACATCATTCCAATATGGCTTGCAACACGCAAAAAGGGGGATTCAGACATTTGCGTAAAGAGTCATCTCGGATCAGCCTGCGCAGGCTAATCCGAGATGGCACTTTACAACTACATTAGATTTTGTTCTTCAGTAGACTTGGGCAAAACAGAAAATTACATTTAAATGGACAGTGTCATTTCGGATAAGCCTGTGCGGACTGGGCAGACTGATCTCAGACGACACTTCATGCAAATGTCTGAATGCCCCTTTTTGCGTGTTGCAAGCCAATTATATGAGCTATGCACTGGGGTTGAATGCCTCTCTGTGATGCACAATACCAAGCAAGTCATCACATATTTATGGATCCATAAAATCCATTTAGTTAAACAATTAAATGGATCTGGAGGTAGAATGGTCCTTTACCATGCATAAAATTTACAAATTTGGAAAAACTTTTCACCCATGCCAGCCTTCCCAGAATCCACAGGGTGGTATGAGTCGATAATTTTTGCAGATGCGTCAAGCTTCCTTTTCATAGAGCACGGCTCATATAAATGAAACAGAAATATGCCACATACATGGAGCATATAAGATGGTGCAAACAGAAATCTGTGACATCTATCTGTAATTTAATGACTCTAACTTATCATTCCTTTCAAGTTCATATTTCAAAAAAAAAAAAAAAAGAGACATGCTCTGTGAAAAGAGGGTTAAATGAATAAGAAAAAAGTATCGATACATGTCAGCCTGTGCTGCACCCGACAGGCTGACCTTTATCAAAACTTTTTGTTAGTGGTAAATATTCTGCATGTCGAAGAACCATTCATCCTCATGATTCAGTGGGTTGTTAGCCAAAATGGATTTCATGGATCCATACTTTTGTGATGACTTACTTGGTATAATGCATCACAGACATGCATTTAACTGGCTTTTATCAGAGCATGGCTAAAATCTATCACAACCTATATTTCATGAGAAAGCATTACAGAGCAAATGAAACTAGAACTTGTTACAGGATGTGACTTAATACCCCCGCAAGAGCGGTAATTGACCAATTATTTTTTTTCAGGATTACACAGACGGACACACGGACGGATGGATAGACAGGCTGATTCCAGTATAACCCCCAAAAACATTCGTTTAGCGGGGGTATAATAAAAAATGTTTTTTACGTTTGAATCCACTGGGAACAATTGTCATGGCGATGTTGCTCAGAAACACCCACTGTCACAGACTTATGGCTTGGACAAAACTCTGAAATAAAAAGAAAAGATAGCTTATTCATTGTAACCACAAACAATAATTCAACCCTTTACTACACAATGCCGGGTTTTAACAACTCAAAGACAGATGGCTTTTGAATACATAGAGGGAAAAGGAGAAAATGGTGGTAACCAGCATTTTTTTCCTTTTCCCACAATGTTTCCTACCCTCCAAGGGACAAGTTCCACCATCTTTGCTGCAACTAAATTTTTGTGAATTGCAAATCAAGATAATTCAAGACTTTTTATTACATCAAGAAAGATGTTTAACTAAATTGTAAATATCTCCTGAATCCAACATACTCATCACATTTTTTCCTTGTAAAATGACAGGTTGTTAACCCTTTATGCCACAATCATGAGTTTTAATGACCCTGAAGAAAAAGCCTTTGAAAACATTGTGGGAAAAGGAAAAAATGGACTAATCTTAAGATTTGTTGTTTGGTAAAGAGTTACAACCCTATACACACAGAGATCTCTATGGAGCAGTAACTTTATCCTTGTAGTGCCAAATAAATAAAGTACAAATTCTCAGTAAATACTTAACCCTTCCCAACACAACAAAATTTTAGACCTGTCCAAATTGAAAGCATTTGCAGATGACAAATATAATGTAACTCAAAAGCTGAAATTTCTCTTTGGAAGTGTAGAAAACTTTTTTGGAAAAGGAGAAAATGCTGGTTACCAGCATTTTCTCCTTTTCCTACAATGTTTTTGAAAACCTTCTTCTTTAGAGTCGTTTAAACCCAGGATTGTGTGGTAAAGGTTAGATACATACATTGTAATTTCAAAGTTGTTCTTCTGAGAATATCTGGCAGAGAAGCGGACAGTATTGATCTGACATCAGATTTCACACTCTGTGCAATCTGATCTTGATCTACACTGTCTGCATAAGTAAAAAAATCCTGCTTCAGCACTTAAAGAGCTAAATTTTGCTATAAGATTATACTAAAAAAGCTAATCAGTATACAAAACATGAAATAAATAGACCTTTTTGATCAATTTTATGTAGTTTGATTCAATATTATCTAAGTATCCAGTATATAAGAATCATTATTATCTAGTATCCAATATCTAAGATTCAATATTACCTAGGCATCAAATATCTTTGAATCCCGAGTAAAAGTTAGAATATTTGTCCAACATTCACCTACCTGACACTGATTTAGGTAAACATTTGGCAGACACAGAGTTCTGTAGATCAACTATACCTGTATCTGGAATGAAGTCAAGAGAAGGAGAAATTACTACAGCAGCTATAAAACATCAATAGCAATATATTTCTAATCAATCCATTACTGTTAATGAGCCTATTGAAGAAAGCTTTTGAAAACATTGTAGAAAACAGGGAAAAAACAGGTGACCCCTCTCCTCCTTGATGTTTCTACCTTTTTCCATCGTCACAAATCTCACCATTTGAGCCACATAAAATTTGTCTTCTGCAAATGCTTTCAATACAGACTAATGAAATGTCTCTTCTAAATAGAAGTTAAACTTTACAATACCTAAAGACTTCAGGTGCTTTTGTGAAAAGTGTAGGTTAAGATCTGGTAGCATACTGATCCTGTACACTGTATCTACACTGTCTGACACTTAGGACACATTCTTGCCAAAACCCTTTCTTAAAGTCTCTACGAGAGGAATTTTTCGACTGGTAGGTTGGAAGTATTCATTATCAATTACACAGCCTGGATTAATTCTTCTTGCAAAAAAAAACTAATTAAGATTAAAGGTCAAGTGTTACATACCACATTGTTTCTCTGATGTTACTTTTCTCAGGATCCTTAGAAGAAGATCTGTATTTTCTGAAATTGCAGACAAAACATACCATAACAAACATAAGTAATTAACTGTATAAATTATATTTCATTGACCTCTTCCACTCATAAAAAATAAGACATATTTCTTTTTCTGTGACTGTGCCAATATCTTAAGTGTTGTTGTGAGGTCACTGATAAGATTATTCAACAAAAACTAGATACAAAATCAATTTGCAAATTCTACAATGTAAAAGATACATACCATCTTCCTCTGGACTGCCATCTGTATCATCCTGTGTATAGAATACGGAGTGGATCTGATGTATTGTGGTTGTTATCAGCTGTGTGACCACACAGATCTGGTCCTTCGTGCTGCCTGACTGGTTGTTTATGTTAAACAGCTGTTGAATGGCAGACTGAAACATAACAATAGTTTATTGGTTAGAAAATGTTGGAGAACTTAAGTTGCTTAAACCCTTTCAGTGCCATTATGAAAACAGTGACATTTTTGGATAGCATAGATCAAGATCAGATTGCACTGGATGTGTAATCAAATCTTGGATCTACTATATACATGAAAATTTTTGCGACCTGGAAATTTTTGCGATTTCACCAATTTGAAAAATTCGTAAACATTTCTGTTTTTGTATTTTACCACTAGTATACCAACTTGAATTTGCAAACATTTCCTTGTGCAGAATGTTCGTAATGGGTAATTCGCAAATTTTTTAACACACATATATATCCACATATACAGTATATTGTCTTCTCTTTCAGTCAAGCCTGTAAGATAGAAATCTTTCTGAGTTTTAGTGAATTGTCTTTGCAGCCTTCGAAAGAGGCAGGGTTTATACGTTTGGCGCTAAAAGAGTACATTGTAGAGTATAAAGAGTACACTGTGCAGAATTGATTTACTGCAGCCAGCCTTATCTTGTATCTACAATGGCAAACAGTTTGTTAAGTATTTCTGTGAAAAGAAAATCAACTTTCTCAAGGGGCTGGTTTGCATACTTGATCATTCAAAGATCTTTATTCATCTATGCAGTGCATAGCAGTGCTTTAACCCTTTACCAAACAGTAAAAGTTTAAGATTCATCCATACTGAAGGAATTTCGAATCAACAATTCAAATGTCTTTCAGATGAAAGTATTCTTCCTTGAAAAGGCAGAAAAAATTGCGGGAAAAGGAGAAAATGCTGGTTACCAGCATTTTCTCCTTTTACCACAATGTTTTCAAAAGGCTTCTTCCTCAGGGTTGATAAAACTCGGGATTGTGTGGTGAAGGGTTAAGTCATTTATACCTTTCTGTCATTTAACTTCTTTTTTTTCCTCAGTTCATCATATTTGAAAATAATATTACTATTTCTTGGTAATATTTCAAATATGCTGACTGATCCAAAACAAGTCTTAATAAAAAGAGAACAATCCAATACTCACTGTTCTAGCTAACAGGAACTCATTAAACACTTGTCTAGGGTTGGAATTTTCAAGAAGCAGGATTGAACAAAGACTCTCTGCTATTTTCTGTGGAAAAAATGTAACAAAAACAACATTAAATACAAGTTCAGTTGATAAAGTTTCCATTCTATGGATAGCAACTTTCACTGATTTCGTAACTATTCAATCATTCAACTGATTAACTCTTTGAAACAAGAATTTGCTCACAGACATCATTTTACATACAATGCAATTCTGTACAATTCTATACTGATGTTTTAGCATCCCCCCTTCTAAGTTTATTAAGTTATTTTAATTCTTTACCATACAAAATTTTGCACTGGACCAAATTGAAAGCATTTGCAGATGACGGAATTTTATGTTGCTAAATTGATGATTTCTGTCTTCTGTATAAATATTGTGGGAAAAGCAGAAAATGCTACATACCAGCATTGCTGGTATGTAGCATTTTCTCCTGTTCCCTTAATGCTTTCAAAAGCATTTTCCTTCAGGGTTGTTATAGGTCAGAATTGTTTGGTAAAGGGTTAATCTTTTTTTTTTTAATTTGTTTGTGTTTATATTCCGAGTGAGATAATTTTATGAAAATAGCATGGTCTTGCTGAACCATATTTTTTTTGTTTTTATACTATAGAATGATACAAATACATTAGAACAAACCTGATCTGGTACTGCTGGTTCCTTCAGCAATGTTCTACAACCCTGTAATATAAGTAAAAACAAGAGGACCATGATGGTCCTAAATCGCTCACCTGAAATGCAACTCTGCTGTCATTGTTATGGCCACTTGCCTCTTTGCTGGAATGTTTTAGTTTTGAAAATGATTCATCCATATGACAATACCAACAATCAGAGCAGGTAAGAAAATGATAGAGCCGAAATTATAGGCCCTAGAGTGTAAACAATGGAATTGTCATCAAGATCCCCTATTTTGATGCTTTTAGCTTGTCCCCATTTTGATCAGATTTGTCCTTAGGTCATTATGAACATCCAGGGAAATTTTGAGTATGACTGAGCCAGAATTGTGGTTGCTGAGTGTGTTCATGTTCATGTTCACAACCTTACAAACATTCTGGGCGATGGATCAAGATTATGCTGGAATTCCGATAGCTGTATGATAAACAGTGGCATTTTGGCGACGCATATTCAAGGATACATAAAAGCTAACCATGAGTATGTTACGCTCAGGTGAGCTGATAATGGCTTTTCAGACAGAATCACATGCCAAATGTATGTTGTGGGCCATACAATATGGAACAGGAGGATTCCAAGAATACACTCTTTACATAATTATTTGATCCCACATTGTGACTACAAGGGACTTTTTGTGATTCCAAGGAAGAAATTTGGTAAATGCTATAAGCAAACAAGAGCCGTCAAGTGGTTGTTGAGAAATCGCTTCGGACGGACAGACAGACAGACGAAGTGGCGACTATATGCTCACCCTTACGGGAGCATAACTATCCACCAGTCCATGCCGAATATGAAAGCTCTAGGGTTAATGTTTGGATGAAAGAAGATTTTAAAAGATCTTTTATTTGGATGTGGAAACTGGGATCCAACAACAAAGCACTTATTTTTTTTTCCTAAGGTCACAATTCAATGTACTTTGGTAGAGTACTACTGTTGCCAATTAAGTTGTAGGCTTTGTGTTTGGGTTGATTTTTTTTTTTCAGCAGTTGACATGGAAACCAGAGTTGTTTATGAATTCTAATTTGTCAAAGGGCAATACAGTTGATCTTGCTTAGCTAAGCGACTACGTTTATTAAGCCAACACTTTTATTAAACGATAGGAATTCCAATGTCTCTGTTGAAATATATAAGACTAGCTGGAATTGAATGCCCCATGGATTAAAGCCTTTATGCTGAGCTAAATCCTATGTTGTTAGTACTTATTACAATCGTCTTGTGAAATCTGAGAACCCACAAACATAGGGCCATTTTCAACACTAGGGCCATAATTTGAAGTATGTTGGTAGAGGGCCACTAGATGATGCTACATGCCAAATATGAAAGCTCTAGCCCTTACGGTTTGGGACAAGAAGATTTTTAAAGATTTCCTTCTTTATCTCTATGTGAAATCCGAGAACCCACAACATAGGGCCAATTTTTAACACCCGGGCCATAATTTGAAGTATTTTGGTATAGGGTCACTAGATGATGCTACATGCCATATATGAAAGCTCTAGCCCTTACGGTTTGGGACAAGAAGATTTTTAAAGATTTCCTTCTTTATCTCTATGTGAGATCCGAGAACCCACAACATAGGGCCAATTTCCACACTAGGGCCATAATTTGAAGTATTTTGGTAGAGGGCCACTAGATGATGCTACATTCCATATATGAAAGCTGTAGCCCTTACAGTTTGGGACAAGAAGATTTTTAAAGTTTTTTCTTTCGGTTGCCATGGCAACCAGAGTTCTTCATGGAATTCAAATCTTTGAAGTATTCTGAAAGTGCATCACCTAAGGATCATTTCTGTGAAGTTTCATTGAAATCTGATTGGCAGTTTCAGAGGAGAAGATTTTTTAGTAATTGTTTACGGACGGACAGACAGACGGACAGACGGACGACGGACATTGACCGATCACAATAGCTCACCCTGAGCACTATGTGCTCAGGTGAGCTAAAAAAGTAACAAAAGCGTTTACTAAATGCACGGGACATTTCCCTTCTGTTAACTAAAATGTTATAATTCCAGTACCCTTTTATCTCTATAAAATTGTGATAAATGGAACGGTTTAGATTCAAGTTCATAGCGCTATTTCTTCATTTGCTCTTAGTAAGGATTAAGAAATTCTTATACATTCAAAAGTCATATCTTTTGCATAATGTGCTTAAACCTTAAACCACTGAGCCCAGCTTTACTTGATTTTACAGACAGTGTAGATCAAGACTAGACTGCACAAAATGTGCAGTCTAGTCTTGAATGTACCAAGTCCCCTATTTTGTTATATGTTCTATTCAAAACAACCCTGAAGTTAGAGCAATTTTTCAAATGCTTTTCTTAAATAAACTAGAAATAGATGTGTCAGAGACACAGATGCCCAGGCTAAATGGTATTGGTCACAGATATGTCATATGAGAGAATCAGTAGGTATTACAGAAAATTGTTGTTTTGGATAACAGCTTAGACAGGGTTAAGAAGGTTTGTTATATATATAGCCAAGCAGATAAAAGATTATTTATACCTGATAACAAAATTGAGGACTGGTCAAAGTTGAAAGCAATATGCAGACAATAAATTATATGGTTTGTATTGCATATGGTAGAAAACTTTGTGAGAAAAAGAAGAAAATGCCGGTTTTGAGCATTAACTTCTTTTTATTCAGCGTTTTCCTAAATCTTTCAACTGAGGGTTACTTATACTCAGGATTATGAAGATCTTAACTTGAGGAATGACAGTGAGAAATATAGCAATAATAATTACTTTGTTGGACTTCCTCTATGAGACAGGAACAAATTGGATCGAATATTATCACACTGGACTATAGCTGAAGGGTATGTAGCAGCCTCAATATTCTCTGGCATAGTTCTTGGGATGAGTCTTTTTAAAAACCAAAACTATATCACAATTCTGCTGAGCAGGATGTAAAACTGGGCTGAACAGTCAATTTAAACATCTGACCTTCAACTGTGACCTTGACCTTGGGCGTATCGAAACAAACTTTTCGCATGACACTAGTACTGTTTAAGGAGAACAAGTGTGCAAAGTTTTTTTGAAATCCATAGATAAATGTAGAAGTTATGCTCCAGACAAGGTCAATTTAAACATTGACCTCAACTGTGACCTTGACCTTGGGTGTATCGAAACAAACTTTTCGCATGACACTAGTACTTGTTAAGGAGAACAAGTGTGCGAAGTTTTTTTGAAATCCATCGATAAATGTAGAAGTTATGCTCCAGACAAGGTCAATTTAAACATTTGACCTTCAACTGTGACCTTGACCTTGGGCATATCGAAACAAACTTTTTGCATGACACTAGTACTTGTTAAGGAGAACAAGTGTGCAAAGTTTTTTTGAAATCCATTGATAAATGCAGAAGTTATGCTCCAGACATGGTCAATTTAAACATTTGACCTTCAACTGTGACCTTGACCTTGGGCGTATCGAAACAAACTTTTCGCGTGACACTAGTACTTGTTAAGGAGAACAAGTGTGCAAAATTATTTTGAAATCCATTGATAAATGTAGAAGTTATGCTCCGGACAAGAATGGGACACACACACTAACGCACACACGCACTAACACACACACACACACACACACACACACACACACACACACACACACACACACACACACACAGACAGAGACAGACGGACACAGGTAACTCTATATGCCCTTCCGCCATTTCATGGCGGGGGCATAAAAAAGTATTTCATTACTTAAGGGTAAAATCCTTCTATACCATAGACAACACTAGAAGTTTTTATGGACAAAGTAGATCAAGATTAGACTGCACAGAACATGGAGCCTGATCTCTGATCTACACTGTCCACTGCTTTATTTTAGATTATGACCAAACTGTCTCTTGATCTTTCAGCGGAACTGTATTTAAAATTTGTAGCCTTTGACAAATCTATTCATTTATTCAGCAATGAAAGAGTTAATGCCCTACAACAGAGTCAATCATAAACTTGTGATCAGTTATATAAAGCAAATCCTGTTTTTCTAGTTCCTAGCTCTGACTGTATAACCCATGTCTATCATACATGTGATGTATGAAATCAATTTCATTTGTTCCTTTTGCTGGTTTCTTCACATAGGTCTACCAGTACTTCAAGGATAGAATCCATTATTTGAGCTACATTTAACTTGTTGTCTGCAAATGCTTTCAAAATTAACAAGCCCATAATTTTGTAGTCTTGTGGGATGTTACAAAATCAAAAAGTGGGACAAAAGCTCCATACAGGAAAGCCAATGATACAACCTGCTCTTCTCTGAATTTCAACTTGCCTGTAGAATTGTAAACTTGAAATGACTAATGGCTGCCCACTGACGGTTCAAAACTGGAAACCAGTAGAGGAAGTTTGGTGCATTCTGGGAGTCTAAATGTAGACTGGTATTGATGTGTTGAGAGAGTAAATACAGTCTGCTAGCTGTTAGGTAGTCCTCAAAATCTAGGCAGGTCCAGATCTGTAATAAAGCATAGAGGTGTAAACCATTTCAACCCACATACAACTTACAATGCTCCTCCTAGTCGCAGCTTTTGAAAAGAAGGGAAAAGAAGCAAATACTTCTAATAAGAAACCAATATGTTGTTTTTCTGCAAAAAAAATCGAAGAGAGTCTTGAAAGTTGAATCCCCAGCCTGGCTTGTATGAAAGTCACTTTGACAAGAAGCATTACCATTACAGACATATATTTACAACCCTTATTGAATGGAAATGCTGCTGGCAGAATGTGTTGTACTTCGCACTGGGATGAAAACACAAGGAATGCATGCCACTTTGCACTGGCTGTAGAACATGAACATCCCTACATAAGTGGCCCTCTTAGGTACTTAAACTTACACATTCAGTAGGCCTTTAACTGTTTACCAAACTATCCCAAGCCTTCAGTTTGCAACTGGAAAAGTTGCAGAAAAGGTTAACAAGTGCTTTGCAAGCAGGCTGATATTTTAGCATCAGTAACAGGCAAACAGGCAACAACGCTTTTCGACTTTTAGATGCACATATTCTTCTTAATTATCTTGATAATAAAGGCATGTATTAATATCTACATTTATGTTGCTGAGGGTGTAAACACTTAATAGCTTGTTTTTACATGTTTCATTAATTTTCAGATTTAGAAGTTAATATACCTTTTCTGGAATATCTAAAAGCAGCTTAATCTGGGACGCTACACCATAGAATCTTGCCTCTTCTTTCTTTCTGCAATAAAAAATTCAAATACATAGCATACTAAGGGAAAAGAATGTGGAAGAAAGTTACATACAAAAGCCTCTTAATTTGAAAAATTTCTGAATCACACAATTATTGTTTTCTATATAAATTTGTACACCTGATTTAATTGATGGTGTTGCTGAAAGCAATACACAGACTTTTACAAACAACTTTGTCAACTGATTTTATTTTTCCAAATCAGGTTTTCCACTGTTAAGGAAAAATGGACATGTTCAAAATTTTCTGCAGCTCTCAACATCCATTATCCTTATCTCGGACAAAAAAAAAATTTAGACTTGTCCAAACTGAAATCAGTTTACAACGACAAAAGAACTATAACTCTAATAATCAATTTCTCTTTGATAGGATAGAAAACATTGTGGGAAAAAAAGAAAAAGCTGGTTACCAGTAATTTTTCTTTTTCAATAAAGTTTTTAATAGCCTCCTTCATTTTTTGTTATTTAAACTTTAGATTGGTAAATGGCCAATGTAAACCACCATCTATACCTAGATGCAAATAATATATGTTCTGTTTGATTTTCTACAATTATCAACAAAATACTAATTGAATTTCAAATTCAGATTTTTCTTTTCTAATATACACTCTTAAAAGTAAAGAGAAAAATTCTCACTTGCTGTCCATTTCTAGTTTTCTCTTGTGATGCAGATTTGACCCCTTGATCATGTGACTTTGTTTGAGGTCACTGCACAATGTCTCAATTTTACCAATAGTTCCCATTACCTGTAAAACATAATTAACTCTCTATAAGATGAAAAACCTTTAAGACTTACCCAAACTAATGGCATTTTTAGACGACAAGTTCAATGTTGCTAAAAATGATGGGATTTAACTTTGAAAGAGTAGAAAACTGTGTGAAAAATGGAGAAAATGTTGGCAACATGGTAGCATTTTCTTCTTTTCCCTTAATGTTTTCATAACCCTTCTTTCTAAGGATTGGAAAACTTGGGATTGTTTGGTAAATGCTTGCATGAATTCTACAATTTATTCTACTTCTTTCAGTCACATTGCTTGTTCTTTTCACTTCCTGCCTAAAATGCATCATTTTCCACTAAGTTTACCCATTTTCTAAATTACTACATATATGGTATTTGATCTTTTCCTTTGATTTAAATACTGGAAAATGGCTGTGATTTTTTTTCGGTAACACAATAAGCATTTAAGCCTTTGAGCGCTAAACTCTGTCTGCATTTAAATGCAATTCCTGTGCATGATCCAGTGAGTTATTGGTGCTTGGCCTACCTGTTCAAACTCATCAAAACAAATGAGCCATGCTCTGTGATAAAAGAGGTTTTATGCATCTGCAAAAAGTATTGACCCAGCCTAGTCTGCGCAGTCTGTGCAGGCTGTGCAAGCTGACCTGGCGCAAAATCTTTGGCTACAGGTCAATTTTCAACCATTCTATCTCATGATTCAGTCAATTGTTTGATACAATTGATTTTATGGATCTATATTTATGTGATTACCTGCTCAGTATAATGGATCACAGCGATACGTTAGAGCCCCTTTTTGCTGGAGCATGGCTTAACCCTTTACCATACAATCCCAACTTTTAATGAACCTGAGAAAGAGCAACCAGCATATTCTCCTTTTCCCACAATGTTTTCTACCCTTCCCAAAACAAATTTCAGTTTTTCACTCACATTTATTTTGTCGTCTGCAGATGCTTTCAATTTGGACAAGTTTAAAATTTTGTCGTTTGGTAAAGAGTTAAATACTCATAATTACTCAAATTTCTGATCTCAACTATGCTTCTGTAATACGAAATTCTTTCACATTGACTCTTTACCAAACAACAAAATTTTAGACTGGTCCAAACTGAAAGCATTTGCAGACGACAAAACAAAGGTTGCACAAATTAGGTAACTTTTCTTTGAAAGGTTAGAAAACCTTGTGGGAAAAGGAGAAAATGCTGGTTACCAGCATTTTCTCCTTTTCCCTCAATGTTTTCAAAAGGCTTCTTCCTCAGGGTTGTTAAAAGTTGGGATTGTGTGGTGAAGGGTTAATCTTTTATCTCTCTCTTGACTTCTGATGGCATGTTTACAGGACTAAGAGTGATCTATGACATAGAAGCTATGAGCTACACCCAAATGTTTAAAGATACACCTTTACAGCCAGAGAGGAAACAAATGCTGTTAAAACTTGATAGTGTGTTGAATCTAGTTAGCTGTATAAACATAGATAAAAAATCCATATAAGGTGTAAAAGATAAAGAAACTCAAGGAATTTGTCTTCGACTTAAACAGGAAACTGTGGTTGTGATGTCTTTGGATAGCCTTCAGAGAATGAAATGAATTTTCTATCCGTTGTAATCTGCACAACCTTGCAACCATCAGGGGTAACATTTGGCAGGAAGATACAAGAATGACTATAGTTTCATAAAATAAAGATGAAGTTGGTTAAAAACTGGATGAAAACAAGTGAAGATGTATCTTTCAATATTTCACACATTAATCAAATAAAAAAAATGCATCCACTACGAAAAACGTTGCTGTTCAGGGTTTTTCCTAGACTTTCTAATGGAGGGGTCGATTAACCCCTTCAAATTTTTGCAAGTCAAACAATAGAATTTAGGGAAAAATTTAGAAAATGAAGGGAGAGGGGGGAAGGTTCCAAAATCAAAGACTGAAGGGTTGGGGGGAAACCCTTACTGTTCATATTATTTCCTCTCAAGTGGTGGAAATATATATTGGTGGATGTTCACATTTTCTTTTTTTTTCTTAACTCTTTACCACACAATCCCCATTTTTAAAGACCCTGAAGAAGACTTTTGAAAACAGTGTGGGAAAAGGAGAAAATGCTGATAACCAGCATTTTCTCCTTTTCCCACAATGTTTTCTACCCGATGAAAGACAAATATGATGTTTTGAGTAACATTTAATTTGTCGTCTGCAAATGCTTTCAATTTGGACAAGTCATAAAATTTTGTCGTTTGGTAAAGAGTTAATATGCATATTGTTGACCTTATCATGAATACATAATATGATTTTATCACATAGCCTCCCTTGTTATCAGTGTAATATACCAGTACCCATCATGAGTTTTTTTTTTATCTTATACACATTTGATATCACAATTGTGTGACGTCATTTTTTTGACGTCATTTTGTACGTACTTCATAGAAGTGAAAAGGTTTTATGGATATTACATCTATAGATGGTTTTGCATCTTCCGATCTATAATTTGTGAAATATTGTTACATGATAAAAAGAATCTGACATTCGTTGGCGTTTAAGGTAAGATTTTATGAAACTCGTCAAGAAAAAATGTCACTAAGCTCGCTAAAGGCTCGCTTAATAACATTTAATAGCATTTTCCCTGGACTTGATTAATAAAATTTTATCTCAAGTGCCAACTCATGTCAAATCCTACATGTCTATTGTTCTATGTTACACATTGCCTGTATTCTTACCTTGTGTGAACTGTTTTTCATCTCGGTAATTGTATCTGCGGCCTCTATCAGGTCTCTGTATCTTTCACTAAATATTTCAAAATAGAAAGTAAGATTGAACTTTGGCATCCTGTCTTCCTGTAATCCTTTAACTCTTTACCAAACGACAAAATTTTAGAGTGATCAAAATTGAAAGCATTTGCAGACAACAAATCAAAGATGGCTCAAATGGCGGAATTCGTCCTTGATAGAGTAGAAAACATTGGTAACCAGCATTTTCTCTTTCCCATGATGTTTACAAAAGGCTTCTTCCCAAGGGTCATTAAAACTAGGATTGTTTGGTATAAAGCAATCATAGGTTATAATAACTCTAACATGGAGGGTTAATGAAAACATTGTGGGAAAAGGAGAAAATGCTGGTAGCCTGTAATTTCTCCTTTTACTACAATGTTTTCTTCCCTATAAGAGATCTTCGGCTAATTTGTACTAATTTGGAATTTGTGATCTGCTCTCAATTTGGTAGAGTAAAACGTTTTGTACGCAGTATCTCTAAAAATGATAAGATCTGATTCCAAATAATGTATCCCTATAACCTCCCTTTAATACAAGTAAATTGATTGATTGTATGGTGTTTAACGCCAGTTTCAACATTATTTCAGTTATATCACGGCGGCCAGTGCACATATCCATGCTTTCCTGGGTTTCTTTTACCAGTACTCCGCACAATATTCTTTCCAAGCCACTGGCTGCTTTCCCACATAACCATTGTCAAAACAATGGTCAGTGGTGAGAGAGGAAGGAATCCTGTAGCAATGACTATCATCAATCCTCGGAAAGAAATTGGCTCAGCCGGGGTTTGAACCAGCGACCTCCTGTTCTCAAGTCCTGTACCCTACCAACTGAGCTACCGAGCTCGGCAATACAAGTAAAGAGGATGTCGCAAAAGGGGAAATTGATCATTAAGAGCACTTTTTGCTTTTGCCACAATGTTTTTGTAACTGTTCTTTTTAAAAAAAAAACATTATCTGCAAAAGGCACTGTGTAAATTGCTTTCCAAGTCTTGAAGGCCTGGAAAAAGTACATACCCAACCATTGTTCTCAAGTCTTCCTTTTTTCTTTCAATATCAGATCTGTAAAGAAAACAAATGAAGTTCAATTCTGTTGGCACTTTACTATACAATCCTGAGTTTAAACAAACCTGAGGTGGAACTATTTTGCAAACATTTTGGGAAAAGATGGAAATGCTTCTAACCAACATTTTCTCCATTTCCCACAAAGTTTTCTGTCACATCACATCATTTGAGGTACATGTATCCATCTGTAAATGCTGAATATTTGGACAAGTCTAAAAATTCATCATTTGGTAAGAATTAAACCTAACTCTTTCGCTAAAAATTACATGAAAGACTCCACTTCAAACAAATTCTTTAAAGAAGGCTATAGTTTTATATACAATGGCAAAGTTTTAACTCTTTACAAAACAATCCTGAGTTTTAATGTCTCTGAGAAAGAAGCCTTTTGAAAACATTTTGGAAAAATGGAGAAAATACAGCATTTTCTCCCTTTCCCACACTGTTTTCTACCCTAAGGGTAGAAATAACATATTTCAGTTTTTGAGTCACATGCAGTTTGTTTTCTGCAGATACTTTCAATATGGACTAGTCTACTTTTTTTTTTTTTGTAAATGGTTAATACTGTATGAACTTGTTTGTATAGAATCTATTCCTTGCATACTTTTGTATATGACTAGTAAAGAGGAATGGATGAAGTCTACAGACTGGGGCAAATAAAAGTGTCCATGGATGTGCTTCAGCCATAGCTTTTACCCTCCTTACCCTTTACCACACAATCCCAAGTTTAAACAACCCTGAGCAGAAAGGTTTATGAAAACATTGTGGGAAAAGGAGAAAATACAAGTGCAATCTGCAGGTGGTGCTGTGATAAGAATCAAAGAATTACCTAGAATTATCATACATACAACTGCTTTAACCCTTTGCCCCACCCTGAATCAAAGGCCTTTTGCATATACTGTGGGAAAAGGAGAAGATGCTGATAACTAACATTTTCTCCTTTGCCCACAATGTTGTCTACCCTTCCACCAACAAATTTTAATTTTTGACTTACTCATATGTTGACATCTGCAGATGCTTTTAATTTTGAGAAGTCAAAACATTTGTCATTTAGTAAAGAGCTAAAATTGATTAACCGATTGAATTTTTTTACGCCCCTTTCAACATTATTTCGGTCATATCAAGGCAACAGCTCTCATATTCATGTATTTCCTTGGGTTTCACCAGTATTAGGCTAGGGTTCTGACCTTTCTTGCCCAAGAACACTCCAATGAAAAAAACCCAGAGGATCCATTGAGGCTAGAACCCGGGGTCTCCAGGTCATGAGTTCTACACTTTACCAATGAGCTATGTAGGACCCTGTAAAGAGCTAAAAAGACATATTTATGCTGTACAGGGACATGCAAGGTACCTTGTTTGTTTCTCTATGTTCCTGATCTCATCCACAGAATATTTTTCAAAAAGAATGTTTGTGTCCATTTCATGGACCGGCAACCCTGTAAAAATATACATTTTAAAGTAGGTTTTGACCTGTTACCAAACAATCTATAGCAAACCTGTAAATGGGGGCTTTTGAAAACATTGTTAGAAAAAGAGAAAATACCACCATTTTCACCTTTTCCCAGGATCATAAAAACATGAAATTGTTTGGTGAAGGGTTAAAGAAACATCCCATCATTTGAGCTACATTTGTCATTTGCAAATGCTATCAATTCAGACCAGTCTAGAATTTTGTTGTCTGGTATAGCGTTAATTTAAAGAATTGAATTATCACATATTTAGGAAATCAACTAAGTATGCTTTGTAATGATTGCAAAAAGGTGGAACTTTGTGCCTCTAAAAATTAATTTGAGAGGTACTCCTAAGTGCCTTTGTCTCTCTAATTTTGAAAGCATCCGCTAGTATTGTAATTTAATGGGGTGATTGTCCACTCTTTGAATAATCGAAAGAGTAATAATCTCCAGAAAAATCCTGGTATACTGGTAATCAGAGTCTGCATTTTCGTTTTACAGCCTGTAGGATGCTTAATATAATAATTCTAAGTGCAAAGTAGGTTTGTGGAGAAGAATAATCTTTCTTACGAAAAGATATTTCTAAAGCCTTTCATTTTTCAGTGAATTTATACACAACTATTACCAATCCGGTGAAAACAAATCAGTTAAAAATAAG
The DNA here is from genome assembly GCA_946811185.2 of Hippopus hippopus. Taxonomy (NCBI): domain Eukaryota; kingdom Metazoa; phylum Mollusca; class Bivalvia; order Cardiida; family Cardiidae; genus Hippopus; species Hippopus hippopus. The sequence goes on along the minus strand of OX328104.1, from coordinate 49,185,458 downwards.
TTAGTTGAAATTTTTGGTTCGAAACAAATCGTGCACGAAAGAATAGAAAAATAATATTTTTGAGCTGGCATTCGCCTGCATTGCCATGAAATTGCACATAATTATGATAAAAATCGATGCCGAAGTCGATTAGAAACGATGATTTCTTATTGCTTATGATTGAATAAGAAAAATAAATACTATTAGAAAGCAAAAAACATACTTTTTGTGTCACTTGACATGTTGGCAAATGTTTACGGAAGTTCGCAACCGGCCTATTTCGTACGCAGTGTTTTCGCCACTAGATATGTTCGCTACAAGATAGTTTCGGTACCTGACAAATTTTGCGTCTTGCATATAGATATAAACTCAGATAATAACGATGTTTGCAAGGTAATGCATATTTTAATTTTAAACACTCTTAAAAGTAATAGGTCAAATATTCCTACCAACAAATGCTTTTGATTTTTTTTTTTTACTTCGTTCAGGGATCGTATATATGCATATCAGATCCCTGCTTCAGTTCATGATTTTTAACAATATGTAAAGATAAAGCCTTCTTTAATATGGTGGCATATTTCTGCCATGAGATACGAGATAGCTATTACGATAAGTTTAGAAAACTATCGGGATAAATCAAAGTTTCCTGGAAATTTTATCGAGATGGTGAAAAGTTTCCTGAAAAATATATCACGATAAACTTTGTTATCCAGAAAATTTTACATCGATCAGTAAATATTTTAACGCAAAATGTCTCAATAGTTCTATCCTTTTCTCGATATCTATAAACAGAAAATTCACCATTTGGATGATCTCGGTAGCTTTTGATTTCACAAGATTGCAGTAAGTAAATATTAGGATTATTAAGATTTAAATTTTGAACAGAAGTCTGTAAAATTACAAAGACGACTTGAAATGCCTAATACGAATAACTTTAAAATTCATTCAGGCAAAAGGAAATTCATAAGGTTGTAGACGAAGATGTTCCAAAACCGTGTCTAATTATAGATACCGTGAATGTCAGTTGTGGGCACGAAAGCAAAATAAAATCACGATAACAGTTAGAATTATTGCGATATTTTTATCGTAAAAAAATTTTATTATCTAGATAATATTTTCAGGAAACTTTGTTTTACCACGATAGTTCTCTTAAATTATTGCAATAGCTATCTCGTATCTCGAGGCAGAAATATGCCACCATACTTTAAAAACATTTAACCAGATATCTTTTTTTAAGTTTCTTAGAAGATAAAGAGATCAAACATGTTAAAATTTGATAAAGTATCGAATGCTTCATGAAAGTCGCGGAACATCTTGTTGCAAATTTGTGAGGTGACGAATCATCCATTGCCTCGAGAGTTTTCTCCCTTGATAGCTCTTCTGTTGCCTGGACACCGTTGTCTTCCGGTGTAAACAAAGCTAATTTATAATTCACAAAAGAGCGTTCATTTTCACAAAATGAGTATTTTAAACCAAGGAAGGAATGAAATAAGATTTAATAACTCTGACGGAAAATGCTTACTGGAAAACTGGGTCGAAGAGGTATTTATTTTTCCATTGGTTTTCATATACGCGTAAATTTTTTGTTGTTAAGCGCTTTAATCGGGTTGGTAAATTCACAGGGTTGGACCGGATTGGAAAAAATAACCGGATTGTAGAGTTTTTCTTTTTTCTTTCTTTCTTTCTTCCTTCCTTTCTTTCTTTCTTTCTACCTGTCTTTCTCTCTTCTCTCTCTCTCTGTCGCAGCTCACATTTTAGTTCAGATGCTGATATCAAACAAACATAATTGAAAAAATAAAGCTGTTTACCATTTGGACTTGGCTCTACAAATATTCATGCTCCAACCTTTCCAAAAAACAAAAAAACAAATCTGAAGAAGACTATGCCTTAAGATATCCCAGCCTCTATTGAAGAAGGGTTAACACTACTTTTTTGTGGTCATTTGAATGTACATTTTTAGCTCTAATGTTTTCAAAGAAAACATGGAAGGATTGTCATTGCCCTGGCGTTGTCTGCGTATGCACTGTCAATGTGCGAAAACTCGACATTTTGAAATACCTCTCTCATTACTGAAGGTATTTACTTCAAAACTGAACAAGATTTTACTATCCAAAGGGGAACCTATACAACAAGGGCAGGTATCTATCAAAATATTTTTGACACAGTTATGCTTTTTTTTTGACTGAAAATCAAGCACTTGTAGCAGAGCGTTGGAGCCAGCATGTGGTGCTCTTGTTCATATTTGAATCATCAATTAGAAAAGTTAAAACACCAATGCAAAACCCTTTTGTTCTCAGAATAGATTTAGTTTTTAAGGTCTGATCCAGTTTTTAATTTCCTATCTACATTATTTGGTAAAATTGCTCATCCCCTAAACACCATGCTATGTATGGTATACATAACGGTTATGCCTGTTTCCTGTTGATTTGTGTATTCCATTCTATAAGTATCGCTATGAATTTGGTTATTCCTTGTGTTTTCTACATTTTTTCCTTCGAAACTTTTAAAGCCATCTTAGTTTGCAGGCAAATAAAACTTACCAGCTGTTCTGGAGTTTTTCTAAGATACTTCCAGAACCTTATTTCACTACATGTGTTTTTCTTCACTCTCAATTTTTTTCATGAACACCAAAAGAATAGAAAACTTGAAATTTCTTTTGATTTTCACATGACAGCGACAAGTTAAAGATTATGACACGGTATCAGATGAAAAAGTAGGTCAGAGCGCAGCGCAGTTGTTTCGAGATGGACATGCTGGGGTTTTAACTATCAACTTTGATGCAAAAGCAGAAAACCTTACAACAGTTAGGGATTCATACAGAAAACCTGCCCACCCTGGAGTCAGGTTAATGGGTGAGTTAACATAAATTGTATAGGAATACCTGTGTAACATAATTACTTAGATTTTTGGGTTTAGGAAAGGGATGGGGCAGTCCTGCCTGGCCTAGAGGGTGTAGGGTTAGTAATACAGAGACTGTGCACCTGGGTTCAATCCTCACCTAAGGACCTGACTTGCTAGTTGGAGTATCCATAGGCAGACATTTCAGAGCCCTAGTCCAGTACTATTTGAATCAAGGGTACTCTTGAATGAGAGGGTTGTCACTGTGATATGACTGAAATAATGATGAAAGTAGCATTCACACACAATTCAATTAATCCTTATTTAATATCACCCTGTAAAGGTATGTTTACAATTGTAATTTCCTATATATAATGTACATGGTTTAACAAAACTAGAATAAGAATGAAGACTTAAATGTGAGGGGATTTCAGTCACAGTATGCTTGACAGGTTAAGGTATGAATTGTGACTTAAAGATGCACCCTTACAGCCAGGGAGTAAACAAACCCCGTTAAAACTTTACAATGTGTAGAATCTAGATAGCCGTGTAAACATAGATAAAAAATCGATATAAGGTGTATGGGATAAAGAGACAATAGGGATTTGTCTTCCATTTAAACCGGAAACTGTGGTTGTTATGGCTATGGCTAGCCGCAGTAGAACGATCTACATTTTCTATCCGTCGTAATCTGTGCAACCTTGCAACCGTCAGGGGCAACATTTGGCACGAAGGTACAAGAATGATTATAGTTTCATAAAATAAAGTGGAAACGGTTACAAAACTGGATGAAAACGAGTAAAGATGCATCTTTAACGCTTTACCAGATGGTAAAAATTTTAGACTTGTCCCAATTTTAAAGCATTTGCAGACAACAATATTAATTATATCTGACTCAAATTATAAAACAAGGGATTGTTTGGGAAAGAGTCATGAAGTTTCTTCTGCTGCCACAATGATGTCATAAATGGCTTGCTGAAAGACAACAGTAATCATTGGCATAAGAAAATACATAATAAGAAATTGTATTTTATTTACATTTTTTCTTAATTTCTTTTATTTTAGGCAAAAAAGAAGACTTGATGAGACAAATGTATATGGAAAAAGCAGTGTAAGTAAAAATGTCTCAGAAGTTAGGTTTAGTTTGGATTTAAGGAAACATTTAAAACAAGTTACTGTACAAAATACAACTTTTTATGCCCCTGCGATTGACAGCCTTGTGGAAGATGTAGCACTTACTTCGAACCAACGACTGCTCCTTTTCCCACAATTTTTTCTGTACTATTGAAAAACATGATTTGGTTTTCTTTCAAATGTTTGTCCATTGTGTTTTTTTGTAGTAGTTTTTGGTAGGTATAGATCTAAAAATAGTCTGCATTCTAATGGGTCAAACTATAAACCTTGAATTACCATCACAATCCATAACTCTTTACCAGACAATAAAATGCAGATTTGTCCAATATAAAAGCATTTGCAGCCAACAAATTAAGATATGGTTCAAATGACAATATTTGTCTTTGAAAGGGTAGAAAACACTGTTTCAAGAGAAGAAAATGCTGTAGCAAGGATTTTTTCCTTTTTTTCCACCATATTTTCAAAAGCCATCTTTCTCAGGGTCGTGAAAACACAAAATCCCAATTTTGAAAAATCCCAAGAGAAAGTTTTTGAAAACATAGTGGAAAAGGAAGAAAATGCCATATTTTTTTCTATTCTTTTCAAGACTAACCCCATTATTTAAAAAAACTTGTGTATACCCTAGAGGCCACATTTCAGTTCAATTCTTAGGAAAGTTTGTTATAATATTTGTCAAAATATCTCGGAAGAGATAGGATATAGGTCATGCTTGGTCAAAGGCTCAGGTGAGTGACTTCAGGGTCATCATGGCCCTCTTGTTTTGTTTGGTTTGATTGAATTTGCGTTTATTTATCGTCGCCACCGGTTGCCCATATGGGCGACGCCCCCTTAAGGCTGTTAGTATTGTTACGGGGGATAGTGCAGATACAGGACGAAACCCATCCTAAGTTACGCCTGGTTCTTTTACGTGCTCGGTGTATAGCACCGTCACACGGGACCTCGGTTTAACGTCTCATCCGAAAGACTATTAGTAATTTTAGATGGCCAGCCGTGGGGATCGAACCCACACCCTCAAGTGACTCGAAACATCACGTTCACGAGTCCTACGCTCTACCTATTGAGCTATGCGGGCTGGTCGGTTTTGTTTGGTAAAATAGTTGCAATGCTAAAGTATCATGTTTATGTTACAGACAAGATGTGTTTAAAGATGACATCAACCCACCACAGCCAGAACCCACAGATTACAGATCAGTGACAGCCAAAGATTTTAACAAAGAAGACTTTGAACACATACCTCCACCTCCAACCAAAGTGAGTGCATGCAAATCTTCCCCCTGCATGTTGCCAAACTCTTTGGCAAAAAGACAAAATTTTAGACTTATCCAACAAAAAAGCATTTGCAGACAACAAATTTAATCCCAATAAAATGGCTTAATTTGCTTTTGAAAAAAGGGAAAACATTGTGGGAAAATGAGAAAATGCTGGTTACCAGCATTTTCTCCTTTTCCCACAATGTTTTCAAAAAGGCTTCTTTGTCAGGATCTTTAAAAGTGTGGATTGTGTGGTAAAAGATTACAGGGGCCTTTTTAAACGTGTCTCCTATGAATCAAAACTATGTAGAATACTGATAAATACTACAAAATGTATTTTTCTCTGCAAGCATAAAGTAATTGGACGGTTATATTCAGTAAAAACCCTGTTTATTTTTATAAGATCAGATATCATGACATTGTGCTTCTATGAATATGATCCCGCAAAATTGGCATGTTTGTAATGTTGATCACATTAAGGGTAGAAAACATTGGAAAAGGAGAAAATACTGGTTATCAGCATCTTCTGATTTTCCCGTAATATTTTCTATAAAAGGACAGTTTCTTTAGAAAGGGTTAGGAATGTATCAAGAATCAGAAATCTATTGTCCACATGAGCATTTTTCAGAATTTGAAAAAGTTATTATACAGTACTGTTTGTGAAAAAATAGGGGATGTACCTCACTAATCCCCCCCCCTCCCCTTATTCAGGGCCTGTATTCACCTGCACCTGTATTCATTCCCATCTGAATTCTTAGTCCAGTTCTAGATTTAGAAATTAATACAATACCTGATGGGCTAGATTTAGAAAGTGATGCAATTTTTGATAGTCAAAACCAATTAGTTTAGCCAATCAGAAATTGTGTTACTTTCTAAATCTAGAATTAGACTAAGAATACAGGTTAGAATGATAAGTGAATATTGGCCGTTTTTATTCTCAATTTCAGGACTAGGCATGTGATTGGCAGTGACAGTATGTGCCAGCCAATTAGGTGGATAGTCTTTGAATTGAAAAAAATGTATAATAGGGATTGGTGAAATATACATGTAGACCAAGAAGATAGATTTCAGAGAATTTTCTTTTATTTTCAGAATCATAATTACAGAACAGAGCAACCTGTCACATTTTGGAGTGAACACAAAGATAGAATAACAGTAAGTTCACATTCTGCAAGTGTTTTTTATTCATCATTTTTATCTGTTTTCACCCTTTCCTTCTTTTTCAACGCTGAGCCCTTGTACCTCAGTCAGTAGCGTGCAGGACTTGAGAACAGGGGGTTGCTAGTTCTATTCCCGGCTCGGCCAATTTCTTTCCAACGATTGATGATAGTCATTGCGACAAGATTCATTTCTCTCTCAGAGCTGACCATTTTTTCGATGATGGTTATGTGGGAAAGCAGCCAGTGGCTTGGAAAGAATATTGTACAGAGTGCTGGTAAAAGAAACTCCAGGAAAGACAAATAAAGTGTTACTAAATCAATGATCTTAGTCTTTGATAGGATTGTAAACATTGTGGGAAAAGGAGAAAATGCTGGTTATCAGCATTTTCTCTTTTCCCATGGTGTTTTCAAAAGCCTTCTCTTTCAAAGTCGTTAGAATCGTGTAGAACTTGTAGGGGCTATAAGACAAACTTTAGGTTCTTTAGCATTGAAAGCATTTTCAGACAACAAATCGAATGTGGCTCAGTAGATGAGACATGATTTTCATAGGGTAGAAAAATTTGTAGGAAAAGGAGAAAATGCTATTAATAGCATATTTTCCTTTTCCCACATTGTTTTCATACACTTTTTTCCACAGGTTTGTAAAAACATGAGATTATTTGGTGAATTGTTAAACTGTATGACACTTAAATCCCTGTACTAAACAATGTTTTGTATTAACAACCCCGAAGAGAAGACTTTTGAAAATATTGTGGGAAAAGGAGATAATGCTGGTATAATCTACTTTGTCAAGAAAGGCTTGTAAGTTGTCCATGGCTCTAAAAGACTTTATTATATTAACCCTTTGCCACACAATTCTAAGTTTTAATAAAAGTGAGGGAGAAGCCTTTTGGAAATATTGTGGAAAAGGAGAAATGATGATCACCAGCATTTTCTCCTTTTCCCACAATGTTTTCTATGCATTAAGGACAAATTCACTTATTTGAGCCACCTCTAAGTTTGCTATCTGCAAATGTTTTTGATTTTGACTAGTCTTAAATTTTCTTGGGTGATTAATTCTTCACCAAATAATACCGTTTTTTAACAACTCTGAAGAAGAAGCCCTTTGAAAAATTGTGGAAAAAGGAGAAAATGCTTGTAAAAAGCATTTTCTCCTTTTCTCACAAAGTTTTCTACCCTATCAATGACAGATTCAATTTTTTGAACCACATGTTATTTGTCGTCTGCAAATGCTTTCAAAATGGGAAAGTCTAAAATTGTGTCTTCTGATAAAAAATTAACCCTTAGAGCGCCAAATGAACCCAACATACATTTTCAATTCAGAAATAAGACTTAATTATGTGGGATTCAGTAGTTGCTTTTGTCAATAGTATTTTACCAAAGAGGACAGTGTAGATCAAAGATCAGACTGCACATTTTGTGCAGTCCGATCTTGATCTACACTGACCACAAAGGCAATTTTAGAAGTGAAAAGTGCTTTAAGGGTTTTAACATTTGAAAGCATATTATCTCTTGAAACAAAGTTGCAGCAGGTAACTTTAAGACACCATTGTAAGAATCAATATTAACATAAGATAATGTTTAACACATGTGAAAAAATTGAGGTAAAAGGAGAAATTGCTCATTATGAGCAATTTCTCCTTTTGCCACAATGTTTTCAAAATTCTGCTTCAATACAGAAATAAGTCTTCAGCAGGAGTAAATATGTTACTTTCTTTTCAGGGAGTGACAAGTGTTAAAACTAGAGATACGCCATTTAGACGAAATGATGCCTTTAGTCAGCCCATCGATGAGTATTTTGACGACACAAAACCCTATGACCAAGAAAACTATCCAAAGATGTAGACATTTTTAAGGAAAAAAAACTCAAAACTCTTTATAATTGTTCTTTTCTGTTATAGACATTTTTTACTTGTGTTATTTTGTATATAACTGACATCATGTGTAATTTAAAAAATATGATTAAAATATTTGAATTCTCACATTGTACGATGCTTACTTCACATGTACACAACACATTATATCTGAGCCATTCTCTGGCAAAAGGGGGCTTAATGTACCTCTCTGATCCACCATACGAAGCAAGTACCGGTAATCACATGAGTATGGATCCATAAAATCCATTTTGTCTAACAATTAACTACTGGTATGTTATGAGATAGAATGGTCCCTAGACATGCAGAAAATTGGCCAGTAGCAAAAAGCCTTGACCCATGTCAGCCTGCGCAGACATGGGTCGATGCTTTTTGCAAATGCAATAAGCCCCTTTTTCACAGAGCATGGCTCATCTATTGAATTATCAATCCTCTTTTAACACTGAACCAGCTGAGAAAGCTTTAGACTTGTCCGCAAAGAAAGAACTTGCTGGCAAGCTATTTCATGTGGCTCAAATTATGGGATAGCAAAATTTTAGAACAGAACAGAACATCATTTCTTTGACAAAAACTACATAGTTTATAGTCATACATATATAAACTCTAAAATAAATGCATTTAGTCACATTATTACTTACTACATGTCTTTACAATTCCAAATGATCTATTATGAAACTTTGAGTAAGTGAATGAGTAAATAAGTGAATAGGTGAAATGGATATTTTCAGTAATGAAAGTATAGATCTGTGGAGGGAAAAACTCAACTGACATATTGAACAAGGGAATTTTTACATCAATCAATCGACAGATCACTCGCTCAACCAGTCCGATTGAGCGTCTAATTAGTCAGTCGATTGACATTATATGATTTATCAATCAATTATTTGATGCTGCTGCGTACTATCACTTTTGGATAATGAAAATATCATGAAATAAATGAGAATATAAGCATAAATATATACTTGGACTTAGTAGAAGTGAAAAAATTGAGAAGTACAGAAGCTTACATGTACTAGAATATGGCATTGGTAAGTAAATGAATAATTGACAAATCAGACCAATCAGTCAGTCAGGTTAAAATTCAAAGCATTTGCAGAAGACAAATCAAATCTGGCTCACACAACTACTTTTGTCCTTGAAACGGTAGAAAATATTGTGGGAAAGTTAGAAAATTCTGGTTACAAGCATGTTCTTCTTTTCCTACAAAGTTTTCAAAGGCCTTCTTTGTCAGGGTCATTAAAACCCTAGCTTGTGTGGTTACAGAATAATTGATTGTATAACCAAAATAAGGAATAAGGGAAATATGGAATAGCAAAATCTTAACCTTTACAAAAGAGTTTGATACCCGGTTGAGGCAAACTTTCTTTACAGTGATTTTTTGCCTCTCACCTCTGATGCTGAGAAAGTAGTTGGTGACTTGGAGAGAAAGTTGTGTCAGTACTGGCATGAGAAAGCCAGGAAACACATGTGTAGGTGCAATGACTGCCATGATATGACCTAAGCTGTTAAAATGGTATTGAACTCCAATTCAATCAATCAGCTTTACCAAACAACAAATTTTTCACTCTTCCAATTTCAAAGAACTTGCAGGCAGCAAATTCCAGACCTGTGCAAGTAAGCTGTATAGTTCTCTGATACGGTAGAAAACATAGTGGGTAAAGATGTTGGTTACCAGCATTTTCTCCTTTTCCTACAATGTTTTCAAAAGGCTTTTTCTTCAGTGTCATTAAAACTCTGATTGCATAGTAATGAGTGAACTCTATACCAAACAAAATAAAATTTATACCTGTCCAAACTTAAAGCTGTTGCAGACAACAAAATAAATGTGGCTCAACCGGCAAAGCCCGGTTCTATAAGGGTGAAAACATTGTGAGAAAAGAAGAAAATGCTGTTAACCAGCATTTTCTCCTTTTCCCACAATGTTTTAATAGACTTCTTCCCCAAGGTTGTTAAAACTTCAGATTGTGTGGTAAAGGCTTAATGTGGGTGACTTATACAAGATGCTATATTATCTAATCCCACACCCAACAATCCAAAGTTTTAACAACTCATAGAAAATATTCTATTGAAAATATTGTTGGAAAAAGAGAAAATGCCTGTTAACAGCATCTTTTCCTTTTTCCATAATATTTTCTAACCTTTTTGAAGACATATTCCATTGTTTGGACCTCATTAAAATGTCGTCTGTAAATGCTATGAATTTGGACAAGTCATACATTTGTTGTTTGAAAGGAGCAAACCCTCCTTCGTAGGTCTAAGGGAAAAAACTCTTAGAAGCCAAAATGAAAATTTAATCGAGTTTTCTCCCTTTAAATCCGGAGTGCTAAAGTAGGCCATGACGTTAGTCAATTTAAAAAAAAATGTAAAGACGAAAAACACCTCCGCCTTTCATAGTGCATAATTGCGTTACGAAATTGATAAAAATACCAATGACAACAAAAATAAGTAGATAACCAAAACAGGAAAGGGGTACATCTGTCATAAAACAGAAAAGTCTGTGAAATATTCAGTCTAACAGCCTATTCGTGCTCGGATGTAGTCTGGATCTAACATGGAAGATAGTTCACAGCCCGATAAGGGACCGGCTGATAACTTTGAAACTGGGGCACAAACAGAACACATTCCAAACGACACACTTATTTCCCCAGCTGAGAATACAAAGGAACAACCAGTACGTGAAATTACACAGACGGACCACCTAAATAAACGTTTATTGAGTGCGTTTTTGGACCGAATAAATCAAGACGTGGAAAAGGAAGAGAAACCGGACGGTCCTGAAGAAACGGATGATACTGAGTGGGAAGGCGAGCAGGAAGACCAGCCCGGACATTGGTAAGTGAAAAGTTATTTTGTAACATACTTAAATTTGAAAGACATTTTTTTAAAGTCAGCGTCTGTAATTTTCTGTCCACAGTAATCTTTACCACTAAAGCAGCATTCTTGATACCTCTGACTCGGTTGCTCGCTCTGATATTGTTTTTGTGATGTGTCTCCGCTTGCTCCTGTTGCAGCCACTCTTATCCCCATTCTGGATTGAGATATGGAAATACCTACATTGCTTCAAATGGCTGTATGCATTGTTCTTTCTATTGTCAGCTTACAAAAATGGCCTTGATTGATAGACCAATAATTAATCTGTATGAAAACACCATATAATTAAAAGTTTAACTGTTACCTCCTTACCTCTTTACTGAACAATGAAATTTTACACTTGTCCAAATTCAAAGCAGATGCAGACAACAAAATGTGGCTCATTTGATGAAGCCGGACTCTAAAAGGGTAGAAGACTTTGGAATAGGAGAAAATGCTGGTTTCAAAAGGCCCCTGCCCTGGGTCATTAGAACTCAGGATTGTTATAGGGTAAATGTATTGTAGGTTACTCCAAAGATAATGTCTGCAATAGAACTTTTGAATGGATACAAACTATTTTAAATCATTTAAAAGTGAATACAATAGAAATTAATGTTAAATGCATTTCCTTAAAGCCAAATTTTCCCTCCTCCTGAAGTCCTTTTTTCTACATGCAATTAACGCTACCATAGAAGCCGGAGTTTTAACAGCCTTAACAAAGAAGGCTTTTGAAAAAATAATGGGAAACTTTTCTCACTATGTTTTCTACCCCATCAAAAACAAATTTCATCATTTGAATCACATTTAAATTTTTGTCTGCAAATGCTTTGAATTTGGACCAGTCCAAAATTGTGTCATTTGGTAAAGGGGTAAAGGTGAAGATGGGCTTTCTTTCACACGCAGGGATGAAATAAAATGATATTTGGTACATGTATCCTGTATGCCATCATTTTACATAGGCAGTCGATACTGTTTTTGAAAAGGTCCTTAATTTGCTATCAGGTTGTAAGTTTCACATGTACATGTATTTATATGTCTTCTTTTGTAGATCAGCATGTCAAGGAAAGTGATTGTGATAGGAATTAGTGGGTAAGAAAACTTTTAATGATTGAACCTAGTCAGTGATGTAATATTTGTACATTTTCAAAAACTCGTGTATTTAAAGCCCTTTAGACTTGATTGATAGTCTTTATTTTACCCTTAGAGTGCTGAATAGACCTGCTAGATATTTTCATTCTAGAAATAAGACCCAGATAGCTGACATGTCAAGGTTGCTATTGTCAGCGATGTCTTAGCAATGTGCATAGTATAGATCAAGATCAGGCTGCATGTTTGTGCAGTCTGAACTTAATCTGTACTGGCCCTAAAGGCAACAATAGTTGTGAAAGGTGCTTTAAGGGTTGAAATTAAATTCCTGTTTGCATCATTCTCCCCATAAACATTTTGATGGCAACCTATTTACATTTAGAATAAAGCCAAAATGACCAAAGCTGTTGATGTGCCTTAAAACAATATTAGAATAAAGCTTTTTGTAAATACAAGTTATAATAATAACGATAGCAATCAACAGATAGCTGCCAAAGATCTATAGCAGGCCATGATTAAATAGTGTGATACAGAGTAATTAAGAAATTATTACCGCCTGGACCCAGGCTAACTGTTAATTATCAGTAGGGTGAACCCAACCCAGAATGACAGGCAACCCCTCAAATATGTTTCTGACACAGTTATGCTCCTCTTTTGACTTAAACTTTTTACAGAAGAAGTAATTGCAGCCAAGCATTGGTTGCAACAAATGATGCTCTTTTTTCTATTCTTATGAGGCATAAGAATTTGTTTCCATTTAGATAATTTGATGTATGTGAATATACCTAGATATGCCATTATTTTTTTATTTTCCAACTGTTCAATGGAATATTTTCTAGAACAACCAATAGTGGGAAATCAACACTTGCCAAAAGACTTGTTGAAGAAATTCCTTATTCTACCCATGTGTATCAAGACCACTATTTTCTACCTCCCAATGACCCACGGTTGTCTCCCCTCTATATTCCAGAACTGAATCATCACAACTGGGAAGGTATTTGTCTTAAAGTGTAGTCATTTTCTTACTTCACAAATTTCTTTTTGACTCAATATAATTTTCAGCTCGGCTGTTTTTGAAGAAAACGTTGAGGTATTGTCATAGCTCTGTCATCGTCTGTGTTGTCATGGTGCAAAAACTTGACGTTCTGTAACATATCTGTCATTACTGAAGGTATTAACTCTGAACTCAGGCTAGTTGTTAACTATCAAAAGGGGAACCCCATACAACAGGGGCAGGTAACCACCAAAATAATTTTGTCTCAGTTATTCCCCTTTTTTAACTTATACATAATTTTCACTGAAAGCAACTGCAGCCGAGCATTGGCATCTGCATGTGGTGCTCTTGTTCTCTCTTGCTACAAATAGATTTTGAAAATATAGAAAATTAAAAAATTGCTTGGAATGAAAAGAATGTTTTTTACTGTATTCATGCACTTACAACCTTATCGCTTTGCCAGACAGCAAAATTTTGGACTGGAGCAAATTGAAAGCATTTGCAGACAACAAATTCATTGTTAGTCAAATCAGGATTTCTGTCTCTGGTAGGATAGAAAGTATTGTGGGAAAAAAAGAGAATGTTGTTTACCAGCATTTTCTACTTTTTTCAAAGCCTTTTCTTTCAGGATCATTAAAACATGGAACTGTGTAGTAAAGGGTAAATTTTCTGTTGATTATCTCTAGTTTACATGAATTTAAGTTTTTCCTTTTTCTTTAACCCTTTCCCAAACAATCCCTGGTTTTTACGGGTCAGGAATAGAAGCCTTTTGAAAACACTGTGGGAAAAGGAGAAAATGCTGGTAACCAGCATTTTCTCCTTTTCCCACAATGTTTTCTACCCTATCATATAGAAAAATCATCTTTTTAGCAACTGTTAATTTGTCTTCTGCAAAATGCTTTCAGTTTGGTCTAGTCCAAAATTTGCCGTTTGGGAAAGGATTAATAAGATTAAATCTAAGCAGCTGAAATGATGTATTCTTTTATGTTCTCCAACTGTATACCACACAGTCCCAAGTTTTAATGGCCTTCAAGTAGAAGGCTATTGAAACTGTGAAAAAAGAAAGAAACGCTGGTAACCAGCATTTTCTCTTTTTGCCACAATATTTTCTAACATTTTAAAGACAAATTCAGTCATTTCAGCCACACTGAACATTTGTCTCATTCTGATTGAAATTGTCTCATTGTGATAATTCTGATGAGTAACCACAGCACAGGGTTTTTGTGAGAATTGTGGAATGATTCAAATGCTTAAGCCAAAATGATGTTGTCTTCACCAATGATAAAATCTGGAAAAATAAGTTAGTCATGTGATAGAGATATCTACAACTTCCTGAATTTTCATGAAAAATTCCTAGAATTCAGACATGGAATTTCAAAATTCCTGAAATTGCCCCTTTATGAAAGCACTGTACATTGTAGAATAACTACACTTTGTGGTAGCTGCATAGAAACTTTACCAGCACTCACATAAGGATTAGGGTAGTTCCAAAGGTCAGCCTGGCTCATCACATGATTCGAACTTGGTACCATTCCCCAATACGGCACCGTTCCCCAATACGGCAGTGTCCAACAGTCCGACAATGTTTTCTGCTGTAGAGCTAGTGTAAATTATGTGCTTATGTTATAGACTATAGGGCATTAGAAATGGACCAGTGTGTTCAAGATGTCAAACAGATGATCGAAAAAGCTGAGGAGACTGGTAATGGTTCTGTCATCCTTGTAGATGGGTATTCCATTTTTGGTTGGAGGTAGGTTTCTGCTTATTATCTTTCATAAACCTTTTCCTCCATAAAGACTTACTTTGAAAACCTCTAACCAGTTGACAAAAATTAGGACTTTTCACATTTAAAAGCAATTGCAAATGTGGCTCATACATTGGGATTCTAGATGGAAAGGATAGAAAACATTGTGAGAAAAGAAGATGATTCTGGTTATGAGCAGTTTTTTCACAGAATGTTTTCAAAAGCTTTCTGCCTTGGGGTCACTGAACATAATATTGTTTGATTAAGTGCTGAATTGTTGAAAATGATTTTTATTGTACTCACTTCCATAGTTGCCTTTGCATTCAGTGATCAAGATCAAGATTAGACTGCATTGATCTTCGCTGTCAGCTTTTTTGTAAAGGGAAACTTTGATGCCAATATTTGGCTCTTGTTTCTAGACTGAAAATGTATGTTTGTTTTTTTCGGTGCTCTAGGGGTTAATTATTATAAAAACAATTACAGATCAGAATCATCCTGAAAAGTTTTGTCAGCTACCAATGTATGAGCATTAATTGCATGCCTTTTTACTTACATGTGGCTCTATCTGTATTACTCGAACAAATTGACATGAAATATATGACATATATTTCCATATATATTACATGCTTGAATTACTGTCCAAGCTTAGCTTCGGCTTTTGTTGTCTGAATGCAGAACTTTGTGAACAACTTTCAACCTTTTATGCGGCTCATAGATTTATCGTATCTTTAAAGAATACTTAATATACCTGAAATAAACATGATTTTGTTGGGTTGAATTGGTAATACATGGCAGGTCACATTGATCTAAGATGCACTGTCTGTATAGTCTGGTCTTGATCTATGTCATCTGCAAAAGCTTCTTTTGACTGTGGTGCTGAAAGGGCCAAATCTGACATCTGTTTATAGAATTTCTGTACTATTGGATTATACACGATGATAAAAATATTCACTCTCTAATTATTCTTTGCATAAAGGTCAATTTGCCTGAGTAATACAAGAAAATACTTTGAAGGGTATGTGAGTTGTCATTAAATCATTATCTAATTGAATTAGATATCCATTTTCTAGAACACTGATCTGACACCAGGACTTACTGTAACTCTATACCAAAAAACAAAATTTTAGACTGGACCAAATTGAAAGCATTTGGAGACAAAAAATTTAATGTCGCTGAAATGATGGAATTAGTGTCTGAGAGAGTAGAAAACATTGTTGGAATTGGAGAAAATGCTGGTTACTAACTTTTTCTCAATTTTCCACCATGTTTTCCAAAGCTTTCTTCATCAAGGTTATTAATACTGAGTGTTGTGTGGTAAATGGTCCATAAAGATCATGCTTAATTTAATTCTTTACCAGATGACATTTCTCCTTTTCCCACAATCTTTTCAGAGGCCTTTTTTCCACATGGTCATTATATCATGGGAATAATTAAAAAAATTCCCAGTTTTAATTTGAGGTTAAATGTATACTGTAAATTTTGAAAAGCATAGGGAGATGTAGGCCTATGTACATAATCCAGTTTTGAATTTCTTGTAGACCACTTGCATCACTGTTTGACAGGAAGTATTTTCTGACAGTGGAAAAAGATGTTTGTTTTGAAAGAAGAAAGTAAGTAAGATCACCCCTAAAATTCAGTACTCTTGTTTTGATATGTCTTTAAAAATTACTAGAATGTATCTATTATATTTAAGCCATGCTCTGTAAAAAGGGAGTTTAATGCATCTGCAAAAAGTTAGACCCATGTCAGCCTGCACATTCCATGCAGGCTGACATGCATCAATATTTTGCCAATTGTAAAGTTTTTGCATTTGCAAGGACCTGTCTATCTCAGGATTCAGCTGGTTGTTAGACATAATGGATTTCATTGATCCATAAATGTATGAATTAATGTATGATCAAAGGTCAAATAAAAGTTAATCTTTCTTTTACAAAAATGATCTCTTACAGGAAAGAAGTTTGAGTGAGGTTACAATTAGGTGAAATGGACATATTTTTATGTTGGAAGGAAAGTTTAGTTTAAGTCTATTTCTTTTACATCATTTATGAATTTCTATCAATCACTATTTAGATTTGCTTCCTAGAAACCTTAACCAGTACTTGCACTGGTAGGTTGGTAGATTCAAAGGTTGACCACGCTAATCAAGAGATTTGAACCAGGAGCCTTTTGATGTGAGAGGCCGGCTTTTTAACCTTACACTACTGTAGTCCACACGAGGAAAGAAAACACACCTGAATATTGCAATTTTACCTATTTACCATACAAACCCTAGTTCCAAAGACCCTGAGGAAGATGGGTTTTGAAAATATTATAGAAAAAGGAGAAGATGCTGGTAACAAGTATTTTCTCCTTTTCCCCTCAATTTTTTCTTCCCAACAGCACAGATCATACAGTCTGATCTGGGATCTGCACTGTGTGAAATGAAAATTACATGTTTAAGTCATTACCAGAAAATGAAATTTTAGATATATTTGTATTTAAAGCATTTACACATGACAAATACTGTGTCGCTCAGAAGGCAGCATTTATTTTTGAAATGCTAAAAAACGTTAATGGAAAAAAGAGAAAATTCTGGTTACAGTATTCTCTCCTTTTTCTGCAGTGTTTGCAAAAGCTATCTTCCTTAAGGTCATTTACCCTTTACCAGACAATCCCAAGTTTTAGTAACTCTGAGAAAGAACACTTTTGAAACCATGTTGTGGAAAGAAATTACTGGTAATTAGCAATTCACCTTTTTCTACAGTGTTTTCTACTCACTCACAGAGAAAACTAATTATTTGAGCCAGATTTCATTTGTGGGCTGCAAATGCTTTCAATTTGGACAAGTCTAAAATTTTATTGCTTGATTATAAGGATTTAAAGCAAATGATTGGTGGTTTACAAAACAACAAAGTTTTAAACTTGTAAAAATTAAAGCACATGCAGACACCAATTTAAACGGCTATATAATAATGGAATTTGTTTTGATAGGATTGAAAAAAATGCGGAAAAAGGAGAAAATGCTGGTTTCCAGCATATTCTCTTTTTCCACAATGTTTTCAAAATTCTACCTCCTCTTCTTCTTCTTCCTGCAAGTGCCATTAAAACATGGCACTGTTGCGTAAAGTGTTAACAGGGATTACACAACAGTGAAAGAAGAAATTTACCATCTTATATTGCAGACAGCGTAATTATGACCCCCCAGACGTACCTGGGTACTTTGAACAGATAGCCTGGCCCAAACATTTAGAACACTTGAAAGCTATAGAAGATCAAGAAGATATAGGTAAGCAGTGTTTTTTTTATGTCCTGTTGGGTGAAATCTTAGGGTTCATTCTGTAAAATAGAAGTCAAAGACCACTTCAAATAAAGTTGACAAAATCTTTACCTGAAATACAGTTATTAGTATAACCTTCATTAGATATTGTATTAGATACTGTGTATAGTTAACAGGGTTGCATCTAGAGTGTGGGATTGCCGAAATCCTGCATCAAAATCTAAAATCCCACAAAAACGAAATTTGCTTGCGCACCAAATCCCGCACTAAAACAAAATAGCCCACAAAAATTGCATGATCATGCACACCATGATGGGGGAAAAGAGAGAAAAAACGACTTTGGGGGAATAAAATGTAACAAAATTTGTGTTTTTACTTTGATCATATCAATAGACACTTGTCATCTGTGTTATGCAGACAAATAGCCTCACTGCAGGACTCACACTGTCGATTAACAGTGGCACCGAATGCGACTATTTAGGAAAAATGTCTTTGAAATTGAGGCACTGGCCAATCTACTGGCAACAAGTGATGTCTTAAGGCAACAAAATTCTTGAAAGATCATAACTCTGCCATAAACAGTGAATATAAAGTATGACGGACCATGTGTCACCATTTATCACATTTTAACAAGCTGGCGTGTAATGAAAAGCATAATAATGATGTCAGTCCACTCATTTTGCATATTTTGAAGTGACCTGCTACCTTTATAGACAAATTCTTGCAATATCATGCAGAAATACTTATATATAAAAATTAATTGACATGAAAAAGATCGCTGTAAAAACGCGAAAAGCCATGACACAACGAAATGTCAGTTTGACATCGTCGGATCACTTCAGACTGTCTTTTCAGCTTTGATAGTGAATTTAAGCAGTAAATTTTCATAAATATCTGTATTAAACAATAGGTTGAAGCTAAAATGTCTGTCTAATGCTGAGGTAAAAACTTTGGTGAATTTATGAAATGACAATATTGAACAACGTAGGTTAGGGTACAGGGGGGGTTGGGTCTTCTTGTCTTACAGTGATAGGTCTGTAACAGGTGTTACAGAAGAAGTTATATGATATTCATACAAACAAAGAAGACTAGAATAAAATAACCCTTTAATGGATGTGATCTTTTTTATTTTCCCAAACACAAAAATAATACCCTTTACCACATTATGGGAATCGCCATGAAAATCGTCCCCCCTTCTTTACACTTAAAGGGGGGGAAGTACCCCCCCCCTTTTTTTTCTGAAGGTGATGGGGACAGCTTCCCTATTTGAGAATTTCTAGATGCAACCCTGAGTTAAAATTACGTAATTACAAGGAAGACATTCATATTCGATTGGTACAATCATTTCTTGACAAAAGTCATATACCCAAAATGCAAAATTATGTTATCCCAATTTTAAAGCTTGCCAAAAAAAAAAAATGATCAAACTTGTACAAGCAGAGGATGGACACAGATGACAACACCGATCTACACTTTCCACTCTAGATAAAAGCACCCCTAAAACTGCAATTATTCAGGCCTTATTCCTAGACTGAAAATCAAGTTTATTAGGTGCTCTAAGGGTTTACCCTGTACCATACAATCCGCAGTTTTAACGACCCTGACAGAAAAGACTTTTGAAAACATTGTGCAAAAAGGAGAAAATGCTGGTAACCAGCATTTTCTCCTTTGCCCACAATGTTTTCTACCCTTTTAGAAGCTAATTCCATCATTTTAGCCACATTCAAATTGCCATGTGCAACTGCTTTCAATTTGGAAAATTTACATTTTTTATTGTGTGGTAAAGAGTTAACAGAGATCAGATTTTGTTTATTTTGTCTTTTTTTTTTTCAGTGTATTTCAAAACAGATGACAGTTTAGATAGTATGGTTGCAAGGATTACAGAGGATATGAACAAATTCTGGGATGTAGAATGTAATAAATCTGATTCCTGACTTTTTTTGTCAATTAAAAGTTAGAACATTGCAAATAGACATAGTTACATATGTGAAAAATTGATTTAGAAAATGCTTTTCACAATATTCCATTGTATACAGATACATGTACATGTTGCTGTTCTCCTCTAGTGTCTGGAATGTCAATGTACCAATTGTGTTCAAAATTGTTTTCTTGCTGATTTTTTAATCAAGGGACACCCATCACAATTGATCTATTGTTTAACAATTGGAGGGAAACCCTTAACCCTTTTCCACTTAATCATGATTTTATATGACCCTGAGAAAGAAAGCTTTTGAAAACATTGTGGGAAAAGGAGATAATGCTGGAAAACACCATTTTGTCCTTTTCCCACAATGTTCTATAGCTTTTCAGGGAAGAATCTAATCATTTGAACAACATTTTATCTTTTCTGTCTGCAAATCCTTTCAAATTGAACATGTCTAAAATTTTATTGTTTGGTAAATAATTAACCCTTTACCAAATGACAAAATTCTGGACTTGTCCTAATTCAAAGCATTTGTAGGTGAGAAATTAAATGTAGCTCAAGAGGTAAAAATTACCTGAGAAAGGGTAGAAAACATTGTTGGAAATGGAGAAAGTGCTGGTTACCAGCATTTTCTAGTTTTCCCACAACGTTTTTAAAACCCTTCTTCCTAAGTGTCTGTAATACTTGGGATTGTTTGGCAAAGGGTTGAACAAAAATTGTTCAGTTAAAATCTAGTTGAAAGCTGTTGTATTAAAAGATGTTCTATATGATAATACAATATATGGTATAATATTTATTGGTAAATTAATCCAAGCTTTCTCTTCAATTGATATTTTTCTGTTGTCATTTATGAATCAGAGGATAAAATAGGAAAAAACAGATAAATTGTCAATATCGTGGAATTTAATGTATTCAGTCTCATCTCACAATGTTTCCCACTCTTTCAAAGACAAATTCTGTTATTTGAGCCGTGTTTGAATTGCCATCTGCAAATGCTGTGTTTATTCCTCTATCAAAAGCAAAATTGTGTACATGTCCAAACCTATTGCCTTTGTAGATGACAAATCCGATGAGGCTTAAATGGCGGAAATTATCTTGCAAAGGGAAGCAAACAATGTGGGAAAAGGAGAAAATGTTGGTTACCAGCATTTTCTCCTGTTCCCACAATGTTTTTAATTGCCTTCTTTTGCAGGGTTGTTTGAACTCGGGGATTGTGTGGTAAATTGTAAAATGACCCTTATTTTAACTGTGTGCCTCAGAAAAAAAATTAGTTCTTTTGGTAAACATTCAGTTCAGTTTGGCCATGACTTTGAAAAAAATTTTAAAATAAGATGTGAAACGTGGCTCAGATATTGACATTTGCTTTCGAAAAGGCAGAAAACATTGTTAAAACATGGAAAACATACTTGTTACCAGCATTTTCTCCTTTTCCCACAGAGAGTCAGTGTTTTCAAAAACCTTTTTAATCAGGTTCGTTTGGTAATGGTTTAAGAGTCTTCCATATTGAAGGCAAATTTTACTAACAACAAATTAATGTGGCTCTGCTTAGGGGATCTGTCTCATACAGGGTAAATGATGCACTGGAAATTACCAGGATTTTCTTCTTTTTCCACAATGTTTTCAAAGGATGTGTTTCCTCATGGTTGTGAATAATTTCGAATATATAGTAAAGGGTTAAAACATTCCCGGAATAGTTGAAGTTACAAAATATCTGACAAATTTCATTTGCTTTTATCCTTTACCACTCAATCTCCACAGCCCTGAAGAAGAAGACTTCTGAAAACATTGCGGAAAAAGGAGAAAATGCTGGTTACCAGCATTATCTCCTTTTACCACAATATTTTCTGCTCTTTCAAAAACAAATTTCAATTTTTAAGGGTTCGAATTTCGTTTTTTTATCCACTTGCAAATTTTAGCAAGTAGATTTTTTTTCCACTCGCAAAATTAATATTGGACTCGCATTTTTTTTTGTAGGCCATCATGCCTACCAATGGTGGAGAATGGAGTGCAAACTTGTACAAACTGTTGTGTTCTATTATTGTACCCCAGCAAAACGAATGTTTTCGGGAGTATACTGGAATCAGCCTGTCTGTCCGTGTGACCATCCGTTCGTCCGTCCGTGTGTCCGTCTGTGTACAAATAATTGCCTGTTTCTGTCAAAGCGCAGGTGGGGGTATTAAGTCATATTCAGTGACAGCTCTAGTTTAACCTGTTGACTATTAGTTCAATTCTTGTTTAATATCTGTTCTCAAACCTTTTTAAATTCGATAAAATTTACGATGGTGGACGATTTTGTTAATGAATATTATGGGCATATCACATCCGAATGTCTGCGTGTCCGATAACTGGTATAGCGAGTCCACCATTTCCAACTTGGTTCTGGTTATTTGCGCATGATAATTATCTTTTCAGGATAGAATGACAAATATTTCTGTTTTATAATCAGAGAATGAATTTGCTTACCGTTTTTTTGTATAAAAATGCAAAATCGTGGTACATGTTCATATTGACCATGAGTGCAGACGACCGCACTTGGCACACGAAACTCGGATAACGAACGACAACTCGGAGGCTTCAGTGGCTGCATACAGCCATTAAAGAGTATTCTCAGTGCGAAATGACTGGTGTTTATCAAGAACAAAATAAATTACCTGATATGTATTCACATGTAAATTTATGTACATTTAAGTAATCCACCATCAATAATTTGCACTCGCATTTTTTTTCGAGCGCTTGAAATTTTAGCTCGCATTTTCCAATTCTGACTCGCATTTTGTGAGTAAATACATGGGAATTTCGAACCCTGTTTTTGTCTCCCATTTACTTTGTCGTCTGCAGATGCTCTCAATTTGGACAAATCTAAAATGTTGTTGTTTGGTAAAGAGTTGCAAGCATGGCTGGAAATATTGTACTTCATAGATATCGCCGATAGTACATTTATTTTTCAAAACACAATAATAAGGACTATATGGCCTGCAACATGCGAAAAGGGGCATTCAGACATTTGTGTAAAGTGTCGTCCCGGATCAGCCTGCGCAATACGTGCAGGCTGATCTGAGACAGCACTTAACGACTACACTAGATTTTGTTCTACTTTAGACTTGCCCAAAACAGAAAATTACATAAAAACGGAAAGTGTCGTTTTGGATTAGCCTGCGCGGAGTGTGCAGGCTGATCCGAAACGACACTTTATGCAAATGTCCAAATGCCCATTTTCGTGTGTTCCAGGCCATATGGTAAGATGCTCTTTATTCATTAACATACTCTTAGCCCATTATCTTATGAAAGGACATGAGCCAGGCTCTGGCAGAAGGAGGTTTACTGCATCCCCGTGAAGCATTACCCCAAGCATGTCGTCACATAAATAGGTATACATAATATCTTATAATCCAATTTGTCTAACAACCAACTGAATCCTGAGGTAAAATGGTTCTTTGATATGCAGAAAATTTACCAATAGCAAAAAGGATTGAGTGGAGCTGGGCCTTTGTAGATTACGCAGGCTGACTGGGTCAGTATTTTTTGCAGATGCATTAAACCCATTTTTAAAGGGCATGGCTTATTTTTTTTATTTGCCTCTGTTATGGAGAATGGTTCAGTTTAAACTGCATGTACTGGTGACATCTGTTATACCATGCAGTTCACTGATGGAAAATGTTTGTTTTGCTCTGTTTTCAACATTATTACACATAAAATCTATACTGTGGTGGCCAGTGCACCTATCCATGCTTTCCTATTGTTTCTTTTACAAGTGCTTCACACAGCATTCTGCCCAAGCCACATAAACAATATGGGAACAATGTTCAGCTGTGATGAGGAATCAGTCCTGTCAGAGTAACTACATGAATCATCAGTCCTTTGAAATAACTTGGCCAAGCTCGGGATCAAATTCATAGAAAACGAAGCAGTTGTTAATTTCATATGATTAAATATGTACAATCAAGGTTGAATTCATGGTACCAGTTATAAGTGTTCACGCAATTAATACATGTTTGCGTATTTGATTCTGTTCTATTTGACTTGACAAATGAACAATAAAACAGTATTTTTTATTTCTTGTTTATTTTTGTGTACTAATTATCCCTTACCTTATCTCCAGTTGCTTTTGTAAACAGTTAAAAATTCAAAATATGAATGTTGGGTCCATATTCATCAACCATTTTTATGAACATTCTTAGTCTAATTCTCCAGAGTTTCTAAAATTTGAAAGTAACACAGCTTCTGATTGGCTAAACCAAATGGATTAGCCAATCAGATGCTGCTTTACTTTCAAAATTTAGAATTAGACTCAGAAAGCACTTACGAATGGTTGGTTAATATGGACCCAGTCTGATCTTGAATCTAGTCTCTGCAATGTATTTAAAGTACTACTGTACAAAATTTGACAGGCCATTATTAAGGATTTTTTCTGGTCCATTTCATTTGATAGGTGCACTATAAGTTAACTTTGTACCAAACAGTGTCATGCTATAACAACAGAATATGCAGTCTGATCTTCAATGTTTATCACCCACTTGTTTAGTTGAGTCTTTAAGTTGACAGAGTTTTAGTGGATAGTTTTTCAGCCAATGAAAGAGGTGGATGTTATATATTTACCGTTAAAAAGTAGTAACCCTTTACTAAACAATCCTTATTTTTAACAAAGTTGAGGCAGAAGGCTTTTGAAAATATTATGAAAAAAAAGAAAATGCTGATAATCAACATTTTCTCCATTTCCCTCAATGTTTTACTCTTTTATAGACAACTTCCATCATTTGAATCATGTTGAAATTGTCTCTGCAAGTGCTTTGAATTTGGATCAGTCTCATTTTATCATCTGGCAAAGAGTTAAACAAAGAAACTAATCAGTATCCTTTTAGAAGTTGACACAGATCAAGGTGTGATACATGATTAAATGTTAAAAGATCATTGCAGAGGGTCCAGCAGATTGCTTGTTATGAACAGTTTTCTTTTGTCACAATGTTTTCTGTAGGGGTTTGTTGCAAGACACAAATAGTTGTCTGCTTGCAAAAATGAGCTACGAAACAGAACTTTTCAATTAGAAACAGATAATATTATTATACAAGTTTGTATCAATATGTATTTTGTACCAGAAGACAAGCTGTGACAAAGGTTTATGTTAACCAGTTACTTCATAAATAACGGAAACTGATAATCTGCGGAAAAACAGCTGTTTATCTCTTGCAGCTGACTACCCTGAATACATTGTGGCAATAGAAGAAATTGGCCACCATTTCCATTTTTCCTTTTGCCACCATTTTTTTGAATGCCTTACATTACAACTTGTGTCAGATTGACTGTACGAATGGAAATATATTTATAACAACACATTAAGTGTCAATGAAAATTCTTTATCATCGACGTTTTGGCTTGCACCTTGATCAAAATGTTTATAGCATTTAAAGAAAAATAACAAGTCTGACGTCATAAACATGAGTTACACATGAAAGTTAATGGGTAATTTGCTAATTTGAAAAAATGCTACGAAATGCGTACGAGATACATATACAATAGAGTTAAACAAAATTGCAGGCTTCTCCCTCAGGGTCGTAAAAACTCAAGATTGTTTGGTTAAGGGTTAAAATTTCAAAAAGGGTACAGCTAAAATCAGATAATATATATACTGCATTTCCTATATTGTATATTTCATTTAAAAAAATGAAATGATTTATTTTCATTTTTTAAAAAAAATAAAAGATTGATATTAAAAAATTGAAAAATGAAAATTAAAAGTTTAAATTAGAAAATTAAAATTAATACTATAGAAAGTTACCTTTTTTTTTTGATTGATTGTGCAATATTTACATTAAACTTTAGACCAGTCTACAAATTTGTAACGAATGATGAATTGTTTTGAGAAAGGTGAAGGTACCTATCGGATTAAACAAATATGTATAAGCCTAAAAACTCTGAGGAGAAAAAAAATGACGAAATGAGAAATGTCTGTGCTTGTAGCAATTTCTCCATGAGTGTAATGTTTGTAAAGTTGTCTCTTAAGAATTATGAAAAAATTTACCTTTGAGGTGTATGGCTATTTGATAAATTACCAATCAATACCAAAAGTAATGCAGATTTCATTCTTAGAAGAATGATTAATTGTAATCATTAATACCAGTCTTAACTTGATGTGCATATGGATTCTTATTCCTGGGTTATGTGTTTGATACATTTAATATAAAATACATGTTATTGATGTCATTTTAAGTTTCAGTTAAAAAGGAATATGACCTTGTTTTATGATATACAAAAAAATGAAATTGCATTATTGCTCTTTTTCTTGTAATGTTTCAAACAGGTGTAAACAGCAAAAATGGTAAAAAGTTTTGTTTGTACAGTAATTAGTTAACCCTTTTCAACAGAATCTTGTGTTTAAACAACCCGGAAAAGAAGGCTTTGAAAACACTGTCAGAAAAGGAGAAAATACTTGTAACCTGAGCATCTTTTCCTTTTTTATCCTACAATGTTTTCATTGATTTCAAAATCAAAACCAATCATTTGGGTGACTATCGTCATCTGCAGAAAGCTTTCAATTTTGATAGGTATAGAATGTTGCCCCGTTTGGTAAGGAGCTAAGCTATATTTAAACTGTCAGCTTTAAATACTTTCAATTTTGACTAAACAACAGAATTTTAGATGTTCCCAAATTGAAAGCATTTGTAGATGACAAATGTGACTCAAATTATGGAATATGTCTGTGAAAGGGTAGAAAACATTCTTGGAAAAGGAGAAAATACTGGTTACCAGCATTTTCTCCCCTAAAATGTTGAGGGGGAGAATAAGAAGCTTTTTTTCTCAGGGTCATAAAAACACAGTGTTGTCTGGGAGAAGGTTTTATCATATGGTGAAGGTACAATGTATATAGAGTTTTTTACTTTGCAAAAAGCTGTTGTAATGTATGCAATGTCATACATCTAATTCAAATTAAGCTACCGAAATGAAAGTGCGTTAAAAAATGAAGGGAAGTTCATTGTGTAATCATTTTGCTCCAAACTAGACATAACTCTCTCCTTAAATCCTGAGTTTTAATGACCCTGGGGGAGAAGATTTTTGAAAACATCATGGGAAAGGAGAAAATGCCAGCATTTTCTCCTTTTCCTATGATGTTTTTTACCCTTTCAGAGACAAATAAACATCTAAAAGATCAACCCTTTACCAAGCAATCCTGTGTTTTAATGACACTGGGAAAGAAGCCTTTTGAAAACAGTGTGGAAAAAAAGGGGATGCTGGTAACCAGCATTTTCTCCTTTTCCCACAATGTTTTCTACCCTTTTAAAAGCAGAAATCATTTTTGAGCCACAATTGATTGGTTGTCTGCAAATGCTCTCAATTTGAACCAGTCTAAAACTTTGTGGTTTCGTAAAAAGTTAAGATCTCGCAATGTTGCAAATATGCTGCGCTGTTATCGATTGGTAAAAAGACAAAGCTGTTAAAACATTTCTTTTCATCTGTTTATGTTATATAATGATTGATGATATCTCTTAACTCTATAACCAAACGACAAAATCTTAGACCCATCCAAATTCAAAGTATTTGCCGATAATAAATGTGGCTAAAATGTTTATGATAGGATTTGTCTTTGAGAGAGCAGAAAAAATATGTGGGATTAGGAAAAAATGCTGGTTACCAACAATATTTCAAAAGCCTACTTCATAAGGGTTGTTAAAACTCAAGAGTTGTATTGTAAACATTCAGTGCATCATGTATAGAGATGGCTGTTGTAACTCTTTACCAAATGAGGAAATTTTAGACAAGTCCAAATCAAAAGAATTTGTGGACGTCAAAATGAATATGACTCAGAAATTGAAGGTTGTGCTGTAAAGGATAGTAAACATTGTGGGAAAAGGAGAAAATGCTGGTAACCAGCATTTTCTCTTATTCCCACAATGTTTTCAAAAGGCTTCTTTCCAAAGCATGATTGTGTGGTAAAGGGTTAATGCTTGAACAGACAACTTGTGACAATATTGTGGGAAAGGAGATATTGTTCATCATAAGCAATCTCTCCTTTTGCCATTATGTTTTTTAGTATACTCATATTCCAGACAATAGTTGATGGTCCATATTTTCACAAGGATATTTTGCAAGTTATCCGCTGAAAAACTTGTTTTGTGAGGTAACATGTTTAACCCTTTACCAGATGACAAAATCTTACACTTGTCGAAATCAAAAGCACTTGCAGACAAGAAGTTAAATGTGGCTCAAATGAAGGGAAGGATTAAAAATATGGTAACTAGCATTTTTCTCTTTTCTCTCAATGTTTTGAAAACCTCCTTCCTCAAGGTCATTAAAACATGAGCTTGTTTGGTGAAAGGTCAAGACGCACAATCTAGACAATGCTATTAACTGGGCTCTCTCAATATGGTCTTATGTGTAGGTGCATTATTATGATATCAATATGTGGTATCTAACATGTTAAATCGTTTTGCCTGTATCCGACATACTACATTCCTTTAGCCTGTACATGACATGTACATCATTTTGCTTGTATCTGACATACTATATTACTGTGATGATGTAACATAATTTTACACATATCTAACATACTACAATCCTGTACATGACATAATATAACACCATTCTGCCTGCATCTAACATACCTTACTGCATGTACATGTATCTGATGTACAGGCAAAATGATTGGCCGATATTTTTCAAAGGCTTGTTGAAAATTTGTTTCAGAGGCTATTTGATTGTCTTTGGAATAATAGTTATTTTTTTCTCATCAAAGATCATTGTTTCGATAAAGGTTAAGTGAGAAAGTGCCAGTGGCTTGAAAAGAATATTGTGCAATGTACTGGTGAAAGAAACTCCAGGAAAGGATGTACAGGGACAATTGCTACCTTGATAAACTGAAATAATGTTGAAAATGGTGTTCAACACAAAACAAACTTTGCCTTTATCTGACATACTGCATCATTTTGCCATAATCTAATATGAAACGTGTTTTGGCCTATGTCTAACAGGTACTTCCTATTGCCTGCCCAAATCCTTTCCCCTCTATGTAACATAAAGTAGTATTTCCTTGCAGCTGACTGTTGAAGTCACTTCATCTGTATCCAACAAATTCCATTTCCTTTTGCCTGTATCTGACACACTACATCCTTTGGATTGTATCTGATTTGAAATATTGTTTTGCCAATATCCAACATGTAACATCATTTTGCCTTTATTTATAATGACACACTGCATCATTTTGCTTGTATGTGACACAAAATGGTTTTGCCTTGTATCCAATGTGCGATGTTATTTGCCTTTATGTGATATTCAATGTCATTTTGCCTTTATCTGACATACAACATAATTCTTCCTGTATCCAACATACCAAATCAGCTTGCAGCAGACAGTCTACTTTTTTATGCCCTCGCCATGAAATGGGGGAGGAGTATCTAGCGTTACCCATGTCCATGTATTTGTGTTTATTTGTCTGGTAAACAGTGGTGTTTGTATCCAGCCAATAACTTCAAGGTACATAATCTGATTCTAAAATAGTTTGGCACAAATAATCATGATGGATAGATAATGTCACATGCAACAACAGTCGAAGGTCAAGGTCACAGTGCTTGATTGAACTTGGTCGATATTTGTTACGATAAAAATGATAGCAGGTTATGGTCGCACCCATCATGGTGACATATTTCTAATTTTTGCTTGTATCTGTTATCAAAATAACATCATTTTGCCTGTATCTGACATGTAACATAAATTTGACTGATGAATACATGTATGTTAATCTGCTTTGGACCTTCAGAGTGTTAGGTGAACATTCAAAAGATTGTGTAGTAAGAGTTAAGCATATTGACAGGTCTCATAGAAAAGTTACTTCCTTGGTTTGAGTAATTATGTGATATATTGATTAGATAAATGGTACTTGTCTATTGTGTCATCTTTTGTTTGAAAGGTCCAGCCAATTTATGTGTAAGGCAATTTAGTCTGCTGAGTCACATCCTGAGTCCAAATTATTTTTGGTAAGGGTACTAGTAAGACAGAATTTCCGTAAATGTTATTTATGCTGTTTACCAGCATTCTTTCCTTTTCCCACAATTTTTCCAAAAGCTTTCTTACTCAGTTTGTCAAAACTTGGGATTCTGTGATAAAGGGTTAAGTCTTTACTACCGGACAAAATTTTAGAATCATCCATGTTGAGAGTTTTTGACAATGACAAAGTAAATGTATTTGAAATGATCGGATTTGTCCTTTAAAAGATAGAAAATAATAATAAGAAATGGAGAAAGTGCTGTTCAAAACCTTTCTTTGACCCTTATCCTGCTAAATAAGTTAAATGAAACTTTCAAGTCAAGAGTAAAAACCTAAATGTGGCTTCTTTAAAGTTATTTTTTGGGGGAAGAGTATCCCCTTATTGGACAGTGTAGATCAAAGATCAGACTGCATGTTTGATCTACACAGTCTGCAAAAGATCCTTGAGTTGAGTTGCACTTAACGACGTATATGACAAATGTTCGCGCGCATCCTACTGCGTATGTATTTTTGTCGTGGATATTGAATCAAAAGTGCACCTATGTATTTTTTGCACATAATGATAATACTATTGGTGCACTGAAACAAGTAGCACTTTCTTCGGGTAGTATTGGAGAAAAAAATGGATCGTTGAACTGTCACCGTGAAATTATTAAAATGCTGCTGACACGGCGTTACATACCAAACAAGGAAACAAAGGCAGGAAATTTAAAGCTGTGGAAGTATAGCTGTTTCCACTTTGAAAATTGTTGTTGGAAAAGGAGAAATCGCTGCTATTGAGCAATTTATCCTTTTCCCACTATGTCTGCTGAGCTTTTATCCTATTTTTTTCCTTGAAAAAATAACTTCCACAGTGACCTTCAACCTTGTTTTCTGACGAAATAAGCACAGATAGGTGCTATTTTTATTTTTTCTTATTGTTTAGAATTATAAATACTATAAGTGTGGGAATTTTAAGAAAAATCTGTCTGTTAGAAAGTATGTATTTATTTAAGATTAACGCTTAATTCAGTCAAATTATCTCCCTTTTTATGTACATTTACCATGCTCAAAACCAGGCTTATATATATTTTTTGTGCAAAAATATATGAATTTTCATTGAAATGATGTGTGTTTGTATATTTTTCCTGTAATTTTCCTGTTTAGCTGACTATTAAAGAAAGGCGGTTTAAATCCAATATAAGCTGAATTTTGAAACTGTATATACCTTTTTCAAAGGCAAATTTCTCAGAAACGAGCACTGTGACCCACATCTTTTTTTACTGTAATCACCTAGACACATGATGAGCTTTCTATGTGCAAAGTTTTTAAAAAAAACTGTCCGTTAGGAAAAATTTGTACTATACGTCGTTAATAGCCTAATGGTTAATTACCGGTATCTTTTCCTAATTATTTTGAACTTTAAGTGAGGGGTCACACCAAGTCAATATTTATCCTTTAATGGTCATGAAGTCCTAAAATGTGACATGAATACTGGCTGTTTGAATCCTGATAAAAGAGAATTTTCTATGTAATTATGGATAAGAGCTGGTATTTCATTAGAAAGTTTCATTTGATGATATGGAATCATAAATTTTCAAATGTTTTTTATGATTACTTAGATCTAGAAATCTAATTTCCTAATTTCCTTCACATTAAATATGTTGACCAGTAAATGCCAGTAGAGTAATACACGATCTCATGGGCCTCTTGTTTTGTTCAAAGTTCTTGTCTTTCATAGCTGCATTCTGAAATTTTTTTCCTTTTATATTATCAAACATTACTTTGTCAATAATTATAACAATCACAGAACCAATCAAAAGTTTTGCCATAGATATATGCAGGCCATGAAAGGAAACCGCAATAAGGAGTGATATTGTTACTGCCTGGGACCTCCTTTCATTCCATATGAAACAGAAAAACAAAACTCAAAGATGCAGGTGGCTTTATAGTAACTCTTAATTGATCCTTTACCAAACAATTCCGTGTAATTACAAGCTGACGGAGAACACTTTTAAAGACATGGAAAAAGGAGAAAATGCTGCAAACCTTTTTCCACAATGTTCTTTTACACAATGTTCTGTCTGTGTAGTCTGTGAATGCAAATCCTTTCATATCAGCCACAACTGATTTACAAGTCTTCTGCAAATGCTTTCAAACTGAACAGGTCCAAAATTTTGCCAACTGCTTACAAGTTAATCCTTTACCACACAAACCCCAGTTTTAACAACCCTGATGAAAGAAGGTGTTTGAAAACATTATGGCAAAAGGAGAAAATGCTGGTAACCAGCATTTTTTCCTTTTCCTACCATGTTTTCTTTTCTACCAAAGACTGAAATCATCATTTGAGCTATATTCATTTTGTTGTCTGCACACATTTTCAAAATTGCTCAAAATTTTATTGTTTGGTAAAGAGTTAATTAACATACACTCTTCCAATATGGGTATCTATTTAATAAATCTATGAGCCGTATTTCTATTTTCATTTTTTGCTTCAAACAAGGTGTTAAATGAAATTGAAAAAATAAAATAAACCCACATCCTTTTCATCTATCCTATTAAATATCTTTTTCCTCATGTCTAGATAACATTTTAGACTCTTTACTGGGATAACAAACTTTTTACTTGTCCATGTTGATAGCATTTGCAGACAAAATATTACAAGAGAAGATGGGATTTGCTTTTGAAAGGGTAGAAAAACATTGTATTAAAAAGGGGATGATGCTAGTAACCAACATTTTCTCCTTTTCCTCCACTATTTTCAAAAGCCATCTTCCTGTTGTTGAAACGGGATTGTTTGGCAAAGGTTTAAGTATGAAATTTCAAGCCAGTATCTTTCAAAAGTATGGTTGTAAATGAGAGAAATACTGGTTAACTGTTTACCACACGGCAAAATTTTAAGGCCTATCCAAATTGAAAGCATTTTCAGACGACAATTTCATATTGGCTCAAATGACGCAACTTTTCTTTGATAGGGTAGAAAACTTTGTGAGAAAAGGAGAAAATGCTGGTTACCAGCATTTTCTCCTTTTCCCACAATGTTTTCAAAAGGCCTCTTCTTCAGGGACATTAAAAGGCGTCATTGTGTGGTAAAGGGTTAAAAGTATTTTTTCTCCTTCCCCTCAATGTTTTTTATCCTTTTAAAGACAAATGCCATCATTTGAACCACATTTTGTTTTGCCTGCAAAATCCTTTCAATGTGGAAAATCCTAAGTTTTGTCATCCAGGGCCCTGCATGGCTCAGTGGTAAAGTGTGGGAATTGTTACCTGGAGGCCCCGGGTTTGAGCCTCACTGGACCCACTGGGTTTTTTGTGGGAGTGTCCTTCGGCAAGATGCTTCAGAGGCCTAGCGTAGTTCTAGTGAAACCAAGGAAGTATATGAATATGTGAGCTGTGGTCTTGGAATGACTGAAATAATGTTGAAAGCAGCATAAAACACCATTTATTCCATTTGTCAACCAGTAAAGTATTAGGGTCAATGTGAGATGTGTGAAAAAAATGCTAAAAGGAGAAATTGTTTATGTGCGCAATTCTACATTTTGCCAGTGTTTGTGTAAAAAGGCTGTTGTTGAAAGAATTCACAAGATGTTTGACAATTCATATCAATTTAGACACTTTATAATTTGATGTCTGCAAATGATTTCAAAATGGACAGGTCTTAAATTCTGTGGTCTGGTAAAGAGTTAACCCTTTACAATAACCATGAAGGAGTGAGAAATTAATCTTACCTAGAATGTACAGATGTGCATGTAATCTGTATTAACTCAATACCAGACGACAAAACTAGACCTTGTCTAAATTGAAAGAATTTGCAGGTGCCAAGAAATTTGCTTTTATAAGGGTAGAAAACATTGTATACAAGTGAAAAAATGCTTGTGACCAGCATTTTCTCCTGTTACCTACAATGTTTTCAAAAGCCTTCTTCATCAGGGCCATTAACCCTTTACCACACGGCAAAATTTAAGACCTATCCAAATTGAAAGCATTTGCAGATGACAATTTCATAGTGGCTCAAATGACGCAACTTTTCTTTGATAGGGTAGAAAACTTTGTGACAAAGTTTTCAAAAGGCCTCTTCTTCAGGGGTGTTAAAAGGCATCATTGTGTGGTAAAGGGTTAAAAGTGGTAAAGGGTTAACCCGTATCATGATGAATGACTGGTCAATATTTGAGTTATTCTGTAGATGTAACAAGAAATATCTTTAAAAAAAAAAGGATAGATTACATAAATTTGCCAGCAGATAGGCTGGGGCCCTAAGAATAAACATGTCTACATTTTTTACCAATCACAAATTTCTATTTATTCATTTGTTATCAGTACCAAAAAGTAGGTCAAAAGACAGCACATTTAGTGTTAAACATACGAAGAATATGATGAGATAAATGCATCACATAGGTTCTTTTACTATACATGTAGGTACCCACAATATAGGTTTTAGTGAAGAAATGATGCTTTAAACCTAGAAATATTTTAATTCTCTTTATCTAGAGTAAATAGAATACATATACATAAATTACATGTTATTTTTAGCTCCACTGGCCAAATGCCAGCCAGCTTATGTGATGAACAGTCATGGCCCTGTGTCTGTCTTGCATTGGTGCATGTGTCAGTCCATGCATGTGTGCAGTAACTTTTATTTCAAGCATCTTCTCTGAAACTACCGAACCATTTTAGCCAAACTGAGTAGAATAGATCCATCCATAATCTTCTTTAGGAACTCTTCAAAGAATTTGATTCCATTAAAAACTGTGGTTGGCGTAACAACCAAACTGGAAAATAATGAAAATCCTTAAAAAATCACCTTCTCTACAGCAACAAATTGGAGTTTCTACAAATTGACATAAATCACCCTTTGATGGACTGCTTTCAGATGTATTGATATAATTCTGATCCAGCAAAGAACATGACTGATGTGGGCTTGGCTTAATTATAGTTCATAAGCAGCTACAGTTCAGCTTACAATGATCAAGAAAAATAACTCATGTTTTCTCATTACAGATAGTTTATTACCAATTATCTCCCTTGATTATCATTAGTACCGGGTATAGCATAACTTGGTTTTGTATATTCATGTTTTCTAGATAGAAAATATTTAGTTTTCAGTCATAAAATTTACTTTGATGTTGATGGTCATGTTTCAGTGTACATGTATTAAATATTTAAGATGACTAATTAATGTCATGAATTTTTTTTTCATCATTTTATTTAATATTCGAGACCTTTACCATGCAGGATTCATGCTGTTGGAAAAAGTAACTTTCTGCTACTATATTTGTTGAAGTCTTCATGTCAAAACAGTCTTTGTAAGAGTTCAAAGATATTTGGTAAGAATGATACTTGATTCCACTTGATTGTATACAGTCACATCATCTTGGCACGTGAAAAAGATATGAGTTTATGTTTTTTTTGGATGGACTAGACTAACGGTATTTATCTATGTAATATTATCGTGAAACAGACATATGACAGTTTTATTACTGTTTTATTACTGCCAATGCCAATTAAATGTATGGCACATTCATGATTTAGAAAGTGGAGCAATAAGGGCTATAATAGCTCTCTTGTCTTTTTTTTTTTAAATTTCACGTCACCATGCTGTAAGTGAGAGTGAGAGATCCAGATTAGTAAAGGTTATAAATTTTCCAGAGACGTTATTTCTTCACCAAAATCTTGTCATGAATACTCATTAGAAACAATTTTGTGTAGTAAAGAACTGACAAGAATTTTCTTTTGAACAGTGAAATACCCCTTTCCGATAACTGCCGCAGTACAACTAGGGGGTATAGGGTTACTTGTGTTGTATTGTGCTGGTTGACAAGAGTTTAAATCAATTTACCTGGTGGTGCGAATGTCATTGTGTGTTGTCTGTTCTTTAGGAGAAGTTGTGGATAAAATCTCGACCAAACCGGGTAATAAATTGTTCCTTTTATTGATTTTTATTTTTTCCCGCCATTTTATAGGCACCTTAATCCTTTCGTATTTCTGAATGAAGTAACGTTATTGTCACATTTTTATTGTACAAAGTTACGTGGTAGAGTGGATTAGACGAGGAAATACTAGTGTTTTGTCTTTGTGTTCTTAATTTTGCCATTTTCTTTTTTATGTGGCCAACATTTTTTTTCTTTAACCATTTAAAATCGGTTTTAATTGTACACTATAACACAGAATAGCTGATGTGTTAGTATAGGGAGGTTTGTAAAGGGGCGGGAGCTTTTAACCCTTTACCACACAATGACGCCTTTTGACGCCCCTAAAAAAGAGGCCTTTTGAAAACATTGTGGGAAAAGGAGAAAATGCTGGTAACCAGCATTTTCTCCTTTTCCCACAAAGTTTTCTACCCTATCAAAGAAAAGTTGCGTCATTTGAGCCACTATGAAATTGTCGTCTGCAAATGCTTTCAATTTGGATAGGTCTTAAATTTTGCCGTGTGGTAAAGGGTTAAGGACCATTTTGGTGACGAGCTCTAGAAGAAAATGGAATTAAATGAGTTTGTTACTGTTGAAGACAGATCCTTAAACTCCTTTTCTCAGCGCAGCCCCATTTCTCCTGTTGTATTGCAAACTGTCTGAAAATGGTTGTCTTGTTGACTTTCAGGTATATTCAGGTGGAATTTTAGTTTTGTGTGTTGATGATGTGTAATAATACATGCAATACTCTATTCATTAATTAAATCTATACAGAGACATACAATACACAATACAACTTGTTTTTGGGTCACTATTATGCTCCCAGAGTAAAAAAGGAAGGAAAACTTGGCCCGATTTCATGAAATACTTAAGTCTCTGACGTTGGTCAACTTCGACAAAAGACTTTGTTTCTGGCCTAAAATGAGTTTGTCGAGACGCATTTCATTTACAGTAACAGGCTTGATTAACATTCTCAAATCCCGAGTTGACACAAGGTTTCAGACTCAACTGGGCAAAATAGAAGAACTTCACTCAGTTAACTGACTTATGTCCATTATTTTGCTGATCAAGTCAGAAAATGAGTCCATTGCCGATTTGAAAAAAGAATAAGAGACTTAGGTGGTGTTTTTGAAACCGAACCCTGAGTATTGATGTGATTATCTACATTTTTATACCCCCGCAAAACGCTTGCTTGTCTCCTTTTCTCATAGGCCTGTGATGAAGCTTAACTCTTTCACCATACGACAAACTTTTAGACTCGACCAAGTTGAAAGTATTTGCAGACGACAAATTAGAGGTAGCTCAAAAGATGATTTCTGTCCTTGAAATCACTGAAAACATTGTGGAAAAAAGGAGAAAATGCTGGTTACCAGCATTTTCTTCTCTTCACACAATGTTTTCAAAAGCCTTCTTCTTTAAGGGTCGTTAAAATTGTGTGGTAAAGGGTTATATCAGTATACATGTATTGAGGAAAAAAAGCACATTTGCAGTTTGAAAAAAAAAGCAAGAGAAGTATAGTTTTCACCATACAGACTATAACGTAAGATACTGCTAACACGACAGAGCGAGAAAAAAAAAACCTTGACCTTTAACGCCCCTAAAGAAAAGGCACTTGAAAACAATGTGGGGGAAAAGGAGAAAATGCTAACCAGCATTTTCTCCTTTTCCCTACAATGTTTTCCACCTTTTCAAAAGGAGAAATTTCAATTTTTTGATCACATTTTATCTGTCGTCTGCATATGCTTTCAATTTGTCGTTTGGTAAAAACATAAAAGAACGTGTTTTTCACTTCCTTTAGACGCTAAATATATGAGTGACGCTCTGGCAGAAGGGGGGTTTAGGCCTAAAGCATCTCCCTGATGCATTATACTTAGCAAGTCATCACATAATTATTGACCCATAAAACCCATTTTACCTAACAACCGACTAAACAGGGATCGTATATAAGATCCCTGGACTAAATGATGATGGTCATTGCCATGCTTAATCGTCCTTATCTGGCTAAATAAGTTAAATGAAACTTTCAAGCCTACAACAAAAACTCGAAGAAAGCCATTTCAGACCAAGGTTTGTTAGGAAAATATATCTCCTTATCGGACAGAGTAGATTCCAGATCAGACTGCACGTTCTGTGCAGTCTGATTTTGATCTACACTGTCCGCAAAAGGTCAGTAAGTCGCGCTTAGCAGCCCAAGGGTTAAATTCACCAATAGTACGATTTTTCAACCCAGGTCTGCCTGCGCAGATTGCGCAGGATAACCTGGGTTGATACTTTTTTGCAGTCAGTAAACCCCCTTTTCACAGAGCATGACTCATATGTAAGAGAATTTCTCGATCATTACACTTTAAAAGGCGTATTTGCTTGAATATTTACCATATTAGAAAACTGCAGATCTTTGCAGTCTTATCTTGATCCATACTGTCTGCTGAAGGCAGTCTGATCTCTATCTACAATGTCTACAAAACTGCCATTTAATCATTTACCATACAATCCCGAGTTTTTACGACCCTGAGGAAATAGCCTTTTGAAACCCTTGTAGGAAAAGGAGAAAATGCTGGTAACCAGTATTTTCTCCTTTTCTCCAGGGATCCTATATATATACATATATATATGTGTGTGTATATACGATCCCTGTTTTCTCACAAGTTTTTCTGCACTTTCATATACAATACAATTACCATCATTTTGAACATCCACGTGTAAGTTTTTGTCTGCAAATGCATTCAAATTGGACAAGTCTAAAAAATTATACGGTTTGGTAAAGAATTGATCATTTGCCATACAATTCCACATGCTTGAACTACATTGAAGAAAAGGGGTTTTAAAATTTTTATTGGAGGAGGATAAAATGCTGTTAACCCCTTTTTCTACCGTGTTTTCTATCCTTCGGTAGGCAAATGGGCAGGATTTAAGTTTAATTCTTCGTCTGCAAATGCTTTCAACTCGGACAAGTTTATAAAGCTGTGTTACCTGGTAAAGAGTAATACAAGCAACAAGTAATATGGCCCTATACCCTTAATGACATATTTACCCTTTACCATATAATATAACTACGAGTTGCACCGATCTTTAGGAAAAAAGACTGAAAAATATTGTGGAAAAAGGAGAAAATGCTGGTAACCAGCATTTTCTCCTTTTCCCGCAATGTTTTCTACCCTATCAAAAGGAAATGCATGTACCTTGGTTCATTCATTATTCAAATTGTTTTCTGTAAATGATTTGAATTTCGACGTTTAAATTTTTTGTCGTGCGAGTTAAAAAAAATACCCTAAAATTGCATCATATGAGCATGCTAATGGGTGAAGATTTAGGATATAGTCTCTCTCTCTGTACCTTTTCCCCTCTGTCTCCATCTCATTCTGTTCTTCCCTTTCTGTTTTCTTCGAGATCTCTCTCGATCTCTGTCAGTTTCTCTCCTTTGTGTGTATGTCTTATATCTCTCTCTTTCTCTCTCGCTCTCTCTGTTTTTCCCTTTTTCTGTTTACTTCAAGATCTCTCTAGGTCTCTGTCCTTTGTCTGTCTGTCTGT
Organism: Hippopus hippopus; assembly: GCA_946811185.2. Classification (NCBI taxonomy): domain Eukaryota; kingdom Metazoa; phylum Mollusca; class Bivalvia; order Cardiida; family Cardiidae; genus Hippopus; species Hippopus hippopus. The sequence continues at coordinate 49,145,984 of OX328104.1, read as the reverse complement.
CTGTCTGTATACCGATGGGTATGACAAAATACATATTATATTGCTATGATTGCAGTTTGGACAATAATTTCTAATTGCTTTGCAAATAAAACTTGAAACTTAGAGTTATAAATTTATTTGGTCTATTATCCATAATATACATGTAGGCCCAGCCGGGTAGCCCAATGGTAAGCGTATCTGACTCGTGACCCGGTGGTTGCGGGTTTGATACCCGGTTGAGGCGAACTTTTTTCCCAGCGATCTTTCGCCTCTCACCTGATGCATGTGAGATAAGAAGTCGCCGACTTTAAAAGAAATGACTTGGAAAGAAAGTTGTGTCAGTACTGGTGTGAGAAAGCCAGGAAACATATACGTAGTTGCACTGACCTAAGCTGGTAAAACGGCGTTAAACTCTAATGTAAACATAAACATACATGTAACACGGATTTCGTGATGCTCCCCTGGTACAATTTGTTGAAATGATTCATTTTTTAATCTAAAACATCATATTTGTATTGACATTGCAAGCCTGAGATAACTTTGCCCGGTATTACGAAATTTCCTCCTGAACCCCATAACAATAAATCCCGAGTTTAGACGACTCCGAGGAAGAAGGCTTTTTAAAACATTGTAGGAAAAAGAGAAAATGCTGGTAACCTGTATTTTATTTCAACCCATTCGAAGACAAAACATATTGTTTAAGCCGCAATTTATTGGTCGTCTGCAATTTGCTTTTAAGTTAAACAAGTCTAAAAGTTTGTCATTTGGTAAATGTCGTTTGGTATAGAGTTATCCTCTTATCAAGCCCTCAGTGTTTTTCTACATCAATGTTTAACCCTTTACCAAACAATCCCGGGTTTTAACACCCTGGGAAAGAATCCTTTTGAAAACATTGTAGGTAAAGGAGAAAAATTTAACAGCGTTTTTACTCCCTGGCTGTAAGGACTTATCCTTAAAGGCCAAGAGGCAGTCAAAAGTAAACAATGTGGTATTAAACTACATTTAATGCATACCATTTAAAAGTATGGAAATTATCACTGGCGGATCTCGAAAAATTAATTTAACACTTGGTTAAAAGTTGCCAAGTCACTCTATTTTCTTTTTATCTAGGTTTAAAATACATTTTTCAGCTACTAATACTTGGACCGACTATACAATAACAGGTTTTCATTTTCACAATTTCCGTTGTTTTAATTAAATGGTATGATTCAAATTTATATCCAATATAACACCCGGATTGTGTGAGGAGGAGAAAATGCCTGTCATTATGATGTTTTAAAGTGTTATTCCTCTAACGAAGAAATAAAAAAAAAAAAACAAGAAATTGTTTTGTAACAGGTTTAATTGCATTTTGATGTCAGTTTGCTCTTACTGTAAGTCGTAAGCCAAATTTGGATTGTCATGGTAGGGTGGGATTCATTACGCTGCCGAATAAATAGGCCTACTTTCAATGCGCGCATTGAGCGGTGAAAGGGTCTAGTCATTACATACTTTGAATCCATTTCCTTTATAAACCGACTGTATCAAGAGATAATAAAGGCCCTTTGACATGCCGAAAAATTACAAAAAGCAAAAAGTTTCGACCAAGATCAGCCTGCGCGGTTTGCGCAGGCTGATCTTGGTCGATGCTTTTTGCAAATGCTTTGAACGACCTTTTCACAGAGGATGACTCATCTATATATTCAACATCATTCGAAAGATAAATAAAAAGGGGACACAATCTCGTCATGACTGTAAGGTAGCCGACGATGTAGATTCTGGTGACTTTGTTAACCCTCCTTCTCACTCGTCACAAATCGGCCGTTTCCGTAACTTGATCAATGGATCGCCCGAGGTTTGCCGAATGACGCTTTCTATAATTTAAAGCTATATGTAAAGTCTCTCATACGGCTTTCAAAAGGATATCAACTTGAAAACATAAATTACATGTATTATACACACACACAATAAAAATCACAACAATTTTGCATCAACACATACCACATACCAGTGTTGCATCCATGAAATTTATTCATAATATTCAATTTCAACATTTGTTCACCATGTTGACAAAGATTACCTGTCTAATGCAAATGCATGGACGTACGAAAACCTGAGAAATGGGAGAGGGGCGCGTTTTTTTTTTTATTTGTAAAGATTTATTGCCAAGCGCGAAAAAGGGAAATTTCTCGGTAAAGAAAAACTTTTCTTTTCTACTTTAAACGTACTTTTTTTTTGTCATTTTTATTCAACATTATTCGATATACATATAGGCCCTATTACAAGAGAAGAAATACTATTCAGGCAAAAAGGTCTAGTTCTCACAAGACACAAGAAGAGATTGGAAAAAGAAGAATGTCTTTGAACATTAGGGTTTCTACTCTTTACTACACGATACCGCCTTTTAACGACCCTAAGGTAAAGGGATTTTGGAAACATTGCGGGAAAAGGAGAAAATGCTGGTAACCAGCATTTTCTCCTTTTCCATAAGTGTTTTCTACTCTATCAATGACAAATTTCCTCATTCGAGTCGCATTTGAATTGCTGTCTGCAATTGTTTTAAATTTGGACAAGTCGACATTTTTCTCGTGTGGTAAAAGGTTAACTCTTTACAAAATAATACCCCGAAAAATAAAAAAAAACTTTTTTTAATTATCTTGGAAAAAGGAGAAAATGCTGGTAACCAGCATTTTCTCTTTTCCCTAGTATGTTTTCTGCGGTATAAAAGAAAAATTCTAACATTTGTGTCACGTTTATGTTGTTGTCTGCAAATACTGTCACTATTGACGAATGTTAACTTTTGTCTTCTGGTAAAGAGTTAAGTACAAAAAACAAGTCTAACAATAATTATTTTCCTTTTCATTGACGTAAATATAAACAATCATCAGCATAAACTATGGTGGCATATTTCTGCCACGAGATACGAGATAGCTATCATGATAATTTTGGTAAATTATCGCGATAAATTAAAAGTTTCCTGGAAATCTTATCAAGATCGTGAAAAGTTTCATGATAAAAATATCACGATAAACTTAATATTTTATCGCAAAATTTCTCCACCGTGCTCGGAGCTGACATGCGAGATAAAATTATTGTGATAGTTTTATCCGTTTCTCGATATCTATAAATAGAAAATTCATCATTTGGATGAACTCGGTAGTTTTGACTTAAAGGGCAACTACAGCCAAAATCTCTTTTTTGGATATATGAATCCTTAAATGAAAACCATCTTAAAATAGAAAAACAGCATTTCAATGTCTATCGTAGAAAGAGAGTTTTAAGCGAAGATGTGGTTTGCACACCTGTGCGAGTTTGTGAAATGTTGGATAAACCGGATGTGATGCCACTCTTATTTCGGCTTCTTTGTACTTTTTTTTTCTCAGCCTTATCCTCCCTCATGTCAGGAGACGACTTTTTTCGTCACAAAAATCCCTATCGTATGCCGGGTGCCGAGTTTAAGCCCTATTTCGAGCCAGGAGATGACTATTTATTTGTCAGTCTGCTGTCTGTCTGTCTGTCTGTCAGAACTAAATGACATGGCTTAATATCAGATCTACCGTTAATCCTCAAAAGGTTAAATAAACCTTCATGCCGATTGCAAAATTTTGAATAGTGCTAGTTTTTGGAGAAACAAAAATAGATGTTTCCGCATTGGACACTGTACACAAGATCAGTCTGATCTTGATATACATTGTTCGCAAAAGGTCATTGAGTCGCGCTCAGCAGCCTTGGGGCCCCACAGAAATTTAAATGAGGCAAGCAATAAATGGTAAATTCACTGTTGATTATCCATCTCTTTCATGAGAGAGAGAGAGAGAGAGAGAGAGAGTAATTAGAAAAGAAATTCGACAAGCAGATTATGCGGTTTTTTTTTTAATTTAAGATCGTATGAATGAGGAAAATACAAAAGTTATGACATTCGACTTACCCATTTAACCTGTGTAAAATTCCAAATTCCATTTACATTATTTACGAAAAAGGGTTCAATATGATCGTGAAAACAAAAGAGTAACTTTGTACATGGCATGTTTATGACAAGTGCTTGTTAACCTCAAGCTGCAAGCCGGGTAAAAAAAAAAAAATATGTCAGACCATAACGGTGAGATATCATCACAAAAGAGGCACCGAATTAACCCTTTGTCCTTGTACATGGATGGAACACACAATTCTTTTCTCAAAATAAAAGGTTGGCGCACTAAAATTTTGTGTAAAGTTTGTACGCAGTTATAAATTTTTAATTTACGCTGCATTTTCATGGTCAGCATCTCTTATCTCGTATATGATTACAGGGAGAAACACGGGAGAAGACAGTTAAACAATTTTTGTCCACGTTGGTATTTCCTTTTAAATTGTACGCCTTACATGTCTCAGTATTTAGGAAATGGACTGACCCTGTATTTTGCAGACGATCAAAAATGTTTACTGCATGATATGGAGGACAGGAAGGTAGGAGGCAATTCAGACAATCTTTTAACGTTGTTGTTGATGAAAGAAACAAATTTGAGATTATGAAAAAAAAAGCACGTAGGACAATAAATGAAGATCGAGTGAAAAAAAATTTTTTTTAACTTTAACAGCAAATTCAGGATGTGTGCTGGATTTAATGTTGTTCGTGAATGTTAAAGAGAGGATAAGATTTCTAAGGCAGATCAAGGCCTTTAATTCTTTCCAAGCTGAAGGAGACACGTAAAATGCTGACACTGATGGTGTAGATTCAGATCAGACTGCGCAGGATTTGTAGACCGTTAAATGATCGACGGTGTCCTATATTTTTCACATTGCAACGTTCCTTCTTCCTTCTACGACCTAGTAGAAGAGAATTTTGGCATGATTCAATTATCTTGATTTATTATTTCTTTTTTTATATTTATCTATTACAACTCGTTGATTAGGTAGTGGTACAATTGAAATAACATCAAGAAATAAATTTCAAAATATTTATGTTCGTTACCAGAAGAATAACTATTCACTTTTTTATAAGTACTTTCTCCACTAAGCTAATCCATTCAAAATTTCTTTCCTATGATTGTAGATGTAAGAGCGATATACCCCCGTCACGCCAAACTCGTTCTCACTCTCTTCCGAATTTTTTTGCTGATCGGACTGAAACTGTCTTCAGACGAAGTGGGCGTATTAGTATCCTTTTACGAAAGTCGCTCCAGAACTTTGAGCGTGCTCAAAATTTTTTGCCATCCATTCCGTCCTGTGATTAGACGGAGTAACAGCGTACTTAAAGCGAGATGGACGTACTACGAACGGAACTGCTGTACTTCGATCCTATTAGAGACGCAGTGCGGTCGGGCAATAACCTGCAGTGCGTTTGCATTTTACCGACCGAAATTACATGTCCTATCCCAGCCAGTTTTTCGATTTTGTTGACCGGGTTAAGACTTTCTGGGAATAGGTTTGGTGAGATAGGGGCTTCAGCCAGTATCAGGCCAAAATTATACGTTCATCCCCGACCGTAACCCGTTTTCCGATTATGTCAGGACGGGTTAAGACGTTGTAAGACCTAGTTTGGTGTGACGGGTCTATAGAGATTGAAACTCTGCAGTAAACAAGTGATTGAAACGTGAAATAGCGATTTATATCTTTATAAATATCATGCAGTTTTCTCAATTTTCTGTGTTAGTTCATATATAGCGACTATAATTATCTTCTCACACTTGTGAGATCACGGCAAACTACCGGAAGTCACGGTTTTTTCAATTAGCAACTTTCACACAGGTGAAAATCCGAAAGTTTAAACCTCTATATCTCGTGGAGTAAACATCACAGAACGCTAACAAGATTTTTGTTAACATACTCTAGTGTCGTTTTATCCGATTTTGAAATGAAAATTTTGGTGTGGAGTTACCCTTTAATAAGACTGCTGTCAGTAAAATTTCGATTCTTTAATTAACAATTGTAGCTTAACTGGTAAATTTTGACAATGCCCGAATGACAGAGGTCTGTAAAATCACAAAGACGACTCGAAATGCCTCCTACGAACAACTTTGAAACCGTACAGGGGAAAGGAGAATTCATAAGGTTGTATACGAAGGTATTCCGAAACCGTATCTAATTATAGGTATCATGAATGTCAGTTGTGGGCACGAAAGCAAAAAAAATCATGATAAGAGTTAGCATTATTGCGATATTTTTATCGTGAATTTTTTTGTTTTATCACGATAATTCTCTTAAATTATCATGATAGCTATCTCGTATCTCGCGGCAGAAATATGCCACCATAATAAACCAATATTAATATCGTTAATGATATTTGCTTAGGCTATAAAACAATACCGCAGAGACGGTATAACATGTGTTGTGTTTTCTGGACAGCTGTTGAAAATATTTCGAAATACGAGATACATGCACGTGCTTCTTAACACCACTTTTGTTTCCTTAACGACGTATATCACAAACTTTTCTAACGGACTGATTTTTAAAAAAAAAAAAACTTTGCACATACAAAGCTCAACGTGTCTCTAGGAGATTATAGTAAAATAATATATGGATCACCGTGCTCGTATCTGAGAAACATGTTTGCCTTTGAAAAAGGTGTACACGTATACAGTTCAACTTCCAAAATTCAGCTTATGTTGGATTTAACACGCTTTGCTTAAATAGTCAGTTAAACAGGAAAATTACCGGAGGAATATATACGGAATATTATGATGTAGTAACTTTCCTGGTGCTTGTATTTAGTTCGAGCAGCGTGAGAAAATTTGATATCGCGCGAGACCGAAGGTCTCGCGCAATGTCGAAATTTTCTTACGCAGCGAGAAGTAAATACAAACAACAAGAAAGTTACTTCAACATAATATTCCTTTTATTATATACCTACATCTTTCAACTACAACATTTTGCAATTCTTGACATTTTATTCAAAAACGACAGACAAAAATGAGACAATTAACAGTGTAGATGGTAGTAACTCTGTTTTTATGAATGGCGGATTAATATCACAGCGTAACATTCTGACCAATCAAATCGCAAATCAATGCATGCTTAGTCCGTGCACGAGATACGTCATCGTACTATATTTGGGACTGTATTTCACAGTGTGTAGATACGGATTTTTTTTTTCTGTCGTGTGTGTTATTTCATCAGATTGCAACGGAAAATTTACTGGTATATGATAAAAAATATACATCATTTTAACAAAAATTCATTTAGTTTTGCACAAAAAATATATAAAAGCCTAGTTTTGAGCATGGTAAATGTACAAATATGCATGTAATATATAGACCATTGAGTTAAAAAGGGAGAGAATTTGACAGAATTAAGGGTTAATCTTTAATAAATACATACTTTCCAACGGACAGATTTTTCTGAAAATTTCATCATTTATAGTATTCATAATTCTACACAATAGGTAAAATAAAAATGGCACCTATCCGTGCTTATTTCGTCAGAAAACAGGGATGAAGGTTACTATGGAAGTTAATTTTTTCAATGAAAAAAATAGGGTAAACACTCAGCAGACATAGAGGGAAAAGGAGAAATTGGTCATTAGGAGCGATTTCTCCTTATCCCACATTAATTTTCAAAGTAGAAACGGCTATAATTCCACAGCTTTAAGTTTCCTGTTTTTGTTTAAATGATTGGTGTGTAACGCCGTGGAAACACTAAACAGTATTTTAATTCTTTCACGATGACAGTTCACAGATTTTTTTTTTTTTTTCTTTTTACTAATTTTACGCGAAGAAAGTGCTACTTGTTTCGGTGCAACAATAGTATTACCATAAGTGCGAAAAATACATAGGTGCACTTTTGATTCACTATCCATGACTAAAACAAATGCGCAGTAAGATGCGCGCGAATATTTGTGATATACGTCGTTAAACAATATAGTGTTTTACATAACTTAGCAAAAGTTTTGAGAAAAGGTAAGATTTCTGTTTTCTCATTTTCAGTCACACTTTTCATAAAATACAACAAAGTATTTCAATTTCCTGCCAAGCCCTTGTAGCTCAGTCAGTAGCGTACATGAGAACGGGAGGTCGCTGGTTCGATCCCGGGCTCGGCCAATTTCTTTTCGAGGATTGATAATAGTCATTGCGACAGGATTCATTCTTCCCTCACCGCTGACCATTTTTTCGACGATGGTTATTGGGGAAAGCAGCCGGTAGCTTGGAAAGAATATTGTGCAGAGTACGTGTAACAGAAACCTCAGGAGAGCATGGATAGGTGCATAGGTACACTGGCCGCCGCGAAATAACTAAAATAATGTTGAAAACGACGTTAAACACCATACAATCAGACAATCAATCAAATCAATTTCCTATTAATGAGTATTTTGTATACAGGTTTATCGATCATTAAATCGTTGGTTGTCCAAAGTAACCGATGTTTTTTATTCTATCATGTTACATTTAACGATACGTAATATTTAAAGGTTACATTATAGTATGATGGCAATAGTATTACATAAGTAAATGCATAATAATGCATATAAAGGGGCTGTTGTCCTAGCGGGCTTTTGTCCCAGCGAGATATTATCCCAGTGGGGTATTGTCCTACACCAAAACACCCGTATTTCACGTGGTAGGGATTAAAACGAATGTTTTTACGGGGGGAAAATATGAGATAAAATGATAATGAAAAAGTGTCTATTTTGTAACGAACAAATGGAAATTTCCTTATTGCATCAATAGATTCTGATATGAAGGGATTTAGGAGTGTGAGAAATAGATCTTTTAAATAACAATTGTGCATACAAAGACAAATCAGTGGTAAATAACCGAGAATCAAAGTACACAATACTTTGCTTTATTTACAATTCTTGTAATATTGATAAAGACCTTGTTACCTAAATTGATCGCACAGTTTTGTGGAATTCGTCAACCTTTTACGAAATAATCCCTTGACTTTACGACCTTTTTGACAACAATGTGGTAAAAGGGGAAAATGCTGGATACTAGCATTTTTCTCTTTTTTGCATAATGTATTGTACCCTTTCAAAGCAGATCAAATGATTAAAATAACATTTAATTCATCGTCTGCATTTAACTCTCATGCTGCCAAGCGCGACTCACTGACTTTTTTGCGGACAGTGTAGATCAAGATCAGACTGCACAAAACGTGCAGTCTGATCTTGGATCAACACTGTCCGATAAGGAGATAATATTCCCCGAAACATAACTTTGAAACAGCAACATTTGGGTTTTTACTATGAATTGAAAATTTCATTTTAGTTATATAGCATGATAAGGCTTAAATGCTTTGTAAGACTGACACAGAACATTGTGTAAATTTAAGGTCAGACTTCTACTTTTTCCTCAAATACACTGTAATGATTTAACCCCTTAACATGCTAAATAATAAATATCTCCTTATCGGACAGTGTAGATCAAGATCAGACTGCACGTTCTGTGCAGTCTGATCTTGATCTAGACTGTCCGCAAAAGGCCATAGAGTTGCGCCTAGCAGCCTTAGAGTCAATACTGTACGAAAATAAACTGGAATGACCTAGGTATCGACCCCCCTTTTTTTTGTGTGTTTTTAAACCTTAAAATCTACCTTAGGATCTAATCAAATATATTTGAATTGAACCATGACCCAGGAGCCAGCGGCTAAAATACAATGAATTGAAAGAGTTTATCTGTTGATTAAAAGGAAGTTTAATATAACAATACTTTAACGAGTATTAATTTCTCAGAATTTATTTGTTTTCAATTACCAAGATTTTATCATATCATTTATCTCTAAGAGGACTAAATTAAATGGACATTTTCTGTTGGGAAAAGATCTGTTTATATTTATTTTATGGCTGTTTTGAAGATACTATTTAACCCTCTATTAAAACGTTTGGTAATATTCCACTGGGATACAAAATACTGTATCGTTTAAAATAATGTAAGCAAAGGAGAAAATATTAGTGACTGGTATTGTCTCTTTTTTACCCACAATGGTTTCTACCTTATTAAAGACAAATTGAATACTAGTACTTCAAGACCAATTCATTTTTCCACCAGCAAATGCTTTCAATTTAGACACGCCGAGCCCCGGTAGCGGAGCTGGCAGCGTAAAGGATTTGAGAATACGGGATGGCCGGTTCGAATTCCCAGCTCGACCAATATCTTTCCGAGGACTGATGATAGTCATTGCGACAGGATTCATTCCTCTCTCACCGCTGATCATTGTTTCGACGATGGTTATGTGGCAAAGCGGCCAGTGGCTTGGAAAGAATATTGTGCCAAGTACTAGTAAAAGAAACACCAGGAAAGCATGGATAGGTGCACTGGCCGCTGCGATATAACTTAAATAACGTTGAAAACGGCGTCAATCAATCAATCAGTTAATCCATCCATCAATCAATTAATCAAGACAAGTTCCAACCGTTCACCAAAAATCCTGTGTTTAGTGACTCCAAGGAAAAGGGCTTTTGAAAACATTGTTGGAAAAAAAATGCAGGTGACCCTTTCAGAGAAAACACATTTTCATTTTAGCCACATTCATCCGCCTGCAAATGCTTTCAATTAGGACGGAGGGGTCCTGCCTGGCTCAGCTGTAAAGCGTAGGACTCGTGATCTGGAGGCCCTAGGTTCGAGCCTCACTGATTCAACTTGGTTTTTCGTTGGAGTGTCCTTGGGCAAGACAATTCAGTGCCCTAGCCAAGTACTGGTGATACCAAGGAAATAGGTGAATATTTGAGCTGTTGCCGTGATATGACTGCAATAATGATGATAGCGGCGTAAAACACTAATCAATCAATCAATCAATCAATCAATCAATCAATCAATCAATCAGGACGAGTCCTAAATTTTGTCCTCTGGTAAAGCGTAACATCTAATAAAAGATCCCGAGATAGTATTGTTAAACTCTTTCCAAAACAACAAATTATTAACTCTTCCAAATTGAAAATAACGGCATATTCGGAATTGCTTCAAATGATCTGCAGTTCTCTAATAGCGTAAAAAAAGCATTGTGGGAAAAGGAGAAAATGCTGGTTACCAACATTTTCTCCTTTCCCACAATGTTTTCAAAACGCGTCGTTCTCAAATTCGTTAAGAAAACTCAGGATTGTGTTGTCGAGGGTTAAACACATGATTGAGACATGCTTCGCAGAGAATGGCTTATAAGTTAACCTCTGTTTCATATGATTACATGTATTGTTTAGGTATGCGTTATTGTTCTGACTCTACCTGCGTAGATATGGATTAACCCATAGAGTGTCGAATAAATCGGATATATACTTTCAGTTAACCCTAATCCTGCTAAATAAAAGAAGTGAAACTCTCAAGCCGACTGTAAAAACCCAAATATTGCTATTTGAAATGTAGTTTTTGGAGGAAAGATAACTTCTCGTCGGACAATGTAGATCCAAGATCAGACTGCACGTTCTGTGCAGTCTGATCTTGATCTACGCCGTCCGGAAAAGGTCAGCGAGTCGCGATTAGCAGCCTACGGGTTAAAAGATTAGATTCATTTCATTACAATCAACAGGTTCTTTTTATTTTGTTCAGAATGTCTTTGCATAGCAGACAATGTAGATCAAAGATCAGACTGCACGTTTAATGCTGTCCGATCTTGATCTACACTGGCCACAAAAGCACCTATAGCTGTGAAGGGCGGCTTTAAAAGAGCTAATAATCGTTCTTATAATTTTTGTTTGTTTGAATGATATCTCATGCGTTTTAAACCGTGTTTAGTCGAGAAAACATTGTGGTAAATGGAGAGAAAAGTACCCTTTTCCCACAATGTTTCCAAAGGGCTTCCTCATCAGCTGGTAAAAGGTAAAAACATATAAAATCACAGGATAAAATAAACTTGTGTGTTGAGTAAGAAATAATCGGTTGCCTTTTTTCTTTATCAGGTGTGTAGCCAACTGTGTATTGGGGATGAAGCCTAATATTCCTCTATTTTTTTTCTTTCGTCGGTTTTTTTTTTCTCAGGCAAAATAGGTGTTAGCACTTTAAAAAACCACGCACAACTTTGTCAAGTTTTAAGACAATCTTCATTAAGATCAGACTATATTTTGCCGACAATGTAGACCAAGATCGGACTGCACAGAATGTGCAGTTTGATCTGTGATCTACATTGTCCGCAATCTAGTTTTTATTTTCTGGCAAAAGCAATTTTGAAATTTCGTCTTTTTCCTGATTGAGAAAGCGCATTTCGTTTAATTGATGCTTTGATGGTTAATGTTGAAGCCCAGGCCTCCGGGCTTCCCCATGGCTACGTCCTATGGATGCCCTTTTTTGAGGGTTGTTAAAACACGAGATTGTCAGGTAAAGGGTTACTCTCTACCAGACGGTATGAATTTAAAGTCATCCATATTTGCAAACGACAAATTAAATGCGTCTCAAATGACTGCAGTTTTCCTTTAATTGTACTTGAGGGAGTGAAGAACACGTGTTGTAATACGAGAAAATGCCGGTAATCAGCATTTTCTTCTTATAACTCAATGTTTTCTACCATTTCAAAGATGAATTACGTCATTTGAGCCATACTATATTTGTCGTCCGCAATTACTTTCAAATTGGACCAGTCTTAAATTTCATCGTCTGATAAAGAATTTAACATACGCAATTTAGTGACTTTCCAAGTCTTACAAAGGGTTTCGTGCTTAACAATATCTATAGTACTAGTATAGTATTATGTATGAGTAATCTTAGTTTCTGTCTGTTTACCCTTTAAATGATAGTCATTGCAACAGGATTCCTTTCTCTCTCACCGCTGATTTTTGTTTCGGCTGTGGTTATGTGGTAAAGCAGCCACAGGTTTTGGAAGAATATTGTGCAGAGTACTGGTAAGAGAAACTCCAGGAGAGCATGGATAAGTGCAATGGCACTCGCGATATGTAAAAAGAAATGAACGAGTACGACATTAAACACAATACAAACTAGTCTTCTTATTCTTTACCCTTTACCAAACACTTGTCCAAATGGAATGCGGATTGCGCAGACGATACTTTTTGCAGATGCATTAACAACCCCCCCCCCCTTTTTTTTTCACAGGGCATGGCTCATATATTTTCCCTTTCCATTACTTCGATATTGAGTGCTGAATGACGAGATAATTTACCCTCGTATTTTGTCGTTTGTAAAAAAGAAAAGATTCTTTACCAGACGACAAATTGGTATACTTGTCCAATTTGAAACCGATTGAAGACGACAAGTTCATTGTGGAACAAATATTGGAATACGTCTTCGAAAGGGTAGAAAACGTTGTTGGAAAAGGAGAAAATACTGATTACCAGCCAGGCGCTTAGCTAGCCCAAAATAAAGTATACGTAATTTTTAAGTAATATTCAAAGTATTATCCGAGGCTTTTTATTGTATTGGTTGTATGGTGTTTAGGGCTGTTTTCAACATTATTTCAGATATATCGCGACGGCCAGTGCACCTATCCATGCTTTCCTGGTGTTTCTTTTACCAGTGTTCCACACAATATTCTTTTCAAGCCACTGGCTGCTTTCCCGCATAACCATTGTCGAAACTAAGGTCAGCGGTGAGAGAGGAATGAATCCTGTTGCAATGACTATCATCAGTCCTCGGAAAGAAATTGGCCAAGCCGGGGATCGAACCAGCGACCCCTGTTCTCAAGTTCTGCACGCTACCGACTGAGCTACCGGGGCTTGGCGTATTATCCCAGGCGCGAATTGCCGATGGGGGAAGGGAGGGGAATTTCCCAGGCAGGTCTGGAGGGCCTCCTTAAGAAAATTTTCGAATTGTAGAAGCTTTTTCGTGGCCTCTGGTGACGTCTTTTGTCAAAATTGTCTTTCTTTGTTTTTGCAAAGTATACACAAACTGAGTTTTTGCTTACAGGCAGCTACGCCCCTGTCAGCCGTTCCCCCCCCCCCCTTTTTTACCACACTTTTTTCAAACCCCGTCATGTTCAGGGTCGTTAAAACACTGGACTGTGTGGTAAAGGGTTAAACTTAATTTGACTTGATTCCTTTATATTGATTGGGAAATTCATCAAATTTTCTTTGTATGCAAAAACATGAGGTACTGTAAAGATTTACACTTCATTTTTTTGAGAGATTGTTTGTCTACTTTACCTTAACCAAATATGGCCTGCAACACGCGAAAAGGGGCATTCGGATATTTGCGTAAAGTATCGTCTCGGATCAGCCTGCGCAGTCCGCGCAGGCTAATCCGAGACGGCACTTTACGACTTCATTAGATTTTGTCCTACAGTAGACTTGCGCAAAACAGAAAATTACTTAAGAACGAAAAGTGTCGTCTCGGATCAGCCTGCGCGGACTGCGCAGGCTGATCCGAGACGACACTTTACGCAAATATCCGAACGCCTCTTTTCGCGTGTTGCAGGCCATTTATGAGCGACGCCGCGGCTCTGTGAAAATGGGGTTTAATGCATCTCCGTGATGCGTTATTCCAAGCAAGTTATCATGATTTTATTGATCCATAAAATCAATTTTGTCTAAGAACTGACTTAATCATAGGGTAGACTGTTGTTTTGACATGCAGAAATTTAACAATGGCAAAAAGTTTCGACCAAGGCCAGTCTGCGCGGACTGCTTTTTGCAGCTGCATTAAACCCCCTTTTCACAGAGCATGTCTCTTTACACTCCCTTACCATCCCTATGAAATGTAGACAAGGAAATCTGCCTTCTTGAAAAAAAAAAGTGTGTACATTTCTCCGGTGTTTATCGCCATTTTTCAACATTATTTCAGTTATAAACACGGCAGTCAGGGCACCCATCCATACTTTTCCTTGAGTTTCTTCTAGCAGAACTTCGCACAATGTTCTTCCCACTGGCTGCTTTCCCACATAACTATCGTCGAAACAATGATCAGCGGTGAGAGAGGAATGAATTCTGTCGCAGTGGCTGTCAACTTGTGATTCTAACCAGCAATCTCCTGGATTTATGTCGTGTGTGTTACCGGCAAGCTAAAGTTGTTATATATGTACCTAATATAGAATCTGACTAAAGGCAAATTTGGTAGCGAAATGTGCAAAAACGTATTGGTTACAGAAGATTCAGTACGATATTTTACGTGGGAATGACATGGTAGTGACGGTTACACATTGGTAAGGTTTTGTAACAGCCTTTATGTGGTATTCACGCGTAAAATCATATTCTGAGTTCAAAATATAACATCCTGTAGCCAATAACGTTACATTTTTGCACATTTTATTACCAAATTTGCTCATATTTTGCTTCTGTAAGTACAGAAATTTTCCTTTTAACCAACTACACTCTTAGTTTTTCGAGTGAGCATATTTGAGTCATGTGCTGGCAAAAGCGGAGCTTATACATCTCCGTGATGCATTATACCAACTAGGTCGTAACATACTTTTGGATCCATAAAATCGATTTTGTCTAACAACCGACTGAATCGTGAGATAGTATGGTTCTTCGACAAGCAGAAAATTTACAAATGGCAAAAAGTTTCGACTCAGGTCAGCCTGCGCGGAATGCGCAGGCTGACCTGAGTCGATACTTTTTGCAAATGCATCAAACCCCCTTTTCACAAAGCACGGCTAAGCTACATATACAAAGGTTGCTGGCAAACTTTCACACGAACACCGAGAGTACAAGAATACATTTACATACATTTGTATGCAGTCCCAGGCCTATCGGATGGAAAATTCAGATTTTTTTTTTTTAAATTTGAAATACAGTTTCAAATAGACACTTTGAAAGCAATAAAAGTGTATGAAAGTGAATGAAGATGCTTTGCTGCATTCGATGTCGTACATCGACCCTGTTCTAAATAATCACTAGTTTTAACGACCCTGAGAAAGAGACCTTTTGAAAACATTGTAGGAAAAGGAGAAAACACTGGTAACCAGCATTTTCTCCTTTTCCCACTATGTTTTCTGTCCTTTTATAGGCAAACTCTATCACTTGAGCTAGGCTGCCAATGCTTTCAGGTTGGACAAGTCTACTACATTGTCGTTTGGTAAATATAGTGGCATATTTCTGCCGCGAGATACGAGATAGCTATTGCGATATTTTAAGAAAACTATCGTGATAAAACAGTTTCCTGGAAGCATTATCTAGATAATAAAAATTTTCACGATTGAAATATCGCGATAATTCTGTTATCATGATATTTTTTCTTTCGTGGCCATAACTGACATTCACGGTATCTTTAAGTATACGCGGTTTCGGAACATCTTCGTCTACAACCTTATGAATTCTCCTTTTCCCTGAATGGTTTTAAAGTTGTTCGTAGGAGGCATTTCGAGTCGTCTTTGTGATTTTACAGACTTCTGTTCATTCAGACAAGAAATGTTATTCAGAATGGTTTGGCGCAATATACGGGCAATATACGGCCCCTGATCAAGGAAGAAAAGGGGTCATTATCTGTTATGAAGTAGTGTGGACATTATGTAAACATCCTCTCGAAGATAGGATGTATGAAAATATTTGAGCCATGTTGTGGCAAAAGGGGGTTAAATGCAGCTCCATGACCCATTATGCCAAGCAAGTCATCACATAGTTATAGACCCATATAATCCATTTAGTCTAACAACCGGCTGGATCCCGAAGCAAAATGGTCCTTGGACATGCAGAAAATTTACAATGAGCAAAAAGTTTCGACACAGGTCAGCCTGCGCGGACTGCGCAGGCTGACCTGTGTCGATACTTTTTGAAGATGCATTAAACCCCCTTTTCATAGAGTATGGCTCATTTAAAGATGAGAGGTTCTCGAATGTTAAACGGAAACGGGACCATGCCCTCTTACCGTCAGGGATTAAAAAAAAAAAGGTGTTATCCTTTCTACAGTTTTTAGCCCTGTTCCCAACAATCCCGACTTACTTGACCCATGGGCAAAATAGGCCTTAAAAACATCTTGAGAAAAGGAGAAAATGTTGGTAGCCAGCATTTTCTCTTTTTAACAACGTGTTTTATCACTTGAAAGACAATTTTACGTTTTTGAGTCACATTTGATTTGTCGTTTGCAGCTGCCTCGAATCCGGTCGTCTGATATAGAATTAAAGCGAAAGAGGACATAAGAAGATGTACAAAACGAGGCTTTTGAAAACATCATGAGAAAAAGAGAAAATGCTGGTTACCAGCAATTTCTCTATTTCCCACGATGTTCTTTCTCCTTTGATAGACGGTTCTCAAGTTTTATGTCACATTTAATTTGTCGTCTGCAAATGCTTTATTCCTTAGCTTACTAAGTGCAACTCAATGACCTTTTGCGGACAGTGTAGATCAAGATCAGACTGCACAGAACGTGCAGTCTGATCTTGGATCTACACTGTCCGATAAGGAAAAAGATTTTCCCCAAACATAACCGTTTGAAATAGCCAAATTCATGATTTTACTGTCGGCTTGAAAGTTTCATCTCAGTTATTTAGCAGTTTAACACTTATCCTACGAAACATCTAAAATGTAATTTTATATTCGATAGTAAAATCCAAAATTTTGCTATTTCAAATGTATGTTTTCGCGAATAATATCTCCTTAAAGGACAGTGTAGATCCAAGATCAGACTGCACGTTCTGTGCAGTCTGATCTTGGTCTACGCTGTCTGCAGAAGGTCAGTGAGTCGCGCTTAGCAGCCTTAGGGTTAACTCGTTACCAAATGACAAGATTTTGGATTTGTCTAAATTCAAAGCAATTGCAGACGACAAGTTAAAGGTGGCAAAAATGACACAATTTTTCATTGAAAGAGCAGAAAACATTGTGGGAAAAGGAGAAAAATGCTGGTTACCAGCATTTTTCTCCTTTTCCCACAATGTTTTCAAAAGATTTCTTCCTCAGGGTCGTTAAAAGTCGGGACTGTGTGGTAAAGAGTTAAAGCTTAAGGCTGGACCAGTCTAAAATTCCAGTCGTCTGGTGAAGGGGTAAAGCAAAAAAAAGAGGACATAAAAAGGATTTTGGGCCTAGCTACCTTTGAACGAACTGAATGGCTGGGAGATACAAAGAGGTCTTTGTCGACTAAGATTTATTTTTTACCTGGCAAACCAACATGAAAGAAAAAATACCACGTGATTTTTTATACCCCCACAAACGAAGTTTAGGGGGGTATACTGGAGTCACCTTGTCCGTCCGTCCGTCCGTATGTGCGTCACGAAAAGCTTGTCCGGGGCATAACTTCCAAAGTATAAAAGCTCTTGACTTCAAACTCAATCTAAAGATAGGTCACATTAAGGAGAAGTGCAGTAAACAAGAATCATAACTCTGTCTTCAGTACATTCAGAGTTATTGCCCCTTGTAAATTTTTAACTTTGGATTTTTGTCCGGGGCATAACTTCGAAAGTATAGAAGCTAGTAACTTTAAACTTCACACACAGATAGATCACATTAAGGAGAAGTGCAGTGTACAAGAACCATATCTCTATTCCAACTATTTTTGGGGTTATTGCCCTTTGTAAATTTTAACTTTGGATTTTTGTCCGGGGCATAACTTGCAAAGTACAAAAGCTAGTAACTTCAAACTTCATATACTCGTACAATTAGATCACCATAAAGCAAAGTGCACTGTGCAAGAACCATAACTCTATTCCAACTATTTTTAGAGTTATTTCCCTTTGTAAATTTTAACTTTAGATTTTTGTCTGGGGCGTAAGTTCCCTAGTATAAAAGCTAGTAACTTCAAACTTCATATACAGATAGACTACATTAACGAGAAGTGGAGTGTACAAAAACTCTATTCCCACTATATTTAGAGTTATTGCTCTTTGTAAATTTTAACTTTGGATTTTTATCTGGGGCATAACTTGCAAAGTACAAAAGCTAGTATACATGTAACTTCAAACTTCATTTACAATTAGGTCACATTAAAGCAAAGTGCACTGTGTAAGACCCATAACTTTATTCCCACTATTTTCAGAGTTATTGCCCTTTGTAAAATTTAACTTTTGATTTTTGTCTGGGGCATAACTTCCAAAGTATAAAAGCTAGTGACTTCAAACTTCATATACAGATAGACCACATTAACGAGAAGTTCAGTGTACAAGAACCATAACTACGAGGGTTGTCCCAAAATTCCGTGACAATTTCAATAGCAAAAGAAAATGAAACGCTACAAATGCAATTTTTCGATATATTTTTCAATACATATATACCAAACATGTATATAGAAAATCACACAAAAATCTTTACAAATAAGAAAATTATAACATAAATTACACAACAAGTACCCACACTGCGGCGCACGTCAAGCCTTAATTAACGACGTCAATGTTAAGTTTAAGAGCCTTTGCCAAGGTATTCTCAGTGAAATTCAACGCATTTGCCATATCATTTAATCCACGGCTGCTCAAAAACTGTCTTAAACCAAATTTCTGTCAGACCTCTGTTAAAAGCAAATATAGCAGACGTCAGCTCATTGCCGGAATCGAACTTGCGACTTCGTAAATCCTCCTTAAGCTGTGGAAAGCAGGTAAAGTTGTAAATTCGAGTAGAAATGTTTGCCTTCTTGGATGGAGGGGTCCGAGGTGTCTTCCATATGCTGGACTGTCGCTTTCCTCCGGGTTTGAAGTAGTTTAACCACCTCTCATCTGCTATAAAAAGAGGATCCAACAGAGCGTCGTCTGCTTCAACTCGAGCAAGAAATTCTAGGAACGTGTGAACCTTCTTCTGTTTGTTATCATCAGATATCAGACGTGAAGCCCAGCTCTCGCAGACTTGTGACATGTTCAGTTTGTCCTTAAATATTCTGTGGAAAGAAGACCTTGAAATGGCGGTTGACGACGGTACCTGTCTGACTGTTAGTTTCCGATCTGCAAAAATGCATCTCTTCACCAAATCACACGACTCTTCATCTAAAGAAATCGGCCCACCATTTCGTGCATTCTCCTCTTTCTAGCGTTCACCTGCCCTTAAGTCTGTTTTACTGCCATGGCACTTGTAAGCCAGTGCTCGAGTAATGTTTTTAAACTTTTCAGTACGCCAAATTTGTTCTATAGTCTAGTCGAGTGTAATTCCACGATTGGCACAAAATTTTATAACTGTTCGCTGCGCCGCGCAATCTTCTGACGTCGTCATTTCAAATTTCCTATTTTCTACTGATCTTTTTCGTTTGTTTGTATACCGTCTGTTATTTACTCGATCACATTCAAATTTTCTGTGATGACATCAAAATTTCAGAAGAAAACGTCCATGTAATATGAAGCAGAAATAATATCAAATATCGAAAATATTCGTACATGACTGGAGTTCATACAAAAACGTATATGGAGAAAATGGCGTGCGCCGGCAAATGATACCTCCTTATCAATTTTGTGAATTTAAAGTAAAAATAAAGCTTACATTTCATTGGAGACTTATTATAAAGTGAAATAACATCTTCATGGGTGAAATGTGTGAAAATGAATGTTCTGACGCTAAAAATGGCTCGTTTATGAAATTTGTAACGGAGTTTTTGGACAACCCTCGTATATTCCCACTAATTCTAGAGTTATTGCACCTTGTAATTTTAAATTTCGATTTTTGTCTTGAGCATAACTTCAAAGTATAAAAGCTGGTAACTTCAAACTTCGGTTATAGATAAATCACATTAAGGGGAAGTGCAGGGGGTATGTGGCACTTGTTGTCTCTAGCATATCTTCAAAAGTATAAATATGATTGGCTTGAAACTTTTGTTACAATGTACATAATGAGTTTTTACCCAGTTAAGGCACTTTGTTGATATTTTTTTCTATAAAATGACACCTGTTCTGTGACAAGGCGCTGTGCGGGGGTATGCGGCACTTTTGTGACAGTTCTAGTTGCTTTTTGTAGAATTGAAAAACTGTCCTTCATTGCAAAAAGTATGATTTTATTAAAAGTATTGAAAATTTCGGAAATAATTTGAGGAAAAGAAAATATTGTGTACCATGTTTTATAGAGACAACTTGTGTTGCTTGGAGATGAATGAATGAATGAATGAATGCATGAACGACTTTATTGACTTATACATCCTGCACATAGTCAGTTACAACCAAATTAATTTCAACGTGTCCCACGTGATACAACTCTCTCTCTCTCTCTCTCTCTCTCTCTCTCTCTCTATCTCATTTTCTGTCACCGCTCTTTCGCTCTCAAAATTACAACATGTTTGTATGTTTGATCAATTTACGCATATAAAATTATAAAAAGTACTCCTTTCCCCCCCCCTCTCTCTCTCTCTCTCTCTCTCTCTCTCTCTCTCTCTCTCTCTCTAACTCTCTCTAATATAATATACATATCTAATATCTGTATAAAAGATTGATTGATTTTCATTTACTTATCGTCGCCACCGGTTGCCTATATGGGTGACACCCCCAGAAGGCTGATAGTTATGTTACGGGGGATAGTGCCAGATATATGTAGCCTAAATTATAGTCTGATGTTTTTTTTTTTGTTTCCTTTTTAAACGAGCTATGTTCTGGCAAAAGGGGGAGGGGCGTAATGCGTCTCCGTGGTTCAGTATGCCAAGTAAGTCATCGCATGATTATGGATCCACAAAGTACATTTTGTCCAACACCCGGCTGAATCCTGAGGTAGAATGGTCCTTGGACATACAGAAAATTTACCAACAGCAAAACATTTCGATCCAGGTCAGTCTGTCTGTGCAGATTGCGCAGGCTGACCTGGGTCGATACTTTTTGCAGATGCAATCAGACCCCTTTTCAAAGAGCATGATTCATTTATTCTGACGTTACTTGTCAAAATAATTACGGACCAGAGAATCAGTTTTGCCACATATCTGTATAAACTGCGAAGTGACATCACCTATGAAATGTAAAAATATTGAAAAGTAGACTTTTCTAAATCGAAAGCATATACAAGCGACAAATTGTGTTTGACCCACAACGATACGACTTGATTTTGAAAGTGTTAAAAACATCGTGGAAAAAGGAGAAAATTCTGGTTATCGGCATTGTTTCCCTTTTTCCCACTCTATCAACTTTACATTACGCTGCATAGAGCTTTGTCATCGTCTCATTTCGTGGTATTGAAATGTGCAAATTTTATGATTTCTATAAAACTTTAGAGTGATGGTATTAGATTAGGTTAGGAGGCTAAATAAGAAACCTGAATAGATAATTCATGTGGATAATGGAATTTTACACCATTTCTTTTTGATTCATTTATTCAGCACATTGTGGGATTTCAAATAAGATTTGAATAAGAAATGTATAAACAGAAAAATACCGTGACAAATTGGGAAATATCAGACAGAGAGCAATTTTTCCTCTCGCAACAATCATATCCACTGATAAGCAGAGGCTCATAAAATATTGACTAAGTTTTGAAAAAAAGAGTTTAATCTTAAGGCTGCTATGCACCTCAATGCGCTCTATGCAAATGGTGCAGATCGAGGTCGCTCTGTTCAGAACGTGCAATCTGATCTTGATATCTGTCGTCGAAATACCTCTGAAATCAAAATAATCGGGTTTTGCTCTTGGCTAGAAACGTCTGTTTAATTTATTGTGCAGTTTGAAGGTTAATACTGTTTGTCTTTTTTTTTCTGACGGGTTGATGGACAGGTACAAATGTACCTAATGATGACACGTAACTTAACCCATAGCTGACGTATCGCAATCGCTGATTCTCTGATTCCTTTTGCGAACAATGCAGATCAAGATCTACATGTACATAGGCGCGGTCTGATATTGTTTTGCACGTTTCGATACCATTTGAGTTGAAAAAGTTTGTGTTCTCTACTTAGAAATCGCTTTTAAAGCAAGCCAAAGAATGGGGGTCGTTTCGTTTTAGTTACGTTTTTTTCTTTTTATTTTTGGGGGGTGGGGGGGTGGGTTAAGTGATGAAGAATATGTTTGACTATTTTCAGATCTACTCGATTCTTAATTATAACTTAAATGAGCCATGCTCTGGCAAAAAGGGGCTTAATGCATCTCCGTGATGCTTTATACCGATCAAGCTATCACATAATCATTGATCCACAATAACCACTTTTTTTTTGTTTTTAAACAACCGACTGAATCATGAGGTAGAACAGTCCTTGGACATACAGAAAATCCGATTGCGAAAAGTATCGGCCAGGTCAGCCTGATTTCAAAAGCTTTATCGCATAGGGTCGTAAAATTACAGGGTCGTTTGAGAAAGTTTTTACTTTGTGTTTTGGAGTTTGGGGTTAGGGTAACCTCGGTTAAGATTATGTGACGAAGAAACCCTGTTCACTTAAGGTATAGTTCAGGTTAACTCTTTTTCAAACGACAAAATTTAGACCGACCAAATTGAGATTTGCAGACGACAAATTAACTGTAATTTAGATGAAGAGGTTTATCTTCAAAATGTCATAAAACATTGTTGAAAAATGAGAAAATACCTGTTACCAGCATTTTCTCCTTTTCCTACAATGTTTTCAAAAGCTATATTGCACAGGGGCTGTTAAAACCCAAATTTTTTATGTAAAAGAATCGAGTTTTTTTTTCGTGGGGGATGGGGGGTTGGGTCGAGGTTAAGTGTAAGGTCTTTGTGGTGAAAAAAATCTCAATATACATAAGATGAAGACTCAAAACAGGAAGACATTTATTACACAATGAAACGATTTGTTTGAAATTAATTGCTTGTACCATTTGTTTTTTTTTTGTCAATATCAATTTTTTTTATTTATTCGGTCTGACTGCGATTACGAAAAAAGTATGCTTTAAACCCTTTGCTAAACAAGTTTATGTTTTGACAAAACTAAGAAAAAGAGAAAATGTATGTAAACAGCATTTTCTCCTTTTTCCAAATTATTTTCTACCCTTTCAAGGACAAATTTCGTCGTTTTGGATACCTTCATTGATTTGTCATCTGCAAATGCTTTCAATTTGGACCAGTCTGAAATTTTGGAACCTGTCTGAAAGGCTTTTACAAACATTATGTGAAAAGGAGAAAATGCTAGTAACCAGCTTTTTTCTCCTTCCCCCCCTCCCCCCCACCCCCCACAACGTCTTTTTCTCTTTCAAAGACGAATCTTTATCATGTCAGCCACATTAAGTTTGTCGTCTGCAACTGCTTCCAATTTGGGCCAGTCTAAAATTTTGTCGTCTGGTATAGCGTTAACCCATAGTTTGCTAAGCGCGACTCACTGACCCTTTGCGGACAGCGTAGATCAAGATCAGACTGCACAGAACGTGCAGTCTGATCTTAGATCTACACTGTCCGATAAGGAGATATTTTTCTCAAAAATTGAGTTTGGAGTAGCATTATTCAGGTTTTTACTTCCGGTTTGAAAGTTTAAGTTAAGTTACTCAGGAGGATAAGGGTTGATACTTCTGTCACACTAGTTCATCTCTTTTTTGTAAAAGCAGTTTTAACCCCTTACCGAGTTTTAACGATCCTGAGAAAGAAGGCTTTAGAAAACATTTTGGGAAAAGGAGAAAATGCTGCAAAGCAGCATTTTCTCCTTTTCCCACAATATTTTCAACCTTATCAAAGTCAAATTCTATCATTTTAGCCACAGTTGAATTATCGTCTGCAAAACTTTTCAATTTGGACAAGTCTAGTTTTTGTCGTGTGGTAAAGAGTTAAAACCTGTTTTTTTTTGTGCAAAAACAGATTTAATTTTGAAAGGGCCCTGAGATAAATTGTTTAGCCAGTTTCAACTCTCTAGCAAACGACAAAATTTTAGACTGGTCCACATTGAAAACATTTACAGACTACAAAATAAACGGTGCATAGTTTAGAAATTTTTCTTTGTAAGGGTAGAAAATACTGTGGAAATAGGATAAAATGCTGGCTACAAGCATTTTCTCTTTTTCCTATAATGTTTTCAAAAGTCCTCTTACTTGGTGTGTTCAAACTCGGGATTGTGTTGTACAGGGTTAAGAAAAGGGGACATCTGGGAGGGTTTGAGGTTCTTTCTGGGTCAAGAGACGATTATGTCTCCGTGAGAAAAATGATTATTTTCTGAACATGACATTTTAGTGTTCCATTAACCCTTACACTGTTAAATAAAAGAAATGAAACTTTCAAGCCGATTGTAAAAACCCAAATTTTCCTATTTCAAAGATATAATTCTTGGAGGAAAGATATCTCCTTATCGGACAGTGTAGATCCAAGATCAGACTGCACGTTCTGTGCAGTCTGATCTTGATCTACACTGTCCGCAAAGGGTCAGTGAGTCGCGCTTAGCAGACTAAGGGTTAAATCATACAAAAAGTCGTCGTGAATTATTGCACCCTGACCTCAATGGTGGAGGTTGAGCGTTTTGACGAGTTATTTTGATGTAGAAAATGTCATTCAGTCTGTCTTTTGTCGAGCATCGGTTTCTCAGTCCGTAACGTAAACTGATTGGAACCAGCAGGCCGCTGGCTCGAATTCCAAGCTGGGTTATTCTTCGTCTGAGGACTGACGATTGATTAATTGAATTTGCGTTTAATTATCGTCGCCACCGGTTACCCATATGGGCGACGCCCCTTAGTTTTGTTACGGGGGATAGAGCAGATACAGGACGAAACCCATCCTAAGTTACGCCTAGTTCTTTAACGTGCTCGGTGTATAGCACCGTCACATGGGACCTCGGTTTAAAGTCTCATCCGAAAGAATGTTAGTAATTTTAAATGGCCAGCCGTGAGTCTCACACCCTCGAGTGACCCAAGACTTGATGTTTACAAGTCTTACGCACTACCACTTGAGCTATGCGGGGTGGTCAAGGATTGAAGATAGTCATTGCGACAATATTCATTTCTCTGTCACCGGTAACCGCTGTTTCGATGATGATTATACGGGGAAAGCAGCCACTGGCTTTGGAAGAATATTGGGATTCAAGGTTTTGACATATATCTAAATATCTTCCCTTTTAACCATAAACCAAACAATCTTTGAAAATGTTTAATGCATCTGCATTCAAAAAGTTTCGACTCATGTCAGCCTGCGCCGTCCGCGCAGGCTGACCGGAGTCGAAACTTTTTGAAATTGATAAATTTTCTGCTTGTCAAAGGACCAGTGTACCTTTTGATTCAGTCCGTTTTTATTTTTTCAGATGAAATGAATCTACAATATGCAGCAAATTGCTTGATATTATGCATGAGGAAGAAGCATTAAATCCTCTTTTGCCCATATAGCAGCTCACATTATTTTGTAACCCTCAAATACATGTACATGAATATGAACACAACGTGTTGAATTACATCTGTACCGAGATAGCTCAGTTTGTGAAATACATTTAATTCATCTTTGCATATCTGCACTACACAAATTTGGTCGACGGATTTCTGAAATATTTGAAAAAAAAGGGAGTAGAAATAGACATCGTGATTTATGATAAATTAGCTTTCGCCTTCACCTCAAGTCATTTTCTTCCGATTTTTTTTACCAGGAGGACTTCCGAAACTGTCAAAATGCTTACAAGTGAGCTGTGCTCTTACAAAAGGGGGTCTAATGGATCATCATAATGTATGATACCAAGCAGGTCATCACATAACTATGTATCAATAAAATCCATTTTGTCAAACAAACGAGTAAATCTGGAGGTAGTATGTCCTTCGAAGTGCAGAAAAATTGACCAATAGCAAAAGGTTTCTACCCATGTCGAAGGTTCGATACTTTTTGTAGGTACATAAAGCCCCTTTTTCACAGATCATGGCTCAAGTATATTTCAACTGTGCATTATGACTACCAGTATTTTTAGCTCATGAAAAACAACATGAACAAAAAACACATAATGTCAAACAACTTTAGTGCTATGATCAGGCACAAACCTTGAAGAAATTCAAACCTGTTCATCTTGGTTGAGCATTATCTAAAGTCAATTTCTATCCAGACGACAAATGAAAGCGTTTGCAGACGATAAACTAGATGTGGTTCAGGTGCAGAAATTTGCGTAGAAAAAAAAAATCCGAGTTTAGTTACCGGTATTTTCTCTTTTCCCACAATGTTTTCAAAAGCCTCTATCCTCAGGGTCGTTGAAAAGCGGGATTGTATGGTAAGGATTAAAATTACGTAGATGCAACTAAATACACCCCACTCAGTTCCCCTTATAAAACGACAAATTCTAAAATTACCAAAATTGAAAGCATCTGAGGACGACAAAATCAAAAGTGATAAAAATGAACCAAAGCCTTTTGACAGGATACGAAACATTATTGGTAAAGGAGAAAATGCTGGTAACCAGCATTTTCTCATTTTCCCACAGTGTTTTTATAGGCCTTTCACCTTCAGAGTCGTTTGAGTGATTGTGTGGTCAAGGATTAAGAAAACTCTTTAGTTTCAGATCTGTACTCGCTTTCGTTTTTTTAAAGAATTAAAAACCACACTGTAGTTTATCAAAAAATTAAAACCACACTTTGGTTTATCAAAAAATTAAAAACCACACTTGATTTATCAAAAAAACTGAAAACCACACTTTGATTTATCCAAAAACCATACTTTGGTTTATCAAAAAAAAAAAAACACTAAAAAAACACATTTTGATTTATCCAAAAACTACAAACCACACTTTGGTTTGATATCAAAAAACTAAAAAAAAAACCCACACTTTGATTTATCAAAAAACTAAAAACCACACGTTGGTTTATCAAAAAACTAAAAACCACACTTTGGTTTATCAAAAAACAAAAAAAAACACGCCTTGGGTTATCAAAAAGCTAAAAACCACTCTTTGGCTTATCAAAAACCTAAAAACCACACTTTGTTTTATCAAACAATTAAGAAAACTACACTTTGGTTTATCAAAAAAAATTAAGAAAACTACACTTTGGTTTATAAAAAAAAAAATAGAAACCACACTTTGGTTTATAAAAAAAAATTAAAAACAAACTTTGGTTAATCAAACTTAAAATTTGAGCACGAACTCCCGTTAAGCTTGAATTCTAGTTTAACAAACAAAGACCTAGACTGCACCTTCTGTGCAATTTTTTTTACAAATAAAAATTCCCAGAATAAA
This sequence comes from Hippopus hippopus, assembly GCA_946811185.2. Taxonomy (NCBI): domain Eukaryota; kingdom Metazoa; phylum Mollusca; class Bivalvia; order Cardiida; family Cardiidae; genus Hippopus; species Hippopus hippopus. The sequence continues at coordinate 49,118,304 of OX328104.1, read as the reverse complement.
TCTTTTTGTTGCCCATCACATTGATCCTTCACACTTTGCCACGCAATCCCAATTTTAACGACGGTTCTGAAAATGACTTTTGAAAACAGTGTAGTAAATGAAGAAAATTCTTGTAACCAGCATTTTATCCTTTTCCCATAATGTTATCCATCCTTTCAACCGAAAATTGCATCATTGCACCACATTCAGTTTGTCGTCTGCAAACGCTTTCAATTTGGGCAGGTCTAAAACTTTGCCGTTTGGTAGAATTTACGCTCTAAATGAATTTGTTCAAGCAGGAAAACAGAGCAACCCGTTACGGTTTCTATGGTTTGCTTTGCCTGAATTTTAAACGAATAGTCGGACAGTGTAGATTCAAGAGCAGTCTGCACATTATGTGTAGTCTAATCTTGATCTGCACTGTTCGCAAAGGGAGTCTGATCTTCATCCACATATTTCCGAATACAAACAAAGTTGTTATTAAATCTCCGAGGTTTATTACCATATCATGTCTAGAGTTTGCAAGGAGACTTGCTCGCGTCAATACAGCTCTTGTAAAATCTGGTGCCATCAGAGGTGAATTACGAGCATATATGATGGGAATTTTGCGGGATCCAAGTTGTTTGTTAGTTTCTTTTAATGGTATTTAATGCCGTTTTCAACATTGTCTCAGTTATATCGGCCAGTGGACCTATCTATGCTTTCCTGAGGCTACTTTTACCAGTACTCCGCAAAAAACAAGCCACTGGCTGTTTCCCACATAACCATCGTCGAATCAATGGTCAGCGGTGAGAGAGGAATGAATCCTGTCGCAATGATTATCTTCAGTCCTCGAAATAAAATCTGCCAAGCTTGGAGTTTGAGCTAGCTACCCCCGGGTTTGAAGCCATGTACGTTAGATCTACTGACTGGGGTGCCGGCGTCAGCGGGGAGCAAAGTTAAAGAGAGTTATTCATATTCTTACAATCTCACCAAACTTACCCGTATGCTGCTAAGTGCTACTCACTGACCTTTTGCAGTCACTGTAGATCAAGATCAGACTGCACAGAACTCAGGTCTGATAACAGGTGTCAATTTCGAGGATTCATATTCAAGTCAGTGCGAGTACATGTGTGATGACGTCATATCTGAATAAAATAGACGGAGTTACCGATTTATAAATGACCAATTTATTTAAAAGCCCAGAATTACACTTAAAGAATTTTGACTCGCGGAATAAAACTAACTAAGCCCCTTTGAATGATGGTGAACTAAGCTCTAAGGATACAAGTGGTAACATTAGATTCTCCGACGATTTCAAGGTTACTCTAGCGACAGAATATCGTGTTTCACCATCAACCGCAGACGATATTTTTCGTGCTGCAGCAACCAGATGCGGAATACATTGATGCAAAATGGAAATTTTTCTAGTGAACAACATTGTCTCCTTTTTAAACAATGATTTCATTTGCGTCCATGTATTTTCTCTTCATTCATGTTTTTTTTATATGTTTTATTTCGGATGTTTTCTGTTGCAAAATTACTTTAAGGAGGTAATAGAAGCTTTTTGATACATGATGTAGATTTTGTCAACCCTTTCGACATAATCCCGAGATTTTAAAACGACCGTGAGGAAGAAAGCTTTGAAAAACATTGTGGGAAAAGGAGAAAATGCTGGTAACCAGCATTTTCTCCTTTTCTCACAATGTTTTCCACCCTGGGACAAATCTATTATTACAGGCACATCTATTTTGTCATCTGCAAATACTTTCAAATTGGACGATTCTAAAATTCTGTTGTTTGGTCTAAGATTTAAGAGAAAACATTACGACAGGACATAAAATAATAGTCGGACGACATCTGAACCCAAAATTAATTATACTGTCCAAACATTCGTCGGGTCAAATTATTTGTTCGCAGTACAGTGTCACTTTAAATGCTTTAATGTAGCATTCTAGCTGTCAGAGTGGACAAAAGTAAGTAAATCTAAATTTGTTCTCTTCTGAAATTTTGTTCAGGTCGTATTTATATTTTTTATGGTGTTTCACACCGTTTTCAACATTATTTCAGAAAAATATCGCGACAGCCAATGGACCTATCCATGCTCTCTTTGAGTATCTTTTACTTCGTACAATATTCTTCCAAAGCCATTGGCTGCTTTCTCAAATAACTAGTGTCAAAACATTGATATGCGATGAGACATAGAGGACTGAATCCTCGGACAGAAATTCGCCGAGCTAGGGATTCGAAACGGTGATACAGAAAGTTGAAGAAAAGATTGTCCAAGTTAAAAAAAAAAGTGTAAAGTGTTAAGGGTCCTATGTGGTTCAGTTTTTACCAAAAAATTAATTTGAAATATTTGTAAGACGGTACCTGGCCGTGTCCCGTCTGGCGCAGCTGTTCATGTGAAAGTGTAGGCAAGACTTTGTCGAGCCCCAGTCTAATCCTGGTAAAACCCGGGAAAGGAGAGATTAAGAGAGAGAGAGAGAGAGAGAGAGAGAGAGAGAGAGAGAGAGAGAGAGAGAGAGAGAGAGAGAGCAGTTTACGCAAAATGAATGAAGGAATAAACGAACGAATGAACGAACTAAAGAAAAAATTGAATGAATGAAGGAAGGAATGAATAAATAGATGAATGAATGAATAAATAAATGAATGAATGAATGAAAGGACGTATAAATCTTTACATTGTTGTAAGAAATACAATAATTTCAAGATGTCCCACGTGACATCTCTCTCTCTCTCTCTCTCTCTCTCTCTCTCTCTCTCTCTCTCTCTCTCTCTCTCAGTAAATTACACTATATTATTGTTTATCCGTTTATCTGCCAAACTTGCGAGAAGTTTTAACAACATTAATAAAATAATTTAATAAACACAATAGAAAAGACGGAAAAAGAGACCAAGAAAAAGAAGTACACAGGCACAACGGTTATAAAGAGTCAATTTTCAACCAAATTTCAACCTGAAAAAGGCCCTTGCAATGAAAAGACGAAAATATTTCGGTTTGATTTATAGACATATGCAGCATAATACAAGTAATGCAATATGACTGAAACAGCCTTAAAGCTGCATAAAACATCAGTCAAACGAAAACAAAATTTGTGTCAGATAATGATTATTGAGAGCTAAAACGCAGGTAAATAGTATATACTGTAATTATTTGTTCTTGCATTTAAAAAAAATCTTAAGCCTTAGGCTGCTAAGCGCGACTCGCTGACCTTTTGCGGACAGTGTAGATCAAGATCAGACTGCACAGAACGTGCAGTATGATCTTTGATCTACACTGTCCGATAAGGACATATATCTCCCCCCACCCCCGAAAAAAAAATCCTTAAACATACCAAAATTTTGGTTTTTTACCATCTGCTTTTCAAAGGTTCATTTCACTTATTTAGCAGGATTTCTTTTCTTTTTTTATTTCTACAAGTACCGCTGGATTTTCTTCATACTTACTAAGTTGAACATGAGCCATGCTCTGGCAAAAGGGGGCTTACTGCATCTCCGTGATGCATTATATCAAGCAAGTCATCACAGCATAACGCATACATAAAAATCCATTTAGTAAAACAACGGGCTGAATCTGGAGGTAGAATGGTCCTTGCACACGCAGAAAATTCACCTACGGCAAGCAGTTTTGGCCCGGGTCAGCTTGCGCAGACTGTGGAGGTTGACCTAGATCAATTCTTTCTTGTAAATGCATTAAGCCCCCTTTTCACAGAGCCTGACACATTTGTGTAAACCTGAATGTTATCTGATCCCTCAAGTATAATGTTGAGCAATAATGTAGGTAACCCCTTCTAAATAAGTTAAATAAAACTTTCAAGCCTATTGTAAAAACCCACATGTTGTTGTTCTGAAAATTATCTTTTAGTGAAAAACATCTCCTTACCGGACAGTGTAGATGCAAGATCAGACTGCACGTTCTGTGCAGTGTGATCTTGATCTACACTGTCCGTAAAAGGTCCTTTAGTCGCGCTTGGCAGCCTACGGGTTAAAAACGCTACATGTCAACAGTAAGGTGTTCCAGTGACATAGGTGAAACGGAGAAATCTTGCGAACGGCATAGATCAAGATCAGACTGCATAGGGTGTGCAGTCTGACCTTAGATATATATACTACCTACTTGTTTAGCTAAGCCTATAAGAAAAACATGTTTATGGATTTCAGTGGATTGTATTTTAAGCCGGTGTAAGAGGTCGAGTGTAAATGATTGATTGATTTGTTTGGTGTTTAACGCCGTTTTCAACATTATTTCAGTTATATCGCGGCGGCCAGTGCACCTATCCATGCTTTCCCGGAGTCTCTTTTACCAGTACTCCGCACAAATTTCTTTCCAAGCCACTGGCTGCTTTCCCACATAATCATTGTCGTAACAATGGTCAGTGGTGGGAAAGGAATGAATCCTGTCGCAATGACTATCATCAGTCCTCGGAAAGAAATTGGCCGAGCCAGGGATCGAACCCACGACCCCTGTTCTTCGAGTTTAAATACGAGCCATTCTATGTGAAAAGGTGGTTTACTGCATCTGCAGAAAAGTATCGACACAAGTCAATCGGAGAAGTTCCTGCAGGCTGACATGAATCGAAACTTTTTGTTTTTGGTAGATTTTCTGCATGACCACTCCGCCTCATGGTTCAGCCGGTTTTTACACGAAATTCATCCAAATGTTATCATGTATTAAACCCCCTTTTGCCAGCAGCCCCGCTCATACATATTTGAGCGAAGTTGCGTGAAAAGGGAAGTTAATTTATTGCTGTGATGCATTATAGCAAGCAGGTTATCACATAATAATAGGTCCATAAAATCTGTTTTGTCAAACAACCAACTAAATAAGGAGGTAGAATGGTTCTTTGATACGCAGAAAATTGATCAATTGGAAAAAATTTCGATCCAGGTCAGCCTGCACGGACTGCGCAGGATGAACTGGGCCGATACTTTTTACAGAGGCACTTAACCCGTTTTACATAGGACATGACTTATAAGTGTCGGAAGAGGTAAAATTGAATGCATGCAAAGGGTTTACTTACGATGCATATATTGTATTTCCTGACTGAATCTCAATACGCATTGTACTACAGGCTACATCAACAGACTATCAGCTAATCACATACCAGAAAAAAAGAGAAACATTTCAGGAAAAATACATATGTAAGTCGATTTTTTTTTTAAGTGACATGCTTTAAAAAGATGACTCTCGCTATATTGACGAGCAGTTTCTTCTTTTCTCACAATTTTATCTAAAAATGTACTCTCTAGGGACGTTAAATGTCGATTTATGTGCATTGTAGTGGGGTATTAGGAGAGATGACTTAACCTTTTCCCTTCTAAATAAGTTAAATGAAACTTTTAAGCCGAGAGTAAAAACCCCAATTAATTTTGCTATTTCAAAGGTTTTTCTTTGGGGGAAAATATGTCGTAATCGGACAGTGCAGATCAAAGATTAGACTGTCCGCAAAAGGTCAGTGAGTTACGCTTAGCAGCCTAAGAGTATCACATACCTTAGTTGAAATTTGATAGTCTTTCTATCAACTGCACACAGTTAACTGTATATGCACAATTTTACATCAGCTAATTCAACCTTTAGGCTGCTAAGCGTGAATCAAAGACCTTTGGCGAACAGTGTAGATCAAGCTCAGACTGCACAGAACGTGCAGTCTGATCATAGATCTACACTGTCCGATAAGGAGATAGTAAATAAGTTGAATGAAACTTTTGAAGTCGATAGTGAAAACCCAAATATTGCTATTTCAGTCATTTTTAGAGGAAAATATTTCCTTATCAGACAAGATAGATCCAATATCAGACTGCACGATTTGTGCTACCTGATCTTGATCTGCACTGTACGCTAAAGGTATACAGGGTACGAAACAAGGGGTTGGGTGGTTCAAGACCACAGCTTGGCCAATTTCTTTCCGAGGATTGTCGACTATCAAAACGACAGGACCCATTTTTGTCTCATTTTTTTTTTTGATGATGATGGCCATGAAGGAAATCAGCAAGTGGCTTTGAGAGAATAATCAAGGTGTGACGTGCTGGTTAAGAAACTGCAGGGAAGCATGGATAGGTACACTGGCCGCCAAGATGTAACTGAAATAAAGTTGAAAAAATGCTGGTTACAAAAAGTTAAACCTTCTAACTTGGTGTGGTTTTAAAGGGTAAAGGAGTACATGTATTCAGAAGTCAGACTCTCCTTTAAATTAAAATGATGCAATCCCCTTTGGAAAAAAATGATCATGATCTTATTCAAGTAACTTTCCTCCATACGACAAAATTTTAGATTTGTCCAAAGCATTTGCAGAGCACAGATTAACTCTTCACCAGACAATGAAATTTTAACCTTGTCCAAATTGAAAGCATTGATGAGCACAATTTCAAGGTGGCTCAAATGGTGCAATGTTTCCTTAACAGCGTAGAAAATATTGTGGGAAAAGGAGAAAATGCTGGTAACCAGCATTTTCTCCTTTTCCCACAATGTTTTCAAAAGCCTTCTATCCCAGGGGCGTTAAAAGTCGTGATTTTGCAGTAAAGGGTTAAATGTGGCTCAAAAGAAACAAGTTGTCATTGAGAGTGCTCGTATACAAAACATTGTCGGGAAGAGGAGAAATTTCTGGTTTCCAGCAGTATCTCCTTTTCCTATATGCTTTCAAAAGCACCTTTCCCAAGGTTGTTGAAAAAGATTGTCTGGTGAACGGTTCAGGAATGTGACATTTTTGCCACATACGAAATTTTTGACATTCTTCCTGCCAGGTGAAGCTCAAAATGATGAAATTCTAAGTGTAAACACTTAGTGGTTACCCCTTTGGCTGCTAGGCGCGATCTACTGACCTTTTGCGGACAGTGTAGATCAAGATCAGACTGCACAGAACGTGCAGTCTGATCTTGGATCTACACTATCCGCTAAGGATGTAACTTTTCACCAAAAATGCCCTTGAAATAGCAAAATTTTGGTGTTTACTATCAATTTGTAAGTTTCATTTTACTTGTTTAGCAGGACTATGGTTTATTATAAAATCTGCAGAGATGCAACATTGCGTGTGCGGCTTCACGACGGAATGTTTTCTTTCCAAGTTCAAACTTTGCAAATTATTTGCCATGGTGTGTCAGAGTTTGTTTATATGAAGAAGATGTATGATATAGGTGGTACACTTCATAATTTAGAAAAATGTTTATCTGTATCTTTTGGAGAAATTTATTTGAAGGAAAAGTGTTGCCAAACCATGCACCTCATAATTTTGAAATCGGTAATAATGAAAAGCAGCAGAAGAATAACAAAAACTTTTAATGACCATACCGGTAATTGTTTACATGCAACAAAGAGGTCCAGAAAAATATAATTTCCAGAAAAAAATCATTTCAAAGTTCTGCAGATCTTTTTTTTTTTTTGCCCCGGCATGTAAATTATTAAACGGAGACAACCGTTGTGTAGGATTCACTTGTGATTTCTCACAGTTATAGAGTAGGTTATAAGTGAGCCATGCTCTGGCAAAATGGGGTTTAATGTATCTCCGTGGTGCATGATACCAAGCAAGTCATCATAGAAATACAGATCTTTAAAACCAATTTTGTCTTAAAACTGACTAAATCCTTAGGTAGAATTATGGTCCTTGGACATGCAGAAAATATACCAAACGCAAAAAGTTTCAACAGGTCAGCCTGCGCAGGCTGACCTGGGTCGATACTTTTTGCAGGTGCATTAAACCGCCTTTTCACAGAAAATGGCTCATATTTACATGTATATAAAAACCTGTACAAAACAGGGCAATGTATTAAAGTCCCTGAGGGAGACAGCTTTTAAAACCAGCACTTTCTCCACGATGTTTTCGACCCTTTCCAAGTCCAGTTTCAGTGATTTGAAAAACATTTAGCTGCGAATACTTTAATTTTGACATATATCTAAAATTTTGTTGTCAGGTAAAGAGTGAATGGGAATCGAATATTGAAGGGTATTCACCTTTATAATAGCCATTTCTTGGATGTTCAGGTCTGAATCTGTGAGACTTTATCTGCACACATGCATTCAGTCATACTGTGTGGTTTTCAATGTTGACGAGTGCATATGAATTTCTTTACATCTTAAATCATATGCTTGGATCCGTCTGTTCTTAAACTCCTTATCAGACGAAGCATTTGCAGACGACAAATTCAATGCGATTTGCCCGTAATTTGTGAGAAAGTCTTGTTGGAGAAGGAGAAAATGTCGGTTGCCAGCATTTTCTTCTTTTCCCATAATTTTTTTCAATAGCATTATGTGTCGTTAAAACACGGAATTATGTGGTAAGGAGATAAATAAAATAATTGTTTTACTTGCAGACGTAGAGTCACCACTAAGTTTTGACACAACATAGAAACAGCTGAAGACCTCAAGATGTCGGACATGCCAATGATCAAAAATTCAAACGGACCAATTAGCGACGTGCATTATTCATCTCGGAGCAAAGGACAAAAGGTAGTTTTGTGCAGTTCATAAAGTTACTCTTTTAAGTAAAACTCTTCGTTAAAAGAATTGCTCTGTAGGAGAAATTCGCAATTTGTCACCTTATTCTTAATGTCACATGTTGTAGGCTTCGCATGTCATATTTGTTTTTTGTATAAATATGATAACATTAAAAAAATTGTGCCGTTTATAAACAAGCTTGTTTATATCTATGGTCGACTCATAGGCCTTGTGTCAAGAATTATACCTCTGCCTTCTATACGTGTATATAGGCCTTTAATATTGAACACAACCCTTCCGCGTTTTTCTTAAAACAGGGCTCGTAATAAGCAACAAGTCCATTAATTGTTCTGTCTAAATTCAAAATTGGTCTCCTAATTGGCTGAATCTGGCATTCCGTCGTGACCATTGCAATGGAAAGTCTTAGACTGCATTAAGAGCTGTTGTTACATACAACTTCTTGGAGTACAAGGTATGCTATTGGTCAATGCATCTTTTTGTTCAAGGTATGTAGAGTTATTCCACTTGAATGTCACTCGTCTTTCATTATAAAGCCCAATATATAGTTTTTTTCCCCTTATTATTTATTAACAACATATGTAAAGACAGCAGTTTTGGCGGATGACATAGATCAAGATCAGACTGCACGTTCTGTGCAGTTTGATCTTGATCTATGCCTTCCGCAAATGTCCTTTATTCGCATATGATTCTGACAGAGTCACTGACAAAAAAGAAAACAAATCATTCTTTTACAGGTATTGAAAAGGTGTAAAGATAACTTACTGCTGATTCTGACGGTGATCGGAGTTGTTATGGGGTGTATTCTTGGCTTTGCTCTACGTCCTCTAAACCCGTCAAAAGACGCCATTATGATAATCGCATTTCCGGGTGAAGTGCTCATGCGCGCACTCAAAATGCTGATACTTCCGTTGATTGTTTCCAGTCTCATTGTAGGTACGACTTTTTTGTTTTTTAACTCTTACCTAAAAAAAAAAGTGAGAAGATGGTCCTAAGTTTGAGTGTTTCAGCAAAGCGAACAGTGTAGATCAAAGATCAGGCTGCACGTTCTGTGCATCCTGATCTCGATCTACACTGGCCGGAAGGACAACTGTAGTCGTGAAAGGTGATTTAAGGGTCAAAGTCCTTTTTTCGGATTACACGTAACTATTGCCGTCACAATATTGTACCATTCATCATTAAAAAGACGCTAAATTGATCAATTCCATTTTATATAGAAAATGTGACAACAGAATACTATTGCAAATGAAAGAAACATTCTTGCATTGTTTGGAATCCAGTTGCGATGAAAAGCCAAGACAAGACTGTACCCTTTTTTTTCTTTTAACAATACTGTATGCAAATGCTAGTTATGTCGAACATAATGAAAGGAGAAGAAAACGCGTATTACCAGAAAAACTGAGCACTAATTTGCCAGCCAACTATTTAAGTGCTTAAACTGAATTTTGTCGTTAAAATGTAGGTCTCTAGTTCGATGACATCGTGCTTCTGTATATCCATGTAATCATTACATGTATGTATGTGTGATAGCCTATGTTTTTACCTGTGTCATAAAAGAAATTTAAAGATTGTATGTTTCGCACAGTACTTTTGTGACGCAAAGTATTAAGAGCAATGATAAAATGGAACTGTATTTATCACTTATTGTAAACCCAAATTAAATTCCGAATTTTAATACTAGTTATCTATAATACTAGTTACAAGCAATTTCTACTTTTCCAATAATGTTTTTTTTTTTTTCTCAATTACAGACAACTTCCATCACTTAAGCAACATTTAATTTGTCTTCTGCAAATGTGTTCTACATTATTGTGCACCTGTCAACGTAACGCCGGCATTTTCGTTATCATTGAAAGCTGAACCCAACTAAGTTGGAGAGGGCCATGGACCTATCTTTCGTCGAGAACTTGAATTTGTGGTCTTACCTACTCACGAAGTCATCGAAAATTGGTACTCAACGAATATTACTGGTTTCACAGTATTTGGGCAAGGCTAAAATTTTGTCGTTTCGTAAAGAATTGTTGGAGAACACGGCCCCTGGTAATTGTCCACTGTCTCTCTATTAACAGGTGTTTCGTCCCTTGATGCCAAATCTAGTGGTCGTATGGGTGTAAGAACCTTGGTGTACTACTTCGCTACAACTTTCGCCGCCATCTTCATCGGAATCATTTTGGTGCTTGTCATCCATCCAGGTGATCCAGTGTTAAAAGATGAATTACTGGTGGGAACCAAATCGAATCGTGTCACATCCTTAGACGCATTTCTAGATCTTATAAGGTAGAACTTTGGATTTACGCTTGGTGAGAGAGAGAGAGAGAGAGAATGAGAATATCCTAACCCTTATAGCGCCTTTTGCAGCCGTTGAAGATCAAGATGTGTTTCTAGCTAGGGTAGATCATTGTCAAACTGCACAAACGTGCAGTCTGATCTTTGATGTACATTGTCCACTATTTTGAGACAGTCTGGACAAGAGTATACATAGGTCCTTATTACCAATTCTTAGGCTTCTGCTGAATTTTCTAAATTTGAAAGTAACAGAACTTCTGATTGGCTAAACCGTTTGGTTTAGCCAATCAGAAGTTGTGTTACTTTCAAATGTTGGAAATTCTTAAGAATTAGACAAACAGTATTTTTCAAAATGTTTGGTAAATACAGACCCAGATTTTGCGCTTATTAAGAATTTAATTCTGGACTGAAAATGTGTGTCGGTTTAGTTTTGCTCTAGAACTCTGCACAAATCGACGTCATGTGCGACTTGTTGAGATTGAAAGCATTTGCAGACGACAAATTAGATGTGTTTCAATTGACAGAGTTTGTCTTTCGAAGGATAGAAAACTTTCCTTCATTTCCATAATGTTTCCGAAAGCCCGTTTTCTCTCGGTCGTTAAAACTCCTGATTATTTTATAAAAGGTTTATGACCTAACGTAACGACCAAATCTTGAACTAACCATTCTACATTGCCTTTTTGTTTATTCTTTCACAGGAATATATTTCCAGACAATTTGGCACAGGCCATGTTTCAACACGTAAAGACACACTACGAAGACGTTAAGGTCGCCAAAAAGAAGCTGATGTTAGTTCCTGTCAACTCCACATTAAACGACAGCATAGCATTTTTAACGAACACAACGACCACCACGGTCAGCCCCGCGGAGCTTGTTATAAGAGCCGACGGAAACTATACAAAAGTTATAATAGAATATGAGGAGCTTGTCGAAATGAGGAGCCTTCGTTACGGCAACGGAATTAATGTTTTAGGTGAGAAATCGTACATTTTGTACTGATATTATGTCTATTCATAGAGACCAGTAGGATTAGGTTTCCCATTTAATCCTTTACCAAACAACACCATGTTTTAGTTACCCCGAAGAAGATGAATTTTGAAACAATGTGATAAAAGAAGAAAATGCTGGTAACCAGCATTTTCTCCTTTTCTCACAATGTTTTCTACTCTTTTTAGAACCAAATACAATCTTCAATATTGTGAACCTTATTGATTTTCTCATCTGAAAATGCTTTCAATTTGGACAAGTCTAGAATTTTGTCATCTGGTAAAGGTTTAATGCTTGTATTCAGAGAGAATATAATTATATACCTACCATCTCAGAGTAACACACGTAGATATTTGCATTTTTCTTTACACTTTTCACTTGTTGATTTTACTTTGTTCATTTTTGAAAAGTATAAAACCTGTCCTTAGGTTCAAAAAATGTTTACTTTTCCTTGCTATTTCTATATATTTTGAAAGATTACTGAGTATGATCTTAGAGCAGTGCATAGAATAGACTAATATAGACTAATAAATCATGTTTTAACCCTTTACCACAGAATGCCTACTTTTAATGACCCTATGACCCTGAAGAAAAGGCCTTTTGAAAACATTGTGGGAAACGGAGAAAATGCTGGTAACCAGCATTTTCTCCTTCCCCAACAATTTTTTCTATCCTATCAACAAAAAAAAAAAAAAAACGCGACATTAAAATTGTCATCTGCAAATGCTTTCAATTTGGACTGGCCGAAGATTTTGTTGTGTGGTAAAGGGTAGAGTTCAGAAAAATACTTCTGTTGATCTTTCCAACTATTATCAGACTGTGCATCCATATCCCTTTCGACTACATGTTACGTGCTCAACCAGATTTGTTTGCTACAAACACCATACATGGTGCATTACATATGAAAAATCAAACTTGATGCTTCGTCGTTAAGTAAGACAGAAAGGTGTCTGTTTAATGTTACATAACTTATACTGAATGTTACTTTGAGTACTTAATTTTGAATTTATAACGGTTCTAGATGTATGGTTCTCGTTTATTTGCTGGATCGATACTGTTTTTGGATATTGTTATAATGACTGCAGGGAACGTTAATCTAAAACTTCGTTTCAGATATACTCCATATGTATCAACGAATATTCTTTTCCTACTTTGCAATTACGATTTCTATGAGAAGATAGAATCTGTGCATATATCAGGTGATACGATCGGAAAAGAAGCCAAATTTCGTCACTGCGTCACCATGCCATACAAGGATGTATGGGCAAGGATGTGTTACCAAGTAATTTCTATTACAGCGTTCAAAGCCTTTTTAATGCTTGAAAATGTTCGGATGTATATATTTCTTTCTTTTTGTTATATTTTTATTCATGCAAATATTCAGATTTTCAGTTTTTTGAGTACTACTTTTTTGTCAGACATTAGATTTCTAAATGAAATATTTTTCTATAATTAAAAGATATCCTCAATTATTGATAAAGATAATCAAACCTTATTTTGTCAATTGTCGCAAAAATTGAAATGCTGGTATCTAAGAGCTGTATGTAGTTGGAACAGTCATTGCTAACCAAGATAAGAAATAGCAGAATGTGAAATGATTTGGAGCTGCACTGTCAGTGATTAACTAGGATACTTCAGCCTAAGTTTTACATTTTGCTTTATATTCGCATAAGTCAGGAAATGTCCATCTTGTTTGTTTAGCTTTTATAATGTTTTAGATTGTGATTTTTTGCATTACTGGTATAATCAAAAGAAGATACATGTACATATAAACTCTTATATGTTGAATTAGACCGTTAGACTATTAGAGCTAGTGTTGTGTTCTTTAGAAAAATATCTTTGAAATTTTAATTTACTCATTTTAGGCAAAATGTAGAAATGTGTTTAAATCAATAAATTAGCAATATGTATGGCCCCAAACAATGAAAAGAAGTTTCAGATTTATTGTTGGAAATGAATCGTGGTAGGAAGAAAATTACGTCCTGTCAAAATTGAAAACAATAGGGGAGTGTATCGCTAGAGTCATTTGCATACCCTCATCTAAAAATAGAAAACTAGACTACTTGTTTCAACACGGGAAATGGCGCACTCGTCTATTTGTAGAACCATGTCTTTTCCCCTTCTTTCAGAAATCCAAAAACGCTAAATATTAATGTACACATACGAAAGTTACATTTCTACTGTCTTTGAAATCATTCCACTGGAATCTCTATATATAAAAAGTCCGACGTCCTCTAGTAAATTGCTGTTGGGTTCTTGTGACATGGATTGTTGCGACAGCATACCTGTCACTGTGTAGAATATCTCTACTCCACTTTCTTGCAACCTGCATGAATATGCAAGACGAAGGTCGTACACAGTCACGTGACACGCATCATGTGATATCTTCGACTGAACGAGTGGATAGCCGCCATGTCCAAAATTGCATTTTCTGTCCGTCGTAATCTATGCAATCTCGCAACCGCCAGGTGTAGTAATTGTACAAGAGCAGGGATCGTATATGTGTATATACGATCCCTGACAAGAGTGACCATAGTTTGATAAAATATCGACGAAATTGGTTATAGTTGGCTTAAAATGAGTAAACAGGGAACTTTAAATTATCCCTGTAACATTTATCTACCAAATGGATGGATAGAACTTTTTGGGTCCATTTAAAAGTGTTTAAATGAAAGAATGGAAAGAAGGTGTGCTTATTATACTGTACATAGATACATAGCGCACATGTTTTGATGTTATTAATGAAATATAGACTTTGATTTTTAAAGGCCTATCACCAAACTTAACGACTAGAAACAAATTATAGAAGTTCAAGTGGTGACAAAAACATTTTATTAAAAAGAAAATAAATAAAAAAAAAAAGATTTTCAGATATACCAGCATATAAGCCCTTTATAAAAATATAACCTTTTATTGATGAAAAATGGCCTAAAGTTCAGTTTTGTTTTAACTTTAAGTTAAATATTTGTAAGACAAACTTTAGAAACAGCTTTATTATAAAGATGCATCCTTTCCATTTTTTTCTAACAAAAAAAAAAAGATACCTTTCTTTTTTATTTCTTTTTATTATGGCATTTGATTCGTTGAGGGTTTATTTTGTTAAATTGCATTTTTGTCTGGCGTTTTTTTTTTTTCGTTTCACTTATGACAAAAAAATGGTAACTTATTCTCACGAAGTCTCATATCTCTCTGATCAAAGAGTACTTATATTGGCAGGTCTTATTTGTTTTTGTGTGGGATTCTCGATCTACTTGAGCAAGATGGGACCACGAGGACAATTGATGGTGCAATTTTTCGACATCCTGAACGAAATCGTCATGAAACTGATTATACTTGTTATGTGGTACGTAGTTCGTGCTACTTTGAGTAAGTCAAAGGTTTTTTACTATGTTATTTATGTCAAAGGTTACGACATAGACAAAGACACTTTTATTTCGTAATATAGGTCACCAGCCCATCATAGTTATACAGACTACATACAATTTTGAATGACATAAATATTAACATGAAAACATTGTACAAAGAAAATGACGGTTAAAAAAAGTGCAGTTTATATTAAGTTTCTATTTCTTATAGAAGTTTTTATCTCTCTTTAAAGGCTTCGAACAAAAATTTTGACAAAGGCTTGACCTGTGTTTCTCTTGAATCTGCTACTATATCGTAAAATAATCTTTTTCTTGGAAATCCGTTTTTCCAAGTTTCTTGGAAATAAAGAACCCTTACAGTAAGGACAGCGTAAAAGGAAATAAAATTCGTCCTCAATCACATAGATATTTCATTTGAGACATGAACCAAATAAGCTATACTTACAATCAGTGGTTTGATGTATGCCTTTTTCTACATTTAGACAATGACCTGAACATCTAATTCGATAAAACTTGGCGACACATAAATGACATATTAATGGATAAGTTCTCTACCGTTAAGAGAGGTTTAAATATGGGTTATATTTTGATATCGATGCACTTTTAATTTTCGATTGCAAGCTCTGGATAGAACAATCCTGCAAACGCTGTTTAAGTATTTTAGAAACTGAGTAGAATCTCCTATGACAGCATATATCCAGACAAACCCGAAGCCATTTTCGTAAAGAAGGTGTAAACTTTTGAAGCCCATGTTTTTCTCTTGTTCTCATCTAATTTTTCTCAGCATCTAATAGCATTGTTTTGGACACCTTTTGTCATGCATTTGTGTAAGCTTTAACCAGTACTTCGTACACTGTGTCATATAAGAGAGAGCGAGTGGATATCCACCATATTCACTCAGAGCAAAAAAGTCAGTGGTATATCTATCAAGTCCACAGATTCGCTTACAAAAGTCATTGTGTACTTATTCTACAGCTGAGCAATATTTGTACCCCCAAATTTCAGAAAAGAAACATAGAACCGGCCTAACTGAATCAAATATCTTGAATGCCTGTTTTGGTGAGAAAAAACCCAATTTTATTCTGTACTATTAATATATTACGCCTTTTTGGCTTGCGGCACATGATTAACCTTGGTTTCTGACCAGCACGAACGCGATGTTAGTATAGATCCAAAATACTTATAGTATGAAATTGTTTCAAATTCACGACCATCGTAGAACCATCTTTCATTAAGTTTTAATGTGCCACCATTCAGACTAACAATAACTTTTGTTTTGTCTAAAATCAAATCCATATCGACTGATCTACAAAAGTCATATATCGAATTCAAATGCTGCAGTAAATTACAGAAAGTATCAGCAACACAAGAAACTTCGTCTGCAAAAAAAAAACCACACAAGAATATCACCCGTGTCATCCAAAACATTACCCTGGTTACAGTTTTGTTTAGTGTACTTGATCAAGTCATTAATGAAGAGTGTGAAAATAATCGGTTAAGATCATTACTCTCTTCTCCTAAACCGTCTCGTTTTTTATGTCTAGGTAAATTGTGAATAACGTTAATGAATGGACAAACTTTATACCAATATAGTAAAGTTAATGACAAGAAAATAGTATTACATGTATTGTCTGGCTTCAAATTTTCAGGTATTCTCCATTCGGAATCATGTTTTTGATAGCCGGAAAAATCCTCCAGATTGAAGACATAGAGGCAGTGGCGGCTCGGCTCGGTCTGTACATCTTGACGGTTATTTCCGGTCTAGTTGTTCACGCGTGCATCGTGCTACCGCTTGTGTACTTTATCTTCACCAGAAAGAATCCTCTTCTTCTGATGCGAGGTGTGTTCCAGGCTTGGATTACAGCACTTGCGACCGCCTCCAGGTATTTTTGTTTTACTTTATTTTTGCCAGCCGATATGATATTGTCGTCCACCTCCCCATTGTAATCGTCGTATGTCATGATGATGATTGTTCTGATGATGATTATAATGATGATGATTCGATGATGATCATCATTATCATAATCATAATTGTCGCTGTCTACACGATAATCATCATTATTAACAACATGACTATATATTTTAAAATTAATGGTTAATATTTACTTATAAGCACTTAAATAAGCATATGTACATGTATATGTACCTATTCGCCTCTGTGTAAGCTTTTCATCGATTTTCCTGTTATGGACAAATGTCACCCTTCCCTTTTATGACCTCTCCACTCCATTCTTTATCCCTCCTTTACAGAATCTATACTCTGAAGGTCCAGTAAAAATCTGATCTCTATATCATGTAACTATGTTGTAATTACCATACTGTATGTTAAACATAAGTGGGACAAATAAAATTTATTGAATTTGAATTGAAAACAACATCATGTTTTATCATTTCATTCGAAAAACTGGAAACTTGGACAACTTCTGCAAGCTTCGATGACTCAGTGATAAATATGTTGGATCTGTATCTTGAAAATCCCTGCAGGTGACGTTGGTTATATACGGGTTTTTCCTTAGACTAGGCAATGTAAAACCTGACAAATAAGTGAGCTTTAGCCAATCTGTTACTGAAACAATGTTATATGGGACATTATCTGTATGGTATTGAGTTCAAGGGAGAACTGTAGAGTTTAAATGGCATCAATATTAGTCTACTTTTATTTAAACTTAAATATATCTTATGTATTTCATCAGAGACATAGATTGTGTATTGTATGTCTCTGATTTCATGAACCGTCTCATGCGGATACTAAATTTAAGCGGCAGGTTTGTAGCTTCGTGATATGCCAAAGATTTTAGATGGATATCCACTTCTAAATATTTTTACACTCTATGCACGTTGAAGTTATTTTGCATATGATTAGCCTTATATAAAGGAAGGTAAGAGCTGTAGCAGTAACACCCACCTTTGGAAACCATTATCACTTTTTTAGCTCACCTGAGCACCAAGTGCTCAGGATGAGCTATTGTGATCACTCACCGTCCGTCGGCGTCCGTCGTCCGTCCGTCCGTCCGTCGTCCGTCCGTTCACATTTTTTTTGTTTACACTCTAGCATCTACAAATATTAACCAATCAGCACCAAACTTGATCAAAATATATATGACCATAAGATCTCGGATGAGTTCAATTATGGGTCTAATCGGACCACAACAACTGGAGTTATTTGCCCTTGAATTAGAAAAATTGCTATATTTGACTTTGTTTACACTCTAGCATCTACAATTTTTCACCAATCAGCACCAAACTTGGTCAAAATATATATGACCATAAGATCTCGGATGAGTTCGATAATGGGTCCAATCGGACCAGAAAAACTGGAGTTATTTGCCCTTGAATAAGAAAAATTGCTATATTTGACTTTGTTTACACTCTAGCATCTACAATTTTTAACCAATCAGCTATAACCTTGGTCAAATTACTTATGACCATAAGATCTCGGATGAGTTTGATTATGGGTCTAACTGGATCAGAACGACTGGAGTTATTTGCCCTTGAATTAGAAAGTTCTATAGAATAGTTCTTTGTCCGGAGCATAACTTTGTCATCTCCAGTCTGATTGACTTGAAACTTGGCATTTGTGTTTGTTGCAAAATACGGAGTGCAGTGTGAAAGAACCATAACTCTACCTCATACTGTCTATAAGTTATTTCCCTTTGATCGTCATTTTTACAGCATTTTCTGCTTGTCCGGAATATAACTTTATCATCTCTAGCCTGGACATCTTCAAATTTGGTATGCATGATTGTTGAAAAATTAAGGAGTGCAGTGCACAAGAACCATAACTCTTCCTAGCAAGAATTTGGAGTTATTCCCCCTTTGATCTTCATTTTTATAGCATTTCTTGCTTGTACAGAGCAAAACTTTGTCATCTTAAGTAGGAATGACTTGAAATATGGTATGCTTATTTGTTGCAATATTTGGAAGTGCAATGCACAAGAATTGTAACTCTACCTCGTACTGTCTTTGAGTTATTTCCCTTTGATCGTCATTTTTACAGCATTTAGTGCTTGTCCGGAATATAACTTTGTCATCTCAAGTCGGAACGACTTCAAACTTGGTATGCATGTTTGTTGCAATATTACCGAGTACTGTGTGCAAGAACAATAACTCTATCTAGGGCGGATTTTGAGTTATTCCACTTTGATCTTTTACAGTATTTCTTGCTTGTCCGGAATGGAACTTTGAAGTCTCAAGTCAAATTGACTTGAGACTTGGTAAACATGTTTGTTGCATTACCTGCCCTTTGAAATTATTATACCTCCTCGACAACTGGCGGTGGGACGGGCATATTTTGCGACAATTTGCTGCTGACTTGTTTAATTATCATTTGGCCTTGAACCTCAATATTTGGTATTTATCTTCATTGTAGACCTTTACTGTTTAGTACTCAGGTGAGCGATATAGGACCATCATGGTCCTCTTGTTTTATATCACTATTGAAGGCCTGTTAAAGCCACACGAAGACTTAAACTGCATTGGATTCCTACACTGCAGAACCAGTCCGTATTTTGGATGCAGCTTGACTAAAATATGAACTGGCTCTGCAATGTATTCATCCAAAAGAAATCAGTATTGTATTTCATTATTGTTATGTATATCATTATTGTTAAATAACCTCATAATATTGTGCTGCTATCGTTTATTATTATGATGATGAAAACGTTAATGATGATATGGCTTTTTTAGTCTTTAAAGATTTTGTATTTAGTTCATGCTTTTCGATAGTTGATCGAGAAATAACGGAGAAAATATTGTTCGATATTTCAAGGTTACGACCAGTGAAAAATAACGATTTTATTTTCTAAGGCGGAAACAGTAGTTCCCGCGCACTAGTTACCTAGGTAAACAGCGCGTGCCATTCAACCAGATGGAAAAATGACGTAATTTACCCTACATACTCGTATATCGCGCTTTACGTAATAATGTAATGCGTTGTTATACGGAGGGGGTACGCCACGGGGAATTACCTAAAACAACTGTACTGGATTTTGATGTAAGTCCCCCCCCCCCCCAAAAAAAAGGGGGGGTTGGGGTTGGAAGCATGAAATAAGTAGAATTTTTTTTTTTTTCGGTGGAAGATCGAAATTTATTTCATCGAGAGAACATCATCGGTAATATTTTCACGAGTGGCGCAAATCTCTGCGCTACTCGTGAAAATATTACCGATGTTGTTCACTCGATGAAAAAAATTTCGATCTTTCACCGAAAAAAAAAAACCACCAAATATCTTCTATATCTTACATTGTAATTTGTATATCTAACAGCTCAGCGACATTGCCTGTAACCTTTCAATGTCTAGAGGAAAAAGTGAAAATCGATAAGAGAGTCACTCGATTTGTACTTCCGGTAGGGGCCACAATCAACATGGATGGTACTGCACTTTACGAGGCTGTGGCCCCGATTTTTATTGCCCAGATGAATGGTATCGATTTGTCGTTTGGTCAAATTTTGACAGTCAGGTAAATACTCGTAGACTCAACATTACTATTTAAAAGTAACAAAATAATGACAATAATACTTTAGAAACAATGACGATAAACATTCATTAATTATTATACCTTCCTTGTGTTTTACTCATTGTATCATGAAATTCAACGGCAACATGCATCTTTAAAAAAATATAGATCGTCAAATTACAACATGGACATGAATAGCTTTCGTCTCTAAGTGGTAAAGTGTTAACGATTGATTCGAATTAGTGCGTATTTGAACTATCCAGATACCCTAGTAAACTGATTTATTCGGGTAGATCAATCATTTCTGTTTTTTCCCCAATCTTTGCAACTTTGATTTCTTTTTTTCGTGCATTGTCCGAATTTTAAGTCTGATACACATTTACAATTGACTCTTTCAGGCAGTGGAAAAAGTTTGAATATTGGGATTTTACGCCTGTTACGGGCAAAATACTTGGAAAAAAATCTGATAGTGTAGATCCAAGATCAGACACTGTTTTTCGCTGATTTTAGCTCACCTGAGCACGAAGTGCTCAAGGTGAGCTTTTGTGATCGTGCTGTGTCCGTTGTCCGTCGTGCGTTTTGCGTCGTGAGTCGTCCGTCGTCAACTTTTACCTTGTGTACGCTCTAGAGGCCACATTTTCGGTCAGATACTCATGAAACTCAGTCAGAATGTTTGTTTTGATGATATCTCGGACGAGTTCGAAAATGGGTTAGGTCAGGTCAAAAACTAGGTCACTACGTCAAATCTTAGAAAAACCGTGTTTACGCTCTAGAGGCCACATTTTCAGTCCAAAACTCTTGAAAGTTGGTCAGAATATTTGTCTTGATAATATCTTGAACGAGTTCAAAAATGGGTCATGTCGGGTCAAAAACTAGGTAACTAGGTCAAATCTTAGAAAAACCTTGTGTACGCTCTAGAGGCCACATTTTCAGTCAGATACTCATGAAACTTGGTCAGAATATTTGTCTTGATGATATCTCAGACGAGTTGGAAAATGGGTCAGGTCAGGTCAAAAACTACATGTATGTCATTAGGTCAAATCTTAGAAAAACCTTGTGTACGCTCTAGAGGCCACATTTTCTGTCCAAAACTCTTGAAAAATGGTCAGAATGTTTGTCTTGATAATATCTCGGATGAGTTCGAAAATGGGTCATGTCGGGTCAAAAACTAGGTCACTAGGTCAAATCTTAGAAAAACCTTGTGTACGCTCTAGAGGCCACATTTTAAGTCAGATACTCATGAAACCTGGTCAGAATCTTTGTCTTGATGATATCTCGGACGAGTTCGAAAATGGGACATGTCTGGTAAAAAAGTAGATCACTAGGTCATATCTTAGAAAACCCTTTTGTATGCTCTAGAGGCCACATTTTCAGTTCAAAACTCTTGAAATTTGGTCAGAATGTTTGTCTTGATGATATCTCGTACAATTTTGAAAATGGGTCATGTCAGGCAAAAAACTAGGTTACAAGGTCAAATCTTATATTAAAAAAAAAAAAAAAAAAAGAAAACCTTGTGTACGCTCTAGAGGTCACATTTTCAGTCCAAATTTCTTGAAAGTTGGTCAGAATGTTTGTCTTGATGATATCTCAGACTAGTTAAAAATGGTTCATGTTGGGTCAAAAACTATGTTACTAGGTCAAATCTTAGAAAAACCTTGTGTATGCTCTAGAGGCCACATTTTCAGTCCAAAACTCATGAAATTTGGTCAGAATGTTTGTCTTGATGACATCTCAGACGACTTTGAAAATCGGTCATGTGGGGTCAAGAACTAGATCAGTAGTTCAAATCTTAGAAAAACCCTGTGTATGCTCTATAGGCCACATTTTCTGTCCAATACTTATGAAAGGTGGTCAGGATCTTTGTTTTGATAATATCTACAATGGGAAAATTGGCTATGGTTGGCTAAAAAGTAGGTCACTGAGAGAAATTCTAGAAAAAGCTTGTGCAAATGCTAGAGGCCAAATTTTTTCCGATAATTATGAAAGCTTAGTAGATCGTTTGTCATGATATCTCAAAAGAGATTGAAAATGGGTCATGTTTGGTCAAAAGACTCAGGTGAGCGACTTTAGGGCCATCATGGCCCTCTTGTTTGTCTAATTTTGTTCTCCCGAAAAGCTTAGGAAATCAGTCCTGGCTCCTTGTATTTGATAATGATTTCTTCTGTTAGTGTTTGAACTGTTTTTCTTTATCTTTGCTTGGTGTTTTCTATAATTATGCTGAGTTAGATATCTCTTTTTTTTTCGATTAAGCGTTTTATGATACAAGTTGATATTTTCTAGTTTAACTGCCACATGTGCAGCTATTGGTGCTGCAGCAATACCCAGTGCTGGACTGGTTACCATGTTGATGGTTCTCACCTCAGTCGGACTTCCGGTTGAAGATGTCAGCCTCATTCTGGCTGTAGACTGGTTTCTGTAAGTCTCATTTTTGTATTCTCTTTGTAAAATTACCTTATTATAACGGGACAATCTACTTTTTTTATAGAAAGGCAAAATTCCTAGGTCTCAGTAGGTATACTTTGAACGCGGTTTTTTTTTTTTTAGATATTTCAACTATAGATATCGAAACATTTATTATAAATTTTTCTCAAAAATACATTCACTTCGCATCACGCTTTGGTCACGCCAAATGACTTAGGCAGGATTTTCTCCGCTGACCTTTCCCCATGTTTAATCATCAGGGAATCTATAAAAGTATAAACTAATCCATATCAAATATCTAGTTACATATAGCATCTAGTGTATAGACAAGTTATCATGAAAATTCGAAACTCTTATATTTACGAAATACTGACACAGGTCTCCATTGGAAAAAAAAGCTATTTCATTTACAGCCCATATGCAAGTTGAGATAACAGACTAGGTTCTTAAAATAATGTACAATTTAGATTTATTTTGTTGCTCCGTTTTCTTCAGAGATCGAATCAGAACCTCAGTGAATGTCCTTGGAGACAGTTTCGGTGCCGGAGTTGTCGCCCATATGTCAAGGTTTGAGCTGGCGGAGATCGATAAGCATCAAAACGTCGAAATGGGCGAAATGGATGACAGAGACAGAATGGGCGGCACGGACTCGTGAAGAAATCAGTTGGAGAACTTCTGGATAAACATCGAAAAGGAATATTTCTGTGACCTTATCTCCTTCAGCACCAAATATAAATGAACTAACTATGCTCTGTGAAAAAGGGAGCTTAATGCAACTGCAAAAAGTATCGATCCATATCAACCTGCGCAGTCCGCGCAGGCTGACCTGGATCGAAATATTTTGCTATCAGCCAATTTTCTTCTTGTCAAAGTACCAGTTTACCCCATGATTCAGGTGGTTGTTACACAAAAATGGATTTTATGGATCCATAATTATGTGATGACTTGCTTAGTGTTATGCATCACAGATATGCATTAAACCCCCTTTTGCCAGAGCATGGCTTATATGTTCACAATCGACCTCTTTCGACGGCTGGAAATACTGCCAAGTGAAACTCAGAGAGATTTTTATCATATAGGTTTAACTAAATAAGCGGACGATATAGATCCAAGATCAGCCTGCACGTTCTGTGCAGTCTGATCTTGATCTATGCCGTCTGCAAAGTCTAAATTTTCGCTAGCGCTGAAATGGCCAAATAACTATAAATTATGTATTTAAATCTTTGTCTTCCGCAGCTTTCCAGTTTGCTGTGCAGCTATTTTGAATGGATGCTTTAGTGGCATTTTAGCTTTCTAGCAGACGGCAAAGCACAAACGACATAGTTAATTCGCTTGAAATGGTAGGGCTTTGTCCTTGGAAAGATAGAAAACATTGTGGAACAAGGAGAAAATGCTAATTATCAGTATTTTCTCTATATCCCTAAATCCTTTCAAAAGCTGTCTACCTCATGATCGTTAAAAGTGGGGAACTAAAGGGTGAACTATTTAACATACACGTCGTATTCACCGGATAGTTCCACCTTTTAGCTGGGACAGTGTTTGAATAGATGTCTAATTTATTCATCTTTTATCAAAATGTTCCTACTTTTAACAACACTGAGGAAGAAGATTTTGAAAACAATGTTGGTAAGGGAGAAAAAGCTGGCTGCCAGTTTCAAACAAATGATTTGAAAGCACAGGCTCTATTAAATAGATGTAAGAGTATATAGGGCATTGCTTAATTATGAATAAATTCTGCATTTTCCATTTAATTTTTTTCATTCGTGTACAGAAGATTGGTGTTGTCAATGAGGTTATACCTTTTGATAAGTAGAAATGATGAAAACCTTACATTCAGTGTTGGAAAAGTAGATATTTAGAATTGATGTGAAGTGTAAATTTCATAATACAATTATGTCCACACCATATTGTTTTGGGAAATGGCATGTGTATAGATTTTTTTCTTTTTTCTTTGAACAGAAGTTGACTTTTGAGAAAGAAGAAATTCCAACTATATAGTAAGAAAAACGAGCAATTTATAATGTTAATTTTTCCAAGTATATGACACAAACTAAATTGTTGGCTTAACTAAGTACTTTGTTTCATGAAATTTGCTCCGTATTTTTCAACCATTCTAAAGAACACTCTTTGTCTTATTCTCCAAGATTTTCAAAATTTGAAAGTATCATAACTTCTGATCATCTAAACTCATATATAAAATATAGATAAGGGAAAATTTGGAATTTTCCAGTACTATACATATAGTGCATTTTCGGCAAGGTCAGATCCGTTGCACTTCTTTGTTTACCATAACTGAAAATGTTTTTTCGACAAGACGGAATGCAATTTAAAATTTGGAAGTGTGTCTTAAAAATAATGGTTCAGCCAACCAGAAGTTGCGTTACTTTCAATTTTGGAAAATTCTTCGGAATAAAACTAAGAATGCCCTGAAGAATGGTTGTTGAATACGCGCCCCAGGCAAGACGTCCCTACTTTGGTCCGTATTTCCCTTTTACCAATCATGTCATGTTTTCCTTTTGTGTATTTTGACGCTGTCCACTGCTATATTCTAGATTATGACCAAACCGTCTCTTGAACTTGCAGAGGAAATGCAATTTATTTATTCAGTAGTGAAAGAGTTATGGACAGTTAGGAGGAAGACTTTCTGGACCATTGTTGAGAAAAGGAGGAAAACATGATAGCCAGCATTTTCTCTTTTTTTGCACAATGTTTTCTGCCATTTTCAGGACATATCTCAATACTTGAATTACATTTAACCCTTTACCAGACAACAAAATTTTAGCCTCGTCCAAATTGAAAGCATTTGCAGACGACAATTTCAGTGAGGTTCAAATAGTGCAGTTTTTCTTTGATAGGGTAGAAAACATTGTGGGAAAAGGAGAAAATGCTGGATACCTGCATTTTCTCCTTTTCCTACAGTGTTTTCAAAAGGCTTCATTCCCTGAGTTGTTAAGTCGGCATTGTGTGGTTATTTGGTCAAAAACGAAACGTGGTAAATATTCCGGAACAGACTTAGCAGCTTCTTGTACATGTAGACCGTGTGAAGGAGACCGCGACATGGCTTGATTAAGACATGATTGCAGCTTGGACCCAGGCTGCTCTTTTACCCACTTATGTGGTTTTAAACATAGAATGCTTCCCTGTTTGTTTTACTCGAATATTTTACAGGTTTTTTCATATCAGTGTAGTGTATTTTTAACCAAGTCTATATGTGAATACCTTTCTTGGCAGCAATGTATTTTTACAGTACACGACTTGTACATACGAAAAGCATTACAGTATAGTGGAATAAACTTAAAACTGTTTTCCTTTTTCTTTTTAGTGTTTTTATTAAAGTGTTTGATAAATTTCTTTTTCCTTGATAAATACACCTTTTCACATTTTGATTGTCATTGTAAACTTCATTTTTTTTTCTATCATCGACTAAAGAAAGGCCATAGTTTACAAACTGTCTATATGAGTAAGACAGAGAAGTGTTAGGAATATTTTTCTTACGCGAAGTTTCCAAAAATGTCTGCAGCAAGACAAGAAGAATTTTGTGTACTCGTAAGTGCATACCACATAATCCCGATTAAAAAAAAAAAAAAAAAAAACGTGGAGAAAAAGCTTTCAAAAACATTGTGTGAAAAGAAGAAAATTCTAATATTCAGAATCCGTTTTCAAAATCCGTCTTTCTCAGGATCGTAAAAGACAGAGATTAGTTGGAAATAATTTAGAACCCTCTGGCAGCTGTACAAAGAAACTAGGGACGATTTCAGACAGTTTATAGCATTCCGATAAATAACAGAAAAAATATCGTATTTATCACACAACTGCTATACAAATACGATTTTTTTTTTCAATAAAACTAGTTATTTTTCGTCAGATACTTCTCCTGTGGGATAACCTTTGCATTCGGCGGTGTTTACAAAGGTTCAACTGCTTTTCACAAGCTTATTACTACTTTTCGCACAATGTTTTCCATTTTACACAAGAAAGTTGTTTTCATTTCCTTTCTATAATTCTTGCATTTCAAAGAAATATTTCAGCTGACGACTTTTACTGGTCCTTCACCGAACAAACCGGCCTTTAACTCTTTACCAAACGACAAAATTTGGACATGTCCAAATTGAAAGCATTTGCAGACGACAAATTAAAGGTGGCTCAAATAACGAAAGTAGTCCTTGACAGGGTAGAAAACATTGTGGGAAAAGGAGAAAATGCTGGTTACCAGCATTTTCTCCTTTTGACACAATGTTTTCTAAAGGCTTTCTTCTTCAGGGTTACCAGCATTTTCTCCTTTTCCCACAATGTTTTTTAAAGGCGTTCTTCTTCAGGGTCGTCAAAACTCGAGACTGTGTGGTAAAGTGTTTAAACGACCCGGAGAAAGAGGGATTTTGGAAACGTTCTTGGAAAGGAAGAAGATGCTGTTTACTAGCATATCTGACTTTTCCCAATATATTTTCTACCCTTTTAAAGACAAATTACAACGTTTAACACACGTTTAATTTGTCGTCTACAAATACTTTCAAAATGGACAAGTCTAAAATTGTGTCGTATTGTACCAGGGATCGTATATAACATATATTCCTGCTTGTACAGACTGTAGAAGGCTGTTAAATTTTTCAGTGTATAAAAAGGTGTTAAAGCCTCATGCCCTCTTCGACAGAAATACAAAAAAAAAGGCAAAGTAGATAAATAGGAAGACATAAGTTTCAGAAAAGATACCAGAAGGTTGCTTTCTTCACTGAAGTTCTAAGTAATCAGACAATTACGGAGAACCATCCATATGCATATTTTGAGGCAAAACCCGGAATATGAACAGAACAGAACAGAACAGAAATTTTATTTTGACACGTAAGCATACAAGCTTAATGGTCATAACAATTAATTACAAAGCATGCAATATATATGGCATATTTCAATATACAAATATTGAAGAAAATGAATTATTTTAGTGATTAGTGGACATTTTTTTTTCTAGGTATCTTAAAATGTGAGAGTGTTTTAAAAACTATTAATCTTTTCCTGCTATGTTTTGTATCCTTAAACGAATTAAATTTAGTTGAAAGATTTCGAAAAGTTTTGACAAGACTGAACGCTGTATAAAAGACTAACATAATTGTATCTTAACTAATACCCATGTCCCTTGGTCATACTTTGACAAAAACTAATACACTGCATTTTTTATTTATATAACAATACAGATTAATATATCCGTTTCTATAAAGATACTACTTTTTGTTTTTGTAAGTTTAAGGTTTTTGAAAACTACCTAAAAACACGCACGTACAAAGAATGTCCAGCTTACCTGTTCCACGAGTTGTTTTGAGCCGATAATTTCGGAGCCGGAGGACCAACACAATATTTTCTTATCAGAACCATTGGCTCCGAATATGAAGTTGCCTACCCGTGGAAAGAGTCGTGTGATAGAGGTAATGCTGCTATACAATAAATGATAGCCAGTCCAATGCAATCCATCAATTATTCTTTTAGTGCTTGATGACGAAACAGATGTTGTCTATAATGAACGGACCGCCTGTCAGCTAGCAGACGTATCCCGCGGTATAAAGATTTCTAGTCTTTTTAAGATTAATTGTCCAGATTTCTTTCGTTAATCGAACTGAATTTATCACTTTGTTTCTTTACGAATGCGGCATGTCTCGGGATAGATTCTTATAATTGTTTCTTTTGCTGATCTAAAAAAGTGTTTTCATTATCCCAATTTTGCCGCCGACTAACAAAAACAACAACATTCTTCCTTAGCAAAAGTTAATTTAATTAAAATATAGTCTTTTTTTTCCTATCTTTCTTTTTTTTTTTTTCCCCCTCCGTCTCTCCCTCCCGTCCTTCCTTCCTTAGCAAAAGTCGGCCATGACCTTTGTGAAGCTAACCGTCCTGATTCCTGTCTGTCAGGGAAGGCGATGCCTGCCTATCAGACAAAGATCCCAATAAAAACGATAAAATTACTTTCGTCTTATTGTCTATATTACAAAAAGGATTTCTTTCTGTCATTCTTTCTTTCTTTCTTAAGTGTAAATCGGCCGTGACCTTTTTGATACTTACCGTCCAGAATCCTGTCTGTCAGGGTAGGCGATGCCTGCCTGTCAGACACAGATCCTGTTGAAACAGAACATATGCTCATATTATTACCTGTATTTAAAAGCTTCTTCCTTCCTTCCTTTCTTCCTTCCTTCCCTTACACCCTCCTTTCTTCCTTCATTGCTTCCTTCCTTCTTTCCTTCCTTCCTTCATCAGGTCGAAATTTTGGATTTTCAGAAATCGGCACATTTTCAGAATAATTTTTTCGACTTTTTCCATACTGTTTTCATTAGTGCTAAAAAACTTTTAACAGAGTTTCAAATAGGCTTTCTCAGCTACACAATGATGTATAAAACTTTTCGATCGGCCTAAATCTAAAGACTGTAGGGCCTGCGAAAGGTTTCTGAAAGAGAAGCTTAACAAATCTAGCAAGCTACTTTTTCCATACTGTTTTCATTAGTGCTAAAAAACTTTTAACAGAGTTTCAAATAGCCTTTCTCAGCTACACAATGACGTATAAAACTTTTCGATCGGCCTAAATCTAAGAAGTGCAGGGCATGCGAAAGGATTCTTCATCAGGTCGAATTTTTTGAATTTTCAGAAATCGGCACATTTTCAGAATAGTTTTTCGACTTTTTCCATATTGTTTTCATTAGTGCTCAAAAACTTTTAACAGAGTTTCAAATAGGCTTTCTTAGCTAACAATGATGTATAAAACCTTTCGATCGGCCTAAATCTAAGAAGTGCAGGGCCTGCGAAAGGTTTCTTCATCAGGTCGAATTTTTTGAATTTTCAGAAATTGGCATATTTTCGGAATAGTTTTTCGACTTTTTCCATACTGTTTTCATTAGTGCTAAAATACTTTAAACGGAGTTTCAAGTAGGCTTTCGCAGCTACACAATGATGTATAAACTTTTCGATCGGCTTAAATCTAGAATCTACAGAGCCTGCGAAAGGTTTCTTCATCAGGTCGAATTTTCAGAAATCGGCACATTTTCAGAATAGTATTTTCCACTTTTTCCATACTGGTTTCATTAGTGCTGAAAAACTTTTAACAGAGTTTCAAATAGCCTTTCTCAGCTACACAATGATGTATAAAACTTTTCGATTGGCCTAAATCTAAGAAGTGCCGGGCGTGCGAAAGGTTTCTTCATCAGGTCGAATTTTTTAATTTTCAAAAATCGGCACATTTTCAAAATAGTTTTTTCGACTTTTTCCATACTGTTTTCATTAGTGCTAAAAAACTTTTAACTCGTTGTATTTTAGTTGAAATGCTGTGGCGAGGAAATTCTCCCATGGCGTGCCGAAAATACGTAACCTCCCGATCTTCGAGTGTAAAGAAGAACAAATTTCACAGTAATTATGATATATTACGTATTTAGATTGAATCATGGTGGTAATATAGCATATTTACACAATCTGACTAAGTTTTTGTCCTTTTTAATCGATAGATTATTGCTCTGGAGAGCAAAGTTTGATATATCATACTTATGTCATGAGAGTTGCCTCCCTTCGTTACTTATCAAATTTTCAAATGCAAATATCTTGCAAAGTACGATTTTTCCCTCGGTGAAACATAAATATATGATGTAAAATGAATATCTCAATATATTTTACTAGGTAATACATTATTTCACTGCTATGGAACAGCTGTGGCGTGCAAAAACTCCCATGGCGTATCCATGGCGTATAAATTCTCCATGGCGTATTTTAGTAGGACCCGATCTAAAGTGCATTTCATATTTTGAAACCGGATGTATGAACCCTTGTCAATGGCGCAGATTTTTTAGGGAGTTTACAAGTTCGAGCGAATGTAGCAGCCAGACTGCATTAGCAACTGACAAACAGTTGTGTTTTTCTGGTAGAAAAATGTTTTAGCTCTCAGTTGTCGAAAGAATAAGGAGAATAACTGATGGGGTAGAAGAGATACGTGGCTTTTTTTTTTGTAATCGGGCTGCATACAGTTAAATCCCTTGTTTATTGGAAGCCGCTCGAAAGCGGCTTCCAGTAGGAATGTACCTAAACTATTTACCATGTAGATGATCAGTAATTATTCGATTGGTCATTATTTTCTAATAATGTTGTGTTGTTGTGACAGAATTACTCCACATAACTCTTTCTTAAATATTCCAACAGACCTACATGAAATTCAAGCCTGGTTTTCTTGCAATATATAGTTCACTCCCAAATAACAATAAAAAGTACAGAAAAATAAACATCCTTTAATTGGCTAGTCCCCCGAAGTTTTCAAACATATAGGATTCGTTCTATTTTCCCAAACGAAGATGTTATGCTTTCCGTTTATCACACGCTTTCCCGCCTCTCAATGATTTTCGCATTTGTCTACTTTTTTACAAAACAAAATAATGATAATTATGATATAGGGAGCATCTTAGAATATAATAATCAGAAGCAATTTTATGTACAAGATTTTCGGCTAATCTTAATCTGTAAAGGATAAAACGGCGGTTAACCTTTGATCAAGGTATAGACTTGTTACCTCCCTACACAAGAGGCGTCTACGTCAGCTATTTATAGAATACTTGCGAAAAGATAACCCT
Source organism: Hippopus hippopus (assembly GCA_946811185.2). Classification (NCBI taxonomy): domain Eukaryota; kingdom Metazoa; phylum Mollusca; class Bivalvia; order Cardiida; family Cardiidae; genus Hippopus; species Hippopus hippopus. The sequence continues at coordinate 49,086,800 of OX328104.1, read as the reverse complement.
TTTTCTTCCCTTCGTCGACACTTTAGCCGAATGGATTTTTGTTACAGGGAACATCTACTTTATGAGACCTGTAAGATTTAGCATTTGCTGTATTGTGTGTCGAAGCTGTTATGATCAGACTGTACGTGCTGTAGGTATGGTCTTGATCTACAGACCCCGTGAAAAATGTGTGGATCGTGATGTACATTGACTACAGTAATTATCATGGTGGTGCCAGGGGCTCTAAGGGTTGAAGCTACTCGAAAATGACGGAAATAGATGAAGATCAGGTAGCACATAGCCCGTGTAATATTTTTTTAATATTCTATAAGATATTTCGTAAACATAAAAAAATCTTGTTTGTTTTCCTTACTCAGTGTATTAATTTCTTTGTGTAGTCAAAGGGTTAAAGTCATTACAGAACCTATTACTGTGAATATACAACTTTTTACGTCGCTGCTGGTCAAAGGTTTAGAATAGTTCTTGAAATTTACATTAGAAGTTTTACACTAGGTTTGTACAAGGCCTATGCAGAAAATGGTTAAAACTACTGTTTGTTAAACGTAATATGTATAGTAATAGTTATTATGTTGCGGTTGAATAGATCCAGATCTTTAAAGACCGAAAAAATGTGGATTTGTGTGTGTGTGTGTGTGGGTGTGTGGGTGTGTGCGTGTGTGTGTGCGTGTGTGTGTGTGTATGGGTGTGTGTGTTTAGGTGTGTGTGTTTGTGTGTGTGTGGGTTGGGGGGGGGCTGTCATTTCAGGAATAAAAGAAACGTGGTTTGTGCCAACTGTGCATACTATGATCAAAATAATTTTGGAGATGACATGCAAAAGGTTGTTTCTAGAGTAGAAATGTAAAGATTCACTGTGTTAAAAGCATGCTAGGATACTTTTTGACAACCAAAAAGACCATCCTTTAGAAAAAAGTTGTTGAATATTTTTTTTTTTTTTTTTTTTTTTTCTTTTTTGTTGTAAAAAAAAAAAAAGAAAAGAAACACAAAGAAGAGATCACTGATAAAAATTGTAAATACATGTAAACATCGTACGTGAATAACGATCTTAATATCACTTTGAATAAGTAGTAACTTAAAGACGTTTTCTACAGTTTTGTGAAAATTTAATCCTTTCATAGAATTTTCTAATTCTTTCATATGTTGGGTAAAATTCAATGGCAAACTCAAAAATAAAAAGAAAAAGGTATGTTGACGAGTTGGATTTTCTGCAAAATGGCTGTTTCTATGGTAACCGTTTGTATCGAAACACTCAAAATGACTATATCTTCATAAAAGACAGTAATACAGTGCTAGCAAGTTTATTATACAATGCAAATATTATTTTCCATATTCAATATATTATTTCTTGATTCTCTATGAATGAAATAATAATCTGAATTCATTTTCTTTTTAAAAAATTATTTTTCCTATTTCTTGACTTGCCAAAGTATAAGCAAAATCAACATGTAGTCTTCAATTAATTCAAAATTTTGAAAAATTCTTTTCATCGAATTTTCTAATTTTTTGGTATATATAGTAAAATTTAATGGTAAGTACAAAAATGAGAAGAAACAGAGATGTTGACGAGTTAGATTTTTTGTGAAATGGCCGTTTCCATAGTAACCGTTTAGGCCAAAGCAATTTAGAATGGCAACACTTTCTATAATGAAAATAAATTGTACCAAATTCTTTCTAATTTTTGCAGCAAACATAATCATACCATTTGATTACTATTTCTTTTCAATCTTTAAGAATAAAAATATCAATTGAATAATTCTTTAAACAAATCTCATTTATAGGATTTTCTATAAACGTGACAAAAAGTGAGAAAATTGACATGTTTTCTGATAACAAATACAGACATTAACAAATTCTTGGCATGGAGTTTGATGAATTTCAAATGAATATCTTTCAACCTCTTCCCATACAACTTGTTCAAACACATTGAGGAAAACAGCTTTTTGAAAACATTGTGGGAAAAGATGGAACTGCTTGATTCACAATATTTTCTATACTATGGGTAACTTTACATCTTATTTAGATAAAAGTACCAATATTTTAATATGTTGCAAAATTCATCAGAACTGAATTTTTTACTTATTATGGTTTTAGATAAATTCATATACAATATGTTTAACTTACTTTCAACATGCATCCGGTTCAGTCTCTATTTTGTTGTGGTCTGATCCGAAGTTATGTTGAAAGGCAGAATTTTGGAGTCTACAACTGAGGGTAACTAACACTGCATTTGTTTCATGGCTACTTATTGGTATGTAATAGTTTCATCTGCATTAATTTTTCTGGTGGACTTTTGCATAAATAAATATTTGAGTTCAGTCATACTGTATGGAATTGGTTATTTCCGTTTATTTATCTTCGCTACCGGTTGCCCATCTGAGCGACGCCCCCAGAAGACGGTTAGTTGTTACGGGGGATAGTGCAAGGATACAGGACGAAACTACTGAGAGCTTCGCCTGGTTCTTTTACGTGCTCGGCGTATAGCACCGTCACACGGGACCTCGGTTTAATGTCTCATCCGAAAGACTATTAATAATTTTAGTTGCCCAGCCGGGGATTCGAACCAATAACCTGTAGTGACCCGAAACATTGTGTTCACGAGTCCTACGCTCTACCTACTGAGTTATATCGGCTGGGGGACTGTATGAAATAAAATGATTGAACAGTTTGTAACTTCTTCTGTTTTTAACATTACCTCCAAGTAACAACCACCTGTCAAAAACCTCACATAAAAAATGCCAAGTTGGGTTTTCCATTTCACACTATCAGTTGTAAAGAGAAAGCCCTGTTTTACACTACTAGGCATACAAAAACTATGCCATTTATTGTCTCTGATATACTATACCACTACTGTTTATAATAATAATTATACAGTTAACCCTTTCCCACACAATCACTCATTTTTTCGATCATGAGGTATTGAGACTTATTAAAACATCGTGGAAAAGGAGACATTGCTTGTAACAAGCAATTTCTCCTTTTCCCACTATGTTTTCTACCATTTCAGAGAAGTTAGATACCGTATCCGAAATTCAAGGTATTCGTCCGAACAATATACAAGTACCTTCTTTGAGAAGAGTTACTGTCTGTTATTGTCTCCCTTGAAATCGCAAAAATGATGCGCAGAAATTACTACCGAATACGTCATTAAATAATTCCGTAGTATTGCCTTTGATGCCGCTACAGAAGTTTCCTTTCTAAAATCATTTGATAAATGGAAAATGATGTATTTGAATGCGCAATTTCTCCATTTTCAAATTTCGAGTACAAATTTAAAAATTCCGATGCTTTTACGTGTTTTTTTTTTAAATAACCGTTATCACTTTATAATAATAATATAATAAGAAAATTATTTAAGATTCCTCTCTAAACTTCTGTCTTTTTTTTTTTTTTTTTTCAGAATTAGAACACATGTACATATTATTTTCTGTTTCTTTTTTCCTTGCATTTTAGTACCATTTGTCATGATTTTCCGTTGGTGGGGGTGGGGGTAAAAACAGATACAAAAAAATGTAATCACAATTTCCCAAGAGAGTCAATATTTCTGAAATTGTCCACCAAAAGATTGCGGCTTCTATGATGCTATGCATCATAAATTTGTCTTGTAATATACATGTATAGTCTATGGGTGCCAAGAGTCAAACTACGGACCCCTATGCACGAGACTGGCAGAATTTTAATAGTAAACTCCCTTGGTACAGATGCGATTAGATGATGTCACAGAGTCGGCCTAGTGGGAAGAATGGCTTAATTCCCAGGCAAATAAAATACTGTCGCCACACCTGCATCGACACAATCAGAACCTTATATTTTTTTATTCTTATTCGTTGGGCTTTAAACAGCACTCGAATCCTTTGATTTTAATGATTTCTGCGTTATTCCTGAAAAAAAAATTTTTAATCATTATCTAGATGTTGATCTACTTTCTTCTGTGTATAAATGTAAGGTGTTTGGTCGCATTCGCAAATAGACAATGTTGGTGTATGCCAATTTTGAGACAACCCTCAGAAAGTTACGAAGTCCGACTTCAACTCCGATCTCCACCTCGGGTTACACATGTGTAATAATGGCTTTAGATAGCCGACTTGCAACTAGATCTACCTCTGATAGTAAATAATGCAGGACTTAAAATCTCCATTTAGTCACCAGAAAAAATGTAGATAATCTTTATGAGGAATAGAAAAATAGATAACGGACAATCATAACTAAGAAGGGGGTTAGGGTTGCATGTTTAGCACGGAAGAGCGCTGAAACATGTGTAAAAGACAAAGCAGGAAGAAATTCATGCAACGATCTAAGACCGGGGGGTGGGGGGGCATTGAATGCCTGCATCCCCCCACCTCTTTCTCTCTCTCTCTGAAGTAGTAGTGATTAATGATTATAAATAACATGCTTAAGATTCCAGTATTTAACATTGCAGTTCTAACATGACAAGAGAATTCGGCTCTATAAACACGTTGCAACGAAAGCGTGGAAAAATCTACGTCATTCTATCTAGAGTGACGTCATTCTGTATAAAGTCAGTCGCCTGTGTCTGTTGCCCTCCGATATTTTATCAATGAAAGTCACATAACGTAAACAAAATCGTCATTTTCCGTTGCATGACCAAGGAGCAAGAAAACTTTCCGGCGATTTTTTGCCTTTCATCTCTGATACATGTGATAAAAGTAGTGACTTGGAAAGAAAGTTGTGTTAGATTTAGAACTGGTGTGAGAAAGTCAGCAAACTTTTTGATTGGAGTGTGTTTTGCCTGCTAAACGTTACATGACCTTGCCATTGAACATACTGAGGGGTTCTCATCGGTGCACGTGACCTGATAGATCTAGGTTATCTGAAACACTCATAGAGTCTAGTCACCTTTAATCGAATCAAAGTTATGTCATCAAAAAAGTTCTGCACTTTTTCTTTACTTTTTTAAACACCCCCTTTATTTGTACTTACTCCGCTCTGTGTATCTGTGTAGTAATGTATAGAAAAGGTTAGTATTGTGTCACTTGAATGTAAACAAACAATCCAACACAAGAACAAATCAAAGGACTGAAAGTCCTGAAAAGCGGATTTGTTGAACAGTTTTAAGCTATGTTTTGATGTAATGAAAATTGAAATCTTTTATCACATGTAATACATGTAGATCTATAATATGTAAGTAATAAATAGAATAAGCAAGGACAATGGGAGTCTAAGTTGTTTACCAAGTGTGCTGTGCAGCAACTGTTATTTTACTACTTTATTAGAGTAGTAATTTGATCAAACAATCTGACATGATTTTATGCTAATATTCAATTTAGGACTGTAAATATGCGTAGGACTGTATACACAGTGTTTATAAAAGTGACATTGTGGTGTACTAGTTAAAACTTAAAGTAGGATGGTTAGTGCGCAAACATGACAGTATCTGGCTCAGGTCAAATTGATAACACTGTACGGTCTTGAAAAAAAGAATATTTTTCAAGGCTAATATCAGCATAAACTGAAGAAGTTTTAGAGATAACTAGAGCTGTCACTGAATGTGACTTAATAGCCCCGACAGCGCTTTGACAGAAACAGGCAATTTAACAAAAAATTTTCTAAGTTCAACAGGAGATTACCCTTGAATCATAGGGAGTAGATGATTGAAAACTGCGTCTTGCACAACTTCAGTATACGATCAATGTATCGACAAACTTTCAATACAATAGCAGCAAAACTGTAGGAGGAGTTTGTGACACAAAATTACTAGTATTTTGTACACAGATGGACACATGGACAGACGTACAGACAGGCTGATTCCAGTATACCCCCGAAAACATTCATTTTGCGGGGGTATAATTATGGCTCTTTATAAAAGACCTGTATAATTTACACTTGTTTATTTCGTCGGACTTCTAAGACCTTTCTAAAGCTTTCAAAATCATTCAAACATTTAACATTTTTTGTAGCAAAATGGTGTAGTGAAGCTACGTGTAAACATACTAGAAAATACAAACATGTAGAAACAAACCAAGGTGGATTTATATAAGTGAAAATCATTTGACAAAAATATAGAATACTTCAGTTGTTGATGAGTAAGATCTAAAAAAATATACACAAAACAGGAAATTTTTTGCTTCAATGACAATGATATATACTGAACCAAAAAAGAAACTTCCCCTGTGTTTAAGTGCAGATATACACAAATATGTAAATCAGGATTAAACTAGATTTATATGCATTGAAAGAGTATTTTATTGCGACTTTGTGTGAAAAAAATTATTGCTGAGGGTTTATCCAAAAGTAGTGAAATGGTAGTTAAAATGTGGAAGGGGTCGCTCACCAAAATCACAAATTAATACCTGGTATGACCACCTTCAGCATGAAGGACTGCCTGGCATCGTTGGCGCATAGAACAGATAAGTGTATTGATTTCGGCTTGTGGAATGTTGTTCCATTCCTGAATTACGGCTTGTCTTAGCTGAATGACGTTTGACGGTGGAATAGGGCGACGTCTAACACGCTTGTCCAAATTATCCCAAAGGTGTTCAACGGGATTCAGATCAGGGCTTTTGGCAGGCCAGTCATTAATAAATGCAATGTTATTCGCCCTGAGGAAATGCACATTGTCCCTAGCTGTATGGCTTGTGGCATTATCATGCTGAAAAAGAGTGATATTGGCATTATTTTGAAACAGTGGGATAACGTACCTAGCAAGAATTTCATCTCGGTAGCATAGGGCATTCAAATTCCCTTCGATAACGATGAGATTAGTGTGAAAGCCATGTACAATGCCCGCCCAGACCAAGACAGAACCCCCACCCCCAAAATGATCTCGTTCAAGTACGCAACAGTCGGCATAACGTTCATTTCTCCTACGGTATACTCGAACCCTGCCATCACCTCGATGAATGGAAAACCTCTACTCGTCAGAGAAAAGAGCACTATTCCATTGTTGTCTAAGCCAGCGTTGGTGTGTACGTGCCCAATTAACACGATTTACGTGGTGACGTCGCGTCAAAACACAACCAACGTATGGACGACGTGCACGTAGCCCACCCTCGTGCACGCAATTGCTCACAGTTTGGGCAGATATACGGTTGTTATGTGTACCAGGGGTGTTAGCAGCAGTGGCTGTGGCATTTTGGAAGCGATTGCGCAGGTGGGTGTTCCGAATATAGCCGTCTTGGCCGCGCGTCATGACGCAAGGACGTCCACTACGTGGTCGATCTTCTGTACGCCCTGTTGCTTGAAAACGTTGCATAAGGTGTCGAATAGCATGAGTAGAACATCCAATATTCATAGCAACAACATTCATCATCATACCAGCATTAAGCATGCCAATGGCACGTTCGCATGAATTTTGCGGAATTCTAGGCATATCAAAAATAAAGTAAACTAAAAATAATTTAATTTTTTTCAACGTCTTTTTCTTATTGACATGAAAGTCTATAAAATCAGACTGAAAGGTTTCAAAAAATATACACAAATTATACTGGTCCGTGCATGCACGTGAAAATCGCTTTCAGCGGGTTTCTTCTGCAAAATGCTTTCAATCGAGTTAAAATTTGTTTTATCGGACACATAATCGTTCGCCTGAATATATGCAGGTCATCTGACATTTTGATTTTTTTTAATAACATTGCATTTGCACTTAAACACAGAGGAAGTCTCTTTTTTGGTTCAGTATATAATGATAATTCTGTAAAAACAAAGTTTTAAGGTCTACAACTGTCAATCAGTTTCAGCAATCATAAACAAATTTGATCAAAGAGTGCAATATATTGCTACTTACACATGTATGCAATATGAAATTTTTGGACCTTCTTGTTGAACACTTAACAAGAGGACAAACTTTTTGACTCTCCCAAATTAAAACCAACTATTCAGATTTTCATACTCTCACCAAACTCAAAAATGACATCACTGAATTATGGCTGGAAACTCATTACTACAGAAGAAAGCTAAGATTAAGGAAAAAAAAAAATCTTAATTGGTATTTCCTTAATAGGCTACATAGCCTCTATGGTTATTATTAGATTTCATACCACAGTTTTGGAAAACCTTGTGAGAATGGTACATAATCAATAACATGCATCGTCGACAATGACTCATATTCAAATAAGTATCAAGACGTTATATCTGATGTGATAAAAATAAACAGAGTTACCTATTGCTAAAGTACATTTTCACTATCAAACGCCCAAAAATGCATCATTTACTGAATTTAACCATACACTTTACATTAAAAGAAATATATATCTGGTAGTATTTATTGGTCTTTTAAAAAAAAAAAATTGATTTGTGATATAAAAACTAAATAGCTCCATAGTTAGAGCATTAACAAACAATTCAATAAATATGGCTCAGATTATGTGGTTTGTATTTGTATAGGGCACAAAAAATTCTAGGATAAAAGAAAGAAAAGAAATACTGATGTCTTGTTTTCCAACAATGTTTTAATAAGTCCTTTTACACAGGACTCATGAAACATGGGATTTATCGTGTGTTAAAGGGCTAAAAAAAGAAAAATCCTCAAAAAAATTCTCACTAATTAACTTGGTATGACACAAAATTCAAAATTAAAGGGTCAAATATAGGTCATGTTTGGACAAACCATAAGGTATTCCGAATACTGATTATATATATTTGTAACAGTTCTGTTAAATAGCCTTCCAAGGCTGGGATTGAACCCAGAACCTTCAGGTCCCAAGGTGAATGCTCTACCACATTGCTACAAAAGCTAGCTCTATAGCAAGACAGTATAAGCGTCCCCTTATAAAAGCAAAAGCTATACATTTACATCAATCTGTGGGATAGACCAGTATACAACATATCCATGTCAGGTCATGGCATCTGACAACTGGATCTGGAGAAAATTTTGATTTTTTGGTTTATTTGAACACTTTAAAGAGTAAATCCCAAACACTCCTTGTTAATAATCCTGAAGGAAATAGGCATTATGGGACAAAAACAAAATTCTGGTAAGCAGTATTTTCTCCTTTTCCAACAGTGTTTTCAATCGTATGAGTTCATTTGTATCAATTTCTGAACTGTTGTCTGCAGATGCATTTAAAGTGCCTAAAACTTGTCATATGGGGAAGGAATGAATAATGAAATGGCATCCATTTGATTACCAGTTTTGATTTAAAAAACAAAAAGTAACTTATGCATAGATGGTGGACATAGACTAATCTGAATAATCTTACAAAAATTAACTCCCCTCTAAATATGGATATGGGGTCCTACATGGCTCACCAGTGAAGTGTAGGGCTTGTTACCTGATGGCTTAGGTTCTAGCCTCACTGGAAGCACCATGGTTTTCTGTGAGAATGTCCTTAGGCAAGACACTTCAACGCCCTAGCCTAGTACAGCTAAAATCCCTTAAAATCGTACATAAATAAGCTAGCTTTAGCAGTTATACGACTGAAATAATGTTGAAAGTGACATTAAACACCATTCCAGTAATCAAATGATCTAAAATTGGCCTGCAATTAACCTTAATCTAAGTTTTTGAAAACATTGGTAGACCAACAGGTTTTTCAATTTTCATTCTTACTGAAGTAGTTTTTCCCCATCCAATAACACCATAAAGGATATAATGTGTTTCAACTTAGGCAAGTGTGGCTATATTATCCCATTTTGAAGGATGTTCAGAAATAATTTTGAAACAGCTTATCCAATTGGCTGAGCTTTATTTAGCAATTTTAGCTAAACTAAAAATCAAGGGTTTTCAGAAGAACTAGTGAAGGTGGTTTTTGTCTGAGACTTTGCTTTAAACAAGATTGAAAATATTAACAGCTTACCCTAGGGTTTGTAAACATGTGAGCTACCACATCTACACTAAACATGATGACTATATTTTCCTGTTTTTTATAGCATTTTAAGCATTTCTAAAATCATCATTATTCATCGTTATGCAAGACTCTTTTGAAATATTGAAACTTCTGTACTCAGACATCAAGTTTTTTTTGTATTTTTACAACAGCATTTTACAAATCTAGTCAGGCTATTAACACAACACTTTCTAAACTTTTATATAGTTGGTATAATCATATTGACTGTAAACAATTCAAATCTAAAATAGTGTGCCTATAAGAATGGAATTTTACTATGTTAGACAGTCTGATCTTAATCTACTCTTGTTACATAGCATACAAACTGTCCTCATTCTGAGGTAGAAAGCATGCATTGTTTTGAAATGGTTTAGTTTAGAAAAAACAACACAGGAGTCCTCTCAGGGAAATAGAAACAGTGGTATTTTGTATGTCAGTTCTTACTGAAAAACATTGTCCTTTCCATAACTCTAACACCTAGGAATCCCTTCAGGGGTTCTTCCTAATTACTACACAACTTCAAACTATTGATTTCAAAATGAAATACAAAATCAAACAAGAAAAAATAATTTGATTGTTCAAGTACAATGATTTCTTCTTTCCTTTTAAAGGAATGTTCTTGGTTTCATTACTGAACTCAAAATTGTTATGTAATAGTCTGAAAGGTGAAAACTAAGTGGTGTGTTTAGTATTTTCTAAGATTTAGGCCATGTGTAATTCATGAATATTGAATGTACATTCCTTCTGTTACATAAATGAAAATTTACCAGTATCTTTATAAAGAAACAAGTCAAGAAAATAATGATTTTACAAAAGAAAAGTGAGGTCAACTCATACAGTGCCACACAAAACATGAAATTGATTGTAACTACCTACAAAAATAATTTGATGGATGACTGATTTCTGGTGGTTACATTAGTTCCAACACTGTTTCAGTCTTACAGTGACAACAACTTATTTATTTGTGTACCTCTCTGGTTTTACTAGGGCTTAGCTGATTCTCTGCAGTGTCTATATAGATCAAGTTTTAATCTTTTTGAAGTTTTGAGCCTTGTCTTTGTGAATTTTAGTCATACTACCAAGGTTGAGCAGTCAAAACCAGGGGCAGTTTTAAGCGGCAGTTTTAACCGGTTCAAACCGCCCCGGTCAATACTCCAAAAGTGGTCAGTAGTGGTCGATTGAATATTTGTAGTGGTCATTTTGAAACTTTAATGGTCAGATGAGGTTTAACAGGACAGTTATGCTATTTAGTGGATGATTTGTATTGAATTCATCAATATACAAGAGTTGACTTGAGTGGAAAAACTGTTTTGTCCCTGCAAAGGGTACTCATCAGCTGGCCTTTGCAACTTTTCCAAAACTGTGTAGAAGATCCAAATAAGGACCCCAGGTTTCATGTTTGACACCTTATGTAATTGCTTGATGATAAGATAGTAAGTCAATATTTCACTTTAGGAATAAAGCCTGGTGTCAAGTATAATACCCCAAATAGGGACACATGATTTGTCCCTTTGGTAATTGATTTAAGCGACACCAACTGGGTTAGAAAGAGGCAACTTCTACACCATTCAATGTGTTTTGACAGCAATTTAAAGGTGTAAATAGACACAAATATTAATGTATCCTAAACCATTGTTTATTTAATCAGTTAGAGCCTTCTTCATGTGTACCTCAATATGTCTATAGATTAATGACAGGTATATTTCACATGTTTGCCTATGTGTGACAGTTTTTTCTGCAATTTTAATTGAAAATTATATATTGGCTGCTTTATGATGCTACCTTTGAACTTTTTTGACCATAGACTGTGTTAAATTATCTATATCTTTAAAATCTAAGTGTGTTTGTGGTGAGAGAGAGAGTGTAGAACTATAGATATTATCTACATTCTCTCTAAGGAATGATGATTGATAAAGATTATTTGGTTGAAAAGAACCGACATCTATATAAGTTCAATAAGGAAAGTCAATCCAACAACCTCTTCAGTTGACCAGCAATAGTGTCTTTTGAATTATGATCAAATAAAAAAGGACCTTATTGATAAATAATCGACCACTTGTGACCAGTATTGACCGCTTGTAAAACAGCCGGCCTGGTCAATACTCATATTAACCTGCTTTTTGCCAACCTTGCATACTACGTAACTGAACAACTGCAGGGACATGTGTAAAAAATACCTGATGTAGCATTATGAGAAACTTGAAATTCAATATTTACACTGGTAAAAAGGTTATTCATTACATCCAATGCAGCTTTGAGTGAATCCATTTTCAAGGTCTACAGAAAAGAATTGAAATCATCACTCATCACCTGGCAGAACACAGTCCTTTTTTTCATATGTGTAAATCCCTGCCTTTGGTACAGCTGAAGGTACTTTAGTAGCCAGAATGGATCAAGATCACACTCAGTGTGACAAGTTGCCATGCAAAGTAAAAAATAACCTTTACATAAATAAAATGAAACTTTCAAGTCAAATGTATATTTCCAATTATTGCTATTTTAAAGTTATTTTTGGGGAAAAATACCGGGTAGTATAGATTGAAGATCAGACTGCATTTTCTGTGCAATCTGATCTTAATCATCACTGTCTGCAAAAGGTCCTTGAGTAGCACTTAGTAGCCTAATGGTTAAAAGAACTGGGTCCCTCTATAAAACTTTAAAAACTATAGGCATCCTTTCATTCAAAGGTTTGAATTACTTGCTGTTTTCATAAAACACAGTCACCGTCTTAAATATGGGTTGAGCAGTAGCAGTTCATCATGAAAATTTACTCTATAAGTAAAGTACAAATATGTTCAACTTGCTCTGTACATGCACTTCTATTTCAAAGCATCAAAAATATATCAAAGAATTCAAATGTACATGTCTAAATAGAAAGACGTATAGATGCATTCCTGTGGATCCTTTATCATAAATCTATCTGCAAATTCTGCTTTCTTTTTTGTTGCATGAAACGTAACAAAATAAAATTCAATGTATCAGAAGGAGTATAAATGGACTTCTACACCTTGAAGACAAATAGTGAGCTTCTTTGAGTCTCTGAGGCTTCAAGTTAGTGGATGTCTAGTTCCCTGAGAAGGACACGATTTCCCATCAAAAATCCTCAGTATAAATTCATGTCCCGGGTTCGTACTTGATCGGTGCCGTTTGTAAACCAAGGATTTCTTAATGACCCTTCGATAACTAGAGAGAAATCTTGGAAGCTTTACAAACGCAGTCTTGCATAAATCAAACATCAAATAATTTTTTGGATAGACTGCACGATCTCCATTCCTTCAAACGTTTCGCAGAAATGTTTCAAACAATTCGGAAATTCATCGATAGCGTTATACGAAGGGCAGTAACAAGGTGCCGAGTCGACTTTATGGGTAGGCCTACTGTGTATTTGTTGTCGAAAGGGCTTTAAATTATTTACGGCCAAATTCCAGTATGGACCAACGTACAGTCTCGCAAATCGGAAGCTGCTGTCAATGTACGTCCAAAATCAGTTAGCTGCGGTAAACAAATATCATAAAACAAGCTAGTACATTAATTCTAGTGAACAGAAAGTTATCATGTGCATACATGTATCATTTGAGAGGTAATAGGTTTTTCTACCAACCTTTACTGCAATTTGGAAGGTGAAACACGCGCTTTTTGCACAGGAAAGCTGCATCACCAATTTTTGCCGTTTACGGTTTGCCATGACGGCTAAACTTTTGCTTCCTATTCTTCAAGGAAGATCTGTAACCATTTTCTGATTATGCACACAGAAAAAGAAATTATTCAACTTCATGTTTACATATCCATAAGAGTATTCAGCACTTTTCCTGTGGAAATAATTCAACTTTTCCTGAGGTACTATCAAAAGGTTCACTGTACGATCAGCTGCCCACTGGGTTTTTTTCACTGTCCAGTTAGCTGTGATTTTCTGAACAGGCATATAACGAGATATTTTTACAGCATTGACATTATTATTTCATGTATTGAACAAGTAGTGAAGGTAAGTTTCATTTCAGATTAAGGAGTGTCGTAAGAAGGGACAAAGATTGTGGGGATGGGGGTTCTTAGGTTGCTCGGGGTTGAGTGTCTTACATTACTAATCCGAACCTCTTGCAAGGGTTCCATTTCCACCCTAAGCATTGTGTTAGTCCACGGATCGTTCAGATAACATCGTCTATATACGATTCCTGGTTAGTCGTGGAAGTGTCCTTTGACAAACACGTTACAGCCACTTACAGCTGAAACCCAGTAAAGTCACGAATAAGTAAACTGTGACCACTGATAACAAGAAATATCGTTCAAAAAGATAGACAGCGTAAATTTTCCCGCAAATAGGCAGGGGCCCCTAGAATAAACTTGTCTACATTTTTTTACCATTTACAAAGGTATATTTATTCATTTGTTATCGGTACCAAAAAATAAGGCAAAAAACCAGCACATTCAGCTATTCTCAACAAGCGTGGGGAAACCTCGGGCTATGCTTAGAGGTAGCTATACAGGTGAGATGTGATTTCGGGATGGGCAGTGTTTGAACTTGTGATGCATTTTATGAGATCATATTTAAACAAACTTGTACCGTGACATGATGTCCGGTTTTATACGAGGTGCAGTGAGGAAGTTCCCGGGCTATCGCTGTATGAAAGAAACTTGTAACGTTCAGTGTATATAAAATTTCATACATTCTACATATCTGGTCAAGTTTTCGCACATTTCCTTCAAAAACAAATGTAAATCGACCCATTTCTCATCAATAAATTATTTAAAGAACAATTAGAATTCCCGATTTAACCAATTCAATGCGCTTGCTGGTTTACTTTGTTGTAAGTGATGTCCGTGGTTGTAGGGTAGAGCGTCGGCCTCGTAACCAAAAGGTCCCGAGTTCGAGACCCGGGAGCGGGTGTAAACTTTGGGATCCTTCATGGGCCCACACATTCGGCGCGAGTACTGGTGTAGTTCCCAGGAAGCAGAATCGAGAGAGATTAGTATAAGTTGTAAGAACTTGTTTCCGATCGATGTAAAATAAATATGTTTAAACTAAACTTACTAAACTACTGTGTTGTATTTCATGAAAAAAGATGCAACCTTGGACGTTACATCAGAAATAAACATCTTGCGATTTTTACATCATACTTTAAACAACAACAGCGCTATTCTAAAATTAGGAGACGGAATGAGGCAAAAATAGCGCAGAAAATACCGACGTCAGCTGAATGTACGGAACAGCGATTAGTGATCACTGTATGAAAGCTTGGATGATCCCTACAGATCTGTGGAAGTTCTTTTTTTTTTCTATCGGTGTTTCAAAATAAATCTTGATTTAAGGACAAAAATAGATCCACAGGTATAATGCCCCCTAACCCTTTACAAAATTATCACATGTTTTACAGGACCCCTAAAGAAGTAGGCATTATAAATCATTGTGAAAAAAGAGAGAGAGAGAGAAAATGCGCGTAACCAGTATATTCTTTTTTTTTCCCACAACATTTTCTACCCTTTCAAACACGTTTCTCATTTGAATATCCCATAATATCTAGGAATAGCAAGTATGCAGTATTTGTCATTTAGAAGGTTTCTTGGCAATCATTGAATTTCAAAAAGAAGTGTCTGTCTGTTCA
Organism: Hippopus hippopus; assembly: GCA_946811185.2. Taxonomy (NCBI): domain Eukaryota; kingdom Metazoa; phylum Mollusca; class Bivalvia; order Cardiida; family Cardiidae; genus Hippopus; species Hippopus hippopus. The sequence continues at coordinate 49,071,424 of OX328104.1, read as the reverse complement.
TTCTCTGCGGGTTTTTCAAAAACACGTGGCATCAATGTCTGAAGTTCTCTTAGGTCTTGGCTCTCTTCTATTTCATTTTCCTCGTCAATAGACAAATCGCTTAAACCATTGAATAACTCTTGTTCCAAATTTCCTTTAGATAACCAACTCTGTCTTCTTATTTATGAGTCTTGGAATATTTATTTGGAGTTATGTAAATTTTAGTTTCTTTGACACTGGGCTGTTGCGTGAAGAATTGCCCAAGCTGCTGTCTAGAATTGATCGATTTACTTTTAAGGCATTTTGAGTTTTGAATCAGTTTAAGTCTGGCAATTCTTATATTTTCTGCTAATGATTCACCACGTACAGAGTGTTTCATAATCTGTCCTTATTCTAACCATCAATAATGTCTACATATATGACTTTAAAATGAATGAAAAATTGCCACCTGTAAGTAGACAGGATAAAATTCTATTTAATATGTAATACACAGACATGACTTAAACATCTGTTGAAATACTACACTTTTCCTGACAAGTCCATTTCACAAGGAGTGTCCTACATAACGTCAATTCTTGGAATTCAAATAACTCTAACTCTTTGTTTAAAGATTATCTTAGGAGGGTACAGGTTTATAAGCAGAAAAATGAGTTTAGGACAACAGAGAAATCGGGCTTTCATAATGGAAAACTGCGAAAACTGCTATACAATGAGACAATCATCTCATGGGCTGTTTTCAGTGCAGACAGTATAGTGGTTCCCATGATTTTCAAAGATGATGAGAACAGTGCTGACACTGTAAATAAGGAGGCTATCTGAACATTCCATGGAAGAATTTCCCTCCGATGCCAAAAGAAAAAAAGTAATGACAATGAAGACCTAGTACATGCATTTGGTTGAAACAAGGTCGAGCCACAAAAGACACATGACTGAAAGTATAGTTTAATGACTTTCAAAAGTATTCTAGCAAAACGTCATTTCTTTCAGGAATAATCAAACACTCTGACCCTCCAAACTTTTTCTTGTAAGGTACAGTATAAAAAGGGTACAGCCAAATACCAGGAGATACTTATGACTTAAAAAGCTGCAACCAAGAGGGAAATTTATGAAATAGAAGGAGGACACATAAACATGTGATGAAAAACCCTCATAATGAACTTAACGTCAGAACTGCTCAGAGTGAACGTCATTTTGGAAAATGATCACGCCAGAAAAAGTGTAGTGTAACTGACTATTATTAAAGTAATGCATATAATGTACTACATGTCTAATGAAATTTTATTATGTCTGCCAAAAGTTAGCAACTTTCAATTCAGTTTAAATTGAAATTTGTGGAAGATTTTGACACTTTAAATAAGGACTGGTAATATGAAACACCCGGTATATATGAAAAATCCACTGTCTTCGTAAGAGGAGGGACCACATGAAAGTTTTTGTATTTGCCAAATTGTTAACTCTGCTGAGCCTCTCTCTATAAGCCTTCTAAAACATTTTGGCATATTTCTGTAATTCTAGACCCCAGCTTAAGAGATTAGTCCTGCCTAATACCGAGGTGCATCGCACGGTCAGTTTCGTGGATTAAATTGTCGCCTATCGATAATGATAAGGGTAACTCTTTTCTCGACTTATTGAATACTAAGTATGCTGGATTTATCGGCGCTAATTTCGATTCGCCATCTACAGGACATACTGGTATACAATGTCTAACATTACCTGGAGTTTGTGTAGGGATAACGCTATTACAGATAAGTCGTCTGCAAACGACAGATTTCCGCATTTTTACATTGTGGCCAATCTACAGTGCATAATTTGATTTTTGCAATTGCTGTACAAAGTAGTTCATTGATATAAACTAGATTATAAAATGTAGACCTTACTCCTCCTTGTTGGACGCCCCTCTCTATTTTGACCAAGTGTGACGTCATGTACCATTGACTCGTATACGACATGAAAGATTGCTGTAGGTGTTAATTATAATGCGAATATCTTTTCCTTTCAAGCCTAGTTCAGAGAGTTTCTCAAATAGTCCTTGATGCCAGACCGAGTCAAATGCAGCTTCAGTATGCAAGCTCCTTTTGTTATTCTATTTTCACGGCGAAAACTAAAGAGTATCACATGATAATCAAAACTGAACTAAAACCATATGTACTAACATATGGACTCCACTTTTCATTGAAAACTGTGGATGCGTATATGCAGCTAAGCGTACAGCTGTTTTATCGAGGATAGCAGCTAATGCTTGTGTACAGATGCAGCTGATCGTACAGTGAACCTTTTGATAGTACCTCAGGAAAAGTTGAATTATTTCCACAGGAAAAGTGCTGAATACTCTTATGGATATGTAAACACGAAGTTGAATAATTTCTTTTTCTGTGTGCATAATCAGAAAATGGTTACAGATCTTCCTTGAAGAATAGGAAGCAAAAGTTTAGCCGTCATGGCAACCGTAAACGGCAAAATTGGTGATGCAGCTTTCCTGTGCAAAAAGCGCATGGTTCACCTTCCAAATTGCAGTAAAGGTTGGTAGAAAAACCTATTACCTCTCAAATGGTATACACCTGATAAGTTTCTGTTCGCTAGAATTCACGTACCAGCCTGTTTTATGATATTTGTTTACCGCGGCTAACTGATTTTGGGCGTACAGTGACAGGAGCCTCCGATTTGCGAGACTGTACGTTGGTCCATACTGAAATTCTGGCTAGCTGTCTGAACAGTTAAAGATATCTGATATGATACTATAGTTGAAAATGTAATTTTATTGAGAAAATACTGCATAATCTCATTGTTGATTTTGGCAGCGAAAGATACAAGTTATGAATGAACGTTTCTTGAATGAAAACGAGGGCAGTCTGTGTAAACAATGTTCATACGCATATGGCCATATTAAAAAAAAAAAGAACAAACTTTGTTTAGGTCTTTATAGTATTTCAAACTGACAAATGTTTTAGTTTTGACGAAATTTCGTTAAAGAAATGAAACCTTATCTGTATGATTTGTTCTGGGTCAGAGCTGAATATCATTTGTCGATCTGCGTTGTTCGTCCCATGCCAGCCATGCAAAACTGAAAGTGAGCGCGCATGCGTCATTACGCATGATGTATTTGGTTCCGGTCAAAACGATCACAGTAAGCGGATTTGCTATATAGCAAATCCGCTAAAAATGGATAATTTAAACTTCTATAGACCCTTTTAGGCAATGACTACTTCCTGGTAACGAAACTGGAAAACTGCGCATGCGCACTCGTGTAGGGCAAAAAGGCTAAAGAAAACAGTGGTAGAGTATTGAAAATGTACACAAAATCGTTAAATTATGAGTGATTACATGGAAAGCGTTCTGTCCAGAGGCAAAGAAACGATACGTAGACAAACTTATTTGCTTAGGACTGAACCACGTTGAAGAAAATGATCCGCATTTAAGTGACAGTAAGACGAAGACGTCAAAGAAAAATCAAGAAAACGCGTCACCGTTGTGGATTGACAATAATTCTAAGTGGCCAAGGGTGTAATTTGGCTCGATATACCTTCATGTAGTAAACTGCCAGATCAGGACAATTTCGGAGATATAGTATGCACGCCCACAATCCTATATTGTTTATGGTTGGGTCCATACGTATACGTGTTACATGCGAACGTCAGATCTATGCGGGCTACATCATCATCAAATGAAAGGTTATCCGATCCTAGGCAGAAACGGACAAAACACAAAGCATGGGCTGGAACACTACGGGAAAAGGAAAAATGCTTGTTGCCAGCATTTTTACCTTTACCATAGTGTTTCCACAAGCCAAGAGAAAATTAGGTAAAGGGTTTATAAAGGGTAGCCACCTAATATATCACATACCGTAAATGTTAGTTTTATAATAGAACTTTTAGAACATAGAACAAGTCATGTTGTCGTGTATGGTTGCTCTTTTCCATAATTGTTTTTCACTAGGGATCGTGTATAAGATGTAATTCATGTTCCCGCTTTCCACACACACACACACACACACACACACACACACACACACACACACACAAACTCTTGAGAAACATTGTTGAAAGTTTGAAATAATGGCTAAAAGCATTTTCCTCCATTTCTCACAATGATTTTTTTTTCTATTCGTCGTCAAGACTTGTGATTGTTTGGTAAAAGGTTAGATGGAAGTTTTAACAGTACATGTAATTAGTGAGATCATTGTACACAGGGGAGGCATTTGAGCGTGTTGAATATACAATCATGTAGGGAGACAATATCATATATGAATATGGAACTTAACCCTTAGCCTGCAGTACGTGATCTTAAATCAACTTAGCGAAAAGCGTAATAAGAGAAAAGTTTGCACATAGGGGTGGTCTGATCTTGAAATACATCGTCACAAGTTCTAATGATGGTTTGAGTGATACTAATTAAGGTAAATGACGCGAACTTCAACGCAAATTCCTTTCGAGCTGGTCAAAAATATAAATTCAGCAGGATAAGGCGTAATAATCAATAACCTATAAAATGATAACATTAGGCCTAAAATAAAAAACAAGAACTCTGAAGAATCTCTTAAAAAAAAAAAGGACTATACAATATCAAACAAATCATTTAAAAAAGAAATATTCGGGGACGTTCAAGGGGGGGGGGAATGGAACCTGTTCGGAATGGAGGTTTGGCACGTTTAAATCAAAAGTGGGGTGTTTTGGCGGTGGGACGTTTATCTGTTTATTTATCCCGGTGCACAGCATGATGACACAATCCTCTGACATAATTATTCTTCACAGATTTTATCAATAAAATCTTTTGACAAGTCCCAATGTAACAGACTTTCAACGCCATGATACTGGACTTTTTGCCCTACACACAGTGCGCATGCGCAGAAAGCGGACTTCTGGGATCGTATTTCCTTGGCAACGAACGGCGTTGTAAAAAGGTCTATAGCATTGTAGATGTACAAATAGGTTTATAGTTTATAAGAATAATTCAAGTTTTATTTCATATATTTTTACTTTAGAACCCACTATTTTAACTTTTCCCAAGTGACACACTATCGTCGCTTTACTATAGGCAGCAATCGCATCAAATGGAATGGAAATAGGGACGTTTTAACCAAAAGTGGGTCGTTTTGACTGTGGGACGTTTTGACTGTGGGACGTTTTAACCGGATACCGCATCAACTCTTTTGGCGGGAAGAGATACCAAAAAAGAACGCAGAACCTGAGGAAACGCTGCGTCAACACATAATGGTACAATGTTACACTTTATGACAATTGTACATGTCGAAAAATGAATATTTGGAAAAAGTGAACGAGATTAGCTTAATTAGAAAGAGATTAGACCTAGATTAACGTTGGAAAATATTGTTGCAGCTTTACATTGTGGTAAAAGGACGCTAAACGCTGATTATGACAGTGAATAGTTTATGATTTGCGACGACAGTCAGAACACGACAATGGAAATTACAACGAAACGATTAAAGGTAAATTTACTTTTGCTTTTGCAATTTTGCTTGTTCCCAAATCAAGTCTAGATCAGGGATCGATATACACAGGGATAGGCAACGCAACTGGAGCTAGACCAATTATCGATTTTTCACTGACTTACCTGTACGGCGTCCAATACCTTCAGTCTGAAGGTGTCTGCTCCGATGCTAATTTTTTGACTGGTCTTCGCTAACACCTTCAGTCCAGCCATTCATGTAGGGTATCTGGAAAAAATACGATTTTACCCGCACCTTTTCGAACGGCTCTATGCGACAAAATTTCCAATGACAGCTAATAAAATGGGCATGGATCGATAGATAAATGATTAATCTTTAACATCACACAAACTGTGCTACAAAATACCAATAAAATCGATGGAAATTTACCTTTTTCCCAACGTAAATAAATCCAGTGTCATTTGTAAACAACTTACATGGCGACTTCCGTTGAACAGACATGCGCACTCAAAGGAATTTGAATTTTGTACAGTCAGGTTCACAATATGCATTCCACGTATTTACACGAAAATATCTAGTTTAATTTCTAGCCCTGAACTCATTCAGTTTACGAACTTCGATATGAAATACAGTTGGAAATGCCGAGTTTTTGTTTAGAAATAGTTAAAATCATTCAATAAGACCAAGAATAGGTGACCGTTAAGAAGCCTGGGCACGTATTCACCAACTATTCTTGAGAATATTCTTAGTCTTTTTTCCCAAGGTTTTCTAAATTTGTAAGTAACAGAACTTCTGATTGGCTAAACCGAATGGTTTAGCCAATCAGAAGTTGTGTTACTAACACATGTAGAAAAATTTGGAGAATAAGACAAATAACGTTCTTAAGAATGGTTGGTGAATACGGGCCCTGGATGTTTCGTTCTTTTGTTCACTTTAATTTGCTAACGGGTGAAAAAAGCAAATTAAACTTTTATATTCATTAGATCTGTATCTAGATTGATCATTTTTAAACATAAATCGAGTCCATGTTAAATATTCAAGATTATCTGTATTTTCAATATGGTAATAACAGGTGAATTGGGAAATGAAAAGCATTTGCAGACAACAAAAAATATTGGGTACAAGTGAAGCCATTGTCCATTCAAATGATTGAACACAAGTGATCTGAACGTACGATGTGTCCTATCTCGTAACATTAACGGCATGTCCAGAATGTTATCGAAAATCAACATTAAGATTGAATATATGTTTAATCAAGATGATCTGGTATATGATTTAGATCTAGATTAGACTGCCTGTTACGAGTGTTGAATATAATGATCAAATTGTACAGGACATGCCCGTTGATCCTGAATAGACACTATCCACTACATGATGTGTACATTTTATGGTTTAAAATAAATGCAATGCTAGATATATCGTCTGCTGTCGCGAGTGACGAAGCCAAATCCATCGATTCACTGCACTTACAGAATTTTTTTTTTTAAAAAAACAACTCGACTGTCGAGTTTTTTTGAATTCCAAAAATACTTACGCCTGCATGGAATATGCAGTATTTGGCTTTTGTTTCTTTTTTTTTCGTGATTAAAGGTAATTTGTTTATGCTGTATAATATATGTATATCAGAAATATTTTACAGCCAATTACTTCTATCCTCTGGCAAATAGAAAAGAGGTTGTATGATGGCACTAAAAGCGTGATACACTACTTCACTTGCATTTGGGGTACGGTCAAGACAAAGAAGTCTGATTTTAGCCATACTCTAGCAAAAAGGGGCTTAAAATAAATGCTTCTACTAAAGCTATTGACCAAGGTCAGCCCGTCTAGGCTGATTTGGATCGAAGCTTTTCGCTATCGGTCAATTCTCTGTTTGTCCAAGGCCCAGTCTACCGCATAATTTAGTACATTCTTTAAAACATGGCTACAGTGGATCCACAAGTGCATGACTTGCCTGCCATTGTGCATGCATTAAGCCCCACTTTTGCCAGAGCATGGCATGTAAATGTACACTGTATTGACACAATAAAGACGTTCAGAAAATGTTATGATCACAGCAGATACTGTATGTCAGTTTTATTTTTTTTTTCTTAATCAACGTTTTCTAGTTCACAGTTGTTTGTTTTGTGATTTAAAATGTAATCTATTTGTCTTCTTAAAATCCATTCAAAATATATTTACACCAATGTAACATTTTGTCGTACGTTTTGTCTACAATATTTTCAATATTCTAACAGCTGGATAAACATAAATAGCCATTTCTGTTGTAAATAAGCATTTAAAATTTGTTTCAAGAAACAATCAGAATACATTATTTCCCTTACATAAAAGTACCTAAATCTTCTACATTATTTTGTTCCCCCTATAAAAACTAAATTAGCATAAAAGACCGTTTTACGTACAAGGTGCCTTTGTCCACACTGGAATTCTCAAATGAACCGTCCTGTAGCGTGTCAGAGATATTGCGATTTCCACCGAACCCTGCCGAGACATGCGCATTGATGATATCGCCATGTTTTGATTTCCGGAGAAGTAGGTCAACTGTTATTTACGTTGAAAAGTACAGATTTGCACGAAGGTAAGATTTAGATTTTAACTAACATCAGTTTTTTTGTAAAGATTAATCATTTATCTATTGATCCATGCCCATTTTATTAGCTGTCATTGGAAATTTTGTCACATAGAGCCGTTCGAAAAGGTGCGGGTAAAATCGTATTTTTTCCAGATACCCTACATGAATGGCTGGACTGAAGGTGTTAGCGAAGACCAGTCAAAAAATTAGCATCGGAGCAGACACCTTCAGACTGAAGGTAGGCGTCCAATAATCCGTTGTCGTTCCTTGCGAGTCATTATCATCCTTTCAGATAATATAATTTCTTGCCGATTCCGGCAATTTTTACATCCGCCAAAAGAAGCGTTTAAAGAGGCCCTGATACTCATTTTCAGCCAGTTTTAACTCGTTTTGTCTTTATTTTATCAAACTATAGTAATTTTCATATCTTCATGCCAAATATTGCGCCTCACGGTTGCAAGGTTGCTTAGATTACGGTTGATAGAAAATGCATTTTGCTGAGTTGCGGCCTTCCATGTAAACAGACTCGTTGTTTCCGGTTTTTGAATCAAAGATTTCGATATGTCCGTTATACACTCGGGTAGATTTGTATGATGATCATGCGTTCTGTCACGTGACTATATTTGACCTTCGCCCTGTGTCTAATGAGGTAAACGACGGAAAATGGAGGCTTCTCTGTTGCAGCCTCGATTTTTAGATGGAGGTCGCGGCCTATGTATGCAAGTTACACCGTATCCAACTCTAGGCGGAAACCAAGGATAAATTTCCGTGACGCACCGCCATTGTTTACAGCTCCGATCTTCAGCCAGTTTTCTTCTGACCAATGTTCGGTTTCTAATACATATCTCTGTGTTTCTTTTTTTCAAGTACACCATATATGTCAGTAATTATCCCCCGCCGAAGGTGGCTGGATATAGTTTTAGCGTTGTCCGTCCGTCCGTCCGTGTGTCCGTCCGGGTGAATATCTCCAATACCATTGGACGGAATTTCGTGAAACTTTATATGTGTGTACAATAACCCAATCCACCGAGACACTTTTTTTGTTTTTTTGATTCGATGCAAAATGGCCAACTGGGAGCGATTTTAAGTTACGCGGTTGAGTGAATTTTTGGTCTTCATTTTTACAGCATTTTCTGCTTGTCCAGAGCATAACTTTGTCATCTCCAGTCCGATTGACTTGAAACTTGGCATTTGTGTTTGTTGCAATAATACGGAATGCAGTGCGAAAGAAACATAACTCTACCTGATGCTGTCTTTGAGTTATTTCCCTTTGATCTTCATTTTTACAGCATTTTCTGCTTGTCAGGAGCATAATTTTGTCATCTCCAGTCCGATTGACTTGAAACTTGGCATTTGTGTTTGTTGCAATAATACAGAGTGCATTGCAAAAGAAACATAACTGTACCTGGTGCTGTCTTTGAATTATTTCCCTTTGATCTTCATTTTTACAGCATTTTCTGCTTGTCCAGAGCATAACTTTGTCATCTCCAGTTCGATTGACTTGAAACTTGGCATTTGTGTTTGTTGCAATAATACGGAGTGCAGTGCGAAAGAACCATAACTCTACCTGGTACTGTCTTTGAGTTATTTTCCTTTGATCTTCATTTTTACAGCATTTTCTGCTTGTCCGGAGTGTAACTTTGTCATCTCCAGTCCGATTGACTTGAAACTTGGCATTTGTGTTTGTTGCAATAATACGGAGTGCATTGCAAAAGAAACATAACTGTACCTGGTGCTGTCTTTGAATTATTTCCCTTTGATCTTCATTTTTACAGCATTTTCTGCTTGTCCAGAGCATAACTTTGTCATCTCCAGTCCGATTGACTTGAAACTTGGCATTGGTGTTTGTTGCAATGATACAGAGTGCAGTTCGAAAGAACCATAACTGTACCTCGTGCTGTCTTTGAGTTATTTCCCTTTGATTGTCATTTTTACAGCATTTTCTGCTTGTCCGGAATACAACTTTGTCATTTTTGGTCTGAACATCTTCAAATTCGGTATGCATGATTGTTGAAAAATTACAGAGTGCCGTGCACAAGGACCATAACTCTTCCTAGCACAAATTTTGAGTTATTCCCCCTTTGATCTTCATTTTTATAGCATTTCTTGCTTGTCCGGAGCAAAACTTCGTCATCTTAAGTAGGAATGATTTGAAATATGGTATGCTTATTTGTTGCAATATTTGGAAGTGCAGTGTGCAAGAATTGTAACTCTACCTTGTGCTGTCTTTGAGTTATTTCCCTCTGATCATCATTTTTACAGCATTTAGTGCTTGTCCGGAATATATCTTTGTCATCTCAAGTCAGAACGACTTCAAACTTGGTATGCATGTTTGTTGCAATATTACGGAGTACAGTGCGCAAGAACAATAACTCTACCTAGCGCGGATTTTGAGTAATTCCGCTTTTATCTTCATTTTTACAGTATTTCTTGCTTGTCTAGAACGGAACTTTGTCACCTCAAGTCAAATTGACTTGAGACTTGGTAAATATGTTTGTTGCAGTTACGAAAAGTGCAATGCACTGGAGCCGTAACCTTACCTAATGCCCTGTTTGAATTATTCCCTATTCATTATTTTTTTTTACAGCTTTTCATGCTTCTGTACAATATAACTTTGTCTTTTCATGTTGGAATGACCTGAAACATATGCATGTTTCCTTAACATTAGAGGAGACATTCATGCCTATTTCAATCACTTACACGATTTCTGCTGCACTACTATTTTCCTGTACCTGCCCTTTACGATTATTATCCCCCCTCGACAACTGGCGGTGGGACGGGCGTATCTTGCGACAATTTGCCGCTCTTGTTCATTAAATGTCATGTCATGGAAAAAGGGGGCTTGACAAATATTTTCATTATGGACCAATATCTCTTTCACTACAGGACAAAATGCAAATAAACTTCATCTTTATTAAGCCACAGACAATAGTTATTTGATTTTATTTCATGAAATGCCATGTCACGAAAAAAGGGGGCTAAATGTATAATTTCATTATGGACCAATAACAGTTAGTTCGCCCATTCGTCCACCTGGACAGATATCTTCTAAAGTCCTTGACGAACATTTATGAAACTTCATGCATGTCTTTCTTAGGATAGTCCGTTGATACAATTTTCTTTTATATATAATGACGTGTCATGAAAAAAGGGGGCTTGATGTATATTTTCATCATTTGTTTTCATTTAATGAAATGCCATGTTATGGTAAAAGGGGACTTAATGTATTATCTCATTATGGACCGCTTATATATTTTTCATTTAATGAAATGCTGTGCCATGGAAAAAGGGGGCTTAATGTGTAATTTATCATGGACCATTAACAAAAAGGCCACATGTTCATGCAACACACAATACCTCTAATATGTTTGTATCAAAAAAGGTCTTTTTCGGTGGGGGATATCATTTCAACGAAATTGCTTGTTTACACAAAGGGCTGATTTCTGTACCATTCTAAACTGTTTGAAATTTAACAGCGTTTTTGCTCACCGGCTGTAGATGGGCATCTTTAATATGAAATGTTTTTCAATTGTTTATATCAATGTTTTTCTATTATTGTTTGTTTTCAGTTAAAGTGTTATTTTTTTATATGGAAAATTTAAAGTATCGACTAACAGGTCATGTTGTCAGTCTTGATTTAACACGGATTGTGAATGGAGATCAAAATGGCCCTGTGCCAAAACGACCCATTACCGAAACAACCCTCTTTTTCGTAGTAACTTAAAATATTTTAACATGTCTGCAGTGGATCTATTGCAAACAATTCGGAAAAAGCAGACACCGCCTGTTGAAGGATTAAGTCCGTCCAATGTTTTGGAAGTGGGCTGCTTTTGGCCATTCCCTATATTTTACATGATCACAAGTGGGATATATCAAGTTGTGTATCTGTCAAGACACATTTAGTGTCCTCTTCTTTTTCATAGACAATATGCATCATTGAAATTGAACATTTATTTTCTGATTTTCTTCTCCAGATGTTTCAATTTGGTCAAGTCAAAAGCTTGTCATGTTACCAGGAGTGAAAAGCATTTCACTTGTATGTAGTACAATGTATTAGATCTATTAATAGCTATTTACCTATTTTTCAATAGCAAACTACAAAAAGGGCATATAAAACCAGAAAAGTGCCTTCACTGCCCATTAAATAGACATTCCAGTACATTTTCAGTTCAGCTTGCAGCTACTCTTAAATCAATGTAGTTGACAGAAAAAAAAGGAGAATTTTCTGCAAAATGGAAAGCAATAGGTGAACTTTCTGGAAAAGTATGCTGGTGAAGTGTGAGCACCTGTCTGCAACAAAATGCTAGCCTCACACATGTACCTGTTTTCAGCATTTTTACGAGCAATGTTTAATACCATGCGAAAAAAAAATTGTTTGAATCTACTTTCATTTGTCGTCTGCTAATACTTTCAATTGGGGATTCCAAAGGCACCCAAAAAATTGTTCTTTGGTAAAAAAATAATCAATAGCAGAATTACTAGAAAAAAAAGATATCTGCAATTATCCCTTTGCCACACAACCCTGAGTTCTATTGACCAAGAGAAAGAAGCCTTTTGGAAACATTGCAGGAAAAGGAGAAAATGCTGGTTACCAACATTTTCTCCTTTTTCTCCAATGCTTTCTATTATATCAATGACAAATTCCATAATTTGAGCCATATTTTAATTGTTGTCGGTAATGGGTTGTGACAAGCAATTTTTCCTTCTTCAACAATGGTTTTTTTCAATCTGTGTTAGAGAACTTAAGCTTGTCTACAAACTTTGAATGCTTTGATTTTGGACCAATTTGAAAACAGTGTAAGTTGTGTAAGACTTTGTACAAATTTGACTTTTCACTCCTCATACAATGGACAGCGTTGGAAAACATTCGTAAAACATCAGTTGCAGCCAGTGATCAATTCTTTTCAAAATGATTTCTGTGCTATTTAAAAAATTATGTTTTTGTCTTTGTGATATATGGAATATGGATAGCTGCATTGTTTGCTGTGATACAATTGCAAAATGTTGAAAGCAACCAACCTGAACACTTTGCCAGATAACACAAGTTTAGACTTGTCTAATTTGGAATTATTTGCAGACAAGAAATAAAATGTGTGACTTGTGTCTTTGCTGAGAAAATGAGAACATGCTTGCCAACATTTCCTTCTTTTCCCACAATATTTTCACATGTGTAAATATTTCCCATGGTAGTAGTGATAACTTAGGATTCAGGAATACTGGCATTTGTCACAGATTATGAGATAACTCCTTACTTCAAGTGGCTTATTAGGCTGTAGATACTGAATGTACTGTGTTGTTTGAAGAAACCAAAAGTATTTCAAATTTAATACATGTACATGTACTTCTAGTGTTTTATTACAATAGTGTGAGTAGTGGGAAACCAACATCATGATTCTCAGAGAATTTTGCACAACACAGATACATACTTCTCTCCCTCAAAAAATATGTTGATGAGGAAACGCAACATGCAGCTTGTGAAGACTGTTGTGCAAATTCAAAAAACAAATGGATAAGTATAATGGTTGCTATGATACAACTGAAAATGTTGTGAAACATTGCGAATTGAGCAATTAAAAGGTTCCATCCTTAACTTTTTGCCAGATTACAAAATTTTGGACATGTCTAATTTGAAAGCATTTGCAGACGACAGATGGAATGCGAGTGAAATGAGGAGACCTGTTTTTCCTGAGGAAATGAGAAAATGTGACATGCAGGGTTTTCCTTGACACACGATTTTGTGCGTTTTGACGCATTTTTAAGGAAAATGACCCGCAATTTTTTCAGTAATGCGTCATGGTTGACGCACAAATAAGATTAAGAGGTAATAATGATCGTATATACTTCCGACACTGTTACATCGCGAGTAGATGAAAAATCTGGAGTACGAAGAGAAAATGGGACGAAACACCGGACTGTGTATCGATTTTACTAAAATACCGTTGGTCTTTAAATGGGTCTAAACTAAACCAGTCGATCTCTAATGAAAACAATATGACTGTCAAAATCGACGTCATTCTTGCTGTCTGCAAGGAAGAAGAGCACTTAAACAAAGATCAGACGATACAACACCTGGTAAGAGCACCCAGAATCACATTTCAAGGTCTCGAGGGTTTACTGTAAATTAGCTAAAGAGATACACTTTGTTATTTGTTGAAAACAGCGGCATGAACGTGACCCGCATGTCGAAAAACAGAAATCGGCCATTTAATTGGTGAAAATAGTTTATTTTCGGCTGAAATGGATAATTTCTATCAAGAAAAATAACAGAGACTTCCCAGTCCGGCCGACAACAAGCTTTCTTCGCCAACTAAACGGTTGATTCCTGTAATAAAAACAAAATAACCCTTAACCATACAGAGAGGCTACACATACTTCGAAAATCAACCCTTGTGCATCATCAAAACACTAGCGGTCATGACGATACCCTTGAAACATCAAAATTACTTAGAGATATGACAGCTTGTCTGCAGCTAGAGCATATTTGCTCGTTAAGAACAGGCTTAATAAAGCATACTCCAGATAGTCTTTATGAAAAAGGTGCTACCTAGGCTGTAAGCTCCCTCTATATAGAGAATCTCTGGTGTTATTATGTATCTATCACCATGAAATAATTCATTTATAGGGTAAACGAAGATTTACAGTCAATAGAAAACACGAAAAAAACACATACTTTCACAAATAGTAGCTTTTGTTTAAGCGAATTACATTTTGTTGTGACCCCCACAAATTCCAAAATGACCCCTATTATTTTTGACTAGGGGGTCACAATGACCCCCTATTTTTGTGGCCGAGGGAAAACCCTGGACATGTATGTACTTACCGGTGGTTTCTTCTTTTTTCGCAATGTTTTCGGAAGTATGGATATTCCCCAGGTTAGTGAAAACTTAGGATTCAGGAATACTAGCATTTGTCACAGATAATGAAATATTTAACTCCATACTTCTAATGGCTTACTGAGCTATACATACTTAATATACATTGATGGTAGAAGAAGCTCACAGCTTTCATATTCAAATACATGTAAATTCACTTTAGCATTTTTCTTGCAGGTTTGTACAGTTCACAGCTGATTTGGCCTGTATTAGTCCAAGTTTTCAAGCCCAGCTTCAGTTTTATACTGGCACACTTTATGCAAAATTACAAAACCATCTTCAATGTCATTCTTCTGTTCACAGGATGCATCACAACAGCATTTTGACAGCTCTTGAAACCATGTTTTGAAGTGTTTGTACTGTCACAATATATATCTGGAAAAAAATAGAGAACCAATTGAATTTCAATTTTCTCTTTTTTACAAAAAGTAACATTTTAATTCTTCAGTTACGTTGTTAAATATGGTTTTATTTTCACATGGTTGGACTATAATGAGAATTTGTTCAGGATACCGCCAACTATCACAGATCCAATCATTTTTGACCAGTATGTGGTACTACGCTTCCACCTTTACTGAAATAACCCCTTTTTAGGCTGCACTTTTCTTTACCTAGGATTCGATTAACAGCTTAGATTTGATTTTAATGCAAAACGATATACTTACTGCTTATAAATATGGTAATACCTGAACACAATTACATCTAAAAATGAAATCAGAATGCAACAACTATCACTAGGGTCTCGACATACTGGAACGCCATCTTGCAAAAAAGACCGAAAATAGCCTAGTTCTGAGCCTAAAATTATCTAACCTAGGATTATAACATCAGTAGATTTGACTTTAAATCAAAACGAAATACTTACTGTTTATAAATATGCCAATATCTGAACGCATTTATTTCTAAAAATGAATTTAGAAAGTTACAACTATCAGTAGGGTACCGCCAAATTCACCGCGTTAGTCCGCCATTTTGTGATGTAATTCCGAAAATAGCCCAGTTTTGAGCCCACAATTATCTAACTTAGGAATCCAAAATCAGTATGAAATTGGCTTTAATAGAAGGAGATGTACTCTATCTCGTGATTTTTACCAACATGTTGCTATTAGGACGCTACTTTATGTACTTAAAATTGATTTCTATTGCACATCACTAACTCCTCTTTTAGCCGAACATCCGCTCCGAGGCAAACATGATTAGGCCATGAATTTTAAACGCCAAGATGCGCGTATAAAACAAAATCTGTGATATAATAATTGATGTTACAGATATTCTAAACATGTAAAGATTTGGAAACTTACCTGTTTAGAAGGACATAAGCCAGAACCACGCAAAACGTTGATTAGAAAGTGACCATCATATGCCGAAATGTGTGATGGCAGCCGTTTTTTCCTTTGCGGTCTTTTCAAAGGAAGTCAGTGAATAACCGGAAGTTATACCACATTGCCTATCCCTGTATATATAGGATCCCTGTCTAGATCTAGAGCGGGGTCGGGTATTTCCGAACTATCTGCAATTACCGAACGAGATTTTAAAAATTATCCCACCCCTCCTGGAGACAATGATAGATCTGACGTTATAAGCTGTTCAACATATTTCTCTTCCTTACCATCTATTAAAGTTTTGAATGATACGATAATTATTCGAAGAGAAATTGGTACTTACTTACATTTGACAGCTCGAAGGTCAGGAAATTACCACTTTATTAATTTTTCGAGATAGAGTAAATTCACCTAACACCGACACCCCCCATATATCTACACCCTCAATGTTTTAGCCTAATACATACTTGCTTTAACCCTAAGATATGAAAATATCTTTGTCTATTTTGACACTAATATGTTGTGTAACTTTTGGTGCCAAACTGAGCACCCTTTTTTAAATTTGACTGAAATGATGTTTATGGGGCTCTGGCTAAACCTCTGAGTTAAGGATGGTGGAATACAGTGTTCCAGCTAGCGGGGAATAGAAGGGCGCAGCGCCCTGCCCCTTCTTCTAGACGCCCTGCCCTTTTTCTTGACGCCCTGCCCTTTTTCTGGAAACCCTGCCGTATAATAGCGCCCTGGATTGCCTTATGTTCAATGTTGTAACCTCTAATCTAGACTTTGCCAAGAGTCTGTAGAAGACATCATGAATATCCGCCTTCGATTATACAATCCAAATTAACAGCGTGTCACTAATCCCCTCCAGGCAGCTAAGTGTGAAAAGATCGACCCCGACTGTATATTACAAGTCCGTCAGAGTACACAAGTGCTGAGAACAATAGAGACAATTATCCATCATTGTCTTCTATGTTCTATTTAAACGGTTTACCGTATCTTTACGATAGGTGATTTCATTCAACTATATTGGAGGCTGTTTCCGAGGATTAGTTTTTCTTTTAAAGTTTGCTATCAATCGCGATTTATTCGAAGATCTTGCTTAATTTCCCGTATCAAGTTACATGTTCAGAGTTTAATCTAAGGTGCATGATTAGTAAAATTACCCTTTATGTAGTGTTTTCTGTTCATAAACAAATTATTTTTTTCTTAGATTTACTCTTGGTTTCAATATCAATGATAAATTTATGTTAACACTCGGGTAGGATCGATGAGTCAGCAAATTAATCTATCGTAAGTCGGAAAGTGGCGCATTCCTAAAGTGGACTGAGAATAACATCACAGCATGTTGTTGACTTACAATTTGTAGAATATATGTCAAAATGTCTGTAAATACCTTCCAAATATTAAAATACATGGAAAATGGACCGATGCAAAAACACGGAAACGCATGACAGAACAAATGTCAACTTCACATCAACCCGATCACAGACTTTTCAAACTGTCTTTCCAACTTGAATGATGAATTTCAAAAAGAGATTTGCTTATTCACTGCATTAAACATAAAGAAGAAGCTAAAATCTCCTCTTTATTATTTATGAAAATGAAAAAAAATCGGGCGGGGGGGGGGGGGGGGGGGAGTCTTGCCTTACCACACGGGCATGTAGAATCAATTGCAATGATAGGAAGAATGCAACATTTATGTAACATTTAACATTTATCCACGATGTTGAATGGCATGTAAAGTGAGGATTTACTCTATGAAGACCTGTTTTTCCTAATTTCACCAACCTGTACAGATTTGAAACCCTTTAAATTGAATAAATAAGTATCAGAAAAATTAAAGACACTGTTACATTGCAGTAAAAGAAAGAATGAAAGGGTTGAGAGTTTGTATTTGTTTGTATTTTGTGGCTTGCTTGTCTTGCAAAGCACTGTTAAAAATAAAGATATGAATTGTATTCGTATCAAGTCTGCACTTGAATGGCATGAGGCTTTAGAAAACATAGTGTGCAAAGGAGTTCTAAGATGCTGGTAACTCCATCTGTTCAGCAATGGCTTTTTAATTTGCCAAGTCTGTTATCTGGTAAAGAGTTAATGAGGATTATTTTATGAACTACATGTCCTTGTATTACTCCTGGACTTAGCTAAACTACTTGTACTGAAAAAAAAAGTTTTCTTGTAAAGATGAAGCTGGAAGATCCATATAAGCCAATATAATAGATTTATTTCTGTTGTGAAAATCCTTAATTTTACATAAGAAATTGCAGAAGAAACTGTCAAAAGGGTTATAAAAAAATTCTTAGTCCCCTTCCCCTGTGAGAGAGAGACATCAACTCCCACTCTTATGCCTCCCCGGCCCCCCCCCCCCCCCCCCCCCCCCCGGCGCTTTACGACTCAAAGTGCCCTTCTCAGCCACAGCACCCTGCCCTTTTTTTACCCTGGCTGGAGCACTGGGAATATATACATGACCATTAAATTTATTTTTTTGGCTCAGAGTAGGAAAGTTTGTCAAAATCATGCATTTTAAAGGTTAACTTTAAGTGAAAATAATGTTTTAACAAAGGACTTTGATTTATGTTAGCAAAAAAAAGCAGTCTCCAAAATGTGCAAGGGTAAACTACAGGCTCCCTATTACCGACACGTCCCTTTTGCTGTAAATTTTCCAACATTCACAAGGGGGAATGCATGATCATATATTAGGGTTGACTATTGAGGCCAAAATCTACTATTGCGATAGTATTGACATTGGAAAAAATACTATTGCAATAGTATTGATATTGCCTGTTACTATTGCAATACTATTGCATGAATTACAACAGATGAATTTCACCAAATTACATCTTGAAACCATGTTTTAGACTAATACTTTCTCCGAGTAGTTTAAATTCTACTTGAGTATAGTTTTGAATAGCAAATAAAGGGGAAAATAGAGTTAAATGCAAGATGCTCAATAAATTTCAATGACAATTTTTTCTAAATGCAGATGGCTCACAAACATTTTAACATACTTGATTACTCTGAACTTTTGAAGAAGTCAACTTTTAAGTCTGATTGATATACAACAACATGCAAAGCACAAAATGCTGACAAATGCTGGTGGTTCATGAACACACCTAATAAAATGTAATTATAAAGCAACTTTAAACTTTTAAAGAAATCACCTTTTAAATGTGAGCCCTTAAGGTTTTTTTGAGTTGATAGAATTTATCTAATTTTACCCATGATTGGCCAATATATTCATACAGAAAAAATAATAATTTTTGTTTAGTCTCCAAATCTTTAAGAAATTATCATTCTGAAAAAAAGGGGGTGGCCGAAATAATAGGTTTTACCTTGTTGTATGTGTATCCAAAAAGTGTGTTATATTAAGATGTTTGTATAAATTTACTGCTTATAGTCATTAAAAAGCTGAAAAGATGATCTGAAGTGACTCTGATCGGACAATGTCAAAGAGACATTTTGTTGTGTCATGGGTTTCCGTGTTTTTTACTCCGATCAGTTTTTCATGTCTGTTAATTTCTGGCTAGGTATTTCCACATGATTTGACAAAAAGATTGTCAATGAGGGTAACAAATAACTTCAAAACCTGTCATTTTTCACAAGAAAAGCGTATAATGGCCTTTTTTGTCCATGCATTTTCTTACGCGAAGTCTTGGGTGTAACCAGAATTTGTTACGTAAATTTCAATTCTATAACGTGATTTACGCAATGATTTGCGCGAGTGGGAACACTGTTAAACATTATCTTACCTTTTTTAGCCCGAGAAAGAAGTAGCTTTCTAATACGAGTTAAGTCATAGTACAGAAGTGGATGGTATAGATCCAAGATCAGACAGCGTGTTCTGTTTAGTCTGATGTCTATCTACACCATCCGCCAACTTTGAAAATCGCCATCTTGCCATCAGCAGAGTAAATCAGAACGACCATAATGTAGATCTATATTAAAAGCCATCTGTCTACAAGATGCCTGTCGGCCTGTTGTGGGTACACAAAAGTTTGCAGTAAAATTTGGATAAGGGGTACAACGTAACACGCAAATCATTCGAAGCGACCGAGTTGTAACGCACCTGTTTAATTTACACACTTAAATTGGTCTGCTCGAAGAAACTTATATCTGGCTGCAGGTCGACCTCCAATCAATTCAAAGTGACCATACAATAAGCCTATTTCATGCACGATTTACATGTACACCAGCTGATAAAGCCTTTTTGCATTTAGTAATATAGCTGTTTCAAGAACACGCCAGTCGTGTCACGTTTTGTGTAGTCAGCATAAAAAAGTGCGGCTGTTTTCTAAAACTTAATCTAATTCCTTGCAGCCGAAACAAAAGGAATGCATTCGAAATGGATTACTGATAAATAAAGAAAAGAAAGAACGAGGTTTAGTATTCATTTTTCATAGTAGATTTATTTATTGCTTATGGAGGGACAACACACATGGTTATGGTTTCTCTCTTTCTTGTCAGTGAAACTATCGAAACTATTGATATTTGAGGTAACTATCGACTATATTTATCGATTTTCAACATAACAATCGATGCAGTAGCATCGACACGCTCACCATCGCGATCCATCGATAGTCCGATGTATTGTTACACCCCTATCGTATATATGGTTCTATCATGCATTTTTATAGTACTAAAGATAGAAAGACATAACAAACACCATCTCAAGTAAAATGAGGAGATTTTTTCGAAGTAAAAAAATCGGTGTAAAATGTAGGGTCGAGTATCATCAAAGAAAAGTAAAACATGCTGCGGAGCAAATAGCACACTAAAATTCTGCTGTAAGATAGGGGTAATTTAGTAAGAAGGCAGCTGCAAAGGCTTTAGGTGTTTCACACACTGGTAGCAGGTAGGTAGAGTGCTTGAACTTGCTACTCAACCTGGCCTAAAACCTGTTCTTACCTGTACTGAGAAGGCTACTTCGTTGCGCAAGGCAAAGTTAGTGTATAATTATCTATTTGCTATTCTTTGCTTTGAAAAACATGAAATTATGACTCATTTCAAACATATCCTCCTCATCGATGTTAGGGAAACCTCCTTTTAGAACAATTCACCTATTCATTGTTGATTTGTTTTGTAAATACAACCCTTTAATGACCATGCACACTTATACAGGAGTTAGTCCTGAGCCAGCCAGACTTCTGGTTTGTTTGATGGAGTTCTGAAGTATCTTGTAAAAGATGTTCCAGACTTTGATTCTCTGCTAAAGAAGCCTCGGTGCAGTCAACACTGTTCAGTCTCGTTTTTTGCTGTCTGCAAAGTCTAGTATTGTTTTTGTTCAAAAAAGTTCACATAACGTCACATGTATGTACAATGTGGTAACAAACATGTACAACTAACAATGAATGGCGCCGCTCAGTGCTTTTAGCAATTATTTGCCCCCTCTAATCCTTTTCCATGGTAAATGGTTCGAGATGTTAGCTTAGGTGGTTTCAAAGAGGCAAGGTACATTATACACATGTGTATTACGAAATCTGTTTGAAGCGATGGATTCATAAACATTTTTTCCCTGGAAATATTACTTTATATTGTTAAATGCCAGAAAATCAACTGTCATTCTTCGCCAGTGGATTCACTTTAAGCAATCAGATTGTATGATTAATGAAATATCTGATAGTAGAAATAGATATAGATTATTCAATCGTTGTTTCTGTAGTTTTTTCAGTAAAACCAATAGGGGTGTCGATAAATGAGAAGGGAGTGTCGGTATTAGGGTCACTGTAGTAAAAACGCTGACTTTGCCTACTCCTATAAAAGGCTTAGTGATTGGTTTAAACATGCTTCCTTAACAGCCTTGTAGTGAAAATTAAGCCAATGAAAAGTCGTCTTTCAAAGTGACAAGAAGTAAGGCTAAAATACGTTCCTCAGTATCCTTTCAATGGAGGTACATGCTTAAGGTGTTGATATACGGTGAATTTACTCTATATTGCTAAGAGTGTAAACTGCTCCTATGTCTCTCTCGACTCCATATTTGAGATTACTTATAAACACATTACAGTGTGTGAAATATTCTTATCAGGTGTTAAAAGCCCTTGAGAAGCGTGTTCGGAAAAGCCCTCACCTAAACTTATATGCGAGGGTATTTATGAACTGAAGCTGATTGTAGCAATGCTCAATGAAAAAGAGTAGCGTCCCTTGAATTGATCTTAAGAATATTAATTAGGATCCAATTCTCACCCAACATTGGGGCAAATTTATTACGCTCAAATAAGGGTATTAAAGTGAAAATTTTATGTTTTATATTAATTGTAAACTTAAGTAGATAGATTGAATGTCCTGGACACTTGAATTTTTCGCGAAAATTCCTTTTTACAAAAAACCTGCAAGAAAATGAAAAATTCCGATCACCTCTCTTTTCATTTTTAAGTCGATTACGCTCGTCAAATTACTTTTTGGAGAAAGATATATTACTATTCTGAATGTTTCAGGTGTTTTTTCTCGCATAATCGACTGGCAAAATATGTATTATTACCATTTTCAATCCCAGATACGCGTAAACAAAAATTCAAAATGGGGGCTAAAACGAAACTGACACTTCCAATTTTGATCGATCTTGTCGAAATTGAAGTTTGCGAACTCGGATTTTCGGCAAATTTTACCTCTAGGTTTTCATTCTTGGACTAAGGAACATATTTGATATAAGTTTTTCTTATTATCATACATGATTACTACAACCGAAGTGAAATATCACTTTTTAAGTTTCGTACCAGTACAGCTTCGTTCTTCTTATTTCGTACATGCTACATTTCATCGTAATTAATTTTACAAAGCTTCAAAATCAGGGTTTATTGAATTCTGTCTTTAGTACTGAGGTTATAAAACAATTTCCTTAATTAAATAAATGATCGATAATTGAAACTGCTTTATTTAATGATTTAAAAAAAAAAAAAAATCGATCAAAATTTGGTCACTCTTAACATGCTTGATACCGCTTTGCAAATACATGTACTCAAGTGAAGAAAATGTAACCAGTTGCAATTCTCTTGACTAAACTGATTGGTATAGAAATTTAAATATCAATATGCTGGCAGATCAGACTGCATCAATATGTTCCTATTATGATTGCTTTGGAGAGAATATCATGAGAGAAATAATGTATAACCTCATTCCCCACACTGGGACAGAAAAACAGTGTTTTCTTTTAGCAACAAATTTCACATCTTTTTGTGTTTGAAAACATAGTGCAGAAAGGAGCATTTTTCTGTTATGAACAAACAAGTTATGGCCTGACCACACGTAATCATTTCATAGGAGCAATAGATAAATGTAGAATTAATGGATGGGAGCAACTTTGACCTTCTTTCCTGACCTTGACCTTGGACCTATAACCTTACTTTTTTTTTATGATAAGTATTATTTTCCTCTACATCCCCAATTGGTAAGAATTATAATCTTAATCTGTATCAAGAATTATACATATTTTGGATTTTTTGCTCACTCATTTTACAAATTCATTCATATAGAGGTTTTCTTTACTATAGATGGATATTGGCCCTTCTAGCAAAGTTAGACAAAATATGGCACTTCATTCAGACAATAAAGACAAGAAACAGAAGAATTTGGTTGTGTTAACTATACTCATTGATGTTAAACTGTAAAGATGTTGAAATTATCTTCAAACTTGTTTTTCCAGCAAGAAAAAGATCTTTCGTACATTCACAATTTTTGGCGGATTTCAAAGGAGTAAAGGGTTAAAGTCTAAGTCATTTGTACAATTGAAGCATTTTGTCTGTGATTTAGCTTGATATTATGGTATGTGTGGCACTAAATGGGTATATTCATTTCTTTTGGCAAAGTTTATTATTCAGCTTTGTATTTGGCAGCGTTGTGTTCTCATTCCAGTCGTTTTTAATATTTCTGAGATATTTGTTAAGGGTTAAATGTCTCATAACATTTTTATTACTTTAGATATTCAAATGAAATAAGCAGTTTTCAAAAGAGGAAATATTTATTTTTTCAGATCTTAAGTCATTTTAGAGAATACTTCAATATAGATATTTGATTTAAAGTTGGGTCACTTTTTCACCCATTTTTCAAATGTAGCTAAATTTTCATACTTTTGGGTGTAAAGGGTTAACACTCAATTACTTCTGTTCTACTAGAGATATTTGAACAAAATAAACAGTTTTATAAATGGGAAAGATGTATCTTTTTAGATTTGTCAATGTTTAATAGAATATTTCAGTTTAAAAAAACCTTGCAGGGTTCGACATTAACATTTTTTTCAACTAGACCAGTGGACCAGTAATTTGAAATTTTTACTAGACCACATCAGATTTTTACTAGACCGTTTTTGCAAAATGAAAAAAATGTATAAAATAGATCTAAATCTATGTTATTTCTCTTGCTTAATATACCAAAATTGTTAAAAAAAAAAAGAACAATGTCATGTTAAGTAATGATCAATGAATGTTTCTCCTTTAAGAATTTCAATTACAATTTCTTTTCCAGAGGAAAAAAGTTAGACTTACCCATTTTGAAAGCAGTACCAGACACACATTTTAGTCTAACTTAGGCTCAAAAAACAGAATTTGAGTTCAAAAGTACAAAACCATTGTGATATAATGTTATCAGATCCTTCAACAGATCTTCAGTTTATTAAACTGTCAGAGAAAACATGACATTTTCCTCTGGATCAAACAGAAACCAACGGCGTGAATTCAGCGTTCCACTCAAGGTCTAAAATGATATTTTTTATTCTGTGATCTAGATCTAATATTATTCATCTAGATCTATTTTTGTTTCGATCCATTTGTTTTTAGCTTTATATTATGACTCTGCTTCTCCCCGATCAGATGTTATTTTGAAGTTATGCAAGCTTGGCATATTCCCCGCTCATCCGCTCCGTTGTCTATGTAAACGTCTGGGCGACTCATTTTCGGTTGTCGTCAAAATGAAACTACGGTATTCCAAGAAAAAGAGCTAGACATAGAAAATTCTTGCTTAAAAATTAAATACTCTGACAGAATAACAATTAAGTTAAAAATTATGACATATCCTTGATGACAAAATAGCCCATGGATTCCGGTCGGTCTACTAAATCTATTTTCGATTCGATTTGGTTTTTCCAGTGAAAATATTGATTACCGCGCATGCGCGATCGGCTTCCTGTAGAAATTGTCAATAAATTGTTGCTCGTTGAACAAAATCACAAGTTATGTAAGCGATCTTTGTCGACGAACGGCACGTTGGGTCGATTTTCGTCACTTATGCCAAGCATTAAATCTGGCATTTAATTAATTGTCTCGATTTTTGCACTAGACCATTCGGGCTAGCTGGACGCAGTCTCTACTAGCCCGAACCGATTTTTTGCTAGACATTGTCGTTCGGACGTGCCTTAATGTCGAACCCTGCCTTGTTGCATTGCTACTGATGGAATAAGAATTGGCCTTGTTTTTAGCATAGTAAGCAATCACAAGAATAAAATGCATGTAATTTAGAGCTCGATATATCTAAGTTTAACTTTCCAAATTTTTACTACATTGGAGACAACTTAGATCAACCTCAACCAATTTCAGTTTGCTCATATTGAGCTTCCTGATGTTCAGTTTGCATCATGATTGTGTCATGTTCTGAAAATTAGAAGTTAAAATTTTCCCGTAAACTAGACATTATCGACTGTTTTTGTAGTCCTATATATACGTAGTTCTAGCCAACATACATTTCAGCAACCAGAGTGTAAGTATCTTGCAGTTTTCAACTTTTTTAAAAAGAAAATCTGAAACGTTCGGAAATACCCGACATCTGTGTTTGGCAGTGTCGACTCGTTCGGTAATGGCCTCTCTATGGTACGAACTTTAAAACAGTGTTATTAGGTAATCTCTGCAGTTTTATAGATCGATAATGTTTGGGGAAAAAAAGAGGACATTTAGATGTACAAAACGGTCTGTCAAACGTACATCTATCTGCATGTATTATCGAACAACAACAGTCATCGCTTAACTGTTCGGAAATACCTGGTCCCGCTCTACCCTCTCTACGGACTTGCAGCAGACGACAGTTGAAGGAAAAAAGTAGCATTCTTTTTCGGTTAAAATAAACCTAGAGCGTTGTCAGGTATATTGGGACAGCTAAGGATTTGTTTTCACAACTATTCTAATTATGCGCGAAATGGTTTTAACTATGAAAATTTAGAAAACCCTACTGTATCCCGTCGTTTATTTGGGAACTCGGCGTTAGCATAACTAAAATGGCTGAACCGTCATGGCCGGTAATCTTGCGCACTTCTGTATTTTCCTTTTCTGCGACTTTGTTTGACAATTATTATATAGTTTCTGCTGTGTTTCTTAGGCCATAGGAATTCCGAATAACAGAGTAACCTTCAGAAAGTAGCTTTAGCTACATTTTGTACCTGAGAGTGTCTAAAGTTTATCTATGACATCATCCTGACTTATTATTCATAAACACGCCCTATGACCAAATTAACGATGAGACTGGCTGCAACACGTTTTAAATATCTGTATATAAAACAAGCATTTCATGTCTCATCACAAAGACAGCTCAATTCAACACATATTTTACAACTTTATTAGATATTCAGAAACAAACAGTATTGACATTATTTGCTTTATTTTCATGCAACCCTTTTCAGATGACAAATTCAATTCCTATTTGCTGCCATTTTGTCAAAGTTCTGAATCAAAAGTCTGAATGGAGCATAACTACTTATTTTCTCCAATTATTCCTTATGTAGGCCACAAATACTTAACAAATCCTTTGCAGTGACATTATTTAATATAAGTGCGCAAGATCACTGGACATTTTTATGCCTGACAAAACCTCGAGCTGAGTGTTTACTTCTTGAATGTTTGTTTTTCGGAGAATATTTTTATCACTATCTTAAGTCAAAAGCTAAATGAAATATTGCTCTAAACAGATAAATAGCCGTGAGGAAAAAGCAATTCTTGTTAGTGTCATAATTAAAAAGTCGTTTGCTTAGGTGCGCAAGATTACCGGACAGCATCGTAATATAAACTGGCTTAAATGTGAACCTACGGAGTTAGTTTTGGGACAAATCTGGAATTTTCAGACATGATTGAGGGTATATTCGGACACCTAATTTTTTAAAAAACAGTTATCTTGAAACTCTTAAAGGGGTTAACCTCCAGATTTGTGGTCAAATTTCAATAAGTGTAATTCCTAGTCCATTAATTATAGAAGTGAATGGAAGCATATTGGTATATTGCTGGCTATATCTAATGCGGATACTGTCTGCAACAAAATACTTTCACATGTAGTTTTGCATCGCCATTTTACTCCACTACGCAACGGGGTAGACTTTTCTCTTAGGTATGTGTATTTCTGAGTCACTCTTGTGATCATTTTTTTACGTCAGAAATATGTCAATACCCATATGAATCAGTATTGTTTGGAAAACGAAGGACAGTCACGATTTTTGCATAATAAAATATGCAACATGATTCCTGGTTCGAAAATACCCGATTCCATTAAAATCATGTTTTGGTGTTGGGAACCACTTAGAAAGCAGAATCGAGTGTAGCTAGAAGAATGCAGACGCTCTGTGAGTGTTCTAGGCATGTTTTTATCTGGTAAATATGACTTTAAAGTGGAAAAGGGCTGCTTTTTGTTGACTTATAGTGTTAAGAGTTAATCATGTTTTTTGAGCGATGTACTTAAAAAAAAAAATTCTACATTTATCTTTATATTGTTTTGTAAAAATGTTGATATTCCATGGACGTGCAGACGAAGGATCAGACGCTTGAAAAAAAGGATGATTCGTTCGTGTGTTTCTGTTCATCACATTAATCAAACAACGCTCATAAATGAAATTATACGATGTGTCCCAAAATTACCGATGGTTCGTGAATACCTGACAATGCTCTAACCTTTACCTAACAACAAAATTTTGGACTCGACCAAATTGAAAGACTACCGATTAAGCTAGCTTAAATGAGTATTTCTGTTTTTGATACGGTAGAAAACATTGTGGGTAAAGGAGAGAATGCTGGTAACCTGGTTTGCCGCGCTTGAGTAAGTTTTCATGTTTTGAGTCTTATCTTGAAAACTGTAGATCTACAGAGTTTTTACATCGAACTTGTCACATCTATCAACCACCATTTGGAAATGCAGAACAACTTTCACCTAGATTGACCACGCAACAGCACAGCTATATATGCTTTTTTGCTCACCTGAGCACGAAGTGCTCAGGATGAGCTATTGTGATCACTCACCGTCCGTCGGCGTCCGTCTGTCCGTTGTCCGTCAGTCCGTCGTCTGTCCGTTCACATTTTTTTGTTTACACTCTAGCATCTACAAATATTAACCAATCAGCACCAAACTTGGTCAAAATATATATGACCATAAGATCTCGGATGAGTTCGATTATGGGTCTAAGAGAGACCAGAACAACTGGAGTTATTTGCCCTTGAATTAGAAAAATTGCTATATTTGACTTTGTTTGCCCTCTAGCATCTACAATTTTTCACCAATCAGCACCAAACTTGGTCAAAATATATATCGACTGCTGAACGCAATACTATGCTAAGTCATTTTTTTCCAAAAATGGGTTTTTGTCATTATCATTTATGTTTTTCATCATTACAGGTTTTGGCAAAATTTCAGATTTAAAATCAAAGAAATTTTTTTAGTTATTATTAATTTCCATAATATTCTATCTCAGAACGTGAATTTTTTTTCCTGCAATACTATTCCAAGTTAACTTAGAATAGTATTGCATGAAAAATTGTATAGAAAGTTTAAAATTTTTGACTGCAATACTATTCTATAACAAAAGTGTACTCAATTTGTATTGATTTTTCAGCTAGTGTACGACATGTTTACTTATTAAATATCATAAATGGCCTTCTTACACCATGAAGAACTACTCATGACATCATTTTCCATGACTTTGAGATTTACAAACCTCTCAATAGCAAGACTGGGTCTTCAAACAAAAGTATTTCATCAAATGTAAGACTAAATTCATGCAACAAGATTCAAAACTTTTTTATATCAGATAAAAGAAAAACTATCAATTCTTTTTCTCCTTTATTTCTTTACTTTAAGTCTTTCTTAATTAAATTTTAAAGCATAATCAGGAATAGCCCTTTAAATTTTAAAGCATAATCAGAAATAACCCTTTCAGTTAATGACCAACTTACTTCTAGAAACAATTCACTGCTCTCAGCTTTATTATAGCCCTTAAAAAACAATCTTGAGGTTTCAAGACCCTGAAAGAGAAAGCTTTGGTAAACATTGTGAGAAAATAAAATCTTGCAAGTTGATGCATTTTCTTTTTTTTTCGACAATTATATTCTGTGAATTCTTTTAATTTGGACAAGTCTAAAATTTCGTCATCTGATATGGTTAAAATACCAATGTACTTTCAATTAATTTCCTTGCTTGAATTTCAAGAACTAATAGTCTATTTATATTATTTTCAAACCTTTACTGAACAATCTGGATGCTAACCAGCCCTTAACAATGAATGCTTTTCAAAATATTGTGGAAAAAGAAAAAATTCATAGCAACTAAATTTTTCTCATTTTTCTTTATTCTTTCAAAAACAAAATTTTATGAGATCATTTAATGCACTGCGCCTATCAATATGGGAAAAAAAAGTTTATTCCTATTAGTCAGTTTTTTTTAGTCATACCTTTTTGTTTAAAATACTTATTTTAGACAAAAAACTAAACTGCAAATAAATGGCAAATAGACCAAAGTAAATTAATATCTAGCATAAAATCCATTTGAATCAATCATTAGATATGAATATGGATGGATTTAACTTACTTAACATTATGAATGAGTGTGAATACAATACTCTGTTTAGTTTATAGGAAAAAAAGAGAATGCATGTATTTCAAGCAACTTATCACCAGGGGTACAAGTAGTTTTGGGGAAGTGGGAAACACAGTTTGGCATATGCTATTACTGCATTACTTTATTGTATGACTTTAAGCAAACAACATGGGACAGTGCATCTTTAGAAAAAATTCATGAAGAGGGTGACTTTCTGTACAAGAGAATTACAACTCAGTCTAACTCTGTCATATACCTGACAACAGAATCTGATGATATACCAAAAGATGTGGCATATTGTTCCAAATTTTTACATGGACTGTTCACCGAAATTGGAATCATTTATAACGATTAGAAGATGCTATTGCCAAAATCTTTGGGACAGAAACAGTAACTGTTGGCTGCATCTTTACAATGGGTGTGCACACATACTACTCAAGTGCCATTTTTAAATCACATCATGCATTCTGTTTCTTTGATTCCCATAGCCGTATATAAATGGTATATGTGCTCCAAATGGCAAAGCTACAATGACCTCCTATAGTGATGCAAAGTCTTCCTGTGATTTCATAAGAAAATTAGTATTATCCCTGACTTTGAAAGACACCATACAGTTTGAAATCTAATAAGCATGTTCAAATCAAATATTTTGTAAATTTGGACCCTACTGAGAATCTCTCCTGCAATTTTTGACACAAGAGATTTTTAAAACAAAAATAAGCCTGTTATATTGGCTTATATGGACCTTCCAGCTTCATCTTAAGAAGAAAAGCATTTTTCATGATGAGTAACTCAGTCTCTTGTATGGTTTACGTAGGTCCAGGAGCATTACAAGTCTCTGATCGGGATGTGAAATTGACATGTTATATCATGGGTTTTTGTGTTTTTTTTTTTTTGCGTCAGACCTTTTTCCATGTAGTTTATGGAAAGGTATTTCTGGACCGGCAGTTCACATTATAACCCTCATTTAACTCTGTACCAGATAACAGACTTGCCCAATTTCAAAGCCATTGCTTAAAACAAATGGTTACCAGCATTTTATCTATTTCACAAAATGTTTCCTAAAGCCTCATGCCATTCAACTACAGACTTGATACCATTACAATACAGGTCTTCTTTTTTATCAGTGCTTTGCAGGTAAGCAAGACAAGCAAGCTATAGAAACTAACAAATTCAAACTTTCAACACTTTCTTTCTTTTATTGCAATGTAACAGTACTGTGTATTTCATTTTTCTTAAAATTCTTTGTATTTAATTTACAGGGTTTTGAATCTGTGCAGTTGGAGAATTGAGGCAAAAACAGGTCTTTATTGAGTAACTTATTACTTTGCATGTCATTCAACATTATGAATAAATGTTAAATGTTCCATAAGTGTTGCATACTTCCTTTCATTACACTTGTTTCTATATTACAGTGTGGTAAGGCAAGACATCTTCCCCCCCCCTTCTAATGGAATTTTCTGGATATTTTTCATTTCATTAAAAATACATGTAATTGAAGTCTTTTTTCATGGTGAAAAATAAGGAGATTTTAGCTGCTTCTTCTTCTTTATGTTTAATACAGTGAGTAAGCAAATCTAATTTTTAAATTCATTATTGAAGCTGGAAAATTGTTTGGAGTGTCTGATCAGGATGTGAAATTGACATTGCTATATCATGGGTTTTCGTGTTTTTTGCGTCAGACCTTTTTCCATGTAATCTATGGAAAGGTATTTCTGGACTTTTTGCCATACATTCTACAAAATCTAAGTCAACACTATGCTGTGTTACACTTCACTGTCTACTTTATGAATGCACCAATTTCCAAGTTATGACAGTTTAATTTCCTGACTCATCAAACATACATGAGCATTAACTTTATCAATTATTGTTGAAACCAAGAGTAAATCTAAGAATAAGTTACCTTGCTTATGAACAGAACACACTACAAAACTTGAAAGGATAATTTCATCAGTCACACACCTTTAACTCTACATGTAACTTGATGCAGGATAATCGGCATGACCTTTGTAGGGCATTATTCTTTTTACGACTTAAACAATAAATTGAGATTGTTAACAATCTGAACAAAATGATTTAATTTTCGCAGACAGCCTCCAATATTTTTTAATAAAAACAGTAATCTTAAAGATACTACAATCTGTTTAATAGAACACAGAAGACAATGATGGATAATTGTCTCTATTGTTCTCAGCACTTGTTTACTATGACAAATAAATAACAGTCTTGTACTCTAAAATTGCGCTTGATCTTTTCACACTTTGCTGCCTGGACAGGATTAGTGACATGCTGTAAATTCGATTGTGTATTTGGAGGAGGATATCACTTAGGTCGTAAACAGACTACTGGTGTAATTTAGATAACAGGTTATAATACTGAATATAGGGCACCCCAGGGCGCTCATATACAGCAGGGTATCCAGAAAAAGGGCAGAACATCCAGAAAATGGGCAGGGCTTCTAGAAAAGGAGGCAGGACACATGCCCATCTATTCCCAGCTAGCCGGAGCACTGTAATGGAATTGCAGACAATCATGAGCCTGTGCATAATGTGCAACTTAAATATGCCTATGTTGCCAGACACCAGCCCATGAACATGATACCTCAAAGTCATTTTAAGAGAAGCATTAATTTTGTTCAATGAGCAAAACCTGTATTTGACCATTTTGGTTTCTGCTATACTGTAATGACAGGGTTATAATATTCAGATTATACGAGTTGTAAGATGAGATTACATCCAAAGGAGATCCAATGAATAAAATTTATCAAGTCAAACTGTAAGAATCAGTAAGATTAAAGTTTATACAGTGATATTAAAGTGAATTTGTTTCATTTCTTCCTGTTTATTTATTTCATCTTACATTCTTCAAGATTATTTTGTTGAAAAACTATTGTCTGAGAGCCATTTTCTACCCAAATGAAGAAAATAAAACAGTATTGCAGTAAGTATTTCTTAGATTTTTCAGTGCAATATTGTTTTATTTCAACTTGGAATAGTATTGCGTGAACATTTTTACTTCAAAACGGACAAATTTTGCCTGCAATACTATTCTAAGTCCAAAAAAACAATTTTTTCTCTTACTGTCTAAATGTATAACAAAATGAATGTATTTCTTTAATTAATACATATTAGACTAAATCATGTTAAAATTCCAGATCATTCTCACTTTTATGAAAAAAATAAGAACGTTTTTTCTTTCTCCTGAAAAATCATGAAAAATGACTTAGCATAGTATTGCGTTCAGCAGTCGATATGACCATAAGATTTTGGATGAGTTAGATAATGTGTCTAATCGGACCAGAACGACTGGAGTTATATGCCCTTGAATTAGAAAAATTGCTATATTTGACTTTGTTTACACTCTAAATTCTACAATTTTTAACCAATCAGCATCAAACTTGGTCAAAATACTTACGACCATAAGATCTTGGATCAGTTTGATTACGGGTCTAATCAGACCAAAACAACTGGAGTTATTTGCTCTTGAATTAGAAAGTTCTATAGAATAGTTCTTTGTCCGGAGCATAACTTCGTCATCTCCAGTCCGATTGACTTGAAACTTGGCATATGTGTTTGTTGCAATAATACGGAGTGCAGTGTGAAAGAACTATAATTCTACCTTATACTGTCTATGAGTTATTTCCATTTGATCGTCATTTTTACAGCATTTTCTGCTTGTCCGGAATATAACTTTGTCATCTCTAGCCTGAACATCTTCAAATTTGGTATGCATGATTGTTGAAAAATTACGGAGTGCAGTGCACAAGAACCATAACTCTTCCTAGCCGCTCTTGTTTCATTATCATTTGGCCTTTAACCTCAATATTTGGTATTTATCTTCATTGTAGACCTTTACTGCTTAGTACTCAGGTGAGCAATATAGGACCATCATGGTCCTCTTGTTTAGCTGTTGTGATCACTCACTGTCCGTCGGCGTCCGTCCGTCCAACATCCGTCCGTTCACATTTTTTTGTTTACACTCTCACATCTACAAATATTGACAAATCAGCACCAAACTTGGTCAAAATATATATGACCATAAGATCTCAGATGAGTTCGATTATGGGTCTAATTGGACCAGAACAACTGGAGTTATTTGCCCTTGAATTAGAAAAATTGCTATATTTGACTTTGTTTACACTCTAGCATCTACAAATACCGACCAATCAACACCAAACTTGGTCAAAATATATATGACCATAAGATCTCGAATGAGTTTGATTATGGGTCTAATCGGACCAGAACAACTGGAATTATTTGCCCTTGAATTAGAAAAATTGCTATATTTGACTTTGTTTACACTCTAGCATCTACAGTTATTAACCAATCAGCACCAAACTTGGTCAAAATATATATGACCATAAGATCTCAGATGAGTTCAATACGGGATCTAATCAGACCAGAACAACTGGAGTTATTTGCCCTTGAATTAGAAAAATTGCTATATTTGACTTTGTTTACACTCTAGCATCTACAAATATCAACCAATCAGCACCAAACTTGGTCAAAATATTATATGACCATAAGATCTCGGATGAGTTTGATTATGGGTCTAATCGGACCAGAACAACTGGAGTTATTTGCCCTTGAATAAGAAAAATTGCTATATTTGACTTTGTTTACACTCTAGCATCTACAATTTTTTACCAATCAGCATCAAACTTGGTTGGTTGGGTGTATTTGGGTTTAACGCCACTTTAACAGCTAAGGTCATATCATGGTGGTCGGTGACGCACATGTGTTTCCTGGCTTTCTCACACTAGTACTAACACAACTTTCTTTCCAAAGCCACCGACTACTTTTCTCACATGCTTCAGCAGAGGTGAGAGGCGAAAATACGCCGGAAAGAAAGTTCGCCTCAACCGGGTATCGAACTCAACAACCACCAGGTCATGAGTCCGACATGCTCACCACTGAGCCACCCGGGCGGGGCTCAGACTTGGTCAAAATATTTGAGACCATAAGATCTCGGATGAGTTTGATTATGGGTCTAATCGGACCAGAACGACAGGAGTTATTTGCCCTTGAAAATTAGAAAGTTCTATAGAATAGTTCTTTGTCCGGAGCATAACTTTGTCATCTCCAGTCCGATTGACTTGAAACTTGGCATTTGTTTGTTGCAATAATACAGAGTGCAGTGTGAAAGAACCATAACTCTACCTCGTACTGTCTATGAACTTTTTCCCTTTAATCGTCATTTTTACAGCATTTTCTGCTTGTTCGGAATATAACTTTGTCATTTCTGGCCTGAACATCTTCAAATTTGGTATGCATGATTGTAGAAAAATTGCGGAGTGCAGTGCACAAGAACCATAACTCTTCCTAGCACAAATTTTGAGTTATTCCCCCTTTGACCATTTTTATAGCATTTCTTGCTTGTCCGGAGCAAAACTTTGTCATCTTAAGTAGGAATGACTTGAAATATGGTATGCTTATTTGTTGCAATATTTGGAAGTGCAGTGCACAAGAATTGTAACTCTA
This sequence comes from Hippopus hippopus, assembly GCA_946811185.2. Taxonomy (NCBI): domain Eukaryota; kingdom Metazoa; phylum Mollusca; class Bivalvia; order Cardiida; family Cardiidae; genus Hippopus; species Hippopus hippopus. The sequence continues at coordinate 49,036,034 of OX328104.1, read as the reverse complement.
CCTCGTGCTGTCTTTGAGTTATTTCCCTCTGATCATCATTTTTACAGCATTTAGTGCTTGTCCAGAATATAACTTTGTCATCTCAAGTCAGAACAACTTCAAACTTGGTATGCATGTTTGTTGCAATATTACCGAGTACTGTGCTCAAGAACAATAACTCTACCTAGCGCAGATTTTGAGTAATTCCACTTTGATCTTCATTTTTACAGTATTTCTTGCTTGTCCGGAACGGAACTTTGAAGTCTCAAGTCAAATTGACTTGAGACTTGGTAAACATGTTTGTTGCATTACCTGCCCTTTGCAATTATTATACCTCCTTGACAACTGGCGGTGGGATGGGCATATCTTGCGACAATTTGCTGCTCTTGTTTCATTATCATTTGGCCTTTAACCTCAATATTTGGTATTTATCTTCATTGTAGACCTTACTGCTTAGTACTCAGGTGAGCGATATAGGACCATCATGGTCCTCTTGTTAATGCTGTGTAATGGAAAAAGGGGCCTTGATGTATATTTTCAACATGGACCAGCAGGGTTTTCCCTTAGCAAAAAAAAATAGGGGGTCATTGCGATCCCATAGTCGAAAATAATGGGGGTCATTTTGGAATTTGTGGGTGTCACAACAAAATGGAATTTTCTTAGACAAAAGCTACTATTTATGAAACTATGCATGTTTTTTGTTTTCTATTCACTGTACATCTTTGTTTACCCCATATATGTATTATTACATGGTGATAGATACATAATAACACCAGAGATTCTCTATATAGAGGGAGCTTACAGCTTTGGTGGCACCTTCTAATAAAGAGTATCTGCAGTATGCTTTATTTAAGCCTAATCAAATATGTTGCATCTGCAGACAAGCTGCCATATTTCTAAGTAATTTTAATCTTTCAAGGGTATTCCCACAACCACTAGTGTTTTGATGATGCACAAGGGTTGAATTTCGAAGTAGGCCTATGTGCCGCCTCTCTCTGTGGTAAAGGGTTATTTTCTTTTTGTTTTTATCACAGGAATCGACCGTTTAATTGGTGATAATAGCTTGTTGTCGGCCGGATTGGGAAGTTTCCGTTATTTTTCTTGATAGAGAATATCCATATCAGCCGAAAATAAACTATTTTCACCAATTAAACCGCTGATTCCTGTGTTTCGACACACGGGTCGCATTCATGCTGCTGTTTACAGTGAATAACAAAGTGTGTCTCTTTAGCTAACTTACAGTAAACCCTCAAGACCTTGAAATGTGTTTCTGGGTGCTCTTACCAGGCATTGTATCGTCTGATCTTTGTTTAAGGTCTCTTCTTCCTTGCAGACAGCAAGAATGACGTCGATTTTGACAGAGCCACATTGTTTTCATTAGAGATCGACTGGTTTAGTTTAGACCCATTTAAAGACCGACGGTATTCTAGTAAAATCGATACACAGTCCAGTTTTTCGTCCCATTTTCTCTTCGTACTCCAGATTTTTATTCTACTCGCAATGTAACATTTCAGTAGTATATATATGATCGTTATTAACGCCTATCACATTGTGCGTCAACAATGACGCACTGTTGAAAAAATTGCGGGTCATTTACCATAAAAATGCGTCAAAATGCACAAAATCGTGCGTCAAGGAAAACCCTGCACCAGGATCTCTTTCACTACAGGACAAAATGTAATTGAAACCTCACTTTTATATTGTTTATCACAAGCCACACACAATAGTTATTTGTTTCTATTACATGAAATGCCTCATCATGAAAAAAAGGGGTTAAACATATAATTTCATTATGGACCAATAACAGTCAGTTAGCCCATCTGTCCGCCTGGACAGATATCGTCTAAAGTCTTTGACGACCATTTAGGAAACTTCATGCATGTCTTCCTCAAGATAGTCTGTTGATACAATTTTCTTTTATATAATGATGTGTCATGGAAAAAAGGGGCTTGATGTATATTTTCATTATTTGTTTTCATTTAATGAATTGCTGTGTTATGGTAAAAGGGGACTTAATGTTTAATGTCTCTATGGACCGCTTATATTTTTTTTTAATTAAATGCTGTGCCATGGAAAAAGGGGGCTTAATGTGTAATTTTATCATGGACCATTAACCCTTTACCACACAATCCCGACTTTTAATGACCCTATGAAAGAAGCCTTTTGAAAACATTGTGGGAAAAGGAGAAAATGCTGGTGAGCAGCATTTTCTCCTTTTCCCACAATGTTTTCTACCCTTCCAACTACAAATTTCATTTTTTCATCCACATTTAGTCATCTGCAAATGCTTTCAATTTGGACTGGTCTAAAATTTTGTATTTGGTAAAGAGTTAACAGAAAGGCCACATATACATGCAACACACAATACCTCTATTACGTTTGTATCAGAAAAGGTCTTTTTCGGCGGGGATATCATTTCGATGAAATTGCTTGTTTTTTCATAATTTATTCAGTATGTCCCATCAGTTTTCAGAAATGTCCCCATTTTTTTTAAGCCATGGAGACACTGTCCCCTTGGGCCCAAAACCTTGGCAGATCACTGTTTGTACATTCTAGATGTGTATATCTGTAAAGAAAAGGCAACCTACCTGCACACACATTTAAAAAGAAAAAAATTAGCTAAAACAGATGAACTTACAATGTTTTATAACCTATACAAGCACTTTCCTGTCTGTTACAGCTACCTGTTTGAAGAAGACTGCATGCTTCAACAAAATAAAGAATTTCCAGGAAAACATATATGTGTACTTTTTAAGAAATGTGAGTTACATTTAATGTTCTTGGTGTCCTCAAGATATATGCATATAATGAAAGATTTGTCGCAACTATTGTAAAATTAGAGATAGATGCATCCTTCAGTGACATCAAAGGTATGCAGAGACCAAAGGATTTGACAAAGATGCCAGGAGCTTTTGTGGCCGTGTCAGGGTTTGTTACCAGAATTGTGTCAACTATTAGGCTTCAAAACAACATATATCAACAATGCTGCATATCTGAATTGAATGTAAAGAAAATATACTATGATGTATCACACATTTACTTTCAAAGTAAACAAATTTGCCAAAGATCTGCAAAAAAAACCACTTTTATTTCTCAAATACAGATTTTTATTTTTCTTTAATAAAAAAATGGAAATAAAAACAATAGTTTCAGTTACGTAGTCTTTACGTTGACTACCTTCAAAACCATATGTTTCACATGACTGTGAAGGTCATATGTCAGTGGAAATTCTGGTGCAAGTGTGTGTTTATTGGCCCTTTACCATACAACAAAATTGAGGACTTGTCAGTATCAGAAGCATTCACAAATAGCAATACAATGTGGCTTAACTCTTTACCACAAGCCAAATTTTAGTACTCATCCATATTGGAAGCATTTGCATATGAGAAATTACATATGACTCAAATGATTGGATTTGTCTCTGAAAGGTTACAAAACATTGTGAAAAAAGGAGAATATGCTAGTCACCAGCATTTTCTCCTTTTCTCACAATGTTTCTAAATACCCTCCACCCCAGGGTCATAATAACTTAGGATTGTGTGGTAAAGAGTTAAATTTTACTTACCAATTGACAAAATTATAGACTTGTCCAAATTGAAAGCATTTGTAGACTAGAAACCAAATGTGGGCCAAAATAGAAAATATTACTTAGAAAGTGTAGAAAACTGTTCGCAAAGGAGAAATGCTGGTTTCCAGCATTTTCCTCTTTTCCCAACAAAGGTTTTTAAAGTCTGCTTTCTTGAGTCTATCATATTGATCATAGAAAAAGAAATCTACTTCATGGGAAAGGAAAAAAAAAGCTTTTTATCGGCATTTTTTTTTTTATACATTTTCCTTACAATATATTATTAAGCCATCTATTTCTAGATTATGAACTCCTTACGAAACAACAAAATTTTAATGTATTGACTTGTCAAAACTGAAAGCATTTGCAGATGATAAATCCATTGTGACCCAAATGTTGAGGTTTTTCGTGGGAGTGTCCTTAGGCGAGACACTTCAGAGCCCTAACCTAATACTGGTGAAACCCAGGAAATGCATGAATTTAAAGGCTGTCCTGGTGATAGGACGGAAATAAAGTTGAATGTAGCGTAAAACAGGATTCAATCACTTAACCAAAATGTTGTAATGTATCTTGGAAAGGGTAGCAAACATGCTGCTTATTAGCATTTTTTTCCTTTGATCACAATGTTTTTGAAAGCCTTTTTTCTTTGGGATTATTACACAGGATAGGTTGGGAAAAGGAAATTTCAGTGATCAGTGAATCAAGATTTATTACAAGAAGCTGTTTCATATGTGAAAGTGTAGGTTAGTGTAAAGTCTGGTCTTTAAAAAACCAGGGATTGTTTGGTAAAGGATAAATACACAGGATTGATTGGGAAAAGGTTAATTCAGTGATAAATTTGGTTTACAAGAATCTGTTTCATATGTGAAGTGTCGGCTAGTGAAAAGTCTAGTGCTAGTGTTGTGCTTTTGAATTCAATGATAAATTTGGATTTATAGGAAGCTGTTTCTTATGTGAAAGTGTTGGTTAGTGTAAAGTCTTGTGCTAGTGTTGTGCTTTTGAATTCAGTGATAAATTTGGATTTATAAGAAGCTGTTTCATACGTGAAAGTGTCAGTTAGTGAAAAGAAGTGCTAGTGTTGTGCTTTTGAATTCAGTGATAATTTTGGATTTATAAGAAGAAACTGAAGGTCGAGATGAGATGATGCATCACCATGCAAAAGTGGTGAGTACAGCTAAGCTTATTATAATACCTCAAAGCTATTATTAGGAAAAATTAACCCTTCCTTACAATCCCAGGTTTAAAGGCCCAGTAGAGGCCAAAATATCAAAGCAGGCATTTAATCCATTTAATTATAAATCATACCATTTAAAAGTACAGTCAAGCCACGTTAATCGAGACACTTCTGTTTCCTATAAATGTTTCCGGATATGCCGTTTTTCCGGACCAGAGAACTGGGATCACCAAGACTTCCATGTCGATAAGGGACACCGTACTTCGTAAGAATTACAATAACATATGATTTACACAAACACTTGTATTTTTCCTGCATTTGTTCAGATATGATAGAATGAATTGTCATAACATTGCATTTTGCCTTTTTGTGTTTTATGTACATGCTTTCTCCTTGTAAGTTATTACATGCACAAAATGACATTTGTACAAACAGGTGGCCTTGTAAAGCTCTGCACATTATGACTTTCGTACAAACGGATGGGCTTGTAAAGATCTTGCACATTTTGACTTGCGTACAAACGGGTGGGCTTGTAAAGCTGTGCACATTATGATTTTCGTACAAACGGGTTGGCTTGTAAAGCTCTGCACATAATGACTTTTTTACAAATGGATGGGCTTGTAAAGCTCTGCACATTATGACTTTCATACTAAAGCTCTGCACATTATGACTTTCGGACAAACAGGTGGGTCTACAAACAGTAGAATTTGGGTTTTCTTCTTGGTAATGGCAAATAGCTTTTTTTCACAGAAGTCAAAACTTCAAATTGTCGTCTTCTATTGACTTCAGATGATTGAAATGGGAAAATGACAAAGTTATTGAGGGTATTGATGACAATGCAACCAAAATGAAAGACGTGCATATTGATCTTAATTCACCTTTATAGTCTGATATGGGATCACACATGGCGTCTGGGCATCCAGGCGGGTGGGGGGCATCCAGTTCTTTGTCTGGAGCATAACTTTGTCATCTCCAGTCCAATTGACTTGAAACTTGGCATTTGTGTTTGTTGCACTAATACAAACTGCAGTGCGAAAAAACCATAACTCTACCTTGTGCTGTCTTTGAGTTATTTCCATTTGATCTTCATTTTTATAGCATTTCTTGCTTGTCCGGAGCATAACTTTGTCATCTTAAGTAGGAATGACTTGAAATATGGTACGCTTATTTGTTGCAATATTTGGAAGTGCAGTGCGCAAGAATTGTAGCGCTGCCTTGTGCTGTCTTTGAGTTATTTCCTTTGATCATCATTTTTACAGCATTTAGTGCTTGTCCAGAATATAACTTTGTCATCTCAAGTCAGAACGACTTCAAACTTGGTATGCATTTTTGTTGCCACATTACGGAGTACCACCAATGGGCATCACATTACAGGAGATACTCATGCCTATTTCAATCACTTGCATGATTTCTGCTGCACTACTATTTTCCTCTACCTACCCTTTATGATTATTATCCCCCCTCAACAAATGGCGGTGGGACGGATGTATCTTGCAAAAATTTTCTGCTCTTGTTTTTATATGCAATGAAAGGTAACGTTATTTTACTAGGCCGACTTGAAACTGATCTGTATTTGAAATGGGGACCAGGATGTTTTATATCCTATTTCAAGACTTGATTCCCAGATTACTTCTAATTTGCTTATTCAATAATGGATAGCAGTTTTGGTGCTTGCATTCATCTGAAAACCTTGTTACTACGAACTGCTTACCACTCATCCTGCTGGACGACCATACTCTGGATTACTTGATCTTACTTGTCGTCTAAATAACTATGACCCATGCTCAGTGAAAAAGGGGTTTTAATATCTACAAAAAGTATTGATTCAGGTCAACCTGTGCAGTCTGCACCTAGGTTGAAATTTTGGCTAATTGGCCACTTTTCTTTCTGTCAGAGGACCAGTTCACTTCATGATGTAGCCGGGTTTTCAACAAATAAATTTTATGGGTCCAAAATTATATAACTTGCTTAGTATAATGAATGGTGGGGGGGGGGAGATACATTAAACCCCCTTTTACCAGAGCTTCGCTCATATTCTACAAAATGATACAAAAATCATGTGGCTTATATTGAGGCCTTGCCTTATGCACATGAAATGGTGTACATTTTAAGGGATGAAGAAAATTTTTGTTTATTCATGAATTATTTTAAAAATTTAACTAATCACACTGTATGAAACCGCGAACAAATTCAGCAGATTCAGGAAATAACATTTTACTGGTACAGTACGGGCAGATATTCTAAAAAAATTCTGTTTCTGACAATAGGCAAGATATCATTATAAGAAAAATTAGAAACAAAATATGGCTAACTAAATATGGTAGAAGACCTGTAGTTGCCAAAAGAAGCATAAGCACAAAGAAGGTTCTTTATTGCATATTCTTCTCATGTGATGGTATAGCCGTACAAATTCCGGTGCCGAAGGGCAAAAGTGTTACAGGTCGGTATTACCGAGATGTTTATAATAAAAAAGGTCAAGAAATATTATCTTAAACGACGCCCTGTGTCAGGATTTAGGCATGTTCGTCTACTTCATGATAATGCTCCATCACATACATCTGAGCTTGTGAAGCAATTTTTGAAGTCAGAGAAGGTTACCGTCTTGCCACACCCACCATACTCTCAAGATCTAGCCCCATGTGACTTTCCTTTTTCCAAAACTTAAAAACTTCTTATCTGGTTGTCGTTACAAGTCCCGACAAGCCCTTGGCTCAGCCATCAGTCAGTGCCTCAGAGGTCTACCTAAATCAGCGTACCATGATGCATTTCAGAAATGGATTCAGAGATTGAAATTATGTATTTCAAATCGCGGAGAATACTTTGAACAGATGTAATGTTCATTTCACTATTTGAGTCAAATGCTTTCGAGATACCGTACAATACACATTCAGGGTTCTCCCTAGGTCCAGAATGCCAAGAGTCATTGACTCTTGGGCCCAAATTTTCAAGGATGAAAATGGAATTTCCAAGAGTCTAATAGAAATGTGCAAGGGTCAAAATTATCACGGAGGAATATGGGTGAAATAATGAAAACTTTCCATTTACGCTCTTTCTTTATGGATAGGAATTAGATAAGAAAATACCCTATCTTATGTAGAGACTTGTTGGAATGAATTGGACAGAAGAATTTTAAGTTGCAGCCCTAGCATGCAATTCATCTTGATGAATAAATGGACACAAACAACTTTTGATCTGTTTACCAAACAACAAAAACTTTTGACTATATCATAATTATTTCAGACATTTGCAGACGACAATTCAAATGTGGCTAGAACGACTTCATTTGTCTTTCTTACCCCAGAACATTGTGGAAAAGGGAGAAAATAAAGGTCACATCCATTAAAGTGTTATTTCTTAAGATTTAAGTCTTCTTTTCTTGTCCAATTACTTTTTATTTCACGCTTGTTCCGGTTCCCCCCATCCAAAATTATAGGTTGTTGTTTATTTTCATCTTAAAAGGTTTTTCCCAAATTTTAAACAGATTTTAGCTTTCACTTAATGTTTCATAAAGAAATAAGTATAAATTCACTGTTTAAATTGGTCACCAAAGATGAAAAGATAGTTTGAAGTGCCTCTGATTGGACAATGTCAAAATGATTTCTGTTGTGTCATGGGTTTTCATGTTTTTTTCGTGATCTTTTTTCAAATCAGTTAATAATTTTACAAGTATTACTGCATGATTTGACATTTGTTAATTAGGGTAGCAGTTAACTTGAAAACCTGTCATTTTACACTAGATAATTGGTCTAACACCTTTATCATGTTTTCAAAAATGACTCGCCATTCGCCAGCTGGATTACATGTGATAAACAGAGTTGCGTGCGTCTGTACACAGTTGACACTGATTGTGTTTATTATAGGCTGCATTCCTGCCAGATGCATGCGACATAATTTATATGACCCTTTGGCTGGTAATCTCATGCGTCAGACGCTTAGGCAGATATTTTTGAGCATCAAAAATGGGTCATTTCGGATTTCCATGCGTCAAAACCCGGAGTCCCGGGTCAAAGGAGAACCCTGACATTACATATCAAACAACCCTCATATGAGCAGAAATTACAATACCTAAATCTTAACCCTTAGGCTGCCAAGCACAACTCACTGACCTATTGTAGACAATATAGATCAAGATCAGATTGCACCTAATGTGCAGTCCAATCTTAGATTTACACTGCCCAAAAAGGAGTTTTTTTTTCCAAAGAATATTAAAATATCATCAAATGGGTTTTACATGGCTTGAAAGTTTCGTTTGATCTGTTTAGCAGGATCAGGGTTAAGAGCTGACTTACCACTGTGTCTTTTTTTATTTATTCATTTAGCACTAGACCTACAAAGGTTTTAAAGTTTGTCTAACAAGTACTATGCAACTACACAAGCTACAGAAAATCAATAACTTGCATACAATGAGCTTATTTGATTACAGTATACATTACATAAAATTATAGGCTGATAACCCAAAACTATATGAGATCATGATACCAGTCTTCTGCCAAGGATTTTAAAAAGTAGAGACAAATCTCTCACTCATCCAGAAAAGTTTGAGATAGTACACACACACAAAAAAGTATAACTGAGGACAGTGCTACCTACTGGCTATTTTCTGACACAGTCACACATTTGAAGCTCTGTTTACTAATAAATATCTAGGAACAGAATAACTATAAGAAGGTCAATTTGTCACTGTGCTTTAAACCTGTATGGCCTGTGTATTCTAGACACTTTTTGAAATATATATGCTGAGAAAAAAGTTTTTGTATGCCATGATTAATTATATTGAGAGTTCATGATATGGCACCCAGTGTCCAAAACAAAATTTATTAAGAATATCTGCCCATACTGCAAAAAAAAAAAAGCATTAAAGAACACAAATTCCTATCAACTGGCTACTTTCTGACAGTCACACATTCTAGGGTTTGTTTACTAATAAATACCTTGGAACGAAATAACTATAGGAAGGTCAATTTGTAATAGCGCTTTGAATGTAAACGTTTTTGTCCATTCTAGACAATTTTTGAAATATAACATGAACCGGGAAAAAAAGAACTCGACTTGAAAACTGTTTTACTGGTCCATCCACAAGTAAACACCTCGAAATTATGAAAAAAGAATAATTAATGCAACAAATATCCCAGTCTTGTCAGATTAAGATGGTTCCGAATCGTCGAAGTCACAGAAAAAGGTCCAAAAATGTACATTAACGAAGCATTAATAAGGCATTTATAAAAGTGACCTTAAAATTTTTGTATGACCCCCCAAAAATTAACAACAGAAATAATGATGCAAATAACAAAAACACCAATCAATTTTTTTCAAACAAGAAAATAAAAGACGACAAAATGAATGCTTGGCCTAAGAACCCAACTCATTTGACCTTTTTAGCCTGTTTTTCTGCACCATGTAACTAACCAATCCTGACTGACTTGATCTATGGGCTGTATTATGGGCAGATGCGTATGCCACATAATCCTACAATTCTAAAAATGCATCAAAAACAGCTTTAAGAACATATGTCTAATTCTTCACTGTTGACCCTTTAACACAGACAATATTGCTAGCCTATTCCTATAGTCACACATTTGAAGCTCTGTTTACTGGTAAATAATGAGGTACAGAATAACTATACAAACTTCGATTTGTCACCACACTTTAAACTGTGCAGCCTGTGTATTCTAGATGCTTTTTGAAATATATACTGAGATAGCATCCTTTGTAGGCCAAGATTATTCATATTGAGAGTATATATGTTAAGGCGCCCAGTGTCTGAAACGGAACTTCCTTACAATACCTGCCCGTACTGCACAAAAAAAAGAAAAACATTACTGAAGGAGTGCTACCTACTGGCTACTTTTTGAGTCACATATTTGAAGCTCTGTTTACTTATAAATACCTAGGAACAGAATAACTGTAGGAAGGTCAACTTGTTGCTGCACTTTAAACCTGTATGACCTGTGTATTCCAGATGCTTTTTGAAATGTATGCAGAGAAAAAAGGTTTCATATGCCATGATTAATTATATTGAGTTTATGATTTGGTGCCCAGTGTCAAAAAGAAAATTTATTTAGAGTATCTGCCCATACTGCAAAAAAAAAAAAGCATTAAAGAACATGAATTGCTACCAACTGTCTACTTTCTGACACAGTCACACATTTTAGGGTTTGTTTATTAATAAATATCTAGGAATGGAATAGCTATAGGAAGGTCAATTTGTCGCCATGCTTTGAATGTAATGTTCTGTGTATTCTAGACCATTTTTGAAATATTAAAGATGAACCATGAAAAAAAAAAGACAGAAAGGACTTGAAAACTGTTTTACTGGCCCTTCCAAAAGTAAACACCTTGAAATTATTAAAAACAACAAATCAAAATTTTCAACTTGAAATGGCTACTTTTCCCATACTGTTCATTTTTTTTTTTTTTTTTTTTCAAAATAAGGTTGAAGCTATTGATGAGATAAAGAAACTGCAAGTTTCACAAAAATCTGATGACAAATGCAGACTTTATCACATAAACATGAAATGAAATTTTTCAACTAGAAATGGCTACTTTTCCCATTCTGTTTGTTGGATTTTTTCAAAATCAATAGGGTTGAAGCTATTGATGAGATAAACAAACTGTGCAAGTTTCACAGAAATCTGATAACAAATGCAGACTTTATTGTATAAACAAGAAATGAAAATTTTCAACTTGAAATGGCTACTTTTCCCATATTAATTGTTGGATTTTTATCAAAATCAAAAAGGTTGAAGCTATTGATTAGATATATACCAACTGTGCAAGTTTCACAAAAATCTGACCACAAATGCAGACTTTATCTTGTAAACAAGGAAAAAAAAAAAAAAAAATCAACTTGAAATGGCTACTTTTCCCATACTGGTTGTTGGATTTTTCTCAAAATCAATACTGCAAGTGTCATGGAAATCTGACCACAAATGCAGGCTTTATCACATAAACAAGAAAAAGACTAACGGATGGACAGAAGAATGGACGGACGACGGAAACTACGGCATGACATAAGCTCTGATGGCTTTCAGCCATTAGAGCTAAAAAATAACTAATTCAACAAATATCCAAATCTAGTCAGATTAAGTTCAGGTTCCAAGTTGGTGGAGTCACAGAGACAGGTCCAAAAATGTACATTAAAGTAGCATAAATAAGGCATTTAAAAAAGTGACCCTTAAATTTTTGTATGACCCCCAAAAATTTACATAACAGATATAATGTTGCAAATAACAAAAACACCACTCAATCCAATGTTTTCAAACAGGGTTCAATTATGACTACCTTTCGAACGCTATTGATCACTTTTCAAGTGACCAAAGGTTAAACAATGACCAATCCTGACTGACTTAATCTATCGGCTGCATAACGGGCAGACGTGTACTTCCACATAATCCTACATTTTTCTCCTTTTCCGACGATGTTTTCAAAAGGCTTCTTTCTGAGGGTCGTTAAAAGTCGGGAGTGTGTGGTAAAGGTTAAAGTAGCATAAATAAGGCATTTAAAAAAGTGACCCTGAAATTTTTGTATGACTCCCCCAAAAATTAACATAACAGAGATAATGATGCAAATATCAAAAACACCACTCAATTCAATGTTTTCAAAAAAAGAAAACGAGAAATTTAATGCTTGACCTAAAAACCCAACTCATTTGAACTTTTTAGCCTGTTTTTCTGCACCAGGTCACTAACCAATCCTGACTGACGATCTATTGGCTGCATTACGGGCAGACGTGTAGTTCCACATAATCCTACATTCCTAAAATTGCAAAAGAAGAGCTTAAGGACCTATATCTTTCTTTACTTCTGACCCTTTAACACACAATATTGCTAGCCTTTTCCTTGGTATGAACACTGGACAGGTTTTGATTATGACTACCTTTTGAATGCTATCATTTTTCAAGTGACCAAAGGTTAAACAATGACCAATCCTGACTGACTTGATATATGGGCTGAATTACGGGCAGACGCGTAGTTACACATAATCCTACATTCCTAAAAATGCAAAAGAAGAGCTTAAGGACCTATATCCCTTCACTGTTGACCTTTTAACATTGACAATATTGCTAGCTTATTCCTTGGTATTAAGACTGGACAGGGTTTGATGATGACTACCTTTTGAATGCTATCATTTTTCAAGTGACCAAAGGTTAAAGAATGACCAATCCTGACTGACTTGATCTATGGGCTACATTATGGGCACACGTGTAGTACCACATAATCCTACATAACGCGGACAATATTGCTAGCCTATTCCTTGGAATTAACACTGGACAGGGTTTGATTATTACAACCATTTGAATGTTATCATTTTTCAAGTGACCAAAGGTTATATATTGACCCTTAGCAAGTTTGTATTATCCACTTGGACTTTCCTGTTCAGAAAAAAGTGTACTTTACGCAAAGGCTCTTGACTGTGCGGGTCTTGGCAACGTGTAAATTATACAAATAAATGTAAAGACTGTAGATCATTTCTGCTGAACATTTTCTCACCTCACATTATCAGTTCACTTATTCCCAGACCTGCATTCATCTATATGCCAATCAAACCTTTGACACAAGAGGTATGGAACACCTCACTGTTGGTAAGGGTGTTACATGAACCCAATTGTAAACTATGTCCAGGAATTGTTTATCAAAGTGCCCACTCCATACCTGTCATGCCACTGAATGCAGTGTTTGGTCCAGAGTGTGTTTCATGCATTTTTGACTCAATGATTTCTTTTCCAACACTAAAATTTGTTTGTGTCATTTCTGATGCAACCAAAAAAGACAATTTCAATGGAAAGAATAGTTTATAATGCACACCATGATGTAATGAAAACCAAGGGGCAAAATAGGGTTTGTATATGCAGAGAGAGAAGGTTTCGTACGCTATGATTATTAATATTGAGAGATAATGATACATTGCCCATTGTCAGAAACAGAATTTTTTTAGAATATCTGCCCGCACTGTACAAAAAGAAAAGCATTACAGAAGACATTGCTACCTACTGGCTCTTTTCTGACAGTCACATTTGAAGCTGTTTACTGGTAAATACGTGGGGTGATCAGAAAGAACGCGGACCACCCGATTATTTCAAAAACTACTTTACTTAAGATAACAAAAATTTGCACAGATGAACATTATTTACCTGGTTACTTATTCAAGCGTTTAAATGACGTCATAGGCAAATAAGAAAAGAGTGACGTCATTTCAATGACATCACATACTGCGTTAGCGGTTCACAATGTCGGATGACGTTTTATTTGAGCAGAGAGTAATTATAAAGTTTTACGTTAAACTCGGAAAGTCTTCATCGGAAATTAAGGCCGATTTAGATAAAGTTTATGGGGACTCAGCACTTAAGAAAACCAGTATTTGTAAATGGATTGGACGATTTAGAGAAGGACGCGAAACCGTTGAAAATGACCCTAAATCTGGCCGTCCATCAACATCAGTAACGGACAAAACTATTGTGGATGTGCAGCAGCATGTAAAGCAAGATCGTCGAGTTACTGTCAGGGAAATAGCTGACACATTTAGCATTTCCTATGGAAGTGCACAGGAGATTTTAACTGACAAACTTGGAATGTCGCGTGTTTGTGCAAGGTGGGTGCCTCGGCTACTAACGCCCGAGCAAATGGGGGTTAGGGTCGAAATTTGTTCTGAAATTTTAGAACGCATTAGGAAAGAAGGATCAAACTTTACTGATCGTATTGTGACATGCGATGAAACATGGGTACACTTTTACGAGCCCGAATCTAAACAACAAAGCAGTGTATGGAAACATCCAACATCGCCGTCCCCTGTTAAAGCCAAACTTTCTAAGTCTGTTGGTAAAGTTATGTGCATCATGTTTTTCTCTTCTCAACGTTTTCTTCTAAATCATGTTGTACCTATACATACTACAGTCAATGCTGAGTATTATGCCAGCATTATTCGAATGAATTTAATACAGGCCATCCGAAAAAAACAGCCGGAACTTCTATGGAGAGGCGTCATTTTACATCAAGATAATGCTCCCGCTCACAAAGCCAAACTTGTACAGGAAGTTTTGAAAAAACTAAACATAGAAACATTAAACCATCCTGCCTATAGTCCAGACCTGGCCCCATGTGACTTTTGGCTATTTCCTGTTTTGAAAGATTCTCTACGTGGCACGCGCTACTAGAGCAGAGAGGAGCTAACCCATGCCATGACCGGGTCGTTGAGAGTGACGTCACGTGACGGGCTCGCGCACGTGTTTCGCGCATGGGAATCAAGAATGAATAAGTGCATACAACACAAAGGAGGTTACTTTGAAAAACAGTAAACATTCCAAGTTGATTTTTATAACAATATTCCGATAAAGGCACTGGTCCGCGTTCTTTCTGATCACCCCTCGTAACTAGGTACAGAATTAACTAGGTACAACATAACTATATGAACTTCAATTTGTTGGTGCACTTTAAACATGTGCAGCCTGTTTATTGTAGATGCTTTTTGAAATAAACTAAACCAAAAAAGAAACTTCCCATGTGTTTAAGTGCAAATGCAATGTTATTAAAAAAAAATCAAAATGTCAGATGACCTACATATATTCAGGCGAAGGATTATGTGTCCGATAAAACAAATTTTAACTCGATTGAAAGCATTTTGCAGAAGAAACCCGCTGAAAGCGATTTTCACGTGCATGCACAGACGGTATAATTCGTGTATATTTTTTGAAACCTTTTAGTCGAATTTTATAGACTTTCATGTCAATAAGAAAAAGACGTTGAAACAAATTAAATTCTATTTAGTTTTCTTTATTTTTGATATGCCTAGAATTCCGCAAAATTTATGCGAACGTGCCATTGGCATGCTTAATGCTGGTATGACGATGAATGCTGTTGCTATGAATATTGGATGTTCAACTTGTGCTATTCGACACCTTAGGCAATGTTTTCAAGCAACGGCGTACGGAAGATCAACCACATAGTGGACATCCTCGCGTCATGACGCGCGGCCAAGACGGCTATATTCGGAACACCCACCTGCGCAATCGCTTCCAAACTGCCACAGCCACTGCTGCTAACACCCCTGGTACAAATAACCGTGTATCTGCCCAAACTGCACAATCGCTTGTGCGAGGGTGGGCTACGTGCACGTCGTCCATACGTTGGTTGATTCACAGGGAAAGGTCCAAAAATGTAAATTAAAGTAGCATAAATAAGGCATTTGAAACCAGAGGGCCATGATGGCCCTGAATTGCTCACCTGAGCCAATAGGCGAAATTCATTCCACATGTGTAATTCAATTTCTGACAAATTGTCAGGTCAATTGAGCTTAAAATGTGGCCTCTAGAGTGTCCATAAGGAATTTCCGTAAGTTTACCTAGTGACCTAATTTATAACCCGACATGACCCAATTTAGAACTCATCAAAAAATTTATCAAGACAAACATTCTGAATTGTTTTCAAGTTAAATGAGCAATAAATGTGGCCTCTAGAGTGCCCACAAGGTATTTCTTAAATTTGACCAAGTGACCTAGTTTATTACCCCAGGTTACCCAATTTTGAACCCATCCTATATTTCATCAAGACAAACATTCTGACCAATTTTCAAGACAATTGAGCAAGAAATGTAGCCTCTAGAGTGCCCACAAGGTATTTAATTTGACCAAGTGACCTAGATTATGACCCCAGGGGACCCAATTTTGAACCCATCCTGGATTTCACCAAGACAAACATTTTAACCAATTTTCCAATCAATTGAACAATAAATGTGGTCTCTAGAGCACCCACAAGGTATTTCTTTAATTTGACCTAGTGACCTAGTTTAAAACCCAAATTCAAACTCATATGAGATTTTATCAAGACAAACATTCTGACAAATTTTCAAGTCAATTAAGCAAAAAATGTGGCCTCTAGAGTGCCCACAAGGTATTACTTTAATTTGACCTAGAGACGTAGTTTATGACCTCAGGTGACCCAATTTTGAACTGACTGAACACATTGTGCTCAAGTGGGCTAACAAACTTAGAACAGGTTCACCACATACCAAATACCAATGCTCTATGCCTTCCAGTTTTAGAAAATAAGAATTTTAAAATTTTTCCTTCTTTGTTCCTTTGTTCAAACTTGTGACCCCCGGGGCAGGGCCAATTTTGACCCCAGCGGCATCATTTGAACAAACTTGGTAGAGGTCCACTAGGAATTGCTACATACCAAATATCAAAGCTCGACACCTTCCAGTTATAGAGTAGAAGAATTTTAAAGTTTTCCTTCTTTGTTCCTATGTTCGAACTTGGGACCCCTGGGGCGGGGCCAGTTCTGACCCCAGGGGCATCATATGAAGAAACTTGGTAGAGGTCCACTAGGAAATGCTAGATACCAAATATCAAAGCTCTACCCCTTCAAGTTTCAGAGAAGAAGACTTTTAAAGTTTTCCTTCTTTGTTCGTATATTCGAACTTGTGACCCCTGGGGCGGGGCCAGTTTTGACCCCAGGGGCATCAAATGAACAAACTTGGTAGAGGTCCACTAGGAGATGCTAGATGCCAAATATCAAATCTTCACGCCTCAGTTTGAGAGAAGAAGAATTTTAAAGTTTTCATTCTTTGTGCCTATGTTCAAACTTGTGACCCCCGGGGCGGGGCCATTTTTGACCCCAGGGGCATCATATGAACAAATTTGGTAGAGGACTACTAAAAGATACTACATACCAAATATCAAAGCTCTGGGCTGTCTGGTTTTAGACAAGAAGATTTTTTAAGATGCTGTAAATTTTCCCTTTTTTGTTTCCATGGCAACCAGAGTTAATGGGTTACTTCAATTCTTTGAACAACTTTGGTAGAGCTTTACCCAAGGAACATGCCTGCCAAGTTTCAACATGATTGGCCCACCGGTTAAGGAGAAGAAGATGTTTAAAGGAATTGTGGACAGACAGACAGACGGACAGATGGACGCCAGACAATGACCGATCACAATGCTTCACCTTAGCACTTCGTGCTCAGGTGAGCTAAAAAGTACCCTAATGAGTTTTGTACAACCCCCAAAAATTAGGAATAGGGGTTTTAAATGACCCTGAAAAGTTTGAAGCTGGCAGAAAAACTGCAAAGAGATAATGTTGAAAATATTGTAAACACCACATACCAATGGCTGCATCTATGGAAGTCTTTCCGAATGGTAGACTGTACACACTTGCTTTGTCATCCTTTGTAAGAGACACCAATATTCATATTTCAGTAAAATTGTAAATGAAGTACACAAATGAGTATTCTGGGAAAAAAAGCCAAAGGCTTGGAGTGGTGTGAAAAGAACTGGTAAACAGAATTTTAGTAATGCATAGACAGGTGCACTGGCCATTGGGTTATGACCAAATTATTTCTAGCATGGCGCTTACTGCAACTGATTGATTGTATGGTGTTTGACGCCATTTTCAACACTATTTCAGTTATATCGCGGCGGCCAGTGCACCTATCCATGCTTTCCTGGAGTCTCTTCTACCAGTACTCCGCACAATATTCTTTCCAAGCCACTGGCTGCTTTCCCACATTACCATCATCGAAACAATGGTCAGCCGTGTGAGAGGAATGAATCCTGTCGCAATGACTATCATCAATCCTCAGAAAGAAATTGGCTGAGCCGGGGATCGAACCCATGACCCCTTGTTCTCAAGTCCTGCACACTACCGACTGAGCTCTTGGGGCTCGGCCGCTTACTGAAAAAGAAATGACCTAATGTTTTTTCCTGACCTAAAATGACCACATTGTTTATTTGGGACTCTAAGACTTTGTGCTGTATGCATAAATATATGTACACATGTTGAAAAATTGTAAGTTACTGATCATGGATATTTTGTGGACAGAAATGTTTGCAAGGTCAAGTTGGTTTTCTATTGGTATACTTGTGGTAAAATATGTGAACAGGAATTTTTATGAACTTATCAAATTTTGCTAAATTGCAAATTTTCCACTTCACAAAAAATTCCACTTATAGAGGATTGTAATGCATACCTGTATTATGGAGAAATTTCACTATTGGCCAGCCTCATCATGGTCTTTTTAGCATCCACTTCTTTACTGTTGTCCTTTGACACATCTAGACACAAGTCAAAATTAAAAAAAAAAAGACTAATGCCAAGCATAGTATGCATCCACAAGGAGCACAAGCCTGATTTGCCAACCTGCTATGGCTTAATTAAAGCATTTGCATATAAAGATCGGACTACATTGAAAGTGCTGTCTGATCTTGAATCAAAACTATTATTGATGTGGATATGATGTGGCAAAATAATTCTAGAGATTAGAAAAAAATTAGGGAACCAGCCTAGAACATTACTAACAAACTATATTGTAACCAGAATGTATAAAGATGGAATTTCAGATTGACCAATCTCTTGTTGAAAACTGCCTATAGTCATTTTGACAAGATTCATTCCAATCTTGCCATTGAAGTTTATTTTTCATGTTGTTTAAGTATAAGGAAGGCATCTGCTTGAAAATAGTAATGTGCAAAGTAACAGTAAAAGAACCTTCAACAACTCTATAACAGGTGCCCTAACCTGTACAATATTAGGGGTGGGTATCGCCTCTGGAAACTGTATCGTGATATATCGAGATATGTGGGTTTGTATCAGGATATGCATCATGATATATCGCGAAACATTTTTACAGAGTTTTATGTATGATAGTACACTTCACTGACTTCACTATGCCATTGTACTGATACTATTGACATGTAAATAAGTGACAAAAAGTTAGTAAAAAATACAAAAAGGACAAATTCTCACATGATTTTGGTGTTGATTGACTGCTGACAGAACTGGATTTTGGTGATGCCTTGAGCATGTTTGGAGATGGCTGACTGACGATCTTACTTGGGTGGTGACGACGAAGGTGTGTGACTAAGTTCGTTGTTCCACCCCCCGATGTTTTTGGCTGCATTTTGAAAATTAAGCAAACCACTACAACGTCCATGATGGTGGAGTCCGATTTCCTTTTCTTTAATCCGAAATGCTTCCATACGTCGGCCTTAGCCTTTGTGTATTTGACGATGTCGAAGTTGTCTTCCATTTTGTTTGATTACAGTACTGGTGAAGGTTGGAAATCACCTTGTGTGCTTAAATTAACTGGCCAATGGATAGTGGAATATCCACAGGAAGTGCGTCATAAAAATAAACTTATTCTTTTCTACAATTTTATTCTTTCTAATAATTTTAATAATCAAGCGAGATTAAATGAAAATTGATATGCAAATAAAATACAGCTGGAAACGAAAGCAGCTGAAAAATCTTGGAAGAAAGTTCCGGAAATTGCCGGACTTGCCCGAGTGTACCGGTACGGTCAAAAGCATATCACGATACATATCGCAGGACTCCTAAATCGCGGTTTACCGGTATACCGGTAATATCGCGCACCCCTATACAATATGACATATATACTGAACCAAAAAAAAAAACTTCCCCCGTGTTTAAGTGCAGATATACACAAATATGAAAATCAGGATTAAACTAGATTTATATGCATTGAAAGAGTATTTTATTGCGACTTTGTGTGAAAAAAATTATTGCTGAGGGTTTATCCAAAAGTAGTGAAATGTAGTTGGAATGCGGAAGGGGTCGCTCACCAAAATCACAAATTAATACCGGGTATGACCACCTTCAGCATGAAGGACTGCCTGGCATCCTTGGCGCATAGAACGGATAAGTGTATTGAGTTCGGCTTGTGGAATGTTGTTCCATTCCTGAATTAAGGCTTGTCTTAGCTGAATGACGTTTGACGGTGGAATAGGGCGACGTCTAACACGCTGGTCCAAATTATCCCAAAGGTGTTCAATGGGATTTAGATCAGGGCTTTTGGCAGGCCAGTCATTAATAAATGCAATGTTATTCGCCCTGATGAAATTCACATTGTCCCTAGCTGTATGGCTTGTGGCATTATCATGCTGAAAAAGAGTGATATTGGCATCATTTTGAAACAGTGGGATAACGTACCTCGCAAGAATTTCATCTCGGTAGCGTTGGGCATTCAAATTCCCTTCGATAACGACGAGATTAGTGCAAAAGCCATGTGCAATGCCCGCCCAGACCAAGACAGAACCCCCACCCCCAAAACGATCAAGTTCAAGTACGCAACAGTCTGCATAATGTTTATTTCTCCTACGGTATACTCGAACCCTGCCATCACCTCGATGAATGGAAAACCTGGACTCGTCAGAGAAAAGAACGCTATTCCATTGTTGTCTAAGACAGCGTTGGTGTGTACGTGCCCAATTAACACGATTTACGTGGTGACGTCGCGTCAAAACACAACCAACGTATGGACGACATGCACGTAGCCCACCCTCGCCCAAGCGATTGCGCACAGTTTGGGCAGATATATGGTTGTTATGTGTACCAGGGGTGTTAGCAGCAGTGGCTGTGGCAGTTTGGAAGCGATTGCCCAGGTTGGTGTTCCGAATATAGCGGTCTTGGCCGCGCGTCGTGACGCAAGGACGTCCACTACGTGGTCGATCTTCCGTACGCCCTGTTGCTTGAAAACATTGCCTAAGGTGTCGAATAGCACGAGTAGAACATCCAATATTCATAGCAACAGCATTCATCGTCATACCAGCATTAAGCATGCCAATGGCACGTTCGCGTAAATTTTGTGGAATTCTAGGCATATCAAAAATAAAGAAAACTAAAAAGAATTTAATTTTTTTCAATGTCTTTTTCTTATTGACATGAAAGTCTATAAAATTAGACTGAAAGGTTTCAAAAAATATACATGAATCATACTGGTCCGTGCATGCACGTGAAAATCGCTTTCAGCTGGTTTCTCCTGCAAAATGCTTTCAATCGAGTTAAAATTTGTTTTATCGGACACAATCGTTCGCCCGAATATAATTATGTAAGTCATCTGATATTTTGATTTTTTTTAATAACATTGCATTTGCACTTAAACACAGGGGAAGTTTCTTTTTTGGTTCAGTATATAACTTTTTGTGATGAGGGGCTGCCAACAACAAACAAAAACAAGAGGACCATGATGTCCCTGTATTTCTCCGCTGGCAAATAAATCACTCCAAGCCAAATATTACAATTATTGGCCAAAACTAGAAGACATACAATTTTTTTGTGTGCATAATCCTCCGAGAAAGTTATGACCCCGGCGCAAAGCCATTTTTGGCCACAAAGCTACAGTTACTTGAAACCTGGTGGATGTCCAGAAGATAAAGCCCCATACCAAATAATACAGGTCAAGAATGTGTGGTTATAAACAAGAAGATTTTCAAAGTTTCATACATGAAATGCCCTGTAAAATATGAGATCCCTGAGACAGGGCTAAATTTAGTCGCTCTAGGTCTTATGGTTAGTAACAAGACGGTTTATAAAATTTTCACTATAAAGCCCATGGAAAACTTGTGACCCCTTGGGTGGGACCAAATTGACCCAGGACTGTAATTTGGGCCCTCTTAATGTAGGCCATAGATAAAGCTACATGTAAAATTTGGAAGCCCTAGGCCTAATGGCTAGGTAAGAGTAGATTTTTAAAGTTTCCCCATATAAGCCCATGTAAAACTTGTGACCCCCAGGGCGGGCCCAATTTTGACCCCAGCGCTATAATTTGAAGAAACTTGGTAGAGGTCCACTAAATAAAGCTACATGCCATATTGGTAGCCCTAGGCCTTATGGTTTCAGAAAAGAAGATTTTCTAAGTTTTTCAATATTTTTCAGTTTCGTTGCCATGGCAACCAGAGTTTTTGAAGGAATCAAATTCTTTCAGGATATTCTGAAGAGGACCATGGGAGGATCATTTCTGTGAAGTTTCATCACAATCGAATGGGTAGTTTCAGAGAAGAAGATGTTTGAAATTAAAGTTAACACACGGATGGACAACGGACACCGCACCATGACATAAGCCCGCTGGCCTTTGGCCAGTGGAGCTAACAAGAGAGATCTAGGATCTTTTTCTTCCTGTTTGTAATGAAAAAGAAAAAAAAAAAGGGCATTGTGTTCATTTTGCACTATACGGCTATACTATTATGCATACCTTTGTTTTTGAGAAGAAGCGCTATTGCTCAGGCTCTTCAGGGCCTTCTTGGCCTCCACTTCCTCACTGTTGTCCTTGGTTATTCTCCCTCGAAACAACAAATCATAAAGTTTAAAAACATTGCTGATGTTATGCATTGTATAGATTTGAAGGGCAAGTATGTCCTGCCAACCCGCTGTTGCTTAATTATACAATGTGCAATAACAAGATCAGACTACATTGAAAGTCTACAGTTTACCCATAAATGGGTAATAAATATAGATAACCCCTTTCACCAGTCATGATTTGGGTAACAAATTGTATATAGTCTAATGATAGAGGGAGGTATCTGCACACATAACACCTTTTACCTCTGCTCCAGTGATAAACTGCGTAACATTAGCAGTATTTATTACTTTTGATTATTACTATTTCCTGCGCCTGTGCCAACGTACTCAATGACACCCCCCCCCCCCCCCCCCCATTTGGGAGCGCAACGACTGCAAACACCGGGTTCTTAAATCACGTTGACAGGTCTATTGTGCTGTCACTGTGCGAAGTCTATTGAAAATAAAATTTTTAATCAAAATGCAAATAGGTTTCTTTTGTAAACCATTAGAACACGAGTTGGGTCTTTTCAGAAGTTAATCCGTTGTCATATATCACCCTGGTGGTGAACGCTTCTTTTGTGATGCAGCATATTATCCCTCCATTTAAACTGTTGGATATATTGTATGTGTTCATGTCGATGGTCTGTGTGACACAGAATGAAGAGGCGGAGGAGTCATCTCTAAAATTCAGATTTGTCTTTTTGCGAGATGTGTCACTTTGGCTGATAAGGTTAGTTTACTGTATCGACCTGCTCCTGAATGTTATTGTATTTTAACTGTAACTGGTAAGTCTTCTTCTTCTCGTTCCCTCTTCAGAGCATTTGTTTTAATGATATCCTCAAAAATGAAACCTTGTCTATGCAGTTCACTCTTGGCGTGTTCAACAGTCCTCTCCACGGCGGTCACAACTTTTATAGTAACCAACTGGCGTTAATCAAATCTCTGATTGTTTTCTTCAATCAGTATAATGCTTGCTTCATACGAAGACAGAGAAGGAATTTGTCCCTTCATAAGCTTTTCGAAATACCTGTCCCATTTCAAAGGGTCAGGTACAGAGGTCTTCATTTTATAGTTCCCTTCAAGAACAGTTGTGAAAACACTGCCATGGATTCAATGATAAACCAGAGCTCCAGATAAGAGGGAATGATGGTATTCTAAATCCATTATTTCTCTTTGAAACCCTATGTTGTCTAATGAGTACGCACAACATAGGGTTTAGTGGAGAATTATTAGTATTTTCAATTTTGAAATCAAGATCACTCCCTCTATCTGGAGCTCTGTAAACACAACCTTTTATACAGTTAAGTGTCCCTGCCTCTAGTCTACATGATACTGATGAGCAGGTGATACTGATAAAGAGGTGTGGGAGTCACCGCTTAAAATCAAGATTTGTCTAGATAAACATTTTTAGCTCACCTGAGCACAAAGTGCTCACGGTGAGCTATTGTGATCGTGCTGTGTCCATCGTCCGTTGTGCATAGTCTCGTCGTCAATAGAGGCCACAATTTTAGTCTGATACTCATGAAACTTACTTAGAATCTTTTCCTTGATGATATCTCAGACAAGTTTGACACGCTCGATTAGTAAGTACGAAAAAGTCATGCAAAATCGATCATGGACAATAAATAACATTTCCTATCATTTGTCAATTATTCCAGCTATTGAGTACAAAAATATGAAAATTAACTCAAATTTAAGACAGTAGTTAACACCCGTGAAAAAGATAAGAGAATTTTTTAAAATCTTTTCGGACATACGGAATCGATTTTTAATGTCCAAAAGGCATATACCAAAAACTGAAATCGAGCATGCCTTATAGTAAACATGCAAGTAGCTTTGAATCAATCTCTATTCACGCTTTCATTCTTTCAAAAAGAACCCCAATCAAACAGTAGATTAGATCAAGTAAGCCAACAATAAGTTCATGCATTAACTATCGAAACTATCGATTGTTGAACAAAATATCAGCGATTGTTATTGATGTCGGACATAGCAATCGATGCATCACTATCGGGACAGTCACAATCGCGATGCATCGTTACACCCCGAAAAAATACTCTCTGCAGAATTGAAGATAGCAGAGCAACATGTGCTAAAAAATGAAAACTGCTGTGTAACATTTACTCTGTCCATGCACAAAGTTGATCAGGTACATATTCCAAGTTTCAATCAAACTTTTGCTGTAGGGAAGATGACCTTTGAATTGGTGCTTGGTCTGAGTTAAAATGTTTGTGGCACTTGTCTTGCAAAGTGGCTCACCTATGTTCAACTTTTCATTGCTTGGACCACATTGGACAACCTAAAATGGTGTTGTGGTTATTCCGACCTTCAGATACATGCAATGTTGGAGGGCTGTACAGCACATACTTAGTACAAAATACGAGTCCAAGCACCAAAGATAGGCACAGCTGGTTGCAATGGTCTTTATAGCAGGAGTTATTGGGCTTATGGATAGTTAAACCAAGCAGCTAGACTTATTGTCCAAAGCCTTAGTTTATTATAAGTATCAAAATTTTTGCCATCAGGCTATGGTCTTCCTTACCAAAGGAATCAATAAAGGTCAAATACTGTTGCTGCAAAGTTTAGAAACAGTTTCATAATATTAGAAGCAAGATTTATCTTGTAATCTAAACCTACACATAACTTCAAAATAACTTCAGGTTAAAGTAGTCTTGCACTTTGAATCACAACTTTTAAAGCTGAATTTAAATGCAAAACTATGTTGTCTCAAATTGGAATAGTTTTGCACCAAGATCATCATCATTTGGAGATAGAAAATATCTTTTAATAAATTCAGTATCACAGAAACTACTTGGAATATTGCTACAATATCTTCACACAATGTGTATCTTTAGATTCTATTCCAATAAATGCAAAAAAAACTATTTTTGACAAAAATAGAGTTTGAATAGTTTTGCAACAAGCCCTTAATTTGCATCCCTTATTTTGAAAATGTCTCTGATTCCTGCATGTTTGTGGGACAATCTAATATCTCTGAGTAATCCTTGAGGGCAAACAGCACAGATATGCTTCAACAATTGGTATAGGCCTGACAATTCAAAGCCTGCTGTTGGTATTGTAGCATGTGTACATTAAGATCAGACTACACAGAAATAAGGCCTTGCCAAAAAAAAAAAATATGTGTTTAAGGTTTCGGTGTGAGATGCTGTAAGTACAGTAGGTCACAGGGATTTTTTTTTTCCAGAAACTTTTAACATGGACCATGTACTAAAATCACACCCCACAGATTTTTTTTTTCAATTGAAGTGAAAAATGGTAAGCGTCAGCAGCATTTTCCAGGAAGTGTTGGGAAACCCTAAGCACAGATATTTTTTTGGTAGGCCTAATAGCCTGATCTTAGATTAGTAATACAGGGTTTTCCCTTGGCAACAAAAATAGGGGGTCATTGTGACCCCTTACTCAAAAATAATGGGGGTCATTTTGGAATTTGTGGGGGTCACACCAAAATGTAATTAGCTTGGACAAAAGCTACTATTTGTGAAACTATGTCTTTTTCGTGTTTTGTATTCACTGTAAATCTTTGTATATCCTACGTATGTATTATTACATGGTGATAGATACATAATAACACCAGAGAGTCTCTATATAGAGGGAGCTTGCAGCCTAGATGGCACATTTTTCATAAACAGTATCTGGAATATGCTTTATTTTTCCCTGTCGTTAACATGCAAATATGCTTTAGCTTCAGACAAGCTGTCATATTTCTAAGTAATTGTAATCTTCGAAGGGTATCATCATGAACGCTAGTGTTCTGATGATGCACAAGGGTTGAACTTCGAATTTTGTGAAGCCTCTGTCTGATGAAAAAGGTTGTTTTGTTTTATTTTTTATCTCAGGAATCGACTATTTAATTCCTTGTGCTCTTACCAGGTGTTGGGTAATCTTTGTTGACAGGCTATTTTTCCTTGCAGACAGCAAGAATGACATCTATCTTGACAGAGCCATATTGTTTTCATTAGAGATCAACTGGTTTAGTTTTGACCCATTTTAAAAAACGAACTGTATGTTAGTAAAATTGATACACACTCCAGTATGTTGTCACATTTTCTCTTCGTACTTCAGATTTTTCATCTACTCGCGATGTGACAGTGTCGGTAGTATATCGATCGTTAGTAACTCTTATCGTATTTGTGCGTCCACAATGATGCAGTGTTGAAAAAATTGCTGGCCATTTTCCTTAAAAATGCGTCAAAATGCACAAAATTGTGTGTCAAGGAAAACCCTGGCAATACATCTAATGTTGGATACTCTGGCCTTAATGATGTATTTCACAAATTATTTTAATGGACATTTTTTTTTAAAACTTTGCACATACAAAGCTTGTCATGTAGTCATGTTGCTTGGCGATTACATATAGTAAAAAAGATATGGGTTACTGTGGTTGTTTCTGAGAAATCTGCCTTTGAAAAAGATATATACGGTTCAAAATTTGGCTGAAATTGGATTTTAAATGCCTTTCTTTAAAGTCACAGTAAAGTACAAATGAATAAAAAACCTGTGTATAAAATATAAGTAAATTTCATTCTTACCATATAAAAATATGGTGATTGTTATGACTTTCAAAATATGTAAAGATGCAGTTAGTAAAAGTTCCAGTCAATGGCAGAAAAAAGAATTTTGAAACTAGAACAAATCCTACCATGTCGCATTATCTGTTTGTTTACATTGATGATCAAACACCATGTGAAAATTCATTGCATCAAAACTCATTCACTTGATCCTTTTGTCCCTATTCTAGGCTTGAAAAACGTAAGTTTTTCAACATTGTAAACAGAAACAACGACACAGGTTGATCATTGGATATTCATTTGTCATCAATAGTGGTGGGCTGATGATCGACTATAGTCGAAAGTCAGTTGGTTTTGGCTTCCGATTCCGATAATCGACTGAGAAATCCCGTATTCGATTGTAGTCGGTTCCTTAACTCGCTCGGTCCCAAAACTTGAATTCTGGTTTTAAGCGCTTGGTTTTGAGTCTACTATTAATCACACTCTTGGATTCAACATAGTGGATAACAAACACAAAAACTGGCCGGAAAAATGAGAAAGAAATTTTTGTCCATGGATGTCTTGACAAAACTTTACAACTCGACAAGCTTCTCATTTGATCCCCGAGCCAGGGTTTTGACACTTGGAAATTTGAAATGACCTGTCTTGGACACTGAAAAATACCTGCCTAAATGTCAGTCTGACGCATGAAATTATCATCTACAGCTTCATATAACCTAGCTTGCGCACATCCGGCAGAAATATGGGCTGAACACAATCAGTATAAAATGCAAAGGACACGCGCATGATAATCATGGAAGCTGGCGAGTCATTTATGACAAAGTAACAAAGGTGTTAATCCTCTTATCTAGTGTAAAGTGACAGATTTTAAAGTTACCTGCTATTCAAACTGACTAAGCGATGTCAAATCATGTAGTAATACTTCTCCAAAAATTGTCATGAAAAAATAGATCGCCAAAAAAATGTGAAAACCCATGACAATACAATGAGCAAAATGGCATCGTCCGATCAGAGGGACTTCAAACTATCTTCTCATCTTTAATGATGAATTTAAACAGTAAATTTACACAAATCTCTGAACAAAACAATAAGTGGAAGCTAAAATTCTGTTCATGAGTCAAAAAAAAATGTTGTTTTATGAAATGAAAATATAGATATATGGGGGGGGGGGTGTCATCTGCAAATGTTTGATTCTTTTTAACTCATTTGGAAATTAAAATATAAGGAACAAAATTAATGATATTGAATAAAGCAGAAAATTTTATGGTAATGTATTTCCATTGATTTTTAAAGTGCAAAACACAACATCTTTATAAACTTAATATCATGTAGACAACATTGTCACAGTATTTAAAGCAAAAAAGCATTCTCAGTTAAATGGAGAAACCGCTTGTACAGCTGATAGCTAGTTGGTTTGCTCTTCCGATTACAAAGCGATAATCGATTGAGAGAATCGAGTGAGTTTTTCATCATTCACTCACATTTTCAAAGCCAGTGCGCGACAATTGCGCGCAAAAAATAATTAGGCAATTAGTGTTCGATTACTGATTAACGCACGAATGCAGATGTGAAAATCGCTTTCATGGGCAGCACAACTGTACAGGAATCCTGTATAACATGTGATTTATGATCCCTGAACTGTATTAGGTCATTGCTATAAATCAAGATTGACTTCCCTTTCTTATCTCATGGATTTTATCACTTGTCACAACTCGGCTGATTCCGTACCTACATCACACGAGGATGCCAAATAGGATTTTTATTTTACGCAAAAATGTCTGCCATTTTTTCTTCTGGATTTAAATAAAGATCAATAACAGGTCTCCAAGTCTTATACGAGCAAAGTACTGCCTTTCCATCTAAAAACAAGGCTGTCAAGATGAATTTATTTTGATATTACTGTATTATACCCCCGCAAAACGACAGTGTTTTCGGGGGTATACTGGAATTAGCCTGTCTGTTCGAGTGTCCATCCGTGTGTCTGTCCATGTGTCCGTCTGTGTACAAAATACTAGTAATTTTGTGTCGCAAACTCCTCCAACAGTTTTCCTTCAATTGTATTGAAACTTTGCACATATATTGATCTCCCCTTGAACTTGACACTTTTTTTTTCTTAACATCTGTCTATCTCCCTTGAACTCGACACTTTTTTATACCCCCGCAAAACAAATGTTTTCGGGGGTATACTGGAATCAGCCTGTCTGTCCGTTCAGCCTGTCTGTCCGTTCGTGTGTCCGTCTGTGTACATAATTCTGGTAATTTTGTATCACAAACTCCTCCTACAGTTTTGCTGCTATTGTATTGAAAGTTTGTTGATACATTGATTGTATACTGAAGTTGTGCAAGACGAAGTTTTCAATCATCTGCTCCCTATGATTCCAGGGTAATCTCCCCTTGAACTTAGAAAATTTTTTGTTAAATTGCCTGTTTCTGTCAAAGCACTGGTGGGGGTATTAAGTCACATTCTGTGACAGCTCTAGTTAGTTTTGTATTAATATGATTCCTGGAAGTGGGTAATTTTTTGGATGTAAACCCAAACAAATACAATCCAGTTCTCGTGTTTTTTGCTCAAGTCCGCGAGACGCGGCAAACCAATTTGTCTGTGGCAAATCTGCTGCAAAGGTAAAAGTAGGCGAAACGCGGCGGAATTGTCACCGCGGCCTGAAAAAATATCGGGCAGCTTCACAGCAGGAGGTAATTGCGGAGGATCGCGGCAACTTGCGAAAGATCGCGGGGGAATACATCGCCGGATGACTGTAAATTTTTATACATAAATATCTGTATTTTTCCCCACTGTTTTAGAGAACCACTGTTTTTGGGAACCAAGAACTGATTCTTCCATTACGACCACAACATTTTCGTACCTTTAAATGCTGATATAAGCTTTGCCTACAGGGATTACTTTAGTTAAGATGCCATAAACGTTATATATATCATTTAATTCAGCTATTGCTAAGTTACAAACTTGTAGGCCTATTGCACATTTAGTTTTAGTGATATGAAATTTCGAATTTCTGATTAAAAGTGCAATTTCATGCTTGATTCCAAAAACCGAAAACCAAAGTTACTACTTCCTGATTGTTTGTGACTCAGCAGCGTGTATTTGAGAAGTGGAAAAACGCTGGAATCCCAATTAATAACTTAACCCATAGAGCGCCGAAAACTCCTAACATACTCTACAATTTAATTAAAAAAAAAAGACCCAAGAACCAGCATTTTTTTCAATGCTGTTTTCGTCAATGTCCTACAAGAGCGCAAAGTGTAAATCCAAAATCAGACTGCACATTTCGTGCAGCCTGAACTTGGTTTATATAAGTCGCAAAGGCAACTATTGTTGTGAATGCCGTTTAATGGTTAAAGTGCAAAAACGTGTAATGTAGCATTACCAAAAATTTATCACTACACCCGCGGTCTAAAACTGCACTATGGAAAAAAAAAAAAACGTACAATTTACAAGTCCATGTACAACAGGCTTCAGGTATATTTTCATCACACACTCTTTCTAATCCTTCATTAGTGAAACAGATATGGCAGTTAGTAGCCATTTGTTTTTTATTCTTTTGATAGATACAAACTGAAAGAAGCCATTTGTTTTTTATTCTTTTGATAAATACAAACTGAAAGACAATTTAAAAAAAAAAAAACATGCTACCCTGTTTATTATCACACTGTTTATCCTCATTTTCTTAGTCTCTTGAAGTAAGGAAATCAAAGGGTAACGAATAAAACTTTTATATATATTTAGCCTTTTCAAAATACAGGTTGGATCATCAGAAAAACAAAACATCGGTCCACATTCTAAACTAAAATGTTCCTCTTGTTCTCTTCAACAAAAATCCGTTGTTTTCATTTCTTTTTAAATAACATATATCAAAACTTAACACAAAGGAGAGGCAAGGGTTAACTCGGTATTCCTTTGATGTTGGTATAGCACTCTGGCAGTGTGAAGTACTGTCCCAGTTGTTAATTCCACACGCACGTGTCATACTAAACTGACTGACTCTTTTTTATAGGACCCTTTCTAACCCTTCTTAAATATTTACAACTTAGATTCCAATGATGGATTACCCGTTCATTTGGTAAGTCAAAATAACTATAGATCTGTTTATTTTCTGTAAGAAAATAAAATATTCGAATAGCAGCGAATGTCTAGAAATATGTCGCTTAAAAATGTTTGGAATATTTTCTCCTTTCTCACCAAAGTTATTTTTAAACTGGAAAAAAAGTTACATCCCCCTCCCCCTCTCTCTCTCTGTCTCTCTCTCTCGTTATCTTGCTGCCATTAGGCATAGATATTAGTTGATCCTATCCCATCAACATTGCTGAACGTAATGTAATCTTTTGGACTTGAAGGTTATCTTGGCTAGAATATCTCACCAAATATCAGGGTGTATCGTACCATACCAGAATTGATTTAACTTTCGGCAGAATCTTGATCTTCATAGTTTTCGAAAACGTGACTGATAAAATAAACCGAACGCTACTGTGGCAAAAACTGTTATCGCAAAACATTAGCTCTAAAATGGTAAATGCCTTAAAAGCCATGTATTCGACTGTAAAAGCTGCTGTTAAGTTTAATAACCATGTCTCATCTACCATGGATTCTTATTTCGGTGTAAAGCAAGGAGATCCTAATTCAAGTTTACTTTTTATTATGTTTGTCAATGACATTATAGAAAATATAAATGTTGAAATTGATGGTATTTGTACAATTGATGAATTCAGATTATTTTTATTACTATTTGCTGACGATCAAGCTCTGTTTTCTACAACACCAAAAGGTCTTCAGTCAATGCTGACAAATATTGAAACATATTGCAACAAATGGCAGATGCATATTAATACTGCAAAAACCAAAGTTATGATCTTTGAGAAAAGTAGAAATCACTCAACGCATGATTTTTTCCTCTACGGACACAAACTCGAAATAGTCTCAAGTTTTAAATATTTAGGTATGTACCTGTTTAAAAATGGTTTCTGGTTACGATCTCAAAGAAAACTTGCTGAGAACGCATCTAAGTCCCTTCACAGTTTATTGACTATATTTAACAAATTTGATTTTACAATTAAAAAGAAATGCGATCTTTTCGATTCTCTAGTTTTACCTGTAATGCATTATGCTTCTGAAATTTGGTCATACAGCTCCGGAACAGATGTTGAAGTTATCCATAATAAATTTTGTAGAAAAATTCTCTGTGTAAAAAAGTCAACAAACTTATCAAGCGTCTACGGAGAACTCGGAAGAGCCCCTCTAAGCGTTATTAGAAAGTGCGATATGATACGCCATTGGTTAAAAATTTTAAAGTTGCCACAAAACAGTGTTGTTAGACTCATCTACAATATGTTAAAAAAAGACGCTGACTCTAATTCTACTTACAATAAACTTAATTGGGCCTATCATGTTATGAAACTTCTCCAATCACTCGCATTCAATAACTTATGGATAAATCAAGAGATTGAATTAATAAACTTTCAGCTTATCAAACAATTTATAATTATATGATCAATATTATCAATCTTGGTACTCAAACATAAACAACTCTCCACGCCTTCACTATTACAGCATTTTTAAGCACTCATTTACACAAGAACAGTATCTTAATTTTATCTCGGACAAAAGTCTAGGAATCGCCCTATGCAAATTCCGAATCGCGTCTCATAACTTAGAAATAGAAACGGGCAGATATCAAAATATTCCTCGAGCAGAAAGAGTTTGTAAGGTTTGTAACATGAAGGTAACTGAAAGTGAATATCATTTCTTGTTAGCGTGTCCATTCTATCGTACTCTACGAAGACAATTTCTAAAACCATTTTTCTGTCGGTAGCCAACATTGAACAAGTTTGAAATTTTGATGTCTTCTACAAATAAAAAAGTTGTATATAAGCTGGCAAGATATATCAATCATGCTATTACGTTAAGACAGGCTGCACTCTTGTAACGATAAATCACTAAAATATTGATGAAAATGCTGTAAAACCATTATGTCTTCAAAAGTTTTAAACTGTATCAAATATTAATGTTATCTTATCTCATTGTATTTGTCTCTCTGTTTTAAGAAAGCCTTCTATGAGTTATAGAGGCATAAACTAGTATTCAAATATTTTTGTGCTTATAAGCAAGTAAGTAAATATTGTTATTCAAAAGATATTTAGATACATGAATATTGTATAATGTATTTATGTTAATTTTGCTGAGTTACGCTGCTTTCTACTTTCCCGTTTTCAGTAGATGCCAGTTACCGGAGAATATTAATTACCATGTATACCCTATACCTACTCTCACATGATATATCACCTTTTGCCACATTGTTTCTATAAGCTATCCACTAAAAGAGCACGAAAAGTTGCATGTTTTCAAAGGCTTTAATCCGAAGAATTATAAAAGATCTTGACATTTGGATGATTTGTCTCCTTTTGCTACAATGTTTTCAAAAGCTTTCCTCTAATGGAGCATATATAGTCACAATGTAAAATCGTAATGTTTGCACTGTTCTAAAGAAAGATAAAACTATACTGAACCAAAAAAGAAACTTCCCCTGTGTTTAAGTGCAGATATACACAAATATGAAAATCAGGATTAAACTAGATTTATATGCATTGAAAAAGTATTTTATTGCGACTTTGTGTGAAAAAAATTATTGCTGAGGGTTTATCCAAAAGTAGTGAAATGGTAGTTAAAATGCGGAAGGGGTCGCTCACCAAAATCACAAATTAATACCGGGTATGACCACCTTCAGCATGAAGGACTGCCTGGCATCGTTGGCGCATAGAACGGATAAGTTTATTGATTTCGGCTTGTGGAATGTTGTTCCATTCCTGAATTAAGGCTTGTCTTAGCTGAATGACGTTTGACGGTGGAATAGGGCGACGTCTAACATGCTGGTCCAAATTATCCCAAAGGTTTTCAATGGGATTCAGATCAGGGCTTTTGGCAGGCCAGTCATTAATAAATGCAATGTTATTCGCCCTGAGGAAATTCACATTGTCCCTAGCTGTATGGCTTGTGGCATTATCATGCTGAAAAAGAGTGATATTGGCATTATTTTGAAACAGTGGGATAATGTACCTCGCAAGAATTTCATCTCGGTAGCGTTGGGCATTCAAATTCCCTTCGACAACGACGAGATTAGTGCGAAAGCCATGTGCAGTGCCCGCCCAGACCAAGACAGAACCCCCACCCCCAAAACGATCTCGTTCAAGTACGCAACAGTCTGCATAATGTTCATTTCTCCTACGGTATACTCGAACCCTGCCATCACCTCGATGAATGGAAAACCTGGACTCGTCAGAGAAAAGAACGCTATTCCATTGTTGTCTAAGCCAGCATTAGTGTGTACGTGCCCAATTAACACGATTTACGCGGTGACGTCGCGTCAAAACACAACCAACGTATGGACGACATGCACGTAGCCCACCCTCGCGCAAGCGATTGCGCACAGTTTGGGCAGATATACGGTTGTTATGTGTACCAGGGGTGTTAGCAGCAGTGGCTGTGGCACTTTGGAAGTGATTGAGCAGGTGGGTGTTCCGAATATAGCGGTCTTGGCCGCGCGTCGTGACGCGAGGACGTCCACTACGTGGTCGATCTTCCGTACGCCCTGTTGCTTGAAAACGTTGCCTAAGGTGTCGAATAGCATGAGTAGAACATCCAATATTCATAGCAACAGGATTCATCGTCATACCAGCATTAAACATGCCAATGGCACGTTCGTGTAAATTTTGCGGAATTCTAGGCATATCAAAAATAAAGTAAACTAAAAAGAATTTAATTTTTTTCAACGTCTTTTTCTTATTGACATGAAAGTCTATAAAATTAGACTGAAAGGTTTCAAAAAATATACACGAATTATACTGGTCCGTGCATGCGCGTGAAAATCGCTTTCAGCGGGTTTCTTCTGCAAAATGCTTTCAATCGAGTTAAAATTTGTTTTTTTGGACACATAATTGTTTGCTCGAATATAAGTAGGTCATCTGACATTTTTATTTTTTTTAATAACATTGCATTTGCACTTAAACACAGGGGAAGTTTCTTTTTTGGTTCAGTATATATCAACTCTGAAATGTTCCGTCACCTTTTACCACAATGTTTTCTATAGCTATTCTCTTAACGAGCTCGAAAATCACAATGTTTTCAAAGCATTACTCTAAGAAAGTATAAAAAATCATTAGTACATTATCATGCAGGCTTTATAAAGTCTCATATTAGACAAGAGAATTTCAAACCTCGATTATAATGTTTTAGTATATAGATGAAGTTTTTTTATTTATTTTTCATGCTGATGTCAAATATAAATATAGTACAAAAGGAAAGGTCTATATTTAACAGTAATGTTATATATGTATATAAGGTTACTAGGTGGTATGTTTCTTTGCTTATCTTTATATGCATTTCTATCATTCATCAAAGAAAAAATACTTGTGTTATAATATAAACTGAACATTGTTTTTGAAAATATGTATATACATATTTGAAAAGCAGCCAGTTTTTTTAGAAAGATTATTGTGAGGCGTAAGTGTAAACAGAAATAAAGAGAGTACGAATAAGTGCACTTGCCACTGTGATATAACTGGAGTAATGTTGAAAACGATATAAATACCACAGATATAACTGGAGTAATGTTGAAAACGATATAAATACCACAGAAATAAATAATACAAACTGTTGTCACAGCAATAGAATCATCCCAATTTCGCTGAAAATGGACAAGATCTTAAATTAAAAACAGGTCACGTATATTTTTCACTTACAGAATAGCTTCTTCACTCTTTGAATAATTATATCACTCTCTTTCCCATTTAATAGTTTCAAGTAAATCAAAAGTCATGTTGACTACTGTATTGTTTAATTATTGCTATTTTGCAAAATGTACATTGTTTACATTGGAGCAAATAAAATGTATTGTATTGTATTGAATAGGTATTTAAAGATGAAGGAAATGGGTTAAAATGTTTACTAAAAAGAGTGAACTGAATTGGATACACATTATTATTTCTATTTCATCATCATTTTTGGAAAAATCGATATCGATGTGAAATTTCCATGTCAATAGAAACGGTTACAACAAAAGAAAGAAAATCACCATTACACTAAATAAAGCCGTTTCCCTTCGAACTGGTAATCGGCTGACCTACTAAAACAGTTATTTCCTCGTTGAGTGCAAAATAAATGAGCCATGCTCTATGAAAAAGGGTTCTAATGCATATCTGCGATGCATTATACCAAGCAAGCCATCACAAAACATGAATTAGTAAAATTCATTTTCTCTAACAACCGACTGAGTCATGAGGTAGAATGACGTGCTAAAAATTGATCAAAAAACAAAATTTTCGACACAGGTCAGCCTGTACGGTCTGTGCAGGCTGACCAGAGTCGATTCTTTTCGTAGATTCACCTGACCACTTTTTCACAGAACATGGCTCAAAATGGAATCGACATCAACAGTAGGAAAGAGAAAAATAAAATGTAGAATCAGGCTGATCGGGTAACTCTGACACTAGTATGCAGACAGTGAATATTACAGATCAGACATTGCGTGATGCATAGTCTGATCTCAATCCACGATGTCTGTAAAAATCCTAACAGGCACTCTAAATGTAGTACCAGTTGCGTTTGACTGCATTCGAGTGCCTGAAGAAATTATGGTTGCTGAGGTAAACAAAGCGGGTGTTAAAATGCATTTAAAAGAGTGGAAATTATTGTGAAGATGACAATCAGTTATCGCATGGTTGGGCCAACTGTTTGTCGCTGGCAGAAAAATTAATACAAAAATGAGTTAAAGTTGGCAAGTCATTGTATCTAAGTTTACTTTTTGCCTGATTTTGACATGATTTTTTCTGCCTGCAACTTACATTTGGACAGAATACACAGATTGTCATCCTAGGAATATTTTCCATACTTTTAAGTGGAATGGTTTAAATTTAAATGAATGTTAACTCCTGCAATGTTTTTTTTCGCTGTTGGGCTTTTAATACTGACTTTGTAAAAGACAGCATAAGGTCATGCAACAGCCGTCTGATGACATGTATTTCAGAAAATAGAATTGGAAAATCTCATTATCCCCAATCCCCCACTCTCTCTCGCTCCCTCTCTCGGCATTGGTACTATCTATGCCACAAGTAACTTGGATGAATACTTTGTGGAGTAACGTTATTGTTAAAAGAAATTCCTGGAAAACATGAATAGGTTCACTGGCCGCCGCCATGTAACTGAAATATGTTGAAAAGGCAAAACAAATCTTGCCGCGGAGCCTATGCTATCCGCATCCTACATCTGAATAAGGCGACAAATTTCTAGACTTGTTCAATTTGTATGCAGACGACAAATTTAGTGTGTCTCGAATGATTAGGTTTCTCTTTGAAAAGTAGACAATATCGTGGAAGTAGGATGGTATATTGCTTAACAGTATTTTCTCCTTTCCCAATGGTGTTTTCAAAACCTTTTTACTTGGGCTCTTTTTAACACTCTTTTCAACCCTAGATCGCTGGTACAGGCTTTACCCTAGTTTATCCTAAAAACACTACAAAAATAACTCCTCCAAACAAAGAACCAAGAATTTAAAGATCTCAATCTTGTCTCAGCTAGAATATCTCACAGTACAAATAGTTGTAAGAGATTGCTTTTAACATGCAGCATGATCTTGATCTACATCATCTGTAAACGAGACTGAAAGGAATTTAAGCTGCACTTGGTGTGTTAAGCGTTTACCAAATGATACTATTCAGGTTTTGAAAACATTGAGGAAAAAGGAGAATGCAGGTAATAAGCAATTTACCTTTTTACTCTAATATTCTGAGACATGTTCTAACTCAAAACAATTGTGAAAAGTTCATGATCTTCGTCTTCTTCACAGACGTTTCAGCTCCATTCATTTAATGCTGTTCAGATTAAGGGTTAAAGCTTATCTACACCCCCAACAACCAAATTTGGCAATAAAAATGGGCGGGGGTTGTCCATATATTGTTAACCCTTTACCAAATAATCCCAAGTTTTAAGAGCCTCGGGAAACCAGTGTGGGAGAAGAAAATGTGCTGATTATCAGCAATTGCCTCTCTTCCGACAACATTTTCAACCACTGGAAAGACAAATTTCGTTGTTTGAATTACATTTAGTCATCTGCAAATGTTATAAAATTGGATATGGCTAAGATTTGAAGGTCTGGTAAAGAGTTAACATGTGTCATTTGTGTATGAAACTCTAACCCTTTATTCTTCTGAAAAAGATAATAGGTCGTAATCATAGATATACCAGTCTTCAGGAACGAAAACAATCATCACATGCTCTTCATTTTATCACATGTACATGGAGACAAACACAACCAGTTACATGGCACAAACAGATATCATTTTTCCCAACTGGTTAACCCATTACAACACATTCACGAGTCTAAAAGACCCCAAGACAGAAAGCTTTTGAAAACATTGTAGGTAAAGGAAAAAATGTTGCTAACATTTTCCCACAACCTATCCCAACCTTTTTAAGACAACTTTTCTCATTTGAGCCAAATGCTTTCAATATGGATGAGTTTAAAATTTTGTCGTCTGTTGAAGGGTTAAAGGTCAAGTTTACCTATCTTCCAACTGTAGAATAAGATCAGCCAAATCTGGAGGTTGATAATCTTTATTTTGCAAATTGCACGTGTCTTTTGTTAATCAAAGCCTTATATCCCTTCACACTTTGGAAAGTTTAACACGCTAAAATTTAGTTTACAAACCGAACCCTTTCTCCACTGATCTTCAAATCCTCCCATGATATTTCAGAACGTGATATCTGATCTTGAATCTGCTGAGCACGTTAGCTGGCTAGTAATGCAGGCTTGTGACGCGGAATCCTAGCTCAGCAAAATTCGTTTCGAGGTTTGATATTGGTCAGTACGACAAGATTCATTCTTCTCTCACAACGGAGCATTGTTTCTACGATTGGTGTATAGGACAGTAATCTGTGTCTTCATTGTCTTGAAAAATAATTTTACAAAGTACAGGAAAAGAGATGCAGATGCACTAGCTGGCAGCCTTGAGATGACTAGAATCATGTTGAGAATAGTGCTCAACACTATACATGTAATGATACTGGATACAGGAACACGCTGACAGTGTGTGAAATGTTCCGACTCATATCAGGCCTTACTTTACAATATTTTTTCGTTTTTGTATTGCCTGCAAAAAACTTTTTATTAATGTAAAGCGTCTGCAAGAGTAATAGTCGACTTACAGAGATTTGCTTACACTTATGTACAGCTCAGTTATTACGATCCTAAAAATGATAAAAGTTGTGTTTAATTTGGAGTGGTGTGGACATTCTACATAGCCACACTGAGTACTTATAAACCTCGCCGGGAAATAAAACCAAATCGAATTTCAAACTGCTCTGAACATCGACAAAAACATTGCCATAATAACAGTAAAAAAAACAAGCATCTAGGATGGTCAGGTTTAATGGAAGGGTAAAGTTTGACTGGCATTTCTTTGATGTCAACGTCTTAGAAACATTGTGCACACAATGTCTGTGCGACGTACTTTGAAATTCATGCTGGCAAGTCGTGTAAACTTAACACCCTTTCTTCCTCGATTGCCTAGCATATTGTGATTTTCAATCTTAATTTAAGTCCTAACCGCACAATCCTGATTTTTACCTACCCTGGGGAAGAAGTCTTTTGAAAACAGTGTGAGGAAAGGAGAAAATGATAGTAGCCAGCATTTCCTCCTTGTCCAAGAATGTTTTCTATCATATTAAAGATAAATGCCACGTTTGCTACATCTAGTTGTCTGCATATGCTTTCAATTTGGACAAGAATACATTTTTGTGCCTTTGTAAAGAGTTAATTTTTAACCAAAACCCTCACAGAAGAACCAGGGTTATAGATTTTAGCCATTCGGTCCTGGGAGATTTATTAATCTTATTTTGTAATGAACATGTGCAGATATATCAATGTGTAAAAATTAACATTTTGTATGCTAGTCATCGTTACGATAAATAGGAAAAAAATCAGCGCAAGAGTCAAGACCTAATAGGCCTAAGAGCAGCTCATGAAATATTTCTCCGTGCTGATACATGTCGGCGCTGTCATTATGACTCGAACCAGCATTTTCTTCTTCTTCGCACAATGTACCTTATAAAATCAAGTTCTATATTTTGAGTAAGATTCAAAATTTCGTCAGCAAATGTTTTTTTTTTTTTTCAAATTGGACAAGTTGTTAATTTTGTCGTTTGGTAAAGAGTTAAGGAAAAATGAACATCACTTGTAATTTCCCAAGAGTGTGTGACAGGGTAGATAATCATTGCCTAAGAGGAGAAAATGCTGGTTGCCAGCGTGTTCTCTTTTTCCTACAATGTTTTCGAAACCCTTGTTCTTCACGGCACTTATAACTTGGGATGTGTTAAAGGTTTAAGTGTTTTGATTTTATAACCAATTAAATCAAGGCACATTTGATAATTCGCTTGGCAATGATGACTACTTATCATGTTTTCTTTTTGATATAAAAAATTCTCATGTAGATACATATCTGTAATACGACTTAGTAAAATGGTGCGTAAATTTCAGTTCATTCTTGAGTCATCCGCTACACTGAACAGAAACTTACCTGTCTGATCGCGGCGGAGTCATCGCGTCATTTTTATTGCGTTACCAGACCACCATGGTCCGCCAGGGATCGCCGCGTTTAAAAGCAGTCCGCGTTAGTCTGCGTTCACCTGTGTTCTAAAATCGCCGCGTTGGGTCAGCGCTAAGTCTACCGCGGAGAGCGAAAATAGCAAAAAAACACGCGAACTGTACTGTAGCAGATGATATTGACAGTTCTGTTTTCTAAGATAGACAAAAACGTCGAGTTACTGATTGAACTCTTTACTACACAATCCCGACTTTTAACGACCCTGAGAAAGAAGTCTTTTGAAAACACTGTAGGAAAAAGAGAAAATGCTGGCAACCAGCATTTTCTCCTTTTCCCACAATGTTTTCTACTCTATCAAAGAAAGATTGCACCATTTGAGCCACATTGAAATTATCCTCTGCAAATATTTTCAATTTGGACAAGTCTAAAATTTTGCAGTTTGGTAAAGTGTTAATTACGCACAGACTGGATGGCAGTAAAGGTGAACAATCACTGTTGGAAAATCTGTAGTTCAACATACATGTCACTGCCAGTGGGACGCAGAACTAATGAAAGCGTAGGGACAAGCGATTTAACTTCTATTTACATTTATGACTTTCAGGTTTCAATGCAAGATTTTGTGTTAGGTATAACAAGGCTGAGGCAAAGTAGTGGTACCACAGATTTGAAAGGGTTAAATGAATGATCCAAAAGAGATTAGTTCTGTTTCTTGTTTTTTGAAGTTGATTTTGATCCCCCATACTTTTCAGAAATTCCCCATACTTTTCTAAGTGATGGGGGACATCCTCTCACTTTTTTTCAAATCCTAGATCAGACACTGATCAATACAAGAAGAGTTTACTGTATCTAAATAAGAAAACAGGTTCAGAATGAGCAATCTTACTATCGATGACATAATATTGGAAGTGTAAACAAAAACCCTGCTTACTACGTCATAGCACTAATGAGATGCAATGTTATCACGTGACGTTCTTGAAGACCTAGTTCAAATATACACTAACAATAACAAAAGTTGTCTCGATCAGTGGCGTCCATGAAATCGACAGGTTCTCTATACATTTTCGCAAACGTGTGTCACAGCAACCAATGCAATATCTGACAAGTTCAAGTTCTCTCCGATCTTATAAATGTGTGTTGTGATGGGTTATCCGATACATTATTGATTTATAAATGGTGAAAATTTCCTTTTTTTGGACTTTACTGGCGCTTTAATAGTGAATTAAATAGGAAAATTATCAGAAGACCATACAGTGTAGTATACATCATTTTAATGAAAGTTTATTTAGTTCAGCACAAAAAAAAATATATAAAAGCCTGGTTTTGAGCATGGTAAATGTAAAAATATGCATGTTATATATAGACCACTGATTAAGAAGGGAGATAATTTGACAGATGTAAGAGTTAATCTTTAATAAATACATCCGCACTAATGGACAGATTTTTCTCAGAAGTTCCACACTTACAGTATTTATAAAAATTCTTAACAGTCAGAAAAAATAATCAAAGAACTGAAAGTACAGTTGGAAGGCGAGTTTCGAATAGGCGTAACATATTGCGATACATTTTCCTGTAGTTTAATCACTTCTCCTGATACAGTAAAGTGTATAGGGTTGTGCAATGTTCATGTGCAATGGAGACCAATTGACTATCCTGAGGTTTAACAGACTTGGGGAAGAAGGCTTGTGAAAATATGTTGAAAAAAATGAAAATGAAAGGACTTTTCTGAAACTCTGCCATTTTATTTGAAGGACATTTTTTTATGTGATAGCAAAGAGTTTCGATTTACCATTACCGGTAGTTTTTTCTTTGTATAGAAACTTAGATCTACCCTCTATTACCCCAATAGTGAGTTTAAAAGGTCTTTAGGAAGAAGGCTTGTGAATTTTTTTGGTGTGAAAAGGGGAATTTGGTCTTAACTGACATTTTCTCCTCTTCCTAAATTTTTTTCCATCCTATTTCAGACAGGTTCCATCAATGGAGCCAGATCTAAGTTGCTGCCTGAAAATACATTCAATTTTGGCAAGTCTGAATTTTTTTTCTTCATGTAAAGAGTTAAGAAAATTTCTCGTTTTCAAAATAAAGTTTTTAAATGGCCTCTTTCTCAGGGTTGTTAAAACAGTACTTGATAGGGTATGGTAAAGGATTAAAGAATAGTTTCTGCTTGAAAATGACCCCTCATCCAAGCCTTGGTGCCGGAGGCTGAGCATGTATACACTAGCATATCGTCCCGACGATTCCGCTCTTTTAAAAAACGCGTTTTACACAGTACCTATACTACACCAGAAGTGGATGACAACACATGTCAACTATTTCATACCTTTAAAGGTTTTGTTGCCGTACTCTGAAGTAAAACAAGGACGTAATGGGATGGGGAACAAACATAAACCAAAAAGGAACTAAATGAAACAAAACAACAGGGAGGGTGCATACATGCTCAGCCTCCGGCTTTACTTCAAAAATGCCCCTCATCCTGCACCAAGGCTTGGATGAGGGGTCATTATTTTCCCGTAAAGCCTATGGCTTTCACATGTATACACTAGCATCTTTAAAGAAAGGCAACAAAACTCAATGGACATCTAAAAAACATAAATAAGGCCCTACAGAGAATACATATTTTTAACAAACTGAGTTTGTGAACCACTAACTATATCCCTGCAATAGAACTTAAAGAAATTCTTATCAGATGACCAATCCGCAGTCTGGAGAATACTCTTTAAGGAACATCCAGACGAAAAAGCCGCTGACACTGAGGCAGATCTGTAAGAGTGAGCCTTGAAAACAGTGGTATCGATCCCTGCTAACTGCAGGCCAGATTTCAACCACCTAGCAATGGTACTTGAACAAATGGACTCAAAGGTAACATACGAAATGAAAAGCTTAGAACTCTTCCTAAGAGCTCTAGTCTTTTCAATATAATACAACACAGTATGCATAACACATAATTTCTCATCTTGGAAATGCTTTAACACAAAAACATTACTTTTCTTCTTTGCCGAAGAAGTTTTCAGAAGCACTGGGAAAACAAAAAGTAACTGATCTTTCTCTTCCTTAAAGCAATTAATATCCAAAGATACTAAAGTTTGTGCTCTGGGAGCAGTAGCCAACGCAATCAGCGCAACAGTTTTGAAAGTTAACATCTTCAAAGAAAGAGAGTGTAACGGAAACAGGGTTTTTAAGTAGTCCAACACACGACCTATATCCCAAGTAAAACTATACCTCGGCAACGGTGGAGTAGAGTTAAACACACCTTTCATGTACCTGGAAATCACTGTAGTATCACTTTTACACCACAAGTTCCCAAAAAAAGGA
Organism: Hippopus hippopus; assembly: GCA_946811185.2. Classification (NCBI taxonomy): domain Eukaryota; kingdom Metazoa; phylum Mollusca; class Bivalvia; order Cardiida; family Cardiidae; genus Hippopus; species Hippopus hippopus. The sequence continues at coordinate 48,991,808 of OX328104.1, read as the reverse complement.
AGAGTCTGCAGCAATATGGCTTTATGCGTGTTTAACACAGAAAAGGATTTCTTGTCAAGGAACAGGGAGTGTAAATAGCATACTACCTTCTCTTGAGTTGCACAAAGGGGATTACTGTTGTTGAAAGAACACCAAAAACACCATCGTTTCCAGGCCAAGTCATACTGCTTCTTGGTTCCACTCCTCCATGAGGACAAGATGAGTTCTGCAGCTCCAACAGGAAGGCCTGAACCCTTGAGGGATTTCCAGATACACAAACTGCGATCAACTTCATTGATTTGTTCAGTGGATGACACTCGCTGCTGTGGACCAGTGTAAGCAGATCTTGATGTCGAGGTAACCTGACAGGAAAAGACACTATATTAGCCAATACCAAGGGAAACCAAGGCTGTGATTTCCAAAACGGAAACACCAAAATGGCTACATCCACCTTATCTGCTAGGATCTTATTCATAACTCTACCTAAAAGATTAAAAGGTGGAAAAATATAAGGCTTCAATGACGACCATGACAAAGAAAAAGCATCACTATGAAAGGCTCCTGGCTCAGGATACCAGGTCACAAAACAATGTAGTTGTTTATTCAACCTAGAAGAAAATAAATCAATATCAGGAAGAAAGAAATGAATGCAAAGCCTCTGAAAAATGTCTTTTTTAAGCATCCATTCAGTGGTATCTGAGAAATTTCTAGAATAATAATCTGCAATACAGTTATCTGATCCTGCAATATGTGAAGCAGAAATGTAAATATTTCTCTCTACACACCAGTTCCAAATAGTATGTGCTAAAAGGTCCATATTAAGAGATGTCATACCTCCCATGTCATTAATATAACAAACTGCTGAGGTATTATCAGACTGAAAAGAAATATGCACATCTCTACTGTCCTTAAACAACACTACCAAGGTATAATAGATTGCCAAAAGCTCCAAATAATTAATGGAACAGCCTATTTCTGATGCTTTCCATCTAACATTCCCACAAACACCTGTGGTAATGTTGTAGAACCCATAACCTTCTAGAGAAGCATCAGTTCTACACAAGAAATTTACAGGCTCTGGCCTGATAGCTTTACCATTTTTTGCTTCCACATTGTTGTGCCACCATGAAATTTCTTTTCTACAATTAGAATCTAGAACAACAAATGCATCAAAATCAGCATTATTAGATTCCCCTAAACCTGATATTTTATTTCTCTCCATATCTCTATAATGCAAGGGGGCCTCCAACACTGCATGAAACGCATTAATCACAAGACCTATAAAAGATGCTAAATCTCTAATACGAACTGTTGATTTGCTCAACAATACCCTAGCTTTCTCTATTATCTTATGTACTTTTTTCCACGTCAGAAAGACCTTGAACTGAACAGAGTCTATAACAAAACCAAAGAAAACTATCCTTTGCAAAGGAATTAAAACAGACTTTTTCTCATTAAGAATAAACCCTAAGGATTTCAAGGTATTGCATAGAATCTGAGTATTCTCTGAACAAACAGAAAAAGACTTTTCCATGTTCAAGGAATCATCAATGTAATAGGCACAATGAAGACCTATGTATCTAAACCAAGTGTAAATAGGTTTCAAAATCTTTGTAAATACACGTGGCGCAGAACTGAGGCCAAACGGAAGACAAACAAAATGATATAATTTGTCATTCCACAAAAACTTAAGAAATTTCCTACTATCCTCATCAATGGGGATAGAAAAATATGCATCCTGTAAGTCCACTGAAGTAAAGAAATCCTCTTTTTGAATTAATTGAAGAACAATACTGAAACGTTCTTGCTTGAAGTGTTCATAATGAACGAACTTATTTAAGTGTTTCAGGTTAATAATAGGCCTAAACTTACCATTAGGCTTAGGTACCACAAAAATATTGGATACAAATTGACCTGGTTCCCAATGAGACTCAACAATAGCCCTTTTGCGAAGCAATTCTATAATTTCAGTCTCAACAACCATTCTGTGTTCAGTGGGAAAAGCAATTTCCCTTGGAAAAACCTTTTGAAAAGGAGAACTGTCAAATTCTATGCAATAACCTTGAATAGTTTTTAAAATCCAAGGGTCATTTGTATAAGATTCCCAAACATGCAAGAAATTTTTAAGGTTACCTGTAGATGTACTTACATGTGAAATTAAAAACTGCCCTCGTTTGGGGCACTGCTAACAGTAGCAGATGGAGTGCGGGTTTTGCCCCTGAAACTCTTCTGTTGCGAAGACTTGCTGTTGTTGTTGTTGTTGTTATTGTAGTAAGGTTGGTACCTTCCACGGCCACGACCTCGCCAGGCCCCACGACCTCTATAAGCCGACCTCTGGTCAAAATACTTTTCCTTGGCCAAGGAAATACCTGCATCACAATTTTTTATTTCTTTAGCAACATCGTCTCCAAATAAATTGGTCGTTAATGGCACATTAATATTGCATAACTTTGCGTATTTCTTTTTCAAATTGGGCCTGATGAGATATCTCCTTCTGAGAGAAAGATTGTATTGAATCTGACCCAAAAGAGTCAAAACGTCTGACAACATTTCCTTAGCAACAGGATTGCCAACTATACTGGGCTTCAGAACTTCAGCCAATTTTATAACAGGAACCATTCCTGCAGCCACTAAATTTTGAATGTCAACAAAACATCTATCGTAAGTACGTGCCCTTTTATCAAGGATCTTCCAAATCTCATTGTTAACCAATGGTGGACATAACTTGTCACAATTCTCAGGTATCTTATATTTAGAAACCAAACTATCCGTGTCACACTGAGATGTGCACGCAGTATTAATTAAGGAAGCCAAAGACTGAGCAATAGGTTTGTCTTTTTCAACAGTTTTAAGTTTGGGTAAGCCCCATTCATCCTCTGTTTCATTATCAGTACCAAACAATGCATCTAAAAGAGGCTGTCTATTTTCATCATTAGCCCGTTTTTGACAACCAGAAGTAGAGGGTTGTGCTGTTTGACATGGACCCTGATCATCCTCAGACAAAAGAATGTCATCTGCATCAACTTCAATGTGTAAATTAGGTTCATTTCTAAAGTTGAAATTACTTGGTGGTTCTATGAGACCAAGTTTACTCCTAAGAGTTGCAATATCATCCATAGATAATGAATTGAAGTCAAAAGACTTCTTCTTTTTTGCAGACTTTTTAGTCTTTTCAACTTTCTTTTTCTTATTGCTACTTCCAGTATTTAATATACTGACAACAGGAGAAAGAGGCAACACCTTCTTTCTGGATTTACTAGTCTCAGTCGAAACTATTTCCTCAGCCCCAACATGGGGAACGTCACGAATGTCAGCCGAGTCAAACCCTAAAAAGTCCGACTGGTCATCATCCGAAAGCCTGAGAACATCGTCCTTGGCACTGCTCATTGTAAATAAATACTGACAAGTGTCGTATAACAAAACGAATTATTAAACCAGGACTACGTCCTTGGTTGAGCAGAAAAGGTGAGTCCCTACCCGGTGTTAACGCGTCGACCGCCAGGACAAATATGAAATAGTTGACATGTGTTGTCATCCACTTCCGGCGTAGTATAGGTACTGTGTAAATCGCGTTTTTTAAAAGAGCGGAATCGTCGGGACGATATGCTAGTGTATACATGTGAAAGCCATAGGCTTTACGGGAAAATAATGCATTCGATTTTGATAGGTCTAGAGCTGCAACTTTGTTTTGAGATGGTTTATTTTTTGAAAGTCTTTGCCATTTTATTCCAAAGACAGTTTTATTGAGAGAGCAAAGAGTTTCTAGAAAGGTGCCTTTTAGAGAATAGAAACTGAGATTCAGCCTTTTAGATCAGGATACTGACTTTTAAGAATGTTGAAGAAGAGGCTTTTGAAAGGATTGTACGAAAAGTAGCAAACAGTAATCAACATTTTTTTTTTTACTTTCCGACAATGTTTTCCATCTTAGTAACCCTTTACAAAACCCTTTAGAAAATAACAAAAAATTAGGGCCATCTACGTTAAAGCCATGAGCAGATGACATTTTAAGAGCAGCTGAAAATGTGCTGTTTGGCTCGGAAAAAGCACAGAAGACAGTGGTAAAGGAGAAAATACTGGTTACTAGCATTTTCTCCTTTTCCAAAAGTATTTCGAAAAAGTTTTTTCCTTTGAGGTTGTCAAAATTATGTCTTTCAGTTAAACTTTTTTTTTAATTGTTTACCATTTTATTTGAAATATACTGAACCAAAAAAGAAACTTCCCCTGTGTTTAAGTGCAAATGCAATGTTATTAAAAAAAATCAAAATATCAGATGACCTACATATATTCGGGCGAACGATTATGTGTCCGATAAAACAAATTTTAACTCGATTGAAAGCATTTTGCAGAAGAAACCGGCTGAAAGCGATTTTCACGTGCATGCACGGACCAGTATAATTCGTGTATATTTTTTGAAACCTTTCAGTCTAATTTTATAGACTTTCATGTCAATAAGAAAACGACGTTGGGAAAAAATTAAATTCTTTTTAGTTTTCTTTATTTTTGATATGCCTAGAATTCCGCAAAATTTACGCGAACGTGCCATTGGCATGCTTAATGCTGGTATGACGATGAATGCTGTTGCTGGTATGACGATGAATGCTGTTGCTATGAATATTGGATGTTCTACTCGTGCTATTCGACACCTTAGGCAATGTTTTCAAGCAACAGGGCGTACGGAAGATCGACCACGTAGTGGACGTCCTCGCGTCACGACGCGTGGCCAAGACTGCTATATTCGGAACACCCACCTGCTCAATCGCTTTCAAACTGCCACAGCCACTGCTGCTAACACCCCTGGTACACATAACAACCGTATATCTGCCCAAACTGTGCGCAATCGCTTGCGCGAGGGTGGGCTACGTGCACATCGTCCATACGTTGGTTGTGTTTTGACGCGACGTCACCGCGTAAATCGTGTTAATTGGGCACGTACACACCAACACTGACTTAGACAACAATGGAATAGTGTTCTTTTCTCTGACGAGTCGAGGTTTTCCATTCATCGAGGTGATGGCAGGGTTCGAGTATACCGTAGGAGAAATGAACGTTACGCAGACTGTTGCGTACTTGAACGAGATCATTTTGGGGGTGGGGGTTCTGTCTTGGTCTGGGCGGGCATTGCACATGGCTTTCGCACTAATCTCGTCGTTATCGAAGGGAATTTGAATGCCCAACGCTACCGAGATGAAATTCTTGCAAGGCACGCTATCCCACTGTTTCAAAATAATGCCAATATCACTCTTTTTCAGCATGATAATGCCACAAGCCACACAGCTAGGGACAATGTGAATTTCCTCAGGGCGAATAACATTGCATTTATTAATGACTGGCCTGCCAAAAGCCCTGATCTGAATCCCATTGAACACCTTTTGGATAATTTGGACCAGCGTGTTAGACATCGCCCTATTCCACCGTCAAACGTCATTCAGCTAAAACAAGCCTTAATTCAGGAATGGAACATTTCAAAAGCCGAAATCAATAAACTTATCCGTTCTATGCGCCAACGATGCCAGGCAGTCCTTGATGCTGTAGGTGGTCATACCCGGTATTAATTTGATTTTGGTGAGCGACCCCTTCCGCATTTTAACTACCATTTCACTACTTTTGGATAAACCCTCAGCAATAATTTTTTTCACACAAAGTCGCAATAAAATACTCTTTCAATGCATATAAATCTAGGTTAATCCTGATTTTCATATTTGTGTATATCTGCACTTAAACACAGGGGAAATTTCTTTTTTGGTTCAGTATATATATTTATCAAGAATGAAAAAAGTTTCAAACCAAACGCCTTTCAATGTTCAAAAACAGAGATTTAACTTTTAGATTACACTACATGATGTGCTGAGTTTTAATGACTTTAAAGAATGGGGCTTTTAAAACAAGGAAGGATATTTTGAAACCTTGCAGGAACATGAGAAAATACTGGCAACGAACACTTTCTCCATTTCACACAATGTTTACCATCCTATTAAGGATAGCCAACATCATTTGACGGTTGACTTCATAGGTCCTATGAGGGACGTCCGAGGATGTTCTTTGTTTATACGATTCTTGTAATCTATGACTCGGTCAACCCTTAGAGCGCTGGATTGATAAAATTGGCATTTTCCATTTTGGGAAAAATGCTTAATTATTGCAACTCCACCTAGGGCTGTTTTGGTCGGATTATTACAAGGTACTTCACACTGTAGATCCGACATAAGATTACATATTCTGTGCATACCATAGATTCATCTTCCTTGTCTGCAAAAGAGACAGACGCTCTAAGCGGTCTAAAGGTTCATTGACATTAACGCTTGTGTTTCATTAATGCCGCCTAACCGGAATGTATGTTCAGCTTGTCGGGAAACATGAAAGCAAAATGATTGCCTACCCGTCAATTGAGATACACCCTATTCCTTTGTTCGACAATAGTACATTGTGTAGAGTTACACAGATGTAGGCCCTTGGTCTGTGTTCTTAGAAAAGCATGAACACGTCCGATGCATTCTAGGACAGTACGATTCTCTGTGTCGAGATAATTTTAAATTATCATTGTGTCATTCAGTTTTGAAAAAGAGTTAAGTTGAAGGAAATTTTTACGAGGAAAATAAATGGATTATATTACATAAAGATTTCAGTTCTAATAATTATGGAGGTAAGTGATTGTGATAACAATTCATTACGATAAGCGTTTATCCTTTACCTGACGATGAAATTTCAGACTAAGTTGAGATTAAAAGCATTTGCAGACGACAAACTCAGGGTGGCCCAAATGAGGGACGAAATTTGTTCTTGATAGGGTAGAAACATTGTGGTAAAAGGAAAAAATGCCGGTTTCCAGCAATTTCCCCTCTTCCCTCGATGTTTTTAAAAGCTTGCTTTTTCAGAGTCATTGCAAGTCGGCATTGAGTGGTTAAGGGTTACATATTTATGAATAATTGCTGAACGTTAAGCACTGTGACGATCAAATACAGAAGTTAAAACTTTTTGTGTGATAAAATGGTTACAGATCCTGTTAATGTCATTTTTATATGCCCGTCGAAGACGGGACATATTATGGGATCACCCATGGCGTACAGGCGGGGGTACGGACGGGCGGGCGCGCGGGCATCTGTCTGGGCGGACGGGTGGGCGGCGTCCAGTTCTTTGTCCGGAGCATAACTTTGTCATCTCCAGTCCGATTGACTTGAAACTTGGCATGTGTGTTTTTTGCAATTATACAGAGTACAGTGCGAAAGAACCATAACTCTACCTCGTGCTGTCTTTGAGTTATTTCCATTTGATCGTCATTTTTACAGCATTTTCTGCTTGTCCGGAGCATAACTTTGTCATCTCCAGTCCGATTGACTTGAAACTTGGCATGTGTGTTTCTTGCAATAATACGGAGTGCAGTGCGAAAGAACCATAACTCTACCTTGTGCTGTCTTTGAGTTATTTCCCTTTGATCGTCATTTTTACAGCATTTTCTGCTTGTCTGGAGCATAACTTTGTCATCTCCAGTCCGATTGACTTGAAACTTGGCATGTGTGTTTGTTGCAATAATATGGAGTGCAGTGGGAAAGAACCATAACTCTACCCAGTGCTGTCTTTGAGTTATTTCCCTTTGATCGTCATTTTTACAGAATTTTCTGCTTGTCTGGAGCATAACTCTGTCATCTCCAGTCCGATTGACTTGAAACTTGGCATGTGTGTTTTTTGCAATTATACAGAGTACAGTGCGAAAGAACCATAACTCTACCTCGTGCTGTCTTTGAGTTATTTCCATTTGATCGTCATTTTTACAGCATTTTCTGCTTGTCCGGAGCATAACTTTGTCATCTCAAGTCCGATTGACTTGAAACTTGGCATGTGTGTTTCTTGCAATAATACGGAGTGCAGTGCGAAAGAACCATAACTCTACCTTGTGCTGTCTTTGAGTTATTTCCCTTTGATCGTCATTTTTACAGCATTTTCTGCTTGTCCGGAGCATAACTTTGTCATCTCCAGTCCGATTGACTTGAAACTTGGCATGTGTGTTTGTTGCAATAATACGGAGTGCAGTGGGAAAGAACCATAACTCTACCCAGTGCTGTCTTTGAGTTATTTCCCTTTGATCGTCATTTTTACAGAATTTTCTGCTTGTCTGGAGCATAACTCTGTCATCTCCAGTCCGATTGACTTGAAACTTGGCATTTGTGTTTGTTGCAATAATACGGAGTGCAGTGCGAAAGAACCATAACTCTACCTCGTGCTGTCTTTGAGTTATTTCCCTTTGATAGTCATTTTTACAGCATTTTCTGCTTGTCCGGAATATAACTTTGTCATCTCTAATCTGAACATCTTCAAATTTGGTATGCATGATTGTTGTAAATTTACAGAGTGCAGTGCACAAGAACCATAACTCTTCCTAGCATGAATTTTGAGTTATTTCCCTTTGATCGTCATTTTTACAGCATTTAGTGCTTGTCCGGAATATAACTTTGTCATCTCAAGTCAGAGTGACTTCAAACTTGGTATGCATGTTTGTTGCAGTATTACGGAATACAGTGCACAAGAACAATAACTCTACCTAGTGCGGATTTTGAGTAATTCCACTTTGATCTTCATTTTTACAGTATTTCTTGCTTGTCTGGAACGGAACTTTGTCACCTCAAGTCAAATTGACTTGAGACTTTGGTAAACATGTTTGTTGCATTACCTGCCCTTTACGATTACTATACCTCCTCGACAACTGGTAGTGGGACGGGTGTATCTTGCGACAATTTGCCGCTCTTGTTTGACATGGTAAAGTCTGATCATACTCGTATATAAGGAAAGAAACAATCAGACTAGAACCCAGCCTATCCCCTGCTATACATTGGTACATTATGCTGGCCGGAACTACTTTGAAATGACACATATTGTGATTTCATCTGATTCACTTTTTTCTTTTCACGGGTCTCCGGAATCAAAACTGGGCCATGCTGACGCGTAACAATAACCTAGTCATTAATCATAATGTCAAGCACAACTTCGATAGAAGAAAAAGATATTTCTTTGAAAGAGAAAATTTTGTATAAACACTTAATCATTAAAAGGCATTTATTTCATTGAAATTTTTACTTCTCACTTAGAATAATGTTCTCAACAGAAAAAAGAGGTCTGTCAGCGATACGTCATTCAAAAACGCTATCCGATTGGTTAGTTCAGGGGTCGTAAATTTACATATACGATCCCTCTGGTTAGTTGTTAATGCGTTGTGGAGTGGAAGTAGGTCCGAATGACATCATTTTAGTAGGTTTTGATTAGCTTATTACAACTACAGTTTATTTGTTGCTGTAGCAACACCATCGTAACAATCAACTGATCCAAAGTATTTTGCATTTGTCAAAAACTGTTTTTTAAGAATTCAATTTAATTCCTTCTATAAATTTTGAAGTTTCTTCTTGTCTTGATTAAATTTACAATGGTCTCAACAGTATTTTGTTTTTATGTACTCGAGAAGTATCGAACTATTTGAAAGGCGTTTGGATAATGCTGTTCAGAGGCATTTGCAGGCAAACTGCTGAGCGGCGACATATGAAGGCTCTTGCCTTCCAAAAATGGTACCTATCTATGCTTATTTCATCAGAAAACAGTGTTGAAGGTCACTGTGAAAGTTAATTTTTTTCAAGGAAAACAAAAGAATAAAAGCTCAGCAGACATAGTGGGTAAAGAAGAAATTGCTCATTTGGAGTGATTTCTCCTCTTCCCACAATAATTTTTTAAAGGGAAAACAGCTTTACTTTCTCAGCTTTAAATTTCCTGCTTTTGTTTGCGTGTTTGGTCTGTAACGCTGTGTCAGTAGTATTTTTTATCATTTCACGGTGACAGTTCACAGATCCATTTTTAGCTAACCTGAGCACAACGCGCTCAAGTGGAGCTTTTAGGATCACCTGTGTCCGTCGTGCATTGTCAACAATTCTTTAAACATCTTCTCCTAAACCGCTGGACCAATTTAGACCAAACTTAATGGAATGTTCCTTGGGAAATCCTCTTTAAACGTTGTTCACAGAATTTGATTCCATCAAAAACTCTGGTTGCCATGGCAACCAAATAGAATTTTCTAAGAAATTCTTTAAAAATCTTCTCCTCTGAAACCGCAAGTCAGATTTTTAAATAATTTCACAGAAATGTTCCAATGGTGACCCATTTCAAAAAGTGTTTGTGATATTTTGATCCGTCGAAAAACATGGAAAAATGGCTGGGGGGGGCTCTCCGCATTCTTTAAAAATCTTCTCTGAAACTGCTGGTCAGATTATGGAATAATTTCACAGTAATGTTCCTTGGGTGACCCTTTTCAAAAGATGTTCATGAAATTTTGATCTGTCTAAAAACATGGCGGGGGGGGGGCTCTTTGTGTCATGCGGTGTCAACAATTTTTAAACATCTTCTCCTCCTAAACCACTGGGCCAATTAGAACCAAACTTGGTTGGAATGTTCTTTGGGAGGTCCTCTTTCAAAATTGTCCACAGAATTTGATTGCATCAAAAACTCTGGTTGCCATGGCAACCAAATGGAATTTTCTAAGAAATTCTTTAAAAAACTTCTGATCTGAAACCGCTGGTCAGATTTCAAAATACTTTCACAGAAAAGTTCCTATCGTGACCCTTTTCAAAAAGTGTTCGTGAAATTTTGATCAGTGTGAAACCGCTGGTCACATTTTAAAATAATTTCACAGAAATGTTCCTATGGTGACCCTTTTCAAAAAGTGTTTGTGAAATTTTGATCCGTCGAAAAACATGGCCATGGTGGGAGGGGGGTTTCTTCGCATTCTTTAAAAATCTTCTCTGAAACCGCTGGTCAGATTTTGGAAAAATTTCACATTAATGTTTCTTGGGTGACCCTCTTCAAAACTGTTCGTGAAATTCTGATCGGTCTAAAAACATGGTTGTGGTGGGAGGGGGGGGCTGTTTGCGTCATGCGATGTCAACAATTCTTTAAACATCTTCTCCTCCTAAACCACTTGGCCAATTAGAATCAAACTTGGCTGGAACGTTTCTTGGGAGGTTCTCTTTAGAATTTGTTCACAGAATTAGAATGCATCAAAAACTCTGGTTGCCATGGCAACCAAATGGAATTTTCTAAGAAATTCTTTAATTCTTCTCATCTGAAACCACTGGTCAGATTTTAAAATAATTTCACAGAAATGTTCCTATGGTGACCCATTTCAAAAAGTGATTGTGAAATTTTGATCCGTCAAAAAACATGGCCGTGATGGGGAGGGGGTATTCTCGTTCTTTAAAAATTTTCTCTGAAACCGCAGGTCAGATTTTGGAATAATTTCACAGTAATGTTTCTTGGGTGACCCTTTTCAAAAAGTGTTCGTGAAATTTTGATCTGTCTAGAAATATGGCCGTGGGGGGTGGGGGTGGGGCTCTTTGTGTCATGCGGTGTCAACATTTCTTTAAACATCTTCTCCTCCTAAACCGCTGGGCCATTTAGAACCAAACTTGGTTGGAATGTTTCTTGGGAGGTCCTCTTTAAACAGTGTTCACAGAATTTGATTGCATCAAAAACTCTGGTTGCCTTGGCAACGGAATGGAATTTTCTAAGAAATTCATTGAAAATCTTCTCCTCTGAATCCGCAGGCCAGATTTTGAAATACTTTCACAGAAATGTTCCTTTGGTGACCTTTTCAAAAATTGTCTTTGAAATATCGATCTGTCCAAAAATATTGCCGGGGGGGGGGCACTTTTTGCACTGTATGGACTTCTTTGAAATTCTTCTTCTCTTAAACCACTTGTCAGATTTTGAAACAATTTCACAGAAATGTTCCCTGGGTGCCCCTTTTGAAAAACTGTTTGCGAAATTATGATCTGTCAAGAAACATGGCCGTGGTGGTGGGGGGCTATTTGGACATGAAGAAATTCTTAAAATTTCTTCTTCTCTGAAACCAATGGTCAGATTTTAAATAATTTCACAGAAATGATCATTTAGTGACCTTTTAATATTCATCAAAAGACTGTGAAGGTATTTTGATGAAAAGGGCTATAGCAGACGTCAACCTATACTAGGTGAGTGCACTGGTGAGAAATGCTGATCAATATGCACACTTTCTACTTGATGTATTTGATAACTATGTATTGCAAGAGGTACAGTGGAACCCCATTAAAACAAACTTCGCTAAACCGCTGACCCTATTATAACGCGGGTGTCCCATGGCTCCCAAAATTTTGGGGGGTTGACCATTTTCGAGTCTGATCCGAATCCACCGTTCCGCTGATACGAGTCCCCGTTGTAAAAACCTTACTACCTATTGACCAAATACTGGTGTAAACTCGATACCGTGCACATAATGTGACAATTTTTCACACCTTTACCTTGTCGATCACTATTATCACCTACGGCTGCGTCCAATTGCTTTGTTTGACAAATACACGCACAGTTGATTACAAAAGGACTTCAACCCATAATTATCTTAACATAAAATACACAATCTTACATTTGACAGACTTAACATCAATAAATTTCTGTATGTTAACCGTTAATAGCGATATCGAATGTACCGTAATTCGTCAATGTATTCGGACAGCCTTAATGTTCGGACATGTTAAATTACTGTCCAAAAATATTTTATGTCTAGTCCTAACTCCAGAGAGTCAAAATATTCAAGAATACTTAATACTGAAAATATATTTTCCAAAACATCTGACTTTAAATTTTTGGAAAATATTTCTGATAGGATGATCGGCTGCATAATGAAAGCACAGCTGTACATCGTGCGTAAAACCGTAATGAGGATGAATCCTTCGAGAGCCGAGTCAACCAAGAGTAATTCTCAGTCATGAAATTGCACACAAAAAATGAAACATTGGGTTTTTTTTTTTTAACAAATGCCTCTTCACAGCGGACCGCGAAGTTTACGATCAGAGATCAGACAAGACTTATAGTCTGCAGTCTGATCTTGATATACAGAGGCTGCAACAGCAACTTTAGCCCTTAAAGATGCGTAAGGGTTAATTCTTTTGCGGCTTTTGGATGTTCTGTCAGCAGTTTCGCCACTTTTCGCAACGTTTTCGAAAGGCATCTTCAGCAGAAGCATGAAAAATCAGTCCATAGAGGGAAATGGTTGAAGCCCTGTTTTGTCCCCATAATTACAAAAATAAAGCATTGTTGAATACAAAACCTTGTTTCTCTTATTCATCGGTAATTAATCCATTTAACTTGTGCTTCAAGTTAGCGTATGCTTTTTTTTTTTATTTCGGTCACAACAAAATTTCCAGAAGATGGCCGAATGACTTTTTTTTTGCCGACTACACAATAAACATGTGACACGACTGGGGTGTTCTAGCAATAATCATTATGATACGCAAAAAGGCTGTATCAGATCATATTTAGCAGGCGTTTGTTTTGATTGGAGGTCAGCCCATAACCGGGCGTAAATTCTTCGGGCGAAACAGTTGTAAGTGTGTACGACAAATGCTTACAGTACAACTCTCTCGCTTTGAATTATTGGTGCGTTACGTCATACCCCTAATGCAAACTTTACTGCAAACATTAATTTTGTGGAAAGCTTTACAGATGGAAAGTTAAAATGTTTTTGGTCGTATTTAATCGTTCACTGCCCATGGCAGGATGATGATTTTTAACTCTTTACCAAACTACATAATTTTAAACATGTCCGAATTCAGAGCATTTGCAGACGACAAAAATAAAACAGTGAGCCAAATTTGAAATCCGTTCATGATAGGGTAGAAACAATGTGGTGAAAGGAAAACATGCTGGTTTCCAGAATTTTCTCCTCTTTTCCACATGCTTTTCAGAAGCCGTCTTTCTCAGGGTCTTGAAAGTGTGGTAAAGGGTTAAAGTCTTTGCGGCCGGTGTAGATAAACATCGGACCTCAGAGAACGTGCAGTCTGATCTTGGATCTATACCATCCGCAGCTGAACTATGACCCAAAGCGTTTTCGCTGAAAGCTACTTCTCCTATGCCTAAACAAAGTAAGAACATATTTAAGATAAGTTTAATTCAAGAATGACAACCCGTCCACACAAGATCTATATTACAAACAGTTTAGTCCCTCCACCGTAGTCTAATTTACAGACCCCGACGCACGTTTTTCATTTTGACTTTCATATACCCGACATACATGAAAGTCAAAATGAAAAATGTGCGTCGGGGTCTGTAAATTAGACTATGGTGGAGGGATCTAAACTGTTTGTAATATAGGTTTTGTCTCGTTCGATTATTAAATAAAAGTTTTCGTTAGTCATAGTCGATTAGGGTTTGTTATGCAATCGTCAGCATGATTGAAAAACATGGCGGCGGCACCGTCTACGTCCAACATGATAGCGTTTTATTTGATTTCTGAATGAACTAGGCTGTAATTCTGTTAAACAGCGGCTGAATAATTTTTAATAAACATGGTCCTAAAGGTAAACGAAGTTCTTTTACGTACCTGTACCGGTGTTTGAATGACTAATTTTGGTAATAGAACTAACTGGGAATCGTTTACAAAAAAAAATTTAAATTGTAAAATGCCCAATAAATGAATGTTTCAACGTAAACATGCACATCTGTGTCTTTAGAAGTATTTGAACTAGATCTAGCTCCACCGCTATTATGTATAAATTTGCAAGACTTTGCCCTTATCATTTTAGACACACTCCCCAAATTAAAACTTACTATTTTGGCTACCCTGAATCATTCTAAATGTTGATTTCCATAACAACCAGGAAATCGCTATTTTATTTTAGTTAGAATAAATTGGCGAATAACAGCAATTAATTGATGCCATAGTTCTTGCAATGGTCAGCGGATGGATCGTGAGCAGTGTGTGTGTGTGTGGGGGGGGGGTTTCAGCGTTATATACTTCACCTCGGATATAACGCTGTTGCAGATCGTGGCTCCCGGTGACCGCATTATAATGGGGTTCCACTGTAATATAAAACTGTTATCTTTGCAATACATGCATAATATAGGGTGGACCGGTAGTGCAGTGGTAAAGTTCTGGACTATCAATCCTGAGGCCCGAGGTTCGATACCCTGCCTAACCAGGACCTTTCTGAGACACCTTGTGTTTCCCACCCAACTAGAGGTTAAATGGTTTGGAACCCAGAGGTAGCCTCGCGTGTATTGGTGCTTTACACCAGGTATGTTAAAGAACAAAGGAGGTCTATTCGAAGAAGAGCTAGGGGCTTGTACCCGGATTTCCTTGTATCCAATTCTTTCTCTCTAATGGTCCATACCATATAAGCCTAGAGCACGGAGGGACCTTAATCCTACAAAGTCATCATCATCACATGCATAATATTTCACCAGTTATCAAAATGGCCTCTATCTGGGTGTTAACCGCCTTGTTGTTCACCATTTCTGCACTTTATGATGGATTGTTTTCTAAATTCTATACAAACTTTATATGCTGAATTCTGATTTGTCAAAAACATGGCTGTGGTGATAATTGTAGGGGTTCTAACAGATTTTGAAATGATTTTTACAGGTGACCTTTTCAAAATTGCTTGGCAAAATAATGATTTTGTTTCCAAAATTTCAATACTTTAAAAAAATTGGGTATGGTCCTCTCAACAATTCAGGTGAGCGATCCAGGGCCATCTTGGCCCTCTTGTTTTTCTCTTTACTAATACTACCCGAAGAAAGTGCTACTTGTTTCAGAGCACCAATAGTATTACCATAATTTGCAAAGAATACATCTATGGTAAAAAAAATGCATAGGTGCACCTTTGATTCTCTATCCATGACAAAAACACATGTGCAGTATGGATGCTTATGAACATTCATTTTGTGATATACGTCGTTAACCCTTTATCAAACACTTCTGTGTTGTGGAGACCCTGAGGAAGGAGGCTTCTAAAAACATTGCGGGAAAAGAAAAAAATGCTGGTAACCTACATTTTCTCCATTTGCCATGTGCAATGTGTTTCACTGTTCTGCAGAAAAAAAAATAAGTTTTTAACTCGTGTAAATTATCATATGCAAATACTTTTAACTTAGACAAGTCCAAAATTTTATTGTGTGGGAAATGGTTAAACAACCTTGTACTTGTAAGATTATTTCTTTCCCTGTGGAATAAATAAATTGTATTTTCTCAAAGGTTAAAAATATATTTCCTCTGCAGGATCAAAAGACTGTTTGGTCATAATCTAGAATGTAGCAGTAGACAGTGTAGGTCAGAGATCAGACTGCACATTCTGTAAAAAAAAACTTTCCATAAAAGCTTCTGGTGTCATCTATGGTATGGAAAGACTTTAGATCCTAGTCACCAGACTTAACTCTTTACCAAACAACATAATTTTAGACTAGTCCAAATTGGAAGCATTTGCAAACAACAAAATTAATGTGACTCAAAAATTGAAATTGTTTTGGGAAGGGAAGAAAACATTGTTGGAAAAGGAGAAAATGCTGGTTACAAGCATTTTCTCCTTTTCCCACGTTTTCAGAAGGATTCTTCTCAGGGTCATGAAAACTCGGGATTGTTTGGTAAAGGGTTAAACAGTCCATTTTGTGCTTGTAACATTTTGTCCAAATTGAAAGCATTTGGGTATGACAAGTTATACAGTAAAACTCCTCTATTAAGACCACTCGTGGTACTTTTAAAATATTGGTGGAGTGGTCTGATTTCTGGATTTCACACACCTACGTTTTGATCTAAACCCTGGTTCTGAGTAGACTTGTGCAGGGCTAAATGATGTGAATAGTAACTGCATTTCATTTAGGGAAGCCTAAGTACACAAATGAAAATGACAACAACATTTTCATGTTCATTGAAAAGTTATACATTTCTTGAACTTGTTAAATAAATCCACCTGTAAAAGAATGTAAATTCATAATTACCTATTTAAAACAATTATAACCAGGTATGTACATAAATTAACAAAATGAATCTGAAGACTAAAGGATCTAATGTTACTGATAGAACTAATGTCATACTTTCATTTTTGATCTGCTTTTTCATTTCGTGTAGTCTAAAGAACTCATTTTCCTAGTGCCCAATTTCATTCTGAAACTACAATTTTCGAATATGTGCTGATCTTTGGACATTTGACGTCTACGGCCCCCCCTTTTTTTTTTCTTTCTTTTTATTTTCATCCGAGTTGATTATTGG
Organism: Hippopus hippopus; assembly: GCA_946811185.2. Taxonomy (NCBI): domain Eukaryota; kingdom Metazoa; phylum Mollusca; class Bivalvia; order Cardiida; family Cardiidae; genus Hippopus; species Hippopus hippopus. The sequence goes on along the minus strand of OX328104.1, from coordinate 48,974,782 downwards.
ATTAGTTGAACAATCCTGTTAATCCTCGATCTCACAGTCTTCGTAGTCAATTGTTAACAATCGCATGTTCATTACAGTACTGTTACAGTATGTAAAATGTCAAAAACAAAATGACAATCCCAACTTGATCACCACTAAAGCCAAGCGTCTCTGCTGGCTATAAATCTTGGTCACTCGGATGTAGACATGTTTGTCATACGGGTCAGAGATGTGTGATAAACACTTGATTACGGCGTGAAAGCCCAATTGATGGTTTAAGAATATCAATTCAAAGGTCGTTTATGTTACATAACATCCTGATCAGTTAACTCTTTACCACACAATCCCAAGTTTCAACAACCCTGAGAGGGAAGCCTTTTGAAAACATTGTGGGAAAAGGAGAAAATGCTGGTAACCAGCATTTTCTCCTTTTCCCACAATGTCTTCTAGCCTATCATAAACAGAAATCATCATTTTAGCTACACTGAATGTGTTGCCTGCTATTGCTTTGAATTTGGTCTAGTCTAGAATTTTGTCGTTTGGTAAAGAGTTAACTCAATCATGTTACAATCAATGTTCAATACACAAACAAAAGACCAATAATTGATTGTCAATTCCATCGGACCCAAGAATATTTGTACACGAGGCACAGTCAGTGATGTACGATTATGATCCGTGAAAATTAGCTGGTCGTAAAGAAGTTATGGAAGTTGAGTGGTCATTTCACGGGGTTAAAATCCGTATGTAAAGTCATATTGGTACTGAAAATGGTGGTTAAAATTGCAGAATAGCAAGGTGCTCCTATTTCCGGGTTCGTGATTATTGATTTTTAAGAAGGAAAAATTCTGTTCTGACAAAAATCATTCATAATAGCGGATTGCTCGTATCGTCGGTGTGGTCTTGAGGAGAAGTTTTACTGTATACCATGTATACTAAGCTGTAAACCCTTGCATCTCCCTTAACTATCCAAAAGACGAAGAGCTGATAACAGTTGCCCTTGGTCAGTATTGTTCTATAAATAGAATACAATCGCAATTTTTTAGACGCAATAGTGCTCAACGTATAATTGTAGTTTTTACGTTCGTCTATCGAGTAAATTTGACAGCATCACAGTTTTTTTTCCTGAAGTACTTGACCTTTAAGCTTAATGTGTTCTTAGATTATTTTCTAGTACAGGGTAACACTTTTGTTAGCTCACCTGAGCACGAAGTGCTCATGGGGAGCTATTGTGATCGTGCTGTGTCCGGCGTCTGGTGTCCGTCGTCCGTCGTCAACTTTTTCACCTTGTGTACGCACTATAGGCCACATTTTCAGTCTGATACCCATGAAACTTGGTCAGAATGTTTGTCTCAATAAAATCTTGGACGAGTTTGAAAATGGTTCATGTCAGGTCAAAAACTAGGTCACTAGGTCAAATCTTAGAAAAATCTTGTGTATGCTCTAGAGGCCACATTTTCTGTCCAATATTCCTGAAAGTTGGTTAGAATGTTTGCCTTGATGATATCTGGAATGAGTTTGAAAATGGGTCATGTCGGGTCAAAAACTAGGTCACCTTTTATATGCTCTGGAGGCCACATTTTCAGTCCAAAACTTTTAAAAGTTGGTCAGAATGTTTGTCTGGATGATATCCTGGACGAATGCAAAAATAGGTTATGTGGGGTCAAAAAGTAGGTCATTAGGTTAAATCTTAGAAAAACCTTGTGTACGCTCTAGAGGCCACATTTACAATCCAAAACTCCTGAAAGTTGGTCAGAATCTTTGTCTTGATGATATCTCAGACGAGTTTGAAAATGGGTCATGTCGGGTCAAAAACTAGGTCACTAGGTCAAATCTTAGAAAAACCTTGTGTAAGATCGAGAAACATTTTCTGTCAAAAACTCCTGAAACTTGGTCAGAATGTTTGTCTTGATAATATCTCAGACGAGTTTGATAATGGGTCATGTCGGGTCAAAAACTAGGTCACTAGGTCAAATCTTAGAAAAACCTTGTGTACGCTCTGGAGGACACATTTTCAGTCCGATACCCCTGAAACTCGGTAAGAATGTTTGTTTTGATGATACCTTGAATGAGTTTGAAAATGGGTCATGTGGGGTCAAAAACTAGGTCACTGGGTCAGAAATTAGAAAAACCTTGTGTACGCTCTAGAGGCTACATTTTCAGTCTGATACTCTTCAAACTTGGTCAGAATGTTTGTTTTGGTGATATCTCAAAAGTGTTTGATAATGGGTAATGTCGGGTCAAAAACTAGGTCACTTGGTCAAATCTTAGAAAAATCTTTTGTATGTGCTAGAGGCCACATTTTCAGTCCAATACTCATGAAACTTGGTCAGAATGTTTGTCTTGGTGATATCTCAGAAGTGTTTGATAATGGGTAATGTCTGATCAAAAACTAGGTCACTAGGTCAAATCTTAGAAAAACCTTGTGTATGCTGTAGAGGCCATTTTTAGTCCGAAACTCTTAAAAGTTGGTCAGAATGTTTGTCTTGATAACATCTTGAAAGAGTTTGAAAATGGGTAATGTCAGATCAAAAACTAGGTCACTAGGTCAAATCTCCGAAAACCTTGTTTACTTTCTAGAGGCCTCATTTTTAATGCAATACTCATGAAACTTGGTCAGAATGTTGGTCTTGCACCAGTTTGCAAGTGGGTCATTTCGGGTCAATAACTCATGAAAATCTTGGTAGAATGTTTGTCATAATATCTCAAAAGAGATTGAAAATGGGTCATGTTTGGTCAAATGACTCAGGTGAGCAATTTCAGGGCCATCATGGCCCTCTTGTATATCTATAATATGGCTTTAAAAATCAGATAAAGAGGTAGAAATAAACGTACATGTATATAAAATATGCAAGTTTTTTGTGTGGTAATTTCTTTTAATTTTCATAACAATACACACTTTTATACAGATTTCAAATCAGAAGTACCATTTTGTCATTGGCATCATTTTAGTAATTAATGTTTTCAATTTGACAGCCTTTTATGCTCATTCTTTTCCGAACACACACGATGAATTTGTCAATCACTTTAGGACACATTCAAATATCAGTGATACTGAGTTCACTTGAAAGATTTTTAAACAACATGTCTGTGTTGTCTGGGTAGGGATCCTAAACCTTCGATCTCAAAGTACTGCAAAGGAAGAAGTTACGCAGCTTGAGGTTGGGACTGTGTGCAGGTTACGATATTCAGCAATCTGTGACCTCCGGAATATCGTTTTGATATTGTCCTATCACCGAACGCATCATATAAAAAGCCTGTCACAGATTTAGATGTGTGTGCCTTAGCACTATCCTGCATGAATCAAGTGTTTTGCAATGTGGATGACTTCATCAAGACCTCGACCCGTGCGACTTCTTTCTGTGGGATTGTGTGAAGTCAAAGCTCGACAATTCCAACCCAGACAGCACAGACATGTTTTTAAAGAACACTTGAAGTGAAATCAAGAAGAATGATATTGAAATGTGTGCTAAAGTGATTGACAATTTTATTGTACATGTTCGGCAAGGAAAGCGCATAATCGGCCATCACTTTGAAAACGTCATTATAGGGTTAATTCACGTTTTTGAGGTCGTTAACATTCGCAGAGGCCTGAAAAATGCTTTAACGCCCGAGTGCGAAGCACGAGGGTGTTAAAGTATTTTGAGGGCCTCTGCAAATGTTAACGACCGAAAAAAACATGAATTAATGCTATTATTGCATAAAGTAAAGGTATTTTAGCAATAATTTGCAAAGACAGCTAAAATATTTCCATAGAAATGCAAATAAGCGAACTTCAAATGTACTGTACCTAGTTGGGTCAAAACCGGAAGTCGGTGAAAAAGTTTTGGTTACGAGCGGTGAAGGGCCGTTAGTCCTGTATGCCAGTTTTGGTTCTCTCGCTGTAAATTCACTTCTAATGATTTTTAATACAAAATGGACTTATGTGGGATAAACTTGCACACGTTTGGACGATTACAACTAGGATGAATAAGTGGATATGAATTTCTGTAACTGAAAGACGTCAGAGGGATCGATCTACATCAAGCGAGGGAATTACCAATCACGTTAAAAAGTGGGTGGGATGTAGCTGGTTTAGAGTACATTTCACAAGTGATTTTTTGTTCAGATCTCTATTAAACTGAGATCCTGTGCAAAATTTTGTTTGTGGTGTACTAATATCATCAAAGACAAGCCATGAAAGCGATCTAATATGGTTCAAGTTCCTACAGTTTGATGGTCGGAGTCTAGGGAAAATCTGACAAGAACAAACGTTTACAAGGTAGGCCCGAATCGAGGATATTGATAGTACAAAGCCGGGTGTTAACGGCACGTGAATTTACTGATTAATACACGTTTTCTCCTGTTAACGCCCGGTTTTTACCTGTTAATACATGCTTATAACGGCCCGAAAAGGCACATTATATGCAATAATAATTATTAAAATGACGCCAATGACAAAAAAAGTACCTTTGAATTAAAATCTGTATGAAAAGGCAAAATGTAATGAAAATTGGATTAGATTATAACACAAAAAACTTACACCTTTTATTTACATGTATATATGAGCCAGAATTTGGCTTCTAGGGTTGAATGTTACATCTGAAATTTTTGGTGTCCACTTTTTCATTAACTATTTTACATGAGTTAACAACATGAATCGGCTCATTTTGGCCATTTCTACATTAATGCAAAATGTTGCAGTTAGCAAATCATGTATTTAAGTATTATGGACATTTGTAGGATATTTCGAATGTAACACTGGACACCATACGGATGTTACAGGACAACATACTTTGTAAACTAAGTTTTTGACCAGAATATAGACTAACAAGACCAAAAGAATAATTAGACTATTCACCATTCAACAAAAAACATTAAATAAATCAAAAGAATCACAATTTTACATGCACAAAAGTCATTTATTTCCACTAAAGCACAGACGTAACCTGACACCATGAACAGACGAACATGGATACAAACAAGAATCTGTTGCATGCAGACGGTGACAGAATAGTAGACTCCCATGTCACATCTAAATAAAAAGTATCTCTTCTCACTTGGTTCTTACATTTTCTCATGCAAAATTTACTGCCAACGATGAAATTCATTTAAATAAAATAGTACTTTCATTTCTATTTATTGTAAAATTGTCTATACAAAGAAATGTAGCATCATGAGGAACTGATGTAACACTGGAAACTACTGCTTAGATTCTGGACGCAACGTGGACACCGTAACAGATTGTTGAAAATGCATGGGTGCTTTATATTCTGACCAACGAACGCCGATTTTGTCGGTTAAATTGCTTTCTTTTTACACTTAATCTGTCGATCACGCAATAAAGATTGCATGCACAAATCACTACTCTGTCTAAACTCTATGTATTTATTTAAAAACAGTCTGAAATCAACAGATTTGGAGGGAATACAAATTAACATTTTCTTTGATACATACCCCAACTTTTCACATTCTGCCATGCTTGTCAAAAGGCCGCAAACAAGTCTGCTCAATTTTCGTAAACGCTCGTAAACGGGTTACGGTTGAATTATATGCGTGTAAATAATCCCTAGCCCAGTTAACTTAAACGAATACACCAAAAAAATAATCTGCATAGGCGTAACCGGAGAAGAAACGAACTCGACAACGGTACCTCGGACTTAGTATTATTCGTATTTTTATTACATTTTTATTTAACATTTCCATAATATCGCCGAAATTGCTGGGAATGTTCCTTATATCAAGGGAAATTATCTTGATTGTAAAGCTCACAAATCGAGTACCCACTGTAAAATTCGAACGTAACGCTATGGACAACAATGGTTACGTTCGTTTTTTCAGATTTAAGTTTGAAAATTAATATTTTTACCTACATCTATATGGAAAATGAAATAAAATTAAAGAACTCTGAGAAATCACATTCCATATGCATTCAAGAATGACCCATTAATCGTAAGCCTTATGGGCACAATACAAAGAAAAAACAGACGTAGCCAAAAAATCCCACCTGGAAACCATGAAATTTACATTCAGTTTTTACATTTTAAAGTTTAAATTGATTTCAAAAGAAATGAAAAATATGCCAGTTTAGAAAACAATAATACCACTGCACATAGCAGTTGTTAAGTTTTACATATATTACAATTAATCAAAAGTAAAAAGGGTATAAAGAAGTTTGTACAGATGAACAGGCAACCCCGGAAGCCAAATTCTGAGTCATATATATTTATCCCTTTATCTTATATTTTAAGCCAAAATATAAATGTACGAAAGTGTTACCTTACTTTCCGGACACCCTGTATTTTTTTTGATGGTAGAAAACTAATGAAGGCTAGATCCATATTCTGCCAAATGAGAATTATTGTCACCTGATAATTTTTGGTGATTGGCAGCTTCAACTTCAAAAAAGGTTAAATGTGTAACGATATTTCTTGAATCATTTGAAAGACAAAAGAGATATTTTGCAATGAATTTGATCAAAATTGGATCATACAGTGTATGTAACATATCTGTTGCAATGCATGAAATTGATGATTGGATGGATGAAAATGAAATAGCTGTTTAGCAGGCGGCACAATTTTAGACTCGGCCTGATTATAATACACACTGTTGAATTCATGAAATTTTAAATCATTCTTCAGCCGTCAAGCACAGAATATGTAGCTTTGTTAAAACCGGTTGTAACATAGCTTACTTTTGATGATTCAATACACGGCTTTCTACTGCATGCAATTGGACCATCAGAAATATTAAGAAGAACTGAAAGACTTATAAATTATAACAGAGATACAAAGCTGTAGATCTAGCTTCGTAATTATCATAAATGACTAATGTCATGAAATATTTAAAAAATATTTAAAATATTTTAAAATATTTGAAAAAATGGACAAGTCTCAGTTACTGACTGAACCCGGGTTTTGACTGATAAAAATTTTGGCTACTAAAAATTTTTGCCCAGAGCCAACCTAGTAAATGGTTTAATTTATGGCAAAAACAAGGTTGCATCAATAATAACGATGATTTCTGTGGTGTTGCTGCTTTATGAGCATAGTACTTATGGATAGATAATGAGAATACACTTGTTAAGGGAAAGGGTTAACATTCAGTTAGTATAATTGTGCAGTCTGATCTTTGATTTACACTGTTTGCTTTGTTGAAACCATGATATTGTAATTATTCCGGTCTAAATTCTAGATTGTAAATGTTTGTTGGGTTTATTGGGCATTCTAAGGTTTTTAGACTTGGTGAAATCCAGAGTATTTGCAGACAATAAAATTTATGTGACTGGAAAATTAAAGTTTGTTTTTGGAAGGACAGAAAACGTTGTGGGAAAAGGAGAAAATGCTGGTTACCAGCATTTTCTCCTTTTCCTACAATGTTTTCAAAAGGCTTCTCCTTCAAGGTTGTGAAAACCAGGGTTTGTTTGGTAGTGTTAAAGTGAAATGAGTATTGAATCACCATTTATTGGTGCAAACAGTAACAACTATTACCAAAGAAACCATACTTCACTTAATTAACACTCCCTCCCTAATAGTAGCACCCTCGTAATATTACTAACTGCAGAGGCCTCTGGACAACCCCTACCCACACCCAACCATACTGGAAAGTCCGCGATTTAAGTGACAAACTTCTAAATGCTTGATAACTCCTCTTGAACTTTTCAAATGCAGACCGATGAAATTTATTGATGACCGATATTTTATAATTAAGTTTACCTATGCGGTATCGACACATAACCCCAATTGCTTCACAAATCGATGTCATCAACACCTGACTATCCACCTATACATACACCTCCAATAACATTATAAATTTAAGGTAACACAAATTTGTCAACTAGAAATTCATAAAGTGAAGTATTGAATACATGCTTCTAATATTAATTATGAACGCTATTTCATGTCCAAATGAATCATTATTGGTGGTAAAATTGATAGTCTGCATTAACTCTTTACCAAACAACAAAATATTGGACAAGTGTAGAAAAAATTGTGGGAAAAGGAGAAAATGCTGGTTACCAGCATTTTCTCCTTTTCCCACAATGTTTTCAAAAGGCCTGTTCTCAGGGTTGTGAAAACAAGGGAATGTTTGGTAAAGGGTTTTGAGAGTTGGTCTTTCAAATGGCAATCGCTTTGCAAATGGCACTAACTAAAACCTGGAAGAAAGTATCATACTTACTCTTCCCTGAGAATTTCTGGAAATTGGTCATGAAATAAGAGCACCCTGCAGGTGTTTTGTACGGCCTCCTAACATGTTAATTACCTGAAATACATTAAAGGAGTAAACATAGGAAATACCTCTGGAAATCTTATATTTTTCCATCAACTAGTTGGTACCTCTTAAGGACAATTTACGGTTTCACCATTTTTTGAAAATATTCAGAATTTCATGAAACTTTGTTTGGTGATAGTATATTATCTGATCTACAAAAAAAGGAGATAAAAAAATGGGGTCACCTTCTTCGGGAAAATTTTATGAACATTTCTTTTAGTACACTGTGCATTGCAGCATTTCAGGAGGAAATTTCACATATGAAAAAACTAAGTCTTTGTATATTTTTTTAAATGACAAAAATTATAAGCAAATTTTACAATGATGATTATATCATTATATATTGTTATATTATGATATTATATCATTATGTCATCTAATGAAAACAATAATCAAGAGTATACTAAGTATCAATCTTTTAAAAAAAAACTTAACTTATGACTAAAACACCTTTATTTTGGAAGAAAAAAAAAAAGGAGTATCTTTTTAAGTTTTTTTTAATGTACTAACATTCAAATTTTTCTGAGCTAAAGAGGTATCTAACGCAGTTGTTAGGTATTGTATTTAAATTGGGACGAAGCCATGCATGAAGGAGTGGTCTCTTGTAACACACCCCCTCTTGAAGTGCCGAGCCCCGGTAACTCAGTTGGTAGCGTGCAGGACTTGAGAACAAGGGGTCATGGGTTTGATCCCTGGCTCGGCCAATTTCTTTCCGAGGATTGATGATAATCATAGCCACAGGATCCATTCCTGTCCCACCTCTGACCATTGTTTAGATGTTGTTTATGTGGGAAAGCAGCCAGTGGCTTGGAAAGAAAATTGTGCGGAGTACTGGTTGAAGTCTCCAGGAAAGCATGGATAGGTGCATTGGCTGCCACGATATAACTGAAATAATGTTGAAAACGGCGTTAAACACAATCATACAATCAATCAATCAATCAACCCCCTCTTAAAGTCATTATTTATTGATGACTCAAAGCCTTATCTGGCAGAAAGTCCATTTTTGGACAACAAATGATATTAATGGCTAAATGGCCAATCCCAGACAAGCCCCTATCTTACAAACATGAAAGTTTGCAACAATGAAACAAATGAACAAATGCATAGCTGAAATATAAACTGCATCTGGCGGGATTCAAACCAATGTAGGATAAGATCCTTTTTTTTTCGAGGTAAGAACAATACCATAACCACTCAGGGTTTTTTTTCCTTCTATAGTTTAGGCCAGTATTCCCAATTGCAAAAAGCATCATTTTTTCCCAATTATGGCAAAAGAATTTCCCAATTTTGCTGAAAGAATTTCCAAATTTTGCTAGAAGAATTTTTCATAATATGATGCTGAAATTCCCAATAAGTTAAAATATGAATTTCTCAAAAGCTATTTCAAATGACCAGACACAAAACTTTTGTTATTTAGCAGTGATTGAAACCGGAAGCATGCTTTTTATTGATATGTACCGAAATGACTCTACTAACTGCGCTGCAGTATGGCCGAAATGTTGCGTTTTCTTGGCACCATTTAGTTTAGTGGATGCATTCTTAACCGAACCGAGTGATTTTTTTTGCGCATTTTAAAACCGCACACAGACTGAACTCTGTTGTCATTTCCCTATCATTCAATATTAAATCCTTTTACATGTTACATAATTGTTTGTCTGTCGTTTGTCTGTCGTAAAAACTTACAGCTGTCAAAAGAAGTTTTCTTTAACTTAACACTGTGGAACACATTCTTTCTTGGCTGCAGACAACGTATTCAAAAAACAATCAAACACTTTATATCAAAGTAAAACATGTCAAGAACCGGGAAGCAGTACAAAAAGTTTGTTAAAAGGGCTGCATATGATAAAGGCCACCTCAGCCTTTTTACTTTTGGCATGAAACATTCAAATTCTTTGCTGATCGATCTACAGGTAATCAAATCTCCGCACACTGAGTCTCAACCTGAAGTGCTGGTTCTGTCCGATATTGCCGATCTCCCGTTGTCTGAAGACAAGACAATTATTATCACTGCACATGATGCAAACTCTACATCTCCAGTTATAATATCCAGTTATAATATCCTAGCCAAGCCTTGTAACTTCCACAGATAATGATTCCCTTGTATCATATGATGGCCAGAAAGCAGTTCTTCTAAAGTATTAACTACGGCTGCCATGTGTGTACCACAGTGGTGTTTAAAAGAGCTATAAGCTTGTATGTGCAAATGCTGTGAGATATTTGGCCATAGTTTAAGCAGTTAAAGTGGGACCGTTGAATTTGTTTCACTTATTAAATCGCTGCACCTTTCTATTTACTGTATGTATGTACACTGCCATTAATTTGTTTTATTGATGTACCTTGAAAGTCAGTCTGATTTTTCCCAATTTGGCCAAAATCACGCTTGAATTTCCCAAAATGAAAGGCTAAGGCCCCTTTCCAATTTTTTGAAAAAAAGTCCTGCCACTGACCAAAAGAGATATCTCTCTAACGCAGTTGTTAGGTATTGTATTTAAAGCCCCTGTAAAGTAAAAAAAAAAGGTAATTTTCACCATTTATAACTCGAAAATATAACAGATAACCCATCACAACACACATATCTAAGATCCGAGAAATGCCGAACGTGTCAGTTACTGCATTGGTTGCCGTGATATACGTGTGTGAAAATGCATGGATTAGCCCGACGTCTTCAGGGACACCCTTGATCACGACAACCTTCGTTATTGTTTGTTTATATATTTGAACTGAGTTTTCGAGAATGTCACATTGCATCTCATTAGAGCTACGACGTAGTACGACACTTCCAATATTATGTCATCGGACAGTAAGATTGCTCATTCTGAACCTGTTTTGTTATGTCGATGTAGTGAACTCTTCCTGTGTTGAAGATAAAAGAAAAGCAACGATCAGCTTGTGTAGTTGTTTCTGTTTACAATTTCGATAAGCTTAGATTTTCAAGCCAAGAATGGGGACTAAACGATCAAGTGAATCAAAGTTTTGTTTCGACACATTAAATTATCACATGGTGTTTACGTCACTAATACATCACTGCGGAGATTTACGACAAAAGGTCGGCTAATCATCTCACCTCTGATGCATGTGAGAAAAGTAGTCAGTGACTTGGACAGAAAGTTGTGTCAGTACTGGAGTGAGAAAGCAGGGAAACATGCATGATTATGTGCACTGACCACCAGGATATGACCTAAGCTCTTAACCCTTTACCACACAATGACGACTTTTAACAACCCTAAGCAAGAAGCTTTTTGAAACCATTGTGGGAAAAGGAGAAAATGCTGGTAACCAGCATTTTCTCCTTTTCCCACAAAGTTTTCTTCCCTATTAAAGCAAAATTGCACCATATGAGCCACTTTGAAATTGTTGTCTGCAAATGCTTTCAATTTGGATAGATCTAAAAATTTTCCGTCTGGTAACGGGTTAAAACAGTGTTAAACTCCAATACAATCAATTTTAGCAACACTAAATATGTTGTCTGCACATGCTAAATGGATTTAAACATTCCAAAATTGATTACTTTGGTAAAGAAGTAACCTTATTACCAAACAAACCTGAGTTTTATTCCTTTTCCACACAAAAAACTAGGGGTGTAACGATACATCGGACTATCGATGGATCGTGATGGTGAGCGTGTCGATGCTACTGCATCAATTGTTATGTTGAAAATCGATAACTATCGCCGATAGTTACCTCAAATATCGATAGTTTCGATAGTTTCACTGACAAGAAAGAGGGAGAAAATACTGCAATTTGCTAATGTATGCGAACGCCCTAGAAGTTCGGACACGTTTAATTATTTACAAAAATAATGTATTTTTTAATTCTTTCTCTGAACACTTCCAAAAGCAAGTTTTCCTAAATATTCGGACATTCCGTAACGTTAATTTCCCAAAATATTTGACGGGTAATTTTTTGGAATATATTTTCAATAATGATCGGCTGCATAATATTCATTTCTGCATAGCAATGTTCATCGTTACGAAAACGAATCCTTCAAGCGCTAATTAACTCAGCGATAATTTTAAGTCATGAAATTAGACCAAAATAATTGCAACACTAAGGGTGTTTTTGTTAAAAACTTCTCACCAAAGTGAAAAGTGTGGATTTAGATCAAAGATCAGACCAAACAGTCTGTCTACAGTCTAATCTTAATCTACATAGGCCGCCAAAACCATAACCATGCGTGTTGTCCCTCCACAAGCAATAAATAAATCTACTATGAAAAATGAATACTAAACCTCGTTCTTTCTTTTCTTTATTTATCAGTAATCCATTTCGAATGCATTCCTTTTATTTCGGCTGCAAGGAATTAGATTAATTTTTAGAAAACAGCCGCACTTTTTTATGCTGACTACACAAAACGTGACACGACTGGCGTGTTCTTGAAACAGCTATATTACTAAATGCAAAAAGGCTTTATCAGCTGGTGTACATGTAAATCGTGCATGAAATAGGCTTATTGCATGGTCACTTTGAATTGATTGGAGGTCGACCTGCAGCCAGATATAAGTTTCTTCGAGCAGACCAGTTTAAGTGTGTAAATTAAACAGGTGCGTTACAACTCAATCGCTTCGAATGATTTGCGTGTTACGTCATACCCCTTATCCAAATTTTACCGCAAACATTTGTGTACCCACGACAGGCATCTTGTAGACAGATGGCTTTTAATATAGATCTACATCATGGTCGTTCTGATTTACTCTGCTGATGGCAAGATGCCGATTTTCAAAGTTGGCGGATGGTGTAGATAGACATCAGACTAAACAGAACACGCTGTCTGATCTTGGATCTATACCATCCACTTCTGTACTATGACCTAACTCGTATTAGAAAGCTACTTCTTTCTCGGGCTAAAAAAGGTAAGATAATGTTTAACAGTGTTCCCACTCGCGCAAATTATTGCATAAATCACGTTACAGAATTGAAATTCACGTAACAGATTCTGGTTACACCAGAGACTTCGCGTAAGAAAATGCATGGACAGAAAAGGCCATTATACGCTTTTCTTGTGAAAAATGACAGGTTTTGAAGTTACTTGTTACCCTCATTGACAATCTTTTTGTCAAATCATGTGGAAATACCTAGCCAGAAATTAACAGACATGAAAAACTGATCGGAGGAAAAAACACGGAAACCCATGACACAACAAAACGTCTCTTTGACATTGTCCGATGAGAGTCACTTCAGATCGTCTTTTCAGCTTTTTAATGACTATAAGCAGTAAATTTATACAAATATCTTAATATAACACACTTTTTGGATACACATACAACAAGGTAAAACCTATTATTTCGGCCACCCCCTTTTTTTCAGAATGATAATTTCCTAAAGATTTGGAGACTAAACAAAAATAATCAGAATAATTCTTTTTTGTCTGAATATATTGGCCAATTATGGGTAAAATTAGATAAATTCTATCAACTCAAAAAAACCTTAAGGGCTCACATTTAAAAGGTGATTTCTTTAAAATTTTAAAGTTGCTTTATAATTACTTTTTATTAGGTGTGTTTATGAACCACCAGCATTTGTCAGGATTTTGTGCTTTGCATGCTGTAGTATATCAATCAGACTTTAAAGTTGATTTCTTCAAAAGTTCAGAGTAATTAGGTATGTTAAATTGTTTGTGAGCCATCTGCATTTAGAAAAAATTGTCATTGAAATTTATTGAGCATCTTGCATTTAACTCTATTTTCCCCTTTATTTGCTATTCAAAACTATACTCAAGTAGAATTTAAACTACTCGGAGATGTAATTTGGTGAAATTCATCTCATGCAATTCATCCAATAGTATTGCAATAGTATTGCAATAGTAACAGGCAATATCAATACTATTGCAATAGTATTTTTTCCAATGTCAATACTATCGCAATAGTAGATTTTGGCCTCAATAGTCAACCCTACAAAAAACTTTAGATTCTCTGCAAAACATCTGCAGGCCACAAAATCAGAATTAGTAAAAATGAGCCTAATTTCTTTGATAAGATAGAAAACATTGTGGGAAAAGGAGAAATGCTGGTTACCAGCATTTTCTCCTTTTTATGCAATATTTTCAAGACTTCTTCCTCAGGGGTCATCAAAACAAGGGATTGTGTGGTAAAGGGTTAACAAACTTGAAGGTAGAAGGCTTTTAACAGCATTTTGGAAAAGAAGAAAATGGTGATACCGTATTTTGCGTAAGTTTGGGACACCATCGAAAATCGCAAAAAATAATTATTTTTTATGACCCAAAGATTTGGGCCATACTAAAAATTGCAAAGCAAGATCGGTAGTTTTTGGTCCAAAGAATTGGGACACTGAATATCTATTTTAAAAAAAAAAGCTTTCAATCTGTTTGAAACCCTTTGTTTACAAGTATTTATTTCACGCAGTTTCATTTCTACACATGTAACGTCCTAAGCATGCTTCCCAACCCTCCCAATTTCAATGGGAGTTTCCTGATTCAAGACAAAAAACCCGATCACCTGACAGTCTAATTTAAAGCCCAATTCTAAAAGAAATGCGACGTAAGTGTAAAAAGGATGTGATAAACTTATATCCAAGATACATAACGTGTATATGTACATCCGAAGTTGACAAAGTTGACACACATGTATTTCATGGTCAATCGAGTTCATTGTTTATAAATAGAAATCAAGGTACAGTATTCTAGTTTACCCGAGGTTTATCGATGGAAGATCGACGAATCAATCAAATTTGAGAAGGGTCCGAGCAGGTACTTGTCAGAGTGGAATTAACATCGTTCACCTCACATACATGTAAGCAGGTAAAATATGTTGTGAATTTATCTACAAACACAAAATAACATCCTCATCGCGATCTCAGGACGCAGACAATAATGAGTGACAAGTTAATCATCAACAAAAACAATGAAAAAAAGCCAAGTTTGAACCTCTCATTGCTCAAATTGATCGGTGGAATTCCAGTCTGTTTAAAAATAGACCAACCTGCAAATGATCGGAGGTTTATCGAAATCAATGACGTAGCAATATTTTAACGTCGGCAATATTCAACAGGTTAGCGGCCAGTGACCTACAGTATGACAGATTGTCTTGTTTGACCATAAGTTTTGGGACAGCTTACAAAATGATTATTTTTTGTAGACCTAAGTATTGGGACATGAAAAAAATTAATTATTTTTTACTGTTCCAAAATTTAAGCAAACAAGCAATTTCACTGAAATGATATCCCTGGCCGAAAAAGACCGCGCTAACTTAAAATCGCTCCGGACTCACAGACAGGCAGAAGGACGGACAGACGGACAACGCTAAAACTATATCCCTCCGCCTTTGGCAAAGGATAGTTACGGTAATCAACAGTTTTTTCTTTTCTAGCAATCCAGACTTTGAACAACCCTGAAGGAAGCTGGTTTTTGAAATCATTTTGGGAAAAGGGAAAATGCTGGTAATCAACAATTTCTTGTTTTCCTTTAATGATTTATAGCTCCTTTCCAGAACAATTCCTACCAATTCAGCAACACTGAATTTGTTATCTGCACATGCTTTGAATTCAGACAAATCCAAAATTGTGACATTTGGTAAAGAATACCAAACAACATAGTTTTAAGCTTGTTTGAATTCAATACATTTTAAATGTGACTTGGAAACAGAAATTTGTTTCAGGAAGGGTAGAGACTATTGTGGGAAAAGGAGAAAATACTGGTTACTGGCATTTTCTTCTTTTTCCATAATATTATCAAAAGGTAGCTTTCTCAGGGTCATTAAAATGTGAAACTGTGTGGTAAAGAGTTAACTCTGTACACTCAGTCCTGACTTTTAATGACCCTGAGAAAGAAAGATTTTGAAAACATTGTGGGAAAAGGAGAAAATGCTGGTGACCAGCATTTTCTGATTTTCCAACAAAGTTTTCTACTTTTCCCTAAATAAATTTCAGTCTTTGAGTCACATTTATTTTCACATCTGTAGATGGAGAGGTCTAAAATTTTGTCCTTTGGTAAAGAGTTAAAGCAGAAATTACCTGTTGAACCTATTTGATCTATAGTACCCTTTTCTTGCACCAACTGCTGTTAAAAGCATCTAGATACATGTATCATAAAACATCTGATCATTCAAAGTATGTATATGTCTGTGTGTATGGATAGTCAAATCATATTGCATAACAAGAGGGACTAATCCAGATCCAAAACCTGAAGAAATTCACACCCAATACTTCAACTGAAAACACTCATACATGTGTAACCCTCTACTCCAGCTATATATGTGTAGACTGTTATCAATATTTTAGCTCTTTACCACACAACAAAAAAGTAGAGTTGTCACAATTGAAAGCATTTTTCAGACAACAGTTTAAATTAGTCTCTAATGATGGAATTTGTAATAGGGGTAGAAAACATAATTGGAAAGAAGAAAATGCTGGTTACCAGCATTTTCTTCTTTTCCCACTGTATTTTCTTTACCACACAATCCCGAGTTTTAACAACCCTGAGAAAGAAAGCTTTTGAAAACATTGTGGGAAAAGAAGAAAATGCTGGTAACCAGCATGAATTTTTCTCACAATGTTTCCTCCCTTTGAAAGAGAAAAATTATCATTTGAGCTACCGTATTTCACCTAATCATTGCTCCCTCCCTAATAGTAGCGCCCTCCAGAATATTACTTACTCCAGAGGCCTCTAAACAACCCCCACCCACACCCAACCTGAGTTGATAGTCGGCGACTGGAGTGACAAACTTCCAAATGCAAGGTAACTTCACTAAAGCGCAGACTGATGAAATTTATTGATGAAATATACCTTTTAAATAAACTTACCATTGTGGCATTGACATAATCCTAATTATACACGTACTGCACAAATCGATATCATTAACTAGCGATGCTCAATCGAAAAGAGTAGCGTCTCTTGAATTGATCTTATGAATATTAATGAGGCACTTATTCTGACCCAACTTTGGGGCAAATTTATTACGCTCTAGTAAGCAGGGCTCCGGAAATTTTTCAATCTGAATCGGTCCAGGCCGGCCCCTTCCCCTCCTCCAATACTATTGTACCCCTACTCGGTACCCAGAGGCATATAAATAAAGTCGCATGTTTATGTCTCTGACCTACCCCACCCCCGATCGTTGCCTGGTTTAAATGTCATAATATATATCAATTTCTGTTGCAGGTTTCTCTTTCTTGTGATGGATTTTTGTTCAAGCTTACATGATTGAGAATGACATACGCAGACGAATATTCAATAGTAAAGCATAGTTGACAGTCGTACCTTGTTCACGCATGGCATCCTACACTTCCGGTTATGTATAAAATTGCACTTCCGGCAATGTAGCAGAAGGTGCCCATCGACGTCGATTTGACAATTAAAATTATTCATTCATTCAACGATTTTCTTTTGTCAATTTTTATACATCCAATAGCGTTGTGTTGCAGTTGGCCACTGCTTGATCACAATCATAATTCAATTGCAGTGTTTGTCCCTGTGCCACGTCGAGGCCCAACACATCCGTCTTCAACAGGGGATTTTTTTTTTTTTTTTCATTTTATTTATTAATTTATTAAATCCTGATTAAATTCTTACAATGAAATATACATAAATGTTACCATATAGCAAAGTCCAGATTAAACTTATAAAAGTTTGTTCTGGCCTTTTGTGTTTTTGAAAATGTGACGACCTGCACTCATTCTAGTACGCCAAGCGCGAAATATTGGCAACGGGTCAAATTCAGGAAGTGCAGGTCCATTGATAGAAATTCGCATCAATTTGTCCAACATTTCGACGCTCAGACTACATCGCAGTCGTGTCTTGATCAGGTTCTGCTTTGAAAACCCACGTTCACACTCTACAGAACTGACAGGCAGTATTCTGCTGATAGCTAAAAGCTTTGTCATGTTAGGAAATTCCCTTTGAAAATGTTCTGCTGAAAGTATTTCCTCGGCGAGGGAAGACATTTCAGCCTTTCCTGCTTTTCGGTGGCTGGTGTTCTTCCGCATTTTGCGAACATGTGATTCTTGAACAGTGACCATTCTCGTTTTGCGCCATCAGCACACACAGGGGGTGTATCAGGTCCCCTTTTCTCACCGAAATGCTCCAACAGAACATTCATTTTGTCAGAGCCAAATTTAGCCTTTTCTTCAACTGACTTAGGGAACGTTTCTGGGTTAAAGATAGAAAGAGCATCCCAGATTTCTAGCCGAGGAAACCGACTCTATGCTATCTTTGAGAATACGTGAGAATTCAGACACGACTACGGGTAGCCTAGCATCCCTGGGATGGCGTTTTATTTCAAAATCGTGAAATGTCTGCGCATTTCTGTAACTTTCTAAGGATTCACCTAAATTTTTACCATAGGTTGGCTCTTCAACCAAATATTGTTGCTCAATAGAATCGCACACAGCAACTAGAGTTTCGTGCAGGTCACAATAATGTAAATTCCGTTCTTGGAATTTACGTGATACCTGAGCAATATCACTCATTATATCGCTAAAAAAGTGAGTTAAAAATAAAAATTTGTCGGATGACATGGCACAGTAGAGTGATTCAGCCATCTGATCGTCATCGCTATCGCTCTGTAGAGATTTTAACAGAGACTTAAGTGATCTGCGGACATTAGTCACGCAATTTGCAAAGCTAAGCCACCTGATTTGATGGACGGCTAAATGTTTAATCTTTGGGTCATCCAAAACTTCCTGCCAGACTCTTAAGTGCTCAAGTCTTTTACTTGATCGACTAAAATATGCATGTATTGAATGCAATGCTCCTTCATAGTAATTCACTTCTTTCACTGATTTTGCAGCATCAAGGCTCGATAAAGCAAGTTTATGAGCTACGCAGTGCATTGACAGCATGTACGGGTTTTGTTCTTTCAGTCGATTGGCAACACCATTGTGTTTACCCGTCATAACAGCAGCACCATCGGAACCAAACCCATAAACTGTGGAAATATCTATGTCACAGGCTCTGAAGTAGCTTATTAATGAATTATAAACGACACTCGAGTCTGCAGATGCCAACTTAATCAAAGTCAAATATTTGGTTTGCACGGAGCCATTATCGATGTAACTGATAAATACTATCATGTGTTTTTCTAGGCCTAGATCAGTGCTTTCATCCACCATTAGCCCCAGCGCTGGGCTATTTCTTAATTTCACCAAGAGTGTCTCATCAAGATGATCAGAAATCAGACTTATAAATTCAGAGCAAGCACTGTCTTCTTGATAGAGGTTTTTCGTTAAGCACGTGTCGTTACATAATTGCAGTTGACAGAGCTCTGAGTACATAGATATTGGCAAGTTCGTTTTAGCAACAGTATATGCCGTTCTAATAAGCCTGCATACAGCGGCTTCTATTTTGTCGAATTCTTTTACTATGCAATCTGATACCGATGGTATTTTTTTCGACTGAGTTTCTGTGTCAAGCTGTACAGAATTTACATGCCCGCTACTGCTCTCGTGCTCACGTAATGTAGAGATACGAAAATTCTTTGAGCCAGACAGTGAGAATTTTGACTTGCTTTTGTGCAAAATACACAGAGAACAGAACATTGCGTCATTTTCAAACTTGAGCCACTTAAACTCGTCTAACCAAGATTTTTGAAATGACTTTTTAGCTGAAGTATCTTCAGTCTTTGCCTGCTTTGTATTTTGTTCCATGGAATTGCCGTGACTAAGCTTTCTTTTCTTAGTTTTTGTTTTTAGTTCATGGTTCTGTTTGCTGCTTTTTAGGACAGAAAAAACATTTTTTGTAGATGCATCCGCATCATCAATTGGTTGCCCAGGCCAATTGAATTTGTCATTAACTGTGGTAATATGACTTATTTTTGAGTTGCTAGTACAACTCTGCGACTCTGTCGGGTCCCCAGTCCGACTTTTTGAGCCATCCACTTGCCCAGGCTGGATTTGTTTGTCAAGATGACTAGGGTTGCCAAGCCTGTCATTTGACTTTTTGAACATCGCAAGGATATTCTGTTGTAGAGCCATTTTGATTTCATTCGAACAGCAATAGACAGCCATACTCGTCTCGTTTTATACGCTTCTCTTTTTTTTTTGAGTACTACAAATTTGTTTTACGAGTAGCGGCAATTAAAATTGTCGCAATGTTTGATGACCTGTATTTTAAAGACGCGGCCTCAAACTTCAAACATGTTTAAAATTATTGTCGGTTCTAAACCCCATTCACAAGCACCAATTATACATTATGCAAACTCGATATCATTTGCTCGATCAAGCATGAAACTGAAACAAAAATATTGGCCAACTGCGAACACAACATAAGAACCAGTCCACGTGCGGGGAATCACCTAATCTGTGCCTTGCGGGTAAACTCGTTATCGGATATTCTCCACGCTTGGATGTAATGTGTGAAAACCCTGAACCCTAGCTGTGTTTTGTGGATTTTTATTGACAGTTGGTGTTATACGCAAATATAGATCCAGAATTGCTTTGAAAAACTCGGACCGATTTATAGGTATGTTTTCGCAATTCTAATCGGTCCGGCAACTCAAAAATCGGTCTGGACCGGCATTTTGTCGGTTTTCCGGAGCCCTGCTAGTAAGGATATAAAAGCTAAAATTTTACGTTTAATCTTAATTTTAAGTTCAAGTAGATAGATTCTAATTCCCGGACACCTGATTTTTTCACGAAAATTCCTTTTTACAAAAAATCTACAAGAAAATGAAAAATTCCTATCACTTTTTTTTTTCATTTCTAAGTTGATTACGCTCAGCAAATTCCTTTTTATAGAAAGGTATTTCACAATTCTGAATGTCTCGGGTGTTTTTCTCACATATTCTACTGGCAAAATGTGTAATTTTCACCATTTACAATCCCGGATATGCGTAAACATAAATTTAAAATGGTGGCCAAAACAAAACTAACTCTTTCAATTTTGATTGATCTTGTGGAAATTTAAGTTTACGAACTCCGATTTTCGGCAAATTTTGTCTCTAGTTTTTCATTCTTGGACTAAGGAACATGTTTGATACAAGTTTTTCTTATTATCATACATGATGAGTACAGCCGAAGTGGAATATCACCTATTAAGTTTTGTACCAGTACAGCTTCGTTCTTCTTATTTCGTATATGCTATGTTTCATTGTAATTAATTTTACAAAGCTTCAGAATCGGAGATTATTGATTTCTTTCTTAGTACTGAGGTTAATATCAAACAATTTCCCTGTTTAAGTAAGTAATCCATAGTTGAAACTGCTTTATTCAATTACTTAAAAATAAAAATGTGATTAAAATTTGGTCACTCTTAACATGCTTGATACGGCTGTACAAATACATGTACTCAAGGGAAGAAAAAGTAACCAGTTGCAATTCTCTTGACAAACTGATTGATAGAGAAGTTTAAATATCAATAGGCTGGCAGATCAAACTGCATCAACATGTTCCTTTTATGATTGCCCTTGGAGAGACCATCATGAGAGAAATAATGTATAACCTCATTCCCCACACTGGGTGAAAAGAAAAGCAATGTTCTTCTTGAGCAACTAATTTCACATCCTTTTGTGTTTTGAAAAGATAGTGCAGAAAGGAGCATTTTTCTGTTATGAACAATTATGTCATGACCTGACAACCCATAATAATTTTATAGGTGCAATAGAAAAATGTAGAATTAATGGATGGGACTAACTTTGACCTTCTTTCCTGACCTTGACATCGGACCTATAACCTTACTTTTTTCATGATAAATTTTATTTTCCTCTACCTCCCCATTTGGTTAGAATTATAATCTTAATTTTTATCAAGAATTATACATATTTAGGACTTTCGGCTCACTCATTATACAAATTCATTCCTATAGAGGTTTTCCTTTACTTTCCATAGATTGGCTGTTCTAGTAAAGTTAGACAAAATATAGCAATTCATTCAGACAATAAAGACAAAAAAAACAGAAGATTTTGGTTGTGTCAATTGTACTCATTGATATTAAACTGTAAAGACATTGAAATGATCCTCAATCTTGTTTTTCAGCAAGAAAAAGATCTTTCGTACATTTCACAATTTTCGGCGGATTCAAAGGTGTAAAGGGTTAAAGTCTTGGTCAATTGTACTATTGAAGCATATTGTCTATGATTAGGTTGATATTATGGTGTGTCACTAAATGGGTATATTTGTTTCTTTTGGCATAAAGTTTAGTATTCAGATTTGTATTTGGTAGCTTTGTCTTCTCATTCCAGTAGTTTTTTTCATATTTTTGAGATATTCGTTAAGGGTTAAATGTCTTATAACTTTTTTATTACCGGTACTCAAGATATTTAAATGAAATAAGCAGTTTTCAAAAGAGGAAACATTTATGTTTTCAGATCTTAAGTCATTTTAGAGAATACTTTTATGTAGCCATTTGATTTAAAGTTGGGTCGCGTTTTTTGCCATTTTTCAAATGTAGCTAAAATGTTCATGCCTTTGGGTGTAAAGGGTTAACACTCAATAACTTGTTCTACTTGAGATATTTGAACGAAACAAACAGTTCTGTAAATAGGAAAGATGTATCTTTTAGATTTGTCAATGTTTAATAGAATATTTCAGTTTTGAAAAACCTTGTTGCATTGCTACATTAACGCTTGACTATCCGAATATACATACACTTCCAATACCATTACAAACTTCTGGGAACACAAAATTTGTCAACTTAGATTTTGCATTAATACAGTGGGTCTTTCCAATATGGCGACCACTAAGCATACACTGACTAAAACCTTGGATCAAAGTACAATACTTACTCTACATGATGGCCCTGAAATTTTGGGAAATTGGCAGTGAAATAAGAGCGCCTTGTTGGTGTTTTGCATCGCGCCCCGGCGCCTCATTTAGGTGAAATACAGTAAATTTAATTTGTCCTCTGCAAATGCTTTCAATTTGGACCAGTCTGTAATTTTGTTGTTTGGTAAAGAATTAAAACTCGGAATAGTGTGGTAAAGGGTTAACCCTTAGGCTGCTGAATATGACTCAGTGAACTTTTGTGGGAAGTATATATCAAGGTCAGACTGCACATTTTATGTAGTCTGATCTTGGATTACAATGTCAGATAAGGAGATTTCTTTCCCTGAAAAATAAATATGACTAGATGACCTTTTCCTTGGCAGTGTGGATCAAGATCAGAATGCACAGTATGAGGAGATGAGGAGAAACCCCCCCTCGCCCCCCCAAGAAAATATAGCATTTCTTACAAACATGAAAGTTCGCAACAAATGCATAACTGAAATACAAACCGCATCTGGCGGGATTCGAACCCATGCGGACAAGATCCTCGTTTTTTTTTTTTTTTGAGGTTTAAAAGACCAATACTTTAACAACAATTTTCTGAGCTAAAAGAGATATCTCCCTAACGCAGTTGTTAGGGAGGAAGCCATGGATGAAGGAGTGGTCACCCGTAACACATTGAAATAGTAATACTTGGGGTTTTTACTTTTGACTTGAAAATTTCATTTAACTTATATATCAGGATAAGGGTTAACGCTGACACTTTCACGTACCTCAGCGTTTAATTAACCTATAGAGTGCCTTTAACCAGTATATTTGCCTTTGTGGCCAGTGTAGATCAAGATCAGGCTGTACAAAACATGCAGCCTGATCTTCAGTCTACACTGTCTCCTGTGCTGAAACACTGTAGACAAAGGTAACCATGGAATTGTATTTGTTTGGGTCATATTTCTAGGATGAAATGTTTGGAAGGTTTATTCAGGGCTCAAAGGGTTAACTCTTTACCAAACAACAAAATTTAAGACCAGTCCAATTTAAAAGCATTTGCAGACTTAAAAAAAAAAGTGACTGAAAATTTGAAATTTTGTGTCAAAGAGCAGAGAAAATATTGTGGGAAAAGGAGAAAATGCTGGTAACCAGCATTTTCTCCTAATCACACAATGTTTTCAAAAGGCTTCTTTCTCAGGGTCGTCAAAAGTTGGCATTGTGTGGTAAAGGGTTAACTCTTTACCAAACGACTAAATTTAAGACCAGTCCAATTTGAAAGCATTTGCAGACGACAAAATAAATTTGATTCAAGAATCGAAATTTGTTTTGGGAATATTAGAAAACTTTCAGCATTTTTCTCCTTTTCCCACAATGTTTTCAAAGGCTTTCTTCTTCTGGGTCGTTAAAACTCGGGATTGTGTGGTAAAGGGTTAACTCAGTACCAAACAATAAATATTTAGACTCTTCCAGATTGGAAGCATTTGCAGAATACTAATCAAGTGTGGCTGAAAGGTTTGAATATGTCTTAGTAAGGGTTGGAAACATTGTGATAAAAGGAGAAAATGATAGTTAACGGATTTATAGCATTTGCAAAAGAGTTATCAAAATTTTTCAATGTGGCTCAAATGATTGCATATGTCCAGGAAAGGTTACCAGCATTTACTCCTTTTCCAGCAATGTCTCCAAGAGCCTATTTCTTCAGGGTTATTAAAAGTTGGCATTGTGTCTAAAGGGTTAAAATTTTACAACATTCCAGGACTGAGGAGAAAAGGTGAACATTCTTTACCAAACAATCCCAAGTTTTGACAATCCTGAAGAAAGTGGCTTCAGAGCACCACTGATCTTGAAGTCCCACTTCCTGTGAAATTTGTGTTAGGGGTTTTAATCCTAAACCCATTACCATACAATCCCCAGTTTTAATGACCCTGTGACAGAAGACTTTCGAAAACATTGTTGAAAAAGGAGAAAATGCTGGTAACCAGCATTTTCTCCTTTTTCCAAAATATTTTCTAACCTTTCAGAGAAACAAGGCAAGTATCTGAGCTTCATTTGATGTTGTGTCTGCACTTGTCTCAGTAATGAGACGCTATGGTGATTTTTTTTGTATATTTGGACATTTACTGTTCAACGTACCAGCTCATGTCCATCATAAATTTTCCGGTTGCAAAGATAGAGCGCACAACTGACTCTGTTTCCTCGGTTTAATCTGTATTGCAGCAAAATGCAATTAACTTTCAGTATCAAAGGTGATCAGAGACAAATTATTAAACCTTTCATTACCTTAAGAGCTTGTAAAAGTTGTCGTGAAAAAACTGACGAAATCTTTCATTTGTGGCGGCCATTTTGTGGATTTTTGGCAACGAAAAATACTCAAGTAACAAATGAAATGAACTGTGTTTTCTTATATTCAGTGTGTAAATTGCAAATACTTGTATTTCAAACGAAAGATTATTAAATAAGCAAGCAACAGGTATGTTCAAATCCTAGTTTTGTGCTCTATTTGTGAAATTATGAGAGTTCAATCTTGTGCACAAAATCTGTACAGAGCTTTCAACTGATTTTGTCTTGATCGTCTCTGTACCCAGAGTCAAAAATAACATAGCCTTTGGGGACAGTTATCTGTACTAGTGTCTGCACATGCATTCAATTTGGACCAGTCTAATATTGCCATGTGGTAAAGAGTTAAATTTTACAACATTCCAGTGCTGAGGAGGAAAGGTGCAAATCTTTAACCCTTACCAAATAGTCCCAAGTTTTGATGATCCTGAATAAAATAGCTTTTAACTGTCTACAAAAAACTTTTAACAACCCTAATACCCCCATTCCACTAGGCAGCAATCTACAATGCTTTGTGCGCTCATACAGAGCGCCGTAGATCCCCTCAGATCACTGCTGGATTGGTGATGAAGGGGACACTCCTGCTCAGATAACAACCAGATGACGCTCTGCTGGCGATCAAGTAACGACCATTGAGATCCGATAGGGATTGAACTGTGCATGGTGACTGTCGTAGCCTCGCTAGAATTTGTGACCTTATAATTATGACCTGTTTTCGCTCAGTTAGTGACCCGAGGCTTTGACGTCCCTTTTGTTCTTTCCCCTGGATGGCATACTGTAGTTAAAACTTTTGACTAAAGAATTACAGTGGAACCCCCTCAGAATGAACTTCGCTGAAGCACTGACCCTATTATAACACAGGTGTTCTGTGGCTCCCAAAATTTCAGGGGGTGGGGGGTGGTGTTGACCATTTTTCCGAGTCTGATCCATGTCCACCCTTAAGAATCCTCAATGTAAAAAACATAATTCACCTATCGAGCAAATGGTTGATGTAAAATCAATACCATGCACATAATGTGACAGTTTTTCACACCTTTACCTTGTTGATTAATTTTTACCACCTATGGCTTTGCACAATTGCTTTGTTTGACAAATACACGCAGAGTAGGATTACGCAAGGACTTCATCTCTTAATTGTCTTTGCATGAAAAACGCAACCTTGAATTAGACAGACTTTACATTGGTATGTCTGTTTGATTGTCGTTAATGGCGATATCAAATGTTCCGTAAGTCGCCAATGTATTCCTAAATGTTTGGACACGTTAAATTATTTTCAAAAAATATTTTTTGTCATGTCCTAACTCCAGATAGTCTGAGTACTAAGGAATAATAAATACTTGGACAGGCTGAAAAATATATTTTCCAAAACATCTGACCTTTAATTTTTGGAAAATACTCCAGACAGGATGAACGGCTGCATAGTGAATGAACAATTGCACGTCGTGCGTAGATGAAAACCTTCGAGAGTCGAGTCGACCAACAGTAATTCTCAGTCTTGAAATAACACACACAAAAAGCACGGAGTTACTTTTTATGTAAGAAATACCTCTTCACAGTGGACCAAGAAGATTACAATCAGAGATCAGACAAGACATTTATTCTACAGTCTGATCTTGATCTACAGAGGCCGCTACAGCAACTTAAGTCCCAAAGGAAGCGTAAGGGTTAAATCTTCAGTAACTTTTCAATGTTATGTAAGCAGTTTTGCCATTTTTCACGTTTTCAAAATGCAGAAGCATGGAAAGTTGTTCCTATGAGGAAAATGGTTTAAGCTCTGTGTTATCCCCATGCTTACAGAAAGAAAGCATTGTTAAATACAAAACCTTATTGTTTCTCTTTATTCATCTGTAGTTAATCCATTTAACATTAGCATCAAATCATGTATTTTTTTATCTCGGTCACAATTTTTTTTTAGGAAATGGCCGAATTAAATTCTTTCTGCTGACTACACAACATACATGTGACACAACTGGGTGTTCTAGTAATCATACACTAAAGGGGTGTATCAAAGCATGTAAGGCAGGTGAGATACTGGCTTATTGCGTGATCATTTGGTTTTGATTGGAGGTCAGCCCATAACCAGGTGTAAATTCTTCGGGCAAAACAGTTGTAAGTGTCAGGGTTCAAATTTCATTTTTTTATCCACTTGCAAATTTTAGCAAGTGAATCCTTTTTCCACTCGCAAAATTAAAATTGGACTAGCATTTTCTTTTTTTTTTGAAGCTCAGCATGCCTACCAATGGTAAAGAACAAATGGCAGGCACAAACTGTTCAATTCTATTTTATTACATAACCTGTCGACTAGAGACAACAACCAAACAAAAAAGAACGTTAATTTTTATCAAAACCATCATTCAACGATCAATTCGATTCCAGTTGAATATCTGTTCTCAAACCAAGTTAAATTTCTATAAAATTTACAATAGTGGACGATTTTGTAAATGCATTACGGACATTTCACATCCAAATATCTGCGTGTTCGATAACTGGTATAGCAAGTCCACCACGTCCGACTTGCTTCTCGATGTTATTTGTGCACAATAATTTTCTTTGCATGAAAGATTGACAAATATTCCTGTTTCATAGACAGAGATTGAATTTGCCTACTGTTTTTTTTTTTCCGTTTAAAAATGCAAAATCGTAGTGTTGGCCCTGAGTACAGACGAATGCGCTTGGCTTACAAAACTCGGATAACGAACGACAACTCGGCGGCTTCAATGGCGACAAGTAAAATATCAACAGCCATCAAAGGGTATTCTCAGAGCGACATGACCAATGTTAATCCAGAACGAAAAGAATTACCTTATTTGTATTAAAATATGAAATTTAGTGCACTTTGGTAATTGTTCTTCAATAATTTGCACTCGCATTTTTTATCGAGTGCTTGAAATTTCAACTCGCATTCTCCAATTCTGACTGGCATTTTGCGAGTAAATATGTGGGAATTTCGAACCCTGAGTGTGTACGACAAACACTTGCAGTACAACCCTTTCGCTTTCAATTATTGGCGTGTTACGTCATACCCCAATGCAAACTTTACCACAAACATTAATTTTGTGGATACACGACTGGTTTGAAATCTTTATGGATGGAAAGTTAAATATAATTTATGGTCATACTAAATGGTTCACAGCCCATGGCAGGATGACATTTGTTAAGTCTTTACCAAACTACAAAATTTTAGACATGTCCAAATTCAAAGTGTTTACAGACGACGAAAAAAGTGAGCCAAATTTGAAATCCGTTCATTGAAGGGAAGAAACAATGTGGTGAAAGGAGGAAATGTTGGTTTGCAGAATTTTCTCCTTTTTAACTAAATGCTTTTCAAAAGCTTTCTTTCTCAGAGTCGTTAAAGTGTGGTAAGGGGTTACAAGTCTTTGCGGACTTGTAGATAAATATCGGAGTTCACAGAACGTGCAGTCCGATCTCTGATCTATACCATCTGCAGCTGAACTATGACCGAAATAGTGTACATAGAAAACTACTTCTGTTTAGCTTTGCCGAAATTGAAAGCATTTTACAGACGATATTTGCAAAATTTACTGAAAACATTGAATTTGCGTTGAAAGGCTAAAAAACACTGTATAAAGATGAAAATGCCGGTTCTGTCACCCAAGGCATATTGCAGTCATTGTTTGTTGGAATATTAAATTAATAATTGATAGTTGAAATATGAGATTTGATTATCAATCTATGTGAAAGTTTTAGCCTCTAACTAATAATCAGTGTATCTATATAAAGGTTTGCTATCTAACTCATCTTCAACATATGAATATGCAACATTTGGTAGCATTTGGAACCTTATCAGAAAGTCATTGCAGTAATCTAGTGGAACTAATGTATTAGACCCCTATTGGTAATCTATGTTGGTAATAAATTTCAAGTAGGTGCTATACTCCTTTGATGTTGATGATCTTGTTGGAAAAGATGTAAATTGAGTGAGTGAGTGAATGACCAATGAGAGAGAGAGAAACAAATAAATTAAGATGAATGAGTGCAAGAATGAATTTGATTGGATGTAGGATGCATGAGGATCATGGGATGTATGAGATTTGGAGAGGAAGACTTGAGAATGAGAGACAGAAATTAGTTTGGCTTTGAAGAATTTAGACCCGTTCGGAATATTTGGACATATCAAATTAGAAATTATTGAAATTTTGGAAATGAAACATCTAACTTACTGACTTATTCTTAATTCCCCTCCCGGTGATATAATAGTTGCATGTGTAATCCAAGGCATATTGCAGTCATTGTTTGTTGAAATATTAAATTAATAATTAATAGTTGAAATATGAGATTTGATAATCAATCTATCTATGTTTAAAAGTTTTACCCTCTAACTAATAATCAGTGTATCTGTATAAAGGGTTGCTATCTAACTCATCTTCAACATTTACTCAGAGGCAAAGAAAGTATACACCTAATTTTGGCTGTTTCGGCTGTTACCAAATTTCATTCTAATTTATTGATTGCAGATCTCAAATGATTCAGAACCATGTTCATGGCTTCGAATTTGACTAAATTTGATTGAGTGCAGACACTGCACATCACCCTGATTCACTTTCACTTAAGTGATTCACTAGAACCTCGCAATGTTGATTTTATGCATCATTCCACCCCCAACTCCTGATGTACCGGTCTTACTTCGACATGATTACTTCAGGTCAAACAGACGGCAGTTCCTTCAACTCATAGCACCTTCACAGCCGATCAGTCGTGACTTGTGTACATTGCAAGTAACATGTTACAGACCGGTCTTGAACGACCAGCTTCCAAAATCTTAATGACACAATTTCTGTCGGCTTCTGAAAGCCGCTCCATTGTTCGATAGAAAAACGAAAAGGCTGTGGTTTTTTTAGATTATCGACTTCGAAACCAAATACCGATTTCCAGCAATATGTTGATTGTCCAATAGATTGCAGGTGAAGATATATACAAAATTGACATGTACCTGCACTGTAGCCAGTCAAGTGTGTCAATTTGTAAATTAATGACAGAATATCATTTCAAACTTAGTAGCAATGGGTTTTTGAAGATTTCAGGTCAAAAATATGAAAAATGAGAAAATTATGAGAGATCAAAAACTGTATACTTTCTTTTGCCTTTGAGTATACAAATATGCAACTTTTGGTAGCATTTGGAACCTTATCAGAAAGTCATTACAGTAATCTACTAGACCTGTTTGGAATATTTGGACATATCGAATTAGAAATTATTGAAATTTTGGAAACAAAACATCTGTCTTATTGACTTATTCTGAATTCCCTTCCCAGTGATAGTTTCTAGTATTTGCTCTCTTTCTGTTCCCCGCAGGATGAGCATAATTATAGTCGCTGCTTCGTCTGTTCATTCATCCTTCTGTCTGACTGTCTGTCTGACCAAAGCCATTTCTCCACAACCCCTGGTACAAACTGGATGAAACTTCATATATGAACTCTTTAGGATATTGCGCAGATGTGTTTTTCCTGGTTTTCCAATTTCTGGCTGTGAAAGGGGGTTTCTTGTAAAATTTCAATTTTTACAAATGTCTCCTTCAGTCTTTGATCAAAATTTCATGAAACTTCACATTTATATTGTTTATTAAAGGTTTCACCATGTGCTCTTGTTTTTTTATCCATGCAAAACCATGTTACAGGAAAAGGGTGCTTAATGTCTTGTAACGTTACGTTTTGTTTTTTTGTACTCTGAAATTAAACATTTCCCAGTTTCTTAAAGGCTATTAAACATATATGTTGCTGATCAAAAGTCCCCCGACCATGATTTCATTCTTTCTTATTTATACTAAGCCATGTTATAGAAAAAAAGGGCTTAATGACAAACTCAAACACAAAGTTTATAAATGTTTAATCTGATTTTTATTTAGACAATTTTGCCATCACTATAATAGTAATGTTTGATTTACAGATTGTTCACACTGACAGGAAGTTTTACTCCACTGTTCCAAGAGTTATGCTCCTTCTTTAATTACTTGAACATTGGCAAATACAGTTTGGCAGACGGGACCAAACAAAAGTAGCCTGCTTCACCCCCACACTCCTCTCCCGTGACCAACTATTTACCAACAGCCTTCACCTTCCTAAAAAAAGATCTGTTCGGGGAGCATAATCCATCTACAACGGCTCTTGTTTCCTGTTTTCATAAGCCTTCTACCTCAGACTAGTTTAACAGCAGGATTCCTTGGTATGGGGTTGACATCTGTGGCAAACTTCAAAATATTTAGACTGGTCTAAATTGAAAGTAATTGCAGAGGACAAATCAAATGTTGCTCAGATGTTTGAATCACTCTGAGAAAGGGTAGGAAACACTGTGAGTTACTAGGATTTTCTTTTTGTGGTAAAATGTTTAAAAAAGAAAAAAAATTCATGAGGGTCCGTAAGGTAGTACCCTCCTAATGGAAAACAGCTATTTCCACTATAATATTATCCTACAAAATTTGCTAAGATTAAGAATAAGTATAATTGTAATACTTTACCCAAGCCACTTTTTACTTTTTTAGCTTACCTGAGCACAATGTGCTCAAGGGGAGCTTTTATGATCACCCTGTGTCGGTTGAGCGTTGTCTGTGCAGTGTTTTGCGTCGTCTGTCATCAACAATTCTTTAAACATCTCCTCCTCCTAACCGCTGGGCTAATTTGGACCAAACTTGGCTGGAATGCTCCTTGGGAGGTCTTCTTTAAAAATTGTTCACAGGATTTGTTTCCATCAAAAACTGGTTGCCATGGCAACCAGATGAAATTTTCTAAGAAACTCTTTAAAAATCTTCTCCTCTGAAACCGCTGGTCAGATTCTGAAATAATTTCACAGAAATGTTCCTTTGGTGACCCTTTTCAAAAACTGTTCACAAAATTTTCATTCATTGAAAACGTGGCTGTTGGGGGGGGGGCCTCTTTGCACTGTATTGACTTACAGAAATTCTTTGAAATTCTTCTTCTCTTAAAGGTGGCCCTTCAGATTTTGTGACGAAAATTTTACAAAAATACAAAAAAAAAAAAAACCCATCCTTGAGCTCCCAAAGCCTTTTGATTTTCATTTGTTAAACTCCAGTCGTCGAAAACCATCCGACAACAAGAGAAATTAGAGATTTGATACTGCCCAGGTCGACACGGACGGGAGACACCGTCTATTTTTACATGACCGGATATGATAGATAACTCGGTCTTTTGCATACCGGAAATACACAGACGAAGCTTCAAACATGGTGTATGAAGAAGACATGATGGTAAATAAGGCCTAAAGAAAAAATCTGTGTTTAGGGTTTCCCTACCCTACCTAGAAAATGCTGCCGACCCTAAACTTTTTTCCCCATGATTGAAAAGAAATTATCTGTTGGATGTGATTTCACTATATGTTCCATGTAAAAAGTTTTTGGGAAAAAAAATCCCTACCTACCCTACCTACAGTATCGCGGACTGAAATCCTAAACACAGATTTCTTTTTTTAGGCCTAAGTACATTTTTCTTACAAATTACGCTCAAATAAAGAATTAATTGAAAATCAAAGACCCCTGTTTGATTAATTGTTAAGAATAATAAACAATCATAATACATTAGGCTACATTTCTTATCAAAATACGCCAAAATTTGGTGCGCGATGTGATGTAAAACGAATAGGGGTTTACTCAAAAGGACCAAGGAATATGCAACGAAATGAAACTCGGCTGCAATGCCCACTGGCTAATTGTTGTTTCTGTAATTTATGAACCTAACAGGTGAATTACAAATGACATGCATGTTTAGATTAGTTTTTCTGTCTGGCAATCAAGGATTATTCCTCATTGTAATCACTCTGCAACTTTTAGTTAATGATGGATCGTTTTCGTTGTGTCAGTCAATGTGGCTTGTATGTTTTTCATTAATGAGGAATTACCACCACTTAGTATTTACTTGTCAAGGTTAGTTTTAATTATACAACCTTATTAACTCTTTTGGCACCACAGGTGAAAACAGACTTTTTTTGACTGCATAGATCAAGATCAGACTGCACAGAACATGCAGTCTGATCTTGGATTTATTCTGTCCGCTGATTAGTCAAACGTATGAGAAAAAAAAATTCTTCAGAGTCTCAGTAGATTCTATTTTCAGGCATCAAAAAGGATACAGTATAACCTGTCCAAACCAACCCCTAGATAATCGATCCCCAATCCGTTCAGGTCTGCGCTCGCGGTCCCGGCAAGTTCCTTCTTTATTTCATTATATTAATACCCAGGTAACCCGATCCCTGTCTACATAGAATACCGACCCCAATCGCAAGGCCCAACCAACATTTATTGCATAAATTCCCTTAGATAATCCGATCGTATATCTGTCATCAATCATCGATGTGTGAAACAGTTTATTGTTTGTCACAAACTGTCTATAAATCAATATACCGTTACACGTGATTAACGTAGTTGTTGAGGCTCGATAAGGGGAAAGTTTGAACATAGACC
The DNA here is from genome assembly GCA_946811185.2 of Hippopus hippopus. Classification (NCBI taxonomy): domain Eukaryota; kingdom Metazoa; phylum Mollusca; class Bivalvia; order Cardiida; family Cardiidae; genus Hippopus; species Hippopus hippopus. The sequence goes on along the minus strand of OX328104.1, from coordinate 48,941,157 downwards.
CCTTCTTTTCTCGTTTATTGTCGTCTGCAGTTATTTTCTGTAAAACTTTGAGAAAAGGAGACGATGTTATTTTCATTTGCAATAATTTTTGCTTTTCTCAAATTGCAGAAAGAGCCATCTCTACCATTTTTAGCTCACCAGAGCACATAGTGCTCAGGGTGAGCTATTGTGATCAATCACCATCTGGCATCCCTTCATCCATCAGTCCTTTTTAATTACTTAAAAAATCTTCTCCTCTGAAACCGGCAAACAGATTTTAGTGAAACTTCACAGAAATGATCCTTAGGTGATGCAAATTTCAAAATACTTCAAAGATTTGAATTCCATGAAGAACTCTGGTTGCCATGGCAACTGAAAGAAAAAAACTTAAAAAATCTTCTTGTCCCTAACCGTAAGGGCTAGAGCTTCCATATATGGCATGTAGCATCATCTAGTGACCCACTACCAAAATACTTCAAATTATGGCCCTGGTGCGGTCTTTGAAAACATTCCATGTATTTACTTCGTTGCCAATGTAGCTTCTTGGTCAAGATGTATCACACAGCTATTTCCCCAAAATAACTTCGTTCGAGAAAGGTGTAATTATGGTCGTTCGCTTGACAAATTTCGTGGAGTCCATTGTTATTTACGTTTATATAATGTTAATGCGCATCTGCAATACAGAGGTTGCAGTCCAGGTCATCTGAATATTCTAATTTCCCGAAGATTTTTACTTGGGGCTCTATAAAACTACTTCTTTTCAGATGCTGTTTTCCAGCGTTATCCTCACGGATTTTATCTTGGGTGAATAGGCATTAAAAGAAGTGTTCGATTGAACCATATTAAAACAATATTTAGGCTGAAAAGGTTCAGTTTTGCAATACCGTATTTTGCGTATGTTTTGGGACACCCAAAGAATTGGGACACCATCAAAAATCGCGAAAATAACTATTTTTTATGACCCAAAGATTTGGGACAAACTAAAAACTGCAAAGCAAGATTGGTATTTTTTTGTTCCAAAGAATTGGGACAGTGAATATCAATTTAAAAAAAAAAAAAATCTTTCGATCCGTTTGATACCCTTTGTTTGCAAATATTATTTCGCGCAGTTTTATTTCTACACACGTAACATTGTAAGCATGCTTCCCGCTGCTTCCCAACCTTCCCGATTTCAATGGGAGTTTCCTGATTCAAGACAAAAAACCCGATCACCTGACAGTCTAATTTAAAGCCCAATTCAAAAAGAAATACGACGTAAGTGTAAAAAGGGTGTGATAAACTTGTATCCAAGATACATAACATATATAACATGTATGTACATCTGAAGTTGACAGAGTTGACACGCATGTATTTCACGGTCAATCGAGTTCGTTGTTTATAAATAGAAATCAGGGTACAGTTTTACCCTAGGTTTATCGATCGAAGAGCAATGAACCAATCAAATTTGAGAACATTCCGAGCAGGTACTTGTCATAGTCATCATCTCCATCTAGAGGGCATTCTACAAATACACATCGATCTAATTCGGGCATTCTGGATACAGAAGCAGAGTAATTTTTCAAAGTGACAACCGTTACTTTGAATTTCAAACTAAAATGAACGTTTACTCAATAAAACGCTACCTGGTGCGATTCATTCAGCTATGATCAGCTAGCATGTAACCTATGCACCAGCCATTTATTAAAACAGGCCCAACAGGCTTGGGTAATGCACATGTACTCGGTGTACTGTGTTGATCTATTTTTAGATACTGTATACAAAGATTTGCAGTAATGTATCGTATTTTTTTCAAACAATTTTTGCCAGTAAAAATTATTATAGTTTAGAGAAATCTGGAGCTAAAACAGGCCTGATTTCTCCTCAAACGTATTGATGATAGCCACTTTCTCCATTGCTACTTTATTAGCACGTATTACTACATTCCCCCCAAAACTGGGGGGGAGTGGTGCGTCATATAAGACAGGTCGAATCTTCGAAGAATATGACATGCGCAGACAACGTTGTCAGAGTGGAATTAACATCGTTCACCTCATGTTCATGTAAGCAGGTAAAATATCCTGTGAATTTATCTACAAACGCAAAATAACATCCTCATCGCGATCCCAAAACGCAGACAATAATGAGTGACAAGTTAATCATCAATGAAAACAATGAGAAAAGCGAAGTTTTAAACTCTTAGTGCTCAAATTGATCGGTGGAATTCCAATCTGTCTAAAAATAGACCAATCTACAAAAGATTGGAGGTTTATCGACATCGATGATGTAGCAGTATTTTAACGTCAGCAATATTCGATGGGTTAGCGGCCAGTGACTTTCAGTATGACATTGTCTTACTTGACCATAAGTTTTGGGACAGCTGACAAAATAATTATTTTTTTGTAGACCAAAGCATTGGGACACAAAAAAAATTAATTATTTTTTACTGTCCCAAAATTTAAGCAAATTACGGTAATACTACTTTAAATCTTGCAGACAACAATTTCATTGTGGCTCATGGATGCGATTTTTTGTTTGATAGGATAGAAAACATTGTGGGAAAAGGAGGAAATGCTGGTTACCACAATGTTTTCAAAAGGCATTGTGTGGTAAGGGGTTACAGAAGATTGCGAAAAAAGGAAAACAGCTGGTTACCAGTAATTTACTTTCTCCCTAAACTATGTCAAAAGGTTTCTAATTTAGGTCATTTTCCGTATCCCAAATTACAAACTTTAGATCCTTTCAAATTCAAAACTTCTGTATATGGCAAATTAAAATGAGTCAGAAATAAGCTTGAGCTCTTTGATAGGGTTTTGAAAAATTGTGGGAAAAGGAGAAAAAGCTAGTTACTATCATTTTCTCCCTTTTCAACAACATTTTTAAAGCCTTCTTTCCCAGGACTGTGAAAACTCAGGATTTTTTGGTAAAAAATTACACAACATGGTTTAACATGTTTAAATTGAAAAATTTAAATGTGTACTTTGTGACAACAAGAGGAATTCATTCTAGAAATTTATTTTGCCACAATGCTATCAAAATTGCCAGTAAAGCTATGATTTGGTCTTCAAGGGTTTTGGCCTTCATAAGTAACTGTTCTTCATGTAGCCAAGTTTTTCATTTAAATGCTGTTAACTCTATGGACTTTCAGCGACCCTGATGAAAAGAGCTTTTGAAAACATTGTGGGAAAAGGAGAAATTGCTGGTTACATGCATTTTCTCTTTTTCTCACAATGTCTTTTACCCTACGGTACCAAAGACAATAGTCATCATTTTAGCATCATTTAATTTGTCGTACTCAAATACAGGGTGTCCGGAAAGTAAGGTAACACTTTTGTACATTTATGATTTGGTTTTAAATGTAAGATAAAAAGATAAAAATGTACATACATGTAAATGAAATGTGTAAGTTTTTTTGAGTGATAATTTAATTCAGTTTTCATTAAATTTTGCGCTTTTATTTAAGGAATGAAGAGAATTTTTTTGTTTTCATTGAGGTATGAAAAAAAAACCTAATCACACTGTATGAAACCGCGAAGCGGTTTCATACAAAAGTGTGATTAGGTTTTTTCTTCATACCTTCATGAAAACAAAAAAAAATTCTCTTCATTCCTTATAATTCAATATCACAGACAACAAATATGCACTTAAATAATACTAACTGCTCTTTTTGTGTAAATCCAACATTGCGTATTTATTTACTGTCCTTTTCATTGATATTTGAAAGCGCGGTAAAACTGCTCCTTCATGACGTCAAATGACGTAATTCATGACGTCATTACAGTATTGAACGTTTGCAGATTGAGTGGATTTATTATTAGAAGTTCAATACACTAGAATTATGTTGAAAATAAGATCGTTTAAACCCAGCAGAGTAACAATGAGTTTTCAGCTCTCGCTTTGAATTTACTGTTGGACTTTTTTTTCAGTATTCAGAAAAAACAAATTCAGCTAGCAATTTAATCTTCGGACTCGATATAAAATCAGACCGAAAAAACATTATGAAATCTCGTATATACATGTTTGTTTACATTACTTTGACTGCAAAAGTAGTTCCGGCACTGCTAAATTTTTTTTTTTTTTCATGGAGCTATGAAAAAAATTTTTCAGCCAATCAGAACTCGCCAATGTTCATGAAAACTATTAATATTGAATTATACAGATTTTAATTCAAAAGTGCTTTTTTTGTCGTTGACGTCATTTTAATAATTAATGACGTTTTCAATGTGACGGTCAGTTATGCTCCTTCTTTGCTGAACACGCTCGATGAAATTGTCAACCAGTTCAGCGCACATTCCAATATCAGTCTTCTTGATTTCGCTATTAGTGTTCCTTAACAACATGTCTGTGTTGTCTGAGTGGGATTGTAGACCTTTGACTTCAAATAACCCCACAGAAAGAAGTCGCACAGGTTGAGGTTAGGATGAAATCACCAACATTGCAAAACACTTGGGTTATGCAGGATAGTGCTACGGCACACACATCTAATGCTGTGACAGTCTTACTATACCATAAGTTCGGTAATATGGAGACAATATCCGGAGGTAAAAGATTGCTGAATATCGTGGCCTAAACACAGTCCCAACCTCAACCTGCGTGACGTCTTCCTTTTGAGTATTATGAAGCCAATGGTCTACATTCCCAACACAGACAATAATTGTTAAAGAACACTTTAAGAACACTTGAAGTGAAATCGATAAAATTGATATTGGAATGTGTGCTAAAGTGTTCGGCAAAGAAAGAGCATAAAAGGCCGTTGGATTGAAAACGTCATTAATTACTAAAATGACACTGATGACAAAAAGGTACTTCTGATTTGAAAATTGTACAAAGGTGCGTATTGTTATGAAAATTAAATGAAATTACCACACAAAAAAACTTCCATATTTTATATACATGTATGCTCATTTCTACCTCTTTATCTGATTTTTGAAGCCATATTATAAATGCACAAAAGTGTTACCTTACTTTCCGGACACCCTGTACTTTGGATTTGGTCCAGACCGAAAGTTTGTTATTTGGTAAACAGATAAGGTACAAGTTAATTTTAGCATATCTGGCTCAAATCTAATCTAGATTATCTAATCTATGATTATTATTGTCATACGTTTAAAACAATATAAAAAAGTACAAAAAGCAATGTTTCACTGACTAGGTATGCAAGTGATTAGTGAATTAATGCAAAACGAAACAAAAGCAGAAAAGAAATGGATTTACTACCTTCAGTTCTAACATCCCTCACACTGACAACCAGCATTTTCTCTTTTGCCACCACTGCTTTCTACCCTCTCATAGATAAATCTCTTGAGTCATGTTGTCTGCAAATACTTTAAATTAGGAAGAGTCTAACATTTTGTCTTCTAGAGGTTAAACAGGAATTTAAGTAAACCAGACAAAATCAACATTACTGTGAAGTTGTAATACTAGCAGCTGATACAGAATATTGATCTAAATTCTTGATTAGATGAAAGTGAACTCTAATATTCAAATGTAACTGCGCAGTATTTGTTAATACCATTTGGGTACTTGGAAGGCTTTATCAGAAAAATCTGTGTTTTTTTTGTCCTCTTCACATGAAGGTTTTTAAAAGCTTAATCAGAAAATAAGGTAAACTAATGGTTACATTAATGATTATTTTCTCTTCTTTCTTCAAATTTTTTACAAAAAGTGCTGTCTATAATATTCAAATCAACTAACCTTTTTTTTGTAGCTCACCTGAGCACGAAGTGCTCAAGGTGAGCTTTTGTGATCGCCCAATGTCCGTGGTGCGTCGTCTGTCTTCCACAATTTCTGTAAACATCTTCTCCTCCTAAACCACTGGGCCAATCTTGATGAAACTTGGCAAGGATGTTTCTTGGGTAAAGATCTACCAAAGTTGTTCAAGAGAGTGAATTCCACCCATAACTCTGGTTGCCATGGCAACCAAAAGGAAAAAATAGCAAAATCTTTGAAAATCTTCTTCTTTGAAACTAGAAGGCCTAGAGCTTTGATATTTGGTATGTAGCATCTCCTAGTGGACCTCTACCAAGTTTGTTCATACAATGCCTCTGGGGTCCAAACTGGCCCCGCCCTGGGGGTCACAAGTTTGAACATGGGAACAAAAAAGGAAAACTTTAAAATTCTTCTTCTCTGAAACTGGAAGGTGTAGAGCTTTGATATTTGGTATGTAGCATCTCCTAGAAGACGTCTACCAAGTTTGTTCATATGATGCCCCTGGTGTTAAAACTGTCCCTGCCTCGAGGGTCACAAGTTCAAAACATAGGAACAAAGAAGAAAAACTTTAAAATTCTTCTTCTGTGAAACTGGAAGGCACAGAGCTTTGATATTTGGTATGTTGCATTTCCTAGTGGACCTCTACCAAGTTTGTTCATATGATGCCCCTGGGGTCCAAACTGGCCCTGCCCTGGGGGTCACAAGTTTGAACATGGAAACAAAAAAGGAAAACTTTAAAATTCTTCTTCTCTGAAACTGGAAGGCGGAAAGCTTTGATATTTGGTATGTAGTGAACCTGTTTTAAGTTTGTTAGCCCACCTGAGCACAACACGTTCAGTGAGTTCAAAATTGGGTCACCTGGGGTCATAAACTAGGTCACTGTTAAAGAAATACCTTGTGGGCACTGTAGAGGCCACATTTCTCGCTAAACTGACTTGAAAATTGGTCAGAATGTTTGTCTTGATAAAATCTCACATGAGTCTGAATTTGGGTCAACTGGGGTCATAAACTAGGTCACAGGGTCAAATTAAAGAAATATAACTCTAGGGCTTTCTAGAGGCCACATTTATTGTCCAATTTACTTGAATTAGGTAAAATTTTTTTAGCTCACCTGAGCAAGTTGTGCTCAAAGTGAGCTATTGCGATGGCCCTTTGTCTGGCATCTGTTGTCCGTCGTCTGTCAACAATTTCTTTAAACATCTTCTCCTAAACCACTGGGCCAATCTTGATGAAACTTGGCAGGGATGTTCCTTTGGTGAAGCTCTACCAAAGTTGTTCAAAAAATTGAATTCCACCTATAACTCTGGTTGCCATGGCAACAAAGAGGAAAAAAATGCAAAATCTTTGAAAATCTTCTCCTCTGATACTAGAAGGCCTAGAGCTTTGATATTTGGTATGTAGCATCTCCTAGTGGACCTCTATCAAGTTTGTTCATATGATGCCCCTGGAGTCAAAACTGGCCCCACCCCGGGGGTCACAAGTTCGAACATAGGAACAAAGAAGGGAAACTTTAAAATTCTTCTTCTCTGAAACTGGAAGGCATAGATCTTTGATATTTGGTATGTAGCATCTCCCAGTGGCCCTCTACCAAGTTTGTTCATATGATGCCCCTGGGGTCAAAACTGGCCCCGCCCCAGGGATCACAAGTTTGAACATAGGAACAAAAAAGGGAAAACTTTAAAATTCTTCTTCTCTGAAACTGGAAAACATAGAGCTTTGATATTTGTTATGTAGCATTTCCTAGTGGACCTCTTCCAAGTTATGATGATGCCCCTGGGGTCAAAACTGGCCCCGCCCCGGGGTTCACAAGTTCAAACATAGGAACAAAGAAGGAAAACTTTAAAGTTCTTCTCTGAAACTTGAAAGTGTAGAGCTTTGATATTTGGTATGTAGCATCTCCTACAGGACCTCTTCCATAATTTGTTCGTATGATGCCCCTGGGGCCAAAAGTGGCCCTGCCCGGGGGGTCACAAGTTTGAACATAGGAACAAAGAAGGAAAACCTCAAAATTCTTCTTCTCTGAAACTGGAAGGCGTAGAGCTTTATTTGGTATGTAGCATCTACTAGTGGACCTCTTCCAAGTTAGTTCATATGATGGCCCTGGGGTCAAAACTAGCCTCGGCCTTGGGGTCACAAGTTTGAACATGAAGAAAAAAAGGAAAACTTTTAAATTCATCTTCCCTAAAACTTGGAGGCGTAGAACTTTGATATTTGTTATGGAGTAATCCTGTTCTAAGTTTGTTTGCCTACATGACCACAACATGTTCAGTGAGTTCAAAATTGGGTAACCTGGGTTCATAAACTAGGTCACAAGATCAAATTAAAGAAATACCTTGTGGGCACTCTAGAAGCCACATTTATGGCTCAAATTACCTTAAATTTTGTCAGAATATTTGTCTTGATGAATCCTCGGATGACTTTGAATTGGGATCACCTGGGATTATAAACTAGGTCACTAGGTCAAATTAAAAAAATACCTTTTGGGCACTCTAGAGGCCAAATTTTTGGCTCAATTGACTTGAAAATTGGTCAGAATGTTTGTCTTGATAAAATCTCACATGAATCTGAAATTGGGTCAACTGGGGTTATAAACCAGGTCACTAGGTCACATTAAAGAAATACACTGTGGGAACTTTAGAGGCCACATTTATTGGTCAATTGATTTGAAAGTTGGTCGCAATGTTTGTCTTGATAAAATCTAAGATGAGTTCAAGATTGGGTCACCTGGGGTCATAATCTAGGACACTAGGTCAAATTAAAGAAATAGCTTTTCGACACTCTAGAGGCCACATTTCTTGCTCAATTGACTTCAAAATTGGTCAGAATTTTTGTATTGATGAAATATCGGATAAGTTTGAAATTGAGTCACCTGGGGTCATAAACTAGGTCACCAGGTCAAATTAAAGAAATACCTTGTGGGCACTCTAGAGGCCACATTTATTGCTCAATTAACTTGAAAACTGTTGAGAATGATTGTCTTGACAAATTTTTGATGAGTTCAAAATTGGGTCACCTTTGGTGATAAAGTAGGTCACTTGGTCAACTTAAGAAAATTTCTTGTGGACACTCTAGAGGCCACATTTTCAGTTCAGTTGACTTGACAAAATGGTCAGAAATTGAATTATTCACATGGAGTGAATTTTGCCAATTGACTCGGGTGAGCGATCCAGGGCCATCATTGCCCTCTTGTCTTGATGAAAACTAGGATAAGTTTAAAATTGGGTCACCTGGGGTCATAATCTAGGTCACTAGGTCAAATTAAAGAAATACCTTAGGGCACTCTAGAGGCCACATTTCTAGCTCAACTGACTTGAAAATTGGTCAGAATGTTTGTCATGATAAAATCTCACATGTTTGAATTTGGGTCAACTGTGGTAATAAACTAGGTCACCAGGTCAAATTTAAAGAAATAAATCTCTAGGGCTTTCTAGAGGCCACATTTATTGTTCAATTGATTTGAGAATTGGGTAAAATGTTTCTCTTGATGAAATCTAGGGGTAGTTTAAAATTTGTAATAATCTAGGTCACAAGGTCAAATTAAAGAAATACCTTGTGTGCACTGTAGAGGCCACATTTCTTGCTGAACTGACTTGAAAATTGGTCAGAATGTTTGTCTTGATTAAATCTCACATGAGTCTGAATTTGGGTCAAGTGGGTCATAAACTAGGTCACAGGGTCAAATTAAAGAAAAATAACTCTAGGGCTTTCTAGAGGCCACATTTATTGTTCAATTTTTTGAGAATTGGGTAAAATGTTTTTCTTGATGAAAACTAGGATTAGTTTGAAATTGGGGCACCTTGGGTCATAAACTAGGTCACCAGGTCAAATTAAAGAAATATAACTCTAGGGCTTTCTAGAGGCCACAGTTATTGTTCAATTTATTTGAGAATTGGGTAAAATGTTTTTCTTGATGAAAACTAGGATAAGTTTAAAATTGGGTCACCTGGGGTCATAATCTAGGTCACTAGGTCAAATTAAAAAAATACATTTAGGGCACTTTAGAGGCCACATTTCTTGCTCAACTGACTTGAAAATTGGTCAAAATATTTGTCTTGATAAAATCTCGCATGAATCTGAATTCGGGTGAACTGGGGTCATAAACTAGGACACCAGTTCAAATTAAAGAAATACCTTTAGGGCACTCTAGAGGCCATATTTCTTGCTCAACTGACTTGAAAATTGTTCAGAATGTTTGTCTTAATTAAATCTCAAATGAGTCTGAATTTGGGTCAACTGGGGTCATAAACTAGGTCACTAGGTCAAATTAAAGAAATATAACTCAAGGGCTTTCTAGAGGCCACATGTACTGTTTAATTGATTTGAGAATTGGGGAAAATGTTTCTCTTGATGAAATCTTGGATTAGTTCAATATTGGGTCACCTGGGGTTATAATCTTGGTCACTAGGTCAAATTAAAGAAATACATTTAGGGCACTACACAGGCCACATTTTTGGCTCAATTGACTTGAAAATTTGTCAGAATGTTAGTCTTGATGAAATATCAAATGGGTATGAAATTGGGTCATCTGGGGTCATAACCTAGGTCACTAGGTCAAATTAAAGAAATACCTTGTGGGCACTCTAGAGGCAACATTTTTTGCTCAATTAACTTGAAAACTGTTCGGAATGTTTGTCTTGATCAATTTGTGATGAGTTCTAAATTGGGTCACCTATGGTGATAAAGTAGGTCACTGTGCCAACTGACGGAAATTTCATTTTGACCTTCTAGAGGCCACATTTTAAGCTCAATTGACCTGACAATTGGTCAGAAATTGAATTATGCACATGGAGTGAAATTTCGCCTATTGACTCAGGTGAGCAATCCAGGGCCATAATGGCCCTCTTGTTTTGTCTTATTAGACCATAGACAGTCTTGCAAATACTGGATCTCACTCAACTGGCTGCTTTTCCATATCAACATTTTCGAAAAAATTATCAGCATTGAGGGAGGAATGAATTTTTCATCAATCCTGTGGAAGAAATGGACCGAGCTTGGAATTCGAACCAGCAACCCCTGTTCTCAAGTCCTGTACGCTACCTCCTGCCCAACCAGATCTTGGCACTACTATCTTCGCAAACTTACAACAGGTACACTTCATTTTTGTAGATCTGGTAATACTAGTATCTACTGATGCAATATCATTGTTTTTTTTTTTAATTCATATCACTGAGCATTGAGCTCCAAGATCTTTCAATAGGGATCTTTGATTGAGTCTGGTTTAGGTAGATACTGAAGCCATGGTGTTTGTTTTTCAATAACTTCCTTTGTTGTTGGTGACATTATTGGTGCACTCGTTGTGGCAATTTGAGTAGAATCACCTTGCACTTGTAGCCGAGTTTTGACCATTACAATAACTCTCAAAACTCAAAAATGGTAGTCATTTAAAATCATGTTTTAAAGTAACTGTAGTTCTTCTGTTCTTTCTTGGGTTTAACAGTCCAGTGATTGGCAGGTTTGGAGTGGACTTTTATGTAATTGAAATTATATTCATACTTTTTTGTTAAATTTTCTGTAGAAAAATTTTGTGAAATCAATCTTTTACCCTCCGAAAACTAAAGTTTATGAAGAAGACAGGCACAGCAACCCTGAACTATCACTGGGAAATCATTCGATATGATTATTATCAATACATCAGGCAATTTTCGAAATGGATGACAGTTTATTTTCAGCATTTTTTACTGTAGCATTTTGTTTTGTTTAAAAGAGAAGTAAAAAAACTTATTCTAACTGTCAAACAATGAAGCACTTGCTGTATTTGCTTTCAAAAGTTTTTCTCATGGTAGTAGGCCTACAAATGTTCAGGTTTAGTAATTATCTGTGATGGGTTTTGTGTAATCAAGATCCAAAGTTTCTTTCAAACAGCCAGTGTATGTCTCAATAATATCTAAGTCAACAAGAAAACATTAGTCATGTGGGTTTTGAAAGGAGGTCAATAGGTTACGCACTTTAGAAACTTTATCCTTTCCAGGTTAAGATGATTTTTGTCACAAAGCCATCTTAGTTATACATGTAATTATTATTTTTTTGTAACTTAACAATATTCTCCCTGTCTACTCCTTTTATATGGTCTATTCGCATGTTCTATGTAAGTTAACTGCAACAAGGTGACATATTGTCCACTTATACACTGTATAGCTGTAATTTTTTATTTCTTTTAAATGTGCCAGCTGTTTTCTTCACAGTATCTCGGCAGTCTTGCTTTTCATGTTGTTGTACATCCACAATGGATTTCTTGAGTGCTAAGTCCCATAAAACCTTAAAAAATACACTCCAAGTCGACATAAAACTTTAAGATAACTCTCTGCTCAAATAAAACATCGTCAGACATTTTGGACTCATGATGTTGTATACACATCATTAAAGTGATGTCACACTTTACCTAATTGAATATAACAATATTTTAAAGTTAAAGTCAGTTACTAGTTGGTAAATGCACCTCTGTTTAAGATTTTGTAATCTTACATGAACTACTTACTAGTTTTCAAAATACCGAGGTGGTCCACATTCTTTCTGATCACCCCCGGTATCTAGTTGTATTTTATGGTATTTCACAAAAAATTTTGATTTAACTCTTTACCAAACGAAAAAATTTTTGACCGGGCCAAACTGAAAGCATTTGCAGACAAAAATTGTATGTTGCTAAAATAATTCTTTTTTTGACAAGGTGGAAAACATTTTAGGAAAAGGACAGAATGCTGGTTACCAGTTTTTTCTCCTTTCCCAAAATGTTTTCAAAAGTATTCTTTCCTAAGGTCATTAAAAGTCGGGATTGTGTGGTAAAGGGTTAAAAGAGTTAAGCCCCTTTAAGCTTTAATTGTGTTGAGTGTCTTAGATCTTCTGACATTCACAATTTAAGTGACAGATCCTTGGCTTGGATCTTTTGCCAGCAATGTAGAAGGCAGACTTACTGTATTGGTGAGTACATGTAATTCATTAGATCTACATATTTTGTCTTTTGCAGAATGCTAGCAAGTTTAATTGTAGATGATGAAGAGCTGATTTTGGTGGAGTTCGTAAGAGCCCCATTTTGTGGATAAAGTGGGGAATAAAGCTGACCTGTACTTTTTCTCACATGAAACTGTATGCATTGAAATGTTATGAAATAGATATACAAACTACTTTGGCAAGCAATATCAAAAGCTCTTGTAGTTTAAATGGAAAAACACCTCTGAAAATACAATATGTACTCTGGAGGAGTTCTGAGTTCAATCCTCAGCAGGACCAGGAATTTGCAGAGCCAAAGTGTAGATTTACACAGTAATTAACCCTTTACCACACAATGCCCTGGGATTGAAGTCATTTGAAAACATTGCGGGAAAAGGAGAAAATCATAGCCAACTTTCACGGACATGCCTCATCAGCAGTCTCGCATATCAACAAATCGATGAAAAAAATCGATATCATTCATAAAGGTTCAGGAGTTTCCGGAGTTTGGCGAACTTAAACCGTGTATACTAGTAATCGATATTCGATAGCCCGCAGCGATAAAAGATAAAAGAAACGTAACATTACGTAACAGTAGCCTGCTTCAATTTACAATCCTTGCCAAGACTGTATATCTGTCCTGGCGTTTTTTTTTTTTCAGGTTTCCACCTAAACCCTTTGTCTGCTACAGCACAGTGTAGCTCTTGAAGATCAGTATCAGACTGCACATAATGCGCACCCTTATTAGACTTGACAGAATATTGGATTTACACTGCCAGATAAAGCGAGATTTTTCTTGAGAAAAGAACAAAGAAATTGTTATATTCAGCTTTATTTGTCTGTTTATAATTCATTTATCCTTAGTTTAAGGGTTAAGTTTGGATTCTCTGAAACATTAACTGATCCCTGCTGCTCGGTCCTTAATCTGCTCTGTGTGACTAATTACGCTTTTTGCTGACAATGTAGACCAGAACTTAACTCTTTACCAAACAACATAATTTTAGATTGGTCCAAATTGGAAGCATTTGCAGATGACAAAATTTAAGTGACTCAAAAATTGAAATTTGTTTCTGGAAGGGAAGAAAACTTTGTCGGAAAAGGGGAAAATGCTGGTTTCCAGCATTTTCTCCTTTTCCTAAAATGTTTTCAGATTTCTATCTCAGGGTAGTGAAAACCAGGGATTGTCAGGGAAAGGGTTATTAAACTGCACAAAAAAGTTGTCTAATATTGCACAGTCCACAGACTATGAGCCTGGAGGGTGTTTGCTCCCCCCCCCTCCCCGGGGGGAATTTTCGAGACTATGATTTTCTCGAGCCCCAAGGTCTCCTGAGCAAATTCTGAAAGTCTGCCACCTGGCGAGTGGGGCGTTTAGAGGTTATAGAGGTCAAAGGTCATCAAGTGCACCTTTAACCCTAACGCTATTAGTTGATCATCAATTGACATTTCTTTGGAAATTTTACACCCTGTGAAAGTCCCAAATGACCTCAGGTGATGTAATAAGCTTATATTCTATGCATTTCTAACAAAATAAAAGAACAATTAATGCAAATCAAAGCACTGACAGCGCTATTTCTTAATGATTCAAGCTTCCAAAACATCATAATCTAAGAAACTAAATGGATATTTTTCAGATAAAGCACATTTTCTTGACAACAAAATGCCTTGAATGCATCCTAGAAGCAACCCAAATGTCATTTTCAGATTTATTGTGTATCAATTTCTCATATTTGTGGATATTTGTGGATAAAATGGGAGCACGTATAACCAAAGTTCATAATACATGTATACATTTCAACTTTTTATATCAATTGCTGAAAAGTCAACAACTATCTGGTTCATTTCTTAATTTTAGATAAAAAAAAAAGTAGAAAATTTATGGCATGCTAATTTCCTTGTCTTAATAATTATATTCATTACATACAGTAAACAGAAACTTTTAGTGCAAATCAAAGTACTGAAGTTACTGATAAATTGTGTACCATTTAACTCTTGCATCTGAAAAATGAACAAAAAAGTTTAAAAGTAAAATATATCTTGATCTTATTTACTAAGAAGACATTGTACATGCTGTGTATGGTGCCTTCTCTTGTTATTTCATCAATTTAGCTCGCTCAGCCAATGATATCAAAGTACAAAAATTTGAACTTGCCATGACGTAGTAGTAAAGGTATGATCTACAGTCATATTCACCTTTTTTGTTAAATACAGGATATAGAATTATGCATGAATTTCAATCTTTAAGCGCTACAGGCGAAAACAGAGAGGCTTTGCAGATGACATAAATCAAGATTAGACTGCACAGAACATGCAGACTGATCTTGGGTCATTGTCCTCCTCTTGTTTCAAGCCTAACATTATAAAACTCTTTCTGAGTTTCATTGGAGTCTATTTCCAGGCATCGAAAGAGGTTGAAATTAAATATTTGGTGCCGAAAAGAGTTAACTGCCCAAAATCAGAGACTTGTTACTCCTAGTTAATCTTGTGCCACTTTTTACACACATCAATTAAGTAATCAGGTGATTTACTAGCAATGTGAGTTACCAAAATGAATTTCTCATTTCGATTTGATATTTCAATAGGACAGATATCTCACGTTGTTGGTCAGTATTCATTTATGGAGGACCACTTTGTTACAGTGATGAGAGCTCATTCATTGTAATTGTTCAATAAAACTGTCACCATCATCATTCTCACGCTTACCAGCCATATTTGTGGCTTTATTTTTTGTTATGAAAACTTTGGTTGTTGCTTTCCCCTTCTTACCTGTTCAGAATTATGTCAAGTTAAGGGCTTGGCATTAAGAAACAAGGAAATAATATGAAGCATCGTGCCATGACTATAAAAGAAGGCTACGTAGAAATGTTAGATACAAGATGCATTGGATTTGATATAATATGCTTAAGTCTTAAATTATGCAATGAAGAGCCCTTGTTTTTCTTTTTAAACTTCCATTTTTTCCCTTTTATGTTAACTTTGAAATGACGGCCATTTTGTGTCTTACCATGTACTGTTAGTTTTCTTGTCATTAACACATTTTTTGGCATAAAGGTCGTGCAAATTACCGTCATTCACATGGCAATCCTTTTATTGCTCAGATTATCTTGTTCTTACAAATATATGTTCTGCGCAAAGCAGGATTC
Source organism: Hippopus hippopus (assembly GCA_946811185.2). NCBI lineage: Eukaryota > Metazoa > Mollusca > Bivalvia > Cardiida > Cardiidae > Hippopus > Hippopus hippopus. The sequence goes on along the minus strand of OX328104.1, from coordinate 48,925,429 downwards.
TGAACAATTCCAGAACTGTTCTGCGCAAAGTAGGAATTCTCACTTTGCCGGGCGAAGTAAGAATTCCTACCTAGCCTGGTTTAGTTCCTGAATTGTCCCTGCGCAAAGTAGGAACAGGGACAAAGTGAGAATCTATTATTTTCCCTGCGCAACGTAGGAATCGGGGACAAATAAAACATGTAATATGAGTCATGAGCACATAATGAAGAGTCAACATTATATGTGTAATTAGAAATAAATAGCATGTGTTGCAGCATGAGCAGTGTTAGGAAAGGAAAGCAAAATCTTTAAAATATTTTTGATAAAACTTATCCTTTACCACACGATCCAAAATTTTAACGACCATGAAGGTTACTGAAAACATTGTGGATAAACGAGAAAATTCTGATAACCGAACTAAGCAATAGAGGTGCAGTCTGATCTAGGATCTATGCAGTAAGATTTTCTCTGGTGAAAAGAACTTTGAATATGCGATATTTTGTAGTTTTACCTCTTCCACATTACGCATTTTTGACCAGTCAAAATGAAAACATTTGCAGACAACAAATTAGCTGTTGCTTAAACGATGGAATTTGTCTTTGAAAGCGTAGAAAACATCGTGGGATAAGGATAAATTGCTGGTTACCAGCATTTTCTCCCTTTCTCGCAATGCTTTATAGTTTAACATGAAAGTGTTGATCTACACCTTCGTCGTCGCTTATCCTTAGTTGATTCAGTTGTAAGACAATCCATTCACGTTTTCTGTACCTTTACATGTTTTGTATAGAAATCCCTTTGGTTGTTTTTGCTCTGTCTGACTATTCTCACTTTGCACTACCCTTTGAATTCTTACTTTGTCCAAGCCTACTCCTACTTTGCGCATAGACCATATCTGACCATAATACAATATATCTCCCTTGCGCAATTCTAGAATTGTCCGGTATAATTCCAGTATAGGCGGACAAAAGTAGGAATTCCTACTTTGCGCAGGGCAAGTCTGAAAATGTACCGATTCTTACTTTGCGCCGAATATATATAAATTCTTGCTTTCTGCTTGCACAGCTTCAAGGCTTGTCCTCTTTTACTCATTTAAATTGTATTCTAGTGCATTATTATCTGTGTAAATTCAAACCTTGCTTTTTTAGTTTTTTGTTTGATATTGTACACATTTAACAGAGACAGAAGCTTTTTGGATATTTAACTGGCCAGTTATCAATTACCTTGTTTGATGGATGATTAGTGACTCTGCTTATTTCTGCTATGGGCAAAAGGCCTATGCATGAGTTTTGTTTTTTACCTTTTTCTATCAAACATGTATATAAAGGTACCTGTTTTTTGTCAAGATGAAAATGCCTGCTGCAACACACTTAGACTATGATTAGCCCCACCTAATCCAATATCAGCATATTTGTATTATTGTGCATGAACCGATGGACATTTTTTTTCCATCTGGTATCACGATCACAGGCAAATTGTTATTTCCAGGATATTGTTTCCCATATTACAAATTACAGTTTTCACTCTACTGTGCTATTCCATATTAGTGATGCACCAATGAATGCCCAGTTGTAGGAAGAAATGATCAGTGAGCTAATGGGGAGACAGTTTTTTCTTTTCTGACCCGATTTCTCGTTTGCAAAGTCTATGCTGTGAAGGGAAGTCTCTGCAGTTCGACAAAAGTAAACCCTGTTTTGGAAAACGCTACCTTGGAATCATTTAGAGAATAACAGACTCGGAGTGTTTCAAAAATGGTTCTAATAGGCCCTCTTTGCGTACGTTTCAAAGTCTTTTCAATTTTGATAAAAATGTCATATTGTAAACAGAATAGAAACTTTATTGAATTTTCACAATGTTTACTTGGTACTTCCCCATGTCATAGACATGCAATATGTGCATAAAATAATATAGAGTATAAATCTTAGCAATGATTTTGTTAACGAAGTGAAATCTATCCTAACCATGCAATAAGGAGGACGATAACAATGTTGACTGCATGAATGCGGTCCATGGGTGATGGTGAAAAGACTTTCATATATCATGGAATGATATGTTGTAAACATCCTTGTTATCATTTCAATGAAAGGCAACTTCATATTAGTCTCGAAGACTATGAAGGGGCACCATTAAGAAAAAGATCTAAACAACTTTATTCACTGGGTTTAATACGATACCAATCATTGTGTTGATTATAGAAGTGATAAATACAATCCTGACGTCAATGAGTTCTCATGGGTCAACAGCAAAAAATATCTTTAATTCCAGCAAATGTCATTAGATTTTGAAAAAAGCTCAACACTTGTCTTCATTAATACTCCGACTTCCTTCGCTGACACAGCTTATAGATAGGATAAATTATAATGGTAAGACACAATGTTTGTCATGGAATCTATTCTGTATCACTAAGATCATAATTGATGGTTTTGATTTGTATAATTTCCACTTCCTATGATGAAAAAACAAAGTTGGGAAGGCAGAGAAATAAAACTTATTTACAGAACATAAAGTTATTTCAACTACTGTTCAGAACCATTAGAGTAAATGTACATGGTTTTGTGCACACAAAAAGTTACAGATTCAACATAATAGAGAAAGAGTCCATTTAAAGTTGGTTTTGATCGAACAAAAAGGAGAAAATGGTCTGTTCCGAATACTCTTTGGACTGTGTGGCGCCGATTTCTATTTGTTAACGCTTTTGTCTTTTGTTACAATGTCTACTACTATCAATAGTTCTATTACAATGTTTCCATTTTGAGCGAATCTAAAAGCTGCATACCTTGTTTTTCGGAACAACTTGGGTTCTATCTATGCACTAAGCTTACTATCTTTATACATAAAAGTGGGTCCAAGCTATTATTATAACACAAGTTTAAAAACACTGCCGATGCATGATATATGCGTTATTTCCTTTCATTGCATCCGAAATGGGGAAAAAATGTGCTCGAGACGCAACAGAAAGTTATGAAAAATTTCTCATTGAAAACATCATAACAGATCAGCACTTGTGAATTGATCCGAAGTGACACTCTATCGCCACCTACAGGCATGATAAAGATGAAAAAGTATTTCTTCCTCCAAAAAAGTTATGTATGACGCAGACAGTGTCATTTCAACTTATCATCTGTAGATTTCACCAGCAAGCTGTATCAAAACTGGTTTCAAACCAAGATAGATCATTGTAATACATGTACATTTACTAGGTTGATTAAACACAATCTCTTGAAACTAATAAATAATGATTATGCAGAAGCTAACTTTTTAATTCACTGGTAAAAGAGAAGTAGCTTGTATTATTCCCTTTTCCGTCTACATGCATAGTCAGTGTCATTTTTTATCTTTTATTCTCTCTTTTAGCGATTATGCTTCTTGCCGGTTGCGTCATTTTAAATATGGAAGAATCAACAATTAGTTCCTCACTGTTTAGGCAAATTCTTTTCAGTGAACAATTAAAATGTTAAAGTTGTTAAAAGGGGAACATTTGAAAGACGGGAGAAACTGTTTGATTGATGTAAAAAAAAAAGAGTTGTTTCGAAAAGTTGGAGATCAACTGCATGGTCGTCAGAAGTCATATTTGTACAATAATAGGTTAAATTTGTTACTTAACCCTTTACCAAACGACAAAATTTTGTACTTGTCCAAATTTAGATTATTTTCGTGACTAAAACAACGAAATTTGTCAAAAACATTGTGAGAAAATGATTAAATGCAGGTTACCAGCATTTTCACCTTTTCTCACAATGTTTTCAAAAGCCCTCTACCTCAGGATCATTTGATATGGGAACTTGTGGTAAATGATAATTTTGCAGCAGCTAAATCTTAAAGTCACCGGTAAAGAAGAATTCGCTTTTCCTACCCTTTTCCCGCTATATTCATAGTCTGTGTCAATTTTAATATATTAGAGGTAGTATTATCATTCTTTTTATGGTTAATACTCATTGCAGGAGAAACTGACTGAGTGATGTAGAAAATATTATTTGAAAAGTAAAAGATAACTTGTAAAAAGTTAATGCACCTGTTTCTATATTTTATCCTAAACAATCAACAGCAGGGTCGTTAGATGCCACATTTGTACAGTCACAGGTTAAGTTTTTTATTTGAATCTTTACCAAAGGACAAATTTTCAGACTTATTCAAATTGAAGTAATTTTCTTAAGACAAATAAAACGACTGAAACGATGAAATTTATCTTTTAAAGAGTTAAAAACATTGCGAGAAAAGGAGAAAATGTTAGTAATCAGCGTTTAAACTTTTTTAGCTCACCTGAGCATGAAGTGCTCAGGATGAGCTATTGTGATCACTCACCGTCCGTCGGCGTCCGTCGTCCGTCCGTTCACATTTCTTTGTTTACACTCTAGCATCTAGAATTTTCAACCAATCGGCACCAAACTTGGTCAAAATATATATGTCCATAAGATCTCAGACAAGTTCGATTATGAGTCTAATGGGACCAGAACAACTAGTGTTATTTGCCCTTGAATTAGAAAAATTGCTATATTTGACTTTGTTTGCACTCTAGCATCTACAAATATCAGCCAATCAGCACCAAACTTGGTCAAAATATATACGACTATAAGATCTCAGATGAGTTTGATTATGGGTCTAATGGGACCAGAACGACTGGAGTTATTTGCCCTTGAATCAGAAAAATTGCTTTATTTGACTTTGTTTACACTCCATCATCTACAATTATACACCAATTGGCACCAAACTTGGTCAAAATATATATTACCATAAGATCTCAGATTATTTCAATTATTTGTCTAATCGGACCAGAAAAACTGGAGTTATTTGCCCTTGAACTAGAAAAATTGCTATATTTGACTTTGTTTACACTCTAGCATCTACAAATATCAACCAATCAGCACCAAACTTGGTAAAAATATATTTGACTATAAGATCTCGGATGAGTTTGATTATGGGTCTAATGGGACCAGAACGACTGGAGTTATTTGCCCTTGAATTAGAAAGTTCTTCAGAATAGTTCTTTGTCTGGAGCATAACTTTGTCATCTCCAGTCCGATTGACTTGAAACTTGGCATTTGTGTTTCTTGCAGTAATATGGAGTGCAGTGTGAAAGAACCATAACTCTCCCTCGTACTGTCTATGAGATATTTCCCTTTGATCGTCATTTTTACAGCATCTTCTGCTTGTCTGGAATATAACTTTGTCATCTCCAGCCTGAACATCTTTAAACTTGTTATGCATGATTGTTAAGAAATTAAGGAGTGCAGTCCACAAGAACCATAACTCTTCCAAGCATGAATTTTGAGTTATTCCCCCTTTGACCTTCATTTTTATAGCATTTCTTGCTTGTCCGGAGCTAAACTTTGTCATCTTAAGTAGGAATGACATGAAATTTGGTATGCTTATTTGTTGCAATATTTGGAAGTGTAGTGCACAACAATTGTAACTCTACCTCTTGCTGTCTTTGAGTTATTTCCCTTTGATCATCATTTTTACAGCATTTAGTGCTTGTCCGGAATATAACTTTGTCATCTCTAGTCAGGACAACTTCAAACTTGGTATCCATGTTTGTTGCAATATTACCGAGTCCAGTGCACAAGAACAATAACTCTACCTAGCGCGGATTTTGAGTAATTCCACTTTGATCTTCATTTTTACAGTATTTCTTGCTTGTCGAGAACAGAACTTTGAAGTCTCAAGTCAAATTGACTTGAGACTTGGTAAACATGTTTGTTGCATTACCTGCCCTTTGCAATTATTATACCTCCTTGACAAATGGTGGTGAGATGAGCATATCTTGCAACAATTTGCTGCTCTTTTTTTCATTATCATTTGGCTTGAACCTTGATATTTGGTATTTATCTTTATTTTAGACCTTTACTGCTTAGTACTCAGGTGAGCAATATAGGACCATCATGGTCCTCTTGTTTTCCAATGTTCTCAAAGGCTTCCATAAGATGTGACAGATCAAAAACTGGTTTGAAAATAGCAAGGAAACATGAATCTGTGTGCTGTCGCCAGGAAAAAACTCTTGATACGGCATTAATATGTAAAAGTTGTAGAGTGGAAAAAATTTTACATTTTCTTATTTCAGATCTTAATCTTAATGATTGTAAGAGGAAATAATCTTATAAGTATCATATTTTGGTCTTTTATTACATCTGTAAGATACATAATAAAATATCTTAGGGATACTGTCAATTGATCAAACAACCCGGGTATAAATTCCAGTTTATAATCATGTGGATACATGTATATCATAAACATAGCAGAGGGATCCATTTGTCATTTTAACATTATGTAATATAGTAAAGATACCTGGGCGGCATATCTAACTGTAAGACTCGGCCGATATCGGCAAGTTCCGGCACAATCCAAAAAAATAGGATAGTGGCATTAAAAAACTGTAAAAAGGACCAAAAGTTTATTTTTTCAAATGACTCAAATTTATACTAATTGAAAGAGAAATGAATAAGCTTAATGACTCCACTTGAGATAATTTTGACTTTTCAACACAAGGAAAGAAAATTCAACAAATATTTCTGTTTTTGACTTGGGAAAATGTATTTTTCCTCTTTATTTTATATAAACCATACCTACTTTTTTTAAGTTAAAAAAGGACCAAAAGTTTCTTTTACGAAATTTTTAAAACTAAGTTCATTTGAAAGAGAATAAATTGAATTTTCTTACCTCACTTGAGATAATTTTCAATTCTGAAAATTGATGAAGTTATAAGCGTTTATTTACCAAGGCCCTTCATAATTCTGTATAAAAAAATACAGGTAAGATTGGCCGATATCGATTTTTCCATGTCCACAAAAGTTGGCTATGCTGATACCCTTTCAAAGAAAAATTGCACCATTTGAGCCACAATGAAATTGTCATCTGCAAATGCTTTCAATGTGGACAAGGCTAAAACTTTGTCATCTGGTAAAGGGTTAAACAAGGCCAGGTAAATCCAGGAACACTTCTAACATAGATTGAATTATTTGGTTACAGTTCTATATAGTACATCCATGTGTCAAATTATTATCCACGAACATGGCAGACCTCAGCATGTTTTTCATGATATCAAAATTAGTAACAACATTCTCCCATTTCATCTTACACTCAGTCTCCCTTAAGTGTGAGAAAGTCGATGGAAAATAAATGATTTTTGAATTTTCTAAAATGCGATCTTGACTTTAATTTTTCGGAACGATAGTATATGAAGGAGATAAAGCTGAGTTATTATGAGTACAACTACAATACTTTTCCAGATATCCAGATGCCAATAATACCACTGCTGTTATTTTAGGAAGCCATTTACAAGACATGTCCTTTAACTTTTAACAAGAAGTACTGAATGTGTTGAGGCTTATATTTGACTCGTCAAGGCTTTTACTAATGAAATAAAGCTGTTCATATCTGAATCAGTTGTTGTTATGACTTTGGAATCATCTGCAAGTGTAAAAAGTCGAAGCAAATCTACATGTTTGTTGTAAACTTGGGGGGTGTTTATTAGAACATAAAAGCAAACAAATTGTATATCTCCATTAAAATTGAAGCAAAGAAAAAGTTTCACACATGGTCTGCCTTTGACAAGACTTCTGACATAAAATCATCACTTATAAATGTTGGTGTATTTGCTCTGTTTTTGTATACCGTGTTCGAAATACTGCCTCGTAAATGGTCCATTGTTGTCCTGTAAATGATTCTAAAGAAAATCCTATAGTGACATACACCGTCAATCATATTAAAAATGTGAAATACTATCCTCACCATATAAGAAGACTGCGCACTGCTTTAAAGTCAAAACAAAGTCGTTAAAAGTTGGGATTGTATAGTAAATGGTTAAATTCAAGACAAAAAACAGTGAAACTTCTTGTTTTTGTCAAGATTAACAGGAAATTACTGATTTATCTATGGAAATAACAGTAACCTTGAAACAGCTAACCTTGCAGATGTACATGTATATGTGATTATATAATTTCTGTCATTAATAACATACAAGTGATAAAAAACGTTCAATCTTCGAAAAAATAACTGAAATATTAATGTGATGTCAAAGCACTAATCAATGGCTGACTTTTTGGGTGACTGTGCTTCTCTATCTTTGACGGCATGTGATTTTCTTTTCTAAGGAAACGCTAAACAATATATTTTGTTCAGTTTCAGCTTATGGTGCTGTCGCAACAGACACAAAATAACTTTTGACTCTGATTTTATTTTTTAAGCCACTCTTCTCCATGATAAATATACATGTAGCTGTTTCTTTTTCGCTCTGTACTCACGCATTCTCTGGGCCTTGGACTTTGCCATGCTGACATTATCAATAATGTACATATGCTTATAAAACAATAAAACAATGACAGACAGATGCATGAGAAGACATACCAGGTAGATTTATTTTTCCTAAAGCATTTAAGTGACTTCTTTCTAAAGCAGTTATACTAAAGCCCGATTAGTGACCAAAAGTAAACGATGCAGGCGAATAAAATGCATTTAATTTTTCATTATACCATTTAGAAATATTGAAATTATTGTTAATATGACACTCTGTTATTGTACGGTTCAGCCATGTGTTAGTCGCTGGAGAAAAGATGAATTTTGAAAATAGGTCAAAAGTTGCCAGGTCGCTCTATCTTTCGTTTAAATTTTACCTTGTTTTAACATCATCCTTTCTGCCAGCGTCAAACACATGGACCAACCGCACATTTTTTATATGTTTATTTCAGAATGATAGATTGTCATCTTCGCAATGATATCCGTACTTTTACATGGTGAATATAGACATGCATTTTTTGTCCACTGTTTGGCCTTTAACTCATTCTGATGCTTGATTTTACTTGTAATTCTGGAATAGAGGTTAATTATGTTTGAATCAGTTCTGGGACAATTTTTGAAAATTCGACAAAACGTCCGAACCAGTATTGTTTGCTAGCATTTGTTTCTGGAGAGAGAGAGAGAGAGGGAGCATTTTCAAACTGTCTGATGAGGAGGGAAAATTTCACAAAGTAAAAAAATATATTGTCTGAAATGTAATGTGTTTCACACTTTTATTGCTGTTTTTATATTAGTAAAAAATTACATTTAACATGAAAATAATAAACAGAGAACACCTTAACCTTACTGTTTAAGAGATCCTAAAGGTATATAGTGCTTGGACATGCTTATTTTAGTTTTCTGACGCTGCAAGTAAGCACAATTTTTGTACCATCAAAAGTAACCATATATAGCACTACAAGTCCAGTTACGGGACAATACCTTTGCCCATATAAATTGAAAGACATTACTTCTCTATTTTCTTTTTAATGTGTTTGACATGCAAAATTGATTTGTTGATACAGAATTCAGCCATTGAAATAGTTAAAAAAGCAGAGTAAAATGAAAGTAAATGTTTGTTCAAGTCACTTATCTAAGCAGTTTTGTAGATTTATGTTATTTTTAGTTATTCAGTTTCAAACATAGCCACTGTAGTACTTTGTCGCAAATACCCTTTATTGAGTGAAAACATGACAAGTATAAAAGACGAATAGATATTTATAAAAAATCAGGAAAACTGCACTATCTGTCCTGTAAATGGTGACTTGTAAATGGCTTCAAAATCTGGTAAAGCCGCCCTTGTGTCGAGTACATTATGGATCTTTTGCCGAAATCGTGATTTTTATATCGTAGGAACACTATAGTTTTGGTAGAAATTAACTGTTTATTTTCCAGTGTTCATAGTTCGGTATAATGTTACATGAGAAAGTTGTCTCGTAAATGGCTTCGTTAAAATTACGCTATGCAATCAAATACTTTGATGCTTTCTGGTTGCAAAAAAGTAGCGAAAACTTGTGCTTTGAATAGGCCAGCACAGACATATGACCATAATTATTAAAAATTGCTATTTGCATTTGTTATTTGAAATTGTATGCTAAATTTTTAATCAAAATTAGGTGATGTCTCGTAACTGGTTCAAATGTTGAAGACACTATTATATGGCACTGGTTCTGTCCTCTCCAAATGCTAAATTCAATTCTTTTGTCTTAAACTATTTAAGAGACATATATAAGATCGGATTAAAATGAAAATGTTGTCCTATGTTGTCCTGAATGATTACAGACAGTGCATGAAACAAGTCATTTTGCCTTGAAGACAGGCTGTTTTAGCTACCCTCTCGATGGAAAATTGATTCTACATCGCGAGATAGACAGTATGTGTGAGAGTGTTTGTGATTTTCCATAAACATAGTGACTATACTATCCATAGAATCAAAGAATCAAAAACTGTCTTGGAGGACAGTTCTGAGAAGATTATATTATAAAAATGGTTACTACAAGAGGGTTGTAAAGAATGCAACTACCATTACAGCCAGAAATAGAGTAAAGAGAAGGGCCTTCACTTGTTCCCATCTACACCGGACATTTGAAAGAGAATGGGCCAATATCATTTTTTCCGATAAAACACAAGTAGTAATATATAAAAATAAAAGGAGTTGTGTGTGGAGGAAAAACGTGGAAAATGGGAAACCCAGGGCCCGTTACTAAGGTACATGTAGTTATAAACAAAATTTGCGCAAGTTCTAGGTAACTATGGTATGGTGGCATATTTCTGCCACGAGATACGAGATAACTACTGTATCATGATTATTTTAGAAACTATTGCAAAAATCAAAATTTCCTGGAAACTATATTTTTATTTTATCTAGATAAAATTTCCAGGAAACTTTGATTTGTCAGGTGTAGTATAAGCTAGAGATTTGCTATTACCGGGCAGGACGTTGAAGGGCCTTACCTAATGATATTCCTACAAAAAACACTGTGGTATGGATGAGGATCAAACTCTGGGCCTCTGCTTTACCAATCACGAAGCTAAGCTGAACTCTTAGATAAAGAGATTGACAGATAGAAAAAGAAGACTGACAGACAAAACTGACAGAGAGCCTTGGTCCAACCCTTGTAGCCCCCAACCTGGATTTAATTCTTTACCGCATGACAGAACTTTAGCCTTGTCAAAATTGAAATCATTCGCAGATGACAAAATAAATGTTACTCATACCACAAGATTTGTCTTTCACATGGTGGACAACATTGTGGGAAAAGAAGAAAATGCTGGCTACCAGCATTAAAAAATGTTCTCCTTTTCCAAACAATGTTTTTGAAAGCCATCTTCCAAGGGGTCGTTTTACTTTTTACCAAACGACATAATTTCAGACTAGTCCAGATTAGAAGCATTTGCATACGACAAATTGATGTGACTCAAACATTCATTTTTGGAAGGGAAGAAAACATTATGGGAAAAGGAGAAATTGGTGGATACCAGCATTTCCTCCTGGATACCAGCATTTTCTCCATTTCCCACAATGTTTTCAGAAGGCATCTTTTTCAGGGTCTTGAGAACCAGGGATTGTTTGGGAAGGGTTAAAGTTGGAATTGTGTGGTTAATGGTTAATTGCTTATGCGGACAGTGTAGATCAAGATCATACTGCATATAACTTGCAGTCTAATTCTAGATCCACACTATCTGATTCTTTGCTAGGTTCAAAAAAGAAATAGCAAAGAAATCCCAACATTTACATCAAGTACTGACTGATAGTTCTATGTATTCTTACGAACAAAGTCCGTAACAAAGAAACAAATGAACAAATGCATATCAGAAATACAGGGACCTGGCAGGATTCAAACCTCAAAAGCCCAGACAAAAGGCCAACACCATGACCACTGAGCTAAAGGGAATTCGAACCTTGAACGCCCAGACAAAAGGCCAACACCATAACCACTGAGCTAAAGAGAATTCTCTGTAGACAAATGGTTATGGTTTTGGCCTTTTGTCCGGGCATTCTAGGTTCGAATCCTGCCTGGATTTTTTTGTTTCTTTGTTATGGACTTTGTTTGTAAGAGTATCTAACTACAAGAGTTGCTGTCTGATCTTCTTCTACACTTTTTCAAAAAATAGGCAGGTTGCTTTGCAATCAGTAACTGCATCTATTTTCATGAGATCAAAATGACATCATCCTACTCATTAGAAAACATTCAATCAAAATGTGTTATTGTTCATGTGACATCCCAACAAACCTCAGCAAAATTCCAGCATAAATTTTAAAAATATACTAGAGGCTACAAAGCCCATTAACTCTTTACCAAACAATAAAATTTTAGGATTGTCCAAATTGAAAGCATTTGCAGACGACAAAATAGGTGTGACTTGAAAATTGAAATTTGCATTGGTTAAGTAGAAAATATTGTGGGAAACGGAGAAAATGCTGATAACCAGCATTTTCTCCTATTCCAACAATGTTTTCAAAAGGCCTCCTTCTCAGGGTCGTTAAAATTGGGATTGTGTGGCAAAGAGTTAAAGAAATAATATTTTTTTTCCACACCTTTGTCCTTCTTCTGTGCTGATGTTTTTCCAGCTACTGCTTTCTTAATTCTTTAGCACATGGCAAAAATTTGAACACATTTGCAGACGACAAATAAATGTGACTCAAAGAGTTGAAATTTGTTTGCCTAAGGGTGGAACACATTGTGGTAAAAGGAGAAAATGCTGGTTACCAGCATTTTCTCCTTTTCCCATAATGTTTTCAAAAGGCTTCTTTCTCAGGGTCGTAAAAAATCAGGAATTGTTTGGTAAAGGGTTAAGGGTTGCAATTTTTTAACATTCTAGATTTGAGAATTGACAATGCAGCCTGAACTGGGTTTTTTCTGTTCAATTTAGGACAATTCTACCTCATATTTTGGCCATTTTAAAAGACAAAAGTAAATTGAAATTATGTGACAACTTATTTTGTAAAATGCAGTAGGAGTATGCATAATTATACTCTTTACCAAGTGATGAAATTTTTTACTGGACCAAACTGAAAGCATTTGCAGACGACAAATAAGATGTAACTTGAATGATATTTTCTGCCTGTAAAAGGGAAGAAAACATTATCGGTAAATGAGGAAATGCTGGTTCCTAGCATTTTCTCCTTTTCCCACAATGTCTTTAAAAGCCTTCACTTTTAGAGTCATTTAACCCTTTACCGCACAATCCCGACTTTAATGACCCTGTGAAAGAAGCCTTTTGAAAAATTGTTGGAAAAAGAGAAAATGGTGGTAACCAGCATTTTCTCCTTTTCCCACAATGTTTTCTACCATTCCCAAAACAAATTTCAATTCTTCAGTCACCTTTGTTTTGTCATCTGCAAATGCTTTCAATTTGGACCGGTCTGAAATTTTGTCTTTTGGTAAAGCATTAAGATCAGGATTGTTTGTTAAAGTGTTAAATCCTTTTTTCCAGGTTTTCCCCAAGTCTAAGGCCCAAATATTCTATTGGCTATGGGATACCCAGATAAATGTAGAGTATTTAAACCCTAAAGCCTTGGTCACACTGAGCTAACGGACGAGTAACAGATAAATCAAAGCGTTGAGAACACTGAAGTGGTAATTGTCAAGGAAGCCATTGTGTGGAATTAATAATTTGAAAGAAAAGGAGAAATATTATTCAAATATTGGCTTAAAAGTCAACCTACGAAGCAAATAAATACTTTTTTTGTTGAAGAGAGAGTACTCACGACAAAGTTAGGATTATTTGTGTATTGGTGGTCTCCCATTGATCATTAGGAGTCAGGAGTAATGTCCCTTGACAATAGGATGCATGATGGATAGAGAGAGAAACCATGTGAATATATCAAATAAAATTAAGTTTGTAACTGAAAACTATGATTTCGAAATATATTTGGCCGTTAACATTTAAATTCCCAACAAAATCAAAGCGTTGAGAACGCTGAAGTGGTATTTGTCGAGGAAGCCATTGTGTGGAATTAATAGTTTGAAAGAAAAAGAGAAATAATTTTCAAATATTGGCTTGAATGTCAACCTACTAAGCAAATGGATACCTTTTTGGTTGAAGGGAGAGTACTCATGACAAGTTAGGATTGTTTGTGTATTGGTGGTCTCCCTTTGATCATAAGGAGTCAGGAGTAACTTCCCTTGACAGTAGGATGCATGATGGATAGAGAGAGAAACCATGTGAATATATCGAATAAAATTAAGATTGTACCTGAAAACTGTGATTTTGAAATATCCTAGGCCATTCACATTTAATTCCCAACAATACAATCAAATATTTCGATCTATAAATATTCTTGCCCAATAAAATGGAGTAGCGCGCAATCATGGGATTAACAAGCCATGGGACGAACTGGTTTTGGAACAAAAAAGCCCAGGACCAAACGATCAGTAGACAAATTTTGTATCATTGCGCCAATAGAAGGCTATGAGTGAGTGAAGTTATTTTCAATAAAAAATTAGTATTTCGGCGATCGATGGCCACACCCAGTGTATTTTAACATGCATTTCCAATTACATATCTGAGTGCTACCGAAAAACTCATTTGTCTGAGAAAAATTGAGTTTAATTGGGTTTATTTCCTTCGGCTTTGCACAAAATACGATACAGAGCTCCAGATACAGGGAGTGATTTTGATTTTAAAATTGAAAATGTTAATAATTCTCCACTAAACCCTATGTTGTGGGTACTCATTAGAACTGTTTCATCGAGACAATTCTAATGGATACCCACCACATAGGGTTTCAAAGAGAAATAATGGATTTAGAATACCATCACTCCCTCTTATCTGGAGCTCTGACGATACATGGTCTTCAAAATTCAATATTGAACTCATAGTGGTATTGTCTTCGACAAATACCACAAAAATCATTTCAGTTTGTGTCGGTTTGTATCCGTTTTATGTCCGTTTCTTATCTGGTGAATCCACTACTTGTCCAGCAATGTCCGGCGATCTCCGTTCCATCCGATGGGAAGTTTTGAGCATGTTCAAAAATTTCCACTGTTTAACGTCTCGTCCGAAAGACTATAAGTAATTTTAGATGGCCAGCCGTGGGAATAGAACCCACACCCTCATGGTCACGAGTCCTACACTCTACCAGCTGAGCTATGCGGGCTGGTCATTTGTGAGGTTTGCCTTACACAGACCTTTGTACATACACCCGTGTACGTAAGAAGTGTTTGTAACTTGCCGACAACAGCTTTCGGTGTCGCCGTTGGCTTTTTTGATGTTGAATGAACGGCATTTCAAAGTAAATCAATGGAACTATTTTTGGAATTGTTGCAGCTTACACGAAACAATAGAGATCACCCAGTTTCATCTTTGAGTGTGACCGGGAAAAGTCATGGCATCGACAGTGATTAAAGAGTTACTCAAAAGGCATCGCTTTCTCTTTTTTTAGCACATGGATTTTTGGGGTGACTTTGAACAATGCCACCGCGGTATGAACAAAGGTTATCCGTCGTCACTCAGTATAAAAGGGTTGCCATTTAAGTTGAAAATAAAACCAGTAGAATGAAACTTTGTTGACAATACAATACAAATAATTTAGCAGATATGCAATAATGTTTATAACGGCAGAAATGGAATATACACAATTTGCACGGAAGGAAAAACAATTTTAGAATGAGTAAGGAGTAAATATGTGATTGGTGTCACACCGTCCACGGCACATTTTGTGAATCCTTCTCGTCTTGTTTTTTTTTTAGGGTTTTAGTGTTTATCAAATGCCATATCTGGAGAAGCAAAAGAAACAAATGTTCTCCATAAAACAGTCTATATAAAGGCCCAAAATCGATGACAAACCAGCATATAAAAATATTTCCAAATGTTCCAGTTTTTGTGCACACTTTATTTCTAAAGGATGATCTCAATTTCTATCAAGAGAACATGGCCAAAATCACTTCAGGTGACTAATAAAAGATGACTACACTGTTTGTAAACAAAACCAAATCATCCACCGGCCTAAAATCGGTTCACTCTATTTCTACAGTTAACCTTAAAGCGACTTAGGTATCTTCTATTATTGTAATACTGCTCTTTAAGTACAGTAATGATAATTTAAATGAAAACCATTTTAAAATTCATTTTCGATAGATGTACGCTTTTTCGTTAGCGGGGGCCACTAGGTTATACTGGTGTTGTGTCACCTGTAGATGCGGCAGCAGCAGCAGAAACAACAACAACAAATATAAGCAGTAGAAACACGACAGTGACTTGAACTGATATTGAGTATGTTTGTATTTTTGTAATAGGCAAGGTGTCGGGGTCAATATTTTATACATAAAATTGGGGGGAGGGTGTAATTATTTTATAAGGGTAGTCAGTATTTCATAGAAAGGGGTTATTATTTCATATAGAATAATGACCGGGGATCATTTATTCTATGGGGGTCAGTTTACAAGGTTACATCGGCCCTTGTGTATCATGAGGTTGAACCTGGGTTCGATTTCACGACAAAAAAAAACCTTAAGTCTCTTATTTGGCTAACAGACTCATTATCCGACTTCGTTATTTCAGACGCATTTCGCTAACATTAACAGCCTATAGAAACACTCAAATCTTTTCAAGGATGACACAACGTTTCAGACTCAGCTCAACAAGTTTGATCATCCCGTTCCTGTGCGTTGTATTACGTCAATCCTGTTTTGTCCACGGTTGTCAGAGACGGGGCTGTAGTGGCTGCCGGGAACATAGAGCGAGATTTTCAGACTGACCGGGTAACTCGCGAAAATGCGTACAGTGCACATTTAAGATCAGATAGCCCATTGTGCATGGACTGACCTTAACCTACGATGTCATTAAGAATTGTGAAAGGCACTTTAGTTATCCCTCCACCACATCGTCCCGAGTTTTAACGACCCTTAGTACGAACCCTTTTGAAAACATTGTGGGAATGGGAGAAAACGCTAGTAACTAGCATTTTCTCCTTTTCCTCAACCTTTTCTACCCTGTCAAAGACGCATTCCATCATATAATTGTAACGATTGTAAAAATAGGTTTGTTACCCGCATTTTCTCCTCCTTTTACAATGTTTTCTGAAGACGTCTTCCTAAAGGTCGCTGAAACGGGATTGTGTGGTAAAAAGGTAACTCCACCATCAGACAACAAAATTTTAGACTGTTTTTTTTCATTGGCCCACACGTTCGGCGCGAGTACTGGTGTAGTCCCCAGGAAGCAGAATCGAGAGAGAATAGTATACGTTGGAAGAACTTGTTTCTCAATCGATGTAAAATAAATATGTTTAAACTTAAATTTTTACTTGTCCAAACGCAATATACTAGTATTTGCAGACGACAATTGAACTGTGGATAAAATGATTGGATTTGAAGATAGAGAACATCGAGGGGGATGTAGAAAATCTGGTTACTAGCAATTTTTCTTTTGTCCACATTGATTTCAGAATCTTTCCCATGGTCATTAAAAATGGGATTGTTTAGTAGAGGTAGGCTAACTCTTTACCAGACGACAAAATTACAGCCTTGGCAAAATTGAAAGCAGACAACAAATAAAATGTTTCTCAACACTCGAATTTCACCTTTTAAAGAGCAAAAGACCCTTTACCTCACAACAACAACAACAACAAATAAAAAAAAAAAAAAGCAGATAATGTTCGTAACCACCAGTTTCTCCCTTTTCCCCAATGTCTTTTATAGTTTCCATGTGAAGAATTGTTAAAACCCTGGATTGCTTAGTAAAGGGTAAGTTTTCCCATACTGTAAGGTACAAGGACGTTTTCAAAATAGGGGTCCTTTCAGTCATCCGCTGCAAATTTCATCCTTGATGTTTTGGATTCTGATTTCTAGCAGGACATGGTATATAAAAGACGTTAGTGGTGTTAAGCAAAAATAATTGGGTGAAGTAAAGCACAAATAAGTTACGTAACACCTTTCGCACATGCCCAATGTTTCGTTGTTCTGAGTTCTAAAAATAGACATGGACAAAGCACAACCTCATAACAGGAAAGCTTACGTACACATGCAAGTGAACTGTGATCACTGTCTGAAACATTTTTGCATAACCCGAGGGTCTACTCATGGCCAAAAATTTGAGAAGCACAAACTTAGTGTAATTCTTATAAACACAATATTGATAGCTCTCACCTACCCAGCCCTGTGTCTTGACCAGGGATCGTATATACATATGAGCCATGCTCTGTGAAAAGGGGGCTTCATGCATCTGCGAAAAGTATCGGCCCGGGTCAGCCTGCGCAGTCCGCGCAGGCTGACCTGGGACGAAACTTTTCGCTATCGGTCAATTTTCTGTATGTCCAAGGACCAGTCTACCTCATTATTAAGTTGGTTGTTAAAAACAGTGGCTGTTATGGATCCATAAGTATGTGATGGCTTGCTTGGTATGATAGATTACGCAGATGCATTAAGCCCCCACTTCACAGAGCATGGCTCACACACACACACACACACACACACACACACACGTGTGTGTGTGTGTGTGTGTGTGTGTGTGAGATCCCTGTGTCTTGACCCTTTCCAATTTTAACTCTTGTCCTGTTACATGGGTTAACCCTTTACCATACAATCCCGAGTTTTAACAATCCTGAATAAGAAAACTTCTGAAAACATTGAGAAGAAATGAGAAAAAGTTGGTTACCAGAATTTTCTCCTTTTCTCACAATGTTTTGTACCCTATTAAAGACAGAAATCATCACTTGAGCTTCGGTACATTTATTTTGTCTGCAAATGCTTTTATTTTGGTCAAGTCCACAATTTTGGTAAAAATTTAAATGAAACTTTCAAGTTGATAGTAAAAACCCAGATAATGCTATTTCGAACTTAAGCTTTGGAGAAATATATATCTTCTTATCGGACAGTGTAATTCTAAGATCAGACTGCATATTTTGTGCAGTCTGATCTTGATCTACACTAACCGCATAGGGTCAGTGAGTCGCGCTTTGCAGCCTAAGGGAATAGTGTGACTTTGTATTGTCGCAAACATTAAAACAGTAAACTGAAGCGAAAATAAAGTTGAAGTATAGAAACACCAGTTTAATCTGCTGATAGACATTACGTTTCAAGCGGATGAATGGATGAAAGGATGAAAAACAATGGATAAATGTTCATTTCACACAAAGTCCTTGCTACTTCTCACTTTACATAACCATTACTTGCACCATACATCTTAATATTTTACCAGAAGAAATTCTAGACTGGCCCATGTTGAAAACATTTGCAGTCCATAAATCCACAGGGACTGAAGTGTTTTTTTTTTAGTATAACGCCGTTTTAACAGCTTAGGTCATACCACGTCGGTCAGAGCACCTAGGCATGTGTTTCCTGGCTTCCTCACACCAGCACTGACACAACTTTCTCCCTAAGCCACTGACTACTTTTCTCACACGGTGAGGTGAGAGGCTAAACATTGCCGGAAATAAAGTTTGCCTCAACTGGGTATCGATGCCCCAGTCACGAGTCAGATACTCTAACCACTGAGCGACCCGGTGGGGCTTGGCTGCAATGATGGGATTGTTGGTAAAAGGTAAGACAACATTGTTGCAAAAAGAGAAAAAGCTGGATACCAGCATTTCTCCTCTTAAAAAAAATGTTTTTAATGGCCTTTTTTCATGACGGATAATAGTGTGTAAAACATTTTGGCAAAAGAAAAATTCTCGCCACGAGCCATAGACCTCCCGTAACTCTACCACACCAGGGATCTTATATGTGTATATACGATCCCTGACCACACAACAAATTTTCAACTGCTCCAAATTGACAGCATTTGCAGACGACAAAATGAATATGGCAAAAATAATGGGTTTGTTTAAAACTCGGGACAGTGTGTTAAAGATTTACCCAAGCTGTTTTCTTAAGAGCGCTGAATACCTTGACACCCCTTGGGTGGACCATACCATGTTTTCCCGCGTTTACATTCCAATGTAAAACCCTTGGGGAGGAGCTAAAAATGTCTTCGACATTCGGCAAAACTCGGTAGACACATTAGACTGTCTTACGGAATCGGCCGATTAGAGACGAATGAATCTGCATGTCTCTTCGGAGCTGTGACGTCAGCGAAAGGGTATAAATACCCCTTTCTCACTGGTTTACATCCCCCATTCTCTGCGTAAGTACTGTCTAAACGTTGTTATTTTCTTGTAAACAAACGGTATTCGATTTATTTAGTGTGTTAAAAAGCATTGTGCGACACGGTATAACTTTGGCCTACCAAGCCTAGTTCGATTCAATGGAGAATTGCGCCCAACCACGATCGCTTGGGCTGCTAAGCGCGACTCACTGACCGTTTGCGGACAGTGTAGATCAAGATCAGACTGCACAGAACGTGCAGTCTGATCTTGGATCTGCACTTTCCGATAAGGGGATTTTATTCCCCAAAACATACTTCTGAAATAGCAACACATGGGTTTTTACTATCGAATCGAAAATTTCGTTTTAGTTATTTAGCAGGATAAGGGTTAATATTGTTGCATGTGTCTAACCTTATGTGTGCATGTGTGTAGATCTCATAAGGTTACACACCTGGAACGATATTAAATTAAGATTAGTGCCAGTGCTTCTAACAAAAAAAAAAATGGCGAATGGTGTGGCACGAGATGTTCTATCATTGCATGATTCCAAACTTGAGGTCACAGTAACATTTCAAGGACTTCAGAATTTCCCAGGAAAAGTAATATTCACAGTCTTACTTTTTTAATCTAAAACTTTGGAGTAGGCAGGGACGCCCAGCCACTCAATATGATATTTTATGCACATTAAGAATGACACATTGCTGCTGGTATTAACATACTTTTAGAGAAAAAAAGTACCTGTTACTGCCTCTAGATATTTTTATTTTGCAGTTATTTGTAGTATACAGCTCTTTCATGTCATCTGAAGCATCCCCACCTTGCAGAACTGCTGCTACACACTCTGGCTCATCCATATGGACACCTTGATGATGAACATGGCAACATTCAAGTCAAAACATGTGAGAGCATAAATTATTATGGTGGTCGTTTAACTCTTTACTAATCAACAAAATTTTAGACTTGTCCAAATTCAAAGCATTTGTAGAGGACAAAATAAATGTGGCTCAAAAATTGAAACTTGACTTTAGAAGAGTAGAAACACTGTGGGAAAAGGAGAATGTGCTGATTTGCAGCATTTTCTCCTTTTCCCACAGTGTTTTCGGAAGGCTTCTTCCTCTGGGTCGTAAAAACCAGGGATTGTTTGGTAAAGGGTTAAGCTCTTGGAAAACTTAATTCTTAAAGTGCTTTTTATGACAACAGTTGCTCTTGTGGCCAATGTAAATCAAGATCAGACTGCACAAAACGTGCAATCTGATCTTTGATGTACACTGTCTACTTTACTTTGACATTCCAGACAAAAGCAACATTGAAACTGTAATTATGTGGTTCTTACTTCAAGATGGAAAATATGTGCTTGGGTTATTCAGTCTTCTAAGGGTTCAAAAACAAAATGGACTTACAGAGCTCTACTGATTGATTGTAAGTTGTTGAAAGCCATTTTCAACATAATTTCAGTTATATTATGGCAGCCAATGCACCTATCTATTCCTTTCTGGGGTTTCTTTTACTAGTACTGTGCACAGTTCCCAACCACTGGCTGCTTTCCATAAAACCATCTTCGACACAATGGTCATTGATGAGAGAGGAATGAATTGTGTCACAATGACTATCATCTGTCCTGGGAAAGAAATTGGCCAAGCTGAGGATAGAACCAGCGACCCCCTGTTCTCAAGTTTTTTATGCTACAGACTGAGCTATCGGAGTTCAGTTTTAAATGCTCTAGAAATTCTATGTTGGAAATTAGAACATAGAGTTTGCATTGATTCTGTACTGGACTAAATGACCTCAAATATTACATTAGTTGAAGTATGTCACTCAAGTGTTTTGAGATTTCAGTAAAAGTAGCAGGTTGTGCTTAACCCTTTACCAAACAATCCCTGGTTTTTATGACCCAGAGGAAGAAGCCTTCTGAAAACATTGTGGAAAAAGGAGAAAATGCTGGTAACCAGCATTTTCTCCTTGTCCCACAATGTTTTCTACTCTTCTAGAGTCGAGTTTCAATTTTAGAGTCACATTTATTTTGTCATCTGCAAATGCTTTCAATTTGGACAAGTCTAAAATTTTGTCATTTGGTAAAGAGTTAAGTAAAAAAGGGGGGTGAACTTCTGTCATGAGGGCAGCATCTGATGATCTGGGGTCATGTAGGTAGCATCACTATGTCTGGTAGTGTAGGAGGCAGAAAACAAAGTTTGGCCACACTATTTCCAAACCATACCAAAGACAGAAATCAGCATTTTAGCCCAATTTAATTTATTGTTTGTAAATGCTTCCAATTTGTCTAGTCAAAACTTTTTGATGGAGAGTTAAATTATTATTCATTTTTTTATTTCATTCCAGCTTTTTTCTCTTACCAAACTATCTGAAGTTTTAATCACCCTTGAAAGGGAATATTGAAAACATTGTGGAAAAAGGAGGAAATGCTGATTATCAGGATTTTCTCCTTTTCCTGCAATCATTTTAACAATTTCAGAGATTATCTCACAACAAGGGCCACACTTAATTGTGTTTTTTTGCAATACTTTCAATACGGACAAGTGTAAAATTTTACTGAACCCTTTACCAAACACAAAATTTTGGACGTCCAAATTAAAAGAATTTGCAAAAGGGAAAAGTTGTCCAAGGATTTCTCCTTTTCCGACAATGTTTTCAAACAACAAAAATGCTGGTAACCAGCTTTTTCTCCTTTTCCTATAATGTTTTCTTCTCTTCTACAGTCAAGTTTCAATTTTTGAGTCGCATTTATTATGTCGTCTGCAAATGCTTTCAGTTTGGACAAGTGCAAGATTTAGTTGTGGGGTAAAGAGTTAAGAGTTTATTTACCTGGCAACAAAATTTCAGACTTGTTCAAATTTAAAGCATTTTGCAGGTGACAATAGTAAACTTGGCTCAATTGATGTCTTTAACTTTTATCCAAACAATAAAATTTTAGACTCTTCCAAATTGAAAGTATTTGCAGGTGACAATATAAACCTGGCTCAAATGACTTGTCTTTAACTTTTAACTCTTTACCAAACGACAAGCTTT
This sequence comes from Hippopus hippopus, assembly GCA_946811185.2. Classification (NCBI taxonomy): domain Eukaryota; kingdom Metazoa; phylum Mollusca; class Bivalvia; order Cardiida; family Cardiidae; genus Hippopus; species Hippopus hippopus. The sequence continues at coordinate 48,902,634 of OX328104.1, read as the reverse complement.
TGGACATATCTAAACTGAATGCACTTGCGGACGACAAATTATAGGTTGCTCAAATGATGAAAGTAGTCCTTGATATAATAGAAAACATTGTGGGAAAAGGGAGAAAATGCTGGTTTCCAGCATTTTCTCCTTTTCCCACAATGTTTTCAAAAGGCTTCATTCACAAGGTTGTTAAAAGTCGGGATTGTGTGGTAAAGGGTTAACCAAACAATAAAATGTTAAACTCTTCCAAATTGAAAGTACTTGCAGATGACTACTCGAACATGGCTGGAATGGTCAAATTTGGCTGCAAAAGAATAGAAAAGATTGTCAAAAAAGAGAAATTGGCTGGTTATTAGCATTTTCTCTGATTATTTTGGAGGGCATTCTTTCTCAGGGTTGTTAAAACTTAGGATGGTTTGGTGAACAATTAAAGGGGTGGAAAATGCGGGAACAAGAGAAAATGCTGTTAACCAGCATTTTCTCCTTTTCCAGCAATGTGTTCATAAGCTGTCTTTCTAAGGGTTGTTAAAACTCCTGGTTGTTTGTTAAAAGTTAAAAAGGTAGAAAACATTGTGGGAAAAGAAAAAATTACTGGTGACCAGCATATTCTCCTTTTTCCCCACTGTTTGCAAAAGTTTTCTTCTTGGGCAAGGGATGTGTCAAATTGAGTAATTGTTTGGCAAAGGATTAATCAAGTACAGTTCTGATTATTTCTCTTTCTGCTTCAGGTGTCCATATTGATTACCAGGGAGTCATGCTGCAGGATACAGGCCTTGGTGGGGATGCTGTACAAATTTTTGGTTAAGTAAAACACAAGTTAAATGATTTTATCCAGTTAACATGTAAGTGTATTGTCTCATGACTGTTAATGCAATGAAGTACTTTTTCTCTTAAATTTCCATGCCTGAAAAAGTCCTTAACTGGTTACCACACAGGATAAAATTACAATTGTCCAAATCCAAAATTCTGGTTGACAGCATCTTTTCCTTTTCCCATAATAATTTCAAAAGGCTTCTTCTTTGGTTGTTAAAACTCGAGATTGTGTGGTAAAAGGTTATAACACCCATATTTTAGTGAAGAGAACTGGTTGTGTTTTATAAAATCTTGGTTGACAGCCTGTGACAGTGAAGTCTGTTTTTATATCAACATTGGTTTATTTTCTGGAATCATTCTTTAACCCTTTACCAAACAATCCCTGGTTGTTACGACCCTGAGATAGAAGCCTTTTGAAAACATTGTGGGAAAAGGAGAAAATGCTGGTAACCAGCATTTTCTCCTTTTCCCACAATGTTTTCTACCCTGCTGGAAACAAATTTCAGTTTTTGAGTTGCATTTATTTTGTCGTCTGCAAGTGCTTTCAATTTGGACCAGTGTAAAGTTTTGTCGTTTGGTAAAGAGTTAAACATTTAACCATGTGGCACACAGTGCACATTAACTACCTTGAGGAAGGAAGTTTTTGAAAATATCATGGGAAAAAGTGAAAATGCTATCAATGTCATTTTCTCTCATCCATTGATGTTTTTTTCATTATCAAAAAAAAAGATTCCACCAATTTTAGCTACATTTGTCATCTGCCAGTTCTTTGAATTTGGAAAAATTCAACATTTTTTCATTGGCAAAGACTTAGCATAAAAAGGTTTATTTTAAGCACTTTAACATGGATTCAATGGGATTCATCTTTGAAAGAGCAGAATTTTTTTTCATTGTATGGTGTTTAAACAGTTTTAAAATTATCAAGGTATTATAAGATTTTTCTCTTATCCGTTGACTACCTTTCAAAAAAAATTCCACCAATTTGAGCTAAATTTGTCATTTGTCAGTGCTTTGAGTTTGTAAAAGTTTAATATTTTTCATTGGCAAAGACTTAGCTTACAAAGGTTTATATTAAGCAGTTAAACATGGGTTAAACAAGGGGATTCATCTTTAAAATGATAGAAATGTCTTTCTCTGTTTGTAATGTGTTGAACACCATTTCAAAGTTATCCAGTTATTTTGCAGAGGTCAGTGCACCTATCCATGCTTTCATGTGTTTTCTTTTACCAGTACTCTACAAAATATTCTTCCCAAGCCACTGGCTTCTTTTCCACATAACCAACAAAACCGGTGAGGTAGGAATGAATCAGGTCACAATGATTGTCATCAGTCCTAAGAAAGAAATTTGGCCACCGGGGAATCCAAACCAGCAACCCCCATGTTTCAAGTCATGTAAACCAACAAATGTACTATCTGACTAGAAAGGTTAGAAAACCAGTTGGGAAAAGTTGAAAATGTCAAGTACCAGAAATTTCATCCATTTTCCAAAACAAGTTTTCAAAAGACTTTTTTCTTAGTGCAGTAAAAACAGAGAAATACTGGTTTGGGGTTCACCCTTTCGAAACACTGTGATAAAAGGAGAAAATGCTGATTACCAGCATTTTCTCCTTTTCACACAATATTTTCAAAAGCCTGCTCCTACAGGGTTTTTAAAAACTAGGATTGTGTGGTAAAGGGTTAAAAACCGTGAGGAAAAGACTTGAATGCATTGTGTACTGCCTTCAGATATTTTTTTGCAGTTATTTGAAGTTGATAGCTTTTTCATGTCATCTGAAGCATCCCCACCTTACAGAACTGCAGCTACACACTCTGGCTCATCCATATGGACACCTTGATGATGAATATGGCAAACTTCAAGTCAAAACAGGTGAGAGCAGATTATGGTGGTAACCAGTCATTTAGATTCTTCCAAAAATTAAATAAAAAAATGGAAACGTAATGCATTTACTGAAAACTTCATATAGGATGAGGAAAAATTGTGATTCAAGCTTGATAGCTCCTAGCAAATTCTAACATGAAATTCCTAAAACTGACCTTGACCCTAAGATCATGGGCATGGCTAAGGTATAGCTCAGTGTCAATGAAATTTTGCACCTGTGTCTGTCAAGTCAAGTATTATCCAAATCCATTATTCGGTTTGGAAAATATGAGCTCTTAAAAAACTTCCGCGTAAAACTTGATGTAACATAGCATAGTCTACCACCTTGGCCATGAGCATTGGCAGGAGTATTGTTGAAAGAAACTTTGGACCTATATCTATCATCATACAAAACATGAACCAAATCTATCATAAGGTTTGCAAAATGTGAGTTTTTAAAAAAAACAACACTTTAACTTTAGTGTGGATGATGACTCTTATGCCATCACAGGCGCTTATGCTGACATAAATGCTGATGCTAGCGCCAACACAGGGGTAGTGTTATAGCTGTTCCTGGGCCTTCTTTGAGGCAAGCTAGAAAGGAACAAAATTTAAGATCTTTTCAGACAAAAAGTAACTGGGGTTGGTATTAAAGTAAAAGTTCATTATCAGATTGTTTACTTTTAATTTAATTTACCATGAATTTTTAGACGGCTCAGGTATAAAGACAATTATCTGAACTTTCCACAATCCATTACAAAAGTGATTATTTATGATTATTGCAGAGTTACATTATATGTAAAACTCTTTAACACAACAAAAATGTGAGACTTGTCCGAATTCAAAGCATATGTGGTTGAAAATTTAAATTGGGCTCATCTTTAAAAAGGTAGAAAACATAGTAGGAAAAGGTGGAAATGCTGGTAACCAGCATTATTTCGTTTTCCCACAATGTTTTCAAATGTCTTCCACCTCTGGGTCATTAAAACTGGAGACATTGTGGTAAAGGCTTGAATTAATCCAGACCAAAAGTTTGCTTGGTATTAGTCTTTACCAAATGACAAAATTTTAGACTTGTTGGAGTTGAAGCATTTGTAGACAACATATAACATAAAAATCAAAACCAAACATTTGTCTTTTAAAGGTTAAAGAAAATTGTGAGGGAGGAATTTGCTGGTTATCAGCATTTTCCCCACAATGTTTTGACAAGTTTTCTTTCTTAGGCTTAACCCTTTACCACACAACAAAATCTTAGACTTGTTCAAATTGAAAAAAATTACAGATGACAAATAAAATGTAACTCAAAATGTGAAAACCGTCAAGCATAGGGTAGAAAACTAGTTACCAGGGTTTCCTCCCTTACTCACAATCTTTTTCAAAAGCCTTTTTTTTCTCTATAACTGAAATAATGTTGAAAATGGCGTTGAACACCATACAATCAATCAAAAGCCTTTTTTCCTCAGGGTCATAAAAACTCTGGATTGTGTGGTAAAGGGTTAATACTTACTAGGTGTGAAATTTCAGATTTGCTTGTTTGGTAAAGGGTTAATCAAGTACAGTTCTGATTATTTTACTTGCTGTTTCAGGTGTCTGTATTGATGACCAGGGAGTCATGTTGCGGGATACTTGCCTTGGTGGAGATGCTTTACAAATTTTTGGTTAGGTAAAACTCAAGTCAAATGATCTTATGCGGATTACAAGTAAGTGGATTGTCTCATGAATCTTATGCAATGAAGAATTTTATTACCATAAAGTTCCTGTATTCTCTCCCAAAATGTGCTTAACCCTCTACCACACAACCTCAAGTTTTACAAAACCCGAGGAAATAGTTTGAAAACATATTTAGCTCTACTGGCTGAAAGCCAACAGAGTTTATGTCATGGCATGGTTTCCATCATCCATCCTTCTGTTCATTAATTAGTCTTGTTGCATATGCAATAAAGTCTGCATTTGTGGTGAGATGTTTATGAAACTTAGTTTCTGTATATCATCAATAGCTTGAACACTATTGATTTTTAAAAAATCTGACAACCAGTAACCAGTTAAGGAAAAGTAATTATTTCAAATTGAAAATTTACATTTCTTCTGTATGCAAGAAAGTCTGCAATTTTTACACAATTATTCTGAAACTTGCACAGATTATTTTTGGAAGGTGATGACATTCAGTTCTCACCCTCTAATGGCAATTGTCAGGCTGAAGTCCTGTGAGGGCAAATCATTCCTTTGTTTCAAGAAAAATAGTTCCTAAATAGATCAATGAACAGATGTGCCTGTGTCATTTGATAAGTGAAAATTACATGCAGATTGAAAATCTGTGAAAGCAAATTACACAAACAACGAACTTCAGAATTGAATGTTATTGAAATAGCTCTAGATTTGAAATGAGCCACGTTTCAGTGTTGACCTGACCTAGTTTATAAAGTCCACATGGAGGATGAATAAAGAAGAGAAACTTCCAAAAACACCTCCAACCACTCGAAAACACCCCAAAACAGTTATTTTGCATAAACAACTTTCGTAACACCTAAAACCACATGCAAAACATTTAAGATACATGATTTTATAGAAAATGGTTAGGAAATAATGGTATGAACCATCAGATGAATGAATTTTTGATAAATTTGTCTACTGTTAAATTCTGTTTGCTAGCAATTTTCTAACTTCACCTTCTAATTAGTAGTTTCAGTACTTTAATTATCATCAAGGAAATGAATCCTATTAAAATGAAGAAAATCCAGCAATTGGTTTAGAAAAAGCAGTAATTTGATGACTTTTATCTTATTTACTCAACACAGTCAACATTATTGTTCACATTTCATTGAAACTTGCATGGTTTGTTAAGTACAATGAGTACTGAAACCCTATCAAATTTTGCTTAATTTTAAACAATTGTGTTTTTTCCTATTTGCATCATTAATTAGCAATCAAAATTACTGCCAATAGAGTGATTCTAGCCCTCAAGAGTCAATAGTTTGGAAAAGCAGACAAAGCTAGTATCCAAGTCCAAAATTTTGTTGTTTGGAAAGAGTTGACCAGCATTCCTAGGTTTACCTTGACCCTCTACCAAACAGTCCCTGGTTTTTACGACCCAGAGGAAGAAGCCTTTTGAAAACATTATGGGAAAAGGAGAAAATGTTGGTAACCTGCATTGTCTCCTTTTCCTACAATGTTTTCTACTCTTCTAAAGTCAAGTTTCAATTTTTGAGTCATGTTTATCGTGTCGTCTGCAAATGCTTTCAAATTGGACAAGTCTAAAATTATGTCGTTTGGTAAAGAGTTAATCCTTTACCAAAAGACACAATTTTAGGCTTTTCAGTGTTGAAAACATTTGCAAACAACAAATTAACCTTTAACCAGACGACAAAATTTTAGCCTTGTCCAAATTGAAAGAATTTGTACACAACAATTTCAGTGTGGCTCAAATGGTGCAATCTTTCTTTGATTGGGTAATAAACATTTCGAGAAAAGGAGGAAATGCTGTTTACCTTTACCTGTCTACCACAATGTTTTCAAAGGGGTCGTCAAAAGTCGGCATTGTGAGGTAAAGGGTTACCCCATAGATCCTTGAATAAAACGGAATAATTAACCCTTTACCTGATATGCCAATTTTAGACTCTTCCAGTTCAATAGCAAATAAAGATGTGAAAAAAATGTGGACAAATGGAGATACAGATATCTGATAGAGTAGAAAACATTGTGGGAAAAGGAGAAACTGCTCGTTACGAGCAGTTTCTCCTTTTCCCACAATGTTTTCAAAAGCTGTCTGTTCTTGATGTGTCAAAATGAGTATCTGTGGAGTAAAGGGTTAACTGACTAAATCAGACATGTACATCCAAATACGAGCAATTTCATGATTACTTTTGTCTACAGTATTTTATCAAAGTGGGCAGTGGAGATCAAAGATCAGACTGCACATTTTGTGCAGCCTGATCTTGATCTGCAATGGTCGCCAAGGCACCTATAGTCGTTAAAGGCTCTCTCAGGGTTAAATGTGATCAAAACATGAAATTTGTCTTTGAAAGGGTAGAAAATATCAGGGGAAAAGAAGAAAATGCTGGTTACCAGCATTTTCTTCTTTTACTACAATGTTTTCAAGAGGCCCCTTCCCCAGGGTCAATAAGACTTGTGACTGTGTGGTGAAGAGTTAATTCTTTACCAAAAGACACAATTTTAGACTTGTCAAAATTGACAGCACTTGCACACTAGAGATGAAATATGGCTGACATCATGATCTTTGGCTTTGAAAAGGTAGAAAACATTGTGAAATGTGTTGATCAGCGATATCAGCAATCAAAACGTTACTCTTTACCAAATGATAAAATTCTATACTTGTCCAAATTGAAAGTACATGTATTTGCAGACAACAACCTTGATCTTATTCATATGATTTAATTTGCCTGCTTGAAGGGTAGAAAGCATTGTGGGAAAAGAAGAAAATGATGGTAACTTTCTCCCTCAGGGTCATATTAAATCAGGGTTTGTTAGAGACTTAAAAAAAAAAAAAGCATGTGCATTATATATTGCTGCAACCTTAATGTAAAATAGCTAATGAAGTTAAGTAATTAGCTTTTGCAGTAAGCAAGCAGCATTACCCCGCGATATACCGCATATTTATGCAGAAAAAAGCCAGTGAAGTCAAATAACTGCTAAAATCTGCAAGAATCGGTTTTACTGCAACCTTAGTGCAAAATAGCTAATGAAGTCGAGTATTTAGCTTTTGCAGTAAGTAAGCACGTTTCAGCCGTGTTCCACAAAATTATGAGGGTTGTCCCAAAATTTCGTGACAATTTCAATAGCAAAAGAAAATGAAACGCTACAAATGCATTTTTTCGATATATTTTCCATACATAATATACTAGACATGTTTATAGAAAATCACACAAAAATCTTTACAAATAAGAAAATTATATCATAAATACCACAACAAGTACCCACACTGTGGCACACGTCAAGCATTAATAAACAACATTAATGTTAAGTTTAAAGACTATCGCTACAGTTTCACCATTTTTTCAAAACATTCAGAATTTCATGAAACTTTGTTTGGGGATAGTTTATTATCTGATATACAAAAATAGGAGATAAAAAGAGGGGATCACCAGCTTTGGGAAAATTCTATGAATATTTCTTTTAGTACACCCTGCATTGCAGCAGTTCTGGATGAAATTTCACCTATGAAAACTAAGTCTATGTATATTTTTCTAAATGACAACAATTATAAGCAAATTTTAAGTCATTGTATTGGTGAAACATCATATTTAATGAAAAAAAAATAATTTAGAGTATACCGTGTATCAATATTTAAAAAAAAAAAACTTTAACGTATGGCTAAAACACATCTATTTTGGGAAAAAACCCAAAAAACCAAAGAGTATCTTTTAAAGTTATTTTTTTAAATGTTCTAACATTTAGATTTTTCTTATTTTTTCTATAAATAATATTCAGGTACTAAACTAAAAGAATCAGGCTTACAATAAATAGGTCACCAGCCTTATTTTTTAAGAAAATGCATTTTAAGTTTGTGGGTGGGGCACTAACTAATGAGTTAATGTAGGGTTTGTCAAAGACAAAGACATTATATGAAGTAAATTATCTCAATTTTTTCAATAATACAACGATATTTATAAGAATCAAGTTGTTGGTCATAATAAACCAATTCATAGCATATAAATGTAATACTGATGTTAGCATTTAATCCATTTCCAAACTACTAATTTTAGACTCTTCTAAATTTGATGCATTTGTAGACGCTAAACCAAAACCTGGTATTCATGTATCACAGTTCTTTGATGGGTCAGAAATCATTGTGCTAAAAAGAGGAATCAATCATTAGGAGCATTTTCTCCTTTTGACATCAATGTTTTCTAATGTCTGCTGCAGACTCATCAAGCTAAGGGCAACCTGGTAAAGGAGAAAGAGTTATGTGCAGACCCTCGTTTTCTGCAAGTCTTTACCAAGTGACATAATTTTGGACTAGACCAAACTGAAAGCATCTGCATCTAAAAGTATGTTTCAGCTCGACGATACGTCTGCCAGATACAGCGCTAGTAGTAGCATCTGTGTCCATATTCCGTTGTTAGGTGACGTAGTTGGGTGATTCACTTTGACTTTCAGTCCGATCTTTTGAAAGCATAATTTTGGATTGTTGCCTCGCATATAATCATTTAGCTTGATTAAATACTTTTTTCTTCATTTTGCTGACATGAAACGACCCATTTTAGTTCTTGGTTTATCCATTCTGCAGACACTGACAAGTGTGGCAGGATCGTGTTAGGTGCTCACCGTTTTTCGAGTAAAAGGTGAGCGTGATAGTTACACGACGTGTGAAAATGGAAACTGTCGCGAACGTCGTTAAGAGCCTTTGTCAAGGTATTCTCCGTGAAATTCAACACATTTGCCATGTCATTTAAATCGATGGCTGCTCAAAAACTGTCTTAAACCAAATTTCTGTCAGACCTCTGTTAAAAGCAAATATAGCAGACACCAGCTCATTGCTGGAATCTAACTTGCGACTTTGTAAATCCTCCTTAAGCTGTGGAAAGCAGACAAACATGTAAATCCAAGTAGAAATTATTGCCTTCTTGGATGGAGGGATGCAAGGTGTCTTCCATATACTATCCGGGTTTGAAGTAGTTTAACCATCTCTCATCTGCTATAAAAAGAGGATCCAACAGTGTCTTCTGCTTCAACTCGAGCAAGAAATTCTAGGGACGTGTGAACCTTCTTCTGTTTGTTTTCATCAGATATCAGAGGTGGAGCCCAGCTCTGGTAAAGTCTTGACATGTTCAGTTTGTCCTTAAATATTCTGTGGAAAGAAGACTTTGAAATGGCGGTTGACGACGGTACCTCTCAGGCTGTTAGTTTCCGATCTGCAAAAATGCATCTCTGCACAAAATCACATGACTCTTCATCTAAAGAAATGGGCCCATCATTTCTTGCTTTCTCCTCTTTCTAGCGTTCACCTGCCCTTAAGTTTGTTTTACTGCCATGGCACTTGTAAGCCAGTGCTCGAATAATGTTTTAAACTTTTCAGAACACCAAATTTGTTTAATACTCTAGTAGAGTGTAATTCCAAGATCAGCACAAAAGTTTATAACTGTTCACTGCGCTGCACAATCTTCTGACGTCGTCATTTCAATTTTTTTTTTTTTTTCTACTGATCTTTTCCGTTTGTCTGTTGTTTAATCAATTATGTTCAAATTTTCTGTGATGACATCAAAGTTTCAGAAGAAAGCATCCATGTAAATTGAAGCAGAAATGATATCAAATATCAAAAATATTCGTACATGATTGGAGTTCATACAGAAACATAAAATGGAGAAAATAGCGTGCGCCGGCAAATGACACCTCATCAATTTTGTGAATTTAAAGCAAAAATAAAGCTAATATTTCATTGGAGACTTCACAGAAAGTGAAATAACATATTAGTGGATGAAATGTGTGAAAATGAATGTCCTGATGCTAAAAACGGCTCTTTTATGAAATTTGTCACAGAGTTTGGGACAACCCTCGTATAGATGTAAGAAAGGCTAGCACATTACAGTAGTTTCTAGCTCTTCTGGCTCAAAGCCAGCAGAACTTGTGTCAGTGGATTGTTTCTGTTGTCCGTCTGTTCACCTGCCCATTTGTCTTTTCCTTGTTTATGCAGCTGAGCCCTAGTAGCTCAGTCGGTAGCGTGCAGGACTTGAAAACAGGTTCGTGAGTTTGATCCCTGGCTCGGTCAATTTCTTTCCAAGGATTGATGAGTCATTGCAACAGGATTCATTCCTCTCCCACTGCTGACCATTGCCTTGACGATGATTGTGGGAAAGCAGTCAGTGGCTTGGAAAGAAAATTTTGCCGAGTACAGGTAAAAGAGTCTTCAGGAAAGCATGGATAGGTGCACTGGCTGCCACGATATAACTGAAATAGTGTTGAAAACAGCTTTTGACACCATAAATTCAATAAATCTTGTTTATGCAATAAAGTCTGTAATCATGGCCTGATTTTAGTGAAACTTCCACAGCTCATTTTCATCATCAATAGCTTGAGTTCTCTTGATTTTGAAAAGAATCTTACAATTTGTAAAGCAAAAATAGCTATTCAACCCTTTACCAAACAATCCCTGGTTTTCGCGACCCTGGCAAAGAAGGCTTTTGAAAACCTTGTGGGAAAAGGAGAAATTGCTGGTAACCAGCATTTTCTCCTTTTCCCACAATGTTTTCTACCCTGCTGGAAACAAATTTCAATTTTTGAGTTAAGTTTATTGTGTCGTCTGCAAGTGCTTTCAATTTGGACAAGTTCAAAACTTTGTCATTTGGTAAAGAGTTAATCCTTTACCATGCAATCCAGACTTTTAACAACCCATACAAAGAAAGCTTTTGAAAACAAAGTGGGAATAGGAGAAAATACTGGTAACCAGCATGCTTTCTACCCTTCTCACATCAAAAATCACCAAATTTTTTTTAATGTTGGGATTGTGTGGTAATTGGTTAAACAAAATACAAGTTTAAACATAATAAATAGTCAATGCCTCAAATATTACAATGATAGCCTGTTCTTCATAATTTTATGAAATTTTGGAAAAAGAAATGAAGTTACTCTGTAAGAACATGGAGAAAAAAAAATCATTTTGTTAACAAACCCTACTTGAAACACTTGACGTAAAGTGAAGGAATTGCATATACCGGTAGAATGAGAGTAACACATTTTTCAAGCAATGTTTCTAGTCTGGAACACTTAACTTGAAATGTCTTTAAGTTAGTGAAAAAGTAGCCATTGCTCATAGGGCAGCAAAGGAAGATTTTTTTCCTCCAAAAAATATAAAGCTTTTATTAACAGATAAGCCCTGGTTTTTGTGACTGAGGTTGAAGGCGTTTGAAAACACTGTGGAAAAAGGAGAAAATGCTCATGATGAGCATTTTCTCCATTTTCCACAGAGTTTTCTTCTTTTAGAGATAAAAATACCACCTTTTTAGCCACTCTAAATTTGTTGTCTGCAAACTCTTTCAATTTAAGCAAACCAAAATTACCTCATCTGGTAAAGAGTTAACTCTTTACCAAACGACAAAAGTTTAGACTGGTCCAAATTCAAAGGAGTTGCAGACATCAAAATAAATGTGACTGGAAAATTGAAATTTGTTTTGGGAAGGGAAGAAAACATTGTGGGAAAAGGAGAAAATGCTGGTTACCAGCATTTTTTCCTTTTCCTACAATGTTTTCACAAGGCTTCTTTCTTAGGGTCATTAAAAGTCGGGATTGTGTGGTAAACAGTTAAAAAATCCAGATTTTAAACTGCCCCGAGGAGGAAACCTAATTAAAACATTGTGGTAAGGAGAAAGTGCTGATAACTAGCATTTTCATCTTTGCCCCTAAAGGTTAACTATTTTTTCAAAGACATATTATTTGAACCATTTTGTTGTTACCCCTTAACCAAATAATCTTGAGCTTTCACAAACCTAAAAAGAATACTTTTGAAAACATTGTGGAAAAGGGAGGAAATCCTGGTAACCAGCATTTTTATCCTTTGACCACAGTTTTTTTAGTCTTCCAAAAACCTGCACAAGTTTGAGTCAGATTTGTGTTTTTTGTCTGCAAATGCTTTCACTTTTGGCAAATTTAATTTTTAGGCATCGGATTACGAGTTGAATTATGATAAGTCTAAATTTATTTCTGCTTGCAAAGTTAATACAGTAAACCCTTTGTTCAGTGAGGGTTTTCTCTACATTGCAACTTGACTTTTGAAAACAACATGTTAGCCATTAAACACCACTTAAAAAAAAAATGGGAAAGGACAAAATGCTGGCAGTAGGTATTTTGAAATAGTGTGGGAGAAGAAGAAAATTTTGGTAACCTGTTTTTGCATCTTTTCTCATGTTTAATACTTTCTCAAAGACAGTTAAGCCTCCTGTAGCACACTCTTTAAAAGGCAAATACCATCATTTTAACTGTATATGATTGAATTTGCGTTTATTAATCGTCGCCACCGGTTGCCCATATGGGCGATGCCCCTGAAAGCTGTTAGTAATGTTAAGGGGGATAGCGCTATATAGTGCAGATACAGGTCGAAACCCATCTTAAGTTACGCCTGGTTCTTTTACGTGCTCAGTGTATAGCACCGTCACACTGGACCTCAGTTTAACATCTCATCCAAATGATTATTAGTAGTTTTAGATGGCAAGTGACTCGAAACATCATGTTCACGAGTCCTACGCTCTACCTATTGAGCTATGCGGGCTGATCTAACTGTATTATGTAGGGTGGAAGCCCTTTTTATATGGATGTAGAATTTGTCGTCTGGTAAAGATTTAATTGGGAATGCTAGAGTTTTCAAGTTCCTATGACAAAATGGAATTTGCTGGTCGGTATTTGGTACTGTTGCATTGTATTGCTGACAGAAAAATGAAATAAAATTTGGGAATTGTTGATTTTTAGTTTTATTCGACACTTCATTACATGATTTGTAATGGACATCCATTAATTGACAAACTTAATGGCTATAAAGTACATGTATATAAATACAAGGAAATGCTACTTATACTCTGAAAACCTCACATACTGTATCTGAAAACCTCACATACTGTACCTGTGTTAACCCTTTATCACATGATCCTGACTTGATGACCCTGAGAAAGAAAGGTTTGAAAAATATTGGGAGGAAACAGAGAAAATGCTGGTTACCAGCATTTTCTCCTTTTCCCCCAATGTTTTCTACCCTTCTCAAAACAATTTCAATTTTTGAGTCACTTTTATTCTGTCATCTGCAGATAGTTTTAATTTTTACTAGTCTGAAATGTCGTTGTTTTGTAAAGGGTTAACCCTTTACCAGATGATGAAATTTTAGCCTTGTCCAAATTGAAAGCATTTGCAGATGACAATTTCAATGTAGCTTAAATGGTGCATTTTTTCTATGACGGGGTAGAAAACATTGTGGGAAAAGGGGAAAGTGCTGGTTACCAGCATTTTTTCCTTTTCCCAGAATGTTTTCAAACAGCTTTTTCCAGGGTCGTCAAAAGTCGGCATTGTGCGTTAAAGGGTTAAGGAACTGGCCAAATGATGGAAATAATGTTTGTACCCTGGAAAACACAAACAAATGAAGAAATTAAGAAAAAAAAAGGCTGGCATTTTATTTTAGGATTAAGCATTGTTGACAGCTTTGGTTACCTTTTCTGGTGGAAAAGATCAAGATCAGGCTGCTAAAAATACAGATTTTAGATGTAATGCACAATCTCAGTCAGTGATATAAGTGCATATATTGCAATTCCAATTCTATTCTTGTCCGAATCTCTGGCAGAAAAACTGACAGTATTGACTCACAATCAGACTGCACATTCTGTTCAGTCTGATCTTGGTCTATACTCTCAGCATTTAAGCGAGTAAATCCTGCTTCAGCACTACTAGGGTTACTGAAATTCTATTTTTTTTTTTCTTTTTTCTCTTTTCAGATACAGAAGAATACAAATTCGATAAGTATCTACAAAACTTTAAATATGTCATTTTTTGTACTAGGTTTGACTGCAGATCTTATATCATGGGCAAGGAGGAACTATGCAGAGGTTGATACAACCCCTGCATATCTTTCTGTTGCCCATGATGATGCTGTCTCCTTCCCCACTGATGAAGGAACCTCAGTGGCAGTCCTCAATGAGAGCGTCAGAGTAGACTTCGTTGACTCCTTGTTGTGGGATGACGTTGACGCAGGAGAGGAATCGGAGGAAGAGCTGAGCTCTTTAGAGCTTAGTAACTCCTCCCTTTTCTCTTCTGTCAAGGACAATGATATGGTGCATGAGGTCACTCTGAGCGACATATCCCTGCCCTTGGACACGTGGACTGGCATTGACAATGACGTCTACAGGATCGCTTTTGTTGAGGAGTCGTCTGTTGCAGAAGATGTGGAAGTGGAGGAAGAAAATGAAATGTTTTCTTCCTTCAGATCCATGACGTGGGATCATCCAGGCACGGAGGTTCTGGATGATGTGGAGAAGGAGATATTCCGTGAGGCAGACAATGAGGAAGACATGGCGGTAGAACTTAGCTCTGGTGAGCCAAGTTATACCGCTGTGTCTTTTTCAACAGATGATGAGGAAGACATGGCAGTAGAACTTAGCTCTGGTGAGCCAAGTTATACTTCTGTGTCTTTTTCTACAGTGCCTATTGCACACTTGCAGACTAGTGAGGATTGTTTCGGTTGGGCTGATGGGGAAGAGGCTGAGCTTGACTTGGTCTCTTCCCCAATTGCTCAACCTATTGTCTGTGACTCAGAGCCACAGCCTGTGGTAAGGACTCGTAGTGGGCGGATTAGCCGTCCACCAGACCGTTACGGTGACTGGATTTACTATTGACCCTTTTCCAAACAATTCCTGGTGTTTACGACCCTGAGATAGAAGCCTTTTGAAACCATTGTGGGAAAAGGAGAAAATGCTGGCAACAAAGTTTGTGAGTCACAGACAAATGTTTTCAAAAGTTTGTCGGCCACAAATGTTTTCAAAAGTGTGTTAGTTGTAGATGCTAATCCTCAAAGTGCTTCTGGCGCAGACGTCACCTAAAAAAGTGCTTAAGGCGCAGACATATCCTACTTAAAAAAAAAAAGCTTCAGTTGCAGACAAGGACGAGGATATGGTGCATGACGTTACTCTTAGCAACATATCCCTGCCCTTGGACATGTGGAATGGCATTGACAATGAAGTCTACAGGATCGCCTTCATTGAGGAGTCGTTGTCTGTTGCAGAAGATATGGAAATGGAGGAAGAAAATGAAATGTTCTGTTGCAGACATTATGTGCTTAACCCTTTACCACACAATGACGCCTTTTAACGCCCCTGAAGAAGAGGCCTTTTGAAAACATTGTGGGAAAAGGAGAAAATGCTGGTAACCAGCATTTTCTCCTTTTCCCACAAAGTTTTCTACCCTATCAAAGAAAAGTTGTGTCATTTGAGCCACTATGAAATTGTCGTCTGCAAATGCTTTCAATTTGGATAGGTCTTAAATTTTGCCGTGTGGTAAAGGGTTAATAGAGCCTCATGTTTGTCATTACTTTAGATTGAGCCTTTCTTTAACACTCACCCATATCTGTGTAGGGTTGTTACCCACTGTGTAAGTGGTTCTTGTACATAAAGTGGCGTCAGGAAGGTAATGAATGGGATCTGTCCGTAGTAGACCAGGGAAAACTTAGTGACAGGTCTTTGAAGTTGGCTTTCCATTGCACAGTCACAAACCTAGAGCGCCCAAGGTCAATAAATGTGGTGGTCAAGGAAACCATCCATTAGTTCCTGCAGAGTGTCAGTCTGGAGGGGCTTCAATCTATTGTGATAACAGATATGTTTCATTCTTGATGCTTTCCATTTCATTTATGAAGTGAGCTTGCATAATTTTGTGACCTGTAGGTTTATAATGATCAGGGGCTCTAATGCCATGGCATGGATTGAACCAAGTTTTGTATTCAGCTGTATTACATATCTGTAACCCTTTACCAAATACTGCTGTGTCTTAAAAAGCCTGAAGAACTTCAAAGAGAAAGGAGAAAATAATGATTACCTGCTTTTCTTTTAACCTAACAATATTTGACTGAAGTTGTAATCTGCCAATGTTTCTATTATGGATATGTCTAAAATTTGACCATATTATAAAGAATGACTCGCTTAACTATTATTATGGATGTGTCTAAAATCTGATCATGTTATAAAGAACTAATGGCTATGGATGTGTCTAAAAGTTGTTGTAAGGAACCACATGCTGATTTCAAATGCTTTCTATAACTAGGTACGGGTGTGTCTAAAAGTTGTTGTAAGGAACCACATGCTGATTTCAAATGTTTTCTATAACTAGCTGTGGGTGTGTCTAAAATTTGTTGTAGGGAACTCCAAGTTGATTTCATTTTGCTTGCTATAATTAGCTATGGGCGTGTCTAAAATTTGTTGTATGGAACTCCATGCTGATTTCAAATGCTTTCTATAACTATAATACTTCCCAAGTCGTTTTTGTTCTTGCAGAGTCTGATAGGCAAAACATGCGTGGAAAAGGGAAGAGGTGAACTACCATTCCTATTCCATAAAGATTTCGATCACACTATTACAAAAAAATCATCTTATAAACCATGGCATGGTCTGAACCAAGTGGTGTATTTAATTATATGTATTTTTGGTCCTTAATCGAATTTACTACCACTGTGTAAATCAGATTGTTATGGCCACTGGGTTTACTATTAAATGCTTTCAAAAATTCATCAATGGCAGACAAATGTTTTGTTTCAAAAGTTTGTCAGTCACCTACTGAAAAAGTGCTTAAGGCACAGAAATCACCCACTTAAATAAGTGCTTCAGTTGCAGACATTATGTGCTTAATGGAGCCTCATGTTTGTCTTTGCTTTAGATTGAGCCTTTCTTTGACATTCACCCATATCTGTGTAGGGTTGTTACCCACTGTGTAAGTGGTTCTTGTACATAAAGTGGCGTCAGGAAGGTAATGAATGGGATCTGTCCGTAGTAGACCAGGGAAAACTTAGTGACAGGTCTTTGAAGTTGGCTTTCCATTGCACAGTCACAAACCTAGAGCGCCCAAGGTCAATAAATGTGGTGGTCAAGGAAACCATCCATTAGTTCCTGCAGAGTGTCAGTCTGGAGGGGCTTCAATCTATTGTGATAACAGATATGTTTCATTCTTGATGCTTTCCATTTCATTTATGAAGTGAGCTTGCGTAATTTTATGACCTGTAGGTTTATTTTGATCAGATGCTCTAATGCCATGGCATGGATTGAACCAAGTTTTGTATTCAGCTGTTTTACGTATCTTTTCTGCGATACTATCGTCATATCACAGTAACAGCTCACTTAATCATGTGTCCTTGGTTTCACTGGTACTAGGACTCTGAAGAGTCTTGCCCAAGGATACACCACAAAAAAACCTCAGCTTTTTGATTGAGGATCGAACCCAGGCCTCTGAATTATATATCCTACAAACACCACTCAGCCACCCATGATGAAATGAGAACAGCCACTTAACAGATGGATAGAAGACTGATGTTGTTGAACAGAGCCCAAATGGAGTTCAGGAAGAAGCAAGAGGGGCAGCCACTAATAGACAAATGGGAGGACCGATGTTGATGAACAGTGCCTGGATGATGTTCTGGAGAGAAGCAAGACAAGTCGCCGCTAACAGATAGATGGAGAATGTATGGCGATGCCTGATGTGTTGAATAGTATCCAATGGAGAGATAACAAGTAACTTTTTTATGAGTATCTTTGCCAAACAAACCATTTTAATCAAGTATTGAGCAAGGCTTATGAAAATACTGTAAACAGTATTTTTTCCTTTTCCTGCATTGTTTTATCACTTTAAAGATAAATCCCATCACTTAACTCTTTACCAAATAAATTTTTGGATTAGACCAAATTAAAAACATTTGTAGACAATCAAACAAATGTAGCTCATATGATTATTTTGGAATTTGATAAGGTAGGAAACTTTGTGGGAAAAGGAGAAAATGCCAGCATTTTCTCCTTTTCCCACAATGTTTCAAAAGGCTGCTTCCTCAGGGTGGTTAAAACTCAGGACTGCATGGTAAAGGCTTAATTCTTAAATTAACAAAATGATAAAATTTTGGATATGACCGAATTGTGGGTATCAGATGACAAATCTAGCTAAAATCACAGGATTTGTTTTGAACTCGTAACCACAGAATCCTGAGCTTTAGTGGACTTGAGTATGAAGGCTTTTGAAAACATTATGCAGAAAAGAGTTAGTGCTAGTAACCTTGTTTTGATAATTTTCTTATAAGAAAGCAGCCAGTTGCTCAGAAAGTGCTGTGCAAAATATATGGATTGGCAAAGTAAACTGTCTGAGAAGTCATGGGGAGGTACACTTGCTACTGTTATATGAAAGCTACGTAAACACCGATTTCGAAAGATGACTTTTGTGAAAATTGAGGTACAAGGAGAATAATTATACAAGTAAACAGTATTTTCTCCTTCTCTCACAATGTTTTCTGTCCTTTCATATACAAATCTCAATATCTGAATAAACCTTAATTTATCAAAATCATTTCAGAAGAGTAAAAAATTTGGCACCCAGTTAAATAAGTTAGTCTTCACTTTTATTTTTTTAAGCACATGACATGAAAAATTGGAGAGAGAGAAGATATTCAAAAGAAGACAGAACTTGTTCAATGTTAGAAGATGATGCCTAACTAGCTCTAGACGACCAGGTACATGCAACTGCAATATTCAACAGGCAAAAGAGTGTAAGTCCTTGTAAATCAACAATTTCAAAAAGTCCAAGCTTTATCTCTTTACCACATGACATGGAAAGGAGCACTTTCCCACAATGTTAATTTCAGGCTTCTTCGTCATTGTAGATAAAACTCGAGATTGTGTGGTGAAGGGTTAAAGCTTTTGCTAACCACAAAGATGGCACAAATAATGGATTTTGTTAATTAAATGGGTAGAAAATAATGTTGGTAAAGGAGATGATTATTACCAGCCTTTTCATCTTTTCCCACAATGTTTTGAAAAGTCATCTTCCACTAGGTTATTTAAACATGGAATTTTTTAGTTAAAGGGTTAACCCCTTATCACTAAATCTGGAGTTCTAACGATCCTGAGAAAGAAAGCTTTTGAAAACATGGGAAAAGGCGAAAATGCTAGTTTTTACCCATATTTACTCCTTCACTCAATGTTTTCTATCCATTCCTATAGATATCTCAACATTTGAGTAACATTGAATTTGTCGCCTGCAAATGGTCGTAGCGCTGAAGTCTAGAAAATTGTCATGTGGTTTAGAGTTAAATAATTTTGTCTTAATTTTTATTCTTTTTTCAGCAGGCGACATGAAGATTTGAAGACGATGTCCAGATATCCTAAAGACAGAACTATTCCATATTAAGAGACAATCCCAAACTGTATCTAGACGACCAGATAGCTGCAGTATCTAATAGTCAAGATTGTAAGTACTAGTAACTCTATACCAGACATATAGGATCTGACATGACTTTGTTTTTGAGATAAAATTTATCAAACGAGTCTACAAAAAATGTTATAAAGCGAGCCTTTGGCCAGCTTAATAACATTTTTTGTTGACGAGTTTGATAAAGTTTTACTTCAAAAGCCAATGAGTGTCAGATTCTTTTTATCACATAAGTGTATAATAAGAATTATTGTCCATAATGTGTTAAAACAGAGGCATACATATACAACGTGTAGTGAAATTTAAATGATGCCTATGCTCTTCTTTGACAGGTACATTACGAACGCAAAAGAGTTTCGAAGGAACTTGCATATATTGATTGTTTTGAATCTTAAAGTGATAAATTAACAACTCTATCATGATTAAGAATTTTGACCATTAATTTCATTCAGGAACCTAGGTCAGCAATGTTTTAGAAAAGAAGTGTATAATTACAGAGTGTTGACCAAATACAGCACTATTTTCTTATCTTACACGTGTGAGAGACAAGAAAATTCGTAATGGCTGTATTACATTGAAAACAAGGGGAGTTATGTGATAAAACAATATTCTAGACATGTCCAAATTTAACTCTTTTACTACATGACATGGGAAAAGGAAAAAATGTGGTTATCAGGTACTGAACGACAAAGTATTTGGCTTGCCTAAATTTATAGCATTAGCAGACGACAATATGAACATAACTCAATTATTAGTTTTGTCAATAGAAGTTTGGAAAACATTGTGGAAAAGGGAGAAAATGCTGGTTACCAGCTACCAAGCAACAAAATATTAGACTTGTCCAAGTTTAAAGCATTTGCAGATGACAATTCTGACATAGCTCAATAATTGGGTTTGTCTATAGAAGTTTGCAAAACATTGTAGGAAAAGGAGAAAATGCTGGTTACCAGTTCTATCTTAATTCATTTCTTTCTTGTCTCTGTCAAGTGTATAGATCGTACGGTGGTACAAGTCGAGGGATTTGATGAACAGAGCCCAGATGATCCTGAGAGAACCAAGAAGAGCAGCCACTAACAGACAGGTTGAAGACCAACATTGATGAACAGGCTAGATTATGTTCAAGAAGGGAGAAGAACAGCCACTTAACAGATGGATAGAAGACTGATGTTGATGAACAGAGCCCAGATGGAGTTCAGAAAGAAGCGAGAGGGGCAGCCACTAATAGACAAATGGGAGGACCGATGTTGATGAACAGTGCCTGGATGATGTTCTGGAGAGAAGCAAGACAAGTCGCCGCTAACAGATAGATGGAGAACGTATGGCGATGCCTGATGTGTTGAATAGTATCCAATGGAGAGATAACAAGTAACTTTTTTATGAGTATCTTTGCCAAACGAACCTTTTTAATCAAGTATTGAGCAAGGCTTATGAAAATACTGTAAACAGTATTTTTTCCTTTTCCTGCATTGTTTTATTACTTTGAAGATAAATCCCATCACTTAACTCTTTACCAAATAAATTTTTGGATTAGACCAAATTAAAAACATTTGTAGTCAATCAAACAAATGTAGCTCATATGATTATTTTGGAATTTGATAAGGTAGGAAACTTTGTGGGAAAAGGAGAAAATGCCAGCATTTTCTCCTTTTCCCACAATGTTTCAAAAGGCTGCTTCCTCAGGGTGGTTATAATTCAGGACTGCATAGTAAAGGCTTAATTCTTAAATTAACAAAATGATAAATTTTGGATATGACTGAATTGTGGGTATCAGATGACAAATCTAGCTAAAAACACAGGATTTGTTTTGAACTCGTAACCACAGAATCCTGAGCTTTAGTGGACTTGGGTATGAAGGCTTTTGAAAACATTATGCAGAAAAGAGTTAGTGCTAGTAACCTTGTTTTGATAATTTTCTTATAAGAAAGCAGCCAGTTGCTCAGAAAGTGCTGTGCAAAATATATGGATTGGCAAAGTAAACTGTCTGAGAAGTCACTGGGAGGTACACTAGCTACTGTTATATGAAAGCTACGTAAACACCGATTTCGAAAGATGACTTTTGTGAAAATTGAGGTACAAGGAGAATAATTATACAAGTAAACAGTATTTTCTCCTTCTCTCACAATGTTTTCTGTCCTTTCATATACAAATCTCAACATTTATCAAAATGGTTTCATTCATTTCATTTCAGAAGAGTAAAAAATTGTCATTTGGCACCCAGTTAAATAGGCTAGTCTTCACTTTTATTTTTTTTAAGCACATGACATGAAAAATTGGAGAGAGAGAAGATATTCAAAAGAAGACAGAACTTGTTCAATGTTAGAAGATGATGCCTAACTAACTCTAGACGACCAGGTACATGCAACTGCAATATTCAACAGGCAAAAGAGTGTAAGTCCTTGTAAATCAACAATTTCAAAAAGTCCAAGCTTTATCTCTTTACCACATGACATGGAAAGGAGCACTTTCCCACATTGTTATCTTCAGGCTTCTTCGTCATTGTAGATAAAACTCGAGATTGTGTGGCGAAGGGTTAAAGCTTTTGCTAACCACAAAGATGACACAAAAAATGGACTTTGTTAATTAAATGGGTAGAAAATAATGTTGGTAAAGGAGATGATTATTACCAGCCTTTTCATCTTTTCCCACAATGTTTTGAAAAGTCATCTTCCACTAGGTTATTTAAACATGGAATTTTTTAGTTAAAGGGTTTGAAAACATGGGAAAAGGCGAAAATGCTAGTTTTTACCCGTATTTACTCCTTCACTCACAATGTTTTCTATCCTTTCCTATACGTATCTCAACATTTGAGTAACATTGAATTTGTCGCCTGCAAATGGTCGTAGCGCTGAAGTCTAGAAAATTGTCATGTGGTTTAGAGTTAAATAATTTTGTCTTAATTTTTATTCTTTTTTCAGCAGGCGACATGAAGATTTGAAGACGATGTCCAGATATCCTAAAGACAGAACTATTCCATATTAAGAGACAATCCCAAACTGTATCTAGATGACCAGATAGCTGCAATATCTAATAGTCAAGATTGTAAGTACTAGTAACTCTATACCAGACATATAGGATCTGACATGACTTGGTTTTTGAGATAAAATTTATCAAACGAGTCTACAAAAAATGTTATAAAGCGAGCCTTTGGCCAACTTAATAACATTTTTTGTTGACGAGTTTGATAAAATTTTACTTCAAAAGCCAATGAATGTCAGATTCTTTTTATCACATAACTGTATAATAAGAATTATTGTCCATAATGTGTTAAAATAGAGGCATACATATACAATGTGTAGTGAAATTTACATGATGCCTATGCTCTTCTTTGACAGGTACATTACGAACGCAAAAGAGTTTCAAAGAAACTTGCATATATTGATTGTTTTGAATCTTAAAATGATAAAATTAACAACTCTATCATGATTAAGAATTTCGACCATTAATTTCATTCAGGAACCTAGGTCAGCAATGTTTTAGAAAAGAAGCGTATAATTACAGAGTGTTGACCAAATACAGCACTATTTTCTTATCTTACACGTGTGTGAGACAAGAAAATTCGTAATAGCTGTATTACATTGAAAACAAGGGGAGTTATGTGATAAAACAATATTCTAGACATGTCCAAATTTAACTCTTTTACTACATGACATGGGAAAAGGAAAAAATGTGGTTACCAGGTACTGAACGACAAAATATTCTGCTTGTCTAAATTTATAGCATTAGTAGACGACAATATGAACATAGCTCAATAATTGGGTTTGTCTGTAGAAGTTTGCTGGTTACCAGTTCTATCTTAATTCATTTCTTTCTTGTCTCCGTCAAGTGTATAGATCGTACGGTGGTACAAGTTGGGGGATTTGATGAACAGAGCCCAGATGATCCTGAGAGAACCAAGAAGAGCAGCCCCTAACAGACAGGTTGAAGACCAACATTGATGAACAGGCTAGATTATGTTCAAGAAGGGAGAAGAACAGCCACATAACAGATGGATAGAAGACTGATGTTGATGAACAGAGCCCAAATGGAGTTCAGGAAGAAGCGAGAGGGGCAGCCACTAATAGACAAATGGGAGGACCGATGTTGATGAACAGTGCCTGGATGATGTTCTGGAGAGAAGTAAGACAAGTTGCCGCTAACAGATAGATGGAGAACGTATGGCAATGCCTGATGTGTTGAATAGTATCCAATGGAGAGATAACAAGTAACTTTTTTATTAGTATCTTTGCGAAACAAACCTTTTTAATCAAGTATTGAGCAAGGCTTATGAAAATATTGTAAACAGTATTTTTTCCTTTTCCTGCATTGTTTTATCACTTTAAAGATAAATCCCATCACTTAACTCTTTACCAAATAAATTTTTGGATTAGACCAAATTAAAAACATTTGTAGACAATCAAACAAATGTAGCTCATATGATTAGTTTGGTATTTGATAAGGTAGGAAACTTTGTGGGAAAAGGAGAAAATGCCAGCATTTTCTCCTTTTCCCACAATGTTTCAAAAGGCTGCTTCCTCAGGGTGGTTAAAACTCAGGACTGCATGGTAAAGGCTTAATTCTTAAATTAACAAAATGATAAAATTTTGGATATGACCGAATTGTGGGTATCAGATGACAAATCTAGCTAAAATCACAGGATTTGTTTTGAACTCGTAACCACAGAATCCTGAGCTTTAGTGGACTTGAGTATGAAGGCTTTTGAAAACATTATGCAGAAAAGAGTTAGTGCTAGTAACCTTGTTTTGATAATTTTCTTATAAGAAAGCAGCCAGTTGCTCAGAAAGTGCTGTGCAAAATATATGGACTGGCAAAGTAAACTGTCTGAGAAGTCACTGGGAGGTACACTAGCTACTGTTATATGAAAGCTACGTAAACACCGATTTCGAAAGATGACTTTTGTGAAAATTGAGGTACAAGGAGAATAATTATACAAGTAAACAGTATTTTCTCCTTCTCTCACAATGTTTTCTGTACTTTTGTATACAAATCTCAATATTTGAATAAACCTTAATTTATAAAAATGGTTTCATTTCAGAAGAGTAAAAAATTGTCATTTGGCACCCAGTTAAATAAGTTAGTCTTCACTTTTATTTTTTTTTAAGCACATGACATGAAAAATTGGAGAGAGAGAAGATATTCAAAAGAAGACAGAACTTGTTCAATGTTAGAAGATGATGCCTAACTAACTCTAGACGACCAGGTACATGCAACTGCAATATTCAACAGGCAAAAGAGTGTAAGTCCTTGTAAATCAACAATTTAAAAATGTCCAAGTTTTATCTCTTTACCACATGACATGGAAAGGAGCACTTTCCCACAATGTTATCTTCAGGCTTCTTCGTCATTGTAGATAAAACTCGAGATTGTGTGGTGAAGGGTTAAAGCTTTTGCTAACCACAAAGATGGCACAAATAATGGATTTTGTTAATTAAATGGGTAGAAAATAATGTTGGTAAAGGAGATGATTATTACCAGCCTTTTCATCTTTTCCAACAATGTTTTGAAAAATCATCTTCCACTAGGTCGTTTAAACATGGAATTTTTTAGTTAAAGGGTTAACCTTTTATCACTAGCCCCGCCCGGGTGGCTCAGTGGTGAGCGTGTCGGACTCATGACCTGGTGGTTGTGAGTTCGATACCCGGTTGAGGCGAACTTTCTTTCCGGCGTATTTTCGCCTCTCACCTCTGCTGAAGCATGTGGGAAAAGTAGTCGGTGGCTTTGGAAAGAAAGTTGTGTTAGTACTGGTGTGAGAAAGCCAGGAAACACATGTGCGTCACCGACCGCCATGATATGACCTTAGCTGTTAAAGTGGCGTTAAACCCCAATACAACCAATACAACCAAATCTTATCACTAAATCTGGAGTTCTAACAATCCTGAGAAAGAAAGCTTTTGAAAACATGGGAAAAGGCAAAAATGGTAGTTTTTACCTGTATTTACTCCTTCACTCACAATGTTTTCTATCCTTTCCTATACATATCTCAACATTTGAGTAACATTGAATTTGTCGCTTGCAAATGGTCGTAGCACTGAAGTCTAGAAAGTTGTGATGTGTTTTAGAGTTAAATAATTTTGTCTTAATTTTTATTCTTTTTTCAGCAGGCGACATGAAGATTTGAAGACGATGTCCAGATATCCTAAAGACAAAACTTATTCCATATTAGGAGACAATCCCAAACTGTATCTAGATGACCAGATAGCTGCAATATCTAATAGTCAAGATTGTAAGTACTAGTAACTCTATACCAGACATATAGGATCTGACATGACTTGGTTTTTGAGATAAAATTTATCAAACGAGTCTACAAAAAATGTTATAAAGCGAGCCTTTGGCCAGCTTAATAACATTTTTTGTTGACGAGTTTGATAAAGTTTTACTTCAAAAGCCAATGAGTGTCAGATTCTTTTTATCACATAAGTGTATAATAAGAATTATTGTCCATAATGTGTTAAAACAGAGGCATACATATACAACGTGTAGTGAAATTTAAATGATGCCTATGCTCTTCTTTGACAGGTACATTACGAACGCAAAAGAGTTTCGAAGGAACTTGCATATATTGATTGTTTTGAATCTTAAAGTGATAAATTAACAACTCTATCATGATTAAGAATTTTGACCATTAATTTCATTCAGGAACCTAGGTCAGCAATGTTTTAGAAAAGAAGTGTATAATTACAGAGTGTTGACCAAATACAGCACTATTTTCTTATCTTACACGTGTGCGAGACAAGAAAATTCGTAATGGCTGTATTACATTGAAAACAAGGGGAGTTATGTGATAAAACAATATTCTAGACATGTCCAAATTTAACTCTTTTACTACATGACATGGGAAAAGGAAAAAATGTGGTTACCAGGTACTGAACGACAAAATATTCGGCTTGTCTAAATTTATAGCATTAGCAGACGACAATATGAACATAACTCAGTTATTAGTTTTGTCAATAGAAGTTTGGAAAACATTGTGGAAAAGGGAGAAAATGCTGGTTACCAGCTACCAAGCGACAAAATATTAGACTTGTCCAAGTTTAAAGCATTTGCAGATGACAATTCTGACATAGCTCAATAATTGGGTTTGTCTGTAGAAGTTTGCAAAACATTGTGGGAAAAGGAGAAAATGCTGGTTACCAGTTCTATCTTAATTCATTTCTTTCTTGTCTCTGTCAAGTGTATAGATTGTACGGTGGTACAAGTCGAGGGATTTGATGAACAGAGCCCAGATGATCCTGAGAGAACCAAGAAGAGCAGCCCCTAACAGACAGGTTGAAGACCAACATTGATGAACAGGCTAGATTATGTTCAAGAAGGGAGAAGAACAGCCACTTAACAGATGGATAGAAGACTGATGTTGATGAACAGAGCCCAGATGGAGTTCAGGAAGAAGCAAGAGGGGCAGCCACTAATAGACAAATGGGAGGACCGATGTTGATGAACAGTGCCTGGATGATGTTCTGGAGAGAAGCAAGACAAGTCGCCGCTAACAGATAGATGGAGAATGTATGGTGATGCCTGATGTGTTGAATAGTATCCAATGGAGAGATAACAAGTAACTTTTTTATGAGTATCTTTGCCAAACAAACTATTTTAATCAAGTATTGAGCAAGGCTTATGAAAATACTGTAAACAGTATTTTTTCCTTTTCCTGCATTGTTTTATCACTTTAAAGATAAATCCCATCACTTAACTCTTTACCAAATAAAGTTTTGGATTAGACCAAATTAAAAACATTTGTAGACAATCAAACAATTGTAGCTCATATATGATTATTTTAGAATTTGATAAGGTAGGAAACTTTGTGGGAAAAGGAGAAAATGCCAGCTTTTTCTCCTTTTCCCACAATGTTTCAAAAGGCTGCTTCCTCAGGGTGGTTAAAACTCAGGACTGCATAGTAAAGGCTTAATTCTTAAATTTACAAAATGATAAAATTTTGGATATGACTGAATTGTGGGTATCAGATGACAAATCTAGCTAAAATCACAGGATTTGTTTTGAACTCGTAACCACAGAATCCTGAGCTTTAGTGGACTTGAGTATGAAGGCTTTTGAAAACATTATGCAGAAAAGAGTTAGTGCTAGTAACCTTGTTTTTCTTTCTTTCTTATAAGAAAGCAGCCAGTTGCTCAGAAAGTGCTGTGCAAAATATATGGACTGGCAAAGTAAACTGTCTGAGAAGTCACGGGGAGGTACACTAGCTACTGTTATATGAAAGCTACTTAGACACTGATTTCGAAAGATGACTTTTGTGAAAATTGAGGTACAAGGATAATAATTATACAAGTAAACAGTATTTTCTCCTTCTCTCACAATGTTTTCTGTCCTTTCATATACAAATCTCAACATTTATCAAAATGGTTTCATTCATTTCATTTCAGAAGAATAAAAAATTGTCATTTGACACCCAGTTAAATAGGCTAGTCTTCACTTTTATTTTTTTTAAGCACACGACATGAAAAATTTGAGAGAGAGAAGATATTCAAAAGAAGACAGAACTTGTTCAATGTTAGAAGATGATGCCTAACTAACTCTAGACGACCAGTTACATGCAACTGCAATATACAACAGGCAAGAGTGTAAGTCCTTGTAAATTAACAATTTAAAAATGTCCAAGTTTTATCTCTTTACCGCATGACATGGAAAGGAGCACTTTCCCACAATGTTATCTTCAGGCTTCTTCGTCATTGTAGATAAAACTCGAGATTGTGTGGTGAAGGGTTAAAGCTTTTGCTAACCACAAAGATGGCACAAATAAGGGATTTTGTTAATTAAATGGGTAGAAAATAATGTTGGTAAAGGAGATGATTATTACCAGCCTTTTTAGCTCGCCTGAGTACGAAGTGGGGAGCTATTGTCATCGTGCTGTGTCCGGCGTCTGTCGTCCGTCATGCGTCGTGTGTCATCCGTCGTCAACTTTTCACCTTGTGTACGCTCTAGAGGCCACATTTTCAGTCCGATACTCATAAAACTTGGTCAGAATGTTTGTCTCAATATAATCTCGGATGAGTTTAAAAATGGGTCATGTCGGGTCAAAAACTAGGTCACTAGGTCAAATCTCAGAAAAACCTTGTGTACACTCTAGAGGCCACATTTTCAGTCTGAAACTTTTAAAAGTTGGTCAGAATGTTTGTCTTGACAATATCTTGAAAGAGTTCGAAAATGGGTAATGTTGGATAAAAAACTAGGTCACTAAGTCAAATCTTAGAAAAACCTTATGTACGCTCTAGAGATCACATTTTCTGTCCAACACTCCTGAAAGTTAGTCGGATTGTTTGTCTTGATGATATCTCGGACGAGTTTGAAAATGGGTCATGTCGGGTCAAAAACTTGGTCACTAGGTCAAATCTCAGAAAAACCTTGTGTACACTCTAGAGGCCACATTTTCAGTCTGAAACTTTTAAAAGTTGGTCAGAATGTTTGTCTTGACAATATCTTGAAAGAGTTTGAAAATGGGTAATGTTGGATAAAAAACTAGGTCACTAGGTCAAATCTTAGAAAACCTTGTTTGCTTTCTAGAGGCCAACACTCTTGGAAGTTGGTCAGAATGTTTGTCTTGATGATATCTCGGACGAGTTCGAAAAAGGGTCATGTCGGCTCAAAAACTAGGTCTGTAGGTCAAATCTTAGGAAAACCTTGTGTACGCTCTGGAGGCCACATTTTCAGTCTTCTTTTTCCAGTCTTCTTTTTCAGTCCGATACTCATGAAACTTGGTCAGAATGTTTGTCTGGATGATATCTCGGATGAGTTCAAAAATAGGTTATGTGGAGTCAAAAACTAGGTCATTAGGTCAGATCTTAGAAAAACCATGTGTACGCTGTAGAGGCCACATTTACAATCCAAAACTCCTGAAAGTTGGTCAGAATGTTTGTCTTGATGATATCTCAGAGGAGTTTGAAAATGGGTCATGTCAGGTCAAAAACTAGGTCACTAGGTCAGATCTTAGAAAAAACCTTGTGTACGCTCTAGAAACCACATTTTCTGTCAAGAACTCTTGAAACTTGGTCAGAATGTTTGTCTTGATAATAGCTTAGGCGAGTGTGATAATGGCTCATGTGGGGTCAAAAACTACGTCACTAGGTCAAAATCTTAGAAAAACCTTGTGTACGCTCTGGAGGACACATTTTCAGTCCGATACTCCTGAAACTTGGTCAGAATGTTTGTCTTGATGACACCTTGAATGAGTTTAAATTTGGGTCATGTGGGGTCAAAAACTAGGTCACTGGGTCAAAAATTGGAAAAACCTTGTGTATGCTCTAGAGGCCACATTTTCAGTCTGATACTCTTTAAACTTGGTCAGAATATTTGTTTTGGTGATATCTCAAAAGAGTTTGATAATGGATAATGTCGCGTCAAAAACTAGGTCATTTGGTCAAATCTTAGAAAAACCTTTTGTACGCTCTAGAGGCCACATTTTCAGTCCAATACTCATGAAACTTGGTCAGAGTGTTTGTCTTAGTGATATCTAAAAAGTGTTTGATAATGGGTAATGTCTGATCAAAAACTAGGTCACTAGGCCAAATCTTAGAAAAACCTTGTGTATGCTGTAGAGGCCACATTTTTAGTCCGAAACTTTTAAAAGTTGGTCAGAATGTTTGTCTTGACAATATCTTGAAAGAGTTTGAAAATGGGTAATGTTGGATAAAAAACTAGGTCACTAGGTCAGATCTTAGAAGACCTTGTTTGCTTTCTAGAGGCCTCATTTTTAATGCAATACTCATGAAACTTGGTCAGAATGTTGGTCTTGCACCAGTTTGCAAGTGGGTCATTTAGGGTCAATAACTCATGAAAATCTTGGTAGAATGTTTGTCATAATATCTCAAAAGAGATTGAAAATGGGTCATGTTTGGTCAAATGACTCAGGTGAGCAATTTCAGGGCCATCATGGCCCTCTTGTCATCTTTTCCCACAATGTTTTGAAAAGTCATCTTCCACTAGGTTGTTTAAACATGGAATTTTTTGGTTAAAGGGTTAACCCCTTACCACTTAATCTGGAGTTTTAACGATCCTGAGAAAGAAAGCTTTTGAAAACATGGGAAAAGGAGAAAATGCTAGTTTTTACCCGTTTTTACTCCTTCACTCACAATGTTTTCTATCCTTTCCTATACAAATCTCAACATTTGAGTAACATCGAATTTGTCGCGTGCAAATGGTTGTAGCACAGCAGAGTCTAAAAAATTGTCATGTGGTTTAGAGTTAAATAATTTTGTCTTAATTTCTATTTTTTTTTTCAGCAGACGACATGAAGATTTGGAGACGACGTCCAGGTATCCTGAAGACAGAACTTATCCCATATTAGGAGACAATCCCAAACTGTATCTAGATGACCAGATAGCTGCAATATCTAATAGTCAAGATTGTAAGTACTAGTAACTCTATACCAGACAACAATATTCTAGACATGACTGTCCAAATTTAACTCTTTTACTACATGACATGGGAAAAGGAAAAAATGTGGTTACCAGGTACTGAACGACAAAATATTCAGCTTGTCTAAATTTATAGCATTAGCAGACAACAATTTGAACATAACTCAATTACCGTATTAGTTTTGTCAATAGAAGTTTGGAAAACATTGTGGAAAAAGGAGAAAATGATGGTTACCAGCTACCAAGTGACAAAATATTAGACTTTTCCAAGTTTTAAGCATTTGCAGATGACAATTCTAACATAAATGTAGCTCAATAATTGGGTTTGTCTGTAGAAGTTTGCAAAACATTGTGGGAAAAGGAGAAAATGCTGGTTACCAGCATTTTCTCCTTTTCCCACAATATTTCCAAAAGACTTCTGCATGGGGCCAGGTTAAACTCTTGATTTTAAAGTAAAGGATTTAATATAATTGTTTTTTTCTTTTAGATTTGGTAACCTATTGGTCATGAGTATAAGCAGTGAGTGACATATCCAGCTGGATTACAGGATACCTAGAATGAATTTTTTTTTTTAGATTATTGGATTACAAAACACCTAGAATTGACTTTCTTGTTTAATAAGATCCTTAACACTCTTATATGAGCAAGGCCTACAGACATATAATTTTTATCATTGTACTGCTGCTTATGAAAAATCAAATAAGTATTATTATTTTTAGTTATTAAAAATAATAATCATTATTGATGCGACGATCGGTGCCGAGTGTCATTGTTTACCTTGGTTACGGTAAAATAGAGATATGTGGTTGTTTTGATTTCTTTAGCCAATCAGAATAAGGTCGCTGGCTGGTATAAAAGGCCTTGCTTGGCTGTCAGACACACTCTCTTACAACAAAGGCTGGTAGTTCGACAAGCGTAAAAAACCCTCCCACCCATACCCCCGCTCATGTACTTGCAGCCTCATTCAGTTAAGCAGGAGCCATAACTAGGTTCGGTGGTATATTTGGTAGTTGTTTTCTAAATCTTGTTTATAGGGTAGATTTACAGTTCCATCCTAGTAAACTGGTATTTAATTCCGTTTGTTTTATAGTCTATCATGAGTTACAGATCAGACTGTGGTCGTTAATTAATGGGTAATGCTGGTATTACTGTATATAGTTCTATCTTAATTCATTTCTTTCTTGTCTCCGTCAAGTGTATAGATCACACGGTGGTCCGAGTCAAAGGATTTCTCAATACATCTGAGGCTCAGCTGGCCAAAATTACCATCATCATGACCTTGGTAACCTGGGATCCACTCACGAAATCCTCCAACATACATCCGCAATCAACCTTGAAGTTGATCTCTGGCTACTTCGCAGTTACCTTTCGTTCTCAAAAGACTAAAACGTTTTATTCCTGTGTTAATTAGATGAATTCTGTAACAGATTTACAAGTAACATTTAAAATTATCTTGGTTAAGATTGTAGATAGGTTGTTTGCAAGTCATAGCTATGTATATTTACATTTTGCCAATAATGTTTAATGTTATTTAAATCAAGATTGTATATATAGGGGTAGGAAGTCCTAGTTCCGAGTATAGTACATGTTTGTTACTTCCCTAGAAAATACAATTCACCTATTTGTCGTGGTTTCGATCAATGTGAGACTTACATAAATGCACCAAGTAAGCAGTCAATTGCGTCAAATTTGATTCCATCAGTGTGATAACCAAAAATTGCAGTGGGTGTTCCAGGCCTTGGCACTCTCCCTTTGCTCAATTCAGTCCCCTAAGTTACATCCGTTTTTTGTGGTTTTTGCTGGGTACTTATCGCATGTTCTGGTTTTAAAACTAGTTGTACAATTCCGTATGGTTATGGAGTAATGCTCCATTCTGACACTCTGTATGTGTTCCTGTGTTTTGTCAGTGTTTACCTGGAATAGTGGGGGGCAACACTTTTCAGGTGTTTTTTTTTAGCTCACCTGAGCACGAAGTGCTCATGGGAAGCTATTGTGATCGTGCTGTGTCCGGCGTCCATCGTGCGGCGTGCGTCATCCGTCGTCAACTTTTCACCTTGTGTACGCTCTAGAGGCCGGGGTGTAGAAGCTACACGTTCCCGGACAGTGTTGTCTTGTGTTTAACTGGTTTGTAGAAGCTACACGTTCACTGACAGTGCTGTAGGTGTTAACAGTCCGTGTCCGCAGTAGACATGTTTGTCAGATCGTACTGCCAGGTTTCTGTGAGTTACCCGTTCGATTTGCGTACCACGGACTGCCTATAAAGGTACAGTGCGTAGTAGTCCATCTTAAAATAGAAGTTGTCAGCAGAAACTCACTTTGAGAAGTAATAAAACTGTTGTCAGTGGGTTTCTGGCGTGTTTTGTGTGGGTACAGCTTAAGGTTTACTTGGAAATCTCAACTGGCAGCAGGGCTGGTTTCACTCCGCCGTGCTGCCAATCTAAGCCACGATCGTTACGCCACCTTTTTATGCTTAACTATCATGTTGATCTTTGTCACATTTTAATGCTTGATTATTGGGTTGGTATTTTGCTTGGAAGATTAAGTAAAACATATTCTTCCTGTACTATTTGTCCATCTTGTTGTAAAGTCATGAACAGTTGTATTTGTCCTTGAATAGGTAAAAAAATGTGGAAAAATAGAAAATGCTTGTTAGTAGCCTTTTTTTCTTTTTCCCATAATGATTTCAAAACCTTTCTCAGGGTCATTATAACGGAATTGTGTGATAGAGGGTTAAATATGTATGAGAGAAGATTTGACAAGGTAATCCTTTATCAAAAATTTGATTTGTCATTTTTGGTTAGTTTTGTATTTATTGTATTGCATTACGGTTTAATGTATCATCCAATTTTTGATATATATTTTTTTCACTTTTATTTATGACTGGCCACAATTTAGGTTAATGTCTTAAGTTCTACTGGCTGAAAGCCAGCAGAGCTTATGTCTTGGCATGGTTTCCGTCATCTGTCCATCCGTCCGTCTGTTAGTCTTTTTCTTCTTTACGCGATAAAGCCTGCATTTGTGGTCAGATTTCCATGAAACTTGCATAGTTTGTTCATCTCATCAATAACTTCAACCCTATTGATTTTGAAAAAAATCCAACAAACAGTATGAGAAAAGTAGTCATTTCAAGTTGAAAATTTCCATTTCTTGTTTACGGGATAAAGTCTGCATTTATTATCAGATTTTTGTGAAACTTTCACAGTTTGTTTATCTTATCATTAGCTTTAACCCTATTGATTTTGAAAAAAAATCCAACAAACAGTATGGGAAAAGTAGCCATTTCAAGTTAAAAATTTTCATTTCTTGCTTACGCGATAGTCTGCATTTGTGGTCAGATTTTTGTGAAACTTGCACAGTTTGTTTATCTCATCAATAGCTGTAACACTATTGATTTTGAAAAAAATCCAACAAACAGTATGGGAAAAGTAGCCATTTCAAGTTGAAAATTTTCATTTCTTGTTTACGGGATAAAGTTTGCATTTGTGGTCAGATTTCCATGAAACTTGCACAGTTTGTTTATCCTGTCATTAGCTTTAACCCTATTGATTTTGAAAAAAATCCAACAAACAGTATGGGAAAAGTAGCCATTTCAAGTTGAAAATTTTCATTTCTTGCTTACGCGATAGTCTGCATTTGTGGTCAGATTTTTGTGAAACTTGCACAGTTTGTTTATCTCATCAATAGCTGTAACACTTTTGATTTTGAAAAAAATCCAACAAACAGTATGGGAAAAGTAGCCATTTCAAGTTGAAAATTTTCATTTCTTGTTTACGGGATAAAGTTTGCATTTGTGGTCAGATTTCCATGAAACTTGCACAGTTTGTTTATCCTGTCATTAGCTTTAACCCTATTGATTTTGAAAAAAATCCAACAAACAGTATGGGAAAAGTAGCCATTTCAAGTTGAAAATTTTCGATTTCCTGCTTTTTTTGACATATACCCATATTGTTGCTTTTCGTAAACAACTAAGTATATGTACTTATAAGTTGATTATAGATATATTCAGTTTTGAACTTATTTTTTTTTCTTTTTCTTTCATTAATTTTTCATTCCTTTTTCATCTATTTTTTATTCTAGGCACCTAGATATGGTTATACTTTTTGTCATTGTTGTTGTTTTTGATTGTTTTACTTGTTGAAAGGTGATAGCATGCAATTTTGTTTACTTAAGCTACCTTACCAGAATATTTTTTTTTCTTTCTATCGTTAGAGTTATGGGTACCCATACTTTTTGAATCTGATTGTTTTTTAAGAGCACAGTCCTTTACATATGGATCCAGGTAGTTTATCATACTTATGGTAGTTTGTTTTTGTTTACATTTGTACTCTTCTGTGTACTGTTGATTTATATGTGTTTTTAGTGATTTTATATTACAGTGACTTCAGTTTTTGTTTCTGTTATGGACAGTTCTTTTCCTGTAGTGGTTATCAACAAGGTATTTATTTGACTTACCTATTACATGTATTCATTACATGTTTTACTTCCACATAATTTTTGTGAATTTGTCCTGTTACAATTTATTTAGAAACATGTTTGTATTGAGTATGTATGTGTTTGCTGGATGGTCTTAGTGTACACTAAAATCAGATACAAAGATTTGCAGGTGGTGAAGGATGGCTGAAGGGGAGGAAGGGGGCCAATTTGTCCAAATACAATTTGTTTATTAATTTATGTTTAAAGAAGTTTGGAAGCCTACATAAATGTCTTGGTGAGAATTATATTGCATTCAGTAAATTTTTAACAGTGAAATAAATCTTTTTCATTTTGTCAATAATTCAGATAACTGTTGTTGCCTTTGTTTACATAGCATTATGACATTTAACACACACACACACACACACACACACACACATATATATTTAAGGATTTATAATGACAAGCTTATATATGAAAAATTACACGGGGAATCATCGTACACGGGAATAGCCCACACTATGGGAGATAATGTAGCGTTAAGGATTTATAATGACAAGCCTATGTGGGATATTCCCTGTGTAATTTTTCACACAGACACACACACACACACACACATATACATCACAAGATCATTGTTACCAATATTGTTATTTTTAGCTCACCTGAGCATGAAGTGCTAAGGTGAGGTATTGTGATCGGTCGTTGTCTGGCGTCCATCTGTTTGTCTGTCCACAATTCCTTTAAACATCTTCTCCTAAACCGATGGGCGTGTGTACCTTATGATAGTCCACCAACATCATTATTTTAGCTTTGTGCTCAGGATGAGGTATTGTGATCACTCACCGTCCGTCGTCCGTCCGTCGTCTGTCCGTTCAAATTTTTTTGTTTACACTCTAGCATCTACAATTTTAAACCAATCAGCACCAAACCTGGTCAAAATATATTTGACCACAAGATCTCGGATGAGTTTGATTATGGGTCTAAATGGACCAGAACAACTGGAGTTATTTGACCTTGAATTTGAAAAATTGCTATATTTGACTGTTTACACTCTAGCATCTACAAATATCAACCAATCAGCACCAAACTTGGTCAAAATATATATGACCACAAGATCTCGGATGACTTTGATTATGAGTCTAATTGGACCAGAGCAACTGGAGTTATTTGCCCTTGAATTAGAAAAATTGCTATATTTGACTTTCTTTACACTCTAGCATCTACAATTTTTAACAAATCAGCACCAAACTTTGTCAAAATATATATGACTATAAGATCTTGGATGAGTTCAATTATGAGTCTAATTGGATCAGAACAACGGGAGTTATTTGCCCTTGAATTAGAAAAATTGCTATATATGACTTCGTTTACACTCTAGCATCTACAAATTTTACAAAAGTTCACTTTAGTTTAGTTGCTGGTTTTTGAGAATACAAGATCCGTTTGTTTGAAAATTTCATCTGGATACTTTATACTGTAGCAAACATTCAAATACATTAGTTTTATGAAATACAAATAAATTCCAGCATAACTCTCACCAGTGACGAATCAAGGCATACCAGAAAGGTTGTCGATCTATTCAAGGACATTGTTTTTCTTAAGGAAATTGGACCTTACACATAATTGTGATTTTTAGTTAAGTTGCTGGTTTTTGAGAATACATGATCTGTTTGTTTGAAAATTTCATCTGGATACTGTATACAGTATCAAACATTCAAATAGATTAGTTTTAAGAAATACAAATAAGTTCAGCATAATTGTCACCAATGACGGATCAAGGCATACCAGAAAGGTTGTCGATCTATTCAGGGACATTGTTTTTCTTAAGGAAATTGGACCTTAGACATAATTTTGATATATATTTTTTAAAACTTTGTCATATTTGGACTATTTTATTTTTTATCACTGTATACCTGTTTTATTTTATGTCCATTATCATAACATTTCATAACACATCTTTCATCATAATTATACTCATGACTCACATTCTTACATCCTTTTCTTTCCTTTCACTGCTTCTTTATTGCACGTTAAATGACCTTCGATGTCGATGTGCCATAAAACACCATACATTCATTTAATTCATTCTTGTCTGAACACAGAAGACCTAGAGCTGTAATACTTTGCATGAAACATCACCTTGTAGACCTCTACTGGGATCATTACAGGCCCTGCCCCGGGGCTCGCATGTTTGTACACTATTAGTTTTACGGTCAGGTGGCAGGGGTCTTGGAAACTAGTTCACAGCTGTGGTAAATCATGTCGCCCCGAGCCAAAGGTCACAAGAAATTTCTTTGCAGTATAATAAAGCTGTATGTCAGGCAATTATAAAAATTTTTCTGGGTAACCTTAGGGCCTAAACCTCTGTAACAGTTTAGAGATTTCTCTCTATTTTCATTATCATTTGGCCTTGAACTTCGATATTTGGTATTTATCTTCATCGTAGACCTTTACTGCTTAGTACTCGGGTAAGCGATATAGGACCATCATGGTCCTCTTGTTGAAAAACAGTTCTTGTTTAATATGTGTGGTTTACCTGACATAATGGTGGTTATTAATTAAACAGTCATGTTTTTGTTTTTTTCCATGCTGTTTTCTATACTGTTGAAATACATTTACAACTGAGTTTGTAGAGATTGTATATTACATGCAGTTTTCAGTCTTTTTTTTTTTCGACTAGTTATGGACTGTTTTGTTCCTGTAGTGATTTTCAACAAGATGTTTATTTGTCAAAGCTAAAATGATCATTTGATATTTTTACGACCACACATAATTTCTGCTTGTGTGTCCTGACATTTTATGTAGAAACATGCATAAACTGATTATTCACGTGTTTGCAGGATGGTTGTAGTGTACACTAAAATCAGATGCAACGGTTTGGAGGTGGTGATGGTTGGCTGAAGGGGAGGAAGGAGGCCAATTTTTGTAAATAAATTTTAACTTCATGTTTTTTAGAGGTTTGGAAACCTACAAAACTGTCCTGGTGAGAATTGTATTTTGGTCAGGGATGGAAATTGTACCCACTCTGTAAATTTTTAGCAGTAAACTTAATCTGTTTTTTAAGTTTTCATTGATTTACATTACCAGTTGTGGCCTGTGTTTATGTACAACTTTTATGAAATTATGCATCCTTTGTTTTTCAACACAAGATCATTAGTAACAATTTCATTTGTAAACATCTATCGGTTAAGTTTGTTGATATGCTGTTGCTGGTACATGTATTTCAATAAGGATCTGGGGTCCATTTCAACAAACTGCGTAGATTTACGCCAATTTTTTGGGATTGAATAAACACACGTAGGATCCCTACTTTACCCAAACATATAATGTGGCGTAATGTTATCCAAATTCTTAATCAGATCGTAAAGTGATGTAGTTCAGTGATACTTGTTTTCAGACTTAATGCTTGCTTACAAAAATTGCGTACGCAAATTTCGTGCATATGCAGTTTAGTGAAATGTGCCCCAGGTTTCTGATTATGTATTTAGATTATGGAATGTTGGAAATTAAGAATTTGGGTTTTAAGCCAATGTTTACAAGGACAATTTGTAATGGACATTTGCTAACCCAGATAATGATGGCGAACAACCTCTTGTTTTTGTATTTGCAATAATGTGAATAAACATTGATTGTATTGAAACTTTTGTCTTATTTATATCAAGCAAGTTGAAGAGTCACAGACTAGACGAAATGCTTCCCAATGAATTTCCCTAGCACAGGTATTTCCAACTTTACCTTTACTATTTCTATCAAATTTCCCTGAAACTGCTACTTTACCTAGACTATTTCTATCAAATTTCCCAAAAACTGCTATTTCCTACTTTACCTATACTGTTCGTATCACTTCAACAATAAAATCACATCATTTGGACTGTATTTGTTGTCTCTAAATGCTTTCAATTTGGACTAAATAAATATCATTTAACTCTTTACCAAACGACATTTTAGACTTTTA
The DNA here is from genome assembly GCA_946811185.2 of Hippopus hippopus. Classification (NCBI taxonomy): domain Eukaryota; kingdom Metazoa; phylum Mollusca; class Bivalvia; order Cardiida; family Cardiidae; genus Hippopus; species Hippopus hippopus. The sequence goes on along the minus strand of OX328104.1, from coordinate 48,863,375 downwards.
AATATTGGGGCATTTGTAGAGAATAAATCAAAAGTGGCTCAAATGATGAAACCTGTCTGAAAGAACAGAAAACATGGGCAGAGGAGAAAATGCTGGTTGCTAGCATTTTCCCTTTTTTCCACATTTTTTTCAAATGGCTTCTCTCTCAGGGTTGTTAAAACTCTGGATTGTTTGGTAAAGGGTTGAAGAACACACAAAAATCTTGTTTTAAAGACCCAGAGAAAAGATGAGTTAAAACATGGTGGGAAAAGGAACCAAAAAAAAAAATTTAAAAGAAAAGTCTTAAACCTTTTACCACACATACAGAGAAGCTTTTTGTCCTTTTTCACACAAGAAATTTTTAATTCTCTCAAATTCAAAACATCTGCAGTTGATAAATTAATGCTCTCTAATGAGGAAGAAAAATTGTGGGACATGAAGAAAATGCTGGCTACAAGCAGTTTCAACTTTTCCTACAATGTTTTCAAAAGGCTACTTACTAAGGGTTGTTTAAACCCTGGACTATTTGTTAAAGGTTTAAGTAGACTACGGGAGGATAATTTTGAAAACATTGTGGGAAGAGGAGAATAAAATGTTACTAATCAGCATTGTCTCCTTTGAAACAGTTTTGTATCCTTTCAAAGACAAAATCCAATCCTTTGGGCTATATTTCATTTGTCAGCTTTCAAAAATCCAAGTTTGATGGAAATCACAGAAGAAATAAATGCAACAACAAATCTCTATACCACGATTTGGAAATGAACAAAGCACTGTGCCGATTTTGTGAAAAAGGGAGATAATTTGTTTAAATAGTGATTGATTGGAATGCTGCTTTAACATTATTTCAGATCATATCATGACAGCTTGCTTATTCATATCCCCTGACTTTCACAAGTACTAGGCTAGAGCTCTGAAGTGTCTTGCCTAAGGACACTCTCACTAAACCCAAGTGATTCCAATGAGCCTCAAACCTGGGGCCTCCAGACCGCAACTCCTAAACTGAGCCATGCAGGACCCCCAGGGGATGCTTTGGATTGTTCAGTGCTTTAACAAACAATCCCCACTTTAAAAATCCTAAGGAAATGTGCTTTATAAAATATTATTACAATTCTTTTCATGCATTCTATGAAAAAAAAAAACCCATTGGAGCTGCATTTGTGATGTCTAGAAAAGGTTGAGAAATTAATGAGGCAAGTCTAAAAATTTTTCTGGTAGAGAGATAATAAGGCAAGTCTAAAATTTTGTTTTCTGGTAGAAATTAGTGACAAAATCTTAGACTAGTCCAAATTGAAAGCGTTACAGATATTAATTTTAAATGACTCAGGTGATGAAACTTGCCTTTAATTGAGAAGAAACATTGTGGGAAAGGAGAAAATGCCAGTAGCAAGCAATATTTTCAAAGCCCTTTCTTCAGGGTCATTAAAACTCTGCTGTGTGGTAAAGGATTGAATTGGTTTACCCCTTTACCACACAATCCTGACTGTTACAGACCCTGAGAAAGGAGCCTTTTGAAAATGTGGGAAATGGAGCAAATGCCGGCAACCAGCAATTCTCCTTTTTCCACAATAGTTTCTACCCTTTCAAAAGACTTCAATCCATTTTCAAAAGACTTCAATCCATTTTTGCCAATCTCAAATTAACCCTCTGTCGTGCTATCACAAGTTTTGAAGACCCTGAGGTGAAAATAACGAGTGCAGTCGTCACAATAAACGCCGCGACCTGGCTGCTATTTCAAGCAACTAGCTATAAAGACTAAGTTTGAAGGGACATAACTCTTGCAAAGATCAATGAACCAAAAAATCCCTGCTTCATGCACGTCTACTTATTATGGTAATGACATTGAGCACATTTTAAAAAGATACAATCAGAAGCTTAGGAGGAGTTGCATTCGCAAGAAATGGACATAGGTACGGATGGACGCAGGTACGGGTGGACGCAGGGACTGAGAAGATGGCGCAAAGATAAACACATATAAAACTGAAGACACATTGGTCATTGGCTTTGTATGAAAAATGAAAACATTGTGTTTAAAAGAGAAAGTGTAGGTAAACAGTATTTTTCCCATTATGTTTTCCATCCAATAGGAGACAAATTCCAATATTTGAGCAACCTTTGATTTGTTGTCTGCAAAAACTTTCAATTTGGACACGTTTAAAAATTATTCTGTTTGGTAAAGAGCAAATCATTCGCAGATGCTTTCACCTGCTGACCCCCAGTAGCTCGGTCAGTAGCATCCAAAATATCTGCAGATGATACATTCAAAATTTGTGAAAACAAGTATACTTTAAAACACTTTACCAGACGACAAAATTTTACATTGTTCCAAATTGAAAGCATTAGCAGACGACAAAATTCAAGTGACTCAAAATTTGAAATTTGTTTTGGGAAGGGTTGAAAACATTGTGGGAAAAGGAGAAAATGCTGGTAAGGCCTAAAAAAAAAAAAGTTTGTTTAGGGTAACATCTCCAAAAATGTTAGGGTATGGACGATTTTTTTTTAAACCCCCCCAAAACATTTTGAAAGAGCTTGAATTCTTAACCACATGAAAAAATGTAGACTTGTCCAAACCTAAAGCATTTGTAGACAACAAATTTAATATGGATCAAATGGTGGTATTTGCTTTTGAAAATGGAAAAAAAGAGAAAATGGTGGCTACCAGCTCTGAGTCCTTTTCTCATTATGTGTTCAAAAGACCTCTAGTCTGTCACTAACTTTCTGATTGTGTGGTAAATGGTCAAATTCTATCTAAACTATACTTCTATATTTGCATCTTTTTTCCCCACTGAATGCTGTCCACTTTTGTTTAACTCTTTTCTGAATTAAAATTTTTTAGACTTGTCCAAATTAAAAGTATTTGCAGACAACAAAACAAATGTGACTCACAAATTGAAATTTGTTTTGGGAAGGGTAGAAAACATTATGGGAAACAAAAAAAATGTGGGTTTATAGCATTTTCTCCTTTTCCCACAATTTTCCAACAACGTTTTCAAAAGTTTTTTTTAAGGATTGTTAAAACTGTGGATTGTGTGGTAAAGAGCTAAAACAGCTGAAAAAGTGAAAAACATTTATTTGCAAGTTTCTAAATAAACTGAATAAATACTAGAATGTTTCGTTTGTTTTTATGTTTAATACCCTCCCCCTCCAGAACACTTTAGAGGACTATATATTATGCTGATTTAAAGTAAACATTTTATCTGTAGAAAAGTTGGGATTACAAAGGATATGCATTTTGTTTTTTTATCTAGAACACACATTCTTGACACAAATTTAAAATTACAAGTATCCACTTTTGTTGTCCTTCAGAGTTTTAATGTGAAACAAGAGTGCCGTCATCACAATATAAGCCGCCACATGGCTGCTATTTCAAGCAGCTAGCTTTAGAGACTAAAGTGTTGGAATTTCTAGCACCTACCTGGGTAGCTCAATGGATATATTGTGTTACTTGTGATCTAAAAGTTTTACGCACGGACTGATGGATGGACAGACAGACGCACAACAGACTCATTGGTCATTGGCTTTGATTAAGCAATAAAAATATGAAGTTTCATGAAATTATGTCCATTAGTTGGAGATACATTGATGAAAAAAATTTTTTTTCCATGACACAGCAATAAATTCCAAAACCCTGACAATAGGTTACATGATCTGTGAAAATTTCATCCAAATCCATTGAGATATGTCAAGTAATTAAAGAGATACTGGTGAAAAATGAAATATAACATGAAGCCCCCTTTTTCCATGATGCAACTATAAATCGCAAAACCTTGACAATCTGCACTAGGTCACATGATGAGAAACATTTTATGAAAATTTTATCCAAATCCGTCAAGAAATGTGGGAGGGGTTGCGTTCACAAGAAATAGACTTATGTAAGGACGGACGCAGTTTAAATTTGACATGAAGCTCCCTTTTTCCATGACACAGCAATAAATTTCAAAACCCTGACAATATGCGCTAGGTCACATGATCTGTTGAAACTTCAACCAAATCCGTCGAGATGTGTCCAGTATTAATTAAAGTGATACTGGTGAAAAACTAAATATAACATGAAGCCCCCTTTTTCCATGATGCAGCTATGAATCGCAAAACCTTGACAATATGCGGTAGGTCACATGATGAGAAACATTCTGTGAAAATTTTATCCAAATCCGTCCTGAAATGTGGGAGGAGTGCTGCTGCTCCTCAATTTTATATAGATCAGACACATTTTACCTGGAAACTAAAGTGGCATCACTTGCCGGAAGTGTAGGAGAGATTAGAAAGCCTTGGAAAATTTTTGCATACCGGCTCCTGGCCTAGGCAGTTTCAGGTTTTTCTCTAAGACCAGGTAGGGTAAATTAAGCTGAGTGAAAAGGGGGGAAGGCAGAGCGAGAACAAGGCAAGTTTGGGTAGATTTATATTTTCCGAAAGAAATTATTGTTGCCTCATTGTGACAAAGACAAAAAAAAAAAATATGAAAATACCTGTTTAATAAGAAGACCTATCGACGCTTGATACAAATCTAAACTTCTATCGTTGCCGTCGTCTAGTTTAGTCCACAGCCCGTCCTGTCAGATAAGTTGCAAGAGAAACCTCCATTAAAATTTTTCGAATGTTATACCTGCATTGAACACCTTAATTATTCGTAGTTCTGGAGCATGATAGCACTTTTGCCGAATGATGTTTAACAGAACTTGTTCAATCTGAAATCTAGCTAACCGAAAGTAGCGACAATGCACTACAGAACTGGAAATGCGAGAGAGATTAGTATAAGTTGTAAGAACTTGTTTCTCAATCGATGTAAAATAAATATGTTTAAACTAAACTAGAACTGGAAATGCGGTGATCACAAAAGAGATGACGGGATCCTGTCTATATTTTACGCGAAGAAAAGCGAAAATCACAAATAAAAGTTCGGTACACAGTCTGCACTGAACCGCAGTATTTCGGGCGTGATTCGTTGTAGAAGATAAAACTGGTACCCGTTTGTCTTTTGTAACCGTGCGATAGGATACGAACGTTCGATAAACAGAAGTTTCTGTGTGGAGTTAGCGAAAAAGCCCGATCTCTCCGCTTGCCTGTATGTATTTTTAGAAATGGAAAACCCACTTTATTGCTTTTGACAATTTGTTCAATATACTCCGATATACACGGTAGCTTTTGTACAGGTGTAGGAGTTTTCATGCATTATTATGTATGTAGTAGTACATGATTGTACACCTATAATATAATGCGCAATATTTGACGAAACAGGCGTCCTGTGACACAGTATGATAAAAGGCTGATATTTTTTTTTTTTATCGGAAGACAAAAAAGAAAAAAAATTAGGGTCGGGGCAAAATCTCCAGGTAGGGTCGGGTTACCCGAAACAAACTATTTTTTTTTTATTACGCCTAATGTGCCACCATTCAGACAAACAATAACTTTTGTTTTGTCTAAAATCAAATCCATATCGACTGATCTACAAAAGTCATATATCGAATTCAAATGCCGCTGTAAATTACAAAAAGTATCAGCAACACAAGAAACTTCGTCTGCAAAAAAAAATATCATCTGTGTCATCCGAAAAATTACCCAGGTTACAGTTTTGTTTAGTGTAATCGATTAAGTCATTAATGAAGAGTGTGAAAATAATCGGTTAAGATCATTATGTAAGACTATTACTCTCTTCTTCTAAACCATCTCCTTTTTTATGTCTAGGTAAATTGTAAATAACGTTAATGAATGGACAAACTTTATACCAATATAATAAAGTTAATGACAAGAAAATAGTATTACATGTATTGTCTGGCTTCAAATTTTCAGGTATTCTCCATTTGGAATCATGTTTTTGATAGCCGGAAAAATCCTCCAGATTGAAGACATAGAGGCAGTGGCGGCTCTGCTCGGTCTGTACATCTTGACGGTTATTTCCGGTCTAGTTGTTCACGCGTGCATCGTGCTACCGCTTGTGTACTTTATCTTCACCAGAAAGAATCCTCTTCTTCTGATGCGAGGTGTGTTCCAGGCTTGGATTACAGCTCTTGCGACCGCTTTCAGGTATTTTTGTTTTACTCTTTTTTTGCCAGCCGATATGATATTCCCGTCCACCACCCTATTGTAATCGCCGTATATCATGATGATGGTTCTGATGATGATTCTGATGATGGTTATAATGATGATGATTCGATGATGATCATCATTATCATAATCATCATTGTCGTTGTCGTCATCACGATAATCATCATCATTAACAACAGGACTATATCTTTTAAAATTAATGGTTAATATTTACTTATAAGCACTTATATAAGCATATGTATATGTACCTATTCGCCTCTATATAAGCTTTTTATCGATTTTCCCGTCATAGACAAATGTCACCCTTCCCTTTTATGACCTCTCCACTCCATTTCTTTTATCCCTTCTCTGAAGAATCTATACCCTGAGGGTCCAATAAAGCCAGACAAATAAGTGAGCTTTAGCCAAAATGTGACTGAAACAGTGTTATATGGGACTCAGAACATTATCTGTATGGGAATGAGTTCAAGAGAAAACTGTACAGTTCAAATGGCACCAATATTATTCTACTTTTTTTTTAAAACTTGAATGTATATGTGTACGCGTATTTCATGAACCGTCTCATGCGGATACTAAATTTAAGCGGCAGGTTTGTAGCTTCGTGATATGCCAAAGATTTTAGATGGATATCCAAATCTAAATATTTTTACACTCTATGCACGTTGAAGTTATTTTGCATACGATTAGCCTTGTATAAAGGAAGGTAAGAGTTTTAGCAGTAACACACCCTGCTTTGGAAACCACCGTCACTTTTTTATGTCACTATTGAAGCCCTGGTAAAGCCACACGAAGAATTAATTTGCATTGGATTCCTACACTGCAGAAGCAGTCCATATTTTGTACTCAGCTGTCGCCTTGACCAAAATAACAATTAGCTCTGCAGTGTAGGGATCCAAAAGAAATCAGTATTGTACCCAAACATGTTAAATAGCCTCATAATATTGTGCTGCTATCGTTTATTGTTATGATGACGAAAACGTCAGTGATGATATCGCTTCTTAATTTTTAAAGATTTGTATTTATTTCATGCTTTTCGATAGTTTATCGAGAAATAACGGAGAAAATATTGTTCGATATTTCATGGTTACGACCAGTGAAAAATAACGATTTTATTTTCTATGGCGGAAATGATCATGAGTTCCCACGCAGTAGTTACCTAAGTAAAGAGCGCGTGCCATTCAACCAGATGGAAATAAGACGTAATTTACCCTACATATCTCGCGCTTTACGTAATATTGTAATGCGTTGTTATGCAGAGAGGGTACGCCACAGGGAATTACCGAAAACAACTGTACTGGATTTTGATGTAAGTCCCCCCAAAAAAGGAGTTAGGAGCATGAAATAAATCGATTTTTTTTTTCGGTAGAAGATCGAAATTTATTTCATCGAGTGAACATCATCGGTAATATTTTCACGAGTGGGGCAAAGATTTGCGCCGCTCGTGAAAATATTACCGATGATGTTCACTCGCTGAAATAAATTTCGATCTTTCACCGAAAAAAAAAACAAAAACAAAAATCCTCTATGTATCACATTGTAATTTGTATATCTTACAGCTCAGCGACATTACCTGTAACCTTCCAATGTCTAGAGGAAAAAGTGAAAATCAATAAGAGAGTCACTCGATTTGTACTTCCGGTAGGGGCCACAATCAACATGGATGGTACAGCACTTTACGAGGCTGTGGCCCCGATTTTTATAGCCCAGATGAATGGTACCGATTTGTCGTTTGGTCAAATTTTGACGGTCAAGTAAATACTCGTAGACTCAACATTAAGATTTAAAAGCAACAAAATAATGACAATAATACTTTAGAAACAATGACGAAAAACATTCATTAATTATTATACTTTCCTTGTGTTTTACTCATTGTATCCTGAAATTCAACGACAACATGCATCTTTAAAAAATGTGGATCGTCAAATTACAACATCGACATGAATATCTTTCGTCTCTAAGTGGTAAGGTGTTAACGATGGATTCGAATTATTGCATATTTGAACTATCCAGATACGAGTACCTTAGTAAACTGATTCATTCAGGTAGATCGATCATTTCTGTTTTTTCCCTTCACCTATCTTTGCAACTTTGTTTTCTTTATTTCGTGCATCGTCCGAATTTTAAGTCTGATAAACATATACATTTGACACTTTCAGGCAGTGGAAAAAGTTTGAATATTGGGATTTTACGGCTTTTACGGGCAGAATACTTGGAAAAAATCTGACAGTGTAGATCCAAGATCAGACATAGTTTTTCGATTTTTTTTTTTTGTCTAATTTTGTTCTCCCGAAAAGTTTAGGAAATCAGTCCTGGCTCCTTGTATTTGATAATGATTTCTTCTGTAAGTGTTTGAACTGTTTTTCTTCATCTTTGCTTGGTGTTTTCTATAATTTTGCCGAGTTAGATATCTTTTCTTTTTTTTTTTTGTCGATTAACCATTTTATGATATAAGTTGATATTTGCTAGTTTAACTGCCACATGTGCAGCTATTGGTGCTGCAGCAATACCAAGTGCTGGACTGGTTACCATGTTGATGGTTCTCACCTCAGTCAGACTTCCAGTTGAAGATGTCAGCCTCATTCTGGCTGTAGACTGGTTTCTGTAAGTCTTATTTTGTATTCTCTTTGTAATATTACCTTATTATAACGGGACAATCTACTCTTTTCAAAGAAAGGCAAACTTCCTAGGTCTCAGTAGGTATGCTTTGAACGCGTTTTGTTTTAGATACGGTATCTCTCAACTATAGATATCGAAACATTTATTATAAAATATTCTCAAAAATATATTCTCTTCGCATCACGCTTTGGTCACGCCAAGTGACTTAGGCAGGATTTTCTCCGCTGACCTTTCTCCATGTTTCATCGTCAGGGAATCTATAAAAGTATAAACAAATCTATATCAAATATCTAGTTACATGATAGTATCTAGTGTATAGACAAGGTACCATGAAAATTCGAAACTCTTATATTTTTGAAATACTGATACAGGTCTCCATTGAAAAAAAAAACAAACCATTTCATTTACAGCCCATATGCAAGTTGAGATAACAGACTAGGCTCTTAAAATGATTTATAATTTATTTATTTTTTTTGTTGCTTCGTTTTCTTCAGAGATCGAATCAGAACCTCAGTGAATGTCCTTGGAGACAGTTTCGGTGCCGGAGTTGTCGCCCATATGTCAAGGTTTGAGCTGGCGGAGATCGATAAGCATCAAAACGTCGAAATGGGCGAAATGGATGACAGAGACAAAATGGGCGGCACAGACTCGTGAAGAAATCAGTTGGAGAACTTCTGATAAGCCATTGAAACAGAATATTTCTGTGACCGTATCTCCTTCAGCACCAACTATAAATGAACTATGCTCTGTGAAAAAGGGGGCTTAATGCAACTGCAAAAAGTATCGACCCATATCAACCTGCGCAGTCCGTGCAGGCTGACATGGGTCGAAACATTTTGCTATCGGTCAATTTTCTTCTTTTCAAAGGACCAGTTTACCCCATGATTCAGGTGGTTGTTACACAAAAATGGATTTTATGGATCCATAATTTTGTGATTACTTGCTTAGTATTATGCATCACAGATATGCGACAGTTTCCATTATCACGCTTCGTGTAACTATCACGCTCACCTTCTTACTCGAAACGGTGAGCACCTAACACAGTTGATCCTACCACACTTGTCAATGTCTTCAGAATAGATAAACCAAGAACTAAAACGGGTCGTTTCATATCAGCAAAACGAAGAAAAAAGTATTTTAATCAAGCCAAATAATTATATGCGAGGCAAGAATCCGAAATTACCTATTCAAAAGATCGGACTGAAAGTCAAAGTGAATCACCTAACTGCGTCACCTAACAACGGAAATATGGACACATATTACTAGCGCTCTATTTTGCATACGTAACGTCGAGCTAAAACATCCTTTCAGATGCAGATGCTTTCAGTTTGGTCTAGTCCAAAATTATGTCACTTGGTAAAGACTTGCAGAAAAAAAGGAGCTGTAACTCTTTCTCCTTTACCGGGTTATCCCTTATTTTGATGAGTCTGCAGCCGACAACATTAGAAAACATTGATGTAAAAAGGAGAAATTGCTCCTACTGACTGATGTCTCCTTTTCGCACAATGATTTCTGACCCATCAAAGGACTGTGATACATGAATACCAGGTTATGCTTTAGCGTCTGCAAACGCGTCAAATTTAGAAAAGTCCAGAATTAGTCGTTTAGTAATGGGTTAAATGCTAACATCAGTATTACATTTATATGCTATGGATTGGTTTATTATGACAAACAAACTTGATTCTTATAAACATTGTTGAATGGTTTAAAAAATTGAGATAATTTACTTCATATAATGTCTTTGTCTTTGACAAACCCTACATTTACTCATTAGTTATTACCCCACCCACAAACTTAAAATGTATTTTCTTAAAAAATAAGGTCGGTGACCTGTTTGTTTTAAGCCTGATTCTTTTAGTTTAGTACCTGAATATTATATACAGGAAAAATAAGAAAAATCTGAATGTTAGAACATTGAAAAAAATAACTAAAGGATGCTCTTTGTCTTTTTGGGGTTTTTCCCCCCAAAATAAAGGTGTTTTAGCCATAAGTCAAGGGTATTTTTTTTTAAAAGATTGATACTCAGTGTACTCTAAATTATTTTTTTCATTAAATTTGATGTTTCACCAATACAATGACATAAAATTTGCTTATAATTGTTGTCACTGAAAAAAATATTAATAGACTTGCTTATAATTGTTGTCACTGAAAAAAATATTAATAGACTTAGTTTTCATAGGTGAAATTTCATCCTGAACTGCCGCAATTCAGGGCGTACTAAAAGAAATATTTATAGAATTTTCCCAAAGCTGGTGACCCCCTTTTTTTATCTCCTATTTTTGAAGATCAGATATTATACTATCACCACACAAAGTTTCATGAAATTCTGAATGTTTTCAAAAAATGGCGAAACTGTAGCGATCGTCTTTAAGTAATACCCATCCATTGCTATCAAAATTATGGACTCATATATATACTTAGCATTATATACACCCCACAAAAAGTCAAGAAACAAAATCATTTCTTTTTTTTTTTTCAGTGCTGTGAAATGTCTGATCAGTTGACTTTAAATGCAAAGAAAAACATTTTATTTTGTAAAGGTAACAGTGTAAAAAGTAATCGCTAGTTGCACGAGCAAATAACTAGGAATAGAAGAAAATGCTGATATTCAGAAGCCCTTTTCAAAAGCCATCTTTCTCAAGACAAGGATTGCTTGGAAATAATTTAAAACCCTCTGGCAGCTGTACAAAGAACTTTGGGACGATTTCAGATAGTTTATAGCCTTCTGATAAATAAAGATAAAAAATAGTCGTATTTATCACACAACTGCGGTACAAATACGCTTTTTCACACTTAGAACTGCTATGAACTCTTTTACAAAACATTGCGGAAGAATAAACTTGTATGACTTTTTACAGGACATAAATCCTTTTCCGTTAATGCTTCCTATATTTCTCAATATAACTATTTCTTTTTTTTATGTCAAATAGTTCTCCTTTGAGACAGCCCTTGTATTTAGCGGTATGTACAAAGATTCGTTTGCTTTTGACAAGCCAATTACTCCTTATAGTACAATGTTTCCTGTTCAAAATACACTAAAAGTCATTTTCATTTCCTTTCTATAACTTTTGCTTAACCCTTTACCAAACAATCCCTAGTTTTAACGACCCCGAGGAAGAAGCCTTCTGAAAACACTGTGGGAAAAGGAGAGAATGCTAGTAACAAGCATTTTCTCCTTTTCCCACTGTGATTTCTACTCTTTCAAAGTCAAGTTTCAATTTTTGAGTCACGTTTATTTTGTCGTCTGCAAATGCTTTCAATTTGGACCAGTCTTAGATTTTGTCGTTTGGTAAAGAGTTAACAAAAAAGGACCAGCAGACAACTTTGACTAATCCTTCACCAAACAAACCCGCATTTTAAAGACCCATGAGAAAAAGGGATTTTGGAAACGTTCTTGGAAAGGTAGAAAATGCTGATAACTAGCTTTTTTCAGTCTTCCAAAAATATTTTCTACCTTTTTAAAGACAATTTACAACGTTTAAGACACGTTTAGTTTGTCGTCTGCAAATGCTTTCAAAATGGACATGTCTAAAATTCTGTTGTCTTGTACAGACTTGACGGCTATTTAATTTAGCAGTGTAAAAATAGCTTGTACAATAAAAGGGGTTAAAGCCCCATGCCCTCTTCGATTAAAAAAAAAAAAAAATAGGCAAAGTGTTATAGGTAGACTTTAGTTTCAGAAAAAATACCAGAAGGTTGCTTTCTTCACTGAAGTTCAAAGTAACCAGACAATTACGGAAAACCATCATTATGCATATTTTGAGGCAAAACTCGGAATATGATAATGAGGTGTGGGCTAATTTGCATAATGCTGGGACGGAAAAAAATAGGGCACGCAGAACAAATGTTTACCCCGAAGTTTTCCCAATGCTCAGTTTGACGCTGTTTGTTCACTCTATCGTTGATACTATATCTATTATACTCAGTGAATTACTGGGATTTTACAGTGAATAACACCACTAGTGATGATAAATATGGTATCATCACTAGTGACGATAAAGTTTTAGAATGTTTGCCGGAACTCCTTTTCGGTCCTATATTACCCATATTGTACCATTCTTGATAATTATTAGATAAAAAAGAATGAAATAGGAATATAATAAATAGGATAATCAACTGGCTGTGTGTGATATTAAAAATCTGTCACTTGAATGGGGTTTGATGCGTGTAAAAAACTCGTCCTTCGGACTTTTTTTTATAACCGCATCACACCCCATTCGAGTGACAGATTTTTAATATCACACACAGCCAGTTGATTGTCCTCTATTTACTTCCTAGGTACAGTGCTCCCCGTATCTCTCTATCCTCTCTTTTACTTTTTACGTGGACTATTTTTTTTTACGAAGGAATGTCCGTTAACAAAATTGCGCCTTATCAGTTTGCTGTTACTGATTTCTTCAACATTTTTCACTTAAACTGGTGATTTTTACCTTCTTTAAGAATTTAAGAAGATGGGTGGGGGTGGGTGAGAAAAAAAGAAGATTGTATGATGCTTTAACCGGAAAGCTGATACGACCTATGAGCTTCTTGGGTTTAGTTATGACCTCCCGTGACAGATTGACAGGAGAGGACATTTAAAACATACTTGTAAAGGATGTGCCCATGTTTATAACTTTGCACTCAAACATTCAATTTCATTATTACTTCTATAAGTACGACAATGAGATATTAAGACCCTCATTAAATAAGAAAAACGAAAGAAAAGTTCAACAAGCTCAAATGTTGCTCTGTGAGGTGTTCCAAAACGATTCTGTATAGTTTTGAAATTTCATGCCCTGCTGAGTTGATCATAAAAAAAGTTTTAAGCACCTTATAAGCACCTTCCATGGATTATGACTTATGGTCTTACACATACATGTAGTTTACTTTTTACTAAACGACAAAATTTTGGACTGGTCAAAATTGAAAACATTTACAGACGACAAATTTAAGATGTGGCACAGAGGACGGGACTTCTATCAGAACAGATAGAAAACATTGTGGGAAAAGGAGAAAATACCCATTAAGCAATATGCATTTTCTCCTTTTTTAACAATGGTTTCAAAAGCGTTCACGGTCAGGGTCGTTAAAATTCGGGACTGTATGAGGTAAAGGGTTAAACATTTTGCCAAAAGAAATAGTTTTCTGTTAGACGATAAAAGCCGGTCCGCATAGTCAAAGCCTTTGTTTATGTATGTCATTTTTGCGTTACTTCTTTCGATGTTTTGCCAGCAGCGAATGAAAAAGTTCAAGACTAATTCACGTTTTGAGGACAGCAAAACTCTCTCTGATTTGCTGGTTTAATGGCAATGTCAGCCTTAAATTAGGTCCTTGACGTATCATTTCGGCTACGGTCAAGGCACGACACAAATGATTTAGACAATATTGCACACCTGTTGCAATATTCTGTAGTGTAGAAAACACATCAAAAGACCAGAGCATTGCATGACATTTTTTTTTTAATGAATTTCAACTACTAAAAAGCACACACCTTCTAAGAACGACAAGCTTTCCTGTTTCTTGAGTTGTTTTGAGCCAATGATATCGGAGCCGGAAGACCAACACAATATTTTATTATCAGAGCCATTGGCTCCGCATATAAGTTGCCTACCCGTGGAAAGAGTTGTCTGAAAGAGCTAATGCTGCTATACAATAAATGATAGCCAGTCCAATGCGATCCATCAATTATTCTTTTAGTGCTTGATGACGAAACAGATGTTGTCTATAATGAACGGACCGCCTGTCAGCTAGCAGACGTATCCCGCGGTATAAAGATTTCTCGTCTTTTTAAGATTAATTGTCCAGATTTCTTTTGTTAATCGAACTGAATTTATCATTTTTTGTCTTTACGAATGCGGAATGTCTCGGGATAGATTCTTATAATTGTTTCTTTTGCTGATCTAAAAAGAGTTTTCATTATCCCAATTTTGCCGCTGACTAACAAAAACAACAACAACAACATCAACAACAACATACACTGCTACATGAGCAGCGCTCTGGCAAAAGGGGGTTTAATGCATCTCCGTGATTTATTACACCGAGCAAGTCATCACATAATTATGAATCAATAAAATCCATTTTGTGTAAGATTTGACTGAATCATTAGGTAGTCTTGTTCTTTGACATGCAGAAAATTTGACCAACAGCAAAATGTTTCGACCCGAGTCGATACTTTTTTGTAGATGCATTAAACCGCCTTTTCACAGAGCATGGATCATATTTATAAAGTATCGGTCGAATACTTACTATTGAACAAGGTTTAAACTTTAATGTAGCTAGCAGCTTTATATAAGTTTGTATAAACAGCTGACGTGAGTGGTTGACAGCGAGTACGTAATATGGAATGACAGAACCCATGGCAATCGATTAAGATTATCAATATGAAAGATGTCTTAGAGACTTCTGCTCAAAATAAACTAACTTCACCTCTTTTGACGGTCGAAAATACAATCCACTGAAACCCTGAAAGATTTCTATCTTATAGGCCAGAATAAACAAGCGGACGGTATAGATCCAAGATCAGACTGCACGTTCTGTGCAGTCTGATCTTGATCTATGCCGTCCGCAAAGGACTGTATCTTCGCCTGTAGTGCTGTAAGGGTGAAAGAGTTCTGCAATTTATCAGCCGCTCGACATTAACAGACGGTGGCTCCCTCGGGCCTTATAAAGTCGGAGAAAATAAATCAGCATAAGATAGACGAGAAAAATATTTTTTCCTGTCTTTACTTTTTGTGGTGTATCCAACCTTAACCTTTTGCCTATCGAGCGAAATGTGGACTCGTCGAAATCGAAAGTATTTGTAGATGACAATTTAAATGTGGCTAATATAATGAAATCTGCCTTTTGATAGGGTAGAAAACATTGTGGGAAAATGGAGAAAATGCTGGTTACCAGCGTTTTTTCCTTTTCCCAAAATGTTTTCAGAAGGCTTTTTCCTCAGTGTTGTTAAAAAGTGGATTGTGTGGTGAAGGGTTAAGCAATGTTGTTGCTGTATAAAAAGAAGGGCGGGTTCTTGTACGTAAATTGCCTTTCCTGGCTCGTACTATCTTTCCACAGTCTAACAAACCGTCAAGCAGTCATGTTGTTCTATAAAACCAGAGCGACATTTCTGTGACTGCTTTTCCCGCTTCCCTTTTTTTTTAAAAAAACAGTCTCACAAATGCACAAATGGGCAAAGTAATCACGTTGTACTAAATAAGTAAAAGGACGATTCTTGATCAGTTGCTTTTCTTGCTTCGTATTTTCTATAATCTTACAAATAGCTAAGTCAAGTGAGTGAGAGTCGATTACCGATCACACACACTATTTTCACCTTTTTCTACAATGTTTTCAAAAGCGTTCTTCCTCAAGGTCATTAAAACTCGGGATATAGTCGTAAATTATTAAGTCCTGCATCTAATACTTATACCAAATTTTTCCAAAATTTCCTATTATTGGCCTTACTTTTTACTAAACGATCTCTTCTGTTAACGACCATGAAGAAAAAGCTTTTGAAAACTTGTCAAATGGGGGGGGGGGGGGGAAATCGGTATTAAACAGCATTTCTCAACAGCATTCTCCCACAATGAGTTAAATCCTTTCGAAGGAAAACTCCATCACCTGAACCACATTTAATTTGTCATCAGCAAATGTGTTGAATTTGGACCAGTCTAAAATTATTTCGAAGGGCAATCAGTTAATAAACTGAATGACTTTTTTTCAATTAGTCAGATAAAATACTAGTAGCACCAGTACATTACTGCAGGGAATCCGATTCATATTCTGGGCGTAAATATATGCTTTAAGTTGTAAGAACTCCATGTGTTATAATCTAATACGGCTTGCAACACGAGCAACATTCGAGCATTTGCGTAAAGTGTCGTCTCGGACCAGCCTGCGCAGTCCGCACAGGCTAATCCGAGACGGCACTTTACGACTACATTAGGTTCTGTCGTTCAGTAGACTTGCACAAAACAGAAAATTACATAAAAACGGAAAGTTTCGTTTCGGATTAGCCTGTGCGGATTGTGCAGGCTGATCCGAGATGGCACTTTACGCAAATGTCCGAATGCCCCTTTTCGCGTGTTGCAAGCCAATTATAATACCGAAAGATCCAAATTTTTGTGGAGGTCGAACAGTAATGTGTGCAGTACTGTGTCTCATACAACTGATCCATCCTCTGTTGGACAGAGTTTTCATGAATCATGTTTTATTTTGAATGGACCGAAATCTATGCACACTTGGTACAAGTGGTTTTCTATTTCACCATTTTTGGAAGCGTTTAGTAACAAATACAGTAGTTAATCTTACTAAGTTTTCGTAATATTATTTATTTACATCTGACTAGAAAACGGCAATTAAACAGAGAGATAAGCAGATAAGACATTTGAATTAAGTAAATTACATCATACCATCTTTACATAAACAAGACATTTTAATCATCCAATGAGAGTCTTAGTTACCTCAAGGTCCATCAGTAGGACTACGCTTTTTCAGTTTCATTTCGACTTTTCTCAGGGAATAGGTCTCTGAATCTTTCAAGGTATACCAAACTATGCCATCTGCAAAGTTAGACTGATACCAGCCTGTATGATAAACGCCATTTAATTGGCTGAAATAACAACTGCTGTACCACCACCCACCTTTGTTTTCGGAAGCGCAATTGCGCATGTGCAAATCGTTATCAAGATCTTCCGTGCTGAATTTCATGTTGTCATGATAACTCAAAGAATCCCCAGCATTCCCCGTATATCCGGCGACATGCAACGTATATCTGCTTGCTTCGTCTGAAATAGTAAACTTGTCATATTCAGCGAATGTTCGGTTGCCCTCCCAGTCCCAAATGTCAACCCTCAGACCATAATTACCATCCTTCGTCATTTCATGGAGAAATTCGTTTCCGGCCCAAAACTCGCCGTACAGGTTCCCGAACCCAACCTTGTATTGCAGCCATCCTCTATCAAAGTTTTGTAGCCCGTCAGTCCGACGCTGAATAACAGTGTATCCAGTCTTGTTGACGATTTCGCAATAGACGTTGTCAACCGGAAGTGATTCAGACGGTTGTATTTGATAGATCCCGCTTGTTCTAAATCCCATAGAAACTATGTCAGAACAATCTGCAATGAAAAATAAATTGTTTTATTTTCATGGTATTTCATCCCGCTTTCAACAATATTTCAGTCATATGACGGCGCCAATGCACTTCTTTATATGCTTCTTGCCCGCCCCCTTTTTTTCAAATTCAAGGGAAAGACTCCACACAAATGATATAAAGAGTTGATTCAAAGACGGTTGCCAGTGTTTACTGCTTAGCAAGACGATAAAAATCAAGACTTGTCCAAAGTGAAAGCATTTGTAGGAGACAAACGAGTGGTACACTGGCAATAGGGGGTTCGATGCAAATCTGTGATGCAGTATACCAAACAACTAATCACATTATCATGGATCCATAAATTCCATTTTTGTCTAACAACTGAATGGATTATGGGGTGGAATACCAATGTTCCTTGGACATGCAGAACATTTGCAAATGGCAAAAAGTTTCAACCCATGTCAGCCTGCGCGAACTGTGCAGGCTGACATAGATTGATACTGAAGGAACATGACTCTATTTTAAATTGTGGCTGAAAGGATTGTAAAACCCATTTTGAAGGAGCAAATGCTGGTTACCAGCAAGTATTTATTTCTTAAAAAGTTTTCGAAAGCTGTGCTCACCCAGGTTGTACTTTCTAAATCGGGATCTTCCGGTAAAGGGTTATGTTACTTCAAAGTTCATTTTCCAAATGATTGTCCTCACTGTATTTATTAACATTAGTTCTTTCCAGGTTTCCTGACATTTAGAATGGTAAGGGCAACTCTTATCGTTTTTAAAGACAGTGTAGATCAATATTAGTCAAGTCAGATTTTAAAACCATCTAATCTTTCATTCTTTGGGAAACTATTGCATTCAAAATACAAAACATGGGATCTTACTTCTTACTGATTTGTTTTTCACTCTTTCAGCGCCAAATTTATACCCTTGACCTCTTTCGACGACTTAAAATACAAGCAAGTGAAACTCAGATATAAACTTGACTAAACAAGCCGACCATATGGATCCAAGATCAGACTGCACGTTCTCTTCAGTCTGATCTTGATCTATACCGTCTGCAAAAGCCTATGTTTCACCTGTGGCGCTGAAATGGATAAAGAGATATTACTCTGGATTCTACGGTTGTGGCGTATTCAATTTCAGAATGTTCGAAGTATCTCAAATGAGGTCGAAATAGATTATTTAAACTGAGAAGATATAGAAATACATTGCCCAGATTTAGTAATTTGAATAATTACGGTTCTCTCTCCTGTGTTTATGTGCTTTATCGAAAAAAAGGTCGATTTTTTTCATAAACAATTTTATCTCAGAGGAGGCTTGCCTCTGTTTTGTGTTTCATATCAACCATTGATGTTTCTTTATAAGAAGCCCTGTGCAGTTTTTTTTCCCCAACTTTTTCGGAAATATGTCATTTTGACAAGAAAAATAACATCGAATTTTAGTTCTATAAGTATGATAGTAATGGATGGTTTTCCAGCATCTTGACCTTTGTTTGTATTGGTGTTTAACGCCGTTTTAACAGGATAGGTAATATCATGGCTGTTAGTGCACCTACGCATGTGTTTCCTGGCTTTCTCACAATAGTACCGACCCAATTTTTCTTTTCAAGTCACGAGCTACTTTTCTCATATGTATCAGAGGTGAGAAGCGAACAGTCGTCGGAAAGAACGTTTGCTTCAACGAGGTATCGAACTTGCCACCGCCAGGTCATGAGTCAGATACACTAACCACTGAGCTGCCCTGGCCTACTTACATCATGTTTCACCACCAGGGTCCGTATTCACCAACCATTCCTGAGAGCATTCTCAGTCTTATTCTCCAAGATTTTCTAAATTTGAAAGTAACACAACTTCTGATTGGCTGAACCATTTGGTTCAGCCAATCAGAAGTTATGTTACTGTCAAATTTAGAAAATCTTGGAGAACAAGACTATGGATGGTCTCAAGAATGGTTGGTAAATACGGACCCAGCAAAGTCATGATTGATAGTATTGTGTTATCAGTTTTTCACTTACCCCGTGGTATGCTATTGAATGAACTATGATCTTCACGACTCTCCTCGCTTGTTGATGTGGTAGAATGTCTGCTCTCCAGTACAAGAGAACCTTTAGGATTGGATAAAAGTTGTTTCTTTAGGAACTCATTTTCAGCTTGTAGATTCAGAACATCCTTTTTCATCATCGCGGTAGAAGTCTGGAGGTCCACAACGTTTTTTTCAGCCCGTGCAATGTCAGTGCGCAGTGATTTGGCAACGTCATTAACCCCGCCCAAATCCAGCTTTAATCGATCAACATCCGTTTTGATGACGGAAACATCGTTGGAGTGTCGCTTTTGTGAGAGTTTTAACACAGTAAACTCATTTGTAAGTTTATCTGTTTTAGCTTGAACCTGCTTCGATTCGTTTCTGAGAAGGTCGTCCGTTTTACGAAGATCTCTGTATTCATTTCCTAGTTGAATTAACTCTCGTTTCATTACAATCCATTCTGATTTCAGATCACCCACCATATTTTTCAGCAGACTGAATGGCACTGCTTCAGGACTATCAGCCTGCGACAATGTACGATCGTTCCGAATGTGCTTCTTTCGGATGGCTCTCGGGGCGGACCTCTTAAGTTTCATATCATTCACTGTTGTTTCAATATTGTCTAGTTTTGTCATAAAATCTGAAACCTGAGTTTCTATATCTTTTACCTTGGTCATACCTTGTATGTGGGATACCTTTAAATCCATCAGCAAATTTTCCAAACGATACGTCCAGTTCTGTGCTCGCCTGATGTCATAATACCACATTAGTTTATAGTTAGCCAGTTCTTTATCTACATAGTTTGAAAAATTACCGTATTTGACTTCCAACTCATTCATCCTCATTACCATATTTCCGTTGGGTTCCCAAACGTTAAACTGATACCTACAGTCGTTGCCGTGGTAACGGCTCACCGCAAAATCTGTCATTACAATGAACATGGTCAATTTGAAACGTATATCAATGTTAGAAAATATATCCATTTTGTTTTCTTTTGTATGCAAACTAACTTATTCATTCATAGTTTCCTTTGATCTCACATTTTGGCACCATTCCTGTTAATGCAACGTTTCAAATTTAATTTACACTTTGAAATATTACACTTTGTTCCATTTCATATTTATCATTATTCTTATTACTATTATGATTTTTTTCCCCGTTTTAACCCTTTACAACACAATCCCGTATTTTAACGACCCTGAGGAAAAGAACTTTCCGAAATAATTGTGGGAAAAGGAGAAAATGCTGCTAACCAGCACCTTTCCATTCCATTATTTTAGCCACATTTACTTTGTCGTCTGCAACTGTTTTTAACTCTTTACCAGACGGCAAAATTGCAGACTGGTTCAAATTGAAAGCATTTGCAGACGACAAATTAAATGCTGCTTAACTCTACCAAATGACAAATTTTCAGACTGGTTCAAATTCAAAGCATTTGCAGACAACAAATTAAATGCTGCTCAACTCTACCAAACGACAAAATTTCAGACTGTTTCAAACTGAAAATATTTCCAGACGACAAATTAAAGATGACCAAGTGACAAAATTTGTCCTTGATAGGGTAGAAAACATTGTGGGAAATGGAGAAAATGCTGGTTACCAGCATTTTCTCCTTTTCCAACAATGTCTTCAAAAGCCCTCTTTGTCAGGGCCGTCAAAAGTCGTCATTTGGTGGCAAAGAGTTAATTTGGACAAGTCCTAAGTTTTGTTGTTTGGAACAAGCTAAACTCATTCACTCCTGCAGACGGCTGTTTTTTATTTGCAGCAGACGACTTTTGAAACCATTGTGACAAATGAGGAAAAAATTCTCGTAGCTAGCGATTACTTTTTTTTTGCAAAAATATACACATGAATTAATTTGTCAAAACCTGAACTGAACTTACCATACTTAACACGAATGTTTTTACAGTCGTGTGGCTGAAATTTTGTTTCACCCTTTATCAGACGATAAATTTATAGTCTGGTCCAAAATGAAAGCATTTGCAGACGACAAATAAAGTATTACTCAAAAACATAAAATTTGTCTTTCAAAAGGTAGAAAACATTGTGGAAAAAGGAGAAAATGCTGGTTACCAGCATTTTCTTCCTTTTCCACAATGTTTTCGAAGGCCCAGTATTTCAGGGTCGTTTAGACTAGGGATTGAGTGATAAAGAATTAAAAAGAAATTAACACTTTGTACAAAGCAAGCATACCGCACATTTCCCCCCGAATGTCCCTTAAGTCACTTATTTCCTTTCCTCGCCAAATACATAAACTCGACCTCTTTCGACGTCTGAAAAAACAATCCACTAAACCTCAGAAAGATTTAAATCTTACAGGCTTGACTAAACAAGTGGACTGTACAGATTTATTATGATACTGCACGTTCTGTGCAGCCTAATCTTGTCCTTTGCCGTCCTCAAAAGCCCATTAAAGAGTTAAGTCCTTACCAAACAACAATATTTTAGACTTGTCCAAATTCAAAGTATTTGTAGACGAAAAATTTAATGTGACACAATGGATTAGACTTTTCATCAGAAAAAGTGGAAAAGGAGAAAATACTGTACCATCATTTTCTTCTTTTCCCACAATGTTTTCAGAAGCTGTCTCGCTCAGGGTCGTTAAAACTCGAGATTGTGTCGTAAAGAGTTGAAGCGCGAATTTTGTTATCAAAGTGTTTAATTCCACCCACTGCAAGTAATGCTTACGCCAACGTCTCCATACAACAGGAAACATATTTTCGCTCTCTTTATACCTGATAGTAGACATTTATCACATGTAAATTATTCCCAGTTTATCAATATTTTCCAAAGAAAATTGAAGCAGAATTCTCGATTCTGGAATTAAAGTAGTACCTATGCGGAATCGAGTGGAGCAGAATTGTTGGTTAGATACTTTCCAATTTCACGATCAACCAATTCCATGACAGTTTCCTTATATTGGAATACAGTGCTGCGAGACGATAACGTCACCAGAATAAATCCTTTTTTTGTCCAGAACAGCTTCAGTTGATTTTTTGCAGGCTATATGTAGATCAGAATCAGACTGCGCAGATCGGTGCAGGCTGACCTTTGGAGCTATATTGTTCGATATTGTTTGAGATATATCTCTCTACAATAACATTGATACTACATGCATTTGAGCAATGCTCTGGCAAAAGGGGTCTTAATGCATCTCCGTGATGAATTATACCAAGCAAGTCGTCAGATAAATCAGATCCATAATAGCCACTTTTTTGAACAACCGACTTAATCATGAGGTAGACTGGTCCTTGGAGATACAGAAAATTGACCGATAACGAAAAGTTTCGGACCAGGTCAGCCTGCGCGAACTGCGCAGGCTGACCTGGGTCGATACTTTTCGCAGATGCATTAAGCCCCCTTTTCACAGAGCATGGCTCATTTATATGTATAATTCAAATTCTGTCTGCTTTTCGGATATACAGAAGCAGTTGACGTAACGACATCGTAAATGATCCATGCTCTGGCAAGAGGATTTACTGTATCCCCGTGATGCATGGTACTAAGCAAGTCATCACATAGCTATTCTCACGAACATGAAACGTCGCAACAAATGCATGGCTCAAATACAAACCGCCCTGACTGGGATTCGAACCCGTGCGGTAAAGATCTTTGTTATATGAGGTTTAAAAGACCAATTCACTAACCACTGAGCTAAAGAACTTTATACATGCAACACAGTTGTTATGTAACGTTATTGAATTACTTTATATGGAAAGAAGCTATGCAGTAGGAGTGATCTCCCGTAACACATCTCCTCTTAAAGGACATCATTTTGATGATATAAAACCTTATTAGGCCGTTAGTCTATTATCAAGACAACAAATGGCTCAATGGCCAGTCCATCTTGCGAACTTGAAATTTCGCAACAAATGCATAACTCGAATACAAATCGTCCCGGCTGGGATTCGAACCCGTGCGGTAAAGATCCTCGTTATTTGAGGTCTAAAAGATCAATACACTAACCACTGAGCTCAAGACAACTCTCCCTAGCGCAGTTGTTAGGTATTGATTTTATACGGGAAGAAGCTATGCAGTAAGTCAGGAGTGATCTCCCGTAACACTATGGATCCTTAAAATCCTTTTTGTATCACAATCAACTGGATCATAAGGTACACTGGTCCTCTGACATTCAGAAAATTGACCGATGGCAAAAAGTATCGACCCAGATAAACATGCACGGACTGCTGACATGGGTCGAAACTTTTTTTTCAGATGCATTAAACCCCCTTTTCACAGAGCATGGCTTATATTTTTCCCATATATGTCATGTCCTAATGAAACATCCTCAAGAAATAATTGGTCACGTGATCACATTACCCTAACAATCTGGGGCCGTACTCACCAACCATTCATGATTGTATTCGTATTCTCTATAATCCTCTAAAAAGCAAAGAAACACGAATTCTGATTGGCTTTTAAAACCCAATTGGTTTAGCCAATCAGAATTGTGTTGCTCTCTAGATATAGAATTAGAATGCAATAAGAATGGTTGGTGAATATGGTCCTCCGATTTCAGTGGAGGCGAATGGAAGCTCTAAAAATAGCTTGTATCCTCAGATTCATAAGTGGGTAAAACTGAAAATTCATATATGCTTGTATGTTTTTAACATGTATGATTCTTATAGTTTCGTCACAAAGACAACCTGGCGTAGAATTTTATTCAGAGCTAAGCAATGCATACATGTTTGAAATGGTCTCATGCATGTTTCATATCTTCATACATCTGAAAATACACTTGTATCGAGAAGATCATTAAATGGTGCATAGCGTTCTTTGAAGCCGTCACACAAAATGGTTTCTGGTGATCAAATGCACAGTGTTTCATTCGTGCATGCTATCATTAATTCAAGCAGGATGGATGCGTAACAAGTTCGTCTAGTTTAAACCTATTTCAGCCCTGCTCTTGCAAAAGGGAGCTTAATGCATCTTCGTGATACATTATACCAATGAAGCCATCACATAATTATGGATCCATAAAGCCTATCTTATCCAATAACCGACTGAATCCTGGGGTAAAATGGTTCTTTGACATGCAGAAAATTGACACATAGCAAAAAGTTTCGACCCATGTCAGCATGCGTAGACTGCGCAGGTTGACATGAGTCGATACTTTTTTGAAGATGCATTAAGCCCCCTTTTTCACAGAGCATGGCTCACTTATATCGTATAGGTTGTGATATAACTTACAACTTGTACAAATCACTCTAGATGACTTCCTTTCCGGAAGCCGAACCAGAATTTGCGACCCGATATGTTTAGTCCTGAAGGTTGACTCCTCTTCTAACAAAACTCGAACCTAAAACATCTGGCTTGAGATGCTGACGCTTTACTCTTTCATTATTGTCTACGAGACAGTTCGTTGACGAGCTCCTCGAAACAAGGAAATGGCACATCCGAAAATTTACAATGTAATGAAGAGCGTGTCTTCCTTTTCCTTTCAAACAAACGGATTTAAGTCTGAACAAAAGTATAGAACGCCTTTGTAATATTGAAATTATAAGACAATAATCATTCAAATAATCGTACTCATATAAAGGGTACCTGTGTGATATTCAAATTATAAGATAATATGCATTCAATTCATAGTACTCAAATAAAGAATACTTATGTACTTGAGTATATAAGACAGTAAGCATTCAAATGATAGTACTCATATTAGGTGTGCCTATGTGATATTGGGAAATACGATAATAGGCATTCACATGATAGTAGTCGAATAAATAGTACCTATGTGATACTGAAATATATGACAATAATAATTCAAATGACAGTTCTCATATAGAGAGTACTTATGTAACATTGAAGATATAAGATAATAAGCATTCAAATGACGGTACTCATAAAGAGAGTACCTATGTGATATTTAAAATATAAGACAATAAGTTCTCAAATAAAGAATACTTATGTGTTATTAGAAATATATAAGATAACAAGCATTCAAATGAAGGAACTCATATAAAGAGTATTTATGTGAAATTGAAAATATACGTAACAGGCATTCAAATGATAGTACTCATATAAAGGGTACCTTTATGATATTTAAAATATCAGATAACAATTATTCAAATGACAGTACTCATATAAAGAGTACTTATGTGATGTTGAACAGATAAGACAATAAGCATTCAAATGGAAGTTCTCATCTATCTAAAGAGTATCTTTGTGATACTGAAAACATAAGATGACAAGCATTCAAAGGATAGTACTCATATAAAGAGTACTTATGTGCTACTGAATAGATAAGCCAATAAGCTTTCAAATGAAAGAAATTATATATCAATCAATACTTTATTAGCATAACATAATACAATGTTGTTGCTATTACAAAATAAATAATTGTACAATACAGTTACAAAGTTTATCATATGTACTAATAGTTTCAGTATGTAGCTTTTACGTGTACCTTTGGACAAAAACAGTACGAGAAAAGTACAATATAGGTTCAAACCTAAACAATTTAATTATTTTAAAGATTTCTATCCTATTTATTTGTTACTCTGACGTTTATCATTGGCCATACATATATATTTACTTAAATTTTTTGTAGTTTTTTTATTATCATTTTTCATCAATAAAATAAATTTGTACATAGATGGTTGAGTATAATAAAACTTGGGTATTAATTGACTTCTAATTTGTTGATAAAGAGGACATATTAGTACCAAGTGAAATTCGTCTTCTATTTCATTCAGATTACATAATTTACAGATTCTATTCTCTCTTGGTGTGCTATTGAATCTACCTTCCTCAATCAATAAACGGTGTGATGAACATCTTAATCTTGTAAGTTCAATTCTTTGTTTATCATTAACAACACAGTTAAAATAATTTTCATATTCAAAACATATTTTAAAAGATCTATAGCATTGCAGTTTAGATGAGTTTTCTAAATCCGTAAACCAATTTTGAATAAATGTGTTCTTTACTTTTCTAGTTATCATTTGTATATCTGCTTTTGTAACAGTCGATTTACTATGCATGAATGATAGTCCTAAATTATTTAATATATATATAATATTTTTATGAAAACCATTTACGATATTACCATTGTTGTCTTTCATATTAAAAACTTTACATAAAAGGCTTCTAGGGTTTGATAGTATCTTTTGCCAATATTTCATAATTGCTATTTTGCGATGTACAATCAGTGGATAACGACCCACTTCGCCATATATGGCTGCGGTTGGAGTCTGCGTACGTACACATAAGATCTGTTTTAAAAATTTCAAATGTATTTTTTCAATGTCATCAGCCTTATGAAGACCCCATGTACAAGCTCCATACATTAGGATTGGAAGAATAAGTGAATCGAACAAATGCAATTTTTCCGAAATATTCAGTGAAATTTTTTAACATGTGGAATTCAATGCAAATAACGCTCTTAAGGCTTGTTCTGACAACTTTTTTTTGAGTTAAATGAAACTTTCCATTATAAGATAATGTTACTCCAAGATAGGATATATAAAGAGTACCTATGTGAAATCAGCGATATGTTACGGAGCAAAAAGGTTACGATGCAACCGTAGAAATATGTTTGTACCGTCATACCGTGCAGCACTGTAGTTTTGGGATTAAAATTGTCTCAGACAAACGGTCTTTAACTCTTTCAGCGCAAAATATATAAACCTCGACCCCTTTCCAGAGGTGAAAATACATACACTATAACTCAAAAGTGATTTTTATCTCACAGGCTTGACTAAACAAACGGACGGTATAGATCCAAGATCAGACTGCACGTTCTGTGCAATCTGATCTTGGATGTATGCCGTCCACAAAGGACCATGTATCTTTACTATGGCTCCGAAAGGGTAAACACTCTACTATTTTCTAAAATAATATACGTCTCGACAGGTTTAGTATTGTTTCGTTTATCGAAACATTTCATTTCGATATATTTCATTCTGATGTAAAACGTATATACGTCTAGCTCCCGATCTCTTGATGGGATAGATGTCCCCATTCTTTCTTCCCATTTATGGGATTTGAAAATACATCTTGGCGCAATAAAACGATTCAGTGATATTTAGTGCCTGAATTTATTGGATCCCGGATGAAAAATTTTACCCTTTATCAAACAATTCCGAGTTTTAACGACCCTGTGGAAGAAGGCTTTTGAAAACATTTTGGGAAAAGGAGAAAATCCTGGTAACTAGCATTTTCTCCTTATCCCAAAATGTTTTAAACTCTTTCATCCACCAATTCCAAGATTTGTGTCACGTTTAATTTTTCGTCTGCAAATACTTTAAAGTTTGGACAAGTCTAAAATTGTGTCGTTTTTTAAAGAGTTAAACAAGACCATTAGTTCAAACGCTTGAATGTATTTCCTATGATATAGTCAACAAAATATCACTGGTTGATAACTTTTTGCGTTTTTCAGCGGTTTTTGTTTTAAACTATAATCTGTTTAGTGTGACTCAACGCGCTTTTAGCAATCAGTATAGATCAAGATCAGACTGCACAAAACGTGCAGTCTAATTTTGAATCTACACTGTCCTGTAAGGAGTGATTTTTTGCTGGAAAAGTATTTTTGAATTTGCAATAGTCTAGATCTATTTTCAAGACCTTCTATTTTGAGCAGTAAATTTCCCTGCGAAATATTCAGCAATTAAAAAGGTCAAAAGGAAAAAGGCAATGAGAGAGAGAGAGAGAGAGACAGACAGACAGACAGACAGAGAGAGAGAAAGGCAGCCAGGCAGACAGACAGACAGACAGTTAGACAGACAAGCAGGTAGACAGACAGACAGCAAGGTCTCGACTCCTTCAGGATCACAGAAAAGGTAACATAATAAACGATCAAGTTATTGCATTGATCCGCCGCCACTAGGAGAGAGTTGTCTATTGTTTGTGTACAATTAATGTCCTGGTGCCGCAACATAATTACTTCTGGATTTCTTCTAAACCCATACGCTGCTAAGCGCGACTGACTGACCTTATGCGGACAGTGTAGATCAAGATCAGACTGCACAGAACGTGCAGTCTGATCTTTGATCTACACTGTCCGATAAGGATATATACCTTTGAAATGGCAAAATTTTGGTTTTAACTATCGCCTTAAAAGTTTCGTTTCAGTTATTTAGCAGGTAAAGAGTTAAACCTCTAGTACAACTCTAGTATTGAAAGATTGATTTAGGACCCTGTATTTTATTGCATACGTTCTTTGATTGATTGATTATTTGATTACAAGTCAGCCTATCACCGTGCAAGTTTAATTTTTTATTCCCCTCTGGCTTACATCTTGAACTCTTTAACAGACGAAAAAAGTGTACACTCGTCTAACTTGAAACCATTTGCAGACGACAATTTAAATGTGGCTCAAATGTTGGATTTCTTCTTAGATAGGGTAAAAAACATTGTGGGGAAAAGGAGAAAATGCTGGTTACCAGCATTTTCTCCTTTTCCTACGATGTTTTCATTGAATAAATAAATAAATGAATAAATAAATGAATAAATAAATAATAAATAAGTAAATAAACAGATACAGAGATAAGTAAATAAATGAACGAATAAATAAATGAATAAATAAATAAATAAAAGCGTTATAAATAGTAATCGCCCCTTTACTTTAAATATTTCTAACTATCAAAACTATTACTATTTTAAGTATTATGTTTTTCTTAAAAAAAAAAAGTTGTCCCTTTTTAAATGCACATTTGTTTGAGTCTACTCCTTACGGTACAATCCCGAGTTAAAGCACTGTTGGAAAAAGAGAAGATGCTTTTAATTAGTATTTTCTCATTTTTCCACAATGTTTTCTCTCCATTCAAAGAAAAAGCCCATCATTTGAGTCACAATTTGTCGTTTGCAAATGGAGTGAATTTGGTGGAGTCTAAAAATTTGTCGTTTGGTAAATTTTTAAAGATAGCCCTCAACAAGGGTTGTAGGTTTGCAGTTTGTTGGCTTGTAGTTCAGTTTTCCCGGGTTCAATCCTCACCCTACTCGCTGCTTTAAATCTATGGTAGGGCAGGGCACTTCAAAGCCCCACGTGCGGCTGAACAAAGACATGTATGAATAAGTGATCTGCTCCCATTATATGACATGTAGGAAATACTGCTTAGGTGAAGCATCGATCGATCAATCAATCAATCGATCGATCGATCGACCCATCTGTCCATCCGTCTCAAGGAAACATAGTTTTGAATGAGAAAAATTCTTATAACAAGCATGCCTTTATTGTGTGAGAATGCCTTCAATTCACCATTACAGTCTGCAGTCTGCAATAGTTCCGCAAAAAACATGTATAAATGATGATAAGGTTTATAGATCAACCCGCGTGATTCCAAGACCGTGACATAAATTGTTATGTCAATTACATCCCAGTTCCTCGAACTCAAGATAAATGATCTTGGCTGTGTGTGGATTATCTTATACGGCTCGTACTGTGTGTAATGATTGATGAAATTTTGCAACGCAAAAAAATGTATTAACTCTTATTCTGATGTGTATATTAAATAAAACATTTAAGTCGATATAAAAAACTCGAATAATGTAATTTCAAATTTATTTTTTTTTATAAAAATATTTCATTTTCCGACAGTGTAGATTCAAGATCAGACTGCACGTTCTGTGCAGTCTAATCTTGATCTACACTCTCTGCAAAAGTGCAGTCGTTCGCGCTTAGCAGAAAGAGTTAACCGTTTTTGCGACTAAAATAGCAAAAAAACATATTATTGGGCAGGATAGAGCAGGGCGTGAATAGCATGGCGCAGCATGACAGGGCAACGCATTAATAGTCGAGAATGAAAATTATAAGAAAAAGTCTTTCTAATGGTCTTTCCTTAATGGGCTACGTGGCCTCCAAAGGGATTTTTAGATTTCGGACCAGTACTTCGCAAAGACTCGTGGGAATGTCATATGATCCATAATACGCGTCGATTGTGTGGGATCATATTCAAATAATCATGATGACGTCATACCTGATCTCATAAAAATGGCCAGAGTTACCGATTGCATCACGACCATCCCGTTATTTAAACGTCAAAATGCCGCCATTTTATTGAATATTTACAAGTGTTCAGTTTCTTTACGCTTGCAGAGATATGTACATGTATGCAATGATAACATTCTATTTATTAGTATTATACAAGAAATTTCGATTAAGCGCAAAGAAATCTAAAAAGGCCCTTTTAAGACACAGAGTCGATTAACCAAGTGCCTTCAGCTGTCAAGTTCCATATTGCGGCAGACCATGCTGGAAAAGATTTCAAGAGGAGAAATTTCTAGCTACTGAGCCATTTTCCTTATACCACAATGTTTTCAACTGTATTGGTGTTGATTATTCGTACTCTAAAACGATGGTTTAAAAGTCGTCTGCTGTAAAACAGAAGGTAAAGAAATACATACGAGGGCTGTTCGATATGTAATGTGTAATGTACCACAGCGCGATAACGCTTTCAACGATTTCGTGAATGATGATACGCTTGAATAGCTCTATTCAATACCTTTCCAACGGTATAAACACGAGCCTTTAGCTCCACATTGTTTTAAACTTATAGTCATTTCATTAGAGCTAGTCGTTGACCACTGTTGTAAAAATGGTTGGGAAACGGATTAAGAATATTGAAGAAATTAGAGCTTATATAAAAGTTCGCACAAAACTCGGTCATTCGGTAATGCAGATTTTTACTGAATTGGGGGAAGTTTATGGGTCTGATAAGGTATCTTATGAGACAGTTCGTAGGTGGAGAAAGAAATTTCTGACTGGCACAGAGTCCGTCAAAGATGCAGCAAAATCTGGCCGACCTGTGACTGTAACAGGCAAGGCAAATGTCTCAAAAGTCAGGGAAATAATTGAAAGTGATGGCAGATACACGATTCGTGATATTGCCAACACTGTTGGCATATCGTTATCGCGGGTGCATTTCATTTTGAAGCGTATTTTGAAAGTACGAAAGATTTCTGCCAGATGGATACCACATATATTGACAGATGACCAAAAACGGGTACGAGTACAAACCGCTAAGCAATTGCTCAAAATGTTTCCCAAATTCAATCAAAGACAATTTGCAAACATTGTTACTGGTGACGAAACATGGGTTCACTATTTCGAACCAGTAAGAAAAATTGGAAACAAAATATGGGTAACTAAACACGGTAGAAGGCCTGTATTTGCCAAAAGAAGCATAAGCACAAAGAAGGTTCTTTATTGCATATTCTTCTCATGTGATGATATAGCCGTACAAATCCCGGTGCCGAAGGGCAAAAGTGTTACAGGTCGGTATTACCGAGATGTTATACTAAAAAAACTCAAGAAATATTATCTTAAACGACGCCCTGTGTCAGGATTTAGGCATGTTCGTCTACTTCATGATAATGCTCCATCACATACATCTGAGCTTGTGAAGCAATATTTGAAGTCGGAGAAGGTTACTGTCTTGCCACACCCACCATACTCTCCAGATCTAGCCCCATGCGACTTTTTCCTTTTTCCAAAACTTAAAAAGTTCTTATCTGGTCGTCGTTACAAGTCCCGACAAGCCCTTGGCTCAGCCATCAGTCAGTGCCTCAGAGGTCTACTTAAATCAGCGTACCGTGACGCATTTCAGAAATGGATTCAGAGATTGAAATTATGTATTTCAAACCGCGGAGAATATTTTGAAGGGATGTAATGTTCATTTCACTATTTGAGTCGAATGCTTTTGAGATATCGTACAATACACATTACATATCGAACAACCCTCGTACATGTATTTATTTCACATTTGAAGTGTCTACAGCCATTTGATGTAAACGCTTTACCAGTCTGACGTCAGTGTTAGGTTTTTCTAAATTGAAAGCATTGGCAGGCGACACATTAGATATAGTTCAAATAATGAAATTTATCTATGAAAGGTTTTCCAACAGCCTTTTTTCTTCGGGTCCTTAAACGAAAGAATCGTTTGGTAAATGGTATTTACAACACTTCCCATTGATGTTTTCGTCTGAAAAGCCGATAAGCATTTGTTTATGCATATACTTGAAAACGTACATGACCCTTTTCTTCGCTGAAAAACTTGAATGAAGAAAGAAAAAATTATTGTCAAAATAATTTTGTGCGTTTTTGAGGAAACTTCGATGCTTTTTTATCAACAAGAAGTCTCGGGAATTTTTCATGGTAAAGGATGATTAAAACTTTCAATTCTACCTCTCTGGAAAATCTTGTATTTTATAATGGAAAATTGGGCATAAAGATAGATTCGAAATGAAGTATTCAAGTTTAAACGAAGAAAGTGAATTTAAACAAAGGTGTGTGTACATACATAAATTAGGGTTATTGTTTACATAGACACCGGCTGTAGCCAAGCAAGAGTCAACTTGTTGTTGACGAAGTCCCCGAGGCATACGTAGTTAGGGCTGAAAACTAAATGAATACTGAGACAGTTAATGATAAATTCATGTGCAGTGAGATATACATGTAGATCTACAACACGAAATAATGATACATACATGTACTAATATCTTACTCTACTTTGGGACTGAACTGTTCATAAACAGTTGAGTAATCGGAAAAGTCCAAAGACTTCTTGGACAACTTCGTACATAAAAGCTATAAAGGTTTTAGAGTGAATTAGGGTGGTCTTTAGACATGCAGAAGAATTAATAATAGCAAAAAGTTTCGACCCATGTCAGCCTGCGCGGACTGCGCAGGCTGGCATGAGTCGATCATGACTCTTTGCAGATACATTAAATCACCCTTTTCACAAAGCGTAACTCAAACATACGTTATTTTAATTAAAACGTGTATTATTGAGATGCGCTTTCAGATGACACTTGCATCAAATAAATGAGCCTCGATTAGACTTCGACATGTAGCTTTTATACAAGTATGTATCACCTGGGATCGTATGTACATATATTGTTCCGTGTACGATCCTTGGTTTCACACTCGAAACATTTAATCCTTAAAATGTTAGATGTTATCTTGATCAGAACGGATCTAAACTTTGGATGGTTATTTATGGTTTTCGGTGTTTCCCTTTAAATTTCAATCGTACCTTATAATGACTGAAAGAAAGAGTGTTTAAAGTGTTTGTATGCCGTCGGTATGTGTGTTCTGAAAATGCTGCCAGCGCGAGGCTGTTACTGTTTTTTTTTTATGTAAATAAATTTAGATGTTTCATTATGAAATTCTATGTGGATAAGAAGTGGTCACTTTTAAAAAAATTACGAGTATTGCAAAAGGAGTACTTGCCTTATTATTCGATTTCTCTCTGCCATTTTTTCACAAGGTTTCTAAATGATTTAACCTTTGGGCTGCTATACGCGACTCACTGACCTTTTTCGAACAGTGTAGATCAAGATCAGACTGCACAAAACGTGCAGTCTGATCTTGGATCTGAGCTGTCCGATAGGGAGAAGTTTTCTTCGAAGCATAACTTTGAAACAGCAACACTAGGGCTTTTACTATCGGCTTGAAAGTTTCATTATAAATTATTTAGCAGGGTGAAAAGTGGATTAAAAAAAAATGCTTTCGAAGTTGTCTGCTGCAAATTTGCTTTAGAAAGTAATTGTTTAGAGAGCACATCGGGGATGGACATATTCGTTATATAGTATTTACCTTTCGATTTTTCTCCGAAATATTTTGAGCCATGCTCTGTGAAAACGGAGACATTAGACACCTTTAGGGATTCATAAAATCCACGTTGTCTAACAAGCCGCTGGATCTGGAGTTTTGATGGTCCTTTGACCATTAGCGAAAAGTTTCGACCTGGGTCGATACTTTTTGCATATGCATTTAGCCTCTATTCAAAGAGCGTAACTTATTTATAGCTAAATTGCTTTCAGTTAACCCTGCTAAATAAGTGAAATAAAACTTTTAAGCCATTGTAAGAAGCCAAATTTAGGGGGGAAGAATATCTCCTTACCTGTCAGTGTAGATCTGAGATCATACTGCATGTTCTGTGCAGTCTGATCTTGATCTATGCTGTCCGCAAAAGGTCTTTGAGTCGCGCTTAGCAGCCTAAGAATTAAAAGAACGATTCAACTCTCTACCTGAGTTACAAAATTTTAGACTTGTCATTACAGTAAGAACTTTTCCTGACGACGAATTGAGGGTGACTCAAGTGGCGAAATTCGCCCTTAACCCTTTCCCAAACGGCAAATTTTGGACCAGACCAAATTGAAAGCATTTTGCAGATGACAAATTAACAGTTGCTAAAAAGATGATTTTTCTATATGATAGGGTAGAAAACATTGTGGGAAAAGGAGAAAATGCTGGTTACCAGCATTTTCTCCTTTTCCCACAATGTTTTCAAAAGTCTTCTATTCCTGACCCGTAAAAACCAGGGATTGTTTGGGAAAGGGTTAAAAGAGTCATAACAATTGTTTGATAAAGGTTAGGTCTATTTTACAAGTGAAGCAGACCCATAATGGCGGGGACAGAACCGTCTTATATCGTAGCCCCATGGGACCGTCCTATGCTGGTAAGTATAAATACGTCTGTTACTTTCCGTATTTCTGTCTGACTGTTTTTTTCCGCTCATATAGGCAGGCCCATGTGTGTGTGAGGGGTGGGGGGTGGGTGTAAGTGTGGGTGTCGGGGAGTGAGAGAGAGAAATTGCTCTCACAATCTGTTAATGAGACGATCACGTATATAAAATGAATATACGAGTATATTTAAAGTGACATACATGTACAACCATATTTCGCACTTTTTTTGCGGGCTTTTGGTTTGGAGAGAATCTTAAGGAAAACAAAAAAGTTTTCATTGTTCGGCAAAGATGACCGTAAGGCTGATCTACAGAAATACGCGTAGAAAATGCTGTGTGTATCCCATTTCTATACAGTACTTTTTCAGTGAATTTTTTCATCCCGTTGATCACGTGGTCATTGCCTGAGAAGGGCTAAATATATTTATGAGTTATGGTCTGTGAAGGGGTGTTTAAGCGCATCTGCAAAAAGTTTCGACCCAGCTCAGCCTGCGCATTCTGCGCAGGCTGCGCTGGTGGAAACTCTTTGCTATAGTTATATTTTCTGCATGTCAGGGACCACATTACCTCATGATTCATCCAGTATTTTATTTTAGATAAAATGGATCCAAAAAGGATTCGTGTCATGCTGACAACTTGCTTGGTGTAACCTGTTAGAAAGATGCACTGAACTCTCTTTTCGGAATCGAGGTAGATTAATTAGTGTAAGTTGTAAGAACTTGTGTCTTAATCGATGTAAAATAAATATATTTAAACTAAGCCTCTTTTCTCAGAACTCCGCTACAGTATCTTTAAAACACACTAGTTAGATAATAAGTCGGGCGATTAGATCTAGTTTAGTCAATCGTGTCGCTTGACTCTGGTTTTTTACCAATTGCCAAACAAGACCGAGTTTGACATAACTACATTGTGAAAGATAGCTTCTGAACACATTGTTGGAAAAGGACATAATGCTGATAACCAGAATTTACTCCTTTTCCCACAGTGTTTTCTATAATTTCAGCGAAAGTGAAATTCCGGTATTACAGCCATATTTGGTTTGTGTCTGCAAGTGAAAAGTTGTTAAAATATAGTTTGGGCCTGTTGTAGCTTATTATCACTTCATTTTTTTAGAATGTTTACACTGCATTGGACTGAAAATGATTGAAGAAACAGCTAAAGGCCACTGGTCCATTTCCTTCCAATTTCTGTCGGAAAAACTTTCTATACTTTAAAATATTTTACTATATATAGATCTCTACATGTTTCACCTATACTGGTTTGTTGTATCAATGCTCAGCTAGCATGCATTGGTTAAATCCGCACATAGCTGCAGTATTTGATACGAGAAGTGTTAATTTCACGAGTTTCCGGACTATTTTCATTACTTGTGATACCAAATCTTTTTCCGCTTCTTATAATAGAAGTACCTGTTTCGAGAAACGTTGACTTGAATCACACCCATTATATTCTTGAAATAAAACAGAAATGTTTTTTAAGTGAAAGATATAGTTTCATCTTTACATGAACTGGGTTGACTTAGCGGAAGGACTACTTTGTGTTTACAAAGTATGAGTTGTTAGGTCAATAGCAACAGAAAACCGTAAAATTGAACAGACTGACTTGTGAAAGTAAACAAAATGAGTTTAGAGACAGCACTACGATTCGAAGCCGACCGGGTTCCTAATCCAAACCTTAAAAAAGCATATGAAAATCAAGTTGAAAGGATTAAAGTATGGATACTTTTTTGAAACTCTCATAAAATCAAAAGATATTCTTGTTATGATTGTAAACCCAGTGTCCATTCTCGCTGTTAAACTCTTTAAAGTGAGTTACTGTATATCTTCGTGTCGATCCATAAGTAATGTTATCCCAATCTGCAACCTTTGTTATTGCATTCGTTGATCTTCCTTTTAGCATCTATAACTCCTTGCTTACAGTGCAAGTTCTCAGTAGTAATATTAGCATGACAGTTGTTGGGGGAGGGGGGCAAAGGTATAAAATGCAGGAAGTATTGAACAAAGAGTCAATATACAAAAGAAAAGTATCTGAAAATGAGATGAAATACAGACAATATAGATAAAGTAGTGCTATATGGAAAACGCAAAACAATATAGATGTCCCTGCAACACCACACAACAGATACCATTGTAGTAATTTGCACTGGAAAAAAGTGGGCCCATTTGCAACTTGAACACAGGACACCTCACTTACAGGGAAAGCGTTCTCGACAATCAGCTTCCGTTACAGCTTGACATTACTGTTATTCTTATTTCTTCCACTGAGCTATCAAAAAACCTCTACATGAGTCTCTTCTCCCATTCAAGTTTTGGGAACTTTCCGACTCATTAAATTGGCTCTTATGAGCGCAGTTGCTGCAAGCATATACCAAGTTTCACACCAATAAAGTAACATCCAATGGGAAAATTTGTGGCCTTTGGGATTTGACATCAAGGCCCTGGGCTACCAAAGCACATGCTCTACAACTGAGCTCCTTGGAACACTTGATGCTTCTGCTCCAGTAAATCATCAAAAGTACATAGGAGTTGCCTATGCAAACAGCAATTTTGAATATCTAGAAATAATTTTACTATAAGTTTAATAAATACTATAATTAAGATGTCAAATCATAAAAAATTACAACAACATCAGTTTTTCTGGTTCAAATATTTGATATAAACAAGTCTTAGTTTTGTCCTCTGGAACTGACTTTAGTCCTCAATTTCAATTATTTCAGTATGATGAGAAAATGGCAGACAGAGACAATGTTGTTCGACTGTAAGTATGAAAATATTTACGTTTGTTTTTATTAACAAATTCTTTTCTTTGTGTTTGCTTTGTATAAATCTGATACAGTGAAAGTCATTGCTTAACTGGGGTAACAAAACAATGGCTTAACTAATCATAATTATTTACTAAGTAACTGAGTGAAAAATGATTATGTGTACTTTTCTACTTTTCTTTTAAGTTGTACTCCTTTTAGTTCTGCGAAAAGAACAACAAGTAGAAAGAAAAGCAGTTTCTTTTTTAATCATCATAGTGTTTTCTGAAATGTTTAGGTTGTGTGTCAGAATTCACCTTTATGAAGAGGAGGGTTTATATTGGTTTGATGTAACTGGCACACCTCTTTTTTGAAGATAGTAAAATAATCACAGCATAATTATTCGGCCGCTTACGCTTGATTGTCCTAAAAAAGGTTTGGACAGTGTACCATAAATCTAAGATTAGACAGCATGTTCTGTGCATTAAGAAATTGACAAAAACTGTCAACCAATAATAAAGTAACTTCAATTATACACAGTCCACTGTGGGTTAAGTTTTAGAATGCATACCATTATTCAATCACCATACGTTTATTAGTGACAAAGGCCATCATCATGTTTACATATTTTTCTAAGAATATGAAGAAGACAGGAGCTATGCTCACCAATCATGTTTTCATTTTCTTTTACACTCAAGCCATGGTCTCAAAAATGGGGTTTAAATGCTTCTCTGTAATGCATTAAACTGAGCAAGAAATCATATAATTATGGATCCATAAAATAAATTTTTTCAAACAACTGAATGAATCACAAGGTAGATTGGTCCTTGATATACAGAAAATCTACAAAGAGCAAAAGGTATTGATGCAAGTCAGTCTGCATGGAGGCTAACCTGGGTCGATACTTTTTACGGATGCATAAAACCCCTTTTCACAGTGCATGGCTCATTTGTTTGTTTAATGTCACACAAACGGTGAGTATTTTTTTTTTTAAAATTATTCTTGTATAGAATCAATGAGAGAATTCAGTACAAGTGTAATGTAGAAAATTTACTCTTATTATCAGCTATAAGTTTAATGATTTCTGGGACAACCTGGTTGTTGATATTGATCACATTGTGAAGAAAGCAGCAGGTGAAGATGTCGATGACACGGAAGAAAAGAGGATGGAACTCTTTGATGTGTATGATAATAGTATAGAGATGATTTTAGGATAATTTCTAATTATCAGATTTTATCAACAGCACTGAAATTATTAACTTATAAATTACAAGCAGATATTACTCAAACAAATTGACATGAAATATATGACCTCTGTTACCATTATATTACACACTTGAATTACTGTACAAATTTAGCTTCGGTTACTGTCATCTGAATGTGGAACTATGAACAATTTTCAACTCTTTATGCACCTAATAGATTTATCATGTCTCTAATGAATACTTAAAATACCTTAAATAAAAACGATTTTGTTGGTTTAAATTGGTTATACTGCATGTAGCAGATGACATTGATCCAAGATGTACTTACTGTCCAGTTTGAATCCACAAAAGATTCTTATTTAAACTGTGACACTGAATGGGTCAAACCCGACATTTACCGTCAATAGAATTTCGGAACTGTCTGATTACACTAAATCACAAAAATATTCACTCTCTAATTATTCTTTGCATAAAGGTCAATTTGAGGTCAATTTGTTAACAATCAAACAATATAAAAACAATCAACATTAATAAAGCTTTGTTACTCTGAAATAAGTGAAAACATTATAGCTAAAGGAGAAGTTGTTGTGAGCAGTTTTTTCCTTTTGCCACACTGTTTTCTAAAGGGGTCAACTGTAAAATCACCAGATTTGTATTATGTTGGTAGCATGTTAAAATTACATATAATACACATGTATTTACATGTATGTCTGTCAATTGAATCAACTTTTAAATCATGTTTTACTTTATATCTCAGACATTCATGGGGCCAAACATTATCAATGAATGCATGTATAGCCCATGTTTTAAACTCCCAAGAGTGAACCAACTAATTGGATTTGGATTGGGCCAAATTGAAAGCATTTGCAGACAACAAATAAACAAATAAAATGTAGCTTAAATAATGAATTCTGTCTTTGATAGGATAGAAAACATTGTGGGAAAAGGAGAACATGTTGGTAACCAGCATGTTCTCCTTTTCCCACTATGTTTTCAAAAACCCTCTCTTCCAGGCTTGTTAAAAGATGTTATTGTGTGGCAAAGAGTTAAATAAGGCAGACTCAGGTAAATGAGCTTGGACTTTACGAATAAAACATTCAATTTC
This sequence comes from Hippopus hippopus, assembly GCA_946811185.2. Lineage (NCBI taxonomy): Eukaryota > Metazoa > Mollusca > Bivalvia > Cardiida > Cardiidae > Hippopus > Hippopus hippopus. The sequence continues at coordinate 48,823,213 of OX328104.1, read as the reverse complement.
AATATTTAGGGTTGATTTTGAATTAAAACCTCTGATTGAAACCAGAGAGAAAGAAAACATAAACTTGTGACAAAGAAATAGGTTAGAATTAGAACAAGAGATAAGTTTCTATTCTAGATTAATTTGATTTGCTAAGCATTTCACCCGAAATACACATGCTATTTTGGTTAGCTCTTTTCCACACAATCCCAGGTTTTGATGTACATAAGGAAAAGGCCTAAGGAAAACATTGTGGGACAAGGAGAAAATGCTGGTAACCAGCATTTTTTCTTTTCGCACAATGTTTTCTGCTCTTTTAAAGACATGTCATTAACCAGCATTTTCTCTTTTCGCACAATGTTTTCTTCTCTATTAAAGACACATCACATCATTTGCATTTGTCGTCTACAAACGCTTTCAATTTGGACAAGTCTACAATTTTGCTGTCTGGTAAAGAGTTAAAATGTATCAGGTAACATGGTAACAAGTCTTATGCTGAATAAGACTTTAATAGGAAAAGGCAATGATATAAATTGTGCTTCTTAGTTACTGTTAAGAAATTTAAAAGTTGTTGAAACTGACAGACATATATGCATTTTATTCAAATTAAGATTTTTTTCAGCAGCCCAGTCTAATTCTACTCCTAATTCGACACGATCTAAACGATAGAGCTTTAATTGCAGGACCTTTTTTAAAGCACATGTGCACTATACTTACAGCTACGTGTATTTTTTTTTCTCTGTTACACCATTAATTTCAGCAACATTTAGATGATTGCACCAGCAAAGTAATACAGCCACACTTTTTAACTAGTGCAAAATATGACTGAGTATTTGTGTTGATATTTTATTTCTATATATACGCCCGTCGAAGATGGGACGTATTATGGGATCACCCATGGCGTATGGGCAGGCGGGCGGCGTCCAGTTCTTTGTCCGGAGCATAACTTTGTCATCTCCAGTCGGATTGACTTGAAACATGGCATTTGTGTTTGTTGCAATAATACGGAGTGCAGTGCGAAAGAACCATAACTCTACCTTGTGCTGTCTTTGAGTTATTTCCCTTTGATCGTCATTTTTACAGCATTTTCTGCTTGTCCGGAGCATAACTTTGTCATCTCCAGTCCGATTGACTTGAAACTTGACATTTGTGTTTGTTGCAATAATACGGAGTGCAGTGCGAAAGAACCATAACTCTACCTCATGCTGTCTTTGAGTTATTTCCCTTTGATTGTCATTTTTACAGCATTTTCTGCTTGTCTGGAATATAACTTTGTCATCTCTAGTCTGAACATCTTCAAATTTGGTATGCATGATTGTGAAAAATTACGGAGTGCAGTGCACAAAAACCATAACTCCTCCTAGCAAGAATTTTGAGTTATTCCCCCTTTGATCTTCATTTTTATAGCATTTCTTGCTTGTCCGGAGCAAAACTTTGTCATCCTAAGTAGGAATGACTTGAAATATTGTATGCTTATTTGTTGCAATATTTGGAAGTGCAGCGCGAAAGAATTGTAACTCTACCTCTTGCTGTCTTTGAGTTATTTCCCTTTGATCGTCATTTTTACAGGATTTAGTGCTTGTCCGGAATATAATTTTGTCATCTCAAGTCAGAACGACTTCAAACATGGTATACATGTTTGTTGCAATATTATGGAGTACAGTGCGCAAGAACAATAACTCTACCTAGCGCGGATTTTGAGTAATTCCACTTTGATCTTCATTTTTACAGTATTTCTTGCTTGTCCGGAACGGAACTTTGTCACCTCAAGTCAAATTGACTTGAGACTTGGTAAATATGTTTGTTGCATTACCTGCCCTTTACGATTATTATACCCCCTCGACAACTGGCGATGGGACGGGGGTATCTTGCGACAATTTGCCGCTCTTGTTTTAGTATTGTTAGCCTTAATAAGATTGTTGTTTGTTACAAAAAAAGAATCTAACCAAACACAATTTACAGAAAAAATATAAACTGACTTTCAAATGATCCAGGTTATAGAGAATAGATGGTTGGTGTCTTGGATGGGTTAAGTTTATCGGGCAAGGCGGAGGAATTTGTCTGGTGAGCCGAAGGCGAACCGGATAAATTTTGGAGCCGAGCCCAATAAACTTAACCCATCCAAGACACTAGACATCTATTCTATTTATCTTGTCACTCACTTTAACGGAACAAAACAAACAAACGGAAAAAGAAAAACATTTATAAAGACCGTACCTTTAAAAAATTTCCGGAGCCGAACTTGATAGACTTTTCCAATCCAAGACACCAACTGTCTATTTTATTTATCCCTTTTCTCAATTATAATCCAAAATCCGACTAAATTGAACATTTCGCTCGAAATAAGGCACATATTGACATCTTTCTCACTAGATCTATGAGAAACTTTAAAAAAGGAAGAACTCTGGATATGCAGCTTCAATAATGACGTCATGAATGATATTGTCTATGTCATAATTATTAGACGTGACATATATCCGCAGAAAAATATTGTGGCGAAGAAGACCATGTGTTTTAACATAACAGACTATTAATTAAACGAGCAAAAGTATTTGCTAGCGATTGATTGATTCATTACGGCAGGAAGACACTTGGTTGAAAATAGTCCCAGTTAGCTGGTGCGCACTTCATGGTCACGTGACCAACTGACGGATATCAAAAAAAATATATGGCACCCTGTTATCGGGTCGAAATTGTAGAAGGTGACAGGATTAATTCAGTTATGAAACTTTTCTTTGATTGCCTTCAGGTTTATTGCCTTCAGGCTTTTCATCAATTAGGTCAACACTTTCAACTATTAACTGACATGGCATGAAAATTTTATCTGTGCAATAATGGGTTAAACAACTTAGATTGTTTTTGTTGCTGTTTTTAAAAAGAATTCAAAAGCACTTAGATATGAGCCATGCTCTGTGAAAAGGAGGTTTAATGCATCATGGTGATTAATCGTACCAGGCAAGGCATAATATAATTATTGGTCCATAAAATCAATTTTGTCCAACAACCAAATGAATTGAGAGGTAGGCTGATCCATTGACATGCAGAAAATCTACAAATTGCAAAAATTTCACCCATGTCAGTCTGCGCGACTGTGCTGGCTGATATGGGTTGATATTTTTTGCAGATGCATTAAGCCCCCTTTTGACAGATCATGGCTCTTATATGTATTCTGAAAATTTCAGGTATGAATTGAAAACATGAGTAAATGTGTATTATTGAGAGATAAGAGTACTTTAAAGCACATTTGGAAGATTTATTTCTTTGTTTAACACTCCATATTTGCACAGGCTTGATTTATAGAACACACATAGTGAAATACTTGAGCTGTTTGTAGGATGATAATATTTAACTTTACTCAAGTTTCTTAGAGCAAGTGAAGCATCTTTATTGTTTTGCCCAAGTTCGTTTTAATCACAGGTGTTAACCATGGAAACTATGAATGAAAGGGGTGCAAGATAAAACTTGGTTAAAAAATATTAGAGTAGTACTTTGTGAAAAGGGGTTTAAATGCATCTACAAAAAGTATAGACCCATGTTAGGCTGCTCAGTCCAGATAAACTGACATGGATTGAAACTTTTTGTCATTGGTAACTTTTGTGTGGGTCTAAAGACCATTCTGCCTCATGATTCAGTTGGTTGTTAGACAAATGGATTTTATGGATCCATTACTATGTGATCACTTGCTTGAAATATTGCATCATGGAGATGCATTAAACACCCTTTTGCTAGAGTGCTACTCATTATGATCTTCTCTTTGTGCTTCAAATACTCAGGGCTACCTAAAGCCTCTAGCCCATTAATGCACAAATACACTTTTTTATGCGGTTGTAATTGATTCCTGTTGAAAACATTGTGGGGAAAGAAGCAATTTCTGTAACAATCCATTGCTTCTTTTTCCCATGATGTTTTCTATACTATATAGCAAAAGAGTTACTTTTCCTTTTCTGAAAATGTTTGTCCTTTGTGTAACTTGTAATACTTTTTGGTAGGTCTAAAAATAATTACACAGTTAACCCCTAGGCTGCTAAGGGCAACTCAAGGACCTTTTGCGGACAGTGCAGATCAAGATCAGACTGCACAATCTGACCTTGGATCTACACTGTCTGATAAGGAGTTATTTTTCTTAAAAAAAAAAAAAAAAACCCTTTTAAACAGCAGCATTTGGTTTATAATACCAGCTTGAAAGTTTCATTTCACTTATTTAACAGCCTCAGGATTAATACTGTAATTGCTTTAAAGGTGGAAGGATGAAGATCAATTTTTGAAATATCTTTGAGGGTTTTGAATGAAGATCCATTAGCTACCATCAACCATTATTATTGCACTTTTACCTGCTTTGCACACTGGTAGAGTGTAATCTTGAGGCCCAAATTTCAGTCCTCACTTGAAGCACTGGGTTTTTTATGGCAGTCTCCTTGGACAAGATACTCCAGAGTCCTATAGCTAGTTCTGGTGAATTCATAGACATACATGAACAGTTGTCATGATATTACTGAAATAATGATGAAAGGGATGTAAAACACTACTTAATTAATCATCCAACCAGTCTACTAAAGTGGAAAATGAGAATTGTCCAGTTCAGTTAATATTCAACTTTTTTCTATTTCCTAGGTATCAAAAGATTTTTTCATTCAAAGGGACCATACAAATTTCCTTTGGGAAAAAAAATGCCTGATAATTGTCAACTCTTTACCAACTATATAATTATAGACTGGTCTGAATTCAAGGCATTTCCAGACAACATTTAAATTTCTCTCAACTGATTGGATTTGTCTTTGATTGGGTAGAAAACATTTTGGGAAATGGAGAAAATGCTGGTTACTAGTTGTGTTAGCACTGGTATGAGAAAGCCAGGAAACACATGCATAGGTACACTGACCGTCATGATATCATGTTAGCTGTTAAAACGGCATTAAACTCTAATACAAACAAACAAAAGAGGTATAGGGGAAGGAATGCATTAATTACTGGTTTTTGTCTATAAGTGCTGAGGAAAGTTTTCCGGCTGTCAGACATTGGTATATATCATTGTCTTCTGGAATAATATAGCTCCACAGAAATTGCTGGCTTGAACCTCTTATTTCATTACTCTACTGTTGTTAGAGATCAGTGACATGTTCCATAAACTTTTCCATTGTGGGAATATTGAATAAACCTCACACCATGGTTGTCTATCTTGTTTTCTTAGTTATACATGTATATTGGTTTACCAATAGGGACTACAGACTACTAAGTTTTACCAGTACCTAGACTTTGGTTCTGCAGTGTCTTGCTGAAGGTCACTCTCAATCTTAAATAACTTGAGCTGCTAGAACAGATCAAACCATCATTTTCTGAGTATAAATTAAACCAAGTAACCACAGAGCCCTAGAATCTAAGGTCTGTATTCACTAACCATTCCTAAAGTAACAACAGCAGCCAATATAAACAAGATGGGTATTACAATACATTTGAGCCATGCTCTGGTAAAAGGGGGCTTAATGCACCTCCGTTAAACACGATACCAGCCCATAATTATGGATCCATAAGAGCTACTTTCTTAAATAACCAACTTAATCATGAGGTAGACTGGTCCTTTGACAAACAGAAAATTGACCAATACCGAAAAGTTTCTGCCCAGGTCAGCCTGCGCGGACTGCGCAGGCTGACCTGGGTTGATACTTTTCGCAGATGCATTAAGCTCCCTATTCACAGAGCACGGCTCATTTCATTTTAAAAATCATACCATTTAAATGTATGGAAATCATTGTGAAGATAACAATCTGTTATTGTATGGGCAGTCCCGGTGTTAGTCACTGGGAGAGAAGTTAGTTTAAAAACTTGATTAAAACCTGCAAAGTCACTTTATCTTTTGTTTACTTCTTGCCTGATTTTAAAACTGATTTTTCTGCCAGGAACTAACACTTGGACTGACCACACAAAAGCAGATTGTCATCTTCACAATTTTTTTTCCATACTTTTAAATGGAAAGATTTAGATTAAAATGAATTTTCACACCTGCTTTGATTTTGTGGCCACTGTTGAGCGTTTAAGAACATTTTTAGTCTTATTCTCAAGATTTCAAAATTTGAAAATAACACACATTCTGATTGGCTAAACCATTTGGTTAGCCAATCAGAACTTGTGTTACTTTTTGGATCTGTAATAAGACAAAAGTATTCTTAAGAGTGCTTGATGAATATGGGCCCATAATACCCAATTTTAATTCTACACATGATTGTTTGTGTTGTGAAAGTTTAACTCTTTCAGCACCAGATCTACTTAATCATACCTCTTTTGGTAGCTGAAAATACAGTCCACTGGAACATCTCAAGATTTTTATCTTATAGGCTTGAACAAACAAGCTGATGGTATAAATCCAAGATCAGACTGCACTTTTTCTGTAATTTGATTTTGATCTACGCCACTGACAAAAGCCTCTGTTTCCTCCCATGGCGCTGAAAGAGTGAAAAAGATATGAGCCATGCTTTGTGAAAAGGAGGCCTAATGTATCTGCAAAAAGTATCAACCCATGTCAGTCTGCAGAGGCTGACATTGGTTGAAACTTTTTGCTGTTTGTAAATTTTCTGTATGTTGAAGGAACAGTCTACCTCCAGACATAGTCGATTGTTAGACAAAATAGATTTGATGGATCCATAATTATGTGATGACTTTGCTTGGTATAATGCATCAAGGAGATGCATTAAAGACACAGCGAGTCTCATATAAAACAGAAAAGTGTTAGTTGTTAATCAAGTTATGTAAATATTTTCAAAATTCTTCAGAGCGAGGGTAAAAAAGAGAAACTTTGATCAGTGGTTAAAGTTTAATAAATAAGATATTGCCAGAAATTCTAGTGGTTTTATAGGGAAATAAAATTAAATTACATCCGACAGCTGAGCCCTTTACAATTTTAATAGAACTTTTTACATACCTGCATCAGAATGCATTTGAAAACATTGTGAAAAATTGATCAGTTGCTTGTTTACCATCTGAAAAAGGGCCATATTACATTCAATTCTCTTACATGTACATGTATTTCCCATTTATACTTAGCTTGTATCTGAACAGGTTAACCTACAGATGATTTAATTAATGAAATGGATCTTTTTAACTCTTAATCTGCTTAATGGGTAAAGTGAAACTTTCAAGCCAATAGTAAGAAATCCAAGTTTTGCTATTTAAAAGTTATTTTATTTGGGAAAAATACTAGTATCTACTTATGGAACAGTGTAGTTTGAAGATCAGACCACACATTCTGTGCAGTCTGATCTTGATCTGTCTGCAAAAGGTCCTTGAGTTGTGCTTAGTATAAGGGTTAAAAAAGAAAAAAACAGCCAAATTATTGCTATGTCAAGGTTGTTGAGGTCTGAATATTTAACAGAGTACCTGACAGTGTAGATCCAAGATCAGATTGCATGTTCTGTGCAGTCTGATCTTGATCTTCCCTATCTACAAAAGCAACTAATGCTGGATGCAGCACTTTAATGATTCAACCAATACAGATTGTGAATGTCGTTTCATGTACCATATGTATAAGGCGAGGTTGAAGCCATTCTGTTTGAATTGTCAGATACTTCAGTCTGTCATGTGTTCAGTCTTCTAGCTAGGTGATATTGTGTAATTGTATTTAAACAAAGTCAAATATAAGAACATGATGGTAATGGGTGGTATAGAATTTAGAATTTTAAATTTTGTATTTGAACATTTTGAAATGTAATGTACTGTTTATAAGCTTTATTTAGGTGTTTTATACCTGCTCATTTTATACCTGCTCTTTCTGAATTTTAACTGTTTTAAACTTTGCCAGGTACCACACTATTGTGAACTATTTAAATCCTATCATCATATTTGGTCAGTTAGTTTTTAGGCACTGCATTTATTGCAGCTTTTCATTGTGAAAATGTACAACTGTAATATCATAATTATGTTCTATATGTATGGGGTCCTGACCCGGTTATCTTTCACAAAACTGTTTTGAAACAGTAACTCAGGTATTCCCTTAGGGCTTTAACATATAATTCCATGTTTAAACATTAATTTATTACTAGAAGAAGAAAAAAATACCAATAACTTGCATTTTATTCTTTTTTCAGGCAAGTTTTTTCTACTCTCCCAGAGACAAATTCCATCATTTCAATTATGATGAATTTGTTGTTTGCAAAAGCTTTCAATTTTGACAAATATTAAGTTTTAAAGGATTAAGATAAAATTACAATTATTAACTCTTTACCACACAATCCCGACTTTTAACGACCCTGAGAAAGAAGCTGATAGAAAACATTGTGGGAAAAGGAGAAAATGCTGGTAACCAGCATTTTCTCCTTTTCCCACAATATTTTCTATCCTATCAAAGTCAGAAATCATATTAACAAGATTTAATTTGTCGTCTGCAGATGCTTTGAATTTGGTCCAGCCCAAAAATTTGTCGTTTGGTAAAGAGTTAAAAGATATGTTGGAAATTTTTTCTTTCTATTTTACCACCAGCTCTTGATGAAGCTTTTTTTTCTTCCATGTATATGTGCGTATTATACCCAACGACAGCTTTGCAAGATTCATGGATTATTCCTCATTAATTCAAACCTAAACCAAAGACTTTTTTCAAAGCTCTCAGAAAGGGCACTTTAAAAACCATTGTGGTAGAAGGACTATAATTTTATGCTGGTTTTATTTGTCCGATATGTTTTCTACGCTAACAAAATATATCCCATCATTTGAGACACACTGATTTCTTTTTTTGCAAGTGCTTTCAATCGGACAAGTCTATAAGTCTGTCATCAGGTAAAGATTTAAAATGCTATTGATACTTATTTGTCCCTTTTTCAGGGAAAAGAACATCAACCAGAGAGCAGCTTGGAATGAAAATCTTGAAGAAGCTAGCTGGAAGAAAAGAATCAAGAATGAAGCTGAGTTGATCAAATCTGAGATGAGAATGGCAGCTAAAGCTTCCTTGGCTGTAAGTGCAACCATTACCTTTTGTATTCTTCACTATTTATTTAATGGCAATTTTTTTTTATTCATCCAAATTCAAAGCGTTTGAATATGAGAACTAAAATGTGGCTACAATTGTAGGATTTACCTTTGAAAGAGTTATGAACCATTGTGTAAGAGAATGGCTGCCAAAAAGCTGCATTGACTGTTAGTGAAACCTTGACCTTTTGCATATTTAACTCCCTTATCAAACAACAAAATTTTAGACTCATCCAAATTGAAAGGATTGGCAGACAACAACATATCTGGGGCTAATACTGAGATATTTGGCTTTGAAAGGAAAGAAAACATTGTGGAAAAAGGAGAAATTGCAAGTTACCAACATCTTTCCCTTTCCAACGTTGCCTTCAAAAGCCTTCCTCATTAAGAGATGGTAAATTTTTGCACTCATCAATGGAATTTTGTTGTCTTGTATAGAATTAAATCTTTACTAAATGACAACATTTTAGACCCGTACAAACTGAAGACAACAAGTGACATAGGGCTATAACCATGATATTTGTCTTTAATAGGGTAGAAAACTTTGTAAGAAAAAGAGAAAATGCTGGTTAACAGTATTTTCTCCTTTTCCACAATGTTTTCAAAGGCCTTCCTTTTCAGGTTTTTCAAAACTTGGTATTGTGTGGTATAGGGTTAAACACAAATTGCAATTTCACATACATGTGCACATTTATCAGTGTAGATATTACATAAATGTGTAAATGCATTGTTTTTTTGTATTTCAGGTGAGAAGAGTTGCTCTCAAACAGTTATTTGAAAAGGAATTTGAAATGTACGAAAAGGAATTGAGTTTACAGGGAAAAACTTTCTATAAACAAAGGATTTAAATGAACAAACTGTGATATTTTTCATATGTGATTTACGAAACTGTAAACTGCCTATTGAAGCTTTTTTTTCCAGGCTCCGTCAATTAGTTATGTGAATTTTTTATATGCAGATTACAAGTAAATGGTTACTCAAAACATGAAATTTGCCTTTCATAAGGAAGAAAACATTATGGGAAAAAGGAGAAAATGCTGGTTACCAGCATTTTCTCCTTTTCCAACAATGTTTTCTTCAGTGTTTTTCTCAGGGTACTCAAAATTCTATATTGTGTGGTAAAGGGTTAAATCTGATTATTTTGAAAGCATCTAAAGAAAAGGAAAAGATACGAAACAAATCGGAAAATGGTATATTTAACATGAAAAGAATACATTTGAATGTCGAGATTATATTTGTGAGTTTGAAATGTAGTTATGATATCTTAAGATTGAAGTAGGTTGTTTTATTTGTTAATGTATGTGTATCTATTTATCTTCAAACTCTGCCATTAATAAAAACATTAGGTTACATTGTTATGTTCAGTTTTTAATGTTCACTTCCTTGATGATCTCCAATAGTTTCATATGGAGAAATACAGAATATTGTGCTGTAGTGACTTTCCAGCCGCGTGAGTATATTTGATACCGCGCGAGACCAAAGGTTGAGCGAAATGTCAACATTTTTTTTCCGCAGTGAGAAGCAAATACTAGTGCCAGGAAAGTTACTACAGCATAATATTGCTTTTATTATACACCTACACCTTTCAATGAAAAATTATTGCAATTGTTGACATTTTATTTGAAAACGGTTAGCAAAGTAAAACAAATAATGGTGTAGTAGCCAGTAATTTCGTTTTTATGAATGGTGGATGAATATTACAGTGTAAAGTTTAGACCAATCAAATTGCAAATGAATATATACATATTCTGCTTTTGAGTTAGTTCATTAATAACGTCATCATACCATATTTGGAACCATATTTCACAGTGTGTAGATACAGATTTTTTTCTGTCCTATGTGATATTTTATCCGTGTGCGACGCCAGTATTTTCTCCAGAAAACTTTCAGGTATATAATCAAGAGTACTATGCTTGGTGTATTGGTTGGAAAAGTGTTTAACTTGGACTTGTTTATTTTACATCAACTGTGAAATAAGTTCTACAGCTTATATCACTCTTGAACATATGCAGTGCTTGAGCTGTGATGTGTATACTCTTAAAGGCTGACCATGTTCATCCTAAGGGGTCTTCACCCTGAACCTAATGTGATAGGCTGACATATTATTCTATGGTTTTTAATAAAATTTCCTTCAATATTTCAGTTATGCCACTTTCCAAGGTAATCATACTTGTACCCATGCATTCCTGGTGTTTTTATCCCAGTGCTCTACATGAACAGTCAAAACAATGTTCAGTGGTAGCCTAGTGCAATGACTTTATCATGACCTTTGAAAAGAAATTTTTGCCCAGATGCCCTCTCTTGTCATATTATTTTACCTGGTACAATAGTAAAAATTCTTGTAAAACGCTCAAAAGATGAAGAGTTCTTAGCTTTATCTGGGAAAGTATCTGGTTACAAGCATTCTCTTCTTTTCCCACATTGTGCTTAAAAACTTATTTCTTCAAGGTTGTAAATGCATGTATCTTTGGTTCACTCTTTACCAGTCGCCAATATTACAGCCTAGTCCAATTTGAAAGCATTTACAGACGACTAATTAAATTTTGATCAAATTGGTGGATTTGTCTTTGAAAAGGTAGAAAACAAGTGGGAAAAGGAGAAAATGCTTCTTTTCCCAAAACGGTTTCAAAAGCCAGCTCTTCCTCAAGGTTGTTAAGACTTGAGATTGTGTGGTAAAAGGTTAAAGCTTAACCTCTCAAGTGACACTTCATTTGCATGAAATAAGAAGCAACCAACCTTATTTATGGGGAAATGATGCTTCAATTAAGTACAGGTCAATGACAAAATAATTGTCTGTTTGTGGTTGATTGATGAATGAGAGAGATTGGGTTCTAACCCAGTACTATAGTGCATTCCTGACTTTTTATGACTCTGGCAAAGAAAGGCTTTTGAAGACATTGTGGAAAAAGAAGAAAATGCTGGTTCTCTTTCAAAAATGAATTTCAATTGTCAGATTTCTTTTGTCATCTGTAAATGCTCTCAATTTGGACAAGTCTAAAATGTTGTTATCTTGTAAAAAGTAAGCACATGTCACTGTTGTTGTTGACTTTGACCATTCAACTAGTTTTCATTCCATCTAGTCTGATCAGTTTTCTGTTAAGAATGGTGTTTTACACAACTTTTAACTGTATTTCTGTTACATGTGTATATCAACACATCATCTCGCTGATGCTTTTCCTAGGTTTCACCGGTGCTAGGTTGATACTATGCCATGCCTTGCCCAAGGTCATTTCCATTTGACCAGCACTGCAGGCTAAGATAAAACCAGGATATCCTGACTTCAAATCTAACACAATAAGCACTGATCAGGTGATGTATGGCCCAATTCATAATACACGTAATTGTCACTGTATGTAAGATCTCTGTCCTGGCAGATTGTTATGTAACTTTACAATTTAATGAATACTTAACTGTCGATACAGGAGATAGAAATGAATGACTGACTAAATGAATATTTTACTGAAGGAAAGAAGGAAGGAAGGAAGGAAGCAATGATGGAAGAAAAAAAGGGGGAGTGAGGGATGGAGAAAGGAAGGAAGGACGGGAGGGAGGGAAGAAGGAAGGAAGGACGGAGGGAGGGAGTTAAAGAAGAAGGTGCAAGGGAAGGAGGAAAGGGTTAGGATGGATCTTTTGAAAGATAACCCGATCACATTCGTCGTTCGCCACTTTGCTTTTTTTTTTATGTAAGGGGAGTAACTCAACACTGAAACGTGTTTAACATTTCGTTGGTGAGCTCCCTTCTCAAAAAAAAAAATCAGGCCTCCCCCATTTCTCGGAAAAATTTATCTGTATGCATGTTTACTTCGCAAATCTTCATCTTTACCAGTACTTCGCACAATATTCTTCCCAAGCCACTGGCTGCTTTCCCACTTAGTCATTGTTGAAACAATGATCAGCGGTGAGGGATGAACGAATTTAGACGAAGATCAAACAGCGTACCTGTGCATTCTAGGCATCGTCTGCACCAAATTTTACAAGGATAATTTCAAAAGGTACCAACTGCAAGGAACCTGGTTCAACTGTCTTCATTATCCTGTTTACCCCTAAGCTGCTAAGCGCGACCCAATGACCTTTTGCGGGCAATATTGATCAAGATCAGATTGCACAGAAGGTCTGATCTTGGATCTACACTGTCCGATAAGGAGATAAATTTCCCCAAAAATACCTTTGAAATAGCAAAAAATGGGCTTTTGCTGTCGGCTTGAAAGTTTCATTTGAAGTTATTTAGCAAGATATAGGTTAACCTGTTACCCGGGGACCTGCGTGGCTCAGTGGTAAAGTGTAGCACTCGTGAGCTGGAGGCCCTGGTTTCGAGCCTCACTGGGTTTTCGGAGTGTCCTTGGGCAAGACACTTCAGAGCCCACCCTAGTACTGGTGGAACCCACCTAGTACACGAATATGTGAACTGTCCCCTTTCCGCCCCCCCCCTCCCCCAAAAAAATAATCACAGCATGCCATTTTGAAAACATCCTTCAAATTATGGATGGATATGAGTTGCACTCTGGGGAAAAAAGGAGCTTAGTGCATCTTCGTAATGCAATATACCAAGCATTATTTCAATGTATTACACCTGGTATTAAAAGCATTATACCATGTAATAATGGATCCATAAAATCTATTTTGTCAAACAACCGACTAAATCCTGAAGTAGTGTGGTCCTTTTCCATGTAGGAAATTGACCGATAGCAAATAGTTGTGACCCAGGTTAGCCTGCGCGGACTGTGCAGGCTGACATGAGTCGATACGTTTTGAAGATGCATTCAATCGCCTTTTCACAGAGCATGGCTCACATTCATGTACATGAGTCGCACTCTGAGAAAAAAGGGGGTTAAATATGCATCTTGGTACTGCATTATACCAATAAAGTCTTCATCTAATGTGGACTCATTTTGTCTAAAAAACTGACTGAATTATGATGTAGAAAGGTTCTTAGAGATGCAAGAAATTTACCAAATTAAATCAATGGCAAAAAGCTTTGGCGCAGGTCAGCCTGTATGGACTGCGCAGGCTGACATGGTCCATACTCCATTACAGATGCATTAAACCACCTTTTCACAGAGCAAAGCTCATATACAAGCTCATAATATGACTGGTCTGTATCACGTGAAAAGGGGCATTCGGACATTTGCGTAAAGGATCGTCCCGGATCAGCCTGTGCAGTCCGCACAGGCTGATCCGAGACGACACTTTCCGATCGTGTTCGATTTTCTGTTTCACGCCGCCTACTGCAGGACAAAACCTATTATTATACTGCAAAGAAATTTCTCGTGATCTGATTGGATAATATGCCCCGAACATATATATCATGTACACTGGCAAAACCAACGTAAAAGCAGTTTCCCTTTCGGGAGCCCGGTATACATGACTACATTTTCAACACAACATCCAAAATGGCGGCGTCGATCAAGATTAACATTAAGATTATGCACCAAACTGCACGTTTTACCAAGGTTTCAGTGACGTCAGTTCCCAATGACGTCAGTTTTCATTGAATTGGGGCACTCAGAAGGGAAATTCTACTTTGTCAGCGTATTCAATTTTTGAAACCAAAAAACAGTTAATTTCGCTTAACACACGTTGGAATGGTAAAACTTTGCAGTACAATAAATTCGTGGTACGGTCAGGTGGCAGGGGACTTGGAAACTTGTTCACGGCTGTGGTGAATCATGTCGCCCCCTCCTCGCCTTCGGCTCGGGGCGACATGATTCACCACAGCCGTGAACAAGTTTCCAAGTCCCCTGCCACCTGACGGTACAACTAATACTGTTGACGTAAAGTGGTGTCTCGGATTAGCCTGCGCAGACGACACTTTACGCAAATGTCCGAAAGCCCCTTTTCGCATGTTATTATTATTATTATTAGACACTGATGCTCTGTTGAAAAAAAAAAATGTCAGATGACAAAAATTAACATAAGACTCGTCCATAATGAAAAAAAAAAAAAGGCAAAAGACAAGTAAAGCATGGTTGTATTTGACTTTAAAAGGCTAGGGGAACATTGTAGGAAAAGGAAAAAATACTGGTTACCAGCATGTTGTCTATTTTTTCCCACAATGTTTTTGATAGCCGTCTTCGTCCTCAAGGTCGTTGACATCGTTTGGTAAAGTGTTGATTGTTTGTTTGTTTGTTTGTCTGTTTTTTGTTTACCGCCGTTTTCGACATTTGAGTTATATCGCGATCCATACTTCGCACAATATTCTTGCTGCTTTCCCACAAACCCATCGTCGAAACAATGATCAGCAGTGAGAGAGGAATGAATCCTGTCGTGAAGACTGTCATCAATCTTTGGAAAGATATTGGCTGAGATTAGAACCCTTAGGTCTCAAGTAATGTACGTACCAACTGCATCAGCGGGACTCGGCGGTAGAGAGTTGAACAGTGTTCTTCTGCAAGTCGACAAATTTGTTTTCTGGTGGAACTAATTTCTTACAGGCTTGTTGATATATTTAGCCATTTTTTAAAAATATCCTCTGTCCGGTGACACGCCAGGCACTTCTGCCTCGTGACACAATTACTAAGGAATAAAGCTTCAGAAAACATGGTGGCAAAAGGAGAAAATCTGATAACTAGCATTTTCTCCTACTCCGGGCATGTTTTCTACTATTTTAAAGAAGAATCCGATCGTTGTAGTCATGCTTGATTTTCCTTGGCAAATGCTTTGAATTAAGACGAGTAAAAGGATTGTTGTATGGTAATAACATTTTCAGAGGAATTATACTACGGACCTTTACTGGCCTTTTTGCAGGTCTATTTAGGCCCTCAACTAGGACATCAGTATCTTGCGGTGCACTTAAATTTCTATTGTTTGGTGTTTAACGCTGTTTTTAACATTAGGCTTTTTCAGTTATATCGAGGCGGCCAGGGTACTTATCCATGCTTCCCTGGAGTTTCTTTTACCAGTAATCCGCACAATATTCTTTCCAAGCCACTGGCTGCTTTCCCACATAACCATCGTCGAAACAATGATCAGAGGTGACAGAGGAATAAATCCTGTCGCAATGACTATCATCAGCTCTCGGAGGGAGGTTGGTCGAGCCGGGGATCGAACCAGCGACCCCCTGTTCTTGAGTCCTGTACGCTACCGACTGAGCTACCAGGGCTTGGCTTAATTTTTTCCTAAATTTCTAAAAAGGGGCTTTTGCGGGCGGCACAGATGGAAATCTTGGATCTGTACCACCCGCTTGTTTTAGTCAAGGCTATATAGAGGATCTTACATGAGTGTTTATATACATGTATTATCATTTTTATCAAACGAGTTGACTAAAATTGTATGACGCGAGCCTTGGCGAGCGTCAAATACATTTTAATCAACGGGTTTGATAAAAATGATAATACGTAAGTTTACACGCATGTGGGATTCTATTTATCACATAAAACGAATGACAGACAGAAAAATATCCCGCATCATCACCTTTAGCCTCTATAGGCACCTGTAAACAGTTTGTTTCGAATTGGCCATGGTCAAATTTAGAAATAATTGAGAAAGGTAGGTTTTCAGTGCAATTTTGATAAGAAGAAGAGTTATTACACCCATGAATTGTGTTAGATTAAGGAAAAGAAGCATTTAATTTTTCTACGAAAGAGGAGGTCATGACCTTTCCTTCTTTGTTCTATAGGTTTGACCCCAAATGCGAATCTGAGGGGTCATGGAGCTAGCAGCCATTTTTAGCGGCAAATATAAGGGTGGGGTAAGGGCATGAAAGATTGCGAAAAAACGGCATGGAAACGTGCTATTTTGGACTTTATCCCCAGATTATGTGTTGTTTTGAGTTTCAATTTAGCTTGGCATTTTCAGGCTAGCTTCCTGGGTTTGCATTTTGTGAATTTTGGAATATAGGCTAAAATGGCATATTTTGTCAGTTTTTTTCCGACCATCCCACTTGCCTGTATTGATCAGTAATTTTACTATTTCACAACTTGAACATGATTTATTGATAAAATCTAAAGAAATAGGATTGTGCTGTTGCATTTAAGTGCTTTTTATAATTTCAGGTTGATTATTTTGACGTTTAAGTGAAAAGTTTGGTGTGACGTCCCAAGTACCTACAACATTTTACACCGAAACTGTGTTCTGCTGCCTTAAGGTAATTTTGAATTTTATGAAGTTTGTATTTTGATCGCAGATTGCATTTATTCTAGTAATTCTATCAATTTCTGATCTTGAAATGGTACTTAAAATGATTCTAAGACTGTAAATTTTGGCTGATATTGATTTAAAAAAGAGAGGTAACTCAAAATGCGGAAAAAGGCAAATTTGGCGAATTTGGCGCTCGACATCATGTCGCCTTATTTTGCTATTTTTGGACTTTTCCGGAGACGTTTTCCTTGAAAGTGGTTTAATTTAGGCAGTTCTGGTAAATATAGACCATTTCTGATATTACAGCAACAAATCCACATACCTGTTATGGCCAGTGCATTCTTCTAGACTCCATTGTGTCCGGAAAGAGTCGTCATGTTACGAAATGCTTTATGCGACAAGTCGCTGGCTCATGATGAACGTGTAGTTTGGACCGGTCCAACTGATATATATGGCTATGGTGTATACCGAGTCTCGGTTGATGCTAAAAGATTGAAACTGCTGGTTCATCGACTTGCATACTTTATCGAGAAAAGTCCAATTCAGCTTTGTAGTGACAAGCATGTGTCACATTTGTGTCACAACAAATTCTCTTTTTGATGGATTTGTTGCGACTAATTCAACATTTCCTGTAATTTCTAGGCATTTTCTTATTTAACACTGAGATTTCACTCTAACTTGTGAAAAAAACCCTTCCTTTCTTGACAAAGTCAACTTAGAAAGTGGGAGATTGTACATATTTCTTGGTCTTCTTGATAGGACAAGAGATAAACTGACCAATTAGACTCTCAAAAATGTGGATTTATTAGAAAGACTACCAGATTTCACAAACACATTTACTTCACCACACTATTGGAGTATTGGCAGATCCCTCATTATATTAAAAGCCTTCAATTCTGACTATGACCGTTTGGATTACCTCCCTTTGATTGGATAGAATTTAACTGCTCAGGTAAATTTCTGTGAAAGACATTGGGAAAGGGTTCCGTTTTTGTGTTCTATTTGTTTCTTATAAATTTTGCAAGTTGTTTATATCTTAAAATTGTTGGAGCAGTTTCTAAAAATTCTAATTATTAGAATGTTCTATGTAACAGACAGGCAATTTGGCATAGTACGTTAAAAAAAAGTGACAATTTTAACAGAAACGGGACCCAAGACAGGGAAAACCAGTGCTTTTGCAACTGAACAAGTACCTGAGGTAAGATTTATGTCCAGAAAGAGAAAAGAAACTAGGCTGAGGTTGTAAAAGGTGAAGTTCAAGTGATTCTCCCTAGACTTGTCTTTCAGCTCAAATTGCCAGGAAAATGGGGTAAAATATGCTTATTTGCATAAGGGTTAAGAATCCATGTGAAATGAGTTCTGTGCAACTGAGCCTCATTCTGCTGGTTAAGATCAGTCAGTAACAGGGCTAGGTACTTGTTTAAAGTGTTTAAAGTGTTTTTTTGGCATATTTGAAAAATCTCATTTTTGCCTTAAGGCACCTGTAAACAGTTTGTTTCGAATTGGCCATGGTCAAATTTAGAAATAATTGAGAAAGGTAGGTTTTCAGTGCAATTTTGATAAGAAGAAGAGTTATTACACCCATGAATTGTGTTAGATTAAGGAAAAGAAGCATTTAATTTTTCTACGAAAGAGGAGGTCATGACCTTTCCTTCTTTGTTCTATAGGTTTGACCCCAAATGCGAATCTGAGGGGTCATGGAGCTAGCAGCCATTTTTAGCGGCAAATATAAGGGTGGGGTAAGGGCATGAAAGATTGCGAAAAAACGGCATGGAAACGTGCTATTTTGGACTTTATCCCCAGATTATGTGTTGTTTTGAGTTTCAATTTAGCTTGGCATTTTCAGGCTAGCTTCCTGGGTTTGCATTTTGTGAATTTTGGAATATAGGCTAAAATGGCATATTTTGTCAGTTTTTTTCCGACCATCCCACTTGCCTGTATTGATCAGTAATTTTACTATTTCACAACTTGAACATGATTTATTGATAAAATCTAAAGAAATAGGATTGTGCTGTTGCATTTAAGTGCTTTTTATAATTTCAGGTTGATTATTTTGACGTTTAAGTGAAAAGTTTGGTGTGACGTCCCAAGTACCTACAACATTTTACACCGAAACTGTGTTCTGCTGCCTATACCGTTCACGGGTCCATGTTTACAGCTGTGGTTTGGTTTCAAATGTGTACATACACAAGTAGATAGTTCTTTAACATTTACACCGAAAGAAGAGTGAAATAGTTTATAGAGGGGTTAAGTCCAACTTTTTCCGCAATAATATTGACTTTAAGAGACTTTCGTTGCATTTCTTAGTTTCTATCAAATATGAAAATCAAAAACTTTCCACTCGTATACGTCTTAGCAACAGTGACGTCATTTTTCCCCGAAACGGCGTAACAGTACGAATTCCCGCACAAACTGTGGTTGGTTTCTCTGGCTTCACGCGCTCGTGACTGAAAATTGATCAGAACCGGGACCCAAAAAACGATAATACACAAGTGTATTATCAAAAATAAGTCATGGGCTTAATACACTACCGGAGGAGGTTTTATGTGATAAAAGATAATGAATATTTAAGAGTTTAAAGATTATTGCATTTTCAGGCCGAGCCCCGGTAGCGCAGTCGGAGCACACAGTTCGGCCATTTTTTTGCCGAGGTCGATCATCATTTCGACGGTATTATGTGGTAAAGCAGCCAGTGACCTGGGAATAATATTGTGCGTTATACTGGTGACAGAACCTCCAGGAAAGCATAGATAGGCGCACTGGCCGCCGCCATATGATTGAAATAATGTTGAAAACGGCGTTAATAACCATACAATCGATGTATTTTCAGTAAGAAGTCGACTTTACTATATTTTTGGCCGATACAGTTCATGATTTTGATAGGTCCTGTGAAGTACACTATGGACCAATGAACAGTCTTGCAAATCAGAAGCTGTACATAGTCACTGTACTTCCAAAATTAGTTAGCTGCGGTAAACAATTTTTTTTAAAAACAGGCTCGCAAATGAATTTTATTTGACAGAAACTCATCATATGTACTAAGTATATCATTTGAAGGGTAAGATTTTTGTTTATATATTCACATTTACTGCGATCTCTTCTTATAGTCAACCCTGATCATACAGTCAACCTTCTAATAGTACCCTCCGGAGTTGAATAATTTCGAGAGGAAAACACCGAGTACTCTTACTCTTGTAAGTAATGTTGGATGATTTTTTTAAATCAGAAAGTGGTTTAAAGTTTTCTCAAAAGAGTAGAAAGCAAAAGTTGAGCTGTACAGCATCCGTCAACGGCAAAAGTCAGTGATTTGGCAGTTGTTTTGCTTTCCTGTGCAAAAATCGCAGGTTTTATGTCCTAGATCGCACTAAATGTGAATAGAATAGAACATATGATATCCATGTGATAAGTTTTCGATTTGATAGACTGTACGTTGGTCCATAGTGAGTGCGTGACGCTTGAACTTTTTACCAAACGACAATGAAAACGAAAATGTAGACTTGTCCAAATTCAAAGCTTGGCAGACGGTAATTTAGATGGGTTTCAAATGATAGAACCTGTCTTTGATAGGGTTGAAACCATTGTGGGAAGTGGAGAAAATGATGGGTACCAGCTTTTCACCTTTCCCAAAATGTTTTCAAAAGGCTTCTTGCTCAGGGACGTTAAAAAGCGGGATCGTATGGTAAAGGGTTAAAACCTTATTGTAAATGTAGGAATGTAGAAAATAAACATTTTCTTCTCAACAATACACAGTGTGCTTTTGCCAAGATGCATGTCAGTGAATTAATGTAATATTATCACATGCATGCCTGTTTTTGGTGCGGTACAGAATGGCTTAACTCTTTACCACACAATCCCGAGTTTTAACGACCTTAACAAAGAAGGCTTTTGAAAACATAGTGGGAAAAGGAGAAAATGCTGGTAACCAGCATTTTTTCCTTTTCCCACCACCTTTTTTTTTTTACCCCATTAAAATCAAATTCCATCATTTGAATCACGTTTAAATTTTCGTCTGCAAATGCTTTGAATTTGGACAGTCTAAAATTTTGTCGTTTGGTAAAAAGTTAACTCTCCTTTACCAGAAAAAGTATGTTTTTAAGATTTGTCCAAAATCAAGGCATGTGCAGACGACATGTTAAATAGGTGATGGAATTTATCGGGGGCATTTGCAGACAACAAATTTAATGCAGTCCAAAATGATGGAATTTGTCTTCGAAAAGGATAGAAAACATTGTGGGAAAAGGAGAAAATGCTGGTTACCAGCATTTTCTCCTTTTCCCTCAGTGTTTTTAATAGCTGTTTTCTTTTCTGATTTCTTGGTCTTTAAAACTCGCTATTGTTTGGTAAAGGGACAAAGGGTTAAAAAGCATATAAAGTATAACGAGAAAATGCTGCTCACAACATTTTTTCCTATAAATTCAACAATTTTTCGGCGTAGCTAAATGCGCTGGCTTTTGACCTACTTCTTGGTACAGATAAAGAATGAATAGATGGTAATAATTATGCGATTGGTAAAAAAATGTGCACATGTTTATTCCGCGGGCCCTGCTGCCGTAGAGATCTCCTTACACATTTATGAAACCACTACTTACAGGCGTTGCTACCGCTAATCGATACCCCGGGGCCTTGATTCATACCATAGCAAATCAATGTAATAGAGAATGATCCTTTTCTTGTTCTATTTGGAAATTTAATATTTTCATAAGGGTCACCCAATAACCCAATATTAATTTTCAACAAAATGAAAAACGATTAGGGAAAAGAGACAATGGCTCACATTATTTTACTTCATATGGAGCCAAAAAAGATTTTCAATATTCGTATTCCAGTATGTATTACGCCGTCTATCTTTTTTTAAAGATATTTCTTGTTTCAAAAGTCTTTCCTCAGATGCCGGTTAAAACTCTGAAATAAAAATGAAGTTTAATGTAATTGCTCCTGAATCAAGACATAAGTCTCGAGAATAATGATAAAAGAAGAGAAAATTGAAATTTAAGATAACCTTGACCCCTCGAGAGTGAAAGGTTACGGGGCCGTCTAATGTTTGTTCCAGGCACTTGCCACGCTTCATTTACCAGTTTCTCCGCCGTTGGGGCTTATCAGTCGGTAATTTACTCTTTCCCAGACGAAAAATATAGATCCACTGGTCCCAATTCAAAGCACTTCCATACGACTAATTAATTGTGACTTAAACGATGAAAGTTGTTGAGGAATGGGTAGAAAACACTTTGTAGAAAATACTGGTTACCATTTTGTCCTTTTCCCACAATGTTTTCAAAAGCTTCTTTTTTAGCCCTTTATTACCCAATCCCGACTTATAACGCCCTGAGAAAAAAAGCTTTTGAAAACCTTGAGGGAAAAGGAGAAAATGCTGGTGTTTACCAGCATTTTCTCCTTTTCCCACAATATTATCCATCCTTTTCAAACCCCTTTCTTAATTTGTGGGTCACGTTTATTCTGTCGCCTGCAAACGCTCTGAATTTGAACTAGTCTAAAATGCTGTCGTTTGGTAAAGAGTTAAAAGTTGTTAAAACGCGGGAAACGGTTAATAATGAACTCTTTCCCATAGTGCGTGTAGCTGGTTCGTTCGCTAATTCCTCGTATAAAACGGAAACACATGTGGTTCTTTGTATCAAGGACCAATTCTTCATCGTTAATTATAACTACTATGTTAATTTCGGCAGGAATTCTTTCAAAGTTTATCTGCAAGATTTATGCTAAAATGTGCTAAAAATTGTGGAATTTACTTTCAGAAAGATTTTTCTCTTCTCTTGATCTGATGATCTGATAGTTTAAAGCCCCCCCCCCCCACCGCCCCCACCCCATAAAATGTCATTTCACCCAAATAGTATAGATTACAGAGGTCAACATTTGTGGAAAAGGATGAATATTTTAACCTTTCATGAAGGTTGATATACTAAACAGCATAACTTTGTTCTTTGCAAAGCAAACACTTCTTAGACCTCGTGTACAATATAAGGAGAAATTGCCCGTAGCTAGCATTTTGTCCCTCTGCTACGATGGTTTACTTGTATTCATGTATACGCTCGTTTACGTTAAAATCATGTCGAATCTTTGTATTTTACAAGCAAAGTTTCATGATCGCCCGCCACAATCTCTAAGACTCTTTCAGCAGGACCGACTTTGTAGACTGGACCTCTTTTGACGGTTTATAATACAATTTACTGAAACGCACAGTGTTTTATCTCAGAGGCCTGACTAAACGGACCGTATAGATCTAAGATCAGACTGCACGTTATGTGCAGTCTGATCTTGATCTATGCCGTCCGGCAAAGTCCCCGTTTTTGCCTATAGCGCTTAAAGCGTTAGGTAGCGAGTAATTGGAATAAGGAGGGGTGCTTTCCAGTAGAATCAAGGGATAAACTAGGTCTTGAGTTCATAAGATATATGTTGGAACAGTGAATAGATTGTGTGGTGTTGACCTGCCTTGTGGAAAAAAAAAAACTAAGCAAGAAACAGGTAGGCATACATCTATCTCCATGTTATTTTGTTGTTGTTTTCATATTTCGCAATTCTTGCACTAGTTTAACAATTATTTTTGAAAAGCCTTGCACAAATTCGTATTTTCAAATGTAGGACATTTCGTGTTTTGGTCCGATTGTTGATACATCATTGCTTTCAAGAGGTAACTCTGGTCGGGGTCTAGGTCGCAGCTCTTCGTATAAGTAGTTTAAGTTGAGTTTGGAACCCAAAAATCTCAATTATATCTTGAAATCAATACATAGTTAGTCGTCCCCTGTAACTTGACGTTATAGTCGTAATCCGCTGAGCTAGTCTCAATAATGAGACGCTGCGGTGATATTTTTCATATTTTGACATTCATTGTGCACCGTACCGTCTTGAACTCCATCATAAATTTTCCGGTAGCAAAGATAGAGCGCCATAGTATTTTTCTGTTTCGTCGGTTTAATCTGTATTGCAGCGAAATGCAACTGACTTTTAGTAACAAACATGACCAAAGACAAGTTAATAAACCTTTCATTACATAAAGAGCTTGTAGAAGTCGTTTATAACATGTAAATCTCGGAAAAAACACTGACGAAATTTATCGTGCGTGGCGGCCATTTTGTCTGTTTTCGGGAACGTAAACAACTCGATTAATAGATGAAATGCACGGTTTTCTCTATGGTCAGCGTTTAAATGGAAAATATTTGTATTTCAAACGAAATTAGCAACTGGTATGTTTAAATCCTAGTTTTGAGCTCTATTTGCGAAATACTGAGAGTTCAAACTTGCGAACAAAATCTGTGCGGAGCTTTCGACTGATTTTGTCTTGATCGTCTCTGTAGCCAGAGGCGACCAGTCAAAAAGTAACATAGCCTTTGGGGACACCTATCTGTATTATCCGCTGAGCCTGCGGGTTGGCGGTAAGGTCCATGTTTCCCCCTTCTCCCCATTGGTAGGAAGAGGACAAAAGCTATTTCGTCCCCCAATATTTTAATTAAATTAATTTGCATTTTACAAAAATTCCCATGGCGTATCCATGGCGTATAAATCTTCCATGGCGTATTTTTGTATGACCGTTTTATGCTCGACTAAAGGTATCATTTTTCCCATACATCGTAAATAAAGTCTTAACCTATTGCTACAAAGGCAAAACAGGAAAGGACAATGGAAAGTTATACACAAAGGAAGTGAAACATTGTACCGTTTTTAACAATACAGAAACTACTGCGGGAAAAAGAGCAATTGCTTGTTATCAGCAGTTAATTCTTTCCCAAACGGAATTGTAAAACTTTCAACTGAAGGGGCATTGTATTTCTAAAATAATCTGTACAAAAGTTAAGCCTCACTTAGTCTCAAAAATGACTCGTTTACGATGCTTCTTTTTATATTAGGACATTTACTGTGCATCTGAGGTGACCAGTCAAAAATTAACATCGCCTTCGGTTACAGTTATTTGTACTACGCCTCATCTTGCAGCGTTCCAAGTAAAAAGAAAAACAATCCCGCCACCACACCTAAAATGCTTAGGTTTATGCAGGGACGAATCCAGATACGTATGGACTTTTTTCCATTAATTGCGCCCAAAGTTTCGACTGAACTCGATTTTCTTCCCGATGCCATGCATTCGATGATGCCCACTTTTCACAGTCGTTGTTATGATAGTCCGTAACAGTCGTCCGTGTTTTAGCCACTGCCAAAAAATACTCTCTTCAAAGGAGAATCAGCCAATTTTCAAAAAACGATTTTAATTTAATATTGGGCATTACAAGTGGCTATATCTCAAGCTGTAGTTTGAAGAATTGCATTCGGCCATAGAAATATGAAGATAATTGTATTCGTCACATTTGGAGGAAGAACAAATAGGAGAATCATATGGAACTCCGAATAACAGCTCACGCTCGAGTCTGTTCGCACTCATTGACATTGGTACGAAGCGTTGTACGAAACATATGGCTCTAGGTAACGAACACAAGTGGAGCAAAGTAACAGAAAGGAAACATTGATAAGTTTGTTTATTAATTAGTCCTTCTTTAATTGGTGAAATGGTTGAAGATTAAACCTAAGAATACTATCATATAGCACAATGTAGGCAAAATGCATTTTTCATACATTAAAGATGCCAAATTTAGATTTTCTGTTGTGGTCAAAAATTTCCTCTAAAACATTGTTTTACATGTATAAACGTTAGAAAGTGAAGATGTCTGTGCTATGTCATAATTCAGGTGGTTAAGTAAATTTGATAATCATATGTATATGTACATGAACAGTCCAAGCTATCAAAATGACAACTTCTAACAAATAACCATGATGCCTTAAAAATCCAACATTCCAATTTTTACATAAATGTAAAAATAAGAAAACTTACCTGTATTAAGCAACCACCTGTTTTTAGCTGCTTGCTTAATTCTGTAGAAAAATCCAAGTTTTAATGAACCTAAATAATAAAACTTGCAAGAGAAGGAGAAAATACTGGTGATCAACCATTCCTCCTTTTCCCAGAATGTTTAAACCCTTCCAAAGAAATCAACCACATGAGCCACATTTTATTTGTTGTCAGTAAATGGGTTTCAATTTTAATGAGTCTGAAATTTTGTCATTGTTTAATCAACATTAAAAAGTTTATTTAAGATTTATTAGTGTATGGTATGTGAATAGTACAGATAACTGTTTTCAAAGGCAATGTTACTTTTTCACTGGTCGCCACTGGGTACAGAGACGATCATGAAAAAATAAAGTTGAAAGTTTGAACTCTCATAATTTCACAAAAAGAGCACAAAACTAGGATTTGAACATACCTGTTGCTTGTGTATTCAAAAACCGTTTGTTTGAAATACAAACATTTTCAATTTAAACGCAGAACAGAAACAGAAGAAAAAATAGTTAATTTCATCAGTTGCTCGAGTTCTTTACGTTCTCCACCAATAAAACACACACAAAATGGCCGCCACACACGATGAATTTTTTCAGGTTTTTTATGAGATTTACATGTTATAAACAACTTGTACAAGCTCTTTAGGTATAATAATCTGTCTTTGGTCATGTTTGTTACTAAAAGTTAATTGCATTTCACTGCAATACAGATTAAACCACAAAGCAGAAAGTCAGTATAGCCCTCTATCTTTGCTACTGGAATCAAAGCGTTGAGAACACTGAAGTGGTATTTGTCAAGGAAGCCATTGTGTGGAATTAATAATTTGAAAGAAAAAGAGAAATACTATTCAAATATTGGCTTGAAAGTCAACTTACAAAGCAAACGAATACCTTTTTTGGTTAAAGGGAGAGTACTCATGACAAAGTTAGGATTTTTTGTGTATTGGTGGTCTCCCTTTGATCATTAGGAGGAGTCAGGAGTAACGTCCCTTGACAGTAGGATGCATGATGGATAGACAGAGAAACAATGTGAATATATCGAATAAAATTAAGTTTGTACCTGAAAACTATGATTTTGAAATATCTTTGGCCGTTAACATTTAATTCCCAACATTACAATCAATTATTTCGATCTATAAATATTCATGCCCAATCAAATGGAGTAGCGCGCAATCATTGGATGAAAAAGCCATGGGACGAACTGGTTTTGGAACAAAAAAGCCCAGGACCAAGTGATCGGTAGACAAATTTTGTATCATTGCGCCAATAGAAGGCTATGAGCGAGTGAAGCTATTTTCAATCAAAAATTAGTATTTCTACGATCGATGGCCTCACCAAGTGTATTTTAACATGCTATTTCCAATTACATATCTGAGTGCTACCGAAAAACTCATTTGCCTGAGAAAAATTGAGTTTAATTGGGTTTATTTCCTTCGGCTTTGCACAGAATACGATACATGGTCTTCAAAATTCAATATTGAACTCATAGTGGTATTGTCTTCGACAAATACCACAAAAATGATGGACTTGAGATGGTATGGTGCACAGTAGATGTCCAAATATGAAAAAATAACATCACTCATTATTGAGACTAGGTATGTGAACATCAAGATAGATTCAAAGAACAAAATCACCAGACACTGGCTGACTTTCTCACACGACAGCAGTAATAAAAAAAAAAAAAACCAGATTCATTCTTGAAGGACACTATATAAAAAACTAGAAAACATGAGAATAAGTGAGCTGTCACTGTGGTATAACTGAAATGAATATACAAATAGAAACAGCTTAATTCTTTACCAGAGGGAAATTTTTTTAGACTTGTGCATTTTGAGAGAATAAGCTGATAAAATCTTAACTCTTTACTAAACAACAAAATTTTGGTCTGGACCAAATTTAAAGAATTTCAACAAATTGCATACTGCTGAAATGATGATTTCTGTCTTTGATTAGGTGGAAAACATTGTTGGAAAAGGAAAAAAATGCTGGTAACTACCAGCATTTTATCTTTTTCCAGTAATGTTTTCCAAAGCCTTCTTTTTCAGGGTCATTATAACTAGGGATTATGGGGTAAAGAGTTAAATGTAGCTCATATGATGAAATTTGTCTGTGAAGGGGTAGAAAACATTGTCGGAAAAGGAGAAAATGCTGGTTTCCAACATTTTCTCCTTTTTCCACAATGTTTTCAAAAAATCTTCCTCTGTCAGGGCCATTGAAACTTGGGATAATGTGGTAAAGGTTTAGAGCCTGATTTAATCCTTTACACAACACAATCCTGACTTTTAACTACCCTGAGAAAAAAGGCTTTTAAAAACAATGGGGGAAAAGAAGAAAATGCTGTTAACCAGCATTTTCTTCTTTTTTCCACAATGTTTTCTACCTATTCAAGGACAAATACTTTAATTTAAGAAATATTTCAATTGTGGTCAGTAATTCCTTCAGTATGGTTGAGTCTAAGATTTTGCCATGTGGTGAGGGTTAAAATAGGAACTTATGATACATATTTCAGGATGGCATTATCAAATGAGAAAAATGACACAATGTTAACTGAGTTACAATCACTAAGCAGTAATCCAGAGAGTCCCGATGCATCCTTGGAAGCCAACACTTCAAAGATGTCAGAACCAGGAGAAGATCGGAAGGTAAGATCTCTTTTACATATTACGTCCTGGAGAAGGTTTTTTGTTGGGCTGTTTTCAAAGAACTGTTGATGTTTTATCTTATCCCTGTATTGTTGTATAGCCCTGTATTGTCGTAATTGGCCTGTAACATGCGAAAAGGGTCATTCGGACATTTGCATAAAGTGTCATCTCGGATTAGCCTGTGTGGACTAATCCGAAATGACACTTTTGGATTTATGTAATTTTCTGTTTTGCACAAGTCTGCTGTAGCACAAAATCAAATGTAGTCGTGAAGTGCCGTCTTGGATTAGCCTGCGTGAACTGAGCAGGCTGATCCGAGACAACACTTTACACAGATGTCTGAAAGCCCCTTTTCGCGTGATGCAAGCTGTATAGTTCCTGTTTTGTCATAGTGTATTGTCATAGTCCTGCTATGACCTAGATCATCTTTGTCACGGGAAAACTTCAAGATTTTCTTATACAAAGGTACATGTGTTTACGATAGACTTCTTGTTCACTATCAAAAGGGAAAGCCGCACCAGGGAGGGCAGGTAAGGTTCAACAATGTTTGACACAGTCATACCCCTTTTCGATTTAAAATTTTGATTGAAAAAAAGCACCTATAATCAAACATTGACATCTGAATGTTGTGCTCTCGATAATTTTTCCTGCAGCATTCAAACAAAGGGAAAGATTGGTCATAATGAGCTATTTCTCCTTTTGTAACATTGTACTTACATGTAGGAATTAACTAGACCCCAGGAGCTGATGTGTTTGTTGCTTTTGTGTACAGTTCTAGTTTAGAACTTTACCCAAAGACAAAATTTTAGAATGGTCAATTTTGAATGCATTTGCAGACTACAAATTAATCCTTTACCTAATAACAAAAATTTAGACCAGTCCAAATTGAAAGCATCTGCAGGCGATAAATCAAATATGGCTCAAAAATTGAAATTTGTTGTGAGTAGGGTAGAAAACATTGTGGGAAAAGGAGAAAATGCTGGTTACCTGCATTTTCTCCTTTTCCCACAATGTTTTCAAGAAGCTTTTTCTTTCTGGGTCGTTAAAAGTCAGATTTTGCTTTGGGGGTCATTTAAAGTCATGTTGGAAAGGGTTAAATATAGATCAAATGAATGACTTTGTGTCTGAAAGAGTAGAAAACATTTTTGAAAAAGGAGAAAAGGCTGGTTACCAGCACTGTCATCTTTTTCCACAATGTTTTCAAAAGCCTTCTTCAGAGTCATCAAACTCAGGGTTGTGTGGTAAAGGGATAAGGTCTTTGATTTAAATTGTCATTTTTTTTTACAAAAACAAAGTACAAAAAACCTGTCACAGTTAGCAAGTACTTACTGAGTTCCAATAGGAGAAAATATGTTAAAATATTCCTGTAATAAGCAACAACCTGTCTAAACCCTTTACCACACAATTCAGAGTTTGAACGACCCTTGGAAAGAAGGCTTTTGATAACCTTGTTGGAAAAGGAACCAGCATTTTCTCCTTTTCCCAGAATGTTTTTTACCCTTCAAAAATCAAGTTTTGATAATTGAGTCATATTTTTTGTTGTTGTCTGCAAATGCTTTCAAATCCAAAGTTTTGCCATTTGGTAAAGAGTTAAGCTAGTACCTTTAGAGTGTGCTTTGAGTACTTGCCTAATACAGGTTGGAATGTAGTTTAAAATGATTATATGAATTCTTTTTTCCTAACACTTGTCTGAGTCTAGTTTTTAGCTCCACTGGCCAAAGGCCAGTGGGCTATGTCATAGCCCAGTGTCTGTCGTGCATGCATGCGTGCGTTAACTTTTATTTCAAACATCATTTTCTCTGAAACTACCCATCCAATTTTGATGAAACTTCACAGAAATGATCCTGCCATGGTCCTCTTCAGTCTCTTGAAAAAATTTGATTCCTTCAAAAACTCTGGTTGCCATGGCAACAAAACTTAAAAATATTAGAAATCTTGAAAGTCTTCTTGTCTGAAACCATAAAGCCTAAGGGTACAAAATTTGGCATGTAGCTTTATCTAGTAGACCTCTATGAAGTTTCCTCAAATTATAGCCCTTGAGTCAAAATTGGCCCCACCCCGGGGGTCACAAGTTTTACATGGGCTTATATAGAGAAAACTTGAGAAATCTCCCTTTACCAAGCCATAAGGCATAGGTCTAACAAATTTTGCATGTAGCCTTATCTAGTGTGACTCTATCAAGAGTGCCCAAATTATAGCTCTGGGGTCAAATTTGACTCTGCCATGGGGGTCACAAGTTTTACATGGGTTATACGGAGAAAACTTTAGAAATCTTCCTGTACTTAGCCTTAAAACCTAGGGCTACCAAATTTTCCATGTAGCTTTATCTAGTGGGCCTCTACGAAGAGTGCCCAAATCATAGCTCAAGGATCAAATTTGACCAAATTTAGAGCTGTCTCAGGGATGCCATGTTTTACAGGGCCTCATAATGAGGAAACTTTGAAAATCTTCTTGTTTATAACCACTCACTCTAGACCTGTATTATTTGGTATGTGGCTTTATCTTGTGGACCCCTACTAGGATTCAAGTAATGATAGCTCTGTGGCAAAAATGGCTTTGCCCTGGGTTCATAACTTTCTCATGGGATCTTGTAGACAAAATGTTGTATGTCTACTAGTTCGAAACCAATTGGCCAAGTATTGTTATGTTTGGCATGTAGGTTTTTTACTTATTAGCCAGTGGATACAGGGCCTTCATGGCCCTCTTGTCAATGATTCAAATTTAGTTTTTGCTGAAAGAATAAAACAGAAATGAATTGATTGCTTATTGGTCGGATGTTGATTGTTTTCTCTGGACTGAAAATAGAGAATGCCTTTTTTAGATGAATCTTTGGTTTGGCAATTTCATCTATTTAGAGTTTCCCTTCTGGTACCATCTAAATATTTAGGATGCTGGAAAGCACAAAAACATATTTTTCCTCAACAGTTTTTTTTTTCCTGTCAGAATATCCATACTTATCCAATAATGTAGATTCAAGATTAGACTCTACAGATCTTGCTGTCTGATCTTGAACTGCACTGTTTGCAAAGGCAAATAAAGTAATCCCAGTGTTCATCAACCATTCTGAATAATATTTCAATCAGGCCTAAAAAAAAATCTGTGTCTAGGTTTTCAGTCCCAGGTGCTGTAGGTAGGGTAGGTAGGGATTTTTTTTTTCCAAAAACTTTTTACATGGACCATGTACCGAAGTCACACCTGACATTTTTTTTTTCAATCATAATGTAAAAAGTGTAGCATCATCAGCATTTTCTAGGTAGGCCAGGAAACCCTAAACACAGATATTTTTTTGATAGGCCTCAAAGAAACATAATTTGAAGTGGTTCCGCTGATCAGAAATTGTGTGACATTCAAATTTAGTTTTTTTTTAAAGTAGAATGCTATTCAGAATTGTTGTTGAATATTGGCCCTGAAGTTTTAAACCTTTATCACACAGTACCAAATTATAACCACACTAATAAAAAGGGCTTTTGAAAATGTTGTAGGGAAAGGAGAAAATGCTGGTTACCAGCATTCTCTCCTTTTCCCACAATTTTTTTTTTTATTTTTTCTAACGCAATACCAAACATTTGGGTAACATGTAATTTTTTGTCTGCAAATTAATGCTTTCAGTTTTGACCAGTCTAGAATTTTGTTGTCTGGTAAAGGGTCAAGGGCTGAACAAACTAGAGTTAACATTTACTCTTTGCCACACAATCCCGACTTTTAATGACCTTGGAGAAGAGAGCTTTTGAAAATATTGTGGGAAAAGGAGAAAATGCTGGTAACCAGCATTTTCTCCTTTTCCCACAATGTTTTCTACCCTATCAAAGACAAATTTCATCATTTGAGTCACCTTTGATTTGTTGTCTGCAAATGCGTTCTATTTGGACAAGTCCAAAATTTTGCCATTTGGTAAAGGGTTAAAGAGACATTTCTACAGCCAGAGAGTAAACAGTCACGCTAAAAAACTTCACGGTGTTATAATCTAGTCAGCTGTAAAAACGTAGATAAAAATCAGCATAAGGTGTATGAGTTAAGAAACTGTAGGGATTTGTCCTCGATTTAAACCGTAAACTATGGTTGTCTATGGCTAGCCGCAAGAGAATGAAATGCATTTTCTGTCTGCTGTAATCTGTGCAATCTTGCAACCATCAGAGGCAATATTTGGCATGAAGATGCCAGAGTGATTATTGTTTCATAAAATAAAAAAAAAACTGGATGAAAACGAGTAAAGATGTATGTTTAACAGAAAGTGCAACTTTTTTCCCCTTGTAGGAAATACAGATTGAAATGGGGATGACAGCTAAGAGACAAGATGATCCAATGGCTAGATGTGAGCCCTGTCTTCACTATTTCAGGGCATTGTCACCTGTACAAGGGCTTTTATATCTGAGACTTACCCTAGAGCATCATTATCATCTTTACAAACACATGATTTGGAGGGCCGTTCTTGGGATTGTTGTGGTTCTGTATTTCTTCTACCTCGGCGCTGCCTTTAGGTTTGTGCCTAACTTTTTACCAATTTTTACAAATTTTAGACTAGTCTAATGTGAAAGTATTTGCAGATAACAAAATAAATATTGCACAAATAAAGAAATTCTGTTTAAAAGGGTAGAAAACATGGTGGGAAAAGGAGAAAATGCTGTTTACCATCATTTTCTCCTTTTCCCACAATGGTTTCCAAAGTCTTTTTCCGGTGTGGGGGGGGGGTTTCGTTAAAACTTGGGATTGTGTGGTAAAGGTGAACTCTTTACCAAATAACAAAATTTTCGACTTGTCCAAATTGAAAGAATTTGCAGAGGCTAAATAGAAGGTGGTTCAAATGATGAAATTTTTCCTTGATTGGGTAGTAAAAATTGCAGGAAAAGGAGGAAATGCCATTATTTCATGCAAATTTCAGTTGTCATCTGCTTGTGCTTTCAGTTTTGACAAGAGTAAAATTCTTGAAATTATAACTCTTTACCACACAATCCCAAGTTGAAACGACCACAAGGGAGAAGCCTCTTAAAAACATTGTGGGAAGGGAGAAAATGCTGGTAACCAGCATTTTCTCCTTTTCCCACAATGTTCACTACCTTGTCAAAGACAATTTCATTGTTTCAGCCACACTCAGTTTGTCATCTGCAACAGCTTTGAATTTGGAAGAGTCTATAGTTTTGTCTTTTTGACGAGACCAAATTGAAAGCATTTGCAGACAACACAATAAAAGTATCTCAAATGATGACTTCTGTCTTTGATGGGGTAGAAAACATTGTGGGAAAAGAGGAAAATTGTGGTTACCAGCATTTTCTTTTTTTCCCACAATGGTTTCAAAAGGCTTATTCTTCAGGGTCGTTAAAACTCAGGATTGTGTGGTAAAGGGTTAAACAACAGGATGTTGTTTTGTAATTAGTAACTCTGAGTATTTTTATAAGGTCAAACATGATGTCATTATACTCATTTGAATATGATCCCACATAATTGGTACCTGTTATTGTTTACCTGACACATGCACAAGCCTTAACTAAATTCTGGCCTAAAATCTAGTGTCACGGAGAGAGGTTAGCTTTACAAGCACTTTAAACCTGACTTGATGTTGAAATAGTTTTTAAATGATGCAGTTTGGTGTATTTGACTCTCCATGGAAGTTTAACAGCGTGCATTATGTTAGAGCCAGGATGGGTGACCAGGCCGCTGCATGCTACAGTTGGTGGCAGAGATGGGATTATAACAACTACAGGTCTGGAATTGTCTTAGCCTTGTAAATACCCCTGGTTTATTGTATATAAGTCTTGGGGTCAAACTTCTCGAAGGGGGGAGTTATGTCACAAAGAGAGGTTAGCTATATAAGTACTTCAAACCTGCCATGCTGTTTGTTGAGGTAACTTTTACAGTGACGCAGTTTGTTGCATTTGTCACTGTGGCAGTTAAGCAGCATGCATTAAGTTAGTGCCAAGATGAGTGACAAGGCAGTTGCATGTTACACTAGAAATACCATAAGAGGCTACATATCCAATTATGGAAATACACACAGAATATTATGTTGTAGTAACTTTCCTGTTCCTTGTATTTGATTGGAGCAGCATGAGAAAATTTGATATCGAGCAACACTGAATGTCGGGCGAGATGTCAAAATTTTCTTACACAGCAAGGAGCAAACACAAGCACCAGGAATGTTACTACAACATAATATTCCTTTTATTATATATTTACCACTTTCAACCACAAAATTTTCATGAATGACATTTTCTTCGAAAAAGGTAAAAAAAAAATGAGAAAATTAATGATGTGGATGTTAGAACCTCTGTTTTTATGAATGGCAGATGAATGTTACAGTGTAACATTTTGACTATTCAAATAGCAAATCAACGGATGCTTAGTCTGTGCGAGAGTTATGTTGTCTAACCATATGTGGGATCGTATTTGACAGTGTGTAGATACAGATTTTTTTCTGTAGTGTGTGTTCTAATTTTATCGGCTTGCGACGCATGTATTTGAGCCGGACAATTTACTGGTATGTAATAACAGTTTATATTTATTGATGGTTTGCCAGCTACTGGTATTGTCTTACTTATTTCAGTGATGAATTATTTTTTTAAAGTTTGATTTGAATATAAAAATCTTAAGGGCCCTCTTTAATCCTTTACCACATGGCAAAATTTTAAACTTGTCCAAACCCAAAGCAGATGAAGACAACAAATCAAATGTGGCTCAGATTGTAGTAGTTGTCTTTGATAGGAAAACATTGTGGGAAATAGAGAAAATGATGGTTACCAGCATTTTCTCCTTTTCCCACAATGTTCACTACCTTGTCAAAGACAGTGTCATTGTTTCAGCCACACTCAGTTTGTCGTCTGCAACAGCTTTGAATTTGGAAGAGTCTATAATTTTGTCTTTTGGTAAAGAGTGAACACTTTACCACATGACAAAATTTTTGACGAGACCAAATTGAAAGCATTTGCAAACGACACAATAAAAGTATCTCAAATGATGACATCTGTCTTTGATGGGGTAGAAAACATTGTGGGAAAAAGAAGAAAATTCTGATTACCAGCATTTTCTTTTTTTCCCACAATG
The DNA here is from genome assembly GCA_946811185.2 of Hippopus hippopus. Lineage (NCBI taxonomy): Eukaryota > Metazoa > Mollusca > Bivalvia > Cardiida > Cardiidae > Hippopus > Hippopus hippopus. The sequence continues at coordinate 48,787,697 of OX328104.1, read as the reverse complement.
GTTTCAAAAGGTTTATTCTTCAGAGTCGTTAAAACTCAGGATTGTGTGGTAAAGGGTTAAACATCGGGATGTTGTTTTGTAATTAGTAACTCTGAGTATTTTTATAAGGTCAAACATGATGTCATTATACTCATTTGAATATGATCCCACATAATTGGTACCTGTTATTGTTTACCTGACACATGCACAAGCCTTAACTAAATTCTGGCCTCAAATCTATTGTCACAGAGAGAGGTTAGATATGTAAGCAAATTCATACCTGCCTGTAGAGCTAGCTTTTACAGCGATGCGCTTTGGTGTATTTCTGTCCGTGGAAGTTAAGCAGCTTGCATTAGGTTAGTGCCTGGATGGGTGACCAGGCTGTTGCATGTTACAGTTGGTGGCATAGGTGGGATTATAACAACTGCCGGACTGGAGTTGCCTTACCCTTGTAAATACCCCTAGTTTATTGTATATAAGTCTTGGGGTCAAACTTCTCGAAGGGGGGAGTTATGTCACAAAGAGAGGTTAGCTATATAAGTACTTCAAACCTGCCATGCCGTTGAGATAGCTTTTACAGCGATGCAGTTTTTCTGTATTTCTGTCTGTGGAGTGGCTTGCATTAGGTTAGTGCCTGGATGGGTGACCAGGCAGTTGCATGTTACACTAGAAATACCACAAGAGGCTACACATCCAATTATGGAAATACACATGGAATATTATGTTGTAGTACTTGTAACTTTCCTGTTCCTTGTATCTGATTGGAGCAGCATGAGAAAATTTGACATTGGGTGAGATGTCAAAATTTTCTTACACAGCAAGAAGCAAATACAAGCACCAGGAAAGCCACTACAACATAATATTTCTTTAATCAGATATCTACAACTTTCAACTTCAAAATTTTGCAATGAATGACATTTTATTCAAAAAAGATAAGCAAAATGAGAATATTAAATGATGTGGAGGTTAAGTTCCTCTGTTTTTATGAATGGGGGATGAATGTTATAGCGTAACATTTTGACTGTCGGTAATCAAATTGCAAAACAATGCATCCTTAGTCTGTATGAGAGTTACGTCATCATGCCATATTTGGAACTGTATTTGACAATGTGTAGATACAGATTTTTTTTCTGACTTGTGTGTTTTGATTTTATCGGCTTGCGACACACATATTTGAACTGGATAATTTGCTGGTATAATGGCAGTTTATATTTATTGATGGTTTGCCAGCTACTGATATTGTCTTACTTATTTCAGTGATGAAATATTTTTTTAAAGTTTGATTTGAATATAAAAGTCTATAGGGCCCTCTTTAACCCTTTACCACATGACAAAATTTTAAACTTGTTCAAACCCAAAGCAGTTACAGACAAGAAATAAAATATGGCTCAATTATGGAAGGTGTCTTTGATAGGATAGAAAACCTTGTGGGAAAAGGAGAAAATGCTGGTTAATAGCATTTTCTTCTTTTCCCACAATGTTTTCAAAAGGTTTCTTCCTAAGGTTCATTAAAACTCAGGAATGTGTGCTAAAGGGTCAACCTTTTGGCTTTTGAAAACATTGTTGGAAAAGGAGAAAATGCTGGTAACCAGCATTTTCTCCTTTCCCCACATTATTTTCTACTCTTCCCAAAATAAATTGCAGTTTTTCAGTCACATTTATTTTGTCATCTGAAAATGCTTTCAATTTGGACAAGTGTAAAATTTTGTCATTTGGTAATGAGTTAGGCCAACATTTGTGCATGTCATAGTTAAAACTATCATTGACGAAACTTTTCAGATACAGTTTTGGTGATGAGCCCTCAGTAAGGCTACTGGTGATAACAGTATTGGTAATTCTTGGTGTTGCCTATCATTATGTCAAGAAGTATTATGGTGAGAAGATATACGATATTTGCATTCAACCGGTCATCACAGAAATGTCAAGATATCAAAGGCTTATCAAGTTGTAAGTCAACTGAATAGTTTCTTTTGTTTTTATGATTATCAAACCAGATTGATTCTTTACCTGAGGACAAAATTTGTGACTTGTCCAAGTAAGAGGCATTTTGCAGACAACAAATTCATTACACAATTATGTCAATTTCCACAATGTTTAAGAAACCTTCTTCCCCAGGCTTGTTAAAACTTTGGGTTGTTTGGTAAAGGGTTAATCTGTTTTGACATTACTGAGGAAGAAGGCTTTTGAAAATATTGTTAGGATAGGAGAAAATGCTGGTAACCAACATGCTTTTGATGTAATATACATGTAGCTATTACAAATTTTATTTTTTTTACACGTGTTTTAGATAAGATATTGCGATGTCATAGGAACATTCAGTAATGTCATTTGACCTGCAACATGCGCAAAAGGGCATTCAGACATTTGCGCAAAGTGTCATCGTGGATCAGCCTGCGCAGTCCGCGCAGGCTGATCCCAGACGAAACTTTCCGTTCTTATGTAATTTTTATGCTTCCCTTCAATGAAGTGGGGGTATATTATATATTGCTTTGCTAATATCGGTTGGTCGGTCGGTCGGTCGGTAGACCTTACCTTGTCCGGATGATAACTAGACACAGAATTGACCTAGGTTCATCAAATTTGGCACAGACATGCGTCTCAGAGTGTAGATGATCCCTATTGATTTTGAGGTCAATCAGTCAAAGGTCAAGGTCACAGTGACCGTTAACATGTTGATATATAGACCAAACCTTGTCCGGATGATAACTAGACACAGAATTGACCTAGGTTCGTTGAATTTGGCACAGACATGCGTCTCGGAGTGTAGATGATCCCTATTGATTTTGAGGTCAATCGGTCAAATGTTAAGGTCACAGTGACCGTCAACATGTTGATATATAGACCAAACCTTGTCCAGATGATAACTAGACACAGAATTGACCTAGGTTCGTCAAATTTGGCACAGACATGCGTCTTGGAGTGTAGATGATCCCTATTGATTTTGAGGTCAATCGGTCAAATGTCAAGGTCACAGTGACCGTCATCATGGTGATATATAGACCAAACCTTGTCCGGATGATAACTAGACACAGAATTGACCTAGGTTCGTCAAATTTGGCACAGACATTTGTCTTGGAGTGTACATGATCCCTATCGATTTTGAGGTCAATCAATCAAAGGTCAAGGTCACAGTGACCATCAACATATTGATATATAGACCAAACCTTGTCCGGATGATAACTAGACACAGAATTGACCTAGGTTCATCAAATTTGGCACAGACATTTGTCTTGGAGTGCAGATGATCCCTATTAATTTTGAGAATAATCCATGAAAGGTCAAGGTCACAGTGGCCTTCAACTTAATGATATATAGACCAAACCTTGTCCAGATGATAACTAGACACAGAATCGACATAGGTTCTTCAAAATCTGTACAGGTATTCATCTTGGAGTGTAAATGATCCCTATCGATTTTGAGATTAATCCATGAAAGGTCAAGGTCACAGTGGCCTTCAACTTAATGATATATAGACCAAACCTTGTCCAGATGATAACTACACACAGAATTGACCTAGGTCCTTCAAATTCTGTACAGATATTCATCTTGGAGTGTAAATGATCCCTATCGATTTTAAGGTTAATCCATGAAAGGTCAAGGTCACAGTGACCACCAGATGATTCAGGGCCAGCGCTGCCGTTCGCCACTTGAGCCATTTGCTCAAAAAAAATTAAAGTGTCTCAAAAATCATCATATGTGGCTCAACTTGTGGCTCCAACATTTTATTCGCGTATTATCGGGGACGTAGTAAGCATCGAAGTCGACTGGGAAAAAGCGGAAGTCGAACACACGTGCCGAAAAGAAAATCGATAACCCAGTCTGTGTATCAACGACTGTTTACAATCTTGTATGTATACACACGGCGGTGTGTATAATTATGCAAACTGTTGACAGATTATCACGTTTAACAATTGAAGTGGGCTATAAATGAAAAAGATGACATCGATATTTCCCAATCAATTGTTTTGATATCAGTTTATGAACTGTGCCACTTCCTGTATCAACGTGGCAGTAGTGGGGCATGACTGTTTTACAAACAGACATCTTGTCCCTTTTGTGCAAGTGTACCATAAGACAAAATCAAATGTAGTCATAAAGTGTTGTCTCGGATCAGTCTCGGATTGCGCAGGCTGATCAGTGACGACACTTTATGCAAATGTCCGAATGCCCCTTTTCGCATGTTGAAGGCCATTTGTTCAAGCATGATATTCTTTTAAGTCATTTCCCAAAACAAGATCTGATACAAGTTTCCTGGTCAGTTCATTGTGACTGTGAAACCGATGATTGTAGTAAAGCTATGGTTTGTGTCAGTTTCCGATTAAAGAACAAGTAATTATATGTCAACTTCTCTGGAACAATTGTAATTCCAAATGTACACTTATGCCATAACGGTGAGTCCATCTCATCCTTGACCATGTGGGTTGTTATACATATGAGCCATGCTCTGTGAAAAGGGGGCTTAATTCATCTGCGAAAAGTATCGACCCAGGTCAGCCTGCGCAGTCCGCGTAGGCTGACCTGGGCCGAAACTTTTCGCTATTGGTCAATTTTCTGTTTGTCAAAGGACCAATCTACCTCATGATTAAGTCGGTTATTCAAAAAAGTGGTTCCTATCGATCCATAATTATGTGATGACTTGGGCTAGTATCGTGTATAACGGAGATGCATTAAGCCCCCTTTTGCCAGAGCACGGCTCATATCTAATGATTCTTGAAGTAATTCTCGAGACACAATTATGTGATAAAAAGAATCTGACATTCATTGGCATTTGAGCTGAAATTTGAGTAAACATGTCAAGAAAAAAGGTTATTAAACTCGCAGAAGGCTCGCTTAATTTTTTTTATGACTCATTTAATAAAAGTCTTTCTCAGATGCCAACTTATGTCAAATTCTTTATATCTCATTTCTCAGAAATAAATTCCCAGCACATGACTTTGAGAACATCCCTGTGAGAAAAGGATAATCAGCATGAATAAAAGTTTGAAACAGCTGAACAAAAAAAAATTGTGGTAAAAGAATCTCAACAATTCTGTTTCAAGGATAAATGATAATTAATGCCATTGGTTTCGTTCATCTCTCTTCGCTGATATTGTTTCAACTGTTTTTAAAAATGAGACAGAAACCAGTAGCTCAGAAAGAGTACTGAGTAGCATTATGAAAGAAACACTAGGAAAGAATAAATAGATGCCTTTGGGAACTTTGAATAAACTGAATTCTGTGAAAAATAGTATAATACAACCAACCAACCCACAGACCTACTTTCTGAATGACTGACAGACACACCAACCAACCCACTGGCCAGCCATCAACCCAACTGTCCAGACAGCAAGCCACCAACCAAACAAATAAACAAACAAACCAACACTTTGCTTTATCTTTCAGTGCTTTAACCCTAGTGTTGGTGACTGCCATACTGCTATTTGTATTGATTGACACAGCTCTTAGACGACCAGCCTCTTTGTCAAGTATACTTGGGATTTTTGTGTTTGTGACCTTCATGTTCTTCTTCTCCGCAGACCCTAGACAGGTAAGATTGTTTGTTTTAACTCTATACTAGAAAACAAAATTTTAGACTTGTCCATTTTTGGTTACCAGCATTTTCTCATTTTCCCACGATGTTTTCAAATGGTTATTTTCCTGAAGTTCCGTCAGTGTGATATAGGGTTAATATTCACAGATCATTGGAGAATGCTGTTTTGTAATTATATTCTTCAACTCATACAAATACAATGTGTTCTTTCAGTTTTTTTTTTCTTTTTGGTAGATGAGAAAAGTCATTTTCAGACTGTAATATTTCAACTTTGATTACCTATGGAGGGGATTAGTATAGCAAATCCGCTAATTGTGATTGGTCTGTTCGGAACCAAGTATGTGTCTACTTTCTGTCAACATGCTTGTGGTCTACTCGTTTGACTTCTATTTTTAGCTGGTACACCCCAACCTTTCTTTTGTCAATACTGTATATTGAGGGGTGAATGTGAAACTATTCCATTTGCATTTTAAAAACTTTTATAGGTAAGGGGAAAATCTCCACATTTCTCTGAAAAGCACGGCTAGATTATCTTGTTTAAAAAGCGTATTTTAAATTCATTAACACAACTCAAAAAAAAAAAAGCTTATCGACAAAAGATGATCTAAAACTTCCTTTCACAGAAATGAGAAGTTTTTTTACCTCACCTGTAAATTTTCCCAACATGCAGATGGAATATTTTCGCATTCACCTATCGAATTTATTATTATACAATACTGCATGTTGATACAGTCTTAACTCTTTACCAAACGACAAAATTTTAGACTTGGCAAAATTGAAAGCATTTGCAGACAACAAAATAGACATGACTGAAAACTTGAAGTTTGTTTTGGGAAGGGTAGAAAACATTGTGGGAAAAGGAGAAAATGCTGGTTACCAGCATTTTCTCCTTTTCTCACAATGTTTTCAAAGCCTTATTCTTCAGGGTCATTAAAAGTCGGGATTGTGTGGTAAAGGGTTAAATCTCATACCAGCAGAAAACCATGCCAGATTAATGGATCCAATTACCACTCCTTGACAAGAAATGAAATAACAGTTACTGTGTCACCTGCTTGGTAGAACAACTTTGACTTTCCTTGCCTTTGCTAACTTCACTAGTTACGGTAATTACATGTACATATAAATCGCTGGGTTAGAGTGAAACTATGGTATCTGCATTTTCCAAAATTTTACAGGAGAAGGAAAAAACTGATTAATTTCTTTATTAAAACATAAAAAGGACCAATACTGTAACATACTGTTCATTTCAGTAAGTTCTTTTAATGACTTAAATCAGTTGCAAAAAAATATTATTGGATTTTTTGTTTTTTAATGCAATGTCATTTACAATAGTTTCACACCAAGAATAATGGTGTTCTGCAGAAATCATGTTAGTATGAAACTGTTGTATTTGCATTGTTTTGATTAACCTTTTGCAAGTTAGCAAATATTTTATCATTTACAAAAAGGTTTTACTTTATTGTTATTATAATGCTATAGTGTAGATATATTTTAAAAAAGAAATTAAACTGAAACAGCATTATAAAGAAAAGAAATACTGAATAAAAGAGAGCATATTGCTGTTGACAGGTATGTGCTGTCTCCCTGCTAAACTGCTTGTAAAATTGATAAGTTTATTTTGAATATTGGTGTTGGTGGATAATAGGTTGTCTTTATTTTTGAGTTAACCCTTTCCCAGACGACAAATTTTGGACTGGGCCAAATTGAAAGAGTTTGCAGACAACAATTTCAAATTTGATGAAAATGGCAGAAAGTTCTCAAAAAGGGTAGAAAACACTGTGGGAAAAGGAGAAATTGCTTGTAATGAGCAATTTCTCCTTTTCCCACAGTGTTTTCAAAAGACTTGTACTGCAGACACGTGAAAACCAGGGCTTGTTTTGGAAAGGGTTAAAAGAAGATCTGATCGATTTTTTCCTCATATATTTGTGTGTAATAGTGATGTAGTACAGCAAATAGACAGTCACCTTCTTGATCAGGAGATCATGGTTCTTGTCCCTGCAGTTGTAGGGTTAGACCTGATGACTTTTCAGTGACTCAAATGCTTGTTTGTTTACACTGTTTTGTGCTGCTTTCGACAGTATTTCAGATATATCAATGTAAAAGCATATTTACACATATGATTCTCACTTTCATCAATACTGCTCTGATGTCTGCAGTACTTTACCAAAGAACGCTCTCACAAAACACCAGCAACACAGGTCCAGACCCTTTAAAAACAAATCAACCTCTTTTACCAGCTGGATTCCTTCTTAGTTGTTATATTTGTGCACTAGAGATAAATATACCAACAACACCTATGTTAAAGCAGTGCAATCTAATGAATTATGCATATTTAACAAGAGCCAAATTGTACTCTACTGCTTTAAACAACAAAAAAGTCTTTGTAAATTAACAAACCTCTTAGCTTTATAGCTGCATTTATGGAAACCAACCCTGTATACATAATGCATTTCCAAACCACATGAGCAGCAAGTTACTTCGCATTCCAAATCTTTTCATTCTAAATCTTGAGAACTTTATTGTGTTAGCGAATCAGCGACATCTTGTTAAGACAGGAGACACTCTGCTAGTTGCATTACCCAATAACAAGCTCTGTTTATGAAGATTTACAAATTTAGAACTGAAAATTGTAAACCTCAGAGTGCCAAGTATAACTGTAGTTGTTGTCTTGGACAGTGTAGATAAAGATCTGTGGTTGTAATCACCAACAGTTATGAGTTTCATTTATTTGACAACATAAAAAAGCAATCTTTGAGACTGCTTGGAAATATGACATTCATGTCACGTTAGAGAGTGCAACAAAAACAGCCACAGCAAATCTTAAATAATGACATTTCATTTGCCCACATTTTCAGCAAATGATAGACTATTAGTTTTGTCATTTAGTATTTATCATCAGAAAAGAATTATCACAAAATAGATGAATTCGGTACAATGTACATCTTTGCACATTAAGTAAGAAGATGGTGAAGAGAAGCATCCTACCTGAGTTTACCTCAGTTTTATGTAAAGTATTTTTGGACGAAGATCATTTTTGGCCCTGAGATTTTGAATTTCCTCTAGAAATTTATGCTTGGAGGTTCATGGCTGTGGTTCTGTGTTAAACCCCATATGGACAGTTTGCAAACTTAAAATTATGAAATGATTCTTTATGTTCCATTTGGAAAGAATCTAAAGTGCTCAAAGTGAAAAACAAAAGCACCATTAGTGGGTACAAACACTTGGCTTCCAGAGCTTCTTGAGTGAAAACTCAGTTGAAAAATGGGGCACAACTGTGTCAAAAATATTTTGAGATGTACCTGCCCTTTTGTTATGAGTTCCTTCTTGGTAATTAGCAACTATCCTATGTTTGAAGTAAATATCTTCAGTGATAACAGATATGAGAAAATGTCAAAGTTTTTGTATGATGACAATCCACACTATGACAGGGCAATGTCATAACATTTCCTTAATAAACAGTTGAGTTGTTGAACAAAGAGACATTTTCAACCTAAAAAATCATTCCAGTACCAGTGCTTTCTATGGCAAGAAAATCTTAACATGGAAAAGAGTTTAGATCTAAGATCAGGCTGCATGTTTTGTGTAGTCTGATCTTAATCTACATTCAGGCCACAAAACTTAAACTAGAGATGTGAAAGGCATTGTAGGGCTCAAGTCTAACACAATCAAGTGATGCTCTGATATTTTAGGTCAATTTAAAAACAAACATACTATCATAATAATTCTGCAACTTACTGTATTACACTTGAAGCATGAAAAACCTTTTGAATGCTCACTTGAACATTCCCTCACAGCATTATAAACTCTTTTTGACATGAATAAAAAAAAATCCTGAGTGATTAAGAGCAATGGCATCTACAACAGCATTGCAGAGTTTACTAAAGAGACTGAAAAAAGCAACAGAAAAGCCTTATTTATCCATTATCGTACAACTACAAATTTTTATGCTCCTTCAGCTGCAAGCTTTGAAAGATATTGTGGGAAAAGGAGTAACTTCTTGTAATTAACAATTTCTTTTCCACAACATTTTCTGTACTGATAAATTGACTGATTGATTGTGTTGGAGTTTAACACTGTTTTAACAGCTTAGGTCACATTGCGATGGTCAGTGCACCAATGCATGTGTTTCCTGGCTTTCTCACACCAATACTGACACAACTTTCTTTCCAAGTCACAGACTACTTTTCTCACATGCATCAGAGGTTACCAGCATTTTCTCCTTTTTCAACAATGTTTTCAACTGCCTTCTTTTTTCAGGGTCGTTAAAACTCAGGCTTATGTGGTAAAGGGTTAATAAACCTGTTTCTCTGACCTTATTATCTCCCTCTGTCTCTCATCAGAATTAAACAAGAAAGCACATGAAGTCCTCTAAGACTGACTGTCCACCATAAAATTGACTATTGAGATACTATTACTCTCTGCGAAACCAATTTCACATCGAAATAAGTATGACAGTCTAATATTGCGATGCATCGCAATACTATCAAATGACCTGGCATAGATGATTTTGAGAAGTTTTTGTATTGTCTTGAAATAGTGGATATGGACTTAATTCCTGATTACGTCCTACTGTATTTGATAGATACAATGAAGGCAAACTGAACCTTTCTAGCTTTGTTTTCTACTATCTCAAAATTTGCCATCATGACAACAAAGACACCCACATTTAATACATTTGGAAAATACCCTCAATGAATAACTTTTTTGTTTGTTCCTTTGTTTTTTCAGCGTTAAAAAAAACAAAAATCTTAAATAGGACAAAAATTTGATGAAAATTTAAGTACATATTTTCATCTTCATCAAACAACAGAGGACAACACTTATTTTCTTTTAAGCAACATAATCAAGTCTCGAATGACCAAGTGGTGTATATCCATGAGATGCCAATAGAATATTCCTGTAGTGAAAGTATCAGAATGAATCAATTATGCTCTTACTTTGCTTTTTATTTCTTAAAAAACTGATGCAACGCCATAATTAACAATCAAAACTATGGATTGTTGAACACATTATCAGCAACTGTAGGACTTCCATTTCAGACATTGCAATCGAAGCAGTCACTATCATGATCAATGAATGTTTAGATCTATCTTTAGACCCTTAATTTCATCAACTACCTAGAGGTCATTACAGGGTATGCCTGAATATTATGTTTGAAGGCTTTAGCCTGTGGGCAGAAATCTATGTAAGAGTGGATATTACTGTTTAGGCCTCATCATATAAGTATAATCAAATACATTCACTTATTTTGGGGTGAAAAATTTCACATCCATGAAAGATGATATCAACAGAATGGCTGATTGTTACTATTTTCCTGAGCAAGCAGACATAATGCCGATACAGTTCTCCAACAAGAGAAATTGTAGTGAAAAGGGGTTCTGTTTTTAGAAATTAATTCTTTAATTTCACCAACAAACTTGTCAGCAAAGCTGCTTTATCTTTTGTCACAATAATGATGTCAAGAACTGTATTATCTATTTCATGAACATGACGTCAACCCAAATTCCTATTTAACTCTTTACCACACGACAAAAATACAGACTTGTCCAAATTGAAAGCATTTGCAGGAGACAATTTAAATGTTGTTCAAATGATGGAATTTGTCTTTGACAGGGTAGAAAACATTGTGGGAAAAGGAGAAAATGCTGGTTACCAGAATTTTCTCCTTTTTCCACAATGTTTTCAAAAGGCTTCATCCTCAGGGTCGTTAAAACTCGGGATTGTGTGGTAAAGGGTTAAAAGATTTGTTTGCTGGTGCTTGACAGACTGAATTAGCCATTTATTTCAAAGAGAATACTTCTGAGAATATTCCATAACCATCACGGGGTTATGTTGCTATAGTTTTACAAAAAATATCGTGTCAAATGGGCATGATCATGCCTGTTGACTAGTCATGTCTGTCCTCGGGTCTCATTTGTATACCCAAATACAGGTAAGGCCAATATCACACCATTTTCTGTGAAAAATGAAATTATTTTACAAACAAAATATAATGCTGCTATGTGTAGCATTTCTTTAACCCTTTACCTCATAATCCATATTTAAAGACCCTCGGAAAGAAAGCTTAGGAAAACACGGTAGGAAAAGGAGAAAATACTAGTAACATTTTCTCCTTTTCCCACAATATTTTCTACCCCTCCAAAGGCAAATCACATCGTTTGAATGAAATCAACTTTGGTGCTTCCAAAAGCTTTCAGTCTGGACAAATCTAAAATTTTGTTGTCTGGTATAGATTACCAGTGAAATTTCAAATAAAACAGATGAAAACAACATTATGAGGTAATCAGTGATGTAATCAATTATGTATCTTCAGTAAAGGAAGTGCTCTGTAGTATTGTGTAAAAGTAATTCTGTGACTGTGTAATACTTTTAACCTGCCATACTCTATTTTTTGCACTTCTTAAAGTGGAGAAAGAAGGCACAAATCAACAAACATGTGTAACATCTACATATGTTTTGATTTCTTTTCATTTTTTGATGAAAATGTTTCCAAATGCTTCTTGAAGAAAGCTCAACATATTACAAAATTTATATGTAATATATAAAGGCAACAATGTTCATTGTTTCCCTCATCTATATGAAAATCACATTAAAACACTCTTATCAAATGGAGAAAGCTTCTTATCATTAGAATAAACACATAAGTTTCTATGATTAGAAAAAAAGCACAAAAAAGGAGAAATAACTTCACTTTGTTATGCAGTATTTTGAAAGCATATATATGATAGGTTTTATATAAAATGAAAATGCCAAGAGTGATTTAATCAAAGACAGTTTTTGGCTGATACAGATCATCAGAAGAACCAGTGATGCTGTTAGAATTAATTGATCAGAATGTTTCAGTCATTTACAACAATAACATTTTTAATTTGTTTTAAAAAGTTGGCATGAAACTGTTGTAAGTGCAAATTGCACATACCATAGTTTCACACTGTAAATATTTACAAACATGCAGATACAACATTTTGCATAATGTCGATTAAAGTCACTTTGAGGTAAAATTCATGCCTGGTACTTCATCAGTACATGAACTACTTGATTTGCAGTAGATTTATGTAAAAAAAGCGTTTTTGAAAAAAATGTCACTTGCCATAGTTTCACACTAACCCAGCGAAATGCAATTACATGTGATGGAATTTTTTTTGTTCATTACAACATAATTATTCAAGCTTAATACTATTCCAACAATTGCTTTTCAGGACCTTGAGTCCTTTGATTACTTTATTTTTGCATTTCAATAGGTGTCATGGAGGCCTGTATTATGGGGCCTGCTGTTACAACTCCTGTTTGCATTGGTTGTGTTACGGACTAGGTGGGGCTATGAGGCTTTTCATTGGCTGGGAGATCGTGTCACTGATTACTTAGGATATACAGAGGCCGGATCTCGGTTTATATTTGGGCCTAATTTCATGGATCACTCCTTTGCATTTCTGGTAATTTGTCTATTCTATGTACTTTAAAGTCTTTCTTTAACTCTTTATCACAGAATTAGGGTTTAAGGAAATATCCTTTCTTTTGAAAACCTTGTAAAATAAGGAGAAAATGCTAGTTACATAGGAGAAGGTGCTGGTAACTAGTATTTTCTCCTTTTTCCACAAGGTTTTCTAAACTTTCACAGACAGTTACCAATATTTCAGCCACATTTATCGTATGCAATTGCTTTCAATTTCAACAAGTCTAAAATCTTAATTGTTTAGTTTAAACATTACCCTGTAAAAGTTTTTCATTTACAAAAATCAGTTACAAAAAAAAAGTAAAATGAAAAGTTAAGTAAAGTGAAAAAAAATTGGTAAAGAAATTATTGCTTGTAACAAAGAATTAATTATTCTCAAAAAATGTTTCAAAACTGATGGCCTACTTCTTGTTTGTTACATGTGTTTGTATGTTTATTGTTTGATTTGTGTAGATTTAACTACTGATATTTATAAATTGTTGTAACTGAGATCTAGTTACTGGAAACCTCTTCATGTACATGTAATTACAGCCTGAGACATATTTGCATCAGAATTAACACATTGTTTTCTATTACTAATTAAAGTTTGATATAATGAATTCATACATGTGGAAGCATTCTTGCAAAAAGAGAAATTTTATGTTTACTATATGCAGGTTATAAAGTGATACTTCATAAAACAGAAACTGTCTGTTTTAGGTGATGCCCGTTTTAGTGTTCTTCAGTGCCACTATTGGTGTTCTGTACTATCTTGGAGTCATTCAAGTACTCATTGAGAAAATAGCATTTATCATGCAAATCAGTCTTGGAACAGGAGCCATGGAGTCTCTGCATGCTGCCTTCAACATTTTTGTGGGATGGGTATGATACAATCTGTTTCTAATTTTTATATTGGTAGCTCTGTACTTTATGTTTATGATAGCTTGATCCTTAACTACACAATCCAGAGCTTTAACGACCCTGAGAAAAAGAAAAGGCTTTTGAACACACTGTGGGAAAAGGAGAAAATGCTGGTAGCCAGCACTTTATCCTTTTCCCACAATGTTTTCTATCCTAAGAAAGATAGAAGTAATTTTTTGGGCTACATTTAATTTGTCGTCTGCAAATGCTTTCAATTTGAGCAAGTCTTAAATTTTGTCTTTTGGTAAAGAGCTAATATTGCAGTAACAATTCTTTAAATGCTTTACTAAACAATCTTTTGTTTTAATGATGTTGTGGAAAAAACTTTTGAAAACATGAACAAACAAGGAGTACAGTGTACAGTAAAACCTTGATAATTTAAAGTTTCAATGAGACAAGCAAAATATTCGAATTATCACAGTGTTCAAATTATCCAAAATGTCCCTGACAAAAAAAATATGCATTCTGTTCAAGATCGGCAATTAAAGTATAGACCTACTTACCCAAGCAATAGAAGCGAGTTTTTTTCACCTTTTTTTCATAATATTCAATGAGTATCATATTGAGAGGGTTATTTTCTCTAAACGCACATATTCTGACCATATGAGTTTTTGGAATTAAGTCACTTTAAAAATCCTCTCATTCTGTAAGTTTTATGACAGGTCGGTATTCAAAATCATAAAATTTGCCAGGTTACATTCGCCCCCAATGTTTGTCACCCCACAGGAAAGTATGTGCATATGTGTTTGAATCATCAGATTATAGAGACTCAAAATTACCGATCTGTTCTTGGTGCAACATAGTTGAGTTTGTGCCAGGATTATAGAAATTCCTCAAAAAATACAGGGTTCTTGAATGTTTGAGACTGGAAATATCGAGGTTTTACAGTAATTGTCTTTGTGAACTTCATGTTCTTTTTGTCAGCAAATTTTGACAGGCATGACAGTCACTGTTTGTTATCCTAATTTCTTTTCTCTCAAATTGTGCATTTAACCCTTTAACCATACTATCCCATGATTTATACCTGAGGAAGAGAGAGCTTTCAAAAACGTTTTGATAAAGGAGAAAATACTCATAACCTTGTTTTTGCCTTTTCCAACAATATTTTCTACCCACCCACAGGCACCACCGTAATTTATGCCATACTTAATTTGTTGTCTGCAAATGCATCCATATGAGCCATGCTCTGTGAAAAGGGGGCTTAATGCCTCTGCGAAAAGTATCGACCCAGGTCAGCCTGAGCAGTCTGCGCAGGCTGACCTGGGCTGAAACTTTTCATTACTGGTCAATTTTCTGTATGTCAATGGACCAGTCTATATCATGATTAAGTTAGTTGTTAAAAAAAAAAAGTTGATATTATGGATCCATAAGTATGTGATGGCTTGCTTGGTATCACGAATCTCGGAGATGCGTTAAGCCCCCTTTTGCCATAGCATGGCTCATATGCATGAGCCCAAAATTTGTCATTGGTAGAGAGTTGAAAGAGTATTTTTCCCATTGATAAAATTTGTAATTGAATGGAATTCTTTGTACATAATACATCCTAGGACAGACTATGTGCATGTAGAAGAATTTACAGTGCCTATGTCACACTTATGCATGTATAAAATAAATGTCTGATTTCATTGTACATAGCTTCATGGCTACTTTCAGGCAGAAACTATAACATTGGTGCGGCCACTTTTGGATAAGATGACCATATCAGAGTTACATACAGTGATGACTAATGGGTTTGCCACAGCTGCCGGTAGCACCTTGGGTATTTATATCCTGATGGGGGTAGGTTGGTTTTTTTTTTTCAGTCCTAAAGTCTTTACCATACAATCCTGAGTTTGAACAACCCTGAGAAAGATGGCTGTTGAAAACATTGTGAGAAAAGGATAAAATGCTGGTAACAAGCATTTTCTCCTGGTAACCAGCATTTTTTCCTATTGCCAAAATGTTTTATACTCATGTGCAGAAAATCCCACATTTTGAGCAACATTCAGTTTGTCGTCTGCCAAATTTTCGAGGGTTGAATCCAAATGAAAAATTTTACAGATGAGGGAAAACACTTTTCATTTCTCTGAAAAGTACTAAAAAAAAATAGAAAACACAGAATAAGCAAACACATTTTTTTCTTTTGTAGGCGCCAGCAAACCATTTGTTGTCTGCATCAGTAATGTCAGCTCCTGCTGCACTGGCAATGTCCAAATTGTTTTATCCTGAGGTTAAAGAAAAGAGATGTAAGAAAAATGAGGAGGTTGATATACCCAGGTAAGTAAATATCATAAACAGAATATTGTGAGCCTTAACCCTTTACCAGACAACCCTGAGGTTAAATAAACAGATATCAAAAACAAATAGCTTTACTTTTTACAAAACAATCTGCAGTTTCAATGACCCTGACAGAAAAGGGCTCTTGAAAACATTGTAGTGAAAGGAGAAAATGCTCGTAACCAGCATTTTCTCCTTTTACCAAAATGTTTCTACTCTATGGTAGATAAATTTCATAAATTTTAGCCAATTTAGGTATCTGCAAATGCTTACATTTTGGGCAATTCTTCAGTTTCCTTCTTGGGGTAAAGTTTTAAATTTAAGAGATGTAAGGTACAGTCATTTATATGACCAGAGATGTTGTATTGAAAATAGCACTGGGAGGTTGATTTTCTTGTTATCCCCCGCCAAAGGCTGAGGGATATAGTTTTAGCATTGTCCGTCTGTCCTTCCTTCTGTTTGTCTGTCTGTCTGTCCGTCCGTGACAGTATCTCCAATATCATGGGACGGAATTTCATGAAACTTTATATGTGTATATAATAACCCATTCCGCTGATATATTTATTTTTTTTTTGATTCAATGCAAAATGTCTGACTGGGAGTGATTTTGAGTTACACAGTTGCATAAATTTTTGATGTTTTTGAGTCTTATCTTGAATACTATACAGATTTTTTGCATGGAACTTGTCACATCTATCAACCACCATTAGGAAATGCAGTACAAGTTTCACCCAGATTGACCAAGCAACACCACAGTTATATACCCTTTTTTTATTTAACCCTTTACCACATGACCAGATTTTAGACCTGTCCAAATTGAAAGCATTTGCTGATGACAGTTTCAATGTGGCTCATATGAAATGAGTTTTCTTTGATAGGGTAGAAAACATTGTGGGAAAAGGAGAAAATGCTGGTAACCAGCATTTTCTCCTTTTCCAACAATGTTTTCAAAAGCCATCTCTTTCAGGGGTGTTAAAAGTTGTCATTGTGTGGTAAAGGGTCAATGCCATGTCATGAAAAAGATGGCTTGATGTATAGTTGCATTATGGACCTTATCTCTTTAACTACTCAACAAAATTTTATGCAATTCATGTTTATATTGATTATCATAAGCCACAGTTATTATTTGTTTTTATGTAATGAAATGCTGGGTCATTGAAAAAGGGGGCTTAATTTATAATTTCATTATAGACCAACAACAAAAAAAGCACATGTACATCCAAAACACTATACCTCTCAAAATATTGTTTCTGTTTTTTGGCGGGGGATATCATTTCAACGAAATAACTTGTATTTAGGTTTGCCCTTTACCAAACAATCTTGTGATCTAACAACCCTGAACAAGAAGGCTTTTGGAAACATTGTGGGAAAAGATGAAAATGCTGGAAACCAGCAAATGTCTCCCAAATGTTTTCAATATGGTAGGGTCTAAATTTTTTGTTGTTTGGTAAAGTTTAAATAGAACTCTGATGTATATTCACATTGAAGAGTTCTTTCGTTTAGAGGTCCAATAGCATTGAAAGTTGGCATGGGTAATCAGTACATGGAGTCAATGATTTTATTCCATGTTTAGGCCTTTAGGTCCAGGGACCTGCTGGCCCCCAAAACCAATAAAACCCATTCACAGATTTCAGTAACATTTTCACTAACGTAATTCTATCATTTTAGTGAGTCTTTGGACTCGGTAAAATAAAAAGCTTGTATCTGGGGCAAAATGTATGATTGCAGAGTGGTGGTTGAACAGGTACAAAAATTGCTAAGGAGTATTTAATCAAATAAATTTTTGAAGTTAGCATGGGCAAGGAAAGTCAAAGTTGTTCTCCAAAACTGGCCACACAGTATCTGTTTATTTTATCACTTAAATAGTAATTTGATACATCAATCTGACATAGTTTTCTCCTGGTATTAGATTTAGCACTGTACATAATGTGTGGAACTGTCTTTACAGTAGTAGCAAAAGTGAAGTTGAGGCGTACTAGCTAAAACTGAAAGTAGAATTAGTAGAGCGCAAGCATATAATGGGACAGTATTAAGTTCCTGTCAGACTGATCACAGTAAGCAGATTTGCAATACAAATCCACTAAAAATGATTACTTCACTGATAATAATTATGAACCAAAACAGGTATACATAGCTAGAAAGGTCTGTTTATCTACCTGTAATTCTGCACTATATCTTTTCACAACAGGTTAGGGTCAGGCATAATTGATGCAGCATCTGTTGGTGCAGTTGGGGCTATCTCCATTGTAGCACACATATTGGCTAGCGTTATTGCCTTCATTTCCTTGTTGGAGTTTGTCAATGTAACTTTACAGTGGTTTGGTGAGCGGATTGGACTGACTCCCCCAGACTATCCTGTACTTTCCTTTGAGGTAACCTTATATTTAGTCTTTACCACACAATCCCTAGTCTTAATGACCTTGAAAGAGAAGGCTTTTTGAAAAAATTGCTGGAAAAGGAGAAAATGCTGGTAACCAGCCTTGTACATCTTGCACATTTTTAACTTGGCTGTTTTCAAATAAAAGGTCAAGGTATTGCCATAGCCCTGTCATTGTCAGCATGGTCATCATCATTGTGCAAGACTTTAGCATTACTAAAGTTATGTTTTCAAACTCAGACCATTTGTTAACTATTAAAATTGGGAGCCCATACCAGTATGGCAGGTAACCATTAAAATACTTTTGACATAACTATGCCCCTTTTACACTTAAATTTTCACTTAAAATCAATCGATTTCTATAAGCAACTACAGATAAGCGTTGGCATGCAGTGCTTTTGTTTATCTCTTTACCAAACAAAATTTTAGACCAGTCCAAACTGAGGATGTTTGCATATCCCAATTTTAACTGTAATAATGTTAATCTAAAGGCACACTCAGCAGCCAAAAGTGAACAGTTCGGGAATTAAAGTACAGACAAATTTAATTTATAACCTTTCAGAAGTATGGATTATTGTCATGAAGAAAAATGTAATGTAAAACTAGAATAGAAGTTGAGAACTTTTGTTCTAGTTTTACCATACATTTTTCTGCCGTTGATTGGAACTTTGACATATTTCACTGTCAAACATTATCAGACCCATAATAAAATCCATACTTTTTAAATGGTATAAATTAAAATTGTCTGCAACTTGACTCCAAATTGTTTACACTTGGTAGCTTGTGGGTCTTTAATTGTGTGGTGAGTGTGAGCCTGTCATATTGCAACTCTATCTGTCCATTCTTAATTATTTTGTGTTTTCAGCTGATATGTTCTTATCTGTTTTGGCCTGTTGCCTTTCTGATGGGTGTTG
Source organism: Hippopus hippopus (assembly GCA_946811185.2). Classification (NCBI taxonomy): domain Eukaryota; kingdom Metazoa; phylum Mollusca; class Bivalvia; order Cardiida; family Cardiidae; genus Hippopus; species Hippopus hippopus. The sequence continues at coordinate 48,768,288 of OX328104.1, read as the reverse complement.
AAATGGCTGATTGCCGCATTGTAGCTAGGATGACAGGAGTGAAAACTTTCGTAAATGAATTCATAGCTTATGAGGACCTGGGGCAAGTGAAAAGAAATCGTATTCTGTATGAACAGTACCAGTCCAGTGGTAGATCAGGAACTTGGAGAGTGGATGGTGCAAGCAACTGGATTCTGACAGAACAAACCAATAGTTCAACCCCGTGGATTGTACAAAGTTTAAAGGGAACAAGAGTGTTCAATGATACAAACATTGTTTTAAAAGGAGGAGTTATCTCTGTAAGTTTATATTTTGAATGTCAATTTTTTTTTTAACTTTAGAAATTTCTGTTGGTGTATTAATTTGTTTTCGGACAACAAAAAAGTTGAACAGACCATTCTGAAAGCATTATCATACAACAAATGAGAATGAATTAAATCTGACTGAAATGATAGTCTATATCAGAAAGGTTCACACTGGCATTTTCAATTGGCCTCATTCTGATTCACACAACCCCAGTTTCTTTTCTGGTCTCATTCTGAATTTTGTTCTTGAATTGCTTTTTAAGCCTCATTCTGACTCTTGTAGCCTCATATTGAGTTTCTCCCAGTCTCATTCTGATTCTCATAGCCTCATTTTGAATTTTTTTTAAGCCTCATTCTAACTCTCATAGCCTCATTTCTTTTCTAGTCTCATTTTGATTCTTGCTTTCCCATTCTGAATTTCTTTCCAGCCTCATTCTGAGATGATTGCAACCTATGCCCTCTGTGGATTCTCAAATGTAGTGGCACTTGGTATTATGATAGGTGCATTGACAGCAGTGATGCCATCTAGGAAGAAAGACATTCTTGACGTTTCGATGAGAGCTTTAATATCTGGTTGTATGGCTTGCTTCATGACAGCCTGTATAGCAGGTTAGGCCTTTAACATTATCTCACTAAATCCCCTACCACACACTACATGAGAAAGCTTTTGAAAACATTAATAGAAAAGTAGAAAATGCTGGTAACCAAACTAAATTTTTGTCCACCCAATAATGTATAGGAGATTTTCAACGTAACAAAAGTTACATCAGACATTTGAATGAAATGAAAATACTAATTTTTGACATTATAGAGAACATTTTGGTAACTGTAACAATTATAAGTCACTAGCGGTACTTTTCTTAGACTGTGCATCAAAGATATCTATTGCAAGGATTTATGAAGATGTATTTGTACTGAAACAGGTTGATATTGAAATCGCCCTTCCATGCAGCTGTACAGGTGCCTTCATATAACTTATTGTGAATGGGGAATTGCTTTTTGTTGCATTTGTCGAAGACAAAGTTCAATATTGAATTTTGAAGACCATGTATCGTATTTTATTCAAAACCGAAGGGATAAAACCTAATTAAACTCAATTTTTCTCAGACAAATGAGTTTTTCGATAGCACTCAGATATGTAATTGGAAATGACATACTAAAATAAACTAGATTAGGTCATCGATCGTGGAAATACTTCTTTTTGATTGAAAATAACTTCATCCGCTCATAGCCTTCTATTGGCATGATGATATACCGTAATTCGCCAATGTATTCGGACACCCAAAAAGTTCGGACACCCTTAATTATTTTCAAAAATAATTTATTTTTTGTCCAAACTTTGGACAGTTCACAAAATTAGTTTTCCAAACTTTCGGACAGCTTTCTTCATTAATATTCCTAAAGATCGGACAGCCATTAATTATGACAAAGGGTGCTCGCCGATGATCAGTTACACTTTTTTTTTTCAAACAACTTCAAAACATCCTGTAGATTGCCGCTTAAACTCGGCAATTATTTTCAATCATATAAGCCAAGCGATCGAGCCAAACAAGTAATTTATTTCATTCAAAGTGTCTCAGCAACGCAGACATTGTAAATCAAAGACCAGGATTTTATTCGTTCATTCCGATCTTGATTTGCACTGGTAGCAAATTCAAATAGCATTGTGAGGGCGCTTTGAGGATTAACTTTCTATTCTACTTTTCCAGAATCAAATGCTAGACACAGTCAAATCCTGGTTAACATTGCTGATAATAGATCTAGATCTAGTAGGAAACATTGTGGGAAAAGCAGGATTTGATTGTTGAAAAGTATCCTTTTCCAATAATGTTTTGTAAGATGCATCTTGTGTGCTGATAACATTGCATACTAAAACTTTTCTTTTAAATCTAATTTACCGGTAATCCATAGTATCACGTCGTACACGTTATTTATTTTAATCACTTGCAGACTAAGTAGCAATGAACTTTCAATAAAAATGCTGGAGATTTACATCTCTGCTCTCTAGACAAAACATACGACACGAGTGTAGTGTTCTATTCATAACTGTGTGTAAAAAGTCAGTATCAGAGTAAGGGGGGGAAAGTATGTTATTGTCTTATTGCATGGATTGTGGATGGTCGAGGTCAGTGTGTAACTTTCAATTAGGGGAGCAGTTGTGTGTTTAACAATCCTATATTCCTTCAAACAAAACGTTACGTCACACCATTATTGAGAAGTTGAATGCGTACACACAGCTGGCTTGAAATCCCCTTGACATGGGTCTTGTCATTGTACTATTGGTCATAATGACTTTCACTTACGATGGCTTAGTGAGTTTAGCTGCGTAGATAAAGATCAGACTTCAGAGATCCTGCAGTATGATCTTGATCTTCACCACCAGTTATTTCGTGCACACAACTTTGCGAAACTCCTATCCTATTATTGCAGTGTAGATCTATATGTGTTTTTTTAAAAAAAATAGCAATAGATCTAGATTAAAAGGATGGTTTTCTGGGAAAGAATAAAAGGACAAAGGAGTGTTTTAAACTTTAATTTAAGAAAAAAATCTTTTAGCCCTTATCCTGCTAAATAAGTTAACCCGTTCCCAAACGACAGATTTTAGATTCTTCCAAACTGAAAGAGTTTGCAGACGACAATTTTAAAATTGACGAAAATGGCGGAAAGTTTTCCAAACAGGTATAAAACACTTTCGGAAAAGGAGAAATTGCTTGTTACAAGAAATTTTCCTTTTCCCACAGTGTTTTCAAAGGACTTGTACTGCAGACACGTAAAAACCAGGGCTTGTTTGGATAACAAAAACATGAGAGATTGTTCATTTCCTGCCATTGCGTTTTAATACATGTTGGGGATGGGGGTGGAGTTAAAACAATTCCATGAACAAATATGATTGGACATAATGAAAACTTGTAAGCATAACAAACTATTTAATTTTTTATTCATCTATTTACCGATAAATACAAATAAAAAGTCAATTCTTTAATCTCTTCCTTGATTGACAAACACAGCCGGAGCCGAGCAACATCAAAAGCCCCGAAACGCGTTACGTCATCTTTAATTTTTGTATTGTGGTGAACACGTGCACATGTGTTGAGAAAGTGGTGTAAATGATTAGCTTTATTCTTTTTGAACTTATAAATCGATGGAAAATTTTAATAAGGTAAGCAATTATACAAAATACATGCATTTAAAAGAACAACAAAAAAAAAAAAACCCGCTCCGATGCTATATCACGTAATTATGTTTTCTGACTAGCATTACATAATGTTACCATGAATAAATCCGCACGAGAACTTACCCTTATCATTTCGGACACACTTTTTTTTTCTAAATAATTTAGAACCTATTCTTTCGGCCTCCCCCATTTTTTCACAACGGTAATTTCATAAATATTCGGACAATAAAAAAAATAATTATTTAATTGTGTCCGAATACATTGGCGAATTACAGTACCCAAAATTTGTCTACTGACTGCTCGGTTTCGAGCTTGTTCAATCAAAAACCAGTTCATCCCTGGGCTTGTTCATCCAATAATTGCACGCCATGCCATTTGATTGTGCATGAATATTTACAGAATGAAATAATTGATTGTAATGTTGGGAATTAGATCTTGACGGTCAAAGATACAGTGTATCTCAAAATGGTAGTTTTCAGATGCAAACTTAATTTTATTCGATATATTTACATGGTTTCTCTCTTTACCCACCATGCATCCTACCGTCAAGGGACATTACTCTTGATTCCTACTCTTTTTTTATCAAAGGGAGGCAATACACAAATAATCAGAACTTTGGCATGAGTACTTTCCCTTCAACCAAAAAAAGGTATTAATTTGCTTATTAGGTTGACTATCAAGCCAATATTTTTTGTTCAAATTATTAATTCCACACTATGGCTTCCTTGACAAATGCCACACCAGTGTTTTCAACGATTTGATTCCATGAAGTGGTCAATGCTGTTTCAATGATTTAGGGAATAGATTACACGTTCTTTGTTACACAGTGATAGTTAATAATGTAAGACAAGTCCATAAGGAAAGTACTTGCAGATGACAAATCAAATCTGGCTGAAAAAAAGAAATTGGGAGTCACTGAATGGGTAGAAAGCAATTTGATAGAAGATAAAATGATGGTTACCAGCATTTTCTCTCTTTTCCATAATGTGGTCAAAAGCTGTCTTCCTCTGGGTTGTAAAACCATTCTCATTTGATTAAAGATAAAAAGGTAATTGCAGACATTATTCATAGGTGAAAACAGGAACTTTTGCAGATGGCATAGATCAAGATCAGGCTGCACAGAACGTGCAGTCTGATCTTGGATCTATTCCATCCGCTTGTTTAGTCAAGTCAGTGAGACAGAAATCCTTGAGTCTCAGTGGATTCTATTTTCAGGCATCAAAAAGCATCGAGTTTTTTTTATATTTGGCGCTGAAAGAGTAACAGATAAAAGGTAATTGCATACATTATTCACCTGCTGAAGATGATAGTGATTTGCTTAGAGTGAGCCAAGGGTTTTTTGTCACAAAGTTTTCAAAGTAATCTCATTGCTCTCATCATTCTAGCATCAAATGCCTCCAAAGCCAGAAAAATAGCTGGATCATTTGTCATCATATCGATGTCGCAGGACAGTGTTTGTTTAGCTAAATGTCATTTGCATTTTCAATTACCTTTTTTGCAGGTTTACTGGGAGACAGCTGAAATTGCCACTGGCCTACTGCAAAAATCGTAAGTCCAGCAAGACAGTATTTTTTCTGATATTGGCTGATGGTATTAGAGGCTTGCTGTAAAGTTAAGTTTCTCCCCACTAGTTGGAGATATTCGAAGCCTCTCACAACAAGTGCCTTAAGGAGCAGGTCATTCAAAAAGGGGCTTTTATCCATTTCAGCAGCAAGTTGTCCGGCTTTTCTACAAATGGGTAATCATACTGTATTGGGAAAGCAATGACAACGTGTTTGCTATTTTTCTTGTAGTAAATTACAACACTAGTTGCCACAATGTTTAGCTGTTAAACACTCAAAATTATGAGTAAAGAATTTTATGCTATTTGTGACTCTAATGATGAAATTTGTCACTAAAAAAAGAAATGATTCACGAAAAAGAAAAGAGGCTTGTTACAAGCATTTTTCCTTTCCTACTTAGTTTCCAAATGATGAAGTTTGTCTCTTATAAAGGAAAAAGAGAAAATGCTTTTTACCAAAATTTCTCCTTTCCTACACGGTTTTCAAAAGCCTCCAAAATCATGCAGTTGTCTAGCAAAGGACCGACTCTTTACCATATGACAAAAGGTTAGACTAGTCCAAATTACTATTTACGCAAGGCTGTCATCATAGGAAACTAAGTGTCGTTTTTATCAGCCAGAACATTTACGGTCAAGGGAAATCGGCGAGAACCATAGCCCTGAACTGTTGGTACATGGTGCTGCTCAAGAACATACGAGGAACCTCCCAAATTCAAACTTTGGGATGTCAGCTATTTCCCGGAAAATCCCGACTATTGACGGAGGCGTTGGACGATGCTACAAAGGAGCCATTCGGTTACCTCTTGATTGACCTGACCCCGAGAGGTAAAGACCATTATCGTCTTAGGACTCACATGTTTCGAGATGAAGATATTATGGTATATAAAAGTTTATAAGAGACAACCCAAAACCCTCTAGTTCGTGTAATAATGAGTCAACTGGTAAAACGTCAGTGGAACTTTTTTAGACTCTTCTTATCCAAGACGTCAGACAAACAGAGACAACCTTTACTAAATACAATCACGCGGGATCAGCTGAAAGCGTTGGTTCAGATCGCCATCAACTTTCTGCAGAGAACGTTTACCGTGCCATCATCCGTGCTCACAACTTTGGAAAGACACAAAGGCCTGATACGACGACTCGCCGATAAATCCGTGACACTCAGAGACAAAAGTCAAACCTTGAGAAGGAAAACGAAGGCAGTGATTCAGTTTCTAAGAGCCGTGGAACCTGCTTTGATGACATTTATAAAATGAGTACCGTGCAGAAGTCCGTTTTGATTCCATTTCATAAATACCAACGATTAATCGCCGTTGCGAACAGCAACATCAAAGGACCAATGGAAGTAGATCAAATCGTGAAAACTAACCAGCTCGCGGCTGGGACGACCCACACTCTAGACATTTAGTGAGGCCAGGGGCCTCCCGGTATCCCCGCGAGAAACGGACGATAGAAAAAGGAACGAAAAGCTTGTATCGACGGTTAAGAAAATGGCGGAATGGAAAGAGTATTTGGCATCCATTTATTTCAGTCCCAATAATCCTGGAAGTTATTCGGGCCCTGACAAATTGTATGAAATAGTAAAGGTGGTGGGAAAATACAACATTGGCAAACACAAGATTTCTAAATGGCTGAGAGACCAAGATTCGTATTCATTGACTAAAGGGTTGAGGCGCAAGTTTACCCGATCTAGGGTTCTCGTTGAAGGATTAGGTCTACAGTCAGTGGGACGTTGATTTGATGGACATGAAAGACATGGCCTATAATAACGACGGCAATCAATATGTGTTGGTAGCTATCGACGTGTTTAGCAGATTCGCCTGGTGTTGGCCCGTACGAGATAAAACGGCTGGACAGGTGAAAAACGCCCTGGAACGTATATTAAATTAGAGACAACCCGAGACAATACGTACGGACAAAGGAAAAGAGTTCAATAATAAAACAGTGTCGAAGCTTTTCAAAGACAAAAATATACATCATTTTAACCGTCAAAATAAGGAAGTGAAAGCCAACTACGCGGAAAGACTTATCAAGACCTTAAAGCAAAGGATTTATCAATATTTCATTGGACGTAGAACCCGATGTTACATCGATGTGTTACAAGATGTAGTGAGTAGCTACAATCGTACCAAGCATTCCAGCCTCGGAAGACCACCTGCCTCAATCAATAAGGACAGCAAAGCCGAGAGCAGATACGAACAGTATATTCTGCGAAAAAAACGTTCCAAAGGCAACAGTACAGAAAAGAAATGGTTTTCCCTCAAAATAGGTCAGGTGGTACGAATTTCTCGCATTAAAAACGTGTTCGACAGAGAATACTCCCAAAAATGGACGGGCGAGCTGTTTAAAGTCAAGCGACGATTTAGAAGAGAAGGAATACCCTCGTATACAATCGAAGATTGGTTCGGGGAAGAGATAAAAGGCACCTTTTATGAACAGGAACTGCAATCCGTAAATGTAGATGAAAACAAAGAATACTACATGGAAAAAATATTAAAGAGAAGGATGAGAAATAACAGGAGGGAGTTATTGGTTCAGTGGTTACACTGGCCAAAGAAATACGACTCTTGGATACCAGAAACAGATTTAGTCAAGTTTTAGTTCATAAGAGACCCTTCAAGACCGACCATTTTGTTGACCTAAGATGAACGGAGGCGACATTCAAGAGTGGAGATTTTTTGGTGGCAGGTTCCCGAAAGCCGAAATCGTTTACTTTTGCCAAATCGTCATCGTATACATTATTATCGGGACTTCCATTGCCAACGTGTCTTTCCAGAACGGAAACGCTGAGCTGTGGATAAGCCTTTCGTGTAGTGCCATAGGATACGCTTTACCATCGCCATCTTTAAACCATGGAAGAACATTACCTGTTTCTGAGCAGTCTTCAGTCCACCGATCAACACCCGAATAACGTTCCCTCCGACTTTACTGTTGAGTTACCCCATCCTTACGTTTTAGACGGGCACTGGGTATGCGGACTCAAAGAAATATTGGTCCAGATGAAAGACATCGTTTTATTCGTATGTTCCGACATTTGCGAAGAATCCTACGCAGAAAACACGATGACGACTGTACTGCGACCCCTACAGAACCCCCCCGGGAAGAGATCTAGCGCCTACTTTCTATTAGAGAATCCCGCCTACATGACTGTCAAAGGAAACCATCTCAGCCGCGTTAGAATCTTTATAAGAGGCAGTCAACTAGAACAGGTAGATTTGAAAGGCTCTATCGTGCGGTGTACTTTACACTTAAAAAGATGGAAGTAGACAAATGGAGGAAACATTTCCAACAGATGGCGGAAGGAAAAGTTCGCCCCAATCACAAGGGACGCTATATCATGGAAGCTGATCAAAGTGGTAAAGGACGTCGAGAACCGAAGATAGCATTTGTGACTCCGATCGCTCAAGACATAGAACTGGCCAAATCGGAACTGAAGGAAAACGAGGAAATGTCTCCCTGAAAACGATATTATAAGAGACTGTCACTGATAAAAAATAAATGAGCAAAAGAAACCGAGGTACATGGATCACGTCTTCACGGGCAAACGATGAATATCGACCGACACGATAACGACTTGGCCCTTTTTCGATGGCCCGAAGTAGAGGCAGCCACGCAAAAGATGGAATGGATTAAAGTCAGACCCGTCAATCAACTGACGGAAGGGGCGGCAATCGAATTTAATATTCCCGGAACATCGATGACCTATATCGACCTCAAGAACTTACTCATCAGCGTCAAACTGAAAATAGTGAAAGCTGACGGATCTGATTTACCGACGGGGGAAAAAGTCGGACTAACCAATAACGCCTTACACAGTATTTTCTCTCAAGTGGATGTCAACGTGCAACAAGTTCCAACCAGTCAAGTGGGCACCAATTACGCTTTTAAAGCTTATATAGATACGTTGCTGAACACTCGAAGTCAACACCGACTTAACTGTCAATTTTTTGTGAAAGACGAAAGCGGGACGGATGTGGATGATCCCGACCCATCCGGGACAAATAACGGATTGTTCAACCGATCGGCAGCCACGGCCAAGAGTAAAGAGATGGATCTCTCGGGTCATCTGTACGTCGATCTTTGCCAACAAGAGAGACTGATTTTAAACGGCGTACCAAGTAACCTCAAGTTCTGGCAGACTTTCGATCGATTCTGATTACTGGCCAGGAGGGGGACCGAGTCTTACCGCTTACTGATTACGGACACAGCATTGAAAGTAGCCTTGGTGAAAGTACATCCTGACGTCATTTTAGGACAGGCTGACGTCATCAAGAAACATGACGCCTTATATCCCTACAGACGTTCCGTCATTAAGACCTATGCCGTGCCCAAAGGACAATTTTCATTCATCACGGACGACCTTTTTCAAGGAGATGTTCCCCAACAACTGATCGTCGGGTTAGTCCTGTCCGAGGCCGTGCATGGCTCTTACCAAAAGAACCCTTTCAGCTTTCAAAATTTCAACTGTAATTACGCCAGGTTCTTTGTGGATGAACTATAAGAGTGACCAATTTGTCGATGCCTACCACGCATTGTATTGGAATGACAAAGAACGGGCTGTACATATTACTAAGGGAGATTTCAAAGAAGGATACCGTTTCTACGTGTTTAGACCGAGCGGCGATACCAAACATAGATCGGAGGACAGAGCTCATACTCGACTGGAGTTGAAGTTTTTCTGAGGCCCTACCGGAGACGTGCACTGTCATTGTATACGCCCATTTCCCTGCCTTACTCAAGATCGATGCCAGCAGAAACGTGACACTGGAATGATGTACGAATCTCAGTTGAACGCTATCTTATCTCAAGACCCTTCGGTTCGATGTCAGTTTGGAGTTTACGCACTTTTCATAACCTGCTTAAAGAGCCTTGGTACGAAGGATAAAAAGGGCAAGCATTGGAGCCAAGTGACATCATCGAAGGATAAAAATAGCAAGGATAAAAAGGGCAGTAAGTGACATCATTGTGTGATAAAAATAGTTGGGATAAAAAGGGTGGGAAAGGATAAAAAGGGCACATGATAAAAGGGGCCCCCATTATTACTGTAGTCGGACCGTGATTCTGGTAGCACATACATGTACCACCAGGAAACGCAAAGGAGGATGGGGATTCGACATTTTTAATGTAATCTGTCTTTTTCTTCTTGCATAAAATAAACAATTAGTAGATATTCTTCTGTTTATTTAGATGCTTATCACTGTAAAAAGAGTTTTTAGGATCAAAGGAGTTAATTTCATTTCATCAGATCAGATGCTTCTCGTAATAGAGTGCTTCTTGAGTAATCACTGCTGCACTCCAAATCATTCCACATTTTCTCACTTTTCATAATTTTACAAAAAATAAGGTCAAGGCTTGGTTCAAATTGATGTCATCAAGGAACGAAAAGGGCTAGATGGCGCAAAGTGGTGTCATCAAAGGATAAAAGGGGCAGGGATAAAAAGGACTAGATTTAGCGTGAAGTGACATCATCATGGGATAAAAAGGGCAAAAGGATTAAATGGCCCATCATTTATACCCTACTAATTTCTTCTTTTCCCTCCATGTTTTTGTAAGGCTTTCTTATTCAGAGTCATTAACACTCAGGGTTAAGTGGAAAAGGATCTACTCTTTCACCCTTTTCCACAGGACAAAATTTTAAATTGATCCAAAGTAAAAGCATTGGCAGACAACAGATCAAATATGGCTCAAACGACAAAATTTGACCTTGATAGGGTAGTTAACATTTTTGAAAAAAAAATGCTGGTCACCAGCATTTTCTCCTTTTTCCGTAATGTTCTCAAAAGCCTCTTTCCTCAGGGTCGTTAAAACTTGGGATTGCTTGTTAAAGGGTTAAACAAATTTGTAGATGCTGAGTTTTACAATATTGTAATACAGAGAAAATGGATGACCAACATGAATGTAGTTTTGACACTTCATCAGACAACAAAATTTTACTCTTGTACAAAAGGAATGCGGGGTCCTGCGTGACTCAGTGTGAAGGTGTAGGACTCGTGACCTGGAGGCCCCGGGCTCACTGGATCCTCAGGGCCCCTCATGGGAGCCCCAGCCCGAGGAAATACATTAACATATAAGCTGTCGCTTTGATATGATTGAAATATTGTTGAAAGTGGCATAAAACACCGTGTGGCCTGGTGTTTGTGAGTTAGATACCTGGTTGAGGCAAACTTTCTGTCCGGCGATTTTTCGCCTCTGGTCTCTGATACATGTGAGAAATGTGGTCAGTGACTTAGAAAGAAACTGATGTGAGTAAGCCAGGAAACACCTGCACAGTTTCACTGACTACTGTGATATGATCTGTTAAAGCTGTGTTAACCTTGAATTCAATTAATCAATCTGTTTAACTCTTTTACCATACAAAATTGTAACCTCATCCAAATTTAAAGCATTTGCAGACAAGAATTTAAATTTAACTGAAATGATGATTTTTGTCTTTCATAGAGTACAAAACATTTTGAGATGGGAGATATCAGCATTCTTTCCATTTCCTGCAATATCTCCAAAACAGTTGTTAGAATTCTGGATTGATTGGTAAATGGTTAAATAAAATATGGATAAAGAACAAGACAAATGATTCAATCAATAAATCCATATGAAAACACTGTGTCAAAAGGAGAAATTTCATGCTTGCTACATGTATATGAGCCATGCTCAGTGAAAAGGGGGCTTAATGCATCTGCGAAAAGTATTGAACCAGATCAGGCTGCACAGTCCATGCAGGTTGACCTGGGCCGAATTTTTTCGCTGTCGGTCAATTTTCTGTAGTCTGCTGATAATGCATGTGAATGAATCATGCAGAATCAAGCATGGACATATACTGTTATTATGTAATTTTTTATTTATGAATTTTATGGGTTTTTTTTTTTCTCAAATTGTATTTTATGTCTATATTTTCTTTTTTTCTTTTAAATTGCAAAGAATAATAAACAAAATATATGTTATGACTAGAATTTTTTTTCTTAATTCTTATACACCATATTTCTCCGACAAATGTTCTGTTTAACTCTGTCCGCCTGGGTAGCTCAGTGGTTAGCGTATCTGACCTGTCACCTGGTGTTTGTGAGTTAGATACCTGGTTGAGGCAAACTTTCTGTCCGGCGATTTTTGGCCTCTTGCCTCTGATGCATGTGAGAAATGTGGTCAGTAACTTAGAAAAAAACTGGTGTGAGAAAGCCAGGAAACAAGTGCACAGTTGCACTGACTATGGTGATATGACCTAAGCTGTTAAAGCTGTGTTAACCTTGAATTTAATTAATCAATCTCTTTTACCATACAAAATTGTAAACTCATCCAAATTGAAAGCATTTGCAGAAAAGAATTTAAATTTAACTGAAATGATGATTTCTGTCTTTCATAGAGAACAAAACATTTTGGGAAAAGAAGATACATGTACCCGCATTTTCTTCATTTCCCCAAATATCTTCAAAAAAGTTGTTAAGATTCTGGATTGATTGGTAAATTGTTCAATAAAATATGGATAAAGAACAAGACTTATTATTCAATCCATAAATCCATAAGAAAATACTGTATCAAAAGGAGAAATTTCTTGCTTGCTACATGTATATGTATCAGGTTCTCCATTTTGACACAATACTATGAAAACTAATCGATTTTGTCTCTCTCAGGCACCTTGTATGACATTTGATATCTGGGAAAACAGAAAATAGAGAGTGAACTTACGTATAAAACCGAGCCCAGTCTGTAGCCTACAGGTCTTGAGAACAGGGGGTTGCTGGTTTGATTCCCTGCTTGGCTAATTTCTATCCGAGGATTGATGATAGTGATTGCAACATGATTGATCCCTCTCTTACCGCTGACCAATGATGGTTATTTTGGAAAGCAGCCAGTGGCTTGGAAAGAATATTGTGCAGAGTACTGGTAAAGAATCTCCATCAAAGCATGGGAAGGTACACTGGCCACCGTGATATAACTGAAATAATGTTGAAAAAAGCCTTAGACACCATACACTCAATCAATATCTATAGAACCACTTTGAGAACTCAACAAGACACATCTACAGTCCGACAGGTGTAATGATATCCAATATTATAAAGGATATAACTTTTGTAATAAATTGGTTGATTGATTGGTGCTTTATGCTGCTTTCAATGTTATTTCAGTCATATCAGGGAAACAGCCCATATGTTCATGTATTTTCTGAGTTTCACCAATACTAGGCTACTCCCATGAAAAGCTCAGTGTTTGTAATAAAACTCAGCTTCTCTACCTACATAGTGGCAAATTACAATCAACTATGAATTATGCAATCAGGGTCCCTTTAATTTTACCAACCATACTTATTTTCGTTCTAAGTCTAGTTCTAGATTTAGAAAGTAGCACTACTTCTGGTTGGCTAAACCATTTGGTTTTGCTAATCAGAAGATATGTCACTTTGAAATTTAGAAATTTTTTGAAAATATGATTACAATGTCTGAAAGAACAGTTGGTGAATACAGACCTTGTATTGCCAATGCTGATGCAATAAAAAAAGTGGGACGTCATCATTATAGCTCGCACTTTTCTGTGAATTGCACAGCTTAACGACGTACATGTATATGACAAAACTGTTTGTGCGCAACTATACTGCGTATATGTTTTTGTCATGAAAAGTGAATAGAAAATGCACCTAGGTATTTTTCGCACTTATGGTAATACTATTAGTGCACTGAAACAAGTAGCACTTTCTTCGGGTAGTATTAGTTAAGAGAAAAAAAATGGATCTGTGAACTGTCACTGTGAAATAATTAAAATACTGTTGACACGGTGTTACACACCAAAAAAAGCAAACAAGAGCAGGAAGTTTGAAGTTATGGAAGAATAGCTGTTTCCACTTTGAAAATTATTGTTGGAAAAGGAGAAAAAGGCTCCGAATGCGCAATTTCTCCTTTTCCCACTATGTCTGCTGAGCTTTTATCCCATTTTGTCCTTGAAAGAATTATCTGCCACAGTGACCTTCATCCCTGTTTTTTGACGAAATAAGCATGGATGGCTGCCATTTTTATTTTTCTTATTGTTTAGAATTATAAATACTATAAGTGTGGAAAGTTAAAGAAAAATTTGTCTGTTAGAAAGTATGTATTTATTTACGATTAACCCTTAATTTGGTCAAATTATCTCCCTTTTTAACTCAATGGTCTATATATAACATGCATATTTGTACATTTACCACGCTCAAAACCAGGCTTTTATATACTTTTTGTGCAAAACTAAATGGATTTTCTTTAAAATGATGTATATCTAAGTATTCTTCCAATAATTTTCTGTTAAACTTACTGCTAAAGAAAAGCGTGTCAAATTCAATATAACCTGAATTTTGGACCTGTATATACCTCTTTTAAAGGCAAATTCTCAGAAACGAGCACGGTGACCCATATCTTTTTTTACTGTAATCTCCTAGAGGCATGATGAGCTTTGTATGTGCAAAGTTTTAAAAAAATATGTGTTAGAAAAATTTGTGATGTACGTCGTTAACCCTGACCAAATGATACCTCATGACCAAATTTTAGACTCATCCATATTGAAAGCATCTGGAGAGGATAAACTAAACATGATTCGAAAGCTGAGATTTGTTTTTGACAAAGTAGAAAACATTGTGTGAAAAGGAGAAAATGCTGGTTACCAGCATTTTCTCCTTTTCACACAAGATTTTCGAAAGCTGCTTGTCTTTGGGTTGTTAAAACTCAGGATTGTGTGGTAAAGGGTTAAAAGCTTTGCTAGAATTAAGTGTTAAAGAACTATAATTCATATTGAAGATACTGTATCTTTTCTCTCATTTTATGTTTGACATGTCCATTTAATTGAGATTTTGAGAGCTTGATTAGACAGTGGACAGACTTTGCACCATGATGAGCCGAAAAATATCTAATCTTGTAATATGCCAGTGAATATTGGTAGATGGATTGATTGGTATTTTACATCACTTTTATTACTACGGTCATATTATGGCCTTAACTCTTTACCAAATGACAAAATTTTAGACTCCTCCAAATTGAAAGCTTTTGCAGACGACAAAATAAAAGTGACTGAAAATTTGAAATTTGTTTTGTGAAAGGTAGAAAATATTGTGGGAAAAGGAGAAAATGCTGGTTACCAGCATTTTCTCCTTTTCCCACAATGTTTTCAAAAGGCTTCTATCTCAGGGTCGTAAAAACTAGGGATTGCTTGGTAAAGGGTTAACTCATTCCTTTAGGGCTCCTACATGGCTCAGTGCAGAACTCGTGACCTGTAGGTCCCAGGTTTGAGCCTCACTTGATCCACTGGTTTTTTTTTTGTGGGAGTGTTCTTTGGCAAGACAGTTCAGAGCCCAACCCTATACTGGTGGAACCTAAGAAATACATGAATATAGCCCAAGCCTAGTACTGGTGAAACCCAGAAAATACATGAATATGTGAGCTGTGGCTGTGATAAGACTGAAATAATGTTGAAAGTTCCGTAAAACACCAATCAGTCTATCAATCACTTATTCGTGTGTGTCCTGGATTTCACCTTTGGCACTGTAAATTCAATATCAGAGCAAAGAAAAAAATATCCAGAGGTATATCTTGGTATTTTGCCAGGAATTTTGATTTTTGGCATAAATCTAAAATCTCCCTTTTGAGATTTTCTCAAACACTTGCAAAATGAAATCTGGTCTAACCCTTTATCACACAATCCCGAGTTTTGATGACCACGAGAAAGAAGGCTTTTAGAAAAATGCAAGGAAAAGGAGAAAATGCTGGTAACCAGTTTCACCAGTACAAGGCTAGGGCTCTAAATCGTCTTACCCAAGGGCACTCCCAATAAACACCTAGTGTCAAGAGTAAGTCCTACTCCTTCACCACCTGGCAAAATAGGACCCTCTGCTGATCATAAAGATGGCTCTTGAGTTCTGATGAGCTACAGCTGTTGTGCAAAATTTCCATATAATTGTCTCTAAAGAGAGTGACAGTGTTAACCCCTAACCACACAATTGTGTTTGAACAACCCTGAGAAAGAAGGCTTTTGAAAACATTGTTGGAAAGGAGAAAATGCTGGTAACCAGTATTTTCTCCTTTACCAACAATGTTTTCCACCCTATAAGCAAGTTGAATCATTTGGGTCACATTTAATTTGTTGTCTGCAAATGCTTTCAAATCGAAACATTTACACCTTTGTTGTTTGGTAAAGATTTCAATAATAGAATTGTAGCAGTTGGTCTTCCCTGAGCTAAACTGAATACTGAAATTTCCACAGCTTGGCAACATCAACAATAAAGAGCATAACGTAAAATTTGTCTTTATTCTATCAACAATAACTGTGTAAACAACTTATTCAGAAAAGTATAAATATACATTTTACAAACTGAAAACAAATTTTTACAAATAAGGCAACAAATCCTTATATAAAGATATAAAACCTATGTCTCTGGGAGAAGAGGAACAACGTTACCATCAGGTCAAAGCGCTTAAATATCTAACTCCTTACTGAACTATTCTGTACTTTTACAATCCTGAAAGCTTTTGAAAACAGTCACAGATACAGGAGAAAATACTGGTAATCATTATTTTCTCCCATGATTCAGTCAGTTGTTTCACAAAATGGATTTTATGGATCCATAAGTATGTGACAACTTGCTCGGTATATCACAGAGATGCATTACACACCCTTTTGCAAGAGTGTGGCTCAAATTTTTGTGTTTTTGTTTTCTTTGAAATGGAAAACATTTAATGGGAAAGGATGCAGTCGCAACCTTTTCCTTCCAACAGTTTCAAAAACTATAACTATAAGGATATAAAACCATTTATGTATATGTTGATTGATCCATTAATTTACAAAAGAAACAAGAACAACCGTGGACACCTATGCTCGACTGCTAGTGGTTATTCAGTGACAAAATAAAAATCTAAATGAAACAAGAGGGCAATGATGGCCCTAAAGTCGCTCACCTGAGCATTTTGACCAAACATGAACTATTTCTGATCTGTTCTGAGATATAATGACAAACATTCTGACCAGAAAATGTGGCCTCTGCAGTGTACATAAGGTTTTTCTAAGATCTGACCTAGTGGCCTAGTTTTTGACCTGACATGGCCCATTTTCAAACTTGTCCAAGATATCATCAAGACAACTTTTCGGACCAACTTTCATGAGTACTGTATTAAAAATGTGGCCTCCAGAGCCTACACAATGTTTTTCATAGATTTGACCTAGTGATCTACTTTTTGACCTGTCATGACCCGTTTTCTAACTCATCCAAGATATCATCAGAAGGCAAACATTCTAAGTTTCATGAGTATTGGACTGAAAATGTGGCCTCTAGAGTGTACACAAGGTTTTTTCTAAGATATGACCTTGTGACCTGGTTTTTGACCCTACATAACCCATTTTCAAACTTGTCCAAGATATCATCAAGACAAACATTCTGAACAGCTTTCAAGAGTATTGGACTGAAAATGTGACCTCTAGAGCGTACACCATGTTTTTCTACGATTTGACCTAGTGACCTAGTTTTTGACCTGACAAGTGATTACCTGAGAAAAGTCATCTAGGACAGATTAAAGATGTGAGTGACCTACTTTTTGACAGAAAGTGACCTAATTTCAGCCTTGTCCGAGATATCATCGAGACAAATATTCTGACCAAGTTTCATGAGTATCGGACTGAAAATGTGGCCCCTAGAGCGTACACAAGGTAAAAGTTACTGATGGATGACGCACAATGGACATCAGACACAGCAGGATCTCAAAAACTCACCTTGAGCACTTTGTGCTCAGGTGAGCTAAAAAGAGGCATAACCATGTGAAAAATATATTGAGGGTTTCTTGTCCTTCAGGTAAGGGTTCCCCTTTTCAGTCATTTCTCAATTGTAATCCTAAGTTTAAATGACCCTGAGGAAGAAACCTCATGAAAACATTGTGGGAAAAGAAGAAAATGTTGGAAACCAGCATTTTTCCTTTTTCCACAATGTTTCCTAGTATATCACAATTAGGGTAAAGTCCAAGAAATAAAGATGCTTAAACTATGTACCGGTAACTGTGCTCTTTTTAAACAAGAGGGCCATGATGGCCCTGTATCGCTCCACTTGCTAATAAGTCAAAACACTACAAGCCAAACATTACAATACTTGGCCAATTGGTTTTACTAGAAGACATACAAAATTTTCTTCTATAAAATCCTTTGAGAAAGTTATGACCCCACGGCAAAGCCATTTTTGGCCACAAAGCTACAATTACTTGAATTTTGGTGGAGGTCCACAAGATACAGCCTCATACCAAATAAAGCAGGTCTAGAATGTGTGGCTATAAACAAGAAGATTTCCAAAGTTTGCTCAATAAAAGGTCCTGTAAAACATGAGACCCATGAGGCAGGTTAGCCCTAGGTCTTATGGTTAGTCACAAGAAGATTTATCAAGTTTTCACTATAAAAGCCAATGTAAAACTTGTGACCCCTGGGGTGGGCTCAAACTTGACCCCAAGATTATAATTTGGGCCCTCATGGTAGAGGCCCGCTAGGTAAAGCTACAACACGCAAAATTTGGTAGCCCTAGGCCTTATGGCTACGTACGAGTAGATTTTTAAAGTTTCCCTACATAAGCCCATGTAAAACTTGTGACCCCAGGGCGGGGCCAAATTTGACCCCAGGGCTATAATTTGGGCACCCTTGGTTGAGACTCACTAGATAAAGCTACATGCAAAATTTGGTAGCCCTAGGCCTTATGGCTAGGTAGAAGAAGATCTTGAAAGTTTTGCCTATATAAGCCCATGTAAAACTTGTGACCCCCCCCCTCCCCGGGATGGGGACAAATTTGGCCCCTGGGCTATAATTTGGACACCCTTGGTAGAGCTCCACTAGATAAAGCTACATGCCAAATTTGGTAACCCTAGGCCCTATGGCTAGGCAGAAGAAGAATTTTAAAGTTCTCCCTATATAAGCCCATGTAAAACTTGTGACCCCCGGGGTGGGGCCAATTTCGACACAAGGGCTATAATTTGAAGAAACTTTGTAGAGGTCCACTAAATAAAGCTACATGCCAAATTTGTTAGCCCTAGGCCTTACGGTTTCAGACAAAAAGATTTTCAAAATTTTTCAGTTTTGTTGCCATGGCAACCAGAGTTTTTGAAGGAATCAAATTCTTTCAACAAATTCTGAAGAGGACCATGGCAGGATCATTTCTGCGAAGTTTCATCAAAATTGGATGGGTAGTTTCAGAGAAGAAGATGTTTGAAATAAAAGTTAATGCACTGACGGATGTCTGCATGGATTCACGACGGACACCGTGCCATGACATAAGCCCGCTGTGGTTACTGTGGTAACAAGGAGAAAAAATTACTCATATCAACTAATGTCACCTCTTACCAAAATGGTTTTCAAAGTTTTCTACGGGGTAACATACAGACTCATCCATAGGTAGTTGTGTGATAAGTAATATTATTTCATGCTTTTTTTTTTATCAGGAAATAATAATGGATTATAAGGTTTGATAGTTCTAGGTTACGACCAGTGAAATTAACCATAAGTATTTCCGTAACTCTTCAGTTGAAGGCAGAAACAGTAGTTGCTACGCACTAGTTACCTACAAAAACAGTGCATGCCATTCAACCAGAGGGAATCATGACATAATTTACATGCATTTACCCTACATTTCTCGCACTTTATGTAATATTGTAACGGGTTCATATGTTGGGGGAGGTACACCATGAGGAATTACCGAAAACAATTGTACTTTATTTCGATGAAAGTCCCAATAATAAAGGGGTTAGAAGCATGAAATAGATAGAATATTTGTTTTTTTTCCCTCAGTGAGAGATCAAAATTTATTTCATCTTGTGAACATCATCAGTAATATTTTCAATCGTGGCTATGCCACTTGTGAAAATATTACCGATGATCATGTTCACTGCATGAAATAAATTTTGATCTCTCACTGAGGGAAAAAAAACAAACATCCTCTATTTATTAAATATTCTCATACTTCTTCAACTCTTTTCCAAATGACAAAAGTTTCAAACTTGTCCAAATTCAAAGCATTTGCTGCCAACTAATCAAACGTGGTTCAAATAATGAAACTTGCCATCAAATTTTAAACTTGCGTTTGTAAAAACATTGTGGTAAAATGCTGGTTACTTGTACAAATAACTTACTTCAGGAATTACCTTGCTTCAAATCTCTAAGATTTCTACCAAAGGAAACATTTCACATGAAAATCACTTGATCATGGTTTCTGGCTTTCATTCAAAAGATTTATGTTTGAACACAATCACAGGAACAAATTTTCTGATTCTGTATAGAGCAATATAAGAGTTTGCATGATCTGTAGTTATAAAAAAAGATAAATGGCATCAATTTCAATAATATACATGAAGCCAACAAGAGTCAATGTTGAATACACTTAAAAATATTGTGACTGACGGAGAAATCACTTGTCTTGAGCAATTTCTCCTTTGCCACAATATTTCCAAAGTTGGTCAACTGCAGGACAAAAGGTTGTCTGAAGGTTGGGTGACTTAACTCTTTACCAAACAACAAAATTTTAGACTTGTCCAAATTGAAAGCATTTGAAGACAACAAAATAAACATGACTCAAAAATTGAAACTTGACTTTGGAAGAGTAGAAAACATTGTGGGAAAAGGAGAAATTGCTGGTTACCAACATTTTCTCCTTCTCCCACAATGTTTTCAGAAGGCTTCTTTCTCAGGGTTGCTAAAACCAGGGACTGTTTGGTAAAGGGTTAAAACTTTCCAGTACAAAACTGGAGATCTATGAGCATAGGACTACATATTAATCACACGGACCCCAGGGCTCCAACTACATAGTATCACATAGCCCAGCCATACTTGTGCCGCTTACAAGAACAAACACTTTTTAAAACTTCATCCAAGGTTTGATAGGTCATTTCACTCCACCCAGGTTTGAGATGATGTTCATTTAACTTTTCTAACTGAGGTGCCCCCTCCAGTAACACATCATACAAACAAGGTACGCTGATACGATCTGTCATCACTAATGGACCATTCCAAGGATGCCTGGCTACTCTGAATACCTTCAGTTTGGGTAGGTCCAAGTTACTGAGATAAAATCCTCGACTTTGAGAAATATCCAAGTATTCTAGAGATCTTGAGCTAAGAGAAAAGAAGACTAGCCCATGCCCACTAGGTGTCCATACCTCTAGCATTAGCTGCTTGAGGTTTGGTAGACCATGTAACAGTTTATCAATCAAATCTTGCCGCAGTTTTTGAAAGACATAGTACTTCTCAATCACCAAACTCTTCAGTGTTTCGAGTCTTAAAAGGCACTCAACGCTCTTATCTGACCAATCAAAGGGCAGAA
This sequence comes from Hippopus hippopus, assembly GCA_946811185.2. NCBI lineage: Eukaryota > Metazoa > Mollusca > Bivalvia > Cardiida > Cardiidae > Hippopus > Hippopus hippopus. Next base: position 48,746,986 of record OX328104.1, on the reverse strand, counting down.
TTAGAGTTTCCAGTTTTGGACACTTAGTTGTGAAGAGATCAAAGAACCCTACGAATAAACGTTGACGAACTCGATGCTTTTGCATGACCTCATCAATTTGAATACAACCAGTTGATGTGGTCCAAAATGGTCTCACTGGTGTTTCTTTCCAGTTTATGCTAGCATACTTTAATTCCTTAGTATTGGATTGATCAACAAAACTTTGCAGAGGTTGTAAATACCCATCGGCATTTTCACCAATATCAAGTTTAAACTCCAAACTTCTTAGTATTGGTCGCCGGTCTTTCAGATAAGCGAGAAACTGTTTGACGCGCACTCGATATCGGATGTAACAATTACCAAGACAGTTGTGTTCATCATTTGTGATACACCAGAAAGGGAAGTCACTCAGAGATATATGTGACCACACTCCGGGAGTCTGGATCAGCGACCACCATTGACAACATACCTGTAATGTACAAGCAATATTTTCACATGATGAACCCTTCCCTACACAATCCCGACTTTTAATGACCCTGAGAAAGAAGCCTTTTGGAAAAGGTTGTCCAAAGGCCAGGTGACTTAACACAGAACTTTTCTGGACAAAACAGGAGATCTATGAGCATAAGACTGTTGACCCTTTACCACACAATCCCGAGTTTTAACGACCCCGAGGAAATAGTCTTGAAAATCTTGTGGGAAAAGGAGAAATTGCTGGTAACCAGCGTTTTCTCCTTGTCCCACAATGTTTTCTACCCTATCAAAGGCACATTCCATCATTTGAGTGACATTCAGATTGTCATTGGCAAATGCATTCAATTAGGACAAGTCTATAATTTTGTTGTTTGCTAAAGAGTTAACTCTATACCAAACAACAAAATTTTAGACTGGTCCAAATTGAAAGTGTTTGCAGATGACAAAACTAATGTGACTCAAAAATTGAAATTTGTATTGGGAAGGGTGGAAAACATTGTGGGAAAAGGAGAAAATGCTGGTTACCAGCATTTTCTCCTTTTCCCACAATGTTTTTAAAAGGCTTCTTTCTCAAAGTCGTGAAAACCCGGGATTGTTTGGTAAAGAGTTAACAGTAACTCATGAAACAAATTTGCAGCAGATGTTTTTAAAAACATACTTGTCAAATACTGATTATTAGTAAGAATAAAGAGTTAGTCCTACAATGAAAAACAGTGTGGATTTAAAGGCCCAGTAGCAGCCAACTGTAAACAACATGGGTGCTAAAATGCATTTCAATTTGAATCATTCCATTTAAAAGTATGGAAATTACATGTATTGTGAAGATGACAATCTGTTATGGTACGGTCTGTCCAAGTGGCCGTAGCTGGGAGAAAAATGAATTTCAAAACTAGGTAAAAAGTTGCCAAGTAGATCTATCTTTTCTTTACTTATGGTCTAGTTTTAAAATTCTGCTCTGTTGAAGGTAGGCTGTTTCTCTTGTGCCCCAATATGATTTGTCCTCCGTAAATGCTTCGAATTCGGATGAGTCTAGGATTTTGTGGGTTGGTAAAGAGTTAACCCTTTACCAAACAATCCCTGGTTTTTACGACCCTGAGATAAAAGCCTTTTGAAAACATTGTGGGAAAAGGAGAAAATGCTGGTAACCAGCATTTTCTCCTTTTCCCACAATGTTTTCCACCCTGTCAAAAAACTTAAGTTCATTTGTACTTTTTTCAAATTTGTCCTCTGCAGCTGCTTTCAATTTGGAAGGGTCTAAAATTTATCGTTTGGGAAAGGGTTAAATGAAAACAGATGATCCAAAGTTGTCCAAGACAAAGCATGTCATTAGTAAAGTCTGTCACAAGTAGATATGATTTTTTTATAACGTTTTACCAAACAATCAAAAGTTTTAAGTACCTTGAGGAAGGGAGCTAATAAAAACATCATGGGAAAAGTAGAAAATGCTGGTAACCAGCTTTTTCTCTTCTTTCTACAATGTGTTCCACCTTTCCAAAGATATTTTTCATTATTTGAGCATTTAACCTTTAACTATGCAATCACAAGCTTTAAGGCCTCTGAGAAACAAGGTTTTGAAAACATTGTGAAAAAAGGAGAAAATGTTGGTAACCTGCATTTTCTCCTTTTTCCAAAATGTTTTCTACCCTATCAAAGCCAAATCCCCTGATATGAGCAGCAATGTATTTATTGTCTGCAAATTCTTTGAATTTCATCAAGCCTAGAAGTTTGTCATCTGGTAAAGAGTTAATATGACTTAATTTGCAGTCTTCAAATGCTTTCAATATGGATAACTCTATGACTTTGTCATCTGGTAAAGCATCAAAAATCCTATATTTGAGTTTCCCATTATGCCTTCCTCAGGATTTTTACAGGTTATATCCTTTTTAGAAGAAACGAAAGAACAATAAAAATATACCTGAGCACATCTTCCCTTATCATGTGATGTCAGAAAAGAGAACACTTTTAGTTTACAATCATCTGGTAAATACTGGAATGGAAAAATATCTTCACTGTCTGTGTATGAACTAGATGACCTACTGTAACAGCTGAAAGTTGGTGATATACTGCCACTTGTAGCATTAGCATCTGTAAGCTGTGAGTTTCTATATTGCCTTGATGCATCAGACCTCAGTGTCATGTGACGTCTTTGTCTACCAGACCCAGTCTCCTCTACTGGGGTGGGTGAGTTATTGCCCTTTTTCTGAGCAACTGCAAGGTGAGTCACAGACTGACGATGCCTATTTGACACCTGACTTAATTTAGCTGTTTGGGTGATATTTCTAGTTATTTCACATGCATTTTCTGAAAATAAAGGAAAATTTGTAGAGCTGTGTGCTTGCTGGCCATGCTTGGAGGTGTTTGGGAATACGACTGCATTGCTAGAGGGTGTATACTGTCGACGGGCAGGTTTACGCTGCTTTGCTCCAGACCTTGGTCTTGCCCCAATACTGATTTTCTTTGCCCTGCCCAGACTTTTCCCCTCCATTTGACTATGGAATGGCTAAGCTACATTGGTCCTGCAAAAAAATAAATAAAATGTAAATCAAGTCAACAGATCACACATGATTGTATTAACAGTGTTCCCACAAGCTTTTTATTTCAAGAGTACACTTACCCCATGGGCTGAAAATCTAGGGGTAAGATTTCATATTAGAGGGTATGACAATAATGGTTCCCAACTGGAGGTAAAGCAATCCATATTGATGATTTGCAGCACAAAAGTATGTTATATCAAGAAATTTATGTAAATTTACTGCTTAAAGTCATTAAAAAGCTGAAAAGGCACTCTGAGGTGACTCTGATTAGACAATGTCAAAGAGGCATTTTGTTGTGTCATGTATTTCAGTGTTTTTTTGCACAGAGCAATTTTTTATGTCTGTTAATTTCCGGATAGGCATTTCCGCATGATATCAAAAAGGATAACACACGTAACTTCAAAACCTGTCATTCTAAACAAGATATGTGGCTAATTGCCCTTTTTGTCCGTGTATTTTTTTTAAGTGAAGTCTTGCGTGTAACCAATATTAATTTTGTTGCATTAATTTCAACTCTATAATGTGATTTACGCAATAATTTGCGCAAGTGGGAATGCTAATTAACCTTTTACCAAAAGTTGAAAATATGTAAAGTCATAAATATTGAGGGCTTTTGCAGATGACAAATCTAAGTGGCTAAAATTAATGATGAAAACTGTCCTAGATAGGATTGAAAACAATACAGAAAAAGGAGGAAATGAAGGTTTCCAGCATGCTTTTAAAAGCCTGTTGCCTTCTGCTCTCCATTTGACACATAAAACTTTCTGACCAGTCCAAATGAAAAGCATGTGCAGGCAACAAAAAAATAATAGTGGGAAAAGGGGCATTTTCTCCTTTTCCCACAATGTTTCAAAGGCAATCTTCCTCATGTAGTTAAAGTTCAGAATTGAATGGTAAAGGATTAATGTGTATGATAGATGAATAAAATACTTTTTTTGGTCAAAAGTAAATCGCTTGCACTTTCTATTTTCCACTGTCATAGAAACAATTTGTTTATTTTCACCATTCACTCAATTACGTTTCACTTTCTCTCAACTTTTCACAATGAATCGTGGAAAATTTCTCGCTTTCGTTTGACTAACAAAAACAAAAACAAAAAAATATCAAAATAACAAGAAAATGCGTTTGTTGTGGGGAAAAATTGGCAATTACCTCAGCTTTTTATGTAAATTGACGAAGTGAGTTAGGGATAAAGGGCACACGAAATAGTTCTTCGTAAGTTATCGTTCCTGGTTTATGGCACTACTTGTTTTACTACAAATGATCTCTTTGCTTTTTACGAATTTTGTTCATAATCAAATCCAGCGATAACATATGAGCCGTGCTCTGGCAAAAGGGGAATTAATGCATTTGGGAAAAGTGTCGACTCAGGTCAGCCTGCGCTGGCTGACCTGGGCCGAAACTTTTCGCTATTTGTCAATTTTCTGTATGTCTAAGGACCAATCTATCTCATGACTAAGTCTTTCTTTGTGTGGCTATAATGGATCCATAATTATATGATGGTTTGATTGGTATAATGCATCACGGAGATGCATTAAGCTCCCTTTTGCCAGATTATGGCTCATATATATTTCTCAATTACTTCATACTTCGGAAAGAATGGATTTTCATTTACATTTCATGAATATGGATCTGGTGATTTCATTGGGGGTTACAGTCAAACCGAACCAAAACGTATCCAGTTGAATTTAAAACGTACTCTTTGAAAGCGGAGTTAAAATGACATGTGGGATACCCAATGTGAAGTCAAAATTTGCCCAATTTTCTCAAATGTCTTTATCTTTGAAATTTGTAAATATCAAATCATGTTGTAAAATGAAACACGTTGCAAAAGAAGAAATTGTTGTAATCACAGGTCATTTTGAAGTTGTTGTTTTTTTTTTTCTGCTCTGGTAGATCTATGCAACTAATTTTAAAATATGATTGAAATTATAGATAAAACATATCACATATTGGATTGCTTTTCAACTCAAAAGTTCCTAATTAATTTTACAATTGAATAAAATTATATCAAACATTTGTCTATGTGGTATATAAAAATATTTTATGTAAATGAAACTATGTTAAACAACAACAATTTAACATTTATCACTTAATTGTACCAGCACGCTTCCAAGTATTACAAAATACATTATAAAGCAGTTTGGGAGTTAAAATGTCCTGTTAAAGATAAAATAAAAGCCATATTATATCTCTATCTGGTATTGGGGTTTGTAAGAAGTAGATTTTATTCTGATTTTTTTTTTTTATCTTACTAATGGGTACATTTTGACTTCTTCTTTATGTACATATTGCTTTGAATACGGACAGACCACATTCCTTCATTGGTACAGCCGGGACAAGTTTTACTGTTAAGTAGATCTAAAACAAAAACACAAACTCTACCGCCAATATAACCAACGGGCCCATAAGAGCCAAATTGCATATGTTGGCATAGGATTAATGATTATTGACTTTGCAAATCGTGCAAACCCAGAGTCTGATCAGGGTCTACACTGTTTGCCATTCCATCCCCATCTGTGTCTTTGTGCGTCTATGTGATGTCATTGCACGTCTTTGTGTGTCTTTGTGCATCTTTGTGGTATTTAGAGTGTCTTTGTGGTATTTAGTCGGACCCAGAGCTCTGGAGTATTAATTATGACTGTCTTGTTTAACTAGAAATCTATAGATACAATCGGAAGAGCTGAGGTAATTAACTTTTTTTACCAGTCCGGTCTCGTTTTTCTTGAATTGTATTATAAAAGGAACTGGGTCCTTTTCATATGACACCTATCCACACAGACTTGTGTGTACACAGTGATCTTTCGCATCCCAGTCTGGACAGTGCTACCCACCCGATGCCGAAATGTTTGTTCGATTAGAAGGCGTACAGACAAAAACAAAAATTACACTGCGCAAAATAATCCTTATCGGCCGAGTTGTGACGAGTGATGTGCTAAGGTGTCATCTAGAGAAGAACATGTCAACCGCTATATGTGCAGGTAGTTCGCTGGCCCTTAGCTGAATTTAATTGCAAATTTTTATCTGTTGTTTTAGAATTATTCAATCAGCTCTGAGTAATTCTGCCCGAAGCTTGTGTTTCATTTTAATTAAGCTAATCTTGAATGAAAGAGAAAGGCGTATGTAAACAAAGGACATGGGCACGTTCTTTTGTTTATCAGCTGATTTTTAAACGTGTCATATTGGCCCTGGTTTCGAGCCTCACTTGAAGCGAAGGGTGTCACGGGAAAGTGTCACAGGGCAAGACACCTCAGCGTCCCAGTCAAATACTGGTGAAGTCCAGGACATGCGTGAATTAGAGTTGTCACAGTGATTTGACTGAAGTGATGTTGAACGTGGCGTGAAGGACCGTCCAATCAATTAGTCAAGTTCATCTACCACAGATATGTTTAAGGTGCAAAAAGTTCAACCTTGAATCTCAATACATAAAGCTCCAAGCCAGGCATCCCCGATACGTAGTCTCAATAATGAGACACTCTAGTGATTTTTTTCATATTTGGACATTTATTGTGCACGGTACCATCTCAAGGCCATCATAAATTTTCCGGTAGCATAGATAGAGCACTATACTGACTTTGTGATTCGTCGGTTTAATCTGTATTGCAGCGAAATGCAATTAACTTTTAATAACAAACATGACCAAAGACAAATTATTAAACCCTTTCATTACCTTAAGAGCTTGTAGAAGTTGTTTATAACATGTAAATCTGGGGAAAAAAAAAACTGACGAAATCTATCTTGTGTGGCGGCCATTTTGCGTGTTTTCAGGAACGTAAATTACTCGAGTAACAGAATGAAATGAACTGTTTTTTCTTATGCTTAACGTTTAAATTGAAAATATTTGTATTTCAAATGAAGGATTATTGAATACGCAAGCAACAGGTATGTTCAAGTCCCAGTTTTGTGCTGTATTTGTAAAATTATGGGCGTCCAAACTTGTACACAAAATCTGTGGGGAGATTTCAACTGTTTTTGGCCTGATTGTCTCTGTACCCAGAGGCGAACAGTCAAAAACTAACATTGCCTTTGGAGACAGTTATCTGTACTACCCCAATACGGAGGCTTGCTGTGGTGTTATTTTTTTCTATAACATCAGAGCTCCCCTTCGGATCGAAGGTACAAGCCAGGTAACTTGGTCAGTAAAATACCAGGCAAGTAACCCAAGGTTCGTTAGAGCAAGTCCTGGCTCAGTCTACCCACTGTTTCGAGGCCAAATACCAAAAAACTTTTCTGTAGCAGTACAGAAGCTATTGGAACAATATTATTGGAACACCCTAGAATAAGGAAAGCTTGGGCCAATGTCTTTTAAACCCTCTACCAAATAATTATGAGTTATAATTACCCTGAAGGAGACTTCTTAAACGATTATTGGAAAAAGAATAAATGTTGGTAACCAGCGCTTTCTCCTTTCCCCACAATGTTTCTACACTTTGGAAAACAAATTTCAAGTTTTGAGTCATATTCTTTTTGTTGTCTGTAAGTGCTTTGAAGTTGGACAAGACCCGAACTTAGTCCTTCAGTAAGAGTTTAGTTAAACATTTTAATTTGTTGCAAACAGTTACTCCCTTTTCCGTGATGGTTGGCCTTTTTTTTTCTATGAAACGTGTGCATCAGTTATTTTTCTACAATGTTGAAGAAAAAAGATTTCGGAAACACTGTACAAACCCTTTACTACACAATCCAGAGTTTTAATGATCCTGACGAAGAAAGCTTTTGAAAACATTGTAGGAAAGGGAAAAAAAGCTGGTAACCAGCATGTTTTCCTTTTCCCCCCAATGTATTTGCTCTGTCAATTACATATCCCACTATTTTTACCACATATAATTTGTCGTCTACTAATGCTTTCAGTTTTAGACAGGTTTAAAATACTTTTATCTGCTAAAAGTTTAAAAATCAATCAGTCACTTAAACTCTTTCCAAAGCAGTTCCATGATTAAATTACCCAATAGAAGGCTTTTGAAAGCATTGTGGGAGAAGCAAAAAATACTGCTAACTTCCATTTTCTCCTTTTCCCACAGTAATTTTCCACCCTTTCAAAGACAAATCCCATCATTTGAGTCATATTTGTTGTCTGCAAATTAGTTTTGGACCAGTCTAAAATTTTGTTATTTCAATATCTGGTAAAGGGTGCAATATCAATCAATCAAATAAACACTTTCTGAAACAATTCCGTGGTTTAATGACCCTATAGAAGAAGGCTTTTAGAAGGCTTTTGAAAGCATTGTGGAAGAAGCAAAAAATGCTGATAACTAGCATTTTCTCCTTTTCTGACAATGTTTTTTACCCTTTCAAAGACAAACCCCATTATTTGAGCCATATTTGTTACCTGCAAATGCTTTCGATTTGGACAAATCTAAAACTTGGTCCTTTGGTACAGAGTGTTAATGATGCTTATTTTATATCTTCCAGGATGTTGAAGTAACAGAAAAGTCAAAATGGATCATAAAGTGCCTGCATTTGATCAGCCTGACAGTTTGGAAGACTGGGTTGCCATCAAAGAAAACCCATTTGCCTGTAACAAAATCCCGCCTAAACTTCTCTTTCTTGTCTCCTGGAATGATGTAGAAAAAATGATTGCTGTAACCTGCAGGTTTGTACTGTACAAGACTTTGCTAAAAATAAATACATGTAGATAGAAATGCTGTTCCTATGAATAGGGTCCATGTGGCCTAAAATTCTTGTTGGAGAATTCATGAACTTCAGTGTAAAAGGATAGCAGCATTTTCTCCTTTTTCCACAAGGTTTTCAGACGGCATTTTCTTCAAGGTTGTTAAAAATTGTGAATATGTGGTAAAAAGTTAATCTCTCACCCCTGGCCATTGCTTTAACTTAAAGGGGGAAAAAATGATTACTTGTTAACTAGTACATGTATTTATGGACAACTTTTCCTTGATTTAACTCTTTACCACACAGTCCCGAGTTTTAACGACTCTGAAGAAGAAGGCTTTGGAAAGCATTGTGGGAAAAGGAGAGAATGCTGGTAACCAGCATTTTCTCCTTTTCCCACAATGTTTTCTACCTTTCTAAAGTCAAGTTTCAACTTTTGAGTCACATTTATTTTGTCGTCTGCAAATGCTTTCAATTTGGAACAGTCTAAAATTTTGTTGTTTGGTAAAGAGTTAAACCCATATAACTCTTCACCAAAGGACAAAACTTTAGACTGGTCGAAATTGAAATCATTCACAAATGAGAAATTAAAGATGGTTCAAATGATGCCATTTGTCTTTGGAAGGGTAGAAAACATTGTGGGGAAAAAAGGAGAAAATACTGGTTAGCAGCATTCACTCTTTTTTTCCATGAGGTAATCAAAAGTCTTTTTTCTCCAGGGTTGTTAAAACTTGGGATTGTGTGGTAAAGAAATTTTTCTAATTTATCTACTGCAAATATTTTCAACATGACTGGTCCGAAGATTTGTTTCCTGATAAAGAATTGAATTTTTCAAATGTTTCAGGCTCAGGAATCGGGTTGTGAGTGACACTGAGGAACATCATGGTCGGACAGGATTGTTTTCATTTCAAGAGCTTCAAAGTGTTCATAATCTTTTATGCCTCATTCACCCCTCATTGTCCCCCTATTTGCCAGAATTCCCTGAGGAGCCTCGAGGACTGTGGGCATTTGTAAGCTCTCTCGAGACCCCAGAGAATATAGATGATATTTGCTCACATCTACAAACAGTTTATTTTCCGATTGTGTTAGAAACGTGTAAAGAACAGCTTTTGATGTCCACCCTTTTCGAGGAACATAGTCAAGACGAATATTTTGAAAATATTAGTGAACTCAAAAGGCAAGGCTATGAACATTTGATATCAAACTGTGAGGAAGAATTAAAGAATATTTTATTTGCGAGGGAATACACCAGTAGTATGTTAGAGATGAAAGATGTTTACATGCATGAAGATGAAGCGGTGTTTAAACTCAATATTGCCTTGGCGGAATTATATAATTATCAAATACAGCCATTTTTAGACTTAAGAGAGGTTGCGTGTTTCAAGGTAAGAGAAGCTAAAAGAGAAATACAGAATCCGGACAACGGAGAGAGGGTGAAGAAGGAGTATTGTCAACAGTTAACGGAGTGGCAGGAGCAGTATGAACTTGCTTTAGACACAATCCAAGATGTTTATATGAAATATTATACTAGAACCAAATCTGTTTTACAAGGTAATGCCTGTCCCCTTGTTTTTGATTTTTTAAATTGGCTCTTTACCAAAGGATTTGTGTGTTTCTTTTTTTACAATACAGAGGAAGAAACCAGTGAAAAACATTGTGGGAAAAGTGGAAAAAGCTGGTAACCAGCAATTTCTCCTTTTCCTGAAATTTTTCAACCCTTCAAACTTCAAAGACATATTTCATCATTTGAGCCCCATTTTATTTGTCATCTGCAAACTTTTCAATATGGACCAGTTTATAATTTTGTTCTGTGATAAAGAGTTAACCCTTTACCACACAATCCTGAGTTATAACAACCCTGAGGAAGAAGGCTAATACCCTCCATTATCACCAAAGAAGGTTACTGTGAACTTAGGCCAGTTCTTAAACATCAACAGGGAAACCCATTAGTATAAGGGTGGGCGAAATATTTTTGACTTAAATGTTCTCCTTCAACTGAGAATTTTCACTGTGAAAGAAATTGCAGCCGAGTGTTGGCACTAGCATGCCATGCTTTTACTTTTAGATATATCACAGAGTTTTACGATATCTGAAGGAGAGGCAACTTTTCTTTTGAATGATAGGAAAATCATCATGGCAAATACAGTGAGTTAGATTTCGTCATGTCAATATCAATAATGTGACATACACACATAAATCCCTGTGAAAACCTTAAAATCCTACCGTTAAAGTACAATCCACTACTTTAGTTGCTTTTAAGGTCAGTTTAAATCAAGATAAGAATGCATAAAACATGCAGTCTGATCTTTGATTAACACTGTCTAATTTGCCGAGACATTTTGGATAAGGGTAACCTTGAAACTTGCTCTTTTAAGCATGTATTCCTGGAATGAAAATGCTGTGGCATTTTACCCTTCACCACACAATGCAGACTTTTGACGGCCCTGGAAATGAAGCCGTTTGAAAACATTGTAGTAAAAGGAGAAAATGCTTGTAAACAGCATTTTCTCCTTTTCCTACAATGTTATCTAACCAATCAAAGAAAGATTGCACCATTTGAGCCACATTGAAATTGTCATCTGCAAATGCTTTCAATTTGGAAAAGGCTAAATTTTTGTAGTCTGGTAAAGGGTTAAATGGGACTTGTAGAGTTAAACTTTCATTGTTGAATAATACCTTATACTCTGAAATTATAACTTTTGCTGTGAAAGAATAATTTATTTATAAATCACTGAAAATTTACAGCAATATGATTAGTGTTTATGACATTAATTTAATTCTATTTGAAGTTTCATTTGTTGATATTTGGTGAAGAAAACTGAACAAAATGTGTGAATGTAAAATTGCATGGGAAAATATTACATGTAGTTAAAATTGGTTAATCCTGTCGATTTTTCAGGTATGTTAAACAGACTAGAGCAAGACAGGAAAAGATTTGGAAAAGTTTCATTTGAACTGGTTGGTTTAGAAAGAATGTATAGGTAAACAGCTCTTGACCCTTTACCAGACGACAAAGTTTATAACTAATCCAAATTGAAAGCAGTTGCAGACTACAAAATAAATGCAACTGAAAGATTGAAATTTCTTTTGGAAAGGATAGAAAACATTGTGGGAAAAGGAGAAAATGCTGGTTACCAGCATTTTCTCCTTTTCCCACAATGTTTTCAAAAGGCTTCTTTCTCAGGGTCGTTAAAAGTCGGGATTGTGTGGTAAAGGGTTAATATTCACATTTGATTGATCAAATTTGTAGATCATATCTTGTAGTCTGATTAAGTATTTTGTTAAATATTCTAAGAATGTCAGAATGTTATTGTCAGAAATTCTAAGAATATCTTCGGATCCTTTTCATCCTTTATTTTGTCACCTCCAAAAAGAGTTGGAATTCTTAAGAAAATGGATAAACAATTAGTACAATAGCTTTGTTTCTCTATGAATGTGTTGAAAAGATACACATGCAAGAGATTTACATTAAATTAAAGTATTTATCAGAGAGAAGGCATGTAGCAAACAAAATTCTGTACCAAACAAGAAAATTTTAGACTCGTCCAAGTTCAAAGCAGTTATAATAGTAAACATTGTCTGAAAAGGAGAAAATGTTTGTCACCATCATGTTCTCCCATTCCCACGATGTTTATAAAAGCCGTCTTCCTAGGGTTGTGAAAACACAGGATTGTTTTGTAAAGGTTTGAATAATAGGAAAATTAACAGGTTGAGCTGACATATATTTTGTTTGAAGATTTTCGGTTGAAAAACAATTTCAATTGTAGGGTAGGGTGAGAGCTGTAAACTCTTTACCTAACAACAAATATTCAGACTTGTCCAAATTGAATGTATTTGGGTACAAAAATTTAATTGTTACCGAATTGTTGGAATTTGCTTTGAAAAGGGTAGAAAACATTTTGGGAAAAAGAGAAAATGCTGGTAACCAGCATTTTCTCGTCCTCCCACAATGTTTTCAAAAGCCATCTTTCTTCACGGTCGTCAAAACATGGGATTGTGTGGTAAAGGGTTAAGACAAGTTTTGATTTTTAACTTTGCAGGGTAAGAGAAGATTTTATACTCGAAAACATACAGTTTTTGAACAATAAAAGGAGAAAATTTGTGCAAGAAAGGGACAAAGTCAAAGAAACAGTATGTTGTCAATGATTTAAGTTTTTATTTTGTTTTGCCATAGAGAATTTTAGTGATAATGGGTAATTTCAGCTATAAGCTGGATGACAGTACATTCTGTGAACAGACATTTAATATGAATACATAGATGAACTCGAATCCACTTACAGGGTACAAAACTTGGACTCGAATCCACTTACAGATTTGGCCAACCAGATTCAAAATTTTGCATAATAAAAGATTCTTCAGACCAAACTTAAGCCTTTACCACACAATCTCGAGTTTTAACGACTCTGAGAAAGAAGCCTTTTGAAAGCATGGTGGGAAAAGGAAAAAATACTGATAGCCATCATTTTTTTCTTTTCCCACAATGTTTTCTATGATATCAAAGATAAATTCCATCATTTGAGCCACTTTCAAATTGTGGTTTGCAAATGCTTTGAATTCAGACAAGTCCATGTTTTTGTCATTTGGTAAAAAGTTAAGCACTATGAAATATCAAAACTGAAGAATTATCACTTGGCCAGCTGGCACAGCCTGAAAATCCGGGGGCTAAAGTTGAATAGTGCAGCCCTTGACAACTGGCTACTGCTGATTTCAAACGATGGATCAGTAGCTCTATAATTGTGTCTTCAATATGATGACCAGGGTCAAATGACCCCCAAATCAGAAAGTCAAGGGAAAACCCTAAATGACTTTGTAATATCTCAATGAAAATCTGTGTATTTCTAAGAGCTTTTTTTTGAGTCAGATTTATTTTGGAAATTGAGAATAAAGTTCAACTAAAAAAGTTCATAAATCTAGCTTGTGCTTAGCAGTGATTCTGTAAGAATTTTTTACAGAGGGAAAAAGTGAATGTTTGAAAAAAGCTGTATGATCTAGCTCCATATAATTCTGTATATTTTTTCATTTTCTTTACAATTTACTTGTATTTCTATAGATTGCAAGCCTAGATGAAAAACCCAACATTAAGGTAGAGTTAGCACGCCTTGAAAACAGAGCATTTGATTGGCAGCTCAAAATCTACGACCTTCACCTTGAAACTCTAGCAGAGGAAGAGAGACTGGCTAAAACCCAACAGGAAGCCATTACTAGAGATATACAAGGTAGTTTGATTTTCATTTGAGCCATGCTGTGTGAAAGGGGCTGAATGGATCTGCTAAAAGTATCGACCCAGGTCAGCCTGCACAGTCAGCGCACCTTGACCTGGGCCAAAACTTTTTGCCGTTAATTGATTTTGTGTGGAGTATGCGTACCAATGCCTGCTACACTGAACCAAATTTGTAGCGATCAGAAAAGAAAACTTACTTGTATGTTAAATAGATCTGGGCCGTGCTCTGTGAAAAGGGGGCTTAATGACAAAATTTTCGATTTTCACTTTTTCGGATTTTCTTGTAGAGCATTCATTTTTTTCTCAGAATCTGAAAATAAAATATCGTTACCTTATCAAAAAGTGAAGATATCGGCAAAATTGTAAGCATATCCAATTAACAGAACGTCAAACTTTTTAAGAGACGTTGATGACGTCGTTTTATTTTAACTTCGTTTAACGTCAGTCATATCAGTTTCTGGTATCTACGCTGTACATAATAGAATTTCATATGTAATGCTTGCATGAAATAATTCAAAGCAATTTACAAAGAAGATGCATTAACAATGCTCCTACTTAGCCGTAATATTATTATTCAAAGTAATAAACGAATAATAAATGAAATTTTCACGCCACTGTTACAGCTGAAATATAACTATTTCCAGTTCTTTTTGCCAATATTGAAAGTGTCACCATACCGGACAGTGTAGATCTAAAATCATACTGCACTTTCTGTGCAGTCTGATTTTGATCTATGCTTTCGGCAAAACTGCCCTGAGTCACGTCAAGCAGCGAAAGAGTGTTAAAAATCACGTGCCGCTCTACCACAGATTTCCGTGTAATGTGAATGATAACCGTCGCTGATGAAAACAAAAATGACGGTTTACGGCAGTGCCTGTAGAAATTTATATTTCGCTTGAAAGGAACGATATTTCATGTCGTTTTGTCGATTTTGTTCCCACTCAAAGTTTGGAAACTAATCTATATGGAGGGAAAATTATATTTGACACATTAACGATGCACTTTAACTATTCTGTGGTCGTGGACAAGTGATATCTTGGCAGGAAGGGCGCACGAATGGGCGAACCATTCTGAACAAGTAGTCCTGTCTTTCTTTTGATAATCCTCCTGGTGGGATTTCTTCAGGCAAATTGTCACAAAATGTGTATCCCTGTTGCCGAAGAATATTTATAGAGCTCTCCTCCTCGTCACATCCCTTTCTAACTACTACCACGCCGGGTTCATCACATGAAAATCTGAGTACTGATACTGCCTGTAAATGAAAGTGAATGTCTGTATAAAACAATAGCTCTCTGGCGGGTAAGTCCGAAGCTGTTTAATGCGACTCGGTGCTTTTTTGTGGACAAAGTAAAGCAATATCAGACTGTACATAATGTATTGTCTGGTATTGGATTTACACTGTTATGTTGGGATATTCCAGCGAAATGGTTGTTTGGGATTTTAACTAGTGGTTGGAAATTTTCATTTGATTGAAATATCATTGTAAGGGTTTTATGATAATAAACTTGATCCCATACATGGTGTACGTTTTATTATGTGTCTCAGTAAAAAGAAATTATTTTATATTATTGAGTGGTAATGAATCGAAGTTTTACGTGAAATCTTAAAACGTAATCAGTAATAAGTAAAAACTCCACAGGCTTTGCTCCGTGTAGTCATACATGTATTACTTTTGCAGTATTAAATTGTGACAGCACTTAAATTATACCAAAGTGTCCAAGTATAAACTAAGCTACACATACCTGATTCCTCTGAGCCGTTTAAAAACAGGAGTCAAAAACGCTTTCCAGTCCCTCCATTTCCATGTAGGATATCGTACCGCCTCGTTTGTGACCGATGATGATGAGACAATGTCTTCTAATTGGTCAAGAGTGTCACAGTCCGCTCGTCTATATTTCTGTTTTAGTGATGCAAACCCACTGTCGACCAAACAACGTGCATGGCCTGGCACCTGCATCATGTATTCTATCTGGTCATGCTTTCTAGTCATCACTCTCCACATCAAATAACCCAACACATAGCGATTCTTGTTTTGTCCTGAAATACATAGGAATAAAAAGTAATACTTGAAATATTTTGGTGCACAGCCATATAGCACAAATCTTTAATGATAATTGATGCATACAAAGACAACCATATCGTTATGCAAATGAGACAACATTGCATTTTCATGTAAATATTTATCACTTTTCTGGTTTTAAGATTGAACCAATGTCGCCGTGAAGTTTACTTGCACTTTAACAACAAGAAGCATCGTACATAAAGACGGCGTTGGTTAAGTTTGGTGCGTCCTTGGGCAATGCATAGTAGACTTATGGCGTGGTATTTGTAAAACCCAAGAAACACACAAGTGGATTTTTGCTCTGATATAACCGAAATACTATACAGATAGCAATATAACAAGCTATTTAATCCTACAGTGTTAATCTTAAGTATATGATTTTGTTTTTTGAGACATTCATACAATTATATTACCTGGACAGTTATCAGCGTGGAAGGTACATTTCGTCTCTGTGCCTCTGTATGTACCCAGTGCCCAGTCAATCATCGATATCACTGCGTTTGGTCCATTATTCTGTGTTACATCTTTACCGATCGTCTCGTTTTCATCAATTAGAAAATTAAGTTGCTTGGCACACCGTCAATACGAAACCCGAAAATTTGTACCTTTCTAGGTGTAGTAAAATAAATAGGACCCATCTGACGTGAATGATGTGGCAGACAAACATTTTGGCAGAAATCGAAAGTGTAATGAACGAAGTTCTGCTCTGCATCGTTCTGGTATGTTTCTCTAGCTTGTTTAATGCAACTGTTGTATAATTCTCTTTCCATTTGAGCCGATAAAATATGTTGTCTCATTCTTTCTGTGCTTTGTAATTTACTTTCTTCTGTGACTGAATCCATTATTTCTTTTCTCATCTTTTCACAAGAGGCACACACATCATCTCTAGGAGTCGCAACTTTTACATGGGGTAAACATGCATTCCAAATTTTTCCGAATGTCGAATACTTGACTGCACGAATGTTTGTAGACAGACAGCAAGTTACGTAATTCTCGTGAACATATTTTTTTGTACTATCACTAGGTAAATAAATTGGTGGTGTACCGTCACGACCTCTAGGCGCTGCTGGCTGTGGCAATCCGAATTCGTCCGCGAAATTTGATAGATACTGGACCACGAATTTTACTTCGTCAAATCTGAGGCTGTGACTTGGACGTTTTCCCATGTTACCATGTGTTCTTGGTACTGGACCATGTTCGTTCATGTGTTGCAGTAAATTAGCCAAAGCTTTTCTCCCAATGTCGAACGCAACCATAAATGTTACTTTACATACACGTTTACCACCAAACCGATACTCATACGACACACGTTGTCTTTTCTTACCTCTCTTAGTTGCGCCTCGATTTTCAGAGTTAGTGATGTATTTCATAATACGCATATCGCGATGCGACCGTTCCATTTCTCTAATTTCTAAAATGTTTTCGTATAAAGTCTCTTCGGAAAATTGCTCAGCACATTTTGAATGACAACCACAACCGTTACATTTTAGATTTCTGATTTTTACCAAATCACAGTCATTCGTCGTATCGTTTTCTTCTTCCTCGTCATTGTTGTCTAAGAATGTCTGCACTCGTTCTTCAACGCTTAACTCCTCTCTGTCACAAACATCATCATAATCATCATCATCATCATGATCATCATCATCAAGTTCAGTGTGATCGTCTTGGAGGTTTTCGCAATCAACCTCCTGTGAGGTAGATGGCGTACATGTCGGGGTCCTCCCGAAGTGGCATGAAAAAAGACTCTCCAGCTCCTGTTGATATAAGAAAAAATAGTGTGAGAAATGGGGAAAAATAATGAAAACTTTGAAAAAAAATTTTTGACTTACAAAAAAATAACAACAATAAATGAAGGTTCAGACAGTAATCAGTTCTGTTTGAAAACACTCTATATCGATGTTTAGCTTATAGGTACTCGGCTCTACTAAAAAATAAAATTCTTCAAGCCAGTTAGCGCAGTCCGTAGTGCACAGGACTTGATACCAGGTGGTCTCTGGTTCGAATCCCCGGGGCATGTCTTTCCAAGGATGGGCGATAGTCACTGCAACATGATTCATCCCTCTCTTATTGCTGACTATTGTTTCGACGATGGTTATTTGGGAAATAAGCCAGTGGCTTGGGAAGAATATTATGCCAAGTACTGGTAAAGGAAACTCTGGGAAAGCATGGAAGGTCACAGCAATTTAATTGAAATAATGTTGAAAACCGCGTTAAACACCATACAAACAAATGGTACCAAATCTTGATGTTGATTAAATCGACTGTATTAAGAGAAAATAAACTATTTAAATGAATTTGTAGTCTAAAATAGGCCAGCTAAAATTGGACAGATCTACCTGTAAGCTTTTGAATAATCGATCGGCTTTTTGATTGATGAGGGGGAAAAAAAAAGTTTAAAGTACCCGTGGGGACTCGATCTCAGGTCAATTAAAAGAAACAGGTTCAGAGATCCACGCGCGTAACCAATACACCATCGTACATTTGTTAGCAACGAGATAAATTTTATAACTTTATTATATTTTTTGTGCGGGTTCTTCGGAGAGGTGGGGATAAAAGATTTGCAAGTGAACTTTTTTTTTTATCTCGTCATGACCAACAAAATCTTTTAGTGATACGGTTTACAAATATCGGACACTGCTTACATTTAAAGTCAGAGGAAAATCAATAACTAAAATAAAAATGTGCGAAGGCTTTC
The DNA here is from genome assembly GCA_946811185.2 of Hippopus hippopus. NCBI lineage: Eukaryota > Metazoa > Mollusca > Bivalvia > Cardiida > Cardiidae > Hippopus > Hippopus hippopus. The sequence goes on along the minus strand of OX328104.1, from coordinate 48,728,414 downwards.
GATCTGCAAAAAGTATCGACTCGATGGATATGCAACTGATTTTAAGGAATGTACTAACAAATATACTTACCTCGATTTCACTGTCCATGTCTGATGAAAAATCGATGATTAAAACACACTAATATAGCTATTCCGCTGTTTCTACTACAAAACAATTCTTGTGTCATCAAAATAAGCGATAGGCTACATCTTATATTTTGAAAAACCGCCCGCATGAAAATCACATGTAAACAACAAAAATAATGACGTCACTTTAAACGCGATTTTCTCGACGTCATCCCAATGTCATTAAGCCCCCTTTTCACAGAGCACGGCCCATCTATTTGTGTTTTCCATTTCAAGCTTGTAAGCACTTAACTTACAACCTGACAATAGAATATAAGACTCTTCAAAACTGAAAGCATTTGCAGATGGAAAGTTAGATGTGGCTAACATGATGGGATTTGTCTGTAAAAAGGCTACTAAACATTTGGGTAAAAGGAGAAAATGCTGGTTACCAGCATTTTCTCCATTTCTCACAATGTTTTCAAAAACCCTCTTCCTCAGGATGGTAAAAAAACACAGATTCATTTGGTAAAGGATTAATGTACTTGGCATATGTAAAATTTATGAGCGTGAATGTGAATTTTTTGTTTCATATTTGTTGCAGATTTCGAGGACCAGCCAGTGTTTTATGATGCTGTAGAGGATGTAGATCAGCTAAGTTCTGATGAAGAAATGCCTTCACTGATGCTTACAGACCCGAGACTTAAAAATATAAAAACGAAATTGAAGTCTGTTCAGATGAGGAGAGCCAAGTTAAGAAATAAAAAGGTTAGTAAATGGTTAGCCCTTTGAACTTAAAATCCCATATTTTAACGACCTTTGGTAAAAGGGATTGTGAATACATCTTAAGAAAAGGAGAAAATGCTGGTAACCAGCATTTTCTTCTTTTTTGACAATTGCTTCTATCCTTTTCAAGACAAATCCTGTCAATTGTGCCCTTTTTAATTTTTGTATGCAAATGAATTAAACTTGGGATAGTTTAACATATTGCCATCTGGTCAAGAGTTAACCCAGTGCTGTCTGACAGAAATTTGCAATGATGACTTCAAAAACACACTTGTAATTAAGGATAATCAGCACTAATTATGGTTTTTACATCTGTACATATTGAAACATTCTGGTGAGAGGAAAATTGCTTTTTATGGGCTATTTCTATTTTTGCTGTAATGTTTTATTAAAGCAGTTTGCTGCAAGATGACACATATTGAGGTAGATATTTAAAGCATGTCTAAACTCTACACTCAGCAAAAGTTCTAACTGGCCACTTTTGTTTCTTCTTTTAATTTGACCAAGTAATAGACAGGAAAATAAAAACAACTTACAACAAAAGATTGGACGGTAGACATGGTGTTGTCATGAAGAGATTCTCGATTTTGCCAACAGAAGGCATCTTTTTTTTTCGAAAAAGGGAAAACACATGGTTTCCGCATGCATGGTGTCTATCAGCCGAACCAGGTTAAAAGGAGAAGCATACATTACTGAAAGTTTGTCATCAATAAGGAAAAACATGAATTTTCTGCACTAAAACATAAACCTAGAGAAGGAGCTTGAAGCTTTTGAAAAAATGATTTTTCAATGTGAAGTGAATGAATGTTACACATACTTCTCAAACTTAGGCTGGAGTATGCTGTTACAATGGTCAATTATTTAAAAAAAAAAAAATCAAAGTAAATAAACTGTCTCTTCTGGACAGCGGACGCCAGAAGAGGTCTACGAGGAATTATGGCTTAAAAGTGGCCGTTTAGAAGTTGTGTTTAGTGTAGCTACCATACTAGGATAGTACCCTAGATACAAACTATCATGATGAAGTGTTGACCTCTTTATGGTTCAACATCTCACCTCTTGCAGATGCATAGCTTTGTAATATATACATAATATAGACAAAATCGAAGTGTTTCAGTATCTGTTTGTTGATAAATAGCAAGGGTTGACAGTTTTCTATCAAAGGACGAGATACCTCAATATAATGTCTGCATTCATAGTTCAGAAAAGGCATTTAGTTCAGCCAGTTTGTTTCTTCAGCCATACTGTAAATCTTTACAATACGATAAAATTTGGGGCTTGTTTAACTCTTTACCACAGAGTGCCGACTTTTAACGACCCTGGGAAAGAAGCCTTTTGAAAAAATTGTGCGAAATGTCAAAGAAAAATACCACCGTTTGAGCCACATTGATATTGTCGTCTGCAAATGCTTTCAATTTGGACAAGGCTAAAATTCTGTTGTCTGGTATAGGGTTAAATTGAAAGCATGTGCAGACGACAAATTAACTGTAGCTGAAATGATGGTAATTGTCTATGAAAGTGTAGTAAACCTTGTAGAAAATGAGAAAACACTGGTAACCAACATTTTCCCTTTTTCCTTCAAGGTTTGTAAAAGGCTATTTCCCCAGGGTTGCTAGAAATTAGGATTGTATAGGAGAGAGTAAATGCAATCAATAGTGTAAGAATACCGCAGATTTATTGCTCCATTCAACCTATTCAGACATGGTACAATATTTTGTATTGAATATTTTTTCAGTTACATCTAGGGTTCCTGCTGGGCTTCGCATTTGGCGCCATTTGCGATAGATTTTTAAATGTGGCGCCAAAAAATGCGGCGAAAATGACTGGCGCCGATATTTTTAGCTCCACTGGCCGAAGGCCAGCGGGCTTATGTCATGGCCTGTTGTCCGTCGTGCGTCCGTCCGTCCGTGCGTGCGTCCGTCCGTCCGTGCGTTAACTTTTTTTTAAAACGTCTTCTTCTCTGAAACTACCCATCCAATTTTGATGAAACTTCACAGAAATGATCCTGCCATGGTCCTCTTCAGAATTTCTTGAAAGAATTTAATTCCTTCAAAAACTCTGGTTGCCATGGCAACAAAACTGAAAAATTTTGAAAATCTTTGAAAATCTTCTTGTCTGAAACCGTAAGGCCAAGGGCTACCAAATTTGGCATGTAGCTTTATCTAGTGGACCTCTACCAAGTTTCTTCAATTTATAGCCCTGGGGTCAAAATTGGCCCCGCCCCGGGGGTCACAAGTTTTACATGGGCTTATTTAGGGAGAACTTTAAAATTCCTCTTCTACCTAGCCATAGGGCCTAGAGCTACCAAATTTGGCATGTAGCTTTATCTAGTGGACCTCTGCCAAGATTGTTCAAATTATAGCCCTGGGGTCAAATTAGGCCCTGCCCGGGGGTAACAAGTTTTACATGGGCTTATATAACAAGTTTTACATGGGCTTATATAGGGAGAACTTTAAAATTCTTCTTTGACCTAGCCATGGGGCCTAGGGCGACCAAATTTGGCATGTAGCTTTATCTAGTGGACCTGTACCAAGGGTGTCCAAATTATAGCCGAGGGTCAAATTTGACTTCGCCCCGGGGGGTAACATGTTTTACATGGGCGGGCTTATATAGGAAAATCTTTCGCATCTAGTTTTTTACTGGACCAAGTTAAAAGCCATAACAAAAGACAAATTGAATGTAGCTTAAATGACAATTTCTGTCTTTGATAGGGTAGGAAACATTATGCAAAAAGGAGAAAATACTGGCTGACAACATGTTGTCCTTTTTCCACAATGTTTTTGAAAGCCTCCTCATTCAGGGTCATTAACACTGATTTGTGTGGTAAAGGGTTAAAAAGCCAGTGGAGCGATACAGGGCCATCATGGCCCTCTTGTTTCATATCGGGATGCCGAACATTTTAAAACTGGCCCCCTTCACTGCAATGCATGGATGCACGACCGCCAATCCATCGATAAAAGTGAAATAAATCAGCTGGAAGAAACAACGGCATCGAAGTAATCAAAATTACTTCACAAATCGATGTCATTTACACCTGTCTATCCGAATATACATACACTTTCGATAACATAAACATCCGGCTAGAAAAAAATTGCAAATTTATTTTGGAAAACTGTCCGAAAGTGAAAGTATCGAAGACCAGTGGCCTATATCAATCGTGAATGTTACTAAATGTCCAAATGAATCATGATTGCAGGTAAAATACAGCGGGTTTCCAAAATGGCGACGGCGTCGCCGTCGGCGTTGACTAAAACCCGGACCGTAATGTTATCGTCGTCCTCGGCATTTTCTATGTCGTTCTTCCTCCGTTAATCGCCTACCTTTTCGGAAAACTTGTTTGGTTTTTTAAATATTTTAACTTTTTTATACTGTTACAGATAAAAAAAAAAAAAAAGTCCCTACAGAAGCAATTTCTTTCTAAGGGAGAAATTTCTTGTTTTTTTTTAACATTTTTTTTTTTTTAATCATATTGACTTTGTTGTTTGGTTTGTACAATTTAAACTTCTATATGTTTCAAAAAGTCTTTCTTTAAAACTTTGTTACAAAAGTAGAAATTGCTCTCAATGACCTATTTCTGCTTTTGTCACAGTGGTTTTACAAACATTAAAGATAGATCTACTTAAACTTAATAGATGTTGTTTTTTTCCATTGTTCACAAAAATAATTTTTTACTATATTCATGGAAAAGACATAGATATGAGTTATGAAATCTGATGAAAACAAGTGTTTTCTTTTTTGTTTTTTTATTGACACAACCATGCGATGAAAATTTATAGACCAATTCTTGATTATGCCTGACCCCCGGTACTTTCATTTTAAAATTGGCACCAACTGGCTCTAATTATTTCAATTTGGCGCAAACTTTTCTCATTTGGTGAAAGTGATGGCGCAAGAAAAAAAGAAGCCAGAGGGAACCCTGTACATCTATATCCCTTTATCCCTTTACCACACAGCAAAATCTAAGACCTATCCAAATTGAAAGCATTTGCAGACGACAATTTCATAGTGGCTCAAATGACGCAACTTTTCTTTGATAGGGTAGAAAACTTTGTGGGAAATGGAGAAAATGCTTGTTACCAGCATTTTCTCCTTTTCCCACAATGTTTTCAGAAGGCCTCTTTTTCAGGGGCGTTAAAAGGCGTCATTGTGTGGTAAAGGTTTATCAGATGACAAAATTTTCATCTTGTTTAAACTTATAGCAATTGCAGACTATAAAATGAAATATGACTAAAATAATGGAATTTATCTGTAAAGGAGATGGAAACATTGTTGGAAAAAATGCTGGTTAACAGTATTTTCTCCTTTTCTCACAATGTTTTCAAAAGATTTCTTCTTCAGGGCAATTTAAACACAGGACCATTGGGTAAAGGGTTATTATGAAAGTGATTTTTATTTACTATTTCAGCTTGCACTTCAGAATAAAATTCAGTTAAAGGAAGACAGACAAACAGAGGAACAAGAGAGATTCAAACAGCATCATGCAATTCAAAAAGTAAGTTTAGAGTTTATGTCTTTACCACATGATAAAATTTTAAACTTGTTCAGTTTGACAGGGTTTGCAGATGACGTGAAAAAATTGGCTCAAATTATACGAATGATGAGATTTGTCTTTTCAATGGTTGAAAATGTTTTTTGAAAAGGAGAAAATGCTGGTTTTGCAACAGTATCATCAATTGAATTCAAGAATTGAACTTTCATTTATGTTGATGATCTAATGTTACTTTGAGTTTTTGAAAGGTTTCTGCTGTAAACTTTGTTGAATTTTAGATTTTTTTTTTCCCTAGAAAAGAGATATCCAGAAAGAAGAGTTAGGGAAAAAGCAAGACTTTATTATAGAAGAACGGAAAAGAACAATAGACAGGTTGAAAAGCTATAAAATTGTGAGTAATCATTGAGATAAATAAACTGTTTTTGAAGTCTAGTACTTAACCCTTTACTACTATAGATGCCTTTGTGCCCAGTGAATATCAAGATCAGTTAGCATAGAACATAGGGTCTAATCCTTAATCTACACTGTTTGCTTTGCCAGAACACTGCAGACAAAAAGCAACCGGTTAATTGCAATTATCAGAGTCTTTTGAATTTCTAGACTTAAAAAAAGTCCATTGGGTTTAGCCAATCAGAAGTTGTGTTACTTTCATGGTTGGTTGGTTGTATTGGGGTTTAATGCCACTTTAACAGCTAAGGTCATATCATGGTGGTCGGTGATGCACATGTGTTTCCTGGCTTTCTTACACCAGTACTAACACAACTTTCTTTCCAAAGCCACTGACTACTTTTCTCACATGCTTCAGCAGAGGTGAGAGGCGAAAATACACCAGAAAGAACGTTCGCCTCAACCGGATATCGAACTCACAACCACCAGGTCATGAGTTGGACATGCTTACCACTGAGCCACCCCGGCAGGGCTGTGTTACTTTCAATTTCAGAAAATTATGGAGAATAAGAATAAGAATGTTCTTAAGAATTTTTGGTGAATACGGACCCTGATCTTTGATGCTTCAGTCATCTCTGCATTCAATCCTCAATGTAGGGCCTGTGGCTATGGTCAGCTGGCTTTTCTAGCAAGATTACACTTTCAAAAACATTATGGATAAGGAGAAAAGGCTGATAGCTAGCATTTTCTCCATTTCCCACAATTTTTTCTACCCTTTCAAAGAGAGAAATCATAATTGTAGCAAGATTTAATATGTCATCTGCAAATGTTTTCAATTTGGTCCAGTCCGAAATTTTGTCGTGTTGTAAAGAGTTAAGAAAAAATACCTAGCTATTACTGTTTCAAGGTTGTTTGGGCTATATTTTCTGAAATGAAATAACTGGACAGTTTAGATCCAAAGATCCTGTAGCTTGATCATGATCTAAAGAAACAGTTGTTGTTGTGCTTTGCAGGCTGAAAGTTGTTACATGTTTGTGTGTGTAGATTATTCATTTTGTGATAATATTCATACTGTTTTGAGTTTTGTACTCTTTACAAAAAGACAAAATTTTAGATCATCAAAATTGAAAGCTCTTGCAGACAACAAATTAATTGTGGCTCAAACGATGGGATTTGGCCTTGAAGGGTTAGAAACCATTGTGGGAAAAGGAGAAAATGCCATAACCAGCATTTTGAATTAGTGGAATGTTAATGCCTCTGGGTTATAGGCTTGTTACAATCTAGTTCTGTATATTAACAAGAAAGCACTGAAAAAGAAATACATTTCAGGCTCTATTTTGTATTGTTTATTCATGAATTTTGTTACAATTGGCAAAACCTCTCTGTTTCAGAAATATCCTACTCCTGCCACAATCAAACCGCCGCGATATCAGCCGCCTAGCAACCAATCAAATAAAACTAGTCTACAAACAACTATTAGAAAAGGACAAGAGAAGTCAACAATGAGGTCTAAAGGAAATAATACTTTTAAATCATCTGTCAAACCAAGTAAAAGTTCTGCAGATCCAACAGTACGGAAACCTGTGCCAAAACCCAGAGGTGTAAATAAAGACACAGTAGATGGAGACATACCAGTGACAATTTATGTTAGTGGGGGAAACAAGGGAGACATTGATGATATATCAGAACCTAGTCATAGCCTACCCCCTCCTGCACCTCCAATTCCTGGTGCAGCACCACCTCCAGATTGTGTAGCCCCTCCTCCTCCCCCAAGTGTAGCCCCACCTATCCCTAGTGTAGCCCCTCTTCCCCCAGGTATGGCCCCTCCACTCCCTGTTGTAGCCCCACCTCCTCCACCTCCACCTCCACCACCCCCTATACAATTGTGCTCACCACCTGTGATAAAAGTTAAAAGATCAAAGACAAGTGAGGAGAAATTAAAGAAAAGTGAAGAGAGTGTAAGACCTCCAGATTTAGGTTCTATACAAGCTGGCCTGAAAGGGTTAAAACCAGTTGGTGACAGACCATCAGCTCCAAAACCAAAAGGTTTGTATAATTCTAGCCATTAACTCTTTACAACATAACAAAAATGTAGACTTGCCCAAATTGAAAGAATTTACATACAACAATTTAGATATGGCATTTTGTCCTTTTCCCACAATGTTTTTCAAAAGGCTTCTTTCTCAAAGTCGTTAAAACTCGGAATTGTGTGGTTTAGGGTCAAAGCGACGAATAAAGCCAAAGGACTTTCTCATTCCAGTATAGGTCCCGGATTATAGCAATTAAGGGGTTGCCTTTTGTCTGTAGTGTTTCAGCAAAGCGGACAGTGTAGATCAAAGATTAGACAGGTTTTTTTCAGTCTTATTTTGATCTACACTGGCCACAAAGACAACTTTAAAAGTTGAAATTTTAAATTCTAGACTGTGACTTAACCTTTTACCACACAATCCCAAGTTTGAACAGCCTTGAAAAAAAAAAAGCCCTTCAAAAAATTGAGGGAAAAGGAGAAAATGCTGTTAACCTATTCAAGAGCAAATACTATGATTTGAAAACATTTGAAAGGTGGCCTGTAAACTGCTTCAATTTCGACAAGTCCAAATTTTTGCTCTGTGGTAAAGGGTTAACTCTTTACCAAACGACAAAATTTATAACTTTTCGAAATTGGAAGCATTTGCAGATGACAAGTGTAGCTCAAATGATGACATTTGTCTTTGTTAAAGTAGAAAACATTGTGGGAAAAGGAAAAAATGCTGGTTCCTAGCATTTTCTCCTTTTACGACAATGTTTTCAAAAGATGGCTGATGCACAAACAAGTCTCTTGTGGCTCCACTGATTGGCTTAATTGATGAGATTTGCCCTTCCCATTGAAAGGGTGAATAATATCGTCCAAAAACCCTGAGGGAGAAGGCTTTGGAAAACATTGTTGGAAAAAGAAGAAATGCTGGTAACCAGCATTTTCTCCTTTTCCCACAATATTTTTTACCCTTTCAAAGATAAATCCAACAATTTGAGCCACATTTAGTTTATTGTCTGCAAAATACTTGAATATGGATGAGTCAAAAAATTTTTCTTTTGATAAAGGGTTATAATCCTTTGAGATAGGAGCCTATAAGGAGAAAAATTCTTTCTAAAGACGCACTTTACTGTACTTTTATTCATTTGCAGCTGATATGAACCCAATGGAGGAAATATGTGGACTGATAAAAAAGGGGGTGAAATTACGTCCAAGGAAAGATTCGCCAGTGAGGGAACCGGTTAACAATACGAAAAAGTCTTTAACAACACCTTCAGATGATCACATGAAGTTACTGGTGGAAAGTCTCAACAAAATCAGCATCTTCACTCGTGAAAGTTCACCAGAAAGCGACAGTGATGGCGGAGAATTTGATGATTGATATTGTGGTATGATTTCATGAATACTAATGTCTCTGATAGGTTTTAGCCTTATTTTGTAAATGTAGATTATGCTCTTTACCCTTGCTTACGAAACTTGAGTCCATGCTAGACTGAGCTTGTGCCCAAACTTTAACTCCTTACCAAAAGACAATATTTTAGACTTTTCCAAATTGAAAGCATTTGCAGACGACAAAATAAATGTGACTCTAAAACTGAAGTTTGTTTAGGGAAGGGTTAAAAACATTGTGGGAAAAGGAGAAAATGCTGGTTACCCGCATTTTCTCCTTGTCCCACAATGTTTTCAAAAAGCTTTCACAGGGTCGTTTAAAGTCGGGATTGTATGGTAAATGGTTAAAGTCTCATGCTTAAATTTAAAATGAAGACTGACTCGATAAGCAGAAACAAAGAAAATCTCTCAAGTTCAGAAGCTTCTCAAAGATTTATCAAAGTTAACTGTATACAACTTTGAAATTTCATGCTCAGCTGAGTTAAGCATGAAAAAAGTTTTATAAGCATTGACCCAAATCCAGACTAAATCTTCATTATAACCATGGATGTTCAATTACACCTTTCGAAACGGTCAGGTCGGGTCTTTTACCACAGATTGAAACTGAAGTTATTCAACATTTTACCAGACTACAAAATTCTAGGCTCATCCAGATGAAAAGTATTTGCAAATGACATATTTAATGTAAATCGAATGATAAGATTCACCATATTTTACCTAAGTAATGCTCCCTCCCTAATAGTAGTGCCCCCACTATATTACTTACTCCAGAGGCCCCCGGACAACCCCCACCCACACCTGACCTAACCTGAAAATCGACGACTGGAGTCACAAACTTCCAAATGAAAGAAACTTATTTGACAAATATATAGAACACTTCAGTTGTTGATGAGTACTATGAAATAAAATACAAAATATGACATTTTCAGCTTCAAGGTCAATGATATATCATGATCATTCTGTAAAAATAAATTGTTAAGTTTTACAACTGTCAGCCAATTTCAGCAATCATGAACAAATTTGATCAAAGAGGACAAGATATTGCTACATGCACATGCATACAATATGAAATTTTTGTGCTTTCGTATTCAACTCTTTACTAGAAGACAAATTTTTTGACTTACTGTACTCAAATTTAAAGGATGTGTTCAGATTTTCATACTTTCACTAAACTGAAAAATGTCATTGATTTATAGCCGGAAAATCATAAGTAGAGAAGAAAGATAAAAATTACGAAACAATTATTTTTAACTGTGTTTCCTTAACTCTTTAACAAACAAAAAAATTCTATAATAGGTGTTGACAAGGATTCATATTCAAATCAGTATCATGACATCATAATCTGGTTTAATAAAAACAGACTGAGTTACCTTTAGGTAAAAATACAATTCCATTATCAAGAGACCAAAATTGCCTCTTTTTACTGAATTTAACCATACAGCTTATACCATTGCAAAGAAATATGTATCTAGAAGTATTTATTTGCAGTTTACAAAAAAATTTGATTCATGGCATAAAAACTAAATAACTTCCTTTTTGAAACATTACCAGACAGTTAAATAAATTTGGCTCAGATTATGTGGTTTGTGTTTGTAAAGGATAGAAAACATTCTGGAAAAAGATGAAAAAAACGATTTCTTGGTTTCCCACAATGTTGTTATTAGCCCTTTTCTCAAGGACTCTTATAACATTGGATTTATTTTGTTGTAAATGGATTGAAATAAGAAAAAAATTCAAAAGTTCTCTCAATGTATCTTCGTATATAGGCCATGTTTGGAAAAATCATAAGGTATCCTGAATACTGATTATCCGGTACATGAATCCATGTCGTGTTTCCTTAATTGCTGACTACGGATTCTGGAGAAAGTTTTGATTGGAGTTTATTTCAACACTTTACCAAACACTCTGTCTTATACCGACCGTAATAGAAAAAGGCTTTTGAAAGCATTGTGTGTAAAGGACGAAATTCTGGTAAGCAGTATTTTCTCCTGTTTCCATAATGTTTTCAATCATATCAGTGAACTTCAGCTCATTCGTATCAGTTTCTGAATTGTTGTCTGCAGATGCCTTTGAAAAGCCTAAAATTTGTCAGATGGGGAATGGTAAAATAATGAAATGGCATCCATTTGATTAACATTTTTTACAAAACAACAGAGAAGTTACTTCTGCATAGATGTTGGACACTGACTAATCTGAACAATTGTACAAAATTAACCCTCCTATAAATGTGGATCTAGGGTCCTGCAATGCTCACTGGTAAAGTGTAGGGCTTCCAATCTGATGGCCTGGGTACCTGCCTCATCGGAAGCACCATGTATTTTGTGAGAGTGTCCCCAGGCAAGACACTTCAGAGCCCTAGCCAAGTGCTGGTGAGACCCGGACTTAAATGAATAGGCGAGATGTAGCAGTAATAGGACTGAAATGATGTTGAAAGCAGCATTAAACACAAGATTCTCATTTGACCCAGGACCCCAGGTTTTGACGCTTTAATTGGAAATTTGAAATGACCTTTTTCTGACACTCCAAAAGATCTGTCCATATGTCAGTCTGACACGTGAAACTTTCGGCTAAAGCTTTATATACATGAGCTTGTAAGCATCGTATTGTATTTTCCAAGCATAAAAGATATATTAAAGAAGTTAGATCTACGTGTTTGAATAACAAAACATACAGATGCATGTCTGTGTTCCCTTTATCCTTTATCTATCAGCCAATTTTATATTCCTTTTTCTCTGTTGCTCGAAAGATACATGATTAAGTCAAAATAAGTAGAAAATGTTGGGTGAAAAGAGACCGGACAGGAGTAGATAATCTGTGAGAGAGCTACCCCAATAACCAGTGAGATGGTTAACCCCCTAATTCTTTAACCCTTAACCTTTTAACCCCTAATCCCTTTAACCCTTAACCCTTAACCTTTAACCCCTAATCCCTTTAACCTTTAACCCCTAATCCCCTTAACCCTTAACCTTTAACCTTTAACCCCTAATCCCCTTAACCTTTAACCCCTAATCCCTTAACCCCTTAACCCTTAACCTTTAACCCCTAATCCCCTTAACCCTTAACCCTTCAAACATTTTCCAAGAATTAATTTCCAGGAATGTAACCAGAAATTAAAACACCAATCAATAGATAAGTCAACACATCCACTAACCAACACAACAACTAATGTGTGGGGTCCCCCTATGTGCCAACATAGAATAAGTCCATGCATGAGGGACTACACATTTCATTTTTTCCCACATATACCTATATGAGCAAAATCTCAAACCTATATTAATTGATGTCCCCATGCTAATGTGTCTATATTGTTCTCTAAAATAAACCTTTTATCATCATTATCACTCAAGGCAATTTTATTTATTTCCTCAGTATATAACTCATGCTTATGACTCCTAATAACCACCATTTTCCTTAAATGTGTCTTCTTTTCAAACAAACACTCTTTATAATGCTTATGTTTAATAAATGCATTTACTACTTGCTTTTTAATACCCTTACATTTCTTACTCTCCTCTTCATCATCACACATTTTATAAGAGTATAGCTTAGACCTGAGACCTACAAACTCCTCTATAATCTTACCACATGTCTCATCTTTAAACATACCAACAATTTTCTTATTTAATCCTGTAGGAATACCTGAAGGATGATTAGGTGGATATTCGCTTGTATCAAACCATTCTTTAACATCATCACTAATATCCTTATAAAAATCTTCCGTTTCTATTTCATACATTAAACTATCTGTATCAGTGAAAAGAAGTTTAGCTGTTTCATTATATTTATTTTTAATATAGTTATAATGGAAGTTATACATCAATGTCTTACTTAAATCTAAAATACACATCCCCACATAAATAGGTTTATTAAAATACAATCGTTGTTTTTTCATTTGAATTATACATAAATTTTCATCGAGGATAGATGTATCATAATAATTTGGTTTAGCGACTAATCTTTCTGATTTTTCCTTGGTAGTAACTAATCTTATATCTACTCTATTTCTAATATTTTCCATAGTCTTACCAAATACAGAATTATTCATAAGTTTAAAGAAATCCTTTTCAAATGCGGTTTTAGCTTTTGTTCTTAGGTTAGTATTTTTATTGATATAAGTTTGTAACCATTCACTCTCATCAAAAGTTATACCTCTATGAATCTTTTTAAGCTTTAAACCCAAACTTAAATATAACTTTAAATTTTCACAATGTAATATATATTTAGTTTTGTCATGTAAATTAGGTATAAGTTTCTCAACCTTACCTACCTTTAATCTTTCAGGAGCTAAGGGAAAATCATTATGCCAGTCATGCAATCCCTTAGGATATTCTAAATCAACTTCTAATATACATGGCTGATCCCTCCAATTTTCTAAATCATCCATCCATTTAAAATTACCAGTAGGAAGTTTTTGACACATTGCCCAACCATAGAGATTATTCGCATCTAAATAAGTAATAAATTTAGATGGTTCATTTGGGATATATTTCTCACCCATATATTTATTATTTGCTTTTGCAAATCGTTTAAAAATGGTTGAGACACCTCCTCTTATTCCGTTTTCAATAAATAAAATCATATCAGGGTCTGATAATAATTCTAGTTTTACCTTAGTAGTTTTTAACATTGCCTCCCAAGCTAATCCTGGCGCTGTATAAAACCAAGATGGGTCTAACCCATAATTATCAAAGCAAACATTCCTGAAATTCTCGAAGACATCCGCCAACAATAAAACATCAGTCTTATTATATAAATCATGATAATCTTTAAAAGTTTTCATATTAAATGTTTTCCATACATTTTTAGCGTGTTGATAATCCTCCTTAGTAATTCCACTACAACTAAGCTTCGAGTAAAATGCTCTTTGCTCAGGTAACTTTGTTTCCTCTAATTTACTAAGGTTATCAAACCATTCATATGGAAATATACCTTTTTGTGAGACCAATTCAAGCTTTTCCTCCTCAAAATATTTCGTGAGATTAGTCTTTTCTTCCTTAGCTAGGGTGCTAGCTAATTCATCTAAACTTTTACCTAGAAATTTTAAACTATCAAGGAATCTAATCTCATGTTTTTTAGTTTTATTTATTTTTTCTCCTGTTTTCTTATCTTTACCAGTATATTCTATTGGTACCATTTTAGACACACTTATATATGTTTCCTTATTTGTTGGTATACAACTCATATCACCAGGTGTACTCATTAAATCTTTTATAAATAAATGAACATCATACTTACTAAAATTATGAAAGAATACGGGTGTAAAAGTAGGTCTTCTATAATTTAAATTACATGAATTGTGTGCGGCTCCCCTATACTTTCCAGTAAAATGACAATGGTCTCTTACTTTTTTATCTTTTTCCGTAAATGTCTTACTACATATCCAACAATTTACTGCTCTATCAAACTTTCTTTTATCCTCAACTCTATAAATCATTTCCCTTGGTGGTATATTATCTATTTTTCTTATAACATTTTCTAAATCCTCTACAAATTTCTTAGCAGCATTTTCACCTGAATATTGGAAAATCCTTGAAGGGTAAAAATCTTCGTAAAGAGATTTGATATAAAAACAATATCCTGAAATGTTATGCATATTAAGTACCCTTGTAGTGTTACCTTTCTTTTCGTTTTTCTTTTCTAACGTAGACTCCATATCAGCATAAATCGTGAAAGGATGTCTCTGTTGTTTATAGAAATTTTTGAAAGATATTTTGGTTCCCTTTTCAGGTAAATCTATTCTACAAGCATCTTTTTCACTACAATACTCTAAATGATTATTTAAAGTTTCTTCTTTTGTGAAATGATTTAAACATCTTTGACAAATATAAGTTTTACCGTTATGATTGGATATTTGTTTAGATAATAATTTACTCAAGTCTTTAATTAAACAATAATGTTTTTTACCATCCTCCTCAAGAAGTAAAAGATTAATATGATGTTCTCTTTTATAAACCTCCTTACTTATACTAAGTGGGTAAACACCATTGGAACCATATCCGTAAATTGATACTGATATTGAAGGATTTTGGCTCTCAAATTTAATTCTATCAGAAAGGGAAACGGGGTAGCAGATCCCTTTCATATCTATACTGTTTAACAAGGGTTGTAGTGTA
The DNA here is from genome assembly GCA_946811185.2 of Hippopus hippopus. Taxonomy (NCBI): domain Eukaryota; kingdom Metazoa; phylum Mollusca; class Bivalvia; order Cardiida; family Cardiidae; genus Hippopus; species Hippopus hippopus. Next base: position 48,713,194 of record OX328104.1, on the reverse strand, counting down.
CTAATTCTTTCAGGACGGATATTTGAGTTTGGATTTAAACCTATAACAATACAATATGCAAAACACATATCATCATCCATATTTTTCGGATTAATAACACTTTTTGTATTCGCTATCTTAGGAGGAGTTGGTATCCAAGAACTACCTCTTATTGGATTATATGTTACTGTATGTAATCTTAAATCAATTATGAAAATGACTCTCCAATAATCTGCTTCCATTTCCCTCTTCGCTACACTGTTTAATAGATCTTCCACCATTTCATCATATATTTCACCCACACTATCCCCATCTAAATTAATGATTGGGTAGCCAGAATCGAAATTCATCTCTTTTAGATCACCACTATAAGAATTTTCCATCATACACTTCATAACGAGTTTAAGTTTTGTTTGGCGGTTATTTCTCATAATATTGGTTAATTTATCTTTCGCTAAATCAAGGAAATCAACCGGTGTATAACCTCCTTTACCTTCTATAAAATATTCTATGGCAGCCCCTTTTAGTGCTGATAATCTTTGTATAATATTTATTTCATCTTTATCTTTATATATCTTATTTATTTTTTCTTTTAAAGCCTTTATCCTAGGTGATATATTCCTAGGAATTTCTTTAATACTATTTAAATACTTCTCCAACTCATTAATTTCGGTTATAGGTGGAGTTAGTGTCTGAGGTGGTGGTGTATAAGGTGTTGGTTGTAATATCGGCACTCTATGATTATCAATATTATAGTCTAATATTGGTGACTCCCGATTAATGGAGCGGTTAAGTATGCGGTTAATTAATGCAGCTCTTCTAAGCGTAGAATATCCCCTGATTCCTATAGACTTAGCTTCTCGTTTTAAGTCTTTTACTGTGAATCCTTGGAATTGATTATCAAGTCCAGGGGGTGAAGAACTACTTAGACGATCAATCAATTCGGCTCTTTTAAGACTAGAAAATCCTCTGATTCCTCTAGACTTTGCCAAATTTTTTAAACCTTTTACAGAATATATATTATAATTAATGTTTTCCATTTTTATATTATAATCTCTCATATTTTATAATATAAAAATAATTCTTTAACTTAATATTAAAATTTACTGAATGTTAATCTTATATTTATTATTCCAAATTCCACCATTATAGTTCTTAACAATTTGTGGGCAGCGGTCTATAAATTGACTTGCCTTATAAATCGATGGAAAAGTTTTTATTTCACCAGTTTCAACATCCTCTATACTAACTTTTTTAGGATTACGTATAAAAGTTCTTACTTCATCATACTTAGGACCTTCGCTTTTTTCTTTTTTAACTAGCTTAGGTGACTGTTCTGGTAACAAACCATGTTCTTTTACCAACTCCTCCAACCGCTTTTTAGTCCAATAATTATAAAAACTTATATTATTTTGTCTAAGAATGTTTTGTAAATCTATAATCTTTATCATTTTTTAATAAAAAAAAAATAGTTAACTTAATACACTACACTCATTTTATTTCCATCAGACTGAAAGTTAATTAACCTATCACTAATAATAACAGCATATGCCTCTGTATTTGCAAGCACATTTTCAGTAAAATATGTTTTGATTTGGATATCAGTGACAGAGTATTTCAATTTCTCACTTTGTTTGGAAACATCAAACAAAAACAAAGGATAAAGGGTTTTATAATCTGATGGAGTAATGTTAGGGTTTGACACCATTTCATTCATGTTATAAAACTTAGACCTAAATAGAGAAGCGTCCCCATACACTCTACTAAATTGGTTTGCGGTAAAACTGAGATTATAATCAACAGCGGGATATCTAGTAGAATTTAACGTAACATAAATGTTTTTAACGTTTCTATGGTCAAATATAGCTGGATTTTGTTGTTGGTCACCGCTTTTACCAGTCTGAAAACCAACAATGATAAAACGTGGCACTTCAGGTGATGATTTGACAGCAAGTCTCCAGGTAAATGATGTTGACTCGGGAACCGCAATAGAGTCACACTGCCTCATTCTATATCCAACCGGTATTTTTTCTTTTTTCTCAATAATTTTATAAAGTTGCATTTTCTCATCATCTGCAGGTAGCACGTGTGGTATAAACCAAGATACTCTAAGTAAATTAATTCTACCATCAGCAGGAGCAACACCATCTCGAAAGACTGCGTCATTATCATTATTTCTCGTTAATGTGAGAGTTTGCTTCATTCCATACAATATCTTATCATAATCATCACAAAAACCAAATATATGTTTTAATGGAACTCTGAAGCTAAAGGTACCTCTTGGAAGAGGGTCATTAATAATATAATTTCTTCTTACAATAAAACCAGTGTTTCCGGCACCCGCGTTAGCTGCGGTATCTTTATACCACAATTGATTTAACCCTTGTGATTTAGAGAAATCATCCGGATATTTTAACAAACCAATCATTGTAGTAGCCTGACCAGGATTCAATACAGATTCAATCTCCATACCTGAAAGTTGATACTTAATATTTTTAAAAAGATACATGAGACCATTGTTTGTTAAAGAAATATTAGTGTTAGCATCATAAACTGCTCCAGTATCACTTCTTACTAATTCACCTATAATAAGTAAATAACTTTCACTAGGATGAGTAAAAATATCTTGAGTCTCAATGTTAATCCTAATTTCTCCTCCTGCGTTGTTGAGATTGGTACCAGTGATTGGTTCATACTCATGGTGTTCATACTCATTAATACTATCATCTTTTAAAATTGGTTCGGTTATTTTTAGAATATCCATTTTATAATAGTAATTATAATTTTTAAATGAAATAAAAATTATAATTGTTCTAAATAAAGCTGGGGAAAAGACTTATTATTATTATTAACAAACACACCTCGAAGTTTAATGCTTTTTGCAGTATTCAGTGTAGTTTTAGGATAAACTCTATTCCCGTATACAAGTGTTATTTCAGGTATACCCCAATTTTTTAAATATTCATTTACCTTTTTCTCAATCTCTTTCATCTTGGTTACCTTTTCAGGAGATAACTTCACAACAGCTTTTTTATAATTATATTTCGTTTTATTAATTTCAAGGATTTCACAATCTTTTATGTTTAAAGAAGCGCCTACTATTTCAATAGTAGCGGTACCATATTTTGCATGATCTACACGATTAAAATTTAATATAGACATTCTTTTTATATAATGAATATAATTTTCTTAACTTATCTATATTTTTCATACTGTTTTAATACCCGCTCCACTGTTTAACCTTTTAACTATGTCTTGAATAGAAATGGCACTTCCATCTATTAATGTGCTAATGTTTTGTGTTTTAGGAGTATCATTAGGTTTTGGTGTTGTATTATATTTTTGTAAAATTTGCTTTGATTTTGGTGTTAAAGCTTTCGTAACTAATTTTTTCCCTGCTTCTACTGCTGCACTTTTTCCAACCTCTAAAGCTTTCTTTGCTCCTTCCTTAGCTACACTCTTTCCTACATCAAGGGCAGAAGACGCAATTTGTTTAGCTGCACTACTAGTAAAAAGCCTCGCTAAAAAGTTAGCAATACTATCAAAGATTCCGGAACCACCGTATGAATATCTTGTTTTAAATCCGTGTTTCTTAGTGATTATCATCTTTTTTATAGTATAGACATTAAATTTTTATAAGTGTGTGAATTTAAAACGCCTTGTCTTTTTAATTCATCACAAATGCTTACTACCTCATTTCTTACACCTGTATTACCTGCTTCTTTACTTGCCATCAACAGGTCTAGTCTTTCTATTAATGCATTAGGGTCAGATGGGATAATGATACCCATTCCTGTCATATACCTTTTCCTATTTGCCCAAATATTTTTATGTATTTTTTTCCATTTATTACTTTTATTAGAACCAGGCCGATTTTGTCTTGGATTATATCTTGAATGAAGAGCACTTGTTTTTACCATCATCCTCGCGTAATTATCACGATCCTCATCATTAAAAATATTGTTATCAGGATCTTTAGACATGAGTAACTCCCATAAACCAGGGGTACCTTCATATACATCATCATCAATTATAATATTATTTTTATTAAACTTTATCGTTTTGTTGCCGATTTTAAATTTATTAATATTTTCATCATACCTTACTCCAAATGTTGTATCTACTATGTTTGATTTACTGAGGCTTTTTGCTAGATAACTCTTCGCTGTATCTCCAAGGTCTTCTCCTTGTTTTTCTATTATCTCTTCAATAGCCTGTGTAGATGGGTCTAGAAAAGTAATAGCCTGTGTAGATGGGTCTGGAAAAGTAATAGCCTGTGGTAAGCTTTCAATACCTTCTTTAATAGGTTTAAGCCCCTCTGTAATCTCCTTTGTTGCAGCTTTTTGCGTTTTTGTTATAGGTTTAAAAAACTTTGAAAGGTCAGTTTGTAATTCTCGTTCACCTGTTCTCTCTGCTAGTAGATTATCCCGAATATTCTTTTTCGTTTCGAGATACTCTTTTACAATTAAGTCTCTTTTTGCAGGGTCAGTTATTTTTAGAAATGACATTTTTAATTAGCAACATATTTTTTTATCATAGTTTTTATCATAGATTTTATCATAGTTTTTAATATATAAGAGCATATATAATGCTTTTATATATTTATTCATCTCCTATTTCACATTGACATTTACATCTAAACTTAGGTAATTTAGGTAACTTAAAAGGTATACTAGACAGTATGTTTGTTTTCGGCAAGCCTCCGAAGAAAGGACTCCCTCGCTTCTTGCCTCCCTTTCTCAATCAAACTTTCCTTTTCTTCTGTTGTTACCTTCTTCCTAAATTTACTTCTTATTTCACTCTTCATATCTTCATATTTATTCATTTCATCCATTATCAACTTAAACTCATCATCAGATATGTGGTTATCCATTAAAGCTTTTGATACATGATTATCTATAGTATTAAGCTTAGCAGCAGCAAGCATTTGAATCTTCAAATGTTTTTCAGCTTTAGCAGTAGTTTTCCTAACAAATATTTTACTAACCAATGAAGAAAGACCAATTACGCCAGCGGCACTCTCTAATCCAACAGCAACAGGTGCCGCGGCAACCGTAGAAAGCAAAACAACACCTGCTCCACCTAACGCTAATGAAACAACAACCAATGCACCTTCAACATTATCAACTACTTTAGCCATTCTAGCATACTTCTTATTCAATCTCTCCCTTTCATTTATTTCCTTCTTAAGAAAATTCAAGATTTCAGATATTTTTTGAAGCCTATAAGAATGACCATTATCCATTGTTTCCATTTCAATAGGTGGAGCGTTAGGGGTAACCTGTTCTTTGGGTAATATAGGATATAATTTATTAGGGTGTTCTTGATTTGTATCTGCCATTTTATTAATATAGTAATTTTTTTATGGCAAATATTTTAGATAGCAGAATAACTCTCCCTCAGGTATTTCAATTGGTTTTTGTGAGAAATTATAAATGTAGACTAAGATATCATTAACATCATTATCAAGATGTATACCATTAGAAATGGTTAAACTATCTTTCCATTTATTACTAATAGATATCACTACAACTCCTCGTGTAGCTATATAACCAAATCCTAATGGAACTCTCATACCATTATTAGGAGGAATCTTGATAGTTACTTGTGAGTATATTTTCCATTTTAGAGAATCTTGTTTTAAGGGTTGATATCTTACTCCATGTAAATGAGGTTTCCAAAATATAGTTTTATGTTGGGTAGTAATATTAGGTTTTATACCAAATTTATGTATATCCATTTTTTATTTATTGTAAATAATATTTATAATATAGCTCCTAGGATAGGGATATTAGCAAATGGGCTATTAGGTCCAAGTAAAAGTCCTTTTCCATCATACATTTTTCCTCCTTGCTTTAAATACAACCCATCACCAACAGATTCTAATCCTTTACCTTTGTATGGTTTTAAGTATAATCCACTTCCATCAGTTTCAACTTGGCAAACACATCCTCCTTTTTTAAGATAAAGACCTGACCCCATAGCTTTTTGAACACCTGTTTGAGCTAATCCAGAAAGAGCACCAACACCTAAAGCTGGTAAAACGGTTTTTGCAAGCATCGGTAAAGCCCTAGCAGCTAACCCAGCTAACATTCCGAGGAAACCTCCCTCTATTTTCATGTTATATTTAAGTTGTTTTGTAGTCATTCTAATAGTTATACCCACACCATCCTCATAGGCTTTAGCCATTTTCTTCGCTTGTGAATTGGTAATTGCTAAAACATCATTACCTTGTAAATCTTCATGGCCTAAACGAATACTTACTGGGCAACTAGCTTTAACAGCATGTTGAAGTTTTTGCTTTTGCCCTTCAGATATATTTACTTTAACATTAGTGTAACTTGTCATTTTATATACGAGTATTTTTTTATTTAGCTTATCTCGCTTCTCTAATATGAAACCTAATCGTTAATTTTTCACCTCTAAGATTTAGTAAATTACCATCTTGGTCCGTAATATCTACATTTAGGTTATGTATTTCATTTAACGTTATTGGTAAGTATACTAAATTAACTGGTGACTCAATTATCTTATATCCAGGTGCAACATCTGGGAAAAAAGAATAAATAGTATTTTTTGTTGTACCATTAACGTAACTTCCTGAGATAATATCTATGTTAACTAGCAAACTATTTATGCTAAGAATGTTTACTACATCCTCTGACTCGTGAAATCCTTGCATATATTTAGCTCGAGTAAATCCTAATACTTTAGCGATGGAACCTGGTTGATTAAAATCTACTTGATAATTATTATCAATAATAAGAACAGACTTTAGGGTATTAGTGTTCGCAGAAAAGTTAATAGGATACTCTTCATTAACTCTATCGTAATGGTTATTTTTTCTCATTTCCTGACGAATCGTATCATTAATGTCAACGAGGTCATAACTTCCTTCAGGTATTTTTATTTTAATCCATGTGGTGCCATTATCTGGAGAATAAACGAATGTGTTGTTCGTTTCATCAATGTTTGGAAAAGAGTAGTAAGTTTCAAGGTTTACCATAGCTATTTCATATACTTTATCCTTTTCCAGTTGAATTGGAGGATTAAACCTTGTTCTAAAACGTGTTTTGTTGTCGCTTACTATGATTTGAGACGATGATTTATGGCTCGTATTTTTTACAATTTGTCCTAAAAGTTCTTCCATTTTATAATATTTAAATATTTTTTATACTGATTTAGGTATGTAAAAATTATCAAGACCGTTTCTATACTTTCCACCATGTTTTTTACTGGTTAAGTCAATAATAGCAAAACCGTGTGGTCTTTCCCATGTCGTTTGACAAAACTTTCTAAACTCATCCTTAGGCATATCTTCACCTACATGATCGCTATAAATATGATTAAGGTTTTTTAGGTCTTGTGGGAAAAGGCAAATAAAATTAGCGTTTTCTCTAATAGTTTGCCTTGGTAGTCTAAAATAATTTTGGGAGAGGTAAAAGCAGTCAACATTACTATGCCTTCCTCGAACGTAGTAACACTCACATTTATTTTGCTTTTCTAAAAGTATATCATCGAAAATTATTAAATTTTTATTTTCTAAGTTTAACTCTCTCGGATCAGGTACATCACTAGCATTTTCAAAGAAGTTGCAATTTATATCTGATTTGTTTTTAATCGTTTTAGCCCATTCTTCAACTAAAGCTATTGGTGGAATGTTTACTTCTTGTATGTCATCACGCATGTTAAACAATCTTAAGATACATTCTTTTGGCAGTTTTTCTTCAAAAGCCTTTTTTAGTATTCGGTATTCCGGTTGAAAAAGACTTTTTCCAAAAACATTTAAATCGTTGTAGTCAAGCCAATCTGGTCTGAGTAAAAGGTTTAACAATAAAGTAGTTTTACCACATGATGATTTACCTATAATTAAACCTCTAATACTTTTTGGTAAAAAGGGGTGATTAAATCTCTTTGATACTACTTCATTCCATGATAAGTTCATAATATCCATTTTTATTTAAATATTTTTATTTTTTTATATAAAACAACATGTATTGTGTTAAATGTAAAAAACATACAGATACGAATGATATAAAATATTCTGTTTCTAAAAATGGAAAAAATATGATGCAGGGGAAATGCGTTATTTGTGGAATAACTAAATCACAATTTATAAAAAAAAAACTACCGGGAGTAGTATATTAAATAAATTTATAAATAATTTACCTGTTGAAATGCATCTACCAGGGCACAATTTTACAGGGCCAGGTACCAAACTAAATAAAAGACTCAATCCAGATTTAACACCAAAAGAGTGGAGTAAACCTATAAACCGTGTTGATAAAGCTGCTTATCACCATGATGTTTGCTATCTTCAACACAACGATACTGCTACAAGAAACGCAGTGTGTGATAAGAATATGTTAACGGAGTTAGAAGGTATTTACAATCCTAGTATTAGAGAAAAAATGGAAAGAGGTTTGGTAAGTAGACTCATTGGAACGAAAATGAAATTTGGAATGGGAGTAAAAAAAAAAAATTTAGCGGAAGAATTGCATAAACCCGTAAGAAGAAAATTTAAAAAAAGGAGAGTTATAGTAAACGGTATAGATAAGATATGGGCTGTGGATTTAGTAGACATGCAAGCATTTTCTAAGTTTAATCGCGGTGTTAAATACCTTCTCGCTGCCATTGATATCTTTTCTAAATATGGATATCTGGTGCCATTAAAAGATAAAACAGGAAAATCTGTTGCTATAGCATTAAAAAGTATTTTTAAGGAGAGAAAACCCGAAAAAATGTGGGTGGATAAGGGTAAAGAGTTTTATAACAAAGATGTAAAAGACTTGGTTGAATTATATTCTACCGAAAATGAGGAAAAATCTAGTGTGGTTGAGAGATGGATTAGAACAATGAAAGAAAAAATGTGGAAGTATTTTTCCGCTAACTCTACAAACGTTTACATTAATGTGCTACCGGATTTAGTTAAAGAATATAATGATACAAGGCATTCATCTATTAAGATGACCCCGGTAAACGCTAGTAAAAAAGAAAATGAAACGAGAGTTTGGAGAAATCTTTACCCTGATAATCTTGAAATAAGAGACTCTAATCCTAAGTTTTCCGTTGGAGATAAAGTAAGGATAACTAAAAAGAAAAAGACTTTTGAAAAAGGTTATACAACAAGATGGACTGAGGAGGTTTTTACAGTTTCTGAAGTAAAACTTACATCACCTATAACATATAAAATTAAAGATTTTAATGGAGAAGAAATACAAGGTACCTTTTATGAACCTGAACTGCAGAAAACTAGTCAAGAGGTGTATAGGATAGAAAAGGTTATTAAAAAAGGAAAAAAGAAATCTCTCGTAAAGTGGAAAGGTTATCCCGATGAATTTAATTCATGGGTTGACAATAAAGATATTAGAAATATTTAACTATAAAAAAATGTCAAATATTTCGATTGAAAACGTAATTTTACCGAATAAACCGTTGAACAATTTCGAATTAGAGGGTGCCGTTAAAAGATTAAAGATTCCTTATTTTAGAGGAGTTTTTTTACTAGATACATTACCGAGAAAACCGAGTAAAAAAGAATGTGGTATAGTAAACTTTGATAAAAGTAATGGTCCTGGTACACATTGGGTCGCTTGGTATAAAAATGGTAAAACTAAAATTTATTTTGATAGTTATGGCATACAACCACCTATTGAAATTCGAGATTATTTAAAAAGCCCAATACAGTACAATACTGACCAATTACAACAAGCTGGACAAGTATTTTGTGGTCATTTATGTTTGTACATTCTAAAAGAGTTATCTAGAGGTAATCAGTTTCAAAATGTTTTAAATAAACTTTTTTAGTACTATATAAAAAATGCCTGTTAACAAATTCGGAAGAATGAAAGATGATGGTGAAACAAGCGGTGATGGTGTGTCACTCACTTACGTGAATAATAATTTTTTACGTAAAGATGGAACAACTGTTGTTAGTGGGTCTATAGACATGAATGGTAATACATTAACAAGGGTTAGTAATCCAGTAAATCCTCAAGATGCAGCAACTAAGGCTTATGTTGATGCTAACTCAGGGTTGTTGGATGAAAACGGAGGATACCATGTTACTGGATATTTAAATATGGGTTTTAATCCAATAAGAAATGTTAAGGATCCAAAAGAACCAGGTGAAGCTGCTACTAAAAATTATGTGGATAATGTTGATAGAGCCTTCGTTTATAAAGACGGAAGGTGGTATGAGGCAGATGATGCAATCTCAATGGGAGGGCGAGTAATTAACAATCTTGGAATCCCTACAAGACACGACCAAGCCTCTAATAAGTTTTACGTGGATACCGCTATTGAGACGGCTACCGCGGGTGAAAAAGCTTTAACAAAAAAACAAGATGGTTCCTATTCAATAGATGGTGGAATAGATATGAATGGTAACTCGATTACTAGGTTGCCAAATCCTGTATCCCGTGACTCTGCTGTCAATAAAAATTATGTTGATAACGGTGGAGCTATTATAAAAAATCCGGATGGGAGTTTCATGGCGGTGACTAACATAGACCTTCAAGGTTTTTCTATAAAAAACGCGGCAACACCGGTAGAAGAGAGAGATTTAGTGACAAAATCCTATGTGGATAGAAAAGTATCTCTTCCTTCTCTCATAGGCCCTAAACCTATTATAACCGTGTGGGCTGAAGAAAATGGACCATTAGGGGGTGGTAATTATGAGTTTTCATTCGGTAATGGTAATTCAGGTAGAAAGCATGGTTTAGGGGGTTATTGTATGAGTGCTCCGGGTAGAATCATAAGAGGAAGTTTAACGGTTGTTAAAGATAATGTTAATGTACGAGGAGAAGAGATAAAAGTTAATATATCGATAAACGGAAATGAGCAGGTTGATTACTCTATTATTAAAAAAGAGGATGAAACTTGTAGTTGTACGGTTTTTCCGAGTGCGTTGGAGGTACAACAATGTGACATCGTAAACTTTATTTCGAGAACAGATAGTCGTAATGTAACACACGCTTATATATCTATTTTGATAGAGTTAGACTTGTAAATATATATAATATATTATAAAAAATATATTATATATTATAAAAAATATATTATATATTTATTTTACTTTTTTCATATTATAACAAGGTAAATTCAATAAAAGGTGGAGTACAACAATAATTATTCCTTGTTCCTTCACAAAATGCCTTGTAAGCAATTTCTATTTCCGTTTTAAATGTTGAAATGTAGTTTTCTGGGTAACATCCTATATTAAACCAGAAATCTCCAACTCTATAGCGACCACCCTCATCTGAATCATAAAATCCAACCCACATCCGCGTTCTATAATGGTAGTGGTCTTTGAATTTCGAGAAATTTAAGCTATAAAAATAGTATGTAACAGGTATTAATTTTTCTTTTAACATCACAGCGTAATAATCTTCACTACGAGTTAGAATAGGATCATCCCAAATTGTATACGCGAAATATACTTTATTTCGGTAAACAGAGGGATAAGCTATAAGTTTATTTTTTAAATTATCATTTAATTTTGCGATTTCTTCACTGGTAAATCGTTGTAAACAACTCATTTTTTTTATAAATAATATAATTTCTTTAACTTATTTTAGATTCAATTATTTATTGTCTACATATAGGACATCTACTTAAGGGGTGTATTTTATCACATTCCTCACATATACATAGATGCCCGCAACCAAATGTTATATTAGGTTTATTAATGATACATATACAACATTTTTCCTCTAAAAATAATTTTTGTTTTCGATTAAAATTTGTTGGTTTAAGTTTTAAGAAATCTATGCTATAGTAATCTCTATCTCTTATAACAAAAAAAGAATCATTAAAGTCACTTCTATTAATAAAAGTTATTTTACCCAATGCATCAGTAATTTTAACAAGTGTAGCGTCATTTCTATTAGTTCTAACATAATTAGATAGTGTTACATTTTTTGTTAATTTTTTTATTTTTTTTAATGCTTCATTCACATCAGGGTCTCCATATAAATTTTCTAATCTATTACTAAATTCTATAAAAGGTGAAAGAAAATTAAAATTTCTCGACTTTTTACTTGGTTCTCTATGGTATAATAATACTCTAGGTTTGAATTCAAAAACATGCTTTTCACAAAAATTTATTTCATTTTGATAAGGAATTAGATGTCTTCCACTTCCTGGTCTAGTATCAAACCAATAAGGACCAACTCTTTTTCTTTCTTCAGTTTTATTATCGTAGAGACCCACCCACATAGATAAATCATGTGTACCATGCCTCTCCATTTCTTTACTAAAACAATAATATATAATAGGTGCCGCTTTTCTCAAAGCAGTACAATAATCGTTATGATGGATATTTGGGAAATATACTTTTCTTCCTGGAGTACCAAAAACAGGGATTTCTTTAGATTTATTTTTAATATGTCTTTTTAATATTCCTACTTGACTTGCGGTTAATCGTTTGAAACAACTCATTTTTTTATATAATATAATTTCTTTAACTTATTTTATTTTAGAGAACAATATAGACACATTAGCATGGGGACATCAATTAATATAGGTTTGAGATTTTGCTCATATAGGTATATGTGGGAAAAAATGAAATGTGTAGTCCCTCATGCATGGACTTATTCTATGTTGGCACATAGGGGGACCCCACACATTAGTTGTTGTGTTGGTTAGTGGATGTGTTGACTTATCTATTGATTGGTGTTTTAATTTCTGGTTACATTCCTGGAAATTAATTCTTGGAAAATGTTTGAAGGGTTAAGGGTTAAGGGGATTAGGGGTTAAAGGTTAAGGGTTAAGGGGTTAAGGGATTAGGGGTTAAAGGTTAAGGGGATTAGGGGTTAAAGGTTAAAGGTTAAGGGTTAAGGGGATTAGGGGTTAAAGGTTAAAGGGATTAGGGGTTAAAGGTTAAGGGTTAAGGGTTAAAGGGATTAGGGGTTAAAAGGTTAAGGGTTAAAGAATTAGGGGGTTAACCATCTCACTGGTTATTGGGGTAGCTCTCTCACAGATTATCTACTGACAGGCTGTGCCTGTTGCTTGACTGGACTCCGGTGACATGCTATCAGCTATGTTGCTGGGGTCGGGTCCCGATGCCGAGCAAGGAAGCAAAGCCCCTGGAGGAGTCAAGCTATTAGCCTTGCTAATCTGAGGAGACATGCTTCTGGGCATGTCAGTATCTGTGACATCACTAGACCTTGGAGACATGCTACTGTTTGTGTTGTGTCGGGGCATGTCATCAGGGAGCATGTCTTCAGGAGAAGACATGCTTTGGTCTTTGTTGGTCTTCTTGGAGTTGCTTTTTGCATTGGGCATACTATCCTTGACCGGTTTCGTTCTCTTGTTAGAACTCTTCAGAGGTGTATCCAATCTATGATTTGCTTCTTTGGAAGTTGGTGGATAGAGTTGGATTGCCGCTATATATATATTAAGTGGTGCCGGTTGGTGCCGGTGTTACTATTAATAACTCCATGTGAACGATGGTGCCGGTGCGGGCTGTTTTTAGCCGAATGGTGCCGGTTGGTGCCGGTTTAAGCTCTGTTTGGCTTTCGTGAATGGTGCCGGTGGGTGCCGGGCTTTGTCCCTAGGTGCCGGTAGTTTGGGCCGGTTCTGAAGTAGGGTTACGTAACTGTGGAGTGTTCACATGGAGCTATATTAGTGGGGAGACTATATAAGTCATAGATGAGTGATAATAAAGAAATATAAATTATATCAGTGGTTATTGAGAAAATTTATATTTGCATAAAGACATCAAAGCAAGGTACAAAACTTTAGCATGGTTATAAAGTACGTCACAGTTGGGAGGTGTGCAGAATTGTTTATGTATGTTCAGATCGTTGGGTACTGGAAGACCATCTTCCGAGTTAAAGGGTTCTGGTGGTATTTGATCCTCCAATGCTTTGAACAGTTGATCTAGGTCTGTTTCTTCTTGTAGCTCCTTGTCTTTTTTCGGTATTTTGATGGTAATGGTGATCTCGATGTTGTCTGGGCACTTTGCCTCGTGTTTATTAAGATCTTCCCATCAAATATATTGACATTTGCAATTTCGGCAGTAGAATTGGCGTCCCTGATGTGCTGATTTCATATGTCGGTGGAAGGACCCTCGGTGTTTGAAGGTTTTATGGCATTCACTGCATGTATGCATTTTCTGACATTGGTTGTTATGCGCATGTGACGTTGCTAACGTCGTTGACGGAAGTGACATTCATTGACGTTATAGACTAGATTTGTCTATAAGATCAATTTCTTTATCATCCCAGAAGGTCAGGGTGATCAGTTGTCTGTTGTCAACATCAGTTTTAACATCACATCCAAGACAATCGGGAAACGGAAAAGGAAAACAAGAATAAGATGGCTGAGTGCAGGTTTCCCTGCTATCCTGAGATGTTGATCCCTACTGGATAGAGAGTGTGGAGTTGAGAGATCCAATAAGATTCTTGTTGGTGCCTGTAGATGGTGCTCTTGGCAGAATCGGGGTCGGTGCGGATGATATCAATTATTTGATAGTTAACATCCTTGAGTGTGTGAGAATCTGAGTTGAAGTGATTGGCCACGGGAGAGCCCAGATATCCTTACTGGACAAGGGCTTAAATTTTAGTCCTGAACTTGAGGAAGTTAACATAAGCAACATCAACAACAGCATTGATCAGTTCATCAGAAACTTTAGATTACACTATTACTTCCACAATCCAGACCCCAAACTGATCGTCCATCATTATGGGAAAATCTGATCAAACGCTTCAGAAATCAAAGCAACTGGCAGCCACCAGTTGGTATTGATTGCATAGAGATTTTCAATAAACTGGTCAAAGTAGTACTCATCCATCACATCCAAAAACGCAGAAAAAAGACCAATCTCACCAAACAAGAGCAGCAAGCCCCGTATGATTTAGCGAACAATAAAAACCTTATTATCAAAAGAGCAGACAAAGGATCTGCCATTGTCATCCTCGTCTGCAATCAGTACTTCCACAAGGCCATGGCCAAATTACAAAATGAGAACTTCTATATAAAAAGCAACAGGGATCTGACGGAGAAACACTGTGACCAAGTTCACAATCTACTTACACAACTACGTGACAAGGGGGAAATTAGCAATAAACTCCATAAATGCCTCACGGCAGGCCCATAAAGAACAGCTAGATTTTACCGTCTGCCCAAAATCCACAAAAGCCTTATACCAGGAAAAATACCGGGTAGACCGATCATCATTGGTAACAATAGCCCCACTGAAAAGATCAGTAGCCTTGTGGATGAACACATAAAACCTTTTGTCCCACTAATATCGTCCTACATTAAGGACACCAGTGACTTTATTAACAAGGTCGAAAATCTTGAGAACCTACCGGATCACTTGTATATGGTAACTATGGACGTCACGTACCTATATACGAATATCCCTAATCATGAAGGCCTTACTGCTGTCGCCAGGTTGTTGAATAGACACAGCCTGCAGTATAGACTTTCGAATCAAAGCGTCCTTGCCCTTTTAAAACTGGTACTCCATTGCAACAACTTCACGTTCAACGACAAACACTTCCTCCAAATAGGAGGAATAGCTATGGGCACCAAAGTAGCCCCATCATTCACAAACATTTTCATGGGGGAATTAGAAGATAAAATGCTCCGCTCGGCTTCGTCCAAACCTTTTACATACTTCAGATACATAGATGATATCTATATGATATGGACCGCAGGCCTTGACCAACTACACAAGTTTGTCAACCACTGCAACAGCTTCCACAGAACAATAAAGTTCACAATGGAGTATTCAGATGAATGAATCACGTTCCTAGACACCGTGACCATTAGAACAAACGGAGGCAAAATCCTGTCTGACCTATACTGTAAATCCACAGATAAACACTGCTATCTACAGTACAGTTCTAACCATCCAGATCACATAAAATGATCCACACCATACAGTCAACTTCTACGCATAAAAAGAATATGCACTCGTCACTCCGACTTTGTCAAACATGCAAAAGACATGTTAAGATACTTTAAAAAC
The DNA here is from genome assembly GCA_946811185.2 of Hippopus hippopus. Classification (NCBI taxonomy): domain Eukaryota; kingdom Metazoa; phylum Mollusca; class Bivalvia; order Cardiida; family Cardiidae; genus Hippopus; species Hippopus hippopus. Next base: position 48,697,233 of record OX328104.1, on the reverse strand, counting down.
AGAGCATGCAGGTAAACTTTCTTCAATCTCCTCACGTTGGCTACTTTCCCCTGCAGTGTTTGCTGTTGTAATAAGCATTCTGTCAATATTCTCAGTTTCTTCAGAATCAAATTGACAATTCCAATTCATCAGAAAGAACTTCGAAGTCTTCTTTAAAGTCGTGCTCCATAGAAAATAGTATCATACAACAGGTACATGTAGAATCAAGAACTGTAATAGATTTTTGTTTGTAAAAAAAGTGCTTGGTCTGGTTTAATGACGTAGTTTAGATTGAAATTTATGAGGCGCAGTCCTTTCTTTTTTTCATTTCTTTCAAACCAGTCTACTTTGAATGTTTGTTGATTTCAATGCATGCAATATTCCAGACAAACTTTTGTAGCAGTTTCTGGAATACACTGAAAATATAGTATTTTCTTTACAATTCACTGTGTACAAAATCCAATATGTAAGAACTATGGATATGAAGGTTTGTTGACCTCTACCAGGATTCAAGTAGTTATAGCTCTGTGGTCAAAAATGGCTTTGCCAGTGAAAATACCAGTTGACATTTCAATGAGATTGTAACATAGTGGCAGTCTTTACTACCTCGGAATAATCAATGTGATCGTATAGTGGAATATTATAATTTGGAGGAAAGAAACGGAGTCGGAAGGTGACGAACAATGTTTATTAACAACACAAATCCATTCTCTATAATTCTACGGGGTAAATACAACTACCCACAATATACGAGAGAAAATATCCAAGGGAAAGTCATCCCTGTTAAAACAGAGACCGCTGACGCGGGTCTACAACTCAATAACCAATCTATCTCCTCCTCTTTCTTTTTCCGGCAGAGCGTCTGCTTTTTAAATAGCCAAATTCTCTGTGGACGTCCCACCAAGACATTATTGTTGGTTATGGGAACATCCTAACCGCCCATTATCTGCCGCTGCATCAATATTCATGATACTCATTAATTAAATATGATGATGACTTACTGTATCAATATTCATGATACTCATTAATTAAATATGATGATGACTCAGACGTGTATAATGTTACACACCCCCCTTACTTGAGGATGTATGTCTATATAGACAGACAACCAATAAAACCAGTAACATACACGCTGAACCATCATATCTCATAATGTCTAAATAGAAATTACAGATTTAATACACCTACAACAGGAATATACATGTATATAAGAGAAACATGGAATAACAATAAAAGATGAATCAATAATTGGAAAAAACATTGAGAGTCACCGTTATATAAACACTGCCATTTCTTAAAGTTCAGGCAATTCACTTTAATGAATAATACGTGAAACTTCATTAATCTCACTATCTCTGTTTATATCAATAAACACTTTAACCACTGAAAAATATCTAAATATACAACACACATGTATCAGTAATATAAGAAAAAGAGTTAAGAGTATAGATCTATTCAGGGCGACTTCTATTTTCACCATCTCCCTCACTGGAAAGGTCGATTTGTGGATACAGATGTACCACCTGTGTTTCTTCTCCTCTATGTTGTTGGTTGGAAGTGGACGGGTTTCCCGTGATCCCAGGTGATGAGTTTCTTTCACCCTTCATCTCGTGAAGCTCCCAACTTTCAGTAATATTCTTCCGCCCTGAACCTTGCATTCTACCAACCAAGTACCCTTTTATTTTCTTACGATTCTTTACCTATATAACAATTATTATTATAACCAAAACGATAAGGATCAGACCAGGGAGGCCCCAAAAGCCATATTGTTCCAAAAACGTAAAATGTGTGGATTGTACATTTCTTAGTTCCGTGAGTAATTTATTCATGGGAATTTTATCCACGGTATCCAGAATGGGTGGGAGCGAAAGAGAACTATTCATGAATTTCGGTAATTCTTGATTAACTTCCCTGTACAAAGAAATACCAGTGAAATTAATTTTCCGTAGGAGTCGTATGAATGGGTCGTCAATCTTAAAAGTAATACTCGTATCTGATCCCGCGATTAATGATACAAAATCATTGTTGGCACTACAAGACGAATTTAGACAGAGAACTCCCAAAGGGGGATTTATAATTATCTCTTTAGTCACCGCCTTCTTGTCATAACAAACTACGGAAAATTGTAATGGGCTCTTTGTTGTCACCGCCCAAAGTTGTGGATTAATTTCGGTAATTAACGGCAACCTCGCATTCACATTTATCATTTTGACACATAACTTCTCGATGTTCTCCGTTTGATTCAAAAACAACGCTACCAGGCATTGTTGTCTTGAAACAACATTATAAATTGGATTCGATACTTCACAAAACTTCAGCAATGGGCGATTACATTGCCTTTCATTTTCTTCCTCCAATAACATGTATTTGGTACGTTCTAAATTGATAGCCAGGTATTGACTTTGCAGAGCAATGTATGCCGTCATATCTCGAGGGGTATAATTCAATGCCATTTCTAAGTTCAACACTTTATATAACTCGAATTGAAACCTACTGTCCCTCAAAGGAATCTTTAGTACAATAACTATTTGATCAGTATCCATAAACGTACTTGCCTCTAAGATTTCATAATATTGCCATAGACGACGCTCCGGGTTAAAAGGTAATTTTGCTAAGCGTGGTATTTGCGATTTAATGCTCAAAAGCAAACCTCTAAGTTGTTTTGGAGATATTATTTCAGGAGATATTTTCTCTGTACCGAGAACATTTAATTCAGACTTTAAGTGATCATTGAATACATACGCATTCTGAATCATTTGCCTTAAAACACTGACAGTATGAAGTAACTGAGTGTAACATTCCAGGAAATCATTAAGGTCAAAAATCTGGTGGATGAGATATTGAGTTATATTATCCATTTTCATATCAAGATCCCTGAGCTTTAGATTAATTTGGTTTATAGCCAACCTGTTTTCCGATATTAGCTCCCTCGAGCGATTCATAACCGTTATTTGTTCTTGGACAACATGAACTAAATTGGATTGCTGCCGTCCCAACTGATTGATGGCTACTTTTAATCCCCGTAGTTGATCTTCGTTTACCGTACCAAATAAAAATGTGCTTAACTTTCCTACAAACGGGAGAATACTCCTTTTTGACCGTGTCATGAGAATTTGATACTCCCTGAGCAAAATATTTAAATTTTCATGCCCCAATTCCAGTTCTCTCACTTCTTTCCCTAAAAACTCAAATTGTTTGATAAAACTACTATTTTGTACTGTACTCCTGAATTTCATTTGAGTGTTAGCAATCAACCTTTGTGTATATGCACAGTTATTTCCTACATCGTTTAGAAAACCCACGTATGGTTTTAAATCCAATATAATACTGACAAACCATTTTGATCGTACAATGTTAAATGTTTTCCTCTTTTGAAAGAACACAGAATTCTTCAAATCTGTGGCAATAACACACATGCCACACAATACTAACAAGCCTACAAACTTCATCGTTAAGGAGTAAATGGTGGTATTGCAAATATATTGGTTCGCGGAAGAATACTTTACTCTCTAATTTTGGCTTCGGTTGTTAGGTCGAGAGCTCTGGCTTCTCATCCGCACTTCGGCTTCACTAGCAACGGAACAAATATGTATCAATGTTAATCGAACACTGAGCGGCCGCACTTTTGTCCATGACATAGAAAACTTCGACACAAGGGACAAGCAACCCAAGTAATCTTAATGTTTTTGAAAGACGGGTCTGCATTTTTTTTCGCCTGTTGTTTGTCCGTTTGATACTCGGCGTCCCAATCCTCCGTCACCGGAACTTCGAAAGTATTTTTTGACGTTGGGGTTTTCTTCTCCATTTGTGCTTATTGTGAACAAATCCGAATTTTTTTTTTTTTTTTTTTAAGTATTACGAAAACGATAGTTCCCTGTTCGCTACTTGGTGGATCACCAATCCTGGTCACGGCACCAAAATATTTCTTTCTTCCTTATGTAACATAGTGGCAGTCTTTACTACCTCGGAATAATCAATGTGATCGTATAGTGGAATATTATAATTTGGAGGAAAGAAACGGAGTCGGAAGGTGACGAACAATGTTTATTAACAACACAAATCCATTCTCTATAATTCTACGGGGTAAATACAACTACCCACAATATACGAGAGAAAATATCCAAGGGAAAGTCATCCCTGTTATAACAGAGACTGCTGACGCGGGTCTACAACTCAATAACCAATCTATCTCCTCCTCTTTCTTTTTACGGCAGAGCGTCTGCTTTTTAAATAGCCAAATTCTCTGTGGACGTCCCACCAAGACATTATTGTTGGTTATGGGAACACCCTAACCGCCCATTATCTGCCGCTGCATCAATATTCATGATACTCATTAATTAAATATGATGATGACTTACTGTCCATGATACTCATTAATTAAATATGATGATGACTCAGATGGGTATAATGTTACAAGATTTCAATGAGATTTTGCTTAAATTCAAGTGAAAGAAAGGGGCAAAATCTCACTGAAATTTGAACAAAATCTTATTGTGATTTCACCAAAATCTCGCTGAAAATTCACAAAAATCTCATCAAAATTTTACTGAAAGATAGGGGCAAAAAACCGTTGAATTTCACCAAAATCTCAGTGAAAGTTTACCGAAATTTCAGTGAAGTATCACCAAAATGTCAGTGAAGTTTAATCATATCTCGGTGAAATTTCAGTCTTTCTCTATGAAAATTATGTAGAGAGATTTAAGTGAAAATCTGCCATCAGTGCCTGCTATTTCAACAAGTCAAAAATCAATCTGCATGGTCTATAAAACTATGTAACAAGAAAAGAAAAAAACCTTAAATTCCTAAATAATTCAATTCCTGTATGTCTACTGTCTATTTGTTAATTTTACATTTATTGTTCCTTATTCCTCCAATCTTGTTATAAAGCTTTGACACAATTATTTCATTCCAGATTTTTGTATTTTCTTCTTCACTTGCTTGGCTATGGAAACTTTTGAACAGTTCAGCTGTGATGAGAAAAATCAAGATTTGAAGTTTTAATTTGCAAATAATACAAGTCATGTAACAGCTAGAGCTAGTTTACTATGTGTGATATGGTACAAGTTGTTAAATGTTTGCAACCATTACAAAGTCAATGAGATATGTAAAAACAACAACCATCAAGCATGTAATTTCCACAGCATTTATGTGTTGAACATAATATACCCTGAAGTCATGCAGTTTTATATACTTTGCTTTCATCATGTCATTTCTCTCATACAGATAACCTGTGATACATGTCTTCAGCCAAAGCAAAAATATACTCTTTTTCAGTCACAAGTGTATAATAGGCCAAAGAATAACCCTAGTGAAAAAACTGGTTGACATTTCAATGAGATTTCAATGAGATTTTGCTGAAATACCAGTGAACGAAAGGGGCAAAATCTCATTGATTTTAGTGAAAATCTGCCACCAGTGCCTTGGCTGCTACCTCAACAAGTCAAAAATGAATCTGTATGGTCTATAAAACTATGTAAAAAGAAAAGGAAAATAAAAATTCAGTTCCCGAATCTTTTAATTTCTGTATCTATACTGTTTATTTGTTAATTTTTTAATCGTTCCTGATTCCTCTTATTTTGTTGTTAAGCTTAGGCACAATAATTTCGTTCCAAGTTTTGCCTTTTCTTCTTCAGTAGCATTGCTGTGGTAACTACTGAATAGTTTACTTGTAAAGAGAAAAATCAAGATTTGAAGTTTTAATTTGCAAATAATACAAGTCATGTAACAGCTAGAGCTAGTTTATTATGTGTAATGTGGTACAACTCGTAAAATGTTTGCAACTATTAAAGTCAAAGAATATATGTGAAAACAACAACCATCAAGCATGTAATTTCCACAGTATTTATTTGTTGAACACAGTATACCCTGAAGTCACGCAGTTTTTGTGGTGTTATTTCAAGGGAATCAAACTAGAGACTGTTCTTATTCCAAATCCTGTATTTTTTTCTCGATGTAAATAGGGTTTGGAATGGGAATCAATTGGCCTGTGGGACCCCGTGTGGTTTAATCGGGGGTATAAGAATAAACCACTGCAGTCCCGCGATCGTCACATTTGCCATTTCATCTGGCGGAACAAAAGTGACAGCATGCATGTCGTAAAAGGCGACAAAAGGGGCATCATTTTGTGTTTCGTCCATTCCTCATTTATCATGTTTGTCTTATGTTGTTGCACATGTATGCTACTTTCACCTCGCATTATTGTTTACTAAGTAAGTGCGCCCAATATGACCTAAGTTGTCGACGGGCCTTAAAACGCTATTCATCTATCTATCAAACTAGAGACTAAAAGCTACTACTCTACTCTCTCCTTCTTAGCTGTGGGCACTGGTATTTATAGTTTTGTAACCTGAGCGGGTACAGTGATACCTCTCTGGCTGATCACGTGGGCTGTTCAGGCTCAAAACCTATTACTTAATAAGGACGACTGATCATGCAGTGCTCTAGTGTTTACGGAAAATTTTAATATTCGTGATTACATGCACTTTGAAATGAGATAGATCTATTAAAACACACACAAAAACCCGCATCCGAATACAAAAGATTAATACACAAGGCAAATAAATATTTTCAATAATACACAGAAATTGTTATCATATATCCACGAATTCAGGTATCAAAGTCCATTAAGGCTTTGACAGACCGTTTATATATATATTTTTATCTCTTTATTGCCTTTTCCTCCGTAGGGATGGTCTTCTGTCGCTGTTGAGCGTTTGTCGGGGCGCTGCTGTACATGGAGCTAGCATCTGTCTCAATTTATGTTGAAAATACCAGTTCCTCTGGCAGATCCAGATGGCACTGCTGATTCCAATGTCCATTGCCAATTAAGTGATGACAACTTCAGATTCATGCGGCATACGTTGCCTTAGTATAAGTTCAGCTGTTTTTGAAATAATTATCATTTACTAACTGTCCCCAATTTAATTCCATGATCCTTCTTTTTTTTTCTTTTTGTGTGCTTGGTGAGAAATTGAACAATTTTCGCTTTTTTTTTCACTCACTAAGTCCGTCTATAAAATATCCAACTAGTTGTTTCTGAATTGCATCATTAGCCTGACCTTCAAATGCATCCTCACCTAAAGCCAAAAGCCGTTCCGCATATACCTGAATTGTTTCTTGGGGTTTTTGTTTGACTTTTCTTAAAAGCAAAAGTGCATGTTGAGAATCTACAACTTCTCCGAAACTAGATTTCAATTCAATTTTTATCCTGTTTTAATCATGTGTAGGGTTTTTATCCAAATATCTTTTTAGGTAATCGCTTACAGGCCTACGGCTAGCTTGATAAGCAACTAATTTTGTTTTTTCATCTTGAATTCAGGTTAAGGTGGCAAATTTTTTGATATTCTTAACCCAGTCTTTAAATTCTTTGGTATTACTGCCATCAAAATTTGGGATAACTTTTGCAATACCTTGAGCCCCCATAGTAGTTGTCAAATGATTCATCTGTTCATCAACAGATGGAAACAATTGGAGAAATATTTGTTCTGCCATAATTAAAGTTACGCTATTAAAAGGAAAAGCAACTCAAGGTTTTCTGCTCAGGTGTCATCAAAAAATACCCCAGATCACTTTTCGGCGGAATTTTGTATCACAACTTGTTTTGAGTTAAATCTTAAGTTACATTTGCATTGTGTCCTCAACAAATGTCTACAGGTTTATTATTCCATAATTCGTTGGAATAATCTTAGGTCACGGCTCCAAAAGAAAGACGCCCGTCCCTTATGTGGTGTTATTTCAAGGGACAAAGGTAGTGTGAAATCTTTTTCATTTTTATTTACCCAGGTTCTAAATACATCTAAGTCAAACTAGAGACTACTCTCTCCTTCTTAGCTGTGGGCGCTGGTATTTATAGTTCTGTAACCTGAGCAGGCTGTTATAGTTCTGTAACCTGAGCGGGTACAGTGATACATCTCTGGCTGTTCACGTGGGCCGCCCAGGCTCAAAACCTATTACTTAATATGGATATTATAAAGCCGCTAGGGGTTCTACAAAAGTGGGGCAACAAACAGGCAGGCAGAGGGGTCACCTTTAGAGTTGGAGTCCTGTAAACAAGCCAAGGACCAGAGTTACGTTTGAGCCTTTATTAGTCACAGAAATGATCATACATGTTTATACAATACAATGAAAAAATATTTAACAAACAGATCAAAAATATATCATTGAATTATGTTATCATTACTAAAATGAGGAATTTACTATTTCATACTGGGAAAGACTCAGAAATAAGCAATTCATGTATCAGCATTGTAACATCTTAATTTGGGGGGAAACTCGCTGGCCTGTGAGTAGATCAAGGCAAATGTACAACGCTGCTACAATATTACTCAAATCATCCTACTTTCCAGAATGAAATAGTGCATTAATTTATTGTTGTAAGACTAACAAGTGGAAAACTACGTATTTGGTATTTAAAAGAAAAGTTAAACATGAACTGGTTTCCTATGTTCTTTTCCTACTTCTTTAACATAATTTTAAACCACAAGCTTACAAGGTTGCTTATAGCATTCTAAAATGAAGAATAATAGAAAGGTAAAATGAAAACTAAAATTTTACAATATTTAAGACTAAACAGATCCTAAATTGTAGAAGTTTACAAATTCAGTCCTAAATTGAAGAAAATAGTCAATAAGAAAATAGTAAATAAAATAATTTACCTGTAAACAAGCCAAGGACCAGAGTTACGTTTGAGCCTTTATTAGTCACAGAAATGATGCTTGTGACTCCAAAAGTCCAAACTTATATAGTCCCTCGGCTTGGCCAGGGGCTAGGTTGACAGCTGTAGTGACATTAAAAAATACATAAAAAAGCAATAATTTCGTCAGCTGATCTCTGCTTCAAAAGATGTATCTGTCACTGCAATCTGTCTTGGCTAATTTTCTTATATTGGTTTGGTAATAATTCATAAATTTGTCTTAAGGGTACATAGGTAACTTGACTATGACACTAATTTTATTACTGGGTGTCCAATGTTACAAATTGAAGATATGTTTATATGACTGCCAAGGGCAAGTAATCAATATTAAAGATTTTCTTACAAACACTTATTGTGATGTAAGAAATTCCTTAACCCTTATTTACTTATGCAAGAATACACAAGAAAAAATATGCATCATAATAATTCTTCCCAACTTGTTTAACTTTGGACCCCAAAGTTATCAAAAATTTGCATCATAGGTAGTACAGATGACATGAATTTTAAGAAACATATGATGAATGAATATTGCAATTGATTAAGTATACTTATTGTTGGTAAAAATGTTTCAAAGTACAAGGTATAAAAACATGATAATACATATGAAAGGAACTACTATACAAACATAATAAACATAAGAATTATTTCACAATTTTATGTACAAGTAATTACATTGTGTGCGCACAAACAAAAGTACATTTTACACAGTTGGATTTGAGACTTGACAGTCTTTCCATATTGTATGTTGCTTCTAAGCAACTTGAGTTGTTGCAACGCTTGGATTGGCTTGCCATTTGTTATTTTTTGCTGTCGACATTTTTTGAAGTTATTAGTTGTTATAGAACAACTTTACAATTATAAAGATATATTTATGGTAAATAAAACCATTTTAATTGAAATGAAAGGTTAAAGGAATTTCAAAACAAATCTCGTGAAAGTAGGCACTGTCAAAACGTCACTGGAGACAAATATCCACCTTTGGTGGAGTAAAGATGTACATAGAACGGACTCCTCAAAACATTCCGCAATTTTCTAGCTTGGTATAGACCAAGGGAAATTTGCTCCGGAATGTTAAAAACAGTTTCATTCAAAGGACTTTGAACAATAAAGTTTGGCCAGGAAACTTGCATTTTGGGCCTGTACCAGGGTCCAATTATTCTAATATCTGAAATGTTATCTGGAACCTTAAAGTTAGTATGTGATGGGCATATGGGTAGATTAATTATTCGAACAAACACACAAGTCTGGATGTTGGTTATTTCCAAGAGAAGGCAGGGTTGATTCTTTTGTGACTTGAACACTTTAAAAATCAATAGGAATAACAAAATAGTATTCATTGAGATAAGAAAGAATATGGCATGTTCCCATGATAACTGAATGTTATTAAAGAATGATATTTGAGATTCTACATTGGATTCAGATTTGTAAATGAATGATGGTAACACAGTAGTTGAGGCTCTCACTTGTTGGTTTAGTTGCAGCAACATAATAGTTGTTGATAATTTGTTAACCTTACAGAGTAGATATACTAGTAAGAATGAGATCAAGCCTGTCAAACTAAAAGCTATTAGAGCTAAAATTCCATTGGTATCAGGCCAAACAGTTGGTAGAGGAATTTGACCATCAAGCAATGGCTCTGTTAGGGATTGAAAAACAACTTGGTCATCCTTAGCTAATTCGACCATGGTGGACAGGTTCAGATGATCTTTAGCATCATTTGCTAGAATGTTAGACATTTCATGGTCATACAACTTAAACTCAGGTACAGACACTTTTAAAGGGTTTGTAAATGTGGTGTCAGCAAAGATCTGTTGAAACTGATCATTTTTAAAGAACTTTTGTAATAAAACTAAATTTACTGGATGAAGCGTAGTAAGTTTGTCATATGTTTTGTTTTTACAAGACATTAGCCGTGGTGGTAGATAAAAGTGAGGAGAGCTAATGGAACAATGACATGGCATGTCAAAGAGGCAAAAATTACAACCTTTGATCATTTGATGCTGTGAGTTACATTCTAATGATAAAACATTTGTGTCATACAATAAAACTTGTTTTGAGCTAAGTTCCATAATTTCAGGCTGTATGGCATTGTGGACAAACCTAAAGTTACAACTATTTTTTACCTTTTCTGGGTTGTTGGCATACAAGGCTAAAGTACAAGCATCTTGTAGCACAGGCTGTAAAGGAAGATTAAGATGACAATAAATGTGTTTTGATCCTACACAGGTATCAACTTGAGATTGAGTCATATGTACAAAAAACTGCTGATTTTGCGTAATTGCAAAGTAATCAGGTAAATCGAGTAATTGAGTTGCATGTTTTGAAGTCTCATTTATTGGAACTGGTTTAGAGATTATTTTGAATAAGTCGAGAGAAACATCAGAATATGCTATAGGTACCTTTAAGGTAAGATACAAAATAGAATTATTTCGCGTGTAGAGGAAATTTGAATGATGATACATTTCTGATGCAGAATTCATTGCTACAACAAAACCTGAATATTTCTTTGAGAGAATAGATTGTATATCAGTAAGTGTTGAAGTAAGAATTTCCAGTGGGATAAGCAGTGGAGAAAGTTTTCCATTTGCTAAATCAATAATTCCTAATTTGAGTTCTTCCAACTGGTAATTTAAAGTAGTTGATATTTGAAGTTGTTGAACTAATAACATAGTCATGTCCTCAAATGTTTGTTTTATAGAAGCAGCAGTAGTTTTAAGTTGGGTTGTAATGAGGTGAATAGCTCTGTTATTTTCTTTAACTCCCTTCAAGAGATTATCCATACGTTTATTTGATCTTTGCATGAATGAGCTTAGATGTTGATTATGCTGCACCAAGGCATTGCCAATATTTTGTGTTCTTTGTGTTAGAGCATTTATATGGCTAGCAAGGACATTGACATCATCAGTTGTTGCTGTTCCAAATAAAGTTTTAGAAAACCTACCAATAAAAGGAAGTAGTGCCCTCTTTGATTTTGATTTCTTTGTAAACTTAGCATGGGGTACAAGCCTATGAATGGTTTCCAGAGTCTTATTCAATCGTACATCAGTCTCCAAGCGCATTGCGTTTAGTTGTGACAGAACATGTGAGATTAATAAGCATGTATCATTATTATTTGTGCAAGTACCTACAGCGGGAAATGTTACAAACTTTGGTAATGGGATCTCAAAGGTATGGAGCCAGTATTCCCTTGACAAAGTAAGCTTGGAATATTTTTGAAAAATGACCCCATAGTTCAGTCGTGGAAGTATATCTGTAGACATAACAGGTGACATCCCAAGGAAGAGGAAGAAAGTTGTGGCAAAGAGACACATGTTAAACTTGGCACCATCTGTAAAGAGAGAAAAAAAAAAAAAAAAAAATACTGTGAGGAAATGTAAGACAGCAAACATGATGAAGGTAATTTTCATCAGGTTTTACTCTCCCAGTACCCTCACAGGAAAAAGAATTTTGTGAATTTGAATGGCATGCCAAAGTACCTAACGTACCAAGTCAGGATTTGCTGATGGTGTCACGATTGTAATGTGCCAGTGTCTAAAAAGAGATACCTTAATTATTCTTCCACTTTCTTCTTCCAAAAGACCATACCTTTACGTTTACGCTTCCGTTTTTGACCAGTTTTAGTGTGAGACTCCCAATACTGACAAAGGAAATCGGGATCTATTTCATATTCGCGTAACCACAACGAATACTTTTTTCCCTCAACGTAACATCTAAACCACCTTTCACCTTTGTAACTACTGATTTGAAAAATTTTTTTTGGTTTTATGAATTTTGATTGTTCAGTTGTTGGTTGGGTGTTTTCATTATCTTGTAATGAAGGTTTAACAGAATGGCGACTATCGGATCCTACAGACTTAAAAATTTCTGTCTGAGGTCCATCTGCCTGCACAAACTGTTCTGTTTCTCTAGCCAAAGCCGTTTGAGGTTCATCAGGTTTTTCAGAACTATTTTCCTGCACCTCAAATCGAGCTTCTGGCAGAGGATCATTTTGTGCTACTTCAGGTTCTTGTTCAGACTGAAGCGTCAAATCAAGACCTAAATTTTCTTGGTAGTGCTTTACTCGTTTAGCATTAACAAGAGGTTTCATCACCTTATTGGTGTGACAGTGTTTCAGCTTATAGGTAAAATTCGGGCCTAAATGTGTTATAAGGTAGGGACCTTCCCATTTATGACTAAGTTTTTGTGACAAACCTGGTTTTGTAGCATTTTGTCTCAAAAGAACTTTGTCATTTATTTGAAAGTCAGGTACCTTACAATTTTTATCAAATTTTTCCTTAGTTTGTGATTTCACAAATTCCATGTTGTTACGTGTGATGTCTTTAGCAATTTTTAGTTGACCTAACAGTTCATCAAAGAAGTGTTTAGTTTGTGATGGCAAAGAAGGTTTTGGCATTAGCTCTATGTCAACAGGTAGAGTCATTTGTTTCCCAAAGAGGAGTTGATAAGGTGAAAAACCTGTTGATTCTGTTGCTGGGGTAGATCTAAAAGCCATCATTACACTTGGAATTAATTTATGTCAGTTCATTTGATTCTCATCAACGTATGCTGCCAAAGTTTTTGAAAGAGTACTATTAGCACGTTCTACAGTAGAATTTGTTTGGGGATGGTATGAGCTTGTATAATATCTTTTAATGGAGAATAACTCGCATAATGCACTAACCAATTTGGACATGAAATTTTTACCTCTATCAGAGAGAATTGAACGAGGTGCTCCATATCGGCAAATAACCTCATTATAAAGAACAGAGGCTACTTCCTGAGCATTCTGGCTAGCAAGTGGAAATGCCTCAGACCATTTAGAGAAACTGTCAATAATTAAAAGAATGTATTGATAACCTTGTTCTGTTTTTGGTAGTGGGCCTAAAATATCAATATGAATGCGACTGAAGGTGTCCTCCACCGGTAAAGGATTTAGCGGTGGGGGCTGCCGGCGCCTATCAATTTTGATACGTTGACATGTGTTGCAAGCATTTACATAGCTTTTTATCTCCTGATGCATTCTCGGGAACCAGTACTTTTGTCTAATTTTGCAAAACGTTCTGGTTACACCAAAATGACCACCCCCTGCCAAACTATCATGGTAATGATATAAAATATCATTTATTTTAGATTTAGGGATAGCCAATTGAAAGAAATAATGACCAGTGAGGTCGGTCTTTCCCTTGTATTGAGGTTGATAAAATCGATAGAGTAAACCATCCTTAATGACAAATTGCTCTTCAGCTCTAATGCACATTTTTTGTTTTTTATCATCATCTGGCATTACTCTCGTTTCTAGGTAATCAATCAAGAAACTGAGATCAGGACATGCTCTCTGAAGAGAGGCCATGTCTTCATCCAAAGTTTGTTCAATTTTATCAACAAGGTTGATAGAGACAGGATTTCCATAATCAAGGTTAACCTCAGTTATGGTACTTAAATCCTCTTTGTTTCTATCAGAGTTGTCAAAATTTTCAAAGTTAATTCTTGATAACATGATGTCATGAGGTTCAGATTCTGATTCTCTTGACTCATTTACCACAGAAACTCTACTTTGAATTGAGGTTTGGTCAAGTTCAAGTTTTGTATCAGATACTTCTTCACGGTCATTCGCACAATCTGCATGCAAACCATTCAAATCCGATGCCACAGGTTGGTCATCAGTGTACGGAATCCGAGATATAGCATCAGCGTTTCCATTTTGAGTACCAGGCCTGTGAATGATGTCAAAATTATATCCCTCAAGGAACATCAGCCACCGTGCTAACCTTCCCTTAGGATCTTTTAGACTATTTAAGTATGACAGAGCTTTATGGTCAGTGAAGACTGTGAATTTCCTATGTGAAAGATAATGTCTGAAAGTTTTGATACCTTCAATAACAGCCAAACACTCTTGGTCTGTTACTGACCACTTCTTTTCAGCATGTGATAGTGCTCTACCACCATATGCAATGGCATACTCCTTGCTTTGTTCATCCTTTTGGCCAAGAACAAATCCAAGGGCACTACCACTTGCATCACTAGATAGGAAGAATTCCTTGTTCATATCTGGAAATCCGAGTATAGGAGCAGTGACCAGAGCATTTTTCAGTGTTTGAAAAGCTTTTTGACATTCATCTGTCCAATCCTCAGACTTCAATCTTCCTTTTTTGTTACCTTTTAGGAGCTTGTTTAGGGGAGAGGTTATAAAAGAATACCCTTTAACAAAACGTCTGTAGTAATTACAGAGCCCTAAAAAGCTTTTAAGTTCAGTTTGTGATTTTGGAATAGGAAACTTTTCAATTTTGTCAGTCTTAGAGGGATCCACTGAAATTCCATCTTTAGACAAAATATGCCCAAGAAATACAACTCTGTCTAGACCAAATTGACATTTCTCGGGTTTTAGTGTTAAGTTTGCTTGTCTTAATTTTGAGAACACCTGATCCAAATGGCTCAAATGCTCTTCAAAATATTTGCTAAAGATTAACAGATCATCTATGTAACATAGCACAATTTTCCAGTGGATACCTCGCAAAACTTGTGACATTAACATTTGGAATGACATTGGAGCATTTTTGAGGCCAAATGGAAGCCGCTGCCATTCAAATACACCCTCATGTGTTATAAATGCTGCCTTATGTTTTGTTTCACTATCCAATTCCATTTGAAAATAAGCAGAATTTAAATCAAGGGTGGAGAAAATTGAAGCTGCAGATTCTCCTATACAGTCAAAAACATCTTCTAGCCTAGGGAGAGGATGAGAAATTGATTTAGTAATTTGGTTTAATTTCCTGTAATCAATTGCAAATCTCCAAGTATTGTTTTTCTTTTTAACTAGAACTACAGGACTGTGCCAAATTGATGACGAATGAGTAATTATACCATGTTCTAACATTTCTTTAGTTTGACGTTCAATTTCTGCTTTTTGTATTGGACCTGTCCTGTAATGATTCATGTGTACCGGCTTTGCACTTGGTTCAGTTTCAATTTTATGTTTAAAAATATTAGTTTTTCCTAGAGTTGCAAATGAGGTTGAAAAGACATCCTTATTTTTCAAAAGAAATTGTTCAAGTTTAAAGCATTGTTCTTTAGTAAGATTTTCATTTGAAATGTGAAATTTTACATCATTTGGCTTATCAGCAGATTTACAATTTTCAGATTCAGGAATTTTATTTATGTTTTGTAAAGTGTTTTCTTCCTCCCAAGGTATTATGCTGTCCTTATCAATCACATTTACAGAGGCTAATTTGTAGTTCCTTGGCAGATATACTTGTTGCAAATTTGGGTTAAGAATTCTTATGAATGCTTTTTGTGCTTTAGTGTTTTCATTTCTTGAGTTCCTTGTTTTAACTAGACACCTAGCAATCATAAGATTTTTATCATTTTGTATTGGTTCAAGGAGCACTATGTCGTTTTTAACAGCTCTAGAGACAGTGACTGGAATTTCAACTTCACCTTTAGCAGGAATATGTACAGGTTTGCCAGTTTTTGCAAACCCTGAAGTCAATACCATAGAGACAGATGCCAAATTGTCTTTAAGGTATAATTTTCCTTGGCCTAAATCAACAAAGCATTGGTTGTCAGTGAGAAAATCTAAGCCAATGATTAGTGAGTGATGTACAGATTCAAGCACATGAAAGGCATAGGGAAAACACAAGCCACCAATAACTATTGGCACTTCAATCTTCCCTAAGACACTTATCCTTTCACCACCTACTCCAGATACTTCATTTAAATTTGAAGGTTGTAACCAGTTAAAATTCAGGTTTGACTTTCTTAAAAAGCTTTTTGAAATAATTGAAATACTAGCACCTGTGTCTATAAGAGCTTGAGTTTTAGCTTTTCCTACTTTAGCCATTACTGTGTTTCTGTGAAGAGGAGTTACCAAATTTATGCAACTATTTGAATTTTGTTCTGGTTTGTTATTTAGAATGTTTTTTTCCCGTTTAGATCCAAAAGAGTTTTTAGCCTGATCTTTTGTTTTATGGATTTCTTTGATTTCCTTAAATATTTCATTTGAGTTAGTCCCCTTGTGTTTTGAATTTTTATCTAAGTTAAACAAATTCTTGCTTGCAGTTTCCTGTTGTACCAATTTTGAATTCAGTTGCCTGTTCACAGGCAATTGCTTGTGAACAGGCGTCTTTTCCTATGCAGTATCATTTTCTTCAGCCCTTTTGATTTGCGAAATGAATTGTTGCATTTGTGGGCAGTCTTTCTCATAGTGACCTTTAAATTTACAGTAATGACATTTGTGCCTATTTTCTCTAGATCTATTATCGAAATTCCTACCTTTTCTGTAGGTCTGTGATCTGTCCTCAGTCTGTTTAGGTTCTTGAGGCTGCTCAGGCTTCAACATCTGGTGTTGTAGCAGAGTAATCAGATGGTCCAGTTTGGAATCTGTATTGGTCCTCTGTACAAAGTTTACCTCCTGATCTCCCTCACTGTACTCGGCCCGCAGAGCTGCTCTTCTAGCAGAATCCAGGTCATGAAGATCTTGCTGCTTAACAATCTTGCGCAGGTTAAAGGAGAGGCCCTCAATAAAGGAGAAGACGAGCCATCTTTCAGGCATACCTCCGCCGACTGCTGCCTCTTGGAATCGTGTGGCATAGTCGTGCACATTTTCAGCTGGTCGTTGCCGTATAGATTGTATTGAACAAATAGCATCTGATCCGTCAAAACGAGCCTTAAACTGTCTAATGATGTCCTCTGGGTTTTCCATGACATCATCTGGCAAGCCCTGGTACCAGGCTTGGGCTTGACCCCTCAAATGGAAAGGAAAGGTAGCCCTTACCCGATCATCTGTGTAGGCATAAACATTCTTGCAGATTGCGGTGTAGGTTCGAAGCCACACATCTGCCTTCTCTCCAGGTCTGCCAGAGAAGGTAGGAATGCTCACACCTGCATGTGCCATAGCTCGGTTTAGATTGATGTTAGGTTCCAGGTCAGAGGTTGGCTCTTGGCTGGCTGGTTCCGGGTCAGAGATTGGTCCTTGAATTGTTGGCTCCAGGTCAGAGGTTGATTCTTGGCTGGCTGGTTTCTGACTGGATGACCGAGTCCTGGATAAAACTGGTGTAGAAAAGTATTCCTCAGGAACCTCAGGTCGACGTCCACCAAGACTCCGCAGGTATAGCCCGTACCTACTGTTTTGCGGTGTTGGCATGTAGAATGACCCGGGATCTTTCTCCACCAATTATTATAAAGCCGCTAGGGGTTCTACAAAAGTGGGGCAACAAACAGGCAGGCAGAGGGGTCACCTTCAGAGTTGGAGTCCTGTAAACAAGCCAAGGACCAGAGTTACGTTTGAGCCTTTATTAGTCACAGAAATGATGCTTGTGACTCCAAAAGTCCAAACTTATATAGTCCCTCGGCTTGGCCAGGGGCTAGGTTGACAGCTGTAGTGACATTAAAAAATACATAAAAAAGCAATAATTTCGTCAGCTGATCTCTGCTTCAAAAGATGTATCTGTCACTGCAATCTGTCTTGGCTAATTTTCTTATATTGGTTTGGTAATAATTCATAAATTTGTCTTAAGGGTACATAGGTAACTTGACTATGACACTAATTTTATTACTGGGTGTCCAATGTTACAAATTGAAGATATGTTTATATGACTGCCAAGGGCAAGTAATCAATATTAAAGATTTTCTTACAAACACTTATTGTGATGTAAGAAATTCCTTAACCCTTATTTACTTATGCAAGAATACACAAGAAAAAAATATGCATCATAATATGGACAACTGATCGTGCGGTGCTCTGGTGTTCACGTTTGACCTGATTGTTAATTCGGACAACTCATGTAGGTCAATGACCTCATGTTTGGAGACCCTTATTGTTTTACATCTTACATATTTTGCTTTCATCATGTCATTTCTGTCATACAGATAACCTGTGATACATGTCTGCAGCCAAAGCAAAAAGATACTCTTCTGCAGTCACAAGTGTCCAATAGGCCAAGGAATAATCCCAGTGAAAAAACACTGGTTGACATTTCAATGAGATTTCAATGAGATTTTGCTAAAATACCAGTGAACGAAAGGGGCGAAATCTCATTGAAATTTTACCAAAATGTGATTGAAATTTCACCAAAATCTCTTCAAATTTCATCAAAATCTCACTGAAATTTCACTAAAATCTAATCAAAATTTTACTGATAGGGGTAAAAAACTATTGAATTTCACCAAAATCTCAGTGAAAGTTTACTGAAATTTCAGTGAAGTTTCACCAAAATCTCAGTGAAGTTTAATCATATCTTGGTGAAATTTCAGTCTTTCTCTATGAAAATTATGTAGAGAGATTTAATGAAAATCTGCCACCAGTGCCAAGGCTGCTACTTCAACAAGTCAAGAATCAATCTGCATGGTCTGTGAAACTATGTAAAAAGAAAAAAAAGATTTAATTCCCAAATCTTTTAATTTCTACATCTATACTGTCTATTTGTTAATTTTATATTTATCGTTCCTGATTCCTCTTATTTTCTTGTTAAGCTTAGGCACAATAATTTCGTTCCAAATCTTTGCTTTTTCTTCTTCAGTAGCATTGCTGTGGAAACTATTAAATAGTTTACTTGTAAAGAGAAAAATCAAGATTTGAAGTTTTAATTTGCAAATAATACAAGTCATGTAACAGCTAGAGCTAGTTTATTATGTGTTATATGGTACAAGTTGAAAAATGTTTGCAACTATTAAAGTCAAAGAAAATATGTGAAAACAACAACCATCAAGCATGTAATTTCCACAGCATTTATACGCGTATGTTTAACACAATATACCCTGAAGTTATGCAGTTTTACATACTTTGCTTTCATCATCTCATTTCTCTCATACATACTCTTCTGTAGTCAGAAGTGTCCAATAGGCCAAAGAATAATGTAACTAAAATATCGTGGAAAAAGGAGAAAGTATTTGTTAAAGACAAATTCTTCTCCCACTATGTCATTACTCTATCAGAATTATATATTGTCCCAGTTTTTATTGATACTATCCAGACCCTTTCCTTTCGCATTATAAGCCCTATACATGTATAATAGAAGTTCTAGCTTGGAAGCAATGCAAGAAACGAACTTCAGCTGACAATGAACTGCACAAAATATTCTGAGAGTAACCTACCCCTCTGGTATGGGTTCCATTTTTGATCAATTACAACCAGCTCATTCCAAGTTTGAAGGTAAATATCTTCAGTAGTGACTAGCCCAAGTTTGAAATATGTATCTTCAGCAATAATGGATAGCAGAAATTGTTTGTTTTTGCAGGAACATGACAGGGCTGTGACATTACCTCAGTGTTTTTTTCAAAAAACAGTGAAGCATAAAACGACTTTTACAATGAGAGAAAAATTCTTCAGTTATTTCAAAAGTATGTGTGCGTGCGTGTAGTCTTTCCATTTGTGTATAACTTAATTGTCAATAAACCACAAAATATTTGACTCTTTATTACACTGACTTACACATTTATGAGTATTGGTGCGTTAATTCTAGCAACAGATAACAAGAGAAGTCTAAACTATTCTGATAAGACTTTCACAAAACTAGATTTCTTATGGCAGCTAGGTCCTTCTTTGATATCGTATATGGTTCATGTAACTTCAGATGTTGTATCTTAATTTGTGTAAGAATGAATATATCAAATAAGCTTACTTCTCAGGGCCTTTCTTTTGTCGACATCAAGGGCAGTTTTCCCTTTGCCCTCACCATACACGGTCAAATTATTCTTGCACTCCTCAGGAGTAACAAGAAATTTGATGATGTTAAGCACCATCTTAGTTACGGTATATCTTTTGAACAGGCCTTCACAGTTGTAAGGCTTTCTCTTGCGACTCTGATGCCAAACTGGTTGTCGCCAAGATATGTAAAAGCTGAAATGGATATGTGAACAAATACAGACTATAAGCAGTGGATCCTGAGGTAATTAGTAATAGCTCTGTAACTTTACAGAGTGTGCACATTGATTACTAAATATAGTTCAAAACAGCAAAATCTATAGATGATAATCTATGTATCAGGAACACAATTCTCTAAATTTACTATCACACGTACACCCCCCTCAATTAAGCTAAGTTCCAGTCCAAAGTAATTTCTGTCACAAATTTTTCAGCATACCTTGGACAACAAGTTTGAATGTACTTTTGTAGAAAAATAGCTGCAAATAACCTGACTAAAATGGAGTTATCAGAAAACTGTAGAATAAAATGAAGTTATCAAAGTCTGTTGGAATTTTTTCTATCTCATACGCATACATACATGTATTCAAATTCTCAGTTTGGAACTTTAGCAGTGCTGCTGTGATCCATGTTCTCAAAGACAATTTATTAGGCCATTTTGTAGGGCTCTGAAATTTACTCTTTACAATTTAATTGTTTATACCAGCTATTAGCTCTTTACCACATGACAAAAATGTAGACTTGTCCAAATTCAAAGCATTTGAAGACAAACATGGCTCAAGTGATGGAATTTGCATTTAATAGGGTAGAAAAGATTGTGGAAAAAGGAAAAAAATGTTGGTTACCAGAATTTTCTCCTTTTCCTAGCATGTTTTTAAAAGGCTCTTTTATTAGGGTTGTTAAGACTTTGAATTGTGTGGTAAAGAGTTAAGTACATACCACTTTTTGCACAATTCTGTTTTGGTTCTCCCTCCTTTTGACTACTGCAATGACCTCTCTCAACATCACAATGCATGTCCTCTTCTGAAAAAAGACTTGTTCTCTTTAACATAAATTATTATTACATGTTGGTGATAATCAGATACTATCCCTATCTCCTTCATGCTTTCAAAGGCTGTCCTCTGAAACACATCAAAAGCAGCCATTATCAGGAAAATGTTTGAATAGAAAGTGTAATATAATGTAACTTCCAATAAAGATGAGACAGAAGGTCAGTTTAATGTTTAACCCACAAACTCTTCAGTGGATATGTTTACCAATGAGAAACATTTAAAACTATAGGCTGTAAGAAATGACCTGGCAGGGCAGAGCTATGTTACAGTTCACTGCATTTTAGAATAAGGTAAAATAGGTAATTGGGAAATCAGCGTGAGTAGCAGTATTTGGCTATTAATCCATAAACACAGCCCCACGAATTTGGACCATATGAAATGCAAAATAAAGATAAAGAATGTGAGAACTGAACAACAGTGGATAAGAAGCATCTTTTCTCAGAGTGTTTTTGGACAGCAAAAGAGCATGCACATCATGTATCCACAAAGCAAAGGATCGATGAAGTACTGTTTGGATTCATGTGTTTACATAGATTTACGAGGAATAATTCCAAATTGGCTTGATTGATCGATTGAATGGTTTTTTCATGGCACTTTCATTATTTCAGTCATATGACAGTGATAGCTCACATATACATGTATTTTTAGGGTTTCATTAGTACTAGGCTGGGGCTCTGAAGTGTCTTGCCAAAGGACACTTCCATTAAAACCCCAATGGATCAGTGCGGCTGGAACCCAGGGCCTCCGTGTCACAAGTCCTACACTTTACCACTGAGCCACAAGGACCCCCTGAACTGGCTCAAGGCCACTAAAGTGAAAAATAAAGGGGTTGACTTATGTCAAAGGTTAGCTACTCCCTGCCAGGTAATTTCTTACAGGATATTCAAATTGGACCTTTTTTACTCCCAAATATGACTTATTGTATACACTGAAATACATTTTTCACTTGTCTAATTCTCCTTTTCCCACAATTAATGTTTTCTGTACACCTAATTAGATAATGATACCTTAATTTTTAGCAAGTTTTTTTTTTTTTCAATTGGCATATCATGGGAAGGTTTCACAAATAGGACATTTGGGCTTTGAGCCAAAACTGAACACGCCAAAAAGAAAATTCAATAAATTTTAACATACCTTGAGAATCTCTTGAAGACTGAGAAGAAGTTGTAGCTGGTTGTTCGCTAGGGGCTTGAGAAGAGGCCATGATTTATAGTTCTCTGGAGGGTTGTGGAGAGGTAAGGGATACATTTTTCACTAATTGTGACCTCATCACTGACTCAAAACTATCTCTTTGGAGCAAGCTTTGAAAAAAGAAAAAGGGGCAAAATTCTGATTTTTTCAAGACAATACATTACAGCTTATACCTTTTATATTGAAATAAATGAATTCATAAATAAAAGGGTTGGCACTGAACATGAAAAGAATTTGAAAATGTTTTAATTAATAAATGAAACAAATTACCTTTGTGAATTTTTTAAAGCCTTAACTTTTATAGGAAAAAATATACAAATATCAAATAATGCAACAGTGGGAAGAGTTTATGTCCAAACTTAAATGATTTGCAGACCTCAATTTAAAATGCAGCTCAAGTGATGGAATTTATCGTTGACAGGGTAATACACATTCTGGAAAAAGGATAAAATGCTGTTTACCAGCAATTTTCTCCTATTCTCACAATGTTTTCAAAAAGCTCCTTCCTCAGGGTGGTTAAAACTCAGGATCGTGCGGTAAAGGGTTCAATGGTCTATGACAACTCACATTTCCTGCTATGTCGCAGTACTGGTGATTTCACCTTCACTAATGCCACTCAGTGTCGTGGTAAATATCTTTATCTGTCTATATGGTGTGAAGGTAGATGGTGCACATGTTGACATTTCATCAGTTTTTTCCATTTCTTCTACCCTGAAATATTTTCAGGATGAAAAATTAAATAGGTTCACAGTATTTGCCTGATTCATTTATACATCTCTCTTTGTGTTCACAATATGCAATGAAGGAAGATTGCCCTTTAACCCATTACCTCACAACAAAACTGTACTTGTTCAAATTGAACGTATTTGCAGACAACAAAATAGATATGGCTCATATGGTACGACTTGTGTCTAAAAAAGAAAACATTGTGGGAAAAAAGAGAAAATGCTGGTTGCTAACATTTTCTCCTTTTTTCATAATGTTTTCAAAAGGCCTCTTTCTCAGGGTTGTTAAAACTCGGGATTGTGTGGTAAAGGGTTAAGCAATTCAAGAATTTTCCTATCAAGACCATACTTTTTTCAAATGACCTCAAATAAAAAGGAAATGAAAACAGAGAGAAATACAGGTACAGTTTTGAATCTTGGTTCATGAAAGAAACAATTTTTATTTTTTTTTTTATTCAAAAACATAAAATATGCCTTATTGTAACAATTTCTAATAGGCTCACACAAACTATATTTGCACAAATTCTGTGCTTTCATCATTTACAGTCAATTCTTCCCCAAAATCAAGAATTTTATATGTCAAAATATGTGGTGTAGGAATTGAGCTCATGGTGCTCGGTCTAGAAAATCAAAATAACAGCATTATTCTACTACTATGATTTTTTATGTTGGTTTTATGATAAATTCATTTGTGGCACTCCACTCAAGTCAAAAAGATCCCTTGTTTACAACCTTTACCTCAAATTTCCGCAAAAACCTTCATTTTCCGCTCATTTCATGTTGAAATTCTCCTGAGTATTTGAACGACATTTCCACATTCCGTAAATGTGGAAATGTCATTCCAATTGTTTGGTATGGGGCTTTATCTTGTGGACCTCCACCAGGATTCAAGTAATTGTAGCTTTGTGGCCAACAATGGCTTTCTTATAGGGTTTAACAGAAAAAATTTTGTATATTGTAAAACCAATTGGCCAAGTATTGTAATGTTTGGCTGGTAGTGTTTTGAATTATTAGCCAGTAGAACGATACAGGGCCATCATGGCCCTCTCGTTTATAGTACTCAATCCCTTGATGATATAAATGATCTGTGCAAGTTTAAAAATTGGATCAAATAAGTTGACTATATCCCTTAAAACACTAAATGAAGATTTTCAACTTTAAATGTTTATAATTTTTTTTATACAGAAATGAAATAAAAAATTATTATTAGAATATCATAAGGGCTATTCCAGGAAACAGTGTCACTTGGGGTCAGACAGCAACTTTTTTTTTTTAAGGGTACCACAGAGAAATTTATAATCATTTCAAGAGCCAAAGAAAAACATGAGCACCTCATGTGGGTGCCGATACTCGGCTGCGAGCGTTGGATTTTCAGTGAAAATTCTAAGCCAAAAAAGGGGCATAACAGTGTAAAAAATACTTTGAAATTACCTGCCCTTGTTATACAGGTTCTCCTTTTGATATTAAAAAAACTTGTCCAAGTTTGAAATAAATATCTTCAGTAATAACAAGATATTGCAAAATTACAGAACCTGCTGCTTAATTATCTATAATTATTACTGAACTAGCATTCATAAAGAGTTCTTTTAGGCCCAAACAGGTAAGAAAATATTTCTAAAACATGTACATGTATTTCAAGATTGAAAGCTGCCCAAACTATACAAGGAACAGTTTTGATCCCCATACCACTGCTATAAATTTGTAGGATTTTACTCTTGTCATATTTAGACACTTTTTCCCCACAGAAAGTAAAACCTAATATTTCACAGTTATATGCATAAATTCTAACATTCATGGTGCGCCAGATCCCACCACCAAGGAATTTTAAAATGATATTGCACTCTGGATCACAAAAAATGAACTTACCTGCAAACCCCAACCCAACAAATAAAACATTATTTACAATCCAACCTGATGACAAACTTTTTCTCGGAATAACCCTTTACAGAGAAAAATTATGCAGTGTCTTATATCTTTGAAGCTGATGGTTTGAGTTTCTCTATCAACTTTCTGTTGACTTCACTCCTCCCTCCCACAACTGAGTAACATCTTCAGATGATTTCTGCAAAGACAATGAAACAAATAATTATGACAACAAATGCATTGAAAAAAGCCAACAGACTGTAAAGTTTATCTGCTCTTAACATAAATTGAAAGTCAATAGATCTTTAAATAATATTGTTATTTACAGTATACTGTGTCTTATGAGAACATTCCATTGACTGTTGATTGCTTGTGTAACTGTTTTTAAGTTATAATTAAGTTTAACTCCACAATTTATGCGAGTATTGACAGTCATCAAATGAACAAACATAAAACACATTACAAAGTTCCAATGCTCCACCAAGTTACTATTAAAACTAAAACTTGATGCTTTTGTTTGAAGTTAGAATTTACGTCATTCTCAACAATATTTCATTGATTTTGGAGACGGTGCCTCTAATTTCGTTGGACTTTTACAATGAGATGGAACATCCAAAGCCCTGGAATATAAATGTATTGTTTACCTCCCCAGTAAAAAGCTATGGTCTATTAATTACCACCTTTTTGTACGGGCAGGTCAGTTTGCAGCTCTGCACAGAGGCACCATGCAAACCCACTACATCTGACCAAGCTCCAATGGGCAGCCATCAACAGCTTGACACTGACACACATTCAACTGGAAATATTTACCTTGGATGGCTGCTAGTTTTCCTTGGTCAACTAGTCCTTTATTGATTACTGTTTTTTCCTGTTTTTTTTTTTATAGGTTTTTCTGAAGTCAATCAAACATCTGCTGGCAGTTTCTTCTGTGAACATCAATAAGAACAGGGGCTTTGCCGCTTTAGAGAAGTCCTTTTCTTTTTTGGCTTCTCACTCAAGCTGTTCCTCTAAAATATTTAAAGTCTTGCCTTATTTCCAACTAAACCCTTAGATTCCTACAATGGCTGTTATAGGTATATATTATTGTAGGTATATATGAACACGCTTTGCTAGTTAATTTTGGAAGCTTGTAGTCCAGTATTGTTGCAAGATATGAGCTGCATTTGGAAAACAGACATCATTGCATATGCTAATAGCAACGGCTCAGGCAAGACTTGCAAATCTTTAGTTTCTCCAGAACCTTTACTATACCTCAAGTAAGCAGCTTGTCAAGTGTACAGAAACTACAAAAAAAGGAAAGTTGTGGCTTCAGTAGTTAGGGGCTGAACATGTGTACTGAAAGGTGGAGTTTCAACTGTTTGAATGGTCCTTTTCCTGTGTCACAACACATTTATATACATGTATTGAAAACAAATGGAAGAAATTTTAAAGCCTGTTTGTTTGTAAGTCCACTTTCTGTGGCTTTGACATGTGTGCTTAACTCTTTACCACATGACAAAATTGCATAATATATCTATTTATTCCATTGACTACAAAGAAATCATAGTTTAATTTTATACCTTTCATTTGAAAATTTGAATTCACTTTTCCTATCGTTTTTAATGCGCCCCCCCCCCTTTCTATGGATTCTAAATGTGCATCACATTTTTTAAGGTTTTTCTTTAGAAAATTTGTAGAATTCTACCGATATAAACAGGTTTCGCTGCCTGTATTGAGTAGACTTTTTATTTTTTGTTTATGAACTTTTATCAAACAAGCGTTTGGATTGCCGATCAAATTCATTCGTAAGTTGCGCTAGCTCGTCGAAGTTTCGGCTTCTTTATACTCAACTGTCTTAAGTTTTTTGCGGGGCAATTTGACTGCAAATGTCCTTTTTGTTTACAACCCTGTTCTTTTGGATTTTGCAATATGTCAAGTCTGTCGGGGTTATTTTTGTTGCGCATTGCACAACGATATACGATACCCTGCTCTCGAAGAGCAATTTTATAAACTTCCTCGAACATTCTTGGGGTGGTTCGTTCTACATGCACATATATTGACATATCTGCCAAACCACACAAAAATATATCGAGCAATTTTAACTAAAGCATTTCATAAAAAGCCTGACTACATTCAGGGCAAGCCCGTTTCGAGAGACTCAACAATCTCTCTGCGAAGAACTGCACGTCTTTGTCTTTTTTCTGTTTTATATTTACCAGTTGCTCAAACACTTTTGGTTTATTAACAGTCGAGAGCCTCATCTGTAAGTTTTCTTTAAGGTTTGCCCAAGTTTTCGTACCGTCTGACTCCAAATATTACTTAATGTAGTCTGAAACTAATCCAGTACATGTTTGGTAAGCAACAAGATGCTTACGCTTGATACTACATTTCATAAAAAAAAAAGCATGTTTTCTACTTGCTTAACCCATGTGTCGAAGTCAAGCAGGTTACCATCAATATTTTTAATATTGATCTGTATTCTGCCCTTGTCCATCTATCTGTCTAGACCTGTGTCTAATGTTCAAGCGTCTGCACTATAGTTTTAGCTCTGTCCAATACAAATCTTGAATTAATGTCTAAGTTCTGACAGTTTTGCATTGAGATTTAGTTAGTTTTGTTTATTGTTTTCATGAAAGCTTGGATTTGTTGTTCAATCAAAAATTTGCACAAAATAATAACAAAGAGCTGGAACAGAACAAGCTAAAAAAGTACCTTTGTTTAGATGTCTTGTCTTCTTTCTTGTTTTTTCATGTATCTCTCTTGTTCTTCTTTTTGTCATTTAGTCCTTTGCATTGTGTTTCCTTTGTCCATGACAGTAGGGTTCTTTTAAATTAAATTGTTAAACAGGTTAAAATCTGCAGGCACGGCACTAAAAGTAATTAATAAAAAAACATGTTGTACTTTCTAGAGTCCGTTTCCGAATCTCAGGACAATTGTCTAATTAACAAAATACTATGAGTGTTTTCAGTTTTCTTTTAGATCAGTTTCAGATTAATTCGAATACTTTCAAATAACTTCAGTCCTAAAATGATCAGTGGCACCCAAAGTTGATTTCTAAAAACAAATTTTGAAAGTGGTCAGTTTCAAGTGAAGCCACAGAGATTCAAGCCAAAGATGGGCCCTCTGCCGTGCACACTTTCTACATATATCAATCACAATCATGTGACAGCCATTTGACCAACGTAATTTCTCCTAGAAGCGATGCAGCTTGCAGAACTTGCACCTTGATAGGTCAGTTCCAGTCACATGACAAGAGGTCACTTGTCATCTGAATAATCAGGCCAGGCTCAACAGCAGGTCCCCGGCCAAGCTGGTAACTCGTCCTTGTCTGGTGGTATTAAGTTCAAACTATAAACTGAAGTACCAAATAATTAACTATGGTCAAATTTCGGTCATGTAGATTTGTTGGATGTAAAATATCCTTATCATTGAATGATAAGGGAGAAAATATATATGTATGCAGAAGCTCCATTTTGTAACATACCTCTCTTTCTAATTTGGAAATTACCATATACACTAGACTTGTGTGTCTATGCAATCTCTCTTATATGATACCTTTTAAGAGGTAATTCCATATTTTCTCTTTTAGATTTTAGCTGCATACTTTAATTTTTGATTGCCATGTTATTATCATTACTGCATAATAATAAACCTCAACCTAAGAGTAAATAAAATAAAATTAAACACAATAAATGAATAAATGATAAATAAAGTTCATCATTGTAGATAACAAAGTTCATTTGTTTCCTTCAGTGATTGTACCATCAATTGTTGCACCAGTTCCGTCCCACCAGTTACGTTGTACCAATAACATTGTACCAATAAGTTGTACCAATAAAGTTAAACCAAGAAGTTGTTCAATACCTCTAATGAAGACGTTTACCCAAAGGAACTTGTTCCATACCACTAATGAAGTTGCACTAAAAGATGTTGTACCAATATCTTCTTGGTTAACAAACACACATGTGGTGACATTATATGCGGAAATGCTTAGTCCGTACTTGACTAAATAAAGAACTGGCTTGTATTGTCTGACCAAACATGACAAAGGCATACAATAACATTACAAGTGCCTTTCACTTGTTATGCTTTCACGCTAACGCCCTGAGAGTCCAAAGGAGGATGAACTTGACTCCTCGATAGTTCGCTGTTGTGAAGGTCTTCATCAGTACCTTCTTGAGCCTCTCTCTCAAGTAACATTGACTTTATCATAACGCCATCATGGTTTCTGGATCCTTCTTTTTCAATACAGTGTTCATTGTTAGGCAGTTTAGCTATATGTACCCTTGTTCTAGCTTCATCCCTATCATTTCTACTCAAACCTAACAATTTCGAAAGCAGTAAATGCTTTTATTTTCAAATACAACATCCAAAAATAAGGATAACAATTACAATACAAATAGTAATAACCAAATAACCCCAAATTAGAAAATGCTTTGGTAGAGTCATTTCTTCAATGAGTCTTAGATTGTCTATATGATGTAATAGAGTTTTTAATGGAAACTCATCTAAGTCATCAAGTTTCTTTGGCAGTTATGAAATTGTCACCTAAAATAATACATCTGTTTATTCCATCTACTACAAAGAAATCATATTTTAATTTTAAACCTTTCATTTCAAAATTTAAATTTACTTTTCCTATCATTTTTAATGTGCCCCTCTTTCTACAGATTCTAAATGTGCGTCACATTTTTTAGCATAGGTTACAACCCCAACATTCAAAATTTTTTCGACTTTTTCATATAGCCATCTATATGTTTGTTATTCTTTTGATCTCGTTTATTACATATATTGCAGTACTGATAATTTTTACCTTTCGAGTGGGCTGTTCTTTTGGATTTTGCAATATGTCAAGTCTGTCGGGTTTATCTCTGTTGCGCATTGCACAACAGTATACAAAGCCCTGCTCTCGAAGAGCAATTTTATAAGCTTCCTCGAACGTTCTTGCAGTGGTTTGTTCTACTTGCACACATACTGACGTATCTGCCAACCCACACACAATTTCATCTATGGCCGGACTACATTAAGGGTACGCCTGTTCTGAAAGACTGAACAATCTCCTGCGAAGAACTGCATGTAAGTTTTCTCTGAGGTTTGCCCAAGTTTATGTACTGACTGACTCCGAATATCGCTTATTGTAGTCTGAAACTAATCCAGTACATGTTTGGTACGCAACAAGTTGCTTACACTTGATATTACATTTATAAAGAAAAGCATGTTTTTCTACTTGCTTAACCCATGTGTCAAAGTTGCACTGGTTACCATCAAAATTTTTGATATTGATCTGTATTCTGCCCTTGTCCGTCTATCTGTCTAGACCTGTGTCTAATGGTTCAAGTGTCTGCACTATAGTTTTAGCACTTTCCAACACAAATCTTGAATTAATGACTAAGTTCTGACAGTACTGCATTGAGACTTGATTAGTTTTGTTTATTGTTTTCTTGAAAGCTTGGATTTGTTGTTCATCCATGTTTTTTTTTTCAAAAATTTGCACAAAATAATAACAAAGAGCTGGAACAGAACAAGCTAAAGAAGTACCTTTGTTTAGATGTCTTGTCTTCTTTCTTGTTTTTTTTTCATGTATCTCTCTTGTTCTTCTTTTTGTCCTTTAGTCCTTTGCGTTTTGTTTTGTTGTCCATTACAGTAAGGTTCTTTTAAATTAAACTGTTAAACAGGTTAAAATCTGCAGGCACGTACTGCACCAAAAATAATTACTAAAAAAACATGGTGTACTTTCTAGAGTCTGTGTGGGAATAATACTTTCAAATAACTTTAGTCCTAAAATGATCAATGCACCCAAAGTTGACAAATTATGAAAGTGATCAGTTTCAGGTGAAGCCACAGAGATTCAAATCAAAGATGAGCCCTCTGCTGTGCGTACTTTCAACATATATCAATGGCAGTCTTGTGACAGCCATCTGACAAACCTAACTCCTCCCAGAAGCGATGCAGCTTGCAGAACTTGCTCCTTGATTGGTCAGTTCCAGTCACATAACAAGAGGTCACTTGCAATCTGAATAATCAGGCCAGGCTCAACAGCAGGTCCATGGCCAAGCTGGTAACTTGTCCTTATCTGGTCGTATTAAGTTCAAACTTTATAGATTGAAGTGCCAAATAATTAACTATGGTCATCTGTCGGTCATCTAGATTTGCTGGATGTAAAATATCCTTATCCTTGAATGATAAGGGAGAAAATATATATGTAAGCACCATATTGTAACATCACAAACAACCATTGTTCTTTATGGAATGGGACGGCATTTGAGGACTCAATATTTTGTTAGCTCATCTGAGCACATAGTGCTCAAAGTGAGCTTTTGTGATCATGCTGTGTCTGGCGTTGGGCATGAGGTGTGCGTCGTGCGCCATCCATCATCAACTTTTACCTTGTGTATGCTCTCAAGGCCACATTTTCAGTCAGATACTCATGAAACTTGGTCAGAATGTTTGTCTTGATGGTATCTCTAGCAATGTAGAAAGTTGGTAACACAGGGTCAGGAAATAGGTCACTAGGTCAAATCTTAGAAAAACCTTTTGTACACTCTAGAGTCAAAAAAGGGTCACATTGGGTCAAAAAGTAGGTCACCAGGTCAAGTCTTTGAAAAATCTTGTATATGCTCTAGAGGCCACATTTTCTGTCCAATACTTATCGCAATTAGTCAGAATGTTTTTATTGATGATTAATAAGCTGAGATTGAAAGTGGGCCACATTGGGTAAAAAGTAGGTCGCCATGTCAAATTTTGGAAAAACCTTGTGCACATTCTACAGGACATGTTTTCTGTTCAATACACATGAAAGGTGGTCAGAATCTTTGTTTTGATAATATCTACAACAAATTGTGAAATGGGCTATGTTTGGCTGAAAAGTAGGTCACTGAGACAAATTCTAGAAAAAGCTTGTGTTCGTGCTAGAGGCCATATTTTTAGTCCAATACTTATGAAAGCTTGGTAGAATGTTTGTTATAATATCTTGGAAGAGATTGGAAATGGGTCATTTTTGGTCAAAAGACTCAGGTGAGTGACTCCAGGGCCATCATGGCCCTGTTGTTGTGCTGTGGCTTTGTAAAAGAGTCACCCACAGAATTGTTCTTAAAGTCCGGACTTTTCCAAGCAACCCTTCACTAAGTAATAGCCAGCTTTAACTGTCTGTCCCGGTCCACATATTATGGGGTAGACATACAAACCATAGACTGTTCTAGCTTCAAAATGTGTCTCTAAATTCATAATTTCATTCTGAACTCTCAGTCTCTCATTTTCAAGCTTAAGTTCCTCTACATGCTGTGCTAGGGTTATTTCCGGATGTTTAATATCTGACTGTGTGTCCATGGCTGTAGGTAAGTGATAATGGTGATTTTGTCTGATACCCCTCTATTGTAACTGATGTAGCCTTGTTAAAAAGGTTGGTAGAGTATGAGGCTGAAGACTTCACTTCAGCAAACAGGTAGGTAAATATAGAAAGTTTGACTCTTCAAAACAGTTAGGACTCTCCTGTTACTAACTCTGTATAAGAAGAGCCCCTAACATGTTACATGAAAGGCTTGAACCACATTTACTGCTAATCTCAAGCATACAAGGAAGGGAAGCTCCTCAAGATATGTATCAAGAGATTCTTACCTTTAACCAAGAGTTCAAGCAGACCCCTGTAACCCTTTACCGCACAACGCCCTTTAACAACCCTGGGAAAGAAGCCTTTTGAAAACATTGTGGGAATTTTTCTCTTCCCACAATGTTTTCTATTCTATCAAAGAAAAATTGCACCATTTAAGCCACATTGAAATTGTCATCTGCAAATGCTTTCAATTTGGACAAGGCTAAAATTTTGTTGTCTAGTAAAGGGTTAAGTATGGTCAGTAATTGTTTTCCACTAATATAACTTGAATGCAGTAGAGTGATCAGGTTGACAACTAGATGCAGACTTAACAAAAATTAGCAAGTAAGCCCTACTTTTATTCACTGAGACAAACACCATTAAACAGTTTTCCATACTGGCTTGACTTTTCGGTAAAACTGCTGATCTTTACCTTTTATAACAAAAAAAAAGCTCTAAACATCTATCGAATACAATAATTAAGCACATACATCTGATATATTTGCACCAGGCTTGATCGAACCTAAATACTGTTCTAAACAATAATATTGAATGCAAAGAGTGATGAATTAAGAAAGACACCAACCGCTAACAGGAACATCTCTATGGCCTGTACAAGTATTGTTGCTCTGTAAATTACACACTTCCTTCACAGGCAAATAACCCTGTCAGTACTAATATCTGAAAAAGGTTCAGATGGTTTTAATTATGATGATATATCTCTCATTTCTGCTTCCTGGAAAATACACCAGTACTTAAAAACGCTACAAAAGCATTGAATTTTCATTGTTTGAGCTTTGTTGAATTTGGTGTTTACAAACGCTTTCAATCTGGTAGTCCAATTGGAGTCCAAAATACTGTAGTTTGGTTAAAAATTGACTTACTTAATCTTGTTGCAAGTATCAGATTTTTAGCTTTGCTGTGTTTTTGAAAAACCCATGGTATTCTAATAACCCT
This sequence comes from Hippopus hippopus, assembly GCA_946811185.2. NCBI lineage: Eukaryota > Metazoa > Mollusca > Bivalvia > Cardiida > Cardiidae > Hippopus > Hippopus hippopus. The sequence continues at coordinate 48,663,590 of OX328104.1, read as the reverse complement.
AAATTGTCATCTGAGTCTGTTGTTGAGGTTCAAAAACCTTGATACTTCCTCTTTTCTCAGTAATTAGTGACAACATTTACCTCAAACTTTGGCTAGGTGTTAACTGGTAAATGGGGAACCAATAAAAGAAGGCAGATAACCCTGAAATATATTTGACACATTTATGTCTCTTTTTTTTTTGGCTTTGAATATGCACTGTAAAAACAAATGGAGGCAGGCCTTGGTACCCAGGGTGGTGTGATTTGACCCTTTACAAAGCAATTCTTAGTTTTAACCACTTGAGGAAAATGACTTGTAAAAACATTGTGGGAAAAAGAGAAAATGCTGTTAGTCAGCATTTTCTCCTTTTCCAACAATGTATTCTTTCCTTTCGAAGACAAATCCCATCATTGTAGCCACATTTTTTTTGTTGTCTGAAAATACTTTTAAGATGGCCTTGTTCAAAATTATGTTATTTGGTAAAGGAAGGAGAGGATGATATGTTGATATATGGTTTTATATGATTATTTATGCAAAAGAAAACATGATTTGTATGTGATGATATATTTGTAATGAGGTAAAAAGAAATGTTAGAAACACATAGTGTTAGAAACACATAGGTGCAATTAGAAACATTAATTTTTATGTGATAATGTGAATTCTGTACCAAATGACAAAATTTAAAACTGGCTAAACTTGAAAGCAATTGCAAAAGACAAATGTGTCAATAATGATAGGATTTGTATTGGAAGGGGTAGAAAATGTTGATGGAAAAGGAGAAAATACTGGTTACCAGCATGTTCTCCTTTTCCCACAATATTTAACAGTTTTCCTAGGCCTTCTTTCTTCAGTTTGTTGAAATTCTTGATTGTGTAGTAAATACTTACTGCAAGAAGACAACATTTGTTTGTGATTATATATATTGATAATGAGATATATGTACATGTATATGAATTTTATATGATCAGATATGAGTAAATAAAATAGCTGTGATTGGTAAGGTTTTGAATGTGATTTTGTTTAGTTTTATAGCGTTGATTTCACTGTAAGTGATTCAGTAGTGTGACTCATTTTAATTTAAGTTATGAACTTTGTTCTTTTATTTATTGTATTTATGTATTTGCATTGATATTCTTTGACCGTTTTTGCAGTAATTATAGTTAACTAATCTTTATTGCCTTTGAAGTGTCTCTAATTTCTTCGATCACTTTAGCACAACATGCTAAAGATGAGATTTTGTGATAATGCCCTGTCCAGCATCTGTTGTGTGTAGTGCATTGTACATTGTCAGCATTTACCTTGTTTGCACTTAAGAGCCAACATTATAGTCCAACTGTCCAAATGTCATAATTTCTTAGACATGGTTCAAAACATGTCATGAATTAAAAAGTAGATTAGTAGGATCAAACTGGAGACAAAAGCTTTTCTGCACTGTAGGTTCATATATTTATATCAAATGTTGATGAAAAGTGGTCAAAATATTTGCTTAGATAATATCTGTCAGCTGTAGTAAAAAAGTAGGTCACTGGGTCCAATGCTTACAGGATACCTTTGGTGCACCATCATTTTCTACCCAGTATACATAGAACATTATTTCAATATTTTATTTCAACATTGTTATATTATTACTGTTACAACCCTATACCAGATTACAAAATTTCAAAATGGTCCAAATTGAAAGCGTTTGCAAAATAATGACAAAGGTGGGTCTGTGCAGATTACAAAATTTGTCCTTGATAGGGTAGAAAACACTGGGAAAAGGAGAAAGTACTGGTTACCTGTATTTTCTCCTTTTCCCACATTGTTTTCAAAAGCCTTCTTCCTCCAAGTCGTTAAAAGTTGGCATTGTGTGGTAAAGGGTTAAAGGTAGTAAGGGTCAGGAAAGTGATGAAGGGCCATCCTTGCTCTCTTGTTTTAATGCTCATGTGATTTATGTGCTACAGCACAGTGTAATTCATACCTAAATTTTAATCAGGTGTTTGAAAGCGCTGAGGTGCTAGATGGTGGGACACAGTTGTAGGTGAACTGTCTGCATTAAGAACTTACATACAGAAATAAAAACATGCATTTTGTTTCAAAGAGTATGATGCTTATATTATTTATGCAGAAGGTATCTGGTGATTTGAGAAAATACAAATCTAACATAAAATAAAAGATGAATAATGACTGACATAGTTTGTTTTTCTTCATACAACTTAATACCAGAAGCACAATGTATTGATCTTAATTAACCCTTTGCCAAACCATCCTGTGTTTTAACAAAGTCCGAGAAAAGAGTCGTGTGAAAATATTGTGGGAAAAGATGAAATTTCTAGTGAACAGCATTTTCTCCTTTCCCAGCTATACATAAAATCAAAATCAAGGAAACCCTCGTATTTCATCTCGAGATAAGTCTTCATTTGACTTAAAACATTTAACAAAAACGGAATCCAAGTCAACGTCGGGTGTGACCTCCATCTGCAGCAAGACCTACACGACACCGTGGGGGGGGGGGGGCATGCTGGAGATGATACGGCGTGTCATTGCTCTTGGAATCTGCTAAAATATTGAGAGGTAAAGTCACCCTGTCATATCATGTCAGAAGAAACTAGCAACAGGGTTCCCGTATTTTTTGAGGCTAGGTACATTTGTATTTTTTTTTTACGTTTTCAAAGTGAAATCAATTGAGTCACACTTGTCATCTGCTAAAGCTTTCAATTTGGACAAGTCTAAAATTTTGCCGTCTGTTAGAAATTTAAATGTCTGCTTGGTATCTGTCATATTGACACCTTGCATTTTGGTAATCAATATTAACACACCCCCTCCCATCTCGAGTTTATGGTTAACTCTTTACCACACAATAAAAATTTTACACTGGTCCAAATTCAACACATTATGCAGACGACAAACCAAGGGTGCCTCATATGATGCAACTTGCCTTTAATCGAGTTGAAAACATTGTGGAAAAAGGAGAAAATGCTGGTTACCAGCATTTTCTCCTTTTTTCACAATGTTTTTGTTTTTAAAAGCTTTCTTTCTCAAGGTTATTAAAACTCATGATTGTGTGGTAAAGGCCCTTAGAGCCTGTAATAAACCTATTCATCTCTTTCAGACTAGAAATGAAAGTCAAATATTTTCAATGTCAGCACTGAAATACAGAATGTTATAGCATTTAAAGGGGACAGTGTAGATCAAAGATCAGCCTGCACATTTTGTGCAGGCTAATCTTGATCTATACTGTCCACAAAGGCTACTACAGTTGTATGCTCCAGCATAAAAATCTGGAAGATTTAGATTGTTCACATAATCTGTAGGGATTTAGATTGCAGCGTATCTAGGCCCATTTCTGTTTGCACTCCATAGCTCTGAAAGAAAGTAAATTTTGCATCATTTTACAAGAGAACACGACAATGCCATGCCCCTAGTTAAGACCCCAATGTCAAAGGCTACGAAGGAAATACACGAAGAACAATAATATATGAGCAATGCTCTGTGAAAAGGTGCATTAATGCATCTACAAAAAGTAACGACAAAGGTCAGCCTGCGACGTCTCAACAAGCTGACCTGGGTTGATATATTTTGCTATTGGTCGATATTCTGCATGTCAAAGGACCAGTTTACCTCACAATTCAGTCAGTTGTAAGATACATTTTATGGATCCATAATTATGTGATTACTTGCTGGGTATAATGCATCACAGAGACACATTTAATAGCCATTTGCCAGAACGCCACTCTTTATATTTTCAGTTTTATAAACTGTATCAAAGTTTCGACCCTCTACCAAATCCCTGTTTTAAAGATCTTGACGAAGATTTCTTTGAAAACATTGTTGGAAAAAGAGAAAAAGTTGGTGACCAGAAATGTTTTCCAGTTTTGCACAGACAAATTTAATCATTCAATCCAATTTTGATTTCTTTTCTGCAAATGCTTTAAAAATGGACAAGGCAAAAGACTTTGTTGTTTTGTAAAGAGCTGACCCTTTACCAAACAATCCTGAGTTTTAATAATCATTTGAATAAAGGCTTTTCATTGTGGGAAAGAACATACTTGTAACCAGCATTGTCTCCCTTCCCCACAAGGTTTTCCATCATTTCAAAGACAAATCTCATTATTTCAGCCGCATTTAACTCTGTAACAAACAATCCCAAGTTTTAACGACCCTGACAAAGAAGGCTTTTGAAAACATTGGGGGGAAAGGAGAAAATGCTGGTTACCAGCATTTTCTCCTTTTCCCCCATGTTTTCTACCTATTAAAGACGGAAATCATCAATAGAGCTACATTTATTTTGTTTTTCTGCCAATGCTTTCAATTTGCACGAATCTAAAATTTTGTTGTTTCGTAAGTATTTAAATTGATTATTTGTATGGTATTTAACGCCGTTTACAACATTTCCAGTTATGTAGCGGCTGCCAGTGCACCTAGCTATGCTTTCCTGAAATTTGTTTTACCAGTACTCCGCACAATATTCTTTCCAAGCCACTGGCTGCTTTTACATATAACCATTGTCATTGCAATAGTCAGTGGTGAGAGAGAAATGAAGCCTGCTGCAATGACTTTCATCAATCCTCAGAAAAAAATTAGGCTAGCTAGAGATCAAACCAGCAACCCCCTGTTATCAAGTCCTGTACGCTAACAACTGAGCTACCGTAGCATGGCAAAAATTTAAATAGTTAAATGCGTACAATAAGAACAATGCTAAACAACTTTGTGCTCTGGTAAATACATGTAGTTAAAACAGTTGTAAGTTAGCTGAACCCTTGCCCTGCTTGATCAATACAATGATTGATGCTACTTTAGTCACATTGTAGATCTTGATCAGCCTGTTTAGAAAGTGGAATCTGATCAATATTGAATCTACACTATATGCGAAACTTTGTCAAGTTGTTTTGAACAAATAGCTATCAACTTGCAATAATTTACTTCAGGTACATGACAGAAAATATCCTTTCATTTATTTTACAGATTAAATCCTGTACCAAACAAAAAATAAAAATGAAAATGTCCAAATTCAATACCATTTCAGATGACAAACTAAATAGGGCTAAAAATTGTCTTTGAAAAGGCAAAAAAAAAAAATTTGTGAAAAGGAGGAAATGCTGGTTATTAGCATTTTCTCCTTTTCCCACAATGTTTTCTAAAGCTTTCCACTTCAGGGTCGTTAAAACTTAATTTGAATTGAAAAAAAGTTAAGGATGAAAGTCGGAATTACAAAACCGATAGTTAACAAAAAATTGTAAAGAATATTACACGTTTGAAAATTGATGATCTACTGATAAAAGAGGTTTGAAAACAGATTGTTATCAAGTAAAGAAGCAATGTTTTCAGTGTGAAAGAGTTGGATTTAGTCATTACGAGTAGACCTACTTTTGAAATGGATATTGTGACAGTTTATCTCTGTAATTTAGCATATATCTAGCATATATCTAGACAGTTCATTTGTTTGAATTGTATTTGTTAGTGATACATCTGAAAGGTAAAAGATATCTATCTCTCTATGCCATACCTCTCAATATCTCTGTCTCTCACTCCCTCTGTCTCTGTACAATACGTCTCTCTCGGCAGTCTCCCTCTGTGTGTGTGTCTCTCTCTCTCTTTCTCTCTCTGTCTGTCTCTCTACACTGCACATGTCTCTGTCTGTCTGTCTGTCCCTCTCTCTCTCTGCACTGCAAATGTCTGTCTGTCTGTTTCTCTTTCTGCCTGTCTCTGTCTGTCTGTCTCTCTCTCTCCTCGCAATTTTTCTGGTAGAAAATGACTTTTTTTGGTCTGACTATAACGTGGCTCAAACTGTCAGATTTGCCTTTGAAAGAGCATTTATAAAACGTTGCATTGCAAAAGAAAAAAATCTGTTGGGTTTGGCTGGGGAAAGATAAGAAACATTTGAGCTATGCTCTGTGAAAAGGGGGCTTAATGCATCTGCGAAAAGTATCTACTCAGGTCAGCCTGTGCAGTCCGCACAGGCAGACCTGAGCCGAAACTTTTCGCTATTGGTCAATTTTCTGTATGTCCAAGGACCAGTCTACCTCATGATTGAGACGGTTGTTATAAAAAGTGGCTGTTATGGATCCATAAGTATATGATGGCTTCCTTGTTATGATGGATTTACGGGGGTGCATTAAGCCCCCTTTTGTCAGAGCATGGCTCATTTAAGTTTGAGCCATGTCTTGATGACTTGCTTGGTATTATGCATCACGGAGATGCAATGAGCTTCCTTTTAATGGCTCATATCTGGGAAGGGGAAAAATTCTGTTTTTACCTGAGTTTACAATAATCTGAAACCCAGGAAGATTTTAATCCTATAAGCTTGACAGGACGGTGTCGATTCAAGATCAGACTGCCGTCCGCAAAATCCACCTTGTTTCATCTCTGGTGCTGAAAGGGTAAAATCGTCGAAACAGTGTGTAACGGTGAGAGAGATAATGAATCCTGTCGCAATGACTATCATCATTCTTCGGGGCCCGCCGGGGTAGCTCAGTGGTTAGCGTATCTGATTGGCGTATCTGACTAGCGTTACCTGGTGGTTGCGGGTTCGATACCCGGGTGAGGTAAACCTTTTTTTTTTCCCGGCGACTTTTCGCCTCTCACCTCTGATGCATGTGAGAAAAGCAGTGAGTGAATTGGAAATGAAGTTGTACCAGTGCTGGTGTGAGAAAGCCAGGAAACACATGCGTAGGTGCACTTACAATCGTGATATGACTTAAAAGCTGTTAAAACGACATTAAACTCCAACACAAACAAAAATACAAAATATTATTTTTTGAGACGAACTTGATGGCCGAAGAAGGTATCAGACTGCACGTTCTGATCTTGATCTACACTGTCCGCAAGAGAGCATTCAGTCACGCCTAGCAGCCTACTAAAGGTAAACATCTGAACATACCTAATTGTATCTGAATAAAAAAGTCTCGTTTTATAATCCCCGGATGACGAATTGTTACGTTGATTCTATAGTTCTTTTTTGTACGGTTTTGGGAACAAAACTGGCTTTTGTGTGGCAGATTAAATGCCCATTTGTCCCGTACTGCCTTAACTCTTTCAGGGCCTTGGCGAAAATGGGAACTTTTGCGAACGGTGTAGATCCAAGATCAGACTGCACAGAACGTGCAGTCTGATCTTGGATCTACAGTATCCGTAGTTTTAGTCAGGCTTATAAAAAATCTTTTTTTCGCGTATTCTCAGTGGATTGCATACAGGAGAAAAGAAAAGACGAATTGATTTATAAAGCACCGACAGAATTAAATCTATTACCCATTTTCTTCTCCGAAAGTGTTTTCATTCAAATATTTAGATAAATCCTCAAATAGAAACAATCAAATATTAATAGATTAACACTTGTTCTGAAAATAAAAGGAAAAAAGTGGCAGTAAAAGAAATTGCCATTTATAACATTCTTCTCATCCGTCACAATGTTTTCGTTGTTATGTCCTATCAGTAAGCGTATGGTGCGTTTGTTTAGTATAAAGGGTTTGAAAAAATAATGGTTTCTTCAATAACACGCAATCTTACGTTTGGATACAAAAAAATACAGGTAAACTTTATTGAAAATATTTTTATTTGCTTTTTATATTGATTTTTTTTTATTTTCACATGTTAACGATAGTTTAGTTGGTCAATACAGGGACCGAAATCTTTCGGTCGCAGATTCGAGTCCCTAGCTAGGCAAATATCTTTCCGAGGATTGATGATAGTCATTGCCCCATGATTCACTCATCTTTCACCGCTGATCATTATTTCGACGGTGGTTATGTGGGAAAGCGGCCAGGGGCGATTGTGCGAAGGAATGGTAGAGGAAACTCTAGGAAAGCATTGAAAGGTGTACTGGTCGTCGCGATATACCTGACATAATGATGAAAACGGCGTAAAGCACCATACAAAAAAAAAAAAAATGAACCCCGTTTTCGACAGCTTTTCAACATGTTTACGACATCTAGTTGCACGTATCATTACAGTCTTTTTTTTTCACCATTGCTTTGTTGCTATGCCCAATGCTCTTTCTGTATCACTGGCTGCTTTCCAACAAGGCTGGATGTTTAGATGTTTAGAACAAGATACATAAATGAGCCCTGCTCTGTGAAAAGGGGTCTTAATGCATCTGCGAAAAGTTTCGACCCAGGTCAACCTGCACAGTCATCGCAGGCTGACCTAGGCCGAAAATTTTCGCTATTGGTCAATTTTCTGTACAAGGACTAGTTTACCTTGTGATTAAGTCAATTATTAAAACAAATGGCTATTGCGGATCCATAAGTATTTTATGGCTTGCTTGGTAATATGGATCAAATATATGAACCATGCCCTGGCAAAAAGGTTTAAGTCTTTCAGTGCCAAATAAATAAACTCAACCTCTTTCGACGGCTCTAAATAGAATCCATTGAAACTTGTATAGATTTTGATTGTATAGGCTTGACTACACAAGCGGACGGCATAGATCAAAGATCAGATTGCACGTTCTGTGCAGTCTGATCTTGATCTATGCCGTCCGCAAAAGTCAATGTTTTCGCCTATGGCGCTGGAAGGGTTGATACATCTCCATGATGCAGTACTAAATAAGTCATCTCATAATTATGGATCCATAAAATCCATCGTGTATCACGACTGAATGATAAGGTCGAGTGGTCCTTTGACACGCAGAAAATTGACCGATAGCAAAATGTTTCGACCCAGCTCAGCCTTTGTGATCCGCTAAGGCTGACCTGGGTCGATACTTTTTGCCCGTTTTCATATAGCATTACATATGTATCCGAATCTTTATAAATGAGTTGAATACGAATCCATTGTTGAACTACAGTAGCTGCAATGTGGGGTTTTTTTTTTTTATTTAGAAACAAGAAATATTTTCATAAAAAGATAGACGGCGTAAATTTGCCCGCAAATAGGCAGGGGCCCGTAAAATAACCATGTCTCCATTCTTTTTTACCAGTCACAAATTTCTATTTATTCATTTGTATCCATAAAGAAGGTCAAAAGCCAGCGCACTTAACTACGCCGAATAAAAGAACTGAAGGGCAAAAAGGTCGAGGTTCGTAAAAAAATATAAAAGAAACCATAGGATGTACAATATTTGCTAATTCGAATATATAACTGAGCCATGCTCTGGCAAAAGGGGGGTTAATGCATATTCGCAATGCATAATACCAAGCAAGTCATCACATTGTTATGGATCCATAAAATCCATTTTTAAACGACCGACTGATCCTTCGACATGCAGAAAGTTTAAAGATAGCGTAAGGTTTCGGCTCATGTCCGCGCAAGCTGGCATGGGTCGATACTTTTCGAAAATGCATAAAGCCTCCTTTTCCCAGAGCATAGCTTATATCGTACATTTCGTTGCGATATTCGTATGCTTGTGATATTGATGACTTCTACTCGCTATTTTATCAAGTTATAATGCCGGTAAGTGTAGAATTAGAGATCGATAGGAGGCATTAGTTTCAGGATTTTTGTAATCTATGATTTGTAATGATTTTGGATAGTATCCTACAGTGGGATTTTTCAAATATTTCACCCTGTTCCTTTGTGGGTCATAGAGAGAAAGACAGATATGGGAGGGAAAGAGAGAGAAAGAGAAAGAGAGAGACAGAGAGAGAGAGAGAGAGAGAGATAGTTTTACCTTTTATCTCTTAGATGTACATGTGTATGAGATGAGAGAGAGGGACAGAAAACTCAATATGGACATTGTGTAAGTCATTGATTTTAATAGCGATATATCTGGTCCACGAGGCCTACACTGTTCACGTGAACCGAGCATATCCTGCCGAAATGACAACGATCTATTTCAATCAGGATAAGTTTTAACAAAATTGCTGCCTATTGCAACTTACATTTAACTTTCTTGGACGGCATGGATCAAGATCAGACTGCACATAAAGTGCAGTCTGATCTTGTTCTATGCCGTCCACTACCTGCAGATAAACGATAATCTATTCATAGACCTCGGGAAATGTCAACAATTTTTACTTTCACTGAACCAGTTAAATTATAGGAATTACATGATTGAAACAAACAACAAATAAGGGGAAAGTTCAGACCAAGATCAGACTGCACTTTCTCCTGATCAGACTGCACGCAGTGTATAGCAGGTCATTGTCCACACTTTCGCAAATTACAGATTGTAAGTGGCTCGGCTTACTAGGGGAAGGAAGAGGAAAACATGTAAACGCCGAGGCGTTATGAATTTCATAAAATTATGAAATGTTTTGTTGGGCACAATAAAGAAGAGATTTTGATTTATAGAGTTATTAAAATGCCATTACGTTATCGTATATTCGAAACAGGTCATAGTTTTATTTTAACCAGTCAAAAATTTCATACTTTCCAAAACCCTATTCTTAACACATATTGCTCCCCTCGATTCGAACTTTGAATTGAGACTTTCTTTTTACCAGCACTTCGGATAATATTCTCCCCAAGCCACTGGCTGCTTTCCCCACATAACCATCGTCGAAATACGAGGGTTGATTGGGAAGTTCGTAGACTGTTGCTAGGATATAAAAACGTTTATCTGTGATCGTGAGTTTCACATACAGTTTTACAGGTTGACATGTTTTTTTTTCTACGACGCATAAATTTTATCTAAAAATGTTCAACAATAAAAAAGTTACAGTACCTAACAATAAGGCAGTAACGCATACACGTAGCACGCCAACACATACATGTACATGACTTGCGACGTCGTTACAAAGTCAAAGATTAACCACTGGCCACTGCGACGTAACTGATATAATGTTTAAAACGACTTTAAACACGGTACAAACAAAATAAACTCTTCGGAGCTAACCAGATAAATTCGATTTTTTTTTCGAAGAGCCATGCTCTGTAAAAAGGGGGCTAAAATCATTTTCAAAAGGGATCGACAAAGGCCAGCTGGCGTAATGAGTGCATGTTGAGCAGGTTTGAAACTTTTTGCTATTGGTCAATTTTCTGCATGCCAAAGGATCAATCTACCTCATGATCAAGTCGGTTGTTAGACAGTTTTATGGATCCGTAATTCTATGATGAATAGTTTGGTATGATGAACCATGGAAATGTATTAAATCCTCTTGCCAGGGCATGACACACATGTATAATAATTGGCCTGCAACACGCGGAAAGAAACTTTCGGACATTTGCGTAATGTGTCGTCCCGGATCAGCCTGCGCAATCCGCGCAGGCTGATCTGAGACGACACTTTCCGATCGTGTGTGATTTTCTGTTTCACGCAAGTCTACTGTAGGACAAAATCGAATGTGGAAGTAAAGTGCAGCCTCGGATCAGGCTGATCCAAGACGACACTTTACGCAAATGTCCGAAAGCCCCTTTTCGCATGTTGCAGGCCATATAGTGAAATATATCTGTATTTACATAATGGAATATTAAAAGGTGAAGAGTAGCTACTTGACACTATGATTGTTTGAACCTCTCCCCCCACTCTTATGTAACCACCACGTAAAATCATAGAGTAGGATTAAATAATCTTGCCATAAATCTAGCGGACTGTTAAACTTGACGCATGTACATGCATTACCAACTTGTAATTCTTTCTCAGACAGACAGACAGACAGACAGACAGATAAAACACATCGATAGGTGTTTAACGATCACGATGAACGAGTTATATTCGGCAATTTATATCACAGAAAGTTTGTGAAATACATCAGAATTTTACATTATTACGAAACCAGTTAGAACAGAGGAAATGAAAATTTATCAAGGCATATCCGCGCCATAGGCGCAATTAGGGGCTTTTGTGGACGGAATAGATCCAAGGATCAGAAGAACTATGTCGACCCCATACCATAAAAAAACTTCTGATTTTCCGCATATTGTATTTTCAGCCGTTTAAAAGAGGTCGAGTAGGCTTGAAAGAGTCCCTGAGCGTGCCAAGGAATGCACCTTTCTCATGGACAGCACCCTGACCATAAACGATACTTACAGCTATTAAATTCCCGGATATCAAATCTTATATCTTCTCAAATTGCCTGAGGTCGGTGCCTCCGAGTTATGTCTGATAATAATTTAGCCACAATGTGTTATCACTGTTTTTACTCATCTACTTGTTTTATTGATTAGCGTTAATTCCGAATGACCGACTGACCGAGCGACCTATCGACTGGACGATATGGTTTCACGATTTTTGTTTCTAATACTTGTCGCCAAATATTACTATTTTTGGAGTAGATCTAAGGCTAAGCATGCTTTTTGACCTACGTCATTAGTCTAGAATGATATGCGATTGGTAACAAGAAATATCTTTAAAAAAAGATAGACGGCGTAAGAGGCACTTGGATATGAATACAGTTAAATTCGTTTGTAGTTGATCTATAATATGAAGAGAAATGATGAAAACAGTTCTGAAAGTAGCCTCTTTTAAATTGTTTTGCATATGGTTGAAAGCGTAATTATCAATAACATTTAAGAATGGGGAAGCATGTTTTTGTACTTAAATGAAGCACCTTTCAAACATCGACGATTTGTCGTTATCAGAAGGCGGGGTTTTATCACCCCTCTCAATGCTTGACCACACCCACTCACTCGTACTAGGAGTATTTTAGTATGAACCCAGTTTCTTCGTAAACAGAGAAATAAAACCGATTGTTCCCCTAAGTAGGCATAGTTTCTTGCGAATTGAATCACCAAATTCAAGCTATAATATCTTTTTTCATTGTAACAAGAAACGTAATAAGTTGTTTTACAACCCGTTTTCGTGTAAGACAATAGAGCGGTAGCCTGCCTTCGCAGTTCGTATTCGGTTTTACGCGAGGAAAAACGGGTACCAAGCCTCTTACACTAAACAAAATAGAAAACTTGCCAATACTCATTGCTATTAGTTTATCCATATGATATAGATTGTGGATGTTTTGCTAGAATTTAACATCTGTATGGCCATAATGTACAACTTTACATATGTAAATGTGAGCATTACGTGATTATTTTAGTCATAAACACTTTTATCCAATGTCGGTAAATTTCTAATGTGACCTTTATTTTTTTGCTAGTTTACATATATTTGGCCAATTACAAAATGAGTAACAATTCATTCCCTCCTAGTACTCGAAGTAGGTCAAAAGTGAGATCATACAGCTACGCCGAAAAAATGATAACATGTTTATTCTGAGGGTCTCTGCGGGCCTTTCCAAAGGCTTTTTTGTAGACCCAGTCATGACACCAGTATACAAGTGTTGCTACCGTTAAACGATTCCCCATGCCGCTTATTCACACCTTAGAAAATGAATTTGAGTCATGCCCTGTGAAAACGGGTTTAATGCGTCTGCAAAAAGTATCCATTCATGTCAGCCTGCGCACTTCGCGCAGGCTGACATGGGTCGAAACTTTTTGCTATTTTGAATTTTTTCGCATGTCCAAGGGCCATTCTACCTCATGGTTCAGTCAGTTTTTAGACTAAATGAGTTTTTTTTTTTTATCTATAGTTGAATTATGACTTGTTTGTTATAACACAACACGGAGATGCATTATATCCTCTTTCACCAGAGCACTGCTCATTTGTCAATATGATAGGGAATAGTCCTTTTTTGTACATATCGGTAATTTGACATTTTTATGCGATACCTCATAACCCGTTACTGTACAATCTACATGTATTTTTAGACACGTCCTTTTTAGCAGCAACTGCTCCTTTTTTAACGATGAGTTTGGCAGACATCTTCAACCTCGAAAAACATATCTAACTTAAAATTTCATCTTTCAACAATTTACAAAACAGTGGGGAAAAAGAATCAGTTGCTGCCTAGGTTACTTTCCATTATTTCTTTTCACATTGAACCACGAAATAGTTTCAATATTCATATTCCAGTACCTGTTATGCCATCTATCTTTTCTAAAAAGACCTTTTTGTTATGTGGCAAAAGCACGAAACCCAAAAAGTCAAAATGTCGATTGATGGTATTGGATAAAAGGAGAGAGAGAGAGAGAAGAGAGAGAGAGAGAGAGAGAGAGAGAGAGAAAGAGAGAGAGAGAAAGAGAGAGAGAGAGAGATTCAGTTAATAACATATAAAAATTCAATCAAGTGACCAAAAAGTCACGTTTGACCGAAAACAACCCCAATCTAAACTAAGAAATATAAAATTCCGCCTGAGATTGTAGGAATTCATTTTCAATATAGCTTTTGTTTGGTAAATTGACTTTCAGTTATTAAACTTTCAACTTTTAAATGATTTCGGCGGCGATAAACTTTTCAAAGTGGTGTGCGTGTGTGACGATGAAAGGGGGGGGGGGAAAGAAAGAGAATCGATCATTTGAAAAGGAATTACATGTACATCCTTTACTGTTTACCAAGATGCCAAAAATTTAGACGTGTCCAAATTCAAAGTACATGTATTTTGTAACCGTCATTTTCTTATTTTCCTACATTGTTATCAGAAATATTATATATCCCAGATCATAATGGGATATAAAGATTTAGATTGCAAGGTATATGAAATAGACGTTTTGAAGCTAGTTGAATCTAGCCATCGCGAAGCCAAAGCTTAATTGCAAAGAATATTTCTGAAACCTTCCACATGTACGTGAGTCTTGCTCTGGCAAAAGGGGGCTTGACATCTCCGTTTTGCATGATACAGAGCAACTCATCATACAATTATGGATCCATAAAATCCATTTTGTCTAAGAACCGACTGAATCATCAGGCAGAATGGTCCTTGGACATGTAGAAAATTAAGCAAGAGCAAAAAGTTTCGACAAAGGTCAGCCTGCCCGCACTGCGCAGCCTGACCTGGGTCGACACATTATGCAGATTCATTAGACTCCCTTTTCACAGAGCATGGCTCACGTGTATTTTCCAAAAGATTCTGAGTCCCTATTCATCAACTATTTTCACAGCATTCTTTGTCTTATTCTAAAGAAGTTTCTAAATTTGAAAGTAACGCAGTTTTTGATTGGCTAAACTAAATAGTTTAGCCAATCAGAAATCATGTTACTTTTTAAACCCAGAAGTACTCTACGAATGCAATGTCGAATGATGGGTGAAGATAGTCCCTATTGCCACCGAACTCTCATTTTTTAAGCGGTAAGTGATATTTAGTATATCAAAAGAGTTAAATGAAAATAATTGTAATTGTTCAAATCAAAGTCACGTTCGCACCCTTTCTGTTACAATCAATAATAACCGAGGGTGATATAAGAAAACTTACTTACGTCAAAAGAATTAACCCTAAGGATGCAATGCTCTGTGGAAAGGGGGCTTAATGCATCTGCAAAAAGTATCGACTCGTGTCAGCCTGAGCAGTCCGCGCAGGCTGACATGGGCCGAAACTTTTTGCTATAGGTCAATTTTCTACACGTCCAAGGACCATACTACCTCATGATGCACGTGGTTTTCCTACAAAATGGATTTAATGGATCCAGAATTATATGTGATGACTTGCTTTGCATAATACATCAGAAAGACGTATTAAGCCCCCTGTTGTCAGAGCATGGCCAATTATTCTGTAGGCTATATAAAAATGCAACAAAGACTATCACTGCGATACATTTATTTTTCCCGAATCATTTTCCCTCTCTGTCATAAATTTGATCTAAAAGACAGTAAATTACTCAAACGTACGAGGAAAAAAAAATGCAAAAAAAAAAGTCGTCAGTGTTCACAGGTAGAGAGATCTTTCCTTTTTATCAAAATTCAAATAAATAGGAAAGGGTTGCTCGAGCCATAATGGTCATAATATTGAAATTTCAATTCGTTTGTAAAGCACGTTTTTTGACTCAATATTTATCCTATAGGATCTGTGGAAAAGAAAATCAAATGGTGTAAAATGAAGATTATTGACATTATTGAACCCTATAAAAAGGGCGGTTAAATGAAAATAAACGAAATATAAATGGATACCCGTATATCTGAACAGGTCAGTTTTTCTTTTTCTTTGTATTTGAGTGTATATATTTTTTTCGTACATAACTCTTTCTCTACCATGGGTAAGTAAAGTACCTTTTTGCGGATAGTGTAGATCAAGATCAGACTGCAGAGCGTGCAGTCTGATCTTGGATCTACACTGTCCACTACTGTGTTTTGTAATCTGACCAAAAATTATCTTTCTTTGCGGTAGATTTGTATTTTTAAGCCTCGGGAAAAGTTTAACATATATCTATTGAAGCAATTGAATTATTCTTAGGTCAATATTCGTCTACAATTGTAACCTTTTAAGAGCCATAGGCGAAACTTGAAAAGAAGCTTTTGCGAAGGTATAGATCAAGATCAGACTGTATAGAATGTGAAGTCTTATCTTGGTTGTACATTCTTCGCTTGGTTGGACATTTTTATAAGATAAGAAATCTTTCTGAGTTTCAGTGGACTGTATGTACAGCAGTCGAAAGTGGTCGAGTTTATATTTTTGGCGCAGAAAGAGTCAATCTTTTTCAGTGCCAAAGCCGAAAACAGGGACCATGGCGGATGGCATAGATCAAGATCAGACTGCACTGAACGTGAAGTCTGATCTTTGATCTATATCGTCCGCTTGCTCAGACAAGCATACAAGATAAATTTCTGTCTGAGTTTCAGTGAATTATATTTTCAGCGGCAAAAAAAAGGTCGAGTTTATATATTCGGCACTGAAAAAGTCGAACTTTTCAGGATCTGGGGGAAATATATCTGGCGGACTGTGTAGATCAAGATTAAGTTGTGCTGAACGTGCAGTCTGATCTTTGATATCAATCCTTAACCAGTTAAATAAGTTAAATGAAACTTTCCAGGTGATAGTAAAAACCCAAATGCTGCTATTTCAAAGTTATTTTTTGGAGAGAAATATCTCTTTATCGAACAGTGTGGATCCGAAATCAGACTGCGCGTTCTGTTCAGTCTGATATTGATCTACACTATCCGCTAAAGGTCCTTGTGTCACGCTTGGCAGCCTATGAGTTAAGTGGAAAAGTTTATTTCGTAAACTTAGATGTACGAGACAATTAAACCTTACCGATTTATTTATGTAAATATGTAGTCGTATTCTAATCTGGGGCAATTTTTTATACCAAATACGGATTCCAATTTTTGATTACTTACGTATCAGATTTTCATAGAAATATTTAAAAAAAAAAATCACCCTATAGGCCTAACTCCTGATCGATATACAGTGTCGAACGAATTTATCCACTTTGCTACCAATTCGAGTACATTGTGTTACAACGTTACAGTAATACACAGCAATCTTGACGGACTCTTCCAATCGTGGTTACAAGCATATTTTCCCTTTTCAACAATGTTTTCTACTTGCTGAAAGACTACTTTCAGCATTTGAGCCAAACTGAATATGTTGTCAGCAAATGATTTCGATGTCGACCAGTGTAGTAGTTTTTTCGTCTGGTAAAGTGTTCGAACATCATCTCTTGAAAATAAATCTGCGACAGCCTCTTTGGAAACATCCTCGTTAAGTTTGCATAATCATCACGGACTAGAATTTAACCCTTAGGCTTCTCAGCGCGACTCAAGGACCTTTTTACTGATAGTGTAGATCAAGATTAGACTGCACGGGCAAGAAAGTTTGCCTCAACCAGGTATCGAACCCGCAACCAACAGGTCACGAGTCAGATACACTAACCACTGAGCTACCGGCTGTACTGCATTGTATTTACAGCTGTCGAAAGAAATCGAGTTTATACGCTCGTAGATTTAGCGCTGAAAAGAGTTGATTTGGCACATCGACTTCCGTCCTTGCTAATTATCTTAAGCGCATGAGGCATGTTCAACATAGCGTTTTTTTTTTCTTTATATTTATCTCCACCTGCGTGATAAATGAAATAAAACTTCAAGACGATACAAAAAAACAATAATTTCACTATTTCAGATTTTATCTTTTGGGAAAAAAAAAAATCACTTTATCGGACAGTGTAGATCCAAGATCAGACTGCACGTTCTGTGCAGTCTGATCTTGATCTGAACTGTCCGCTAAAGGTCCTTAAGTCACGCTTAGCAGCCTGTTGTCTTTTTCATCCATTATTGTCGGTTGATCCTACGAATTCAGAAAACTGTGCAATGATGTCTTTTGCTTTTTTCCCGTTATTTCGTTTTCATTTGTCCTTTCAAAATTGCGACAGAGCGGAAAGTCGGCAAAGGGCCAATTTTCTTCAGTGACGTAAATACAAAATAATTTTGATAATGACCTCAACCTCATTTTTTGTCGGCCTTCATTTGAACTAGTTTTTAACCCTCTCAGCACCATAGGCGAAAACATGAGCTTTTGCGGACGGCATAGATCAAGATCAGACTGCACAGAACGTGCAGTCTGATCTTGGATCTATACCGTCCGTTTGTTCAGTCAATTCTAAACAATGAAAATCGTTCTTAGTTTTCAATGGATTGTGGTTTTAGTCGTCGAAAGACGCAAAGGTTCAATATTTTGAGCTAAATGGGTTAATATAATAGGGCTATTCAGCCAGTGAGTTTATTCGCGCCCGATCAGATCGCAGGTTAGTTGGCCTTGGTTAGGATATTTAGCGTAAAATATGAATGGAATAATTATGTTGACATAGGGCAGTATTTCACTGTATGTACGTACCGTACGAAGGCATTTAAGGAATTCACATTGAAGGTACTATAGAAGATCAAAACTGTTACTTGGCTTCCTTTTGGGCTCAAAATATAAAGATCTTTATCGTGAATCCTTATCCTGCTAAAGAAGTTAAATAAAACTTTCAAGCCGATAGTAATAATCCAAATATTGCTGTTTTAAACGTATTTTTTGGTGAAAAGTATCCCCTTATCGGACAATGTAGATCCAAGATCAGACTGTACGTCCTGTGCAGTCTGATCTTGATCTACACTGTCCGCAAAAGTTCAGTGAGTCGCGCTTAGCAGCCTAAGGGTTAATGATTCATAATAGCACATGTTAGCCACTGATAAGAGAGTACTAAAATTTTTGTTAAATTTTTGAGAATATGTTAAGGATTTTCATTAAGTACAAAAATTGGGACTTGTCCAAGTTATCAGCATTTGGTAGCTGACATCAAATGTTGCTTCGGGTAGATGTAGGATTTGTTTTTGAAAGGGTAGAAAACATTGAGAGAAAAGAGAAAATGCTGCATTCCACCGTTTCTCCTGTCCACAAAATGTCTCCAAAGGCATTTTGCTCAGGGTCGTTAGGGATTGTATGGTAAATGGTCAGTAAGCTTCACGAACACTGGTTGGCGTTGCCGTTATGAAGAGCAGAAATTTTTTACTCAAAAAGTGTATATTGTACATGAAGTTACTATGAGTAACAGCGCCATCTTTGTTCCTTTTTCATAATGAATAAGTCTAATTACTAGTCACTAGTACCTAATACCCCCATTTCACTGGGCTGTGATTCCACTTTGCTCATGGCGATCATAGCGCTTCTACAAAATCTCCCATATCGCCGAAGAAACGTTTTGGAACTTTACCTTTTTTTAGTACGCTCATAGTAAGGTTCAATCACGATCTCGCTGCGCTGGTCACGATCCTGTCACGCCGTTGTTACACTTCTACTACGGCGAGAGATTTCAGGCTTACTACGTTGCTACTGCGACCTTGCTACGACCTATGCGCAGGAGCTGCGCCTCTGTTGCGTGTTTCGGTCGTGAAAGAAAATGGATCGAATTGCTGCAGTAGTTGTGCTCTAGCTTGCGGTTATGAACAATAGATTGAAATGGTTGGGTATTGATTTTGTTACGATGCACTGCATTTGCGCTACGTTACTCGCGCTGCAGCTACGACACTGCTGCGTTCACGAATTTCTTGCTACGCTTTTACTACGATTTTGTGGCACTTCGAGCCCACGGCGATCCCGCTACGTAAATTTTGAACAAGGTCAAAACAAGCGCAATGAAGTGGCGATCATGAAGCTTTCGAAACGCTTCTACTGCGATCAAAGCGTTTTTACTGCGCTGTTGCCGTTCCTGCTACGCTTCTCGGCGTTTTTACTAAAATTTCGAAGAATAGCGGAATATCTGTTCAGTGGAATGGAGGTTTAAAGTGGTGATCATGAAGCCCCGATACGCTTCCATTACGATCAAGGCGTGTCAACTGCGCTTTTGCCTTTTCTTCTACAATTCACAGCGTTTTGACCAAAATTTCGAAGCGTAGCGGAATCGCCGCCCAGTGGAGCTATTCTGTTTTGAAAGCATGTTAAACGTCGAGCTCTTTGTTTGTGAGGTTTAGCTGGTTCCCTTTTTTTTTTAAGTCTGTCTTTAACTCATGAATTAGCGCCAGATATACTCGTATAAGCTCGATCTTTTTTGACGGCTGAAACTACAATCCACTTAAACTCAATACAATACAATACAATATAATATAACACAATACAATGAATTTTGTCATGTAGGCTTGCTCTATGCCGTCCGCAAAAAAAAAAAACTCGTTGCGTTGAAAATGGTAAGTCAGCCTCTCTGTACTTGCAAGCATACCGTTCAATAGCATGTAAAATTCATAAAAAAAAGAAATAATAACAATAATAATAATAATAATAATAAAGAAAAGAACGTATCTTTTTTTTTTTTTCTTATACAATCAGTTAATAAAAGAAGATCGAATCATCACAAGCAATACCTCCTATACCTACAATGTTTACAAAAGCTTTCAATTATGGAGACATAAAAAAGTACATTTGTGTAGCTATGTGTTTAGAGTAAACATTAATAAAGCAATAGCTGAACTCAAAGATTCAATACGATGATATTTTTTGTCTAAAAATAGTTATAGATGTATATTTAATATATTTCACCGTGCTTTACATAAAGAACAAAGCTATCTTTTGATAATCGTATTTGATAAAGTCATGCTCTATTGTTCTTTAGCAATTAAATCTTTACCAGTCGAAAAAAAAAAGTTGACTTGGCCATTTTGAAAGCTTTTGCAGACCACAAATTTACCGTTATTAGAAATAAATGAATAAATAAATCTTGTCTTGCAAAGGAGGCTATTGAAATCATTATGGGAAAAGGAGAAAATGCTGGTTACCAGTATTTTCTCCTTTACCCAGAATGTTTTCAAAAGTAACCTTTCTCAGGGTTGTTAGAATTCAGAATTGTTTTATGAAGGGTTAAAGTATTATTTCAATCAATCAACCCAGTTCATCCAATCGATTATCGATCCAATAAATGATATTGATCGCAATGACATCAGATATAAAATTTCATAAGTTAAATGACCCTTTAAATACCTAGTGTTTTAAACGGTGCTTTGTAAAACGCAACCATGTAAATGATACCTAAATAAATAATTTTAACTTCTTATCCACCCCCCTCCACACACACACGTATTTGCACAGATCACTTTGAAGATACAAGAACAGAAAAGAAGTGAAAAACGTTTATTTGTCGGACATTTTACAAAGGTTAACGTCATTTAAGATACAAACATTTGAAAGTATGAATGAGTCACGTGATTATAGGGACGAGGTTTGCAGTGGGAGGAGGGGAGGGCGCATTCTCTTTTTCCCCCCTCCCCCGTAAGAAAAAAAATAGATAAATAAATAAGTGTAAGGAAAAAGTTACGCTTCTCCAGTATTGCAAATCCTCTTGCGGTTTTGAAAATAATTGCGTTTTTGAATATTCCGAAGTCACTGCATGTCTAAGTTCCCTGCGTTTAGTCTTACATGTAGGAAGTTTATGTCTAATCTTTACCTTATTTCATTCCCTCTCTCACCGTTGATGATTGTTTCCACGATGGTAATGTGGGAAAGCAGCCAGTGGCTTGGAAAGAATATTTTGCGAAGTGCTGGTAAAAGAAACTCCATGAAAACGGCGTTAGACCCATTACCATGAACCGATCGACCGACCGACCGACAGACCGACCGATCAATCAATCAATCAGTCAATCGATCAATCAATCTTTACTGTATAATCTTACTATCTTTTCGCGCCTGTATGGATGTCTGATATGTATGCGGGGCGCTCTGGGAAAAGGGAGTTTAAGACATCTTCATGATGGGTTATACAGAGCAACTCGTCGTATAATGCTGATCTACTTGTCAGTAAAATTGGTTGAATTCTGAGGTAGTATGGTCTTTTAACGTATAGAAAACTTCCATAGCAAAAAGTTTCGACCCAGGTCAGCCTGCGCGGAGTGCGCAGGCTGACCTCGGTCGAAACTTTTTGCAAGAGCATTAAATCACCGTCTTACAGAGCATAACTCAATGATTAATCTTTGAAATCCATTCTTTCACACAGACAAAGCAGGTGTCCGCTTATGACGTGTACTGTGCAGCTAATGGAGCTAAAGATTACATACTTTTTTTATACACCGACTGAGCCTTTTGTAATAAAATATCATATTGTCAGCTTTTTTTGTTTGTCATCTACTTAAATAAAACACTTAATCTGATCCTACAAAACTGATTTATAAAAAGCGAGATTTATAACTGTCATCTTGGGCTTAACTCTTTACCAAACGATTCCGAGTTTTAACAACCTTGTAGTTGAAGACTTATGAAAACATAGTGAAAAAAATGATAAATATGCTAGTAACCAGCGTGTTCACTTTTTCCCACAATATTTTCTGCCCTTTCACTTACGAATCTCATCATTTAAGCTACAATGAATTTGTCGTCTGCAAATGCTTTCAATATTGATAAGCCTTAAATTTTCTCGTCTGGTAAAGAGTTAATCTTTTACCAAACAATCCTGTTTTGTCACGACTTCGAGTAAGAAGGCACTTGAACACATTGTTGGCAAAGAGGAAAATGCTGGTAACCTGTATGTTTTTTTTTTCATTGCCCTTTCACAGACACACATCAATTATTTGAGGCATATTTTTGTCTTCTGCAATTGTTTAACCCTCTCCCAAACGGCAAATTTTGGACCAGACCAAATTGAAAGCATTTTGCAGATGACAACAGTTGCTAAAAAGATTATTTTTCTATATGATAGGGTAGAAAACATTGTGGAAAAAGGAGAAAATGCTGGTTACCAGCATTTTCTCCTTTTCCCACAATGTTTTTTAAAAGGCTTCTATTCCTGATCCGTAAAAACCAGGGATTGTATGGGAAAGGGTTAAATATCGTTTAGTCAAAAATTTTGTCTGATAGAAAAGAGTTACCAACATTTTGTGTCATAGATTGAGCCATGATCCTTAGATTGCTGGATGAATGACATCGACAGGTTTTCTGTAAATAACACAACACAAAACAAAGCAAAAGACAACCGATATTGCGCTTACAAGGAATTTATACAGGCTAGTAGATAGAGATGATCAAGGATCAGGCTACTCGTTTTGTGCTGTCAGATCGTGATCTACATCGGCTGTCAAGGACGACGTGTGTGCCCAGCATATTAAGTGTAGATCGTTTACTCCTTTAACTGAGCGGCGCTCTGGCAGAAGGGGGATTAATACATCTCCGTCATCATACTTAATTGAATAAGACCCTCACATATTCGGCGCGTATAATCGATCAGGTGACATTCCCACACACCTTTGCAAAGTAATGGCGCGAAATCTAAAGATGTCTTAAAAGGCTTTATAGCCTAGTTAAGAAATACGAGTGAAAAAATTAATATATCTTTATCTGGCATTCGTTCTTTACTGATGGTTTGCTAGCTATCTCCGTACATCGTGATTAATCATGTTTTAAGGTTGGTGATATTATCGAAATCTGATTAGCCCCAGTAACATATGGTTAAAAAAATAGAAATTACGATGAAGGGAGAGGGATATTGACAGCTAAATAAAGCGAAATGGAAATTTCTAGTCTGAATGAAAAGACAATGCAATGTCTGAAGTAATTTGATTGTTCGTTTTTGATGAAGGAATAAAAATTATTGAGCTTATCAAACGTTTACCTTACAATCCAAAATTTTAACGAATCTTACAGAGAGAGCTTTTAAAAGCATCGTGAGAAAAGGAGAAAATGCTGCTGACCAGCATTTTCTCCTTTTCCCACGATGTTTTATCTTATCTAGAGAACTAAAGCTCATTTGTAGCAATTTCAAATTTGTCGTTTACAGACGTTCGGAACTCGGTCAGCGTTTTCAATTTGTCGTTTGGAAGGGTTTAAAAGCTTGCTGCTTTGCTTGAATGCTTTGTTTAAATTATATTGATATTTTATACCAATACAAAAATGATTCTTCCAATGTCAAGTGTTTAAATAGGCATGTATCAAATAAAGCGATTATTCAAATATTTATCTTGTGTACAAAAATAGCAATTTATTGTACTCATTTCAAATGATTTAAGTTTCATTTTGGCGGACGCACAGTAAAAAAAAGTGCGTTTTTTGCGAGCTCTGTGGGAAACCGTCTGTCCTTCCGTCCGTCCGTCGATCAATCCATTGATCAATTCATCGATCGATCGATCGATCCGCCCGCCCGCCCGCCCGCCAGTCCTCCAGTCAGTCAGTCAATCGATCAATCGATCAATCATTCAATCAATGTGAATATCTAGCGTCTTATTTGACACTGATTTCCTATCAAATCGTTATTTCGGGAGAATAAGACATGTTGAATCAGTGATGGGTACCGTTGAAATATTGTTTTTAGCAATTTAATCCTAGCCCTTACGCCGCTAAATGCGTCACAATTCGTTTTTCAGCCTGATCTTTGATCTAAATTGTTCGATAGTGTAAATTTTTCCGGTGAAAAAGAAGCTTTGAGATTGCAATATTTTTATTTACTACAAGCTTGAACTGTTGATACTTTTTTTTTTAAACCTCTTAATCAGACAAAAAAAAGTTTTGACTTATCCAAATAGAAAAGAATCACAAACAACAAAATTAATTAAACGAGGCTAAAATAATGAAAATTTATTCTTGAAGGGGACGAAAACATTATAGGAAATGGAGAAAATGCTATCAGTAATTTCTCTATTTCACACAATGTTTTCAAAAGCCTTATCGGGATTGTATGGTGAACGGTGTAAAAGTTCAGTTTCTTTGGAAAACAAGGTTATCTTGGTAGAAAATGACATAATCAAAGTACAAATGTCTTGAAATCGCTTATTATAACTACAAAATACTAAAATATTTACGTCCAATAGTATCGGAGTCTTTATTTCAATTTAATGTATCGAAATACGATAAATAGACTACTGGATATTTAGTGTAGTTAACCAGGGCAGCCTGCATTTGTTTTAGATAGACTTTTGGATATATTATTTATGAGGCCTTAACATGATTATATTTTTCGTATTAAAAAAAAAAATCATAAGTTTTTAAAATATATTTTGTAGGATTTTGGAGTACATGTATTTTTTTGTTCTTCATCAAATTCAATGGATAATGGTATTGAAATACATTTTGTTAGCATTTTGTTTTCTTGATAAAAGAAGCACTTCTTTCTTTCTTTCTTTCTTTCTTTCTTTCTTTCCCTTCATCTCAGTGAATTTTTCAAGAAATAACCTTTTGCTTCGAAAGTTTTGCTTATCTTACAAGTCTCCCAACGGGTTGTCTTCTATCACGCTGTACATAGGTCTGTTTTACAGCTGTTGAAAATCTCTAGAACTTTACAATACTGCAAATTTTCCTTGTTAAACGAATCATTCTCCAGAAAGTTTCCAATAACTAGCTGTCGAAACTAATTTCCATCTTTATTTTGCTGAAGAAAATTTCGCGACACAAAGTTCAATGCCACAGGTATTTGACGTTTTGAAAAGATGATGGAGATAAGCACTATCCCCCCCCCCCCCACTTAAAAAAAAAGAAAGAAAAAAATGAGGCTAAATATCTATTGGAAGATTCCAAAGCTTTGAGTCGCTTAAATTAAGTCTGATTTGTTGTACATTACCGAAGTGACAACAACTTCTGAAAAAAAAAAAAAATGTTTTGACTGAAAAATTTTATGTTTTATGGCGCATCGACAGCTTCGGTCATTTACCGCGCGATGTTTTGAATACTTCCGTGAATATATTAGAAGGGGGTAAAAGTAAATAAAAACCCACGAAACTCGTAAATATATTTCTCTTCTAGCCATGAAATGGGAATGAAAAAAATATATATCCGAAACTGGTATGAAACCATAGTGTCAAAAAAGAGATGTCATTCAGTAGGAATTTTACCTATATTTGCCACAACAATTTTTGTTCTCGACTGTAATTCGGGTCTATTTCATCACAGGCCTTCACAAGCTCCATTGGTCTATCGCAGAACACCGTGATTGTCATTAATCAATCATCGAACGCTGTTACTAAATAGAGGATATTTTTTTCCGGTTAAAGATCGAAATTTCGAAAAATTATTTCCTCGAGTGAACATCATCGGTAATATTTTCACGAGTGGTGCAATTTCGATCTTTCACCGAAAAGAAAAATCTTTTTATTTCATGCTTGTAACCCCTGTTTTGGGGGAACTTAAATCAAAATCCAGGTCAGGTGTTTTCGGTAATCCCCCTCCGCATAACAACGCATTACAATATTACGTAAAGCGCGAGAAATTACGTCATACTTCCATCTGGTTGAATGGCACAAGCTGTTCACCTATGTAACTAGTGCTCGGGAACTACTGTTTCCGCCTTCAATTGAAGAGTTAGAAAATAAAATCAGTATTTTTCACTAGTAGTAACCATGAAATATCGAACAATATCTCAACGCTATTTCTCGATAAACTACCGATAAGCATGAAATAGATTAGCATACTTGCGCATTGCCTCTACATAGTATATACTTATGAGCCATGCTCTGGGAAAACTGGGCTTAATGCATCTGCGAAAAGTATCGATCCAGGTCAGCCTGCGCAGTCCCCGCAGGCTGACCTGGGCTGAAACTTTTCGCTATTGGTCAAATTTTCTGCATGTCAAAGGTCCAGTGTAACTCATGATTCAGTTGGTTGTTATATAAAATGGTTTTTATGGATCCATAGCTATATGATGATTTGCTTGGTGTGTGTGTGTGTGTGTGTGTGTGTGTGTGTGTGTGTGTGTGTGTATATATATATATATATATAGAGAGAGAGAGAGAGAGAGAGAGAGAGAGAGAGAGAGAGAGTGCATTACGGAGATGCATTAAGCCCCATTTTGTCAGAGCGTTTCTCATATGTAATATGCATAAGTGATAATGCATCCAACATACAGAAGATGCGCCGACGTGCTGTTTTTAGTAACGATGTACAACGGTCGAGCAATGAAGTTTCAGAGGCCTATGGGTTTCATGACCGATGTCTAAATACGCAATAAGGAAAAAACACACACATAAAGACTTACACATACGAACACTGAATACTGGCAAATTATTGCCTTTTGGTCTTTTCTTTGCCAGAAATGTCAACCTGCACGGGCAGTCTGATATTGTGCTTACAATGTCCGATTAATTTAGGGTACAGACTGACCACCAAAACCTTTAAAGTTATATAACACACGGGTCAGTTACAAACGTCTTTTTCATTAATTAAGCCTTCTATCTTTTACATGTTAAGAAAAACATATTTTATTTATCATTTCAGAAAACAAGCCATTTCGAACAACCGAAAGTGCGGAGGAAGATCTAGGTAGTTTCGTGTAAACCATACCGTTGTGCAATGTCTTATGGATCGACGTTTGTTCCCTTTGAACCGCATGGAAAAATCTCCGCACGACACACACGTGTACGACGTGAACTTCCGGAACGCCCCACGCGGGTAGTCCGTTACGAGAAAGAGTTTGACGTCAATTTGTCCAGGCCAGACGACCCGCCACTCAGTAAAGGTAGCATCCGAGATTCCATGTTGGCATACTCGAAGAAGATGCGAAGTCTCCATGACGCGAGGCATTCCTCTTCAAGCAGTAATTTTGGTGGAGGGAGCAATGGGGATAAACTGTTTGTTAGAGCTAAACATATACCCAAATATCCAACTCGAGAACCGAAGAAACGTCGTCCAATGTCGTTTGATGAGCTGCTTGGGCGAGACCGAGACTCAACTGACGTCAAGGCTCCCGCTGTGAAACAGAGACCTTATTCAGATAAAACTAAGCCAGTCAAAGACAATGGAAAGAAGACAGAAACGGAAGTTAGGCTCCCACTTTTGACAGAGCGTTATAAAAAGTCTGGCCCGATACATGTAAGTTTAGTGAGTGCGTCCGATTTGTATGAAATTGTGGACTTCAGTCTGAAATCAAAAGGTACAAAATCAGATAGTCTTAAACTCTTGCGATTAGAACAAGAAGCGGAAAGATATGGGCCACGTGATAAATGGTTCAAAGCCGGACGGGGAAAAGAACTGTCTGAAGACATTGTTCCACCGGAAGACTTTTACGACAAATTTGAACGAACGACAGACAATTTTCATCAAGACTATTTACGACAGGATAGGTATCCTTTCTTTAATAGACAAACTGACAATCTAAAACCAGATGCTGAATTTTATGACGAAGTGTTCACATTGGACGGTATGGTGGATATTTCACATAGGCAGGAAAGGCAAATGAACTCAAAGGTTAGACTGCCGTCTTTGAACTCTAATGAACCAATCAAAAGAAGACCAAATAGGGCAAAACGCATGCGATTGGTGGATTCCATGCTAGGTGACATACCGGAAGATCAGGTATTTACAACTGGGGCGAACCATCAGGATGGTATTGACTTTCAGTCACGCAGAGTAATCTCCCCTTCTCCGAGAATGTCAGACAGTCAAATAGATTCTCACAAAACATCGTTAGATTCAATTCAAGAGACTACTGAAAGTGGAACTGTGATTATATCGAAAATACAAAACGATTCTGAAACTCAGGCCAAAGAAACTTGCCATCCACAAACTAAAGACACTAAATTCGAATCGACGGATTCAATTGTGAACGATGAAACTTCGGGCGAATATCGAAATATATTGCCAGTGCTAGACAATCCGAAAAGTACGAAAAAAATATTGATTCGGGATGACGGCGATGTTCGGATCGAAGTGACTCAGTGTCCACCCAAACAGTTACCGATGAACCCGAAACAGAAAGCTCAGAAAAAATTCAAACAAAAGTTGATTTATTTACGAGACGGTGCAAGGTAAACTTGATGGAAAGTACCTCTGGCCCTGTGATAATTCGCCAGAGTAGTAAACCAGAGGTTTTTGGTACGGATCTCACCATCGGCTGAAATACCTTTTTCATATCTTTATTTGAAGCTCATTATATGAATTATCATGATAACCAAACTTTGAAAAAAAAAAACCACACACACTTTTTTGTTGATTTTAGGCTACCGTTATTCATACCGAAGAGTAAAGTGTTTCTTGTTTACCACCTTTGGAAAGGGCCAGTTATTGTCCGACTGATGAGACACCTGCGGCCGGTACATTCATTTCCTGGTTCGTATTTATTTTATGTTAAAGCAGTAGAGGCCGTACCGGGTAGCTCAGTAGTTAGCATACCTGACTCGTGACCTGGTGGTTGCGAGTTCCATACACGGATGAGGCAAACTTTCTGTTCGTGGATTTTCCGCCTCTAAACTCGGATGCATGTGAAAAAAGTAGGCAGTGACTTGGAAAGAAAGTTATGCCAATACTGGTTTGAGAAAGCCAGGAAACAAATGCGTAATTTCATTGACCGCCGTGATATAACATAGACTGTTAAAACGGTATTAAACTGAGATACAAACAGACTAATCCCCTATGGAAAGGGCCAGCTGCTGTCCGACTGATGAGAAACCTTTGACCGAAACATTCTTTTTCTCAGTCGTATTTATTTCATGCTAAAGCATTAGAGGCCGTGCGGGGTAGTCCGATTGAGGCAAACTTTCTTTCTGGCAATTTTCTCATCTCTGATGCATGTGAGAAAAGTAGTCAGTGACTTGGAAAGAAAGCTATGTCAGTAATGGTGCGACAAAGCCAGGAAACACATTCGTAGTTACACTGCTGACCACCGTGATATGACCACAGATGTTAAAACGGGATTAAACTAAAAAAAAAAAAAAAAACCTAAAGTTAAAGCAATAAAGCATAAGGCAGTTATGGACTCGAATATCATTACCTAAGTAGCTGGCCGCTCACCAACCGGCCATATCAAAACGACTTTCGCCCCTCAGGCATTCGAACCTTTGCACAGAGCTCTTCTGTTTGATGAGCTGATTGACTGAGCCTTTGTAGCTGTGTTAGTTGGGCCTAGGGTTTATATTAAATGTTGATGTATGAGCAATGCTCTCTGAAAAGGGGGCTTAAAAAATGACCAAGGTTAGCCGCGAAGGCTGACCTGGGCTGAAACTTTTTGCTATTGGTCAATTTTCTTCATGTACAAGGAGCAGACTGCCTCAGCACTCTGCCGGTTGTTAGACAAAATGGACTTTATGAACATAATCATGTGACGGCTTGGTTGGTATCATGCATCATAGTGATTTATTAAACCCGCTTTAGCCAGAACATGGCTCATATATAAATAAGCCATGCTCTGACAAGAGGGGGCTTAATGCATCTCCGTGATCCATGGTACCAAGCAAGCCATCACATACTTATGGATCAATAATATCCACTTTTTTAAACACCCAACTTAATCATGAGATAGACTGGTCCTTGGACATACAGACTGGTCCTTGGACATACAGAAAATTGATCAATAGCGAAAAGTTTCGGCCCAGGTCAGCCTGCGCGGACTGCGCAGGCTGACCTGGGTCGAAACTTTTCTCAGATGCATTAAGCCCCCTTTTCACAGAGCATGACTCATTAATGCATATATCAATGCCCCGGCTAAGCCTACATTTTTTTTTTCGGAGCTTTTGTGTTAAAGTCTGTGGGACACGAAGCTCGTCGCGAAACATCATACCTTCTTTTCGAAACGCTTGTGTTAAAGTCTGTGGGACACGAAGCTCATCGCCAAAAATAATACCTTCTTTGGAAGCGTTTTTGTCATAGTCTGTTGAACACGAAGCTCATCGCGAAAAATGATACCAACAGAAAGCAACATGTAGCTTTTGAAGAGCATGTAAAAACCAGTAAGGAAATAACCTGAATACATCCAATTGTTGGTTTATAGAAGTGCAATCGTGTCAGTTTTGGCACATTGTACATTCCTGGATCCTTGAATACTTTTAACTCGTTACCAGACGACAAACTTTTTAGACTAGTTCAGATTGAAAGCACTCGCAAAAAACGGTGTAAATGTACCTAAAAAGTGAAATATTCGTTTTGAAAAAAAAGACAACATTATAGAAAAAAGAGAAAATGCTGGATACCAGCATTTACTCCTTTTCCTACAAAGTTTTCAAACGTTTTCTTCCTCCGGCTCGTTAAAACTCGGGATTGTGGTGTAAAGGGTTAAACAGTGTTTTTGTCATATAAAGGCGACAGCTCACTTATATATACCGGCATATTCCGGGTTTTTATCGGTACTAGGTAGAAGCAAGTACACGTTAGCTTCTTAGCTACTTGATAGGGGCTATACAATTATACAATAAGTAAAATTCAGTGAAATCCCAATTATCTCCCTTGGTAGGTAAAAACCAAGGTAAAAAAACTGCAACTAGGTCCTTTCATTTGATTTCCTTTGTGTTTATCCTTGCTTTATTTAGAGAAGTTGCGATTATTATAATTTGGCTCCTGACGTGTATGTAAGGCCTGCATAGAATTTTCAAATCGAATTTCACACACAACTCGTATTACCATAGAAATGCATCAAGTAGATCGAATTAGTGGTTTGATCAATTTCGAAGCGGATATTTAAACCTGAACATTCTTGAATAGTGCAAAGAATATCAAGGATAAAAACCAAGTATACCTTATTCAGGACCTATAAAGAAGTAGAGAGGTATCAAGGGAAGTAACTGTCTTAGTCTTCCATTATGGGCATACACACTGATTATTATCGTTTTGCACTATCGTAAGTACTCGTACATGACGTTGCGTTTAGAAAAGCGGCGATAATTTCTTGTTAAGTCACGAAGAATTAAAGAGATAATTCTACTAATGATTCGTGAAGATATTACTAGTATGCATCTGCTATGTGAGCTTCTTTTATAATGTTTTTCTTCGAATAGTTCCAAAGCAAATGCCGCTTATAGCTGTCTGTCTGGTAACATTTGCAGATGATAAATAAAATATAAATTATGGGATTTGTCCTTTAAAGGATAGAACACATTGTTGGAAAAGAACAAAAAGCTGGTTACGAGCATAACACCCTTTTCCTGTGTTTTCAAGAGTCTTCTTCGTCAGGTGTGTCAAAAGATAATCTTTTAATACACGTCATACATGTTAAAGGCATAATACATGTAGCTACCAAAAATAAATAATGCGGGCGTTACAATGCATATAAATTCAAATCATACCATTTAGACAAATGGAAAGTATTGTAAAGATGGCAATCTGTCATTGTGCGGTCGATCCAAGTGTTTGTCGCCGGCAGAAAAACGAATTTCCAAATCAGGTATAACGCAAACATAAGACAGAGCAACCTGGCAACTTTTGACCTAGTTTTAAACTTCATTCTTCTACCAGCGACTAACAGTTGGACAGATCGTACAATAACAGATTGTCACCTTCACAGTAATTTCCGTAATATTAAATGGTGGGATTTCAGTTCAAATATATTTTAACACCCTCAGTGTTTACTTTTGGCAGCTACTTTTAACGGAGATTCACAGAAGAACCACTTTACACTAAATATCATTTAATATTTACACATCTAACAAAATTCATGATGAACTAGTATACAATAAATATGAAAGAAAAAAACAGCATTTTCTATGTACATGTATATATACAAAAATCTGAACCATATTGTTTCCATTTCTACATTTGATGTCCTTTTGGAAAACGGTCTACCAAGATAAGACTGCGAAATACAGAAAAATCTAGATATTTTCCTTTAAGATCAATTGCTCGATCGTAACAAGATGTTGCTTCTTTTCTATGAATCGATTCGACTGTATTAGCTAAAATAACTTTAAAGTACAGAGAATTGAATCAATGAAACAAACCTCTTCAATTAATAAGTTACCAAACAATTCCGCGTTTTAACGACCCTGAGGAGACAGCCTTTTAAAAACATTGTGGGAAAAGGAGAAAATGCTGGTAATCAGCATTTTCTCCATTTCTCACAACATTTTCTACCCGTTCAAGGACAAATCCCACCATTTTAGTGGCATTTATTCTGTCGTTGGATAAGTCTAAATTTTTTGTCGTTTGGTAAAAAGTTAACAGCCGAAGTATTGCTTTTTCAAAATTGTTTTGACCAGAAAAATGCATGTACCAAGTAAGCGAACAATGTAGATTCCAGATCATACTACAATTTCTGTGCACTCTGATCTCGATCTGCAAAAACAGCTTAAGCCGAGTTCATCGCTATAAGGATTTTAAACAGTATTGCACTCGTTCGAGTGGTCGTCTAGTTCATAGCACCATAAAATATTTACACGTCAAAACTATATACATGTATACTGTAACTTCAAATATACGTGATTCTTGATACATATCTAAACAGCTTAAAAATATCAACAACATTTAAACAAAAATAAAATTGAGCCATTCTCTGGCAAAGGGGGGGGGGGGCTTAATGCATCTCCCAGATGCATTATACCTAGCGATTTATCACATAATTATGGATCTATAAAATCCATTTAAGGTAACAATCAATTGGATCTGGAGGTAGAATGGTCCTTTGCCATTCAGAAAATTTACAAAATGCAATAAGTATCGACCCAAGTCAGCATGCACCGACTGCGGGTGTATACTCTTTGCAGATGCATGTAGCCCCCTTTTCACAGAGCATAACTAAAATATTAAGAACCAAAGCCCAAATACTGTACGCATACGGTTGAAGTCCAGATAAGTCGGTAAGCGACGAATGTCATGTTAAGAGCAATCATAAGTGCAATGATTAGCACTTCTTTATGAAAAGCCTTATGTTCCTACCCAGAAAAAGACATGAATAGCTGGGCTGTCACTGTTATATGACTGTAATACTAATTAAAGCAGCGTAAATCGCTGTTAGACTGAAAAGATTATTCGACCAAATGAGAGTGTCTGCATTTTTTTGTCGCTGTAAGGCAAACTCATCTCAACCTTTTTACAGCCGTTTAATTAAGAGATCTGTATTACGACAAATCTCTCTCTCTGTCTGTTTTCGTTCTGTTTTTCTTTCTGTCTTACAAGAGTTATGCTCTGTGAAAAGAACGTTAAATGCATCTGCAAAAAGTAATCCTTGCAGGCTGATCCGGGCCGAAACTTTTTGCTTTATATATTTTCTGCATGTCAAAGTGCCAGTTTCAGTCGGTTGTTAGACAAAATGACTTTTATGGATCAATAATTATGTTATGATATGCTGGGTATAATGCATCGTGGAGATACATCAAACCTCTTTCCCTAGCGTGCGTTTCAGTCATCTTTTGCTTTATCTTTTCCCTTGCAATATTCAAGAAACAAATTGTGAATAGTTCACTTTGTGTTATCTCCATTGAGCCGTTCCAGCTTTATTTGCATATCTGTACGACTTTCAGGTCCATTGACGTCGATAGCGTTTGAAAATAAATTTGGAAAACCACCAATTGATCGCATCGACACCAATTGCTCATTTTCCAAAATTGTTTACCCTTTCATCAACAGTAATAGTTTTTCTTTCCTTTCAATGTTAGCTCCAAGAATATGAGGTTATTTAACATGCTTGGGTACAATACTGAATTCTATTGGATGAGTACACTGCAGAACCAGTCTATATTTTGGACGAGGCGATAGCCGAGTCCAAAATATAGACTGGTTCTGCAGTGTACGAATCCAATTGAATTCAGTATTGTCCCCAAGCATGTTAAATGACCTCTTTATTTCACACTTCCGTTTTGGATTTAAAGTAAACCACAAATATAGGGTAATTTCAATTAAAAAAAAAAAAAAATCAAAACATAACAAAAGAAGGTTTTGAAGTTGCTTTTTTGTCAACGGACTTCGATAGACTACTCTTCCGGGCAAATATCGATATTCGGGACTCTAGCCTCGTTTTGAAAAATCTATATCTGACTCTTGCCTCGTTCTGAAAAATCCATATTCGGGACTCTGTAGAGTCTGGTAGTGTTTAAGCGATTTCACTGGGAATTAGATAGTAGGTGTGAAATAATATAAGTTATGACAGTTTTTTTTGGTATGTCTAAACAGCCAGTAAATAACCGCGCTATGAATATTCGGCATAATAGTCCTAGATCTATTAAACATTTGTTTAGCACGTTACATTTTTTGCTATTTTAAGCCGATAGCATAACATTTCAAGCCGAATTCAGGTTTGTTCAAAGCATTTTTAACTTATTACCAAACTTTGAAATTATAGATTTTTCATATTGATGACAACTTAAATGAGGCTTCAGATTTTTTTTTTAAAAAAAAAGGGGGGGCTTCCGTTGTTTGCGACTGCAGTTTGTCATGTTTTCGTTCCTCTTTACTTACACGTAAAAGGCTACGTGCAGTGCTATCTTTTTTTGATGTAAATTCGAGATTTTGACTTGGCGACGGACTTTTAGACTTCTGTGATTAACTTTTTCAGCGCCAAATATATGAATTTGACTTCTTTTGGCGGCGGGAAATACAATCCGCTGACAGCCAGAAAGAATTTTGTCTCATAGGTTTGACTAAACAAGCAGACGGTACAGATCAAAAGATACACTACACGTTCTATACAGTCTAAACTTAATCTAAGCCCATGGCAAGAGCCCCTGTGTTAGCCTTTGTCGCTGACAGGGGTTATGCAACCACGCACTGTTAGTAATATACTAACTTATGTAAGTAATATACTAACTTATGTAAGCAATATACTAACTTATGTAATTGAGGAAATAATGTCGATTTCATGAAAACAAAAACGTACTGTTCTTTTTTAAACGTTCCAGTGGATATTCATACTGATTTGAGCAATATGACTGTTCCAGTGTTCCATACTGTTCTAGTATAGCACCTTCGAGAGGTTTAGATTTATCGATGGGCGTTATTCGAACCGCGTCACGTGAGTGCATAGACGGGTCCTCGTCAAAAAAATTAAATGGTATGATATGAAATGAAAGCTGGTTCCCGACTGTTGTTGTGGTTGGAAGATTTTCTGTTTGTGGTAAATGCTGGGTCCCAAGAGTAATCCAGGCCACCAGGTCCTGAAACAAAATTATTCACAATGCTTAACTCTCTACCAAACGACAGGGTTTTAGACTTCCCTATACTGAAGAATTAGTAGACGACAAACCAAATGAGGCTAAAATAATAGGATTTCTGTATAAAGGGAAAGGAAACATTATGGAAAAAGAGAAAATGCTGGTTACCAGCATTTTCTCCTTTTCCCACAATGTTTTCAAATGCTTTTTCCCTTTAGATCGTTAAAACTCGTTATTATTTTGTAAAACGTTAGCGAAACAAAATAGTTTTCAGCATTGCGTTTTTGAAAAATACTTAAAATTAATGCTCTTACTATACATGTTGTCAGTACTTTAAAGTCCCAGTAGCGGCCAAATTATCAATGCAGTACCATTTAAAAGTACGGAAAATATTGTGAAGATGACAATCTGTTATTGTGTGGTCGGTCCAAGTGTTGGTCGCTGGTAGACAAATGAGTTTCAAAATCAGGCAAAAATTAAACAAATGATTGAGTGACATGGCAACTTTAACCTAGCTTTGAAATAAATTTCTCTGCCGGTGGCTAACCCTTGGACCAACTGTACAATAACAGATTGCCATCTTCACAATAATTACCATACAGTCAGAAAGAATGACAGAGAGAGAGACAGACAGACAGACTTTTCGAAGAACCATAGGCTTAAACTTCAGGCTCACCTCGTCGACAATGTTGTCGTCATCATCCAGGTATTCTTGAAAATCAACCACAGGATGTCTGGCGTCCCACATGGTGAATATCGACGAACTTCTCTCTTCTTCCGGCTTGTACTTCGTCACTGCCATTTGGTATCGTGCCCAAGACACCGCTGTTTCGAACCCATATCCTCTTGGCAATAGCTGCTTGCTCATTTTGTTCACTTGTATTCTGTAAGCTCGAGTATTGCCTATTTCAGATACATGATCATTATTCTTGAACAGAAGGACTTTTGGAGTCTCAAAGTTATAGTTGTATGTAGCTTCCAGTTCTGTTTCCCTAAGATTATGGTCTATGTAAGCCTGTTCTTGTAACACACCCTCTTCCCATGGGCTTTCCTCTTGTCTGGTCTTTATATCGATCGATTCAAATCTGTTTTTCCTTCCTTTAACGTCAAGATCAACTTTGAAATGGAAGAAATGGTTATGGAGGTTAGCTGAGACGTATTTTTGAACTCTTGTAGCATATGCATCCTCTTCCGGATAAAAGTAGGATGTTCCGAGGTAACCGGACATTGATACCTTTGTTTCTATGGCGCCTGTTGGGTAAAACATCACGTCAAATATGTAATCGTAGTTTAATATGGATAAAACAGATCGTACAACAATCGCAGTTGTTTCTAGTCCTCCGTAAAATGCACCGGAACGACCATAGGCTCTGTGTCTTCTTAGTGGCGTATGAGTGTTCATTTCAAACACGCACAATGCGTTTTCAAAAATACGACCACCGAACTCATTTGAAGTATAAAGATACGTGTCAATGTACTCAGAGTGACCGGGACAGTCAACACCAGGAAGTAAACCACGATAGCGTGTACCAAACATGCCCGCCCCATCGGCGAAATTCATGACCCGAAAAGCCGGATTGTTGCCGGAATACATTACAACGACTTCTTGCATGCTCATCTCATAGATTATCCTCTCGCTGTTAAAGCGAACATTAAGAATCTGTAATCCACTTGATGCTGAAATTTTGAAGATGAATTTCCAGTTTAAGTAATGCACTTCATTGTTGGTAATTTGAAATCGCCTCCCATCTGGTTCGTACTGTCTTGGTGCGCGAAGCGGTGCATAAGGCAACAACGGTTCCCTAAACTTCAGGCTGCCAAAGTCTCTGTCTTTTCCAACAGGAAATTTCCTTCTGGTAACATTTATTGCGCCACTGTGGTACATATCAATGAAAACCGACATGTTGTCAAACATTTGATTGGCATACCAAACTTTTCCAATCGTCCACTCACGAGGATCAACAGACGTGGTGTCAACGAGATACATGAAATCTAGGGGGTACAGGGAAGCGTACTCGATGTCATATGTGAACCAGAACCAGCCCTGTCTTCGGCCTTCGGGTATATACGAACTAGCAATAGGTGCCATGCCAAATTTTAGACATTTCTCTTTGCACCCAAAAAGTTTGGCATCGTAACTTTCTTCTAGAAAATCACCTGTGAGTTTTACAACTTTCATAAGTATATGTCTAAAAATGGCCATGAATTCTGTCGTCGAGAAAGGTCTGTAAATAAAAGGGACTCGTGTTGTCCTTCTCAATGTATTGACTATATGAGCATATGGTCGTGTTGTGCCAATTCCACCGACCACATACTCTTCGACATACGCTGGAGTTTCAGCTCCTTTAAATATATATACCGTTGCTCTCCTCTCAGGACGATTGGCACTTCCGTCTAAATATTGTACGACCTCGGTCTTGTCTGGTAGTTTTAATTCAATAGAATGGACGTAATTTGAATTCAAGGTCGCTTTCTTTGGGCTGACTAAGTTAAGATCTCCTTGGCTATTTAAGATATCCAACACCTCTTCTATCTCTTGAACTGAGAGTTCTTCGAATACATCACTGGTGTTAGTCCTAGTGTACTTTAATGTATCAGTGTGACGACGTACTTTTTCAGATCTTGACTTCTTTTCAACTTGATGGCCCTTCGTTGACAGGCTTTCAAATTTCTTGTTCTCAAGCACAGCGAATGCAACAAAAGTTAATAGTAATATCGTAGAAATAATCGCAAAGAGAAATGTTAGAATTATCCACTTGCTTTGTTTGGCTCTGTCATCAAATCTGTCCTCATACCAATCCTGAAATATACCACAGAAGTACTTTCTTGAACAAGCTACTGTATTGGGATGCTCTGTGGAGCCGAGTAGTAATGCGGGAAAGAAGCCAATCTCGCAAAGTGTACTTGGTAACATACATCAGAGACACATGGAGAGGTGACGTATACTCAACAAAAAAAGTTAAGGAAATTGTGTTTGAGAGGCTATGACAAACAATCTAAAACACTTAAAGAATTTTAAATTTCACAGTATTAAAAATTGTCCATTTTTCTTCAGAAGGATGCTTTATTTGAGTTTATAGCTCCTGTAGCGGCTTAAATAATCACTGTCAAAGTTGACTGGTCTTCCCGCCATTTTTTGCAAAATTGCAATATTGATTGGTTTGAGTAAATAATATCACTGTTGAGTCTCACCCTCACAAAAAAAAAAAAAACCAAACCTTTAATTGGTCCTTAGGGTATTTTCCTATCTCAGATAATTTGAGCAATACTTTCCCGACTGAGCCGACATTTCACTGTTTCAAATCAGTTCAATATCTCCATTGCTATCGTTCAGAATCATCCAAGATTCTTTCATAAGAAAGATTTTGTGCTGATTGACTGGCTAGGCGAGCTCACGAGACATGCCTCCCATTGAACATGTGTGGAACATTTTGGACTGAGAGTCCTACGCAGAATACTAGCACAGCCTCCAGGCTCTTGCTGTGGCCCTACAGGAGGAATGGAAGCTGGTTCCTCAGCTCCAAATTGCCAGAATTATTCGACGTATGCGATGCCAGTGAGAGTCCTTATTTGCCGCAGAAGGGGGACACACTGGTTACTGAAGGGATATTATTAATATTCTCATCCTCTATACGTGACTTTTGAAGTTGTCATGCGAAGTGATTTATGTAAATTTCACGTGACATTCAAAGGAATTGAATTTCAAGTGATTCCTTTGCTTCAGCTTTTTTTACGACTGAGGTTTGCATAAGAAGGGGAAATACTCTGTAGACCCTTATTTTGCGAAAAATGGTTTTGATCTCTGGGTTACTTGACACAGTGCCACAACAAGGATATTACAAGGATATCAAGCTAAAGGAAACATTTTTTCAAGCCATGAAATGTCTCTAATGAAATGAATAAGAACTGAATAATTATTCATGTTGGTATTCTTTTGTTCCATGGTTTTCTGAGATTTCCTTAACTTTTCTTGTTGAGTATAGTTACCTTGTTATAACAAACAAGGTTAATCACTTATTGATGAAATCTTTGAAAACGTAGAGACAGAAATGGGTGCAATTTAACAAGAATTTGTTGAGAGGAGGAAGACTGAACAAAACTAAAGCAAATCGTAAAAATTAACTAATTTGAACACTTGCTATTTGTAATCGTAATTTTCGATAAATAATTTACTATCATAACTTTGCTTTGTTCTGTTTAAATGAGGTTTTATACCGCTTTCAACTGTATTTCTGTCCTATCCCGGCAATAGTGGATTTAGTACTATCTTTTCTCGGTTTCACTATCGGTACGTTGGGGCTATTGAGACCAATGGCTAGGTATACTTCCGCATGACTAGTGCCTCAAGCGAGGTTCGAACAAGGACTTCCTGAATACAAATTTAGCAACAAAACCACTAAGCTGCAAAGAATTCCTATACCTACTGCACTCATCATAAAAATGTTTCAATTATTGCTGTGAAGATAATAAACCGTCATTTCTTAAAGAGTAAAATTAACGTATCATGCGCTTAATTGGCATTGACAGAGACATACAGCATAAAAAGTCTGCATGGTAATAAACTTAGTTTGAAAACATAACCGCCGAACAAAAACAGTCATATCTTTTTAAATGCAAAGATAATGTCAATGAATACAAGCAGGTTTATTCATAAGCATGAAAGGTAAAGTTCTGAAAAAAATTGAGTGATAGAAACCTTACTTTAAATTAAACATTCCATTCATGTGAGCATAACTATTAGCATCAAAATAAATCACTCTGCCTTAAAACAGAACATTTCCTGTCCAAAAAAACTTGAATACCAAACTCCAATAATGTATAAGTGCAGCTTGATAATTAAGGAAGGTAAATAGAAACAAACTTTATCTTGTATAACAGGAGTTATTTCCCTTGATTACTATTTTAAATTAGAGTCACTATATAAGCCCATGTTAAACTTGTGATCTCCGGGGCAGAGCCAATTTTGACCCCAGGACTATAATATG
The DNA here is from genome assembly GCA_946811185.2 of Hippopus hippopus. NCBI lineage: Eukaryota > Metazoa > Mollusca > Bivalvia > Cardiida > Cardiidae > Hippopus > Hippopus hippopus. The sequence goes on along the minus strand of OX328104.1, from coordinate 48,622,781 downwards.
AAGGAATTTGATAGAGGTCCATTAGATAAAGCTACATGCCAAATTTGGTAGCCCTGGGCCTTATGGTTTCAGACAAGAAGATTTTCAAAGATGTTCAATATTTTTCAGTTTTGTTGCCATGGCAACCAGAGTTTTTGAAGGTATCAAATTCTTTCAAGAAATTCTAAAGAGGACCATGGCAGGATCATTTCTGTGAAGTTTCATCAAATTTGGATGGGTAGTTTCAGAGAAGAAGAAGTTTGAAAAATAAGTTAACGCACGCACGCACGGACGGACCCACGCACGGACGGACGGACGCACGACGGACACCGGGCCATGACATAAGCCCGCTGGCCTTTCGCCAGTGGAGCTAAAAACACATTATTACAATTTCTAAGCATTTTATTTTTTTTTGGGGGGGGGGGAATATGTCCTTATCGGACAGTGTAGATTCAAGATCAGACAGCATGTTCTATGCAGTCTGATCTCGATCTGCAATGGCCACAAAAGCGCCTTGAGTCGCGCTTAGCAGCCTAAGGGTTAATGTAAAAGGAATTTCACGCGCTGATAATTTCTGCTACAGAATGTATTGTCCATACAATACAATTACACCAAGCTTCAGATGAAGATACGAGTATTTCACTGTTAAGTTGCTGCGGATGCTTTTTGCAGTGTTTAATTCTGATGATTGAATTTGTCGTAAGTTATAGATAACTAAGTTTCTCATCGTTTCTGAATAGATGAAAACATTGAAGCGGCATATACTTTCAGATTCCTTGTACAATCTATACATCACTGCAAAAGCATAAAACTTTTAGGAAGAGAAGCATTAAACTTTACGAAGAGAAGTTATAGGATAATAGCTGTGTACAAATTATCATTAAAGAACATTTTTGACAAAAATTCAGACGTATCGTATTTCCTTTAAGTTACGCTACAGAATCAACGTTGCAAGTGTGATTTTCAAGAAAAGTGATCACTAGTAAATTGTAACTCGAAACAAAAATACAGCATTTTATTCTACAGAAATACGTAGGTTTTTAAGACAGGTAAAAGGGAGTAAAATAACGGGATAATAATATTAACAACAGATCATTATCATTATAGGCTGTTCATGGATGCGTCTCATTTCGAAGGAAATGTGTAATAATATAATAATAAACATCATAAATAATGCAATTTAATACGCTAGGTAACATTGTAAATTGAAGTCGTCTAGCGAAATGATTAATAATTTCAGCGTCATTTTTTTTTTTTTCTAAATTTCGAACCTAGTTATGTGTAACGTACGACAAAAAAGAAATCATTGGAAGGTAAAGTACAAACATTCATGTCATAAACAATAACAATAATAAATATAAATAAATATATACGAGTATTTGATAAAAAAAAAAATATATAATTAAAATATTAAAAAAAAACAAAAAAAAAAAACATTGTCTAAATTCTTACCTGCTTTACAAAATATTTAGAAAAAGGTTTAGTTGCTATTGAATCCTTTTCTAATTTACTTGTTTTCTGGTGTTCCTCAGTCTTAGCCATTTGTTTAAACTGATAATTTTCTCTTAAAAAATGACTGTTGTGAATAAATAGTCATCTGCTAAGTACTTGCTACTTTTGATAAATAACAACGTCAACAATAAAAGTGTTGTGAAAATATCTTCATAAAATCAACGTCGTTTATATTATGAACTTCTCTTCTCTATATTCTCGGTTCAATAATGCTGGTCTTTTTTATATGTTGTGAAGGTTTGCTCTTGAAAAACTTTCTATGTGCCGTCCATATTCGGACCCTGACAGGTACTCCAATATTACAAGGTCTCCACCCCCTTTGTTCCTACGTTTAGTGTAACCAGGAAAACGGAGGCGTGGTTTAGGGCAGGCGTTACTGTTTGTTATGATGCGTAAACGTGCCTTTTCAAACGCTTGTTTCTATATTATACATGATAAAGACAATACGTCACTAAGACGTATCTGTACTTGCTCCTTGAGTGTGTTTTTCGCATTAAAGAGCGATATACTTAAACAAAAAAGTAATGCTGATATGCAGAATTCGTCAATATGCATTCTATTCGCATTCTTTATCAAAGTTTCCTGGTTTATTGCGTATTTAAATTGTTTTTATTTTCCACTGAATCGTTTTCTTTGAATTCACAGCAATGTCTTTTATCACAAAAATTTTATCGTCTGGGTTATATGGCACCAGTCTGCGAAGGAGGATGCACTTATTGATATAAGTCATCAAGTGAATAATTCATATATATATCATGATGTTGATAGGCGAACACGTACCATAGTTAAGCTCATGTTTCTGTATAAATCTTCACGAGGAATGTGGAAAACCAGGTATGAAAAGATACAATATTCAAGTGTAAATTCTAGGTCTTTGAAAGTTTTGGTTAGCGAAAAATCTGTAATACCTTTGAAACAGTATCTGAACTTTTCAAGTTTTCTTCAGCCTCCGAATTACTGTTATAAAAGCAAGGTGACTGACTGAGGACAATGAAAATAGAAATTAGCGTGTTTATCTGAGTTCTTACCGACAGAAGGTTAAATATTTCCAAGATTGTTTATCATTCTACGACTGGTCGATGATTCAGAATACTCACGCCGGACACAGGTCAGCCAAGAATTTTCTTTGGCTTGTAAACAACTACGTTCCATTTTACCCTCATCAGAGAAGAATCGGTATCGGATTCATTCATTTCGTTTTGAAATCTTTTAAAAAAAATGTGTCAGATGGAAAGATGTAGGAAAGAGAAAGGACAATAAGCAAGCAAGCACAGTAGAACAAGCATTTTGATCTTAGCGTAAATTATTTAGAAACAATACATGCATTTAAAGAAAGTGGTTGAGTATGAGAAAGTTAAAGGTCAGTTATAGACAGGTTGGAGAACAGCCAAGATTCTGTGATTATCTTGTAAATATTGGCAAGAAAAACACTATCCTACCTTAGTTTACATCCTGCGTAAATTCCTCTGATAGCTTCCACGTGGTGTACTCTCTAAGCCCCCATGATGATGCAAGAGTTGCATTATCAAGAGAACACCGCGACGATACTTCAATATTTCCCATTTTGATATAAAAATGGGCCATGCTCTGTGACAAGGGGACTTAATGCATCTGCAAAAAGTATCGACTCATGTCAGCCTGCGCAGTCCGCGCAGGCTGACCTGAGTCGAAACCTTTGGCTATTATTTAATTTTTCTGAATGTCAAAGAACCATTGTACCTCACGATCCAGTCGGCTAAAAGACGAAATGATTTCTTGGATCCATAGCTATGTGATGACTTGCTTGTTTTAATGTATCACGGTAAAGCATTAAAATCTCTTTGGAGCAGAGCGACGCTCAAACAGTTTATGAAAAAAAAAAAAATGATTAAAAATGCGTTTTACGCCGTTTTCATTAGTATGAAAAGTTCTATAGTGGTCGTCTGTGTGCCTATCCATGCTTTCTTAGTGTTTACTTTACTAGTTCTCCGCGAAATGCGTTTCCCAAGTCACTGTCTGCTTGTCAAAATATAAAAGTCGAAACAATATTTAACAATGAGGTCAGATCGAATGGTGCCTCAGTGACCTTTAACTGTCCATGAGAAGAGTTTTGCTGAGCTTGGTTTCGAACTCACAACCCTGTTGACTACTAGCACTGTACCTTACCGACTTAGCCGCTAGTCGAGGCTCCGCCAAATGTAACATAAACGGCAACGAAAACGTTACTTCACTCGTACGATCTCTCTTTTTGGGGGAAAGCGGTGAAAAAAAATCTTTGATAATAATGGCAAATGTCAACTATTTTTGTCACACTTACCTCTGGAAAGAGCTTTATCATATATTTGATGCAGAAACCATCTGAAATAGAAATTCCCCTGCTATAATTATTTGATAAGAAACGATGCATTGATATTTTTCCACAAAACAGCATATGTATTTTTCAGAACTTCCACTACGAGGAGAAAAATAAGTCTCGTGTTTTAAACTTTTTCACTGCCAATGGCAAATCAACTGATCTTAGCGGACGGTATAGATCAAGATCAGGCTGCACAGAATGTGCAGTCTGATCTTGAATCTACACCTTCCGCTTCCTGTTGCTTAATCTTGAACAAAATTGTTTTCAGAAGCAATGGTACTCTACTTTCATACCTTGAACGAGTTCAAATTTATTTGGTTGGCACCGAAAAAGGTGATACGGGCGGAAAGGCCGCGAAGCGGCCTTGGAGCCCGTCAATAGGTAACACGTATGTGTACCAGTCTACAAAATCGCACTATGCTAGGGAAAAAAAAATCCGAGAAGTTGCAAAAACGTACAGGGAATACTTCGGCTTTCTAGGTGCGGTTACAATGGTAGAGTCCACGTGCAAATTCGTGTCGAAAAGGTGTGTGTGTGGGGGGGGGGGGCGTAAACATCACTCGGGAAATATCGGCGATTTGGTTTACACATATTAGAGGTGTCTGGGACCTCTTGCATATTCGAATATCTGTCCCCAAATCAATGTAAATTTGTGTCACAACAGTCATTTGTCATTAACAACGGATAGAGAAATTTCTTTTGCCGATTTTAATGAAGTTTTCTGTAAAGTAAATTAACAGAATAGGTACTCGAGAGATTCCGGAGAGCAAATCAAATCTAACCGGTTCAGGTTACGGGAATGGCCGAGTGACGCGAGTGTTTACAAACATACAGGTGGATTAGGGATTTCCCAGAGCTTTCCATACACTAATTTTTAGGCGCTTTCAGAGCTCCCCAAACGTATTTAGGCTTATTGAAATCGTTTTACTGCTGAACAGATGGCGTCATCATTTCACTGGAAAGAAGTTTTATTCCTTAAAGATCTTCCGAGGGCTCAAATTACGAACTTCAACCGAGCGAAATTTGCGAAGCGGACAAAACCCATACCGGCATTGCACTACAGTAGCCCTTGGCCTTACATAGGTAAGACAAGAATGTCGGTGTTTTATCTTTTAACTTTCTAAATGTTAATTTTTGCCATCATCCCTTTCAAGAACGATACGCGCCTTCAAACTTGCAAATAAATATGTAAAAGGGGAGGGGGGTTGCAGAAGGGAAGCGACTCTACGCAACTTATAACGACCACCATTTTCTTACACGGTATGTATTTTCTTATGTTGTTGCAATAACACGCTAGATTTGTGTAATTTCTGTAAGCAGAAAAAGTGTAACACGATTATTGCAGTTATTGCACTGTTTGCATAGGTACTGAAGAGCGCCTAGAGTTGATGACGATACTGAAATTCGTTTTCGTGCACCATGAAACACTGCACAGGTCACTAGCATTTTCTCCTTTACCCACAATGTTTTCATAAGCCTTCTCTCATAGGGTTATTGAAAGTCAGGATCGTGTGGTGAAGGGTTAAGAGTTGACATCTACACCAATCTTAATGTCGACAAGTAAAAACCAAGTGACAAGTACAGATAGATCTACTATTTTCTCCCTTGTCACAATGTTTTCAATAGGGAAGCAGAGGTAGGGAAAAAAAAGCTTGAATTTTGTTGAACTCCAAATAATTTTATAACTAGCCCAGGTTGATAAAATGATCTTTTTAGATTTTCAATATCATCCCAAACTTCAATATCTCATGACTGAATATAGATCTAGTATGACTTTTTTTAACAGTGTTTTATGCCATTTTCAACATTATTTCAGACATATAATGGCAACAGCTAACACATTGGAATTTAGCATGGTATTAGTTTGTAATTTTAACTATTGATTAGTATGATAGAGAAGTATGACAGAATTTATGGAAATGTATTTCCATAAAGATAATTCTTGCAGCCAAAGAGACAAAAATGCTGTTGAAAGTTGACAGAGGTAAGAATGGTTCAGAAGTAAGTCATGTAAACATAGATAAAACACCAATATATCGTCGGTTTACTTCCAAAACCTCGTAACTACAGCTTGTAACAAGCTGTAGTTACGAGGTTTTGGAAGTAAACCGACGATATATTGTTGTAAGGGATGAGGGATTTGTCTTTGATTTAAAACCAGAGATGACGGCAGTCGTTTCTTTGAAGACCGCAAGAAAATGACATGCATTTTCTATCCGACGTAATCTGTGCAACCTTCAAACCGTTTGGGACAACATTTAGTATGAAAATACAAGTATAGTTTCATAAAATAAATATGAAATGGGTTAAAAAAAAAATGGCTGAAAAATGAGTGTAGATGCGTGTTTACTCCTTTCCTAGAATCAGATTGGTTCAATTTGAAAGCATTTGCAGGTGACAAATGTGCCTCAAACAATTGGTTTTGTCATTGAAAGTATAGAAAGAAATTTATTGTCAGCAAATTAATTCAATTTTGACAAATCTCAAATTTTCTCATAAATTGTTGCGAAGAATTTACCATAGAAATGATTTGAAAAGGCCTGTGGGGATGTCACATAATCAATTTTATATGTCGATTATGTGGGATCACATTCAAATAGTTACATTGACGTCATTTCCTATCTCATGAAGATAGACAGATTTCACGACTGCAATGTGACTGTCCCCTTATTCAACCTTTGAAGGGCAACACTCAGATTGAATTGCTAATGCAGACAGTTCAAAATGAGCAGTTTTATCTTGAATCCACAATTTGCTTCTTTGCCAAATATTATTGAAAAACAGCTTTGAAATCACAGTATATGCAGCTTTAGTTCAGACTTAGAATATCCATTTCATTTGTTTAACACTGTCAGTGTTCCACAAGTAATTCCCACTTGCAGTAGAAAATTTAAATACTAGTATGCACTGAGCTGCTAGGTTTTGGCAGTACATGTATTTCTTATACTTTACCATAGTATTTTAACCATGCTGTCTGAAAAGGGGGCTTAATGCATCTGCAAAAAGTATCAATCGAGGTCAGCCTACATAGTCTGTGCAGTCCGTGCAGGCTGACCTGGGTTGAAACGTTTTGCTATTAGTCTATTTTCAGCATATCAACGGACCATTCTGCCATCTGATTTATTCAGTTGTTAGACAAAATTGGTTTTATGGATCCATAATTATGATATGACTTGTTTGGTAAAAAGGATCACAGAGAAGCATTAATCCTTCATCAAACAATCCCTGGTTTTAATGACCCTGGACAAGAAAGTCTCTGAAGACATTGTAGGTAAAAGAGAATCGCTTGTTACAATTAATTTCTCCATTACCACAACATTTTTTACACTATCAAGGAACTTTAGCTCATCGGTATCATTTTTAAATTTGTCATCTAAAGATGCTTTCAACTTGGATATGTGCAAATCTTTTCACTTGGGACAGTGTTTCTTTTGCCGGAACGACACATTTATTACAAACTGTGTCTTGAAAAAATGTTCCTCAGACATTTTTATTTAGAAAACCCAGTCTTACTGGCATTTTCTTTGACCAGAGTAAAAAGAAAAATAAAGGTGAAGAAATCTTTATCTCTGGAAATAGAATATTGCTCACTTATGTGAAATATCTAATGAGATATGTGTATACCAGAAAAACTTTAATTTTTTTTTCTGTAAGCAGGTAAACATAAGGAAAAGCTCACAGACAACCACAAGCTTTACACAATTACATGCTGCTTCTCTAATATTTCAATGTTTTTATTTCTTTCAGGTGCTTGCATAAAATTACAAGTTTGTAGCATTCAGGAGGCCAGAAAAGAGCTAGAGAAGTATTGGTAGCTAGATAAAGAAACAGTCAACTACCAGAGAGTTTGAGCAGTGAAAGTGATATGGACTAATTAGCCACTAACCATACCATTAGTGCTGATATTGACAGCTTGAATTGGACCTTCTTTTAGAACCCTAATCAAAACTGTATGATAAAAGGCGCATTTGCTTGAATATACATTAAAAAGAACACACTGTAGTCCCTTTTCTCACAAATACGTTTGTTAGCTGTGTTGCAAATCACTCTTGCAAGATGCTTCATTTCACAATTATAGCTTAACTCTTTACCATATGAAAAATTATAGTCTTGTTCAAATTGAAACCAATTGCAAACATCAAAATGAATTAAACTCAACAACTGGAATTTGTTTTGGGAAGGGCAGAGAACATTGTAAGAAAAGGAGAAAATGCTGGTTACCAGCATTTTCTTCTTTTCCCACAATGTTTTCAAGAGCCATCTTCCTTAGGGATTTTGCTAAAGGGTTAATAGACTTCAGCCGTAGAACATGGTAAAAATGCTGCAAAAGGAGGTACATATAATGTATTTGTCAAAAGCAACTGCTCGTTTTCCAACGTTTATGCAAATAGAATCATTGCAGATTATTTCTCACATGTGCTAAAAAATCTAGTTTGTGATGTATCTTAGCCCATTGTGAGTGGTAGCTCTGTATTTCACCTGTACAGTGTGTACATTAATGAGTTAAACTGTAATAACTGGAAACGAATTGGTCTGCATAATTCTATGTATTATTTAAGAACAAAAAATTGCAATCTATGAAAAAAAAGAAAGTTGGCTAATAAATTTTTATCTTAAACATGTCTTATTACTTTTTCAACCTTGCCCTTACCTGTTTGACTCAAAGTCCCATGTTGGCACAACTCTGAAGGTATCTGAAAACATTGTGTCCTGGTTCAAAAGTAAATTACTTTAGAAGGCACATAGACATGGATGGTCAAAAAGACAAATTTACAAAATTGCCATCATGTGAATCTAAAACCAAAAGGATTTGTCATAACCCAAATACAGTTTTACATGATCACAGATACTCATGTATAAAAAACAGAAAATTACCATAAGTGGTGCATTTAACTTCTGTTCTCCAGACCTTCTCAATTTGGTTTAGTCCAAAATTTTGTTGTTTGGGAAAGGGTTAAACAGTGCTTTTCCTTTTCCAACAATGTTTTCTACTGCATCAATATCAAGTTATTGGAGCCACTTAACTGTTAATGCTTTCGGTTTTCACCAGTTTAACATTTAGTTATTTTGTAAAAGGTTAGTGTGGAGTTTGTTTTTTTGTTTCATTAGTAAATGAATTGTAAAGCAGCAGGGGTTTGAAGTACCATAAGATATCATAGTGATCTATACAAAATAATTGTTTTTGAATAATGTAAATATAAATCCCATGCAAATTGATTTCATTTTGCAAAATGGAAGTTGTTTTCAGTTTGCAACATGGAAATTTTATGGCAGTATGATCATGATTTGTAACATTTTAGTGTTACTAGTTTCAAGTCATTGTAACATATATATTTTTGTGATACAGTATTTGAATTTTAAAAATTGCTGTTAAAGTGTAGAATCTAAAAAGGTAATTTTGCGTTGCCTTTCCGCCCGTATTTAGGCTTTGCCTATTTTCATATTAAAGTTTATTCTAATATGACACGTGAATTCGGCTCTATAAACACAGTGCAAAGAAAGCGTGTTAAAATAGACGTCATTCTATGTAGAGTGACGCCATTCTAAGTAAGTCGCTCATGGCTATTCCGTGTCTCCGCCCTCCGATTTTATCAATGAAAGTCACTTGACGTTAACAAATCGTCATTTTCCGCGACTCGACCAAGGAGGAAGGAAAAACTAATGGATTTACCAATATCAACTGTTGTTGATTGAAAGTGACAACGATGGAACTATTTGAAATGTTACCAATAAACATACATAAATCAAGTGTTTTTGAGTCAAGACTAAACGGTTAGTTCAAAATTGGCCGGTATTGCTTTGGAAATGGGATTTGGAGTGGGTGGAGTAATATTCACAGTATTCGAAGCGACTGCGACTCTAATACTTGACGATACTTTCATTCTTCTTTATCATTTGAAAGGGAGAAAATATAATTGTAAAACGGCGCGGTTTTTATATTGTGATTGGTGCTTAAGATTTTACTGAAACATTAATTCTTTTTATATTTACCGACTGGGCAGTGGGGTTTTGTTTTGGTTAGTAACTGGAACAGCCATGGTTTATTCAAGGGAATATTTTCCACTTTCGTCCTTGTACACTAAGTATGAACTTGTTTTCCTTTGATCAAGAGTTGGTCCTGTTAGAATCGAAATAATCTTCTTTCTATCGTGGTTTATTGTTCAATAAACCACGTTATGAGTTATGAGGCGGTCCTACTAAATACCACAAAGACACCCTAAACACCACAAAGACACACAAAGACGCACAGAGACACACAAAGACACCACAAAGACGCACAAAGACACACAAAGACACCACAAAGACGTAAAAAAATGTAAAAAAAAAGAAAAAAAAAATTATTAGTTTTTTGAGTTGTTTGCATTATGCTATGTTAAAAAAAAATGACAAAATCGCGCAGACACACATGTAGGTCCGAGCATCCGCCGGATCATTTCCTGCAACTAATTTTCCTGTTAATCATTTAATCTCTGGTAATTTAAAAGCCTTGTCCTCTTTTGATGCCCTTTATCAAGTCGGCACCGTAAAAATTTTGTTTATTAGTAAATCGTAGTTTGTTCATGGTTTGTTCTTTGACCATAATTAACTGGACAATCTCATTTCGTATGGCTAACAGTTTGACAACTTATTGTAATATATTGACCGATTAGTAAAGTTCAAGATGAAAGAGAATAATGCGAAATTAAATTTAATGAGATTCATTGAGTCTTAATGAAAGACAGGCATGTCGGTATATAATGGAACGTTTAGCTGGAATCTGTAAAAAGTAAAATTTGGGGATGAATGATATGTTTAATTCTTGTTTTGGATTATTTATTTACTCGTGATATCCAATTCTGATTAAAGAATACTGATTACATTCTATAAACAAACTTTTCATATACAGACTTAGACCTCCTTATCGGGTAACCAGTACTCAGTGCACATTTTTTCACCAGTAACTGACAACTGCCTTCATTATTTTCATAGATTTATTCTTTATTACTCCCGTTTACAAATAACTCGAAATGGAGAAATGTTCAAGAACAATACAGTAACCAAAGGAACGTTCGGTACTTTTAACCCTTTACCACACAATTCAGAGTTTTAACGATCCTAAGACAAAGACAGCCTTTGAAAACAATGTGGAAAAAATAGAAAATGCTGGTTACTAGCATTTTCTCCTATCTTCACAATGTTCTCTACGATTCAGATACTAATTTCATGATTTGAGCAACACTTGATTTGTCGTCTCCGAATTTGAGTCTGGAGGAGTCTGATATTTTTGTCGTTTTGTAAATAGCTTACAAGCTTTGCAGTGCAGAATAAGATAAAAAGAAAACGGTAGATGATAAATTGTCAACTTTGCCTTTAAATATGCAAAATTGAACTTTATAGAATGTTTTCAAGAAATATGCAAGCAAGTAGATATCGTCATCATCATTGAGAGCAGTGTAAGTATCATCATCATCATCATCAATCATTCATCATGGTGTTTAAATAGAGGAAATATTTGGTATACATGTATATGAAATCAGCAGAACAAGTAGAAAAATATCCGCCTGATCCTACAGATGTTCTAACCCACGCGCGTATTTGCATGATTTTGTCCACTTTTTTACCCTAGCATAATGCAAACAATTAAAAAAAAAAACAACTTCTTTCTTTTTTTTACATGTTTTAACGTCTTTGTGGTGTCTTTGTGGTGTCTTTGTGCGTCTTTGTGGTGTCTTTGTGCGTCTTTGTGTGTCTTTGTGGTGTTTAGGGTGTCTTTGTGGTATTTAGTAGGACCCGTTATGAGGCGCAATGAATAACCCACTCGGGCTATCGCCCTCGTGGATTATTTATTGTGCCTCATAACTCAAAACCGTGGTTTATTGAACGATAAACGTTCAATAAACCACGATAGAAGGAAGATTAGTTCTTAATTTTCTATTCTAACATGACACGTGAATTCGGCTCTATAAACACAGTGCAACGAAAGCGTGATAAAATCTACGTAATTCTATATAGAGTAACGTCATTCTGTATAAGGTAAGTCGTCTGTGGCTGTTCCATTTCTTCACCCTCCGATATTTTATCAATGAAGGTCACTTGATATAAACAAATTGTCATTTTCCGCTCCTTGACCAAGGAGAAAAAATCCTCAAGGCTTTACCGATATTATCTGTTTAAATAAAAAGTTTACCGACTGGGCAGTGGGGTTTTGTTTTGGTAAGTAAGTGGAACAGCCGTGGTTTATTCAATGGAATATTATCTGCATCCGCGTTTTTACTCCTAGTATGAACTTGTTTTCCTTGAATTAGGAGTTGGTCATATTAGAATCGAAATAATTTATCGTGGTTTATCGTTCAATAAACCACGTTGTGAGTTATGAGGCGCAATGAATAACCCACTCGGGCTATCGCCCACGTGGATTATTTATTGTGCTTCATAACTCAAAACCGTGGTTTATTGAACGATAAACCATGATAGAAAGAAGATTATTTCTTAACTATAATACAAAGGTTTATTAACGAAACCCTTTCAATCTTTATTCATGCAATGATACTTAAAAATGAGCTACGCTCTGGCAAATTGGAATTTAACGCATCTCCGTAATGCACTATACCGAGCAAGTCTTCATATAATTATGGATCCATTTTGTTTAATAACAATTGAATCATGAGGTAAACTAGTCCTTTGATATGCAGAAGATTGACCAAAAGCAAAACGTTTCGACTCAGGTTAGCCTGAGCGGACTGCGCAGGCGGACGTTGGTCGTTTTTTTTTGCAGATACATTGAACCCTCTTTTCACAGAGCATGGCTCAAATCTAGTTAGCTCCACTGACCAAGGCCAGCGGGCTTATGCTCGTATCATGGCCTGGTGTCCGTCGTGCGTCCGTGCGTGCGTGCGTGCGTTAACTTTAATTTCAAACATGTTCTCTGAAACTACCCATCCAATTTTGATGAAACTTCAAAGAAATGATCCTGCCATGGTCCTCTTCAGAATTTTTTGAGAGAATTTGATTCCTTTAAAAAACTCTGGTTGCCATGGCAACAAAACTGAAAAATATTGAAAATCTTCTTGTCTGAAACCATAAGGCTGCCAAATTTGGCATGTAGCTTTATCTAATAGACCTCTACGAAGTTTCTCCAAATTATAGCCCTGGGGTCAAAATTGGCACCGCCCCGGGGGTCACAAGTTTTACATGGGCTTACATAGGGAAGATTTTAAAAATGTTCTCGTACCTAGCCATAAGGCCTAGGGCTACCACATTTTGCGTGTAGCTTTATGTGATAGACCTCTACCAAGTTTCTTCAAACTCTAGCTCAGGGGTCCAAATTGGCTCCATCCCGGGGGTCACAAATTTTACATTGGCTTATATAGTGAAAACTTAGGAAATCTTCCTGTACCTAGCCATAAGGCCTAGGGCTACCAAATCTTGCATGTCGCTTTATCTAGTGGGCGTCTTCCAAGAGGGCCAATATTATAGCCCTGTGATCAAGTTTGGCCCCGCCCCAGGGGTCACAAGTTTTACATTGGCTTATAAAATGAAAACTTTAGGAATCATCTTGGTGCTTACAATTAGACCTAGGTATGGGTATGAGGCTTCATCTTGTGGACCTCTACTAGGATTCAAGTAATTATAGCTCTGTGGTCAACATCTGCTTTGCCCTCGGGTCATAACTTTCTTGTGGGACTTTATAAAGAAAATTTGTATGTTTTCTAGTTCGAAACCAATTGGCCAAGTATTGTAATGTTTGGCCTGTAGGGTTTTTACTTATTAGCCAGTGGAGCGATACAGGGCCATCATGGCTCTCTTGTTTTTACAATTGTATTTTGTTGAATGTTTTAAGTGTCTATTTTTCGCATATTCTGTCATGAATTATAATTTGGTATGAATTTCATTGAAACTACAGTTTCAATTCAGTGCGTACAAAGACTTAAAACCTTCATATCTAAATCGGTTTGAACGGTCGCAGACAGACAGCCCCCCCCCTCCCCCCCCCCCCCAAAAAAAAAAAAACAAAAAAACTAATCATAACGTAACGTACTACGGAACCCTTAAAGTGACATGCTCGACTTTTTTTTTAATATGCAAATTTCTCACTTTATTTCGTTTTTGCGAAATAATATTTCGTTTTTACGAAATACTACTTCGTTTTTATGAAATAATAATTCGTAAATACGAAATAATTTTACCAGTTTGTATATTCAAAAAAGCCACGTAGCCTTGAATTCCATTATTGACTGGTGTTAAGGCCGCTGTCATCATTATTCTATCTATATCTAGGCGAAAACATAATGAACCGTGCTCTGTGAAAAGGGTGCTTTATGCATTTGAGAAAAGAATCGACCCATGTCAGCCGGCGCAGTCCGCGCAGGCTGACATGTGCCGAAACTTTTCGATATCTTCAAATTTTCTGCATGACAAAGGGCTATTCGAACTCATAATTCGGTCGCTCATAAGACAAAATGGATTTTATGGATCCATAACAAGGGCGGATCCAGGATTTTTTTTTGAGAGGGGGTCCAGAATAGATCATTATATGTGAGACATGCTCTGTGAAAAAGGGGCTTAATGCATTTGCGAAAAGTATCGACCCAGGCCAGCCTGCGCAATCTGCGCAGGCTGACCTGGGCCGAAACGTTTCGCTATCAGTAAATTTTCTGTATGTCAAAGGACTAGAACTACCATATGATTCAGTCGGCTGTTACAAAAAGTGGATAGATCTACTATGGATCCATCAGTATGTGATGGCTTACTTGGTGTCATGGATCACGGGGATTCATTTAGCCTCCTTTTGTCAGAGCATGGCTCAGTTTCAAATTTGCTACTGCGTACAACTTAAAACATTATTCTTTAACGCATTTCGACTTGTTAGAAGAAGTTCTTTGTGGATTTGACTTACGTTTTAGCATAGATCTAGAATTTGTATGACACTTTCATACTTGGTCAAAATTTCAGGCAGACAGCGGTTACTTTCAAAATTCTAGACGGGGTGGGGGGGTCCGGATCCCCCTGACCCCCCGCTGGTCCGCCGGTGCATAATTAGGTGATGTCTTGCTTGGTACCATGGATTACGGAGATGCATTAAGCCCCCTTTTCATAGAGCACGGCTCAATCATGTTTGATTGCTTCGTGTTTAACGTCACATCAATCTTTTATTTCAGTATTTTCACTACAATAGTTCACAAAACATTTTTTCTTGGGCTATCATCACCAGCTAGCACTTGAAAAGTCTCAAAATCCTCACACTGGTGAGGCAGTCGTTGTGCTGTCCTGGAAACCCTGAGTACCAAGGAAGGAATTCCATTACTACCATATTTGAATTTGTTTGTATGAGCACGAAAACGCTAACGTTACTCTTCGCTGTTCTCCACCTCCGAGGCGGTCTCTAAAGAATCTGGTCTCCCTCTCTTAGCTTTGAAAAGAAAGTTCTGTCAGTACTGGTGTGAGAAAGCCAGGAAACATATGGTAGCATCACTAACCACCGTGATATTACCTTAGCTCTCTGTCTGTCTGTCTGTCTGTCTGTCTGTCTGCCTGCCTGCCTGCCTGCCCGTCCGTCTGTCTGTCTGTCTCTCTTAATCATCACTCTACAAATCTCTTACCCTGATACTTAAGCGACAGTCGTAATGTCATCCCGTCTTTCCTAGTGCAAAGAAGGAAAGGAATAAGGAACACGCTATTATTACCATTTCATTAGTCTTAGAAATGGATTTGCAGGGGATCGACACCGCTACCTCCCATTCTCAAGTAGGACAGCCTAACTCGGCTAAAGAAGCGGTCAAAGCTCTCGAGATAGTAATGCTTTGATCTGCACTATATTAAAGATCTGTATTTTTATACAAAGGGAATGAAAGTTAACAGGCTGCATATCTACTCGAAAATACATCGACGCTGATTTGTTCATCTTTAAAGACGCATTTGCGGATGCCTGAACACTACGAGTCCTCTTATATACGGAGGTTAAGGCACCGTATTTATAACAAGAGGTTCTGGGTTAGAATCCCACTGGCAGGGCTGTTTTGAGTGTCATCAGAGCCGCATCCGGCTACTGGTGAAACCTAAGAATACATGAATAAGTGCTATTCGTCATTATGATTGATAATTATTTAGCTCGGCATCAATCAATCAACCAGTTCCATACTCTAGAAGTCCCCCACCATCACAATTATGAGCCTGTAGTGATTCCTGCACCCGAGTGTTTAAAACAAACTGAATATTGTAACTACCTTTTAATTATCAAAGACAATTGTGCGAACACAATTCATAAACAGAAGAAATAACAGACGGACGGATAGACGAGAGACTGACTGACTGACGTTCTGACTGACTGACTGACTGAATGAATGAATGAATAGATTTGAGTTTACCATACTCTCAATCACGAGTCTATCATTCATACTACTTATGCTTGTCCCCTTTAGTCTCATGTACCGATATTAAGCTTATTTATTTGACATCGATTCTGGAAAAGCACAACTTAGATCAATGACTCTAGATGATAGCTTCCTTGAAACAGAACCCAAAATCGAACATGGTGTAGGCAATTCAAGAATAAAACAGCTCAACTCGGAATTCAAATCTATAACCTATGATGTGAGAGGCTGTCAATCAACCCTACCTACAATGCAGCCCTATCGCAAGGCAATCCAAGTGCCTCGACCCCGAGTCGAACCGAGGATGCCTGTATTTCAAATTATCAGATTATTTCGTATTTACGAAATAATTATTTCGTTTTTACGAAATACTATTTCCTATTTACGAAATACTATTATTTCGTAAATACGAAAATAGTATTTCGTAAATACGAAATAGTATTTTGTAAATACGAAATAGTATTTCGTAAAAACGAAATAAAGTGAGAAATTTGCATATTAAAAGAAGTCGAGCATGTCACTTTAGGGGTTCAATACGTAACATTTTACTTCTCAGGTACATTATTACTTGTGCGGTCAGGTGGCAGGGGACTTGGGGACTTGGAAACTTGTTCACGACTGTGGCGAATCATGTCGCCCTGAGCCGAGCCGAAGGCTCCAAACTGCAAAGTTTTACCATTCCAACATGTCCGCAGTGAAAATTCCCTGTTTTATGGTCTCGCGAATTGAGTTCGATGACTGTATAAAATTTCCCTTCTGAGTGCCCCATTTCAATAAAAACTGACGTTACTGAGAACTGAACGGAAACCTTGGTAAAACGTGCAGTTTGGTGCATGAACTTGATGATGTCATTGCGATAGACATTCGACGTATTTTTGTTTAAACATGGATTTAAACAACTTCAAGGTACGTGAAGAGATGCATTTTAATTATTTGTTTGCAAAAGTAAACGACCATTAGTTTCCTCTAACGACCATTAGGTTATCCTTTTAACGTTACAATGTATGAGCTTCGACGAAGCGATGGCTCGTTTTGCTTACCTGACGAAGCGATGGAGTGTATTTGTTTTAGAATGACAACAAACGATAATAATATATTCATTTTTTAAAAAGAATAATCCATTCTTTCCGCTTTAATGACAACCATCAAGGGAAACTAGTAATAATTAATATGATGCACGCCACTCAATATATTTGTCTAGTGGGCGGCTTGTATCGATCGACGCCGCCATTTTGGATGTATACGGGGCTCCCGAAAGGGAAACTGTTTTTACGTGGATTTTGCCAGTGTACATCAACATTATGTTCGGGGCATATTATCCAACCAGACCGCTAGAAATTTCTTTGCAGCATAATAATGAAAGAAACTAAACGTCGATTGTTGATTGTCTAATATGAACAAATTTCGGTAAATTTCGGAACAGTCGAAGTGTGACCTACTGGCCTAGCAGAGAATGGAAGTGTTTTGATTCCAGTATCTGGGTGCCGACCTACAGACACACATTTTTATCTTTTTGATAGTTAACCTTTACTACATGATGAAGTTAAGTACTTGTTGAAATTGAAAGCATTTGCAGTTGACCCCGTAGTTTCGACTGAAATGATGCTATTTATCTTTGATAAGATAGAAAACCTTAAAGTAACTAAAGGATAATTTGTTTCTTACATTGATTTTAAAGACCTTCTCTCTCAGGGTCGTTAAGACACGGAACTTTGTGATAAAGGATCGACTTTTTTTCTCTGTAAATTAAAAAGAACCGTCTTTTTTCGAGACCAAACATACAGCTCCACTGCTAAATGAAGGGACGTTCTTGTCATAACGTAGAAACAAATATTGGACAGGGAGATCTAAGATCAGATTGCACGTTCTGTACATCTTGCTCTCCATCGTCTGCAAAGGCCTTTTTCTACCCCCGCCTTGGCGTTGGAAATAAAAGTGTTAAACAGGTTTGCTCTGGATCGTACGTCGAGGATTTTCACGGCTGTAAACAAACTTGATATACCTGGGGTTGAAACTCAACAGGCCAGAGATTGTAAACAGACCAAAGGTCTTTCACCATTAACCTTTTGGCTGCTAAGCGCGACTCACTGACCTTTTGCGGACAGTGTAGATCAAGATCAGACTGCACAGAACGTGCAGTCTGATCTTGGATCTACACTGTCCGACAAAGAGATATTTTCCTCCCAAAAATAACTGTGAAATAACGATATTTTGGTTTTTACTAGCGGCTTGGAAGTTTCATTCAATTTAATTAGCAGGATAAGGCTTAATATAATGTACTAGCTCTGTATTCGTTTGGCACATGTAGATTGACGAGTCGCAACCCTAATTATATGATTTATTAAGTGATCAACTGTTTGAAAGATGCGTACGTTAATGAAATATGAGTATTTTCCTGTGGTTTTCAGGAACGGTATCAGATGATGAATTAAATTTTGAAAAACGATCTGCAGCTCGGAGATGGCTTCTAAACACATTATGAGATGACCAGTATTTTCTTCTCTTCCCACCATGTTTTCAACCTATTCAATGGCGAATTCTTTCTTTTCAGTTACCTATACGGTTATTGTCTGCGGATCCTTTCCTCTATGACTGTGAAATTTTGTAATTAGGCAAAGAGCTTAACGGGTTAAATATAAATAATAGTCAACGTAACATACAGTTGTTTTGGGCCTACTTTATTTTAAAAATGTTTTTTTTTCGCATAGAACTGTACCATTGACTTTTGAATCGACAAGAAATTGATTCGAATTGATTAAAGCATCGAGAAAAGTCTCAGAAGGTTAATATAGGGAAACATACACATAGCTTCGTCATCCGTAGTCCTTCTGAACATGTTTTGTAGAAAACTGCAGAAAGCTTTTTTTTTAAAATGATTTTTTACAAGTATTTTCTACCTACCATTGATTTCTAATTTGTGAATGAACCTCGGAGAAAGGAACTCTTTGTTTTTGGAATAAGGTAATTTTTGAAAGGAAAGGGGAAAAAAATGTGTGAACGGAAATAACTGAGCGATAAGAAAAAATCACCTGACGTTCTAGTAGATAAGTAAATTGAATTATGATGTTACACTTTTTCCAGCTGCTGTCTATTTCTTGATGACGTTACCTACAAGTTTCCGTTCTACTTTGTAAAAGAAAATGCTGATTTTGATTTAATAACAAGTAGCAACTTTTCCTAACAACTTTACACAAGTATCTATTTTAATTGTTAGTATTTAATCTTGTATTTTACTATATTTCGCTTGGTAAAGATGTAGGTCAGCAGGTACAGAATTTGGAGATAAGGAAAAATGGTTCGAGAGCTCTGTTCTGGAAAATTCATAGAGGTCGAAATGATGCAAGAGTTTCGTGGATTTGTTTACATTTGAAACTTTTTATACTATGTGAGTACGGTAAGGATGTCTGGTTTCTGAACTAGGCCAAAGTTTGAGCAAGTTTTGTCGATCTTTGAAGGCCTGAAAGACTGAAGAACCCGGTACTTATTGTATATTCTCCTCGTAAGCTAAGATTCATATGGCTTGTAACACGCGAAAAGGGGCATTCGGACATTTGCGTAAAGTGTCGTCTCGGATCAGCCTGCGCAGTCCGCGCAGGCTAATCAGAGACGGCACTTTACGACTACAATAGATTTTGTGCTACAGCAGACTTGCGCAAAACAGAAAATTACATAAAAACGGAAAGTGTCGTTTCGGATTAGCCTGCGCGGACTGCGCAGGCTGATCCGAGACGACACTTTACGCAAATGTCCGAATGCTCCTTTTCGCGTGTTGCAGGCCATATGCACCATGCTCTGGCAAAAGGGGGATTAAAGCATCTTCGCCATGCAGTATACCAAGCAATTCTTCGCATAATTATGAATCCATGAAATTCGTTTTTTTCTAACAACTGGCTGAATGATGAGGTATAGAATGGACCTCCAGCTTGTACAAAATTATGCAAAAGCAAAAACTTTCGACAAAGGTCAGCCTGCGCGTACTGCGCAGGCTGACCTCGGTCGATACTTTTCGCAGATTCATTCAACCCCTTCACGGTTTGTGTTATTTTTCGAACATCCACGTTGATGCAGTAATACAAAATGTAATTTCTTTTCTCTCTGTCTCAGCTAATTTTCTCAATTTTTTTTCTCTTTTTCGATAATGTATAGTTTTACTAAGTCCTACCCTACCGTTTTTTAACCAGTGATGTATTTTGCAGAGAGTGTAAAGCAAGATAACTCTGCACATTCGTGCAGTCTGATCTTGCTCTAAGCTCCCCGCTACTCTATCAACCTTGGCGTATAAATGTCTTTCAATGCCATTTCATAGAACAAAATCATTTTTCTGTAATCGTTAACAACAGCCTAGACTCGGCAGGATGGGGGTTAATTCAATGCCAGGGATATGTGTATGTACTTTTGACAAAAAAAAAAGAAAACGTAAGGAATACTGAAGATAGCCTTAAACCCCGCATAATAAATTACAAGGACGGTGAGATTTTAACCCTTATCCTGCTAAATATATTAAACGAAACTTTCAAGCCAGTTATAAAAACCCGATAAATGATATTTCAAATTCATATTTTAGAGAAAAATATCTCCTTATCGGACAGTGTAGATCCAAGATCAGACTGCACGTTCTGTGCAGTCTGATCTTGATCTACAGTGTCCGGTAAAGGTCAGTGAGTCGCGCTTAGCATCCTAATTGTTTAAAAAAAAAGTTCGTTTAGATAACCCTTTAACACAAGATCCCGACTTTTAACGAACCTGCAGAAGAAGGCCTTTGGAAAGAAAGTTGGGAAAAGGAGAAAATGCTGGTATCCAGAATTGTTTTCTACTCCATCAAAAACAGAAATCATCATTTCAGCTACATTCATTTTGTCGTCATAAAATGTTATCAGTTTGGTTGTGTCTAAAATGTACTCGTTTGGTAAAGAGTTTATTCCTTTTTTAATCGATTGCCTTATATATGTCGACCAAGTTACTAAAATTATTGCTATTAGACTCAACGGTTTTGTATCGGCCGCCGTTGTGACAAAAATTTAACCATGTGAAGGTTGGCAATAGACTTAGACGTACATCCGCAAAATTGGACTTCCGTCGGTTATACCACAGGCCTTTGAAGCTCCGTTGGTCTATCACGAAACACCGAAATTTTCATCACTCAATCATCGGACATTGTTACTAAAAATAGCACATTTGCGCATCGCTTCTTTATCATATAGCCGAGTCCCCCGTAGCTCAGTCGGTAGCATGCAGGACTTGAGAACAGGGGTCGCTTGTTCGATTCCCGGCTCGGCCAATTTCTTTCCAAAGATTGATGATAGTTATGGCGACAGGATTCATTCTTCTCTAACCGCTGGCAATTGTTCCGACGATGGTCATGTGGGAAAGCAGCCAGCGGCTTGAAAGGAATATTGTGCAGGATACTGATAAAAGAAACTCCAGGAAAGCATGGATAGGAGCACTGGCCGCCGTGAGTAGTATAGGACGTCTCTTTATGGGTCTGACAGGCCTGGTCAGACCCATAAAGAGACGTCCCTGTAGGCCCTACGCTACCTACCCTACAGAGAATTTGTCCCAGTTTGCCTACCCTGAAAGAATTTACATTTACAAAAAAATACCCAAGGTCTCTACCCTGATACCCAGAGTGTCTATCGTCAGAATTCAAGATGGCGGACGTTTGGAGACAAGATGGGGACAAAACCCTCTTAGGCTAGAGCTTCACTCTGCAGCAGTTCACAAAGGGGTCGAGTAAACGATAAAGTCCGAGAATCCGCATGAAAATGTTACTATAAATAGAACATTTATTTCGCAATAAAAGGCTAAGTATTGTCCACCGAGGGGAGCCCAGCCTAACCATTGAGTTGGACTTAGTTTTTTCTGCATCTAGGTATGATTTCTCTCTCTAAAAGCCTGAGCACTGAGTTTTTTTACTCTCTGGAGGGTGGCTCTTTGGAGTGTGGCTCTTTGGAGTGTAACTCTTTGGAGTGTAACTCTTCTAAAAGAAAGAAGTTTGACAATTTGAAGAAATGACAATTTTGAAGAAAGATAGAACTTTCGTGGTAGATGGTTAGTCCTGAAAAGGACTGTTGGGTTAGCTCTGAAAAGAGCTGTGACAATTTGAAGAAATGACAACTTGAAGATAGAACTTTCGTCTGACAACTTGAAGACAGAACTTTCGTCTGACAATTTGAAGAAATGACAATTTGAAGAAAAGATAGAACTTACGTCTGACAATTTGAAGAAAGATAGAACTTTCGTGGTAGATGGTTAGCCCTGAAAAGGGCTGTTGGGTGGTCCTAAAAGGACCTGGTTTGGAGGTTGTGTTTTTAAGCACAACCTCCAACCTTTCTGCAGGCTGGGCAGCTACTCGCCGCCCGCCTCTTCAATCTCTTCAGCTCTTGTGCGTCTAGATTAAAGCGCAGCGAAAATGCTGGCTCGTTATCATTGCTCCAATCCTCCGTCTGTGGCACAATGAACTCCTTCTTCTTTTCCTTCTTTTTTGTTGATAGTTGGGCAAGCTCCCAAAAGTCCATTTCTCTAAGTGAGCACTCCATATTACAGCAACTCGAAGAAAATGAACGATGTGCGGGAAATAACGCTGGGTTTTATAGCTTTTCAGACGGATTGAACTAGTTGACCCATGACGTCATTTTCTCCTATTTTTTCCCGCGTCGGCGTTTCATGCTGTTTTGGCTCCAAATTAATGTTATCCAATCAGAATTATCGTTGTTTTTCTAATGGTAAATGTTTTATTGTTGACCAATCTATAGTTTTGTTACATTTTCTTGTTCGGGTTAGAAAAAACTAGAGTTTGACTATCCTATGACTTTTTTTGATTATGAGTCTTCTGACAAAATGAAAAGAAAGATGTTTCATTGAAGATGGTTAGCACTGAAAAGGGTTGCTTTTTTGTGCAGAATACATTTTTTATCCTCCTCTCTTTCTTTCGATTGATTCCATTTTATCTAGCATTTGCATCAGATGCTCAATTTCATACCTGATATATTTGAAACGTTCTCTTTCTTCTAACCAGAAGAGCAATGAGAGAAAAAATGTCAATCCAAACATTATGGGATACTGACTCAGCTTTTACGAAAGTTAATGGTGAATGAGAAAAATTAATCAAGAGTTTAGTGTTTTATATGTGTAATGGGTCACTTTTTAGGTTTTTTGATTTTATCCCTATATCACTGAGTTGGACTTAGTTTTTTTCTTCACCTATGAATGATTTTTTTCTCTCTAAAAGCCTGATCACTGAATTGGACTTAGTTTTTTCTGCATCTATGGATGATTTCTCTTTCTAAATGTCTGACCATTGAGTTGTACTTAGTTTTTTCTGCATCTATGGATGATTTCTCTCTCTAAAAAGCCTGAGCACTGAGTTGGACTTAGTTTTTTTTACCCATATGCTATTAGGATTGCTTTATTGTTTACTTCTATCCACTACTTGGCCTTTAAGTGGTTTCTCTCTAAAAATGTCTGACCAATGAGTTGAACTTAGTTTTTTCTGCATCTATGAATGATTTCTCTTTCTAAAAACCTGATTACTGAGTTGGACTTAGTTTTTTTCACCTATGAATGATTTTCTCTCTCTAAAAGCCTGAACACTGAGTTGGACTTAGTTTTTTCACCCTATGGATGATTTCTTCTCTCTAAAAGCCTGACCATTGAGTTGGACTTAGACTTTTTTCTGAGTTTTTTTTTACTCTCTGGAGTGTGACTCTTTCGAGTGTAACTCTTTGGAGTGTAACTCTTCTAAAAGAAAGAAGTTTAACAATTTGAAGAAATGACAATTTGAAAAGAAAGATCTTTCGTGGTAGATGGTTAGTCCTGAAAAGGACTGTTGGGTTAGCTCTGAAAAGAACTGTTGGGTTAGCCCTGAAAAGGACTGTTTTGGAGGCTGTGTTTTTTCTCTACCGACAGCTTTTCTTTGGCTTTTTCGGGATCTTGAAATCAACGTGATTATCAATTTTTTTCCCGTATTTGCCCTGGCCTGTCATTATTGGTGTAGTTGGCTTACGATCAACTCGCTGTTTCTTGTGGAGATGACTATCGTCTTCCTCAGATTTCCGTTTTGTTGTTTTTCTTGGTTGTTTTTCCTCTGTCTTTGGCTTTTTCGGGATCTTGAAATCAACGTGATTATCAATGTTTTTCCCGTATTTGCCCTGGCCTGTCATTATTGGTGTAGTTGACTTTTGATCAACTCGCTGTTTCTTGTGGAGATGGCTATCGTCTTCCTCAGATTTCCGTTTTGTTGTTTTTCTTGGTTGTTTTTCCTCTGGTTGTTTTTTCTTTGGTTGATTTTTCTTCACAACACTTACGATAGAGTCCACTAACTTGTGAAGATTGGTTTTATCAAAGTCAAACTCCACAGGGATCTTCACAGGAACTGTTGAAATGCACTGACCCTGTTGGCGTAGTACCTCGATATTTTTACTGAGCTGCTCGGTGTTTGTGTTTAAAGTTTTAATTTCCTCCAAATGCCTGTTTAAAGTCTCTAGTTGTTCTAAGATCCGAGTCATCATGGTATCTTGTTTTGAATTTAACTGTTTCATCTCTTCACAAATGTTGTCCAACACCGTCGGTGGATTGATAATTGTCGAATTTATAACTGATGAAAGAATGTCTCCATTGTTTTCCACTGGTGGGAAATCGTCCAAGTTGATTTCATCTAAGTTGTGCTTCATATTGAAACTGCTTCCGAATATTGATACTGCTTTCGAAGTGATCGTTAGCTGAGAGTCAAAGAAATGATGATTGTATGAAAATATCGCTGCGTTTTATACGTTTACAGAGGATTGAAAATTTTTAAAGAGCGCGGACCTGGCGGGAAACACCAGGATTGTACTGTGTGACACTGAATTAGGAGTGGTGAAAAAAACACCGATATAACCATCGATTTGATTGCACAATGTTAATGAAACGCCGACGCGGGAAAAACATAGGAGAAAATGACGTCATGGGTCAACTAGTTCAATCCTTCTGTAAAGCTATAAAATCCGCCAATCTTTTTACATAAAAACATATTTGTTCCAGGATGGTTCGAATTCTTGTGTGCCCTCACTGCGCAAGTAGATGCCAGATAGAGTGTGGGAAATGTTTTGCCATACTTGAGTATCTTGGACAGAAACATAACTGTCCAGATACAGATGAAGGATTTTACGATGATGATGAAGGTTCATCGACTTGCTGTGAACACTGTGGGTGTGAAATCACCCCAGCGGATCGGGCGGAGGAGTCGTAGAGCTCGATGTTGTCGTGAAATCCTTTTAAAAAGCCCTTTTCAGGACTAACCATCTCCAAGAAAAGATCTTTCTTTCTTCAAAATTGTCAAAAGTAAAAAGACTTACAGTCAAAACTAGAAAAAAGTCAAAAGTAAGAAGTAATTATTTTCATGTTTTTTATTTTCAAAAGAACTTATGTACAATGAAAAATCAAGTCATGAACTGTAAAAGACAAAAATGAATGAACTGTAAAGACAAAAATGAATGAAAAAATCAAGTCAGTCTTTTTTGTTTAAATTCAATATTGTGTTGAAATCTTTTTTCACTCAGTATGTTTTCTTTTTTTCTTCGGAATGTCAGATTCACATTTGGTTTTACGTTTTCTTTTCCTTTCGTTGTTTTTTAATACCATATCTGGACAGATTTTACCCTTGTGTTTTGTTGATTTGCAAAAGAAACAGTTCTTTGTTACTCGTTTTTTCTTCTTTTCGTTGTTTTGCTGTTTTTCCTCTCCGTACGAGCAACCCGGTTCTGCAGAAAATTCGTTGTTTTTTAGATCCAAAGTTTGTTGTTTTCTTAGATTATCATTTGTAGATATTTTTTTCTCTACCTGTTCTGTTATTTTGCAGATTTCTGATTCGGTGATAGCCGCTGTGTCGCTCTGCATGTCTACGGTCCGAGTTTCAATGGATGATGTAGCTTGTGGTGAACTTTTTTTCCATGTATTTACACTGCGGAATGAATTTAGTGTCCCGACGAATTTCATATGTTGGAGACTGCTACCGTTGTAAAACGATGGTGAAATTTCGATGTCATGACTGTGTGGATTCACGTAGACAAAAACAAATGTTCCTATCTGATTTTCTTTTTCTGGACATTCTTTGGCCCAATGTCCTGCTTCGTTGCATGTAAAACAAATATTTGTTCTCTCACCATTCACCCCATATCGTTTGTCGATCGTCGCTTGATCCAAAACTCTGTATCTGGTAGTACGGTAAACATCTTTTTCTTCTAAATGTTGGTGGGATAAAAATGATCCCACGTAGTTTCCGATATGTTTAACATGATACTTTGATGGTATATTGCTGATCTCATAATCGTGGCTGTATGGATTAACATACAGATGCACCCTCTTTCTAAGTGGTGATGTATTTTGCAACTTGAACTCGCTCATATCCTTTTATCAACTGTACTGTCTGAGATTGAACAGTAGAATGATTAGATTTTCACAACTGTCGTCTCTATTTATACACTGTTGCAATGGAGAGGTTATATAAATTGTTAGTTTTTCTCACTTCGTGCATTATTGTCTTTTCACTCAGAGCTAAAACGATGGGTAAAAGAAAAAGAATAATAACCTATTCAGACAGCGAAAGTGACGATGAGGTATTTCCACCAACAAAAAAGAAAAAAACTACACCGTTGAAAGAAGAAAGTGACAGTGACGATGAGATATTTCCACCAACAAAAAAGAAAAAAACTAGACCATTGAAAGAAGAAATTGACAGTGACGATGAAAGTATCAACTCTAGCCTAGACATGAAAAGTCTATATGATTTAACAGAAAGGGGTAATAAGAAGTCAAGAAAATTTAAAACAGAATCACATGTGCTGACGCTGAGTTTTAAGAAATTTAAAGAATTAACACCTCAGAGACTACTTGGATTATTTGACGATGTTACCCATGAAATCATTCGAAAGTTAAATGCTAACCCGACGGACATGATTAGAATTACCATCAATAATCCTTCGTTGGAAATGGGGATCCATATTCCTTTTTTAACCACAGAACAGTTGCAAGGTGAAACTATGTTGAATGAAATTGAACGAGTTTTACAATCGAATACAGATTTCGTCTTGAACGATGGATTCATGACATTTGACATTACACATACAATACCTCCAAGTGGTAGCGGAAAATATAGATCATCATCTGAATTAGATTCAAAGTTTTTTGCCCAGAAGAAAAAATCCATTATTCAAATTGGCAATCATGACCAACTATGTTTTGCAAGAGCCGTTGTTGTGGGAATTTGCTACAGTGAACGTGAAAACACCGGAGCATGGAATAGAAGATGGGATCGTATTCATCGTTCAAACTCCCCTCTTCAAAAGACTGAAGCTGAGAAATTGTTGAATGAAGCTGGAGTTTCAGCAACACAACCTGTAGGAATTGATGAATACAAAAAAATTCAAACATTCTTGTATGAAAAAGGGCTATGTCATTAAAGTTCATCAACAGCATTCAAAAGTGGAAAAAATATTTGAACATCCAGAAGTGAAAACCAATATTAAGATTATACATTTGTACTTTCATCAAAACCATTATGACTACATCAAATCTATCAAAGGTTTTTTTTGTTGTACATATTATTGTGAGTTCCGTGATGTGGGTTACTCTCACCTGGAAAGTCATGCTTGTTCAAATATCTGCAAAGGTTGTTGGCGCAAAGGAAAATGTCCATCAGAATTTAAAGAATATGTTTGCAGTGATTGCAGT
Organism: Hippopus hippopus; assembly: GCA_946811185.2. Classification (NCBI taxonomy): domain Eukaryota; kingdom Metazoa; phylum Mollusca; class Bivalvia; order Cardiida; family Cardiidae; genus Hippopus; species Hippopus hippopus. The sequence continues at coordinate 48,594,899 of OX328104.1, read as the reverse complement.
AGACTATTTTTTAGTGCTGAATGCTTTGAAAATCACAGAATTGTTCAAGGTAAAGAAAAGAAATCCATTTGTGAATTAGTGAAACTCTGTTCGAAATGTGGTGTGCAATATCTTGTCAGAAAGAAAAATCATGTTTGCAATGGAAAGAAAAGGTGTCATATCTGTAAGAGAATTGTTAACTTTTCTCATCGATGCTATATTCAGCCTTACCGAAGTAAGTTGAACCATGACAGCGATGACGAGACGTGTTCTTCTGTAGTCAAAAAAACACAGTTTATTTTCTTTGATTTTGAATGCAAATAAGACACAGGGGTACACATCCCGAATTATTGTATTGCACACAGAGCATGTGATGGATGTATCGATAAATCACTTGATTTTCATTGTTCTACATGCAGTGAATTTGAAGAGGGTAGGGAAGTTATTTTTCAAGGTGAAGAAACTTTGAGTCAATTTTGCAAGTGGCTCTTTTCAAAACATCATAAAGGAGTCACGGCTATTGCCCATAATTTCAAAGGTTATGACGGGCAGTTCATTCTTGGTCATATTGTCAAAGTTGGGTTAAAACTTCCAAAATTGATCATGAATGGAAACAATATTATGAAGTTAGAACTGAATGGTGTACGTCTGATCGATTCTTTCAATTTCATGAGCTTTGGTTTGGCAAAATTTCCAGCCACATTTGGTCTTCAAGAAATGAAAAAAGGTTACTTTCCTCACTGGGCAAATACAGATGAATTTTGGAGTTACATTGGACCTTACTTGGATATGTCTTATTACAAACCCGACTCAATGTCTGAAGAGGCTAGGTCAAAATTCATAGTTTGGTATAATGACAAAGTTCAAAAGGGTGAGGAATTCAATTTTCAGAAGGAGATGGAATTGTACTGTAGGTCAGATGTTGATATCCTTAGACGAGGGTGTGCTGAATTCAGGAAGCTGTTTATCGAACAGGGTGGTATTTGTCCATTTTTAGAGGCGATTACCATTGCAGATGCCTGTAACAAGGTCTGGCGAAGCAAATATTTGCCAGAAAATCAAATAGCTATCATTTCAAGCAAAGATTCATCCAGACGTCGCTTTTCTATGAAAGCGATACGCTGGATTCAAAGCGTAGCTCAGGAAAAAGGTATTAATATTCAGCATGCAAAAAATGGTGGGGAAGTTCAAATCGGGAGATATAGTGTAGATGGTTTTCACCGTCAATCAAACACTGTTTATGAATTTCTTGCCGATCTTTACCATGGTTGTCCTGTATGCTATACAGATCGAAAACAGATCAATCCTATTAATGGGAAATCCATGTCTGAATTGTACGAACGTACTTTTGAACGTATAGCAGATATCAAAGAAATGGGATATAATGTAGTGTACATTTGGGAACACGATTTTGATGCTAAGATGAAGGATAAAGAGTACAAAAAACTCATTGAAAAGTTATATCCACATTTGGACCCTATCGATCCGAGGGATGGCTTGTCTGGGGGAAGATGTAATGCAATAAAAATTGGTTATGATGTTGATGAAAAAAAAAAAACCAAAAATGAAATCAAGTACATCGATATCTGTTCTTTGTACCCTTATGTTTGTAAACACAAATCCTATCCTGTAGGTCAGCCAGAAATTTTGTCTGTTGAGAATATTGACATGAACAATATTCGACAATATGAGGGGTTAATCAAATTTAAAGTTTTACCTCCAACTGATTTGTTTCACCCCGTTCTCCCAGTTCACTGTAACAACAAAATGATGTTTCCACTCTGTATGAAATGTGCAGAAGAAAGTTCAAGCATTTGTAGGCATGGTAAAGAAGAGAGGGCTTTGGTCGGAACTTGGGTTACTTTTGAATTATTCAAGGCTCTTGACTGTGGTTATCGATTATTGCAAGTGTATGAAATTTGGCATTTCAATTCTGTATCAGATCAGTTCTTTAAACATTATGTGGACAATTTCTTGAAAATTAAGCAAGAAGCCAGTGGTTATCCAGATTGGTGTCAATCAGACTCAGAAAAAGATCAGTTCGTTTGTGAATATGAGAAGGCGGAAGGTGTTCGTCTTGATCCAAGTTGTATTCAAAGAAATCCTGGGAGAAGATCATTTGCTAAGATTATGTTGAACTGTCTTTGGGGAAAATTAGCTCAGCGTGAAAAAATGTCCAAGACGGAATACATCAGTGATCCGTCTAAATATTTTGAATTAGTCACCAATCCCAATTTCATTGTAAAGCATGTAGAAATCTTTGACGAGGACTGTCCATTCATCTTGGTTAACTATGAATCAAAGTTGGAACATATTGACACCCACGCTACAGCCAATGTGGTAGTAGGGTCTTACGTAACAGCTTATGCAAGGTTGGAATTGTACAGTGTTCTTGAAAAGTTAAAAGATAGAGTTCTGTATTTCGATACAGATAGTTGTATGTACATTCACAACCCTGAATTATGGAATCCTCCTATTATTAACAGCCGACTAGGAAAATGGACTGATGAAGAGCCTGCTTGTAAAATTACTCAATTCAGAGGACTTGGGCCTAAGAATTATGCTTACAAAATGAAAACAAAAGATGGAGAAGAGATAAGCAAATGTAAAGTAAAGGGGATTACTCTGGATTACAATACAAAACAGGTGCTGAATTTCGATACGTATTCAAAATGTGCTTTGGATCGCACAATAGAAATCAAAATTCAGTATGATTGTAGAATTAAAAGACACAGAGATAGAACGGTTACCTGTGAACCACAAACAAAAACGTTTCGCTCTGTATACATCAAGAGAGTTATTGTAAATGGTACTGACACTGTACCCTATGGTTATAAAAGTTTGAGAAAATAATTCTATATCACATTGTTGTGTAGCAATCAGTCAAAGTAAGTCGGGAAAAAATATTAGCCGTTGGTCAAAAAATAACAATCATGTTACCGTTACCAATAGATCTACGTGAAAAAAATTATGGAGAATTTGTTCGACAGCATACACTTGATGAACGAACACAGGTTAACATTAAATTTTTCTGTGTGAAAATTTGGATCGAAAAAATGTTTAAGTGGATTGCAAAAGGAGAAAAGTCCTACAAAGTGTATGGTATAATCAACTTTATTGCGATGATGGTGGACGATTCGGGTTTGGATCTCGAACTCAAGACTTATTTAGCAGATAGCTGTTTGAAAGACAATGTTATTAGTAAACTGTTTCGATCCACAAGTAGATGGACATTTTTTATCATAGGAACAACAGAAGAAAGTTTTCTTAACGTTCTGAAAACGAAATCAGTTCTATTTGACTTTTACTTACGCTACAAAAAAGGATCTGTTCATTCCTACGGAGAAACAATGGAAACCATGTCAGGGTATATTCTATTTGATAGAGATGTTACAGAAGAAGTAGTAAATTCAGCTCTTTCAACAAAAGACGCTTATAGACATGTTGCTCCATTCATAGGACTACGAGATTTCGACGATATGGACAGTGAGTATACAATGTTTTTAGGGTATGACCAATTGCACAAAGACATTACGGAATATGAAGACAAATGTGAAACTCGTGGTATTTGCGAATTTGCATTGTAAAAAAATTGTTATATACTGTATTGTAAATAATTCATTGTGAATAATTCATTGTGAAAAAATATTTCAGTGTGATTTTTTTCATTGTCAAGAAAATGTTTTTTTATGCTGTATTGTAAAAAATATTTCAGTGTGAATTTTTTCATTGTTAAGAAAATTATGCTGTATTGTAAAAAATGTTTCCTTGTGAATTTTTTCATTGTCAAGAAATTTTTTTCATTGTCAAGAAAATTTTTATGATGCATTGCAAAAAAATGTTTCATTGTTTAGTTCTGTTCAATAAATAAAAGTTCAATAAATAAAAGTTCAAAAAAACAATAGAGCTCTTTATTCTGTTTTTTTCCCCAAGACTTGATCTGTCTACATTTTTGCTATATTAGCATGAAACGTAGCATGGGAAAAAAATGTATGTGCTTTCCGCCAGGTCCGTGCTCTTTAAAAATTTTCAATCCTCTGTAAACGTATAAAGCCCAGCGATATTTTCATACAATCACCATTTCTTTGACTCTCAGCTAACGATCACTTCGAAAGCAGTATCAATATTCGGAAGCAATATCAATATGGTGGAGATAAATCATCAACTACGTGAGGCTCTCCAAGAATATCTAAATGCAGGTCAACAGTTATTACAACTAAACACTCATTTCGTAGGAGAGGAGGAACAAAACCAACTACAACGTATAACACAGCCATACAAAGATCTTGGTGAAAGATTAGTTCAACTATTTTTAAAGACAACACCGGATGTCATTTTGGTTGATATCGAATTTGGGAGAAAGATTAATTTCGATAATGGAGCAATGGTGATCAGAAAAAGAGTTGAAGCATGCCCCATTTGTCAAGCGAATTTCGGATGCTGCCATTAGAAGTGGAAAAACACAGCCTCCAAAACAAAACAGCCCTTTTCAGGGCTACCCATCTATCACGAAAGTTCTATCTTTTTTCAAATTGTCATTTCTTCAAAATGTAACAAAACCACGGGTTGGTCAACAATAAAACATTTAGTATTAGAAATAAAACGGTGATTCTGATTGGACAACATTAATTTGGAGCCAAAACAGCATGAAAAGCCGACGCGGGAAAAACATAGGAAAAAATGACGTCATGGGCCAACTAGTTCAATCCGTCTGAAAAGCTATAAATCTCTGCGATTTATTTTCCATACATTTCATTTTTCACAATGGCTTCAAGACCATCACTCGACATGCGCTTTACTTGGATGGATGCCGAGCGAAAGTTAACAAGAGCGAGGAGGCAAATCGTTTTACTTCAGCAGCGTTTAGTTGAAGTGAGAAAACGATACGAGAGGGCTCAGCTTGCTAATAACAGGGTGTTCTGTTATAACCTTCGGATGAAGGAACTCATTATTGAGGGCATGCTTGAAATGTATTTTCAGTATGTTATTTCAAAAACTGAGCAGGTGACCCGTCTTTTCCGCGCGCAAATCGCCGCTGAAAGGAGTGAGTCAGACAGCGAATCGACCGATGCTGATACTGAATAAACATTTTCAAAAATCAGTCCTTCTCTAAAAACAGCCCTTTTCAGGGCTAACCATCTACCACGAAAGATCTTTCTTTTCAAATTGTCATTTCTTCAAATTGTCAAACTTCTTTCTTTTAGAAGAGTTACACTCTAAAGAGTTACACTCGAAAGAGTCACACTCCAGAGAGTAAAAAAAAACTAAGTCCAACTCAGTGATATAGGGATAAAATCAAAAAACCTAAAAAGTGACCCATTACACATATAAAACACTAAACTCTTGATTAATTTTTCTCATTCACCATTAACTTTCGTAAAAGCTGAGTCAGTATCCCATAATGTTTGGATTGACATTTTTTCTCTCATTGCTCTTCTGGTTAGAAGAAAGAGAACGTTTCAAATATATCAGGTATGAAATTGAGCATCTGATGCAAATGCTAGATAAAATGGAATCAATCGAAAGAAAGAGAGGAGGATAAAAAATGTATTCTGCACAAAAAAGCAACCCTTTTCAGTGCTAACCATCTTCAATGAAACATCTTTCTTTTCATTTTGTCAGAAGACTCATAATCAAAAAAAGTCATAGGATAGTCAAACTCTAGTTTTTTCTAACCCGAACAAGAAAATGTAACAAAACTATAGATTGGTCAACAATAAAACATTTACCATTAGAAAAACAACGATAATTCTGATTGGATAACATTATTTTGGAGCCAAAACAGCATGAAACGCCGACGCGGGAAAAACATAGGAGAAAATGACGTCATGGGTCAACTAGTTCAATCCGTCTGAAAAGCTATAAAACCCAGTGTTATTTCCCGCACATCGTTCATTTTCTTCGAGTTGCTGTAATATGGAGTGCTCACTTAGAGAAATGGACTTTTGGGAGCTTGCCCAACTATCAACAAAAAAGAAGGAAAAGAAGAAGGAGTTCATTGTGCCACAGACGGAGGATTGGAGCAATGATAACGAGCCAGCATTTTCGCTGCGCTTTAATCTAGACGCACAAGAGCTGAAGAGATTGAAGAGGCGGGCGGCGAGTAGCTGCCCAGCCTGCAGAAAGGTTGGAGGTTGTGCTTAAAAACACAACCTCCAAACCAGGTCCTTTTAGGACCACCCAACAGCCCTTTTCAGGGCTAACCATCTACCACGAAAGTTCTATCTTTCTTCAAATTGTCAGACGTAAGTTCTATCTTTTCTTCAAATTGTCATTTCTTCAAATTGTCAGACGAAAGTTCTGTCTTCAAGTTGTCAGACGAAAGTTCTATCTTCAAGTTGTCATTTCTTCAAATTGTCACAGCTCTTTTCAGAGCTAACCCAACAGTCCTTTTCAGGACTAACCATCTACCACGAAAGTTCTATCTTTCTTCAAAATTGTCATTTCTTCAAATTGTCAAACTTCTTTCTTTTAGAAGAGTTACACTCCAAAGAGTTACACTCCAAAGAACCACACTCCAAAGAGCCACCCTCCAGAGAGTAAAAAAACTCAGTGCTCAGGCTTTTAGAGAGAGAAATCATCCCTAGATGCAGAAAAAACTAAGTCCAACTCAATGGTTAGGCTGGGCTCCCCTCGGTGGACAATACTTAGCTTTTTATTGCGAAATAAATGTTCTATTTATAGTAACATTTTCATGCGGATTCTCGGACTTTATCGTTTACTCGACCCCTTTGTGAACTGCTGCAGAGGGAAGCTCTAGCCTAAGAGGGTTTTGTCCCCATCTTGTCTCCAAACGTCCGCCATCTTGAATTCTGACGGTAGACACTCTGGGTATCAGGGTAGAGACCTTGGGTATTTTTTTTGTAAATGTAAATTCTTTCAGGGTAGGCAAACTGGGACAAATTTTCTGTAGGGTAGGTAGCGTAGGGCCTACAGGGACGCCTCTTTATGGGTCTGACCAGGCCTGTCAGACCCATAAAGAGACGTCCTATACTACTGCCGTGATATAACTGAAATAATGTTGAAAACGGCGCTAAACACCATTCAATCAATCAATCAATCAATCAATCACTTTATCGTATACAGTTATTATTTACGATAGAGACGATGCGTCAGTATGCTATTTTAGTGTCCGATGATCAAGCAATTGAAATTTTGGTGGTCCGTGATAGATCAATGGAACTTCATTCTTCTGGTTTCCCTCATAGAGATTTTCCACAGCATATTCGATAGTGAAAGGTTTTGTATCGTATTCAAAGTAAAAAATTATTTACTTTTTACCAAACTGCATTAGTGTATATCATTGTTATCAACATGCTCAAATTTGAATAAATTAGTTCTTTATGCAAAGTATATGGTGTCAGTGTTTTCATTTCCTTCAAGAATGTTTGCTTATTTGGTATAAATCTCTGTTTTTATACCACATCGGCCATAGTACCTGGTTACACGTTCCTTGAGATTCTTTAGCTAGCGCTTCGAAAAAAACACTTTCCACCTGCGTATTCATAACTTGTAGAAGATATCATCAGGGGAAATTTGCTGACAAAGTTTCATGAGTATGAGACTGAAAATGTGGCCCCCTGCATGCACACAAGGTTTTTATAAGACTTTGCCTGGTGACCTACTTTTGGACCGGACATAAACCAATTTTAAACTTGTCTAAGATATGGCAAAGATTAACATTTTGACCAAGTTTTATGTATATCAAACTGAAAATGTAGCCTCTAGAGTGCAGACAAAATTTCCTAAGATTTGGCCAAGTGACCTAATTTTTTATCCAAAGTGACCCAATTTCACACTTATCCAAAATATCATCAAGAAAACATTCTGACCAAATTTCATGGGTATCAAAATGTGGCCTCTAGAATGCACACTAGAGTTTTTCTTTTTTGAAAGATTTTGCGGAGTGATCTACTTTTTGACCCGATGTGACCGAATATATAAGTTGTATAAGGTATATAACCATGAAAACTATTTCGACGAAATTTCATGTTTATCATCAGACTGAAAGTGTGGCGTCTCGAATACACACAAGATTTTTTTCTAGATTTTGCCCAGTGACCTACTTTTAGACCTGACGTGAACCAAAATCAAACTGGTCCAAGATGTTACCAAGATACTAATTCTTACCAATTTTCATAAGTATCAGACTGAAAATGTGGCCGTCAGAGTGCGTTCAAGATTTTCCTAAGGTTTGGCCCAGTGACCAACCTACTGACCCAAAGTGACTCAATTTCAAATTTATTCGAGATATTATCGAGACAAACATTCTGACCAAGTTTCATGAGTATCTGGTGGAAAATGTGTCCTCTAGCGTGCACTAGAGGTTTTTCTAAGATTTTGCCCTGTGACCTACTTTTTGAATCGACGTGACGTAATTTGAAACTTGTCCGAGTTACAAGTTCATGGGTATCGGACTGAAGATATGGCTTCTAGGGTGAACACAAGGTTTTTCTAAGATTTGACCAAGTGCCCTACTTTTTGGTCCGATGTGACGCAATTTCGAACTTTATCAAGACAAGCATTATCTGACCGAGTATCATGAGTATTGGATTGTTGTGGCCTCTAGAATGCACACAAGGTAATTGTCGACGATCGCACGTTGCACGACGAACACACCACAATTACAAAAGCTCACTTTGGGCACTTAGTGCTCAGGTGTGCTTATGTTCCTTTGAGATGTAGAAAATTCAGTAATACAAATAGCAAAAAGTTTCGACCCAGGTCAGGTAGCACGGACTGTGCAGACTCACACGGATCGATACTTTTTGAAGATATATTAAACTACCTTTTTTTTCAGAGCATGACTTATGTTTCTACGCATGAAATTGTTCATTTCTCTCGAAATAACATAAAATTAGTCATACTCGAACGGTAGATTGGGGTTTTCTTGCAATTATTTTGAAGGAAGGCTGGTGTTGGTGTAAATACAATGTAATGGAACCACCAATTCTTCATAGTGAACAGCGATTATAGGGACTTTTATACAAAAGTAAAGCCCGGTCTGGTAGCTCAGTGGTACGGTTTTCTGACTCGTGTACTGGAGGGTACGGGTTCAATACCTGGTTGAGGAAAACTTTCTTTCCGGCGGTTTTTCTTCTCTCAACTCTGATATATGTGTGAGAAAAGTAGTCAGTGACTTGAAAAGAAACTTGTATCAGCACTGGTGTGAGAAAGCCGGGAAACACATCCGTAGGTGCTTTGACCGCCGTGATATGCCCTAAGCTGTTAAAATGGCGTAAAACTCTAATATCAGCAAACAAAACAAAAGTAAAACTGAAAACCTTGTTTATTTAAATATAATGTTTGTAGAAAGACTCTACCACGACAATCGATTATAATAATCAATAATTTAAAAATTATACATACCAAATATAATAATAATATCACAGTCTCTGAGAAACTAGTTCTTCAATTCTATCTTGGTTATATGTAATCTGCTATTAAATGAATACACTGTAGTGTTTCAACCCGTTACCAAACGATCCGAAGTTTTAACGATCTCCATGAAAGACGGCTTTTGCAGGTATTGTTGAAAAAGGAGAAAATGCTGATAACCAGCATTTTCTCCCTTTCCCACAATTTTTTCTAACCTTGTATCCTTAAGTTGCTAAGCGCGACTCACTGACCTTTAGCGGACAGTGTAGATCAAGATCAGACTCCACAGAACGTGCAGCCTGATCTTGGATCTACACTGTCCGATAAAGAGATATTGTTCTCCAAAAAAGTAAGTTTGAAATAACATCATTCGGGTTTTTACTATCGTCTTGAAAGTGTTATTTAATTATTTATCAAGATAAGGGTTAAAAAGCCAACTTCTCATCAGTCGAGCCACACTAAATTCGTCGTTTTGTGCAGTCTGATCTTAATCTACGCTGTCCACAACAGCGCCCCGAGTCGCGCTAAGCAGCCTAAGGATTTTTATTCAGCGTTGCTGAAGGTGCTGGCTTTTGATTTAATATTTGGTACTGATAACAAATGAATAAGTAGAAAATTGCGATTAGTCAAAAATGTAGATATGTTCATTTTAAGGGCCCTTCCCTTGGCGGACAACTTTACGCCGTTTATCTTTTTTAAAGACGTCTCTTGTACAATTTCTCGTTGTGTCGATAACTATGCGAGGTATGTCACTCTTCGCTTATGACAGTAATTCTATCTAGAATGATTCACCTATATTCTGTTGAATTAAAATGACAGTAATGCTCGAATATATGGACATACTAAAAAGTACTTTGATTAAACGGAATATCTATAATAAGCCCTGTTTATTTGTCGAAATATGGGGGATGGAATCAAACAGCAGATTCGAGATCAAACAGCACGTCCTATGCAGTGTGACCTTACCCTACTTTATTATGGTCGACGCTCTCATGAAGACCTTGTCTCAGTGAAAACTAACAATTTCAAAGGACATGTTCACTGATACAAAGATGTAGAAACTCAATTTCTTTTCAGTATACCAAATTTTTTATTTTTTTTCCTTGGCATAATTTAACGCTCTTTCATGCTCGTACACTGATCACCAAAAAGACAGCCGAGAACATCTCGGCAAAAATTAATGGGCAGCTTTGCCAATGGGGATCAATTTTAGGTTTCGGTCAAACTTACAAATTAGTCATCAATTCTGTCATTCTATTTAATACACAACCTAAATGAATAGTAAAAGTTTAGATCGTTTAAAACAAGTTTTAGAAAATCGAAATCAGTATCATGCTGCCTTAGCCGATTGTGAAGATCAAGATCAGGCTGTACAGTTCTTTAAGGAGTAAATTGTACGTGATAACTTATCTGTAAATGAGAACAGGAAAAAAAATGTATTTCAAAAGGATGATCATTTTCATAAATAGCAGGATCTTCACCTTGAGTTTGAGTAGCTTTAAAGGTTGGTCCGCTCAACACAGGATTTAAACCCAGTGCATTATGGCTAAATGACCGGTATATATTTCAAGAAAACCATGGTCCATTTATACAGCTCATTAAAACGCTAAACGATCAAAATGATGCATCACTTATATATTAGTGTAGACTAAGGAATGAAAAGTGAAACGATTGTGTCTTTTAACGACCCTTTAAAGGAAGGCTTTTTAAAACGTTTTGGGTAAAGGAGAAAATGCTGGTAACCAGCACTGTCTCCTTTTCCAACAATGTTTTCTACCCTTTCTAAAACAAATCTCATCAAATCAAATTTGTCGTCTGCAAATGCTTTCAATTTGGACAAAGCTAAAATTTTGTCGTCTGGTAAAGAGTCAACACATAAGAGTTAGTCACGTTACACTTAAGGTACACAACCTATATCACCACACATGAGGAACTAGACCTATTGGCATTATCTCCCTTGTTCTTCCCGTCTGCATCCGTCTTCTGCTGTCGCCCGTTGACCTTGACATTTGAAATAATACCAAGGTCAACATTCAGATTCCGCATCTTCTGTACTTTTGCATTTTCTTTTATCAGTTCTCGTACTTTTTCACCTACCTCGAGCTTTGTTATGTCATTTGTACCTTCCGTACCCAATACAGAACGCGCCCGCTCAATTTTCGATCTGTAGTTGTAATTTCTCTCACAGTCTCTCAGCGCAAGGATATGCAAGTTTCTATTTTTACCGATGACGACAAGAACATTCAGTGCCGGAACTACATGTACGACTTCCGGTACAGTATGGAGAAGACAAGTAGAAATAATCTGGCTATTGTCAACACGACACACTTTGACGCAGTCATTCGAATTGGAGTCAATAAAGACGGCGTGTTCACCTTTACTGGATAGTCGAACGCACGAAATTGTGGATTTGTCAACTGTTGGAAGCAGCCGTTTCACCATCTTACAGCGCTCCAGTTCGAATATCTACAAAAGTATACAAGCAAAAGGACAGCAAAATCAACAACAAAATTACAGATTATAATTAATTTATTATCTCAATCAATTCATTCACTTGAGTGGCGCTCTCGACAATGAGGGCTTAATGCGTCTCCAGTGCATTATACTCAGCAGGTCATCACATAAGTTTGGATCCATAAACTACATTTTATCTAACAACCACCTGAATAAAGGAGTACAATGGGCCTTTGACATGCAGAAAATTTACAAGTAGCAAAGAGTTTCGACCTAGGTCAGCCTGTGCAGTCTGCACAAATAATCATGATAGACAGATAGATAGATAGATAGATAGATAGATAGATAGACAGACAGACAGACAGACAGACAGACAGACAGATAGATAGATAGATAGATAGATATTGTGTACCTTTAACTCTGTGTCAATGCAAACTGATCCGTCATCTGCAACATCGCATATGCCGCTTTTTGAAACACCACTGATTGTTCCAAACACCCCAAAACCTTCCGTCTTGAAAGCCATAGCACTGACCTTCAAATAGAAAAAGAAATATGATTGTGTCTATTTGAACTTCCAATTTCTTTCGGCATCGTTGTTATGTACTTTTTGTTTGAATTGTTCTTTCACTGCCTTCATGATTGTCTCAGTTAGGATTATATCACGGCGACAGCCTGCTTACACACGTGTTTCCTGGTTCTGACATGTATATGGCAAGGTCAGTGAAATGCCCGAGTCGTTCCAACGTGATCATCCAAGCCAGTAAAAATTCATTAAAGAAGCTCGGAATTGGAATTCGAAAGCCCCACTCACAGAGCCACAAGATGATTGATTAGCATTATCTATTATTCATTTTGTTAAAAGGAGAAAATCCTGACAACCAGCCATAATAAATTTGTCGTCTGCAAATACTTCCAACAAAATTTTTGCCGTGTAGTGAAGAGTTAATCATTTCTGTAATTCTACTTTTGTGAAACAGACCTATGACATCGTATTTATCTATTGCAAGAAGGTAATTTATGCTCACTTATATTAAATATACTTTCATGAAATAGACCTATGACATAGTATTTATCTTTGCAAGAAAGTAACACAATGTATCGTTGTGCCGCGAACTATGGTATGGATAATTCACTCTTCGTCTTTCATAATAATTCTTTCTGGTATGATTCACCTTACTTCTGTTGAATTAAAATGATATATATTTCATAGGTGTTCAACGACGCTTTTTTTTTAAACTTTAGTTATACCCCCCACAACGAAGTGGAGGGTGGTATACTGGAATTGCCATGGCTGTGTGTCCGTCTGTCCGTCCGTCCGTCCTTCCGTCTGTCCGTAGAAACAAATTTGTCCGGCGAAATACTCCCGACAGTTTTTCAGGTACTGAAATCAAATTTACACACAGTGTTCCTATATATATGAAGTTGTGCATGTGCAATTTCCATGACCCTGCTGCGATTTGTTGCGGAATTATCTCCCCTTGACCTTTTTTCAACTCTTCCTTTTGTACTAAACCATTCTGCATTCTGTGACAAAGACCTGTTTTGTGACAATGAGCTGGTGGGGGGTATGATCACGTTTAGTGATAGCTCTAGTTTATCATGGAGGCTTCCATACCGTTTCATCACCGATACTAGGTAAAACACTTTTTCAAAGCTGCTGGCTGCTTTCTCGCCAATTAACGCTTAGCTTTCAAAGGTGAAAGCGGAAATACTAGTATTCCATTCTCAATGGTTTTTGGCCAACATCAGAAACAAAGCATTTGCACCTGACAGATTCCGGATAGATATAAGCCCTGCTCTGGCAAAAGGGTGCTTAACGCATCTCCGTGATACATGATACTTGCCCAAGTCATCACCTAATTATAGATCTATAAGAGCCACTTTTTTAAACAACCGACTTAATCATGAGATAGACTGGTCCTTTGATATACAGAGGCGAAAATATATAGCGAAAAGTTTCGACCCAGGTCAGCCTGCGCGGACTGCGCAGGTTGACATGGGTCGATACTTTTCGCAGATGCATTAAGCCCCCTTTTCACAGAGCACGGCTCATATAAATTCTGATTTAAAATAGAATAAAGACCATCTTGAAATTCAATCTGACCTTAGACATACACGTAACTTATAAAAATTGCGTCAAAATCATTCGGATACATTTCGACACTTTAGATAATGCGACTAACTTTGTTCGCAACATTCTTTTGTCTTTTTTTACTGTGGTAGTTATGAAGCAAGGGGCAAAAATAGATCGTACCTAATTGTTGTTGCTGAAGTAATGGACCTCAGCATTTGTTTACTTGGTTTTTTGAAGCAAATTCAGTGATTTTGTCGTTATACAGATCTTGAAATAGCCAATTACTTTATTAAAAGTTTTACAATTATTCATGTTAAAAGAATCTTCATTCACCTGTAATCCGTCATCCACAGTGATAATCAACACTTCCGTTATATCGCTGTAATGGATAGCAATGACGTCACCTGGCAGATTGATCGTCAGTGTTTCTTTGTCATGCATAGATTCTCTGACAAGAAGGTCACGGCTGGCCACGCCAACAAATGCGTCTTTCTTGGTAAACATACCGCTAGAACATCCTTCGTAGCAATCTATTTGTTTCATGTCTGCTACAGAGTAAAGTGTTGCTCGATCAGACTCTTGAATGGAGAACAAACAGATAAATTTGCCACTAGACGATATCTTCAAGCTTTTATATTGGGAAACAGTCAAAGTGCCTTTTATCATACCGGAAACTAAAACCGTTACCACTGTCGAATTAGGAGTACCAGCGATCGTGACCAACGTTGAAGCGTCTTTGGAAACTATCATCGTTTGTAAGACACCGTAATTGTCGAAGGGCAGAACTGCAACTGTTTTACCCGAGGTGAGATCAAGAACATCGATGCCATAGTAGTCAATGAAATGGTACGCGCTTGCGTGCTTCGGAGGGATCACTTTTGATACAAATAATAAATTACTGTCTTTTGAAAAAGCAATGCCCTTTACAGCGATATCGTGATCTTTTCTTGACGAAATCTCCTCCATCTTAAGAACTTTTTCGAGATCCCAAACATTCATAGTTGTCCCACTTTGCTGTATTGTAACGGCCATCAAGGAGTGTGGAGATAATAAGATACTGTGAATGTTGTTCTGATGAGCTGCAAAGGTCGCAAGAAGAGACCCTGTAATGGCGTCCCATATCATGGCATACGGCGATAACTCGGCGGCTACAACGTATCTGTCATCAGACGAAAACTGGATGTCATATAAGTACCTTAAAGGACCTTTGCCACCCGCTCCGATCTTTAAATGTCTGGGTTTATTACTGACATTCTTCAGACTCCAAATGACAGGATACTTTCTCTTTATAAGACTAACAAACATTCTCTGTTTGTTGGATATGGCAATCTCTGACACTTCGTTGGTTGCGTAGTGGTCGGCGCTCATATTGACTTCTGGAAAAGATGATATGGCATCATACGTCACGATTTCCAGGCCAAACGTTTTGGATTCAGGGTTAATATCAAACAGTTTAATCGTGCAGTCAACTATGAGACCAACAATTGCCAAACGCCCATCTGCCGTCATTTTGATCACGCTCACACTGTTGGAGAGAGGAAACGTTTTGATTCGTTTTGCCTTTTCAATGCTGTACATATCCAAAAAATCATGACCTCCTATTAAGAGGTAGTTTTCACAAACGGTAAAAGCAAGCGTCACAAACGCAGTCAGTTTTCTGTACTGATTAAGATCTTTTACTTTTTTACCGTTTTCGATGCGGAAAACGGCGTCGTCTATCACACAGTACCTGTTGCCTACAAGTAAGTCGTGTTTGAGATTGGTAGTAGAAATTTTGTGGTCATAAAGTACGGTAAATGTGTCCGCATCAATGACATAATTAACCTTGCAGTCTGGACGGCTTTCGCAAACCAAGAAGCGTTCATCAGGGGATATGTAAAGGCCAAGATGACGGTAGGAGATTGATTTTAAAAGTGGCAATTCGACGTCGGCAGTGATGATACCTTTTTCTAAATCCCATTTTGCTACTTTTCCGTCTATCGACAGAACCACCAATTCTGTTGCTCGTTTCATTAATACAGCATCGCCTAGGTCCGCAGTCACTGAATCTAGTGACATCGTCAGTGCACTGACCGGAATGTCGTAAAGCTGAAACGGGGAAATAATCGCAGAGTCGTTTCGTGATTTTACATCACAATCTTGAACTAGCAGTTTTAACTTTGGCGAGTTGTCAATAAGATCTATCAACCTGCCTGTAATTTCTAAAGCTAAACTGTTCGGATTTAGGCTCAAAGAACTGCCTGCGATGCGGAGAGCATCAGCTAAAGCTCTAATTTCATTGTCGTCATGCTTTGAATATGCATATTCTAAGTCTTCTAAAAGAAGTTGTAGTCCAAATGCTGCAATCTTCGTCCAAAGCCACGTATAGTTAAAAATACAAATGCTCTGCAGATTTTCATAATCAGATATTTGTGCGAGATGATATGGAAGTTCTACCAGTTTCCGCTTGTTATACAGGACGCCTCCTTTGTTCTGGGTAAAAGCAAGGGGCTGATTCATGATTCCCCTATCCTCCGCTCCGTCATCCTGCGTCAAGGCTAATCTTGTCTTCAGAAAACTGCTGTATTCAAAAGGTTTCTTCTTGTCAAACCAAACACCCATGAAATACTCAGCAATATTGCGATGTATGGTATCAAGGATTTCTCCGTGTTCAAGATATCGGTATATAGCAGCTTCTTTGAACAATCTATGGTACCAGGTAAATACTTCTTGATCACCAGCGTCTCTTGTTACAAGAAAAACATCTAGATCAAGCCGAAGACGTGTCCAAAGGAATGGTGGTAAGCGACGGACAGGTGGAAGCCAGAAAAGGAAAACAGAGTTTAACACGTCGTCGTCCAAGGCAATAAGATCCAGAAGTTCCATCTCAGATAACCCGTCCTTAGCTGCCGTAATATAGGCAAGAGCGTGCTTCACAAGGATTCGGCCATGCTGGGCTTCAAGTCGGTGAAAGAAATGGTTGAGAGCTTCTCTCATGGAGGATGACACCATGTCAGGACAGATGAAGGAGTAAGATTTCCAATGCATTATCTCTTCGTACATTACTCTCGAAAACAGAGGTAAACCACAACTTGCAAATACCTTCGACAGTAATTGAGCTTGCTCCTCTGAGATTTTACGTTCTGATTCTTTTAGTCTTGCATGTATAATATCCATATTTGTGGCATGTTTTAGCTGAGGAATTGGTTGAACATTCGAAGCCCCACCTGCAGCTAACACGTGGTTTTGAAACTGTTTTAAGAGATTGTGTACAGAAGGTATTAACGACATTACTATCTTAACGTTCTTTGATAGCTGCTTCGGCAGCCATTTTAGCTTCTCGGGCTCGAAAGACCTTGCAAGCTGGTCGATGGAATCTAAGAATATCACCAATGGTCTGCCATCGCCAATTTTCTGAAAATAAAATCAATTCATCTTTGTTAAATGTACCGTTTATAAGAGAAGTAGCTTGAATTTTAATCCGTTGGTCAATGTAAAACATAAAAATAGTTTTTCTCCCGTGTCTCCTATGGCAATCGCGAGATTTTAACCCATTATCATCAAGTTTAAAGGTGTACTAGCTGCTAAATGTAAACAATTCGACGTTCAATTTGCAGACAGGGTTTCAGTCGCTGGCAGAAAATTGTACTTTAAAAGTAGAACAAAACTTGGCAACCTTTGCTCTAGTTTTAAGAAATATCTTCCAGCAACTGGAACTTTGACACTTTGCACAAAAAAAAAACATATTCAGACTCTTAGATTTATGATAATATCCATACTTTAAAATGGTATGAATCATTTTATCTGGATTTTCACTCCCGAGTTCTTTACTTTTGACCGTTAACTAGTGTGCCCTTAACTCTTTCAGTGCCGAATAAATAAACTCGACCTCTTTCGACGGCTATATATCCAATTCATTGAAACTTACAAATATTTTGATTGTATAGGCTTGAGTACACAAGCGGACGGTATAGACCAAAGATCAGACTGCATCTTCTGTGCAGTCTGATCTTGATCTATGCCGTCCGCAAAAGTCACTGTTTTCGCCTATGGCGCCGAAAGGGTTAAGAAATGTAGAACTGTCAATAAATCTTATAAAAGGACGGACAAACGAATTTTGAAACTTAGTTTCTCGTTTCATCGATTTCGACAAATTTATCTTGGTTTAGCGTCAGGATGTATGCAAAATCGAAATAGCAATCTTTTGAGATTGTTCTCTTAACCCATTACCACACAGCAAAATTTTAGACCTATCCAAATTGAAAGCATTTGCAGACGACAATTTCAAAGTGGCTCAAATGGTGCAATTTTGCTTAAATTAGGTAGAAAACTTTGTGGGAAAAGGAGAAAATGCTGGTTACCAGCATTTTCTCCTTTTCCCACAATGTTTTCAAAAGGCTTCTTCCTCAGGGGTGTTAAAAGTCGTCATTGTGTGGTAAAGGGTTAAGAATGATTTTATTGACTTTTGCTCTTTGTTCGAATTTTGGCGCCAAAAGCTTCAGTTCACGGCTCTTGAAAGCAAACTGGTTTGTATGCAGTCAATTAAAGTCCCGTAGACGACAAAACAAACGCATGCTGACATATGAGCCATGCCCTGGCAAAAAGGGTTTAACGCATCTTCGTGATGCATTATACCGAGTAAGTCATCACATACTTATGGATCCATAAAACTCTATTTTGTCTACTAACCGTCTGAATCCGGAGGTAGAGTGATCCTTAAGCATGCTCAAAGTTTACCAAAAGCCGAAACTTTCGCCCATGTCAGCCTCTGCGGACTACGCAGGCTTGCACATGCTGACATAGTCGATGCCTTTTAACAGAGCTTATACAATAGTCGAAGCGCATTGTGAAAGCAATACCTGCAACAATTGATGGAAGTATGGCACAATATCTAGGTATTCAGCGGGAATCTTGGATTTATCCATGTTGTACACGTCACAGATTTGTCTACACAGGCTTAGTAACGTCAGCAGTATATGCGAGGTCTGCGGACTGGTACCTACATAAAATCAAAGGACTGAAAGTCCTGAAAAGCGGATTTGTTGAACAGTTTTAAGCTATGTTTTGATGTAATGAAAATTGAAATCTTTTATCACATGTAATACATGTAGATCTATAATATGTAAGTAATAAAGGACAATGTGAGTCTAAGTTGTTTACCAAGTGTGCTGTGCAGCAACTGTTATTTTACTACTTTATTAGAGTAGTAATTTGATCCAACAATCTGACAGGATTTTATGCTAGTATTCAATTTAGGACTGCAAATATGCGTAGGACTGTATACACTGTGTTTAAAAAAGTGACAGTGTGGTGTACTAGCTAAAACTTAAAGTAGGATGGTTAGTGCGCAAACATGACAGTATCTGGTTCAGGTCAAACTGATAACATTGTACGGTCTTGAAAAAAGAATATTTTTCTAGGCTACTGTCAGCATAAACTGAAGAAGTTTTAGAGATAATTATGGCTCTTTATAAAAGAGCTGTACAATTTACACTTGTTTATTTCGTTGGAATTCTAGACCTTTCTAAAGCTTTCAAAATCATTCAAACATTTAACATTTTTTGTAGCAGAATGGTGTAGTGAAGCTACACGTAAACATACTAGAAAATACTAACATGTAGAAACAAACCAAGGTGGATTTATATAAGTGAAAATTATTTGACAAAAATACATGTATAGAATACTTCAGTTGTTGATGAGTACGATTAAAAAGAAAATACACATAACAGGAAATTTTTTGCTTCAATGACAATGATATATAATGATAATTCTGTAAAAACAAAGTTTTAAGGTCTGTAAAAACAAAGTTTTAAGGTCTACAACTGTCAATCAGTTTCAGCAATCATAAACAAATTTGATCAAAGAGTGCAATATATTGCTACTCACACATGTATGCAATATGAAATTTTTGCACCTTCTTGTTGAACACTTCACAAGAGGACAAAATTTTTGACTCTCCCAAATTAAAACCAACTATTCAGATTTTCATACTCTCACCAAACTCAAAAATGACTTATCACTGAATTATGGCTGGAAAAAAAGATTAAGAAAAAAAAAATCTTAATTGGTATTTCCTTAATAGGCTACATAGCCTCTATGGTTATTATTAGATTTCATACCACAGTTTTGGAAAACCTTGTGAGAATGGTACATAATCAGTAACATGCATCATTGACAATGACTCATATTCAAATAAGTATCAAGACGTTATATCTGATGTGATAAAAATAAACAGAGTTACCTATTGCTAAAGTACATTTTCACTATCAAACGCCAAAAAATTGCATCATTTACTGAATTTAACCGTACACTTTATATTAAAAGAAATATATATCTGGTAGTATTTATTGGCCTTTTTAAAAAAAAAATTGATTTGTGATATAAAAACTAAATAGCTCCATATTTAGAGCATTAACAAACAATTCAATAAATATGGCTCAGATTATGTGGTTTTTATTTGTATAGGGCACAAAAAATTCTAGGATAAAGGGCACAAAAAATTCTAGGATAAAAGAAAGAAAAGAAATACTGATGTCTTGTTTTCCAACAATGTTTTAATAAGCCCTTTCACACAGGACTCATAAAACATGGGATTTGTCGTGTGTTAAAGGGCTAAAAAAGAAAAATCCTCAAAAAAATTCTCCCTATTTAACTTTGTATGACACAAAATTCAAAATTAAAGGGTCAAATATAGGTCATGTTTGGACAAACCATAAGGTATTCCGAATACTGATTATATGTATTCGTAACAGTTCTGTTAAATAGCCTTCCAAGGCTAGGATTGAACCCAGAACCTTCAGGTCCCAAGGCGAACACTCTACCACATTGCTACAAAAGCTAGCTCTATAGCAAAACAGTATAAGTGTCCCCTTATAAAAACACAAGCTATACATTTACATCAATCTATGGGATAGACCAGTATACAACATATCCATGTTAGGTCATGGCATCTGACAACTGGATCTGGAGAAAATTTTGATTTTTTGGTTTATTTTAAGACTTAAAAGATTAAATACCAAACACTCTGTGTTAATAATCCTGAAGGAAATAGGCAATTGAAAGCATTATGGGACAAAGACAAAATTCTGGTAAGCAGTATTTTCTCCTGTTCCAACAGTGTTTTCAATCATACAAGTTCATTTGTATCAATTTCTGAACTGTTGTCTGCAGATGCATTTAAAGTGCCTAAAACTTGTCATATGGGGAAGGAATGAATAATGAAATGGCATCCATTTAATACCAGTTTTGATTTAAAAAACAAAAAAGTAACTTATGCATAGATGGTGGACATAGATTAATCTGAACAATCTTACAAAAATTAACTCCCCTCTAAATATGGATATGGGGTCCTGCATGTGTCACCAGTAAAGTGTAGGGCTTGTTACCTGATGGCTTAGGTTCTAGCCTCACTGGAAGCACCATGGTTTTCTGTGAGAGTGTCCTTAGGCAAGACACTTCAAAGCCATAGCCTAGTACTGCTAAAACCCTTTAAAAACATACATAAATAAGCTAGCTGTAGCAGTTATATGACTGAAATAATGTTGAAAGTGACATTCAACACCATTCAATTAATCAAATGATCTAAAATTGGCCAGCAAGGTTAACCTTAATCTAACTTTTCTGTCAGCCACACAAAATGTGGCTCTTAAGGTTTGGAGAACATTGGTAGACCAACAGTTTTTTCAATTTTCATTCTTACTAAAGTAGTTTTTTCCCCATCCCATAACACCATAAAGGATACAATGTGTTTTAACTTAGGTAAGTGTGGCTATATTATCCCATTTTGAAGGATGTTCAGAAAAAATTTTGGAACAGCTTATCCAATTGGCTGAGCTTTATTTAGCAAATTTAGCTAAACTAAAAATCAAGGGTTTTCAGAAGAACTAGTGAAGGTGGTTTAAATTGTCTGAGACTTTGCTTTAAACAAGATTGAAAATATTAACAGCTCACCCTAGGGTTTGTAAACATGTGAGCTTACATAGCTACACTAAACATGATGACTACCGTATATTTTTCTTTTTTATAGCATTTTAAGCATTTCTAAAATCATCATTATTCATCATTATGCAAGACTCTTTTGAAATATTGAAACTTCTGTACTCAGACATCAAGGTTTTTTTATTTTTACAACAGCATTTTACAAATCTAGTCAGGCTATAAATACAACACTTTCTAAACTTTTATATAGTTGGTATAATCATATAGACTGTAAACAATTCAAATCTAAAATAGTGTGCCTATAAGAATGGAATTTTACTATGTTAGGTAGTCTGATCTCAATCTACTCTTGTTACATTGCATACAAACTGTCCTCATTCTGAGGTATAAAGCATGCATTGTTTTGAAAAGGTTTAGTTTAGAAAAAACAACACAGGAGTCCTCTCAGGGAAATAGAAACAGTAGTATTTTGTATGTCAGTTCTTACTGAAAGCACATTGTCATTTCCATAACTCTAACACCTAGGAATCCCTTCAGGGGTTCTTCCTAATTACCAGTACTACACAACTTCAAACTATTGATTTCAAAATGAAATACAAAATCAAACAAGAAACAATAATTTGATTGTTCAGGTACAATGATTTCTTCTTTCCTTTCAAAAGAATGTTCTTGGTTTCATTCCTGAACTCAAAATTGTTATGTAATAGTCTGAAAGGTGAAAACTAAGTGGTGTGTTTAGTATTTTCTAAGATTTAGGCCATGTGTAATTCATGAATATTGAATGTACCTTCCTTCTGTTACATAAATGAAAATTTACCAGTATCTTCATAAGGAAACAAGTCAAGAAAATAATGATTTTACAAAAGAAAAGTAAGGTCAACTCATACAGTGCCACAAAACATGAAATTGATTGTAACTACCTTCAAAAATAATTTGATGGATGACTGATTTCTGGTGGTTACATTAGTTTCAACACTGTTTCAGTCTTACAGTGACAACAACTTATTTGTGTACCTCTCTGGTTTTACTAGGGCTTGGCTGGTTCTCTGCAGTGTCTATATAGATCAAGTTTTCTTTTTGAAGTTTTGAGCCTTGTCTTTGTGAATTTCAGTCATACTACCAAGGTTGAGCAGTCGAAACCAGGGGCAGTTTTAAGCGGCAGTTTTAACCGGTTCAAACCGCCGCGGTCAATACTCCAAAAGTGGTCAATAGTGGTCGGTTGAATATTTGTAGTGGTCATTTTGAAACTTTAATGATCAGATGAGGTTTAACAGGACAGTTATGCTATTTAGTGGATGATTTGTCTTGAATTCATCAATATGCAAGAGTTGACTTGAGTGGAAAAACTGTTTTGTTCCTGCAAAGGGTACTCATCAGCTGGCCTTTGCAACTTTTCCAAAACTGTGTAGAAGTTCCAAATAAGGTCCCCAGGTTTCATGTTTGACACCTTACGTAATTGCTTGATTTTAAGATATTATCATGATTGCATATAAGTCAGTATTTCAGGAATAAAGCCTTGTGTCAAGTATAATACCCCAAATAGGGACACATTTGTCCCTTTGGTAACTGATTTAAGCCACACCCACTGGGTTAGAAAGAGGCAACTTCTACACCATTCAATGTGTTTTGACAGCAATTTAAAGGTGTAGGTAGACACTTAAAATACTTCAAATAGATTAATGTATCCTTAACCATTGTGTATTTAATCAGTTAGAGCCTTCCTCATGTGTATCTCAATATGTCTCAGAGGCGTAGCCATGTTATTTCGATTGGTGCTGCGAAATTGAGCTCCGAAGGAGCGAATGCGAGCGCCCAAGGCGCGAAGCTATGCTAGGGGGGTCTGGGGGCATGCTCTCCCGGAAAATTTTATCGGTGCGGCATGCCGTATCGACCGAAAGTATTGGTGCAGCAAATGCCGCACCTGCCGCACCCGTGTCTACGCCCATGTGATTATTGACAGGTATATTTCACATGTTTGCCTATGTGTGACAGTTTTTTCTGCAATTTTACTTGAAAATTATATATTGGCTGCTTTATGATGCTACCTTTGAACTTTTATGACCATAGACTATGTTAAATTATCTATATTTTTAAAAATCTAAGTGTGTTTGTGGTGAGAGAGAGAGAGAGTGTAGAACTATAAACATTATCTACATTCTCTGTAAGGAATGATGATAGAAAAAAATTATTTGGTTGAAAAGAACCAACATCTATGTAAGTTCAATAAGGAAAGTCAATCCAACAATCTCTTCAGTTGACCAGCAATAGTGTCTTTTGAATTATGATCAAATACAAAAGGACCTTATTGATAAAAACTATGATACTGATGATAATATGTAATAAACCTTCATGTACAGGATGTAAGAGGAGAGCTTTTAATATTAATTTAGAAACCAGACAAGTATGTAAGCCAGTGATTAATCATCCCAATCAACCACTTCAATCAACCACCAATCGACCACTTGTGACCAGTATTGACCGCTTGTAAAACAGCCTGCCTGGTCAATACTCATATTAACCTGCTTTTTGCCAACCTTGCATACTACATAACTGAACAATTGCAGGGACATGTGCAAAAAATACCTGATGTAGCATTATGAGAAACTTGAAATTCAATATTTACACTGGTAAAAAGGTTATTCATTACATCCAATGCAGCTTTGAGTGAATCCATTTTCATGGTCTAAAGAAAAGAATTGAAATCATCACTCATCACCTGGCAGAACATAGTCCTTTTTTTCATATGTGTAAATCCCTGCCTTTGGTACAGTTGAAGGTACTTTAGTAGCCAGAATGGATCAAGATCACACTCAGTGTGACAAGCTGCCATGCAAAGTAAAAAATAACCTTTCCATAAACAAAATGAAACTTTCAAGTCGAATGTACATTTCTAATTATTGCTATTTTAAAGTTATTTTTGGGGAAAAATACCGGGCAGTATAGATTGAAGATCAGATTACATTTTCTGTGCAATCTGATCTTAATCATCACTGTCTGCAAAAGGTCCTTGAGTAGCACTTAGTAGCCTAATGGTTAAAAGAACTGGGTCCCTCTATAAAACTTTAAAAACTATAGGCATACTTTCATTCAAAGGTTTGAATTACTTGCTGTTTTCATAAAACACAGTCACCGTCTTAAATATGGGTTGAGCAGTAGCAGTTCATCATGAAAATTTACTCTACAAGTAAAGTACAAATATGTTCAACTTGCTCTGTACATGCACTTCTATTTCAAAGCATCAAAAATATATCAAAGAATTTAAATGTACATGTCTAGATATAAAGACGTATAGATGCATTCCTGTGGATCCTTTATCATAAATCTATCTGCAAATTCTGCAGTCTTTTTTGTTGCATGAAACGTAACAAAATAAAATTCAATGTATCAGAAGGAGTATAAATGGACTTCTACACCTTGAAGACAAATAGTGAGCTTGTTTGAGTCTCTGAGGCTTCAAGTTAGGGGATGTCTAGTTCACTGAGAAGAACACGATTTCCCATCAAAAATCCTCAGTATAAATTCATGTCCCGGGTTCGCACTTGATCGGGGCCGTTTGTAAACGAAGGATTTCTTAATGACCCTTCGATAACTAGAGAGAAATCTTGGAAGCTTTACCAACGCAGTCTTGCATAAATCAAACATTAAATAATTTTTTTTGGATAGACTGCACGATCTCCATTCCTTCAAACGTTTCGCAGAAATGTTTCAAACAATTCGGAAATTCATCGATAGTGTTATACGAAGGGCAGTAACAAGGTGCCGAGTCGACTTTATGGGTACTGTGTATTCGTTCTCGAAAGGGCTTTAAATTATTTACGGCCAAATTCAAGCTAGCTGTCTGAACAGTTAAAGATATCTGATACTATAGTTGAAAATGTAATTTTATTGAGAAAATACTGCTTAATCTCATTGTTTATTTTGGCAGTGAACGATACAAGTTATGAATGAACGTTTCTTGAATGAAAACGAGGGCAGTCTGTGTAAACAATGTTCATACGCATATGGCCATATTAAAAAAAAAAGAACAAACTTTGTTTAGGTCTTTATAGTATTTCAAACTGACAAATGTTTTAGTTTTGACGAAATTTTGATAAAGAAATTAAACCTTATTTGTATGATTTGTTCAGGGTCAGAGCTGAATATCATTTGTAGATCTGCGTTGTTCGTCCCATGCCAGCCATGCAAAATGAAAGTGAGCACGCATGCGTCGTTACGCATGATGTATTTGGTTCCGGTCAAAACGATCACAGTAAGCGGATTTGCTATATAGCAAATCCGCTAAAAATTAAAGTAGATCGGAAAGGTTCTATGTTGCCCGCTAACTAATCAAACCAAGGATCTGTAATGTATGAGCCATGCTTTGTGAAAAGGGGGCTTAATGCACCTGCGAAAAGTATCGAACCAGGTCAGCCTGCGCAGTCCGCGCAGTCTGACCTGGGCCGAAACTTTTCGCTATCGGTCAATTTTCTGTATGTGTAAGGACCAGTCTACCTCATGATAAGGTAATTTGTTACAAAAAGTGCATATTATGGATCCTTAAGTATATGTTGGTTTGCTTTGTACCATGGATCACGGAGATACATTAAGCTCCCTTTTGCCATAGCGCGGCTCGTATGGCGTTCAACACGCGAAAAGGGGCATTCGGACATTTGCGTAAAGTGTCGTCTCGGATCAGCCTGCGCAGTCCGCGCAGGCTAATCCGAGACGGCACTTTACGACTACATTAGATTTTGTGCTACAGTAGACTTGCGCAAAACAGAAAATTACATAAAAACGGAATGTGTCGTTTCGGATTAGCCTGCGCGGACTGCGCAGGCTGATCCGAGACGACGCTTTACGCAAATGTCCGAATGCCCCTTTTCGCGTGTCGCAGGCCGTATATGGGCGGCGCTCTGACAAAAGTGGGTTTAATGCACCCCCGTAATACATTATAGCAAGTAGGTCACCATATAATTATGGATCCATAAAATCAATTTTGTGTAAAAAGCGTGAATTATGACGTATAGTGATCTTTGATTGATTGATTGTATGGTGTTTAAGGCCGTTTTTCAACATTATTTTAGTTATATCGCGGCGGCCAGTGCACCTATCCATGCTTTCCTGGCGTCTCTTTTACCAGGTCTTCGCACATTTTTTCTTTCCAAGCCACTGGCTACTTTCCCACATAGCTATCGTCGAGGCAATGGTCAGCGGTGGGAAAAGAATTAATCCTGTCGCAACGACTATCATCAATCCTCGGAAGGATATTGGCCGAGCCAGAGATCGAACCCGCGACCCCCTGTTCTCAAGTCCTACACGCTACCGACTGAGCTACCGGAGCTGGGCTATAGTGGTCTTTGGACATGCAGAAAATTTACAAATAGCAAAAAGTTCCGACCCAAGTCAGCCTGCGCGGACTGCGAGGACTGTGCAGCTTACATGGGTTGATACTTTCAGCAGATGCATCAAGCCCCCTTTTCAAACAGCATGGCTCAAATACAAGTATATCAAAAAGGATCTGTCTTGCTCCACTATCTGATAAAACCAGTGAGCCGTAATGTATATGAATGTGACCGTCATAAGTCTGTAGTACATGACTTAGGTTTTGGTATAAAGACATTTCAACTCTTTTCCTGCTAAATAATACAAATGAAACTTTCCAAAGGTAATAAAAACCGGAATAATGCTATTTCATTTTTTTGTAGAAAAATATCTCCTAATCGGACAGTGTTGATCCAAGAACAGACTGCACGTTCTGCGCAGTCTGATCTTGATCTACACTGCCCGGAAAAGGTCAGTGAGTCGCCCTTAGCAACTTAAGGGTTGACACATAACCTTGTTTTCAGTGTAATCTGTCCATTACGAACTGGTAGACAAATTAACTGTAAAACTAAAATGAAAGTTATTTATTTGTAGTCGTTGGTAGGCCTTTAAGCATATTTATAACAAGTTACTATGATTTTGAGAATTTTTGAGATTTGAATTGGGAAAAAAGCTACTTTTACTGATAGCAAAGGAAATTAATATATCCTTACATCCTTACAGCTTGAGAGAAAAAATGCTTTTAGCATTTTTAGAATTTTAGAATTTGAAAGTGTAGAATGGCCAAGTCTAAGTGCTTTACTATTCCAGAGAGTGCAATAGAAAAGCTTATGCGTGAAAAAACTTGGTTTTTAGTCTGGCTGGGGCGGGGGGGGGGGGGGAGAGAGAGAGAGAGAGAGAGAGAGAGAGAGAGAGAGAGATTATTGCAAAGTATAGTGTATTAGCGTGTTTGTTTTCAAAAATTTTGCAAATTTAAATAATAACAATTGAAACAAACAGTCAACTTACCTAAAAACCGTACAATTATCACAGGATTTGAATCAGCCATCCATTTTATTGTCTGCTTTGCACACTTTGCGATGACCGCTGTTTTTCCACATCCACTCTCCCCATAAACAACAAATGGACTTCGATTTTTGATGTCTTTCAGATACTTTTCAACTGCTTTTAGTACATCTTCTCGTCCAAAGAAAATTCTGCTCCATTCGTCCCTGATTTTTAAGTTTTCCTTGATTTCTTTTATTTGTGCGTCATCTTCAACCTGTTTATCAGCTAGGTTTTTATCAATTAGCATGACCATTTTATCGTAGAAAATTGCTGATAGCTTACTTAAATATTCAGCATTGTCTGTAGAATTTATTCCCCCTTTGTCACTCCACGGAGTACTCAATTTTACAATATTTTCTTTGTTAAGCGTTCTTGGTATGACCTCGTCACGTAGACTGCGCAACAGGTCCTGCGCATTTTTATCTACTTCCGTCTTCTGTCCGTTTCCAGTAGTTAGAATGTCGGCAAACTTCACAGCCCGATGATGGTGTATATTTTCATTCAGATTGTCAATGTGACGAACAAAACACAGACATTTCATGTTTGGGTCTCCCGTATTTTCAAGAATTCCTAGGTTAATTTCTTCGTGCGTCACTACAAAAGATTCAAACAGACCAAGGTCATCACATAACTGCATTAACCCTTTACCATACAATTAAAAGTTCTAACGACCCTGAGGAGAAAGGTTTGTGAAAAGAATGTTGGAAAAGAAGAAAATGTTGGTAAATGATTACCAGAATTGTCTTCTCTTCCCACACTGTCTTCTACCTTTCCAAAGACAAATTTATCGTTTGAGCCCCATTATACTTTATCGTCTGCATTAGCTTTCGACTCGGAGGGTCAAAAATTTTGTCGTTCGGTAAAGAGTTAACCAAATTACTATGTGAATCGCTGAAAATCAGAAATAATAATGGAAAAAGGAGCATTGCCTTTAACAAGCAATTGCTCCGTTTTGAAAAATGTTTTCTGAGCAGTCAGTAGACATTTTTTTTTCCTTTGAATATTTGTTCCTTGCCTCGGTAGGTCTAAAACAACCTGTTTAGTAATGAAGTGCTGCGAAAATAGACCTTGCTTCTAGTTCTGAGGATTTCTTTATTTTCTTTTTTCTATCTGAAATGAAATCATGTAATTGTAATAACGTCCAGTATTATTTCTTTGTAACTAATTCATATGTTTTCTGTCTTCTTTTCACTGGCGAGATATAAATAACTCATAATTTAAAAAAGATTTTAATCTATAGTTCGGGAAAAAAGATATTTTTTGACACGGTGTTGGGCAAAATCAGACTGCACCAAATTAGCAGCACCATCTTGGATATGCGATGTACATTTCTTACTCGACTTGATACTTATATTAACAAATTAAGCGCGAGGTGGATTGGAATACATGTATTTCTCCATTTTTACTAAAAAAAGAAAGAAATAAGAAACCTTACGGTCTTAAACTTTTTCATTTATCTTTCATTTCGTTGTACTATTTTCATTCTTTTCTTTCTTGAGAAAATATGATATCTAGGGACCGTGTATTTATATTTCATATAATACGATAAGACTTTCTGATCTCAGTTTAAACTAAGCAGTAGTGAGGCTCGGAGGAATCAACCTACCAGAATTGAAATATTTTTCTTTTGTCTGGCCACCGATGAGTCCGGCGTCGAATGCAAGATTCGATCCTTCCATTAGCAACGTTCGTATTTCTTCAAAAGTATCATTCCATTCGTCACGTGATATCTTCTTCAGATCCTCGTCCTGTTCAAACAATATTCCAAAACTTATTCAAAGATTGACTGGTAAAGAACTTAATGATTTCACGCACCCTGAATTTGAAAAGATACCCCTTGGAGCGTTGAGCACTGAGCTTTTGTTAGTTTTTGCGGACAGTGTAGATAAAGATTAGACGGCACAGAACGAGCAGTCTGATCTTTGATCCACACTGTCCGCTACCCTTCTACATATCCTGGCCATAGCAGCTCATTGATATTTTTTGTAACTCACAAGGCTTTAGTTCATTAATAAGTCAGCGCTCCAAAGCTTAGAAAGCATGCACTTTCATACAGTGTGATTAGACTGTTTGTTTTCAAACTCCATGAAAAAAAATCTCTCCATTCCATAACACAAAAAAAGGCATTTTATCATCTTCCCACAATGTTGTCTACCCTGTAATAGAACTCGAGCTTTTGCAATTTGCCGTTTGCATTTGGTTTGAATTTATAATAGACTAAAATTTGTTGTTAGGGAAAACTAAAGAGCCTTTTGTGCAGTTACAGGTGAAGCACTGCTCTTTGAAGACAAAATACTTACAGAACTATCATAATTTTTTAGCACTGTGTTTATTGGTTGTAGAACGTATTGCGGTGGCACAGAGTTGTCGTCCTTTAAATACCAAACGTCCAAGACGCTCGTGTCTTCCTCTTTGTCGTCCAGAAGCTTTTTGATACTCTCGAATTCCTCCGCGTCGATGAAAGCTGGTACCGGACGATACCCATACTTCTGGCCAATCAGTGCCTACAAAAAAAAGTGTTCAAATTTACCTTAGAGGATTTCAAAATAAGACACCATATGTGTTTTCTGCGTGTGTCTATGCAGGGATTGTACTTTATTAGTTGTACGGTCAGGTGGCAGGGGCCGAAGGCTAGGTGGCGACATGATTCGCCACAGCCGTGAACAAGTTTCCATGTCCCCGGCCACCTGACCGAACAAGGAATTTATTATGCTGCAAAGTTTTACAATGTGTATTCAGCGAAAATTTCCCGTTTTATGTACTTACGAATTGAGTACGCTGACGACATAGAATTTCCCTTCTGAGTGCCCCCAATTCAACGAAAATTGACGTCACTGAGAACTGACGTCACTGAAACCTTAATAAAATGTGCAGTTTGGTGGATGAACTTGATGGTGTCACTGCGATAGACATTCGTTATATTTTTATTCAAACATGGATTCAAACAGCTTCAAGGTAAGTAAGTTCTACGCATTTTAATGATTTGTTGTCAAAAAGTAAAAGACCATTAGTTACCACAAACGACAATTTGGTTATTCTTTTAACGTTACAATGAATGTGTTTCGACACTTCACAATTTGCTTACCTGACAAAGGTGTGGCTTGTTTTAATCCCGTGTATTTGTTTTAGAATGACAAAAAACGATACCATATGTAAGTTCTATAGACTATTCATTTTTTTTCAAAAATAATTAATCCATTCTTTCCGCTTTAATGACAAGCATCAAGGGAAACTAGAAATAATATGGTGCAGGCTACTCAGTATATTTTTCTTATGGGCTGCTCGTATCGGTCGGCGCCGCCATTTTGGATCTTGTGTTGAAAGTGTAGTCATGTATACGGGGCTCCCAAATGGGAAACTGCTTTTACGTGTATTTTGTTAGTCTACATGACTTGTATGTACGGGGCATATTATCCAATCAGACCAAGGGAAATTTCTTTGCAGTATAATAATATATGATCCCTGGTGGAAGTGTCTCTCAAATGAGCTTACTTGCTAAGTTTAATCCTCTGCGTCACAATCTCGACTTTTAACGATCCTGAGAAAGAAACATTTTAAACATATTATGGAAAAAGGCGAACCAAAAATAGAGGGAAAAGGAGAAAATGCCGGTTATCAGCATTTTCCTCTTTCCCCACGATGTTTTCAAAAGCCTCCACCCTCGAAATCTTTACAAAACGGGATCGTTTGGTACAGGGTCAATAGAGGGACTGTGTAACTTGTGTGATATACTCTTTTTGAAAGCTTACTACAAAGTTTGGTCCTGCCGACACATTGATGCAATTTCGGATTTCCTTTAAACAACAGGCAGAAGTCATGTGATCATTTTGAGCCTCGTTTGTGACTCCCCATCGCATATCGACCATCTGAAAATTGAAAAATCGGTAGAAATTCTGGGTCTGTATTCACCAACCTTTCTTAAGAATACTCTCTGTCTTAATCTCTAACTTTGAAAGTAACACAGCTTCGAACTGGCTAAACCAAATGGTTTAGATAATCAGAAGTTGTGTTACTTTCTAAACTGACAATTAGACCAAGAATATTCTTGAGAACAGTTGATGAATATGGATCCTCGAATTAAATCATTATTAAAATATACAAATGGAAAACACAAGGGTAATTACATCTGTACTAATGGACAAAATTTTAGACTTGTACATTTTGGTGGCAGAAGGAATAGATGTCTCAAATGATGGACTTTGCCTTTAAAAGGACAGAAAACACTGTGGGAAAAGTGGAAAATACTGGTAACCAGCATCTTCTCCTTTCCCCACAATGTTTTCATAACCCTGCTCCATAAGGCCACCTAAAACACGGAACTGTGTACAGGGAACAGGATTAAACAAGAAGAAAGCATCGATCGCGACTGTTCTTTCTCAGCTGAAGACTTCAAGCCATGTGCAGTATAAATTCCAGGTCAAGATAATACCTACAGGGTATTTTCGAAGTTGATTGATTGATTGACTGACTGACTGACTGACTGACCGACCGACCGACCGACCGACTGACCGACCGACATTTCTCATCGCTCTCAACATTATTTCACCTTCTATCATGACCAAAGCTCAAATGTCCATCAGATTTCTGAGTTTCTCTAGTACTAGTCTGGGGTTCTGCTATGCCTTACCAAAGGACCTTGTCACTAAAAACCTAGCGCCGAGGGTTTGGATAGGAGCTGTGACCTCAAGGTAAATATTACACAGAACATTGGTATATTTTTGGTTTACTATTTGATCAGTTTTACTTAAAACCTGTATTATGTATACCAACTCGAGGTCCTGCGTAGCTCAGTGGTAAAGTGTAAGTCTCGAAACCTGGAAGTTACGGGTTCGAACCTCCCTAGAAATTGACATGGGTCGATACTTTATGCAGAAAGCCCTCTTTTCACAGAGCAAGGCTCAAATAAATTAGGTCAGTAGGTAGAAGAAACCATGTTTGATTTTTTATAGATCTTTTCCGAGAAAAAAACGTATTTTAGAAAAGTAAAATGGGCGAAGAAATATCATTTTCGATCATAAAAAAAGAGCGGAAGATGCAATACTAGGATACACTCGTTTGTCATACCAGGTTGCTACTTGTAGAATAACCTCGTGGGTCATACCATGGACCACTGAGACTCCATTGGTCTATACCGAAATATTCATTGCTCGAAACCCTTAGAAAAGATAGCACTTTGGTGCATCGCCTCTATATCGTGTGGAATAAGTTATTGTATACGTTATACAGTTAGATGCGCCAATGTGATATTTTTAGTATCAGTGTTCGATGATCGACCAATGAAAATTCCGGTATACCGTAATAGACCAAATGGAGCTTCAAAGGCCTGTGATCATACTGACACTAGGTTTCTAAAGACACTCATCTACAACATTACCTGAAAATTTACACCATATTTTTGTTTGGAGTATTCCTGTATTCTCGGATAAACATCTTTCAGCAAAGCGTTTCTCTCCTCGGCAAAATCTGAAAATAAGCAGAACGAGATTTTAAATATTCGCGGAGTTCTACGCTCTTAACTCCTATAACCAAACGACAAAATTTTAGACTCATCCAAATTCAAAGCTGTTGCAGACGACAGACGACAGATTAAATGTGGCTAATTTGATGAAAATATATCTAAATGGGTAGAAAACCTTGCGGGAAAAGGAGAAATTGCTGGTAACCAGCATTTTCTCCTTTTTCCACAATGTTTTTAAAAGCTCTCCTCAGGGTCGTTAAAAATAAGATTGATTGATAAAGGGTCAACACTGTTTGTCGGTACGAAGCGTAGCTAAAGGATTGGTCTTTTATATTAATGATTTACCAGACAATTCCGAGCTTTGCCGACCTTGAGAATGAATACTTGTCAAAAATAGTGACTAACATTTTCTCTTTTCCCTCTCCTTGTTTTCTGCGCCTTCAAAGACAACTACTACCATTCGAGCCACATTAAAATCATCGTCTGCAAATGTTTTCAATGGGAACAAGTCTAGACTTATGTCGGGTTGTAAACGTTTAATGCCTTCAGTTTCAGCATTATTTCAGTCCTATCATGGCGGTCAGTATTCCTCTCCAAATATACCAGTCCATGCTTTTGTGAGAGTTTCATAAATCAGGGCTACCTTTCACTAAACTGCGTAGGTTTACGCAATTTTTGGGAGATTGAATATACATGTACACTCATACGATCCCTGTTTTACCCAAAGGTATGAGCTGGCATAGAGTTGTGCAAATATTTACTCAAATCGTAACGTTGCACAGTTCAGTAAAACTCGTTTTCTGACCAAATGCTTGGTTACCTAAACTGCGTACACAAATTTCGTGCGTACGCAGTTAAGAGAAAGGTACGTCAGGATTTCGCCTATCAGACTTTCTAGACATCTGACTTCTTTCCCAGATGGGCGTTGTCAGAAAAGTGTTAAGTGTTGAAGGAGAGGAATGAATCCTGTCGTTATGACTAAGATCAATCCTCCAAAAGAGTTTGGCTAAGCTTGGATTCGAAACCTTGCATTACAAAGCTGGTATACTACCGCCCGAGCTACTAGACTACATTGTGCTTGAATAACCAAGTATGATTGTACAATTGTTTGGGTCTAAAACCTAAATTTTAGCTTAATGCATTTGGAAAAAAAAAGTATCGATTAATGTCAGCATGCGCAGTCCACGCAGGCTGACATGGGTCGAAACTTTTTCGCTATTTCTAAATTTTCTGCTTGTCCAACAACCATTCTACCTCATGATTCAGTCGGTTTTTAGACAAAATTGATTTTATGGATTCATAATTATGTAATGGCTTGCTTGGTATAATGCATTACAGTGATGCGTTAAACCCCCTTTTCACAGAGCATAACTCATTTATATCAGTCAAGGAGCTCAAGGGTCCCATAAGCTACTTCTAATAAGAGATTTTATTTTCGTTTATCTTAGTGTATATACGCGTTTTACATGGTGTATCTGAATATAATAAAACAGGACCTCGCTTGTCTAACCCTTTGACAAACAATTCCGAGTTTTAACGACCCTGTAGAGGAGGGCTTTTGAAAACATTGTGGGAAAAGGAGAAAATGCTGGTTAGCATTTTCTCCTTTTCCCACAATGTTTTCTACCCTATCAGAGACAAAAATCATCCTCGGATCTACATTTAAATTATCGTCTGCAAATGCTTTCAATTTGGTTGAGTTCAGAAGTTTGTCGTTTGGTAAGGAATTAACCCTTTGACAAACAAAGCCCTGTTTTAATCGAACCCCGCTGAGCCCCGGTAGCTCAGTCGGTAGCGTACAGGACTTGAGAACAGGGGGTGGCTGGTTTGATCCCCGGCTCGGCAAATCTTTCCGAGGATTGATGATGGTCATTGCGACAGGATTCATTCCTCTCTCACCGCTGACCATTGTTTCGACGATGGTTGTGTGGGAAAGCAGCTAGTGGTTTGGAAAGAATATTGTGGGTAGTACTGGTA
This sequence comes from Hippopus hippopus, assembly GCA_946811185.2. NCBI lineage: Eukaryota > Metazoa > Mollusca > Bivalvia > Cardiida > Cardiidae > Hippopus > Hippopus hippopus. Next base: position 48,559,311 of record OX328104.1, on the reverse strand, counting down.
ACAGAAACTCCAGGAAAGCATGGATAGGTGCACCGACCGCCGCGATATAACTGAAATAATGTTGAAAACTGCATACAATCAATCAATCAATAATCGTACCCCGATGAAGACGGCTTCTGAAAATATTGCAGAAAAAGAAGAAAATGTTGGAAACTAGCATTTTCTTCTTTTCCCACAATGTTTTCTACCCTATTATAGACAAATTCTAAAATCAGACCTACATTTTTTTTCTTTTTCATCTTAATGTTCTCTAAATATCGACTAGTTTCACATTTAATCATCTGATAAGGAGTTGAATACGGTTATCAGAAGTCTTTGTTCATGGTTTCGTGGCAAATTTTACAGCAATAAATTTTTTTTTCTCACAATGTTTTCTACCCTATCAAAGATGAATTCTGAAATTTGAGCTACAGTTTTTTTTTTCACCTTAAAGTTCTCTAAATATGGACCAGTTTAACATTAAATCGTCTGATACGGAGTTGAATAAGTTTATCAGAAGTCTCTGTTCATGGTATCATGGCAGGGTTTAAAGCCTTATTTTTTTTTTCTCACAGTGTTTTCTACCCTATCAAAGATGAATTCTAAAATTTCAGCTACAGTTTTTTTTTTTCATCATAAAGTTCCCTAAATATGGACCAGTCTAACATTTAATCGTCTGATAAGGAGTTGAATAAGTTTATCAGAAATCTTCGTTCATGGTTTCATAGCACGTTTTACAGCCTTCAAATATGTTATATTCAGCCAATGTATGGTGAAAGATAAAACTATTTCACTATGAGCTATGCTCTGTGAAAAGGAGTTTTAATTGATCTGCAAAAAGTATCGATCCAGGTCAGCCTGCGCAATCCGCGCAGGCTGACCTGTGTCGAAACTTTTTGCTTTTGGTAAATTTTCTGAGTGTCAAAGGACCAATCTGCCTCATGATTCAGTCGGGTGTACCTCAGATTGGATCTTATGGATCCACGATTATATGATGACTTCCATGCTGTAGTGTATCACGGAGATGCATTTAACCTCCTTTTGCCAGAGCACAGTTCATATCGAAGGTCAAATAAAATCCACCATTGATACCACTGGTTTTAAAGTAAGTGAAATGACTTCTTTCATTTTGATAAGGCATTCCTTGGTACTTTATTTATATAGTAAGAAATACAGACTAACGATGAATACCGAGGAACGTAAGAGATAGTGTTGGATAGCTAATGTAAAGATTGGGGGTGAGTGGGGGGAGCGGTTGATCGAATTGTGTCTGACCCGCTTTCAACTTTATTTCAGTCATATCATGGCGACTTCTCACTTAATCATGTATGTTCCTTGTTTCACCAGTACAAGATTAGACCTCTGCAGAGTCTCACCCAAGGATATTCGCGCCTCCACCCACACAATCGACAGTGGATCCATTTTATATTAAAAAAAAAAAGGCCGACTTGTGCGGTTGAATGGTCCTTGCACATGTGGACAATTTACCAATAATAAAAAATTTCGACACAGGTCAGCCTGCATTAATTCAACAAGAATTAATCTTTCTTAATTAAGGAGAAGGTTAATGTCTCTTTGCATTGGAGTTTAACGCCATTTTAACAGCTATGGTCATATCACGGCCGCCAGTGCCCCTACGCATGTGTTTCCTGGCCTTCTTACACCAGTAGGGCCTATAAATTGATACTGTTAAAATCAGGGACAAGTTGTAAGGAGTCCTTGTTTAGACCAAAATACAAAGATTTGTCGTTGATAGTGTGAAAAAAAAAACACTTTCGGAAAAGGAAAAAAAAAATGCTGAATACCAGTATCTCCTCCTTTTCTTACAATGTTTTCAACACTGGCCCTGTTTTGGTGGTAAATATACAGGACTGTAAGGAAAAGGGCTCATTACTTTGCAAACGAACGCGTGATGCAAGAAAGCGTGACCTGCGACTCGAGAAAACGTGACAGTGAATAAAAACTAATACATACTTCATTTTAAAATCACGTCACCCTTGAAATGAGCAACAAATTACAATGTGTTATCAAACCCTATACCTCATGTAGTACATTTTTTAAGACTGGCACCAGACCGCTCTTAAAACATTGTGGCAAACAGGGAATTTGCTCATAACGAGTATATTTATAATGTTGTTGTTGGTGTTTATTCATATGATCCATAAAGGTTTCATTTTCAAAGACGTTTGTTGCAATTTTTTTGTCAATAGGTTAAAGCAAATACATAATTACAGATCTATATTACAGATATTCAGCAAAGATGTCTATTGTAGAAAAGTTAAACCATGGGAGTGGTTGTTAAAGGGAGCTACTCACATTTCTATAATCTCACAAAGCTTTCAAACTGATAAAGAAATTAAATAACTAAGGCAATAGCTGGCAATCAGTTAAAAAAAAAAAGAACAAAATGAAAAAAAAAGATTGCACCAGAGTTTCGTAAAGACTTGTGGTAAAGGGGGGTACGCCACGGGAAATCACCGAAAATAACTGTACAGGATTTTGATGTAAGTACCCCCCCCCACCCCCCCAAAGAAAAGAAAAAAAGTTAGAAGCATGAAATAAATATAATATTTTTTTTTTTCGGTGAAAGATTGGAATTTATTTCATCGAGTGAATATCATCGGTAATATTTTCACGAGTGGCGATGATTTTCACTCAATGAAATAAATTTCGATCTTTCAGTGAAAAAAGAAATCATCTATATATCTGATGTAATAAATGCAAGTGAGAAATATAATGTGCTCGAACAGTTGAAATAATAATATAGACGGAGTTACCGACTGTAAACCAACCATCCCGTAATCTAAACGCACTAATTTGCATCTTTTAGCTCAAAACTGTCTTTACGGCTGCAAAGAGCTCACATACATGTGTTCATGGGTAATTTATAAGAAATTTTGATTTACGGCATAAAAACTACAAGTAAATATGCCCCTTTAAAGGTTAAAATACCTATTTTTTACATTTTGCATAGTTCATGGGTTTGAGCACTGTAGTGCACGCTGCTTCACCCATTACCACACAATCAAGTGTTTTAACGACCCTGAAGAAGAAGGCTTTTGAAAACACTTGTCGTTTGAAAATGCTTTCAAATTCAACAATTATAAAATTTTGTCGTCTTGTTAAGAGATGGACGTAATCTTTTATTGCCTTTATAAATAGAAATGAGCCATGCTCTGGCAAAAGGTGGTTAGATGCATCTCCGTCAAAGCTTACACCATGCAAGTCATCACATCATTTTGGATCCACAAAATCCATTATGTCTAATAACTGATTAAATTATGAGGTAGAATGGCCCTTGGACACGCATTAAAATTTCCAAATGGCAAAAAGTATCAACCCATGTCAGCCTGCGCGGACTGCGCAGGCTGACATGGTTCGATACTTTTTGCAGATGTATTAAGCTCCCTTTAAACAGAGTACGGCTCAAATATTATTGAAATGAGTAACTGTTATTTGTTTTGTAACTCTACGCATGATACCCTATTAGCTTTTTGTTCGTCATTTTGTTTTGTTTTTTCATTTTGGCAAAAGAAAAGTTCAGTTCTAGTTCCAGTTCAATAACAGTTTAAGCGCAAAAAGTAAATTAACGAGCAAATGAAACAATCAATCAGTACGGAGATCATCCATTCGTCCGTCTGTCCATCCATTCCGTCTCGGTCGTCCATCCGTCCCGTCTCGTCTCTACCGTCCTGTCTCGACCGTCCATCCGTCCCGTCCTTAGTCCCCTCCCGTTTCCGGTTCCCGTGCGTTCCGTTCCATTTTCTTCCTTCCTTCCTTGCTTACTTGTTTCCTTCCTTCCTTCCTTTTTTCTTTCTTTCTCCCTCCCTCTATCCACTATCTATTTATTCATCTAGCCAATCACCTTGCTAGCCAAACTGCCAGCCAGCAATTGATAAATGATCCATGCCTCGTGAAAAGGGGGCTTAATGCATCTGCACAAAAGTACTGATCCAGGTCAAACTGCGCAGTCCGCGCAGGCTGACCTGGGCCAAAACTTTTTACTATAGGTCAATTATTTTCTCTATGACAAAGGGCCAGTCTACCTCCAGACTAGGCAGTTGCTAGACAAGATGGATGTTCTAGATCCATAATTAAATGATGACTTGCTCGATACGATACATCATGGAGATTTATTAAACCCCCTTTTCACAGAGCATGACTCAAATCAATAAAGATAGCCTCGATAATACGTTCTCTAAAACCCTTTATCTTTATGCATGTAAAACTGCTAATAGGAATGTTTCAATGTTTTCCATAAATAATGCGCATATTGACCTTTGTAAGTATATGTTTTTGGTATATTGCCTTTGTTTACTTATCAATTAGTATGACATGGAAGTAAAATCCGTTCAGGAGTTCAAAACAGTCAGGGGTTTAAATCTATGATGGGGGTCAGACAGACCAACAAACAGACAGACAAACAGACAGACAGCATTTCCAATCATTTTGTCTCGTTGATTTCTATACAGGGCTCGTAAGGACTGTCGACCGACCCGGTTCGAGTTTTCAGTTACTTCAAGACACCTGAGCAGCGCTCTGGAATAGGGGAGTTTAACGCATTTTAATGCATTGCTCCAAGCAAGTTACGAGCGTATCATATAATTCTGGATCCATTAACTCCATTTCGTCTAACAACCCACTGAATCATGTGGTAGACTGGTCCTCTGACATGCAGCAACACGTTTTGGCCCGGGTTGACCTGTGCAGACTGCGCATGCTGACCTGAGTCGATACTTTTCGCAACTGAATTAAGCCCCCTTTTCACTGAGCATGGCTCAATTATACATCTATCAAAATCGGAACCAGAACTATGAACTTTTGAAGCCACTGTACCTTTCAAGACACTGTCTACTTTTACAGACACCGTATGCGTAAATATACATATGCATTTTTACCCTTTACCACACAATTTCTAGTTTTAACTATCCCGAGTTAGAAACCTTTTGAAAACATTGTAGGAAAAGGAGAAAATGCTGGTAACCAGCATTTTCTCCTTTTTCCTACAATGTTTTCTGCCCTTTCCTAGGAAACCCCTGTAATCTAAGCCATATATGATTTGTTGCTTGTCAATACTTTCGGTTCTGGCGAGTATACAATTGTGTTGTTTGATATAGAGTTAACTGAAATGAGCAGGAACGAGAGACGGGATGGAAAGCTGCCGAGGGCAATTTTTAAATAACAGATAGGTAGACTTAGGGAGAGAAAGAATGGACCCACATTTTTTCCCGTTTGTCTGATCACCTAAACGAGCTTTCATTCGTTTTAAAATATTCCCAGTGCCTATGCATGAACCCTTTACTATATAACCCCGAATTTTAAAGACCCTGGAATAAGAATTTTGAAAACATTGTGGTAAAGGAGAAAATGCTGGTGACCAGTATTTTCTCCTTTTCCACAATGTTTCCTATGCTATCGAAGAAAAATCTCACCAAATGAGCAACATTAGATTTGTTGTCTGCAAACACTTTGAATTTGAACCAGTCTAAATCTTTGCGTCTGGTAAAGAACTAAACCCACTTTGACAAACCATGGCATACTTATATGTTCTTTCCTAAATACACAAGATATAGTACACAATTTAATTACACATGTACAAAAACCCAATATAGATCTATACCGGTATATTACAAATATATCCCGCTTACCTGAGAACGTTGAACTCAAAAACACGCGAATGATTTTCGAGGACACGCCCACCACCTCCGAGACCGTTCCATCCAAAAGTTTAAGGTTAGTCCCAGGGTCGGGATTATCCATTTTGACCCCCTCGAGGACTAACTCAAGCCTGACTATACGCAATCTGTATTTCCTGTATTATACATTGTATGCACTGTGTGTGATACAGCCAGTTAGTTTTATAACCTCTACAATCGTCATGGCTTATTTCCTCTGTCAGATATATTAACCCAACCTCTTTCGACGGTTGATAAAACAGTCAACTGAAACCCGACAAAAAAATCTTAAAAGTTTGTTTAAACGGGCGGTATAGATCAAAGATCAGACTGCACATTCTGTGCAGTCTGATCTTAATCTATGCCGCCCGCAAAAACCCTTGATTCACCTATGGCGTGGAAAGGGTTAGGTGTAAGACCTTATACACACTTTAACTGTTACATTAACGCACATTCCGTGTTTCGCGACCTCAGATAGCCTTTGCGAAGAATGAAGCCAAGATCAGACTACACGACTATGCAGTGTGATCTTGATTGACCATCTTCGATACCTGATCAATTAAGAAAAAAATATAATCTGTGATCGATTTCGTTTAGTTTTTTAATCAGTATGAAAGGGCTGCATATTTATAATCCCTTTAGTACTTACTGACGAAACAAGTGAATATAACTAATTGATTCAGATTGCATTCAGAGACAAGTGATGGTTATCATTTGATCATTTCTTCAACAAAACCTATGTATTAGGTACTTCAACAATATTTTATCATGATAACCAGCACCAGAGACTTTGGAATGAGCAAAGCATATACTGATGTTGAAGTGCTCCTGAAATCCTTTCATACATTCTTTACATCAATCAATGTAGAGTGAGATTAACCCTCTATCAAACGACAAAATTGTAAACTTGTCCAAATTGAAAGCATTTGCAGACGACAAATCAAATGTGAATCAAATGATGGAATTTGTCTGTGATAGGGTAGAAAACATTGTGGGAAAAGGAGAAAATGCTGGTTACCAGCATTTTCTCCTTTCCCTCAATGTTTTCAAAAAGTTTCTTCTCCAGGGTACTTAAAACTCGGGATTGTGTGGTAAAACATTAATGAATACAAAATGTTGCAACAAGCGATGCTATCGCTTTCATAAATTCGTTTTGAATCTCTTATACTAAAATCTGTGTTGGAAAAAAAATCGTCGACGTCCACCAAGAACTGGCTTATAGAATCAAAGACATAGATCCGGTGTCCGGAATGTCGACATTAACTGTTTCAATCACAGAAACTTTTCGCTCGCGAGAATCTGTATAGTTTTGCTCATTTGCCCATGGTTGTTACAAATCGGACCGTATTCAAAGCCATTGAAATGTTTACACTGTGAAAAACACAAAGCACGGATCACAGTAGGCTAACTGTTCTCTAAAACAGATGCAATCTAAATCATTATTTACTGTAAGTCCTGCATTCCTTTCTCTATATTCAACCTATATACATTTTGTTTCCAATTTCACATGCCTCACTCCTATGAAACACCGTTATTTGTAAATAGATGGATTCCAATATCACATGGTGATCGATAAACAGAATAAAGAACGGAAATGTTTACATTGGCAACCAGTCACCCGCAACGGATAAGAAATAAGGGGAGATAGTACCGGAAGGAAGTTCATGAGTATTTGTTTCCCTTCAAGTGTCGATCTCGCTCCGCGATACGTTCCTGGACCAGTATTTCATCAACCATTCTAAATATCATTTGTTGTCCAATTCTCAAGAATTTTCTAATTTTAAAGTAACACAATTTCTGATCGGCTAAACCGACGGTTTAGCCAATCAGAAATTGCGTTAATTTCTTATCATAGAATAAGAATAAGAATGCAATTTAGAATGTATGGTGAACACGTCCACAATGATATCGTATCTCACAAAGGTCCACATCCTTTATCTCTATATCTCTTTCTTTCATTCCAAGTTGCACTCATTAATGTAACATCCTTATTCCATGCTGATAATGTACTCGTACCTTGTTTCAATTAGATTTCAAAAACTAAGAAAAAACTACACACATTTGTTTTCTTGGTAATGTTCAGGCTGATTGAAAAAAATATGTACATGATTAGTGAAAACTAAACAGCTGTTTGAAGACTTGTATCTTGAAGATAAATTCATTTTTTGTCTGTTCAAGATTAGTTATCGAAAAGGCCTGGAGGTTTAATTAAACGGCACCATTGGATTGAACTGCAGCGTGAGTTTTCGGTGCAAGAGAGGACCAAGGTTATGGGACAGTTCTATGATTCAGTCACCAACTCTTGTTTAGAGGCAGTTTCGACATGATACTAGCCACCTGAAATCTATTAAACGTTTGGCAATGAATTTAGGGTCACTGAAAGTGTGAGTAACAATAACCGCTTTAACAGTGGCCTCTAAGGACACTGGCCCTTGTTCAAAGGCAGTTTTGACATGAATTTCCGTGGAGGAAATTTGCCATCAGATAACTGTTAAACGTTGGGTAGGGAAGTTTAGAGACACTGGAAGTGTGGGTAACAATAAACGAGACAACAGTGGCCGAATTATTGCTTCGGAGACACCGGCTCTTGTTTAAGACGTTAAGGTTCAATTGGAACGGACGATCTGCAATTCCATCAGACAGTCATCACAAAAAGTGGCCGTTTCCAGAAGTTCACTGCGATAGTGCACAGTGAGAAAGCATGCAGCATTTCAATGTCCATATCGCCATTAGATGCAAATTACAGGCCTGTTCTACAATGTGACAGCTGAAAGGTACAAGAAATACAAACGGCATTTGAAAGTAAATATCTTTCAGTCTTTTGTGGCCCTCGGTTTTATTGACTGATTTTCTTTTATTTATTGTCGCCACCTGTTGCCCATATGGCAACACCCCCAGAAGTCTGTTAATTATGTTACGGGGGAGAGTGCACGGAACCCATCCTGAGTTATGCCTGATTCTTTAACGTGCTCGGTGTATAGCACCGTCCCACGGTATCTCGGTTCAACCTCTCATCCGAAAGACCCCTTAGTAATTTTAGGTGACAAACTGTAGGGATCATACCCACAACTTCAAGAGGCCCTAGAGTTGATTTTTACACGTCCTACGCTGTACTACTTGAACTGTTCGGGCTGGTCAAAAGTGGCCCTCGAAATTTGTTTATGTGTATATGTGTATCATCGAATATGCATATGCACATATGGGCGACGCCCCCTGAAGGCTGTTAGTTTTTTTACGGGGAACAGTGCAGGGTACAGGACGAAACCCATCCTGAGTTACGCCTGGTTCTTTAACGTGATCGGTGTATAGCACAGCCACACAGGACCTCAGTTTAATGTCTCATCCGAAAGACTATTAGTAATTTTAGATGGCTAGCCGTGGGAATCGAACCTGAAACTTGATGTTTACATGTGTACGTTAAAAGAAAGAAAATGTCTTTTACAGTTGTTGTTAATTATTTTCTTTAATTGTTGTTGCTAAATCATTTTTGCCAATAGTTTACGAATCAGATTAAGTAAAAAGAAAATTCAAATCACAGACGACATATTTAAGAAACAAGGAGCAACATAATCATATCGCTTTTTTCTCTACCGGTTCGTCTGCATACGGATCAACTCTTGTAAAGGGAGGTAATCCACCGATTGAACTGGCAGTCTCCGGAGGTTCCGAAAGGTAAGTAGACCAGTGGAATTCTTGGGCGTTTCTGATGCAGTATTGAATACGTAGATTTCCCGGAAAGTCTGTGTAATACATGATGTAGAAATTGCACATTTCATCAGTGTGCTCGGCCCTGAAAAATGGAAAACAAAATGAGCGATGCTGTAGGAAAAGAAGGTTTTAAGCATCTTCGTGATACATTATATCAAGCTAGTCATCACAGAGTTATGGATCCATAACATCTATTTAATCTAATGGTCGACTGGATCTGGAGGTAGAATAGTCCTATGACACGCAGAAAATTTCGACCGAATTCGCGGACTGCGCAGGCTGACACAGGTCGATACTTTTTTTGTAAAGCATTAAGCTCCTTTTTCACAGAGCACGGCTCAAAAAGCAATTAAAAACAAGAACTTAAAATGATTTATACATCAAGGCATTTCAAGTTAATTAACAACTAGATTCTATTTTCGTATTTCGACTCTTTCGTTTTTTTTTCTTTTTGTATATCGTTTAATTCATATGTCCCAGAAGGCTACCTCCTTAAATTTTGTTTTCGAAACAGAGCTTGAAAAATATAAAAAGAATTCCTGTGCATGCATATTTCGTGTTCTCTTTTACGCTCTTACCAAGCATCTGCCCCTAGCGATGGCTTTACTTCTAGACGGTGAAGTAACAACGCGAGACTGCACATGAATGAAATAGCTGACCAATGAAAAAACAAAATCACGTGGGACAGTTCTGGTACAAAGTTTGATTGGTCGGTCCAGTAACATGACTTTAATGTCTAAAATTGCACCGTGATTAAAAAAGAGTGTTTTCTATGGCCATCTGTGTACAATATTTTTAGTTTGCTCGCTTTCGTAATCACAGAACAGTATTAATGCACCCCTTTGCTTATGATAATATTATACTGCAAAGAAATTTCTCATGATCTAATTGGATAATATGCCCCGAACATATATATCATGTACACTTTCAAAATCCACGTAAAAGCAGTTTCCCTTTCGGGAGCCCCGTAAACATAACTACACTTTCAACACAACATCCAATATGGCGGCGTCGATCGAACGATACTGGCTGCCCACAACACAAATATACTCAGTAGCCTGCACCATATCATTACTATTTTCCCTAAATGGTTGTCATTAAAACGGTAAGAATGGATTTTTTTTTCAAATAAATGAATATAGCTACATGTATTATCGTTTGATGTCATTTTAAAACAAATACAAGGGGGATAAAACAAGCCATCCCCTCGTCAGGTAAGCAAATTGTGAAGTGTCAAAACTCATTAACTGTGCATAACGTTTAACTAGAGGCGCTTGAGCGCCTGTATCGCTCCACAGGCCTGATATTTCTATAATGGCGAAAGGAAGTTTTTAACAATTATCATTCAATCCTGCATTTTAGCTCACTGAAGAAACAATTTGGTAGACAACCACCATAGGAACTTACCTGCAAAACAACAATGAAATCCAATGAATAGTTTTAGAGAACAAATTTTTCAAAGATTTTACTTTATACCATAAAAGGAAAATGAGTCTCCCATAAAAGCCATGTTTTTTGACAGATCTTTTTTTTTTTAAAGGAATTCTGTAAACCTGTATCTAAGGAACATTCCTGCAAAATAATAATGCTATCCAAATAGCGGTTTGGGAGGAGAAGATTTTTAAAGGTTTTTTACTTTGGTTGCCATGGCAACCAGAATTCTTCATGGAACACAATTATTTGAAGGAATTTGAAAGAGGACCACCAAAGGAACATTCCTGTGAAATTTGGTAAAAATCCAGTCAATAGTTTCTGAGGAGAAGTTTTTTAAAGAAAAAGTTTACGGACGCACGCACGGACGAACGGACGGACGGACGCACGACGGACACAACGCCATGACAATAGCTCGCTGGCCGAAGACAACCACCATAGGAACTTACCTGCAAAACAACAATGAAATCCAATGAATAGTTTTAGAGAACAAATTTTTCAAAGATTTTACTTTATACCATAAAAGGAAAATGAGTCTCCCATAAAAGCCATGTTTTTTGACAGATCTTTTTTTTTTTAAGGAATTCTGTAAACCTGTATCTAAGGAACATTCCTGCAAAATAATAATGCTATCCAAATAGCGATTTGGGAGGAGAAGATTTTTAAAGGTTTTTTACTTTGGTTGCCATGGCAACCAGAATTCTTCATGGAACACAATTATTTGAAGGAATTTGAAAGAGGACCACCAAAGGAACATTCCTGTGAAATTTGGTAAAAATCCAGTCAATAGTTTCTGAGGAGAAGTTTTTTAAAGAAAAAGTTTACGGACGCACGGACGGACGGACGGACGGACGGACCGACGGACGGACGCACGACAGACACAACGCCATGACAATAGCTCTCTGGCCTTCGGCCAGTGGAGCTAAAAAAGATAACCTAACGGTCGTTTGAGGCAAGTAATTAATGGTCGTTTACTTTTGCCAATAAATCATTAAAATTCAGAGTTACTTACCTTGAAGCTGTTTAAATCCATGTTTAAATAGAAAATGCGTCGAATACCTATCGCAGTGACATCATCAAGATTATGCACAGAACTGCCGTTTTACCAAGGTTTTAGTGACGTCATTTCCCAGTGACGTCAGTTTTCATTGAATTGGGGCACTCAGAAGGGAAATTCTATTTCGGCAGCATACTCAATTCGTGAGACCATAAAACATTGAAATTTCGCTTAATACATGTTGGAATGGTAAAACTTTGCAGTATAACAAATTTGTTGTATGGTCAGGTGGCAGGGGACTTGGAAACTTGTTCACGGCTGCAGCGAATCATGTCGCCACCTCGACGGCTCGGGGCGACGATTCAACACAGCCGTGAACAAGTTCGACTCGGGGCGACATGATTCGCCACAGCAGTGAACAAGTTTCCAAGTCCCCGCCACCTGACCATACAATTAATAATGTACACCACACGCATAGCATCCAAAGTGTGTTGTGTGTAGCCTAGATCCAGGTGGAAATCTTTTAGTTACTCCTTACTGCGGTCTCCTTTTCTAGTCTACACAGATCTGTTTGCAAAACTGTTAATTAGTTCAATAATTTGATATATTTTTGACAAAGTAACATCAGAATGTATGTTTAATGAGCCATGTGAAAAGGGGGTTTAATGCATCTGCAAAAAGTGTCAGCTGAGGTCAGCCTGCGTAGTCCATGCAGGCTGACCTGGCCAAAACTTTTTGTTATTCGTCAGTTTTTTTAATGTCAAAGGACCATTCTACCTCATGACTGTTAGTTGTTAGACAAAATGGATTTTATAAATCCATAATCATATCATGATGACTTGCTTGTATGGTATAATGCACCACGGAAATGCCTTAACCTCCTCCCTCCCTTTTCCATATTACTAGTATATTATGAAAGGGAAAAATGATCAGACTGGAAAAATGATCAGACTGGAACCTATGCTAGTTACATGGACAGAGTTTGAGATTAAGCGGTCTTTTGTATTGTGACTTCCAGCAATGAGAGTAGATTTTTTTTATGAGCTTACCCAATTTTCGTTGACGTATGCCGTTGGCTACTCATTGTACATCGTGCTGCCTGTTGAATTGAAAAGAGACAGATAAAGTATATGACGGATATTCACACTTGAATTAACTCATTAAAATGTTTAAATTAACAGAAAAGGACTTGTAATATGTGAAAAGGGGCTTATTGCATCTGCAAAAAGTATCAACCCAGGTCAGCCTGCGCAGTCCGCGCAGCCTGACCTGGGCTGAAACTTTTTGCTTTTGGTCAATTTTCTACATGTCAAAGGACCAGTCTTCCTGACGATTCAGTCGGTTGTTAGACAAAATGGATTTTACGGATCCATAATAATGTGATGACTTACTTGATATCATAGATTACACACATGCATTAAGCCCCCTTTTACCAGAGCATGGCTCACATATACATCAGTTTCTCAAACAAGTATTAGAACTGATATGAATTATGAACACTATAAAGCAAACTATAGGCTACAGCTAAGAGTTTGAAACACAGCGAGTTATTTAGTGAAAAAAGTATTTTTCAATTAAGAATCAAAGTATTGTCGAGGTCTTCAAGGATGGATAAATAAGTGGACAATTGGTTACTATTTTCAAAATGTCAGATAAATTGTTAGTAAAATACTAAATGATGAGCTCAAATGTACAGCCATAGCCCTAATTCAACTATTTACAAAACAACAAAAATTTTGCACTTGTCCAGCTCCAAACAATTTACAGACCACAAATTAAATGTAGTTTAGATTTTGGACATTGCTTTTGAAAGGATAGAAAAACATTGTAGGAAAAGGAAAAAAATGCTGGTTAGCAGCATTTTCTCCTTTTCCCACAATGTTTTCTAAAGCCCTCCCCTGAAAGGTTGTCAAAACTTGGGATTGTGTGGTAAAGGGTTAAATTATAATAATTATGATATAGTCAGACTTACTAATATATCTCCTTGATTGATCCTAATTCCGCTAGTTGTCACATTGTAAAATGTCTGTAAGATTAAAATGGAAAGGCTCTAGAAATTTTTTAGCAATGATGACAATAAGAAAAATACAGACTAGTATTACTGGCAGAGGGAGATTGTTAACTCATAACCTGCTAAAGAAGTTAAATGAAACTTTCAAGTTGATATTAAAAACCCATCTGTTGCTATTTCATATTTACCTTTTTCATGGGATAAATATCTCCTTATCCGATGACTTAGATCCAAGATCAGACTGCACATTCTGTGCAATCTGATCTTGATCTACACTGTCCACAAAAGGTCCTTGAGTCGTGCAAAGCAGCCTGAAGGTTGAAACAGTGACTAAAATCTCTGTGAAACTTGTAGGGATTCATGTTATACATGTATCATGATTCAATTTCACACTGAAAAAGCCTCTTTGTAATAACGCCTCTACACAACCTCTAAAATGAAAGTTTGGCTTTCATATTAACTTTGCAGAGTGCATTTCATAGACTTACCAGTTCAATTCAACAATATTGTAGACTTGTACATACTTAAAGCAGTTTTCTGGCAACAAACGATTATCAGCGATCAAAGAAAAAAGCCTGAATTATAATATGAACCAAACTCTGGCAAAGGCAGTTTAATGCATCTACCATGATGCATTATGCCATGCAAGGCATCATATAATTCTGGATCCATAAAATCCAGCTTGTCTAACAACCAAAATCTGAAAGTATAATGGTCCTTTGACATGCAGAAAATTTTCAAATAACAAATAACTCACTTACTTATGTGTTACCTGGGTTTCACCTATAATAGGCTAGGGCTCCAAAATGTCTTGCCCAAAGACAATATCATGAAAAACCCAGCGCCTCAAGCGAAGACCAAACCCAGGTTTCAAATCCTACCCCTTCACCACTGAGCCAGGTAGGAAGGCCCCTTCCACCTTAACAGAACAGGAATAGTGAGGTTTTTTAATCGGTCTGCGTGAGCCGGACGATTAGAGAGACCACAAATTTCGAAAACCCGTCTGCTGAGGGCAAACTGATCTAACTGCAACTCGTGACAGCTTCTACTTACAGTCTTATAACACTAATACCAGCTGTTGTGACCTTATTACATTGAACTTTTAACCCTGATAACAACTTATGAATGAAACAGGAGAGAATTGATGGATTTCAGTTAGGCTAAAATAGTAACACGCTTCTCATTCTCGTAAATACACGTGGTCAGTGGTGAAGGCAAAATATTGGGCTGATAAGCACAGATTCCCATATGTCTTGTCGTGAAATAGTATAATATGAAATGTTGTGATGGCAGAATTAAAAGAGTTATAGATTTTCGAACAAGTTGATTTATCTGATTACGCCTGAAAACTTTCCTCATGTGATTTAGCTGTGTACATGGAAAAATAAACACCTGACACTGGAGACATTTTACTTGTCCTATACAACATGGAAGAAATATTGTGGTTGAACGATGTAAAGCTTTAGCCAGGCATTGTCTGTCCAGATATTTATCATTACTTTCTTGATAACCCCAATTACTACACAAATGATGAAAATATTAACCCTTTACCAAACAATCTCGGGTTTTCTCAACTGTGGGTACGAAGGCTTTTAGAAAAACATTGTGGGAAAAGGGAGAAAAAGCTGGTTACCGGCATTTTCTCCTTTTCCTACAAAGGTTTCTACCCTAACAGAGAGCTTAAGCTCATTTGTACCAATTTTGAATTTGTCGTCTGCAGATACATATATGTTGAATTTGTCGATTGGGAAAGAGTTAAATGTTACAAGGTTACTTTCTAAAGTACATGTACGTAATATCTGTGGAAAACCCAAAAAATATTTCATCTGGAAGCGGCAGACCCTTAAGTTTGCTTAAATCTTTACAACATGATGAAGTTTAAGCGATGTCCGAAATTTTGGAAGCACTTGCAGACAGCAAATGAAAAGATGCACAGGTAATGAGGTTATTGTTTTATATCAGAGAAAACATTGTGGAAAAATAGAGAGAAAATGCTGGTTATTATTTTCTCCTTTTCCTGAAAGGTTTTCAAAAGAAATTTTGCACAGGGATATTAAAATACAGGATCCTTTGAAAAAGGGTTATTTCTTTACTAACTGACATAATTTTTAGACCCGTCCAAATTGAAAGCATTTGCAAAGCACAATGATTGAATGTGGCACAGATGATGGGACTTTTATCAGAAAGGGAAGAAACCATTGTGGGAAAAGGAGAAAATTATGGTCACCATTTTCTCCTTTTCCTAAAAGGTTGTCAAAACAACTTTTCCTGAAGGATGTGAAATCTTAGGATCCTTTTGTAAAGTAACAGGAGGTCACTGCTTCGATCCCAGGCTCCGCCTATTTCTTTCCAAGGATTGATGCTACTCATTGCGGCAGATTTCATTCCTCTCTCACCAAAGATCATTGTTCTGACAATGAATATGTGGGAAAGCAGCCAGTTGTTCACAAAGAATAATGAGCGAAGAACTGGTAACAGAAACTCCAGGAAAATATGGATATGTGCACTGGCCGCAGTGCTAGTAAAAACACTCCATGAAAACATGGATAGGTGCATTGGCCACTAAGACATAACTGAAATGATGTTGAAAGCGGTGTTAAACACCATTCAATCTACAATCTACCTTTTGTAAAGTGTAAATGGAGTTGTAAAGAGTAATGTCTCCGGTGTTTAATTTTTACCAAACAACAAAGAGTTTAATACATCCAAATTGTAAGCATTTGCAGCGAATGTGGCTCTAATGATAATTATACAATGCATACGATGAACAATTAGGTTTCTCTGATAATAAAGTCTAGGCCAATCAAGCTGCTAGATTAGTGGAAAGTTTGGGTCATGGTAATCTGTTACTTAATTTCAATATAGAAATCAATTATAGACCTTTGTTATTACAAAGAATTCGAGACCAATATATTCAGACATGGTTCGCAAAAATACAAGACTCTAGTAAATTATATTATTATCGGCTTTTTAAAACAAACTTTGAAATTGGAACCCTATCTTATTGTCAAAAAAAAATAACAATTCACAAATGCAGTTTGCTAGATTTCGACTATCGGCATGTCTGAATCAACTGACCAGGTAAAAAGGCTTTTTCGGAAAGCCCAGATTCAGACCAGACAGTGTAGAACATGCAATCAGATCTTGGGTTTGTTTGGCCAGTTTTCTGAGATATTCTAATCAAAACAGCAGTGGTCCTGTAATAGTTAGGCTGCTTTTCCACGTTTCACATATCTATCTCATTAGTTCAGTGCTTTAAGTGTAAAACTCAGATGTTTGTCTGATAAGCTACTCCATATTAGTTGATTCTCATTCTCCATATTTCAGATTAAGAGCCCAAGGTTCACTGTAGTGATGCTCTTGCTCATTAGAATGACTCAAATACAATGACGTGTGTTGTCTAAGGACTAGTAAAGTCGCTTTTGAAGACAATGAAAGATCAAGATCAGACTGTCCTTTGAATGCAGTGCAGATCAATAAACGTACTTATAATTATATCTAAGATCTTAATTGTCTGTCTATGTAGGATATATATAAAAACGACCATGAAAATGCAATGTCTGGATATTGTTTTTTTCTGACTGAAAAAGGCCATAACTGGGTGCTTTAACTCTTTACAAAACTATCCCGTTTTTGATGACCAAGAAGAAGACGGCTATTAAAAACATTGTAGAAAAAAAAAAAGATGCAGATAACCATCGTTTTCTCCTTTTTCCACGATTTTTTTTTTTTTTCGACGATTCAGATCATCAATTAGTCTACATTTGGTCTACATTTGATTCATATGTGCAAATGCTTTCGATCTGGACAAGTCTAAAATTACATCATTTGAAAAAGGGGTGAGGGTTGGGAAGATATTACACTCTTTGAAACAAATGTGGAAGAAATTGGCCAGCCAATGTTTTGGAGAGAACGATCTTGCCCGGATCAATTTAGCCAGTCAAAAAAATTAGGAAGGACAGTTTGTCCAGATAAACACAATTGCTTCTTAAAAATAGAAAAAGTTAAAGGCCTACTTGCAGCAAAAAGTAAACAATTTGTGTTATAATACAGGCATACTTTATACGACTTATTCATACCATTTTAAAGTATGGATGTTACTGACAATATCTGACAATGTATTACCGTACAGTTGTCAAAGTTGCAAAAGTTACAGAAAAGAATATTTGTATATTGTTAAACTATTTAAAAGGTTGATAGGTACTGTTATTTAGGATGATTGATATCTAAAGCTTGATGATGGGTACTACTGATCAGAATTGTCACATATATTTAACGTTCTATTTGCTGTTAACCGGCAAACATATATCTGTAACATTCCATTAAACTACTAATTTGTAAAGGACAGTTAAAAAAGGGGGTTCCTACGTGGCTCTGTTACAAGGTATAGGATTTCTATCTCATACATAGTTCAGAAAACTGTCATTTGATTTGTGATTTCAAACCATTGCAGTTATTCAGTGTCGACCGATTACAGTGCTGACAGCACTTTGATATTTTTCCTAAAATCCTACCTGCGGTAACTGTGGAGACATGCGGCCTATCTCTGTCCACTTGCCATCCCGAACTTGGTACCCGGATGTTACAACACCTTTAACGGTCAAAAAAAAAAAAAAAATATCTAACAAACGTCTGAATAATTATATAGGCTGGTCCTTTGACATGCAAAAAGTTGACCAACAGCAAATAGTTTCGGTCCAGGTCAGCTTGCGCGAATTGCGCAGGATGATCTGGGTCGATACTTTTTGCAGATGCATTTAGCCCCATTTACACAGAGCACGGCTCCTTTCGTTGTTTCTGGTATTTTCTCTTTATAAAAAATGAATCATTCAAACTTTCATAGGTATACAAAAATCATTTTTGCTGTATTTAAACAATGTTGCTGGGATAGACTAGACTTCAAATTAATTACTTTTTTACTCTTAGGGCACCGAAGAAATCCAAAAGTCATTTTCAGTTTAAGAAGTAAGACCCAAAAAATTGCATTTTGAATGTTACATTCGTGTATAGCATTTAGCTAAGTCAACAATGAAGAGCAAAGATGAGACTGCACAATTTGTGTGATCTGATCTTGATCTAAACCATCCACAAAGCCTACTTAAGTTGTGAAAGATGCATAAAGGTTAAGTCTTGTTTTCATGCCGTTGCAATTGCATTTTACTCTCAATGTTTTCCACTCAGTTAAACTTTACCAAACAATTCTGAGTTTCAACAACCCTGAGTTTTTAACTACGATTTCTACCATTCCTAAAACAAATTTCATCAGCCTAGGCAGGGGTCCTGCGTGGCTCAGGGATAAAGTGTAGGACTTGTAACTTGGAGGCCTCAGGTTCGAGCCTCACTGGAAGCACTTGGATCTTCGTGGGATTGTCATTTTGGCAAGACACTTTAGAGCCCTAGCCTAGTACTGGTGTGATATGACTAAGATGAAGATGAAAGTGGGGTACACCAAACATCATTCAATTGATCAATTACTTTAGGCATGTTGGATTCGTTGTCTGCAAATGTTTTCAATTTGGACAAGTCTACAACTTTGTCCTCTGACAAAGGATTAAAAGATGTTTTTTCCCATTTTTTAAAAATTTATGTTTTGTGTCACAGGTAATAGTTTTGGGTCAGGGCCTAATGCTTAATATTGGCTAATGCTGTAACAGTAACATCCTTACCATGCTGAATTTCAAGTGTTAACAATCGCATACTTTGATGTCTCTAACAAAGCTCCAGCCAGAAGGAGCGATTTTGATTTAAAAATTTTAAATATTAATTACTCTCCACTAAACCCTATGTTGTGGGTACTCATTAGAATCGTCTCATCGAGACAATTCTAATGGGTACCCACAACATAGGGTTTTTGAAGAGTAAGAAATGATTTAGAATGCCATCACTCCCTGTTATCTGGAGCTCTGTCTAAGTTTGATTGGCATCTCCATGGGAAATATTTGCATGTCTGAGAGCATCAAAATAGAGACGAAGAGGCTAGATCAAGATCAGATTGCATGTATATGCAGTGCAGGCTGATCTTGACCTGAATATTCTGCCATACACACACTAAATCGTGTCCAACAGGAAAAATATCAGAACAATACAATAGGAACAGTTGATAACCTTTATCCTGCTAAACAAGTTAACCCTTTACCACATAACAATAATTTAGACTGGTCCAAATTGAGAGCATTTGCAGACAACAAATTCAATGTGAGTCAATTGATTCCGAAAGGTTGGAAAACATTGTGGGAACAGGAGAAAATGCTGTAACCAGCATTTTCTCCTTTTCCCACAATGTTTTCAAAAGCCTTCTTCTTCAATGTTGTTAAAAACTAGGTATTGTGTGGTAAAGGGTTAAATCAAACTTTCAAGCCAGTAGTAAGGACCCTAATAATCCTACTTTTTGGATTTAATGGTAGGATTGTATGGTGTTTAATGCCGTTTTCAACATTTTTTCAGGTACATCGCAGCGCCCAGTGCACATATCCATGCTTTCCTGGAGTTTCTGTTACCAGTACTCCTCACAATATTCTTTCCATGCCACTGGCTGCTTCCCCACATAACCATCGTCGAACCAATGGTCAGCGGTGAGAGAGGAATGAATCCTGTCGCAATGACTATCATCAATCCTCGGAAGGAAATTGGCCAAGCCAGGGATCAAACCAGCAACCTATACTTCTCAAGTCCTGTACCAACTGAGCTACCGGGGCTCGGCTACTTTCTGGAGAAAAAATATTTCCTTATTGGACAGTGTAGATCCAAGATCAGACTGCACGTTCTGTGCAGTCTGATCTTGATCTACACTGTCCGCAAAAGGTCCTCGAGTCGCGTTCAGCAACCTAAGGTTTATATACCTTTGTCTGCTTACCTAGGGTGTGAGAATGTGTTCTGTAAGCAACAGGATAAATGGTGTAATTCTTGTCAAACGTGCATGCAGTTTCAATGTGGAATTCTGAAAGATGAAATGGCTGTAAGAATAAATGTGAGACGGTTTACAATGTAACAATGTCAAAGGGGTTTAAATAGAAGAAAATGACCATTGAATAAGATTTGAGTTATCTCCCCTGTAAGATAACTACACGTACAATTTATGTGTACAATGAAACAGAAAACAGATGTTAACTCTTATCCTGATAAGTAAGTGAAAATGAAACTTTCAAGGCAATAGTCAAACCCCAAATTTTGCTCTTTCAAAGGTTTTTTTTAGGGAGAAAGATATCTCCTTATCGGACAGCGTAGATCAAAGATCAGACAGCACGTTCTATGCGGTCTGATCTTGATCTACACTGTCTGCAAAAGGTCCTTGAGTCGCACTTAGCAGCCTGAGGTTAAAATTGTTTGCAGTGAAATGATCTTTGCTTGAACATCTACAGACAAAGGCATCATGAAATCAAATTACAGCTTTGCAAAGAATGAGGGAAAGCAGCCAGTGGAACGTTGTTTAAATTACTGGTAAAAGCAATCTTAGGAACGCATGGATAGAGGTACACCATAATGCTGCAATACGACTGAAATACTGTTTACCCCTATCCTTCTAAATAAGTTAGATTAAACTTTCAAGCCTATAGTAAAAACCCATTTCAAGCTCTTTTTTTGAGAAAAATTATCTCTTTAGACTGTAGACTCAAGATTAGACTGTATGTTTAGTGCAGGCTGATCTTGATCTACACTGTCCACAGAAGGTCAGTGAGTTGCGCTAAGCAGGGTTAAAAACTGTCTTAAATACCAGAGAAAAAATTCTATTTACCATTAACCAATGGCGGGATATATCCAACAGCGCAGAGTACGTAATAACCAGCCTGGTATTGTTTTCTGAAATATATGAGACATCCACTGGCAAAAGGGGATTTATTGCATCTCTGTGATGCAATATACCAAGCAAGTCATCAAACAATTAACGATCCATAAAATCCATTTTGCCAAGTAAATGACTGAATCCTGAGGTAGAATGGTCCATTTGGTATGCAAAAATTAATGGCAAAAAGTTTCAGCCCAAGTCAGGACTGCGCAGGCTGACATAGACTCGATATTTTTTGCAGATACATTCAGCCGCCTTTTCACAGAGCTTGACTCTTTTTAGCACAGTACACTACGGTACATCGTATCATCATCATGATAATTGTAATTGATATCAGCATCATCATCATCATACAGACTAGAGTAAAAAGATTCAAAGATTCATGAAGTAACTAATTCCACTCACTATCTACTGTAATATTCTTAAACTTTTTAATGTATGTGAAATATATACAGATACAAACACAAATAAGGGACTTAAGGGCCTGTGTCAAACTCATGTATATACCACACTTGGTGTTATTTGTATCAGAATATAATATAAAATTAAAGTTTGAGACGTGCACATTCTTTGCAGATGTCTGTCTGATCTTGATCTACATTGTCCACAATTGACAATGTGATATTGATCTATATTTGAGCCATGCTCTGTGAAAAGAGGGCTTACTGCATCTGCGAAAAATATCGACCCAGGTCAGCCTGTGCAGTCTGCGCAGGCTGACCTTGGCCAAAACTTTTAGCTTTTGGTCAATTTTCTGTATGTCCAAGGACCAGTCTATCTCATGAATAAGTTTATTGTTAAAAAAAGAGGATATTATGGATCCATAAGTATGTGATGGCTAACTTGGTACCATGGATTAAGAAGATTCAGTAACCTCCCTTTCTCCAGAGCATGGCTCATTTATAATCTACAAAACAAAATAAATGAATTTATTATAAGCATATTAGGGTAATAAAAAGATCAATGACCTTGCTTTTGTGAGGTGGAGTGTTACCCCCGAGTTATCTGTTTGCCCTTCTGAAAAAAAAAAAATTGCATGTGTATATGTACTTGTAAACTAGGTTTAATATTTTTAGATAATTTGAGCTGTTCAGTTTGGTTATTTTTGACCCTCTAACATAGAGATAAAACGAATATAAAAAAGTCTCAATAGCAGTGAAACAAATATTTTGTAGACAGATACATCTTTTGATTCTGATGTCTATAAATGAGCCATGCTCTGTGAAAAGGGGGTTTCATAGATCTGAAAATAGTATTGACCAAGGTCAGCATGTGCAGTACGCTATTGGTCAATTTTCTGTATGTCAAGTGGACCATTCTACCTCATGATTCAGATGATTCTTGGACAAAATGGATTTTATGGATCCATTATTATTTTGTGAATAGCTCAGTATGTAATGCATAATACTATTTTTTTCCAGAGCGTGGCTTAAGTGCAAACGGCAGGCAAGTTACTGAGGGTTTGTTAGTTCAAATCTTGATTTTGCCAAAAATTTTTCTGATCATCAATTTCTGAGTCAACCTTGTCCAAATATATGTAGTTCAAAGAAAAAAAAAAACACTTCATTCCCTTAAATTGCAAGTTTTCTTAAACATATGGACCAGGTCTAATAGAGTTTGATGTTATATGTTTCTTTGTTTAGTATTTAAGTTAACCTCTTTTAGTATTATTTCTTATTGAACTAGTCTGATCCACACAACACTATTTTCAAGCCACTTGAAGGTTGATGCGAGAGCGGAAAGGAGTCCTGTTGAAATAACTTGGTCACCAGTTCTAAGAAAGTTTGGCAAACCTAGAATTTGAACCCATTACCCCTGCGCATAGTTGAAGTCTATCCATATATTGTGTACAAAATTCGGGTGGCCGCCACTGGTACTCTTCGTACAGTAAGTTCGTCCAATGACCGACCAGGTTATCCATATTGTTCTGAGTTTCAGTTATAGTCTATTTCAGATTTCTACTCATGAATTTAACAATGTTGAACCCTAGTTTGCCCACGTAAAATATGCGTTGTCAACTTGAAGAGGATTAACTTGTAGATTTGAAAAGGTTTGAAAAAATGGCTGTCACTAGTCGCGAGCTAGTATGCATACATCTAAAACTGATTCCACAGTTTTTCAACATCATTATGATTACTAAAGTGCTGGAAGTACTCTGATTATTTTCATCATAGCATTGTTACTGTTTTAAGGTATTCCTACCCTGAAGCGGGACATCTATTTCCACTGTAATTTTACTCTGGAAAATATGACATCATTAAAAATCATCACTATTGTAGCATCTTAACTGAGCCACTTTTGGAGGTTTTGCCTTCATAGAATTATCATTTTCAATTCTAAAATCACTATGTCCTCAATTTAAAGGGAGATTACTATTACAACCCTTTACAAAAAAGTAATAAAGGTATGAACAGAAACTTTTTAGATAGACATTTAAAGAAATTCTGGGTGGTTAAAAGTGTTTAGAATTATTGAATCACTATAAATTCTCAATGATCTAACAACAAAAAAAATTACGCCATGTTGACAAGTAGCTTCAGGCAGGGATCGTATATATATATAAGATCCCTGCTTCAGGGGAGGAAAGCTTTAAGGATGTTGTCGTGTTCGTCTCGGTTTCGCTCCGTTGTTTTGACAAGAGACAGTTTCGAGCTTTGGCTAATAAGCACAATTCGTCGTACTTGCAACTTACTTATTTTTCATCTATAAATAGGGCGAATGAAATGTTTTATCGGTTTTGTAGTATTCATACATAATGATTCACAGGAAAACGAGAAGTCGTTCTCTATTCACGTCTAAATTCGAGAAGGATGTCTTTCACATTTTAACAACGGCCTCCTTTGTAGAGAGTACCACATTTGTTCGGCTTTTACCTGCATGCGATTGAAACACGGGACCCATTATCTAGAAAAGTTTAGTTTACTGGTTCAACTGATCCCGTTGTGCATTCATACAGTGCTGTATAACATTTCAAAGTAAGCAACATTTACTTACCCGGAAATTTGTCGGCGTAATGAAGTTGTATAACCAGATACCGTATCCCTGTGTTTCCACCAACCCGAAAACCTACGCCTGCAAGAGTAAACAAATAACACTTTCCTAAGTTTTTTTTTTCATATATCTATAAAGGAGTAGAAAGTTCCCCCGTCTGTCCGTCTGTCCATCCGTATGTCCATCTGTCTAACTGTACAATGTCTGTCTATACAAATGAGATTATCTTGTCTTTACTATGAAGTGAATAAATATCTTTCTTAGATCTACTAAGACGAAATACTCTGATACTTCACAACCAGTAAATGTCATGACGATATTGATGATAACAGTACTTATATCAAGTGTATACTTCGAAATCTTTCTTTCTACCTTTTTTTCTTTCCTTCTTTCTTTCTTTCTTTTTTTCTTTCTTTTTCTTTCTTTCTTTCTTTCTTGTTTAAAAAAAAAAAAAAAAAAATGTTACCTTCGGGGAAGTTTCTCCCGTCTGCATCCATAGCCCATGTCCAAACTATCTGTCGTTCACCGTCACCGCACACAGACCTGTGGTAAAAGTATTTTTTCAATAACAGAAAGCATAGTTACATAGGCACATGAGCTTTGGAATTTTATACAGTTCAGCCTGTATACATTGACCATCCAAGAAAAAGGAGAAAATAGTCTCATCGTCTATTACAATAGGCAGTCTTTCAATGATGCAAGTTCAGACAAAATAGTCTCTTACAACAGGTAATCTTTTGATGCAAGTTCAGCGGATACAGAGGCATTATCAAACATGGCTGATATTTAAATCTTGAATTTCAACGTTTACGAGCATAGGAACTAGGTCCAGACTTTCAGTTTCACGACTTACATTCATTTTTATTATACTGCAAAGAAATTTCTCGTGATCTCATTGGATAATCTGCGCCGAACATATATATCATGTACACTGGCAAAACAAACGTAAAAGCAGTTTCCCTTTCGGTAGCCCCGTATACATGACTACACTTTCAACACAACATCCCAAATGGCGGCGTCGATCAAGATTAACATCAAGATTATGCACCAAACTGCACGTTTCACCAAGGTTTCAGTGACATCAGTTCCTAGTGACGTCAGTTTTCAAAGAATTGGGGCACTCATAGGGAAATTCTACTTCGTCAGCGTACTCAATTTTTGAAACCAAAAAAAAAAAAGTAAATTTCGCTTAATACACGTTGGAATGGTAAAACTTTGCAGTATAATAAATGCGTTGTACGGTCAGGTGGCAGGGGACTTGGAAACTTGTTCACGGCTGTGGTGAATCATGTCGCCCCGAGCCGAAGGCGACATGATTCACCACAGCCATGAACAAGTTTCCAAGTCCCCTGCCACCTGACCGTACAACTAATACTGTATATAAAGAAACCGCTGTGAAACCTTATAGCATTTATGATATACAGAAATGAATGCAAGTTGTGAAATTGAAAATTTGGACCATGGGATTATGTCGACGAGGTAAAAAAAAAATTGTGCGGAGAGGAGAAAATACTGGTGACCAGCATTTTTAGCTTTTTCCAAAACGTTTCTTTCATACCAAAATCAAACTTTAACGTTTTAGCCACACTGAAATTGTTATCTATATAAATATACTTGCAACAAGCACAAACATACATCAAATGTTACACATGGTAAAGGATTAGAGCTGTCACTTGTTCACAGAGAGAACTTCGATAGTTCCAAGATGTAAAACTTACATAAATATCTATTTTATATTGACTGTCTCTGTTATGTGGCTTGTGAATACAATGCTCTATAAGACAGATAACTAAGTCAAATTTTACTTCTTCATAGAGGTGTTCGGAAAAGGTTAAAAATAGCGGGAGGGGGGGGGGTGGAAAGGGGAATTCTAATAAAAAGCTTGGTATGTCGTATTTCAAACATTTATGGAATTTATGGAATGACATTTTAGCTAAGATATCGCTGGAAAGCAATGATAATTAATGCATTAACCAAACTAGAACAGGCTTTACTTCTTCGTAGAAGTGTCCTGATAATATATAAATGCGTCAGACAGTTCTGGTAAAAAGCTTTACAAGTCCTATTTCAAACATTTACACAGTTATGGTTAATCCAAAGTTTCCTAGGGTGATATAACAAGACTAAGATTTTACTTCTTCTCACAGGGGTTATCTGATATTGTTGATAATGTGGAAGAGTTTTAAGTTTGAAATGAACAAATCGCTGGTTCGAATACCCAGCTCAGCAACTTTCTTTCCAAGAATAGATGATAATCATTGCGACAGTATTATTACCTCTCTTACCGCTAATTGTTGTTTTCACGATTGTTAAGTAGGAAAGCAGCCAATGGCTTGGGAGCAACTTTGTGCAAAATACTGGAAACAGAAACTTATGGAGAGTATGATATGTGCAATGGTCACCGCTATTTAACTGAAATAATGTTGAAAACGGCTATAAAAAACACACAACAAACACAAATTCTAAGGTATCGCACGTAAACGATGATTTTAACTCTTAACTTGCTAAATAAATGAAATGAAACTTTCAAGTCGATAGCAGAAACCTAAATAATGCCATTTCAAATATATATTTTTGGGAAAAATACATCTGTATCGGACAGTGTAGATCCAAGAAATGACTGCACATTCCGTGCAGTCTGATCTTCATCTACACTGTCCGCAAAAGGTCCTTGAGTCCCGCTTATCAGTCTAAGGGTTGAAACATTTTCACAAACCTGTCTGAGATATCATCCATGCTGGCACACTCCCAGTAGGTTCGGTTCGAACCTGGTTCTCCGCAGCCGTATACCATCATATGGTGTGCTACTTTCTTGGTAGCATGTGGTACATACTTTACTGTTGGAAAGAATATGCATGCGTTTACCCTTTACCACATTATTCCGTGTTTTCATGTGCGGACAATGTAGATCAAGATCAGACTGCACAGAACGTGCAGTCTGATTTTGGATCTACACTGTCCGATAGCGGCTATTCTTTATTCTCGGTGAAATAAACTTTGAAATCGCAAGAGTTTGATTTTTACTATTGAGTGGAAAATTTCGTTTCATTTACTTAGCAGCTGAAGAGTGAACCACCCTGGGTTAGAGGGGCTCTAAAACAATGTGGCTTGATTAGAAGAAAACGCTGACTACCAGCATTTTCTCCTTTTTCGATTATCTTTTCTATCTATTCTCTGACAAAACCCTAGATTTGAGTCTTATTTATTTTTCGTCTGCTAAATGCCTTCAAATTAGAAGAAGTATAAAGTTTTGTTGTCAACTCTTTACCAAACGACAAAATTGTAGGCTTTTCCAAAATGAAAGTATAATTTTTCAGAAAAAAAAATAAATGTGGCTCTTATGATGGGGTGTGTTTCAGAAAAGGGGGGAGAGAGAGGCACCGAGACAGAGACATGGACAAAGGGGAGGAGAGCGAGAGAGAGAGAGAGAGAGAGAGAGATACAACGGATTTTGTAGGCCTGGTATTGCTATATACAGAGATATGTATACATTGTAATTCTGTTTTATGTGAACGGTAATAACAATTGAATTCTATGTTGTCGCTGTTTTAATCAATTACATTGTTTTTCTAACTTACCTATGTACGCTTCTTCTTCGTCCAGCTTAGCTGCATGACATAGCAAAGAATCGTGCTGAAAAAGGGACGAATTTAATGAGCCATGCTCTGGCAAAAGGGGGTTTAATGTATCTACATGATGCATTACACCAAGCATGTCATCATATATTTATGGATACATAAAATTCAACTTTTCGAACAACCGACTGAATCAAGAAGTAGACTGGTCCTTGGACATGCAGAAAATTGACCAGTGGCAAAAAGTATTGACCCTGATCAGCCTGCACAGGCTGACAGTGGTCGATATATTTTGCAGATGCATTAAGCCCACTTTTCACACAACATGACTCAATCTTGTCTGCCAATAAGAAGAAACACCGAAACAGTTTCTTTGTACAAAAGTACAATGTATGTACATTTTTATCAGTAAGAAGTTTGGTGAACAAGACTACACACAGAGAGATAAACAACGTCATCTTTGTGCTAAAGTTCAGAAAAATACCATTGAAAATGATTGATTGATTTCATGGTGTTTAACGCCATTTTCAACATTATTTCAGTTATGCACCTATCCATGCTTTCCTGGAGTTTGTTTTTTCCAGTACTTCGCACAACATTCTTTTAAAGCCACTGACTGCTTTCACATAACTATTGTCGAAACAATGGTCAGCGGTGAGAGAGGAATGAATCCTGTCGCAATGACTATCATCAGTCCTCGAAAAGAAATTGGCCGAGCCGGGAATCGAACAAGCGACCACCTGTTCTCTGGTGTGTATACTACCGCCTGAGCTACCGGGGATCGGCCCATTAGAAATGAGTCATGCTTTGTAAAAAAGGGGCTTAATGCATGTACATAAAGTCTTGACCCATGCCAGCATGCGCAGTTCGCGAAGGCTGATCTGGGTCCAAACCTTTTACTATCTGTAACTTTTCAGCATAACACGGGACCATTCTATCTGTCTGTTGTTAGACTAAATGGACTTAGCTGATCCACATGATGATTTGCGTCGTACGATGCATCACGGACATCCATCAAACTCCCTTTTGCTAGAACGCGACCCAAATATATAAGCCGTACCCGGTGGTTGGATTGGTAATGTACTGGACCTGTAACCAGAGGTCGCAGGTTTGAATCCCTGGCAAAACCAATTCCTTTCCGAGTATTTGTGATAGTCATTGCGACAGGACTGATTCTTCTTCCACCACTTATCATTGTTCCCAGTGGCTTGGAAAGAATATTGTGCGCAGTACTGGTAAAGGAAAGCATGAATAGACCGCAACAATATAACTGAGGAACTGTTAAAACGGAGAGAGAGAGGGGGGGGGAGAGAAAGAGCGACACAGACAGACACACAGATAGACAAACACAGAGCCAGCCAGACAGACAGACAGACAGACATATAATACCTTGGTTGATACCGCATGTGGCATTCGAATAGTCACAGTATAAATTTCTTCATCATTAGATGCCGAAACAACAGCACATAATATTTCTGCAAGAATCAACACTACTGTTGTGTTTAAAACTCCCATGTTTAAAGTTGAGAAAGACAGTCTGAATTATTTTATCTTTACCTTGATTACACTTGACCGAGCAATCTTGTGTATTTTATGACAAATAGGAAGGTATTGAAAAACATTGTGGGAAAAGGAGAAAATGCTGGAAACTAGCATTTTCTCCATTTCGCAAAATGTTTTTCTTTTATACCTTTTTGAAGACAAATCCCAGTATTTTAGGCATATTCAATATGTCGTCTGCAAATGTCTTCAATTTGGGCGATTCTGAAATGTTGTCGGTCTGGTAGAGAATTGGGAATCGCCTTTTCACAACATCGGGACAGGTGAATTCAGACAAAGAAAAGCAAACAAGCGCCATAGTGTGTGCAAAACTTGCTTTCATCAACTTGATATTTCTGACCAATCGAAAAAAAACACGACTAAATTTAAATCTTTCTCTAACTATAGAAGGTATATTTGTGCCAAAACGAACAAATAATTTTTTTCGATATCCGATTTATTTTTTCAAGACGGACAGGATAACACTGTTTTAATGTAGGTCGAGATGATAAGAAATTCGACGTCTTTCGTGAATAAGTATTCCTATAGCTGCATGAAGTCCATGATAACTACACATAGGAAAAAATTGAAAAGAAAAACATTTTGTAGCCCTTTAATTGCATTTTCTATAGCAAATAATAAATAATTTTATACTCTGGACAAGTAAATCTCCGTATTGAAAACAATAGCATCGCATGCAGGTGCCAACCCTCGACTGCAGTTGCTTGATTTTCAGTGAAAATTCCAAGTTGAAAATGGGGCATAACTTAAACGGTTACCTGCTTTTGTTGTATAGGTTTCGCTTCTGATAGTGAATAACTTGTCCAAATCTGAAGCAAATATCTTCAGTAATGACAGTGGTATTATTATGATGTCAAAGTCTTCGCACGACGACGCAGATGACGACCACGGCGCAGACGACGGGCGCCACGGGTACAATACCTCGACGTTTTCTTCGAAAACAGCCAAGCTAAAAATAAAATTGTCAGAGCACGCAATATTCACCAAACAATCTCGAGTTTAAACAATGGAAAGGTGGCTTTTGGAAACATTGTGGGAAAATAAGAAAAAGCTGGTAACCAGCATTCTTTTCCTTTTCCACAATATTTTCTCTCCTTTCAAAGAATTCTAGTGATTGAGTCACGTTTAATTTGTCGTCAGGAATACTTTCAAATTGTATCTGTCTAATTTTTGTCATCAGGTAAAGGCAAAATACCCCATCAGGCAGAGAAGACACATTTTCAAACCTAGATTGCACTGTGCACAATTTATCTGAAGTCAAGGTTAGATAATTCCATTGTGCTTAAGTGAACCAGTCTGAAAAGAGTACATACGGCAGCTAGAGTTTCCGAGTAATAGTTTTTACAACATTTAGTAACAATAACAGGAAAACTTAAAGGAGGAATTTGCCACACATCTACATGTTCATAAATGTCCACAGATTCATAGACAGATGGACAGACAGACAGGTGATTTCAAGGTACCCTCAATTAGACAAAAATACTTATTTTTAAGTGTAAAACAAGAGGGCCATGATGGCCATGTATCACTACACTGCCTTTTAAATAAATCCATCATGCACTTTATTGGCATTGATAAACATCAAATGATTACAAGTCTGTATGGCAATAAAAATACAAGAAACAGCCCAGCCCCTGAAAAATGTCATTTTCAAATGCAAAGACGATATAAGTGAATACAAGCAGGTCTAATCAAGTATCATTTATACCAAATATCAATGAATTCTTACAAGAAGCACTTTGACAAGAAAATTTCCAAAACTATAGTAGCAGAAAACATTTTTTCAATGGCATGAATGGTCATCTTCTAGTGCGAAAAACTGAATGATACATAATCTTACTTTATATTGATACTCATCTCATTTCAGCATTACAATTCATATCACAATAAATTGCTCTCACTGCAACCTCAACGTTTTCTACCCCAAAAAATGAATACCAAACACGAATCATGTGAAACTGCGAGTTCATGATCAATGGAGGTAAATGCTAATAACCTACATATATCTGTTATTAGTGAACACTAGTTATTCCCCTTGATCCCTTATATAAGCGTAAGTCATAATTATGGACTTCATGTACTACAAGAAGATTTTTAAAGTTTTCATAATATAAGCCTTTCCATGACATGCTAATCCAAAGGCTATAATTTCAACAATCTTGCCACAGGTCTACTAGATAAAGCTAACTATAAATCGGGTAGACCTAGACAACACAGTTATAAGCAGGAGAATTTATACTGTTCAGTTTATAAGCTCAAGTAAAACTTGTGACACATGGGTGCGGCGAATTTTGAATCCAGGGCTATAATTGGGACAACCTTGTTAGAGATGTAATAGATGAAGCTGCATGCCAAATGCTGCAAGGCCCTATGGTTTGGAACAAAAAGATTTTTAAGGCATTCTGTATGTAATCCAATGTAAAACTTGTAACCCCCACCCTCGGGGGCAGGGTAAACTTTGAGCCCATGGCTATAATGTCACCAATCTTGGTAGAGGTCAATTAGATAAAGCTACTTCCCAATTTGGTAGCCCTAGGCCTTATTGTTTTGGAGAAGAGGATCTCTTAAGTTTTTTAACATTTTTGAGCTTTGTTGCAACCAGAGTTTTAACTGGAATCAAATTCTTTGAAGAAATTAGAGGGCCATGATAGGATCATTTCTGTGAAGTTTTGTCAAAAATGAAATGGTAGTTTCAGAAAAGATGTTTGGAGTAAAAGTTTACGCAAACACAGACAGATGAAAGGACGCACAACTGACACAGGACCATGACATAAACTTGCTGGCCTTCTTGCCAAAAAGCTGTATGTATCTCTTATTATTATATGAATGTATAATATATGAAATGAATGTTCAACAAAATAACAAATGTATATAGAATGATTAATAGCCATTATTGAAAAAGATAATAGAAATTACAGGAAATACATGCATGTATTCAAAGACTGGTCTGATATGAAACAAATACATGTATCAATTGTTAAAAAAAATTCTGTACAAATACATGTACATGTCATGCTCCCAAAGTAAAAATTTGGGGAACAGATTGGATAGAATGAGCAAAAGCCTGGCCACTAGACTGGTAGCAGTGTTTTTTTTTATTTTATTTATTTTCAGGGATTTGACCCAATTACATGTACCTTGTTTCTAACTTGAGACAGCCCGTATCTGAAGTTGGCTAGATACAAAATGTATTATGATAAACATTCTCACTAAGTTTCATACAGATAGGGGCAAAGTATTGCCTCTATATTGTGCAGATTATAACAAAATAACTTTGACAGAGACTACCAAGAGAGGCACGATGGCCCTGATGTCGCTCACCTGGGCCTTTTGACCAAACATGACCTATTTCCTATCTCTTCCAAGATATCATGACAAACATTCTTGCATACTTTCCTGAGTACTGGACTGAAAATATTGCCTGTAGAATGTACAAGAGGTTTGTTGAAGATCTGACCTAGTGACCTAGTTTTTGACCCTATGTGACCCATTTTTGAAGTCAGTTGAGTTATTATCAAGGTAAACATTATTACCAAGTTTCCAGTGTATCAGATTGAGCATGTGTCCTCCAGAACATTCACAAAGTTTTTAAAATTGACCCAGTGACGTAATTTTTGACCCCGTGTGACCAATTTTCAACCTCGACACAGATATCATTCAGACAAACATTCTGACCACTTTTTAAGAGTACAGAAAATGTTGCCTCCAGAGCTTACACAAGGTTTTCCTAAGATTGGACCTGATGACCTAGTTTTTGATCCCATGTGACCCATTTTCAAAGTTACCTAAGATATCATCAAGTCAAACATCCTGACCAACTTTGAAGACTTTCAAGAAAATGTGGCCTCTAGAGTGTACACAAGGTTTCTTAGATTTGACCTAGTATTATAGTTTTTGATCCCATAAGATCGGTTTTCTAACTGATCCAAGATATTAACTTTCAAGAATATCGGACTGAAATGTGGAATTTAGAGGGAACACAAGGTTTTTCAAAGATTTGACCTTGTGACTTAGATTTTGACCTGACATGACCCAATTTCATACTTGTCTATGATGGAGACAGACATTCTGACCAACTTCCAAGACTATTGGACAGAAAACATAGCCTCTTAAGCCTGCACAGGGTTTTTCTAATATTTGACCTAGTGAGCTAGTTTTCAACCTGACATGACCAATCTTTGAACACATTAGAGATATCATCAAGACAAGCAATCTGACTAAGATTCATGAGTAACAGACTGAAAATGTGGCCTCTACAGTGTACACAAGGTAAAAATTGAAGACGGACACCGGGCAATGGACACAGCACAATCACAAAAGCTCACCTTGAACGCTTCATGCTGAGGTGAACTGAAAAAGAACAGGCAATGGATAACAAGGTACTGAATTTTACCCTTTTAACCCTTGACCAAACAATCCTCTGTTTTAACAACCTTGAGAAATAAGGCTTTTGAAAACATTGAGGAAAAAGGAGAAAATGCTGGTATCTTGAATTTTCTTCTTTTACAACTCTCTTTTATACCCTTTTTGATACGAATCCAATCATTTGCTTTGATCATCATTTTATTTGTCAACTGAAATTACTTTTAAAAAGCTAAAAATTTGTTATGGGTACAGCGTTAACCAGTTGAAAGATTTGGCAAAAAGCTCTTTATCTTCCTTAGTTTTAACCCTTTACCACGCAATCCCAACTTTCAAAGTTGCTGAGAAAGATGGCTTTTGAAAACATTGTGGGAAAAGGAGAAAAATGCTGGTAACCAGCATTTTCTCCTTTTCCCACGTTTTCCACCTATTCAATGCCAAACACTATCATTCAAAAAACTTTTGGAGTATCGTCTGTAAATTCCTTCAATAAATTAAAGTCTAAAATTTTGCTATGTGGTATAGGGTTAAAAGTACTATACAACATTTACAAAGCTTGTTGTAATATCCCTTAACACATAAAGCACAAAAAACATGGTATGTGTTCTACACCATAAAAACAATTAGTGTGACAGTCTTTTATCACATATCCTCTCTTATTTTCAGTGTAATTTACCCATTACGAATTTCCTCATCTTATACATATTTGATATCACAATTGCGTGATGTCATTTTATATGTATTTCAAAGAAGTGAAAGGGTCTCATGACTATCGATGGTTTTGCATCTTCTGAGCTATAATTTGTGAATTACTGTTATGTAATAAAAAGGATCTGATATTCGTTGGCATTTGAGATAAAATTTTATTAAACTAAAGAAAAAAAAATGTTACTAAGCTCACAAAAGGCTTGCTTAATAACATTTTCCCTTAACACATTTAATAAGATTTTATCTCAAACACCAACTCATGTCCGATCCTATACATCTTAAATCTTAGAATGCCTCAAATGACTAGAGTTGCCTTTGTGGCCAGCATAGATCAAGATCAGACTGCACAAAACATGCAGTCTGACCTCTGATCTACACTGTCCTCTATGCTGAAACAATAAAGACAAAAGGAACCTTGAAACTGCAATTATTTAGGTCTTATTTTATGCACAGGAAACAAAGCTGGTGACCAATATTTTCTCCTCCCACAATGCTTTCTACCCTTCAAAAGAGGAATTTCAATTTCTTACTCATATTAAATCTGTCATCTGCATATATTTTCAATTCTGACCAGTCTAATACATTTCGTTTGGTAAAGAGTTCAATAGAAAATATACCAACATTGCGTATTTCTAAAAACTTAGCACCACTACAGTAACTGCAGTCCAAGTAAAAGAAAAGCAAACAAAATTTCGAGCATATAGAGCAATGTTCTGCCAAAGACTATTGAGAGGGGATACAATTGTCCCATTAGCTTGCAGGAATAGGAGATATTTTCAAAGAAAGTGAGACAATTGTAATCTGGACTAATTCTGCAATAAGTTTGAAGGGGACAAAGTCCAACCTGTGTGCAATATAATGAGACACAGATATTTTCAGCAGATGCATCAATCCCCCTTTTCACAGAACAATGCCCATATATTTTGCAAGTCACTGTAGTTTTAGCCCAGTTATCCCCTTGCCAAATAACAAATTTCACACTTGTCCCAATTGGAAGCATTTCATTAGCTGAGCACGAATTGGTTGTAACTATGTTTTACAAAATTTTTCAGGAGAGACAAAAAACTGAATGATATTTTTATTTTTAACTCTAAAGCTATCAAAAAACACTATGAACTGTGTCATTCAAGTTAAAACATTTGTATGAAATCAACACTCAAGAACGTTTATTGGAAAAAGTTATTTTGAAGAAAAAATGAGTTACAACCCTTTTCCCTCTCAAATTAGGTAAAACTTGTAAAAAAAATTTAGTGTGAAACAGTTGTAACTTGAGATACAACCATTTCGCACTGAGTTTTGTTTAAAAATTACTACCAGTCTCTTAGCATAACTACTTTTTACAGTGGAATATCCTTTCTAAGTGCTTATAAAATCTTTTTTATGATTTTTTCAAGTGTTTTTCCAAGAGACCTATGAAAAAAAGTAGTCTTCTTTGTTACGCATACTAAGTATTTGGTTATAAAATATTCTGTTTTCATATAATTAGCTTGATCATTTTAGAATTCAATGAATACTGAA
Source organism: Hippopus hippopus (assembly GCA_946811185.2). Classification (NCBI taxonomy): domain Eukaryota; kingdom Metazoa; phylum Mollusca; class Bivalvia; order Cardiida; family Cardiidae; genus Hippopus; species Hippopus hippopus. Next base: position 48,523,013 of record OX328104.1, on the reverse strand, counting down.
CCAATGTGTTACCACTGGTTATAAAAATGATGGAAAAAAAAAAAAACAGTTATTAATTTCTGTAATATGTCATTCTTAAAGCTGTACAAACCAGAATTTGATCCCAAATCCTTTTTCGAAGAAGTTATATTTTGCAAGGAAAAAGCATCAGGATGTGACTGTTTCCTATTGGTTCAGCATTAATACCCAAACAAAACATAAAAGATATTTACCGTTTCTGGGATATGGACTGGGACCTTCAAAATCCTTAGTCCAGCTACTAATCTATCCTAGCATCTCATTTTCATATCAGTTTGAAACTTAGTTATCCCTTGTTATGTAATAACAGCCATCCTAAGATAAACAGGGTAAAACATTTTACAGAAAGAAAAGGATACCCCTCATGTTTTTTACAATTATATGTTTCTGTCCAATACACATGCAAAATTTGCTTATGTAAGTAAGGATACTGTGTAAGTAAATTTAATTTAGATGTCATGTGACACTTACTTATATACTCCTACTGTGAATACAGTAAGTAAAAGTATTTCTGCACCACCTGAGAAGGCTATGCAAAAGTATACTTTCCTAGAAGTAGTTGATGCACATATGCAACACATGTCATGTGAACAGACCCTATCTTGTCATATGCAAAGTATGTCATTGTGATTAGACACCCTTCCTATCTTGTCATAAGCAAAATATATAAGATGAATAGATCCAATTTTGTCATCAGCAAAGCATGTCATGTGAACAGATCCATTTTGTCATCACCAAAGTATGTCATGTGTACAGACCCCATCTTATACCTAGATTTAGGTTTCTTAACTCCAAGAATTTTATAGGAATCCACCAATAATAAATTTACCATTCCATTATTCTGACAACTTTGTATGTCATTTGCAAAAGGATATCCACTAAAAATGTTTGTAAAGAAAAAGTCTGAAAGCAAGGTGAAGTACAAAAAAGAAACCTGTGATATGTGGCCCTTATCAAGTTCAAGTTCAAATATTTATTGGCAAATTTACGGCAAAGCTAGTTGCCTTTGGCCATTTACATAATTATACATAAATATGGCAAGGACGTGTAATCAAAACAAGAAGTTTAAATCAAAGAAAAGAACAATACAAAAGATAGAACAAAACTAATTTACAAATGAATATACTGCTGGAATGTTGTACTTTGGTGTAAGTAAGCGAGGTAGTAATTTATGAGATAAAGTTTGCTTCCTAAATAGATCTACATAAATATAGTAAGGACATGTTATCAAAAGAAAAAGTGTACATCAACAGATGGATAATGCAACTGACTGATAAACTCTTGTACTGTGGTCATAGCAAGCTATGTAGTAATCTGTCTCATAAAGATTGATTTCTTAATTCCATCTCACTTTTTACAAAGTTCATGAGATTTAGTAACTTTTGTCTATTCTTAGTACTCATAATAGTTTTAAATGTGTTAAGTGTTGCCCGTGATTGGTTAATGTTGTATTTTCTTCTCAGATGAAGGTATTTTTGACAGTTCAATAAAAAGTTTAATTCGCTCTCTACCGCAGACGAGTTGCAAAGAGTACAAAGTCTTTCGTTCCTGTTTACCTGCAAATGTCTACCCATTTCAATGTTTAACTGGTGCGCAGATAGTCGAAATGTAGCAAACTGCATTTGTAAATTGTTATTTTTTGTGACAGTAAGATAGGGTTCCATTTCAAAAGTCGTTTTAAAAAGCCGATAACAATATAATTTACTAGAGTCTTGTATTTTTGCGAACCATGTCTGAATATATTGGTCTCGAATTCTTTGTAATAACAAAGTCCTATAATTGATTTCTATATTGAAATTAAGTAACAGATTACCATGACCCAAACTTTCCACTAATCTAGCAACTCGATTGGCCCAGACTTTATTATCAGAGAAACCTAATTGTTCATCGTACGCAATGTATATTAATGGGTTTTGATGTGACATGATTTTTAACCAATAATTTATAGATCTTTCTTTAGCAATATGTGTTAGCGGGTACCGCCCGAGTTCCCCATATACGACTGCGTTTGTCGTTTGTTTGTTAACCCCCAGTAAAGCTTTATAAAATTTCATTTGTAGCCTATCGATTTCGTCGTACCCATATATTCCCCAAGCTTCGGCCCCGTACAGCATGATTGGTATTACCATAGTTTCAAACAGTTTTAATTTGGTCTGTATATCTAATTGAATTTTACCAAACAATATCAGAAGATTGTGATAGGCATTGTTGGCTTTCTCTACTAAACTTTTTACAGAATATCTAAAATTGCCAGTGTAATGAAAATATACTCCCAAATAACAGAAAGATGATACTACTTCAAGTTGTTGGTTATCTATCGTCCAGGAATAATTATTGTTTGATCTTCTTTTTTCAAATATACATAATTTTGTCTTGTTTGTGTTGATTTTTAAGTCATTGTTTTTAGAATAAGTGTTAATACTGTTTAACTGTACCTGTAAACCATCAGGAGAGGTTGAAAAAAGAGCAATGTCATTTGCAAATAATAACATGTAAAACGTCAAAACATCGAAATTTGTCTCGTATAGATTTTCAAGATCTAGGCTACCGCTTATGTCATTTATGAAAAATAAAAATAGTATTGTGGATAACGGATCGCCTTGCTTTAAGCCAATCATAACATCTAGAAATTCGGAATACTTGTTTCCATTTGTTAATCGTATGCATGATTTGACGTTACTATACATAGATCTGAGCATATTCACCATTTTACAACTTACTCCTAATTTGATTATTTTGTCCCATAAAATATGTCTGTTTATTGAATCAAATGCTTTCTCATAATCTATGAAAGCGCAATACAATTTACGTTTGTTAAGAAAAACCTTCTGTATGACGGTATGTAATAAAAAAATGCAATTGACTGTGCTACATGAACTTATCATGAACTTGAGATGAATTGTGTAAATACTTATCACCTGTAAAAGTTTGTTGTTCTTATCACCTGTAAAAGTTTGTTGTTAAAAGACAAACTGGCCTGAAACAAGTGAAAATTAATCACTTTGTATTTTTGTTCTGTTAGCATGTAAATGTACTTTTTCTAATGGGTATACATTTACAAAAATTGCAGAATATTTCACAGAAGTAAATTTTGTGCATGTGAATGGGGCCTTTAAAGACAACTTTGCAGTGTAATGAAACTTAGCACTTCAACTTTTTTTACTCAACAAATCTTGTGGAAAAAAAATATGAGTAAATCTAAAATAATAGAATTTCCTGTCTTTGACCTTTCAGATTATCTTTTTAAAACCCTTTCCAGATAATAAAAGAGATTGACAAATCCACAAGTATATTTTTTCATTATTTTTAAAACAATTTCTTTGCAGTGTAATGAAACTTAGCACTTCAATTTTTTTTACTCAACAAATCTTGTGGAAAAAAAATATGAGTAAATCTAAAATAATAGAATTTCCTGTCTTTGACCTTTCAGATTATCTTTTTAAAACCCTTTCCAGATAATAAAAGAGATTGACAAATCCACAAGTATATTTTTTCATTATTTTTAAAACAATTTCTTTATTTACACATGCAAAAAATACATCAACAGTTACTCTGAAAGTTGACTGAAACATATTGTCACTCAAAATTTTCCAAGAGAAAAACATGGACTAAAAGTGTGTTGAAACAACTGTAAATGCATGGAAAGACAAAGTTACTGGTGCAACCATAATTGTTACTTGTGCAGCCTTGTGACCTTTTTCTCATTTGGCAAATACAAATTCAATAAAAGCTTTGGTATATCATAATTAATTTTTTTTTTGCAGAGTTTTAGAAAAATCTATGGACTTTTCATGTAACAACTTTTGTCCTTTATCATTATTTAGTTGTATAAGAGCAACCACACTATACAAAGGAACCTCACAAAACGTTATGTTTTTAAAGTGGCTCACAGTAAAAGTTTTACCAATGTAATTGATATTCAAACTGGTTTAGACTCACTCCCTCTGTTTTCTGACTGATATCAAAGATTTTAATTTCCACACCAATTCTTTGAATGCAGGAATTCAAAATTGTTTAGCTCATCAACTATAAAATGGGTTTATTGGGTCCTAAGTGTAATGGTATCCCCTGCAACCTATTCAGATGTTTATATATTGTATAGACTTTGAAGCCTTTTGAATATCAGCATGAATTTCATCTCATTAATTTTTTGGTATACATTTTCCTGGGTAACTTAGTGTCACTGAATGTAGCTAAAATGTCATAACCAATGTAAAGCTAAAAAAAAACCTATTTATTGTAAAAGCTGAACTCTTGTCATGGTAAACTGAGAAGTCGCCATTCCTTGCAATGCTTACCTGGAAAGAAATGAAACTAAAAAGAATTGGCATTCAAAATAGTTTTTTGAAGCAGCATACAACATACCTACTTCAGATTGATTTTGTAAATTACTTATCATTTGCTTTCTGAAAAGGAGCAAGCTGCTTATTCTTAGTGCAATTTTTATGAGAGCTTGTTTAAGTCTCTTGTTATTTTTTGGTTACATTTGACTATCAGACATGACATTATTTGGTTTCAAGATTTCAAAATTAGCACATTTTGAAAAGAAAAAAATACATATCTCCAAAAGATACTACATGTAGCTACATGTATTTGCTGACAGAATTTGTAGATTTTGAAAGACAGTATTCGTAGTTTCACAGTAATAGTACAAACTTCAAATGCTCTAATGTGTATGTAAATTTTCTGTAAACTTTTGCACAATAATGGCTTTTAATTCAGTCAAATTAATTGACACTGTTTTCCAGTTTGTAAGTCTGTTTCAGGAGTTTTACTTTGACAATACCATCTTTTTATCTTTCTCTATGAAATTTACAACATCATTTGGTCACTGGGTAGCCTTTATTATATAACAAGGTGAAAAAAAAACCACTTTTTAATGTGTATGTGTTTCGGAGTCTGCTTTAATGGGCTTTACATCACGAAAAATATTAAGATTAAAAGTAATACTCAATTCAATAAATGTCACAATGTTGAATTACTAATTCACAAACTATAAAAAGTTTCTAGGAAAAAGCAATGGTGATTGAATAAGCTTTACACATTTGTATAATCAAATGTCTGAACAAGAAATCATAATGAAACAACGGACAGATCAGGGGCATAACTAAGGATTCAGAGTCATTATGTATTCCAAACCAAATTTGCTATTTCACCCTTAGACTGCTAACCCTGGCATGGTGCTCTTTTGCAGACAGTGTAAATCAAGATCAGACTGCACAGAATTTTCAGTCTGATCTTGATCTACATGTATACTGTCTGATACAGTCAGAGATTCCATTCAAAAGAAATAGAATGAAATCACAATTTTTGGCTTACTGTCAGATGGAAATGTTCATCTTTTGGCTAAATTTTGAAGATGGAGTAACTGTTCTTGAAAAGTGATAAAAAGTATTTCACCTGTCCCCATTTCTTTTAAGCTATGCTTTTAAGTATTGTGTGTTATGGACACTACGTCTTTGCTGATCAAGTTTCTTTAATGATCAGAGGCATAGTAGGAAAAATCATGAACCAGACAGCTAAATTTCCTATTTTCTTGAAATGCAACTAATATTTTCAAGTATCGAAAGACCTTAATAAGTGGTATTAACTCACTTTATTCTACATAGCAGCTTCAGAGCAACAATGTCTATGAGTTACATCATGATAAATGCCACTGACTGCATTCAAATTGTTCAATTAAGAAATGAAAAAAAAAAAAAAAAAATCAAATATGAAACAGCGTAAGTCAGGATTGCAATTGACTAAGAGAGTATCATAAGTTTAAGTAAGATGAAAAACTTTGATCACCTTTTATATTTGATGTCACAGTTTTGATGTCATCATTTTCACTCGAGTTACATCCCTGAATAATCAGTGTGTTTGTAAAGTTTTTAGTGTAAAAGAGCTGTAACTTGAGTTACATCCTTTTCACCCCAACATTTTTTTGTAAAAAAAAGTTACAACCTTTGGACAAATTAACTTTTTAGGGTATAAATATTGGTTTGTTAAACTTGAAATTTTTTCAGTACATGTGTTGATTATTAGTTAATTCAAATATGCAAAAAGGTGATTTTTATGAAAAATCATAGTTACAACCGTTTCGCACTCGGCCAACGATTTGTAGAAAACAAAATAAATGTTCTTGAAACAACAGAATATGTCTATTGAAGAAGAGAAAACATTGTGAGAAAAGGAGAAAATGCTGGTAACCAGTATTTTCTCCTTTTCCCACAATGTTTTCAAAAGCTTTCTATCTTTGATGTCTGATATCACTAGATTGTTTGGTTTAATGTTACAAATTTGCTTCTGTCTTAATATTTGCGGCTAAAGATGGCACAGATTTCACAAACTTGTCTAAAACCTGTAAATACTCCGTCTCATGGACCATCAAGTGAGCTGCATGTCTTGATTTATCCCAGACTTTCCCATGAATTGGAAATGAATAATTTTGACGCCAACCATGCATCCATGACTCTATCATGTCATATTTTGAAAGCAGGTCATCTTTACTGTAAAAAAGCAATGTTGGCACTTGAAGGGGAGATTTCTCTGCAATGTTTAGATAATGGTCGTAAATTGTAACGGTATGTTTATGCATTAAATAGAAGTACATAGACATGGTTCGAGGAATGGCCCACTGCACCAGTTTATTTTCAGAAATCCCTGCTGCTATGCCATCTGCCATTCCCTCTAGACTTCCAATGGCAAGGCTGTCATAAACTATACCAGAAATCTTATTTTGAATGACACTATATAATTTGGGGTTGTCATACATTTTAGATAAACACACTGTAAAATTATAAGCACCCATAGAAAAGGCATGCACCAAAAAGGTATTATACTGAAGACAGTTGTCATGTAAATATGTCAGTGTTTGGTCAGCAAGATCAACAGAGTATTTTGGCCAAGCAAAGTGTTTTAAGTAACTCTTGATTGGTAAAACATCAAATCCATAGTCATGGTATATTGCATTGTACTTCTGAAAGGCTCTGTCACTGGCACCATAAAACCCATACATAATAACAAGTGTCCGTTTGTGTGGCCTGTCTGACTTTGCTGCTTCTCTGATGACAAATTCATTTTTCAAAGCTGCTGCTGTTCTTGTCATGTTAGCAACAAGGACTAGAGTTGATGTTGCTGAGTTATTGAGGAAATGTAACAGCCTGGATCCACGAAACCTGTAGAAAAAATACAAATCTTTGATGTACCTGTAACCCACTACATGCTTTGGATGACATTCTTCACCAGGCACTTTAGAAAACATTGTGGCACAAGATGAAATTGCTCATAATGAGCAAATTCTCCTTGTGACACAATTCTTTGCACTTGTATATATTCATCATTAAGAAAATATTTGTTTCAGTGTGTGATTGAAATTCTTTTCATCATGTGAAAAGCACTAGCTTTATTTTCACGAATGGAAAGCCACAAATGACAATATTACCCTTGCTTTTCACGAGATAAAAGAAATTTTGATCATACAGTGAAACAAACGATTATCCAATTTGTTTTACGTTATTCACTGAGAGTATTGAACACCCCATCAAAAAATAAATTTTCCTATAATCAACAATAATGATAGTGGAAAGAAGCAGACGTTTTTCTTTCAAAGGGATTAAATTCTGTTTAGAGTAGTAAGAAGATAGAGAAGCCACGGGGAAAAAAGTAATTCTGGCAAAGAAAAGTTATAAAATTACATAAAAATTCACTGGTGAATTATAAAATTCACCAGTGATTTTATAAGGTTATAATTCACTGTTAGATTTCTATAAACCACTGAAAAGCATTTAAGAAAATATCTTTTTATGTTGAGTAAATAAATTTACACAGATATTTTCCAAGAAATTAACTGAGGATGCACCATAATTTATAGCAGTATCCTTTGAAATGGGGATCAATGATGTCCTCCTTATAGACAGCATACCGTTCTTGTAACCATTCCTAACCTGAACCCTTTCACACACAATCCTAAGTTTTATCAACCCAGAGGGAAAAGACTTGAAAACATTGTGGGGGAAAAGGAGAAAATGCTGGTAACCAGCATTTTCTCCTTTTCCTACAATGTTTTCTACTCTTTAGAAGACAAATGTCATCAGTCCAGGCACATTCAATTTGTTGTCTGCAAATGCTTTCAGTTTGGACAAGTCTAAAACGCTGTTGTATAGTAAAGAATTAACCCTTATCCTGCTAAATAAGTGGAATGAAAATTTCCAGCCAATAGTAAGAATCCAAATTTTGCTATTTCAAAGGTACATTTTAGGGGAAAGATATCTCCTTATCAGACAGTGTAGAGCTAAGATCAGACTGCACATTCCTTGCAGTATGATCTTGATTTACACTTTCCGAAAAAGGTCCTTAACTCATTACCAAACGACAATAAATTAGGCTTGTCCAAATCGAAAGCATTTGCAGACGACAAAATAAAAGTGACTGAAAATTTGAAATTTGTTTTGTGAAGGGTAGAAAACATTGTGGGTAAAGGAGAAAATGCTGGTTACCAGCATTTTCTCCTTTTCCCACAATGTTTTCTAAAGGCTTCTTTCTCAGGGTCGTCAAAAGTAGGGATTGTGTGGTAATGAGTAAGTTGTGCTTAGCAGTCTAAGGGTTTAGAGGTCCCCCCCACCCCCTTATGAGAAATAAGACCCACAGAATAGCAATTTCATAACTACTTTTGTCTACAGTGTTTTTGCAGATCATGACAATATGGACCAAAGATCAGAATCATGCATGTTTGATTTAGTTCTAATTCTTGATTCAGAGACTAAGGCCCAACAAAAAAAAAATATCTGGGTTTAGGGTTTCGGTCAGTGTAGGTAGGGATTTTTTATTTCCCAGAAACTTTTTACATGGACCACGTACTGAACTCACACCAGACAGATTCTTTTTTTTTTTACAATTGTAGCGTAAAAAGTTTAAGGTCAGCAGCATTTTCTAGGTAGGGTAGGGAAACCCTAAACACAGATTATTTCTTGATCGGCCTAATCATTTCATTGGCTGTGATGGCGAATACACATGATCTTCATGCCTACTTGACAAAGTGAAGAGTAAGTTAAAAAGTTGTTGATCGTACGTAGAAGATGATCTCTTAAAAAGGTATCCATTTTTTCTCAGTTTTGGGGTGTAAAGCAGAGATCTGCATCTGTCAATCAACAACGTTCTACATCTTACCCTGTAGAGGCCGCCATGTCATGTGACTTCAGTCTGCGTTTTGTTAATCTAGCGGATACGTCGCACTCTGCGGAAATTATTAAAATAAAAAAGTCAAATAGAATTTCTTTGCGTTTTTATTGTTGTCGTGATTTAGCTTAAGGAATTCAGCTTCAAGAATTATGTACTTCAGTTGTGACTAATTTGATTTCATTTGAGAGAGAGAGAGGGAGACAGACAGACAGACAGACAGACAGACCTTGCTTGTGAATAACTGGATAGAAAGACATAAATGAATAAGCCGTAGAGCTTTCAGACGAAACAATTTTGTGCATTAATACTCACAATACTTCTAACAGCAAATACGAGCGTCCGTTTTTACCACTTATTATATAATAGATAGGTCACTTCATCCCCTTGCAGCAGACGATCCTTTCTTTCAACTCTTTACCAAACGAACCAGGATTTTTACGACACTGAGGAAGAATATTTTTAAAAACTTTGTGGGAAAACGAGAAAATGCTGGTAATCGGCACTTTCTCCATTTCCCACAATGTGTTCTACCCTTACAAAGAGATATTTCATTTTGTTTCAGTCACTTTGGACTTGCCGTCTGGAAATACTTACGATTTGACAAAAATTAAATGTTGTTGTTTGGTAATGGGATGACTCTAACGAAACGACAAAATTTTAGACTGGACCAAATTGAAGGCACGCTACAGACGTCTAATGAATTGTAGCTAAAGCCAAGATTTCTGTCTTTAAAACAGTAGAGAACATTTTTGGAAAAGGAGAAAATGCGGGTAACAGGCATTTTCCCCCTTTCCACATTGTTATCAAAAACCAGCCTCCTGAGGGTCGTTAACTCACGAGGTTGAGTTTGTTAAATCAAAAAAGACATGAGAGAAAAGAGAGCAACTGCTTGTTTGAAAAAATTGCTCCTTTACCAATAATTTTTTCTACATCAAATAAAAGAAGACACTATCCATCTCTATATGGCCTGCAACACGCGAAAAGGGGCATTCGGACATTTGCGCAAAGTGTCGTCTCGGATCAGCCTGCGCAGGCTAATCCGAAACGACACTTTCCGTTTTTATGTAATTTTCTGTTTTGTGCAAGTCTACTGTAGCACAAAATCTAATGTAGTCGTAAAGTGCCGCCTTGGCAAACTGGCATGCATGCATCATCCACAATGCAAGAATTCACTGACAATGGGCGGAAATTTAAGAAAACAGGGTGGCAGAAGACCTTGTTTTGGTTTTTCCCGAAAACCTTGCAAGGGTGACTCCCCTTGATTCGATTTGCCTTTCTAGTTCAGGCCAGCTGCCATACTGCACATTGATACTTTGAATATGCTAATATGATCAATGGACAGTGTAAAAAACCCAGAAAATAATTTTCACAGGAGTGTCCTATAGCAAGACACTTCAGAGCCTAGAGAGCCATACTCTGTGAAAAAGGGGCTTGATGCATCTGCAAAAACCATCGACTCTGGTCAGCCTGCACAGTCCGGGCAGCATGACCCGATTCGAAATCTTTGCTTTTACTGCGGAATTTTCTGTATGTCCAATGGCCATTCTACCTTACGATTCAGTCATTTTTTAGAAAGGATTTTAAGGTTGCATAATTACGACATGATTTCCTTGGTACAATGCATTACGGAGATGCATCAAGCCCCCTTTTGTCAGAGCATGACTCAAGTTGATGTTGGTCTTAGTTTTAGATTATTTAGAATAAACAAACACAAACCTCTAAGTAGACTTACTGCTGAGACACAGATCTATGAAGATCTATGAACTTTTTGAAGGGGGGGGGGGGCACTGAGAGGACGAAAGTTCAAAATGACCATCAGTCTCACAAAAGATACAATTCAGCAATGAAATTTGAGAGCACAGTTGACAAACCACAGACCAAATCTAAACAGACGTTAGTTTTTTTTTTTTCAATACAATAACTAAATGTTCGCTATCAAATTTCTCCATAAAAAATTTGATCTCTCTATCGTGAATTTTTAGCGGTTACAACTGGTCGGTCCTGCGTGGCTCAGTGGTGAAGGAGTAACTTGTTCTCGACCCTCAGGCCTCTGCTTAGATCATCATTTGAGAAGCCCTCTTTATGTTTCGCAGGAATGTCATGGGACATAACTCTTTGATGTGTCCACTCTTTATCTATTACTTGTGAACCCCATGAATAAGTAAGGTCATTGGACAGAAATAAACACGAAAGCGGTGTTAAATGTCATTCAATCAAACTTGAAATTAACCCTAAATTTAACTTTTTGCACTGTGAAAATTTATATAGTACTTTATTCACACAGGTCTACACGGATACTGTCTTACCCGGAATTTAAATGACAATGAAAAAGTTGGCTGTTGAAAACATCATTGGAAAGTGAGAAAATGCTAGTTACCTGCATTTTCTCCTTTTCCCACACAATTTTTCACTCATTTCATAGAAAAGTCTCGTCGTTTGAACCATATTTAATTTGTCACCGACAAAATGCCATGCAAATAGACATGTCATTAATTCTGTCCTCTTGTAAAGACGCTAAATGTCGATCTTTACTAGGTTTTTATCAGCATTTAGGCTGAGAATCTTCGTTAACTTGCCCAAGGACACTCTCTTGATCAACGCTTCCAGCAAGGGTCGAGCCAAATGTGGTCTTCAAACCTGTTGTCTGGAGCTTGTGAAAACAGTTGGACAAATTGAAAATAGCGGCTACAAGGACTAAATTCTGTCTAATCTTTTTTTTTCAGTCTGTCAGCCATAAAGTCTAATTAGCGAATGCACGTTGTCTTCATTTTCCTTCTCTGTTTCTTCAAGGTTAGCTGCAAGTGCAAGGTTTTAAAGAAATTCCGCCTTACAAAGAAGAGTTATTATAAATATAAAATTAATGACAACTGTGGTTGCAGAGTTGGCATTTTTCAATGGAAAGAAGTTAACCACATTTTCAGGTTAACACTTATCCTGCCATATAACTAAAATGAAGTTTTCTTTCCGATAGTAAAACCCAAATATTACCATTTCAAAGTTATGTTTGGGGGAACATTGACTCCTTATCGGACAGTGTAGATTCAAGATCAGACTGCACGTTCTGAGCAGTCTGATCTTGATCTACACTGTCCGCAAAAGGTCAGCGAGTCGCGCTTAGCAGCCTAAGGGTTAAAAGTTCGTATTTATATTCTAAGATAAGGTCTGATTTACATATAAGCCATGCCTTTGAAAAGGAGGTTGAATGCATCTACATTGAACTATCTACTAGATCAGCCTGCGCAATCACTATGTCGCCCAGGCTGACCTGAGTCGAAACTTCTTGGTGTTGGTAAACTTTCTGCATGTCGAAGGACCATTCTACCCAGGCTTTAACCGGTTGTTAACCCTTAACCCGCTGAATAAGTCAAATGAAACTTTTAAGCCGATAGCCAAAACCCGAATAATGGTATTTCAAACTTATTTTTTGGAGAAAAATATCTCCTTATCGGACAGTGTAGATTCAAGATCAGACTACACTGTCCGCAAAAAGGTCAGTGAGTCGTGCTTAGCAGCCTAAGGGTAAGACAACATGGATTTTATGATTCCATAATTATACGATAACTTGCTTGGTATAATGCATGATTGGGATATATAAAACCCCCTTTTGCCAGAACATGGCTTATATATGAGCCATGCTCTGGCAAAAGGGGGCTTAATGCATCTCCGTCATACATTATACCAAGCAAGCAATCACATAGTTATGGATCCATAATAGCCATTTTGTCTAACAACTGACTGAATCAGGAGGTACACTTGTCCTTGGACATACAGAAAAAATGACAAATAGCGAAAAGTTTCGGCTCGGGTCAGACTGCGCAGGCTGACTTGGGTCGATACTTTTCGCAGGTGCATTAAGCTCCTTTTCACAGAGCATGGCTCATATATAAATACCTTTCTTCACCCTCTACTGTTTAAACATATTTTACGTCCCTACTATCAGCAATCTTTGAAATTCTTAACATTTTATCAAATGAATCGGAGTTTTAACGACTCCGTTGCTATTCGGAGGGGGTACGCCACGGGGAATAACCGAAAAGAACTGTACTGGATTTTGATTAAGTTCCCCCCCCCAGAAAGGGCTAAAAGCATGAAATAAATAGAATATTTGTTTTTTTTTTTTTGAATAAATTTCGATCTTTGACCGTAAAAAACAAGTATCCTCTATTTAGTTCATCGAGTGAACATCATCGGTAATATTTTCACGAGTGGCGCAGCCACGAGTGAAAATATATATTACCGATGATGTTCAAGAGATGAAATAAATTTCGATCTTTCATCGAAAAAAATAAATATTCTATTTATTTCATGCTTTTTAGCCTTTCTGGGAGGAACTTAATCAAAATCCAGTACAGTTCTTTTCGGTTATTCCCCGTGGCGTACCCCCACCGAATAGCATCGCATTACAGTATTACGTCAAGCGCGAGATATGTAAGTTTTATTACGTCATATTTCCATCTGGTTGTGAGTCACGCGCATTTTACCCACTCGTCACAACTCGGCCGATTCCGTACCTACATCTAACCTCGTCCGTATCAAGGAGATTTCCATTTTGAAATGAGAATCACGTGATTCTATATATAGCGCGCCACTGACAGTCGTTTAGCAACGACATAAACAACCTCGATGAAGTTATTCACATCTGTTTATCTGTCGGTAAAAATTTCAATCGAAATTGATAAACCACGTTAAATAATGAATGTACGAACTGTTTGTCAACTGAACTGAAATATAGTTAGAAAGGTTTCGATAGAAAATTGAAACTCAAGTTTTCTTTTTTAAGAGGAGCCTTACAATTTTCAGAACGGTTAACCGGCGTATTTCCGGGTATGTACCGATCTGGTGCATATCAATCCACCAGTTACAGCCGAGGGATATGATGGCTCCCATCACCCGAGGTATGCCGAATGACATTATACCTAGGTAACTAGTGCACGGGAACAACTATTTCCGCCTTCAATTGAAGAGTTAGAATATAAAAATCGGTATTTTCACTGGTCGTAACTATGAAATATCGAAAAATATTTCACTGATATTTCTCGATAACCTACCGGAAAGCATGAAATAAGCAATTCTATTGTATCTCTAAAATGTCTCTCACACCAAAAACAAAGCCTTCAAATGTTTGTCCTAGGGATGTGCTTTTAACTCTTTGGCAAAGTACAAAATTTCAGATTTGTCAAATTTGGAAGCATTTGCAGACAACTAATTTCGTGTGCCTCAAATGACGGGATTGTAAGTGAAATGGTGGTTCTAGAACAGTGTTGGAAAAGGAGAAAATGCTAGAAACCAACATTTTCTCCTTTTTCAACTATTCTTTAAAAAAAAAAAATCTTTTAGGGCCGTTAAAACTCGGGATAATGTAGTAAAGAGTATCTATTTTGTCTTAACCCTTTACCACACAATCCCGAATTTTAACGACCCTAAGGAAAAACTCTTTTGGAAACATTATGGGAAAAGGAGAAATGCTGGTCGTTTTCTACCCTCCTAAACACAAACTTCAATTTTTCAAACACATATGTTTTATCGCCTGCAAATGCTTTCGATTCGGACTGGCCCAAACCTTTGTCGTTTGGTAAAGAGTTAAATGAGTGTATGTCGGAACGGGTTTACACCTTAGACCGCCACGCATATCATTACCACTTAACTTGCTTTTCAAGGCAGTGCAGATCAGGATCAGACTATGAAGAAACGCACAGTCTGATCTTCTATCAACTCTTCCTGATAGTTTGCATGATATTCTGCTTAAAGCATCCATAAATTGCAGTATTATGGACCTAAAGTATATTTGCCCTTATTGAAAATGTACATTTTATTTATTCAGCGTTGTAAGGCTAACCCTTTGCTAAACAATCAAGTGTTTCAACGATCCTGGGGGGAAAGGCTTTTGAAAACATTGTGGGAAAAAGAGAAAATGCTGGAAACCAGCATTTTCTCTTTTCCCACAAAGTTTTCTGCTTTGCCAATGACAAATCCAGTTATTTTAGCTATAGTTCACTTGTCGTCTACAAATGCTTTCAATTTGGCTGGGTCGTTTGGTAAAGAGATGAAATACTCTGTTATTTACTTGCCGTACAAAGTAATCAAAACATGCCTATACTGAATCGTGAATGATACGTTAACATATCGTTGATCCATTACTTTATATTACCTCGATGAAGAAACGCTGTTGAAAACACTGAGATAAAAGGAGAAGATAACTGGTACCAAGCATTTTCTCCAATATCTAGCCTTCAATGGACAAATTCAGTTTTATTATGGTAAAGGGTTACACAGTTTACCAAACAGTCCAGAGTTTTAACAACCCTAAGATGGAGAGATTTTAAAAACATTGGCCACCGCTCTCGTTCAGGAATGGAATAACATTCCTGATGCAATTATTTTACGTTATGTAAGGTCTATGCGACGTCGACTAATTGCCTGTATCGACAGCAGAGGTGGCCATACAAGATATTGATTGAAAAATTACAAGAACTTTAAGAAAAACCTAACTTTAATGTTACCTTAGTCTTTGAGTACTTTTGCAACTTTGGTTTTAGTACCACCTTCATTTAAACTGCAAAAACCTAACTTAAACTTTCTGTTATTCAAAATCTGATTAGCCTGGCATTTTCTACAGACTCTGAACTAAAGTATGATACCAAATTTGTTGGTCTTCAGTAAAACATGTGACGAGAAATAAAAGAAAATTAAGTGCACACTTATTTATGGAACTGAGTATATTATAAGAATGTTGCAGTTTATTCCGACGTTTCAAGAGAAATATTTAACAAATATCAAACACTGTAAATAAATATCAGACTGAGCGTTTGTCGTCTGCAAATGCTTTCAATATGGAATAGTCTAAGATTGTATTGAGTTAATACCCTTAGCTTTCTAAATAAATAGATTTGATACGATACTTTGCAGTAAATAAAGAATGTTGCATTTATCGACCTTTTCAACAGAAATAGTATTCAAACACTGTGAATTAAGATCAGACAGCACGTTTGTTGTCTGCAAATGCTTACATTATAGATATAAGTGTAAGGTTGTGGCCTTTAGTTAACAACAGGGGTCGCTGGTTCGATTCCCGGCTCAGCCAATTTCTTTCCGAGAACTGATGATAGTCATTGCGAAAGGATTCATCCCTCTCCAACCACTGACCGTAGTTTTGACGATTGTTATGTGGGAAAGCAGCCAGTGGCTTTGAAAGAATATTGTGCGGAGCACTGGTAAAGGAAGCTCCAGGAAGGCATGGATAGTTGCACTGGCCGCCACGATATAACTGATATAATGTTGAAAAAGGCGTTAAACACCATGCAATCAATCAAACCTTTAGTTAACAGTTAATACCCCTACAGTCACTTTCTATATAAATAAACGATTTTGATACGTTTATTTGTAAACAGAGTAACGTTAAGAATGTTGAAGTTAATCGGCAATTTCAATAGAAATATTTCACAAAAATATTTAACATTGTAGATCAAGATCAGACTACGTACTGCTCAGTCTGATCTTGGTGAACTCTGTATGCAAAAGGCACCAAATATTACTCGTAACATGTCAGGGGTTATACATAACCCTTTTGTCGATCCTGATGGACAAGGTTTTTGAAAACATTTTGGAAAACGGAGAAAATGTTAATAACCAGCATCTTGTCCTTCTCCACAATGTTCTATCCATTCAAACACAAATCAAATCCTTTTAATCCTTCATTACACAATCCCGACAAGGTGACAAAAGGAGAAATTGCTGGTAACCAGCATTTTCTCCTTTTCCCACAATGTTTTCTCTCCCTTGCATAGACAAATTTCAGTTTTTAGTATTGTAAAGAGATACATATTTTACCAAGTAATCCCAATTTTTAACGAACCTGAGAAGAAGGGGTTTTAAAATCATTGTGGGAAAAGGAGAAGATGCTGGTAACCAGCATTTTCTCCTTTTCCGACAAAATTTTCTGCCCAAATCCGATCCTTTTGACCGTATTTAATTTTGTCGTCTGCAAATGCTTTGACTTAGTTATAGTCTAAAATAGTCTAAAATTTTGTCGTCTGATAAGGGTTGAGGTGATAAATCCAAAGTAACAAATACACCTTCACGCACTTTGCATGGATTGCAGTGGAAAAAGAACGACGGGTTTAATTCATTTGAGAGAATTTAACTGCAAGGACTGTGTTAAGTTTGAGCGAAAATATACTGTTTTGCAACCACAGTGAGTACTGTTTACGATTTTTGTGTGCTTTTTTTTCGGAGGATGGAAGGGTGACGGTCGTCGGTGTCAGGCATAGGGATGGGGGAGGGGGGGGGGTGCATGTTGGCGGTTAACTCTTAACCTTCTAAACAATTTTTCTGGCAAAAACGGGTTTAATGCATCTCCGTGATGCATTATACCAAGCAGGGCATCACATAATTATGGGTCCATTGAGATCCATTTTGTTTATCAACCATCTGAATCGTGTGGTAGAATGGTCCATGGACATGTAGAAAATTAACAAATAGCAAAAAGTTTCGACCCAGGTCACCCTGCGCGGACTGCGCAGGCTGACCTGAGTCGATACTTTTTGCAGATGCATTAAGCCCTCGTTTCACAGAGCATGACTCAGTTATAGATCGTACTGAAAGAGACATCGAACGGTATCTCAAAAATATGCAACGACACGATCTCGGCGTAATGAACATCGGACACCCAAGGTCGGTCATGACACCCGTTATACCTTTGTTAAACAGTCCCGTCTTTTAACAACCCTTGGCCTGATGGCTTCTGAAAACATTGCGGGTAAAGAAATAAAAAACACTGGTAACCAGCATTTTTTTCTTTTCCCACAAGGTTTTAGAACTGCCCTTCCTGGGACAAATTTCATTGTGGATTATCAGTAGAATCATATTCAATTTTTCGTCTGCGCATGCTGTCCATTTGAACAGATCTAAAATTTTGTTGTATGGTAGAGATTAAGTTATTAACCAAATGACAGGTTTTTACTTATGATTCGTCAAGACTGATAGAAATTGCAGGGGACAAATTTAGTGTTGCAAAACAGATGGATTTCTCTTTAACAGGACAGAAATCGACATGGGAAAAAAAAGGTGAAAATGTTATTTATTGCATTTAGTCATGATTCCAATTCACGAGAAATCCAAGTAAAGGGACATCTTTAAGCTTTTTTTTTCTGCAAGTTAATTTCTACACACTTGACAATTACATCAAGTAAGAAAAGTGATTATTTGACATTTAAATAAAGAGTTGGTAGGCTTACAATCGGAAACTCCGATTTTTATGAGATCAAAGATGACGTCATCGTACCATTTGAATACGATTGGACAAAATAGACACGTGTTAAGCATGTTACATTTCCCTAAATCTAAGCGAAATTTTGATGCGAAATCTACAAGTATTGTAGGAGGCTACGTAGCCCATTCTAGAAATACCACTTAACTTTTTTTCTTTCGTATGTCTTCAGATTCTACTTTAATTTTGTAGGCTGTAAGTGTTTTCTATTTGGACAAGCCTAAATTCTTGTCACACGCTTGGGCCTTAGCCTAGCCTAGTACTCTTGAAACGCAGGAATACATATGAGCTGTTGCCGTGATATATCTGAGATGATATTGAAAGCGGCGTAAACACCATTCACTTAAATGTTGTCAATTGGTAGAGTTGGGGGGGAAACGCGTTTACACAGGTATGTTGATTACGAAAAATACCAATGTCACATCGCATAGGATGCACTTGGTGCAAAACCTGTTTGATATATAGACCTGCGATAAACTTCACTGACATCGAGCATATTATATGGAAGACTTTTGTTTACTTTCCTTTTGTCGCTATACATACGCGACATACGAGAAAGCAGGTTATATGGATGGCTTGGATCAGGAAAAGGATCCAACCGAACAAGTCTGATCCTTGACCCTAAACATTCCAAGCTTGGTTAACAGTCTCTCTTTGTAAAGTAAAATTGTTTTGATCCATAACTCTTTACCAAAAGATATAATGTTGGAACAATCCAAATTAAAAGCGTTTGCAAATGACGAAGAAAATGTGGCTTGAATGATGAGATTTGTCCAAAAAGGTTTAAAAACATTGTGGGAAAAAGGAGAAAATGCTGGTTACCAGCATTTTCTCCTTTTTCCCACAATGCTTTCGAATGTCTTCTTCTTTAACCTTCATCATATCGTGTGGGGTCCGTATGGACCCCACATGGTTCTCTGTTTGTCTATGATACAAAAGTTGAAGCTGCAGGGAATTGTCATTTTAGGAGTTTGTTACTAAACCTATTCTTAACCTGAATTTACACAGAAACTTTGGTGGCTTCAGAGTGAGTGGAATATAAAACCCAAAATCTGTTGGGGTCCGTGTGGACCCCGGGCAATATCATTATTATTCTATAAATCACGCATGTTATACTCACCTCATACCCACAATCTATATCTTTATTTCCAGTAAGAAAAAAGTCAGTAAATAATACCAGGAGTAGTTGATTTTCAGTTACTGAACTTACACAAATAATATTCTGAACATTTGCACACAAGAAACCGAGAATGATACAAGTTTATGACTGGGGTCCATATAGACCCCACTTGGTATGACTAAGTTGGGAAATGTATCGGTAGCATGAATTTTAAGGTCGTTAAAAGTAGGGACCGTTCTTCAACAGTTAACTGCTCAATGACTGAACAAACATTTCTGTCTGATAGGACAGACCTTAATATTAGGATTCCAACGTTCGTTTTTAAGGAAAAAATCTCAGTCTCTGAACATGTTAAATAGTTTAGCCAATCAGAAGTTCCGTTTCATTTAGATTTAGAAACTTCTTTAGATTTAGATTTGGAATGCAAGTAAGAACGGCCAGTGAGTATTGCCTCAGACTGCACGTTCTGGGCAGCCTGATATTTCCCTAAACTGTCCGCAAAAATGGAGTTAAGCTGCAATTACCCTCCCATAAATTAACAACTAGGCTGCTTACACCGACTTTATGTGAATTTGCGTGCAGTGTTTATCAAGGACAGACCGTAATCGCAAAAAGGGCAGTCTGATCTTGGATCCACACTGTGCGATTTTTCTTTCCACAAATGAAAGCAGAAAACTTAAACGGTGTTTTTATCTATGCCTTTGCCTTGAAATTTTCATTCTATTTTGGTCGGCTTTTTTTCTAGTGCCCCTTAGGTGTAATGCATCACACACTATTTAATTCGTTGTAACCTCTTACTGATTCGATAAAACGAATATTTGATTCGTTACTACAAATTCTTATTTTGGGAAAACGAAAGAAAATCCTCGTTTCAAGGAAATATAAATTCTTCAAGTCAAAATATTATTTCGTTTCATTATCGAAATGGGCGATACTAACAGAACACTCCAATTCGGTCATCGAACAAAATAACTCCGGAATATGATGGCATATTTCTGTCACGAGATACGAGACAATAATTGCGATAGTTTGAGAGAACTATAGCGATACAACAACTTTTCCTGGTAATATTATCTAGATAATAAAGTTTTACGATAAAAATATCACGAAAATTCTCTGTAATCACGATTTTTTTTTACGTTCATGCCAACAACTGACATCCACGGTATCTATAATAAGATACGGTTTCGGAACATCTTCGTCTCCAACCTTATTAATTTTCCCTTTTCCTGAATGATTTTAAAGTTGTTCGTAAGAAGCATTTCGAGTCGTCTTTGTGTTTAAAAGACTTCAGTTCATTTCATGTGTAATAAAAATTTACCAATCTAATTGCAATTGTAAATAATTCAAATTTTAACTTACTGCCATCTACCGAGTTCATCCAAATGGTGACTCTCTCACCGCTGACCATTATTTCTACGATGGTTATGTGGGGAAGCAGCCAGTGGCTTGGAAAAAATATTGTGTGGAGTACTGGTAAAAGAAACTCCAGGAAAGCATAGATAGGTGCACTGGCCTCCACGATATAACTGACATAATGTTGAAGACGGCATAAAACACCATACAATCAGCGATCAATCAACCAAATGGTGAATTTTCTATTAATAGATATCGATAAACGGATAGAACTGGATCTATCACGATAGTTTTATCTCGAATGTCAGCTTCGGGCACGAATGAGAAATTTTGCGTTAAAATGTTTACTGATCAATGTAAAATTTTCTAGATAACAAAGTTTTATGTGATATGTTTTTTTTTCAGAAAGCTTTTCACTATCTAGATAAAATTTCCAGGAAACTTTGATTTCGCGCGATAATTTTCTAAAATTAAATCTAAAATTTCTAAAATCATCATGATAGTTATCTCGTATCTAATGGCAGAAATATGCCACCATACAGGAAGACTGGGGACTTATTTCGTTTTATTGAAATAGGATTTTATCTAATACGGACTATCATTTCATTACATCGACTTATTTCGTTTAAACGAACAACAGTTTCATCAAAACAAATTGTTGTTTCCTTTTATTTTGATTTTTATTTCGAGGTAACGAATTATCATTTCGTTTAATCGAAATAGGATTTCGTTATAGGAAATTACTGTTTCATTTCATCGGTTTAGTATTTCGTTATATAGTAAATGAAAGATGTCTGACACGTGACCCGTTCTGGACTCCATACGTTAATTTTCAAAGATGAAAAAAAACAAGATTGTTGTTTACTTTTTGTTTGAAGTCGGTCAAAGATAGCGTATGTAAAAATACACATACTCAACATAAGTTTATTATGTTGCCTGTCTCAGCGCTACATGGGCGAGAACTGGCTCTTTGGCAGACGGCATACATGCAGCGGAGGCCTTTCTGAACGGTCAAGAAAACTACTTTTTTAAAGGTGGCATTTAAACATTTCTGCTTCAAGTGTATAGATAATGAAGGGGATGCTATTGAAAAAAAAAAATGATGCAATATGTCCGCCAAAAGTAACACCCTTAGTCCTTTACCAAACGACAAAATTTAGACTGGTCCAAATTGAAAGCACTTGCAGACGACAAAATAAACGTAACTCAAAAATTGAAATTTGTTTCCTGTAGGATAGAAAACATTGTGGGAAAAGGAGAAAATGCTGGTTACCACAATGTTTTCAAAAGGCTTCTATCTCAGGGTTAAACAAGGCTCACAACTTACCATTCAGCCCTGGTATGCTTCCAAGTCTCCTAGAGTGTTTCATGATGCAGTCACCGACTTATTTCGAACCTTTGACCGTTTTACTGGGGCTCGAAACATGGTTACAATTTGTTATCGTTATGCTTTTGATATATCAGTTTTAACCCTTATCCTGCTAAATAAATTAGATAAAATTTTCAAGCAGATTGTTAAAACCCGAAAAATGTTATTTCAAATTTATTTTTTTGGAGAAAAATATCTCCTCATCGGACAGTGTAGATCCAAGATCAGACTGCACGTTGTGCAGTCTGATTTTGATTTACACTGTCCGCAAAAGGTCGGTAAGTCGCGCTTAGCAGCTGAAGTGTTAAAAAACAATACTGTTGGACGTATGAGTACCGGATCACGTGCTTGTATGAACTCCTATAATTGTCAGTTATAGGTGCAGTAATAGGAAACATTAGAGGTCCAATTTTTTAAGCCTTAGACGAAAAATCCCGAGTCTTCACGACACTTAGGATTTCGGACTTTTAGAAACATTGTGAGTAAAGGAGAAGATGCTCCTTTTTGCATACAACAGTTTTTATCCTTACAAAGACAACTCCCATAATTAACACATATAACCCACAGGCTGCTAAGCTCGACTCCCTGACCTTTTACGGACATTGTAGATCAAGATCAGACTGCACAGAATGTGCAGTCTGATCTTGGATCTACACTGTCCGATAAGGAGATATTTTTCTCAAAAAAAAAAAGCATCATTGGGAGTTTACTATCGGCTTGAACGTTTAATTTCAATTTATTCAGGGTTATTTGATGGTCTTCATATGCTTTCAAGTTGGACAAATCTTGATTCTTCTCATCTGGTACAGGTTTAAAAGACTAGCTTACGCGCAAGAGATATTGAAGAAGGAAGAAGAAAATGAAAAATTATTAATAAATATGTGCGGATTGGGGGGCGTATCTTTTGCACCTCTCACAATTATAGGGAGGGAGGAATCTACTGCTTCCTTTATCCCACGTCTGTGTACATGTACATACAGAAGTTTGTGCGTACATCGTATGTCTTTTGTGCTCTTCTGCATGTCTAATTTTAACTCTTAACCTGTTAAATAAGTTAAATGAAACTTTCAAGCCGATATTATAAACCCAAATATTGCTATTTCAAAGTTATTATTATTATTTGAGAAAAATACCTTCTTATCTGACAGTGTAGATCCAAGATCAGACTGCACATTCTGTGCAGTCTGATCTTGATCTACACTGTCCGCTAAAGGTCATGAATCGCACTTAGCAGCGTATTGGTTTACAAAAACTACAGGTGTATCTAAGTTTTGAAACCGTCATGGAAATGATTACGTAGACTTTACATGCTTTAACTTCCAGATGAGCCATGAAAATAATCATGTTGATGATGACAATGATGATAAAGCCACCGCTTGACTCAGTATCATTATGATATAGAAGATAATCAACTAGTTGTGTGGAATATTAAGAATCTGTCAATAGAATGGGGTGTGACGCAGTTTAAAAGATGAGTTCGAAGGATGAGTTTTTCAACCGCATCAAATCCCATATAGAGTGACAGATGTTTAATATCACACACGACAGCCAGTTGATTATCCTATTTATTATATTCCTAATTCACCCTCTTTTTGTTCTGATAATTATCAAATATGGTACAATATGAGCAGTATAGGAAAAAAGTAGTTCCGACAAACATTCTAAAACTACATCGTCAATAGTGAAATCATATTTATCATCACTAGTGATGTTAATCACTGTGAAATCCAGTAATTCGCTGATAGGAATGTGATAAAATTGATTAATTCATTGTATAGTTCTTACGAACATGAAAGTTCACAACAAATGCATAGCTCAAATACAGCCCGCACATATCGGGATTCGAACCCATGCGGAAAGGATCCTCGTTTTTCGAAGTTTTAAAGACCAACACGTTAACCACAGACCTAAAGAGAATTTTCACCGAAGCTGCTGTTAGATACTGATTTTATACGGGATGAAGCTGTGCAGTAAGGAAGGAGTGATCTCCTGTAACATAGTGTTTTCAACATTACTTCAGTTATATCGCGGCGACCAGTACACCTTTCCATGCATTCCTGGAGTTTCTGTCACCAGTACTTTGCAAAATATTCTTCCCAAGCCGCTTTATGCTTTCCCACGCCACCATCTTCGACACGATGATCAGCCTTGAGGGAGGAATATATATTAATCATAATTTCACCCTGCTCCTCCCCCTCCACCTCTATGTACGAGACCGAGACAGAGGAAGTAGTTATTAATCCTTAGGCTGCTAAGCGCCACTTACTGACCTTTTACGAGCAGTGTAGATCAAGATCAGATTGCACAGAACGTACAGTCTGATCTTGGATCTACACTGTCCAATAAAGAGATATTCTTCCCAAAATTACATTTGAAACAGCAAACTTTTGGTTTTTACTATCGGCTTGAAAGTTTTATCCCACTTATTTAGCAGGATAAGGGTTATTCATATAAATACCTGATGTTATGTCTATTTTAGCTTTAAGGAGCTGAACTCTCATAGTCCAGGATGACGAATGCAACAGGCGCCTTCACTCACACTGGCGTCGATACAGTCGATATTGTGATTATAATTATATACCTCGTCTTCTGTCTAGCTGTTGGACTCTGGGTAAGACAATGTTTTAATAGCCTGCAACACGCAAAAAGGGGCAATCGGGCATTTGCGTAAAATGTCGTATCGGATCAGCCTGCGCAGTCCGTGCACGCTAATACGAGACGCCACTTTATGACTACATTAGATTTTGTCCTACAGTAGACTTGCGAAAGACAGAAAATTACATCTGAAAATCGGAAAGTGTCGTCTCTGATTAGTCTGCGCGGACTGCCTAAGCTGATCCGAGACGACACTTTACGCAAATATCCGAATGCCACTGCTAGTGTATTACGGGCAATTAATGTGTTGGTTGACTGAATTTGAGGTTAATGACGTTTTAACAGCTTAGGTCATATCACGTCGGCCAGTGCACTTACGCGTGTGTTTCCTCGCTTTCTCACACCAGTACTGATACGACTTTTTTTCAAGCCACTAGCTACTTTGCTCACATGCATCAGAGGTGAGAGGTGAAAAATCGCTGGAAAGAAAACTTACTTCAACTGGATATCGAACCCGCAACCTACAGGTCATGAGTCAGATACGCTAACCACTGAACTATCCGGCCGTGCGTTATTGTGTTCTTCATCCCTGTTTGACACAAAGAAGTACACACGCATATGTCATTCTTCTTCTTCTCCTGCTTCTTCTTCTTCCTCCTCTGCGTCGCATTATGAGACTTTTAAAACACTTTTTAGTTTTGGTCTCCAATGAATGAATAGTGACTTGCGATTGGTCAATAATGTGCACATGTTTATTCTGCGGGCCTTTGCTGACCTTTTCGCGGGTCTATATACATGGGTTACTGACGTAAATAGATACCCCGGGGCACCTTATCAGACCTTAGAAAATGGATATGATAGAGGATAATCCTTTTCTTCACTTATAAGTACTATTTAATTTTTCTGATGCATTACCATATAACCCATTGCGTAGTGTAGGCTTACCAGCATTGCCTTCTTTTCCCCAAAATGTTTTTTTTTATCAGTTCAGAAATACCTCTCATTACGTAAGTCATCGTAAATTTCTTTTCTTTTTTTTTTAAGTTTCTGCTGCAAAGTTTGTTCCAAGAGGTAATCAAATACGACAAATGTTTGGAGTGGCAAATTTGGACCCTAGAATTAACTATCTTGCAAACATTTTACGTCATCTGGTCTTGACCTATAAAATGTTTACAATTAGTGATAATCGCAAAAGCAAATGAAAAGCCAGTTGATTGCAGAGATGTATCTTTGTGCTATGTTTAACAAGCTATCAAAAACTATTTACTCTGCCCCACACCAACGGACAAAACTTTAGATTTATTCAAATTGAGAGCATCTATAGACAACATTATTTGCTGTGCGTCAAATCTTAGGGTAACTCTCTAGAAGCGTAGAAAATGTTGAAGGAAATTGAGAAAATGCTGGATTCCAGCATGTTCTCCTTTTTCTACAGCGTTTTCAAAGGCTTATTTTCTTTGCGGTCTAGGGTCCTGTGTGGCTCAGTGGTAAAGTGTAGGACTCGTGACCTGGAGGCCCCGGGTTCGAGCCTCACTGGCTCCACTGGGTCTTTCACGGGATTGTCCTTGGGCAAGATACTTCAGAGCCTAGCCTAGTACTGGTGAAACCCAGGAAAACATGAATAAGTGAGCTGTCGCCGTGATATGACTGAAATAATGTTGAAAGCGGCGTAAAACACCATTCAAGCAATTCTTCGCTGTCTTTCAAAGGCGAGATTATCTTTTAAAGGGTTAACTGGATATCTATCTGAAACGAACAAACTTATAACTCTTCTAAAATATAACTACCGTGCTCTTTGAAAAGG
This sequence comes from Hippopus hippopus, assembly GCA_946811185.2. Taxonomy (NCBI): domain Eukaryota; kingdom Metazoa; phylum Mollusca; class Bivalvia; order Cardiida; family Cardiidae; genus Hippopus; species Hippopus hippopus. The sequence continues at coordinate 48,496,324 of OX328104.1, read as the reverse complement.
GGGCTTAATGCATCTGCAAAAAGTTTTGTACTATGTCAGCCTGCGCAGTGCGCGCAGGCTGACATGGATCAAATCTTTTTTGCTATCGGTCAATTTCTGCGTATCAAAGGACCATGTACCTCATGAATCAGTCGGTTGTTGGACAAAATGGATTTTACAGATCTACATTGATGTGATGACTTGCCTGATACAATGCATCGCAGAGATGCATAAAGGCCCCTTTTGCCAGAGTCTCTGGCTTATAAGTAATTGCTTGAACGTGCACATACAGATGGGCCAAGCTCTGGTTAAAGGGGGTTTTAATCCATTATATTATATTTCATGTGTCTATTTTTAGAAATGTTATGGGTAAAGAAATGTCGTAATTTAAGCTGGGGGGAATTATTTCCCCGTCATAGTAAATATTTTCCTCCTGCCGAAAATCTGGAACTACTTTTTTAAGTTTTTTAAGTTTTTAAGTTTCAAAAGTGGCATTCGTTGACAAAATAATCAGAGGAAATATAATATATAATTTATTTCATCAGCTTGTGGTTAATATGGGGAAATATTTGCCTCAAAAGGGAAAGGTCTGCGAAAATAACTCGTGCCTTACGGCACTCGTTATTTTCGCATACCTTTCCTTTTTTCGGCAAATATTTCCCCATATTAACCACAAGCTGATGAAATAAACTCTATTTCTTGATGCATTATACCAAGCAAGTAAACACATCATTAGTAATCCATACAACCCATTATATCTAACAACCGGCTGAATCACGAGGTAGATTTGTGTTTTGACATTCTAAATATTGACTTATAGCAAAAAGTTTCGACTTTTGTCAGGCTGGTCTGGGGCAATACTTTTTGCTGATGCCTTAAACCCCCCTTTCACAAAACATGGTTCAAATCTTGTAGTTTATTTTAAGTGTCGTACGCTTATATGGCTCATTGGCTTTTCGGGCTCTCACTCTGTCTCTGTTTCCGTCTCGCCCTTTTAGCTCGGTAATGTAAAGGCTTGAAATCGGAGGGCTGCTGGTTTGATCCCCTAGCTCTACCAATTTCTCTCTCGGGATTGATGGCAGTCATTCCGACACTCTCAACCGTTGTTTCGACGATGTTTACGTGGGAAAGCAGCCAGGGTTTGGCAAGAAAACTGTGCAAAGTTCTAGTAAAAGAAACTCAAGGAAGGCATGGATAGGTGCACTTCCCGCCGCGACATACAATGTAACTGTAATAATGTTGAAAACAGCGTTAAACATTAAAAAAAGAACAAACAAGATGTCTCTGTTTAACTGTCTTTCTGTCTCTATCTGTCTGTCCGTCTGTCTGTCTGTCTGTATCTCTCTCTCTCTCTCCGCCCGTGTTACGTTTATCACTGTTGTTTTCCAGGCTACATGGAGAGCCCAACGTTCCAGTGTGACAGGTTACTTTCTTGCAGGCAAGGACATGCTGTGGTACACCGTTAGTATGACTGGTTTTTTTTAGTTTATTCTGTGTAGTATTTGATTGACTTCTTAGGCCGCTAAGCACTACTCATTTCCCTTTTGCGGACAGTGTAGATCAAGATCAGACTGCACAAAACCTGTAGTCTGATCTTTGATCTAAACTGTCCGATATGGTATTTTCCTCAGGTGAAATCAGTTTCGAAATGGCAATATTTTGGGTGTTTACTATTAAGAAAAAATGTTCGTTTAATCTATTCACCAGCTTTAGGGATGACCTTTTTTTTTTAGAGTTGCGGTTTCAACACATTTCGTTTAGAAACAAATTAGAAGATTATGATTTCGAAAAAGGCCTTCGCGATATACATGGACAGATTTACACGCGACATTAAATCACTCTAATATACTGCTGGAATGCATGGAATGCACAAGGAACTCTGGAGTGATTCGTTGCTTTGAAATATTTCCACAAAAAATGCAATATGTGTGTTAAGAAAAAGTGTTTATCAAACTACACTGTTGTTTAAATAGATCAGACACTATCTAAAGACTTTGAAATTAAAAAAAAAAATATGACAAAACACGAACATGTCCGTTTTAAACTTTCAGATTGGAGCCTCATTGTTTTCGAGTAACATTGGAAGTGGTAGCTTTGTTGGTCTAGCTGGGACCGGAGCGGCGTCAGGGATAGCTGTGGCGAGCTATGAGCTAAACGTAAGTGAATGGGTTGTTACAAATTACGACGTATATAGCAATATGTCAGAATGACATTGAGACAACAATACGTATGCAGGATTTATTGTATTAGTAATGTTATCCAATTTTGCTTTTAGTCAAATTAACATTTTTTTTCAGTTATCTTTTTTCACCGAATGCCGCAATAAAAAACAGACAGGGGTAAGATTTTAAATAGTATGGAAACGACATTAAATTGCATACCAGAAGTCTACTCTCTTACATCTACATGCAGACACTGCATAAAACCTACATTCTTCTAGTGGTCGTCCGAAATTGTTCAAGGAAAAATAATCTGAAGGCTCGAAGGTTTTGGAGCACAATTTTGAAGCGATTCTATAGTTTTGCCAAAACTATGGCCTTTATAAGTGATATCAAAGGTTTTTGATGCACATTCGTTCAATTTGATATATCCTTGTATTGCTGCCGTAGAACAGTATACCTTTTCAAAGACTGCATACTTTTTTTACTTTTGTCTTTTTTCTCGTTCGTCTATTTCAGGGTTTATTCTGTCTTCTATTGTTGGCCTGGCTTTTTGTGCCTGTATACATAACAAGCGGGGTAAGTCATCTATGTCAAAATCTGTTTCCTTTTTTTCTTAAACATTCAGCGATTTGTGTAATCCGTAGGTGTAAAAAAGCCTTGTTTAGAACTACATGAAACGTAGAAATTACACAAAGAACAAACAAATGACGGAAAGGGAATGTTGTTTAAAAAGAAAAAAAAAAAAACACAGGAAAACATTGTGGGCATAGGGGTAACTGTCTGGTCTGTAACTCTGTACCTAACGACCGAAACATTGTGAGAAAAAGAGAAAGCACTGGTTACCAGATAATGTATTTGTTGATATGTAGACTTTTTCCGGTCTAATTTTGTCTACAGTATTTTCTTTACAGAAGATTTATATCACGTGAAATGCAACATAGATGTCATTGATAGTATCGCATCCTTTTGTCTTTTAAAGTTTAATAAATAATATAGATATGTGCCATGTTCTGGCAAAAGGGGGCTTAATGCGTCTCCGTGATACATCATACCAAGCAAGCCATCATATAATTATGCATCTTTAAAATCCACTATGTCTAACAATCGACTTAACTCTGAAGCTCACGGGTCCTTTGACCAACGACAAAAAGTTTCGGTCCATGTCAGCCTGTTCGCGCAGGCTGACATGGGTAGATATTTTTTGCAGATGCTTAAGCCCCTTTTTTTCACAGAGCATGGCTCATACATGTACAACCTGTATTGTAGGTCTACACAATGCCGGGTTATCTAAGAAAGCGGTTCGGGGGTCAAAGGTTACAAGTGTACATGTCCGTCTTAGCATTACTGATTTCTGTGTTCACTAAGATAACGGTAAGTTACTGGAAGCTTAAAAAAATACTACAATATATTCTCCGTCAAATTTGCTTTAAGGATGAGTTAAAACTATGGAACAGTTCAAGTTCAGCTTAGCATATATTCTCTATAAAAGCATTAGTAGTCTAATTCTCAAAGTAATGCATTTTCTTATTGGCTGAATCATTTGATTAAGCCAATCAGAAATAATGTTATTTTGAAATATGGAGAATTCTTGAGAATAAGACTTCGGCCGCAATTTAGATGGCTGGTGTAAAGGGATCCTGAACGTGCAAGTGATTATTAAAGGACAGGACCTTGATCATTCACAACGTCACCTTTTCACGATCTACTGTGATTACGACACTCTTCAGACATGATCCCCGGGATAGTAGACGGACAAAGTCTAGTTGTCATGAACAATTACAAGTCAATTCACTGGTTCCGTGAACATATTTTGCGGAACATTTGACCAATGAAATTACACGTTGCAAGTGACATATGCGAAAGGAATTTCCTAGTGAAAATTTGCTAACAATTCCAGATGTTATCCCCCCCCCTCCAAAAAAAAACAAAAACTCAACTTGTTTTTTGAATCCACTTTAGTCAGGCTTTGAAAACGAAACAAAGCTTTGATTGTTTGAAGAGTCGTTTTCATAGCTGATGAATGTTGATGGAAAGGAGAACTTTAAAAGCAATCAATATGCTACAACTAGGATCGAAGTGTAAATGGGGATACTAACGGTCACAGGGCAATCCTCACCTGAACATTTCGTACCTGGACCTTTGGTACCGGACAGAAACTGTTGGTACCGAGGACAACTCGTATCCATGACAACTCATACATAGAGTAACTCTTACCATGGACAGCTGATTCTGAGGATATCTCGTACCCACGACAATTTGTATCAGGATAAGTGGTACCAGAAACATTTTGTACCCTAAAACAACTGGTACCTAAGACGGTAATACCAATGATGACTTACTCCTTTAATACTCCTTTCAATGTCGTAGGCGAAAACATAGGCTTTTGCGGACGGCATAGACCAAGATCAGACTGCACAGAACGTATAATCTGATCTTGGATCTGTACCGTCCGCTTGTTTATTCAAGCCTTTAAAATGAAAATCTTTTTGACTCCCAATGGATTGTATTTTCAGCCGTCAAAATATGTCGGGTTTATATATTTGGCGCCAAAATAGGTAAAAGCGTCCTGTACATGTATATGTATTGTGCTGGGTACCAATTTTTCAGCACTCATTTTTTAGGATACGAATTGTCCTGGCACGAATTTTCCTACAACTGAGACTAAGATGGGAGCCGACATTGCACAGAATGGTCGCTTAGATAAGTTTTCTGTCAACGATTTTGAATTCATTTTCATTGAAAATTAATAGTCATCACCATTTAGGTCATATGCATGAAGATATGTGGTAAAAGGTTGACAGATAGGAGTTTGTGCAAATGAAATCACAGGCCTTTGAAGCTCCATTGATCTATCACTGAATACTAAAATTTTCCTTGGTCGATAATTGATCACTTATAAAAGCATATTGGTGCATCGCCTGTATGTATTTGCGGAATAGTGAAATTTTCAATAACAAAGTCACTATAAATGGTACAGTGGCGACTGCCTCTATGTTGTACGGAGGTCAAATTTTCTTCGATTTCGTTGCACACCTTGTCTTACTAGAAATGATAAAGAGGAAGTCGCCAATGTGCTATTTGTAGTAACGGTTTCCTATAATGAAAATTTCGTTATCCCGTGATAGACCAATGGGGTTTCAGAGGCCTATGATGAAATCTAGGAAAACGAACTCCCGACATTCTATGACGTATCATGAACCTTAAATGCTTTTCAGGCGGATATATTTGCTGGAGCCATTTTCATTCAACAAGCAGTAGGCTGGAACATCTACGTGGGTATTGTAACATTGCTGGTCATCACGACAATATATACGGTAACAGGTAACCTTTTTTCCTTGCGACTATTGATGCTGAGGACAAGTTTCTGGTGCTCTTACAGTATAAATCCAAGATAAAACTAAAAACGTGCAGTCTGATCTTGCATTAATACTGTCCAACATTTTCAGACATGATCATTCTGATCAAGGTGTTTTTATTATTCACAAAAATGAACCGGGTCATCACAAAAATGTAAAATCATAGGTTTTGTTAAGAAATCTTATCATCTGTTTTGATCTGTACAATACAGATCTACATGTATATTTTTTTGAGATACAAGTATTTTTTCTGTCAATCGTTTACCAAACATTCCCACTTTTTAATGACATTCGTAAAAAAGAAAGACCACTGAAAACAGTCTGGACAAAGGAGAAGTTGCTGACTGAATTTGGTGCTTTTATTTCACACTTATCTATTTAGGCTCAAATACATGCATCACGCACGGATGAACTCAGACATGACGGAAAAAAAAATTAACACAGTTTCAAATACGGTGCCAAGTATGGTATGATGACGTAACCTGCGGACGGACTACTTTCAGCTTGGTTTCCGGTTTGATCGGTCAAAATGGTCACGTTAAAATAGATATCCGCCCTACATTGAAAAGGAGTTGTTTACCCACTCAAGCGATGGAATTTCATCGAGTTGTCAACACTGGAAATTTCGTGTTCTTAATATGTGTACGTATATAATAAAAGGAATAATATGTTGTAGTAACTTTCTTGGTGTTTGTATTTGCTTCTTATTGCAAAGGATTGTTTTGACAACTCGGTTGATCTTTGATTCTGCGAGATATCACATTTTTGCCTTGCTGCTCGGAGAATACGATCTACTACAATATAACATACATGTACCATATGTATATTACCAACCTTTGACGTGATATATTTTAGGGGGACTTAAGGCGGTGATATACACAGACACTTTACAGACGGTCATTATGGTAGTAGGCGCATTCATACTCATGGGAATCAGTGAGTGTTATGGGTTATCTATTCGACATCGTTCCTTGTTTAGGCATAGAACGTGCACTCGAATCTTGGAGCTTTACTGCTCCGATATTAATTGGGACAACTATTCTTGAAAAAAAAAAACGGTCATAAATCTCACACAGTTGGACTGTTCCTCAACATTATAGCTTTAATATGTAAATATAGCTTGTTTTTATGTTTCACCCTCCTCTTTTATCTTTTGTATAACTTTTATTTGTTATCGAACCGTTGGCCAAACAACCCTGTGCTTTGTCTGACTTTCCGAAGAAAAAGTCCTTTGAAAACATTGTGGGGAAAGGAGAAAATACTTGTTGCCAATATTCTCTCCTTTTCCAGCAGTGTTTTTTATTATGTCATAGACAAACTTAATCATTGAGCCACATTTAATTTGTCGTCTGCAAATGCTCTCAATATTAGCGAGTCTTCAAAATTGATGCACTGTAATAAATGGATAGTTAGAACCCATCTGTTCTTTGCATAACGCACTTTTGAAAAACTTTATAATGACACTAATAATAATATTAATAATACTAATTATAATCATTATCATCTTCATCATAAATAGTAATAATAATAATCATAAATATATACATATCAATTGCAGGTTTTGGTAAAGTTGGAGGACTTAATAAGCTGTACGTAGAGTATCCTACTGCTGTACCGGAACCGCTGGTCAATGGGTCGGATTGCGGAATACCAACAGACCAGGCATTTCACCTCTTACGGCCAGCGGATGCAGGGGATTTACCCTGGCCCGGAAATGTATTTGGTATCACTATCCTTAGCGCTTGGTATTTCTGTTCAGATCAGGTATTCATTGAACTTCAAAATTTATTTTACAGCGCTTTTAACAATTTTACTGTTGTATCCCGGAATTTAGAACAGAGTGCTTCCAGGTCGTACTGTTTTATTAGAAAAGATGAGAAGACAGGTTTCAAATATGCTTGTAATGTTAATTTGATCATTTCTTGAGAATGTGAGCAAAACATTTTTCGGTTTCTTTGGGAATTATTTTGTATGTGTGACGTTATCAAAGACATAGTCTACAACCGGTCAGGGCTTCTTATTTCTCTTCGAGAGTAGTTGTGTTTGAGAAGGTATAACGAAAAAGTTCGTTTTTCACAATGCCACTTCTCTATATCTATATCTTTGTGTAAAGGTTGTAGGATATACTTTTAGAGACATGAACAACGTAATTCTACCTTTGTCAGGGGAAAAAAAGCAGAGGCTCAAAGGGAGTGATTTTCACACTGTTTTCATTATCATACTGCAAAGAAATTTCTCGCGATCTGATTGGATAATATGCCCCGTACATATATTCATGTACACTGGCAAAATACACGTAAAAGCAGTTTCCATTTCGGGAGCCCAGTATATATAACTACAATTTCAACAAAACATCCAAAAATGGCGGCGTCGATCGAACGATACGAGCCGCCAACAATACAAACATACTGAGTAGCCTGCACCGTTTTATTACTAGTTTCCCTTGATGGTTGTCATCAAAGCGGAAAGAAAGAAGTGTTTTTGTATGATATAGTTACATGTACATATATTATCGTTTGTTGTCATTCTAAAACAAATACACGGGGTTACAACGAGCCATCCCTTTGTCATGTAAGCAAGTTCTTGAAGTGTCGAAACTCATAGATTGCAACGTTAAAAGGATGACCTAATGGTCGTTTACTTTTGCCAACAAATCATTAAAATGCATAGTTATTTACCTTGAAGTTGTTTAACGACATATATCACAAATTTTTCTAATGGACAGATTGATTAGAATTTTGCACATACAAAGCTCATCATGTCTTTAGGAGATTACAGTAAAAAAGTTGTGGATCACTGTGCTCGTTTCTGAGAAATTTGCCTTTAAAAAAGGGTATATAAAGCTCCAAAATTAAGCTTATATTGGAATTAAAACACTTTTCTTTAATAGTCAGTTAAACAGGAAAATTACTAGAAGATGATACAATTATACATCATTTTAATGAAAACTCATTTAGTTTTGCACAAAAAAGTATATAAAAGCCTGGTTATGAGCATGGTAAATGTACAAATACATGTCATATATAGACAATTGAGTTAAAAAAGGAAATGATTTGACCAAAATTAAGGGTTAATCTTTAATAAATACATACTTTCTAATGGACAGATTTTTCTTAAAATTCCACACCTATAGTATTTGAAATTCTAACCAATAAGAAAAAATAAAAATGACACCTATCCGTGCTTACTTCATCAGAAAACAGGGATGAGGGTCACATTGGAAATTTTTTTATTTTTTTCAAGGAAAAAAATAAAAATAGGATAAAAGCTCAGAAGACATAATGGGAAAAGGAGAAATTGCTCATTAGGAGCAATTTCCCCTTTTCCCACTATAATTTTCGGAGTAGAAACAGCTATTCCACAGCTTTACATTTCCTGCTTTTGTTTGCTTGTTTGGTGTGTAACGCCGTGTTAACAGTACTTTAACTATTTCACGATGACATTTCACAGATCTTTTTTCTTCCTCTCTCTTTACTAATACTACCCGAAGAAAGTGCTGCTTGTTTCATTGCACCAATAGTATCACCATATGTGCGAAAAATACATAGGTGCACTTTTGATTCACTATCCATGACAAAAATACATGCGTAGTAGGGTGCGCACGAACATTTGTGATATACGTCGTTAAATCCATGTTTAAATAAAAAACCTCGAATGTCTACCAGCCCGCATAGCTCAGTTGGTAGAGCGTAGGACTCGTGAACGTGATATTTCGGGTCACTTGAGGGTGTGGGTTCGATTCCCACGGCTGGCCATCTAAAATTACTAATAGTCTTTCGGATGAGACGTTAAACCGAGGTCCTGTGTGACGGTGCTATACACCGAGCACGTTAAAGAACCAGGCGTAACTTTGGATGGGTTTCGTCCTGTATCTGCACTATTGGTTAATTTCAATTGTCTATGCCTTCAGGTTCTGGTACAGCGGTCCTTGGCTGCCAGAAACATGCTTCACGTTAAAGGTGGGTCGATCCTAGCAGCCTATTTAAAGATACTGCCGCTGTTTACAATCGTTTTTCCTGGCATGATCAGTCGAGTCTTATTTCCTGGTAGGTACACTTTTTTTTAAACTCTTTTTAGAATCCCTATCACAGGTTTTACTTATGTTTGTAAGTTGTGTTCGTGGACTGAATAGACTCTTATGAGACAAGACAACAATTTAAACTCTTTAAACTCTTTTAACTATTTGAATCCTTGTGTGGTGTCCTTGGTTGTGAGGTAGAGCGTCGGCCTCGTAACCATAAGATCCCGAATTCGAAACCCGGGAGCGGGTGTCAACTTTGGGATTATTCATTGACCAAGACATTCAGCGCGCGTACTGGTGTAGTTTCCAGGAGGCAGATTCGAGAGAAATTAGTTGCCAGAACGTGTTTCTCAGTCGATGTAAAGTACATATGTTTAAACTGAACTTTAAACTCTTTGCTATACTATCCCGAGCTTTAAGGAATCTGAAGAAAGAAGGCCTTGGAAAGATTATGGAAAAGGATGTTATTTCCCCCACAGTGTTTTCTAAGACAGAAATCATCATTTGAGCAACAAGTATTTTGTCGTCTGCAAATACTTTCAATTTGGTTGGTTCCAATTTTTTTTGCCTTTGGTAAAGGGTTAGCCACATTTTCAGTACAACACATGCTTTGTCATGGCAGCCAATTTCACCTAGCTATGTTTCTGATGATTTATACACAGGGCTAATAACTTATACACAATGTTCCAGCCACTGCTTACATTCTTGAATTACATTGATTGAATCGGGTTTGCACCGCTTTCAAATTCAATATTATTTCAGTCATATAACGATGACACCCCTCTTACTCATATATGTCCTGGATTTCACCAGTACTAGGCGCTTTGAAGTGTCATGCCAAAGGACAACCCAAACAAAAACCCACTGCTTTTAAAGTGAGAAACGAACCTGAGGGCTCCACGTAACGAATCCTACACCTTACCACAGAGCCATACAGGATACCCACTCCTTGAATTACAAGGTCAAATTTTCCCACGCAGCTCGAAGGAAATCACAAAAGCACCAGCAAAGTTACTACAACATAATATTCCGTATTCCTTTTTCCACCAGATCAAGTGGCTTGCGTGGACCCGGACGTTTGTGAGACTGTATGTGATAATTCAGCTGGATGTACCAATATTGCTTACCCTAAACTTGTAGTGGAACTGATGCCTACAGGTATGGAAACACCTTTACCCTTTTCCACATAATCCCGAGTTTTAATGACCCTGGAGTACCTTTCACTAAACTACGTAGATTTACGCAAGTTTTGGGGGATTGAATATACACATGTACGATCCCTGCTTTACCCAAAGATATAAACTGGCGTAAATTCATGTAAAGATTTACTCAAATCGTATAGTTATGCAGTCAATCAAATCCGTTTCAGACTTGATACTTGCTTACAAAAACTGCAAACGCAAATTTCGTGCGTACGCAGTTTAGTGAAAGGTACCCCTGAAGAAAAAAGGCTTTTCAAAACATAGTTGAAGGCACGTCTTGAGATTCAGAATCAGAATTAAATGTAAGGCATATCCAGTTGGTAACAACTATACCTGCTAAAATGAAACCGCTGACAATTTGATGACATTAGATATTGAATTAATTTGGCTTTCTTTAAATTGTCGTTTATAATTAGACAATCTCCTTTTTACACAAAATAAGTAAGGAATTGCCTTTGTTTGGTGTAAATTTACAAAATACAACATGTCTAATTAAAGCCCCCAAAAGTAAACAATACTGGTGTTAAAATGCATTCAAATTTAAATCAAGCCATTCATAAGTTTGGACATGATTGTGAAGATGGTACACTGTTAATGCATGGTCGGTCCAGGTGTAAGTCGCTGGCAGAAAAATGAATCTTAAATATATGTCAAGAGTTGCCAGGTCGCTCTGTCTGTTGTTTACTTTTATCATAGAGTTTGTTTTTTCTGTCATCGGCAAAAACTCAGACCGACCGCTCAATAACTGATTATCATCTTTACGAGAGTTTCCATACTTTTAATTCAAATCTTAATGAATTTTATCATTCGCATTGTTTACTTTGGCCGCTATTGACCCTTTATTTAAAATGAAAAAAAAAAAAAATCTCTTCTTCATACTAAAAAAAAAATATAATTTCTCTGTTTTTGCTAATTACTGCTCTAGAAGCACTACTCATGCTTTACACTAATTTAAAAAGACGGGTTTATTTATACCGAGGCAACTAATGGTCGTTTACCAACAAATCATTAGGATGCATAGTTACTTACCTTGAAGTTGTTTAAATCCATGTTTAAATAAAAATACGTCGAATGTCTATCGCAGCGACATCATCAAGTTTATGCACCAAAATGCACAATTTACCAAGGTTTCACTGACGTTAGTTCTCACTGACGTCAGTTTTCAGTGAAGTGAGGCACTCAGAAGGAAAATTCGATTTCGTCAGCGTACTCAATTCGTGTGACCATAAAAAAGGGAAATTTCGCTGAATACTCGTGAAAATAGTTTACAAAACTTTGCAGTATAATAGATTCGGCTCGAGGCGACATGATTCGCCACAGTCGTGAACAAGTTTCCAAGTCCCGTGCCACCTGACCGTACATCTAATAAAGTTAAAGGGAAATCATGACATGACTCTTTCTTTTTTTTCAATCAGGTTTGAAAGGTTTGATGTTGGCAGCAATGATGGCGGCCTTGATGTCCTCATTGACGTCCGTATTTAACAGTTCCAGTACTATATTTACAATGGACATTTGGCCGCGTATTAGACCGAGAGCAAGCGATGGTGAACTACTGCTTGTCGGAAGGTATTATAATTTAAAGATACATCTATATACACGTTTGGGGTTTCAGCCTATTTTTAACCCATTTCATCTTTAATTTATCAAACTATAGTCGTTCTTGTATCTTCATGCCAAATGTTGCCGCTGACGGTTGCAGGGTTGTGTAGATTACGACCGATAGAAACTGCATTTCATTTTCTTTGAACCATTCAAGAAATCACTGTTTTGACGTTTCGGGTTTTAAATCGAAGATCTCCGATTTATCCCTCACACGATATTTATCGGTAATATATTTATGTTTGCACAGTAAACTAAACTTTGAACCATTTTACAGTCTATCAAATTTTACAACTTTTTTTTTTTGCTGGCTGAAAGGATGTATCGTTAAGATCTGGAAAAAAAATGTCTTTTTATCATGGCACCCTTAAATACGTTTTTGACTTGGTGGAGCCCTATTACATTTAACAGCTTTCAACCAAAGGTTTTGCTACCAGGTTTACAGGAAATACATGGATTTTCGATTTACAAATTTTGAAGCGAGATAATTAATTGTATAAATATTGAGACCTCAAACCTAACTATAGGCTGCTTGTATTTTTTCCTGGGATCTTTGTATTTAACCAGGTGGTGGTTGTATTTTCGCTTCTTCTGGTTTTCCTAATATCTTTTTATATACACTAAACAAAACTTCTGAACGGCCACTTTTAAGCCGGAATTGCCCGTAGACCTCTTCTGGCATCCGTCCAGAAAGGAGACAGTTCATTTAGTTTGATGTTTTGGAAAACAGTTAGCCAATGTAAAAGCATACTCCAGCCTAAGTTTGAAAAGAATTTGTTGACTTGTTCTATTGAAATGAACTTATTTAACATTCATTCACTTAACATTGAAAATTGAAAAATCATTTTTTTTTTTTAACTTCACGCTCCTCCTCTCAGGTTATATTATTGTACAGAAAATAGTTTTCATGTTTTTCCTTATTGCTGACAAAATTTCAATAGTGTGTGCTTCACTTTTTAACATGGTTTGTCTGATAGACACCACGCATGTGCAAACCATTTGTTTTCCCTTTTTTGACAAAGAGATGCCTTCTGTCGGCAAAATCGAGAATTTTTTTCAAAACAATAGCATGTCTAACGTCCAGACATATGTTATAAGTTGTTTTTATTTACCGGTTTATTATTTGGTCAAATTTACAGGAGAAACAAAAGTGGCCGATTAGAAGTTTTGCTGAGTGTATATATGTATTGGTCACATCTTATATTTTCATTTATATTCTTACTTGCACTGTCTGCATCTTGAAGTTTTCCTAGGATCTTTGTATTCAGAATGGTGGCTTCTTCTATTTTTTCTAGGCTCTTATTCTTTTTTTAGTCGCTTCTCCTCTTTTTTTTTTTTTTCATGGATCTTTATACCAATAATTGATAATTGCTTACCGTATTCCTTTCAAAGATATTTGAACTTACGCTGGTTGCTCCATTTACTTTGTCTGGGACTTTGTTTGATATTATATTTTTCTGGAATCTTTGTTATCACATGTATACTGCTGACTACTTTTATCTTAACCTTTAACCTGCTGAATAAGTTAAATAAAACTTTCCATCCGATAATAAAAACCCGAACATTTTTATTTCTGAAGTTATTTTTTGGAGAAAAAGTATCTCTTTATCGGACAGTGTAGATCAAAGATCAGACTGCACGTTCTGTGCAGTCTGATCTTTGATCTACACTGTCCGCTAAAGGTCACTGAGTCGAGATTAGCAGCGTAAGGATTAACCTTTACTACGATCTTTGTACTATTTCTTGTAAGCATCAGCATATTGTTGATACCGGTGCTCCGGGCCGCTCAAGGCGGACAGCTATTTAACTAAATGTATGTACAGTTTGATATCGAACCTTTTTTTTTTTCTAGGATCTTTGTAATCATATCCCTCTCTTCTTGCACCATCGCGAGGATGTTTGTATTTATTTATACAAGCATCAACATAATGGACCCTAATTGTCCGACCGCTCAAGTCGGACAACAATTTAATTGTATAAAGTTTGACATTCAACCATTCTTTCCTTGATTCTATGTGCTTAAGTTGGTCATTTCTTGTTTCTATACAAGGATCTTTGTACTCCTTTTTGTGGGCACCAGTATAATTATTGTGGATTCCGGTGCTCCAGGCTGCTCGAGACGAACAGCTATAGAAGCATATGTATATACAGTTTGATAAAATCAAAAAATTTTTTTTTCTAGGATCTTTGCAATTTTACCGCTCACTTCTTGTACCATCTTCTATTTATTTATGTAAGCATCAGGATAATGGTCCCCACCTGTCCGAGCGCTCAAGGCCGACAACTATTTAACTTTATAAGATTATAGCTGTATAACTATAAACATTTTGCTATTCAACCATATTTACTAGGATCTTTTTGCTTATGTTTGTAGTTTGTATACGAGGATTTTTGTACATTTTCTTGGGGCCATCAGCATATTGTGGATACCAAATGTCCAGGGCGCTCAAGGACAGCAACTGTTTAAATAATATAAAGTTTGATATTCAACCATTTTTCCTAGGATCTTTTTGCTTATGTTGATCTTTTCTCGTCTCTATACTAAGATCTTTGTACTTATTCTTGTGGGCATTAGCATATTATGGATACCAGCTGTCCAGACCGCTCAAGGAGGGCAAAAATTGAACAATGTAGAATTTTAATATTCAACCATGTTTCCTTGGATAGTTTTGCTTATTTTGGTCATTTCTTGTTTCTATACCAGATTTTTGTACTTATTCTTGTGGGTATCAGTATATTGTGAATACCAACTGTCTGGGCCGCTCAAGGAAAAATTTTAATATTCAAGCATGTTTCCTAGGATCTTTTTGCTTATGTTTGTCGTTTCTTATTTCTGTATCAGGATTTTCGTACTTTTTCTTGTGGGCATCAGTATATTGTGAATACCAAATGTCCAGGCCGTTCAAGGAGAGCAACTGTTTAAATATGTAAAGTTTGATATTCAATCATTTCTTCCTAGGATCTATTTGCTTATGTTTGTCATTTCTTTTTTCTACTCCAGGATTTTCGTACATATTCTTGTGGCCATCAGTATATTGTGGATTCCAGCTGTCCTGGCGGCTGAAGGAGGGCAACAATTTAACTATGTAAATCTTTAATATTCAGCCATGTTTCCTAGGATCTTTTTGCTTATGTTGATCTTTTCTTGTCTCTATACTAGGATCTTTGTACTTATTCTTGTGGGCATCTGCATATTGTGGATTCCAACTGGCCAGGCCGCTCAAGGAGGGTAACAATTTAACTATGTAAAATTTTAATATTCAATCATGTTACCTAGGATCTTTTTGCTTATCTTGATCTTTTCTTGTCTCTATACTAGGATCTTTGTACTTATTCTTGTGGGCATCAGTATACTGTGGATACCAGTGCTTCAGGCCGCCCAGGGTGGACAACTGTTTAACTATATACAGTCCGTGACCGGATACCTAGCACCGCCTGTACTAGCGCTTTATCTCATGGCGATACTTTGGAAAAGGACCAACGAACAGGTTTGCTGTTACATTGAACCTTTACAGCACAATCTAAACTCTAACCAATCTGAGAAAGAAAGCAATTGAAAAAATTGTGGGAAAAGGAGAAAATGCTGGTAACCAGCATGTTCTACTTTTCCCACAATGTTTTCAACTCTGGGAGAAATAAGCATATGAAAAAAGCATCAGATTCTCACAGCGGTGTTTCTTGGTTCTTGAATTTCGTGGTGAACGGCATCAAATTAAAAAAGCATCCACGTCATGGTGTGAAAATTGCATGTTTTAAGAAAAACATACCCAAAATCATAACAAATGTATAACTTGTTTACCATACTTGAAAAAATAAATAGGTTTATCTTTGGAATCGAATATTTCTTTTTATTCTGCAGGGCGCCTTTTGGAGTTTAATGGTTCTTAAATTTCGTGATGAACGGCATCAAATTAAAAAAGCATCCATGTCATGGCGCGAAAATTGCATATGTTTTAAGAAAAACATACCCAAAATCATAACAAATGTATAACTTGTTTAACCATACTTGAAAAAATAAATAGGTTTATCTTTGCAATCGAACATTTTTTTTTATTTTGCAGGGCGCCTTCTGGGGTTTGATGGCCGGCCTTGTCGTTGGTCTCATTCGGATGGGTCTAGATTTCGGGTACGAAAGTCCAGACTGCGGGGAAGAGGACACGCGACCTGTTATTATCTCTGAAATCCACTTTCTACACTTTACCATTATCCTGTTCTTTATTTCATTATTTACCACCTGGGCCGTCTCTCTTATGACAACACCCATTGATGAAAAACATGTAAGTAGTTCATTCTTTATCAGGCGACAACATTTTAGACTCGACCATTGGTCGAAGGGAAGATTAAATAGGGCTCAAAAGATTGAATTAGTCTGTGATTTTGTTTAAACGAAATAATAATTCGATTTAAATAAATAATGGTGTGTTTTGATGAAACCCTACACCGATAAAATCAAACAGTTTCTTCTCTGGTAGTCTGTCCATGGTGGAAGAGTTTTCTCCACATACTTATTTCGTTTCCTCAACAAAGCATTTCGAGAAAAAAAAAATAGTATTTTGATATATCAAAAAGGAGTTTCGTTAAAATGAACTATTAATTTCGTTTTTTCGAAATAAGATTCCTTAAGTTATTGATTCGTTTTATCAAATTAATGCTACGCTACAACGAAACAAAAAACGTGGACAACTGACGCCTATGCGGACCCGTACAATTGAAAATACACTAGTATCTTATTAGCTGACCGATTGATAACTTTGTTTCTGTTTGCCCTTTGGTACCCAATAGGTAGTAAACCTTTGGTTTTGGGGTTGAATTCAAAGCTCATTCAAAGTTCTATTCGAGTATTGATAAAGGTCCTCCATAGGATTCATTTCTCTCTCCGCCATGCATTGCGTTCACTTCACTGTTGTGCTAAGTACTGGTAAAGAAACTCAAAAGGGGGGGGGGGCATTGACAGGTGGATAAGCTGTCGTAACATAACAGAAATGCTATCACCTATGAGTAAAAAGTTACAACTGGTACTTTTCAGCTCTCCCGTCTTACATTTTGGTCTCGGCACAGTTTGGAAGATCGTGTACCATTTGACGATGAACAGGTAAAAAAGACTGATCCAGAAATATACCAAACTGGAGAAGAAACTGTTACACGAAAAGGTTTGTACATACTTAAATTGTTTTTGCATGCCTCTATTTCTTTGATCTATGTCCCTAAAGGCTAATATTTATACCAATAAAGTACTGGGACAGTTAAAACTAAGGTAAAACATGTGAAGATTAGATATATTCTTACGAAATTTATTTCATCTCGTGGACATCATCGGTAATATTTTCCCTCGTGGCTGAGCCACTCGTGAAAATATTACCGATGATGTTCACGAGATGAAATAAATTTCGATCTTTCACCGTAAAAAACAAATATTGTATTTCATGCTATATTACGTACGTTATGCGCCAATTAACCCGTAGCCTGCTAGGTAAGTTAATTGAAATTTTCAAGTCAATAGTAAAGGAATAGCAAATATTGTAATTTCAAAGTTATTTTTTAGGGAAAATATCTCATCGGACAGTGTAGACCCAAGATCTGATTGCACGTTCTATGCAGTCTGATCTTGCTCTCCACTGACCGCAAAAGCGCCTTGAGTCGCACTTTGTAGGCTAAGGTATAAATTGCTTCCCGTGTATATATATAACTTTCCGAATAATAGTCGGAGTTCTATAAATATGCCTACTTGTATATTCAGCATAAAGGTCAGGATCAGGTTAAATGAGGTAGGCAATAACGGACATTGAGTCATGCATGATGAGGTGTCGTTCATTGTTCAATGCAACTATTTTCTTCAGAAATCTCAAAATGGCGCAAGGTTCTATACATGGTATGCGGGTACGAGCCACCCTCACTCAAACCGGAAGTGTCAGAAGAGGAGAGAAGGAAACAAGAACAACTGTTGACCTCAATCAAGGAACATCCAAAATGGCGGTGGTTTGTCAACATTAACGCCATTGTACTTATGACTATCGGCATATTTTTGTGGGGCTACTTTTCCTGAGTTTGTTACAGTAGGACAATAGCTCAATCTCTTGTATCATCTGTTGAGCTAAATACCTTCTTAACCGTTTACCACACAATCGCGACATTTAACAACCCTGAAAAAGAAAGGTTTTGAAAACATGGTGGAAAAAGGAGAAAACGCTGGTTACCAGCATTTTCTCTTTTTTCCAAAATGTTTTCTATCCTTTCCCCCCCCCCCCCCCCCAAAAAAAAAAAAAATACAAATTGTGAGTCACATTTTTTCGTCTGCAAGTGCTTTCAATTTGGATATGTCTAAAGTTTTGTCGTTTGCTAAAGAGTTAACTCGTTACCAAACAGTACAGAACTTTATTCACCCTGAGGAAGAGGGCTTTCGAAAACACTGTGAGAAAAAGAGAACATGCCGGTAATAAGCATTTTCTCCTTTTCTCATCATGTTTTCTACCCTTTAACTCTTTGCCACACAATCCCAAGCTTTTACGACCCCAAAAAAGAAAGCTTTTTGAAAACATTGTGGGAAAATAAGAAAATGCTGGTAACCAGCAACTTTTCATTTTAAGGTAGTAGTACAGTTATAGCCTTGTAGTATGTTTAGATGCCGATCTTGAGACAAACAGTTCTGTACATATATTTTTATACGCCTAGATTATATAACGGGTATATTGATATGCACGCGTGCGCATGCGGGAGAAAGAGAAAGAAGGAGTGTCGGGGGCAAGAGAGGAGTCTTTTTCAAGGTTTTATATTTAGGATCTGATATAGATAGCGTTTGAGATAAAGGTTTATGAATTATAAGCATTTGTAGACAACGTAGCAGTCGGATCTTGAATCTACACCGTCTGCTACCCTATACCATACTATGACCATTTATCTTTATCATTGTAATCGACGTTTGAACTATGATATAGTAATTATTTCATTTATCATTTGATAATTATTTCTTAATAAACAGTGATAGTACTGCATATTTTGTACATAATTTTATTATATTCTTATCAGTGAATTACTAGGGTTTTACAGTGAATAACACCACTAGTGATGATACATATAGTATCAACACTAGTGACGATATAGTTTTAGAATGTTTGCCGGGAACTACATATTTCCTATATTGCTAATATTGTACCATTCTTTATAGTTATTAGAATAAAAAAGAGTGAAATAGAAATATCATAAATAGGATAATCAACTGATTGTGTGTGATATCTGTCACTCGAATGGGGTTGATGGGGTTGATGCGGTTAAAAAACTCGTCCTTCGCACTCGTTTTTCAACCGCATCACACCCCATTCTAGTGACAGATTTTTAATATCAAACACAATCAGTTGATTATCCTCTATTTCTTCTGTTTTAGCCTTTAACCTGCTAAATAAGTGAAATAAAACTTTTAATCCGATAGTAAGAGCCTGAATTTTACTATTTCATAGGTATTTTTTCGGGAAAACATATCTGTTTATCGGACAGTGTAGATCTACGATCAGACTGCACGTTTTGTGTAGTCTGATCTTGATTTAAACTGTCCCTAAAAGGTCTCTGAGTCGGGCTTAGCAGCTCAAGGGTTAAACAATTATCAGTAACTACTATTTCTATTCTATTCGTGGCACACCAGACAACGTACAATAGTCAAAGCGGTCGTTTTGTACCCCTCGGACTAGGGCCCGTCTTCACCAATCATTCTTTAGAACGTTCTCTGCCTTACTCTGCGGAATTTTCTGAATTTGAAAGTAACGCAACTACTGATTGGCTAAACCGTTTGGTTTAGCCAATCCGAAGTTGTGTTACGTTCATACTGAGAAAATCTTGGAGAATAAGACTTAGAATGTTCTTAAGAATTGTTGGTGAACATGGAACGTGAAGTAAGGTCAAAATAAGGCAAATACAAAAATTCAACAAACAATTTTAGTTTATTAAATCATCTTTATAAACTTGTGTTTTAAAAATAGGATAAGTGTGTTCCATTGTTTCGATTTCCACTGTCAAAGTATACAAAATGATAGATTTTTTTTAAGCGGTGTAGATCCAAGATCAGACTGCAAAGAATGTGCAGGCTGTTCTTCGGTCTACAACGTCCAGTACTTTATTTTAAACCTTAGCCCTTATCCTGCTATATAAGTTAAATGCCGATAGTAAAAACCCCACAACAATTATGTATTTTTGCTTCATAACTACCGCACTAAAAAAGAAACACTGTGCATAGATATCTGGTAAATTCATCGCAAAAAAAGGTGGATCCCACTTATTTAACCCTTAACCTGCTAATGAATTAGAATTAGACTTTCCAGCCAATAGTAAAAACCAAATAATGCAAATTCAATGTTATTAAATTCGGGAAAATATTTCCTCATTGGACACTGTAGATCAAAGATCAGACTTCACTTTTTATGCAGTCTGATCTTGATCTACTCTGTCCACAAAAGGTCATGGAGTTGCGCTTTGCAGCCTCCGGGTTGACCAGAAAATCTTACAATTTTCAGTGGCATAATGTGGGTCCATAAAAGACAGTTTGTGTTCCTTTATTTATATTTAGAGGGGAAAAAGTTGAATTGACCACCAAGAACCAAATATTGAAAAGAATAATACGGCAGTTTCAGGGTAATAAGAAACCAGGAATCGGGATTAGTGTATGATAAAAACAGAAACCTTTCTGTTTAAGCTCTTAGACCTGTTAGAGGCTCCACGAAAATTAAAAAAAAAAAGACACTAAACGAATCAATAAACCTTATCAAAATAGTTATTATTACCAACAGTTATAAACACTCGAACGGTTTATGTTTCAGAAATGTGCAGTATGATCTTTGATTCGCACCAGCCCGTACTTCATTCCCTACATAGACTCAAAAGAGGTTTTCTTTTCATTTTTCAGTAGATGATTAATTTGGTCATCTACATATTGGCGAATGACTTCGAAATTTCATTGACGAAATCGTAAGAATACACTCTCGTCAGGTTGCACATAATTTACAGTATAAGTTTACTATTGGTTTTCGCATTTTTATTGAAACACACTGAAGAAGACTGAAGAAAGCAAAGTGGAAACTGACGACCCTCTAAGGTAGAGAAAATGTAGAAAATATTGTAGCAGATGGACAAAATGCTCAAAAAAAGACATCAGAAATAGTAACATAAGCTCTCTACAATGAAGAGTTTATAGGAAAACCGAGAGGTGGTTTGAATATACTGTTTGGAAATCACACATTAGGAAAAGTTGTAATATAGCTTTATAAAACACACGCGCACAGAGTATTTTCTTCAGTTACAGTGTACAGGTCTGGATAGGTGCAATATCAACGACGAAATTCAATCAAAATGTAAAGACGGAATCTCTTGACGGATTTATAAGGTGTACTGCTGCAAACACCAGAATGACAAGTATTATCGACGGCGTAAAATCTGAAAAATTGAAAAATAAAAAAAAAAGAAACATGCATTTAAGTGGAAAGAAGTTTGTATTCACAAACCATTCTAACCGCAGCCAGATAGCTCAGTGGTTAGCGTATCTGACTTGTGACCTTGTGATTGAGGGCTCGATACCCGGTTCAGACAAACTATCATCAAGGCTTGCCGGGGATTTTTTTGCCTTTCACCTCTAATGAATGTGAGGATAGTAGTCTGTGACTTTGAAAGAAAGTTGTGTCAGCACTGGTTTGAGAAAGCCAGGAAACACATGCGTGGGTGCACTGACAGCCTGATGTCCATTTGTTTGAAATAAATGAATAAGTAAATAAATAAATAGACAAATGAATAAAAAGATAGATAGATAGATAGATAGATAGATAAATAGATAGATAGAAATATATATTCCACATGTTTTTTTTTTTGTCATTAAAATCGTTTTAATGTTACAATCAACGGCAATTCAAGTTTACTATTATTACCAAGTCTGGGAACGTTTTGAAATAAAACAAAATCCATCATCATCATCACCATCATCATCATCAAGACCAAACAACGCCAAACAAAAAGAACCACGGTAACATGAATAACATCATCAAAATAGCACGGCAGCTGGGGCGACGGCAACATGAACAGCAACATTGAAAACAACAACAAACGACGACAACAACAACAAAAACAGCAGCAGCAGCAACAGCGACGACGACAACGACGAAGATGGCGATGATATTTATCACAAAGAATAACAGGCTTGAAATTTATTCTGTACTTTACATGAAATTGAAAAATGATTTTCTGCATGTAGGTTTTTTTTTTTTTATATAACATATATAAACTTACGGTACGCAGCGCTGCAGTATTTCTCAGGACATCCGGTAAAATACGGGTTTTCGTCACTTCCGTCCTCACAGTCGACCTGATCGTCACATCTAACAGTGATATTCAAACATCGCCTAATACCCGAAGCGCATCCAAAATAACCACTTGTGCAGTTCTGAAAACATATTCCAAAAAGGGCAATAGAAAACATTGTTAATAAAAACTAGCCTTGCTTTGTGAAAAGGGGGGCTTAATGCCTTTGCAAAAAGTATCGACCCATGTCAGCCTGCGCAGTCCGCGCAGGCTGACACAGGCCGAGACTTTTTGATTCCTTTAAATTTTATGCATGTTAAAGGACCATTCCACCACATGATTCAATATGTTGCTAAACAAAGTGGAGTTTATAGATCTATAATTAAATGATGACTTGATTATTATAATGCATCACGGAGATTCATTAAGCCGCCCCCCACCCTTTTGCCAGAGCACGGTTCATTAATCTTTTACATTACATGGTTTGATATTTCACTGAATTTTCAAAGTTTATGAGTTGGAATACAAAATCTTGTCAATTGAAATAAACCTTGTTATGGAATAAATATATAGACATATTTGTAAAGAAAAGTTTACAGCATATAGAACATGAATTGCCACCCTTTCAAGATTGGAACTTTGAATTCCCAGTCTAGCTTTTTGTTACAATAAACAAGCACATACTAAATTAAATCAGTCATTTTGAGAGATAATTCTACTACGAGGGACGTTTAATAATTAATGCCCCTGACCCACTTCCAGTTGTCTGATCTAGCTGAAATTTTGCATGTGCAATGATTTATATCTCTATGGGTTATATGGCAAATTACAGCTCTGAACTAATTGTGGTTTCTGATTTACGGGTGTTTGAACTGAGTCAGGTGTGAAATGGAGCCTGTTGAGTGTCCCGCAGTGATCTGGTTTTTGTATTTGAAAGGACGCACACCACAGGAGACTTTTGATGAAATGAAAGAAACTTATGGTGATAATGCCCCATCATATGACCTTGTAAAACGCTGGCATCGTGAATTCAAACATGGCCGGAAGTCTGTGGAAACAGCTCCCAGACCTGATCGCCCCCCTTCTGCCATTGATGAGGCATCTGTCCGTCAAGTTGAGGCTGCCATTTTGGAAGATCGGCGCATTACTATTCGCCAAATAGCCCAAGAGGTCAAGATTAGTACAGGGTCTGTGGAAACTATTATTCATGACCATTTGCATATGCATAAGGTGTCTGCCAGATGGATTCCTAGGTTGCTCACACCTTTCCAGAAGCGAGAACGCGTCGAGTGCTCGAGGATGAATTTGGAGATGTGCAAAGAAGAGGAGTCAAAGTTTTTCAAAAGACTGATTACACAGGATGAAACCTGGGTCTATCACTATGATCCAGAGACCAAAGCCCAGTCAATGCGGTGGAAGCACTTGGACTCACCACCTCCAAAGAAGGCAAGGGTGCAGACCTCCGCTGGCAAGGTCATGCTCACAGTCTTCTGGGACCAGGACGGAGTAGTGATGACAGATTTCCTGGCAAAGGGTACCACAATTACAGGAGCCTATTATGCTTCACTTTTGAGGAAATTAAGAGAAGCTATCAAAATCAAGAGGCGGGGCAAGATCAGCAAAGGTATCCTCCTCCTGCAGGACAACGCTCCTGTCCACAACTCGCATGTCGCCAGATCAGAAGCACGGGCGTGTGGCTATGAAATCCTCCCCCATCCTCCCTACTCTCCTGACCTTGCACCCTCTGACTTTCACCTCTTCCCAGCCATGAAGTTGTGTTTGAAAGGAAAGCGTTTCCCAGATGATGCAGCCTTGATTTCTGAAGTCACGTTGTGGTTGGAGGACCAGCCTGGGATGTTCTACAAAAACGGTCTCCAGAGCTGCATCAAACGATGGGAGAAATGCATAACTCTGGGTGGTTCCTATGTAGAGAAAGACTAATAACTGTGCCAAGTTTCGTGGCTCTACTGCTATGAGAAGTGGGTCAGGGGCATTACTTATTGAACGCCCCTCGTACATCATTCATATATTGAAAATAACCCCGACATTTTGAGGATAGAACAGAAAATATTGGTCAGATTAAATTTTGAAAAGATGAATATCAAAAAAAAAACAATATATGAATGAAAAAGTAAATTAGTTCAATATGTGAACGAATACATTTAGATCACGCTCTGGTAAAAAAGAGGCTTAATGCATCTCCGTGATGCATTATACCATGCAAATCATCATAAGTATGGATCCTTAAAATCCATAAAAACAATCCTTAAAAACAAGCGACTGAATCATGAAGTAGAATGATTCTTTGACATGTACAAAATTAACCAACTGATAACAAAAAATATCGACTCCGGTCAGCCTGCGCGGACTGCGCAGGCTGACCTTGGTCGATACTTTTTGCAGATGCATTAACACCCCCTGTTCACAGAGCATGGCTCTTATACATAATGGAGGGTGATTGTACATCAAAACACACACAACTATAGGTTACCTACCAGATCCTCGTTGCCATTATAAGACGGTAAACAGTAATTCATGATGATACAGGACATATTCTCTGAGCCATCTCCCACACAGTCCAGTCCACCGTTCGATGGAGGAGGATTATCACATGCCCGAGTTCTCAGCCTCGTTCCCGTCAAACATGTGACTGAACACGAGCCCCAGGCTGTCCAATCGCCCCAGTTTCCATCGATTTGAGCAAAACTGCCTGTACGTAATAATAAAAGTGGATTTTTGAAGACAGTTTCAGTAACATTGATTGTAAATTGAACTGCATCATTCTGATACAGGGTGACCCAGAAAAAATGCCACCCACGGAATCCTTAATAAAATTCACAATCTTTTCTGCATTCCAACCATATTTGGTACATATGAACTTCAGTTTATGCCTGCACCTTCCTCCCTTTGTATTGCCCTGATTTTGGCCGTGATGGCCCTTTTCAGTTCAGAAATAGTCTTGGAAGTGCTCGGAAAAAAGGGGGCGTAATGCATCTCTGTGATGCTTATAAAATCATAAAATCCGTTTAGCCTAACAACCGACTAGATCCTTTAACAAGCAAAAAGTTGACCAATAGAAAAAAGTTTTTGACCCAGGTCAGCCTGTGCGGATTGTGCAATACAAACCCAGTCGTCACAAAATAGAATGGAATTACTTTGTCTAAAAATCGGTTGAGTCATGATGCAGGATGGTCCTTCGACTTGAAGAAAATTTGTCAATAGAGAAAGGGTTCGACCCAGGTCAGCTTTTGCGGACTGTGCAGGCTGACTTGGGTCGATATTTGTTTTAGACTCATTCAACCACAAGTTCACACAGTGAATCGTGTTTTTTTTTGTCCCTGAAAATATTTTTCTTACCTTGGATGGATATTAATAATACGACGGATAGGATCCAGAACGTCATCTCTTGTTTTCAGTTAATCTAAAAAAGGCCATACATTTTAAATAATGTTCTCGTGTTCTATCTTATATTTTTCATCATAATGATTTATTGTAAAATTTGTTTGTATTGGAGTGTAACAGATTATCACGGCGGTCAGTGCACCCACGCATGTGTTTTCTAGCTTTCTCTCACCAGTACTAATACAACTTTCTTTCCAAGTCACTGGATACTTTTCTCACATGCATCGGACGTGAGAGGCGAAAAATCGACGGAAAGAAAGTTTGCCCCAACTGGGTATCGAACCTTAATCCACTAGGTCACGACTCAGATACGCTAACCAATGAGCTAATTGTTTTAATTGTAGAAACAGACAGACATAGTATACGGTATACTTTATCTGCACAAATATTTGATACTAGTAAGATAAAACGAATATATAGAGGATATTTTTTTTTTCGGTGAAAAATCAAAATTTATTTCACCGAGTGAATATCATCGGTAATTTTTTTCACGAGTGGCGACTCACAACAGGTTTTCAAGCAAAGTTTATTTTTCAGCAACTTACCCCATGACTATGAAGCTAAATTTTGATAATTTTGGTCTGTCTTTCCTTAGTATTATCTTTCTTAATTGGTTGTAGACGCTATTGCTTTTTTTCTGTATATTATATTACTGATGAATATTATATATTTGAACCATTCTCTAGCAAAAGGGCGTTTAATGCATCTCCGTAATTCATTATAACAAGCAAGCCATCACATACTTAAGGATCAATAACAGCCGCTTTTTTCAACAATTGACTTATTCATTAGGTAGACTGGTCCTTGGACATACAGGAAATTGACCAATAGCGAAACATTTTGGCCCAGATCAGCCTGCGCGGACTGCGCAGGCTGATCTGGGTCGATACTTTTCGCAATTGCCTTAAGCCTCCTTTTTTACAGAGCATGGGCCATTTAGATTAAACAACGTCCTTTGGATTTGTGATATGCTAACCTAACGAGACGATTTTATTAGGTCAATACAGCCAATCATGTTGTCGCTTAAAGAACCACAAACTGCTTATGAATAAGTGCATAGTATTTCGTAAATGAAAGGAAAGATCAAATATTTAAGTAATTCTTTCTTTCTTTTTTTTTTTCACTGCGATATATATATAAGCACGTTATACATTTTTACAGTCTTTATAAAATGATTTAATTGTTTTTATATCTATAAGATCTGGCATGAGTTGGTGTTTGAGATAAATTTTATTAAAAGAGTCTACAAAAAATGCTATTAAGCGAGCCTTTGGTGAGCTTAATAATATTCTTTGTGGACGAGTTTAATAAAATTTCATCTCAAAAGCCAACGAATGTCATTCTTTTTATCACATACCTATATCTCAAGAATGATAGTTCATGACGTGTTAAAATATAGTAAGACAAAAAAAATCGTAATGGCTGTCTTACATTGAAAACAAAGGGAGTTATGTGATAAATCGATATTCATAAAGAATAATCTAAAAGCAAGAAGTAACAAAGTTTTGTTTCGAAATATTAGCCTCTTGCAATAACAAAACACAAAATCAGAGCAAAAAACAAGTAATCAAAACTAAATACCTTTTTCGATTATCAGACAATGCGTATCCACGGCCCTCTTTCATAAATACTAAATGAAGACATGTCCCTAAATAAAGATCTGACCGGAACTTACTGTCATGACCTTCACCTTGTTACGTTTAGGGCTAGTTTCTAACTTAACCCTTTATCACACACTTCTGACCTTTTCACGGCCTTGAGGAAGAAGGCTTTTGAAAACATTGCGGGAAAAGGAGAAAATGCTGGTAGCCAGCATTTTCTCCTTTTCCCCACAATGTTTTATTCCTTTTCTAGAACAATTTCAACCATTTGAGGCAAATCTGACTCGTCGTCTGCGAGTGCTTTATATTTGGACAAGTCCAAAATTTTGTCGTCTGGTAAAAAGTTAATGACAACTGCTATTAAATTCTGATCTATAGCATGTATTGTTAAAGTAACGCTGTAATTTTGACTGAAATGTAAACGAAATAAAAGAAACGAAGACTCGCATGGAAAATTGCTTCTTTTTTTGCGCACTTTTTTTTTTTACTACAAAATGTTTCTAACCCAGCAATTTCGAAAATGACAATTTATTTGACTTATGTGAAGCGTAAGGGCCTAAAGATGAAAAGAAAATAAGTTAGATAAGCCGATATCTAAGCGTAAATATTTTCAAGAATTAAGTGATTATGAAAATTTTTGTCCGTTCTTAACAAACGTTAATACAGTTTGTTTTCTTTAGTTCTTAAAGCGGAACAAAGAAAAAGAAAAGTTCCAGGTGTGAATAATGACAGAGGAATTTTTAGAAATGACATTTTTGTATGACTGACCTAGTAACCGTCAAGGTTTTTAGGTAAATAATATTAACCTATGTTGTACAATTCGTTAAGATAGAAACTGGCGGCTCAGCAATGTACAGGGCTTGAAACGAAGGGGATGCTGATTCAAATCCCCAGTTCTGCTAATTTCTTTCGTAGGACTGAATATAGTCGTTGCTATAGGATTCATGCCTCTCTCACCAGTCACCGCTTATCAAATTTTCGACGTTGATTATGTGGGAAAGCAGCCTGTGGATGGAAAGAATATTCATAGCCAACTTTCGCGGACATGTAAAAATCGATATCAGCTCATTTTACCCGTATCTTTTTACATAGAATTATGAAGGGCCTTGGTAGATAAACGCTTATAACTTCATCAATTTTCAGAATCGAAAATTATCTCGAGTGAGGTAAGAAAATTCAATTTATTCTCTTTCAAATGAAGTAAGTTTTATAAATTTCGTAAATGAAACTTTTGGTCCTTTTTTAACTTTGAAATTATAGGTATGGTTTATATACAATAAAGAGGAAAAATACTTTTTCCAAAGATAAAAACTGACATATTTGTTGAATTTCCTCTCTTTTTGTTGAAAAGTCAAAATTATCTCAAGTGAGGCCATAAAGCTTATTCATTGCTCTTTAAATTGGTATAAGTTTGAGTCATTTAAAAAAATAAACTTTTGGTCCTTTTTACAGTTTTTTAATGCCCCTATCCTATTTTTTTCTTTTTCCGTAATCGCTCGGATTGCGCCGGATTTTGCCAATGATGGCCGAGTCTAACTGTAAGATAAGCCGCCCGGGTATCTTTGCTGTGTTACGTAATGTTATATTGACAAACGGATCCCCTGCTATGTTTATGATTAACATGTATCCACATGATTATGAACTCGAATTTTTACCCGGGTTGTTTGATCATGACAGAATCCCTAAGATTTTTTATTATGTATCTGATAGATCTAATAAAAGACTAGAATTTGATTTTTATGAGATTATTCCCATGGATTTACAATCACTAAGATTAAGATTTGAAATTAGAAAATGTACGTTTGCTATTTTTTCCATTCTTCAGCTATTTTTTCCATTTTTAGATATTAATGCCGTATCAAAAGTATTTTTCTGGCGACAGTTTATAAATTCATGTTTCCTTGCCATTTTCAAACCGGTCCTTGACCTGTCACATCATATAGAAGGCTTTTGAAAACATTGAAGAAAGGGTTTAAATGCTGGTTAGTAACACATAGCCAACTTTCACGGACATGCTTTATCAGCAGTCTCGCATATCAACAAATCGATGAAAATAACCGATATTATACGTAAAGGTTCGGGATTTTCCGGAGTTTGGCAAACATAAACAGCGTATAGTCTATTCATAATCGATAGTCCGCAGCTGTAAAAGATAAGAATAACGTAACATTACGTAACAGGATAACAGTAGCCCTGCTTCAAATTTACAATCCTTGCCTAGACCGACTTTTTGTTTTCGGGTTTCCACCTTAACTCTTTGTCTGCTAAAAGCCATTGTAGCCCCTGTAGATCAGTATCAGACAGTACAGAATGTGCAACCTCATTAGACTACACATAATCTTAGACTTACACCATCAGATACTGCGAGATTTTTCTTTGGAAAGAACATTGCTATATTTGGGCTTTGTTTGACGGTTCATACTTCATTCATTCTTCGGTTTAAGGGTTGAGTTTTGATGCTCTTAGATTAAAGTTCTGATCCTTGCTGTTCGGCCGTTTGTGCGACTAAGTGCACTTTTAGCTGACAATGTAGACCAGTAATAAACTTCACAAAAAACAGTCTAATCTTGAAACCTAATTCGTCCAAATTCAATTTTGCTGACAGTGTAGATTAATAACAGGCTGCACAAAACAAGCAGACTGATCTTGAATCTGATCGACTCTATACATCGATTTTTTTCTTAAATTCTTGATACAGAAATATCACCAGGTTGCTGAATTAAGCAGAAAATTCGAAGCTTTTGGAGTACCGGTTTAATCCTTTACCATACACTCCCGAGTTTTAACGTTCTGTGCAGTCTGATTTTGATCTAAACCGTCCGCAAAAGATACCTGAGTCGCGTTTAACAGCCTACAGGTTAGAACATTTCATAGTTCAACCAACGGCAGATGTCGGTTGAGATAGCGAGGAGGGATCGGCATCAGACTGAACGGACGTACTCTGGTAGGCCTATTGATCTTCTCCAATACCTGGTAGTGTTTAACAGCCTTGAATTCCTCCATTTACAGCTTTTACCAAACAATCTTCCTAGTTTTGAACGAACGAACAAACGAACGAACGTTTGAACGTTTGAAAGAAAGAAAGAAAGAAAGTGTCGGATACAAAGTGGCAATAACTGAAAGTTGTGAACGACTAAAAGGCAAAAACGAAAGAAGACGGTAAAGTAGAAGGTTTTTTTTCCCTGATCCCTGGCCTGTCTGACCGGAAACCGCCTGCACTTTTCAATATTAAGGAATTCTTTACAGCCGAAAAAAAAAAGTTTCCTTTCATATGAAGCCATAGATATTTACTCTTTACTAAACGATTCAAATTTAGTCTCTTTTAGATGGAATTCATATATTGATAGAATTTTTACCTTTAAATGACCATGTTTCCAACTTGATCTGTAAGACCAGGGATCGTATATAACATATACGATCCCTGGTAAGACCTGATTGCCAGTCACTTGCATGAGGGACGGCATTCACAAACCGTTCTAAATACTGCTGTATTGAAACACTAGCTGTACCATCTTGCAAATAAAGGGCATCGTATAATGACGAAGTAAAGGGATGAAAAAAGAGCGAAATCGTTTATTAAAAAAAACGATTTTTTTCTCCCAAACAATATTATATAGCAAATATCAAGAATAATTTGTTTGTCAGCCTACGAAGAAACAAGCCCTCTCACGTGTCCTATCGGTCAGTGGTGAGCACAATTGTAAACTTTGGAGTGGATAAATTCCTATGTGGCCTGAAACACGCGGAGAGGGGGCATTCGGACATTTGCGTAAAGTGTCGTCTCGTATCAGCCTGCGCAGTCCGCGCAGACTAATCCGAAACGACACTTACCGCTTTTATGTAATTTTCTTTTTTTGCGCGTCTACTGAAGAACAAATTCTAATGTACCGGTAGTCTCGGATTAGCCTGCGTGGACAACAGTTTACGCAAATGTCCGAATGCCCCTTTTCGTGTGATGCTCGCCATTTATGTACAAACAAAAGTAAAAAAGAAATGAATCTAGAAATCCAATGACATGTTATTGGTACAATTCCAAGTTCATCTATAAATAAGTGACTTGTTGGTTACCCGAGAGCTCCGAATAAACCTTGAGAAAAGACAATGCCAGTCTAGAAATAAGGCCTAAATAATTGCAAGTTTAAGGTTGCTCTTGGCCAGATTATCTCAACAAAACGGACAGTGTAGATCAAAGATCAGAATGCCTTTTTTCAGTCTGATATCAACCTTTAGTGGCCGCATTTAGGCTTCTTTAGTTATGAAGGCGATTGAGGGTCAATAAAAGCTTCTGTTCCCGTCTGTTCTGGTTGGTTTTTAGGCTGACCCCGATCACGTGATTCCTTAGTGAGTAGTCAACGTTTGAGTGGGCAGTATGGTGTTTCGCAGAGAGATCCAGACAATTTGATCCGGAAAAAATGAAGTAAGTATCTTACTTATTTGAAATTTGTAGATATTTTTCATGAATAATCAAAGTATGTGTAAATCTAGATCTAGCATGGTACACATGGTTGCAAATTGCGATTGTTTTATTTTCTCGCAAATTATCGCCGGCGTCTTAAGTAGTGCTGATCCAAGGTAGAAAATTTTGTGGAAAAGGCAGCAAATTCTAGTTGCAGCGTTCTTTTTTTTCAAAATGTTTTTGAAAGCCGTCTTTGTCAGAATCATTCAAGTATGGGAATGTTTGGAGGCATTTTCTCTAGCCTATTAAAAATTAAAAAATTTAGGGTAGAAAAATTCCAATTACAGTATACTGAGGCAAGTCAAAGAGTATCCTTAAAATGATGAACTCTTTACCAAAGGACGAAATTTTGGTCTTGACCAAATTGAAATCATTTGCAGACAACAAAAACAATAAAAATATAGCTCAGAAGATGACTGCTGTCTTTGACAGGGTAGAAAACATTGTGGGAAAAGGAGAAAATGCTGGTAACCAGCATTTCCTCCTTTTCCCATGTTTTCAAATGACTTCTTCCTCAGGGTCATTAAAACTCGGGATTGTGTGGTAAAAGGATAACAATTAATATTGGTGTATTTATTTACCTTTAGTTTGTATTGGAGTTTAACGCCATTTTAACAGCTTAGGTCATATCATGGCGGTCAATGACGCACCCATGTGTTTCCTGGCTTTCCCACACCGGTACTGACACAAAGCCACTGACTACTTTTCTCACATGCATCAGAGGTGAGGGGCGAAAATTCGCCGGAAAGAAAGTTCGTCGCAACTGGGTATCGAACCTGCAACCTCCAGGTCACGAGTTAGATAGGCTAACCACTGAGCAACCCCGCCAGGCTTTATTACCCTTCACCAGAAGACAACATTACTTACCAGTCCAAATTGCAAACCTTTCAAGATGAAAAATTTAATGTGACTCAAATGATGAAACTTGTTTTTGAAGGACTAGAAAACATGGTTAAAGAGAAAATGCTGGTTATCAGCATTTTCTCCTTTTCCGTCAATGTTTTCAAATGTCTTTTCCTCAGGGTCATTAAAACTGAATATGGGATAAAGGGTTAAAAATATACACTTACAAAGAAATAGAATTTTTTTACTTGTTTGTTAATGACTATACAAAACTTGGATTTTATTTTTTTTCTTTGTAGATTTACAATATGATCAGATTTGGACTTTGTTGAGGTAAGAATCACTTTACATGAGGTAATTAAAAGTCAGTTTGAGCACATATAAAATTATAAAAAATCTGTCCATGTAATGATGGATAACTTGTCAACAATTTCTAAAATTCTGGAATACAATATTTATAATTTGAGACATTAAGGTATGACTTTGATATACATGTACTTCTACCTGCCTAAAAATCAGAATTTAAATATAACCTGGTAGTTCTAAACTGATTGTCCGCCATGGTGTCAAGCGTATAAGACAATATGGTTGCCATATACTGTTGAAGGGTAGCAAACTTCGAAAGTCTGAAAAAAAAAATGAGATGCACTCAAACTGTGCCATTTCACTAAGATGCCACACTCTACCTTCAAATTACAACATCCTGCCTTAATCTATGAGGCCATCCCCTGGAGTCAGCCACTAATAAATGAAAAAGAAAACAGTATCATGAATGTTAATCTTACTCTGTCGACAGACCTACATATTTTGTGTTTGCCTGTGTGTGTGTGTATGTGTGTGTTCCGGTGTTTTTTTTTTTTTTAAATAATTTCAATTATACCAAATAAATCAATACAGATTAATACTTGACCAAAAAACCCAAAATGGCCAACAAATATTGTCCTGCTAAACCTTAAGATTGCCATGTTGATGAAACATACATTATCAGTCTCTAAGACAAACCATCTTAAAGCAGTTCTAGATATATTCTGACCCTCATGACATCAGTTTATGCATATTCTTACATTATGTCTCTTATATCCTGTAACACCCTTTATGGTTCTAAGACTAAGTAGATCTACTTCTTGTGAAAACTTGATGATGCTCCTTGACCACCCCCTTCTTGCTACAACCAGGGATCTTATATACAGGGATAGGAAACGCGGTATAACTTCCGGTTATTCACTGTCTTCTTTCGAATTGAACGCAAAGGAAAAAACGGCGGCCATCTTAAATTTCGGCATACGACGGTCACTGTTTTAATCAACGTTTTGCTTGGTTATCCCATATGTCCTTCTCAACAGGTAAGTTTCCGAATATTTACATGCTTAGAATATATGTAACATCAATTTTTTTGGAGATTTTGTTTTATATGCTTATTTTGGCGTTAAAAAATCATGACCTAATCATGTTTGCCCCGTAGGGGATGTTCGGCAGGAGGATTTAGTGACGTGCAAAAGTACTTTTTAAGTACATAAAGTAGCGTCTAAATAGCAACATGTTGGTAAAAATCACGAGATAGAGTACATCTCCTTGTATTAAAGCTAATTTTGTGCTGATTTTCGATTTCTAAGTTAGATAATTATGGGCTCAAAACTGGGCTATTTTCGGTATTTCATCACAAAATGGCGGAGCAATGTGGTGAATTTGGCGGGACCCTAGTGATAGTTGTAGCATTCTCAATTTATTTTTAGAAATAAATTTGTTCAGATTTTGACATATTTATAAGCAGTAAGTATTTCTTTTTGTTTTTAAATCAAATCTAGTGATTTTCGATGCCAAGGTTGGATAACTGTGGGCTCAAAAACTTGGCTATTTTCGGTCTTAATTGCAAGATGGCAGCCTAAAAAGGGGTTATTTCAGTAAAGGTGGAAGCGTAGTACCGCACATTAGTCAAAAATGATTGGATCTCTGATAGTTGGCCATATCCTGAACAAATTCCATTATAGTCTAACCATGTGAAAATAAAACCATATTTTGCAACGTAACTAAAGAATTAAAATGTTACGTTTTGTAAAAAGAAGAAATTTGAAATTCAGTTGGTTCTATATTTCTTTTCCAGATATGTATTGTGAGAGCACAAACACTTCAAAACATGGTTGCAAGAGCTGTCAACATACTGTTGTGATGCATCCTGTGAAGAGAATAATGACATTGAAGATGGTTTTGTAATTCTGCATAAAGTGTGCTAGTATAAAACTGAAGCTGGGCTTGAAAACTTGGAATATTAAAGACCAAATCAGCTGTGAACTGTACAAACCTGCAAGAAAAATGCTAAAGTGAAATTAATGTATTTGAATATGAAAGCTGCGAGCTTCTTCTACCACCAAAGTATATTTAGTATGTATAGCTCAATAAGCCACTAGAAGTATGGAGTTATTTAATTATCTGTGACAAATGCTAGTATTCCTGAATCCTAAGTTTTCACTAAGCTGGGGAATACCCATACTTCCGAAAACAATGTGAACAAAGAAGAAACTACCGGTAAGTACATGTCACATTTTCTCATTTCCCCAGGAAAAACAAGTCTCCTCATTTCAGTTGCATTTCATTTGTCGTCTGCAAATGCTTTCAAATTAGACATGTCCAAAATTTTGTAATCTGGCAAAAAGTTAAGGATGGAACCTTGCTCAATTTGCAATGTTTCACAACATTTTAGTTGTATCATAGCAGCCATCATACTTATCTATTTGTTTTTTGAATTTGCACAACTGTCTGCACAAGCTGCGTGTTGCTTTTCCTCATCAACATATTTTTTGAGGGAGAGAAGTATGTATCTGTGTTGTGCAAAATTCTCTGAGAATCATGATGTTGGTTTCCCACTACTCACACTATTGTCATAAAACACTAAAAGTACATGTATTAAATTTGACATACTTTTGGTTTCTTCAAACAACACAGTACATTCAGTATCTACAGTCTTATAAGCCACTTGGGGTAAGGAGTTATCTAATAATCTGTGACAGATGCCAGTATTCCTGAATCCTAAGTTTTCACTACCATGGGAAATATTTACACATCTGAAAACATTGTGGGAAAAGAAGAAAATGTTGGCAAGCATGTTCTCATTTTCTCAGCAAAGACACAAGTGACACATTTCATTTCTTGTCTGCAAATAATTCCAAATCAGACAAGTCTCAAATTTTGTTGTCTGGCAAAGTGTTCCTGAAGGTTGGTTGCTTTCAACATTTTGCAATTGTGTCACAGCAAACAATGCAGCTATCCATATTCCATGTATTACTAGAGTTGGGAATGTTTCTACTTGAAAATCTCTGTTGAGGGAGAGAAGTATATTTTGGGCGTTTGTATGATATACACCAGGATTACAATGATAGTTTAATATACCAATAATATCTCATATACACAATACTTTTACCATCATCATTAACTGCAACTTGCCACAGTGAAAAAGTTTTAGGAGATAAAAGTCTACATTCAATGAAAAAAGCATTTGCGGAAGCAACCAACCATTTGCATGTTACATTTTATCGCAAAAAGATTGGTCCTTGTGTCATACTGTTTTCCAAAGATTTCTACAGTGGATTTATGTAAAATCAAATTTATTAGGCATTAAGTTAAAACTTGCTACAGGAACACATTTTTCAGCACCATTTAATTTTGTAACACACATGTTCATGGCTG
The DNA here is from genome assembly GCA_946811185.2 of Hippopus hippopus. NCBI lineage: Eukaryota > Metazoa > Mollusca > Bivalvia > Cardiida > Cardiidae > Hippopus > Hippopus hippopus. The sequence continues at coordinate 48,459,753 of OX328104.1, read as the reverse complement.
CCTTGATGTTTTTAGTGAGAAATTTTAAAATATCAATTTCAACATAAACTTTCTGTGTACAGTGTGAATTTTTTTGAAAATTTAAAAAATGAAAAACATTTGAAGGAAAGGCAAAAACATAATATTTTTAATAGCACAGAAATCATTTTGAAAAGAATTGATCACTGGCTGCAACTGGTCTTTTACAAATGTTTTCCAATACTGTCCACTGTATGAGGAGCGAAAAGTCAAATTTGTACAAAGTCCTACACAACTTATACTGTTTTCAAATTGGTCCAAAATCAAAGCTTTCAAAGTTATTAGATAACCTTAAGTTCTCTGACACAGAATAAAAAACCATTATTAAAGAAGGAAAAATTGCTTGTCAAAAGCAACTTTTACGTTGCCACACTGTTAACTCTTTTTGAAACAACACAGAAGTAGACTTGTACAAAGTGAGAGCATTTACAGACAACAATTGAAATGCGACTCAAATTATGGAATTTGTCAATGATATAATTGAAAGCATTTGGGGAAAAGGAGAGAATGTTGGTAACCAGCATTTTCTCCTTTTCCTGCAATGTTTTCAAAAGGCTTCTTTCTCTTGGTCATCAGAACTCGGGATTGTGTGGCAAAGGGATAATTGCAGATTTGTCTTTTTTTTTTCTAATAATTATGCTACTGACTATTTTTTACCAAAGAACAATTTTTGGGGGGCCTTTGGAATCCCCAATTGAAAGTATTAGCAAACGACAACTGAAAGTAGATTCAAACGATTGGATTTTTTTTGCATGGTATTGAACATTGCAGATAAAAATGCTGAAAACAGGTACATGTGCTAGGCTAGCATTTTGTTCTTTTCCCACAATATTTTCAAAAAGCTTTAAATATTCCGAAGTCATCAAACAAACAAGGTTGTAAGGTACACAGGTTAATTCGAAATGATGCAATTGTGAAGGCCACTGGTGTATGTAATTGATTCCAATGTATAAAAGTAGGAACAGAGTTGCAGACAGGTCCTCACACTTCACCAGCCTACTTTTTCAGAAAGTTCACTAATTCTTTCCATTTTGCAGGAAATTCTCCTTTTTTTCTGTCAAAGACAGTGATTTAAGAGTAGCTGCAAGCTGAACTGAAAATGTACTGGAAGGTCCATTTAATGGGCAGTGAAGGCAATTTTCTGGTTCTATATGCCCTTTGTGTAGTTTGCTATTGAAAAATGGGTATATAACTATTAACAGATCTCTGTGTTTACCGGCCTAATACATTGTACTACATACAAGTGAAATGTTTGTCACTCCTGATAACATGAGAAGCTTTTGACCTGACCAAATTGAAACATTTGGAGAAGAAAGTCAGAAAATAAATATTTAATTTCAATGATACATATTGTCTATGAACAGAAGAGGACACTACTGACAGTAGACGTGTCATGACAGATACACAACTTGATATATCCCACTTGTGATCATGTCAAATACAGGGAGTGGACAAAAGCAGCCCACTTCCGAAACGTTAGACGGACTTAATCCTTCAACAGGCGATGTGTGCTTTTCTCGAATTGTTTGCAATAGATATCCACTGCAAAAATATTAAAATATTTTAAGTTACTACGAAAAAGAGGGTTGTTTCGGTAATGGGTCGTTTTGGCACCGGGCCGTTTTGATCTCCATTCACAATTCACACTTCGTGTGAAATCAAGACTGACAACATGACCTGTATATCTGAAACACCCAATTAGTCGACACTTTAAATTTTCCAGATAAAAAAAATAACACTTTAACTGAAAAAAAACAACAATAGAAAAACATTGACATAAATATTGAAACGCATTTCATACTAAACGCTTCTTTGGCGGATATAAAAATTGTCGGAATCGGCAAGGAATTATATTATCTGAAAGGAAGATAATAACTCGCAAGGAACGACAACGGATTATTGGACGCCGTACAGGTAAGTCAGTGAAAAATCGATAATTGGTCTTGACTCCAGTTGCGTTGCCTATCCCTGTGTATATACGATCCCTGCTACAACCCAACCACCAAAAAAACTCATTGCATATATGTGTCAATATGACTAGCATTATTTGCAAAGACGCTTCAATAAAATAGGAAATTAACTATCAAACATCTGACACTATCATAGATAAGTCACATTACATTGATCATGTAGATTGGTAGATCAGTCAACAGTTATTTATAGGTCTCACTATATTGCATATTAAAACTCTAAAGTGGTTGTCTTTGTACTAAATATATATATCTTTACACGTGATTGTCTAAGAATTCATCTAAAAGTAGGGTATTGTGGATGGGACAACCACAATAATTTAGCAGTTACTACATCACACACTTTACTGCATCATTTATGATTTTACATAGATTATTGAGGCTAAACTTTGTTGATTTTTATGAATCACAAATACTTAATTGTCACTTTATGTAGAAATGATTAGATCTAGACCAATTACAGTCAGGTATACTCATGAATATGATTTAGATTTTCTGCGAGAAACAGATCAGTAAAGGACATGTTTCTTAACCCAAGTGACAGTATGGACCAACTGCTGGTGAACAAGTGGCCTTCTATTGACTAAAAAACATCTATTTTATTAATTATGGATTACATAATTATTGTCCTCAAAATAATAGTGACTTAGCACCAAATTTCATTCAATGTTTAACAGCTACATACAAATAATAAGGATGTAATGTGTCAAGAATTTGCATGAAAGCATTTGTATTGGGCATGACTCCTTAAATTATAGTTCTGACTCTTACTATTATTTTGCTCAAATGACATAAAGTTTTGGCTAATACAATGTTCATCAATGGCTTTTGAGTTACCGAGTAGAGCAGAATAGACTCTTGTAGAAGAACTGTGTCCAAGTTTTTAAAGTTTTAAGTTTGTGGCCAATGTATTCAAAGTATTTCATTAGTTGACAAGTAACAGAAGACATAAAAGTTTACAACAGATGAATCTTTTAAATCGGCACCATGTTTATGAAATTGGTAGGTTTGATACATTTTGAGGTATCCTAACATGATGTGTGTCTGTAAGACACACATTAAGTTAAAAACACGTTTGAGAGTTCGTAAACCAAAGGGATTTGTAATAGCCACCAAGGTATTGTCAGCATACCTATTTATATGTTGAGGATTTTAACTCCTAAAAATGAAAGTGCATGTGATTTCTTACTACTTTTAGTGTGTTTTTCTGATCTATTATTATATGCCTTGTTTAACCCTTTACCAAATGATCCTGCTTCATGTAATCCTAAAGAAATATTAAGACTTTTAAAAACATTGTGAGAAAAAGGGGAACAACATTTTTTTCTTTATTCACAGTGTTTTGCTACCTACAAAGATAATTTGCAGCATTTGAGCCACATGTAATATGTCATCTGCAATGTTTCCAAGTAGACAAATCCAATTTATCATTTGGTAAAGATCTTTTTCTGCAGGGTTCATTTTAGTTTTTGTCTGTGGTGGGCTCTTGGCTCCTAAATCATTTTTGCATGGGCCAAGCTAATTGAGGTAAAATACTTTTAAGGAAACTGACTAAAACATGGAAAGACAGTTTCAATCAAAATTAAAGATTTGTAAATATGAGCGAATAAAAATTAAAATCATACTTTCAATGTTGACCAAATACTGCAAAAATTTAATTTTAGAGAAACTGGAGATCAACAGGCAAGTAATTGTTACTGCACCTGATTATCCTTTTTGTGGCCCACCCAGCCAACCATTAACTTCTTGTTGCATTGATTTTATACCATCTTTTTTGGTATAGAAACTTGTTCTGAAATGAACACTGCATTTCTTTTTACCCAAGTCCCAAGCAATTCCTGTGTTGCTAAGGATCTTAGAAATATTAATTCTTTATCTCATACAATTTTTGATGTAGAGGATCTTAGATCCAGAAGTAAACAAGAAATAATTCATTATCTCACACAGTTTTTGATGTTAAGGATCTTAAATCCAACTTTGATAAGACTGATCATGAAAAAAAAAGCAGAATTTGAACGATAGCTTGATAAGTAAGTAAAATCTGTTCATGTAAATTCTGAAAATGGCTTGTATTAAGTATACTTATCTTTTTTTGAAAAAATAAGTTACAAATTAGAATACATGAAACAAAATTAGTTTTATACTTCATTGCTCAGAAAGGTTGTCCTTGCACAATTGATGATTACCTTGGACTGGTTAGAATCCAGGAAACACAGCAGTGAGATACATGTAGTCAGGACAGAGTTGATTACTGGGTGGCATCCAGGAAAAATTTGTCTTTTGACCAAGATTTTTTTTATCATAAACAACCAAAATTATAGAGATAAACTGTCACCAATGACGGATCAAGGCAAGTCAGAAAGGTTTGTCAGTCTATTCAGGGGCAGCAAGATTTTTTAATCATGAACAAACAAAAATATAGAGATAAACTGTCACCAATGATAGATCAAGGCAAGTCAGAAAGGTTTGTCGGTCTTTTCAGGGGCAGCAGCTGTGTTTCATTTGCAAAGTTAACCTTATCTGAGCCCTTTTATCAAAACCAAAGTACATGTCACTGAAAAACAATTTTATCAGTGAAAAAAAAAAAAAAGATCCATTTTCACAAGTTATGTGAATGAATTTATCTTACCTTTAGACTGACGAAGACAATATATAGATTTTTGGCCTTTCATATTTAATATTAGACTTATCTCTGTACCAAACAACAAAATTGCAGACTTTTCAAAATTAAAAGCCTTTGCAGACACTATCACTAATACAGCACAAAAGATAAGACCCGCCCTTGAAAGGGTGGAAAACATTGAGGGAAAAGGAGAAAATTCTGGTTACTAGCATTTTCGTCTTTTCCCACACTGTTTGCAAAAGCCTTCCTTTTGGGCTTTAAAACTTATGATTGTTTGGTACTGGGTTTAAAAGACCACACAGTTTTTGTGTGTGTGTGTCATGTATATAAGGTTCATGTAATTTGGAATGAAAAAGATCTTAACCTGTCAAGTGCCTCTCACAACTTTAGATTTTTTCAGGCTAGTGCAGATCAGGATCAGACTGTATAATGTAGCCTGCTCTTAAGCCAGGGTTACACCAGAACCGAATTCTCCTGAATAAATTCGGACCGATTCTGCCCGAATATGGCCTGAATCGGATGGATTCGGTTGATTCGGAACTTATTCGTCTCTGATACGGGGAGCTTCCTGAATCAGAGACGAATAGGTCCCGATTAGGTCACGAATTAAGCAGAATCGCCAAGAATTGACCCGAATCGATTTTGAGCATATCGAATAAGGTCGAATGGCAATCCGAATAGAGGCCAGAATCGAGCCAAATGTGAGCAGAATTGAGCCCAATATGGCCCGAATTCCCCGATTACACCAGAATAATGACTCGAATGTCGACCCGAATCGGGACGAATATGGCCGAATGCGCCGAATACGCCACCGAATTACCCGAATTCGCCACAGAATCATTGGATTTTGGCTAAATTTGGACCCGAATTATGTCCGAATTAAAGAAAACATGATTTGCCTGGAGGTATATATGGGTGTGCAGGAGCTGTGTGCATCTCACATGCACCTTGCCATTCGACCTGTGCACACAATGGAAAATCAAAATCTTCTCATCGCTACCCAACTGCTGCTGGAGGATGACATTTTGCAAAACGAGGCAATTGAAATAGATATGTCTACAGACAGTGACAGCGATATCAGCGATGGCTTAGTCTGTGATGGTGGCGATGACGATAATGCATCAGCAGATCGGCGCAGACGAAGATGGTGGGTCCGCCCCTGGATCGAACGACGAGTGGAGTATGGCCAATATAACGCACTGATGCGGGAACTCGAGCTTGAAGACGTCCAATCGTTCCAGAACTTCTTGCGGTTTGATCCAGATCAGTTCGAAGAGATCCTTGCCAGGGTTGGTCCAGCACTCACAAAGAGAAGAACCAACTACCGGGAACCATTAGAGCCTGAATTAAAGCTGGCGCTGGTCCTGCGACACTTTGCATCAGGGGACAACTATAAGAGCTTGATGTATGCCTTCCGTGTCTCCAAGTCATCCATCGTCAACATGGTGCCAGATGTAGCCGAGGCGATCATCAAGGAATATGGTGATGAGTTGGTCAGCGCTCCCACCACACCAGAAGGATGGAAGGCCCTGGCAGATGGGTTTCTGCGGCGTTGGAACCTTCCACACTGCGTCGGTGCCATCGACGGGAAACATGTTGCCATAAAATGTCCGAGGCGTGGCGGTTCGGTGTACTACAACTACAAGGGGTACCATTCCATTATCCTCTTCGCTATTGCTGATGCGGATTACAGGTTTACCTGGGTTGATGTTGGGGCGAACGGGTCAGCGTCCGACTGCCAAGTATTCAACAGCTCCGAGCTGAAAGAGGCGATAGAAGATGATACTATTGGCTTCCCAGATCCAGACCCTCTTCCCGATGACAACGTCGACATGCCCTACTTTCTGGTCGGTGACGACGCTTTCCCGCTACGTACCTGGCTGATGAAACCCTTCTCCAGAAGACAGCTAGGTAACGGCGAGCGCATATTCAACTACCGCCTTTCAAGGGGAAGGCGGGTCATCGAGAACGCCTTCGGTATTTTGGCTAACCGGTTCCAAGTTCTGCTAACAACCATGCGCCAGTCTCCAGAGACTGTGACCAAGATAGTCCTCGCGTGTGTCTGCCTTCACAACCTCCTGAGATCCGGTCAGAACTGACCACCACCAGGCATCGACTTGGAAGACGAGCAGCACAACGTCATCCCTGGTCAGTGGAGAGAAGAAGCACAGATGGAAGACCTCCAGGCTGTAACGGGGAACAGAACAACAAAGGAGGCGAAACGCCAGCGCTTGACATTGAAGCACTACTTCATGTCAGAAGCTGGAGCGGTAGAGTGGCAACAGCAGATGATTCGAAAGAAAAAAAAGATACAAAAATGAAAAGGACTTGGAATGAAAGTCAGGAACAGAGACAATTGTGCTGAGGTTTCTTACGGAATTTTCGCTTTAACCCCAAGGGTTTGTGAAACACAACAATGCCCCAGATACGTTGTAATTAAATACTATGTATATTATGAACATTCTTTTCATTTCGTATTTTTCTTTTCATGTGTCTTTAAGCCTTAAGTCCGTCCGTCTGCCCATCTGTCCCTCTGTCTGTCTGCACAAACTTAACGTGAAAACTTAACATTTTCCCATTACTCCTAAAGTAATTTAGTTACAAGGCTCATATTAGGTATGAAGGCACATCTCATCAATACACATCCGGTGGTACCAAAGTCAAGGTCATCTGCAAAGGTCAAGGTCGAATATCAAGGTTCCATTTCTCAAACTAGAAGGCCCTGAAGGGCCTGAATATGCTCTACTGGCAGAGATTTTGCTTTTAAATAAAGAAATAAAGCATTCATTAGGAATTCATTATGCAAAAAGACAAAAAATTGACATTTTCAACTCAAAATGGCTACTTTTCCATTACTGTTTGTTGATTTTTTTCAAACTCAACAGGGTTAAAAAGCTATTGATGGGATAAACAAGCTGAAAAATTCACAAAAATCTGATCACAAATAAATACTTTATCATGTAAACAAGCAATGAAATTGTTCAATTTGAAATGGCTACTTTTCCCATACTGTTTGTCGGATTTTTTTTCAAAATCGATATATTCCAAGCCATTGATGAGATATACAAACTGTGTAAGTTTCACAGAAATCTGACCAAAAATGAAGACTTTATTGCATAAACAAGAAATGAAAGTTTTTAACTTGAAATGGCTACCTTGCCCATACTGTTTGTTGGATTTTTTTTCAAAATCAATAGGGTTGAAGCTATTAATAAGATAAACAAACTCTGCAAGTTTCATGGAAATCTGACCAAAAATACAGACTTTATCGCGTAAACAAGAAATGAAAGTTTTTAACTTGAAATGGCTACTTTTCCCATACTGTCTGTCGGATTTTTTTCAAAATCAGTAGGGTTAAAGCTATTGATGAGATAAACAAACTGTGAGTTTCACGAAAATCTGACCAAAAATAAAGACTTTATCGCGTAAACAAGAAAAAGACTAACGGACAGACGGACGGACGGACGGACGACGGAAACCACGCCATGACATAAGCTTTGCTGGCTTTCAGCCAGTAGAGCTAAAAATTGCCGTTTCGGGGGCATTAGTGTTTCACAAACACATCTTGTGCACAACAGAATCTTATCAGGGTTGCGAATCGACTGCATGTGTCACGTTAAGTCTAGAAACCATAATTATCATGACCATTCATTAAAATTCAATAAGGTAACGAATACCATATTAATCCATTGACAAACCACAGAATTTTAGACTAGTCAAAATCGAAAGATATTGCAGACGACAAATTTATTCAATGTGACTTAACCCATTACCACACAAAGCCATATTTTGACGCACTAACGATATATAGCTCTGAAAAACATTGTGAGAAAAGAATTTCTCCTTTCTCACAATGTTTTCTACCCTATATAGCACTTATTTTTCATTTTAAATGCACTTTTAAATGTTGTCTGCAATTTGTTTCAATTTGGACCAGTCTAAAATTTTGTTGTCTGGTAATGGGTTAAACCACAAGTCAAAAAGGGAACAAGACACTGTGAAGAGAAAAATTGATGATAAGCAGCAGTTTTTAGCTCCACTGGCTAAAGAGAAAGAAGAAAATCTGTAAACATCTTCTTGTGGCAAACCCAAGGTATGCCTTATTCGAAAAGAATAGCATGCCCTTGATCACAGGAATTTGACATTCTATAACCAAAATAAATGATCAAATATGAAAAAAAAATCTCCCCTATATAATATAAACACAAGGAATGCAACGTTTCGATTGCCGGTGTAATGCTGAGAAATGACCCCCATTATAAAATGACCTACGGGTCATTTTGTAATGGGGGGTCATTTCTCTGTATTACACCGGCAATCGAGACGTTGCATTCCTTGTGTTTATGTTATATTATATAGGGGAGATTTTTTTTTTCATATTTGATCATTTATTTTGGTTATAGAATGTCAAATTCCTGTCCCTTGATAAACCATATAAGTTACAAATATAGGCGATCCTAGCGATATAGGACCATCATGGTCCTCTTGTTTTTTGTTCTCATTTAATTCTTTTTCTTACTCAGTTCTCTTGTCTCTATAACCCGTTTCTTCTAATCTTTTCTCCTTTTTTTTTTCTCTTCTCATCTCTTATTTTATTTATCTCCCAGCTTTTCTTCTCATCTCTTCTTTTTCTCCTCTATATCCTCTACTTTTCCTTATCTTTTCACTTCTCCAACTGTCTACATGTTCGCTTCTTTTCTCGTCTCTTCCTTCGGTGAAAAGTTTTCCTGAAATTTGGTTATTACTGAAATACCATCTTTTCTCAAAACAAGGATTCTTCACGGCGCTGGATTCCAAAAGGGGTTAAATCCAAAAGTATTGGTAAAAATCCGAAATTTTGAACTAATGCTGTTTGCGGACAGCTCATACAATTTTTTCAAAGACAGAAACTACTAACTTTAGGTTAAATGAAGGAAACCTAAATTACCTAACTTGATTCAGACTTTTTTGGAATAAATCATGATTTTGTTGATTTTTTTCTGCCTCCATATTTTTTATGCGATATATATTGCATTCAATTCCCATGTCTAAGATGCAAAGATAATTTATCACCTAACAACTAAATCGAGCTTTTCCTATAGTCAGGCCTGTCAGGGGACTATAAAACACAGAAAAAATCAAAATATTAACTGTATTATTACAAATATAACTGAATTTCAAAGTGCAAGGAACCAGTATCCATCATGTAGAAGCATAGATAAGTTTTACAAAAAAAAAAAAAAATCCTCAACTATTAATTAAACAACAAAGAGTCATGATAGTTTTTTCAGTTTCATAAAAACACAGCAAAGAAACAAATGTCATCAACTATTACTTGAACAACAAAGAGCGTTCAGGGCAGCTGGGCGAAGTCTTGGTTGTCGAAGTTGAAGGCTTCTCTCATGACCGAGCCGAAGGAGAGGTCCTGGCTGCCCATGTTTGAATTTTGGCGAACATTCGATGGAGTTGGTGGTGTCTGCAGCTGGTATTGCTGCCCTGCCTGCTGTGGCCTTGATGGCTGCTGGAACTGCTGCTGTTGCATTGGTGGCTGCTGGAAATGCTGCTGCTGTGGCAGTTGTCTTGGTGTCTCTAGAGCTGGAGTAGTAGGAGGCTTGACTGGCGTTGATGTCACTAACGACTGTTTGTTGAGACGCTCTGATTCTTGCAGGAAGTAGCGACATCCATCAAACGACCATTGGTGGAAATGGTACCAGATTGAAGGGTGGATCTCTTTGGAAACTGCAGCTAGCCAGTTTCCATACGCTGCCTTCTGATCAAGAGGCGGGGCTGTTATCAGCTTCTGCACCTGCTGCTGGAGCTTCGCAGACGCCCGTGCTCGCTCATTGATTTTTCTGATGGCCTCTACTTTCACCTTCTTTGTCGGTGGAGGAGCACTGGATGTTGATGCGACAACCTCCATGTCGGTGTTGTTGGATTCATTGGCGGCGACGTTTTCCTCCTCTTCCGGTTCCTCGTCGCTCGTCGGTTGAGAAGTTGATTTGGACGTCGACGGCGCCACTCGTGGAGCCTTTGCCTTTGACTTTAGTGATCCCAAGGTCCTTCCTGGCATCCGGTGGACGTGGGGAAGCAGGAACTGAAAACTGTCAGCAATCCACTGCTCTGCAGAAGGCAGCACCTTTGTCCCGTCTCCTGACTTCTTCTCGATGGCCTTAGCGAATCTCGTGCGAACCCCCTCATACCAGGTCCTGAGATTTTTCGGTTCGATGCCCAAGGAAACCGCTTTTAACCTATAGACCTTGTCCTGTTTGTCGTTGTCTTTATAGTCGGGATCACCCTTGTCCCAGATGATGGGGTTCTCAAACAACCAATCTCGAAGACCCTCCTGCTCGGCTTGGCTGAATTTCAAGCGTTTAGGAGTTTTCCCCTTCTTCTTGGAGTCCTCGCTGGTAGTGGTCTTGATGAACTTCTTCTGATAGGTCTTCTTTGTAGGGCCGATCGATTCTGCTTCGGATACTTCATCATAGTCTTCACCAGGAATGTCCACATCTAGGTCTTCTGAGTCTGACATATTTTCAGATGGAGGTGGATGAGGGGAAGTGGAAGACTTCCTCTGGGTGATCTTGGATTTACTTTTAGGCATGGCAAAAACAAAGATCTTATCTCGTTGTATGCTACAGGAACAATGAGGCAGAGATATCCCTGCACAATCTGTCTACATTCGCGAGGCTATTCGGGTTATTCTGGCCCCTCATTCGGAGCTATTCGTCTGCTATTCGGCTTATTCGCCTGTATTCTGCTCTATATTCGGATGGTGATTCGGATGGATTCTGGGAGCTATTCGTGGCATTCTGGGCAGATTCGGCTCTATTCGCGTTATTCGGATCTATTTGGCTAGACGATTCGATCGTTCCACCCCATACGATACGAATAACACCGAATCTGCCTAGTACGCCCCGAATGCCTCCCCGAATCCGGCCGAATCCGACCGAATTCCATCCGAATATGTCCCGAATATGGCCCGAATGAAATTTGTCGGGGCCACATTCGGGACCTTTTTTTAGGGTATTCGGCTGGTTTTGAACATTTCAAAACAAGCCGAATCCCTCCACGAATGTTTCAGAATCCCTCCCGAATTTTCGCCCATTCGGGGAGGGAGAACAGAATGCTCCCGAATCCACCCGAATTAAAGAAATCGGGTGGATTCGCAGCTGATTCGGTTCCGGTGTAACCGAGGCTTTAGATCTGCTCTACCTAATGAGTAAAGTTCAGCATTAAAATGACATTTTTTCTGGCCTCTGTTCCATGTCTACATAGTTTGTTTGGCACTTGAAGGTATATAAAATAGATATGTAGAGCTTAATGATACTGTACATTTATCTTTATACATGTATTTATATTAGATCTACATTAATGTACTTATATTTATTTTTTCTTTTGAAATTTTCCTTGATCAAATTATCTTATTATCATTGTCCTAAATTTTTCATTTTTTTATTCATTCATTCATTCATTCATTCATTTCCTTTCTTTCACATTTGATTAAACCTTTACCACACAATGCCAACTTTTAACGACCCTCAGGAAGAAGCCTTATGAAAACATAGAGGAAAAAGGAGAAAATGCTGTTAACCAGCATTTTCTCCTTTTCCCATATTTTTTTCTACCCTATCAAACAAAAATCACATCATTTGAGCAATATTGAAATCGTCTGCCGCAAAAGCTTTCAATTTGGAATGGTACAATTTTTTGTTGTGTGGTGAAGGCTTCATATAGCAAAGCTTTTCTATTCCTCAGTATAGTACATGTAGGTTTCAATTTTATGTGATCTGACTGTCTATAAATGCATCTCTTGCTGACCTTTGTAATAAAGAAGGTATTTTTATTTATCATTATTAGGTTAGGTTGTATTGTGTATTTAACCCTTTACCACATAATCCTGAGTTTTAATGACCCTGAAGAGGAAGAATTTTGAAACCATTGTGGACAAAGGAGAAAATGCTAATAATCAGCATTTTTTCTTTTGTCCTCAAGGTTTTCTAGCCTTATAGGGAAAAGTTCAGTGTTTGAGTCACATTTAATTTCTCATCTGCCACTGCTTTCAATTTGGACAAGTCTAACATTTTGTCATTTGGTAAAGAGTTAATATATTGAGAAGTACAGTCATGCTTTCTATGTGAATGTAATCTCTGTTGGTTTAAAAACATTTCAAAGATGTTTTCTATAAAAAGATTTTGGATCAAACTGGGGAATCAATATCAAATAGATATTGATGACAATCAAAGACTTGGTGCTTTTAAAAGATTCATTGGCTGGTCTATATATAAATGCATTGACATTGTCTGATTTCAATGTAGTAACACATGCAAATCAGCTGTTGGAATACCTTGAATACCAAAACCAGCCACACCATGAAAACCTTATAACAAACTTTTCTATGTAATCTATTAAATTATATTTTATGCTACAGCTGTTGCAACTTATGCATGCAAATTTTTACTATTTCACTTTAGGGACTTTTCTTACAAAGTATTTGCATAAAGGTTATTTAAGAAAACGAATAGACAACAGCAATACATTACATTTATGATGTTTGAATTACTATTTTTTTCTGTTAAATCAAAACAGTAAAGGAAAACATCTACTTTGAATTTGCAGTGTTCAGATCATAAATGCTAGGCTGGTTTCAAACACTTTACCAGCCAAGAAATTTACCATCCAAGTCCATATAGACCTAATTGTAAAAGAAACTTGTCATATACTATATTTCCAGTCATGTTTCAAAGAGTCATTTGGGAAAACAAAGACATCACAATTTTTAAGTGTTGCTAGATTATTTCAAAGTTTAAATGCAAAAATGAGGATAATGACGTTTTGTCTTGGTTTCAACAATTTTGGCAAGCCTAGGAACACTTGTTAATCGTTGGAACATTTCTTAATAACTAATGAACTTCTAGCTTAGATGATCCCAGTACACTACACATTTAATGTGTCAACAATATTCGCATACCGGTAAAAGCATAATTCAAGCACACTTCAATAAATGTCTTGTAAATAACATATTTGCAACTTTCAATATCAACTATGTAATGGGTAAATCATGGGTAGTTATTTCCATTCATCCTATGGAGATTTGTGGGATTGATTGAATGGAGTATTGGTCATAGTGGATCATGAACACTGATAATTTATCTGGATACTTCATTGAAAACAGATTTTTAAAATAGCAAAAACACACAAAGCGAAACAGACCTGTCTCAGCTGTAAGTATGTAAGTAATCAGTGTCCCATCCCCTATGTGTCTGAGCTAATGGTTTTCCACACCAAATAGGGACATTTACACAAATGAACCAAAACAAAGGATAGGAATACAGGAAAATATAGGAATATTATAATTATCATAAAACAAAAACACTGAACCACAAAAAAAAAAGAAAAAAAATAGAAAAAAGGGAATATCTAAATACAGAAAAGAATAAACACCCACAAAACTAAACTAGAAAAAATATATATTATTATAAATGACTAAAAAAAAAGGTAATAATAATAATGCAAAACATCTTATTAAAAAAAAACTTGTGAAAAATGAAAAACTTGAAAAGGAATGAAATAAAATAACATGAGAAGTAAAAAAAAATAAAAATTAAACATGACAAGAAAGCAATAAAAATAATTAGAAAATTTTAAATTACAAAAAAAAAAAAAAAAATAAAAAAAATAAAAACAAGAATAAAATGGTAACAGGGAAAAAAATATACAAGAATATATGAACAAAAGAAAACAATTTTGGGGATAAAAAAGGTATAGAAATACAAGAACTGCTGCTTTAAATTCTAACACAAAAAATGGAGTTACAATACAAAAAAATGACATTGCCAAGTTCAAACAAACAGTTAGCTTTATACATAAAGCAACAACTTAATTTTTACTCACAAATGCAAATTAAAGGGTGTAATCTTAAGTACCGTAGATTAATATTGAACCGTTACCGGATAATCCCGAGTTTCAAAGGCCCTGAGGATCAAGGCTTTAATTGAAAACACTGCTATCAGCATTTTCTCTATTTGCCAACATATTTTATGAGCTTGTTAAAGACTAATACAACCATATGAGCCACATATTAATATATAGTCTACAAATACTTTCGATTTGGACAAAATGAAATGGTCATTTGGAAAAAAGTTAGGAATATGATTTTACTCACCATTACCATTATAGTAAACCTTAATGTTCATTTTCTATTTATACAAGTTGCTTTTCTGTAGGTTAAACAAATAATCACATCTGTGCAGTGTACTTGAATTATTTATAGGCAAAGTTGTACATTTAGTACTGAAAAAATCATTGTTTTTTTTCTTTAGAGGTTTTCAATGTGAATATGTTTGTTTCTGATACCCCTTGTCCCTGGCAAAAGTATTGCAGAAAGTATCAGAAGCAAGCATTATCCATAATCCTTTTTTTTTTTTTAAGTAATGACAGGAATTTGCATACATAAACAATTTTCAGCTTGAACTAAAACATACACATTTGTAAAATGCGAAGGAAACATCAGGAGAGGTTACCTTAGATACAAACTTAGAAACCAAAGAATATTTAAATTGTTGATCAACAGTCATGAAATAGGATACAGATAATAAACCTAAAATTTTCAGTACTTTCTTATTGAGGAACCTTTGATTGAAAAATAGAAATATTGACATAGAAGAAATAGAGTTTACTCTATGTTTCAAGAAAACATAAAGGAATAAACATAAAGTTACAGTACAAAAGTGTGATTAACAAGTTAGATATGCATGCAGATTTCAACTGCAGCAGGTCACAAGCACATACGAGCAATAAAGTCTTTTGAATAGTAAGTTTAAGATTGATTCCTTTGCAAGAGCAAAGAAATCAAGATTACATGTATATATTCATATTAAGATGAAATTAAATTGAAAAACAGAAAAAAAAAAAAAAAGAAACAAATAAGGGTGTGGTTTATTAACTCTTCATAGTATACAATTCTGTGTTTTAATTACTGTTAGAAATAAGACTTTTGAAAACACTGAGGAAAAAGGAAAAATGCCGGTTACCAGCATTTTATCCTTTTTCCACAATGTTTTATTCCCATTCAAAGACAAACTTCCTTATTTGAGTGCCATTCACTTTGTCATC
This sequence comes from Hippopus hippopus, assembly GCA_946811185.2. Taxonomy (NCBI): domain Eukaryota; kingdom Metazoa; phylum Mollusca; class Bivalvia; order Cardiida; family Cardiidae; genus Hippopus; species Hippopus hippopus. The sequence goes on along the minus strand of OX328104.1, from coordinate 48,444,051 downwards.
TGCAACTGCTTTCAATTTGGACCATTCTAAAAATCTTAAAGCCTGTTATCAGAAAGAAAATTGATTAAATGAATACTAAAAACTACCTCAAGCTTGAAGATAAAAATGAATAAAGCTGCATTAACAGTACAAAAATAAAATGTTCAGACTGAGAATGCATACAGTCAACTTTCTACAGCAGCAGGTCATTTCTCACTTACAAACACAGGTTTGAGCAAGAAAAATTAAATTGTGAGTCACGTAAGTTAAGATTTACTTACAATAGAAATACAGTTTAACCAAAAATAGTCATATTGATTTAAAACAATCTAAAGTGTATAAATCAGAAAAGAAACAAAAAAAGCAAAATAAAGTTACAGGAAACAACTTTTCCTACAACTAGCCCACCCCCATCCCCACCCCCATAGAAAAAAGGAACCAGAGGTTGTTTTTTTTGGTTTTCAATTTAAGATCCCATGGCTTTGAAGTGGTAATACATGTACTTGAAAAAGATGACAGACACTTTGCCTAAGGCCATAATGAGAAAAATCTACAAGTAGCAGTGTATCTACATGGTAAGTTAAAAGCTATACAGGTAGATTAAGATCAGGCTAAATAGACTATGCATTGTAATCTTAAACATAAACTGTTTTTTTTTTCCCCAGATATTCTTTTCAAAACAACAATTTGGAAAGAAAAATAGTCTAAATTGTCCTATAACTCTTTACCAACCGATAAAATTTTAAGTCATTGCAAATTGAAAGCAATTGCAAACGACAAAATCAGTATGACTGAAAAATTAAAGCATGTCCTGAAAAAGGTAGAAAACATTGTGGGAAAAGGAGAAAATGCTGGTTACCAGCATTTTCTCCTTTTCTCACAATGTTTTCAAAAGGCTTCTTTTTCGGGATTGTTAAAGCTCAGGATGGTGTGGTGAAGGGTTAACCCTGCCAACAAACAATCCTGTGTTTTAAAGACCCTGGGAAAAAAGCTTTGAAAACATTGTGGGAAAAGAAAAAAATGCTAGTTACCAACATTATTTCCTTTTCCTGCTGTGTTTTTTATCTTATCGCAGACAAATTCCATCATTTGAATGATATTAGTCATCTGGAAAATCTTCCACTCTGGACCAGTCGGGGTCCTGCGTGGCTCGGTGGTAAAGTGGTATGGGACTCATTACCTGGAGGCCCTGGGTTCGAGCAGCACTAGATCCACTGGGCCTTTCGTGGGAGTGTCCTTGCGCAAGACACTTCAGAGCTCTAGCCTAGTACTGGTAAAATCCATGAAACACATGAATATGTGAACTGTTGCTGTGATATGAATAAAATAATGTTGAAAGAGGCATAAAACACCATTCAAATTCTGTTGTTTTGTATTTTAGCCTTTCCCCAACAATCCCGTGTTTTCATGACCTTGATAAAGACCCCTTCTGAAAACATTGTGGAAAAGGTAGGAAATGCTAGTAACCAGCATTTTCTCCTTTTCCCACAATGTTTTAATTCTACCTTATAAAATACAGATTCCATCAATTCAACCACACATAAATTGTTGTCTGCAAAAACTTACAATTTGGACAAGTCTACGTTTTGCATGTGCGGTAAAGAGATAAATGAAACAAGCAAAGATTTGAAAAAACAGAAAAGTAAAAAATAACAACACAAAGTAACTTTATAAACTGCCTCACAACAATTCCCCACTCCCATCTCCCTAACCGTCCTCCAAAATAAAATACAGAGATTTTCTTTTCTTTTTTTTTTTTAGGGTTTTCAATTCAAGATTGTTTCAAAGTGGCATTGCTTGGAAAAGATGGCAGACACTTTATCAGCAGCAGTTATCAGAACAATCTACAACTCAGCAGCGCATCTATATGGGAAATTGAACACAGATCAGGTATTTAACCCTTTACCACACAATCCCAAGCTTTAACAACCCTATGGAATAAGGCTTTTGAAAACATTATGGGAAAAGGAGAAAATGCTGGTAACCAGCATTTCTCCTTTTCCCATAATGTTTTCTACCCTTTTAAAGACCAGGGTTCATCATTTGGTCCATATTTCTCTGGTCATTTTTAAATGCTTTTAATTTGGACTAGTCTAGAATTTTATTGTGTGGTAAAGGGTTAACCCTAGCTTTACCAACAGCAAAACTTTTGGATGTGACCAAATTTAAACCATCTACAGACAACAAAATAAATGTGACTCAAAATTTGAAATTTGTGTTGGGTAGGGTAGAAAACATTGTGGGAAAAGAAGAAAATGCTGGTTACCAGTATTTTCTCATTTTCCCACAATGTTTTCTAAAGGTCTCTTTATCAGGGTTGTTAAAGGTTGGGATTGTGTGGTATGATCAGACTGAACAAAATACGCAATCTGATCTGAGATCTACATTACGATTATCTGTACAGATATTCTCTCAACATGACATGAAATTGTAATACATGTATCTTGACAGTCTTTTAAGTCATTACCAAATGAAATTTTTAGACTTGTACTAATTGAAAGTATATGTAGACAACAAATTTAAGGTCTACGACCCCTAACTCATTGGTAAACATTGACATTTTTGTAAAGGCTATTCGGCCAATATTGGCAGCTTCCGCCTTTTAACGTGAGAGTTAGGGGCTGTAGAGTTACTTACTCATCGGTAAATATTGTGTAACATTGAGGTTTTCATAAGGGCTATTCTGCCAATCTTGGTAGCTTCCATCTTTTAATATGTGAGTTAGGGGCTGTAGACGGTAAATATGGCTCAAAAGATGGGTTTGCCTTTGAAGAGATAAAAAACATGTTTTTGAAACTTAAGAATGTGTGGTAAAAGTTTAATGGAAAGTATCCACTTAGTTTATTTAGAAACCTTCTGAGTAAATTTGCTGCAGGTATCTTAGAGAATACTCTTGTAAAATAGGCATTTTCAATATTCTTTTTAAGGACTACAACATCCTAATTCATCAGTAAACATCGTGTAACATCGATGTTGTTGTTAAGGCTATTCAGCCAATCTTGGAAGCTTCCATCTTTTAATATGAGAGTTAGGGGCAGTAGACTCACTAACACATCGGTAAATATCGTGTAACATCGACGTTTTCGTACAGGCTATTCGGCCAATCTCGGAGGCTTCCGTCTTTTAATATGAGAGGTAGTGGCCATAGACCTTAATTTGAATATGCCAATATGTGGAAAAATGAGGAATATGTCTTTTGCCACAGTATTTTCTAATGTACATGTATTCTGCAGCATTACTCAAATGTATCTAACTCTTCCTAATGGCAAATTTTTAGACTTGCCATTTGCAGATGACAAATGTATCTCTTTGTATGAAATTGTCCTTCAAAGGGTAAAAAAAACTCGTTGGAAGAGGGGAAAATGCTAGTATCCAGCATTTTCTCCATTTACCAAAATGTTTTCAAAAGCTGTCTTACTCAAGGACTTTAATCCTTAGGCTGCTAAGCACGACTCACTGACCTTTTGCAGACAGTGTGGATCAAGATAAGACTGCACAGAATTTCCGGTCTGAACTTGGATCTACACTGTCCGAGAAGGATTTATTATTTCCCCAAATAAAACTTTGAACTAGCAATATTTGGGTTTGTTCTATCGAAATGAAAATTTCATACCAGTTTTTTAGCAGGTTTAAAACTTGGGCGTGTGGTAAAGGGTTAAAGACCTAGATGCCAATGCCTTGCTGAATCGCCATTCATTCATTCATTCATTCATGCATTGTGGTACATGCCGAGCCCCAGTAGCTCAGTCAGTAGCATGCAGGACTTGAGAACGGGGGGTCATGGGTTCAATCCCTGGCTCGGCCAATTTCTTTCAGAGGATTGACGATAGTCATTGCGACAGGATTCATTCCTCTCACTGCTGACCATTGTCTTGATGATCGTTATGTGGGAAAGCAGCCAGTGGCTTGGAAAGACTATTGTGCGGAGAAAACATTGATTGGTGCGATATAACCAAAATGATGTTGAAAACAGCATTAAACACTATACAATCAATCAATGATTGTGGTACATGTACATGTCTTTTACGTAGGTGTTGATTTTATGCTAAAATTATGTATATGTAGAATGATAAATTTTGTTTAAAGTTTACTATTATTCCTTTGAAATCTGTTGCAGAGAGGGAATGAACTCGCCTATATGGAAATTTCGGGGTGATTGTGGACTCGAGGTAGGTCAAAGTTGTCAGTAAGTTTTTAGCTGTACTATTGTTAAAGTTTTCTAAATTCACATGTATTTGGCTCAACAAAACTTTCATTAGTAGAGCTTAGAAGGTTTTAGTGTGTTTTTTGTTTCTTCATTTTGTGCATAAAATCCCTGTCTGCAATGCACTTCATCTTATCGGTATGGGCACAATAGGAGGAACACTGGGTGCAAGACATTCATACTTGTCCTGTTTGTACAAAGTTTTGCTAGGTTTGAGTTTCCATATAACATCTTTATATTTTCAGTTGTCTTTCTTTCTGAATATTTATGACAGACTATAGGTTAAGTCTTAAACACACAATCCAAACTTTCAAAAACCCTACGGCAAAAAAGGCTTTTGAAAACATGGTGGTGCAAGAAGAAAATGCTGGTAACCATACCATAGTCAAAAACCGTTATTTGACGCACATTTTATTTGTTGTCTTCAAGTTTAGATAAGTCTAAAATTTTTGTTGTTTGGCAATTAGTTAAAGCAATAAGGAAATGACAGTTTTAAACTTTTTCACAGTATAGAAGTTCATAAACAATGAAAAAGCAAATTTAATGTTTGGAAGGATTTGTTTCTAAAGCCTTTATTTCAAACTAAGCACTAAAAGTTCTTTTGATGACTGAGAATGCTTTACCTTAGTATAAAGTTAATATAAACAAGTGAGACTCAGTTAACTGATGGTAGGAATTTCCATTATATACATTGTGACCAGGGACAGGGGTTAAAACGAGAAATGGAAGTTTCAACTATCAGGTTGCTGGCAAAACTTCAATTGTAAAGAGGTAGAAAGTATTCATTAATTATCCAGTAAAAAGTTCTTAAATATAAGCTTTAACTCAAGAAGACCTACAGACTGCAAAATCTAGCTGCTGACAATATCTTCTTAAACTATATGTAAACTGTTAGGTTAAATAGGCATTATGGTATAAAGTAACAAATTTAGTGAAAATTGGATTGAAGCTCCTGGAAAACCTACTTTTAGCGTAATGGTTAAAAGTAAATCAGAGTATTAGACTAAAAGTTCATAAACAAAACATCTTACATTGGGTTCGTATAGGCAAGTGAGGGTCGGCAGACTGACAGTTGGAATTTCCATTACAGGTACATATGCATTGTGGCCAGGGACAGGGGTTTTTATAAAACAAATGGAAGTTTCAACTATCAGGTTGCTGTCAAAAACATTTTCAAATTATATGTAACTACATCAAATATACATAAAGTATGAAAGTGTAAAGTTCATTTCAAGGTCAGACATAACAAAGCATCAAAAAAGAGATCACTTATACAACTTCTGTACATAAATTTCACTTCGAAAACAAGAAATTTCTGAGCTATCAGGTTGTTCAAAATAACATTTCTTTTTTTTTGTAAATAGGTCAAATGCACATCATGGAATCAAAAAAAAAAAATCTTTCCTGTAGTTGAATGAGGATGCTGGCAAATAATCTTCTATATTTTTAAACAGCATTTTCTCTTTTTTCCCCACAATATTTTCTTTTGAGAAGGTTTTTAAAGAAAACGGTCATCATACATGCTTCATTTAATTTGTTGTCTGCAGGTGCTTTCATTATGGAAGAGTCTGAGACTAAAGATTTAACCCATTTCCACATAATCCGGACTTTTAACAACCCTCACAAAGAAGGCTTTCGAAAACATAGTAGAATAAGAAGAAAATGCTGGTAACAAGCATTTTTTCCTTTTCCCACTATGCATTCTACCCTTTCAAAAACAAATTCTGCCATAATGGCTGCATTTAAGTTGCTGTCTGCAAATGCTTTGAATTTGGACAAGCAAAATTTTGGTCGTTTGGTAAAGTACTACTTAAGGTCTTTATCAGCAAATCAAACTTTGTACACTTGAAGCCAATGCTGTGAATGTCTTGCATCTCTGTTCTTATACATCTGGATTGTTGGCTCTTCATGCTGTGTTGTATCAAAATGAATGAAAAAACAAGTACCAGAAGACCTCTTCATAACAAACTCTAATAATTTTCTAAAATTTTGTAAATTCAAAATTATTTTTGTTTGTATATTTTTCATGCTTATTTCATACTTGAGAGGAGCTTTTGTGGACAGTGCTATCCCCACATTGATAACCTAGGTACCGGCCTGCAAAAGTGTACCTGATATGGCCAATGTACAGAGATGATATAGGGCCATATGCCTTTTCTGTTGCAAAGTATTTGCAGGTAAAGATAGTACTGTAATGGAGTGTGTTGGGTACCCAGGTGCAGAGATCATCTATAGAGATTATAGGATCGCTGCCTAGTCTCATTAAAACCTCAACCCAACTAATTTACTTTACATATTTGCGCCCGTCTCTTATGTAAGACTGTCAGGCCAAGGCATGTCCGAAAACATTGTAATATAACCCCATAGTGACATCAACATGGCCATTTACATGCTGACACCCACACTGTATGGAGCAAGGAAGAAAATGGCCATCAACATGCCTAGAGAAAAAGCTCCTCCCTATATTGGCCACACCGCGCTACGTGGACAGTCTTGTCTGATGTCTGGAGTGTATAAAATAAATATTATATATTGTGTCAGCATATAAAGTAACGGTTTCTACTTATTCCCATATAGGGTTTTTGGTTTTGGTCTTTGAGAAAAAAGGACACAGCAGAGAGTAGAATGGTCATTACAAAGCTGACACCAAAATGAGAATTTGGTTTGAGAAAAAAATGACCATGAACATGCCTGTAATATATTCGCTAAAATATTAGCCACACTGCTATGTGAACGGTCTTGTCTGGTTGAATGGTTGTAATGCAGAATGCAATATTACGTCAGCTTAAAGGGAAAGGAATTAAATAAATTTTATATTAATGAAGTTATTTCTTATCATCAAAACATAATTCTTTGAGAGCTACAGGCTAAATCAAATGACCACTTTGGCCTACTTGGGGATGTGGATGTAGTTCCTTACCTCTGTTTTTGTTTAATTTTAGGTAAAGTACAGATCTAGAGCAAAACAGACAGACCATGGAAGGCAAAACTGAGATGATATTTGAAAGTTGAACCATTTGGTGATATACAATATACAAGTGTAAAAGATACAGTCCCAGCGATTACCACAACATTCTTCACATCCCTACTGTAGACAGATTAACTCTTTACCAAATACCAAAAGAGTAGGCTTGTTCAGATTGAAAGTGTTTGCAGACGACATATTAAAAATCTGTCACTCAAATGCAGTGTGATGTGGTTTTCTAACTGCATCACACCCCATTTGAGTGACAGATCTTAAATATCACACACAACCAGTTGGTCATCCTCTGTGTACTTTGAATTCATTCAAATTATTTGAAAATATGTTGGCTACGGTGACACATGTACAGCCCTAGGGTATACAAGCAAATGCTGTATCTGAAATTAGCCAGTATGGTTATGGGTTAAGATATTTTACAAATTGATACCACATTATGAAAAATGAAGTACATGTTATCTTTAAACGTTAAACAGAATAACATCTTACAATATATGAAAAACATAGATTTTTATAATAAATATAGAATTTTTAAATTTAGGACATAAATATAAAACACGCTGGATGACTCTGCAATGAGGATTGCCTCGTTGCTAAGTCTACTAGCACTTACAATCATATAATAGATATATTCCACATTTTTCTGTTTTAATTTTTAATTCTTGTTCATGAAGTATTACGCTGCTCAAAAAAATTAAAGGATCACATGTCTTCAACTTCGATCGCAAGATAAATTTTTTCAGTCCAGGACAATACAAATAATTTTCTGCTCATAAGTTCATTCAGTCTTAACACTGTAAAATCTCAGAGCAGGCAAAACAGTTTGGTTTGCACAAAAGATGTATGGGCTATTCTTGTCAAAGCCGTTTTTTTGATATGTCACACAGGCTTTTAAGAGAATCGGAAATGTCATTATTTCATCTCGTCCTCTTCTTTCATTAGATTTGACAAGAATATGAACAAAAGATTGGAAAAATATGAGCTGTTTAACAGAACAACAAGGAAAACAAATTTCTTGATTTTCTTCTTAACATGGCTTATCAGCATTTAAAATGAGACAAACAAGAAAACTATTTAGCAATTTTGTCTAGTAAGAATGTAAGCTGATGGTTTTCAGAACACAAAGACCGAGTGTTTAGCAGAGTGAAAGACTTGAATTTTAGCATTTGTGTGATCCTTCAATACTTTTGAGCAGTTTATTAACTTTTAAATTACCACTTAGTTCTTACAACTATTGATAATACATTACCTTTCAAGCACGCTAAATGACCATAGATGTCGATGCGCCATTAAACACCATTTGACCCTTTACAGCATAATGCAGACTTTTAATGACCATGAGAAGAAAGCCTTTTGAAAACATAGTGGGAAAAGGAGAAAAGGCTGTTAACCATGTCTTCTCAAAGAAAAATCGAAACATTTGAGCTACACTGAAATTGTCGTCTGCAAATGCTTTCAAATTGGGCAAGGCTAAAATTTTGTCGACTAGTAAAGGGTTAAAAAAAAAAAAAGAAATGAAGTACATTTACATGTAGTTTGTTTTTTAATTAACCCATTACCAAAAACCCAAATTTTAGATTTGTCCAGTTGGTAAACATTTTCAGAAGACAAATGTGGTTTTGAAAGTATGAAAAACATTATAAGAAAAGGAGTAAATTATGTTTACCTGCATTTTCTCTTTTACTAGAATGTTTTGAGAAGTCATCTACCTGAAGTTCAATAAATCTTGCAATTGTTTGCTACAGGGGTTTGAACCAAAGTTGATTTTCCTACACTGAACATTTTCCACTTGTTTTTATACTGGCTATTCCCTACATTACACAGATTGACCTTCACTCTTTATTAGACGACAAATTTGCAGATGACAACGTATATATGGCTCAAATGATGGAATTTGGAAAAAAAAAACACTGGGGAAAAGGAGAAAATGCTGGTAACCAACGTTTTCTCCTTTTCCCACAATGTTCATAAAAAAATCTTTTAACTAGGGGCCATTTACACATAGGATTGTGTGGTATACGGTTAATTTTCAGCTCTGTCCGTATTGTGTGATGGAACTATTCTTTTAAAAAGTGTTTGAAAACATTTTGGGAAAAGAAACAAATGCTAGCTTACCTAGCTAAACTTTTTACCAGGTATATAAAAAAAAGAAAAATCAGACTTGTCCAAATTAAAAGACTTTGCAGATGATATAATGCACCAAACATGGCTAAAACAGTAGGGTGGAAGGAAAGAGAAGGGTAAAAATAACTGAGTAAACGAAAGTACATGTGGCATTTTCTTCTTTTCCTACAATGTTTTCAAGAGTCCGCCAACTCAGAGTCATAAAAACATGTTTAATTCTCACTGCCAATGTCGCCTTGGATAAGTTTTGCGGATGGCGTAGATTAAGATCAGACTGCACAAAATGTGCAGACTGATTTTTGATCTACACCTTCCGCTACCTCATGTTCATCTTTTACTAGAGTCAGCTCCAAACGCAACGTAAATCTATTTAAAGCCTTCGAAAAAAGTAGAATGTATTTGAGCCATGCTCTGGGAATAGGGGGCTTAATGCATTTGCGAAAAGTATCGACCCATGTCAGCCTGCACAGTCCGTGCAGGCTGACATAGGCCGAAACTTTACGGTATCTTTAAATTTTCTGCATGTCAAAGGATCATTCTACCTCATGATTCAGTCGGTTGTTTCAAAAAATGGATTTTATAGATCCATAATTATGTAATGACTTGCTTGGTATAATGGATGGCAGAGATGCATTAAGCCCCCTTTTGCCAGAGCATGGCTCATTTAATTGGTAGTGAGAGAGTTAACCCTTCGCTTGCTAAATAACTGAAAAAAAACTTTTAAGCTGATAGTAAAAACACAAATTTTGCTATTTCAAAGGTATTTTTTTGAAGGAAAATATATCCTTATCGGACATTGAAGATCAAAGATCAGACTGCACGTTCTATGCAGTCTGATCTTGATCTACACTGTCCGCAAAAGGTCAATAAGTCGCGCACGGCAGCCAAAGCGTTAATAGATAAAGGATTCAGTTGTAAGGGGATGTAGTGGAGCGAAATGAAGCATATCAGCCAATCAAAACGCAGTATAGCTCATAGATGATATTTGTGCTGTCAAATGACACAGATTGTCTTGAAAGCAAGATTTAGTTGTTTTGTGTTTGATCCATTTTCCATCATTATATCAGTCTTATCACAGCCATCAACCCACTAATCCGTGCACTCCTGGAGTTTCTATAACCAGTACTTGGCACAATATTCCTCCCAAGCTACTGTCTGCCTTTTCTCGTAACCACCGTTTAAACAACGTTGAAACTAGTGGTAAGAGTGGCATACATTGTGTAGCAATGACTATTATCAATCTTCTGAAAGTAATTGGCCGAGCTGGGGACTGGAATCGGCCACCTCCAGTGTCAAGCCCTGTACGCCACGGACTGAGGTATTGGGCTCTAGCTACTTACAAACTCAGTTGAAAAAAAAAAAGTTTAGCCATGAGAGATAAATGGCTAATCTCGATACTCTAAAAAGAGTTTTACACAACCACACCGTCTCAAGATTTAATGATCCTGAGGTAGAAGGCTTTTGAAGGTTGTGTTGACCAGACCAAAGTAGCGGAGATCAGACTGCGTAGTGTTATCTTGATCGGCACTGTCTGTATTAGCAACTATAGCTGAACCTAGCGTTTTAGCCATTAACCAATCAATTCCGAATTTTTACAACCCGAGAGCCAGAAGGCTTTTGAAAACATTTTAGGAAAAGGAGAAAATGCTGGTAACCAGCATTTTAACCGAGAATGTTTTTGACCCTTTCAAAGACAAATCCACTGATTTTCTCCTTTTCTCACAATGTTTTAACTCTTTAAAAGACAAATTCCTTCGTTTGAGTCATGTTTCATTTTTTTTTAAATGACTTCAAATAGAACAAATCTGAAAATTTGTCTTTTGGTAAAGATTTAAATAACAACTTTAACCTATTGCTGTACAAATACGGTTGATTGTTTAGGATAAAATACGGAAACGAGTGCAATAACTTTTTACAAGTTATCTTCTTTTCAAAAAAATATTTTTTACACCACTCAATCAGTTTCTGCTACAAAGAGTATTAACAGTAAAAAGAATGACAGTACTAGATCCAATATATTAAAATTGACATAGACTATGAATATTGTGGAAAAAGGGAGTAAAACAAACGAATATTCCTTTACAAATGACTTAAAAAGTTAGCTTCTGCATAATTATCATTTACGTATACACTCATGAAAACCCCAGAGAAATAGTCTCTTCTAAAACTGCTCTGTGGGAAAAGGTAATACTTAACCCTGTACCACACAGTCCCGAGATTTAACGATCCTGTAGTAGAAAGCTTTTGAAAACAACTTGTAAAAAGTTATTGCATCTACTCCTTTTCTCGCACTGATTTTGATCCTTTTAGAGACATATTTCATCGTTTAAGTCACCTTTTATTTGTCTTAAAAAAAAACCTAAATTTTTAGACAAGTCTAAAATTTCGTCGTTTGGTGAAGAATTAAATTACAAATTTAACCTATTGCTGTATAAAATACGACTTCTAAAGACCATGCAGTTGATCTCTAACTTTTTCAAACAACTCTTTTTTTTTAAATCAATCAAACAGTTTCTTGCATCTTCCAAATGTTCCCCTTATAACAACTTTCATATATTCATTGTTCATTGGTAAGAATTAGTCTAAACAGTGAGGGGCTAATTGTTGATTCTTCCATATTTAAAACGATGCAACCTGCAAAAAGCATAACCGCGAAAAGGTTGTACCCATCTTTATGTATCAAAATATAGTTCAATGCATGGATAGAACTATGAATAGTAGTAGACATTGTGAGAAAAGGCGACATCGCTCATTAAGCAAAAGCATTACCGAATAGAAATCGGCGCCACACGGTCTATGGAATATTCGGAACAAAACATTTTCTCCTTTTTGTTCGATCAAAACCAACTTTAAATGGATGCTTTCTTATATGCTGAATCTGTAACTTTTCGTGTGCATAAAACAATGTACATTTACTCTGACGGTTCTGAGCAGTATTCAAAATTAATATATGTGCTATAAATCGGTTTTATTTCTCCTTCTCCCCCACTTTTTTTTTAATTCTTTAATCGTACGAAGTGGAAATTATACAAATCAAAACAATCAAACCACACACACAAAATACAATTTGTAAATTCTGACTTAATTACCCCATCAAGATATAACCTTTATCTTTTTACTAAACGACTAAATTCTAAGTTTTATTTTTTTAAGTTGAAAGCATTTGCAGATGACAAATGAGGCACATAATGAAACTTGCTTTTGAAAGGGTAGAAAACATTGTAGGAAAATGAGAACTTGTCGATAACAAAGATTTTCACCTTTCCGTGTGTTTTCAAAAGCCTTCTTTCTTAGGGACGTAAAACCATGGAATTATTTGCTAAGGTACTAGTATTTAACTGCATATAACACATTTTCCCGTCAAAAGTTGAACTCGTTACCAAATGACGAAATTTTGGACTCGATCAAGTTAAAAGCATTTGCAGACAACAAATTAAATGCAACTCAAATTATAATGCCTGTCTTTGAAACAGGAGAAAATGCTGGTTACCAGAATTTTCTCCCTTTCCCACAAAGTTTTCAAAAGGCTTTTCTTTCAGGTCCGTTAGACTCGAAAGTGTATGATGAATTTAGTGTTAAACCGGAATCCCAAAATGCCGATTTTTTTGCTGGATGCAGCAACCTGTTGATATAGTAATATCAAGGATTTTTAAAAATCGACGCACAGAATCGATCAGGTCCAAGATCAGACTATTTGTTTTTTGCAGCTTGTTATAAATCTACACTGTCAACAAAAGTGCATTTGGACGAATTAGAATTCAAGATGAGACTACTTTTTTTGCAGTTTATTAATTATAGGTCTACATTGTCAGCAAAAGTGCATTTAGACGCACAGAGCAGTTTAAGGGCCGAACAGCAGGGATCAGTAATGTTTCAGAGAATCCAAACTTGACCCTTAAACAGAGGAATAGATTCATTTACAAACTGACAAAGCTTAAATACAACAATTTCAATGGTCTTTTCCAAAGAAAAATCTTGCTGTATCTGATGACCAATGTAAATCAAATTTTCTGAGCACTCTGATATGGGTGCACATTCTGTGCAGCCATATATTGATCTTCAAGGAGACAAAATGTTAAGTTTAAAATCCGAAAAAAAAAAAAACCGCCAGGGCAGATATACAGTCTAGGCAAGGATTGTAAATTTGATGCAGGCTACTGTTACGTAATGTTACGCTTCTCTTATCTTTTATAACTGCGGGATATCAAATATGGATTACTAGTATATACACGGTTTAAGTTCGCCAAACTCCGGAAACTCCCGAACCTTTACGTATGATATCGATTATTCTCACCGATTTCTTGGTATGCGAGACTACTGATAAGGCATGTCCGTGAAAGTTGGCTATGGTGCATAGCACGGATGAAATAAACCCCAGGAAAGAATGGATAGGCGCACTGGCCGCTAAGATATTACTGAAGCAATATTAAAAAAAGGCATGAAATTGGTAATTTATGCCTTTTAAGAACACGGTCAAACTGGCTCAATTTTTTGGCACGACGACTGTTGATCTGCCAGTTGATGTATTAAATTTCAATCTTAACTTTCATGATAATATAAAACAGGGATAAGATAGAAAGATATTTAATTCAGACACGCAAATATATGTACAAAGTCATAATACATACACACAAACATTGTAATGAAACTAAATTAAGAATCTACCTAAAAAAAGATGAAAACCAAGAATTTTCGTAGTAAACGTAAACTAAATTGTATAATATACAAAAGTACTCGACTGAACTTTATGAGTCAATTAATTAAAAGCGAAAAAGACATTCGTTCTGTCAATGCTTTCTTTGCGTACAACGCAAGGTATTCTTTTATATATTCTTTCTCAAGGAATAATAAAATGGACACTTCAAGATAAAATGGAATTCGTCCTCTATGTAACTAGAGTTACACTCAAGACAGATCCGTTCGTTTCTGTGAATTCTGTTTAGATCGAACAGTTTATGTCAGCGAACATAATAAAGTAAAATACTTCCTACGTTACGGATATGTTCAAAGGATTGAAACCTACATCTACAGTACTTGCATGTGAGCCATGCTCTGTAAAAAGGAGGCCTAATGCATCTGTGTGGGGGTCATGCTCTCTGAAAAGGGGGCTTAATGCATCTGCAAAAAGTATAGACCCAGGTCAGCCTGCGCAGTCCACACAATCTGATCTAGGCTGCAACATTTTGCTACAGGTCAATTTTCTGCATGTCAAAGGATCGGTCTACCTCATGTTCAGACGTTTCTTAGAACAAATGAATTTTATGGTTCCATAATTGTATGATGACTACTTGGTCTCAAACATCGCAGAGATGCATTAAGCCCTCTTAAGCCAGAGCGAGGCTTATGCATGTTCCATTTAACAAACCAAAAGCTTTTCGCATCAGTGGTTCAAGTATTTATTTTTTAAAGTTATTTTTTTGTCTTTCATTATTAAGAATACGGCAATGAAATGCATTGACCAGAAATGTTCTTATCTAATTTGCAAGTAGAAATTTGCTTGCATGTTTCAATGCCGCTATTAGGATGACATCATTTTAATAAGTTTGAAAATTCACATAAGAAAGAAATAACTGTCATGGTAAACATAGCGGATCGAAGGCGAGTTTTCTTCGATAACTTACTCAATAAATTTAACATTTAAAATGTATAAGTATTTAAACACGTTAATAGGATCAAATAGTTTAGGATGAGGTAAGATTAAACTGATGACCTTAGAAAGAGACAAAGACTTGACCTTTTTTAAATGGTATTCTATCTGGCAGTAAGTATAAATGTTTTGAAATAATATTGTGTTACTCCTAAAGTCATCACCTTATTTCACCCAGTTTTGTCTCTTACTTTAATCCTCTTCAGAAAAATTGGTTGCGAAACTTATTGGCGTAAAACTGGGTGGCAGATGGCATAGGTGCTGGTATGTGTCTAGACGTTCAGAGATTTTAGAGAATCGTTCAAGTTTGTGAGGTACTTTGATTATTTCATAAAACATTAAGGTAAGGTGAGCTTTTGTTTTCTGATAACTAATTCTAGTCTTTAATCTATATCATTTTTTTTTTTTTTCATTATGATATACATGTAGAGGATATTTTTTTTCTTTGGTGAAAGATCGAAATTCATTTCATCGAGTGAACATTATCGGTAATATTTTCACGAGTGGCGCAGCCACTCGTGAAAATATTACTAATAATGTTCACGAGATGAAATAAATTTTGATCTTTCACTGCAAAAAAAAAAAAAAACTCTATTTATTTAATGGTTCTAACCCCTTTTTTGCTACTTCGTCAGCGTACTCAATTTTTGAAACCAAAAATCAGGTAAATTTCGCTTAACACACGTTGGAATGGTAAAACTTTGCAGTATAATAAATTCGTTGTGCGGTCAGGTGGCAGGGGACTTGGAAACTTGTTCACGGCTGTGGTGAATAATGTCGCCACCTCGCCGAAGGCTCGGGGCGATATTATTCACCGAATATTGTTTACCCAGGCAAGTAGTACGCGAGAACTACTGTTTCCGCCTTCAATTGAAGAGTTACTTAGATATTTACGGTTCATTCACTTGTCGTAACCATGAATTATCAAACCTTCTAATACACCATTACTTCCTGATAAATTACCGAAAAGCATGAAATATATGACTGGTCTTCTATTTTCCCAATAACAGTGTGTGGTACAAATTCCCATAACTTATTTCCAAAGGCAATAGCCGCGTTCAAAACTCATAATTGCACAAGTATAATTTTTACGCACTATTCTTCAACAGCAAACGAAAACGATGAAAGAAAAGAAGTAATCGCTTCTTACAAGAACCGGTTACTTCTTTTCTTTCTCATTACTGATTTCTGTAATATAGAAAACAAAAACAGGTTTATGACTTTCAAATATTCATCTTGCGTTTAGTTTTAAATAATTGAGCCATGCTCCGTGAAAAGGAGGCTTAATGCATCTGCGAAAAGTAAAGACCCACCTGAGACGAAACCTTTCGCTGTCGGTCAATTTTCAGTATGTCAAAGGACCAGTCTACCTCATGATTCAGTCGATTGTTGGACAAAATATACTTCATGGATCCATGAACATGTGATGACATGCTTAGTATCCTGCATCACAGAGATGCATTAAGCCTCCTTTTGTCAGAGCATGGCTCATATATTTTAGTATGTGGCTTACAACACGCGAAAAGGGGTGTTCGGACTTTTGCGTAAAGTGTCGTCTCGCATCAGCCTGCGCAGTCCGCGCAGGCTAATCCGAAACGACACTTTCCGTTTCTATGTAATTTTCTGTTTTGCGCAAGTCTACTGAAGAACAAAATCTAATGTAGACGTAAAGTGCCGTCTCGAATTAGCCTGCGCGGACTGCGCAGGCTGATCCGAGACGACACTTTACGCAAATGTCCGAAAGTCCCTTTTCGTGTGTTGCAGGTCATGTCATAAATGAATCATGCTCTGGTAAAAGGGGATTCAATGCATGAAATCCATTATACCAAGCAAGTCGTCAAATGTATTTTTTAATCCTTAAAACCCATTTTGTCTGACAACCGACTGAATCGTGAGATAATTTGGTCCCTGTACGGGCAGAAAATTTACAAGAAGCAAAAAGTATCGACTGAGCAGGCTGATCTGGGTCAAAACTTTTTTCAGATGCATTAAACCCCCTTTTTTCACAGAGCATGGCTCAGTTACTTATTTTCTTTCTTACTGCTGGTTTCAGTATTATTGAAGGGTGAAACATGTACATGTCTTTCAATTATTTGTCTTGCGTCTAGTTTGAAAATCATTATAGTTGTCATAAATATAGATCTAGTGTATAAAGATGGGTTAATGAACGAACATCATACCTAAGACATTCCGGATCTTCTTCATGCTTCTCGGCCAAATAAATGCCCATTTAGAAAAAAATATATATTTCGTTCACTAAAATAAAACTGTAGACCAATTAAAATCACAGCATTGAGAACGCTGAAGTGGTATTTGTCAAGGAAGCCATGGTGTGGAATTAATAATTTGAAAGAAAAAGAGAAATATTATTCAAATATTGGCTTGAAAGTCAACCTACTAATTAAATGAATACTTTTTTTGGTTGAAGGGAGAGTACTCATGACAAAGTTAGGATTTTTTGTGTAATCCTGGTCTCCCTTTGATCATTAGCAGGAGTCAGGAGTAACGTCCCTTGACAGTATGATGCATGATGGATATAGAGATAAACCATTTGAATTTATCGAATAAAATTAAGTTTGTACCTGAAAACTATGATTTTGAAATATCTTTGGCCGTTAACATTTAATTCTCAACATTACAATCAATTATTTCGATCTATAAATATTCATGCCCAATCAAATGGAGTAGCGCGCAATCATGGGATGAACAACCCATGGGACGAACTGGTTTTGGAACGAAAAAGCCCAGGACCAAGCGATCGGTAGACAAATTTTGTAACATTGCGCCAATAGAAGGCTATGAGCGAGTGAAGCTATTTTCAATCAAAAAATAGTATATCCACGATTGATGGCCTCACCCAGTGTATTTTAACATGCCATTTCCAATTACATATCTGAGTGCTGCCGAAAAACTCATTTGCCTGAGAAAAATTGAGTTTAATTGGGTTTATTTCCTTCGGCTTTGCACAAAATACGATACATGGTCTTCAAAATTCAATATTGAACTCATAGTGGTATTGTCTTCGACAAATACCACAAAAATTGGGTTTGATACCGACCAGAGGCTTCGAGTCCCGAGGAGAATCTTTGGGTTCCAGCAGGTGCCTATTTGTGATACAGTCCAGGAAACGCAGTATGACGTCATCCTATACCGGTAGTGGGCTGTGGGCGATTTAGATAGACCACTCTTGAAACGTTGGAAAGCGAGTATAAAAAGATGCGTATCTGATGAGACTGAAGGCCGAATCCGATATGAACCTTTTTACACACGCAATGAGACCAGGTGCGACCACACAGAAATGCAGGCTGTTGTAATGCTGCTTTAATTACATACTATCCCTAGAATATAAATCAGATAAAAAACAAAGAGTCGCGGATTTTCGGGATTTGACTTAAAGAGCCGAACGTAGGTAATCACGTAGAAGGAGTCCGTGAACACGATGATTTTCCACACAGGGAACATGCGTGATACGGAAAAACCTACAGAGAGTACATGTATGATACGGAAAACGTATTCCGGTTTGTGGCAGCGTACAGGACTGGAGAACAGGAGGATGCTGGTTCGATCCCCGGCTCGGCCAATTTTTTTCCGAGGATTGATGATAGTTATTGCCATAGGATTCATTCCTGTCTCACCGCTGACCATTGTTTCGACGATGGTTATGTGGGAAAGCAGCCAGTGGCTCGGAAAGAATATCGTGCGGAGTGCTGTTAAAAGAAACCCCAGGAAAGCATGGATAGGTGTACTGGCCGCCGCGATATAACTGAAATATTATTGTAAAATGGCGTTTTAAACACCAAACAATCAAACAATCTATTCCGGTTTGTTATATAATTAAGGCCTAAATTATACGTTTTAGAGAACGTCTTGATTTTAGTCAAATCAACTACAGCTATATAATAGATATTAATAATGTTTTCAGGTTATCGGCAATCAAGATGAGATCGGCTGCTCTTTTGCTGCTTTGTTTTGGGATAGCACACTGCGGTAAATATATTCATCTGTTCTTCCATTGAATTATTCTTCGCAACTTGCCATAAAGAATTTAATACATTTTAAAGAACATGAAAGTTCGCAACAACTGCATAGCTGAAATACAAACCGCCCCGCCCAACCAATGTTCTTACCACTGAGCTAAAGAGAATTATGGTTAGTGTATTGGTCTTTTGACCCTCAAAAAACGAGGATCTTTACTGCACGGGTTCGAATCCCAGCCGGGGCGGTTTGCATTTCAGCTATGCATTTGTTGCGAACTTCCATGTTCGTAAGAACATGCAGATCCATGCAATAACAAAAAAAGTATCTTCTGCAGTGTATTCGTTTCTTTACAATCTTTATAACAAGGTAAAAGTTAAATACCAATGGATTTAAAATGTGAAAACAATTATTTCTACAATAAACACAAAAAGTAAATAAAGAAAAAAAGGAATTCATAACATATAAATATACATGAAAGAAACGGACGGAGATTTATCTATGAGTCATGCACTGTGAAAAAGTGGTTCAGTGCATTTGCAAAAAGTATCGACCAATGTCAGCCTGCGCTGTCCGCGCAGGCTGACATTGGTCGAAACTTTTTGCAACTCGATAAATTTCTGCATGTCAAAAGAACCATTCTATCTCATAATTTAGCCAATGTTTCGACCAAATGGATCAATATTATGCAACGAACTGCTAGGTATAATGCGTTACGGAGTTGCATTATGTCCTAGAGCTCCGCTTAAATTCATTATTTTTTCAGCCCTTGACAATGCTGGTACCGAGTTTGCTCTGGGCTTTATGGACAATAAGATTACGAACAACGAGAACCATGATCTCGAGCTGTTTGTTACAACTCTCTCCAACAACGTGGTTCAGGTAAATGTCTCTTCTTCTTTTTATGCTTGCCTGCACCGATAACTCAGTCGGTAACGCGAAAGAGTTGAAACCATAGGGTCCTTGGTTCGAATCCTCAGTTCGGACGATTTCTTTCCGAGGTTGATGATAGTCATCACGACTGGATCTTTGTTTCGACGATGGTTATGAGAGAAAACAGCCAATTGCTCGGGAAGAAAATTGCGCGAAATACTGGCCAGGACTGTTTAGAGACATAACCTAGTACTGGTGGACATAATGAAATATGTTAGCTGTGGTCATGATATGACTGAAAAAATGTTGAAAGCGGCGAAAATACCAACCAGTCGATTGACAATCAGTCAGTCAGTCAGTCGGTCAGTCAAGTTATCAATCAATCAATCAATCAATCAATCATGTTTTTCATGTGAAATAGGGACAAAAATCGCCATGCATAAGCAGTATAATCTAATCAAAGTGGCGTAAGGATAAGAGAATGGGTTTAATCATAATTCTTTTAGAGCCAAATGTATAAACTCAACCTTTTTCGGCGTCTGAAAATACATTCCGCTGAAATTCACAAAGATATTTTATCTTAAAGTCTGAACTAAAGCGGACGATGACGATTTTAATTCAGATTGCACGTTCTGTACAGTCTGACCTTGACTTAAGCCCTCCGCATCAATTCTTGTTTTCACCTGTGATGCGTAAAGGGTTTATGCGCTGTGTAGATGCACTAGACTTTTTGTTCAATGAAAAAAGCTTTTATATTGCAGTCGTAACCCAAAGGCTGCTAAGTGCGACTCGCTGCGCTAAAATAGACTATGAAGACCACAGATCAGACTGCACAGACGTGCAGTTTGATCTTGGATCTTCATTGTCCAAGACGATGAGTTTTTACTAGCAAAAAGAAGTTTGTATGATTTATTTAGCATTTTCAAGGTAAAAACACTTTTGTTTGAATATGTGAAGGAATACGAACAGTGTATGTAGTTCAGTCTGATCTTGATCTACGCCAGAGACACTTATAGATTTGTATAGCACTTTCATGGTTTAACGCTCACACAGCACTTTGTTCCCTTTAATGCAGGTCAACATTACCACACCGCTTTACGATTCAAGTTGGATACAACAAGTAAACGCTACCAGAGGTAATATAGTTCAAGTCAATGTCCCAGCAGCCCTTCGTGGAAGCGGCGTTGCGATTGAGAGTAAAGGTATACTTGTCCAAGCCACCGAAGAAGTTACTGTTTACTGTGTAAATAAACAGAAGTATTCTACGGACGCTTTCATTGCCTACCCGGTTGATGCTCTTGGCGTGAACTACGTTGCCGTTACATGGACCGATAAATCGAGTCTAATGGTTACAGGAATCACAGATGGTACAAGTGTAAACCTCACATTCCCGTCTACGTATTCCTCTTCCTTTTATTACAGCGGGATAACTTACCAGGGAGGAATGACATTGGAAATAGGTCTGAATAGAATGGAAACATTCCACATCTATTCCGAAACGGGCGATCTCACTGGCACCCAAATAGTCTCCAGCTCAGCTGTTGCTGCATTTAGCGGTAACTACAAAATTGGTGTAACAGACTCAAATACGGGAACCAGCTCTGATCACTTAGTGGAGCAGCTTGTAGCGACGCAAAGTTGGGGCACAGAATTTATAACGTTTCCAACTCCAGAACGAACGGTAGGCGACTATATCCGGGTCATTGCGGCTGAGGATAACACGACGTTTACCTTTGACGGAAGCTCATATTCATTAAGTGCGTACCAGTATACTACGTTCAATAAAGCAAGTGGATCCTACTACTACATCAATTCCGATAAGGGTATTTGTGTCACCATCTTTTGTAAGACGGAAGGTTTGTCCTGGACTAACGACGCACAAAATGGCGGCGACCCGGCCATGTCCTTCTCTGTTCCAGTGGCTCTGTACGGGTCCGATTACACCTGGAGTACAGTCACAGACACTAACGGTGACTTCAACAACTATATCGTGATTGTCTCCAACGTCAACTACACCTCTGACCTCGTTCTGGACGATGTTAGTCTGAACACAACCTGGGTCAACGTGACAGGGACCACTGACTACGTTGGAGTTTACGTCAGCGTGACCCCCGGGGCACACTCCCTTTACAACTCCGTGCCGGCAAATGGTTTTCTCGGTATGGCCATGGGTAACGCCCAGTTCAACTCATATGCTTACGCATCTGGTCTTCGACTTGCACATATCAATGAGGTAGATAATCGGATTCTGTTTACTATTATGTTTTAGACATGTATGATTTTGTTTCGGGGAAAAAAGCCGTGCTCTGGCAAAAGGGGGCTTAATGCATATCCGTGGTGCATGATACCAATAAAGCCATCACATAATTATGGATCCATAGTAGCTACTTTTTTCAACAACAGACTTAATGTTCAGATGGACTGGTCCTTGGACATTCAGAAAATTGACCAATAGCGAAACGTTTCGGCCCAGGTCAGCCTACGCGGACTGCACAGGCTGACCTGAGTCGATACTTTTCGCAGATGCATTAAGCCCCTTTTTCACAAAGCATGGCTCACATTTAATGTGTACTGAGTTTTGACGGGCCCGCCCTATATCATATTCATTTGCCTTAATCCGCTTTTGGAGCAACACTCGTTTTTCCGTAAAGTAAAGGTGTAATGGTTAACTATGACAAGGAAGTCAATGCAAATCCGAGGAAAGAATTTAACCACTTGTTTCTTAGATTGCTCGATTAATCGAGTGACAAAATTTTATACCAAAGCATAATGAATGCATCCATCCATCCATCCATCCATCCATGAAGATCATTTTGTATTTTAAGCCCTGCAACACAAGCTCAACTGTGGCCGGGGATGGGTTTGATAACGACTGCGATGGTAGAATTGACGAGGAGACAGATGACAGCATAGATAATGATGGCGACGGCCTGATTGACGAAGATCTAGCCATGTACCCAAGGGGTAGGTCACGTGACATGAAGAGTCATTTCTCTCCCTGCCACATTTATTTGAGCCATGCTCTGTGAAAAGGGGGTTAAGTGCATCTGCAAAAAGGATCGATACAGGTCAGCCTGCGCAGTCCGTGCAGGCTGACCTGTGTCGAAACTTTTTGCTTTTGGTAATGTTCTTGCATATCCAAGGATATCTACCTCATGATCCAGCCGGCTGTTTGACAAAATGGATTGTATGAATTCAATATTTCATGATGACTCGCTTGGTATAATCCATCAAAGAGATGCGTTAAACCCCACTTTTGCCAGCACGTGGCTTATTTTCATGTTTTTCATGATCTATGATCTTCAGTCAAGCGATGTATATAAGTCACTTTTCATTATGAAATGCTTCTATCACTTATGTTTTGTAATTGATATAAAACATGATTGTTTAACATTAATCATACCGTGTGGGGTCCGGATGGACTCCACATGGTTCTCTGTTTGTCTATGATACAAAAGTTGAAGCTGCAGGGAACTGTCATTTTAGGAGATTGTTACTAAACCTATTCTTAACCTGAATTTACATAGAAACTTTGGTGGCTTCAGAGTGAGTTGAATATAAAACCCCAAATCTGTTGGGATCCATGCTGACCCCAGGCAATATCATTATTATTCTATACATCACGCATGTTATATTCACCTCATACTCACAATCTATATCTTTATTTCCATTGAGAAAAAAGTCAATAAATAATGCCAGGAGTAGTTGATTTTCAGTTACTGAACTTACACAAATAATATTCTGAACATTTGTACACAAGAAATCGAGAATGATACAAGTTTATGACTGGGGTCCACACGAACCCCACTTGGTATGATTAAGTTGTGAAATGTGTCGGTAGCATGAAGGTTAAATGCAATAAAGGTATAGTAGTAGTAGTATTAGAAGTAGTAGTAGTAGTTTTAGTCATTTATCCTTTGTAATTTGAAATTATGGATGTGAGACAAACTCTACTTCGGCATACTGTTCATTAGTTTTCATATGTAGTATACTGGTCTATCCCTCAGATAGATGTAAATGTATACCTTGTGTTTGTATAAGGGGACTCTTATACTGCCTTGCTATAGAGCTTTTGTAGCGACGCGGTAGAGCGTTCGCCTTGGGACTTGGAGGTCCAGGGTTCAATCCCCGCCTTGGGAGGCTGATTGTCAGAACTGTTACACATAAATATCTGTTAAGTAGTTATACTTGTTTCAGATAGAGTATCGATACAGGCATAGTAAGTTGTCAGTTCGGTGGAAAACGAGCCTTACCGAAGTAGGATCAAGGAATATGATAATGTCCCAGTGAAATCTTGGCAACCAATAATTATCATATTCAATAGTTATCTCCCTTGGAAAACTCTTGTACATATATGCAGAGGAATTAACAAGTCTCACGAGACAGTGCGATACTACAGGAACCTACACGATTGCCGAAACATAGCCAAATCGTTAACTTCTTCTTAACAAAGAAAATGACACTGCATTGCATTGAAATGTACCTCCGTTAGTATAAATAGCTGTGTTTGATTGTACTTCATGTCTGATGCCACTGATATTTTGAATAAGCCTTTAACTTAACCCTTATCCTGCTGAATAACTAAATTAAATTTTCAATTCGATCGTAAAAACCCAGATACTGCTATTTCAAAGTAATGTTCTGGGGAATAATATCTTCTAATCGGACAGTGTAGATCCAAGATCAGACTGCACGTTCTGTGCAGTCTGATCTTGATCTAAACTGTCCGCAAAAGGTCAGCGAGTAGCGATTAGCAACCTAAGGGTTAAAAAGTTCAAATAATGGAAACCTATAGCATGTAAGGTGCTTTTACACAAATTATCGGTTGTAAGCTCTCCCTCATTTGTTTGATTATATATATTATTTCATGCTGGAGGAATAGTCTGCTAATAATTATTTAAATCTCTTGTAAAACGCGTTTAAGAATTAGATAATTGTCAAAGTGGCAGAGCCTTGATGATGGAATTGAATAAAGAACATGTTACCATTTTCATACATTTTGCGAAAGTGTTTAAAACTGAAATCTATTTTTTAAGTCGCGTTAGAAACACTTTAAGACAACCAATTTTAATAAATAATGCATAATCTATTAGAATATTACAGGAAAAGAAACAGTTATTTGTTATAATCAGTTGCTCTTTGTTTCTCAATGTTGAAGAAATTCGTCAACAGTAATGATATCATGAATAGTTTTAACTTTCATCATACAGTGTGGGGTCCGTATGGACCCCACATGGTTCTCTGTTTGTTTATGATACAAAAGTTGAAGCTGCAGGGAATTGTCATTTTAGGAGTGTTACTAAACCTGTTCTTAACCTGAATTTACATAGAAACTGGCGGCTTCAGAGTGAGTGGAATATAAACCCAAAATCTGTTGGGGTCCGTGCGGACTCCAGGCAATATCACTATTATTCTGTGTATTACGAATGTTATACTCACCTCATACTCACGATCTATATCTTATTTCCATTGAGGGGGAAAAAAAAAGTCAATAAATAATACCAGGAGTAGTTGATTTTCAGTTACTGAACTTACACAAATAATATTCTGAACATTTGTACACAAGAAATCGAGAATGATACAAGTTTATGACTGGGGTCCACATGGACCCCACTTGGTATGATTAAGTTGTGAAATGTGTCGGTAGCATGAAGGTTAAATGCAATAAAGGTATAGTAGTAGTAGTATTAGAAGTAGTAGTAGTAGTTTTAGTCATTTATCCTTTGTAATTTGAAATTATGGATGTGAGACAAACTCTACTTCAGCAAACTGTTCATTAGTTTTCATATGTAGTATACTGGTCTATCCCTCAGATAGATGTAAATGTATACCTTGTGTTTGTATAAGGGGACTCTTATACTGCCTTGCTATAGAGCTTTTGTAGCGACGCGGTAGAGCGTTCGCTTTGGGACTTGGAGGTCCAAGGTTCAATCCCCGCCTTGGGAGGCTGTTTGTCAGAACTGTTACACAATAATATCTGTTAAGTAGTTATACTTGTTTCAGATAGAGTATCGATACAGGCATAGTAAGTTGTCAGTTCGGTGGAAAACGAGCCTTACCGAAGTAGGATCAAGGAATATGATAATGTCCCAGTGAAATCTTGGCAACCAATAATTATAATATTCAATAGTTATCTCCCTTGGAAAACTCTTGTACATATATGCAGAGGAATTAATAAGTCTCACGAGACAGTGCGATACTACAGGAACCTACACGATTGCCGAAACATAGCCAAATCGTTAACTTCTCCTTAACAAAGAAAATGACACTGCATTGCATTGAAATGTACCTCCGTTAGTATAAATGGCTGTGTTTGATTGTACTTCATGTCTGATGCCACTGATTTTTTGAATACGCCTTTAACTTAATCCTTATCCTGCTGAATAACTAAATTAAATTTTCAATTCGATCGTAAAAACCCAGATACTGCTTTTTCAAAGTAATGTTCTGGGGAATAATATCTTCTAATGGGACAGTGTAGATCCAAGATCAGACTGCACGTTCTGTGCAGTCTGATCTTGATCTAAACTGTCCGCAAAAGGTCAGCGAGTAGCGCTTAGCAGCCTAAGGGTTAAAAAGTTCAAATAATGGAAACCTATAACATGTAAGGTGCTTTTACACAAATTATCGGTTGTAAGCTCTCCCTCATTTGTTTGATTATATATATAATTTCATGCTGGAGGAATAGTCTGCTAATAATTATTTAAATCTCTTGTAAAACGCGTTTAAGAATTAGATAATTGTCAAAGTGGCAGAGCCTTGATGATGGAATTGAATAAAGAACATGTTACCATTTTCATACATTTGCGAAAGTGTTTAAAACTGAAATCTATTTTTTAAGTCGCGTTAGAAACACTTTAAGACAACCAATTTGAATAAATAATGCATAATCTATTAGAATATTACAGGAAAAGAAACAGTTATTTGTTATAAACAGTTGCTCTTTGTTTCTCAATGTTGAAGAAATTCGTCAACAGCAATGATATCATGAATAGTTTTAACTTTCATCATACAGTGTGGGGTCCGTATGGACCCCACATGGTTCTCTGTTTGTTTATGATACAAAAGTTGAAGCTGCAGGGAATTGTCATTTTAGGAGTGTTACTAAACCTATTCTTAACCTGAATTTACATAGAAACTGGCGGCTTCAGAGTGAGTGGAATATAAACCCAAAATCTGTTGGGGTCCGTGCGGACTCCAGGCAATATCACTATTATTCTGTGTATTACGAATGTTATACTCACCTCATACTCACGATCTATATCTTATTTCCATTGAGAAAAAAAAAAAGTCAATAAATAATACCAGGAGTAGTTGATTTTCAGTTACTGAACTTACACAAATAATATTCTGAACATTTGTACACAAGAAATCGAGAATGATACAGGTTTATTACTGGGGTCCACATGGACCCCACTTGGTAATATTAATTTGGGAAATGTGTCGGTAGCATGAAGGTTAATTGCGCAACAAAAGTTAAACATATATTAGAACAAAAAGTGCCAGATTGACAAATGCTTTTTTTCCCGATGTCAAGTGAATGGAAACTACAGCGAGTGGGGTAGTTGGGGAGCATGTTCGACAACCTGTGGGGGAGGTTCCGGGACATTTGTTCGAACTCGGACCTGCGACAACCCGCCACCTCAAAACAACGGTCTAGACTGCCAGGGAGACGCCTCTGAAACTGCGGCTTGTACCGGACCGTCCACACCATGTCCGAGTAAGCTATTTTGTAATAAATATGAACTATGCTCTGACAAGAGGTTCTAATGGATCTCAGTGATCCATGATATGAAGCAGATCGTCTCAGAATTATGGATCATAAAATCCATTTTGTACAACAAATGGCTGAACTATGAGGTTCTCTGGTCCTTTGACATGGAGAAATTTTAAGAAAGCGAAGGCAAAAAGTTTCCATCCATTTCAGCCTGTGCGAACTATGCAGGGTGACCTGGATCGATAATTTTTGCAGATGCATTAAGCCCCTTTTACACAGAGCATGGCTCAAATATTTTCTATTAATAAACTACATATTCTCTACATTGTTGTATTACAAATGGTCTACATGAGAAGAAACTTTAAAACATTTAGCGCAAAGTCAATAGACTGAGGTCTTTGCAATACTATAGGCTTTACTAAACAAGTAGATGGTATGGATCCAAGATCAGATTGCACTTTCAGTGAAGTCTGATCTTTATCTAAGCCGTCCACAAAAGATTTTGTTCGCCTATGGGGCCCAAAAGGTTAGTAGTTAATGTTGACTATGCATTACATTGTACATACGAAGTTATTTTTATCACATGCGACCTATCGTTGAGTATATGTACCTAGATAATGATAATGCTATTTAAAGTTGAATGTGCAGTTTTAAATTTTGCACTAGAGTTTCACGAAGGCGTGTGGGAATGTCACGTGATCGATAAGACGTGTTGATTATGTTGGATCACCATGGAGATGCATTAAACCCCCTTACCCAGAGCATAGCTCAAATATGAATTATAACTGAATCTTTTACAGTCGATGGAAATTGGGGAGACTGGAGTAGCTGGTCCACGTGCAGTGTCACGTGTGGGTCCGGTGTGCTTTCGAGAAACAGGTCATGTGACAACCCACCACCACAGTACAACGGTACAGACTGTGTTGGGAATGCAACTGACTCGACAGGATGTACTGTTAGTGACTATTGCTTACCCTCGTATTATGGCAACATTCTGTTGGTAAGACATTTTAACCCTTAGGCTGCTAAGCGCGACCCAAGGACCTTTTGCGGACGGTTTAGATTATTAACAGACTGCATAGAACGTGTAGTCTGATCTTCGATCTATAATGTTCGATAAGGAAATATTTTACCCAAAATATAACTTTGAAATAGCAAAATTATGGGTTTTACCATTGGCTTAAAAGTTTCATTTCTCTTATTTAGCAGGTTTAGAGTTAATGAGTTACCTCCCCTTAATTCTTTACCGAACGACAAATTTGTAGACTTGTCCAAATTTAAAAAAAAAAACATCTGCAGACGACAATCTTTATATAGCTCAAACATTGGAATTTGTCATTTAAAGGGGAAGAAACATTTTGGGAAAAGGAGACTTTTTAAAGCATTTTGCGAAAGAGAATATGCTAGTAACCATCCTGTTATTTCGTTTAACTCTTTACCAAACGACAAAATTTTAGACTGGTCCAAATTGAAAGCATTTGCAGACGACAAAATTAACGTGACTTAAAAAATGAAATTTGTTCTGGGAAGGTAAAAAACATTGTGGGAAAAGGAGAAGATGCTGGTTACCAGCATTTTCTCCTTTTCCCACGATGTTTTCAAAAGTCTTCTTTTTCAGGGTCGTGAAAACCAGGGATTTTTGGGAAAGGGTTAAAACACGTTCTCCTCCACTCCTTCAAGATAAATCTCATTATTTGAGAAACATTTAATTCATCAAAACCTCGATATCTGATCAATACCTTGAATTTCGGTTGCAGAACTGTACATCTACCCAATTCGGCTGCTCGACCGGAAGTATGATATGTATTGACATCAGTTTCCGGTGTGACGGTACACGGGATTGTGACGACGGCACAGACGAGTCAGTTTATTTTGCTGGTTGTTCCGCCAGTGAGTGTCGGTCAGGATCGGGTATGTCACTTCTTTTGACATTTTGACACCTTGATGTAAGTGGGAAAAATTTAAAACAAAAAACGATCGAGGTACGCGATACTTAGTCACAGTAAAGTTTTGAACGTGAAAAGATTGTTCTCATCTGCTCTTTTACTCCACATTTGTTATTAATCTACGGTGACAATTGTAATATCCGTTTTAGATCGAGTTCTATTTTTTTTTCGTCTGAAGTAGATCTTGGATTACTAAATATATATTTCTACGAATGAGGAACGAATGAGGAGAAAGTTATTTTCCTACGTGTGTAATGCGATAAATAAAGATAGACGTGTTGCACGTGAATTTATTAAAGAATAACGAATAGAATGAAAATGAAAAAATGTAATTCCATACAATATTGTTGAATTAGCTGTTGTTTCATGGTTACGAAATGGTATACAGTGATGTAATGCACTTTTTTTACTTTCAGAGATAATTCGAGTGGGTTGCGTGTTTGTGATGCTGCTTCAGTTAGTCGCACTCTTCATGGCAAAGTAATCCAACAACAACCTTGACCCATTATACATATGTTGAATTTTATTTTGTTTATTTTCTGTGATATTCGTTTGTTTTATATTGTGCATAGACACTGTTATTTACAGCAAAGATATATCAGAAAAAATGAATCAACTCTAGTTACTCTTTACCAATCTCTAGTTTCTGGACACTTTAAGAGAAGGCTTTACAAAACATTGTGGGAACATAAGAAAATGCTGGTATTCAGCGTTTTTTCCTTTCCCCACAATGTTTTTCTACCCTATCAAAAGCTGAAATTCTCCTTGAAGCAACAGATAATTTGTCGTCTGCTATTGCTTTCAATTTTGACCAGTCCAAAATTTTGTTGTTTGGTAATGACTTAACTTCTTAAAACTGAGTTGCGGCAGTACGGCTTTGAAATGGGGATAATCAACATTAAATCAGGCCTAGTGCAAGTTTGCATATGGAAACGTTGTAACAAAAGGAGAAATGGCTCATAACGAGCCATTTCTCATATTGCTACAATGTTTTCAAAAGTGGTTTGCTGCAAGACAACAACAATGTTATTTCATTATAAAAAAATATTTGTAGCGAAATAGAAAACAAAACTGTGAAAAACAACCAGAGAAAGGCAATCTTGGAAAAATATTTCCACAGAAAACGATCCTGTTCTGTCAGTTTTTAGTGTCGTTCGTTTGATTTTTTATCCCAGTTCGATATAATGGCTTGCAACACGCGAAAAGGGGCATTCGGACATTTGCGTAAAGTGTCGTCTCGGATCAGCCTGCGCAGTCCGCGCAGGCTAATCCGAGACGGCACTTTACGACTACATTAGATTTTGTGCTACAGTAAACTTGTGCAAAACAGAAAACTACATAAAAACGGAAAATGTCGTTTCCGATTAGCCTGCGCGGACTGCGCAGGCTGATCCAAGACGACACTTTACGCAAATGTCCGACTGCCCCTTTTGGCGTGTTGCGAGCCAATTATGGTATTTAATCTGTTTTAAACAGTGTTTACGTTCATATATCGCCTACAGTATATTTATCAACGTTTCCTTTATATGTGACCAGATAAAAGGCGTATGCAGATGGCATAGATTTAGACCAAATCACGAAGAACATAATGTTTGATCGTTAATCCACACCCTTGCCTTCTTCATTCTAAATCGTGTAAAAGATAGTTATAATCATTCTTATTGAACGAAAATAATACAGTTGATTAAGAATCCAACGTACTCGTGCTTATTTTTGGCCGGGTTACCTTAATCATTAAAAAACGGATTTACATAGGCGGGGTTACCTTAACTATTTAAAAGCTGGTATCCTTACTGACAAGTTTGGCTACCTTTTTGTTGTAGAAACGAAAAAGAAAAGTGTTATTTTGAATTTTACCTTTGGGGACATACAATTCTCAAAGTGTCGAATAAATATGCGACATTATTTGATTGTTTTCACATCAAATCGACCAATAATCTATTTCTTTCTGAAGTGTATTTGTAATGAAGTTCATTTTAAATTTGTCATAGAAGAGCGTCCGTTGTTCTGATTATTGAAAAGGTGACATTCAAAAGAGAAGAATAATGAAAGCAACTTCTAAGGCAGTTGTAGTAAGCACCAAAAACATATATAGAGAATTTTTTTTTTTCGGTGAAAGATCGAAATTTATTTCATCGAGTGAACATCATCGGTAATATTTTCACGAGTTGCGCGATCGAAACTTATTTCATCGAGTGAATATCATCGGTAATATTTTCCCGATGATGTTCACTCGATGAAATAATCAGCCACTCAGCAATCGTGAAATAATTACCGTTGATGTTCACACGATGAAATAAATTTCGATCTTCCATGGAGGGGGGGGATAGTGGACTTTCTTACATCAAAATCCATTACACTGGTTTTCGGTAATTCCCCGTGGCGTACCCCTCCGCATATCAATGTATTACAATATTACGTAAAGCGCGACAAATGCAGGGGAACTAAATAACGTCATATTTCCGTCCAGTTGAATGGCACACGCTGTTCATCTAGGTAACTAGTGCATGGGAACAACTGTTTCCGCCTTCAATTAAAAAGTTAGGAAAATAAATCGGTATTTTTCACTGGTCGTAACCACGAAATATCAAGTAATTTTTCACCGTTATTTCTAGATAAAATACTGAAAAGCATGAAATAAATACGCTTTATTAAAGTGATGTTTGAGTTGCGTCCCTTGCAGTTGTAAAACCTCGGCATCTTCCTGCTTAATCCTTGCAGCGCTGAACTCGGATATAGGGGCTTTTAGAGTCAATGTAGATCAAGAATAGACTGTACAAATGTGCAGTCTGACCTTTGACCTACACTGTCGGCTTCTTTTCAAGATGTTTCGGAAAAAAAAAAATATCCTTGAGGAACACTGTCTGCTTCTTTTCCGTTTTAAATGTAATTTTCTGGTTTGAGCAAGTCTACTGTAGCAGGCTGATTCGAGACGACACTTTACGCAAATGTCCAAATGCCCCTTTTCGCGTGTTGCAAGCCATATACGTATGCATCTTGAGTACTGAGAATGTTCATTTCATTCATTTAGCACAACAAAAAATGAAATAATATTCTGTCCTGCTACAGTCAAGTTAAATGGTCGAAATCGAAGGGAAAGGAAAATGCTTGTCGTCGTTTGAAAGTGTCGCATGTTTTGTGCATCTGATACCGAATCTAAACCGCCCGATATGTTGACCTATTTTGGTGAAAAAAAAAAAAGCCATATCCGTCTAAATTATTTAGCAGTCCGCACGTCAATTTATAGCAAGACAGTGTATTTTCACTTTTTTCCACGCACTAATACAGGGTTGAAATTTAGGAAACTTAGCTCGTTGCCAAACGGCAAAAATTTTCGACTGATCGAAATTGCAAAGTATTTGCAGACGACAAACGAAATGTAACTCAATTTCTGAGATTTGTCTTGAAATGGGTAGAAACATTGTGCAAAAAGGAGAAAATGCTGGTTACCAGCATATTCTCTTTTTCCAACAATGTTTTCAAAATGCCGTCTTCGACAGGATCGTTAAAACACATAACTGTTTCGTAAAGGTTTAACGAACACAAAAACCGTAAATAACAGACTGGTCTATAGCCATGTACTATGAGAAGGGGGTTTAATGCATCTGCAAAACAGTATCGATTCTGGTCAGCCTGGTCAGTCCGTGCAGGCTGACCTTGATCAAATCCTTATGTTATTGGTAAATTTTCTGCATGTCCGAGGACTATTCTACCACATGGTTCAGTCGATTGTTTGACAAATTGCATTTTATGGATCAATAATCATGTGATGACTTGCTTGGTGAAAAGCATCACGAAGATGCATTAAGCTCCGTTTACCAGAGTGCCGCCCATATCTACAAGACATTTTATGTCATAACATGCAACCTGCAACAACAGGTGCTGTTACGTTCAGTATCAACTCGAGACCAGACTGCACCTTCAGATTCTATGTAGTTTGACCCTAAATCTACTTCCAAAAATAGCATTCAAATCGCAAAATCTTGATTTTCGTTTCTTCAAGAAAGAGCAAATATTATTATAAATCACTATATTCAATGACATTCATCTCTCAACAAGGTTAAGATACGGTATGATCCTTAGGCTGCTAAGCGCGACTCAAAGACCTTTTGCGGATATTGTAGATCAAGATCAGACTGCACAGATTGTGCAGTCTGATCTTGGATCTACACTGTCCGATAAGGATATATTTCCTCAGAAAACAAACAAACAAACTAACAAAAAACTTTGAAATAGCAACATTTAGGTATTATCTATCGACTTGAAACATTCATTTAACTTATCCAGTAGGAAGGGTTAAACGGGAAACATAAACACGTTCGCTGGCGGAAGCAACATAAAACAGACTGGTCTATAAAGCCGGACACATTTTTTTCAGGACTGTGTGATATGTTTGTTCTAATTATTAGAAGATGACATTACGGCGTCGTAAAATATGATTAACAAGGGAATAAAAGTCATTCCGAACAGGACATATTGATAAACTTCCGCTCTTAACTTCCGTCTTGACGACAACTATTTAGGCTTGTATATACTTAAAGCATTTGAGCTGTGCTCTGTGTAAAGGAGGTTTAATGCATCTGCAAAAGTTATCGACCCAGGTCAGCCTGCATATCATTTCATAATCATATGGCCTTTAACACGTGAAAAGGGGCATTCGGACATATGCGCAGGCTGATCCGAGACGGCACTTTACGTCAATATTAGATTTTGTCCTACAGTAGACTTTCGTGAAATAGAAAATCACACACGATCGGAAAGTGTCGTCTCTGATCAGACTGCGCAGACTGCGCTGGCTGATCTTGGACGACACTTTACGCGAATGTCCGAATGCCCCTTTTCGTGTGTTGCATGCCATATAATGCCATTCTTGAGCATTGTTGTTCCGTCCGATCACAGTGCATTCGCTTTTCAAAATGAGACCATTGGATACGCAAGGCTATTTCAGTCATATCACAGCGAAAACTCATTCGTTTATAGTTTCTTTCATGGTTTTCACCAGTATCAGGATACGGCTCTACAGTTTCTTGCACAAGGACACTTAGGCCTGACCGGTATCGCCAACGGGGGTTCGAAGCGGAAGCCGTCACTAGAGACCGGTGTAACATACAGTAGAATACATTCAAGATATTTCTATGGTGGCATATTTCTGCCACGAGATACGAGATAGCTATCATGATAATTTTAGAAAACTATTGCAATAATTTAAAGTTTCCTGAAAATTTTATCGAGATAGTAAAACGTTTTCTGAAAAAAAATATCACGATAAACTTGATATTTTAATTCAAAATTTCTCAATGGTGCGCGAAGCTGACATCCGAGATAAAATTATCGTGATAGTTCTATTCGTTTCTCGATATCTATGAATAGAAAATTACCATTTGGATGAGCTCGGTAGTTTTTAACTTCACAGGATTGCAGTAAGTAGAAATTCGAATTATTATCAGTTGTAGCTTAATTGGTAAATTTTGACAAGACCCGAAATAAACAGAAGTCTGTAAAAATCACAATGACGACTCGAAATGCCTCCTACGAACAACTTAAAAAACATTCAGGGAAAAGGCAAATTCATAACGTTGTAGACGAAGATGTTCCGAAACCGTATCTAATTATAGATACCGTGAATGTCAGTTGTGGGCACGAAAGCAAAAAGAAATGATAACAGTTAGAATTATCGCGATATTTTTATCATGAAAATTTTTATTATCTAGATAATATTTCCAGGAAACTTTGTTTTATCACGATAGTTCTCTTAAATTATCGCAATAGCTATCTCCTATCTCGCGGCAGAAAATGCCACCATATATTTCCACGCTTTCATTTTCGACTGCAACCCGGCGGAGTAGCCAAGTTATTGGCGTATCTAATTCGTGACCTTGTGGTTGTGGGTTCAATACCCGGTTGCGGCAATTTTTTTCCGACGATTCTTTCGCCTCTTAACTCTGATGCATGTGAGGAAATTAGTCAGTGGCTTGGAAAGAAAGTTGTGTCAGCACTGCTGTGAAATAGCTAGGAAACACATGCGTAGGTGCTCTGGCCGCCGTGATATAACATAATGTTAAAACAGCGCTAAACTCCAATTCAGACAAACAAACATACAAATCATTTACGACATCGGAAATATCATTTCATTGTATGACGAATGACACTTCCTAATTATTCCCTTGTCTAACGACATTTATGATGACACAGTCACGGTTTTCATGGCGTTGGAACATAAATTATTACCAAGGACGGAGATTGGAGATTAAGGTTCCTCCAGTGCTTGTTGTCACCGCATAAATCAACCCCTGTCGCCGAGCTAGGTAACATACATGGCTTCACAAGGAGTCTTCGGTTCGATTCTGAGGTCGGAGATTATTTTTCCGAGGACTGACAATGCTTATTGACTTTGGATTAATTCCTTTTTCATCGCTAGGCATTGTGTATGTGGTTAGACTATTTTACGAAGTACCAGTCAATGAAACTTCAGGGTTCGTATTTATCAACCATGCTTAAGAACATTCTTAGTCTTATTCTTAAGAATCCTGGGCAGGCTGACTTGTGTCGAAACTTTTTGCCTGCATGTTCAAGGACCATTCTATTCCGGGATTCAGCCGGTTGTTGGACAAAATGGGTTTTGTGGATCCATAATTATGTGATGACTTGCTTGGTGATGACTTGCTTGGGATGACTTGCTTGGTATAATGCATCACGAAGATTTATTAAATCCTTTTTTTGCCAGAGTGCAGCTCATATATACATTCTAAAGTATGTATATTGGTTTGTCACGCGATTTCTTTTGGTATTCTAACCCTTTAGCTGTTGAGCGCGACTCGCTGACCTTTTGCGGACAGTGTAGATCAAGATCAGACTGCACAGAACGTGCAGCCCGATCTTTGATCTACGCTGTCCGATGAGGCAATAATTTCCCCCAAAAAATAACGTTGGGTTTTTTACTATCGACTTGGAGGTATGATTTAATTTATTGAACAGGATAAGGGCTAATAGCATTTTAAAATGTCTTTTATTTGATTGATATTTAATAATGTGAATAAGTAAAATGGGTATTTACAGCAGTAAAATTATAGATACATATACATGGAACTTGATTTTTGCTAACTAGCGAGTGAAGGAACGATAACATCAATGATCAGACTAACCAGTCAAGCAACCAGTCTGGTTAATTAACTTATCAGCCAATCGACGGACAATCATAACATCATTTCTGGATAATAAAATGTTTTACAGATAGTAAACTATGCAGGTATGGCTATATTAGTTGTACGGTCAGGTGGCAGGGAACTTGGAAACTTGTTCACGGCTGTGGCGAATCATGCCGCACCGAGCCGACAGTGAAGTGGCGACATAATTCGCAACAGCTCTGAACATGTTTCCAAGTCCCTTGCTACTGACCGGACAACGAATTTATTATACTGCAAATTTTTACCATTCCAAAGTGTATTCAGCGAAATTTCCCTGTTTTATGGTCTCACGAATTGAGTACGCTGAAGAAATAGATTTTCCCTTTTGAGTGACCAAATTCAGAACTGACGTCACTGTGAACTGACGTCACTGAAACCTTGGTAAAACGTGCAGTTTGGTGCATAAAGTATGCACTTTAATGATTTGTTGGCAAAAGTAAGCGACCATTAGTTGCTCAAAACGACCATTACGTTATCGTTTTAACGTTACAATGTATGAGTTTCGACACTTCACAATTTGCTTACCTAACGCTGCCATTTTGGATGCTGTGTTGAAAGTGCAGTCATGTATATGGGGCCCCCAAAAGGAAAACTGCTTTTACATGGATTTTGCCAGTGTTCATGATTATATATACGGGACATATTTTCCAACCACATAGCGAGAAATTTCTTTGCAGTATAGATCTAATAATTTGCTATGTTCTAGACCCGTATTCACCAACCGTTCTGAATAACTTTATCAATCTAATTCTCAAGGTTTTTCTTTAACTTTTAAACTGACACCACTTCTAGCTGGCTAGGGTATTTGAACCATTCTCTGTGAAAATGGGGCTTAAAACATGTGCAAAAAGTATCGATCCACGTCAGCCTGCGCAGCCCGAGCACCGAGCAGGCTGACCTGGGCCGATTTTTTTTGCTATTGGTAAATTCTATGCATGTCAAAGAACAAGTCAACCTCATGATTCCCTTAGTTGTTAGACAAAATGTATTTTAGGGGGTCCACACTTATATATCGACTTGTTTGGTATAATGCATCACAGAGATGCATTAAACCAATGTTTGCCAGAGTATGGCTTGTTTGATTAAACCGATCAGATATTACGTTACTGGCTACATCTTGAGTTAGATGAAGAATGCGATTTGGATTGGTTGGTGAGTATGGGTCGTGATGTTTTATATGGTATTGTGATAATCGACAAGATCATTGTAGGGAGAAATCCAGGATTCTAAAGGCCTAATAGCGACCAAAAGTAAACAATGCAGTCTGGCGTTAAAATGGATTTAAATGCAAACAATACCATTTAGAAATATGGAAACTGTTATGAAGATGACTTCTGTTATTGCACGGTTGATCCAAGTGTTAGTCGCTGGCAGAAAGAAGAATTCGAAAACTAGGTAAACAATTGCAAAGTCGCTTATATAACATTTTGTTAACTTTTTACCTATTAAAAGGAATCATTTTTTTGCCCAGCGACTCACACTTGAACAGATCGTACAGTAACAGATCGTTATTTTCGAAATAATTTTAATTATTTTAAAGGTATGATTTAAATTTAAATGCATTTATTAATTTAATACCCGCATTGTTCACCTTTGGCCGCTACTATGTCTTTAATTCAATGATTTGGTTGTCATGAGCAGATGATCCTTTTCATGTTAAAGTTATTCACTATAGAGACCTGAAAAATGCGTTTCTAAAACAAGATGATCAAAGTTCTGAGTACCGATACGTTACAGTGGCTAATCTTTTACCAAACAATCCCGAGTTTTAGCACCCCCTGAGGGGAAAAAAATTGAAAACATTGAGGGAAAAGGAGAAAATGCTGGTAACCAGCATTTTCTCCTTTTCCCGCAATGTTTTCTACCTATCTAAGACAAATTCAAACATTTGAGCGAGATTATTTCTATTGCCTTTTGCAAATGTTTTCAAATTGTTTTCAAGTCTAAATTTTGTCATCTGGTAAAACAGTAAACAAAAACCGTTCTTCGATCTAGATACTTTTTTGTAAGATTTTGGAGGGACTTTCATTCTTAGGTTGAAGTTATATATGGGAGGTTTCTTGTTGTAAGGGTACCGAGTTCGAGTGCCTCGAGTGTTGAAAAAAAAGTTCTATCTTAAAGGCACAGTAAAGGCAAAAATATAAAAGTCAGGTTTCATAATACATTTAAACTCAAATCATACCATTTAAAAGTATGAAAAATTGTTGTGGAAATGACAGACTGTTATCGTGTGGTAGGGCCATATGTTAGTCGCTGCATAAAAAAGAATTTTAAAATCAGGCAAAAAGTAAACAAAAGACACAGCTACCTGGCAGGTTTTAACCTAGTTTTGAAATTAATTTTTCTGTCAGCAACTAACACTTGGACCGACCGCACAATGGCAGATTGTCATCTTCACAATAATTTCCATACTTTTAAATGGTGTATAAATGCATTTATACACCCGCTTTTGGGCTTTATTGTTACTTTAAGCTAATTTCAGTGTAAATACGTTAATATTGTAATTCCCCGCTGGAGTTTAGCCGTTGTGACTTCTGTCATACTTCAGAAGAAAGCCCGCTTTAGGTTCGGTTTCTGAGCACGACTCAAGACACGTTTACATAAATTTACTCAATGGAGTAGATCAACTCTCTACTACAAATTAGCATTCTAGACTTTTTCGAAATTGAAAGCATTTGCAGACGACAAATTCAGTGTAGCCCATGGGATAATGTCTGTCTTTGAGATGGTAGAAAAGATTGTGGAGGAAAAGGGAAAATGCTGTTTACCAGCAGA
The DNA here is from genome assembly GCA_946811185.2 of Hippopus hippopus. Lineage (NCBI taxonomy): Eukaryota > Metazoa > Mollusca > Bivalvia > Cardiida > Cardiidae > Hippopus > Hippopus hippopus. The sequence continues at coordinate 48,404,647 of OX328104.1, read as the reverse complement.
ACCTCTTTTCCCCACAACGTTTTCGAAAGACCTCCTACCTCAGGATCTTTAAAACACGAAAATATTTGGTAGTGGTGTAACATAATTGAGAAAGGTTAACCCTTATCCTGTTAAATAACTAGAATGAAATTTTCAGTTCGGTAGTAAAAACTCTAATATTGCTATTTCAAAAATATGTTTTGGGGAATAATATCTCCTTCTCGGACAGTGTAGATCCAAGATCAGACTGCACGTTTTGTGCAGTCTGATCTTGATCTACACTGTCCGCAAAAAGGTCAGTGAGTCGTGCTTAGCAGCCTCAGAGTTATGGTCACATGCACTTGCTTTTTGAAAAAATTCGTGAGCTATATCCTAATACATGAGTCATGCTCTGGCTAAAGGAGGTTTAATTCATGTCTGTAATGCATTATACCACGCAAGTTATCACATAATTATGGATCCAAGATATTCCCCCCCTTTTTTTACAGCTAACTGAATCATGTGCTAAACTGGTCCTTTGAGCTGCAGAGAATTCATTAAAGAAAAAAAAAAGCAGAACGTTTCGACCAGGTTTTCGCAAATACGTTAAACTCCCTTTTCACAGAACATGGCTCATATCTATATGAGCCATGCCCTGACAGAAGGGAGCTTAATGCATCTCTGTCATCCATGGTACCAAGCAAACCATCACATACTTATGGATCCATAATATTCACTTTTTTTTAACAACAAACTTAGTCATGAGATGGACTGATCCTTGAGCATGCACAAAATTGACCAATGGCGAAAAGTTTCGACCCAGGTCAGCCTGCGCGGACTGCGCAGGCTGACCTTGGTCGATACTTTTCGCAGATGCATTAAGCCTCCTTTTCACAGAGCATAGCTCATAAGTGTATGTCTTGTGTAACTTACCGGGCTCCTCCACCGGGCTCCTCCACCGGTCATTTGTCAGTAATTTTTCACATCTTCGTATATCGTAATTTAAGAAGTATTCTAATTTCTCATATTCGAATTTACTGTGTTCGTGCGGTAATATTTCTTCAATTTGGAACAGAGCGGAACAAATAGATAAAATTAGGGGAGTTATTAGGGTCGTTGGAGGCTGACAATTTTTCCTCTTCCAACCGGAAAGAAAAATTTTATTACCACTGTGAATATATTGAACGAATTTAGTTGGTCAATGAAACTTGGCATTCCTTTTGAAATGACAGTAGGCTGCTTAAAATAGTATTGACCTGTCAGATTCATCCAAAATATTTACCGCGCTTTTAGAATTGCCATTTCACGGCCGGAAGAGAAAAAAAAATGTCATAAAGTGAGGTACGAGTATCAGTCGGTATGGATTTAAGGTACAGTACATATGAGCCATGCTCCGGCAAAAGGGGGCTTAATGTATCTCCGTAATCCATCATACCAAGCAAGCCATCACATACTTATGGATCTATAATGGCCACTTCTTTTGACAACCGACTTAATCATGAGGTAAACTGGTCCTTGTACATGGTCTGATTTTGACCTACACAACCAGTAAGGCGTCTGAAAAAGCTCACATATTAATGGGTAAGGAAGAGAAACAGCTGAAAGTCTCTTTGTTCAAGGCCTATAGGGTGAAATTAGAGTCATTAACTAAAGCCATTAACATTTTCTCTGTGTTCCCAGAAGATGTGAAATATTGTCTTCAGCCATCATTTTTCTCGGAAGCCCCCGTGGAGTACAGCAAATAATTTGGAATAAAGAAATGCCATGTCTTACACAGAATGGATAAATAATTATTACACAATGTTTACGTCGGGAACAAATCTTGGTGTTTTTTTTTTACACTTGCTATTAATTTGTTATTGTAAAGGTGTCGCTTCAAAGATTGTTGTAAACCTCTTTTGGCTACTTTTCAATAAAGTTCTGTTCAAAACTGTCTCAGGCTATCCATCCATCCATCTATCCATCAGAACTAATTCAATAATTAACTAGATATAAAAAAAATAAAATGGTCTGTAACAGACAATAATGAGTATAAATACATTGTCAGACATATTTTGATCTTCTGCGGCACAATTTTAATATTTAACGACCCATTTGAAACAGTCGTGGTGCATGAAAAAAGTCGTGGTAAAAGAAGAACATGTTGGATACCTTTTCCACAATGTTTTGTAGCCTTCTAAAGACATAAACCATCATTTGAACCACATTTAGTTTGTCTACTGCAAGTGTTTTCACTTTGGACAAAGGCCTGTCATACTTTCGTCATCTAGTGCCAAGTTAATGTGCCAACATTAAGGTGTACAATGTTACTACAAACATAATCCTTAAGCTTGGAATTCAAACACATTAATTGCAAGCTTTTCTACGATCGATTGATCGATCTATCAAACGGTTTTCTGTCCGTTCATCAGACCATTCATCGATCAGAGCCATAGTAACCTCACTCGTTTGCCAGAGATCAAAATTCCCTATATTCTAAAAGACAATCATGTTTATAAGGGTCCATGCATATTCAACAACCTTTCTGTAGAACGTTACTTGTCTTATTCTCCAGAATTTTCTAAATCTGAAAGTAACACAACTTCTGACTGGCTGAACCATTTGGTTTAGCCAGTCAGAAGTCGTGTTAGTTTCAAATTTAGAAAATCTTGGAGAATAAGACTAAGATTATTCATAAGAAGTTATGTTGAATATGTGCCAAATACATTGACAGAACATTTAAACTCTTTCGTTCCCAATAAAATAGATTCAGTTCTCCACGAGGCCTGTAATTATATTGTCGTTGCATTTGACGTTATTTTGGTCAAAGATTAGCATCGAGTGGCGGACGGTATAGATCTAGATCAGACGTTTGTGCAGTCTGATCTTGATCTATGCCGTCCGCAAAAACTATCCAAGGTGACAATGGCTGTGAAAGAGTGAAAGCACCGACAGTAAGGAACACAATCTACTTGCTAATACAAACCTAACACTTGCAAGCATTTTCGATAATTTCTGGCTACGTTTGAATTATCTTGTCAACAATGGAGGTTAAACTTGTTTCGAAGACGTAATTACGCCGAAATACTGCCAATTACACGGCTCACATTTCAAATAATTGTCAAGATTTGCCTGTTTTCACTCCCAGAATCTATACTCCGTGTATTACATTGCATGCCTGCAGGTTACGAAGTCGTGTCCCCATTTTATTGTTAACTCTGAACAGAAAATTGAAGATAGAAAGTACAACTCTGACTCTTACTTTTCTAGCACCAAACCTTGCCTTTAAATGCATTTTACATAAAGAATCTAATAAGAACACTGCATGCGGGTGCCAAACTTTGACTCGGCGTTAGTTGCTTTATCTTCAGTGAAAATTCTACGTCGAAAAAGGGTCATAACTGCGTCAAAAATACTTTGATGGTTACCTGCCCTTATTGTATTGGTTCCCTTTTTGATAGTTAACAACTATTCCGAGTTTGAAGTAAATATACTACTCACTCTTTGATAGGGATCACTTAAATATTTCAATGCGGCTAAATGTTTCAACAATACAGTTTTGCATTGATAACATCCATTTCCACAAGTGGTTTATGTCAACAGGGTAGCAATGCAATATATTGAAAAAACCACACCTGATATATGCCACACATATACGAGGGTTGTTCGATATGTAATGTGTATTGCACGATATCTCAAAAGCATTCGACTCAAATAGTGAAATGAACATTACATCCCTTCAAGGTATTCTCCGCGGTTTGAAATACATAATTTCAATCTCTGAATCCATTTCTGAAATGCGTCACGGTACGCTGATTTAGGCAGACCTCTGAGGCACTGACTGATGGCTGAGCCAAGGGCTTGTCGGGACTTGTAACGACGACCAGATAAGAACTTTTTCAGTTTTGGAAAAAGGAAAAAGTCGCATGGGCTAGATCTGGAGAGTATGGTGGGTGTGGCAAGACGGTATCCTTCTCCGACTTCAAAAATTGCTTCACAAGCTCAGATGTATGTGATGGAGCTTTATCATGAAGTAGACGAACATGCCTAAATCCTGACACAGGGCGTCGTTTAAGATAATATTTCTTGACTTTTTATAGTATAACATCTCGGTAATACCGACCTGTAACACTTTTGCCCTTCGGCACCGGAATTTGTACGGCTATACCATCACATGAGAAGAATATGCAATAAAGAACCTTCTTTGTGCTTGTGCTTCTTTTGGCAACTAAAGGCCTTCTACCGTGTTTAGTTAGCCATATTTTGTTTCCAATTTTTCTTACTGGTTCGAAATAGTGAACCCATGTTTTGTCACCATTAACAATGTTTGCAAATTGTCTTTGATTGAATTTGAGAAACATTTTGAGCAATTGCTTAGCGGTTTGTACTCGTACCCGTTTTTGGTCATCAGTCAATATATGAGGTATCCATTTGGCAGAAATCTTTCGTACTTTCAAAATACGCTTCAAAATGAAATGCACCCGCGATAGCGATATGGCAACAGCGTTGGCAATATCACGAATCGTGTATATGCCATCACTTTCAATTATTTCCCTGACTTTTGAGACATTTGCCTTGCCTGTTAAAGTCACAGGTCGGCCAGATTTTGCTGCATTTTTGACGGACTCTGTGCCAGTCAGAAATTTCTTTCTCCAACTACAAACTGTCTCATAAGACACCTTATCAGACCCATAAACTTCCACCAATTCAGTAAAAATCTGCATTACCGAATGACCGAGTTTTGTGCGAACTTTTATATAAGCTCTAATTTCTTTAATATTCTTAATCCGTTTCCCAACCATTTTTACAACAGTGGTCAACGACTAGCTCTATTGAAATGACTATAAGTTTAAAACTATGTGGAGCTGAAGGCTCGTGTTTATACCGTTGGACAGGTATTGAATAGAGCTATTCAAGCGTATCATCATCCACGAAATCGTGCAAAGCGTTATCGCGCTGTGGTACAATACACATTACATATCGAACAGCCCTTTCTGCTGAATCTAATGTGGCGATCCCTAGCAAATTTTGAGTAGTATATTTGATTAATGACAGAAATTTCATAAAATGTCAAAGTTTTTATATTGAGACGACGCAGACGCAGACGACGACTGGGCTATGACAATACCTCGACGTTTTCTTCAAAAACAACCGAGCTAAAAAAGAAAAGACTGTTTCGCATGACATTGCGCCACGAAATCCTGGGCCCATTATCACAAACCTTCCAAGTTGCAGTCTTAGTCTTACTCTAGTTTAAGAGACTCAGAATTTCGTTGCCATTAAAGTTAAAAGATTCTTGAGAATTAGACTTAAGAATGTTATTTACTCTTTCAGCTTGGCATCTGCAAAAAGTATATAATCACATGTCAGCCTGTGCAGTCATTCTTTGCTATCGAGCAATTTTCTTCATGTTAAAGGACCAGTTTACTTCATGATTCAGTCGATTGTCAAACAAATTAGATTTTATGGATCTATTATTATACTATACTATTATTATATGATGACTTGCTTGATGCGGCGATGCATTAAACCTCATTTGGCCAGAGCGCAGCTCAGGTAAAAGAGGTTTCATTTCGGTATGGATACGTATACAACTGGCCGCTGCGATGTACCTGAAATAATGCTGGAAACAGCGTAAAACACCAAACGAACAAAGAACATGTAACAGGCCTATAGAAAACAATAGTCCCCAGAAAAGACAAATTTTTGTCAGGGTTTGGCACACGACAAAATCTTATTTGTCATTTCTGTGGCATGACATCTTCGGCAAATTACTACGATGCTGAAAAAAGTGCTAGTATCTCATAGAACAATAGTTAATAAAGCTATTTTACGACCATTAACGCCTCTGTGAAATGGAACACCGTCAGACAAGGAAATGACAATGCCACAAACCCTTAACCCTTTGCTTCACAATTCAGAGTTTTAACGACCCATGTGATGGAAGGTTTTTGAAAACGTTATGGAAAAAGGAGAAAATGCTGGTAACCAGCATTTTCTCCTTTTCCCACAAAGTTTTCTTCCCTTTCAAAGACAAATCCAATCGATTGAGCAATGATTTCAAAAGTTATTGTCAGCAAATGTTCTCAACTTGGACCCGTTTAATGTTGTGTCGTGCAGTATAGAGTTAAGGTGCCTTTCACAATGAAGTTGTAGGTAGAGTATATCAAGACCAGGCTGCACAGAGGCAGGAGAATGATCTTGGATCTCCGTTGTCCCATATTTTGTGAAAAATTCGAGATATTCCAACAAAACTAGCTTTACTCAGGTCTTCTGTATTGGCTATAAATGTCAGTTTTACTTTACCTGTTCTAAAAGGGTTAGAGGTTTGAAGAAGGGAAAACACACCTAGTCAGGAATCGCAATTTTAGTTTTTCTTAGTGTTACACCTTTTTCCTCAACATCGTGACTTTTTTTTGCTTTCGGTCAATTTTCTTCATATGCAAAGAGCGTTCTACATCTGGATTCAGCAGGTTGTTAGACGAAACTGATTTTATGAATTCATAATTATGTTGTGACTTGCTTGGTATCATGCATCACTGCGATGCATTGAACACCTTTTTGAACGAGCGCTGCTCAAATTCAATAATGCTGAAATTAAAAATATCTTTGAGCAAAAACTCAGTGTACTCAGCCCGTATGCACCACCCATTATCAAAATATTCTCAGTCAGGTTCTCAAGAATTTCCTACATCTAATGCTGAAACTCAGTGTACTCAGCTCGTATGCACCACCCATTATTAAAATATTCTAAGTCAGATTCTCAAGAATTTCCTACATCTAATGCTGAAACTCAGTGTACTCAGTCCGTATGCACCACCCATTATTAAAATATTCTCAGTCAGGTTCTCAAGAATTTCCTACATCTAATGCTGAAACTCAGTGTACTCAGCTCGTATGCACCACCCATTATTAAAATATTCTAAGTCAGATTCTCAAGAATTTCCTACATCTAATGCTGAAACTCAGTGTACTCAGTCCGTATGCACCACCCATTATCAAAATATTCTCAGTCAGATTCTTAAGAATTTCCTACAACTTAAAGTAACACACTTTATGACTGGCTTGGTTAAGCCAAGCAGACATTTGCGTCACTTTCTTGATGAAGAATTAAATCAAGAATGCAACTTGGAATGTTTGGACCTTGATGAAAGAATAATCGTTTTAACATGTCTTTAACCTATAGTGATATGTTCACTGTTAAGTTTGACACTTTTTACTCAGTCAGCAAAAACTCTTTAACTTTCATTATACTGTAAGTTATATTTCGTAACTCTCTTCCTTGAAATGTACAAAAATAGTCATTTCCGGTGCAAATTTAAACGTCAGATTGCGTGTAAAATGAAACCTTTTAATTTTCTAAGATGACATGTTCTGGAGATATTCTTCGGTGGAATTAATATCGTAAATGATGCAGTAGTCACATATTTCTGTCATTTATCTCCATACTTAAACTATTTTTCTTCTGTCTTAAACTAGCATTAACCTTTATTCTGCTAAATAAAAGAAATGAAACTTTCAAGCCAATAGTAAACTGTCGAGTTTTTCTATTTCAAAAATATTTTTGGAGGAAAGATATCTTCTTATCGGACAGTGTAGATCCAAGATCAGACTGCACGTTTTGTGCAGTCTGATCTTGATCTACGCTGTCCGCAAAAGGTCAGCGAGTCGCACTTGGCTGACTCGTAGTCGTGCTTGGCAGACTAAAAGTCAATCTTAATGCATATTATACAAGTGTCATGTAATATGTTCCCGTTTGTTGTTCGATATTTAACACCGCTTTCATTTGTTTGTATTGGAGTTTAACGCCGTTTTAACAGCTTAGGCCATATCGCAGCGGTCAGTGCACCTACACATGTGTTTTCCCACTTTCTTACACCAGCACTGACAAAAATTTCTTTCAAAGCCACTAACTACTTTCCTCTTATGTATCAGAGGTGAGAGGCAAATAATCGTTGAACAGAAATTTTGCCTCGACCGGGTATCGAACCTGCAACCACCGAGTCACGAATCAGATACGCTAACCACTGAGTTACCCGGCCGGGCAACACCGCTTTCAGCATTATTTCAATTTTATTATATTCTTATCAGTGAATTTCTGGGATTTCACAGTGAATAGCACCACTAGTGATGATAAATATGGTATCTTCACTAGTGACGATATAGTTTTAGAATGTTTGCCGGAACTCTTTTTTTTTTGTTTTAATTTTAGTATAAAAAAGGTGAATTAGAAATATAATAAATATGATAATCAAATGGTTGTGTGTGATATTAAAAATCTGTCACTCAAATGGGGTTTGATGAGGTAATGAACTCGTCCTTCGGACTCGTTTTTTCAACCCCATCACACCCCATTCTAGTGATAGATTTAATATCACAGTGAACTTCAAGTAATTCACTGATAAGAATATAATATGAAAAAGGCAAAGCCTCAATACGAGCGACGTGAATGATTTGTGGTACAAATACCTATTAATTCGAATGACGAGGTAGATTCTAGATCTTGAAATCAAAGGGTTTTGAGTTCGAATTCCGGCTTTGCCAAAACTAATTTTGAGCGTTGTCAAAAGTAGAAAGCATTTTTCTTTCGTAGATTTATACATGTGAAATAGGGCGAACTGTCCCTGATTTCCTTAACAAAAGAAAAAAAAAAGTTCTTGGAAAATTTCGTTAATTTATGTCCAGAAAAATAACTTAGAATGATTATTGGTTCATACCATTTTACCATTTTACGGGAACATTTCCTCACTGCATGTAGATCTAGATCAATATAAAAGAGACTTTGATTTTTACGAGGAATCGATCAGTAGGTTGGGAAGAATATTTAGCAGAGTACTAGTAAAAGGAACTTCAGGAACGCATGGTGGGTGCACTTGCCGCCGCAATGAACACAAAAGGAAAAAAAGAACAAAAAAAAAAAACAAACAAACAAACAAACAAAAACAGAATCTTTCTTTTATTTCTTCGTTGGTGTACAGGTCTACCCATGTTTTACCTGGACTTTCTTTAAAATCAGAGTGTGTAGATCGCTAAAATAAGATTATATGTAGCTTTCCTTTTTCATCCCATCTGCTTTCCTACACGTCCATCATTGAAACAGTGATCAGTGAAGAGACAGGAATGAATTGTGTCGCAATGACTAGATCTAGATCTATCATCAATCCTAGGAAAGAAATTTGCCGAGTTATCGGATAGATATTCAACTTAGATCTATGGCAAAAAAAATCCGCCAAACTTTTAGATCTATCAACAAGCTTTCGTAACATTAAACAAATTATATTTGAGCCATGTTGCGGTAAAAGAGGGTTTAATGCATGATACCAAGCAAGTCATCACATAATTATACATCCATATTGTATGATAATTGACTGAATCAAAAGGCATGCATACTGGTTCTTTGGCATACAGAAAATTAGATCTGGCAAAGAGTTTTGATCCGGGTCAGCTTGCGCGGATGGGTCGATAGTTTTTGCAGATGCATTAAGCCCCCTTTTTACGGATCATAAATCCTGCTTTTCTGATAATGGTATTTTGAAACAGTCAAAAAACTAGCTTAGTCATGATTTCTTTGACACAATATTTTCCGCGAAAAAACGGCTCGTGCATGACGTAAGAATAGTATGATTAATGACGTCATTATTTGCTAGCATAGATCATTGCGTATGTTCGTACACAAAAAGACGTTTAATACGCTGAAAGTAAGTAAGAAATTAGGTAATCTGTACTCATTAAACTGATTATGATTTTTAAGTAGTCATTCGATCGGTAGATAATTATTGTCATTTTTGACCAATCAGGTACTTGTGCGAAAGATTGTCATACGTGTGACGCTGTGCAACTAACCGGAAGACACGCAATTTTTAGTCATCCCTATTTAGATTTAGACTAAAACTCAGAACGAAGTCGGAATTTTATTCTTAAAAATCTAGAACGGTGTTACCGCAAAACGAGCATCGCTCGTTACAGGTTTCGCCCGTAATTCGCTGTCGCTCGTTAATAAAACACACTTAATAAAAATTTGGAGAGCTTCTTAACCTGAACAAGCAATAGAGAGAGAGAGAGAGGGGGGGGGGGGGAAAGAGATGAAAGAGAGAGAGAGATATATGATCTGATATGGAAATATAAAAGACATGATAGAAAAATAAAATCAGATGCAAAATGTTAGACTTGTTCAAAGCATTTGCGGACGTTAACGTAAATTTGAATAAAAAAATATAACTTGATTTTGGAAGGATAGAAAACATTGTGGGAAAAGAAGAAAATGCTGGTTAACAGCATTTTCTTCTTTTCTCACAGTGTTTTCAAAAAGCCTTCTTCTACAGGCTCGTTAAAATGGAGATTGTTTGGTACAGGGTTAAATGTTACTAGTAATTTGCTTAGTATGAAAGGGGGCGCCATTAAGTTTTTAAGGGACACTGCGTCTTAAAAAAAAAAACAACAGCGTTTCTACTTCACTAAACCTGCACCGCTAAATTTGCTCATTGCAAGGAGTCTAAGAAATCTGTGGATGTAATTTCAAAACCTCTACAAGCTGCTGATTTATACGTTCTTTGCATTAACAAAACTTGTAAATCAACGCTATCTAGTCCGCATAAAAAGTAATGGCGCAAAACATAATTATTAATTTCTTCTTGGACGTGCAGTCAGGTCTAGGTTTTATGCGTACAGTGACCTTGACGTTTGTTTTGTGAGAAATGCGGAACAACCTCTGAAGTATAATTGTCAATGAGCTTATATGCTTCATGTCAAAAATGTTATGTTATGTTACGTTGTGTTATGTTATGTTATGTAACGTTATGTTATGTTACGTTATGTTATGTTTTTCTTTAAAAGTGTAGAAAATATTGTTGGAAAAGGAGAATATGCCAGTAACTAGCCTTCTCCCTTAAAGGTCGTTTAAATCCCATATCGTGTGGTACAGGGTCAAAAAGCGAACAGCTTTTTTGTCGCAATTTCGACAGTTACGTCTTATACAAGTCTTTGATGGGAAGAAATTATCAAAACTAATCAACCGTCTGTCTACGATTGCCATCGTGTAAATTCTTAAAAAGGAAACATCGTAGCGCCTAATTGCTTTGTGTAATTCCATGTGGAAATTTCACACCATGCCAACACTAATAGCAGAAACTTTTATCTATTTGCCCAGTACAAAGCTCTTATGTTTTGACATTTCGTTGGTGGCTAATAAAAACCTTTCGACGTCTAAAGATTCTGTTACTTCGGCTTTTTTCTTCAGATGAGTCTAGCGTAATGCAACAACGACAACCACAACAATTACAACAAAAAAATTTACAGCATTCTAAATTAATTGGGTAAAAAGGATGTTATTTTTGTGAATGAGCTATGCTCTTTAAAAAGGGCGCCTATGCATCTACAAAAAGTTTCGACTCATATCAGCCTCGCAGGCTGACCTTTTAGCTATTGGTCAGTTTCTGCATGGCAAAGGACCACTCTTCCTCATGATTCAGTCTGTTGTTAGACAAAATGGATTTTATGTATCTGTAATTATGTGATGCATTTCTTGGTATCCCCGTTTTACAGAGCACGGTTCACATGTACCCTAAAATTGCTCCTCTGGAATAAAGGGAAGCATCTTCGCAAGCCACGAGCAATCTGCACTACATGTTTGTGCCGTAAGTGAGAAGTACCGTATCCTCTGGCACTTTGTGTTGTTTTGAAAATAGGTCTTCAAATTTTGTCTGCTCCTGTTGATCCTGTAACCTACCTATGATTTATTTTTGTCGATATACAAATATCAATTCAAAGTGTAAAGTCTACAGATCATTATCATAATGCATGTCAAAGTGTTTGGAACTGTTTTTCCTGTCCGTCGATATTGATGTAACACTACATGTTTAATGATAGTAGTTGCGACGAAAATATTTCTTCTCGCCCTCGAGTATAGTACCTTGTTACGCTCCTTTGAGAGGGTATGCTGTTGCGAAGCATCAATGCCCAAACGATAGGTTCACTAGTCGACGCGACGTAATTGAAGTAAATACAAACGAAATTAAGTTTTTTGTTTTTACCTAAATGAAATTTGTGAACTCATTTATAACGTACAAACCTTCATCCTGCTAACTTGTATTTAAGTAAAAAAAAAAAAGCAATTATTAATAATTTTCTTAAAATATATTTTTTCATTTGCCTTATTGGCATTTTCAAGTCAATTAGGAGGACGATCCTGATATTTCTTTGCGGGCCCTTTGAGTCGCGATACACTGGGCAGCAAAATTTTAGGAATAACAATCTGAATAATTAATTTAGTGCATTGCTTGCACCTACAGGAAGTCCAATTTACATTTACAAGATGTGACCGATGTGTGTAGCAGACCATAGTTTGATTTTTTTTTTCTGTGGATACTGTAAATTTGATCTTATCTTAAATAGGGGTCCTTTATGGATTCTTTCCTGGACGCCAAGGGTCCGATCCTCACTCAAAGTGCTCTCCTTTGTATTTCGTTTAACTGTCCCAGCCCTAGTACTCGTGAAACCAAGAACACACAGGACAAAGAAAGCTGTTGCCGTGATATGATTGAAATAATTATGAACGCGGCTTAAACACCATTCAATCAAACAGGTTCAAGTACCATCGTAGAGAATCTAACAAATGGAAGCATTGTGCATCCAGTTATAGTGTCAAAAGTTCACCACGTGCAAGATTACCTATGCCATTTTCAACAAAATTACTGACAACAATTCGAAAGACTGTCAGAGGAGATAATCATACATGCCTCAGTAAGACAGGCACTTGAAAAAGTCTGTGTCATTAAAGTGCTTTTGAAATTCCTGAATCCTCATTTTTCTAAATTAATAAACATTTTCCCAAAAGATGAAATGGACAAACTGTTCATTGCTAAGTATCTCAGGGTAAGAAATACTATATACAGTAAATATTCAAAGGAATCTTTTAACAAATGGAATCTTCATTTTCCCATATGTCCTGATTAAAAAAGAAAAAGAGATATTAAAAGAAAAATAAATCAAGTAAATATTTCATTTGCTTTGTCGTTCTGTTTTCAGAAAGTATATGTGCTAAAGTGAATATGAGATCAGACAGCAAATTTAGTTTCATTTAGCGCTCTAGAGGCGTGAACCCGACTTAACCCGTAAGCTGCTAAATAAATAAAGCTGCTAAACTAAATATTTCCAGCCAATAGTGAAAACCCATAGCGTACAATTAAAGAAAAAATGCTCGTCGCAGAAATCTCTCGTTATTGGACAGTGTAGATCCAAGATCAGACTGCACGTTCTGTGCAGTCTGATCTTGATCTATACTGTCCGCTAAAGTCCACAAAGCCGGGCTCAGCGGCCTTAATTTTGACACTGTCATTGAACAGTTGGCCTTTCTAGATAGCGGTAACATTAATGTGAACAGGAAACAAGCTGAACAATAGAGGCGATTATCAGTAATTGACAGTTTCATTAGACCATTTAGCCATCGCTTCTATCTAGTTATGACTTCCGTGGTTTTCCTATAATATATATCCTTGTCAATGCACGCCTGGCACTTTGCATAAACGGCGTAACAGTGGCTGGTATCTTTTTTTTTTATTGTTTTTCCTTTGCCTTATTCAGAATCTTCGTATGTACATTTTTAATCTATTTTTCTGATTAGTCATTATTTTGAAATGAAAAATTCCTCCTGAAATGCAACATACAGTTGAATATGTACTACTCAAACTCTGAGAGGAATCATTTAGGTATTTCAATACGGGTTTATGTTATAGCAATGCAGTTTTGCATTAAAAAACATCCATATCCACAGGTGGTTTGTTCCGTCAGTGTGGCATTATAACATATTGAAAAATCATAGCTGATACATGCCATACATACATGTATATATCTGCTGAATCTAATATGGTGATCACTAGCAAATTTTAAGTAGTATATATTTTATATGGACAAACGTGTTCAAGTGCAAAAGTCCTCAAGTGGTATTACAAACTTGTTGTCAGTATGTAACCAGGAAACAATAGAAGTAAGATGATAAGATTAAGAGTTTTTACGAATTCATTACAGTAAATTTTCAATAACCGCTTGAAAACGTGATTGTTATGTAATTTACATAATGTGCATTGCCAAGAAAGGCAATGTTTTAAATTAGAAAATTCTGAAAATACAGAATTCCCGTATACAAGAACATATCTGTTGGCCTGCAGAGGTCATATGGTGCTTTATCCGTCCGGGATGCGTGTTTTTGAGCAACGCCAATATCATTTTCGCAGCCAGGTACAACACTTTTGCGCATCAAGTACTCAGCACTATATCCGGAAATTTGTGATAAATCCACAAATCCTTGCCAATACATACGAGTCATACTCTGTTAGAGGGCTGTTTAATCTACAAAAATTATCGACTAAGGTCAGCCTGTGCAGTCCGCGCAGACTGTCTTGGGTCAAAACTTTGCTAATCGTTAAATTTGTGCTTGTTCGAAGACCAGTCTACCTCATATGGTAGTCGTTTATTGGACGATATGGATTTCATTTACCCATAGTAATGAGATGATTTGCTTGATATGTTGCTACACTAAGATACATTAAACCCCTTTTTTCCAGAGTGCTGCTCATAAACGTGTCTTCTCGATCAAAGTAAACATGGCGGCGATATTTTTTTATTGTGACAACAATTTATGGACTTACGTGGCATGCGCACTTGAGTAAGGAGGCAGGGAATATGTCTCATACAGCTGTGTAATCGGGATCACTTTTTTTGCATCCTGTTTAATTTTTGTATTTCATTCTTTTAAAGGGTACATGATAAACAAAACTAGAGCTGTCACTGAATGTGACTTAATACCCCCGCCAGCGCTTTGACAGAAACAGGCAATTTAGCGGGGGTATAAAAAAAAGTGTCAAGTTCAAGGGGAGATAATTCCTCAACCAGGAGGAGTTGACACTTGAAATTTGTGTCTTGCAAACCTTCAATATATGATCAATATATGTGCAAAGTTTCAATACAATTGAAGGAAAACTGTAGGAGGAGTTTGCGACACAAAATTACTAGTATTTTGTACACAGACGGACACACGGACACACGGACGGACGGACAGACAGGCTGATTCCAGTATACCCCCGAAAACATTCGTTTTGCGGGGGTATAATAATCTGCAATCACGCAATTTGAAAAAAAAAAAACACACACAAAGGATTTTCAAGCCGAAAACTCGATATTTCAACGGAGTTTTAAAACCCGTTATCGTGACTATTGTATGTCTCAATAATGCTCGAAAGCATTGATTAATACATAGATCTATATTTGATAATGGTGGTTTAGAAATATAAATGAAAATTTGTTACAGTATTCATATAATCTTTTCTTTTCCATACTGCACTGGGGTTAATACGATTTGGAAAGTAATGTTGAGCAGACGACAGAATCGGAAATAACAGCCATTATTATTCATTACACAAATGCTTCTAGACCATCAAAACTTATTAAGCGATGCTCCGTGAAAAGAGGGTTTAATGAATCTGCAAACAGTATCGATTCATGTCAGCCTGCGCAAATTGCGCAGGCTGACATGAGTCGAAACTGTTTGCTATTTGTGAATTTTCTGCAGGTCAAGGGAACATTCTACGTCATGATTCAGCTGGTAATTACACAAAAGGATTTACTGGATCCATAATTATGTAACAACTTGCTTGGCCTAGTGCATTACGCAGACGCATTAAACCCTCTTTTCCCAGAGCATGACTCAGTTGTTGAGGTTACGCAGTACATTCGTTGTCTCACTGCTGATGCCAAAAGGTAAGCGTAAACTTCTAAAAAAAAAAGCAAACAGATAACCCGCCAGGATTTCTCCGTCTGAGGATAAAGTGATGAAAGAGCCGTTTTCTCTAGAAAACTCTAGAAAAACCCGCCTTTGCTTATATTATTACTACAAAGTATTTGTTCTACGGTCAGGTGATAAGGGACTTCGAAACTTGTTCACGGCTGTGGCGAATCATGTCGCCATGAGCTGGCGACATGATTCGCCACAGCCGTAAACAAGTTTTCAAGTCCCCTGCCACCTGACCTTACAACGGATTTATTATACTCCCAAAGTTTTTTTCATTCCAACGTGTATTTTTATGGTCTCACGAATTAAGTACGCTTACGAAATATAATTTCCCTTCTAAATGACCCAATTCAATGAAAACTGACGTCACTGAGAAGTGACGTCACTGAAACCTTGGTAAAGCGTGCAGTTTGATGCATAAACACGATGTTACTGCGATACTCATTCGACGTATTTTTTATAAAAACATGGAATTGAACAACTTCAAGGTAAGTAACTTTACATTTTAATGATTTGTTGGCAAAAGTAAACAATCATTGGTTGCATCAAATGGCCATTAGGTTAGGCTATCCTTTAAACTTTACAATGTATAAGTTTCGATATTTCACAATTTGCTTACCTGACGAAAGGATGGCTCGTTTAAAACCGTGTACTGTTTAAGAATGACGACAAAAGATAATAGATAATACTATATTCATTTATTTTAAAAAACAATCCATTTATTCCGCTTTAAAAAAGACAACCATCACGGGAAA
Source organism: Hippopus hippopus (assembly GCA_946811185.2). Taxonomy (NCBI): domain Eukaryota; kingdom Metazoa; phylum Mollusca; class Bivalvia; order Cardiida; family Cardiidae; genus Hippopus; species Hippopus hippopus. The sequence continues at coordinate 48,388,174 of OX328104.1, read as the reverse complement.
GTAGTAATAATATAGTGCAAGCTACTCAGTATGCTTGTCTTGTGGGCTGCTAGTACCGATCGATGCCGCCAACTGTGATGAAAGTGTAGTAAATAAATGTGTACAGGGCTGCCGAAAGGGAAACTGCTTTTGGTGGATTTTGCCTTTGTACAGGAACAGATGTTCGGGGCATATTATCCAATGATATCGCGAGAAATTGCAGTTAATAATAATAATAGTTCTATAATTAAACCAGTTTTATTGAGTCGGTAAAAAAGAGATCTAGCTATTTAGAATTAAAGGCGTTTCAATAAGTTAAACTAGCACATGTATTACAGAAAGATCCAAGTTTAAACTTACATTGAATCTTCCATTCCTGGTGACTTTCAGCCTTCACGGGTAGCTTATACCCGATTGAGGCGAACTTCCTTTCCGGCGGTTTTTCGCCGTTCACCTCCGATACATGGGAGAAAGTAGTCAGCGATTTGGAAAGAAGGTTGTGTCAGTACTGATGTGAGAGAGCCAGGAAACATATGCGTAGCTACACTGACCGCCTAAGCTGTTAAAACGGCGTTAAATCCCAACGAAAAACAAACAAAACTGACTTCAGACGCAATATAACGTACAGGTGAATTTCTTGAAGTTGACTTAAAGTCAACAAGTATCTGTAGTAATTTTATGACTTTCACTAAATTACCGAATGTTTTCCATAATTTATGTTAGAAACAGGCAAAACAAAGTAGGTGAAATGCTCTTAGGAAGAAAATGTCGTCCTTCCGGTAGCAGAATACATGTATTGTACTTTTCTCCTTTCGACCCTATCTAGAGATGCTAACGACCGGAAACGGTTCACCCATTACAGCGATTATCTGTAATAGATCAGTTGTATTACGCTGCCTAGGTGTATTTACTATCTTGTTATAGCCTTTGACCATCTTACGGGTTCTTTTTCGGCGTAGCTGACTTTGCTGGCTTTTGACCTACTTTTTCGTACTGATAACAAATGAATCAATAGAAATTTGTGATTGGTCAAATATGTAGACATGTCTATTGTAAGGTCTCCTGCCTGTTTGATGGCAAATTTACGCCGTCTATCTTTTTTAAAAGATATTTCTTGTTACATATCAACAAAAAGCTGTTGCATACGAAGGAGCAATATTGGGATACTGTATTTTCTACTTTCCGAAGAAAAATCAGGCACTTTGACTACCGGACACTGGTAAATTATAAGCGTCAGCTATATGTAGATGTAGAAATACTATAAAGAGATACAAAGTGTGTATGGAAAAAAGCAACTCTTGCCATTTAATGATAACTTTTGTGTTGAATCACGACCTTAAACCTTAGGCTGCTAGGCGCGAATCACTGACCTTCTGCCGGCAGTATAGATCAAGATCAGACTGCACAGAATGTGCAGTCTGATCTTGGATCTACACTGTCGAATAAGGAGATATCTTTCCCCAAAAAATAACTTTGAAATAGCAAAATCTGGGTTTTTACGATCCCGTTGGAAGTTTCATTTCCCTTATTTAGTAGGATAAGGGATAAAATAAAAAAGGCTCTTGGTTTCTGCGATCTTTGACGGATAATTCTTTTAGTCTGTTATATTTAACGGCATGAAATCTCGTTAAACACAAAAGGCTGATTGAATCAAATTTACATGCCGTGAATGACTTCAAACGAAAAACTGCCAAAGATAAACGACACATTACGTTTACTTATAATAATTACGTAAAGCGAGAGTTGGTAACTTCTATTAAATTAAATGTATACTTGAATTCTTTTCTGTGAACAAAAAAAATATATTTTTTATTGGTGGAGAACACTAAACTATTTTTTTTAACCCTTCAACTGCTAAGCGCGATTCAAAGACAGCTTGCAGGCAATGTATATCAAGATCCGACTGCACAGAACTCCAATAAAAAGATATTTTCCCCTCAAAAATAATTTTGAAATAGCAATATATGGGTTTTTACTTGGGTTTTTTGACATTTTCAATTTTAGTTATTCGGCAGGATAAAGATTAAAGTACATTCAACGAAATTCATTAATTTAACCCTTTACCAAACAATCTCGGGTTTTAACGACCCTTGAAAAGAAGCCTTTTGAAAACATTTTTGGAAAAGGAGGAAATGCTGGTAACTAGCATTTTCTCCTTTTCCCACAGTGTTTTCTACTTTATCATAGACAAATTCTTCCATTTGGGCCACCTTTAATTTGTCGTCTGCAAATGCTTTCAATTTGGACAAGTCTAAAATTTTGTCGTTTGGTAAGAGTTAAAAATGTTTGTGTACAAGATATAAGTCACTGTTGAAATTTTATTTGGTCTCGCTCGATCAATATTTGGAAGCTGAGAGTCCATCTTGTTCTCTCCTGTTGGCTTCGTTTGATGACATTGCAACGCGTATAATTGGCTATAATTTTGACGCAGTTTTAATTACCGTAAATTATCAATGACGCTTTGAGTCAATAATGCAAACCAACAATCTCAAACGCTTTATGTTTTGGTGGCTATAACAATCATGGATGAACCATGCTCTGGCAAACGGGTTTATTGCATCTCCGTGATTCATTATACCAAGCAAGTCATCACATAGTTATGGATCTATAAAACTCATTTATCTATTAACCGGCTGATTCATGCAGAATTGTCTATGGACACGCAGAGAAAAAAAAATTATGAAAGGCTAAAAGACTGCCCTGGTTCGAATCTTTTTGCAGGTGTATGTAGCCCCTATTTCACAGAGCATAGCTCATTTAAGATAATTTTGTTTTCTGCTATCGTGTTCGTTTGATCACATTGCGATGCAAGTAATTGTCTATAATTTGCGCGCAGTTTTAATTACCGTGAATTATCAATGACGATGTGAGTCAATACTGCATACCAACTACCTCCAACGCTGTATGATTTGGTGGCCTTCCCGATCATGGATTCATTTGTTTTAAAAATTTCCCCCTAATTTTCCTTCCACGATTTTTCTGTCTGCAGATGTACATGTACTTTAGATATCATTTGTATTATACATTGTGGCTGACGAGAAACTGTCATTTTGAGCCTATCAAGTACTTCCTTTTGCCTTTGCGACAAAGCAAACATATCTGACAATGTAATAACACTCGCGCTTAGAAATTTTGAAATTGTCTGCTTATTTTCATTATTGTTATTCTACTGTTTTTCCGCCAAAATGGGGAGCATTATACAATAATGATAAAATGAACACAAAAGAAAAAAATGAAAAAGATATCAATAATGAGAAGTCTATGGTTAGAAAGAGAACCCAGGCACGACCAAACTCCAACCCGAAAAAAGACTCTTGCAATGAAAAGACGAAAATGCAACAGCCCCTTCCCTGGTCAGAATGAGGGAGCACATTGTACAATCTCAAAAACGAGTATTGGTACATTTATAGGTTATAACCTTTTGTTATCAGTTTAACGGTGCAGCGGTTCTAGGGATATATCATCGTCATTAACATCAGTTCAATCAATGTCTCAAACAGGTATCAAAGCAACACCAAATGGCCTGCAACACGCGAAAAGGCGCATTCGGACATTTGCGTAAAGTGTCGTCCCGGATCAGCCTGCGCAGTCTGCGCAGGCTGATACGAGACGACACTTTGCGATCGTGTGTGATTTTCTGTTTCACGCAAGTCTTCTGTAGGACAAAATCTAATGTTGACGTAAAGTGCCGTCTCGGATTAGCCTGCGCGGACTGCGCAGGCTGATCCGAGACGACACTTTACGCAAATGTCCGAATGCCCCATTTCGCGCGTTGCAAACCAAATAATACACATGGTATATAATTGCAGGAGTGTTCTCATTTTAAAATCAAATGATTTCTTTAATATCAGTGTCAGCGTAGTTCTAGATGGACGAAAACCGCGTATAATAACATGTTTAAATGAAGTTGCTTGAATTAAAGTTAAAAAAAGTACAGAATTTAAAGGATACTTGTTGTTTCCCGTGTCGGATATTTCGTGCCTCTGTTGTTTCTTACACATTCAGTAGTATCGTATCTTTAAAAAATGCCAGTTCCGTACAGTATATGTTTTGAATCTTTAATTATGGCTCACCTTCCCGGATGATATCCATCTCTCTGCTGCACCGGCTATGGCATTACCAGATTTTTTGTTGTTGTTATCTATAAGCAGAGACATACATTCGTGCCTTGAAGCAATTAGGTTAATTTCAGATACATCCGGTCAGTATCTATCACTATTTAACCGCATATGAAGTATAAAGATGTCTGCTTCCATAATTTGTGCTTGACAACCATCTTCGTACAAAAATTGGTTATTATTTCCTAGTTTGACATGTGCACCGGGGTCAACAAAAATGAACCAGAAACCAGGACCATTAGCATGTTATCAATACACAATCACCCCTTCCTCTGAAACAATGATCAGTTTCCATTCCTGGTATTTCAATGACACGGATCACCTTATTAAACTACGGAATAGCAAGTAATGATCTGAGAAAAATGACATGAAAATAACTACTATTGTATTTTTTACAATTCTAAATTATAAGTTACCAGGTAATTGTCTGTGCAGAACTTGTTTGCGAGCTCATTTCTGGGTCATTAGAGTAGTGCTAACGATTCCTTTATGTTTTGTTTGTCAAGGTCTGGGGTCGTATACACTAACCATTCTTAGGAAGGTTCTTAGTCTTACTCTCCAAAGTTGAATGTAACATAACTTCTGATTGGCGAAACCAAATTATTTTCTTAATTTGAATGTAACGCAACTTCCGATTGGCTAAACCAAATAAGAAGTTGTGGTACTTTCAAATTTAGAAAATTCTGGAAATTAAGACTGAGAACGTTCTTGAGACTGGTTGGTGAATACGGACCTAATCTAGCATGGAGGCTGTCTACACGTTCGTGAGTTTCTTCGCTAGATTCGTTCTACACAAAGCACGCTTTATATGCTGTTTATTTTTGCAACAAATTGTTTGTTGGAAACAAAAAATTACAAGTCAATTACGTGTTATTTAAATTATCAAAGCCACTTTCAATCTAAGACAAAACAATGGCAAATTGAGCATAAAGCAGATACAAGATCTGAATGCACAGACCGTTTGGATAATCAAGTTCCGTCCACTAATTTGAAGTATTGGGGACAAAAAACCCTGAACTTGCATGTACGTCTTCTTATTGTTTTTGGATAGGTCCAGTTCAAAAATTCCGTCTATTTAACCCTGTGCCACACAATCCCGAGTTTTAATGACTATGACAAAGAGCGTGTTTGAAACCGTTGTTGGAAAAGGAGAAAATACTCTTAACCAGCATTTTCTCCATTTCCCAAAATGTTTTCTAACCTGTCAAAGTCATGTTCAATCATTTGAGTCATACTGAACTTGTCGTTCGAAAATACTTTCAATGTGTACACAATGAGTTAAAACCACAATAGCGGCCAAAACACAATACAGGTGTTAAGATGCTTTGAAATTTTGCAAAAGGTTAGTAGAAAAGTCCAAGGTATGAGCCATGCTCTGACAAAACGGGGCTTAATGCATCACCATGAGCCATGGTACCAAGCAAGCATCACAATATTATGGATTCATAATATCTCCCTTTTTTAACAACCAACTTAATTATGATATAGACTGGTCCTTGGGCATACAGAAAATTGACGAATAGCGAAAAGTTTCGGCCCAGGTCAGCCTGCGCGGACTGCGCAGGCTGACCCGGGTCGATACTTTTCGCAGATGCATTAAGGCCCCTTTTGCCAGAGCATGGCTCAATTATATTTTGATCTGCGCAACTGATATGCTCGCTCGGAAGACAGACTGTATTTTGTATGTTTTTTTCGGAAAAGAGGTATCTGTTTTTTTGTACGTCTAATAATTTTCTCCCTTGAGAATGCAAGACCATTGCACTGTTTTGTCTTTTTATTTCCATCAGTTCTGTATGTCAAATGACATTGATATTTACAGTTTCTTAATGGTCAGACTGCATTACTCGTTTGAATATTGCATGAAACTAGACATCAATATGTGACAATGCTATGAAATGAAATTTACCGAGAAGGGCAAGTGCTTGTCTAGAAATCTTGAGAATGTTGAAAAGCCTAAAAAGGTTTATCTTTGTTCTATCAATTCAAGACCACAAGGGAAGAGTTTCAAAAAAAGAAATAACGCTTGTCGCCAAATATATGTACCTGTTTGAAAAGTATATACATTTGAGGTGTGTTTGGTTTTGTTCAGTGTCAATGTGATCTCAACTTTAAATACTTATTAACCATTACCACGAAAATCATGAGGTTGAACTACCCTGAAGAAGACTGTTTTTGAAATCATTGTGGGAAAGGAGAAAATGCTGGTAACCAGCATTTTCTCCTCTTCCCGCAATGTTTTCTGCCATTTCGAAGACCGAAATCCGTCGTCTTCAAATGCTGTTTTAAAGTGTTAAAAGCGTTAAACTAAAAAGTGAAAGCTTGATTTTGATCTGCATAGCCTAAATACCCTGATTTTACAAAAATATTTCAAAAGACGTGTGCGGCAAAAAATGTTCCACAAGGTAATCAAAAGGAAAGGATCGGATTTCTTTATGGTTTCTCAGAAATGGAAATGATAACCCATTTCACTTAATAATGACATATAAGAAAAATATTGCAGACTCTTGAGGTCGTTTTACGGTTTCTTACTAATGGAAGCGAAAACTTATTTCTGAAAGGTTAAAGAAGACAACCAAAAACTTGCAGAAATGCCACATTCTGTGTTATTATTGAGCAAAGCGATTCCCTTACAGTATGGTGTCGGTAATGTTTGACTGCTTTTGTAAAACAGTACAGATCTCGATCGGACTGAAATGTGTAGTCTCATCTTGAATCTACACTTCAAGATATTCTTGTCTAAATTCTTATGAACAAGCACAAACTGATTACTGGTATCATTCTGTCGAACAATATGTAAGAGAGAAGCAATGATTCAATGCGTTCACAAACCTCATGGCGGAAGCTTTGGGGGAAAAAAAAACATTGTGCAAAGAGGTGAAAATGCTGGTAACCCGTAATGTTTTCTACACTTTTGAGGACAAATCCCATTACATGGAACCAAACTTAATGTCTTCTGTCAGTACTTTTGATATGGACGATCCTAAAAGTAAATTTTTGTCGTCTGTTAACCCTTGAGTTGCTGAGCGCGACTCACTGACCTTTTGTGGACAGTGTAGATCAAGATCAGACTGCACAGAACGTGCAGTCTGATCTTGGATCTACACTGTCCGATAAGAAAATTATTTTTCGCCCAAAAATAACTTTGAAATTGCTACATTTTTGGATTTTTATTATCGACTTTAAAAGGTTCATGTTAGTTATTCAACAGGATAAGGATTAAAGATTCTAAGCGCAGTATCGAAGTATTTTACAAAAGAGCCATGCTCTGTAAAAAGGGGTTTAACGCATCTTTATTACACATTATACCAAGCAAGTTGTCACATAACTTGATAGACCCTTTAACCAGTTTAAGACCATTTAAGACCGTTCTATGACCATTCTACCTCGTGGTTTACTCGGTCTTAAACCGAGTTAACCACGAGGTAGAATGAGGTAGAATGGTCATAGAGTGAGAGAATTTACCAAAAATAAAAAGTTTCAACCCAGGTCAGCCTGTGCAGCAGACTGTCCAGGCTGATATGGCTTGCAACACGCAAAAAGGTGCATTCGGACATTTGCGTAAAGTGTCGTCTCGGATCAGCCTGCGCAGTCCGCGCAGGCTAATCAGAGACGGCACTTTACGACTGCACTAGATTTTGTGCTACAGTAGACTTCCGCAAAACAGAAAATTACATTAAAACGGAAAGTGTCGTTTCGGATTAGCCTGCGCGGACTGCGCAGGCTGATCCGAGACGACACTTTACGCAAATGTCCGAATGCCCCTTTACGCGTGTTGCAGGCCATATATGGTAAAAACTTTTTTGCAGGTGCATTAAACCCCTTCTTACAGAAAATGTACTTAAACTTATGGGTCTAGATATGGAAAGCATTGAACAAAAGAACAACTGAAAGTATTTAGTCAAATAATATAGAGAGGAAAAGAAAATACAATCGAAAACTGAGCAACTACGTGTTCTAAGTTATTGAGTCTATGTGTTTGTGTTGTTTTTTTTTCATCTTATTTTTACTTCTGATAACTGTATCTTTAATTTTTAAAGGAAAGTTTATGTAAAAATACGTCATGTTTCTAAGATCTGATTTGCCTATTTAGCACAAAATCCTTTCTATCACTATGAAGAACGTTTTAAATTCTACCTCTGCTGTTGTTGAGAAATGAAATTTTTATGAAAAAAGGTATGTATCTTTTTTTTTTTTAAACAAAAAATTAAAAAAAAAGTCTAATCATGGGTTTGAAAGACTTTTGGTGTAAACGAATATTCCTTGCTACAAAAACATTGAAGCGAATCTTTGTCCTTTTAAGGAATTTGTTTAGTCACTGTACTAATCAAAATTAAATAAGTAACATAAAAAGGTAAGTAGAGACCAAAAGTAAGCAAGCGGGTGTTAAAATGCATTCGATTTTAAACCATACCATTTAAAAGTGTAGGAATTATTGTGACTATGACAATTTGTTATTGCATGGTCGTTCAAAGATGAATTTTAAAACTAGGTAAAAAGCTGCCAAGTTGCTCTAGCTTTTTCTTACCTTCTTCTGCCCTCAACCAACACTTGGACCGACCTTACTATAACAGGATGTCATCTTCACGGTGATTTACATACTTTTAGTTTGATTTAAATCTAAATGAATTCAACTCCTACATTGTATACTTTCGGGTGTCCGTGTTTGTGAGGTAAGCGTCGGCCATGTAACCATAAGGTTTCGAGTTCGAGACCCGGGAACGGGTGTCAACTTTGGGATTGTTTATTGGCCCACACATTCGGCACGAGTACTAGTGCAGTTCCCAGGAAGCACAATCGAGAGAGATTAGGGTAAGTTGTAAAAACTTGTTACTCAATCGATGTAAAATAAATATGTTTAAACTAAACTGGGCCTCTAAACAGATTTATCAGCATGCCTGCTGTGCCGGAGGCACCAACTATACATTTTTTTAAAACAAAGTCACCATAAAGAAATTATAACTTAGGACCGCACAAGAACTTATGTTCACAAATAATGATAGATTAGCTGACAGAAAGCCCGCGTTGGATTTTGCCAATTACAAAATATCTCGCTCTGTATCACTGTTTATATAGAACTTTCTTCCTTCTCTATGAGAACGAATCTCGAATTATTCCAATCAGTTATCCAATATGCTCAATGTAAATTGTTTACATCGGCTTAATGAAGCTAAAAAGATATCGGCTTCTCGGCTATAGCCGTATCTGCGCTGTCAGAGTGAGGCAACTGCTTTATTTGATAACGCGTCCTGTCTTAGATAGTGGAAAAAACTATTAGAATGGCTGTGTCGTTTTAAATGGTTTGTGTTTTAGCTGTGATAACGAGTTAGGTGTTTCTAAAGAATAACATTGTTGTGTTAATATTTTCAGAAAATTGATTTGTCCAAGGAGTGCGAAATGGGTGAAAGAATTTACTCAGTCTAAGGAAATATTTGCTATTAAAATGCTAAATGAATGGTGTGGAGATTTCAAGCCAGTATTATATACCGAAACATTGCGATTACAAAGTACTCGTTGCTGGACAAAAACCCACGGTATCGGACAGTGTAGATCAAAATCAGAGTGCACACTCTGTGCAGTCTGATCTTGATCTATACTGTCCGCAAAAGGCTGTTGGGTTGCTCTTACCAGCTGAAGTATTAATACCAATACTGTTGAGCGCGTAATACGGCACAAAGCATAGGATAGTGTCCAAGATCAGATTGCACTTTTTGTGCAGTCCAGTCTTGATCAACACTGTCCCCAAAAGCGAATTGAATTACCAACGGTGAAAAGTAAAAAAGGGAAAAAGGTCATGTGTATATTGTGATTATTATTAGACTGTTGATGAATAATCCGTAATGGGAATACGACATAAAATGGGTTTTTAATGCTCAGGCAAAGTTAGGAGTCTTTTTTTTTTTCGAAAAACTTTAGAAAACTTAGAAATCGCATTTATATAATTTGCTAAACAACAGTGTAGATTTTGATCGATATAGATCTTGATCTCACAGCGACGAAATTCACTAAGTAAGTAATATTTGAGGAGTTCTTTAAAATCAAGTTTTCGGTAAAACTATGGTTTTTTTTATTTAATAGATTAGCGATATTCGTATGCATTGTCTTTTGAACTCATCAAATACAAACAGGATATTGAGTTTAAATCTACTCAAGTTGTACATTACGTGTGTTTGAGTCATGTTTCTGGAAAAGGGGATTTAAAGCATCTCCATGATGCATTATAGGCATGTCATCAAAAACTCTTGCTCCATAAAATTCATTCTGTTCAAGAACTGACTAGTTCATGAGGTAGAATGGTCCCTGGACATGCAGATAATTTATTAAGAGCAAAAAGTTTCGATTCATGTCAGCCTGCGCAGACTGCGCAGGCTGACATGGTTCGATACTTTTTGCAGATGAATTAAACGCTTCTAACAGAAAACATGGTGTCTCGTAAAGGACATATGAGGAAAGCTTAATAAGTGCTTACATAAAATGAACATGGATACAAAAATGATGAAGAAAAACAGATTTTTGGTCGGAATTAGAGGAAAACTTTCAACAACCTCCTTGAACTTTCAAATAGTTTTTAATATATTTGGTATAATATTCATACTGTTGACTTCAGTGGGCCTTTGGTCCTGTCTAGATGAAATTCATAGGCTCAAACAATCAACCAATGACTTTGTGCAGACTTTAAATATGTTGAATGTGATGGATAACAATGCGATACCACGGCGAGTACTCGTTAAAAGGGATTTAAATTCATTTAAAAAGTCTGAGAATGTTGTAAAAGAGGGTCGTGCACCAGGAAAAGTTAAAAAAAGAAATGCTTATCCATTGGATTTAGGGTACGATCCACTGTCTCCTCAGCATCAGGTAAGTTCCTTTATTGTTTTAGATGAAAAGAGTTATTTGCGACTGAGCTATTATTCTTTACAACACAAGAAAAATGAAGACTTTTTCCAAATTGAAAGCATTTGCAGACGACAATTTGAAATGTGGCTCAAATAATTGAATTTCTCCTTGATAGGAGAAAATGCATTTCCCCTTTTCCTACAATGTTTTCAAAAGGCTTCTTCCTGATGGTCATAAAGACTTGGGATTGTGGGGTGAACGATTTAAGTTGATATAAATGTATAAAATAAAGCTTTGATAGTCTGGAATTAGTTCATTGATCGTAAGTAGCCTTTGCCAAACAATATCGTGTTCTAACGACATTGAGAGAGAAGGATTTTGGGAGCTTTGTAGGAAAGGAGAAACTGTTGGTCCCAGCATTCTCTGCTTTTCCCCACATTTTCTACCCTTTCCAAGACCTGTTACATTATTTAAGCCACACTCAAATAATTACATGTATCATTTGCTAATATCTCCATATATTGTCATACGCTTTAATCTGAGGTTGAATAAGATGAAAAATAAGTTTAAAGAAATACGTGACCTTTTGACTGTTTCAAATTTAAGTCAGTATCTAAAAGTGTCTGTTACTATTAGCTTCTTTTGAGCTCGGTATAGATGAAGATCAGGCTCCAAAGAACGTTCGGACTGACCTTGAAACTTTCTCCTGCGCTACCTTTCTAAACTAGGACCAAAACATCATACATAGATATTACAGACAGTGGTGGTATTTTATACTATACAACTGTTAAATTTACTATTAGTAATAGCTGTAAATATATAATAAATACTGGGAAATATTTCCCATGTTCTTAGCTGAAAGCTTCACTGTTGGTAGTCATTTGAACTGTCTCATCGAGTATCAGCAACATAATTTTCTTTGATTAACCATTTACCACATAACTCCGAGTTTTAACGACCCTGAGGAAGAAACCTTTATAAAACATTGTAGAAAAAGGAGAAAATGCTGGTAACCAGCATTTTATCCTTTTTCCCACAATGTTTTCTATCATCCTATCTACCATTTACATCATCCTTGTTAGCTATTTATGAATAGTCATCTGCGAATGCTGTCATTTTAGGTGGGTCCAAATTTTTGTTCGTGTTTGTAAAGGGTTAATTGCATGCGGCCTCTAGAATAGAAATACTGTGCACAAATGTGACATACAATTATTTAACTAGAGAGCGTTTAAAATTGTACATGAATAGGAAGAACAAGAAAATAAAACCAAAATTTTTTGGCGCAAGAAGCACCATCGTATATAAATCAAATCGGTTGGAACCTGTCAGTAGCAGATCTAATCTAATTACCATCACCATAGACCATCATTATAACGAGAAGGAAAATGGGGCAATTATCCATTAAACCAGGGCAGAAAATGCATTGCATAAGGTTCTCAGACGTAGTATGACTTCCTTTCTTGCCTAATTGTATGACAGATCAGGTGGTCCGTGAAGTTACGTACTCCTTGCTTCAAAACGTTGCCTTCTCCTTCTCTTTATCTTCAGAGTTTATTTTCTGTCCGGGTTTTACACCTCTTTTAACTCTTTACCAAACGACAAAATTTAGGTCTGGTCCAAATTGAAAGCACTTGCAGACGGCAAAATAAAGGTAACTCAAAAATTTAAATTTGTTTTGAGCAAGCTAGAAAACATTGTGGGAAAAGGAGAAAATGCTGGTTACCAGCATTTTCTCCTTTTCCCACAATGTTTTCAAGAGGCTTCTATCTCAGGATCGTAAAAACCAGGGATTGTTTGGGAAAGGGTTAATGATATTTCATCGTAAAATCATACTGTATTTCAAAGAAGTCTATTATTTGATTGAGTCTTCAAAATCAAATTGAAAATTAGAGTCCGCATTCACCAATCATTCTCAATGGCGTTTTTAGTCTTATTCTTCAAGATTTTCTAAATTTAAAAGTAACACAACTTTTGATTGGCTAAACCAAATGGTTTAGCCAATTAGGAGTTGTGTTACTTTCAAACTTAGAAAATTCTGGAGAATAGATCTAGGAGTGTTCTTGAGAATGGTTGGTGCGTACATACCCAGGATTGCCACGTGACCAGGTATTAACCATGGACTTAATTCCAATCCCGTTGCCCGGTAGAAAGAGATGTTCATGTCATGTTTGTTGATATACAAAATATACAAAAAGCTGGCAGTCTATACCAGTATAGATCGAAATTGTGTTCAGCTTTCTATGCCAAAAACAAAGAATTTTACAGACAGACAAAGACCAAATACTTTGGATATGCTATAAGTGTGTAAATTGATTCCGTCTTACCTGTACATAAGGCGAAAATCTTTAACTCTTTACCCAACAAAAAAACTATAGACTTGTTCCGTATCAAAGCATTTACAGACGACCAACTAAAATACTGTTCAATTTATAGGATTTGGCTTTGAAATAGTAGAAAACATCGTCGAAAAAGAACAAAATGTCGGTCACCAGTATTTTCTCCTATTTCCCACTGTTTTCAAAAGTATTCTTTCTTAAGATAATAATAAAAAAAATCTGGATTGTTTGATAAAGATTTTAACTCTTTACAACACGAGCAACATATAGGCTTGTCCAAATTGAAAGCATTTGCAGGCTACAATTTAAATGCAGGTCAAAAGATAAAACGTGTCTTTGAAAGGATAGAAAACATTGTGGGAAAAGGAGAAAATGCTGGTTACCAGCATTTTCTCCTTTTCCCACAATGTTTTTAAAAAGCTTTCTTCAACAGGGTCGTCAAAACTCGGCATTATGTGGTAAAAGGTTGAAGCGTTTGCCTACATCAGGCCCTAAGGCTGAAAGCAGAAGGAATTCCATTCCTGAGCAAATTTTCACACGCTTTTCATTTCTCACCATGTTTATTAAGCTGAGAAAAATCTCTGGAGGGTATCATCGTTAATTATTTTTGTGACATGGTACGCAATTTTGAAGCATGAAATAGAGCTGACATATTTACCAGAAGACAGAATTTTCGACTTGTTCAAATTGAAACCTTTTGTAGATGACATATTAAACCTTAGGCTGCTAAGCGTGACTCACTGACCTTTTGCGGACACTGTAGATCAAGATCAGACTGCACAGAACGTGCAGTCTGATCTTTGATCTACACTGTCCGATATAGTGATGATATTTTCCCCTATAAAATACCTTTGAAATAGCAAAAATTTGGATTTTTGCTATCGACTCAAAATTTTCAATTCACTTATTCAGCAGGATATGCATTAAAAATTGGGGCACAAATCCTGGAATCTGCCTCTGAAATGACAGAAAACATTATGGGAAAAGGAGAAAATGCTGGTTACCAGCATTTTCTCTTTTTCTCACAATGTTTTCAAAAGCATTCCCATCTGGGTGCCGAGCCCCGGTAGCTCAGTCGGTAGCGGACAGGACTTGAGAACAAGGGGTTGCTGGTTCGATCTCCGACTCGGCCAATTTCTTTCCTAGGATTGATGATAGTCATTGCGACAGGATTCAGTCCTCTTTCACTGCTGATCATTGTTTCGACGATGGTTGTTTGGGAAAGCAGCCAGTGGCTTGGGAAGAATATCGTGCGGAGTGCTGGTTAAAAAAAAAAAAAAAAAATCCAGGAAAGCATGGATAGGTGCACTGGCCACCTTGGTATAACTGAAATAATATTGAAAGCGTCGTTAAATACCATACATCAATCAATCCAAATTTGGGTTCGTCAAAACTCGGGATTGTTTGGTAAAGGGTTAAACATTTCACAAATAACTCTAACTTACCACTCCCAAACTGTTATTACACATCGAGAGCAATAAGGAAGATTAATTTAGAACCTCATTTGGATTTATCATGCTGATGTTTTATAGTCTTCACTGCAATCAGTTTGTTTGAATTTCTCCATATTGTAACCACAGAATACGAAACAAAACTTATTCATACTGCGGTGTTATAAGTTTTGAAGAATTGTTTTTAGAACCATATTTATTGTAAAGCGATTAAATACTGTTGGTAACTAAACCTTTACCGGAACTTTCAAACATCGATATAATAAACTAAGAATTGTGACAGTTTTTCAAATTCA
Source organism: Hippopus hippopus (assembly GCA_946811185.2). Lineage (NCBI taxonomy): Eukaryota > Metazoa > Mollusca > Bivalvia > Cardiida > Cardiidae > Hippopus > Hippopus hippopus. The sequence goes on along the minus strand of OX328104.1, from coordinate 48,373,160 downwards.
CTCAAACCATACCCTGGTTAGTCGATGTTCAAGATCAGGTATCTACTGACCTCACCATTCTGTACAGATTAGCCATGCCCCGCACCGAAAAAGGGGATTAATGGATTTGCAAAAAGTATCATGTTTTGCTATCGCAGTCCGCGCAGGCTAATCTGAGTCGATACTTTTTGCTATTGGTCAATTTTCTGCATGTCAAAGGACCAGTGTACCTCATGATTCAGTCGGTTGGTAGACAAAAAGGATTTAATGGATCCATAATTATGTAATGTTTCGCTTGGTATGATGCATTTTGCCAGACCGCAACTCAAACACTGTCTTTTTACGTACTCCACAATACTTGTACATGGATCCTTATGAACACCAACGGTAACTGTGCAATGAACGCATTCTGAAAGATGTGTTGTAAAAATAATGTTCATGTAAATGTTGACAAACGGACCGAAGAACCGATCTATCTCAAAGACCGTCCTCGTGAGAATTTGAAGTTCCAACCAAAACTCTCATGATCAACATCGTTTGCGGGAAGGGGTGTTAACTGAGTTGATGGTCCCATCATTTCAGAAAATAAAAGCTGACAAGAAAAAAGAAAGGAAAGCATATTTATCGGCATCCCAGACAACTTTACAGGGAGTACCAACCATCCTGATGGCCTGTATTTATAATTTAGATTTAGAATCAAATTCCGAATTGTTGGTGAATAACCTTTATCCTGCTAAATAATTGAAATGAAACTTTCACGCCGAGCCCCGGTAGCTCAGTCGGTAGCGTGCAGGACTTGATAACAGGGGGTCGTAGGTTCGATTCCTGGCTCGGCTAATTTTTTTTCCGAGGATTGATGATAGTCATTGAGACAGGATTCATTCCTCTCCCGCCGCTGACCATTGTTTCGACGATGGCTATGTGGGAAAGCAGCTAGTGGCTTGGAAAGGAAATTGTGAGGAGTACTGATAAAAGAGACTCCAGGAAGGCATAGATAGGTGTACTGGCCGCCGCGATACAACTGAAATAATGTTAAAAACGGCGTTAAACACCATATAATCAAACAGTCAATGAAACTTTCGAGCCTCTTGTAAAACCCCAAATGTTGCTATTTCAATTATATATTTTAGGTAAAAAATATAATATCTGTATCGTACATTGTCGATCCAAGATCAGACTGCACGTTCTGTGCAGTCTGATCTTGATCTACACTATCGGCTAAAAGGTCAGTGATTCGCGCTTAGCAGCCTAAGGTTAAGGCCCATCGTGCTTTGAGGACAACTTAAATCAAGGACTTTCGTTGTCCAGTCTTTGATTCTTGTCTGTTACCCACCAGGCATCCACGGACAAACAACCCTCATCTATTTACCAAATGATAAAATTTTAGATGTTACTCAGAAACTGAAATTTGCCTTTAGAGGTTTAGAATACATTATGACAAAAGGAGGAAATGCTGGCACCAATATTTTTCCCTTTTCCAAAATGTATTAAAAAATCTTCTTCAACAGAGTTGTTGAAAAGCAAGATCGTTTTGTAAAGAGATAAAGTTACTATTTCCTTGTACACAAGCCCCATTTCTAAGCAGTCTAAAGGTTAGAGCCAACAATAAAACACACGTAAAACACGTGCAATATCCGGGCATCCGTTTATCTCGTGCTAGAACCTTTAAATCAGGACGTGTGAGGCGATTATTTTCCCCACCGTGTGAAAGCCTGTCTCTTTCCATGCGAAGAGATGTAATCTACGGAGGGGACCGAGACGTGAAACGAGTAATTTTCTGTCGGCTCTCACGACGAGATACCGGGATTTATGACGATGTACTTCCACGACCAATGTTTACAGAAATTCTCTATCAACAAACGGTATGTTTGTCTTCGCTATATTGATGAATAAGCAGGGGTCATTGTAACATAACGATGAATTGCCCGTCTTTCAAACATTGACAACAATACACCATGCATATGTTTGTTCGTTTGACATTTGGCGCCACATGATAACGTATTCCAGCCGTGCGAGTTAGGGACAGTGTTATCTCAATTGATTTCTAATTTTAAATTCCGAGGCTTGTCATCCATGTTTGACAGACTCAGAACGTCTCCACAAATCAGGGGTCCTGCGTAGCCCAAAGGTAAAGTGCAGGACGCGTGAGCTTCAGGGCCCGGGTTCGAGCCTCGCTGGATCCACTGGGTTTTTATATAGGAGTGTCCTTGGACAAAACACTTCACAGCCCTAGCCATATGGTGGTGAAATCCTGGAAATACAAAATATGTGAGCTGTGGCCGTTATATGACTAAATTAATGATGAAAGCAGCGTAAAACATTAAATCAATTATTCCATTTCGTCTTTCAAACGTTGACGACAATATAGCATGCGTAAGTTTGTTCGTTTGGCATTTGGCCCAGTTTACCGTATTTCAATAGTGTGATTTATGGGCAGTAGCTATAAACTTTTCTCAGTTGATTTCTAATTCTAAACTCCTAGGCTTATCATCTATTTGACAGACTCAGAACGTCTCGGCAAATCAAAGGGCCAGTCTTGGAGTTAAGAATCAAATCTGAATTTAGAGAGGGACTGTATTCACCAACCGTTCGTAATAACGTTCTTAGTCTAATTCTTCATGATTGTCTAAACTTGAAAGTTGCACAACTTCTGATTGGCTTAACCAAATGGTTAAACCGGTCGGGAGTTGTTTTACTTTCAAATTTAGAAATTCTGGAGAATATGACGAAAAACGTTGTTAAGAATGATTGATGTTTATGGACGCTTTAAGGTTGTTGCAACAGATGTTTCTTTACTATAGCAATGCATGGAATTCTTTTAATTAAAGCCGTGTTCAGTTCTTAGATAACAAAAAAAGTAGACTACAATGTATTAAGCATTGAGATAGCTATGCTTTCTGACTTACTTGCCATGTTAAGACTCCCAAAAGAAGGTTGCCGAGCTTAGAATCACATGCGCAGTCCGTGAATTCAGGGCACACAAATTATATACAAATGAGCCATGCACTGGGAAAAGGGGATCTAATGGATCTCCGTGGTGCATGATGCTAAGCAAGTCATCAAGAAATGGTCCATAAAATTCATTTTGTATAACAACTGGCTTAATTATAGGGTAGACTAGTCCATTGACATGCAGATAATTACTATATATGACGTCCATAAAAAACGCCTCATCTCCCTCTGTCGCGTCATATTTCATGAATTAGATATCGAATGCATGATTTTGTAATTTAAAAATGGACTTTGTCAATATTTCTACACACATCACATGACACAAGCGTTTAGCTAAATATTACACAAATTTAACAGCCATTTCAACAAACTCAACCCCTTAAATTCATCAATACCGTGTATGGCCTCCTAGACTTGCTATCAGTGCCTGCAGTCGCCGTCCCATGGACCCACACAGATTACGCAGGAGGTAGCGTGGAATGCGGGCCCACTCTTCACGAAGAGCATTTGTCAACGACGTCAAAGGATGTCCCACATGTGTTCGATTGGATTACAATCAGGAGAGTTAGCAGGCCATGGCAGCACGGCAATATTATTGGCCATGAGAAAGTTTCTGGTAAATCTGGCCGTGTTGGGGCGCGTATTGTCATGTTGAAATGTAAGGCTACGGCGTTGCTGAAACATGGGAACGACCACAGGACGAAGAACTTGGTTTGCATACCAACTGGCATTTAAATTACCATTAATAACCACTAGGTCAGTTCTAAATGTGTGGTTTATTGCTGCCCAAACCATTATACCACCACCACCAAAACGGTTGTGCTCCAGAACACAACTTTGGGTGTACCGTTCATTACGTCGACGGTAAACGCGGACTCGTCCGTCGGCACAGGAGAGGTTAAAACGGGATTCGTCACTGAAGACCACATCACGCCAACGTCTTCCAATGTTGTTTTGAGCCCACTGCCGACGTTCCCGACGGTGGCGGTCAGTTAGCACAACACCACGGTACGGCCGCCTGCACAATATTCCACGCTCCCGAAGACGTCGCCCTACTGTATTCCGACTTACATGTCTTTCACGATTCCCTATAACCATCGACGTTGTGGATTGCGCTGTGACAAAACGGTTTCGCAAGTGACGTTGACGGATGGAATTGTCTTGTCGTACAGACGTCACACGCGGAGCACCAGGTGGGGGTCTGTCAGACAAGCTCCCTGTTTCGTTTACCCGTCGAACAAGACGCACTATTGTTGATCTTGCAACGTTAAAGCGTCTTGCAACGTCACTTTGAGAAAGACCGCTTTCAAGCATGCCCAAAATGCGTGCTCTTTCTTCATTATTTTTTCTTGGCATTTTCGAAATTGATGTTTTCAAAATATTGCTTGGACTGCTTAATTGTAAATCAATTACTGTATACACATGCGTAATTTTGACCGACATAACCACGTGGGGAAAATGCATGGGGCGCCTGGGCAAAACGGTACCATGAGCCATGGTTGAAGAAAACATAATAGATTGGTACGAAATTTCATGCTTCAGTAGATTAGAGAAGTGAAAATTCTATGGTAGGCAAGAAGTGACATATATATTCTAGATATGTACAAAGCTATCGCACTTTTTCGATGAGGCGTTTTTTATTGACGTCAGTATAGTAACCTATAGCAAAAAGTTTTGACCAAGGTCAGCCTGCGCGGACTGCGCATGCTGACCTAGATCGATATTTTAGAAGATGCATTATTCCCCCTTTCACACAGTTGGCTCATATGTGTATTTAGCATGTTCTAGAATATTTTTTTGCACTGAATTAATAAATCATATTAAATCCACGGATACAAACGGTATATCGGAACTGAATCGTTAAACCTTTATGTCATGTATGACTGGTGACAAGAAGACGACTGATAGGTAAGTTGTGGGCCTTGTATTGAAGGAGTTAAGCAGGGATATCCATTTCAGCCCTACTGTTTCTTGACTTTTAAGGCTCTGTACCCTACATTGGTGTCATTTGGCCAATTTATGTCGAAGAAGTAGCACTCAAGTATTCAAGGCAAGCGACTTTTGCAAAACAGAAAAAAATCGCTGAAAGAGCAAGTCTGTCAATGCCATTGCTTCTACGACTGTGGCTTTGAAGTGATTGAGCACTCGCTTTATTCGCCTCATCTCGGTAGATATCCGACTTTCATCTATTTCCAAAATTAAAAAATGCTATTTCTTGTATCCACTTTCGGCCAGATGATTACGTCATACATGGCGAGAAGAACTTTCCGATTGGTCAAGAAAAGGACTTCTTTAAACGTGGTATTGAAGCAATTAAACATTGCTGGAAAAAGTGTATAGATACTAAAGTTTTCCTGGACTAAATGTAGTCACTCTTCCACACCAACGTGCATTTTCTACAGTATGTCTCTGTCAGCCAATCAGATTGCTTCATTTGAATTGGTTCCTTAATTAAGCATCCTGTCTGTACCGTTGACACCTTGATTTTCAGCTAGGACTAAAAAAGGATTGTTGTATTTTATAGACATTGAAAACAGACACATTGATTTCTGTAGGGGTGGACATAATTTGTCGTTTAACCCTTTACCAAACAGTCACGTGTTTTTGAGGTCCTTGAACGCTTTAACTTTTTACCACACGACAAAATTTTCGTCTGGTCCAAATTGAAAGCATTTGCAGACGATAAATTAAATGTGGCTCAAATGATTATATTTTCCTCTGAAAGATTAGACAACATTTTTGGAAAAGGAGAAAATGCTGATTGCCAACATTCTCTCCTTTTCCTACAATGTTTTCCAAAGTCTAATTTCTGGGGATCGTTAAAACTGGGAATTGTGTGGTAAGCGGTTAGTGTGGGGCTTTGAAAAAAAAATTATCAGAAAAGGAGAAAATGCTGTTCCATTATATCTTAAACACATCCCATCACTGGAGCAGCATCTAATTTGTCGTCTGCATATGTTTCAATATGGACGTGTCTGAAATGTTGGCAGCTACTAATGAGCTAAGTTTCTTTTGGCATTCAACATGAGGACAGAGGGAAAATATCATTCAACCAGTAGGCTTTTTTTTCTAAAGAAATATCAGACATAATTAAATCTAGTGAAATGTGCAAACTGATCTTTGTTGCTTGTTTTGCAAAAGCATCTTTATCAACCATCTAAGCCGAGACTAGTTTGGTACCTGCCTGAAACCACGGGATCGCTGGTTCGAGTTCCCATCTGGGCCAATTTCTTTCCAAGGAACGGGATTCATTCTTCTCTCATTGCTGATCATTGTTTCGACCATGGTTATGTGGCAAAGCGACCAGTGGCTTCGGAAAAATGTTGTGCGAATTTGTGGTAAAAGAAACTTAAGAAGAGCATGGATAGGTGCGTGTGCAACCGCAATATAACTGAATTGGTGTTAAAAAAGACGTTGCACACCTTACAAACAAAACACGAGTGATCAAGGTAGGCATATGTCTTTTAATCCTAATTATTGACAAAAGTATTCGGCATTCAGCATTCAGTATTCGGTCTACACTGTAGATCTAAAATATAAATGCAGGCAACACAAACAAATGCCACATTCACTAGCATCGCTAAGTATAGGTAGTTAGAGGTCCATAGGGACCCCCTGAATTTTGAAAAATCTTAAAAAATGCTTTAGCTACTGTACTGAGAAATTGCATACTTAATGCTATTACCTTTACCAACTCTGTGTGAAATTTTCAGAATTTTTCATAACTTAGTTTGAATTTTTTGCATTCAATGCAATGTTAAAATGTATGAACAAAACAGTTTAAAACGGTGGGAGGGTTGAAGGCTATTCCCAGTAAGGGTTTACCTGTTTATGAAAACAATTCTCATGCAAGTACTGTAACTGTGGTCGTCTATTGTTTGAACGGCAAAAACTTGAAATTTTGAGGCCCTTATCTCATTTTTTATTTGGGTTTTATTTTAACGATTCAACGTCAGAGACTTACACGCACTTGTTTACACTTTATTTTCTTTTCCACGCCCAACCATAGTTGTTTTTCCTGAAATCCCGTCAAATCTTGGCTCACATCATGTGGTATAGCATATACAACAATAAAATGAAGAATGGTGAAAATGAACTTGTGAAGTTCCATAAACAAGCTGCAAAGTATTGTTGTAGATAAATTTTTATTGTCAAAGGGACACAGTGTCTTTAAGATTACCATCCTATGATTGTGACCAAAATACAATTGAGCTAATCTTGGGCGGACTGAAAAAATGATAGCGAAAAACAATTCAAAACAAACCATGAAAGACCTTCGAGTCAAAGTGTAAGGTGGTTCAAAAACATCTCTCAACAGATGTGGTATAAAACATGAAGCCATGCCAAAAATGAAACAGATCAAATTTTGGAGAACAGAAACGATGTAAGAGAACTTTAGACAAATCATTTTAGGATTCCAAGATTTGTAAGAAAGTGACGAAAACGACATCTAAGCTAAGGTATAGACCTATATTATTTCTACAAAAACAATTTCGGGGCCTCATATTTTACTGAAGTGAGGTACTGAAGCCATGCACTTGTCCAGGTATGTTTGCTGTTCTGGTCACTGTGCAAAACCATCGGAGAAAGTTAAGCTTCAGAACAAAACTTCAGCATTGCTTGAATAGGTAAAATGCTCTTTCATGCGGAAGAAAAAATTCAAATTTTCGCTATGAGAGTTGGTAAGGTCGTTTTAAAAAACTTTGAAAAGTTTCATAAAAATTGATAGGGGATTTTTCAAGATATTTCAAAATTCAGGGGGTCCATATGAACCTCAAACTACCTACACTTTCTAACTCAAAATTTCAATGTAAAATATATGATTGGCTGTGGCTTTGAATTTAGAATTACAAGTGATATAGAGCCTCGCTCTGACAGAAGGGGGCTTAGTGCACTTCCGTGATGCCTTATACCAAACAAGTCATCATATAATTATGGATCCATTAAAATCATAACAGTCGAGTGAATCTGGAGGTAAAATATGCAGAAAAGTAACCAATAGGATAGGTTTTCGACCCGTGTCGGACTGCGCAGGCTGACATGGGTCGATACTTTTTTCGGTATATTGAACCCCCTTTTCACAGAGCATGGCTCTTTGTATCAGTGGGTGGATATCGTAGCCCTTCCAAGTCTTCCATACCGTCGTTTTTTTTATCCTGAACTTCGACCAAAATGTATCTTCCTCTTGGTTCGTATTGTATATTCGTGGAACATAGACGAATCGATTAATTTGGGGGTGGAAGGGTATGGCCGTTCGCGTATAAATTACTGTTGGCATCAAGTACCAGTACAGCGTGAAAATAACTCCAGACACGTCCTTGCGCCATAAAGCTTTTCTCCTCGTCTATTGGAAATTTAGATAACTTTGATAGGCGGGCGTTTCTTAAAGGCCAAGTAGCGGAAAAAAGAAAACAGTTCGGGTGTTGAAATGCATTGCAATTAATACTATCTAAAATTACGGAAATTATTGTGAAGATAACAATCTCTTTATTGTACTGTCAGTCAAAGTGTTACTTGCTGGCAGAAAAATGAATGTTAAAATCAGGTAAAAGTAAACAAAAGTAAAAGCGACGTGGCAACTTTTTACCTAGTTTTAAGACAATTGCTCGCTAGAGATACTAGTAAACATGGAACATTTCTCCACAATGGAAGCCGATGCCTCAAACTACTCAGCTTTACTATGGCCCTGATTCATCAACAATGATGACGAGGACGCGTATTATGGCGCTGCCTCACACTATTATCACCATTCAGTGCTTCAGTTCTGTCGTTATTTGGCCGGCTTACACTTTCATGTATGCTTCAAAGCAACTATTGCTCACAAGAGAGCACTTGCCTGTCCAAAACGAAGTTTGTATACAACGGTATTTAACCTTTTCAGTGTAATAAGCGAAATAAAGTGGCTTTTGCAGACGGCATAGATCAAGATCAGACTGCACTGAACGTGCAGTCTGATCTTGAATCTATACCGTCCGCTTGTTAAGACTAGGCTAGACTATATAAAGATTCTTTTCCAGTTTTAGTGGATTGTACTTTGAGTTGTTGATAGAGGTCGGGTTAATATATTTGGAGCTGAAAGAGTTAACAACATTTGCTTCTTTCCAGACAATGTTTTACATGGCTGAAAGGGGCAGGACATGTCCTTTTTTGTACAGCTGTAATTCAAAGTATTCTATATAATAGATGCATTTTTAAACCGTCACTATTTAATAATACGGCGTAAAACACCAAAACAAACGAAACGATAAATGTAATCGATAGCTTTTTTGCTTGACGGTAAAGAAAAGCACACAGACGTCACTTCTAACCAATTACAAGGCAATTTCACGGCACATCAACTCTTAAGTTCTAACGAAGTTATCTCGTATGTCTGTATTAGATTTAGGATCTAATTCTTCAAACTAACCTTTACCAAGTTCAATAAACGATTCAAGCTATTGTTTCGGGTCGATTTATTGACCTCAAATAGGTGCCGTGAAGCTTGAACGAGTGATTGAGTACTGAAGAGTGCCCACTAGGATCAGATTGTCCAGACTCAAAGGCTGATGTTGACTTACATTTTATCAAATGGATGGCAGGTTTCGGACTACGTACGTTTTTAGTTATCCTTTTCGTACACCGAATAAATAAAATACGATTTTTTTGAGTCAGTCAGAGGGGTGACATACTCTAGATACAATGTAAATTCATTTTTGGTCAAGACTCTTTCACGAAGTATCGGACAGTGTGGATTTAAGACAAGACTCTGCGAATGTGCAGTCTGATCTCGATCTACTTTGCCCGCAAAGTAGAAAATAAAAAACAGCATTTCAGAGGGGAACGAATCAAGAAGACAGTAATTTGATTTGCTCTTGCGCAATCTGAGATATAGCACAAACAAAGATTCCTGGGATAAACTTCTATCTGATTTATGCACTTTTTTAAAGAAATTGTCGGATCTAGTTTAAATCTCTTCAGCAAAATTATGTAGAATGAAAAACTTTATTTGGCTTAAAGGGAGATATTCCTTTTTTATCTAATCTCACCACACTTTAAAAATGAATTATAATTGAACTGAGTAAGCCGACAGCTGGCAAATCATCAGTAAAAAAGAATCAGTAAGAAAAATATGTTTTAATAGTTTTCCCTTAATGGGCTACGTAATTCCTTTAGGCATTTATATTTTTGTCCGAGAGTTTCGCAAAGACTTGCGGGAATGTCACATGATCGGCATGTCACATGGTCGGTGAGACGCGTCGATGGCAAGGATTCGTCATTCGGCATACCTCGGGTGACCCGGTGATCAAGTCCCTCGGCTGTATCTTGTAGCTTCATATGCACCTACATGGTACATTTCTTCGCCTGAAATACGCCAGTTTACCGTTCTGAAAATTGTAAGGCTTCTCTTAAAAAAGAAAACTTTGAGTCTCAATTTTCTATCAAAATCTTTCTAACTACTAGTATTTTTCAGTTGACAAACAGTTCGTACATTCATTTTTTAACGTGGTTTATCAATTCCGATTGAAGTTTTCACCGACAGATAGACAGATGTGAATAACTTCATCGAGGTTGTTTATGTCGTTGCTAAACGACTAACAGTGGCGCCGCCATGTATAAGATCACGTGATTGGCAGTTCAAATGGAAACGACCGTTATACAGACGAGGTAAGATATAGGTACGGAATCGCCCGAGTTGTGACGAATGGAGTATTCGTATTCAAATCAGTAAGATGACGTCATATCTAATCTAAATGAGATACATGTAGATTAAAAGTGCAAAATGGTCAATCCTCCAATCCTTTATTCAAACCTATAAATATTGTACCTTTTTATTGAATATGACAGTACAGTTTATATGATTGCAAGAAACATATACCTAGTAATATTTATCGGTATTTTAGAAGAAATTTTGATTTATGTCACAAAAACTAAGCAGCCCCCTTTAAGACCAAACAGAAGTGGAAGAAGAGCTTAGAGGTATGCCAACAGACGGTATAACCTTATAGTCTGGTTGGCTTTGGGTGTCAAGCTGTCAGTATATCTAAATTTATTTCATGCTTTCCGGTAGAAATAGCAGTGAAAAGATTTTTCGATATTACACGGGTACGACCTGTGAAAATACCGATTTTCATGTTCTTGTTGCCTAGGTAAATTGCGCGTGCCTCACAACCAGATGGAAATATGACGTCATTTACCTTACATCTCTCGCACTTGACGTAATATTGTAATGCGTTGCTATGCGGGAGGGGTACGCCATGGGGAATAACGGAAAAGAACTGTACTGGATTTTGATAAAGCTCCTCCCAGAAAGGGTTAAAAGCATGAAATAAGTAGAATATTTGTTTTTTTCGGTGAAAGATCAAAATTTATTTCATCTCGTGAACACCATCGGTAATATTTTCACTCGTGGCTGCGCCACTCGTGAAAATATTACCGAAGGTGTTCACTCGATGAAATAATTTTCGATCTTTCACCGAAAAAAACAAATATCCTCTATTTAACCCCTTACCAGGCGACAAACACTTAGACTAGTCCTTTCTAAAAGCATATGCGGACGACAACACAGTAAAGTTCAGGGCTTGGAACCCATGGGACGCTGATCTGATTCCAAGCTTGGCCAACTCTTTTGGAGGATTGGCGATAGTCCTTGCAACAAGATTAATTTGTGAAAGACAGAATTTTATTAGAAGTACTAGTGATAGACACCCTAGGAAGCATTGACAGATGCACTAGCCTCCGAGATATAATTGTATTAATGTTGTAACGTTACACAGCGTTAAAAACCAAAACAAATAAGTAAAACGCAAGAACCCCGTAATCATATACAGATGAAATGTAATAAAATGGATAGCATGAGTAAAATGGCACCAAACAAAGAAGTGCTTTGGCATAGGGTAGTTTTATGTATCTCCGCGACTGCATAATTATGGACCAGTAAAATCTATTATGTCGAATAACTGACTGAACATTAAGTAGGATGGACCTTGGACATGCAGAAAATTTACCAGTAGCACAAAGTTTCGACCGAGGTCAGCCTGGGCGGACTGCCATGGGTCAATAGTTTTTGCAGATTCACTGAAACCCTTTAAAATTGACCCATTTATACCCTTAAGTGTTTACTACATCTTTTTTGGTTATTTTTCTACAATTTTAAATAAATATTTCAGTTTTGTCACACCAATTTGCACGATTGGTGCTTCTTTTTCTGTTTTGTGTTTTTCAGATATGTCTATAGATGTGCTCTCGTGGTTATTGGCTCTCTTCTCTCTCTCTCTCTCTCTCTCTCTCTCTCTCTCTCTCTCTCTCTCTCTCTCTCTCTATATATATATATATATATATATATATATAACACTCTAGCAAAGTATATAATTCCAGACAGACAGACAGAGGTAGGCAGACAGACAGACGGACAGACACACAAAAAGTGGTAGAGAGAGAGAGGGAGGGACAGGCAGGCACACACAGAGACAGACCGACAAACTCTTGCTTCAGGAATGTTCATGTCAAAAGCAAATTTTTTCTCTCTATCTCTGTCGGGTAGGCTGGGGATGGGGGTAGCATACTATGAGTTTGAAACTGGTTATTCCTGTATTGCAACGCATGTGTTCTGCCAAATCAAGTAATTAACTAGAGAAGTCCAACTCAACTCACATGGCCTAAAAATCCCGCCAAAATAAAAGAACAACGAAGTTTCAGCAACCTACTAAAATCACCATCTGTCGCAGTAAAATCTATCAACAAGCCTGCCTTTCTTTACCCAGTGGTACAATTTTCGCAACAATATTTACCTACGTCTTACACATACATCATTTTTGTGTTAGAATATAAATCACTTCTGTCTTTCGACGCCAAATAAATCAGTTCGTCTTTTTTCGAACACAAAAAGGACAATTTCTGTGCAAATAAGAGTACTCTTTGGCCTTATTTGGAATGAAGTTGCTTGCAGTGAAGATTTATGATCTGACTGCATTTTACGAGCTGTCTGATCTTGATCTACACTGTCCCAAAAAGGAAATGTACCTCTTGCGCCAAAGGGATAAACAGACCGTCAAACACCTTCTACAGTTACCGCAAATTAACTGTTCACACCTACACAAAGGAAAGTGAAGTCTCTTTTTTGTCTAACCATACACTGTGTATTTCTGTGCTCATTCATTTCCTACATTTCTTCAGAATATTGATTGATTGATTGATTGATTGATTATGGTGTATGGCGCCGTTTTCAACAATATTTCAATTATTTCACGACAGCCAGTGCACCTATGCATGCTTTCATGGAGTTTCTTTTACCAGTACTCCGCGCAATATTCTTTTCAAGCCACAGGCTGCTTTCCCACATAACTATCGCCGAAAGAATGGTCACCAGTGAGAGAGGAATGAATCCTGTCGCAATGACTATCATCAATCCTCGGAAAGAGATTGCCCGCGAGTCGGGGATTGAACCAGCGACCCCAAGTCCTGTGCGCTACCGACTGAGCTACTGGGGCTCGGCTCAGAATATTGGAAAGTTGCAATATTAACCTTTATTAGATCTATATTCCTATCAGCGAATTACTGGGATTTCTCAGTATTTTATTTTTTCAGTTTTTCACTGTGAATAATATCACTAGTGATGATATGGTATCATCACTAGTGATGGTATAATTTTAGAATGTTTGCCGGAAGTACTTTTTTTCCTATATTTCTCACAGTCTAATGTTTCTGTCTCTACTTCAAACATCTTTAGTAAACAATAGCACAGTGAAAAGATTTTCGGCACAGTCTTTCCAAACAACCCCGAGTTAACGACCTTGTGGGAGAAATCTTTTGAAAACATTTCGAGAAAAGAAGACAGTTTTTGTGGGAGAGCTCTTGAAAAATATTATGGAAAAACGAGAAAATACTACCAAACAGCATTTTCTCCTTTTTCCATAATGTTTTCTATCTTATCAGAAAATCTAAGATCTTTTTTACCAATTTAGTATTTGTCATTTGGAGATATTTTTAATTTGGGAAAGTATTAAACTTGTCATGTGCGAAAGGCTTAACTGTTTCTTCTTCTAATTTCTTATGGCTGGTTGTAAATTGTAAAGGTGCAAAACAATGCATGCCTTCAAGTGGAGAGATAGATGACGTAACATACTCTCGAGCGTTACGTCATCTGCATCTGCCAAAAATGGACCATGTCTTTGTAAAGAAAAGTCCTGTACATGTATACCTACCGTTAGCAAACAGAGGGAGAATAAGAATATAATAAATAGAATAATCAACTGGTGGTGTGTGATATTAAAAATTTGTCTCTCGAATGGGGTTTGATACGGTTAAAAAACTCGTCCTTCGCATCAAACCCCATTCTAGTGACAGATTTTTAATACCACACACCACTAGACTAGTTGATTGTCCTCTATTTATCATGCTAAATAAATGGAATGAAAATTTCAAACTTGGTAAACCACCCCCTCCCCCCAAATTTTGCTATTTCATAGGTACCTTTGGAGAAAAGCTATCTGCTCATCGGACAGTGTAGATCAACGATCAGACTGCACAGAACGTATCTGACGTTCTGTGCATTCTGATCTTGACCTACACTGTCTGCTAAAGGTCAGTGAGTCGCGCTTAGCTGCTTAAGGGTTAAAAGAAACGAAATATTACATCGCTCATGATTCCAATGTTATTTCAAACGTAGTTTTTGGAAAAATAATCTCCTTATCGGACAGTGTAGATCTAGATCCAAGATCTAGATTTAGTTTGATCTTGATCTACACTCCGCAAAATGTCAGTGAGTCGCGCTTAATAACAATCCGTTCAAAACTCAGATGTTTATCGTAGAAGCTTGACTAAAAAAGCGGAAAGTATAGATCAAAGATTCGGATTGCACGGTCTATGCAGTCTGATCTTGATAGATGCCGTTCGCAAAAGCCCCATATGATCGTCTATGGATATAAAAGCGTTACACAGTATTGCCCAGCTGGGTAGCTCAGTGGATAGCGTATCTGACTCGTGACCTGGTGTTTGCGGGTTCGATACCCGGTTTTATCCTGTCACCTTCTACAATTTCGACCCGATAACAGGGTGCCGTATATTTTTTTTTGTTATCCGTCAGTTGGTCACATGACCGCTAAGTGCGCACCTGCTAACTGGGACTATTTTCAACCAAGCGTCTTACTGCCGTAATGAATGAATCAATCGCTAGCGAATACTTTTGCTCGTTAAATTAATAGTCTGTTATGTTAAAACACATTGTCTTCTTCGCCACAATATTTTTCTGCGGATATACGTCACGTTTAACAATTATGACGTAGACAATATCATTCATGACGTCATTATTGCAGCTGCATATCCGGAGGGTTTTGTAAACACTGTTCCTCATTTTCTAAAGTTTCTCATAGATCTAGTGAGAAAGATGTCAATATGTGCTTTATTTCGAGCGAAATGTTCAATTTAGTCGGATTTTGGATTATAATTGAGAAAAGGGATAAATAAAATAGACGGTTGGTGTCTTGGATTGGGAAAGTCGATCAGGCTCGGCTCCGGAAATTTATTAAAGGTACAGTCTTTATCAGTGTTTTTTTTTTTTCGTTTGTTTGTTTTGTTCCGTTACAGTGAGTGACAGGATAAATAGAATAGATGGTTGGTGTCTTGGATGGGTTAAGTTTATCGGGCTCGGCTCCTAAATTTATCCGGTTCGCCTTCGGCTCACCAGATAAATTCCTCCGCTTTGCCCGATAAACTTAACCCATCCAAGACATCAACAATCTATTCTCTATGAGGCAAACTTTCTTTCCGGCGGCTTTTCGCCTCTCATCTCTGATGCATGTGAGAAAGTAGCCAGTGACTTGAAAAGAAAGTTATGTTCATTCTGGTGTGAGAAAGCTAGGAAACACATGCGGAAGTGCACTGGCCACCGTGATATGACCTTAGCTTTTAAAATGGCGTTAAACTCCGATACGACCAAAAGATATACAGTATATATGGTGCAGAACACTGACTTGCATTAATATTTCGAAAACGTATGGCTTTTTTTTTCATGCAACATAATGTTGTAAATGCCAACCAAAAAGAATTCTCAGGGTGCTGGCTCTTGCCCGAGTTTTTTTTTTTTGACATTCTTCCACATAAGCAACTTAAATTGTCATTAATCTCTTTAAGAAATTCGTTACTTTGGTATCTAATGTAATTTCGCTCTTACGTTGAATGGGACTATGAACCAGTCATAGACGGACATAAACGGACATTTCTTGCTCAGATAATGCCATTTTACTTTTGTTTCGCTGGAGATATCGTACCGTACCAGCCACTGTAGATCATGGATCAAACTGCACATTCTGTGCAGTCTGATTTTGATCTACTATGTCAGCAAAAGCGCTTTAAGTCGCATGTAGCAGTTAGAAGGTTGAACCATAACCCCTAGTGTTTTGTATTATGAAAATAGAAACAGACTTACATGCATAGCCTTGCGATTAATGTAAAAAGCAAAAACTCGTTTGTCTACTTTTGTTGCAACTTCTTCGAAATTCTGTCTTGGTAGAGATGGCAAAGTGAGCCTGTATGGATTTCGGATTTTACCAAACTGAAAGCATTGTGGACAAGAAATTGAATGTAGCTCAAATGATGATTTCTGTCTTTGATAGGGCAAAAAAACATTGTGGGAAAAGGAGAAAATGCTGGTTACCAGCATTTTCTCCTTTTCTAACAATGTTTTCAAAGGCCTTCTCTCACAGAGTCTCTAAAACTCGTGATTGTATGGTTAATCGTTAACTGGCGTGCCAATTAAAATGATTTTATAATGGTAATGCAAGCGTTTGTTAGGGCTTCACAGACATAATTCACTCGGATAGAGCCATGGCATCACCCTACACTGCAAAGTAAAATGAATGTTACTTATCGTCAAATGACAGATCCAAGTGTTACATGTATAGTAATGGCTGTTTTAATAATACCACTGGCAAAGATACATTGCAATGTTGTTCCAGATGAGACTGCACTTCCTATTCAGTTTGAACCTAAATTATACATCTTAAAATACAAAACAACAAATTCTTGCCGTCAGTATGCCAAAAGCTAAGGAGGCAATTTACTTGAGTGGAAGACCCCGTAGTCGGTGTAAATGCTTAGATAACTCAAGAACTAATGTTCAAATACGATGGGAAAATCGTATTTATGTTCCTTTGAATACCAATATACATTCGAATAGCCTAATCGTTTGTCTTGTTATGTACCTCTTAATTGGTTGGTTTTCGGTTAAAAGGCCAAAATTACCATTAGTCTTTCCATTTCCATTGAAATGCAGATTAATCCGTTTACCAAACAATTTCAAGTAATAGCAGCCGAAAAGGAAATACCTATTAAAAAGAAAATGGGGAAACCAAACATTTTCTTCTTATGTAATTATTTTTTTGCCCTTTAAAAGCCAAAATGACATCTTTGGATTCATATTAAGGTTGTCGTCTGCAAATTACTCCAGTATATGTGAGCCATGCTCTGTGAAAAGGGGGCTTTATACATCTGTAAAATGTATCGACCCAGGTCAGCCTGCGCAATTCGCGCAGGCTGACCTGGGCCGAAACTTTTTGCATTGGTCAATTTTTCTGCAGCTCAAAGGGCCAGTTTACCTCAAAATTCAGTCGATTGTTACACGAAATGAATTTTATGGGTCCATAATACTGTGATGACTTGCTTGGTATCATGCATCACGGAGATGCATTAAGCCTCTTTTTACCAGAGCATGGCTCATACATAAGCAAGAAATCTGATCGTCTGTTAAAGACTTAACCCTTATCCTGCTAAATAAAAAATGAAACTTTCAGGCCGATATTCAAATTTTCCAATTTCAAAGGTATTTTTTCATGAAAGATATCTCCTTATCGGACAGTGTATATCAAAGATCAGACTGCACGTTCTGTGCAGTCTGATCTTGATCTACACTGTCCGCAAACGGTCAGTGAGTCGCGCTTTGCAGCCTAAGGTTAAACTCTTTGTCAAACGACACAATTTTAGACTTGTCCAAATTGAAAGACAACACATTAAATTTGGCTCACATGGTTACTTTTATATGTCTTTGAAAAGGTAGAAACATTGTGGGAAGAGCAGAAAAATGATGGTACCAGCATTATCTTATTTCTTGTAGCGTTTTCAAAAGCCTTCGTCCTCAAGGTCGTTAAAATTCAGGATTGTGTGGTAAAGAGAATGAATATGAGCCATGCTCTATCTGCGAAAAGTTTCGACCCAGGTCAGCCTGCGCAGTCCGCGCAGGCTGACCTGGACTGAAACTTTTCGCTACTGGTCAATTTTCTGTATGTCAAAGGACCATTCTACCTCATGATTCTTGTGACTGTTAGACAAAATGGATTTTACGGATCCACGATCATGTGATAACTTGCTTGGTATCCTGCATAACAGAGATGTATTAAGCTCCTTTTTGTCAGAGCATGGCTCATATGTATCCGACATAAAAAGAAATGCCCATCAT
The DNA here is from genome assembly GCA_946811185.2 of Hippopus hippopus. Lineage (NCBI taxonomy): Eukaryota > Metazoa > Mollusca > Bivalvia > Cardiida > Cardiidae > Hippopus > Hippopus hippopus. The sequence continues at coordinate 48,354,802 of OX328104.1, read as the reverse complement.
TTTCGCTGGACCGGTGTAAGAAGGAATCTACATACATTGCTCGGGTATCTTTGGCATCATGGAGCGGACTGGAAGTCTATTTGTACTGGCTTTCGATGTTGCACCAGTATGCATGGTTTATCGATCAGGGACCGTAGCAGCTCAGTTCAGAAACCCTCACAGGTCAGGACGAACCGTATTTGCAACACATAGAAACTAATGAAACTAAACTAGCGACTGGCAAATCAACCATCATAGGTTGCATTGCCCTGCCATCTATTGACAGGGATAAACAGTGACTTTCCACAGCAATTCAGCCTTTCGTACTCGTTGTTACTGCACATCCTCCATTATACATCAACTTAATATCAGTGCACCTCCTACAATCAACGTCTACAAAGGGTTTCGATAGCAGTGTCCTTACCGAATTTTATCTACCATGTATGTGGGATTACAAATATGTTTGTCTTATTTTTTATCAAACACGTAGCTAAGACAGTGAAACAGTTATGTAGCTGTATAGGGCCCCAGTCCGGCGCTATGGCATTGTGACGAAAGATACGTGAATCCCTGTGGTCGTTAATTTTGAATTACGAACATTTGCATTATAACGAAAGTAATAAGTTCAAAGTTTTGTATGCATTACATGGCATATATCACATTATTTCCATTTCATACTTGGAAACAAGTCACGTGAAAAGAATGGCTATAAACTATTGTTTCCAATTGGTTATGCGTGACAATTTCCGATTCGTTCGTAGGTCCGTTATAAAGCGGTAAAACTACTTGCAAAAGAGCCATGCTTCGTGAAAGGCGGGCTTAATGCAATTGCAAAAAGTTTCGACCCAGGTCAGCCTGCGCAGTCCGCGCAGGCTGACCTGGGTCGAAACGTTTTGCTTTTGGTAAATTTTGTACACGTCAAAGGACCTCATGATTCCACCAGTTGTTATACAAAATGGGCTTTATAGATCCATAATGATGTGATGACTCACTTAGTATAATGCTTCACGGAGATACGTTAAACCCCTTTTGCCAGGGTATGGCGCAAACGATTCAGATGTGTTAATCGAAGGACAGAATGCAAATCTCGTGACACATGAACGTGCTAGAACATAGCGAAACATACGGGAGTGTTAAGTGCTAAGTTTCTAGACGTAATAAAGATGGAGAATTGAGAGTATAAACTGGCTCCCAGAAGGAAAGATTGCGTGTTTATTTTCGTCAAAATTGTATCCTTCAACATTTATTGACAATATGGTGTTATATGATTTTGGTACGTCCTTGTCGGGGGATTCAAGGACAAATTGTATCTTGATTGGACGTGCCAAATTAACCCTCTAACACAGTCTTTAGTTTTAACGACAATGAGAAAGAAAGTCTTTTTAAAACAAGATAGGAAAATGGATGTTACCAGTATTTTCTGTTTTTACTATCTGTGAAGCCTTTTGGATTTGGGAAAGTCTGAAATTTTGTCGTCATGTAAGGGATTCGCGGTGGCGAGTCGACTTCGTGCACGACTCGAGGAAGCTTGCAATCAATTTTGTGATACATTGATGTAGTGTACTTACTTGTGCTAATCTAAATACCCTGCTTAAAAGATTCTGATGATCACAGTTTCATGTCTAACACGCAAATGTAGTTTTTAGCGGCCAGTGCATAAGCCTGTATCGGCAACAAGCCAAAAATAACCATCAATCTTTTAATTGTACACGATGAATCTTTCATCATGACCCAACATTGTGGAATCGAACAGGCTGGAACACAGCTAAATGATACGATTCGTACCACTCAGTTTTACCATTGATCAAAAACATACTCAGCACTTTACGATACAAAGCCCAGTGTTTTTGCTCTGTTTTTACTCGCACTCAAATACAGAACAGCGGTACATGGTTCTGGCCTGTTCTTACTAACACCAGGTGGAGCAACAGACTGGTTACTTTCCTTCATGAACGAATTAAGGAAAGTATTCTTTACCAAGACAAGAATGAATCGTAATGTCCTTTGTGAGATCTCTTCTAAGCAAATTTGGTAGAGAGGGATTCAAAATCTCAACTCTTGTATCGCTACATGTGTTACACTGTAACGATGCAATCCGCTGATAATTTATTACCGATGAACACGTCTACTTTATTCAAGCTCTATTCTTATCTATAGATCTGGGTACGTGCTGCCAACTCTGCAACATTTCAGCCTTGCCAGACCAATTGCTTCTCTTCAGTTTATATAGCTCTTTAATTCAGTATGGTAAGAGAGATTTCTCGCACATATTGATACAAGGTTCTGTGTTAATTAAAGAACTTTTTTCTTGTAATCTTACCCTAGGATATACACCTAATTAAAGCTATTTTGGTAGGGCAATTTTCGCAACCAAATTACTCCTCTCCTTATTTTTTAACCCACCTTTAACATTTACACCCTTGCATTAATCTACTTATCTCGTCTCGAAACAGACCACCTCTAAAAGTATTGTAAAACAAAAGCAATGAAATTGCTCATAGTAAATTTTTTTCAAATAAAGTTAACATTTGTAACTAATTTTAGAAAATTTCATATTCTAGTTTTTTTTTTTTTTGTCTTTCTTCACCCAAAAGGATGTTATCCAAGTCGTCTGGTACAAATCTGTCCTTAATTCTTATCCTGCTAAATAACTGAAATAAACTTTTCAGTTTGATAGTAAAAACCCAAATATTACTATTTCACGGTTATGTTTTGGGGAATAGCATCTCCTTATCGGACAGTGTAGATCTAAGATCAGACTGCACGTTCTGTGCAGTCTGATCTTGGATCTAAACTGTCCGCAAAAGGTCAGTGAGTCGCGCTTAGCAGCCTCAGAGTTAAGTAAAATGCTAACCCATTCCTCGAAAATATATGAACCATATATGGGGAAAAAAAGGGGTTAATGCATGTCTCTGATCCGTTGTACTAAGCAAGTATACCTCAAACAATAAAGAATGTTGCCTGTATTATTGTTAGTAGGAGATTACCATTTTATTTGACATTTTCAAATTCAAAACTATATAACAATTATATGTGTGGGTTTAGTACAATATTACGGCGAAAGTGTGTCACTTGGCTATGGCTAAACTATTTCTTTTTCTTGTAGAAATATATATTTAGACAAATTGATATTTATATATATATCCTGTTAAGGATAAGCTAAATTCCTCAAGAAACAAATACAATGATACCGGAATTCATGATGACGTTTTTTTTTTATATTATTTTATTATTTTCTCTGCATATATAAATGATACAATATTGACGTTCAAGTATGCCCATTCATTGGATTACAAGATCTTAATAATGTAAGGCTAAATATGCAAATAAAATACGTGTAATTTCAAAATTCAATATACCAGCTTTGTGTTGTTGTTTTGAGTGTCTTTTTTCTTTCCTTCTAAGAGTTCTAATAGAGGAGACCAGTAGGCCCTGGACTCCGCATACTTTTGAAAGTTTTTGGTATGGGATGAGCGTCCATACAATGCGTTTTCAAACCCCTCTTCATCAGGATCGTGAAAACGCGGGATTGTGTGGTAAAAGGTGAAACCTTGAAAGAAAACTCGTACAATGGAAATCTTGATCATTAAGAAATACAAAAAGATTTTGAGCCTTGAAATAATGCTATATCATTTTGAGCTTTGAAACAGCAAAGAAGATCTTCAGTCTTAGAATGGAGAATCGATATGATTGTTTAACTAATCAATAGTACTGGAAAAAATGTATGTGCCACGTTCTGACAGAAGGGAATTTGATACATCTTCGTAATGCGCTGAACCATTTAGGTCATCACATAATTGGCCTGCAACACGCGAAATGGGGCATTCGGACATTTGCGTAAACTGTCGTCTCGGATGAGCCTGCGCAGTCCGCGCAGGCTCATCCGAGACGGCACTTTACGTCTACATTAGATTTTGTTCTTCAGTAGACTTGCGCAAAACAGAAAATTACACAAAAACGGAAAGTGTCGTTTCGGATTAGCCTGCGCGGACTGCGCAGGCTGATCCGAGACGACACTTTACGCAAATGTCCGAATATCCATTTTCGCGTGTTGCAAGCCAATTATGGATCTATTAAAACCCATTTTGTCTAATAACCGACTAAATCATGAGATAGAATGGTTCTTGGGCATGCAGAAAATTAACAAATAGCAAAAAGATTCGATCTGTGTTAGCTTGCGTGGACTGTGCAGGCTGACATGGGTCGATACTTTTTACAATTACATTAAACCTCCTTTGCACAGAGCATGACTTGTATGACTGATTTCCTTGGTACTGAGATATCTTTTCATATCTTATAGATTTCAACTCGTACAAATAGTTAAGTGCCCTCAAGATGTCCCTGTATTGTGTTACCGAAGTGAACACGTTTGCATACTAAATGGATTGATAAATACTTTCACAGCTTTCATAATGATAAGAGTCATACTCTGTTAAAAGGAGGCTTAATGCTTTTGCAAAAAGTATCGGCCCATGTCAGCCTGCGCATTTAGCGCAGGATGACATAAGTCGAATCCAAGGACTACTCAACCCCATTATTCAGTTGGTTGTTAAGTAAAATAGGTTTTATAGATCCATAATCATGTGATGACTTGCTTGGTATAATGCACCACGGAGATGCATTAAACCCCCTTTTGTCTGGGCATGAGTCGTATCTTTTCTTCGAGATATGTGGAACATCAATAACGGGCATTTGTTTTTCTTTGATAACAGATACCACCCGGAAACCTAAAGAAACAAACTGTTTGCATTTTCAAACTTGTTTTTCCAATAAAACTGTTTAACGGAAGCACTTCCATTTTACTCATTACTTGCAAGGTTTCAATTTACAACTTGAAGATGTCATAGTAAAATATAGTAGTCACATGTTTACACAACCTGCAGTCTGATCTTTGATTTTTTTTTAACTGTTTGATCTATTGTTAGGCATTTTGAGATATTCCGGCAACAATTTTGAAATATGCCTCTCTATACTGTCTGCGTGTTAAGTTAATCTTTTACCACAAAATCCCGACTTTAAACGATCCTGAGGGAGAAGCCTTTTAAAAATTCATGGATAAAGGAGAAAATGCTAATAACTAGTATTTTCTCTTTTTCCCACGATGTTTTCTTTGAATGACACATGCCATCTTTTGATTAACATTTGATTTGTCGCTTGCAAATGCTTTCACATCGTACTTCGCTAAATTTTTATCGTCTGGTAAAGGGATAGCCTATATTGTATCTTCAGCTTTCAAAAAATGTCGACTCTGAATATTCGTACTGAAAACATTGAGTATTTTGGGAAACAGGACACTGAAATATTGACGGTGGAAATTATATGAGTTGTTACAACAAAATGTCTACTATCTTGAATTATGAAATCAACGCATTTTAAACTTTCCGTCACTAACATGTCAAATTATTAAATCTCTGCATTATAACATTTTCAAAATACCATATCAGATTACAAAATCAGTGTTGTGAAACTTTTACCGATTGTTAAATCAGACTACAAAATCTGTGCTTAACTCTTACACTATTAAATAAAATGTATTATCCCAAAGGCTAAAAATTCATTTCCTATGCAAGATCAAGAGACAGTTCGGTCATAATCTACAATAAAGCAGTGGACAGTGCAGATCAGAGATCAGACTGCACGTTTTATGCAGTCTGACTTTTATCAACACTGTCAACAAAAGCTTCCGGTGTCCGCTATGGAATCGAAAGAGTTAAGAACATCTTTAACAAACCATTGGGCCGTATTACAACAGCAATGTGCTTTGGAATATTTACCGTCTCTTGAGAAAAATAACATAAACATATAATTTACCGACTATAGAGTCAGATTGCAGGGTTTTTTTGTGACTTTAAACATCTACCGATTACCTTTTCAGACTACAAAATCTGTGACGTAACACTTTAATAATTGACGAGATCTACCTTATCAGATTCTAAAGTCTGTCCGTTAAAACATTTACCGACTAAAGAGTCAGATTACAAAGTCTGTCCGTTAAGACATTTGCCGACTATTGAGTCAGGTTACAAACTCTGTAATAAAAGACATTTACCGACTATTGAGTCAGAATACAAACTCTGTAATTTAAGACATTTACCGAAAATTGAGTCAGGTTACTTGTAAACTGTGTAATTCAAAATATTTACCGACTATTGAGTCAGATTACAAACTCTGTAATTTAAAATATTTACCGACTATTGAGTCAGGTTACAAACTCTGTAATTTAAGACATTTAATGACTATTGAGTCAGGTTACTTGTAAACCCCTGTAATTTAAAATATTTACCGACTATTGAGTCAGATTACAAACTCTGTAATCTGAGACATTTACCGACTATTGAGTCAGATTACAAACTCTGTAATTTAAGACATTTACCGACTATTGATTCAGATTACAAACTCTGTAATTTAAGACATTTGTCCACTATTGAGTCAGATTACAAACTCTGTAATTTAAGACATTTGTCCACTATTGAGTCAGATTATAAACTCTGTAATTTAAAACATTAACCGACTACTGAGTTAGTTTACTTGTAAACTCTCTAATCTAAAACATTTACCGACTACTGAGTCAGGTTACTTGTAAACTCTGTAATCTAAAACATTTACCGACTATGGAGTCAGGTTACAAACTCTGTAATTTAAAATATCTACCGAATATAGAGTCAGGTTACAAACTCTGTAATTTAAAACATTTACCGGCTATAGAGTCAGATTACGAAATCTATAATTTAAATTATTTAACGACTACTCTTTCGGATTACAAAATCTGTCACTTAAAACATTTAGGCCTACGATTACCTTTCAGGATTACAAAATCTGTCCGTAAGAAGGTTTGCCAACTACTATGTCATATTACAAAAGTGCTTTTGTGCATTTACTGACTTCCTTGATCAGATTAACAAGTCAATGCTATAGAATATCTACCGACTACCGAATCCAATTACAAAATGCGTGCTTTAAAATATACTCAACAAAAAAAGTTAAGGCTCCGTTGCTATTGTCCAGAAACATCCAAGTTTCGTTCGTCAGAACAATGTTGTGCACATTGTCTTGCAAGCGCGCTCACCACAATATCTCCCTTTGAACATGTGTGGTACATTCTGGGACCGAGGGTTGGATGCAGAATACTGGCACCACCTCCAGGCTTTTGCTGTGTTGCTGCAAGAGCAATAGAAACTGATTCCTTAGCTCCTAATCGTAAGAATTATGCAGCGTATACGACACCAGTGCACGTCCTTATTTGCCGATGAAGGGGACACATTTGTTACTGCAGGGATATTTTGAACATTCTCATCTTCCATACGTGACATTTGAGGCTATCATGAGAAGGGAGTTACGTAAATTTCATGTGACAGTCAAAGGAATTGCATTTTAAGTTATAAAAAATTGCAGCGTATATTCATGACTGTGTTTTGCATAAAAACAGGGAATACTCTGTAGACACTTATTCTGCGAAAAATGATTTTGACCCCTGGGTTACGTGACACGGTGCCACAACAAGGATATTAGTGCTACAAAGCTAAAGGAAACATTTTTTTTTTTTCAAGCAATAGAATGTATCTAACAAAATTAATAAAAATTGAATAATTGTTTGTTTTGGTAATCTTTTGGTCCATGGTTATCTGAGATTTCCTTAACTTTTTCGTTGAGTATATTTACCGACTGCCGTTCCAGATTTGATGATGAAATCATTAAAGAAATTGGTACTTTAAAATATCGACCACCAAACTGAGCCATTAATTAGAATTAGTGATTCAGAACATTAATCTGTCACTCACTAAAGGTTCGGAACATTTGTATACAAACATAATTATGTTCATAAAACAATGCCTCAGACGATTCACTGACTTTTATATCATATTATTAGATCTATACTTCAGAAAATATACCGACAAGCATATCAGACTCGCAAGTGAGTGCTTGAGAACAATTTTTTTCTAACGGACAGATTTTTTTAAAACTTTGCACATACAAAGCTCATCATGTCTCTAGGAGATTACAGTAGAAAAAAGATGTGGATCACCGTGCTTGTTTCTGAGAAATTTGTCTTTTAAAAAGGTATATACAATTCCAAATTCAGCTTATATTGGATTTAAAGCGCCTTTCTTTAATAGTCAGTTAAACAGGAAAATTACAGGAAAAATACACAAATATACATCATTATAATGACAATTCATGTATTTTTGCACAAAAAATATATAAAAGCCTGGTTTTGAGCATGGTAAATGTACAAATATGCATGTTATATATAGACCATTGAGTTAAAAAGGGAGATAATTTGATCGAATCAAGGGTTAACCTTAAAGAAATACATACTATCTAACGGACAGATTTTTCTTAAACTTTCCATACTTATAGTATTTATCATTCTAAACAATAAGAAAAAATAAAAATGACACCTATCCGTGCTTATTTTGTCAAAAAACAAGGTTGGAGGTCACTGTGGAAGTTATTTTTCAAGAAAAAAAAAATAGGATAAAAGCTCAGCAGACATGGTGGGAAAAAGAAATTGCTCAATAGGAGCGATTTTTCCTTTTCCAATAATAATTTTCAAAGTGGAAACAGCTATACTTCCACAGCTTTAAATTTCCTGCCTTTGTTTCCTTGTTCGGTGTGTAACGCCGTGTCAGCAGCATTTTAATTTTTTCACGGTGACACTTCAAAGGTCCTTTCTTTTCTTTTCACCAATACTACCCAAAGAAAGTGCTACTTATTTCAGTGCACCAATAGTATTACCATTATGTGCAGAAAATACATAGGTGCACTTTTGATTCAATATCCGCGACAAAAATACGTGCGCAGTAGGATGCGCGCGAACATTTGTCATATACGTCGTTAAAACCACGAACCGTGACGAGATGATATAAACATTATTGAGTTGTGTTTATAAATTGTCTCGTTACGATACGTGATTTTAAACCTGTTATCCCAAACACAAAAGTGATATAAAATGATAATGAAAGGTTTTATCGAGTGAGAGACATACAATTTTTCTTCATTTTTGTATACAGTGATAAACGCCATTTTCAACATTGTATCAATTATATCGCGGTCGTCGAAACAATGATCAGCGGTGAGAGATGAATGAATTCTGTCGCAATAACTATCAGACATCCACGCAAAGAATGTGACCGAGATGAAGATTCGAACCAGCGACCCTGACCATAGTTTCAACCCTTGTATATTACTGGCTGAGGTACCGGGCATGGCACCATAAGTATAGCAGCCATCAAATTTTCTGCAGCTCATTTCCAGGGAAACGTGACCTCTGACACTGTGAAAGCAGAACAATTCGTGCTGACTTCACTCTCTGGAATCTTAAATACGAGTAATCGTTTAGCTTGACTCAAATCTATTATTAACCCCTAGCTGCTACAGTCACATACAAAAAGTATTAGTGAAAAGGACCGCCATCTTTGATTTATCCCAAAACAGACAGACTTGTTTGAAAGCTTATACTAAGTTAACTTCTCTACTGAACTAACTGAAAACTGTTTTTTCCTTACCTTAGTACTTTGTGATGTGCTCTGTTAAGCGGATTATCGACATAATTCTACTTGGAATTGACAAATAAAGCTTCTGAATAAAACATGGCGGAATGTCCATCCAAATTCTTATTTCATGAAACAAGTCTGCATTACTGTTGATGACATGGTGTCTATAAGACAGTTTTCTCTTGATATAAAGCCAAACGTCTTCTATTATGTTCAGATCAGGTGAATGTGCTGGCGTGGAAACTGATTTAAGGTTGTTTGTGGCCTGGTATTCTTGAAGCACCCTTGATCTACGAACTGGTGCATTATCATCCTGGAAAAGGTACTGGTTACCGGGGAAATGTCTTGCAATTACAGGCCATAGATTATGTTCTAAGACGTCTTTATATTTTTCAGAATTGATATTTCCATTAACACTTGTTATTGTTCCGACACCATACCAACAAATGCACCCCCATATCATGACCTGATATTTCCTATTCTGTTGCGATGGAACCAAGTCTGGTCTATACCCTTCACCTCGCCTACGCCAAAAATACACCCTGTTATTGGTGCAAATAACAACTTGACTTTCATCTGAAAATATCACTTTATCCCAATTTCCATTTACGACCTACCTTCTCTTCTCTAAACACCAAGACAACCGTTTCCTCCTATTTTCATTCTTGACCACAACTTTCTTCTTCAGAACCCTTCTTTGGAACCCATGCTGACTTAAATGTTGAACTGTCCTTCTAGATACCTGTATCTCCCTGTTTTCATTGAATTTTGACCTTATATCACTTAAAGAATCCCTCCTATTCACCTTTACAAGACGCTCAAGTTGTCTATAGTCTCTGTCTAACACAAGTTTTGGTCGACCACTTCGCCTCTTGTTCTCAACTGAACCAGTGTTTAAATATTTCTTTACAATATTTGAAATAGTCATGTAAGGTACACTTAACAGTTTACTTATATCTCTAAGCTTGTGACCATTCTCATATAAATCCATAGCCAATTTTTTTAACTCTAGTGATAATTCTCGACCTTTCCTACCCATTGTATGCTTTCAATGATAAAATCAACCAAAAGACAAAAAACTGTGATGTCATCAATTACATCATCAATGATGATGTCACTGACCTGATAACATCACAATGACCCCAGATAAATGGAGCTATCAATGGGAGTCAAGGCCATATAAACTCTCATAAATAGAGTCAATCCAAGATGGCGGCCCTTTTCACCAATACTTTTTGCGTGTTACTGTAGCCTACTCCCCCCCTCTCAAAAAAAATGAAATAGCAACATTTGGGTTTTTACTATTGCCCTGAAAATTTCATTAACTTTGTTAAGCAGGTTAAGGGTTACACGTCTAACAATTTAACCCTTAACTTGCTAAAGAACTGAAATTTATGAAACTTTCGAGTCGATAGTAAAACCCCAAATGTTGTTATTTCAAAGTTTTTCTTTTTTTGGAAAAGTAGCTCCTTATCGGACAGTGCAGATCAAAGATCAGACCGCACGTTTTGTGCAGTCTGATCTTGATCTACACTGTCCGCAAAAGGTCAGTGAGTGTTGCTATTTCAATGTTAATTTGGGGCAATAAATATCTCCTAACAGACAGTGTAGATTCAAGATCAGACTGCACGTTCTGTGCACTCTGATCTTGGATCTACACTGTCCGCAAAAGGTCCTTGATTCGCGTTTAGCAGCCTAATGGTAAAAAATAAAGCAGGAGAACAAAATCTCATTGTATGCCCTATGACACTTTAGCACTGAACGTTTCCAAGTGGGATCATTTTCTAGATACCTTGCTGACAGATACCAAATGGGATCCGAGATTATTTAATTCGGTTTTCTAATCTATTTGAACAGAATAAAGCTGAGCCCCAGTGGGGCAGTCGGTAGCCGCTACAGGACTTTAGAACAGTGGGTTGCTGGTTGGAATCCACTGCTTGGCCAATTTCTTCCTATGGGTTGATGATATTTATGGCGACATGATTCATTCCTCTCTCATCGCTGGGCATTGTTTCGACGATGGTTATGTGGGAAAGCAGCCAGTGGCTTGGGAAGAATATTATGCGCGAAGTACTGGTAATAGAAACCCCAGTAAGCATGGATAGCCACTTGCTGCCTCGATAAAACTGCAATGATGTTGAAAGCGGCGTTAAACATCATAGTTACAATCAATCATTGAACAGAGTAAAAGTTTCTAACCTACGATGCAGACATTTTCTTTTCTTCTTCAATTTACGTCTTGGAGATAACGTCTTTGTAGTCTGAATTGTGCTGTCGAGATTTATTGCTATATAATTATTTCCTAATTGATTTATATCATAAAATGTTAGACTAGTGTTAGACCACGCTCTCACCAATATGGATTGTATTTTGATAACCGTTTTCGCGGGAATTTGGGACTCAAAGAACGGCAAGAGAGGAAACATATTGGTATTGGCATTAGCCGTTTCAACGCCTAGGCGAAAACATGGGGCTCTTGCGGACTGCATAGATCCAAGATCAGACTGCACAGAACGTGGAGTCTGATCTTGGGTCTATGCCGTCCGCTTGTTTAGGCAAACCTTTAAGATAAAAATCTTTCTGGGTTTCAGTGGATTGTTTTTTCAGCCGTCGAAGAAGACCGAGTTTGTATATTTGGGACCGAAAGAATTTACTTGCCACCGATTAACTCTACCAAATGAAACATTTTCAGACTGGTTCAAATTGAAAGCATGAGCAGACGAGAAACTAAAAATTGCACAAAATAGGAAATTTTTCTTTGTAAGGGTTAGAAAATTGTGGGAAAAGGAGAAAATGCTGGTTACCAGCATTTTCTCCTTTTCCACAATGTTTTCGAAAGTCCTTTTCCCTGGAGGTCGTTAAAACTAGGGATTGTGTGGTAAAGGGTTTATACGTCCCCCTCTTAAACTCCCTGCAGGGGACTACACTTAGATGGACAGATATTAACATAAGAGAATCAGTTGTTTGTTAAAAAGCAGATGTTGCATTCTGAACGTCTTCCTAAGTACTACGCGTCGAATACTTCTAGGATGCTTTAAGAGGAAAACTTTGTTGTAATGTTTTCTATGCTTTTCAATCTTTAATAGCTCGTCCGTAATAGTCCCTTTTTTTGCATATACCGCTGAAACGGTACATGTTTTTAAAAGCTCTCTAAAGGGTGAAATACTAATCTGAAAAGAAGGAGCAGATCTTTACTTCGTGCTTTTCGGTAGTTTATCGAAAATTAACGGTGAAATATTGTTCGATATTTCATGGTTACGACAAGTGAAAAATACCGATTATATTTTGTAACTTTTCAATTGAAGGTGGAGACAGTAGTTCCCGCGCACTAGTTACCTAGGTAAATAGCGCGTGCCATTCAACCAGATGGAAATATGACGTAATTTACCCTACATTTCTGGCGCTTTACGTAATCTTATAATGCTTTGTTATATGGAGGGGAACGCCACGGGGAATTACCGAAAATAACTGTACTGGAATTTAAAGTAAGTCCCCCCCCAAAAAAAAGGGGTTAGAAGCATGAAATAAATAGACTATTTGTGGTAAAAGATCGAAATTTATTTCATCGAGTGAAAATCATTCTTAATATTTTCACTCGTGGCTGCGCCACTCGTAAAAATATTACCAATGATGTTCACAGCCACGAGTGAAAATATTAACGATGATGTTCACTCGATGAAATAAATTTCGATCTTTCACCGAAAAAAACAAATGTCCTCTTGTATTATGATAAAAAATGCCAATCTATAACGTTACGTGATAAATACCAGATATGTCATACACTACAATGATCGAGTTAGGCTCGGCTTTCTCCCGTTTACCTGTCATTTATGTCCATCAAAATGTATTATCGCATTTTTCCTGAGAAATCACACTCAAGAATATTTAAGATACATCCTTACAGCCAGAGAAGAAAAACGCTGTAAAAAATTGATAAACAGTAGAATGGTTCAGAATTTAGTGAGCTGTGTAAACATAGATAAATTGCCGACATGAATGCTGAAAGGGATATATCCATATACTGGAATTCTTCGATTTAATATTGGAAACGTCACAATAGCGGTTTCTTTGATGGCCTCCAGAAAATGAAATGCATTTTCTATCGGTCTTAATCTATGCAACCTTGCAACTGTTGGACAACATTTGGTACGAACATACGAGAATTATTATCTGACCGCTGATTATTGTTTCAGTGATGGTTATGTAAGAAAACAGCTAATGGCTTGGAAAGAATATTGCGTGTAGTACTGGTAGAAGAAACTCCAAGAAAGCATGGCTGCACTTACCGCCGCGATATAACTGAAATAACCGCTAAATAACTGTCAAAAACGGTGTTAAGCACCTTTCAATCATAAATCACGAGAATGATTATATATATATATATATATAGATTGATTATAAAATAAAGATGAAATGGGTTAAAAACTGGCTGAAAACGAGTATAGATGTATCTTTAAACTTTGAGTTGTGTTTGTTGTTTCTTTCAGAGCCATAGGCGAAAGCAGCTTTTACGGATGGAATGGATCGAGATCAGCCTAAAGTTTTTTTTTTTTTGAGTTTCATTAGTTTGTATTTTCAGCCCTTGAAAAAAGGAGTTCATATACTTGGCACCGAAAGAGCTTTGATATATAGTTGCTTGAATATGTATGTGCTATTTTATACAGGATGTATTTATGATTTTCGTTTTCATGACAATATTCCTAAGAGAAGTATTGACCTGCTAAATAGGTGAAATGAAACTTTAAATATGATAATAAAACCCCTATTTTTGGTATCTAAGGTGGAAAATATTTCCTTATCGGACATTGTAGATCCAAGATCAGACTGCGAGTGTAAAATTTTGTCTCTGGTACAGATTAAGATTTATAACAATAGCTTTACAACTTTTTCATTCACCGAAAAATTGATAACGTTAACTTTTGAAAAAAGAGATTTTTGCCTGTTATAAGCTGATTTTTCTCACTTCATTTTTTTTATCTTTTTTTTATTGTTTCGGAAGCAGTTCTACGTTGCCACATAATGGTACTATTTAGTAATGCATTGTCACTGTTAATGTAAAGTAACACGTTGTACTTATTTTCCGACAGTAAATACTTTTTTTTCAATGGTCGACTTTTGTTTTCAATGTTTCTTCTTTTAGAAGCATGTACAGAGATTACAAAATAGAAAATAGTCATGTATCATCTTGTCAGAATGAATGCTATCCATTAGGATTGTGCTCAAGAACCGGAAAAGCGTCTCAATACAAAGCGTTTTGGCATGCAATAACAGTATCAGATTTATGTCAGGGTGTCTATCCTAGCAAATGTATCATTGGGACAATTTCTTTAAAGTGACTATTTTTGTTTGCTCTCTATGCACCTATAGTAACTTTTTCATTGCATTAGCATGCATGGCGTAAGGCCGAACTTTGTTTAAAATATCTCTACTTGAAATCCCCACAGTGAGATACAAGAATGATGCCAGCTCTTTCCATAGCATGAAATCATCAAATACATTGGGCTTTGCACTGAGTGCTAAAAAGTAATGTGATACAAAGGATAATTTCACTAAACGTCTTGGCCTTTATATCAACTGAGCTATCATTTATTAGAAAAACTTTTTTTTTGTGGAAGGGGAGGGGGGGGGGGAGAGGGGGAGGGCGGAAGAAACTCATCATCAATTTGTACCCGTAATGCGCTCCCATTCAATGTTCTTGAGTTTCTTGAATGTTATAAACACATATCCAAAGTTAAGCTCCAATTTTCATCTTTTCGCGCTACAATGTTATCGGCATTTACCAGTGCAGTTAAATTTCTGTTCGTTATGGCATAATCCATATTGAGATATATCTGTCCTAATGCTGACGAAAAGAAAATTTCGCACTTTTCTAGTCAATAATAGTGTCAGTTGGCATATCAGGTACATGTATAATCATATTGATTTGCAGGGCCCGGTTTCACGAAAAACTCTGTTATTTTGCTCAAATCTACTGATGAAATCATATTCCGACTTCAGCTGAGTTTGCTATCTGAGATGCATTCCACTGGTATTAACAGGCATAAATAACATTCCCAAATCCTGGACTGACCCAATGTTTTAGACTCAGCTCAGCAAGATAAACAGACTTATTGCATTTGACAGACTTTAGTCCATTATTTTGCAGAGTTGTCTGAAAATTTGGGTCAACTAAAGATCTGAGAATGTTACCAAAGTCTGTGAAGGTTAGTGAAATGCGTCTAAAATAACAAACTCAACGTAAGTTAGAATCTGAGTCGCTTAGCGGATTGGAGCAAAATATGAAACTTAAGCCTTTTTCGTGAAACCGGGCCCAGATGCAAAAGATAGGTACTTGGAGCATAGCCTTACTGATGCGATGATGACGAAAACATGATGGTGATATCAGACCCCGTGCATTTTTTCAAAACACTAGAGGTTTTGCCTGCCGATAATAGATAATGTGAAAGACGAGAGAAATTTTTACTCAAATTGGCATAGACACTAAATTGTCCATAATTATACCTAATTGGAAGTTACCTGTCATTTGATTCAAAGCTACTTTTAATTCTCTGTTGCCAGATTCAGTCTTGCCGCTCTTGATCGATTGCTTAAATTGATCGATTGATAAAATCAGGTTTTCAGTCGGTTAATGACGTAAACTTTTCAGCCGTGCATGATTTGTGCTCGCTAATGTCTTCGAAAATGCATTCATATAGCTGTCTTGCAAGTGCAATATACATAAAGGTATGAGCCATGCTCAGAAAAAGGAGTTTAAAACATCTGCAAAAAGTATCGACCCATGTTAGCCTGCGCAGTCTGCGCAGGCTGACTTGCATCGAAACGTTTTGCATTTGGTAAATTTTCTACATGTCCAAGGACTAATCTTGTTAGACAAAATTGATTTCATAATTATGTGATGACTTGTTTTTGGTATCATGCATCACGGATATGCATTATATCTTTTACCCATGGCATGACCCATATCAAATCATAATGACATTCTATGTAAACTAATATTTTGTTTCTCTGGCAGTGCAGTCTCGTTCATTTCCTTGGAGATGCAAACATATCGATAGTTTGGGAAATTATTCTAATAAAACATCCTAATGATATCCTATATGAAATATATCCATTAAATAAATGCAAGTGAATACTTATCTTGACAAAATTGTTACAAAAATTCATAAATGCATCATATAAAACATATGCATTAAATACAAACAAGTTAATACATATCCTAGGAAACAACATACGCAGCTCAATGTTCAATATTCGTGAGTGTGATTTCTCAGGAAGAATGCGATAATGCATTTTGATGGACATAATGACAGGTAAATGAGAGAAAGCCGAGCCTAACTCGATCATTGTAGTGTATGACATGTCTGGTGTTTATCACGTAACGTTATAGATTGGCATTGTTTATCTTTATACGAACAGTTTTATCTGCTCCTTCCTATAAAACTGGTATTTCAGCACTTAAAGCGCTAAATAAATTTCTTTGACTTTAAAGGTATTTATTTTACACCGATTAATGGACAAGTTCTTGCAATGTTGACTTATCCCTGTTGATTTTCCTTCCTGGGAACTACGCCAGATAAGAGTGTACAAACATACATTCTGATCTTGATCTGTCTTCAGAAAAAGTAATAAAGGTCATGCTATAACCCGGAAATATATTACATTAGTGTTAGTCTCTCATTCTGATGCCACATCAATGTATTTTACGAGTACATGTACCGAGGAATTGTCCGGGGCAACCTGAGAAACATGAAATACTGATTTTAACATCTGATGAGGTAGACGGCGAATCTCGATAAAACACCGATCAACTTATCTGACTTTGTAGCCAAGGAATTGTCTCAAGTACTGCCATTATTGTTTTATATGTTTGTCGGTAAATTTTCTATAGCACTGAAACCGATAATGTAGTTTGAAGTGGTAGTTGGTAAATGATAAAAATACTGATTTTATAATCTGAGGAAAACTGGATAAACATTATCAAGCACTGTTTTTTAAGTCGACAAGGAAGTTGGTACATGCACGAAAGCACAGGTTTTGTTGTCAGACACTTTAGTCAGAAAATGTTCTAAACCACTGTGAAAAAGCTTTGGACAAATTTATAATTTGAACCATTCAGTTTAGCAGAAACCCGATCAATTATATATGCTATCACCATGGTCAAGGAGAAATTGTGACTTGCAGTTTTCCTCCCCTGCCATAAAGTTTTTAAAAGATGTTTTCTGCATAAAACAAAAATTCCATTCACTCTATACTATAAAATCAAGAGATTTAACGTATTTGTCAAAGGATCCTTTCGAAAATATTGTGGGGAAAAGGAGACAATGCTGGTAGGGCGCATTTTCTTTTTGTTTCTTAATGTTTTCTACCCTTTCAATAATAAATCTTATCATTTAGGCCACATTGATTTCGTCTCCAAATGTGCTTTCAACTCAGACAGATGTTAGATTTTGTCGTTTGGCAAACAGTTAAAGCCTTCTCATCATCTGCTGCAGCAAATGTTGCAAGCGATATTAGGAATGATGTACATAACTCACCCTTTTATTACTACATGTATGTAAACAGTTTGTGCCCATAAGTATTTCATCGATTCCAAATTTCCATAAACTTACATGCGTCTTTCAATATGAGAAAATTAATTACGCAGCTTCTTATGCCATGATAATGAAAACTATAGGCCTACATGTAGCTACTTCAAATGATTTGCTATTATTGTTCCATGCCCGACATCAAAGTTGTAGCTCTCTGAAACGTACTGGTGTTCATATTCCTTCAAATCCTGCACATGTCAGCATTGACTTGACATTAATGATGTCATTCTACCCGTAACGCTCGCCCAGAATCTCGGTAAATTTCATGTTCATTGTTGACATCGTGTTTGTGTCTATGTACAACTTTGTACTTGTCGTGAAATAAAGTTATGTTTGGTTCTGTTCTGTTAGTTCTGTTAATATATTCTTTTTTTATTTATTTACGTATATATTTTATCATCATTATTTTTTTATTTGACACTGACCAATTTTAAACTGCTACATTTATCACATTATATCTTATCAAATCTAAGAAATATATATTAAAATGTAAGTTTTGTTTCATTTTCATTTAAGTTTCACATCAATAGCTTTTTCATTTAACCAACAGTGAATTAAGTTAACTTAGAAATACTTGTAAATAAATGGGTATTCGTGAGTTGATTAAGTACTTGTGGCAATTGAATGTAAATTTTGATAAGGAATAATAGTGCAAATCGGATTTTTTCCCAGTCAAAGCTTCATATTCTATTTTTTTTACAAAATTTGAAAAGCTCCACAAAATTTGTGTTCAAGCTCAGCTTTAGATAGAAATAAAGCTTAAAACGTCGACTTTCATTTGATAAGGAGAAAATTGTACAAGATAGGAAGTTCGTTAAATTACATTAAATTCTTTGAAATTTCATGCTCATTAATCTCTCTGAGAGGGTTTTTTTTTTATATGAAAACTGATCCTAATAACGGAGAGTCGGGTCTTGGACCTATCCTATCCGCATTTTTATCAAAGGGTCAGGTGATTGATATAAAGTACATGTAATAATAACGAGGGTGTATCAAAGTACGTTGACAATGACGAAATTCGTACCTCATAATAGTATATACAAGTATTCTATATGCAGCAAACATCAGTATTTCGTAGAGTTTGAAGTGTAGCCAATGACACATGAACTGTTTTGTCATTTTGCGTCCTCGATTTTCAAGCATTTCCAGCGGAAGACAGCTTGTAATTTACCGAGAAATTATTAATTACCACAATTATACTGGACCATGATGATATGAAGAACGAGTGTACATCACGGATACAGTGAGTAATTTTGACCACGATCCGTATTCCTCAATTATTCAATATTGAATCATAATTCTAAACATAACCCTTTCAGCGTGATGAACAAAAACAGGGACTTTTGCGGATGGCGTAGATCAATATTAGACTGCACAGAAAGTGCAGTCTGATCTTGGACCTATACCGCCCCCTATTTTAGTTGTGCCTATAGAATTAAATGGTAAATACATAAAACTTTGAAAATATTAAGGCTCCCTGAGATTTCTCTTGTTGCAACAATGTTTTCAAAAGTTGGAATCTTTAAAACGTAAAAGAAATATGCTTACATGAAGTCATGTGTTAAAGGATAGGCGAAATTCGAAGGAACTTCAGTTTATCACATTGCTTTCTGTTCCTGTTTTTCTTTTTTATTTAATCTTTGAGAAGAAATACTAAAAACTTCAAGAGACTGTCAGTTCAAGATCTTTTATTTCGTTGCAGCACACAACTATTGTTCAACGGCAATTCGTAAACCATTTTCTTTGTACTTTTCATTTTTCATAGATTTCACCTTGCATGAACCGTAAAGTGCTCTCAAGATGTCCTTGTATTGTGTTATCGAAATGAACACGTTTACAAACCAAATGGATTAATAAATACTACAACCGCTCTCAAAATGATACGAGCTATACTCTGACAAAAGGGGACTTAATACATCTGCAAAAAGTATCGAGCCATGTCAGCCTGCGCAGTTTGCGCAGGCTGACATAAATCGAAACTTTTTGCTATTTGTTAATTTTCTGCATATCCAAGGACTAATCAGTCCCACTATTCAGTCGGTTGTTAGACAAAATAGATTTTATGGATCCATAATTATGTGATGAATTGCTTGGTATCATGCATAACGGAGATGCATTAAACCCGCTTTTGTCGGAGTATAATTCATATCCTTTCTTGGAGATATGTAGAACATCAATAATGGACATTTGTTCCTCTTTCATAACAGATGTATACCATCCGGAAAACTGAAGAAAGAAAGTGTTTGCATTTACAAACTTTTGTATTTCAAATAAAACTGTGTGACGAAAGCACTTCCTTTTTATTCATTACATGCAAATTTTTAATTTACGACTTGAAATTTCATTGTAAAACATAGTAGTCACATATTTACACAACCTGCAGTCTGATCTTTGATTGTCTTTTTTTTTTTTTTTTTATGTAAGACGTTATTAGATATTCTGTAACAATTTTGAAATGTGTCTATATCTGGAATCTATTAGTTCTGCCTGTTTAGTTCAGCCTATCTTGTATACTAGTATTCAGCTTCCGAAAAATGTCAACTTATTTGCCACTGAAAATGTTGAGTATAAATGGGAAACAGGACACTGAAATATTGAAGTTGGAATTTATATGAGTTGTTAAAACAAAATGTCTACTATCTTGGATTATAAAATCGGCGCTTTTAAACTCTCCGTTACTAACATGTCAAATTATCAAATCTCTGTGTTAAAACATTTAAAAAGTACCATATAAGATTGCCAAAATAGTGTCTTAAAATAATTACCGATTGTTGAGTCAGACTACAAAATCTGTGCTTAACTCTTTCACTACTGAATAAATAAATTGCATTTTCTCAAAGGCTAAAAATACATTTCCTCTGTGAGATCAAGAGACAGTTCGGTCATAATCTAGAATAAAGCAGTGGACAGTGCAGATCAAAGATCACACCGCACGTTCTGTGCAGTCTGATCTTGATCTACACTGTCCACAAAAAGCTTCTGGTGTCGTCTATGGTATGAAAAGAGTCAAGAACATTTGTAACAAACCATTGGGTCATATTACAACAGCCGTGTGCTTTGGAACATTTACCGACTCTGGAGAAAATTTACATACACGGAACATTTATCGACTATGGAGTCAGATTACAAAGTTTATTGTGACTTTAAACATCTACCTATTACCTTTTCAGACTACAAATTCTGTGACGAAACACTTTAATTGACGAGATCTACCTTATCAGATTATAAAGTCTGTCCGTTAAAACATTTACCGACTATTGAGTCAGATTACGAAGTCTGTCCATTAAAACATTTACCGATTATTGAGTCAGATTACAAAGTCTGTAATTTAAAACATTACCGACTACTGAGTCAAATTACAAGCTGTAATTTAAAATATTTACCGACTATTTAGTCAGGTTACAAACTGTAATTTAAAATATTTACCGACTATTGAGTCAGGTTACAAACTCTGTACTTTTTAAACATTTACCGACTATTGAGTCAGATTACAAAGTCTGTCCGTTAAAACATTTACCGACTATTGAGTCAGATTACAAACTCTGTAATTTAAAACAATTTCCGACTATTGAGTCATATTACAAACTGTAGCTTAAAATATTTACCGACTTTTGAGTCGGGTTACAAACTCTGTAATTTAAAACATTTACTGACTATTGAGTCAGATTATAAAGTCTCTCTGTTAAAACAATTACCAACCATTGAGTCAGATTACAAACTGTAATTTAAAATGTTTACCGAGTATTGAGTCAGGTTACAAACTCCGTGATATAAAACATTACCGACTATTGAGTCAGATTACAAAGTCTGTAATTTAAAACATTTACCGACACTTGAATCAGGTTACAACTCCGTAATTTAAAACATTTACCGACTATTGAGTCAGGTTACAAACTCTGTAATTTAAAACATTTACCGACTATAGAGTCAGGTTACAAAATCTGTAATTTAAAACATTGACCGACTATAGAGTCAGGTTACAAATCCTGTAATATAAAACATTTACCGACTATTGAGTTAGATTACAAACTCCGTAATTTAAAACATTTACCGACAATCGTGTCAGAGTACAAACTCCGTAATTTAAAACATTTACCAACTATTTAGTCAGATTACAAAGTCTGTCCGTTAACGTATTTACTGACTATAGAGTCAGGTTACAAACTCTGTAATTTAAAACATTTACCGACTGTAGAGTAAGGTTACAAAATCTATCATTTAAACCACTCTTTTGGATTACAAAATCTGTCCGTTAAAACATTTACCGACTATAGAGTCAGATTACTAAGTCTGTCCGTTAAAACATTTACCTACTATTGAGTCAGATTACAAACTCTATTATATGAAATTTTTACCGACTATTGAGTCAGATTACAAACTCTGTAATTTAGAAAATTTACCGACTGTAGAGTAAGGTTACAAAATCTATAATTTAAACCACTCTTTTGGATTACAAAATCTGTCTGTTAAAACATTTACCGACTATAGAGTCAGATTACTAAGTCTGTCCGTTAAAACATTTACCGACTATTGAGTCAGATTACAAACTCTATTATATGAAATTTTTACCGACTATTGAGTCAGATTACAAACTCTGTAATTTAAAACATTTAACGACTATTGAGTTAGGTTACAAACTCTGTAATTTAAAACATTAACTGACTATAGAGTCAGGTTACAAACTCTGTAATTTAAAACATTTACCGACTATAGAGTCAGGTTACAAACTCTGTAATTTAAAACATTAACCGACTATAGAGTCAGGTTACAAATTCTGTAATATAAAACATTTACCGACTATTGAGTTAGATTACAAACTCCGTAATTTAAAACATTTACCGACAATCGTGTCAGAGTACAAACTCCGTAATTTAAAACATTTACCAACTATTTAGTCAGATTACAAAGTCTGTCCATTAAAATATTTACCGACTATAGAGTCAGGTTACAAACTCTGTAATTTAAAACATTTACCGACTGTAGAGTAAGGTTACAAAATCTATAATTTAAACCACTCTTTTGGATTACAAAATCTGTCCGTTAAAACATTTACCGACTATAGAGTCAGATTACTAAGTCTGTCCGTTAAAACATTTACCGACTATTGAGTCAGATTACAAACTCTATTATATGAAATTTTTACCGACTATTGAGTCAGATTACAAACTCTGTAATTTAAAACATTTACCGACTATTGAGTCAGGTTACAAACTCTATAATATAAAACATTTGCCGACTATATAGTCAGGTTACAAACTCTGTAATTTAAAATATTTACCGGCTATAGAGACAGATTAAAAAATTTATAATTTGCCGACTACTATGTCATATTACAAAAGTGCTCTTGTTCATTTACTGACTTCCTTGATCAGATTAACAAGTCATTGCTATAGAACATTTACCGACTACCGAATCCGATTACAAAATCCGTGCTTTAAAATGATTATCGACTACCGTTTCAGATTTGATGATTAAATCTTGAAAGAAATTGGTACTTTTAAAATATTGACCACCGAACTGAGCCATAAATTAGAAGTAGTGATTCAGAACATTCTTATGTTATTTAATAGAGGTTTAGAACAAACATAATTACGTTCATAAAACAATGCCTCAGACGATTCACCGACTTTTATATCATATTATTAGATCTACACTTCAGAAAATTTACCGACAAACATACCAGACTCGCAAGTGAGCTTGAGAACATTAATTGGCTACTATATCAGATGATATAATCAGTGCATGAAAATACTCACCGTCTGCCATGTTTCATATTTTAACCCTTAACCCTTTACTACAAAATCATGACTTTTAACGACCTTGAGAAAAAATTGAAAATATTGTGTTTTTACCAGCATTTTCTCCTTTTCCCACAATGTTTTCTACCATTCCCAAAACAAATTTCATATTATGATTCACTTTTCTTTTGTCGTTTGAAAATGCTATGAATTTGGACCACTGTGAAATTTCGTCGTTTGGTAAAGATTTTTTTAAAGCGCCGAATAAACCCAACAGACCTATACAAGCTGGAACCAAAATAGTTGCAATTTCAGTGCTGCTTTTGTACAGAATGTCTAAGCAAAGCGTGAAGTGTAGAGTGAATTTCAGACTTTATTTACTGTATCTTTATCTACACTGGCCGTAAATGCAGCGATAGTTGTGAATGACGCTTTACGGCTAAAAATCAGTGTTTGGATTCCCAAACCTCCCTCTAGACAACTCTTTGGATGGCATGGCACTTGTCAAATGCATGGATGTACCATCAGTATAACACTCACTTGATAAACTAGCTTTCATTAACAATGGGAATACAGGTTTAAAACCACGAACCGTGACGAGATGATAAAAACATTATTGAGTTGTGTTTATAAATTATGTCGTTACGATACATGATTTTAAACCTGTTATCCCAAACACAACAGTGATATAAATTGATAATGAAAGGTTTTATCGAGTGAGAGCTATACAGTTTTTCTTCATTTGTGTATACAGTGATAAACGCCATTTTCAACATTGTATCAATTATATCGCGGTCGTCGAAACAATGATCAGCGGTGAGAGATGAATGAATTCTGTCGCAATAACTATCAGACATCCAAGGAAAGAATTTGACCGAGGTGAGGATTCGAACCAGCGACCCTGACCATGGTTTCAACCCTTGTATGTTACTGGCTGAGATACCGGGCATGGCACCATAAGTATAGCAGACATCAATTTTTTCTGCAGCTCATTTCCAGGGAAACGTGACCTCTGACACTGTGAAAGCAGACCATTTCGTGCAGACTTCACTCTCTGGAATCTTAAATACGAGTAGTTGTTTTGCTTGACTGTAATCTATGATTAAGCCCTAGCTGCTAAGCGCGACTAACTGACCTTTCGTGGACAGTGTTTCAAGATCAGACTGCACAAACCGTGAAGTCTGAACTTGGATCTGCGCTGCCAGATAAGAAGGTTCTTCCTCCCCCCCCCCATAAAAACAAAGAAAATAAAAAACGAAATAGCAAGATTTGGGTTTTTACTATTGCCCTGAAAGTTTCATTAACTTAGTTTAACAATTTAACCCTTAACTTGCTCAATAAGTGAAAAGAAAGTTTCGAGTCGATAGTACAAACCCAAATGTTGCCATTTCAAATTTATTTTGCGGCAATAAACATCTCCTAACAGACAGTGTAGATTCAAGATCAGACTGCACGTTCTGTGCACTCTGATCTTGGATCTACACTGTCCGCAAAAGGTCCTTGATTCGCTTTTAGCAGCCTAATGGTAAAAAATAAAGCAGGAGAACAAAATCTCATTGTATGCCCTATGACACTTTAGCACTGAACGTTTCCAAGTGGGATCATTTTCTAGATACCTTGCTGACAGATACCAAATGGGATCCGAGATTATTTAATTCGGTTTTCTAATCTATTTGAACAGAATAAAGCCGAGCCCCAGTGGGGCAGTCGGTAGCCGCTACAGGACTTTAGAACAGTAGGTCGCTGGTTGGAATCCACTGCTTGGCCAACTTCTTCCTATGGGTTGATGATATTTATGGCGACATGATTCATTCCTCTCTCATCGCTGGGCATTGTTTCGACGATGGTTATGTGGGAAAGCAGCCAGTGGCTTGGGAAGAATATTATGGGCGAAGTACTGGTAATAGAAACCCCAGTAAGCATGGATAGCCACTTGCCGCCTCGATAAAACTGCAATGATGTTGAAAGCGGCGTTAAACATCATAGTTACAATCAATCATTGAACAGAGTAAAAGTTTCTAACCTACGATGCAGACATTTTCTTTTCTTCTTTAATTTACGTCTTGGAGATAACGTCTTTGTAGTCTGAATTGTGCTGTCGAGATTTATTGCTATATAATTATTTCCTAATTGATTTATATCATAAAATGTTAGACCAGTGTTAGACTAGTATGCTCTCACCAATATAGATTGTATTTTGATAACCGTTTTCGCGGGAATTTGGGACTCAAAGAACTGCAAGAGAGGAGACATATTAGTATTGGTTTTAACTGTTTCAGCGCCGAGACGAAAACATGGGGCTCTTGCGGACTGCATAGATCCAAGACCAGATTGCACAGAACGTGGAGTCTGATCTTGGGTCTATGCCGTCCGCTTGTTTAGGCAAACCTTTAAGATAAAAATCTTTCTGGGTTTCAGTGGATTGTTTTTTCAGCCGTCGAAGAAGACCGAGTTTGTATATTTGGGACCCTAGAATTTACTCGCCAACATTTAACTCTACCAAATGAAACAATTTTAGACTGGTTCAAATTGAAAGCATGAGCAGACGACAAACTAAACGTTGCATAAATTAGGAATTTTTTCTTTATAAGGGGTTAAAAAATTAAGGGAAAAGGAGAAAATGTTGCTTACCAGCATTTTCTCTTTTTCCACAACGTTTTCAAAAGTCCTTTTCCCTGGGGATCGTTAAAACTCGGGATTGTGTGGTAAAGGGTTGATACGTCCCTGTCTTAAACTCCCTGCAGGGGACTACACTTAGATGGACAGATGTTGACAGAAGAGAAGTAGTTGTTTGTTAAAAAACAGACGTTGCATTCTGAACGTCTAACTACTACGCATCAAATACTTCTATAGGATGCTTGAAAGGGAAAACCTTGTTGTGATGTTTTCTATGCTTTTCAGTCTTTAATAGCTCGACCGTAAAAGCCCGTTTCTGCATATGTCGCTGAAATGGTACATGTTTTTAGAAGCGCTCTAAAGGGTGAAATATTAATCTGAAAAGAAGGAGCAGATCTTTATTGCATGCTTTTCGGTAGTTTATCGAGAAATAACGGTGGAATATTGTTCGATATTTGATGGCTACGACAAGTAAAGAATACCGATTTTATTTTCCAACTTTTCAATTGAAGGCGGAAACAGTAGTTCCCGAGCACTAGTAACCTACATAAACAGCGCGTGCCATTCAACCAGATGAAAATATGACGTAATTTACCCATCGTTTCTCGCGCTTTACGTAATATTGTAATGCGCGTTGTCTGCGCATGTCGTATTCTTCGAAGATTCGACCTGTCTGCTATGACGCATCACCGATCCCATATACTAGGGAAAAGTAAGGCATACCGAAGCTATTACCCAAGCCTGTAGGGGCTGTTTTAATAAATGGCCGGTGCACAGCTGAATGAATCGCACCGGGTAGCGTCTTATTGAGTAAACGGTTATTTGATCTTGAAATTCAAAGTAACGGTTGTCGTTTTGAAAAGTAGTCCGGTTCTATACCCAGAATGCCCAAATTAGATAGATGTGTATTTGTAGAATGTCATCCAGCGGGAGATAATGTTGTAATGCGTTGTTATGCGGAGGGGGTACGCCACGCGGAATTACCAAAAACAACTGTACTGGATTTTGAGGTAAGTCCCCGGAAAAAAAGGGGTTAGAAGCATGAAATTAATAGACTATTCATGGTAAAAGATCGAAATTTATTTCATCGAGTGAAAAATCATCGTTAATATTTCCAATCGTGACTGCGCCTCTCGTGAAAATATTACCGATGATGTTCACAGCCACGAGTGAAAATATAACGATGATGTTCACTCGATGAAATAAATTTCGATCTTTCGCCGCAGCCATGAGTGAAAATATTACCGATGATGATCAGTCGATGAAATAAATTTCGATCTTTCACCTAAAGCAACAAATATCCTCTTGATCTATATATTGTATAAAGATAAACAAAGTCAATCTATTACGTTACGTGTGACAAGACCTGTCATACACTACAAGGATCGAGTTAGGCTCGACTTTCCCTCATTACCTGTCATTATGTCTATCAAAATGCATTATCGCATTTTTCCTGAGAAATCACACTCACGAATATTTAAGATACATCCTTACAGCCAGAGCCAAAAAACGCTGTAAAAATTTGATAGACAGTAGAATGGTTCAGAATGAGCTGTATAAACATAGATAAATTGCCGACATGAATGCTGAAAAGGTATATTCATATATTGGAATTCTTCGATTGGAAACGTAACAACAGTGATTTCTTTGATGGCTTCCAGAAAATGAAATTAATTTCTATCGGTCTTAATCTATGCAACCTTGCAACCATTGGACAACATTTGGTATGAAGATACAAGAATTGTGATCTCACCGCTGATATTTGTTTCAATAATGGTTAGGTGAGAAAGTAGCTAGTGGCTTGGAAAGAATATTGCGCGGAGTACTGGTAGAAGAAACTCCAGTAAAGCATGGGTGCACTGACCGCCGCGATATAACTGAAAAAATGTTAAAAACGGTGTTAAGCACCATACAATCATAAATCACGAGAATGATTATAGACTGATTATAAAATAAAGATGAAATGGGTTAAAAACTGGCTGAAAACGAGAGTAGATTAATAAATGGGCATCCCGGCACATTTTATAAAAATTTTAATCAAAAAGTAAAAATGTGTTAGGATGCCCATATGATTTTGCATGAAAAATCTATTTTCTCATAATTCTAAAGAAAATAAATTTCATCACCCACTAACCAACGCATCGATTAACAATTGTGCCCACTAACCAACACATCAATTAATAGATAAGTCAACGCATCAACTAATGACCCCCCATGTGTCAACGCACCATCTAATTACTATATCCATTTTACCTTTAATTCAAAAATAAAGAAAAAAAAATTTTGAATTTTTTAAATTTTAAGTCATAAAATAATTCAAGATGGTTAACTTAAATGAAAATGAAGTTTTTTATGATGTACTTGATACAATGCCACCTAAAGCAAAAGTACTAAATTGGCTTACCTCTAATGAATTAGAAAAATTAGAAAAACATATTAGAAATAAATATAATGAACTACCTATTTATAAAATCCCAGGAAGAAAAGTATTTTTTCCAAATATTTATTATGATATGTATAACGAGACTTTAACCAAAGCAGCAGCTGTTATATATTATTGTTTTAGTAAACAAATAGAACGATGTGGTAAACATGATTTATCTATGTGGGTTGGTCTTTATAATAATAAAACTGAAGAAAGAAAAAGAGTTGGTTCTTACTGGTTTAATATTAGACCAGAAAATGAAAGATATTTATTATCTTATTGTTCTAAAATAGTTTTTTTATTTTGTTATGATGGAGAATTTATGCCTAATGAATTTAGTGCATTCAAACAACCTTTTAATTCTTTATCACCTTGTATAGAATTTAGTGGTGAATTTGATAATTTATATGGAGACCCTGATGTAAATAAAGCATTAAAAAAAATAGATAAATTAACAAAAAATGTAACACTATCTGGTAATTATGATGAATCACTTGTTAAAATTACTCATCCATTGCGTGAAGTAAAATTTATTAATAGAAGTGACTTTGATAATTCTTTTTATGTTATAAGAGAAAGAGATTATTATACTATAACTTTTTTAAGACCTTTACAAATGAAAAAACAAAAAATATTTTTAGAAGATAAATGTTGTATATGTACCATTAATAAACCTAATATAACATTTAGTTGTGGACATCTATGTGTATGTGATATATGTGATGAAATGTATCCTTTAAATAAATGCCCTATATGTAGGCAGTAATCTTTTGTTAAAAGAATTTTATAAAATATTTAAAATGAAGTTTCTGAAGCTATTTTCAAAGAAAAAAGATAAACCTATTAATAATGATATTATTAAAAAACAAATTGATGAATTAGATAAAAAAATTCAAGCATTATCATTAGTTATTGATACTTTAATAGAAATTATACATGATATGAAAAAGTAAAATAAATATATAATATATTTCTTTATAATATATTATATATCTACAAGTCTAACTCTATCAAAATAGATATATAAGCGTGTGTTACATTACGACTATCTGTTCTCGAAATAAAGTTTACGATGTCACATTGTTGTACCTCCAACGCACTCGGAAAAACCGTACAACTACAAGTTTCATCCTCTTTTTTAATAATAGAATAATCAACCTGCTCATTTCCGTTTATCGATATATTAACTTTTATCTCTTCTCCTCGTACATTAACATTATCTTTAACAACCGTTAAACTTCCTCTTATGATTCTACCTGGAGCAGCCATACAATAACCTCCTAATCCATGCTTTCTACCTGAATTACCATTACCGAATGAAAACTCATAATTACTATCCCCTAATGGTCCATTTTCTTCAGCCCACACAGTTATAATAGGTTTAGGACCTATGAGAGAAGGAAGAGATACTTTTCTATCCACATAGGATTTTGTCACTAAATCTCTCTCTTCTACCGGTGTTGCTGCGTTTTTTATAGAAAAACCTTGAAGGTCTATGTTAGTCACCGCCATGAAACTCCCATCCGGATTTTTTATAATAGCTCCACCATTATCCACATAATTTTTATTGACAGCAGAGTCACGGGATACAGGATTTGGCAACCTAGTAATCGAGTTACCATTCATATCTATTCCACCATCTATTGAATAGGAACCATCTTGTTTTTTTGTTAAAGCTTTTTCACCCGCGGTAGCCGCCTCAATAGCGGTATCCACATAAAACTTATTAGAGGCTTGGTCGTGTCTTGTAGGGATTCCAAGATTGTTAATTACTCGTCCTCCCATTGAGATTGCATCATCTGCCTCATACCACCTTCCATCTTTATAAACAAAGGCTCTATCAACATTATCCACATAATTTTTAGTAGCAGCTTCACCCGGTTCTGTTGGATCCTTAACATTTCTTATTGGATTAAAACCCATATTTAAATATCCAGTAACATGATATCCTCCGTTTTCATCCAACAACCCTGAGTTGGCATCAACATAAGCCTTAGTTGCTGCATCTTGAGGATTTACTGGATTACTAACCCTTGTTAATGTATTACCATTCATGTCTATAGACCCACTAACAACAGTTGTTCCATCTTTACGTAAAAAATTATTATTTATGTAAGTGAGTGACACACCATCACCGCTTGTTTCACCATCATCTTTCATTCTTCCGAATTTGTTAACAGGCATTTTTTTTATATAGTACTAAAAAAGTTTATTTAAAACATTTTGAAACTGATTACCTCTAGATAACTCTTTTAGAATGTACAAACATAAATGACCGCAAAATACTTGTCCAGCTTGTTGTAATTGGTCAGTATTGTACTGTATTGGGCTTTTTAAATAATCTCGAATTTCAATAGGTGGTTGTATACCATAACTATCAAAATAAATTTTAGTTTTACCATTTTTATACCAAGCGACCCAATGTGTACCAGGGCCATTACTTTTATCAAAGTTTACTATACCACATTCTTTTTTACTCGGTTTTCTCGGTAATGTATCTAGTAAAAAAACTCCTCTAAAATAAGGAATCTTTAATCTTTTTACGGCACCCTCTAATTCGAAATTGTTCAACGGTTTATTCGGTAAAATTACGTTTTCAATCGAAATATTTGACATTTTTTTATAGTTAAATATTTCTAATATCTTTATTGTCAACCCATGAATTAAATTCATCGGGATAACCTTTCCACTTTACGAGAGATTTCTTTTTTCCTTTTTTAATAACCTTTTCTATCCTATACAGCTCTTGATTGGTTTTCTGCAGTTCAGGTTCATAAAAGGTACCTTGTATTTCTTCTCCATTAAAATCTTTAATTTTATATGTTATAGGTGATGTAAGTTTTACTTCAGAAACTGTAAAAACCTCCTCAGTCCATCTTGTTGTATAACCTTTTTCAAAAGTCTTTTTCTTTTTAGTTATCCTTACTTTATCTCCAACGGAAAACTTAGGATTAAAGTCTTTTATTTCTAAATGATCGGGGTAAAGATTTCTCCAAACTTTGGTTTCATTTTCTTTTTTACTAGCGTCTACCGGGGTCATCTTAATAGATGAATGCCTCGTGTTATTATATTTTTTAACTAAATCCGGTAGCACATTAATGTAAACGTTTGTAGAGTTAGCGGAGAAATACTTCCACATTTTTTCTTTCATTGTCCTAATCCATCTCTCAACCACACTAGATTTTTCCTCATTTTCGGTAGAATACAATTCAACCAAGTCTTTTACATCTTTGTTATAAAACTCTTTACCCTTATCCACCCACATTTTTTCAGGTTTTCTCTCATTAAAAATACTTTTTAATGCTATAGCAACAGATTTTCCTGTTTTGTCTTTTAATGGCACCAGATATCCATATTTAGAAAAGATATCAATGACAGCGAGAAGGTATTTAACACCACGATTAAACTTAGAAAATGCTTGCATGTCTACTAAATCCGCAGCCCATATCCTATCTATACCGTTTACTCTAACTCTCCTTTTCTTAAAATTTCTTTTTACAGGTTTATGTAATTCTTCCGTTAAATTTTTTTTTTTACTCCCATTCCAAATTTCATTTTCATTCCAATGAGTCTACTTACCAAACCTCTTTCCATTTTTTCTCTAATACTAGGATTGTAAATACCTTCTAACTCTGTTAACATATTCTTATCACACACTGCGTTTCTTGTAGCAGTATCATCATGCTTAAGATAGCAAACATCATGGTGATAAGCAGCTTTATCAACACGGTTTATAGGTTTACTCCACTCTTTTGGTGTTAAATCTGGATTGAGTCTTTTATTTAGTTTGGTACCTGGCCCTGTAAAGTTGTGCCCTGGTAGATGCATTTCAACAGGTAAATTATTTATAAATTTATTTAATATACTACTCCCGGTAGTTTTTTTTTTATAAATTGTGATTTAGTTATTCCACAAATAACGCATTTCCCCTGCATCATATTTTTTCCATTTTTAGAAACAGAATATTTTATATCATTCGTATCTGTATGTTTTTTACATTTAACACAATACATGTTGTTTTATATAAAAAAATAAAAATATTTAAATAAAAATGGATATTATGGACTTATCATGGAATGAAGTACTATCAAAGAGATTTAATAACCCCCTTTTCCCAAAAAGTATTAGGGGTTTAATTGTAGGTAAATCATCATGTGGTAAAACTACTTTTTTGCTAAACCTTTTACTCAGACCAGATTGGCTTGACTACAACTATTTAAATGTTTTTGGAAGAAGTCTTCATCAACCAGAATACCAAATAATAAAAAAGGCTTTTGAAGAAAAACTACCAAAAGAATGTATCTTAAGATTGTTTAACATGCGTGATGAAGTACAAGGACTAAACATTTCACCAATAGCTTTAATTGAAGAATGGGCTAAAACGATTAAAAACAAATCAGATATAAATTGCACCTTATTTGAAAATACGAGTGATGTGCCTGATCCGAGAGAGTTAAACCCAGAAAATAAAAATTTAATGATTTTCGATGATTTACTTTCAGAAAAGCAAAATAAATGTGAGTGTTACTACACTCGAGGAAGGCATAATAATGTTGACTGCTTTTACCTCACCCAGAATTATTTTAAACTGCCGAGACAAACTATTAGAGAAAACACTAATTTTATTTGTCTTTTTCCACAACCCTCAAAAAACATGTATCATATTTATAGCGATCATGTAGATGAAGATATGCCTTATAAAGAGTTTATAAAGTTTTGTCAAGATGCATGGGAAAGACCACATGGTTTTGCTATCATTGACTTAACCAGTAAAAAACATGATGGAAAGTATAGAAGCAGTGTTGATAACTTCTACATACCTAAATCAGTATAAAAAATATTTAAATATTATAAAATGGAAGAACTTTTAGGACAAATTGTAAAAAATACGAGTCATAAATCATCATCTCAAATCATAGTAAGCGACAACAAAACACGTTTTAGAACAAGGTTTAATCCTCCAATTCAACTGGAAAAGGATAAAGTATATGAAATAGCTATGGTAAACCTTGAAACTTACTACTCTTTTCCAAACATTGATGAAACGAACAACACATTCGTTTATTCTCCAGACAATGGCACCACATGGATTAAAATAAAAATACCTGAAGGAAGTTATGACCTCGTTGACATTAATGATACGATTCGCCAGGAAATGAGAAAAAATGACCATTACGATAGAGTTAATGAAGAGTATCCTATTAACTTTTCTGCGAACACTAATACCCTAAAGTCTGTTCTTATTATTGATAATAATTATCAAGTAGATTTTAATCAACCAGGTTCCATCGCTAAAGTATTAGGATTTACTCGAGCTAAATATACGCAAGGATTTCATGAGTCAGAGGATGTAGTAAACATTCTTAGCATAAATAGTTTGCTAGTTAACATAGATATTATCTCAGGAAGTTACGTTAATGGTACACCAAGAAATACTATTTACTCTTTTTTTCCAGATGTTGCACCTGGATATAAGATAATTGAGTCACCAGTTAATTTAGTATACTTACCAATAACGTTAAATGAAATACATAACCTAAATGTAGATATTACGGACCAAGATGGTAATTTACTAAATCTTAGAGGTGAAAAATTAACGATTAGGTTTCATATTAGAGAAGCGAGATAAGCTAAATAAAAAAATACTCGTATATAAAATGACAAGTTACACTAATGTTAAAGTAAATATATCTGAAGGGCAAAAACAAAAACTTCAACATGCTGTTAAAGCTAGTTGCCCAGTAAGTATTCGTTTAGGTCATGAAGATTTACAAGGTAATGATGTTTTAGCAATTACCAATTCACAAGCAAAGAAAATGGCTAAAGCCTATGAGGATGGTGTGGGTATAACTATTAGAATGACTACAAAACAACTTAAACATAACATGAAAATAGAGGGAGGTTTCCTCGGAATGTTAGCTGGGTTAGCTGCTAGGGCTTTACCGATGCTTGCAAAAACCGTTTTACCAGCTTTAGGTGTTGGTGCTCTTTCTGGATTAGCTCAAACAGGTGTTCAAAAAGCTATGGGGTCAGGTCTTTATCTTAAAAAAGGAGGATGTGTTTGCCAAGTTGAAACTGATGGAAGTGGATTATACTTAAAACCATACAAAGGTAAAGGATTAGAATCTGTTGGTGATGGGTTGTATTTAAAGCAAGGAGGAAAAATGTATGATGGAAAAGGACTTTTACTTGGACCTAATAGCCCATTTGCTAATATCCCTATCCTAGGAGCTATATTATAAATATTATTTACAATAAATAAAAAATGGATATACATAAATTTGGTATAAAACCTAATATTACTACCCAACATAAAACTATATTTTGGAAACCTCATTTGCATGGAGTAAGATATCAACCCTTAAAACAAGATTCTCTAAAATGGAAAATATACTCACAAGTAACTATCAAGATTCCTCCTAATAATGGTATAAGAGTTCCGTTAGGATTTGGTTATATAGCTACACGAGGAGTTGTAGTGATATCTATTAGTAATAAATGGAAAGATAGTTTAACCATTTCTAATGGTATACATCTTGATAATGATGTTAATGATATCTTAGTCTACATTTATAATTTTTCACAAAAACCAATTGAAATACCTGGGGGAGAGTTATTCTGCTATCTAAAATATTTGCCATAAAAAAATTATTATATTTATAAAATGGCAGATACAGATCAGAAACACCCTAATAAAATATATCCCCCACTACCCAAAGAACGGGTTACCCCTAACGCCCCACCTAATGAAGATATTGAAATGGAAACAATGGATAATGGTCATTCTTATAGACTTAAAAAAATATCTGAAGTACAAAATTTCCTAAAAAAGGAAATAAATGAAAGGGAGAGATTGAATAAGAAATATGCTAGAATGGCTAAAGTAGTTGATAATGTTGAAGGTGCATTGGTTGTTGTTTCATTAGCATTGGGTGGTGCAGGTGTTGTTTTGCTTTCTACGGTTGCCGCGGCACCTGTTGCTGTTGGATTAGAGAGTGCCGCTGGCGTAATTGGTCTTTCTTCATTGGTTAGTAAAATATTTGTTAGGAAAACTACTGCTAAAGCTGAAAAACATTTGAAGATACAAATGCTTGCTGCTGCTAAGCTTAATACTATAGATAATCATGTATCAAAAGCTTTAATGGATAACCACATATCTGATGATGAGTTTAAGTTGATAATGGATGAAATAAATAAATATGAAGAAATGAAGAGTGAAATAAGAAGTAAATTTAGGAATAAGGTAACAACAGAAGAAAAGGAAAGTTTGATTGAGAAAGGGAGGCAAGAAGCGAGGGAGTCCTTTCTTCGGAGGCTTGCCGAAAACAAACATACTGTCTAGTATACCTTTTAAGTTACCTAAATTACCTAAGTTTAGATGTAAATGTCAATGTGAAATAGGAGATGAATAAATATATAAAAGCATTATATATGCTCTTATATATTAAAAAAATATGTTGCTAATTAAAAATGTCATTTCTAAAAATAACTGACCCTGCAAAAAGAGACTTAATTGTAAAAGAGTATCTCAAAACGAAAAAGAATATTCGTGATAATCTACTAGCAGAGAGAACAGGTGAACAACAACTTCAAACTGATTTGTCAAAGTTTTTTAGACCTATTACAGAAACGCAAAAAACTACAACAAAGGAGATTACAGAGGGGCTTAAACCTATTAAAGAAGGTGTAGAAAAATTACCAGAAGCTATTACTTTTCCAGCTTATCCATCTGTCACAGCTTATGATAAACCAGAACCAATGACAGATGAAGAAGTTGAAGAGTTTAGGCAGTTTATAAAAGATGCGAGAAAAGAAGATGTTAAAGATGGAGTAGAAGAATATCCAATTTTTGTTGGGCCACTCGCGGAGAAGTACCTAAGAAAGTTTACTACTAAGTCTGAAGCTGATACAACGTATGGGTTATATGACAAAGATGGTAGATTTTATATTGGCAACACACCAGTTGGCATTTTTGACGATGATATTGTAGCTGGTGATAATTATTATGAAGGTACCCCTGGTTTATGGGAATTAATCGTATCTAGAAAACCAGACGAAAATATTTATACGGATGAGGATTTTAAAAATTATAAGGAGATAATGATAAACACTAATACCCTCTATCGTAATAATAACCCGAAATCTAAATCTCCAAAAAGTGGTAAATCATATAAATGGAAAAACATGCTTTCCAACTTTTGGAATGATATGAGAATATTTGGAAGAGGAATTGTTATCCCATCTGACCCTAACGCATTAATAGAAAGACTAGACCTGTTATTAGCAAGTAAAGAAGCAGGTAATACAGGTGTAAGAAATGAGGTAGTAAGCATTTGTGATGAATTAAAAAGACAAGGTGTTTTAAATTCACACGACTATAAAAATTTAATGTCTATACTATAAAAAAGATGATAATCACTAAGAAACACGGATTTAAAACAAGATATTCATACGGTGGTTCCGGGATCTTTGATAGTATTGCTAACTTTTTAGCGAGACTTTTTACTAGTAGTACAGCTAAACAAATTGCGTCTTCTGCCCTTGATGTAGGAAAGAGTGTAGCTAAGGAAGGAGCAAAGAAAGCTCTAGAGGTTGGAAAAAGTGCAGCAGTAGAAGCAGGAAAAAAATTAGTTACGAAAGCTTTAACACCAAAATCAAAACAAATTTTACAAAAATATAATGATACTCCTCCTAAAACACAAAACATTAGTACATTAATAGATGGAAGTGCCATTGCTATTCAAGACATAGTTAAAAGGTTAAACAGTGGAGCGGGTATTAAAACAGTATGAATAAGTTAAGAAAATTATATTCATTATAAAAAGAATGTTAAATTTTAATCGTGTAGATCATGGAAAATACAATACTGCTACTATTGAAATAGTAGGCGCTTCTTTAAACATAAAAGATTGTGAAATCCTTGAAATTAATAAAACGAAATATAATTATAAAAAAGCTGTTGTGAAGTTATCTCCTGAAAAGGTAACCAAGATGAAAGAAATTGAGGAAAAGGCGAATGAATATTTAAAAAATTTGGGTATACCTGAAATAAAACTTGTATACGGTAATAGAGTTTATCCTAAAACTACATTGAATACTGCAAAAAGCATTAAACTTCGAGGTGTGTTTGTTAATGATAATAATAAGTCTTTTCCCCAGCTTTATTTTGAACAATTATAATTTTTATTTCATTTAAAAATTATAATTACTATTATAAAATGGATATTCTAAAAATAACCGAACCAATTTT
The DNA here is from genome assembly GCA_946811185.2 of Hippopus hippopus. Classification (NCBI taxonomy): domain Eukaryota; kingdom Metazoa; phylum Mollusca; class Bivalvia; order Cardiida; family Cardiidae; genus Hippopus; species Hippopus hippopus. Next base: position 48,316,712 of record OX328104.1, on the reverse strand, counting down.
AAAAGATGATAGTATTAATGAGTATGAGCACCATGAGTATGAACCAATCACTGGTACCAATCTCAACAACGCAGGAGGAGAAATTAGGATTAACATTGAGACTCAAGATATTTTTACTCATCCTAGTGAAAGTTATTTACTTATTATAGGTGAATTAGTAAGAAGTGATACTGGAGCAGTTTATGATGCTAACACTAATATTTCTTTAACAAACAATGGTCTCATGTATCTTTTTAAAAATATTAAGTATCAACTTTCGGGTATGGAGATTGAATCTGTATTGAATCCTGGTCAGGCTACTACAATGCTTGGTTTGTTAAAATATCCAGATGATTTCTCTAAATCACAAGGGTTAAATCAATTATGGTATAAAGATACAGCAGCTAACGCAGGTGCCGGAAACACTGGTTTTATTGTAAGAAGAAATTATATTATTAATGACCCTCTTCCAAGAGGTACCTTTAGCTTTAGAGTTCCATTAAAACATATATTTGGTTTTTGTGATGATTATGATAAGATATTGTATGGAATGAAGCAAACTCTCACATTAACGAGAAATAATGATAATGATGCAATCTTTCGAGATGGTGTTGCTCCTGCTGATGGTAGAATTAATTTACTTAGAGTATCTTGGTTTATACCACACGTGCTACCTGCAGATGATGAGAAAATGCAACTTTATAAAATTATTGAGAAAAAAGAAAAAATACCGGTTGGATATAGAATGAGGCAGTGTGACTCTATTGCGGTTCCCGAGTCAACATCATTTACCTGGAGACTTGCTGTCAAATCATCACCTGAAGTGCCACGTTTTATCATTGTTGGTTTTCAGACTGGTAAAAGCGGTGACCAACAACAAAATCCAGCTATATTTGACCATAGAAACGTTAAAAACATTTATGTTACGTTAAATTCTACTAGATATCCCGCTGTTGATTATAATCTCAGTTTTACCGCAAACCAATTTAGTAGAGTGTATGGGGACGCTTCTCTATTTAGGTCTAAGTTTTATAACATGAATGAAATGGTGTCAAACCCTAACATTACTCCCTCAGATTATAAAACCCTTTATCCTTTGTTTTTGTTTGATGTTTCCAAACAGAGTGAGAAATTGAAATACTCTGTCACTGATATCCAAATCAAAACATATTTTACTGAAAATGTGCTTGCAAATACAGAGGCATATGCTGTTATTATTAGTGATAGGTTAATTAACTTTCAGTCTGATGGAAATAAAATGAGTGTAGTGTATTAAGATTTTTTCTTTTTTATATAAAAATGATAAAGACTACAGATTTAAAACAAATTCTTAAAGAAAATAATATAAATTTCTACTCATACTGGGATAAAAAGCGTTTAGTTGAGTTGGTGAAAGAACATGGATTGTATCCGAGTGAATCACCTAAAGAAGAAAAAAGCACAGACCCTAAGTTTGATAGATTAAAAACTATTATGAAAAATCCTAAGAAAGTTAGTTTAGAGGATGTTGAAACTGGAGAAATAAAAACCTTTCCATCAATTTATAAGGCAGGTCAATTTATAGACCGTAGTCCACAAACGATTGAGAATTGGAATGGAAGGGTTTGGAAAGATAAATATAAGATTAACGTCTATTAATTTTATTATATTTATATGCAGATATAATAAAATTTTTGTAAAAAGATTTTAATTATCTATATCCTTTTATTTTCCAAAGCCCCCAATGATGTTTTGTTATACACTTTTTATTTAAATCTGGTTTGATACCCTTATCAACAAGTCTTTCAACTAACTCATATTTAGGTCGATTTTTCATACCTTTTTCGTCACCATATCCTTTAGGTACCTTAGTTTCACATAATTTTATTAATTCAGCTAAAGTATATCTTTTCATAAATTCTATTTTATCATTCATTTTATATATTAATAAGATTAATATATATAATTTCAAAAAATTTTTTGATAATAAGATAAGAAAATTATATTTACTTTATAAAATGTCATGGTTTAACAGAATTTCTAATATAGTTGGAAGAGTTGCGTCAAATGTTGGAAGAGCTGTAAGTAGTATTATACCGCAATCAGTTCAACAAAGAATTAATAATTTTACTAATTGGTTAACTGATAATGTTGAAGAAGATCAATTACCGCAAGTTTTTAATGAAATTGTTCAGAATGTTAGACAAAATTATCCACCAAGACAACCGTTTGAGGTTAGAAGAGAGCGCTCAGCATTTAGAGAGTATGTTAATCAATATGTTATAGAGGGTAGAAGAAATTATAACCCGCAAAGATTTTTCACAGAAACGTGGACGCCTCTTATAAATACTCTTCGAAATAATTTACGAACAAAGGTTAAACTTATACTTAGGTGTAAAATGTGGTTAATGACAGATATTGATCAGGGTCCCGTGGAACGTGCTTTTCATAGCAATCAACATTTAAATTTAAACAGTGAAGAAATAGAGGATTTATTGAATACAATGATAGATGAAGTTTTAGAAAATTTAGCTAAGTTCCAAAGAGAAGGTAGTGGTTGGACTTTTGGGAGTATCGTAAAACTAGAAATACACACAGCTACTTATGTTCCTTTAAGAGCTAATGGTTGGCTACCTTTACCAAAATGGATTGCTAACAAAAAAGCAGTTATCAATATGAAAAATAAAGATGATAAATGCTTTTTATGGTGTGTTTTAAGAGATATTTATCCAACAGAAACTAACCCAGACAGAGTTGATAAAGCTTTGAAAGAAAAGGAAAGTAGTTTAAACATGGAGGGAATAGAGAGTCCTGTTTCGTTTAAGGGTATCGATAAGTTTGAAAAACAAAATTCAGAAATTAGTGTAAACGTATATGGGTACCAGGAATATATTTATCCGCTTAGGCTTACAAAATGTAAAAAAAGTAAACATGTTAACCTTCTTTTAATTAAAAATGAGGAAAACATGCACTACGCTCTCATAAAAAACTTAATTAAATTAGTAAGAAGCCAAATAACTAATAGTCATAACTCTAAAAATATAGAAATTTGTGAACGTTGTTTGAATCATTTTGGTAGTAAAGAACTTTTGGAAAAACATGAAAAATACTGTAACGAACACGAGCCTATTACTTTAGAAATGCCAAAACCAGATACCTGGTTAGCTTTTGAAAACCATTCTAGAAAACTTGAGGTTCCCTTTGTTGTATACGCTGATTTTGAAAGTGTTTTGGAACCAATGCACACATGTCAACCAAACCCAGAAAAAAGTTATACTATACAGCGTCAAAAGCATGTACCTTGTAGTTTTTACTATATTATAAAATGCTTTGATAATAATGTTAGGCCGCCTATAGAAAAAAGTTATGTTGGAGAAAATGCTGAGGAAGTTTTTATAAACTGGTTAGAAGATGATATACGAGAAATTCATCAAGAATATTACCAAAAACCAAAACCTATTGAAATAACAGAATCAGAAAAAGCAAAGTACCAGAAAGAAACACATTGTTGGATTTGTGGTGGGGAGTTTAATCATGCTAATTATAAAGTAAGAGACCATTGCCATTTTACAGGTAAATATAGAGGTGCCGCACACAATGAATGCAATCTAAAGGGTAAAAATCCTAACTTCACACCTGTATATCTTCATAATCTTAGTGGATATGACGCTCATCTTTTTATTAAATGTCTTGGCAAATCTGAAGGGAAGATTGATTGTATTCCAAATAATGAAGAGAAATATATTAGTTTTAGTAAAGATATTTGGGTTGGAAAATATATAAAACATAAAATTAGATTTCTTGATAGCTTTAAGTTTATGAGTTCTAGTTTAGATAAGCTTTCGAGTAACTTAGAAGAAAATCAATTAAAAATTTTATCGAGATATTTCACTAAGAATCTCCTACCATTGGTTAGGAGAAAAGGAGTTTTTCCTTATGAGTACCTAGATTCATTTGATAAACTTAAAGAAGAGAAATTACCACCTAAAGAAGCATTTTACTCAAGTTTAAACAAAGAAGGAATTAGTGATGAAGATTATGCTCATGCACAAAAGGTTTGGAAAACTTTTAACATGAAAACGTTGAAGGATTACTTAGAACTTTACAATGAAATAGATGTATTGCTTTTAGCGGATGTTTTTGAGAACTTTAGAGATGTTTGTCGTGAAAACTATAATTTAGACCCTAGTTGGTATTATACAGCTCCTGGTTTAGCTTGGGATGCAGCATTAAAAATAACGAAAGTAAACCTAGAGCTTTTATCTAATCCTGATATGCTTTTAATGTGTGAAAAGGGTATCAGAGGAGGTGTTAGTATGTGTAGTAAAAGATATGCAAAAGCAAATAATAAGTATATGGGTGAATTATATGATTCTAGTAAACCACCAAAATATTTATTATATATAGATGCAAACAGTCTTTATCCTTGGGCAATGAGTCGTCCTCTTCCTACACATGGTTTTAAATGGATGACAAATAAAGAATTAGAAATTTGGCAAAAAATCCCATGTATATTAGAAGTAGATTTAGAATATCCTAAAGAATTACACAATTTACATAATGACCTTCCTTTAACACCTGAACGTTTAAAAATAGAAAAGGTAGAAAAACTTATTCCAAACTTAAATAATAAAAAAAATTACATTATTCATCATGAAACTTTAAAAACATGTGTTGATTTAGGTTTAAAAATTACTAAAATACATCGAGGAATTAAGTTTGAGGAAAGCTCATGGCTTAAATCATATATTGATACAAACATTAAATTAAGAAAAGCGGCTAAAAATAATTTCGAAAAAGATTTTTTTAAATTAATGAATAATTCAGTTTTTGGTAAAACTATGGAAAACCTGAGAAACAGAGTAACGATAGAACTGGTTTCTAGTGAAGAGCGTTGTAAAAAATTAGTAGCAAAACCAAACTATGACCACTCAACAATATTCGATGAAAACCTAACAGCGGTACACATGAAAAACACTAAGTTGAAATATAATAAACCTATTTACTCAGGATTAAGCATTTTAGACATTAGTAAAACACATATGCAAAAAACTTTTTATAATTACTTTAAACCTAAATATGGTGAAAAGGTTAGAATGTGTTATACTGATACAGATAGTTTTATTCTCGAAATAGAAACTGAGGATTTATATAAGGATATGGAGAAAGATGTGGTTGAAATGTTTGATACAAGCAATTATCCTAAAAACCATTTCTTAAAAAATGATTGTAATGCTAGAGTAGTTGGAATGTTTAAAGATGAGTTAGGTGGTAAAATTATGACTGAGTTTGTTGGTTTAGGAGCAAAAATGTATGCTTATAAAACTTTAGATGGTGGGGAAGATAAAAGATGTAAAGGTGTTAAACAATCAGTTGTTAAAAAAGAAATAAACTTTAATAATTACAAAGAGTGTTTGCTTACAGAAAAGGACCAGTATAGAAAGATGACTGTTTTAAGAAGTAGGGAGCATAATATGTATACTGAAGAGTTAAACAAAAAAGCGTTAGGGTCAAGTGATGATAAAAGGTTTGTTTTGGAAGACAAGATTGATACTTTAGCTTGGGGACATCATAAAATATAATTTAATTTTTATAGATTAAATTATATTTAAAAAATTTTTTAACATTTATTTAATACTTGCTTTTTCGTATTATTTCCTAATTTTATAGGTAATTTTCTCATTTTTTTACGAGTATCTGATGAAAACCCATTATAATCACTAATATCCCTAAACATATACATTACAATTTTGTATATTAATTGGTTTCTAGTTAATTTTTTATCTAATTTAATTCCTAAATTGGCTTTACTTGTACGTAATATTGTTTTTTTTGAACTGTTTTTATACATATAAATATCATCCCAAAAATGTATCTTATAATTACTATTTAGTCTAAACATAGGGTCTATGGAATCTAAAATACTATTTGCATAATTAACGAGAAGTATAGCAAATCTCGCTAATAATTCTTTATCCGAAATTAAGTTTTTAAATTTATCTTTAGCTATATCCATTTTTATCAAATTCTCTTCCATGTTATCTATAGAGTTCATTAAACTTTTATTTTTATCTAAGTTTAACTCTTTTAGAAACTCTTTTAACGGTTCCATATTTTGAATTATTTTATGACTTAAAATTTAAAAAATTCAAAATTTTTTTTTCTTTATTTTTGAATTAAAGGTAAAATGGATATAGTAATTAGATGGTGCGTTGACACATGGGGGGTCATTAGTTGATGCGTTGACTTATCTATTAATTGATGTGTTGGTTAGTGGGCACAATTGTTAATCGATGCGTTGGTTAGTGGGTGATGAAATTTATTTTCTTTAGAATTATGAGAAAATAGATTTTTCATGCAAAATCATATGGGCATCCTAACACATTTTTACTTTTTGATTAAAATTTTTATAAAATGTGCCGGGATGCCCATTTATTAATCTACTAACGAGTATAGATGTATCTTTAAACTTTGAGTTGTGTTTGTTGTTTCTTTCAGAGCCATAGGCGAAAGCAGCTTTTACGGATGGAATGGATCGAGATCAGACTGCAAGAACATGCAGTTTTATATTGGATCTATGACGTCCACTTCTTTAGTCAGACTAGACTAAATTTTTTTCCGGAGTTTCAGTAGTCTGGATTTTCAGCCCTTGAAAAAAGGCTTAGTTCATATACTTGGCACCGAAAGAACTTTGATATATAATTGCTTGGATATGTAAAATGCGCTATTTTATACGGGACGTATTTATGATTTTCGTTTTCATGACAATATTCCTAAGAGAAGTATTGACCTGCTAAATAGTTGAAATGAAAATTTCAATATGATAATAAAATCCCAATTATTGTTATTTCAAAGTTATCTAAGGTGGAAAATATCTCCATATCGGACATTGTAGATCCAAAATCAGACTGCAAGTGTAAAATTTTGTCACTGGTACAGATTAAGATTTATAACAATAAACTTTACAACTTTTTTTAATCACCGAATTTTTTTTTTTTTAAATTGAAAAAAGAGCTTTTTGCCTGTTATAAGCTGATTTTTCTCACCTCATTTCTTTATCTTTTTCATTTTTAGCTCATCTGAGCACAAAGTGCTCAAGGTGAGCTTTTGTGATCGTGCTGTGTCCGTCGTGCGTCGTCAACTTTTACCTTGTGTGCGCTCTAGAGGCCACATTGTCAGTCCGATACTCTCTTGGTCAGGATGTTTGTCTTGATGATATCTCGGACGAGTTCGAAAATGGGTCGTGTCGGGTCAAAAACTAGGTCAGTAGGTCAAATCTTAGAAAAACCTTGTGCACGCTATAGAAGCCACATTTTCAGTCCAAAACTTTTGAAAGTTTGTCAGAATGTTTGTCTTGATGATAGCTCGGACAAGTTTGAAAATGGGTCAAGTTGGGTCTAAAATAGGTCACTGGGTCAAATCTTAGAAAAACCTTGTGTATGCTCTAGAGGACTCATTTTCAGTGCAATACTCATGAAACTTGGTCAAGATGTTTATCTTGATGATTTCCTAGACAAGTTTGAAAATGGGTCATGTCAGGTCAAAAACTAAATCACTAGGTCAAATCTTAGAAATACCTTGAGTACACTCTAGAGGCCAGATTTTCTGTCCAATACCCTTGAAATTTGGTCAGAATGTTTGTCTTGATGATTTCTCGGACTAGTTTGAAAATGGGTCATGTAGTTTCAAAAACTAGGTCAATAGTCAAGTCTTAGAAAATCCTTGTGTACGCTCTAGAGGCCACATTTTCAGTCAAATACTCATGAAAGTTTGTCAGAATGTTTGTCTTGATGTTATCTTGGACAAGTTTGAAAATGGGTCATGTCGGTTCAAAAACTAAGTCTCTGGGACCAAATTATGAAAAAGCTTGTGTACGCTCTACAGGCCACATTGTCAGTCCAATACTCATAAAACGTGGTCAGAATGTTTGTCTTGATGACATCTAAGATGACTTTGAAAATGGGTCAGGTCAGGTCAAAAATTAGGTCACTAGGTCAAATCTTAGAAAAATTTTGTGTACACTCTAGAGGCTACATTTTAAATTCAATACACATGAAAGTTAATGAGAATGTTTGTCATAATGATATCTTGAATAAGTGTGAAAATGGGTTACATCTGGTCAAAAACTAGGTCACCAGGTCAAATCTTTAAAATAGCTTATGTAGCTCAAGAGTCAACATTTTCTGTCCAATACTTTTGAAAATTAGTCAGAATGTTTGTCTTGATGATCAATAAGATGAAATTGAAAATGGGTCACATTTGGTGAAAAGCTAAGTCGCCTTGTCAAATCTGGGACAAACCTTGTGAACCCTCTAGAGGCCATATTTTCTGTCCAATACTTATGACAAGTGGTCGGAATGTTTGTTTCGATAATATCTACAATGGGAAAATTGGCTATGTTGGGCTAAAAAGTAGGTCACTGAGAGAAATTCTAGAAAAAGCTTGTGTAGAAGCTAGAGGCCAAATTTTCAGTCCAATAATTATGAAAGCTTGGTAGAATGTTTGTCATTATATCTGGAAAGAGATTGAAAATGGGTCATATTTGGTCGAAAGACTCAGGTGAGCGATTTCAGGGCCATCATGGCCCTCTTGTTTTCGGGAGCAGTTTTACGTTGCCACATAATGGTATTGTTTTGTAATGCATTGTAACTGTTAATGTAAAGTAACACGTTGTACTGATTTTCCGACAGGAAATACTTTTTTTCCAATGGTCGAATTTTTGTTTTCACTGTTTCTTCTTTTGGAAGCATGTACAGAGATTACAAAATAGAAAATGGTCATGTATCATCTTGTCAAAATGAATGGTATCCATTAGGATTGTGCTCAAGAACCGGAAAAGCGTCTCAATACCAAGCGTTTTGGCATGCAATAACAGTATCAGATTTATGTCAGAGTGTCTATCCTAGCAAATGTATCATTGGGACAATTTTTTAAAAATTACTATTTTTGTTTGCTCTCTATACACCATTAATAACTTTTTTTATTGCAGGAGCATGCATGACGTAAAGTCAAACTTTGTTTGAAGTATCTCTACTTGAAATCCACACAGTGAGATACAAGAATGATGCCAGCTCTTTCCATAACATGAAATCATCAAATACATTGAGCTTTGCACTGAGTGTTAAAAAGTAATGTGATAGAAAGGATAATTTCACTAAACGTCTTGGCCTTTATATCAATTGAGCTATCATTTATTAGAAAAACTTTTTTTTTTTTCGGGGTGGGGTCGAAATACACCATCAATTTGTACCCGTAATGCGCTCCCAATCAATGTTCTTGAGTTTCTTGAATGATATACACACATACCCAAAGTTAAGCTCCAATTTTCATCTTTTTGCGCTAGAATTTTATCGGCACTTACCAATGCAGTTAAATTTCTGTTCGCTATGGTATAATCCATATTGAGATATTTCTGTCCTAATGCTGACGAAGGAAATTTTCGCACTTTTCTAGTCAATAATAGTGTCAGTTGGCATATCAGGTACATGTATAATCATATTGATTTACAGGGCCCGGTTTCACGAAAAACTCTGTTATTTTGCTCAGATCTACTGATCAACTCATTTTCCGACTTAGCTGAATTTGCTATTTGAGATACATTTCACTGGTATTAACGGACATAAATAACATTCCCAAATCCTGGACTGGCCTAATGTTTTAGACTCAACACAGCAAGATAAACAGACTTATTGCATTTGACAGACTTTAGTCCATTATTTTGCAGAGTTGAGTCTAAAAATTTGGGTCAACTCAAGATCTGAGAATGCTACCAAAGTCTGTGAAGGTTAGTGAAATGCGTCTAAAATAACAAACTGAATGTAAGTCAGAACCTGAGTCGCTTAGCGGATTGGAACAAAATAAGAAACCGGTCCCAGATGCAAAAGATAGGTACTTGCAGCTTAAAACATAGTCTTACTGATGCGATGATGACGGAAACATGATGGTGATATCAGACCCCGTGCATTTTTTCAAAACACTAGAAGTTTTGCCTGCCGCTAATAGATAATGTAAAAGAAGACAGGAATTTTTACTCAAATTGGCACAGACACTAAATTGTCCATAATTATACCTAACTGGAAGTTGCCTGTCATTTGATTCAAAGCGAAACTTTTAATTGCCTCTTGCCAGATTCAGTCTTGCCGCTTTTGATCGATTGCTTAAATTTATTGATTGATATAATCAGGTTTTCAATCGGTTAATGACGTAAACTTTTCAGCCGTGCATGATTTTTGCTCACTAATGTCTTCGAAGAGCATTTATATAGCTGTCTTGCAAGTGCAATATACATGAACGTATGAGCCATGCTGACCTGGATCGAAACGTTTTGCATTTTGTGAATTTTCTGCATGTCCAACGACTAATCTTGTTAGACAAAATTGATTTTATAATTATGTTATGACTTGTTTTTGGTATCGTGCATCACGGAAATGCATTATATCTTTTTCCCATGGCATGACCCATATCAAATCATATTGACATTCTATGTAAACTAATACTTGTTTCTCTGGCAGTGCAGTCTCGTTCATTTCCTCGGAGATGCAAACATATCGATAGTTTGGGAAATTATTCTAATAAAACATCGTAATGATATCCTATATAAAATATATCCATTAAATAAATGCAAGTGAATACTTATCTTGACAAAATTGTTACAAAATTCATAAATGCATCAATATAAAACATATGCATTAAATACAAACAAGTTAATACATATCCTAGGAAATAACATACGCAGCTCAATGTTCAATATTCGTGAGTGTGATTTCTCAGGAAAAATGCAATAATGCATTTTGATGGACATAATGACAGGTAAATGAGAGAAAGCCGAGCCTAACTCGATCATTGTAGTGTATGACATGTCTGGTGTTTATCACGTAACGTTATAGATTGGCATTCTTTATCTTTATACGAACAGTTTATCTGCTCCTTCCCATAAAACTGGTATTTCAGCACTTAAATCGCTAAATAAATTTCTTTGACCTTAAAGGTATTTATTTTACATGGATTAATGGACAAGTTCTTGCAATGTTGACTTATCCTTGTTGATTTTCCTTCCTGGGAACTACGCCAGATAGGATGTACAAACGTACATTCCGATCTTGATCTGATTTCAGAAAAGGTAATAAAGGTCATGCTACTCCGGAAATATATTACATTATTGTTTATCTCTCATACTGATGCCACATCAATGCATTTTACGAGTACATGTACCAAGAAATTGTCCAGGGTAACTTGAGAAACATGAAATTCTGATTATAACATCTGATGAGGTAGACGGTGAATCTTGATAAAACACCGATCAACCTACCTGATTTAGTAGCCAAGGAATTGTCTCAAGTACTGCCATTATTGTTTTATATGTTTGTCGGTAAATTTTCTATAGCACTGAAACCGATAATGTAGTTTGAAGTGGTAGTTGGCTAATGATAAAAATACTGATTTTATAATCTGAGGAAAACTGGATAAACATTATCAAGCACTGCTTTTCTAAGTCGACAAAGAAGTTGGTACATGCACGAAAGCACAGGTTTTGTTGTCAGACGCTGTAGTCAGAAAATGTTCTAAACCAATGTGAAAAGGCTTTGGACAAATTTATAATTTGCACCATTCAGTTTAGCAGAAATCCGATCAATTATATATGCTATCACCATGGTTAAGGATAAATTGTGACTTTCAGTTTTCCTCCCCTGCCATAAAGTTTTTAAACAGCATTTTCTCCTTTTCCCACAATGTTTTCTACCTTGTTGGAAACAAATTTCAATTTTTGAGTTACGTTTATTTTGTCATCTGCAAGTGCTTTTAATTTGGACCAGTCTAAATTTCGTCGTTTGGTAAAGAGTTTAAAGATGTCTTCTGCATAATACAAAAAATCCATTCACGCTTTACTATACAATCAAGAGTTTTAACGTACTTGTCAAAGAATCCTTTCGAAAATATTGCGGGGAGAAGGAGACAATACTGGTAGGGCGCATTTTCTTTTTGTTTCTTAATGTTTTCTATCCTTTCAAAAATAAATCTTATTATTTAGGCCACATTGATTTCGTCTCCAAATGTGCTTTCAACTCGGACAGATGTTAGATTTTGTCGTTTGGCAAACAGTTAAAGCCTTCTCATCATCTGCTGTTGCAAATGTTGCAAGCGATATTAGGAATGATGTATATAACTCACCCTTTTATTACTACATGTATGTAAACAGTATGTGCCCATAAGTATTTCATCGATTCCAAATTTCCATAAACTTACATGCGTCTTTCAATATGAGAAAATTAATTACGCAGCTTCTTATGCCATGACAATGAAAACTATAGGCCTACCGGTAGCTACTTCAAATGATTTGCTATTATTGTTCCATGCCCGACATCAAAGTTGTAGCTCCCTGAAACGTACTGGTGTTCATATTCCCTCAAATTTTGCACATGTCAGCATTGACTTGACATTAATGATGTCATTCTACCCGTAACGCTCGCCGACTTTACATTAATGATGTCATTCTACCCGTAACGCTCGCCCAGAATCTCGGTAAATTTCATGTTCATTGTTGACATCGTGTTTGTGTCTATGTACAACTTTGTACTTGTCGTGAAATAAAGTTCTGTTTGGTTCTGTTCTGTTAGTTCTCTTAATGAATTTTTTTTTATTTATTTATGTATATAGTTTATCATCATTATTCTTTTATTTGACACTGACCAATTTTAAACTGCTACATTTATCACATTATATCCTATCAAATCTAAAAATATATATTAAAATGTGACTTTAATTTTGCTTCATTTTCATTTAAGTTTCACATCAATAGCTTTTTCATTTAACCAACAGTGAATTAAGTTAACTTAGAAATACTTGTAAATAAATGAGTATCCGTGAGTTGATTGAGTACTTGTGGCCATTAAATATAAATTTTGATAAGGAATAATAGTGCAAATCGGATTTTTTCCCAGTCAAAGCTTCATTTTCTATTTTTTAACCTTACAAAATTTGAAAAGCTCAACAGAATTCGTAAAACTTAAAACGTCGACTTTCATTTGATAGGGAGAAAATTGTACAAGATAGGAAGTTCGTTAAATTACACTAAATTCTATGGTGGCATATTTCTGTCGCTAGATACGAGATAGCTATTGCGATAATTTAAGAGAACTATCGTGATAAAACAAAGTTTCCTGGAAATATTACCTAGATAATAAAAATTTTCACGATAAAAATATCGCGATAATTCTAACTGTTATCATGCTTTTTTGCTTTCGTGCCCACAACTGACATTCACGGTATCTATAATTAGATACGGTTTCGGAACATCTTCGTCTGCAACGTTATGAATTTGCCTTTTCCCTGAATGGTTCTAAAGTTGTTCGTAGGAGGCGTTTCGAGCCATCTTTGTGATTTTACATACATCTATTTATTCCGGGTCTTGTTAAAATTTACCATTTAAGCTACAACTGATAATAATTCGAATTTCTACTTACTGCGATCTTGTGAAGTCAAAAACTACCGAGCTCATCCAAATGGTGAATTTTCTATTTATAGATATCGAGAAACGGACAGAACTATCAAAATAACTTTATCTCGAATGTCAGCTTCGTGCACTATTGAGAAATTTTGAGTTGAAATATTAAGTTTATCGTGATATTTTTTTTCAGGAAACTTTTCACAATCTCGATAAAATTTTCAGGAAACTTTAAGTTGTCGCGATAGTTTTTAGAATTATCACGATAGCTATCTCGTATCTCGTGGCAGAAAATGCCACCATAAAATTCTTTGAAATTTCATGCTCATTAATCTATCTGAGTGGGTTTTTTTTGTGAAAAGTGATCCTAATAACGGAAAGTCGGGTCTTGGACCTATCTTATCCGCATTTTCTCAAAGGGTCAGGTGATTGATATAAAGTACATGTAATAATAACGAGGGTGTATCAAAAGTACGTGGACAGCTTGATAATGTTCCTGTTATCTACGATAAACAATGACGAAATTTATACCTCACAATAGTATATACATGTATTCTATATGCAGGAAACATCAATATTTCGTTGCAGACAATGACACATGAACTATTTTGTCATTTTGCGTCCTCGATTTTCAAGCATTTCCAGCGGTAGACAGCTTGTAATTTACCGAAAAATTAGTAATTACCACAATTATACTGGACCATGATGATATGAGGAACGAGTGTACAGCACGGATACAATGAGTAATTTTGACCACGATCCGTATTCCTTAATTATTCCATATTCAATCGTAATTCTAAACATAACCCTTTCAGCGTCATGAACAAAAACAGGGACTTTTGCGGATGGCGTAGATCAATATTAGACTGCACAGAACGTCTGATCTTGGACCTATACCGTCCCCTATTTTAGTTGTGCCTATAGAATTAAAGGGTTAATACATAAAACTTTGAAAATATTAAGGCGCCCTGAGATTTCTCTTGTTGCAACAATGTTTTCAAAAGTTGGAACCTTTAAAACGTAAAAAAAAATATGCAAATGAAGTCATGTGTTAAAGGATAGGCGAAATACGAAGGAACTTCAGTTTATCACCTTGCTTTCTGTTCCTGTTTTTTTTTATCTTTGAGAAGAAATACTAAAAACTTCAAGAGACTGTCACTTCAAGATCTTTTATTTCGTTGCAGCACACAACTGTTGTTCAACGGCAATTCGTAAACCATTTTTTTCTCGACATTTATAGGTAAGATACGTTTGTACCGTCGATAACCAATCGCCATATTGTTGTAAAAATTAAATAGGCCAAGTTGTACTTGTACAAAAGAGAGCAGAAACGCGGTAATTTCGTACACAAAACATTGATTTGATCGATTCCTTATTTTGAAACTCTTCCCTTATTGTATTACGAGCTTTTAAAGTTACTAAAGAAGTCATGTTAGTCAACTCTAACCCATTTCGTCTTTGATTCATCACGTGATATTTCTTCCTGTGGCTTCATGCCAAATACTACCCCTGGCAGTTGCGAGATTATGGCCGATAAAAGATAAAGCTTCTTTTTGCTTGTTAAATCGATAATATTATGTGATGCTTGTCACGTGACTGTTTGCGACCTTCACCTTGCATATCAATGATGCATGCAAAAGAAAATAGAGTCGAGATACAAATTATGTAGGTTTTCTTTGGCAACAATATAGGCCACAAGAAATGGGCATCGAAATGCTAGACAATGTCGGCATTTGAATATCGAGCGTGCAGTGTAATAATTTCAGCAATACGAGAATTTAAATTCGGCATATTGTTACGAGACAAGCGTAACGAGAAAGAAAACCAGCAACAAGCCTTTAACAATTAACAATATTTATTATGAATAAAGGCAAAAGAGTACAATAAGAGTTATGTTTGAATGAAATTTTAACAATTTTTAAATCTTAGAACAAGAAATAGAGTAAGTCCCTCAAAATTAACAATTATGTCTAGACTACAAAAAGTATGAAATTTCTCGTTCCTAAAACCTAAATTAACAATAGTTTTAACTTGCGAATAGATATGTGCAACCTGTTTAATAAAAAGATAATTCCAATTTACGGATGTATATTCCAAATTAAATCCAAGACTTTTCACTAATTCTGTATCCTCAAAGCCCTAAGTCTAAAATTCAAAATCCAAAATCACCAAGTAAGTCACTCCTACATATATTAGCTTGGAAAATTCTAGATTAGTCTTTTCTAGAAAGATGACAACAAGCTATTTATAGACATGGATTGAAAAACAACTTGTTTACTAACAATCCTCTTTCTAAAAATAACCACAATGAAAAACCAATGAATGTTCTTTATGTTTCTAGAAAATTCTGTATTCAGAGTGGTAATGAAAACAGGTTACATGTATATCCTATTACATAACACTTCCCCTCCTAAAGGAAAAGAAAGTTTTAAGAATTAAAACTTTCTTCTGTTAGAATATAAAACATATCATTACACTTAACTGTACATGAAAATACATTATGCATAAAGACAAATGTTAATTATTTACAAGTTAAACTCTAGACAAAGCATCAGGGATAATATTATCCCTTCCTTTTATGTGTCTGATATCCATGTTATATTCTTGTAAAAACAGACTCCACCGGAGTAAACGTTGATTCTTGTTTTTCATTTTATAGATAAAAATCAGAGGATTATGATCACTATATACAATGATGGGTGCAGGAGAAGACGACAAATATATTTCGAAATGCTGAAGAGCAAGAATGAGAGATAAACACTCTTTTTCTATTGTTGAGTAGTTTTTCTGACGTTTGTTAAACTTTTTAGAAAAATAAGTAACTGGATGATCTACACCATTACAATCTTCTTGAAGTAAAACACCACCTGCACCAATATCACTAGCATCTACTGCAAGCTTAAATTCATTTTCAAAATTAGGAGCTAAAGGAACTGGTTCACTTTTAGTATGGCTTTTACTTTATCAAAAGCTTTTTGACAATCATCATTCCATATAAATTTTTTGCGTTTGCTGAGAAGACTTGTCAGTGGCTCAGCAATGACAGAAAAATTACCACAGAATTTCCTGTAGTAACCAGCCATACCAAGAAGCTTCATAAGTTGTCTTTTGCATGTAGGTACAGGAAAATCAGAAATAGCTTTTACTTTAGCTTCCACTGGTTTTACCTGTCCTTGTCCAACAACATGACCCAAAAATGTTACACTAGCATGACAAAATTCACTTTTAACAAGATTAATTGTTAATTTGGCTTTACTCAGTCTGTCAAAAAATTCTCTGATAGTCTTTAGATGTTCATCCCAATCATCGCTGTTAATGATGACATCATCGATGTAGGCCCTACAGTCGTCCAATCCAGATATTATCATGTTAATAAGACGTTGAAATGTTGCTGGCGAGTTTTTCATGCCAAAAGGCATAACTTTGTACTGATAAAATCCATCAGGAGTTACAAATGCAGAGATTTCTTTAGCTCTTTCAGTGAGAGAAATTTGCCAAAATCCTTTTAGAAGATCAAATTTGGTTATATATTTTGCATGACCAATATTGTCAATGCAGTCATCTACTCTTGGTACCGGAAACGAATCAGTCTTGGTCATAGTATTAACTTTTCTATAGTCAGTGCACATACGAAAAGTTCCATCTGGCTTTGGTATGTAAGAATACAGGGAGAACTCCATTCACTTTGACTAGGTTCAATAAAGTCATTGTCCAATAGATACTTGATTTTCTCTCTAAGATGCTCCAGTTTCTTGGGATTCATTCGATATGGATGTTGTTTCACTAGTTTTGAATTTTCAATGTCCACATCATGGTATATTGTATCTGTCCGTGTTGGAATATCAGGGAACAGGTGCTCATATTCAGAAATTAACTTTTTTAATTCATCTTTTTGATTATTATCTAAATGTGAAAGTTTTTTATCTAAATTTCTAAAAATGTCAAAATTCTGAAGTTTTGAACAAATAGGGTTAGACTTATCAAAGTTCATTTCTTCACAATTTATGTCTTCATGGTTAATGTGATTTTGATTTTGAGGGACTGAGGAAACTACAATTATTGGCGAAATATTTGTATTATCCCTATCAACATGTTCTTTTAACATATTAATATGACATAATTGCTTTTGCTTTCGCCTGTCAGGAGTTGTTATCACATAATTTAAGTCACTGACCTTTTTCTCTGCAGAATAAGGACTAAAATATCTTGCTTGTAGAGGCCTACCAGGAATTGGTAGAAGAGCTAAAACTTTATCTCCACGTTTAAAAGTTTCTTTCTTTAGTATTCTTGTCATATCTTTCTTTCATTTTACATTGAATTTTCTTTAAATTTGATTTTGCAACCTCACAAGCTTTGAATAATTTGTTTCTAAAGTCAGATACATACTGAAGTAAATTTAAAGGAGAATCTTCTTGAGAAAGAAATGTTTCTTTTAAAAGTTTTAAAGGTCCCCGAACTGTGTGACTAAAAACAAGCTCAAAGGGACTAAAACCAAGAGATTCCTGTACAGACTCCCTTACTGCAAAGAGTAAAAGATGTATGCCTTCATCCCGATCCTTTTGTGTGTCAAAGCAATATGACCTTATCATATTTTTTAAGGTCTGATGTAACCGTTCAAGGGCACCTTGGCTTTCAGGATGATATGCAGATGACCTATATTGTTTAATTCCCAACTCGTGCATGACCTGTTGGAAAATGCCAGACATAAAATTTGACCCTTGATCAGATTGAACAGATTTAGGAAGTCCTACAAAAGTAAAAAAATTCACTAAAGCTTTGACAATTGTTTTAGATTTTATATTTCTTAAAGGTATTGCTTCAGGAAAACGGGTGGAAGCACACATAATAGTCAATAGGTACTCATTACCAGCCTTAGTTTTTGGCAATGGACCTACACAATCAATTATAATCCTGTTGAAAGGTTCATCAAATGCAGGGATCGGCTGTAGTTTAGCCCTAGGTATGACCTGGTTGGGTTTGCCTACCATTTGACAAGTATGACAAGACCTACAAGAATCTGATACATCTGCTTTTAGACCAGGCCAATAAAAATGATTAAGAATTTTGTGATAGGTTTTATTGATACCTAAATGACCTGACATAGGTGTTTCATGAGCTAAGCTTAATATTTCTGATCTATAAGATTTAGGAAGGACAACTTGATGATTGACAGCCCACTCATCATCAACAGAGACTTCAGGAGGGCACCACTTTCTCATTAATATTCCATTTTTTATATAAAAACACACAGGTTCCTGTGAAAAATCAGTTTCACTGACAGCTTTTTGAAATAAAGGTGCAAGTTCTGGATCATTGTGTTGGTCTTCACTTAGTTTTGACCTTGACCTTGTATCATGGCCTTCATTAACTACGGGTGAAGATATAGAATCAAATTCTGATGAATTATGTTTAGAATTTGTCTGACTTTCAGACGGGTTTTGTGAAATAGATCTGTTAATTTCATTTTTAAATAAATGACCCAACAAAGAATCAGATAAATCAATATCAGACTGATTTTCAGTCAAAATGGCTTTCTTTGCCATAGCTCTAGTAACTGCACATGACGGGTAAAGGTCAGGAATTTCTTCCTCAATCGGATCGGGTGATTGATCCATGTAAGGTGTGTCAGTTACAAGTGGATTAACAATTACCTTATCTCCGCCTAAATCATTGCCTAATAACAAATGAACACCTTTAAAAGGTAATTTTTTTCTGACACCAACAGTCACTGGACCATTAATTAAGTCTGAAGACAAATAAATGTTATGAAATGGAACATTAACAAATCCACATTCTACACCCTGAATAAGGACACTTGTCCCAGAAGAAGTCTTCTCAGAAAAAGGCAGGACATCTGCTAAAATAAAAGATTGAGAAGCTCCAGTATCACGTAAAATTTTAATAGGGGTAGGCTGGGCAAAATTACTTTATAGTGACACAAAACCATCTGACAAGAATGGTTCATAAATCTCCATAACAGTATCAGTCTCAGGTACTTTGGCCTGGACAAAGGTTTGGTCTTTAAAACATGACTGAGGTGTAGACTTTAATGAAGTAAGGCCTGTAGGCTTATGACCTTATTTTTCCCATTTTCTTTTTAAAACAGGACATTCAGAAATAATATGACCTGATTCTTTGCAATAATTACAAGTGGGTCGAGATAAAGGATTTTGACCTTTGGCTTCATAAGGAGACTTGGGTTTAGGACTGTTCTGATTGGAATCGTCATTATGTTGATTAATATTTGGTTTAGGACCAGTAGATGAATAAAAAGGTTTTCGAGGGTTTGATTTACTTATAAAAGGGACCTTATCGGTCAAGGCAAAGTTGTCTGCTAAGCAAGCAACTTCTTCTAAAGTTTCAACTTCTTTCTCGTCTAAGAAAGTTTTTATATCTGAATTAATGCACCTTTTAAATTCTTTAACTAACAATAATTGTCTAAGTTTTCCATGATCTGAATCTATTTTCTTTGAATGGCACCACCTTTCAAATAATTGTTCTTTAGCTCTAGCAAATTCAACATAGGTTTGACCATTTCCTTTTCTGCAATACCTAAATTTTTGTCTATGTGCTTCAGGTACCAATTCATAAGCCTTTAGAATCAATTCTTTAACATTATCATAATTAGAGAGCTGTTGATTACTTAGATGAGAAAAAGTATCACGTGCCTTTCCAGTTACAACGCTTTGCAAGAGTAAGGTCCAGTGCTCTTTTGGCCACTTCAAATTTTCGGCAAATCTTTGAAAATGTGAAAAGTATTTATCAACTTCCTGTTCTTGAAATGGCGGGACAAGTCTGAGGTGTTTTGTTATGTCAAAGTCATTAACCACATGCAAAGATAGTTTTTCTTTATTTTTTATTTCTAATTCTTTCATTCTCAACTGAAACTGCCTTTCCTTCTCTCTTTCTTCTAATTCAGCGTTCATTTTTTCTTTTTCAGCATACATTTTTTCTTTTTCTAACTCTAATTCTTTTTCTTTCATTCTTTCTTCTTTTTCTATCTGTAGTTTGAATTTTTCTAACTCAATATTAGTTTTAACGTCTGTCTGAGACACAAGAATGAGAGACAGAGCAGATGAGTCAAGTATTTCTTCCTCAACTAAAAACTGAACAATATAATTCTTAATTTCATGCTTTAACATAGTACCTTTAATGGCAGTCACTTAGTAATGAGAAGCAAGATCTAATAAATCAGAATTTTTTGCCAAATTTAACAACTCCTGTGAAGGCTTAGCAATAAATTTTTCAAGATCAAAGGACATGATTGCTTTTTGCTGGTGTAGTAGAATAAAAATTAAATTTTATTTTTTTAATTTTTTTTTTTTTTTTTTTTTTTTTTATCTAATGAACTTTAATACTGTAACAAGTTCAAAATAATTTCAAAGTATATCCAAAATGACTAGATGATCAATCCCAGACGAGCCCTCAATTTCTGTTACGAGACAAGCGTAACGAGAAAGAAAACCAGCAACAAGCCTTTAACAATTAACAATATTTATTAATGAATATAGGCAAGAGTACAATAAGAGTTATGTTTGAATGAAATTTTGACAATTTTTAAATCTTAGAACAAGAAATAGAGTAAGTCCCTCAAAATTAACAATTATGTCTAGACTACAAAAAGTATGAAATTTCTCGTTCCTAAAACCTAAATTAAGAATAGTTTTAACTTGCGAATAGATATGTGCAACCTGTTTAATAAAAAGATAATTCCAACTTACGGATGTATATTCCAAATTAAATCCAACACTTTTCACTAATTCTGTATCCTCAAAGCCACAAGTCTAAGTTCAAAATCACCAAATAAGTCACTCCTACTTATATCAGCTTGGAAAATTCTAGATTAGTCTTTTCTAGAAAGATGACAACAAGCTATTTATAGACATGGATTGATAAACAACTTGTTTACTAACAATCCTCTTTCTAAAAATAACCACAATGAAAAACCAATGAATGTTCTTTATGTTTCTAGAAAATTCTGTATTCAGAGTGGTAATGAAAACAGGTTACATGTATATCCTATTACATAACAATATTCGCATAAACATTAACCGTTTAAATGAAAACGATCGCTGAAAAAGAGAGCAAATACATGATCCTACAAGAATATGAGTACGCCATGTTGTAATCGCAAGTGGAAATCTATTTTTAGATTGGGGTATGCAAATGACCCTTGGAGATTCTAGCGAGAAGTTAAGTTCGGTATATGTGCAAAAACATTTAACATTTAAGTGAAAAGGATCGCTAAAAAAGAGAGCAAAGACATGATTCTACAACAATATCATTCGTCATGTTGTAATCGCAAGTACAAATCTATTTTTAGATGGGAGTATACAAGTGACTTTTAGGGAATTCTAGCGATATACATGTATAAACTATCGCATCTTCGTACCGTCATTTACTAATTTGACATGACGCAGTTTTTGGCCAACCAGAATTCGTTTCCAAGGACAATTTTCCAGTGGTTCACGGATTTTAGAAAGGAAATTTTAGCTTAAATATTGTAATAAATTCTTTTGAACTGGCTTAAAATACTACACTTTCTCAGAAAATATCATTAAAAGCCACTTTAAGTTTGTTTTAGATGTCTTATAAATCACTGTAATTGTGTGTTCCGCGTAAACTTTGTTCTGGAATTGTATTTTCAAGGTTTGTTTTCATCCTTTGAGCGTCATAAGCGATAACAATTGCTTTTGCGTACGGCATAGATCAAGATCAGACTGCACAGAACGTGCAGTCTGATCTTGGATCTTTACCGTCCGCTTGTTTGGTCAATTCGGTAAGATTAAAAAAAAGAAATCAGAGTTTCTGTGGATTGTATTTTCAGCTGTGGGAGCAGGTCGAGTTTATATACTTGGTTCTAAAAGTGTCAACCTCTTATCAGACTGATTTCTGGACTTTCTAGTATTATGCTAAAGTTTTTATGCAGATAACAGATTACTTATGGCTCAAACATTGGAATCTGTCTTATAGAGGACTGAAAACATTGTGGGAAAAGGAGAAAATGCTGGATACCAGCATTTTCTCCTTTTCCCACATGTTTTCAAATAGGCTCGTTTTTCTTCTGGGTCGTTGAAGCATTGTGAGGTAGAGGATTAAAGATAATCATTTTGTACCACAGAGACAGTTAGCCACGCTACTTTAAGTTTACCTTCATTGAACTACAGAAATAGAATAGACATTTAACTTCAGAAGAAAAAGACATAATTTTCCTAGTCGTTCTGTCGATTCCACAAGAATATTCTAACAAACTGACGAATGAATTTTAGATAAGGATGCACGATCTACGTTGTCTGGTTTACACTGTACTTAAGTATAAAATTTTGCTCAGAGTTTCAGTTAGCAACCAATTTATCACACAAACACGTTGTTTAAATTCATAAAGTTTACTGAGTATTTTTTGGGAGAGGGGCGGAAAAAGGGAGGGATTGATTGATTGATTGATTGGTGTTTTCCACAGCTTTCAACATTATGTCAGTCATATCACGGCGATAGCTCACATATTCATGTATTTCCTGGCTTTCACCAGTACTAGGCTGGGGCTCTGTGTCTTGCCCAAGGACACTCCCACCAAAAAAAACCCAATTGATCCAGTGAGGCTCGAACCCTGGGCCTCAAGATCACCGTCCTACACTGAGCAACGCAGGACCCCCGGAGCAGGGGGACCAATTGCTTGTAGAAAAAATTTACTCCTTTTTCCTGTTATGTTTACTTAATCGTTCAACCAAAAAGAAAACAAAGGTTGCTTTCCTTTTCTTCTGCTGTTTCACACTCACATCAATTAGTTAAGATTTTGGGGTTTTTTTTTTTTTTGTCTTAAGATAACTCGTGAACTAATGGATAAAAAAGTGAAAACACAATAATACGATCCATAAGACTTTCGGAAAATAAAAAAAAAAAAACAGGAAAAATGTGAATTCAATGACTTTGAACATGCGAAAAGATTATTAAATCCATAAAAAGACGTGTGAACTATGGCATTTCCTCACTAATCCATCATTCACGTTGTTATTATATTTCCCTCGAAATTGTTTTTAGGTTCCGTCTTAATCCTCCTAATGCCTAGAACAACATTAATTGCGTTTGCAGACAGTGTAGATCAATTTTAAACTGCACAGAATGTGCAGTCTAATCTTGGATCTGCTCTGTCCGCTTATTATGTAAGACATTTTGGTGAAACAGTTTTGACGTTGCAATGCGCAATTCTTATTCATTGCAGGACAAGCATACATTCATCTAGTTTGTAATATAAGAGTTAACTCTTTACCAGACGACAAAACTTTAGATCTGTCCAAATTGAGAGCATTTGCAGACGACAAGTTTAATATGACTAACATGGTAACATTTGTCTTTAGATGGGTATAAAACATTGTGAAAAAAGGAGAAAATGCTGGTTACCAGCATTTTCTCCTTCTCTCACAATGTTTTCAAAAGCCTGTCACATAGGGGTCGTTAATAATCGTGGCAGTTTGGTAAAGGATTAAACCTTAGAGGAGCTGAATTTAATTTCAGTTTTATTTATGATTCCATTATCACCAGCAGAATTATACATTTCGTGATATCATTTTGTACATTTAATTTCCTTGTATCCAGATGAAATCTGGAGCATTCGCTTTGACAGATCGCTGAGCGCTAACGCAGCTAGTGTCAATCGCGTGTCTAAATCTTTACTAAACGACAGTTTTTTAAGCTATTCCAAACTCAAAGCATTTGCAGACGAAAAATTAAATATAGCTCAAATGATAAGATTTGACATCGAAAGTTCAGAAAACATTCGTTGGAAAAAGGAGAAAATGCTGGTTACCAGCATTTTCTCATTTTCCCGCAATGTTTTCAAAATCCTCCATTGACGCTGAAAAGGCGATTGTTTGGTAAAGGGTTAAATGTACTGAATTATTTTTTCGCTAGTGATTCCGAATGCCCAGCGATTGATTGATTGATTGATTGATTATGTCACTGCTTTCAACATTATTTCAGTCATATTACGGCTGTGGCTCATATTTTCGTGTATGTACTGAGGTTCATCGGTACTATGCTAGGGCGCTGTTTGTCTTGCCCAAGGACACTCCCACGAAAAACCCAGAGCTTTTAGTGAGCCTCGAACCTGATGCCTACAGATTACAAGCTCTACAATTTACCACCGAGTTACGTAGGGCCCAAACTGCCTCGTGCCTAACAGGGCACGTAACTTAACAGAGAACGAAAACAGGGTTCGTCCGAAGTGATTTCAGTGCGCATTATCTGTGTCCTTATCATATTTATCGGATAAAATCCAGAAAAAAGAAATAGATCTTGAATAAAACAAATTTTTGAAAAAAAAAAAAATCTGTTTTCTAGTAAAAATGAAGTAAACCAATACCAAAAATCTAGATAAACGTCAAAGAAAATTTTAATTCCCGCCTGGAAGCAAAGATGGCGCCGGTTAAAACAACGATTATTTCCCTTCACTGAACATAAGTATTGTTAAATACAGTATGTAACCAAAACTCGGGGTACTGTTACCTACCTCCTGCGAAGTCTAAACTAGACCAAGCTTTTAAATATTTACCGTAGAGATGTATATCTCTATCGATCAGATAGTCAGTGTGCCATAACTTGTCGACTGCTAGAAGATTCACTTCAACCCTTATACTGCTTAAAAGATGTAATGAAACTTTCAACTTGATGGTAAGAACACAGATTTTCCTATTTTATGGGTATTTTGGGTGAAAAACACATCCTTACCGGACAGTGTAGATCAGACTGCACGTTCTGTGCAGTCTGATCTTGATCTACACTGCCCGGAAAAGGTCAAGGAGTCGCGCTTTGCAGCCTAAGAGTAAATTAAGATCTCTATCAAACAGTTTTCGATTCTGGTGTTTGACTTACATAATTAACCAACCAAAGGAAGTGTAAAATTGACTCACACTGCGAACTATCCTATGCTCGAACATGCGAAACCTGGAGTACGTCAAAATTCGAATTCTCAACTCTAAACCAAACATCGAATTCTAGACTTGTCCAAATTCAAGCATTTCCAGACATCAAATGCAACGTGACCCAATTGATGTGATTTGTCTTTGACAGGTTCGAAAACATTTTGGTAAAAGGAGAAAATGTTGGGTACCAGCATTTTCTCCTTTTCCCACAAAGTGTTTTCAAAAGTCTACTTCCACAGAGACCTCGGTATTATAAAAAATTTGTTTAAAAAGGTTAACTCTTAAGTATGTTGCAGCAAACCTGGGGTCATACACGCGATCTGAATGAATCTTACGGACGGAGTAGATCAAGATCAGACGGCACAGAATGTGTCGTCTGATCTTGGATCTGCGGCGTTCTCTACCTGATGCTAATCTTTGACCCAAATCACTTTCAACCTCAGTAGGAAATCTACTTTAAGTTCCCCGAAAAAAGTCGAAGGTACGTGCAGATAGGTGGCAGCAAAAGACGTGAATAGAGAATATTTGTTATTTTCCGGTGAAAGATCGAGATTTATTTCATGCTTTCCTGTAGTTTATCGAGAAATAACGGTGCAATATTTTTCGAGATTTCATGCTTACGACCAGTGAAAAATACCGGTTTTGTTTTCTAACTCTTCAATTGAAGGCGGAAACAGTTGTTCCCGCGCACTAGTTACCTAGGTAAAATGCACGTGCCTCACAACCAGATGGAAATATGACGTAATTTACCTTACGATTCTCGCGCTTGACGTAATATTGTAATGCGTTGTTATGCGGACGGGATACGCCACGGGGAATTACCGAAAAGCACTGTACTGGATTTTGATGTTAGTCCCCCAAAAAGGGTCAGAAGCATGAAATAATTAGTTTTTTTTTTCGGTGAAGGATCGAAATTTATTTCATTTCGTGAACATCAAAGGTAATATTTTCACGAGTGGCTCAGCAGCCACTCGTGAAAATGTTACCGTTGATGTTCACGAGATTAATTCAATTTCGATCCGTCAAGGAAAAAAAAAACAAACAAATATTCTATTTATTTCTTGCTTCCAATCTCCTTTTTGTTAAGACTTTCGTCAAAATCCAGTTCAGTTGTTTTCGGTAATTCCCTGTGGAATACCCCACCCCCGCACATAAGAACGCACTACGATATTACGTAAAGCGCTAGAAATGCAGGGTAAATGCGTGTAAATTACGTTATATTACTCTCTGGTTGAATGGCACACGCTGTTTACCAAGGTAACTAGTGCGCGAGCACTACTGTTTCTGCCTTCAAATGAAGAGTTGGAAAATATGAAATCAGTATTTTTCACAGGCCGTTACCATGAAATATCAAACCATAAATAATCATTATTTTTTCGATAAACTACCGAAAAGTATAAAACAAATGGAGGATATTTTTTTACGGTGAAAGATCGAAATCGAGTGGCGCAGCCACGAGTGAAAATATTACCGATGATGTTCAAGAGATGAAATAAATTTCGACCTTTCACCGTAAAAAAACAAATACTCTATTCATTTCATGCTTTTAACCCTTTCTGGGGGGAAACTTAATCAAAATCCAGTGCAGTTCTTTTCGGTTATTCCTCGTGGCGTACCCCCTCCGCATAACAACGCATTACAATATTACGTCAAGCGCGAGAATCGTAGGGTAAATTACGTCATATTTCCATCTGGTTGTGAGGCACGTGCATTTTACCTAGGTAACTAGTGAGCGGGAACAACTGTTTCCGCCTTCAATTGAAGAGTTAGAATATAAAAATCGGTATGTTCACTGGTCGTAACAATGAAATATCGAAAAATATTTCACCGATACTTCTCGATAACCTACCGGAAAGCATGAAATAAATCTCAGGTCTTGATATTTACAAATGACCCATGCTCTGGCTAATGTATGCGTCTCCGTGCATTATAATAAGCAAATCGTAACAAAATTTTGGATCCATTAAACCTTTTCCACACAATCCCGATTTTTATCGATCTTGCAGAAAAAACTTTTAAAAAATGGTAACCAAAATTTTCTCCTTTTCTCACAATGATTTATACTCTACACAAAGACAGAAATAATCATTTCAGCATCATTTGATTTGTCGTCTGCAAGTGCCTTCAATTTGGAAGTGTTTTGTTTCTTGGTAAAGTGTGAAAACAATTTCGTCTAGCAACCGACTCGATCATGAGGTAGATTGGTCCTTGGACATTCCGAAAATTTACTGATGGCAAAAAGTTTCGACCTGTGTCAGCCTGCGCGGACTGCGCAGGCTGGCATGGGTCGAAAAGTTTTGCAGATGCATAAAACACCCTTTTCATAGGGCACGGCTAAAATCTAAATTTAAAGACATGTCAGTGGTGTTCACTTTCGACCAATCAGATGAATTTAATGGAATTAGGAATCAGAACTAAATTTGTCAGTGAATGGTCTTCCTTCGCTTTGTGTAACTACCCAGAAGCCTAAAGACTGGTACTTGCGAGCCAAACAACAGCTATTCTACACACGTAGGAGGAGGGATCATGCGTGGCTAAGTGGTAAAGTGTAGATCTGGTAACCTGTAGGCCACGGGTTTGAGCCTCACCGGACGCGCTCAGTTTTTCGAAAGAGTGTCCTTGGATAAGAAACTTCAGAACCCTAGCCTAGTGCTGGTGAAACCCAGGACATACATGAATGTGAGCTGACAGGGTTTTTCGATGGAGTGTCCTTGGACAAGACACTGCAGAGCCCTAGCCTAGTACTGGTGAAATCCTGAACATAAATGAATATGTCTGATATGACTGAAATAATGTTTAAATCGACGTTAAACACCATTAAATCAATTACTACATGTGGGAGATAAAAAGTCGAGTCAAAGTACCTACAGCCTCGTGTGAGAATCCAACTGGAACTCGGGCAGGTACTTTAGAACTACACGGAAAAGCTGGGTAAGTTCCAAGCAAGCATTCTTTACACAATATAAGATAATAATTCAAGATTATATTTTCGCGTCAAAATCGATATACGTGGGGTGATCAAAAAGATCGTGGACCACCTCGTCATTTTGAAAACTACTCCACGGAGGATTACAAAAATTTGCATAGATGAGCATTAATTATCTGGTAAATGACTCAAGCTTTCAAGTGTCGTCATAATCAAGCAGGTAAAGAATGACGTCATTTTCATGACGTCATATAGTGCATTAGTGGTCCAAAATATCGGACGACGTTTTATTTGAGTCGAGAGTAATCATAAAGTTTTACGTTAAACTCGGAAAGTATTTATCGGAAATCAAAACCGATTTAGAAACAGATGAAGGGGACTCTGCACTCAAGGAATCTGATATTCGTATATGGATCGGGCCGATTTAGACAAGGGTGCGATACTGTTAAAGATGACCATAAATCTGGCCGTCCATCAACATCAGTCACAGACAAAATCATGACGGATGTAGAGCAGCATGTAAAACGAGATCGCCGAGATACTGTCAGGAAAATAGCTGACACATTCAACATTTCATATAGAAGTGCTAAGGAGATTCTGACAGAGAATCTTGGAATGTCGCGTGTTTGCACAAGGTGGGTACCTCGGCAACTGACGTCCGAGAAAATGGGGGTTACGGTCGAAATCTGTTAAGAAATTTCAGAAAGCATTAGGGTACAGGGGTCAAACTTTACTTATCGTATTGCAACATGCAATGGAACATAGGCACACTTTAACGAGACTGAATCTAAACAACAAAGCAGTGTATGGAAACATCAAACATCGCCTTCCGCTGGTAAAGCCAACCTTTCGAAGTCACTTGGTAAAGTTATACATCATGTATTTCTATTCTCCTTTTTTTCTTCTAAATCATGTTGTATCTATACATACTACAGTCAATACCGAGTTTTATGCCCACATTATTCAAATGAATTTCACAAACACCATACGAAAAAAACAGCCTGAAGTCCTGCGGAGTGACGTCACTTTACGCTAAGATAACGCCCTAGCTCACAAAGCTGCACTTGGACAGGAAACTTTGCAAAAACTAAACATAGAAACACTAGCCAACGCCCCTTATAATTTAGTTCTGACTCCATGTGACCTCTGACTAGTTCCTGTTTTGAAAGATTCTCTTTGTGGCACGCACTACGAGAGCAGAGAGGAGCTAACCCTCGCTATGACCGGGTCCTTGAGAGTAATGTCACGTGACGCGCTCGCACACGTGTTTCGCGCGTGGAAATCAAGAATGAATAAGTGCATAGAACTCAAAGGACGTTACTTTCAGAAACAGTAAACACTCCAAGTTCTTTTTTATTACAATATTCCGATACCAGCACTGGTCCACGTTCTTTCTGATCACCCCTCGTACATGTAAGATAATTGAAAAAAATTATAAATTAATAACTCAGTAAGTCGAAAAGTAAGGCAAGCGCACACAAAATTTTAATGAAATAAATGTCTCAGGACGGTGGCATGACGTTTTTTTTTGAAGATTTTCCCTCCCAACTAAAAAAGGGTATTTTCTTTAATTCCCTAACAATCTATAACCATTAACTTAAATCGCTGAGATTCTGGCGGAACGAACAAAAACGGATACATGCTAGAATGGCTTGCAGTTATGAATATGGCTAGTTTAATTGGAACCCCTAGTTAATAGGAAATAGCGAAAAAGGTGGCAAATTGGATCTAATAAAAATTAAAGAATGGCGCCTTGTAGAAATCAAATTAAAAGCATCAAAAGTACTGAGAGTCATTTTCTTCTTCAAGCAACAAACACAGAATGTGCACCAATACAAATATTTACTTGTAGCGCTTTTAGTTTTTTTCAAATACATGTATCTACTGTCGAGTTTAAGGTGTCATTGAAATTAGATTTTATCTAGATCATATACTGTAAAAGACCGTTAAAAAGCTGATGGTTTCTTTTTCATTGCGGTTCTGTATTTTTGTTGATGGATGTAATTTGCCTTCAGATAACTTCTGGCTGGCGACCGTAACGATAGCAGGCTAGGTATGGGATAGTATCCAGCGTCTATATATAGATAATTGATTGTTAGTTCCTTGGATTTAGAAAGTTTATCGGGCAAGACGTAGGAATTGTATCCGTTGAGCAAGGATCATGTATACACATATATAAGATCCCTGGTATAGAGCCAAAGGCGAATGTGATAAAATTCCAAAGCCGAGCCCGTTAAACTTTCCGAGTCCAAGGCACTAACCATCTATTCTGTATTTATCCTGTTTCTCATTTATAATCCATATCCGACTAAACTGAATATTTCGCTCGAAATATTGCACATATCAACCTCCTTTTTTTACGATTAAGAAAACTGAAATAGTGTGTAAAGCGTTCTTATCCAGGATATACAGCAGCCATAATGACGCCATGAATGATATCGATAACGTAATGAAGTTGACGTTTACCCACGGAAAAAACGTCGATGCGAAGAAGACAAGTATTTCTCTTGTTTGAGTGTTTTAACATGACAAAAAAAAAAAAAAGATAAAGTATGTTCATATGTTGGAACTATGTACAGATTTTTAAGATTTTTTCTGACGATACTTTCTTTCACCTATTGAGATGCGTTTTTAACAGTAGTCTCAGTTGGCAGGTACGCACTTGAACGGTCACATTAGCAAATGACAGTTAACATAAAAAATATACGGTACCCTGTTATCGGGTAGAAATTACCGCATGAAAAAGGATAAATAGCAGTAATAATACTTAACGGTACTCCTAGACGTTGTTTCCGATATAATAACAACCCAAAAATTGATTTAATACTATTTAACGACGTACATGTATATGACAATTTTTTCTAAGGGACAGATTTTTTTAAAACTTTGCACATACAAAGCTCATCATGTCTCTAGAAGATTACAGTAAAAAAAGATGTGGGTCACCGTGCTCGTTTCTAAGAAATTTGCCTTTGAAATAGGTATATACAGTTCCAAAATTCAGCTTATATTGGATTTAAAGCGCCTTTCTTTCATAGTCAATTAAAAAGGAAAATTACAGGAAATATATACAAATGATAATATACATGTACATCATTTTAATGACAATTCATATATTTTTGCACAAAAATATATAAAAGCCTGGTTTTGAGCTTGGTAAATGTACAAATATGCATGTTATATACAGACCGTTGAGTTCAAAAGGGAGATAATTTGACCGAATTTAGGGTTAATCTGTAATAAATACATACTTTCTATCGGACAGATTTTTCTTAAACTTTCTACACTTATAGTATCTATAATTCTAAACAATAAGAAAAAATAAAAATGGCACCTATCTGTGCCTATTTTGTCAGAAAACAAGGTTGAAGGTCACTGTGGAAGTTATTTTTTCAAGGAAAAAAATAGGATAAAAGCTCAGCAGATATGGTGGGAAAAGGAGAAATTGCTCAATAGGAGCGATTTCTCCTTTTTCAACAATAATTTTCAAAGTGGAAACAGCTATACTTCCACAGCTTTAAATTTCCTGCCTTTGTTTGCTTGTTTGGTATGTAACGCCGCCTCAGCAGCATTTTAATAATTTCACGGTGATAGTTCAAAAGTCCATTTTTTTCTCTTCTCCAGTACTACCCGAAGAAAGTGCTACTTAAATCAGTGCACCAATAGTATTACCATTATGTGCAAAAAATACATAGGTGCACTTTTGATTCAATATCCACGACAAAAATACATGCGCAGTAGGATGCGCGCGAACATTTGTCATATACGTCGTTAACGTGAGTGAAAAGCATCTGAAATCATATTGGACTGTCTTTTGTCTCACATATAGAACTTCAGAGGAAGGCTAGAGTCCAGAATATGGATTTTTTGGGACGAGACAAGAGAACCAAATGTAAAAATTTGCGAGGAATTACAACCTTTTAAGAACAAAGCTTTAGTGAGGATGGACTTTTGGGACCCTTTTGGAAGATAGAATTGAAATATCAATAAACAGGATATACGGTCGCTAAAACATTTAAAAAACAAAAAACAAAAACAGAAATTTTGGACTCTTCCAAATTGCAATCAAGTGCAGGGGACAAGTTTGAAACAGGTACAAATAAATGGAAGTTTTTAAATAATAACAGAAAACATTGTTATAGCTTTATAAAGAAGTTATGTAACGGCACTCTAACCGCTTGAACAGCATGATAAATCGGGGGCATAGCTGCCTGTACGCAAAAACGCAGTTGCCTACACTTTGCAACAAATTTGCCCCAAAATGTCACCAGAGGCCACCAAATAGCTTCTACAATCCAAACAAGCTCTAGGGGGGAGACCCCCCTCCCCCAAACCTTTTGTGAAATCTCCTCCTCTCTCTCAGCGCTTCGCGCCTCTGGTAATACCTTTGGTATTACTTTTGCGTATACTTTATTTTGGGCTTGCTACGCCTTTGAAATACGTAAAGCATTCAGCACAAAAGAATTAACACAAAAAAGGTACAAAGCTTTCTCTGCCAATCAAAATAGTATTAGCATGTTTTTCTTTGCGTTTTTCTCGCTACAAATCACGAGATAATTCCAAAGCTAATACAGCTGTCGTGATTTCTAGAACCAAACAAACGAGGGCAAAAAAGCAAATCGTTTTGTTTTCTCATTTTTCACCTATAACCCTGAACCAGACGGAGAAGATGGGTTCTTGAAAACATTTTGCGAAAAGGAGGAAATGCTGATTACCAGCAATTCCTCCTTTTCCCACATTGTTTTCTACACTTCTCACTTAAAAAAAAAACTCGTTTAGGGCACATCTATTTTGTCTTCGGCATAACCATGTTTTTAATAAGGACACGTCTACATTTTGTTGAACGGTAAAGAGTTGAAACAAAAATATTTCTCGTTGATGGATGTTCCCCTGCTCTGCGAGAAGACAAAAATTCAGCACTGTGTTAACCTTTATCAAACTACCGTGTTTTTTACCTTAAGCAAACGACAAAGTTTAAGACTTGTCCAAATTGAAAG
Organism: Hippopus hippopus; assembly: GCA_946811185.2. Classification (NCBI taxonomy): domain Eukaryota; kingdom Metazoa; phylum Mollusca; class Bivalvia; order Cardiida; family Cardiidae; genus Hippopus; species Hippopus hippopus. Next base: position 48,283,472 of record OX328104.1, on the reverse strand, counting down.
TATTTGCAGACGACAAATTAAATGTGACCCAAATGATAATTTTAATCTTTGAAAGGGTAGAAAATATTGTGGGAAAATGAGAAAACGTTGTTTACGAGCATTTTCTCTTTTCACGCAATATTTTCAAAGGGCTTCGTCCTCAAGGTCGTTAAAACTCGGGATTGTGTGGTAAAGGGTTAACGACTGTGAGGAAGAATGCCTTTGAAAACATTAGAGAAAAAGTAGAAAGTGCTGATAGCCAGTGTTCGCTCCTTTTCTTAAAGACTTTCTGTCCTTATAAGAACAAATACCACCCTTTAATCCACATCCAGAAAGACTATAAATAGCAAAGTGCATCGATCCAGGTCAGCCTACAACGTCTTTTCACTTCTCCCTGTCTAAAACTGAAGTGGAATTGCTGCTATACTCAAAGCTAAGTCGGTGAAGAGCACCTATGTAGCCGATTTCAACACAATAAAGAAGGGATTAAAACGATTTGATTCTTTTTCGTCACATATCGCTTTTCTCTTGGGTATATTTCTGAAGAATTAGTCGAGAGACAGACTTCAGATGAAAAACAATTAGCCCTTTCCTTAACTGTCCCATGTTTCAGTGAACCTGTGGAAAACAGTTGTTTAAAACATGGTGGGAAAAGGAGGAAATGTTTGTAACCAGCATTTTCTCTTTTTCCCCCACTATGCTTTTCTCCCCTTTGAGTAACATTTATTTTGTCGTCTAAAAATGTTTTCCGTTTTGACACGTCTAAAATTTTGTCGGTTGGCGTGAAGTAATATTACCAGAAAGAGCGACGTCGATATCACATTGATAAAGCTATGGTGCATTACGACGGTCACTAGAGGGAGAATGGCGTTCACAAAAAATGCTCCGAGAAAAGGGGGCTTAATGCATCTCGTGATGCATTATACCGAGCAAGTCATCGTATGATCATGGATCCATTAAGTCCATTTTGTCTAACAATCGATTTAGTCATGGGGTGAAATGGTCCTTGGACTTGCAGAAAATTAACCAGTAGCAAAACGTTTCGGCCCAGGTCAGCCTGCCCGGACTGCGCAGGCTGACCTGGGTCGATACTTTTTGCAGATGCATTAAGCCCCCTTTTCACAGAGCATGGCTCAAATAATTTTGATCACCATCATGGCCCTTGTGGCCAATGAAATAGTCGATTTCTTCTGGATAAATTGAATCAAACATGAATTCATGCCTGTAGAAAAAAAAATTTCCTGTTTTATTGGTGCAAAAATTGACTGTTTTTTTTTTGCCACAGTGATTTCAAAAGTTCGAAATGTGCAACAAGACGCAATTTTCAAACCTTTTTCGGTTTTACGTCGTAAATATTTCTTATTTGTAAAACTATGATAAAAAAACAACTACATATGGACCATGCTCTGTCAAAAGGGGGCTTAATGCATCTGCAAAAAGTTTCGACCTAGGTTTTGTCTGATATAGATATGTAGATCTAGTCTGTTTGTAATGGCATGTATTTTAGACATCTAATAGTTAAAGTCTCAGTAAAGTCCAAATGTAAAAAGGCCTGTTTATAAAATAAAAGTAAATTTCATTTTTACCATGTAAAAATATGGCCATTATTATGACTTGCACGATATGTAAAGGTGCAGTTTGTAAAAGTTTCAGTCAATGGCAGAAAAAAGAATTTTGAAACTAGAACAATTCCTACCATGCCGCATTATCTGTTTGTTTACATCGATGATCGCCGACGATTAGCCGACTTTTCGTCGTAAATCTCCGCAGTGACGTGATAGTGACGTAATCACCACGTGATTATCCAAGGCGTCAAAAGAAACCCTTCATTCACTTGATCTTTTTGTCCCCATTCTAACGTAAGTTTATCGACATTGTAAACAAAACGACGACACAGGCTGATAATCGCTTATTCATTTATCATCAATACAGGAAGAGTTTACTACATCTAAATAAGAAAACAGGTTCAGAATGAGCAATCTTACTCTCCGATGACATACTATTGGAAGTGTAAACAGTAGTCCTGTGTAGCACTAATGAGATGCAATGGTATCACGTGACGTTCTCGAAGGCCTAGTTCGAATATACACGAACGATAACAAAGGTTGTCTCGATCAATGGCGTCCCTGAAACCGACGAGCTTCTCAATGCATTTTCGCACCCGTATTTCACGGCAACCAATGCAGTAACTGACACGTTCGAGTTTTTTCCGATCATATATATGTGTGTTGTGATGGGTTATCCGATATATTTCCGAGTTATTAACGGTGAAAATTACCTATGTTTGGACTTTACAGGGGCTTTAATAAACCCTTTCAACCCATTATCATATTTTTATAAGCCATGCTCAGCGAAAAATGAGATAAATGTATCTGCAAAAAGTATCGACCTAGGTCAGCCTGCACCCCGAAACTTTTTGCTATTTACCAATTTTCTGCATATCAAAGGACCAGTCGTGATTCACACGGTTTTTATACAAAATGAATTTTATGGATTTATGACTATAATATGAAGACCTGCTTGGTATAATGCATCACGGGGATACATTAAGCCCGCTTTTGCCAGAGCGTGGTTCATAAGTTTTTTCTTCGTAATCGTGTTAACTGTGAGGTTACATTCAGTAAAAAGGTGCAATTTTGGGCGTATAAATAAGGACATCATTGCTTTGCAATTAGTAACTTCTTATATTGATATTACATCATATATGACGTCATCAAACTGGCTTAAATACGACTCCTCGTAATTGACGTGTTTTATTGGTCATGTGACATTCCTACAAGTTTTTGTGAAATTCTTGCACGAAATGGAATAATACCTTAAGGGGCTTCATAAAGGGAACAAAAGCTCACCAAATCTTAGTCTTAGCAAGCGTTATAAATTCTCCAAATATGAACGGGCATTATCATATTTTTGCCAGTATGTTTTCGAAAATGGTCTGCTGCAAAGTGTTAACCGTTTTCCAAAGACCTTAGCTAATTACTTTACGGTTCCACCAAACAATGCAAGCTTATAAAAATGACCCATGCTCTGTGAAAAGTATCGACTCAGGTCAGCCTGCGCAGTTCGCGCAGGCTGACCTGGGTCGAAACTTTTCGCCATTGATCAATTTTCTATAAATACAAGGACCAGTCTACCATGAAATAAGCCTACAGTAAAAAAGAAGTGGATATGATGGATCCATAACTATGTGATGGCTAGCTTGGTTCCATGGATCGCGGAGATACATTAAGCCCCCTTTTGCCAGAGCATTGCTCATATCTAGATATATAAAGGACGTCGTTATGAGCCATACTCTGGCAAAATGGGATTTAATGCATCTTCGTGATACATTATACAAAGCAATTCATCATAATTAAGGATCCATAAAATACATTTTGTCTGACAACCGACTCAATCATGGGGTATACTGCTCCTTTAACGTGCAGATAATTGACCAATAGCACAAAGGTTCGACAAGGGTACTTCGCAGGCTGACTTGGGTCAATACTTTTCTGCAGATGCATTAAAAGTCCCTTTTCACAGAGCATGGCACATTTTCAAATTGCTCATCACGTTAACTGATTTTAAAACCATGTTTTATTGATGCGACGACATACAGTTTACGATCATCGAAAAAAGTGAAAACTGCTGGTGACCAGCATTTCCACATTTTCCCACAATATTTTCAAAAGCTTTGTTCCAAAACACAAGATTGTTTTTGATTGTTTGCTAACGTATTTATGGGCCCTGTGTGGTTCAGTGATGAAGGTTTAACCCTTTACCAAACAATCCCTGCTTTTAACAACCCTGAAGAAGGAGCCTTTTGAAAACCTTGTTCGAAAAGGAGAAAATGCTGGTAACCAGCATTTTCTCCTTTTCCCACAAGGTTTTCTACACTTTCACTGACAATTACTATTATTTCAGCTAAATTTAGTATGCCGCCTGCAAATGATCTCAATTTGGACCACTCCAAAATTTTGTCGTTTGGTAAAGAGTTAAGGTTTGCATCCCGAAGGTACCTGGTGCGATACCTTTAGAAGCACTCGATTTTTGGTAGAAATGTCCTTGAGAAAGATATTTCAGAGCCCTAACCACAGTTTAAGCCCATGCAATACTTGAATAAGTTAGCTGTCGACGTCTAAAATAATGTGGAAAACGGATTAAATCACAAATCTACGGTGGCACAAAAGTGACATGGAAGATATATTTTATACTACGTGCGCACGCAGTAGCTAATACGTGCGCACGTAATAAGAAATACGTGCGCACGCAGTAGTATTACGTGTGCACGCAGTAGCTAATACGTGCGCACGTAATAACTAATACGTGCGCACATAATACTATTGCGTGCGCACGTATTAGCTAATACGTGCGCAAGTAATAGTTATTACGTGCGCACGCAGTAGCTATTACGTGCGCACGCAGTAGCTAATACGTGCGCACGTATTAACTAATACGTGCGCACGTAATAACTATTACGTGTGCACGTAATAATCGACCAATCAGTTTATCACGAATCAATAAATGTCTATCTTCCACTTCCATCTTGAAACAATGGCTTCCGTTCATGATTCTGATTGGTGGATTATTACGTGCGCACGTAATATGTAATACGTGCGCACGTATTAGCTACTGCGTGCGCACGTATTACTTATTACGTGCGCACGTATTAGCTACTGCGTGCGCACGTAATAACTAATACGTGCGCATGTATTAGCTACTGCGTGCGCACGTAGTATAAAATATATCTTCCATGTCACTTTTGTGCCACCGTACAAATTAGTTAATCTATCAGTTGGTAGTAATTCCCATCGTATGCAAACAGACGACTCAGATATGACTGATTTGATGGTATATAAGGGAATATAAAAGCAATAAAAAAACATTTACCATCATGAAACGCTCTGTGACAAATTTCGTCAACCCAAGTGTCGCCTTTATAGCCATCAAGGGCAATTAACTCTTTACCAGACGACAAAAGTCTACACTTCTTCAATTTGAAAGCATTTGCAGACGACAAATTAATCCATAGCCTGCTAAATAAATGAAATTTACAAGCCGATGGTAAAAATTCAAATTTTGCTATTTCAAAAGTATTTTTTTTTGGGATAAACATCTCCTAGTCGGACAGTATAGATCCAAGATCAGACTGCACGTTCTGTGCAGTCTGATCTTGATCTACACTGTCTGCAAAAGGTCCTTGAGTCGCGATTAGCAGCCTTAGAGTTAAACGTATCTTAAATTATCGCATTCCTTCTTGAAAGGGTTGAAAACGTGTGGCGGGAAGAAGGAGAAGATGCTGGTTAGCAGCATTTTCTCCTTTTCCCACAATTTTTCCATAAGTATATTTTCTCCGGATTGTATAAGATCAGGATCGCTCGGTAAAAGGATTAGCCTTTTACCAAACGTTGAACTTTTCTAAATTGAAAGCTTTTGCAGACGACAAATTGAATATGACTCAAATGGTACATAGTGTCCCTCAAGGGATAGAAAACATTGTGGGAAAAGGAAAAGAAATGCTGCTCACAAGCATTTTCTCCTTTTCCCGTGATGTTTTCAAAAGAGACCTATTTTTCTTAGGTTCGTTAAAGCTGGGAATTATTTGGTATAAAGTGTTCGAGTGTTATCAAATCTAATTTTGGGTGAGCGCTCGTCACTTTCCCAAGTGTCCCTATAAATGTTACGCTGATTTATTGGAATGATGTTGGCCCGAGTCTAACCAGAAATAATTGCTTCGTATCTGTAAGCGATCTTTCTATTTACATCATTCTTCTCGCGAAAATACACCCTGGAGTGGGGTGGCTTTTTTGTTTGTTTCGTATTTTAACCCTTATCCTGCTATATAATTTAAATGAAACTTTCGAGCCGATAGTATCAACCCGAATAGTGCTATTTCAGACTTACTTTTTTTTCGGAGAAGAATATCTTTACCGGACAGCGTAGATCCAAGATCAGACTGCACGTTCTGTGCAGTCTGATCTTGATCTACAGTGTCCGCAAAAGGTCAGTGAGTCGCGCTTAGCAGTGTACGGGTTAATCCTTAAAGTGGTTGTTCGGCGTAGTTGAATTTCCTGGCTGTTGACCTACTTTTTTGGTACTAATAGCAAATGAATAGATAGAAATTTGTGATTGGTCAAAAATGTAGACATGTAAATTCTAAGCCCCCCCCCCCCCCCCCCGTCTATTTGCTGGAAAGTTTACGTCCTCTATCTTTTTTTTAAAGATACTTCTTGTCACAACTGTATAATTGTTTTTGCGGCTATTCAAGATCAAGATCAGGCTGCAAAGAACTTGCAGTCTGGTCTTGTATATACACGTAATATGTCCGATAGTTCAAGAGAGTTTTCCGGCTGTAAGAGGCCTAAAATAAAGGTACCATTGCATAGTTCACTTAACCATTTACCACACAATCCTTTAACGACCTTGAGGAAGAAGGCTTTTGAAACCACTGTGGGAATAGGAGAAAATTATGGTAACCAGCATTTTCTTCTTTCCACACAATTGGTTTCTACCGGTCTAAGAGAAAATTTCTGTTTTTTATTCACATTTAATCAAATTTTGTCGTTTTCCATTTGCCAGTCTAAAATTTTCCTGTTTGGTAAAGAGTTTTAACTTATTTATTACGAGTAAAGCATTGATTGGGATTCGAAGAGAACAATCTGATCTGAGTCTGTTCTCTTGTAAAGAGAATACTGCAGCTTCATGTCAAGGCGGTACAGGCCTAACAGTGAGGTAGTTTGACGCCACTTTGGTGGACGGACACGAGGCACGCTTTAATCCCAGAGTATCAGCGTTTTGCAGTCGTTCGATAGAACTAAAACAAATGCCCAAACCGTTTCTGTCAATATATCTCAAAAAAAAAAGTATTGGAGAATGCAGATCCAAGATCAGGATACACGTTCTGTGCAGTCTGATCTTGACCTTTACTGTGCTCAAAAGCAAAGAAAACAAAATGCGCCATGCCCTGGCAAAAGGAGATTTAATGCATTTCCGTGATGCATTATGTACCAAACAAGTCATTACATAATGAACCTATAAAATCTATTTTGTCAAACAGTCGACTAGAACTGTAGGCAGAATGGTCCTTTTCCATGCAGAAGATTTACAGATAGCAAAAAGATTAGACTCTTGTCAGCCTGTGCGGACTGCGTAGGCTGACATGGGTCGAAACTTTTTGCAGATGCATTAAGCCCACTTTTCACAGAGCATGGCTGAAATGTAAAAGGCGTCCAACGGGTTACAATCAATATTGCTGTAGTAATTACACAAAACAATAACTGTTTCAGCGTAAGATCTATGCACTCAGCCGCTATCGACGGCTGAAAATACAATCCACTGAAACTCAGACAGAATTTTAACCTACTTGCTTGACTAAACAAGCGGACAGCAAAGATCCAAGATCAGACTGCACGTTCTGTGCAGTCTGATCTTGGATCTTTGCTGTCCACATAAGCCTCATGTTTTCGCGTAAGCCGCTGAAAGGGTAAAATGAAAACATAATCAATTTTTGGCTCCGAAATCTGGTGCCATGGACTAATGCAGCTAATGCATTTGTGATTTGGAGATTTTGGCGTAATTTTAGTGGTTTTTGTTGCAATAAAAATGTTATGTTTGTAATAGTACTTTTAATTTTGTTGTTCAAATATCTTTTTATATTTTTTTTGATATTTTCGCTATAAAGACATTTCAGGATCGGATAGGGAATTATACTGAGAGATTAGTGCTCAAATCGATAAATAGGGCCTTGATGCCCTGCAAGGAATATTTTTTAGTTATTCTTTGTTTCATTGCAATAACGGCATAACTAACCTTTGCGGACAGTGTGGATAAAGTTCAGACTGCACAGAACGTACAGTCCGATCTCAAATCTACACTGTCCGTTACTTGATGCTAGCTTAAGACCCGAAAAGATCTTGATTTACAGTGGAATAATACTTTTACACTTAAAAGAAAATTAAATACATTCGAAAGTAGAACGTTCATCAATTCGACATAAACTCTTTACCACACAATTCCGATTTCTAACGACTCTGACGAAGAAAAGCTTTGAAAACATAATGGAAAAAGGAAAAAGTGCTTGTAACCAGCATTTTCTGCTTTTCTAGCAATGTTTTCTACCCAATGAAAAACAGAAATCACCATTTAAACTGCATAAAACTTGTCGCTGCATATGCTTTCAATTTAGTCAAGTCCAAAATTTCGTTTTGGTAAAAAGGTAACTGAGTTTAAAGAATGTTATGGCAAAAGTACTATATTGGATATCGTAGATCCAAGATTAGACTGCACGTTCATAGTCGTCTGATCTTAATCTACACTGTTCATAATGGCACCTGAATTTCGTCAAGTAGTTCGTTTACAAAATTTTCATGGCCGCACATATAATTCCTTATAAACTCGTAACCTGGAGGCCCAAGGTAAGAGCCTCACTTGAAGCGCTGAGCTTTTTCGTGGGAGTGGCCTTTGGCAAGACACTTCAGAGCCCTAGCCTAGTACTAGTGAAACCCTGAAAATGTTTTAATACTTGAGCTGTCACCGTGATATAACTGAAGTAATGTTGAAAGTAAGGCACTATTCAATCGATCGATCGATCGATCCATCCATCCATCCATCCATCCATCCATTAATCCATCCATCCATCCAATCAATCAATAAATCAATCAATCAATCAACTGACAAACCAACCATCCAACCAACCAACCGATCAATCAATCAATCAATCGATCGATCGATCGATCGGTCGATCAATCGTTTTTACTTGGCTGAAGGAACGGGTTAAACAACGGAGCCAAATATATACTAAACAATAAACTAATAGACCCAATATATGAGAAATCTTTAATCAACAAAACTCTATACGAGTCACAAGAGGCTTGTTTCTATTCAAGCATCCAGATCACATTTAGATTTCATCACCGAATTCCACAGAATGTCATCTGTGATACTGTTGTGTCGTACTCCCAAGCGATCTCGAATTAGGCAAACTCTAAAATTGAATTTTTGTGGTGGTTTAGTCATTCCCCAAGTTATGGAATATGAAAATTAAATTTGAAACGGAAAAAAAATATATATATATGAGCCATGCTCTGTGAAAAGAGCATTTAATGCATCTGCAAAAATTATCGACCCATGTCAGCCTGTGGGGTGCGCGCAGGCTGACATGGATCGAAACTTTTTGTCTTTTGTAAATTTTCTGCATGTTCAAGGACCATGCTACCTCGGCCGGTCGTTGACAAAATATATTTTATGGATCCCAAATTTTGTGATGACTCGCTTGGTATAATGCATCACAGAGACGCATTAAACCCCCCTTTGCCAGAGCGACGCTAATAAAGCTAATAAATAGTCTAAAAACGTGCTGAAAGTGCTTTATTATTTTAGAGATACACATGTAGCATATTTTGAAAACATCGTGTTTCTTCAGAGAAATATAAGTGCAAACCCCTCAAAATTGCTACTTTTTACGCCAGTGAAATTGACAGGCTGTTTTTACAGCACGGTTTGTGCAGTTTGATCTTGGGTCTTTATCGTCCACTTGTTTAGACAAGATAAAAGCATGAGTTTCCGAAAATTGTCTTTTTTTTCCCAGCTGTAGAAAGAGATGGACTATGCATTTGATGCTGAAAGGGTGCAAGTCTTCGATAATCTGATTAGCACTAAGAAAAAAAAAATATCGAAAAGTATTCTGAAGATGCTCTATAATTTATCATTTTGTGACAGCATCTTTACTTAAAGAAGGGGGAGTACAAACCTATCCGAAAATACTGTTTTTGACGTTAATACTTTGATAACCTTGGAATATATTGTTGGAAAAGGAACAGTTACTTCGAGAAAAGCAACATCTGATTTCCTACTGTGATTTTCAAATCTGGCAAATGTGTGAGTGTGAAAAGTTGTAGTTGTAAAGTAATGGGTAAATTTGTAATTTTTAATTCTCTTACTTAGTTTTGTTCTGTTGTGTGTGGAAAACAGATTATATCTTACAACACAGAAAGTGTAGTGTGATCCTGAATTTTGTAAGAGGAAATCACTCCTTCCTTACTGCATAGCTTCTTCCCTTATAAAATCAATACCTAACAACACAGGAAGAATTCTCTTTAGCTCTGTGGTTAAGGTGTTGGTCTTTAGACCTCGAATAAACGAGGACCTTTTCCGCACGGGTTCAGATCCTGCCAGGTGCGGTTTGTATTTCAGTTATGCATTTGTTGCGAACTGTCATGTTCGTAAGATGGGCACTGGTCCGGGATTGGCCTTTGGGCCATTTGTTGTCTATATAATCTGCCTAATCGGGCTTTCTGTCATCAAAGTGATGACATTTAAGAGGGGTTGTGTTACGGGTGATCACTCCTTCCTTACTGCATAGCTTCTTCCCGTATAAAAACAATTCCTAACAACTGCGGTAGGGAGAATTCTCTTTAGCTCAGTGGTTAAGGTGTTGGTCTTTTAAACCTCAATAAACGAAGATCTTTTCCGCACGGGTTCAAATCCCACCAGGTGCTGTTTGTATTTTAGCTATGCGTTTGCTGCGAACTTTCATGTTCGAAAGAATCTGTACTGTTAAATGATATATACATGTATATATGAGCCATGCTCTCGGGTTTTAAGTATCTGCTTGATGAAATATACCAGATAAGTATCTACGGATCCATAGAATCCATTTTGTTTAACAACTGACTGAATCATGAGGTATAAGTGGTCCTTTGAGATGCAGAAAATTTAGAGATAGCAAAAAGTTTCGGCCCATGTCAGCCTGATATGAGTCAATGGTTTTTGCAGATGCCTTTAATATTAAACCCTTTTCGCAGAGCACGGTTCATTCATAATATATTGAACGTTTTAATAGGTTATGTTTGTTTTTTACTTTCAGGATTCACTTGAGTTCTGCTGGTCTGTAATCAACGAAAAATGTGGGAGCACTGTGCCAGGTAAAATTATACCAGTCAAATGGTGCACTTTTTCTGTCCGATGTATCAGCTCTTATCCTGCCGGATATACATTGTTGATGAATGCGTGAATAAATTTATATGAGTCGTGCTCTATGAAAAGCGGGTGTGAGGCATCTGCAAAACAAACCGACTCAGGTCAGCCTGTGCAGTCCGCGCTAGCTGACCAGGATCAGTACTCATCAACCTTCCGAAGAATGTTCTTTGTCTTATATTCTCCAGAATCATTCCGAATTTGAAAGTAATTGAAAACCCTTCTAATTGGCTTAACCATCTGGACAAGTCAATCAGAAGCGTTTCATTCAAATTCTGAAAATTCCGGAGAATAAGACTACGGATGAATAGTGAATATGGACTCTTGAAACTACATGTATTTTGCTTTTGGTAAATTTTATTCATGTCCAAGGATCATCCTACCTCCGGATTTCATGATTGTTAGACAAAATGTTTTTTTTTTATGAATCCATAATTATATGTGATGACTTGCTTGGTATAATGCATTACAGAGATGCATCAGACCCCCTTTTGCCAGAGCATGGCTGATATCGTTCAATGCAATGTCACTGAATGAGGCTTGTATGACCGAATCCACTGACAAAGCAGCGGAGAGTATTTAGCCGCCTCGCCCCACCCTCCAAAAAAAATAAAAGGATTCGGGTCAAAACCTGCTTTAATCCTCCCGTAACTTCCGTAACTCTTTTACTACAAATTACGATTTAAGTACCTTTTGTTGATGGCATAGATCAAGATCAGACTGCACTGAATGTACAGGCTTTGATCTACCGCATGCGCTACCTGATGCTAGACTGTGATGCGACTCATCTTCAGGCTGCAGAACACAGTTCTCAACTGTTTTCATCTCGGCTGGCAACACGTGACACAAAAAATCTATTTTCAAGGTCTGAAAAGCAGTCTGAAATGACAGAAAGCATTTACACGCAACAACATGGTCCAAAATCGTTAATATTTAACAATCATGTTCAACTTGTAAAATAGTGAAATCACTAACGTTATCCGATAAGTGGTATAGTAAAAAAAAAAAGCACGTCAAAATAGCTGATTTTGTCTATATGCCAAAATTCACACAATCCAAACCCAGGGTTCTTTCCTGAAAATGCAAAGCTAAATTGAAACACAAATGCACCGATAATCTGGGAATAAAATAAAAAATAGCTCGTTACCATGCCATTTTTTCACAATCTTTCATCACTTTACCCCACCCTTATAGTTGTGGCTAAAACAGTCACTAGCTCCATGACCTCTGAACTTTACATATGGGGTCAAAACTGTAGAACAAAGAAGGAAAGGTCATGACCTCCTGTTTCAAAGACAAACTAAATGCTTCTTTTCAATAATCTTACACAATTCATGAGTGTAATAACTAAAATTCTTATCAAAACTGCATTGAAAAACCTACCTTTCTCCATTATTTCTAATTTTGACAATGCCCAATTCGAAACAAACTGTTTACGTGTGCCTCAATAAAATAATAGAAATCAACAGTCTCGTCCCCCCACTTTTTTTACTTACAAAATATAAACTTTCTCCTTCCCTGCCCCTTTCCTCCCCTTCCCCCCCCCCCCCCCAAATTTTTTTTTTGGAGTCAAAGTGTGGTTTGATGCCCTTTTACTTTCTCAGTGCCAGTGACGACTTAAGTAGCTTTTGCGGATGGAATAGACCAAGATCAGACTGCACAAAACGTGCAGTCTGATCTTGGATCTACACCATCCGCTTCCTGTTGCTAGACTGTAACGCAATTCATCTCCGATAGCAATGGAAATCTACTTTTAGAACACGATGAAAAGTCGCATTTCTTGAGACGGTAGTGAACAACCTAAAGTCTTTATGATAACAAAACAATGTACCTAGACAACTGCTCTAACTCTCACACAGAAAAATGTTGTCTGCTGCAGCGGCCTTATGTTAATCCTCCAGTAATTAGCTCTGGGGACATATTTCGTCCCAGGAAACAAATTACGGGTCGCTTAGAAAATAATATAAAACCTTTTAATAGTGTTGCCCGCAATTAAAGAACCATCTTTTACTCGATTATTCTAGGAAATTCGATAAAATTTCATCACCTGACGGCCTAGGGAAATTAAAATCTCGTGAAAAGGGTATAAAACTCGAAAATTGACAATCACAAAGTCAGTCAATGACTAAGTAGCATTGCCCGACTTTCCAACACGCATACAATTGCTGTTTGTTTGGAATTTTACTCTTTGCCATTCTCAGATCCGTTTCTTTTAATTTTCTTGGAACAAACACAGGAAATACACTCAGCAAAACTAAAAAACCACCACTTTTGTTTGGCCTGCAAATTCAAAGTAATAGACAGGCAAATGGAAACAAATTGTAACATATCTTGACGTTAGCCATGGTATTGCAGTGAAAAGATTCTTGATTTTGCCAACAGAAGGTATGCCATTTTAAAAAGAGAGAAAACACATCGGTAGCGCATACGTGGTGTCTGTGAGCCATAAAAGGTTAAAAAGAGAAGTTAAAATTACTGAATTTTTGTCAGCGATAAGGAAAAGAAAACATGAACATTATTTTTTGCACAAACATGTAATCAGGGAAAACGAGTTTTAATTTTTCAAAAATTTGGTTTTTCAATTTTTAATGTTGAGTGAATGGGTATTAAATAAGCTCCTTTAACAAGAACATGTCGATAAATGCTATTCAAACTGAGGCTGAGGTATGTTTTTACACTGATCAACCATTATGCAAAAAGTCAAACCAAATGACACATCTCTTTTCTGGACAGTGGTGCAAGAAAAATGGTCAACGGGGAATAACAGCTTAAAAGTGGCAGTTTATAATTTTTGCTAAGTGTATTTCACTGTCATATAGTCACAATATTTTATAGTCATAACTATTATAAGATCAGCGTGCTCTCGAGGGCACTGGCGGACAAGCAGAAGATAGTCAACCAGCTGTTTGCAGCTTTGGAAAACATTGATGGAAAAGGGAGCAACTACTAGTAAATAACCAACGCTCTTTCTCAAACAATACCATCCATGCTTCTCAAAAAGACAACTATAACTTTTCCTTCAAATATCTGTATAACTTGTGAAAGTCTTTTTGTCATAATTTGTAGGTGCACCAGCATCGGCCGGACCCCCGGGGCCCCCGGGACCTCCTGGAGACAAAGGTGCCCGAGGAGCACCCGGTGTGATGGGACATATGGGTCCTCCTGGCGTGGATGGTAGGTATTAGCTTGCATTGCTTGCTTTCTTTTAAGACTCTGTAATCATGCTCTGCGAAAAGGGGACTTAATGCATCTGCGAAGCAAAAAGTATCGACCTAAAACTTTTGCCATTTGTCATTTTTCTGCATATCCAAGAATCATTCTACCTCAAGATCCAGTCGATTGTTAAAAAAAAAAAAAAAAAAACGGATTTGATGGATCTATAATTATGTGATGATTTGCTTGGTATAACGCATCACGGAGATGCATTAAAGTAACAAAAACAGCCAAAGGTAAACAAAGCGAGTGTTAAAATACATTTAGATTTAATTCATACCATTTAAAAGTATGAAAAGTATTGTGAAGATGACAATCTGTTATTGCACGATCGGTCCCAGTGTTAGTCGCTGGCAGGGGAATTAATTTCAAAACAAGGTTAAAACCTGCCAGGTCACATTACCTTTGTTTACTTTTTGCCTGATTTTAAAATTCATTTTTTCTGTCAGCGACTACCGACTAACACTTGGACCAACGACAAAATAAGCGATTGTCGTCTTCATAATATTTTTTATACTTTTAAATGGTATGATTTTTATTAAAATGCATTTTAACACATGCATTGATTTTTTGGCCACTATAATTGAGCCTTTAAGTCTCCTTTTGCCAGAGCGTGGATCTATTGAATTTTAACTTGAAAAGTGATACCAGGACAGCCAAGGTTCATGTTCTGAAATCTACGGCTCTAACAGAAGCAGAGTGGAAGAGGTGCTTTGATAACATATTCTTTTACTACATTTCTCTCATCTTTAAAGCACCGGTGTATTATTTCATTTGCCCAACATATTTGGCTCAGCTGTTTTCGAAGAAAACTTCGGTGTCGTCGTCATGTTGGCAAACCTTAAACATTTTCTCAGATTTCACGTATTACCTGATACATTTACTTTGAACTCAGCCTAGTTGTTAACTATCAAGAAGGAAACCTATACCAGGCAGGACAAAAATGTCTGCTGCAGCAAATGTATCAACCCTTTACCAAGCTATCTCGAGTTCTTTTAGACCCTGAGAAAGAAAGCCTTTGAAAACATTGTGGGAAAAGCATTTTCTCTTTTTTTCCAGAATGTCCTCTCCCCTTTATAAGACAATTCAATTCTTAGATCTACACTTAGTTAACCGTCTGCAAATGCTATCTGTGTGTTTCAGTGCGTCATCTATGAGTATATTTTTCTTTCTAGGACTCAAAGGACAGAAGGGTGACAGAGGGGAGACTGGACGTATAGGTGAACCAGGTTCGGACGGGCCTCGAGGTCCCCCAGGTAATATGCTATTCTTATGTAGCTTTTTAGCTCACCTGAAAACAAAGTGCTGAAGGTGAGCTTTTGTTATCGTGCTGTGTCCGTCTTGCGTCGTCCGTCGTCAACTTTTAACTTGTGTACGCTCTAGAGGCCACAATTTTAGTCTGAATATTTGTATTGATATTATCTAAGACGAGATCGAAAACGGATCACGTCCGGTCAAAAACCTGGTTACTAAGTCAAATCTTAGAAAAACCGTTTGTACACTCTCGAGGCCACATTTTCAGTCCAATACCCATGAAACTTGGTCAGAAAGTTTGTCTTGATGTTGTCTCGGACCATTCAGAAATGGGTCGTGTCTGGTCAAAAACTAGGTCACTAAGTCAAATCTTAGAAAAACATTGTGTACGCTCTAGAGGCCAGATTTTCAGTCCAGTACTCCTTGAACTTCATTTAGAATGTTTGTCTTGATGATATCTTGGACGACTTTAAAAATCGGTCATGTTATATCAACACTAGGTTAATAGGTCAAATCTTAGTAAAAGCTGGTGTACGCTCTAGAGGCCATATTTTCTGTGCAATTTTCATGAAACTGGATCAGAATGTTTGTCGTGATAATGTCTTGGAAGAGTTTAAAAAAGGGTCACATCTTGTCAACAACTAGGTCACTGGGTCAAATATTCGGAAAAGCTTGTGTACACACTAAGGCCACATTTTCAGTCCAATACTCATGGAAAATGGTCAGAATGTTTGTCTGGATTATCTTAGAAGAGTTTGTAGAAAATGGGTCATGTTGGGTTTAAAAGTAGGTCACTTGGTCAAATCTTAGAAAAAGCTTGTGTACGCTCTAGAGACCACATTTTCAGTCCAATATTCATAAAAGGTGGTCAGAATGTTTGCCTTGATGAAATCTAGAATGAGAGTAAACTGGATTGTGTGTGGTCAAAAACTAGGTTACCAGGTCAAATCTTTGAAATAATTTGTGTACCTTCTAGAGGCGACATTTTCTGTCCAGCAGTTATGAAGATCATTCAGAATGTTTGTCTTGCTGATATCTCGGTTGGGTCTGAAAATGGATAGTTAGATAGAAACGGAGAGTTCTGGGTTTTACCCGAATCTCACCATCTACCCCCATAAAAACCACTCTTTAAATTCAACCTGCTAAACCAAAAATACAAATTACCCATTTCCCTGCTTTAATTAATATTTTAACCATATATATAATTAAAATATTATACCAACCATCCCCTGCTTAAATCCAATTTAGGTCAAAGGTCAAGATTTAATTCAAAGGTCAACAAAAAGTAGGTCAAGGTCAACAAAAAGTAGGTCAAGGTCAACAAAAAGTAGGTCAAGGTCAACAAAAAGTAGGTCAAGGTCAACAAAAATTAGGTCAAGGTCAACAAAAACTGGGACGCTCCTCCTCAAACTACATCCCAGCGTCTCATATTTTTAGCCCCATATAGCTATATGAGCTAAATTCCCTATCTTTGATAAATCTAACCTCAACCACGTCTATTATTATGCCGCTAAACAACATCCCAGTTAACGCGTCTCATATTTTTAGCCCCATATAGCTATATGAGCTAAATTCCCTATCTGTGATAAATCTAACCCCAACCACATCTATGGTTATGCCGCTAAACAACATCCCAGTTAACGCGTCTCATATTTTTCGCCCATATAGCTATATGAGCAAAATTACAGCATTTTTTCACTCTGTCATGCAATATATATTCTGACCTATACGTAGTAAATTTTCTAAGATCTGCGTCTTTATCTTAGTGTGTCCCCAAGCTAATGTATCGATATTGTTCCCGAAGATATAGCGTTTATCGTCGTTTCCGCTTAGGGCGACTTTATTCACCTCTTCAGTATACAACTTAAGAAAAAAATTAATTAAGTTAAATAAAAAAAATCTTATATATGAAAAATGAGTGCAGATATGAATTATATCAAAAGTGGAGAACTATGTAAAGAAGACCTTTCTATAGATTACGCAGATAAATATAAAAGCAAAGAGTATGCTTTTGTTAAGATTCCAATAAAGTACAGATACCCTAATAATAAAAATGGTTCGTTATTTATGCGTACCCCTGTTTTGTTTTCATATGGTGTTAATGCAGGATTTGGAAATAACACAGAAGGAAAAGATCTAAAAGATTACTCCTTATCTTTACTATGTTATAACGGTGAAAAGCCTATGAAAAAGGAAAGAGCTTTTAAAGAAGATCTGGAAAAACTAACAGATTTCTTCCGAGAGCATGGAAATGACAAAGAACTAAGAGAAGATAAGATTAAAAATTTAGACATAATTAATATTTTAAGATATAATGAGGATGGATCGGCTATGTTATACCCGAAACTTTACGAAAACAAACAACATAAGACCTGCTTTTACGATGAAAACAACAAAGTGGTAGACCCTCTTTTATATAAGAAAATTGCCTGTAAGTTGTTTTGTATTTTAAAAGTAGAAGGAATATTTAAAAATAAAAACATTGAAACAATTCAGATTAAAGTTATGTCAGTAAAAATAATGGAGAAGAACGTAAAATTACCAGGAAAGGAAAGGGAAATTTTACCTAATATCTTAGATGAATGTCCAAGTTCTGACGAGGATGAGGATTAAGTAATTTTAAATATTAAACTTCAACACAGAAGTTAAATATTCATTGTGAAATTAAAATAAATAAAAAAATAATAAAAAGAAATAATCATGAGTGTTAAAACAGGGATAGATATCTTTGGTGATAAATTAAACGATATGTTAAAAAATAAACTTATTTACACTCCCACCTCTGAAAAGGTATCAACTCTTTGGGATTATAGAAAATATATATACTTTGATAAGGCAGCAAATGAAAATCATGTTGAATTACTCAAGAACTTAAAGCCTACTTTCTACTATGAATGTAGTAAAGCAATAAAAGATTACGGTTCCATTAAGTTTATGGTTTGGTTAAAGACAGAGGATGATTTTGATTGGTTTTTTAGAGGCACTACTCATGATGGTGTTTATATCAGCTTTTTAAGAAATTTTGATAGACTAGTTTTTTATGAAGAGTTTATACCTAATGAAGAAAGAGATTTTGTGTCTGAAGCATATATTGAAGGTGAAACTTTTTTCCCAGTTCTAACAATATCCGGTGGAAGTGATGAGCGAAGATGTAATTGTAATAGTATTGGATGTTATACATGTGTTGAGTATTATATCCCATTCTTTGGATATCGATTTATAGAAACAATTCAAGGTAGCTCATATAGAACTAATATTCCATATGTAATTAACTATACTGTAAAAATAGAAACTACTAATGAAGAAAAAACATTTAAATCAGAAAAATGTATTATATGCTGGGAAAAAGATTCTGAGATATTATTTTGCAATTGTGGACATATATGTATTTGTGAAGAATGTAACGCAGGATCCAATTTAACCAATTGTCCTGTTTGTAAAGTTAAAACAAATATCAAACGTAAAATATAACTTTTATAAACAAAGTTATATTTTTTACAAGTCTAATTCTATCAAAATAGATATATAAGCGTGTGTTACATCACGGTTGGTTGATCTTGACATAAAGTTTATGATGTCGCATTGTTTTACCTCCAACGCCCTCGGAAAAACCGTACAGCTACAAATTTCGTCTGCCTTTTTAATAATAGAGTAATCAACCTGTTCTATTCCATTTACCGTAATATTAACTTTTACCTCTTTTGGTGTCTTAGGATCCTTTTTAACAATCGTTAAACTTCCTCTTATAATTCTACCTGACGCACTCATGCAGTAACCCCCTAAGCCATGTTTGCTGCCTGAATTACCATTACCAAAAGAGAACTCATAATTACCATCTCCAATTGGTCCTTGTTCTTCAGCCCACACGGTTATAATGGGTTTAGGCCCTATGAGAGAAGGAAGGGAGACTTTTTTATCCACAAAGGATTTTGTTGTTAAATCTCTCTCTTCTACCGTGGGTGCCGCGTTTTTTATAGAAAAACCTTGAAGATCTATGTCAGCCGCCGCCTTGAAACTTCCATCTTGTTTTTTTGTTAAAGCTTTTTCACCTACGGTAGCTACCTCAACAACTGTATCTACATAAAACTTATTTACAGCTTGATCATTTTCTAAAGGGCTTCCAACATTGTTAATTCTTCGTCCTCCCATAGAGACATCATCAACCGCTATATACCTATCAGCTCCATAAATGAAGGCTCTATTGGCAGAATCTACATATCTTTTAGTCGCAGCATCTTGTGCATCTGCGGGATCCAAAAGATTTGTTATCGAATACTCCCGCATATCTATATTTGCAATAGCGGAAAAGGTACCATCTCGGTTCTCTATTATAGCTTTACCGCTTCTATCCACATATTTTTTAGTAGCAGCTTCGTTCGGTTCTGTAGGCTCCTCAACATTTTCTATTTTATTGAAACCCATATTTATAAATCCAAGGGCTTGGTATCCACCATTTTCTTTTAATAATCCCCCAGAATTTTCATCAACATAATGTTTTGTAGCAGCATCTTGAGGATTTACAGGGTTACTAACCCTTGTTAATGTATTACCATCCATGTCTATAGAACCAGTAACAACATTTGTTCCATCTTTACGTAAAAAATTATTATTTATGTAAGCGAGTGACACACCATCACCGCTTGTTTTATCATCTTTCATTCGTCCAAATTTATCAACAGGCATTTTTTATTATTAAAAAAGTTTACTTATCACTGTCTGAAACTTTTTACCCGAGCCTAACTCTTTTAGAATGTACAAACATAAATGGCCGCAAAATACCTGTCCAGCTTGTTGTATTTGATCAGTATTATAGTGTATAGGGCTTTTTAGGTACTCTTGAATTTCAACAGGTGGTTGTATACCGTAACTATCAAAATAAATTTTAGTTTTACCGTTTTTATACCAAGCAACCCAATGTGTACCAGGTCCACCACTTTTATCAAAGTTTACTATACCACATTCTTTTTTATTCGGTTTTCTCGGTAATGTATCAAGTAAAAAAACTCCCCTAAAATAAGGAATTTCTAATCTTTTTACCGCATCTTCCAATTCGAAATTATTCAATGGTTTATTTGGTAAAATTACGTTTTCAATCGAAATATTTAACATTTTTTTATAGTTAAATATTTCTAATGTCTTTATTGTCAACCCATGAATTAAATTCATCAGAATAACCTTTCCACTTTACTAGTGACTTCTTTTTTCCTTTTTTAATAACCTTTTCTATCCTATACAGCTCTTGACTGGTTTTCTGCAGTTCAGGTTCATAAAAGGTACCTTGTATTTCTTCTCCATTAAGATCCTGAATTTTATATGTTATAGGTGATGTATGTTTTACTTCAGAAACTGTAAAAACCTCCTCAGTCCATCTTGTTGTATAACCTTTCTCAAAAGTCTTTTTCTTTTTAGCTATCCTTACTCTGTCTCCAACAGAAAACATAGGCTTTATATCTTCTATTTCGAGATGATCAGGGTAAAGATTTCTCCAGACTTTGGTTTCATTTTCTTTTTTACTCGCATTTACTGGAGTCATCTTAATAGAAGAATGTCTCGTGTTATTATATTCTTTAACGAGATCAGATAACACGTCAATGTAGATGTTTGTAGAATGAGCAGAAAAAATACTTCCACATTTTTTCTTTCATTGTTCTAATCCATCTCTCAACAACGCTAGATTTTTCCTCATTTTCAGTGGAATATAATTCAACCAAGTCTTTTACATCTTTGTTATAAAACTCTTTACCCTCATCCACCCACATTTTTTCAAGTTTTCTTTCCTTAAAAATACTCTTCAATGCTATAGCAACAGATTTTCCTGTTTTATCTTTTAATGGTATCAACCATCCGTATTTAGAAAAGATGTCAATGACAGCGAGAAGGTATTTTACACCGCGATTAAACTTAGAAAAGCTTGCATGTCTACTAAATCCGCAGCCCATATCTTATCAATACCGTTTACTATAACTCTCCTTTTCTTAAATTTTCTTCTTACAGGTTTATGTAATTCTTCTGCTAAATTTATCATGCTGAATTTTTTTTATTTAACTCCCATTCCAAATTTCATCTTCGTTCCAATGAGTTTACTTACTAAACCCCTTTCCATTTTTTTCTCTAATAGTAGGATTGTAAATACCTTTTAACTCTGTTAACATATTTTTATTACATACTGCGTTTCTTGTGGCAGTGTCATTATGCTGAAGATAGCAAACATCATGATGATAAGCAGCTTTATCAACGCGGTTTATTGGTTTACTCCATTTCTTTGGTGTTAAATCTGGATTGAGTCTTTTCTTTAATTTAGTGCCGGGGCCTGTGAAATTGTGCTCAGGGAGATGCATTTCAACAGGTAAATTATTTATAGCTTTATTTAGCAATGATCCACCCTTTGTCGTCTTAACAAACTGAGTTTTAGTTATTCCACAAACTACACATTTTCCACGTTTCATATTTCTTCCATTTTTAGCAACAGCATATTCTATGTCGCTTGTATCAGTATGTTTTTTACATTTAACACAATACATTTTTAAATATAAAAATTGAAAAAGTTATATAAAATGGATGTCGTAAATTTATCATGGAATGAAGTAGTATCAAGGAGATTTAATCACTCTCTTTTACCAAAAAGTATCAGAGGAATAATTGTAGGGAAATCAGGATGTGGTAAAACTACCTTACTGTTAAACCTTTTACTTAGTCCAGGCTGGCTCGACTATAATGATTTAAGTGTTTTTGGAAAAAGTCTTTTTCAACCGGAATACCGAATACTAAAAAAGGCTTTTGAAGAAAAACTACCAAAAGAATGTATCTTAAGGTTGTTTAAGATGCGTGATGAAATACAAGAACTAAACATACCCCCTACAGCTTTGGTTGAAGAATGGATTAAAACAATTAAAAATAAATCGGATATAAATTGTAACTTTTTTGAAAATGCGAGTGATGTGCCTGATCCGAGAGAGTTAAACTCAGAAAATAAAAATTTCATGATTTTTGATGATTTACTTTTAGAAAGGCAAAATAAATGTGAGTGTTACTACATTCGGGGAAGACATAGTAATGTTGACTGCTTTTACCTTTCACAAAATTATTTTAGACTGCCGAGACAAACTATTAGAGAAAACGCTAATTTTATTTGCCTTTTCCGACAAGACCTAAAAAACATTAACCATATTTATAGTGATCATGTAGGCGATGATATGCCAAAGGATGAATTTAGGGAATTTTGTAAAAAGGCATGGGAAAGACCGCACGGCTTTGCTATTATGGATTTAACCAGTAAAAAAAATGATGGGAAGTATAGAAACGGCTTTGACATTTTTTACATACCTAAGTCAGTATAAAAATTTAATTTACTCAACTAAATAATATTTTTACTTTTTTATAAAATGGAAGATCTTTTAGAACAAATTGTAAAAAATACGGAACACAAAACATCATTTCAAATTATAGTAAGCGACACTAAAACACGTTTTAGAACAAGGTTTAATCCCCCAATTCAGCTTGAAAAGGATAAAAAATACGAGATAGCTTTAGTAAACCTTGAAACTTACTACTCTATTCCAAACATTGATGCAACAAACAACATATTCGTTTATTCTCCAGACGATGGTGATTCATGGATTAAAATAAAAATACCTGAAGGAAGTTATGACCTTGTTGACATTAATGATACCATTCACCAGGAAATGAGAAAAAAGGGTCATTACGATGAAGTTAATGAAGAGTATTATATCAACATTTCTGCAAACACCAATACCCTAAAGTCTGTTCTTACTTTAGAAGATGGTTATCAAGTATATTTTAATCAACCTAACTCCATTGCTAAAGTATTAGGATTTACTCACTCTAAATATACACAAGGATTTCACGAGTCAGAGAATGTAGTAAACATTCTTAGTATAAATAGTTTGCTTGTTAACATAGATATTATTTCAGGAAGTTATGTTAATGGTTCAACAAAAAACACTATTTACTCTTTTTTCCCAGATGTTGCACCTGGATATAAGATAATGGAGTCACCACTTAATTTAGTATACTTACCAATAACGTTACATGAAATACATAGCTTAGAGGTAAATATTACAGACCAAGATGGTAATTTACTAAATCTAAACAATTAGATTCCATATTAGAGAAGCGAGATAAAATAAAAAAGAATTATATATATAAAAATGACAAGTTACACTACTGTTAAAGTTAATATATCAGAAGGACATAAGCAAAAACTTCAACATGCTGTTAAAGGTGGTTGTCCAGTAAGTATTCGTTTAGGTCATGAAGATTTACAAGGTAATGATGTTTTAGCGGTTACCAATTCACAAGCAAAGAAAATGGCTAAAGCCTATGAGGTGGGTAAAGGTATAACTATTAAAATGTCTGCGAAACAACTTAAACATAATATGAAAATAGAGGGAGGTTTTCTCGGAATGTTGGCTGGGTTAGCTGCCAGTGCTTTACCGATGTTAGTAAAAACCGTTTTACCAGCGTTAGGTGTTGGTGCTCTGTCTGGATTAGCTCAAACAGGGTTACAGAAAGCATTGGGGTCAGGTCTTTATCTTAAAAAAGGAGGATGTGTTTGTCAGGTGGAAACTGATGGATCTGGATTATACTTAAAACCATACAAAGGTAAAGGATTAGGGTCTGTTGGTGATGGCTTGTATTTAAAGCAAGGAGGAAAAATGTATGATGGAAAAGGGCTTTTGCTTGGACCTAGTAGTCCATTTGCTAATATACCTATTTTAGGAGCTATCTTATAAAAAATATTAATATAAAAAAAATAATACATAATTAAAAATGGCATATGAAAATATAGAAGATATAATATGGCGTCCTTTTAAAAATTTGGATCATCCGCCTATAAATATAACAGATAATTTATGGGAAGTGTATTCACAAAGAGATTTATATATACCCGCTAGAAGAAATATAAGAATAGAACTTGGTCTCGGATGTATTTTAACTCGTGGCGGTTGTGTTAAAGTTTACATAACTAATAATTTACTCTTACAAGGTGTAAGATGCAAAGCTGACAAATGTAAATTTATAGGTGCAAACAACCTATTGGTAATTCTAAAAAATGTACCTGATAAAGATATTACTATTCCAAAAAATGAACTTTTATGTTATGCTGCATATGATAATATTTTTTATGATAATATTTTTTATGATTAAGTTATATTGTAATGTTATAAATAATAATATTTAAATATTATTTATAACAAAATAAAAATGGATATACACAAATTTGGTATAAAACCTAATATTGCTAATCAACATAAAACTATATTTTGGAAACCTAACTTACACGTTAATTATCCTCCCATCAAGCAAGATCCTGTAAAATGGAAAATTTATTCCCAAGATGACATTAAGATTCCTTCTAAAGATGGAAAAATAGTATCGTTAGGATTTAGTTATATAACTACACAAGGAGTTGTAGTGATATCTGTTAGTAATAAATGGAAAGATAGTTTAACCATTTTTAATGGGACACATCTTGGTAATGAGGTTAATGATATCTTAGTCTACATTTATAATTTCTCACCAAAAACGATTGAAATACCTGAGGGTGAGTTATTTTGCTATCTAAAATATTTAAAATCCTGAGATAAAAAAAATTATCATTTTAATAAAAAAAATGACAGATATAGATCAAAAACATCCTAATAAAGTCTATCATTCGTTACCTAAAGAAAGTAATACACCTTGGTGTTACTTTTTCTGAAGACCTGAAATGGTCATCCCATATATCTTTTATACTTAAGAAAGCTTGGCAGAGAATTGGAATGATGAAAACTGTCAAACATTTTTTAAATAGGTCTAGCCTCGAACGAATGTACTTTTCTTTTATTCGACCTCTCTTAGAATATTCAGATGTCGTCTGGGATAATTGCACAGAAACCTTGAAACATGAAATCGAGGCAGTACACAACGAAGCAGCTAGAATTGTTACTGGTGCTACTAAATATTGTAACATCCAGAAACTCCTATGCGATCTTAAGTGGGAAACACTAGCAGCAAGAAGACGTAAACATAGACTCATTTTACTTTATAAAATGTTAAACGGTCTATCACCCACGTACCTGTCAAATCTTATCCCTGGGCGTGATCAAACCGATCCTGGAAGATACAATTTAAGGAGTATCAGGTGTGTAAACGCAAGGACCCAATCCTACAGCTCTTCTTTTTTACCTCGCACAATTCGGGAATGGAATACCTTGCCACAAAGTACAAGAAACGCCGCGTCCTTATCACAGTTTAAATCAGTATTAAACCGCACCTTACAAAAATCATCTCCATTGCTTAATTTTGGGACACGAAAGGGACAGATCTTACATGCACGCTTACGCTTAGGATGTAGTTCGCTTAACCATGATCTACACAGACGATCTCTAATCGACTCACCATTATGTTCCTGTGGCCAAATCGAAACTGTAGATCACTACCTTCTTTATTGTCCTAAGTATCATCAGCTACGTAATCAAAATTTTTATGATATTCCATGTCCGCTTATCACCTCCAATTTATTAAATGGAAACGAATACCTTACCTTTGAACAAAACAAGTACATATTTGCTTGTGTCCATCAGTTTATTTTAGCGTCAAAAAGATTTTCTTCATAGGCTGGGTGTCTGGAGCCAGTCGTCATCTCAATCTCAATCTCCGTTGCTATGATTCAATAACCTAAATCCACCTGTATATTACGCTTTGTGAACTCCCAAGTGAAGGGAGAAGAAAACAGGAAGTGGTTATCATTTCTATATTTTTTGTCTTTATTTCCGGTATCATATCTACTTTCTTTACTTTAAAGCTATGGCATCTCAATATGTGGTATTTTTTAATAAGTATGAAAACATCTTTAGGAGAGGAATTAATATAAGTTATTCTTAGCTTGTTTTCCAATCCTACCTATCAACCTTTGAAACTTGTTATACCATGTATCATTTCTTTTATTTTACATGTGTATTTGTATCAACATAATAAATAAATAAAGTTTAAACTAATACACCTTCGGCCCCATCTATTGAAATGATGACACTGGATGACAAAGGTCATTCCTACCGTTTACAAAAGATATCCGAAGTACAGAAGTTTCTTGAGAATGAAGTTCAAAAAAGAGAAGCCCTAGCCAAGAAATATTTTAGAGCTGCAAGAGTTGTTGATAATATTGATACAACATTAATTGGGTTAACAATGGCTTCTGGTGTTGGGGGAGCCATATTATTGGGTACAGTTGTAGCTGTACCAGTAGCATTGTGTTTAGAAATTACAAGTGCAGGAACCGGATTACTCTCAATGGTAGGTAAATATGTAGTAAGAAATTCAAAAACAAAGGGAGAAAAACATCAAAAGATTCGAATGATAGCTGGTGCTAAGCTTGATACAATTGCTTCACATATATCCAAAGCTTTAGTTGACAATCATATATCAGATGAAGAGTTTAAACTTATCATGGAAGAACAAGAGAAGTATAAGAAAATGAAGGATGAAATAAGAACAAAAACTAAGAAAAAGATATCTACCGAAAATGAAGAAAGTTTAATTGAGAGAGGGAGGCGTAAGCAAAGGGAGTCCTTTCGGAGGCTGGTTGAAAAACATCATGGTGGGGCGCTTGAATATTAAAAGACCAAAAATAAAGTTTTCATGCAGCTTTAGTTATGAAACATGTTAAAAAATATGTTAAAAAACTTTGTTAAAAACTTTGTTAAAAACTGAGATAAAAAATTATTTTAGTAATTAAAAAATGTCTATTTTAAAAATCACTGATCCTGCAAAAAGGGACTTAATTGTAAAAGAGTATCTTGAAACAAAAAAGAATATTCGGGATAATCTACTAGCAGAGAGAACAGGTGAACAGCAACTTCAAACTGATCTTACAAAGTTTTTTAAGCCTTTTACGGAAGTGCAAGAAGCTACAACAAAGGAGATTACAGAAGGACTTAGACCTATTAAAGAGGGTATCGAAAAGTTGACCTAAAGAAATTATTTTTCCAGCCTATCCTTCTATCAAAGCTCCAGGTGATGATGAAAAAGATAAACCAGTTGAAATATATGGCAAAGTTGCGAGTACGTATTTAAAAGGGTTTTCTAGTAAGACCGAGCCTGATAAAACGTATGGACTAGTTGATAGAGATGGTACATGGTATATTGGCAGCAAAAAAGTTGTTACTAAAAATAATGATTTCATAGTTGATGATAAAAAATATGAAGGCACCCTGGTCTATGGGAGCTAGTCACATCAAAAGAACCAGTTAAGGAAAAGTATACAGATGATGATAAAAAAAGAATATGCAAGATTAATGTTACAGACCAACACCCACCACCTTCACTACGACCCAAATAAAAGGACTAGTGATAATAAATCATATAAATGGACTAAGATACTTAAGCCTATTTGGAATGATAGAGAAAAATATGTAGGAGAGGGTATCGTTGTTATCCCATCTAACCCTAACGCATTAATAGAAAGACTAGACCTGTTGTTGGCAAGTAAAAAAGCAGGTAACACAGGTGTAAGTAATGAGCTAGTGAGCATTTGTGATGAATTAAAAAGACAAGGTGTTTTGAATTCAAACGCTTATAAAAATTTAATGTCTATACTATAAAAAATGACTATCAGTGATAAGTTAATTAACTTTCAGTCTGATGGAAATAAAATGAGTGTAGTGTATTAAGATATTTTTTCTTATATATAAAAATGATAAAGATTACAGATTTAAAAAAAATTCTTAAAGATAATAATATAGATTTTTTCTCATACTGGGATAAAAAGCGGTTAGTTGAGTTGGTGAAAGAACATGGGTTATTCCCAGAGGAGTCCCCTGAGTTACCTAAAAAAGAAATAAGCAAGGATCCAAAGTTTGAAAGATTAAAAACTATTAAGCATAATCCTAAGAAAGTCAGTTTAGAAGATGTTGAAACTGGTGAAATAATAATATTCCCATCAATTTACATAGCGGGTAAATTTATAGATCGTTGTCCTCAAACAGTTACGAAATGGAACGGAAGAGTATGGAAGAATAAATATAAGATTAATATTCAATAATTTTATTATGACACTCCATAATAAAATTATTTTTACTTTTAGTTAAGATTTTTTATTATATATATAAAAATCGAAAATTATACTATATATACCGTACAAGGTTTAAGAAATTTAGCTAAGTCAAGAGGAATCCGAGGATACTCAAGACTTAAAAGAGCTGATTTAATTGAGCGCCTAAGTAATCCTCCACCTCCTAGTCCTGCTGATCAATTCAGTAGGTCTACAGTAAAAGACTTAAAACAAGAAGCTAAAAATCGAGGAATTAGAGGATACTCTACGCTTAGAAGAGCTCAATTAATTGATCTCTTATTTAATCAGGGAGCGCCAATATTAGATTATGATATTGGTAATTTTGAAGCCCCTGTATTAAAACCAACACCTTACACACCAACACCAACACCAACATATTACACACCTCCATGGTACCAACTCCATCTACAGCCGCAGCTGAGGAGTTGATGAACTATTTAGATAGTATTGGAGAAATTCCAAAAAAAATATCACCAAGTTTAGAAGCTTTAAAAGAAAAAATAGATGAGTTATATAAGGATAAAGATAAAATAGAGATTATAGAAGGGCCATCAGCATTTAATGGTTTTACCACAGAATATTTTATAAAAGGTAAAGGAACTTTTAGGCCGGATGATTTCCTTGATTTAGCAAAAGATAAATTAACCAATGTTATGAGAAATAATCGTCAAACAAAAGTTAAACTTATTATGAAGTGTATGATGAAACACTCTATTACTAATGAATTAAAAGAAATGAATTTTGATTCTGTTTTTCCAATTGTTATTTTGGATGGGGGTGATGTGGATGAAATATATGATATGTGCTTTGCTTATTGTATTCTTATAGCTTTGAACCCAACAATTGAACATCCTGAAAAAATTGATAGACTAATACCATTATTAAACACTATAAATATGGAAGGGATTAATTACCCTGTTTCTCTTCAGGATAGAATTAAATTTGAAACCTTAAACCCATCAATATCAGTATCAATTTATGGGTATAATGATTCCACTGGTGTTTATCCACTTAGTTTAAGTAAAGAAGTTTATAAAAGAGACCATCATATTAATCTTTTACTTCTTGAGAAAGATGGTAAAAAACATTATTGTTTAATTAAAAATATGAGTAGACTGTTATCTAAACAAATATCTGATCATAACGGTAAAACTTATATTTGTGAAAGATGTTTAAATCATTTCCAAAAAGAAGAAACTTTAAATAAACATTTAGAGTATTGTGGTGAAAAAGATGCTTGTAGAATAGACTTACCTGAAAAGGGTACCAAGATATCTTTTCAGAATTTTTATAAACAAAAGAGACACCCTTTTGCAATTTATGCGGATATGGAGTCTACATTAGAAAAGAAAAACGAAAAGAAGGGCAGCGGGACAAAAGTAATTAATGAGCATAACATTTCAGGGCATTGTTTTTATGTTAAATCACATTATGAAAATTTTTACCCTTCAAGGATTTTCCAATATTCTGGTGAAAATGCATCTAAGAAATTCATAGAGGAATTAGAAAATGTTATAAGAGAAATAGATAGGGTGCCTTCGAGGGAAATGATTTTTAAACTTCATGATAAAAGAAAGTTTGATAGAGCAGGAAACTGCTGGATATGTGGGGAGTCATTTTCAAAATGTAAGAGAAAGACAAATGAGAAGAAGATAGATAAAGAGGAAATATGTCCAGATTGTAAAGAACCGCTTAAAAAATGTAATGGCATGAAAAAAGTGAGAGACCATTGTCATTATACTGGAAAGTTTAGGGGAGCCGCACACAGTGCGTGTAATTTAAAATGTAGAAGACCTACTTTTACACCTGTATTCTTTCATAATTTTAGTAAGTATGATTCACATTTATTTATAAAAGACTTAATGAGTACACCCGGTGAGACGAGTTGTATACCAAGAAACAAGGAAACATATATAAGCGTGTCTAAAAATATACCAATAGAATACACTGTTAAAGATAAGAAAACGGGTAAAGAAATAAAGAAAATTAAAATACATGAGATTAGATTTCTTGATAGTTTAAGATTTTTAAATAAAAGTTTAGATGAATTAGCAAGCACTTTAGCTAAGGAGGACAAGACTAATCTTATGAAATATTTTGAGGGGGAAAAGCTTGAATTGGTCTCTCAAAAAGGTATATTTCCATATGAATGGTTTGATAACCTTAGTAAATTAGAGGAAACAAAGTTACCTAAACAAAGAGAATTTTACTCAAAGCTTAAATATAGTGGAATTGGGGAGGAGGATTATCAACATGCATTAAATGTATGGAAAACCTTCGAGATGAAAACTTTTAAAGATTATCATGACTTATATAATAAGACTGATGTTTTACCGTTGGCAGATGTCTTTGAAAATTTTAGGAATGTTTGCTTTAATAATTATGGATTAGACCCATCTTGGTTCTATACAGCGCCGGGATTAGCTTGGGAGGCAATGTTAAAAACTACTAAGGTAAAATTAGAATTATTATCAGACCCTGATATGATTTTATTTATTGAAAACGGAATAAGAGGAGGTATCTCAACCATTTTTAAACGATATGCATGGGTGAAAAATATGACTCAAAAGAACCATCAAAATTTATTACTTATTTGGATGCGAATAATCTCTATGGTTGGGCAATGTGCAAAAAAACTTCCCACTGGTAATTTCAAATGGATGGATGAAAATGATTTAGCAAATTGGCAGAGTCACCCTTGTATATTAGAGGTTGATTTAGAATATCCTAAAGAATTACATGATTTGCATAATTATTTCCCATTAGCTCCCGAAAGATTAAAAACTGATAAAGTTGAAAAACTTATACCTAATTTATATAATAAAAATAAATATATATTACATTATGAAAATTTAAAGTTATATTTAAGTTTAGGTCTAAAGCTTAAAAAGATTCGTAGAGGGTTAAATTTTGTTGAGAGTGAGTGGTTAAAACCTTATGTCGATAAAAATACTACACTAAGAGCAAAAGCTAAAACCGGATTTGAAAAGGATTTCTTTAAACTTATGAATAATTCTGTATTTGGTAAGACTATGGAGAATATTAGAAATAGAGTAGATTTAAGATTAGTTAGTACAAGAGCAAAAGCAGAAAAATTAACCGCTAAACCTAACTATTACAATATAACCATCCTTGATGAAAATTTATGTATAATTCAAATGAAAAAAACGCGTTTATATTTTAATAAACCTATTTATGTAGGGATGTGTATTTTAGATTTAAGTAAGACATTGATGTATAACTTTCATTATAATTATATTAAAGATAAATATGGTGAAAAAATAAAACTTCTTTTCACTGATACAGATAGCTTAATGTATGAAATAGAAACAGAAGATTTTTATAAGGATATTAGCGATGATGTCAGAGATTGGTTTGATACAAGTGATTATCCGCCTGATCATCCTCCAGGTATTCCCACCGGATTAAATAAGAAAGTTGTAGGTATGTTTAAAGATGAGACATGCGGTAAGATTATTGAGGAGTTTGTGGGTCTCAGGTCTAAACTATACTCTTATAAAATGTGTGATGATGAGGAGGAGAGTAAAAAATGTAAGGGAATTAAAAGGCATGTAGTAAAAGCATTTATTAAACATGGTCATTATAAAGAGTGTTTGTTTAAAAATAAGACACAATTAAGGAGAATGGTAGTTATTAGAAGTCATAATCATGAGTTGTATACTGAAGAGGTGAATAAAGTCGCCCTAAGCGGAAACGACGATAAACGCTATATCCTCGGGAACAATATCGATACATTAGCTTGGGGACACACTAAGATAAAGACGCAGATCTTAGAAAATTTACTACGTATAGGTCAGAATATATATCGCATGACAGAGTAAAAAAATGCTGTAATTTCGCTCATATAGCTATATGGGCGAAAAATATGAGACGCGTTAACTGGGATGTTGTTTAGCGGCATAACCATAGATGTGGTTGGGGTTAGATTTATCACAGATAGGGAATTTAGCTCATATAGCTATATGGGGCTAAAAATATGAGACGCGTTAACTGGGATGTTGTTTAGCGGCATAATCATAGACGTGGTTGAGGTTAGATTTATCAAAGATAGGGAATTTAGCTCATATAGCTATATGGGGCTAAAAGTATGAGACGCTGGGATGTAGTTTGAGGAGGAGCGTCCCGGTTTTTGTTGACCTTGACCTAATTTTTGTTGACATTGACCTACTTTTTGTTGACCTTGACCTACTTTTTGTTGACCTTGACCTACTTTTTTGTTGACCTTGACCTACTTTTTGTTGACCTTTGAATTAAATCTTGACCTTTGACCTAAATTGGATTTAAGCAGGGGATGGTTGGTATATTTTAATTATATATATAGTTAAAATATTAATTAAAGCAGGGAAATGGGTAATTTGTATTTTTGGTTTAGCAGGTTGAATTTAAAGAGTGGTTTTTTATGGGGGTAGATGGTGAGATTCGGGTAAAACCCAGAACTCCCCGTTTTTATCTAACTATGGATCATTTGGGGTTAAAAAACTAGATCATTAGTTACATCTTAGATAAAACTTGTGTACACTTTAGAAGCCAAATTTTTAGTCCAATACTCATGAAGGTAGCTGTTGGTCAGATTGTCTATCTCGATGATATCTGGGACAAGTGTGAAATTGGACATCTTGGGTCAAAAATTAGGTCACCAAGTCAAATCTCAAAAACCTTGTGTACACCCTTGAGGCCACGTTTTCTGTCCAATAATTAAAGATGGTCTTAATGTTTATCTTGATTACATCTAAAAAGTTTGAAAATGTGTTATATGCTGCTAAAAAGTAGGTCATTGAGACAAATTCAAGAAAAAGCTTGTGTATGCTGTAGAGGTCACATTTTCATTGCAGTAAAGGTTTGTTAGAATATTTGTTTAGATAATATCTTGAAAGAGATTTGAAAAGGATCATGTTTGGTCAAAAGGCTAAGGTGAGCTACTTCAGGGCCATCGTGGCCCTCTTGTTTAATTGCTGATTGTTTGAATGGTGTTTTATACCGCCGTCAATATTTTGTTTTTTGTTGCTGTTTTTTATTATATCACAGCTACAGTTTAGCTGTTCAGGACACAGGGTGATTTTGTATCGGTATTACTTCTTTCTAAAATGTACTTTCGGTATTGGAATAGCAGTGTCTGTACACAGGCGACCGAATCTCAATTGATCTATCACAGAACACACATGCTATTATATATCATATAGAAGTGACGCGCTAATGTGCCATTTTGTTCGATGATCGACCAATAAAAATTTCGGTGCTTCTTGATAAACCAGTGGAGCCTGTGGTCTGTCTCACTCGTTGGAAAACGGCACATTGTATCCAACTACCATACTAAAATGACTTTGCGCATAATTTAAGCTTAACATTAAGAACACTAACATTTTACTAGCTTTTGCGACGAATGTAGACAAGATCAGACTGCGCGGAACGAAACATAGACATCCCTCTTCATTTATATCTTTAAACCAGCAATATTTGGATTTCTTTTCCAGAAAGGACAAATATCCCTATAAATTATCAACTTCACTTTGTAAAGGTAAATGGAATGGATCTGATTCTGATGGCTTGACAAACTTTTGATAGATCAAGATGTACTATCCTTGCCTGGATTGCAACATTAAAGGTTGACTGTCGAGATCTTGTCCAGTATTCACCAACCAATGTTAAAAGTGCTCTTAGTCTATTTCTCAATAATTTTCTAAATTTCAAAGTAACGCAACTTCGGATTGGCTTAACCAAATAAGCCCTGCTCTGCGAAGAAGGGGCTTAATGCATCTGCAATAAGTATTGACCAATGTCAGCCTGCGCATTCCGCACAGGCTGACTTGAGCCGACACTTCTTGTTATTTTTATACTTTCTGCATGTCAAAGGAGTATTCTGCCTCCAGATCCAGTCAATTGTTAGACTAAATGGATTTTATGGATCCCTAATTATATGATGACTTGCTTGTTATAGTGCATCAAGGATATGTATTTAACCTCCTTTTTCCAAGGGCATGGCTCAAGTTGTTTAGCCAGTCACAAGTTGCATTACTTTCTAAATCTAGTAACAGACTGAGAATGAAATATAGAATGGTTAGTGGGTACAGGCCCTTTTGTAGCTGGCAATATCTTTAGCCACATCGTCTTGTTTATCATCATTGTCATCTTCATGGGCTTTCGTTGTCATTCTGTCATCAAGGGTGTGACAATCATGACGCAAAATACGCAAGTACATAATGTGATAAAAGAGGAACATGAGGCGTTTTGTCACTTAGAATAATGTCTTTCACATTTAAATTCTTTACCGATCAATGTCGGTTTTTAACAACGTAGTTGAAGCGGACCTTTGAAAACACCGTGTGAAAAGGAGAAAATGCTGGTAACCAGCATTTTCTCCTTTTTCCCACAGTTTTTTCTATCCTTTCAAGCTAGATGTAAATGTTCAGTTTGTCGTCTGCCAATGCAATCAATGTGGACATTTCTATAATTTTGTTAAACAGAATAAAAGCCCCGTAGCTGCCAAAAGTAAATAATTGGGTGGTAAAATGCATTTAAATTTAAATAATACCATTTAAAAGTATGGAAACTATTATGAAGATGACAATTTGATATTGTACTTTGAGTCAAAGTGTTAATCTTTGGCAGAGAATTGAATTTTCAAATCAGGCAAAAAGTATACAAAAAAGATCAAGCAATCTGGCAACTTTTGACCTGGTTTCAAATCGTATTTGTCTACCAGCGACTCACACATGGACCGACCGCACAACAACAGATTGTCATCGTCACAATAATTTACATACTTTTAACGGTATAATTTAAATTTAAATGCACTTTAACGTCTGCAGTGTTTACTTTTGGCAGCAATGGGGCCTTTAATGATTCTATAAACATGGTTACGGCACTGCTTTCACTTTCAACATATTTTAGGACTACCTGGAGTAAACGGGATAAGAGGACCAAACGGGCGCCGAGGTAAGCGAGGGCCGCCTGGAAAAGCAGGACATGATGGAGACCCCGGGCCAAGAGGTCCTCAAGGACCCAAAGGTCAAAAGGGAGAAAGAGGAGATCGAGGTGTAATGGTGTCATCTAGTGGTCAAAACTGCACGTGTAAGTACCATATAGTTGACGTTTGTGTTGAACCTAGGGGTTGCTTCAAGGCAAACAACTGTGGAATTGTAATAAATATCTGAGCCGTGCTCTGGCAATAGGGGGCTCAATGCATCTCAGCGATACATGATACCAAGCAAGGGTTCACATAGGTCTACTTATGGATACATAATAGTCACGTTTTTTTTTTTTTAAATCGACTTAATCATGAGGTAGACTGGGTCTTGGACATACAGAAAATTGACTAATAGCGAAAAATTTCGGCCCAGGTCAGCCTGCGCGGATTGCATAGGCTGACCTGGGTCGATACTTTTCGTAGATACATTAAGCCCCCTTTTCACAGAGCATGGCTCATTTGTTTAGGTAAAACCCCTTACACAATTATCAAGACTAACTGCATAGAAAATTGACGCATTTGACCTTTTCACGCATGGAAGTCTTCAAGAGTGGCACACTATTCTACTAGTCTGAATACAGAAATCTTACTAATTTGTTCGTAATCCTACTGATATTCACATTATCGAGATATAATGTTTGTTTCAGACTTCACCGGCTTGACTTTAACCCGTTAACTTTTAACACACGGTTCTTCTAAAATGGAGGCATTTGCACACGACAAACGGAATGCGGCTGTAATCGTGGAAATGTTTTTTAACTCTTTACCAAACGACAAAATTTTAGACTTGTCTAAGTTGAAAGCATTTGCAGACAACAATATAAATGTGACTGAAAAATTGAAACTTGTCCTGGGAAGGGTAGAAAACATTGTGGTAAAAGGAGAAAATGCTGGTTACCAGCATTTTCTCCTTTTACCACAATGTTTTCAAAAGGCTTCTTTCTTGGGGTCGTTAAAAGTCGGGATTGTGTGGTAAAGGGTTAAAAGAGTAAAAGATATTGAAAGAAAAGAAGAAAATGGCGGTCACGGGCATTTACTTCTCCTCCCACAATCTGTGCAGAAGCCCTCATCTTCAGGAAATTGTTTCGTTATGAGTTAACGCTGTACCTCACAATCATGCGTTTAACGAACCTGACGAAGAAGGTTTTTGAAATCATTGTGGTACAAGGGGAAAATGCTGGCAACTAGCTTTCCCCTTATCCCACAATGTTTTGTACAATACCAGAAACTAATTCAATTTTTATGGATCCATAATCAAATGATGACTTGCCCTAGTACATTGCCTGGATTAAAATCCCTTTGGTAGAGCATGGCTAATAAAAAAATAAGAAAAATGGAATTTTCTTTTGATACTAAGAGGTCCAAGCATTAAAAGAGACTCGGAAAATGATTTAGTTAACGTCGAACAACCTTTAAACATAAACTACAAAAAAATGAATTGATAATCTGTTCTGACGCAGTAAGGTCTAGTCATTAAATCGCAGAAAGTGATATTGTCAGTGTCGACTTGCATTTAAGTATAGTCTATAGAAATGAATAAGTGTTTTATTCTGACGCAATTAGGCCCGGGAATCAAAGGACAGAAGGGTCAAAGAGGTGACATTGGTTTCTATGGTTACAAAGGAGATAAAGGTACACGACAGATACCACTAATTGTTTCACTTTACGTCTGTCGGAATGCTGTCCAATTTTCGTACATTCACTCTCTAGTTCTGTTAGTTCTGTATTTGTAATTTTCATCTCTTTTTGTCCAAGAAATCACGTGATCAATGTCATTACCATTCCCCAACCCATTGAAGAGAGCCTTTTTTTTAAAGTTGTGAAAAAATGAGCGATTGCTTCTTTGAAGCAATTGTTATTTTTCGCACAATGTTTTAAATAGATATAATCATACTTAGAAATAATCAAAATGTACGAGTATCTGCTTAGTTTCTGGTTGGTATAGAACTAAAGTCTACCTTATAATGGGTTACAGTCCCTTCCTTCTTTTCCCTCTCCGAGGTATTTTTCAGGTGCGTGACTTATGATATTACCATTCAACATTTGCTTTAACCTTGAGAAAAACGTCTTCTTGATTGAGATAGATTCGAAATTGTAATGGTGTTTTGACCAAGGTGGCAAAAGCCGTTAATAGTTACATGCAGGCCCGATTTTATAGACGTTTCCGTAAAACTGTTTGCATTGAGCCATCGTTCGCCAGCTGATAAAGTACGATTACTACAGTGAGAGTTTCTGTCCTTATCAATGTAAGAAGTATATGAAAAGAGCTGTCAGATTACAAATAAAAGTTATTGGTTTTCTTTTAAGACAATTTTTCTGATAATTAAACGAAGAAACATTTCATTTCACTACGATCACAACTATTGTCACATTGTAGCTTAGTCTAGACGTACACCTTTTCACACTCAAAACACTTTACTAACCTTAGCAATTAACAAATGCATTATAGAACATATTTTCTTTGACTTGGATTGTCATGGCATTTTGTATTTTTTTTTTACCCGATTTTGCTTCCAGAGTGTTTTAATCCCGATCTGGTCTGGCTGCAAATCGAATCAGGACTTAAATGAAATTCACTATCTGCAAAGTCGACATTTTTACATCAGTTATTTGTGAATGAAATGGTTGTATTAATTTGGTTTTAAAAAAAGGCAACACATATACATTTGTTCAGTACTTAAAGATACATCTATGCTCGTTTTCATCCAGGTTTTAACCAATTTAATCTTTATTTTATGAAACTGTAATCATTCTTGTATCTTTCTGCCAAATTTTGCCCCTGACGGTTGCTAGGTGGCACAGATTACGACGGATAGAAAATGCATTTCATTATCTTGGGGCTGTATCAAAGGAAACAATGTTATCGTTTCCGTTTTGAAATCTAAGACAAATCTCTTGATTTTTTTTAAATCCCGTACACCAAATTTATCGATTATTTAGTATATTTACACTGACCAATATCTGAACCACTCTACACACTATAAAGTTTTAAAAAACGGCGTTTTTTCTCTCTGGCTGTAAAGGATGTATCTTTAAGGCTTTTGTATAGTCCAAATATCTCTCAAAAATATGAAAATGATAAAGCAGGATCAGAATGTATGTCTTGCATAGTCTGATTTCATTTTTCATCTTCTCTAAATATCTCTATATAATTGACGTAATTGCCAAAACTGTCAATTAATTTGCTCGCCTGCAGTTATCAGACGCATGTCTCTAAGGAAAACATGACGTTAAACTGTCCTAGATGATACAAAACTTCACATGCATGATATCACCAACTTCTTCACCTCTCCTGTTCTGTATTTTGCATGCTGCCCCTGTCTAGGTACAGGATTAAAGGGGGAGAAAGGACAACGAGGTCTTCTGGGATTTACCGGCTATAAAGGGGACAAAGGTAGGAGAAAACGGAACTACAGAGTTCTCTCATCACATTGCCGTTAAGCTTTCTTTTAACCCTAATACTGTTAATCGTGACTCAAGGACCTTTTGCGGACAGTGTAGATCAAGATCAGACTGCACAGAACGTGCAGTCTGATCTTGATCTACACTGTCCGATAAGGAGATATTTACCCCCACTCCCCCCCCCCAAAAAAAAATAAGTTTGAAATAGCAATATCTGGGTTTTTACGATCGACTTGAAAGTTTTATTTCACTTATTTAGCAGGATAAGGGTTATATTTACAATGTGAGTAGTTTAGTAAACACATAAAACCTCAAAGTCGTTTTGCCTCTTTATATGTACCTCTTTAAGATATAAATGAACCATGCTCCTGCAAAAAGGGGTTTAACGCATCTCTGTGATGCATTACTAGTATAGCTAGCAAGTCATCACATTATTATTGATCCATAAAATCCATTTTACAACGGACTAAATCAATGACATGCAGAAAATTGACCAATCCAATAGCAAAAAGTTTTGGCATCTAGGTCGATACCTTTTGCAGATGCATTAAGTCTGCTTTTCACAGAGCATGGCTCGTTTGCAATGAGAGTAGTTTCGTAAATACAGAAAACTCAAAGTCGTTTTGCCTCTATGCATGTATCGTCCTGTAAGATATAAATGAGTCATGTTCTGTGAAAAGTGGGCTTAATGTGTCTGCGAAGAAAAATATCGACCCAGGTCAGCCTGCGCAGTCCGCGCAGGCTGACCAGGGCCGAAACTTTTCGCAATTGGTCAATTTTTTGTGCATGTCCAAGGACCAGTCTACCTCATGATTCAGTTTGGTTCTTATACAAAATGGACTTCATAGATCCATGATCATTTAATGAATTGCTTGGTAACATGGATCATGGAGATGCATTAAGCCCCTTTTTGCCAGAGCATGGCTGAAACGTTTAGATTGTATCTAAAACAATGGTATTGGTATAACCAATTATAATACAGGTAATTTTCTGAAACGGTTATTATGGCAGTTCATTTTTGTGCCCTTTCTTCCTGTTTAGTCTTCAGTTTTAGTTGACAGTTCCTCATATGATGACAAAATGCGCTTATAGAACCCTTTCTGGTTAAAAAAGAAAGATAATATAATTGTGCCGTGCTCTGGCAAAAGGGGGCTTAATGCATCTCTGTTATGCACGATGCCAAGCGAGTTACCATACAATTATGGATCCATAAATTTCATTTTGTCTATAAACCGACTGAATCATGAGGTACACTGGTCCTTTGATATGCAGAAAATTTACGAAAGGCAAAAAGTTTCGACCCAGGTCAGCCTGCGCGGACTGCGCAGGCTGACCTGGGTCGATACTTTTTGCAAATGCATTAAGCCACCATTTTCCTGAGCATAGCTAAATTATTATTTTCAAATATTCAAGAGAGCCTAAAAACTCGTAGATCTGGTTTAGACATTATGGCTTTCAGTCTCAAATTAAAATCTTAGCTGATTTAGAAGATAAAACTATTTTCAATATCACAGAATTGTATTATTTGTTGTAAAATTCGAGTATCGTTTAGCACTGACCAAAAGTTCACTCGCACATTGTAAGTTTTTATATAGATCTACGTGATCTTGCATTTATGGCAATAAAATAGATTTTATTTGTGATCTTTGGTTGTTGAATATTTTTTATATATATTTCGTTTGTACGATTTAACTTTTGTTCTAGTATTTTCTACTAAATCAAATACATTTTTGTGATATTATAAATATTTCATATAGTCTTATTAAAAGATGAAAAACCAAAAGGAACAATTATTAAAATGATACAATTTTGCAATAAATTACATGCCAAACTAAGCAATAATATGATGTTTGTCGTAACCTGCTCCTACAAAAACTTCACCATTATTTTTCCCTGTCAGTTTTCTTTTCTTTTAAACCCGTTACAACACCGGCTACTCGCAGACATTGCACAATTAAATGCTGTTATCAGAAAACGTAAAACAGTCAAGTTCTACGGCCCCTAACTCTCATATTCTCATAAAGACGGAAGCTGCCGAGATTGGCCGAATAGCCTTTACGAAAAGTCGATGTAGCACGATATTTACCTATGAGTTAGTGAGTCTTCTACGGCCCCTGACTCTCATATTAAAAGATGGAAGCTGCCGAGATTGGCCGAATAACCTTTACGAAAACGTCGATGTTACACGATAATTACCGATGAGATAGGGGTCGTAATCCCTAAGTACATAAAATAAATATCTATATACGTAGAAAGCAATGTTGGAGAGAGAACGATTACTTGTTAATGGCAACCGATCCTTTCTCCAAAATGTTTGCAAGAGATGTCTACATTAGGGACGTAAAGAGCCCTCCTAGTGCTGTAACGGCTTAACACACACAGTTGATGCAAGAAGGTTTTATAGAGTTCAAACCGTTATTTTGTCCTATGCACATTTTGTAGATCGTATAGAGTGGAAAAATGTTGTATAATTTTCAACCAATTGCATTTTGCATGCCGCACGTAGGAGAACCCGGTGAGAAAGGATCAAAGGGTGCGTACCAACTTAACACATTGCTCTATGAAAAGGGGGCTTAATGTATCTGCGAAAAGTATCGACCCAGGTCAGCCTGCGCAAGCCGCGTAGGCTGACCTTGGAAGAAACTTTTCGCTTTTGGTCACATTTGTGTATGTCAAAGAATTCCAGTTTACTTCATGATAAAGTCGGTTGTTAAAAAAAAAATCCCTGTTATGGATTCATAAACAGATGATGGCTTGCTTGGTACCATCATGGACCACAGAGATGTATTAAGCCCTCTTTTGCCAGAGTATGCCTCATTTATTTATTTTGTTTTGTTTTTCAATGCGATATATCGTCTACTTATGTGTGTAATAGAATTTCCAAATCATGTTTCGCAGATTAATCCAGGTAAATATAAAACAACTTTGCAGGTCAGATGCAACCTACGATTACTATGCCAGTTTTTTTCTTTATCGGCCGATCGATTATGGATTACCCGAGTCTTAGCTGAATCCGTACGTTTTTTCGGCGATGAAAGGCTCAGTGAAAAAGGTTGTTCAATGCATCTGCATAGAGTATCGACCAGGTAAGCCTGCACAATTCGCGCAGGCTGACCTGAATCAGACCTTTCTCCTATGAGTAAATTTTTCTGCATGTCAAAGGACCAATACTCCACAGTTTCAGTCATTGTTAGCCAAATTGGATCAATATTATATCATGACTTGCTTGGTAATCTACATTACGAAGTTACATTAAACCTCAGTTTTCCTAAAGTGCCGCCAAGTTATATATATTCAGAACATTCCATGTTTTCATTTTACCCTTATCCTGCTAAATAACTAAAATTAAATTTTCAGTTCGATAGTAAAAACCCAACTATTGCTATTTGGGGAATACTATCTCCTTATCGGACAGTGTAGATCCAAGATCAGACTGCACGTTCTGTGCAGTCTGATCTTGATCTATACTGTTCGCAAAAGGTCAGTGAGTTGAGCTTAGCAGCCTAAGAGTTAAGAATAACCGTAATTCCTTCGTGACACATTAAACGTTTTTAATCCACCAAAAACACTTTCCCAAAATAAACCTCACCTGAAGGCAATTACTTAAGTTTAAAAAACAAGTATTATTATACTGCAAAGAAACTTCTCGTGATTTGATTGGATAATATGCCCCGAACATATATATCATGTACACTGGCAAAACCAACGTAAAAGCAGTTTCCCTTTCGGGAGCCCCGTATACATGACTACACTTTCAACACAACATCCAAATTGGCGGCGTCGATCAAGATTAACATCAAGATTATGCACCAAACTGCACGTTTTACCAAGGTTTCAGTGACGTCAGTTCCCAGTGACGTCAGTTTTCATTGAATTGGGGCACTCAGAAGGGAAATTGTACTTCGTCAGCGAACTCAATTTTTGAAAGCAAAAAATAGGTAAATTTCGCTTAACACACGTTGGAATGGTAAAAATTTGCAGTATAATAAATTCGTTGTACGGTCAGGTGGCAGGGGACTTGGAAACTTGTTCACGGCTGTGGTGAATCATGTCGCCACCTCGCTTTCGGCTCGGGGCGACATGATTCACCACAGCCGTGAACAAGTTTCCAAGTCCCCTAACACCTGACCGTACAACTAATAATGTTCGAAGGGCAGTCTGTTAAGCAGTGACACGGAGGAAATGGGTTCTTCTAATGCATACAACACTAATTATGTTAAATCCATATATTTGCAAATATTCAATTTCTTATTTAAAGGATATAATTTCTATTGAAATGTTGTAAGAAATTTGCAAAAAGAACGAGTATTTTCAGTACCAAATGTGGTAAATGGAATACAACAACTTTTTCGTATCACATGGTATGTTTTCAACCATCAGCAGTAGGCTTTCAAGGTAGACGTCACCTGAATGCAATTATTAATAAAGCGTTATAAACACAGATTTTGTACTAAAGATTGATTTCAGGTCAACTAAACCCTATTCCAAGTAACAGTCAAGGTATATTATACATTAGAAGGAATGAACATCATTTTTAATCGTTGTAGAATTCAAAAGCAAAACCCGTCGCAGAAGGTGCAATTGCTTGTTGCATGCTATTGCTTTTTTTTCCACCAATGTTTTTGAAAGGTGG
Source organism: Hippopus hippopus (assembly GCA_946811185.2). Taxonomy (NCBI): domain Eukaryota; kingdom Metazoa; phylum Mollusca; class Bivalvia; order Cardiida; family Cardiidae; genus Hippopus; species Hippopus hippopus. Next base: position 48,239,981 of record OX328104.1, on the reverse strand, counting down.
CGATGGCAAAAGAATAAAACTTCGAATACATGTTGTAATTTATTAATGTCTGGAAGAGAAATATTCATAAATGCGTGTCATCGTTATTTTTCATTTGCTGTTGGTTTCAATGATGGACTTTCTAAAAAATGAAATACCGCAGTGCCCTTAGCGCTTTGATTTTTATTGTAACCCTTCTTTTGCATATTAGTTGATTGTTTCACATAATTACAGTACAGTCTCGATGATTCAAGCGTGCAGTTATTTGAATAAATTGGTTACTTTGAAGTATTGACAGAAATAGTCATGCTTTAGGAAAGTGGTACGGCAGCAAGTGCACGTATGATAGCTCGCATGATTGCATCTGCAATTTCTTACAAGAGAAATAGTCTCCTATGAGCCACGCTCTATGAAAAGGGGAATTTAAGCATCTGCAAAAAATATCGACGAGGTCAGCCAGTGCAGTTGCAGTTGTTGCATTTTCTACATGTCAAAGGAACACTCTACCTCCAGATTGAGTGGATTGTTTGACAAAAAGGATTATATGAATCTACAATCATATATCGACTTGCTTGGTATCATACATTACGGACATGAATGAATCCCCTTTTACCAGAGCGTGTTTCATATATATCATAACTAAGAAGTGGGCTCCCTTTCGCTAAACTGTGTAGATTTACGCAAATTATTTGGGATTGTATGTACACACATACGATCCCTGCTTTACCCAAATGTATGAGCTGGCATAAAATTATGCAAATATTTGCTCAAACAGTAAAGTTATGCAGTTTAATGAAACTTGTTTCAAACTTGATGCTTGCTTACCTAAACTGCGTACGCACTTTAGTGAAAGTCAGCCCTGGTGAAATGTCTATTTTTTTTTTTACAAACACGTCATTATTTTGAACTGTTTTTCGAATGACCGAACACATTGATAAACTGAAGTACTTTTCGGTCCAAATCGAAAAAAACAAGAATCATCGAGGTTTTACTCTATTTTATCACACGATATACCCTACAACCAACCTTCTACCCGTAGTAAGCTAACTTACTGTACGCATTTGCTGCTACGTACAGTCATAATTATAGCAAATGAGACTTTTTTGGAGGCGCGTTTCTCCAGTTAATGACAGTTCTTTCTTCTTCTTTCAAAACTGTCCTTAAAAGCATATTTGTATGTTAGTCCGTGTGTTGGGGTTAACAAGTATCTAATGTAACAAGTACATATCATGACAAACATATTGGATCTAAAGATTACACATATCCTTATCAGAGAAAAAGCAATATTAACTAGCTGTTAAAGTTGAGAATGCTAAATTAAATGTGATAGATTTATTTAGTATATACAAAATCACTTTTGTAAGAATTGGGGTGTTTTTTTAAATATCATATTACATACTAGTAACTCTTACATGAATTTCTTAGTTGTGTTCTTCCCTCTATAGGTCAAGGCCGAATGGGTTTCACAGGCCCTACTGGACCACCTGGACCAAAAGGAGAAAAGGGAGACAACGGGTATTGCTCAGGTATGTTGTGTTACATTGTCATGAAAACGAGCGTCCTTTTGTGTTAAACTATTGATCCGATTCTTAACTCTTAGGCTGCTAAGAGCGATTCACTAACCTTTTGCGGACAGTGTAGATCAAGATCAGACTGCACGTTCTTGAATCTACACTGTCCGATAAGGAGATATTGTTCCCCAAAACATAGCTTTAAAATAGTAATATTTAGGTTTTTACTTTCTAGTTGAAAATGTCATCTTAGTTATTTAGCAGGATAAGGGTTAAACGCTGGGCTGTGAATGGGATTGGTAGCGTTGAAATTAGGATTTATTTGACTCTTGAAAACACGCGTGAAGAAAATAAGAGCCTCGCATTCTCTCGAATGCGGTTTATTATAGTAAAAAATCCATTTCGGAAAAAGGGGGCATTCGGCTAGGGGCGACATGATTCGAAACAGCCGTGAACAAGTTTCCAAGTGCCCTGCCACCTGACGGTACCACTAATAATGTTTGGGTCATATTATCCAATTAGATCGCGAGAAATTTCTCCGCAGTATAACAAAACTACAAGCCCTAGTCTGTGGTAAATATCTGTGTAATAGCAGGAATATGAGAAATGTCTACAATTCGCATGACGACGAGGTCGACAGGGTTGTGACAATACCTCGAAGTTTTTTTCGAATACAGCTGAGCCAAGAACTTTGCATTTGAGCCAAGCTCTTGCAAAAGGGGCTTAATGCATTTCTGTGATGCATTTTATCACGCTGATCATCACATAATTATGGATCCGTAAAATCCATTTTGTATAACAAACGACTGAGTTCTGACGGATGGTGGTCTGCTGCTATGCAGAAAATTTACCAAAGCAAAAAGTTAGGACCCAGGTCAGCCAGACTGCGCAGGCGGACCTGGGTCGATACTTTTTTCAAATGCATTAAACCCCCTTTTCGTAGAGCATAGCCCATTTAATTTGAATCATGTGAAACTGAAAGCTATTAACTATTCGGATGTTGTTCATTGAGCTCTATTTTTTTTTTATTTTCATCAGAAATGTCATTATACCAAAGAAAAGCCTTAACCCTTATTCTGCTAAATAACTAAAATTTTCATTTCGATATTAATAACTCAAATATTGCTATTTCAAAGTTATGTTTTGGGGAATAATATCTCCTTATCGGACAGTGTTGATCAAAGATCAGACTGCACGTTCTGTGCAGTCTGATCTTGATCTACACTGTCCGCAATAGGTCGGTGAGTCGCGCTTAGCAGCTTATGGGTTAAAATATCTCGTAATCATACAGCGATGATTAAAAACAATAGACGTAAAATTTGACATTATCTCATCGTGTGAAATTTCGTCCATGGAAATTAAATATGAACCTAATATATTTAGACGGTTTGAGTCTTCCTTAATAAATTGCATTCGTAAGAATGTGTAAATTGCAATATTCGGCATTAATGTCTACTTCCAAAATTAGCAGATAACCGCTGTCTAAAACTTGAACGGGCATTATAGTGGACAGAAAAATTTCTAATGCGGCAACTTTTAGCCGGTTTTGGCAATCTTTCGCAAAGTATCGGATAGGGCAGATACGAGATCAGACTGCACGTTCTGTGCAGTCTGATCTTGATCTACCCTATTCGCAAAAGCTTCTATTTCCTAGGTTAAACGTTAATTTCTTTTTTTTCCAGTCACATACTGTGGGGAAAATTACAGTAAACAACAAGGGGAGTCATACAGTGTACAAAAAGGTAGGGCGTAATTTACATGATTGATTGATTGATTGTATGGTGTTAAACGCCGTTTTCCAACATTATTTCAGTTATATCGCGGCTGCCAGTGCACCTGTCCATGCTTTCCTGGACCAGTACTCCGCACAATTTTCTTTCCAAGCCACCGGCTGCTTTCCCACATAACCATCGTCCAAACAATGATCGGCGTTGGGAGAGAAATGAATTTTGTCGCAATGACTATCATCAATCCTCGGAAGGAAATTGGCCGAGCCAGGGATCAAACCCACGTCCCCCTGTTCGCAAGTCTTGTACGTTACCGACTGAGCTACCGGAGCTCGGCAATTTACATGAAATTTCTTTGCATTTTACCATGTTATTGTCTTTCGCCGACTGTTGCGAAGGCATCCGCGAAGCCAGGCGGAAGCCGTAAAGGCCTAGCTTCAATATCAGTAGTAGCAGTTATGCCTTTTTAACAGAAAAGGATGAACAAACCAGTCGAAGACATGGAAGCTTGGACCTGGCCTTGATCATGGGCTTCACCATTGCTACATTCCTCACTGGGCACGTAAAAAGTACAGAACAGACTCAGTGAGCCATTGTTTGTAGCTATGAAATGATTCAAAAATGAAAATCCTTTTTTTTTTCCATAATGTTTGTATTGGAAAAGAACATGCAAGAAAATGGCTAACTATTTTTGACAATTTACCAGTACAGTTTGATTGCTGGCATTTTTGCCAGTCGTCATGGACGTAGGACATCGTTCTTACACTTTCAAATATGTGTGTTTGATCTAAAGCCTGTCTGTGCTTTTCTTTCTGTTGTTTTAAATATTTCCTAACCAAAATTACATTTAAGGCTTTCAGGCAAACATGTTCTGCATTTCGGACCCGTAAGTTGCCTGCAAGACTCTGTTGCTAAGCTCTTTTTGCTGCTTACTGAATTAGTTTGTCTTTGTTCGAGGTCTAAAAGTAGAAGTGTAGACAGTAAAAGCATTCTTTGATACCGAATGGTTTTAGAGGGATATGAAAGAATGTGCGCTATAAACACCTATGAAGACACAGACTTATAATTGCTTCAAAGTCAACAACCGTCGTGAAAACTTCATGTTTTTTAATTCGATATACAGAAATAATGGTTATCTCGTATGTCTGCTGCGAAAATATATAATAGGCCGCATGATTACAACAAAAGATGCAAAAGTTGTACTCGTGACAAATTTGGCATTGTTTGCACTCTACGTATGTCATCATGCAACTTCTGATATACAAATGTCTTTACCAACTCCATCCAGCAGACACCATTAATTAAGTTCACGACCAACGAAGGGACTGAGGAACATTGTGACAAAAAAGGCATTGTTGTAGATAACGAGTTTCTCAGTTAGTCACAAACACTATTTTCTCAACATATGAGTTCCATTCAGTCTAATAATTATTCCTCCCAAAACTTTAAAACCCTAATGGTTATTATTATCGACCTAAACCTGAAAACCCCCCAACTGTTATCACAATCGACCTAAAACTGAATACCTCAATATCATCGACCTACTCTTCAAAACTTCAATGATTATTACTATCGACCTACACCTGAAAACCCCTATGGCTTTTGGCATAGATGAAAACCTACAAACGTCAGTGGTTATCATATACCTAAACCTGAAAACTTCAAGGGTCATTACCATCGACCTAAACTTCGAAACAAAAATGGTCATCGTCGACCTAGGTCTAAAAACCTTATTGGTAATTATCATCCACCTACACCTTAAAACCGAACGGTTACTGTTATCGACCTTTAACCTGAAAACTCCACTTGTTATCATTATCGACCTACACCTAAAATACCAACGGTTATTATTATCTACCTGAAAACCCGAAATTGTGATTAGTATCAACCTACACCAGAAAACCTCTACCCTTATTAGATATAAGGTACCAACCCCTGAAAACCCCAATTGTTATTTTATCGACCTTAACCGGAGAACAAACCCTTATGGTTATCATTTCCACGTAAAGATGTAAACCCAATTAGTTATTACAATACACGCTAACCTGAAAACCTACTGCATGTGAATGATTATTATTATCGATCTACACTTGAAAATGCCAAATGGTTTTACTACTGACAAAACCAAAAACCCCACTGTTTGTTGTTATCGACCTAATCCCTAAAGTTTGACTTTAACGAAAAGAATCTATTAGACACGATTTCCTGATTTAATATCCATAAACTACTATTTTTTAATATATATTTTGAATGTTCCTATGAGGCTAATAGAACATGTCATAAGATATCTTTGACGAGTCTGTTATTTGCAAAATCGAAAGACTCCACATATTTGTCACCGTAAACTTGAGCCTTAACCTTAAGAAAAAAATTGGAGAATCGCACATATTGAAAGCATTTGCTAACAACAAATTAAATGTGGTTTAAATGATGGGAATCGTCTTTGAAAGGATAGTAAACTTTTTGGGAAAAGAGGGAAATGCTGGGTACCAGCATTTTCTCCTGTTTACACAAAGTTTTCAAATGCCTTCTTCGTCCATATCATTAGAATTAGGAATTGTGCGGTATAAGGGTAAAAAACGTTTTATTTTGCTCAAACCTGTATACCACAAATGTCATACTGGCAATTTTATGGATAAACATTTGACATCTGTAGTCTAGGAGTCGTTGGCGTTAGGATAAGGTTTCCGTTTTCTTTTCTTAATTTGGAATTTTACGTGTATTTGATGTGAAGAATTGACCTTTAAAAATTTGTGTGTGTGTTTTTTTTTTCGGATTTTAATTTTCTGGTAATCTTAATCTTTGCGCTTTTCATTGTATTGGGGATGTGGGGGCGGGGATACAAAGAAAAGAAGAATGAATAAATCTGTTTTGCTACTCATATATCTAAGCCTAAAACATTTATATAATTTTACTGTTCTATGTTGTATTTGTTTAAGAAACAACAACACCAACAACAACAACAAGTACTACAACAACCACGCCCACCACAACGTCTACCGTTCCGCCCACTTTAGAACCACGTAACCATGGTAACGATAAACTTGATAAGCATGTCCAGTAGCATGACATTAATTATACCTAACAATTTTGCTGACAAAAGCTAACACAACCGTAAAAGCTAGCTCAGTATCACGAAAGAAAGTATGCCTTTTAATTATAAACACCTTCAACGAGTTAGCCCACCACAGCATCTTTTATTATACTGCCAAGAAATTTCTCGTGATCTGATTGGATAATATGCCCCGAACATATATATCATGTACACTGGCAAAATCCACGTAAAAGCAGTTTCCCTTTTGGGAGCCCCGTATACATGACTACACTTTCAACACAACATCCAAAATGGCGGCGTCGATCGGTCGATACGAGCCGCCCACAAGACGAACATACTGAGTAGCCTGCGGCATATTATCACTAGTTTCCCTTGACGGTTGTCATTAAAACGGAAAGAATGGATTATTTTTGAAAATAAATAAATATAGGACTTTACATGTATTATCGCTGGATGTCATTCTGAAACAAATACAGGGGGGGGGGATACAAACAAGCCATCCCTTCGTCAGGTAAGCAAACTGTGAAGTGTCGAAACTCATACATTTTGCATTACGTTAAAAGGACAACCTAATGGTCGTTTGATCAACAAATGGTCGTTTACTTTTCCAACAAATCAATAAAATTCATAGTTACTTACCTTGAAGTTGTTAAAATCCATGTTTAAATAAAAATACGACGAATGTCTGTCGCAGTGAAATCGTGACGATTATGCACCAAACTGCACGTTTTACCAAGGTTTTAGTGACGTCAGATCAGATCCCAATGACGTCAGTTTTCATTGAATTGGGGCACTCAGAAGGGAAATTCTACTTCGTCAGCGTACTTATTTTTTTACACCATAAAACAGGAAAATATCGCTTAACACACGATGGAATGGTAAAACTTTGCCTTCGGCTCGGGGCGACATGAATCACTACAGCCGTGAAGAAGTTTCCAAGTCCCCTGCCACCTGACCGTACATCTAATACTGTACCATCCATTTAGATAAAACTTAACCATATTCCGGTAGTAACAATGAGCTTGATAACCCTGTTGCATGACGATGTATGATACATGAACTACTGATTGGCTTGTTGTTATCTGTTACTCGGTGATTTATCTCATTATCAGAATGTATTACAATATGCTTTATAAAAAAAAAATAAACCCACAACAACATCTGTCGTCCCTTGTACTATAAAAACACGTTACCACGGTAAGAGAGCATGCTTAGCATCGTGACAATGCACTACACACACACACACACAAAAAAAAAAGATTGGCTTGCCTTGATCACTAACACATTTCGAGTCTCTGCCCAATTTTCAGAGGGAAAACTTAAACGTTTGTTGCTTAACAATAGCTACATCAACTATGTCCTAAACGACACCTCTTATGTAATGTTTGGAATGACGTTTCCATGGTAACTATACACTTGATATGTATGCACAGAATCATGACAATATATTACACGTGAAGGAATAGCTTATAGAAATCACTTACCAACCTTATAAAGTTATCTTAGTATCGTAAGAAGAGAGTGAGCATTTTTTAGCTCACCTGAGCACGAAGTGCTCATGGTGAGCTATTGTGATGGTGCTGTGTCCGGCGTCCGTCGTGCGTCGTGCTTCGTCCGTCGTCTATCGTCAACTTTTTACCTTGTGTACGCTCTAGAGGCCACATTTTTAGTCCGATACTCATGAAACTTGGTCAGAATGTTTGCCTCGATGATATCTCGGACCAGTTTGAAAATGGGTCATGTCGGGTCAAAAACTCGGTCAAAAGGTCAAATCCTAGAAAAATCTTGTATACGCTCAAGAGGCAACATTTTCAGTCCAATTCTCCTGAAAATTGGTCAGAATGTTTGCCTTGATGAAACTAGGTCACCAGGTCAAATCTTAGAAAAAGCTTTTGTACGCTCTAGAGGCCACATTTTCAGTCCAATACTCTTCAAAGTTAGTCGGAATGATCGTTTTGATGCTATCTCGGACGAGTTCGAAAATGGGCCATGTCGGGTCAAAAACTAGGTCACCAGGTCATATCTTAGAAAAACCTTGTGTACGCTCTAGAGGTCACATTTTCAGTCCAATACTCTTGAAAGTTTATCAGAATGATTGTCTTGATGATATCTCGGAAGAATTCAAAAATGGACCATGTTGGGTCAAAAACTAGGTCACCAGATCAAATCTTAGAAAAACCTTGTAGTACGCTCTAGAAGCCACATTTTCTGTCCAATACTCTTGAAAGTGAGTCATAATGTTTGTCTTGATGATATCTGAAACGGGTTCGAAAATGGGCCATGTCGGGTCAAAAACTAGGTCACTAGGTCAAATCTTAGAAAAACCTTGTGTACGCTCCACATTCTCTGTCCAATACTCTTGAAAGTTGGTCAGAATGTTTGTCTTGATAATATTTAGACTAGTATGAAAATGGGTCATGTTGGATAAAGAACTAGGGTCACTAGGTCAAATCTCGGAAAAACCTTTAGAACACACTAGAGGTTACATTTTTTTTCAGTCCAATATTCTTTAAACTTGGTCAGAATGTTTGTCTTGATAATATCTTACATGAGTTTGAAAATGGGTCACGTGGAATCCAAAACTAGGTCACCAAGTTTAATCCTTGAAAAACCTTGTGTACGCTCTAGAGGCCACATTTTCAGTCCAATAATCTTGAAATTTGCTTAGAATGTTTGTCTTGATAATATCTTAGACTAGTATGAATATGGGTCATGCTGGATAAAAAAAACTAGATCACTGGGTCAAATCTCGAAAAAACCTTTTGTACACCCTACAGGCCACATTTTCTCTCAAACACTCATGAAAGTTTGTCAGAATATATGTCTGGATTATTTCTACATGTCAAGTAAGCCGCTGAGACAAATTCTAGAAAAAGCTTGTGTGCACTCTAGAGGCCATATTTGTAAGCCCAATACTAATGAGTGTTTGTCAGAGTGTTTGTCTTAATATCTCTGAAGAGATTGGAAATGGGTCATGTTTGATTAAAAGGCTCAGGTGAGCGACTTCAGGGCCATCATGGCCCTCTTGTTTGTTTGTTTAAAACAGCTACAACAAGCACGCTTACATCAACATCTTGTAATATTATGTGTGATATTTTTTCTAGGCTATTCCGCATACATCTGTTTTGTAAACAAAACATCGAAAGTACTAGATTAGTCACGAACATTCCGTTACAATCTACCGTCACACCCCCTTTAGAACCACGTAAGCATGGTAACAGTTAGCTTAATTAGCATGTAATTGAAAGTCACTGTATTACAACGTAAAAAATGGCTAGCAATTGTCGCCACTCCCAGTATGAATAATTATACCGGCATTGAACGAACCAAACACTCTTGGTCCAAAGCTCATATATTCACCGACCATTCTTAAGAATATTCTTAGTCTAATTTTCAAGTATTTAAAAGTAACTCGATTTCTGATTGGCTACACTTGTACCTGTTTTACTTTCTAAATTAAGATCTAGACTAAGAAGAAAATTCAGGATGATTGGTGAATACGTGCCCGGCTCGCGAAAAAATCAACCGTCTAGAACTCAGTTTTACATCTAAATTCTCGGGCTAGCAATTTCGGTGGCTGACACAGAAGGTTTTAGCCGATCAGCGTGTCTTGAAATAAGAACAATATGTCGATTCATTCCTGAATAAAGCTTTAATAGATTTCTATGTATCCTTGTTCCAGTGTCAGATCATAATTCAGTAGGTCATAAACATCTCCAGTACAATTTTACCATGAAATTCCTTTTTTTTTTATGATCCAAGGGAAAAGGCTTTTGAAATATTGTGGGAAGAGAAGAAAATGCTGATTGCCAGCATTTTCTCCTTTTACTACATTGTTTTTACACTATCAAAGACAACTTTATCTTTTGAGCAACAGTTAAATTTGGCGTTTGCAAATGCTTTATATTCTGACGTCTAAAATTTTATCGTCTAATCAAAAGTTTAAAAAAAAAAAGCAGTGAAAGATTATCTAATGCATCATCCAATGTTGTGAAGTGTTGAAATCGTTCACAAAAAGAAATTTGAGTCATGTTCTGTGAAAAAGGGGCTTAATGCATCTGCAAAAACACCCACTCAGGTCAATCTGCGCAATCCGCGCAGGCTGACCTGAATCGAAACTTTTTATTTTGCTTTTGGTAAATTTTATGCTCGTCAAAGGACCAGTGTACCATATGAGACAGTCGGTTGTTATACAAAGTGGATTTTATGGATCCATAATAATGTGATCACTTGCTTGGTACAATTCATCACGGAGATGCATTAAACTACGTTTGGCCAGAGCATGGCCCATTAATCGTTCGGATTTTTTTTCTGGAGTTCTTTTTTCAATCGCTGCAAAAATGTTAAAAATTGTTATTCAATCTTGATGAATTCATTCCATTAAGGTAATTACAAAAATCATGATACCTCATTTTCTTTGAAATCATCCATTATTTCCACACCAAAGAAAAAAAAAAAAAATCACCAAAATGCAAAGCTCGCAATTACATCATTATCTCACGTAGAACTGCAAGAGATCTTTGCTTTTTTGCTTTTCTAATACTGAACACTTACTTTAATCTGATCAGTTAAATCAGTTAATGATATTTATTATATTCTTATCAGTGAATTACTGGGATTTCACAGTGAACAACACCACTAGTGACAATAAATATGGTATCATCACTAGTGACGATATAGTTTTAGAATGTTTGCCGGAACTACTTTTTTCCCATACAGTACCATTCTTGTTATTATTAGAATAAAAAAGGGTGAATTAGGAATATAATAACTAGGATAATCAACTGATTGTGCGTGATATTGAAAATTTGTCACTCAAATGGGGTTTGATGCGATTAAAAAACTCGTCCTTCGGGCTCGTTTTTTCAACCGCATCACACCCCATTCTAGTCGATCTTTAACCCTTTCTCAGACGAAAAAATTTTAAACTTGTCTACATAGAAAGCATTTGCAGACGACAATATCAGTATGGCTCAAATGGTGCAATCTTTCTTTGATAGGGTAGAAAATATTCTGGGAAAAGAAGAAAATGCTGGTTACCAGCATTTTCTCCTTTTCCCACAATATTTTCAAAAGGCTTCTTGCCCGGGGTCATTAAAAGCCGGCATTGTGTGGTAAAGGGTTAATGCATTTAAGCCATGCTCTGGGGTAAAAGGGGTATAATGCATCTCCGTGATGCATGATACTCAGCAAGTGATCACATATTTATGGATCTATAAAATCCTTTTTGTCTAACAATTGACTAAACCATGAGGTCAATTCGGTCCTTTGACATGCAGAAATTTGACCAATACCAAAACTGCGGACTGCGCAGGCTGATCTCGATAGATACTTTTTGCACACCCGCCCCCCTCCGCCCCCCCCCCCCCCCCCCCCCGTTTTTCCTTACAGGCTGACGTGGGTCTCATATATTTCAGGTTCCAGTTTAGATAGCTCGAACAGTGCTTTCAGTTTGTCATGTTCGACTATGTATATATTCATACTAACACTGATAACGCATGCTGTTACTAAACTAGTCTTCGTTTTGTATTAAGGTAAGTATGTTTACAGTGAAATTTGCAATTTTTTCAACAAAATTCAACAACTTCGAAAAGGCGACAAACACCGACGTCGACCGTTTATTATTTCTTGTGATTGATAGAACGAACAATGAATAGTACATTACATAATTATATGTCTTACCTTTTACAAGACAAATCTGAGATAAAAGACCTTAGAAGACAGGACTTTTGAAAACATTGATGGAAAAGGAGAAAATGGTTGTAACAAGCATTTTCTCCTTCTCCAACAAGGTTTTCTACATGTCAAAAACAAATCTTATAATTTCAAACACATTTTATATGTAGACTGTAAATGTTCGCCATTTGAACGAATCTAAAATTATGTCGCTTGTTAACGCATACTTCAAATTGTATAATTCATTATGGATAGCATTTAGAATTACATTTGAAAAAAAAAAAAAACCCAAAAAGTTTAGAACATAAGTAATTTTTTTATAGAATTTTCATAGCTTACCATGTCTTGCATATTGCTTATTAACCTTGCCAAAGAATAAAAACCCAAAGTAACTCTTACAGTTGACAAACTTTTTCACTCTTTCTGGTTGACAGTTTTTGCAGATGACACATTTAATGTGACTCGAATTGTTTGATTTGTCATTGCAAGGGTACAAACGTTGTAGGAAAATGAGAAAAATTGCGAACAGTGAAATCTGTCTTTTAAAGCACTATGAATGAGAGCCATTCTTCCGTTAGTTCCCTTGATTCTTCTTCACTACTACATAGGAGTAGATAGTAAAATGTACCTTCTGGGCCTAAATCCCAAAGCCAATTAAAAAAATTTAAAAAACTAAAGAAAAAAGCGAAAAAATTTATCGAAATTCGATAATTTCAATAATTTTCGATCTAAAATTAGCCCAACAACCAACTAAAAAGCTGAAGTTGTGCAATTTTCCGATCTAAAATTCGCCCAACAGTCGTCTAAAAAGCTGAAGTTGTGCAATGCGTTAGCTGTTTAGACGCTCGAAAAAATATGTCAGTCTAGGCTAAAAAATTTTCTAAAAAAATTTTAGAAAAAAAATTTTAGAAAAAAAGAAAAAAAAAAAAAAAAAATTATAAAAAAAATTTTCTAAAAAAACTTTTGAAATTTTAAAAAAAGTTTTAAAAAAAACATTGTAATATTTTACAATGAATGAAAACACAGATTTAAACAGACCCCAAATTGTTTGGGAAACAAATGGAGAATCTACTCCTTCATATAACATGGAAGTATTAAGGGAATATGAAGAATTAATAGGTGAAATAGAAGAATTATTAGAGAAGAAATTTTATATGGAATTGAAATATAATTTACGTCCACAACCAGTTTATCAACCAATAATTACACACCAACCAATTGCGCAACAACCTATTGCACAACCAATAGCACAACAACTTCCAAATTTAGGATCCATGCAGCTCAGCAATACTCCACAGACTTTTACCTCGCAACAACCATTTTATTTTTAAATCATAAATAAAAAAATATAACTTGTTTATAAATAAAGTTATATTTTATGATGCCCCCAAGCTAGTGTGTCAATCTTGTTTTCCAAAACAAACCTTTTATCATCACTTGATCCTAACGCTTTTTTGTTTAACTCTTCAGTATACATATTATGACCCCTACTTCATAAAACGGTCATCTTTCTATACTGATCCTTTTCCGTAAGCAAACACTCTTTGTAATTATTAAAATTTATCTCTTTCTTAATAACCGCTTTTTTAACATCTTTACATCTTTTGTCTTCATTACCATCTAAGGTTTTATAAGCATACATTTTTGCTCCTAGACCATCAAACTCAGTCATAATCTTACCACCTAACTCATCTTTAAACTTTCCAACTACTCCTGCATTACAATTATTTTTTAAGAAATGATCTTTAGGATAATTGTTTGTATCAAACATTTCAAACACATCTTTTTCCATATCTTTGTACAAATGTTTAGTTTCTATTTCAAGGATAAAACTATCTGTATCAGTATAACACATTCTAACCTTTTCACCATACTTAGCTTTAAGGTAGTTATAATAAGTTTTTTGCATATGCGTTTTACTAATGTCTAAGATGCTTAATCCTGAGTAAATAGGTTTATTATATTTTAAAACAACGTTTTTCATGTGTACCGCTACTAGATTTTCATCGAATATTGTTGTGTGTTCATAGTTTGGTTTTGCTACCAATTTCCTATAACGCTTCTTACTAGAAACCAAATGTACCGTCACTCTATTTCTCAGGTTTTCCATAGTCTTGCCAAAGACTGAATTGTTCATCAACTTAAAAAAATCTTTCTCAAAATTATTTTTAGCTGCTTTTCTTAGTGTAATGTTTATATGATTTAAGCCATGGACTTTCCTCAAACTTAATTCCTCGATGTATTTTAGTAATCTTTAAACCTAAATCAACACATGTTTTTAAGGCTTCATGATGAATAATATAATTCTCTTTGTTATTTAAGTTTGGAATAAGTTTTTCTACTTTTTCTATTTTTAAACGTTCAGGTGCTAAAGGAAAGTCATTGTGTAAATCGTGTAATTCTTTAGGATATTCTAAATCTACTTCTAATATACATGGTATTTTTTGCCAAATTTCTAATTCTTCACTCGTCATCCATTTAAAACCATGTGTAGGAAGAGGGCAACTCATTGCCCAAGGGTAAAGGCTGTTTGCATCTATATATAATAAATATTTTGATGGTTTACTAGGATCATATAATTCACTCATATCCTCATTATTTGCTTTTGTGTATCTTTTACTACACATGCTAACACCTCCTCTGATACCCTTTTCAACCATTAAAAGCATATCAGGATCAGATAAAAGCTCTAGGTTTACTTTCGTTATTTTTAATGTTGCATCCCAAGCTAAACCGGGAGCTGTATAATACCAACTAGGATCTAAATCATAGTTTTCGCGGCAAACATCTCTAAAGTTTTCGTAAACATCCGCTAAAAGCAATACATCTATTTTATTGTAAAGTTCTAAGTAATCTTTTAACGTTTTCATGTTAAAAGCTTTCCAAACCTTTTGCGCATGAGCATAATCTTCATTACTAATTCCTTCTTTGTTTAAACTTGAGTAAAATGCTTCTTTGGGTGGTAATTTCTCTTCTTTAAGTTTATCAAATGAATCTAGGTACTCATAAGGAAAGACTCCTTTTCTCCTAACCAAGGGTAGCAGGTTAGCAGTGAAATATCTCGATAAAATTTTTAATTGACTTTCTTCTAAGTTGCTTGAAAGCTTGTCTAAACTAGAACTCATAAACTTAAAACTATCAAGAAATCTAATTTTATGGTTTATATTTTCTCCAACCCAAATGTCTTTACTAAAACTAATATATTTCTCTTCATTGTTTGGAATACAATCAATCTTCCCTTCAGATTTGCCAAGACATTTAATAAAAAGATGAGCGTCATATCCACTAAGATTATGAAGGTATACAGGTGTGAAGTTAGGATTTCTAGCTTTTAGATTGCATTTACTGTGTGCGGCACCTCTATATTTACCTGTAAAATGGCAATGATCTTTTACTCTAATATTATCTTTTGTAAACTTATTACCACAAATCCAACAACGTGTTTGTTGTGTATGTTTTATTTCTTCCTCTCTCGTAATTTTAATAGGCTTTGGTTTTTGATGATATTTTTGATGAATTTCTCGTATATCATCTTTTAACTGGTTTATAAAAACTTCCTCAGCATTTTCTCCAACATAACTTCTTTTTATAGGAGCACACACAGCATCGTCAAAACATTTTATAATATAAAAAAAACTACAAGGTACATGCTTTTGACGTTGTATAGTATAACTTTTTTCTGGGTTTGGTTGACATGTGTGTATTGGTTCCAAAACACTTTCAAAATCAGCGTATACAACAAAGGGAACCTCAAGTTTTCTAGCGTGGTTTTCAAAAGCTAACATGGTACCTGATTCTGGCATCTCTAAGGTAATAGGTTCATGTTCATTACAGTATCGTTCATGTTTTTCCAAAATTTCTTTACTACCAAAATGATTTAGACATCGTCTGCAAAATTCTATATTTCCATTATGATTATTTGTTATTTGTTTTTTCACTAATCTATTAAAGTTTTTTATGAGAGCATAGTGCATATTTTCTTCATCTGTAATAAGAAGAAGATCAACATGTTTACTTTTTTTACATTTTGTAATTCTTAAAGTATGAAATTTACAATCATTGGTATACCCATACACGTTTACACTAATTTCTGAATTTTGTTTTTCAAACTTACTGATACCCTTAAACGAAACAGGATACTCTATTCCATCCATGTTTAAGCTACTTTCCTTTGCTTGTAAAGCTTTGTCAACTCTTTCTGGATGGTTGTCTTTTGGATTTAATGCTCTTAAAACACTCCATTTAAAACATTTCTCATCTTTATTTTGCATATTGATAACTGCTTTTTTGTTAGCAATCCACATTGGCAAAGGTAACCAACCATTAGCTCTTAAAGGATCATAACCAGCTCTATGTAGTTCTACTTGCACTATACTTTCAAATGTCCAACCACTACCTTCTCTTTGAAAATTAGTTAATTTTTCCATAACTTCATCTATCATTTTATTCAACAAATCCTCTATTTCTCCCCCGTTTAAATTTAAATGTTGACTACTATGAAAAGCGAGTTCAACAGGAGCTCGATCAAGATCTGTCATTAACCTTAGGGTACACTTAAATACAAGTTTTACCTTTGTTCGTAAATTATTTCGAAGAGTATTTATGAGAGGCATCCATGTGTCTGCGAAAAATCTTTGCGGGTTACAATTTTCTCTACCCTTTATAACATGTTGTCTAGAATACTCTCTAAATGCGGATGGACCCTCTATAATCTCAAACGGTCGACTTGGAGGGGTATTTTCTCTAACATTTTCAACAACTTCATTCAAAACTTGTGGTATTTGTGCTGGCTGTACATTACCAGTTACCCAGTTACTAAAATCAGTTACTCTTCTTTGCACGGATTCTGGAACGACAGCTGAGTAAATATTAGACGCAGCTCGTCTTGCTCCAGAGTAAATATTAGACGCAGTTCGTCTAGCTGCACTCGTAAATCTATTTAGGAAACTCATTTTTTTATATATATATAATAAAAAACTTAAGTTAGATTTTTTTGTTTCAAAAAATTTTATTACAACTTCGTCATTGTTATAATAAAATTATAGAATGTTAATCTTATATTTATTATTCCAAGTTCTCCCATTCCAATTCTCAATCGTTTGTGGGCAACGATCTATAAATTTACCTGCCTTATAAATCGATGGAAAGGTTTTTATTTCACCAGTTTCAACATCCTCTAAACTAACTTTCTTAGGATTATGCATAATAGTCTTTAATCTATCAAACTTAGGGTCTTTACTTCTTTCTTTTTTAGGTAACTTAGGTGACTCCTCCTCTGGTAACAAACCATGTTCTTTCACCACCTCCTCTAACCGCTTTTTATCCCAGTATGAGCAGAAATCTATATTATTTTCTTTAAGAATTTTTTTTTAAATCTGTAATCTTTATCATTTTTTATATAGGAAAAATACCTTAATACACTACACTCATTTTATTTCCATCAGACTGGAAGTTAATTAACCTATCGCTAATAATAACAGCATATGCTTCGGTGTTTGGATCCACATTGTCACCAAAATTTGCCTTAATTTGTATATCAGTGACTGAGTATTTTAATCTCTCACTCTATTTAGAAACGTCAAACAAAAACAGAGGATAAAGGGTTTTATAATCTGGGGGAGTAATGTTAGGGTTTGACATCAATTCATCCATGTTATAAAACTTAGATCTGAATAAAGCAGCATCACCATACACTCTACTAAATTGGTTCTCAGTGAATGAAAGATTATAGTCAACAGCGGGATATCTAGTAGAATTTAGCGTAACATAAATATTTTTAACGTTTTCATGATTAAATATGGCTGGATTTTGTATTTGCTCACGACTTTTATCAGTCTGAAAGCCAACAATGATAAAACGTGGCACCTCAGGTGATGATTTGACAGAAAGTCTCCAGGTAAATGGTGTTGACTGAGGAACCGCGATAGAGTCGCACTGCCTCATTCTATATCCAACTGGTATTTTTTCTTTTTTCTCGATAATTTTATAAAGCTCCATCTTTTCTCCATCTGCAGGTAGCACGTGTGGTATAAACCAAGATATTTTAGTTAAATCAATTTTACCATCAGCAGGAGCACCAACACCGTCAGTTCTAAAAATTGCACTCGTATCATCATTTCTTGTTAATGTGAGAGTTTGCTTCATTCCATACAATATCTTATCATAATCATCGCAAAAACCAAATATATGTTTTAATGGAACTCTGAAGCTAAAGGTACCTCTTGCAGCAGGACCATTAATAATATAATCTCTTCTTACTTTAAAACCAGTGTTATTATTTTCTGCTGCGGCTGTTGTATCTTTATACCAACATTGATTTAACCCTTGTGATTTAGAAAAATCATCCGGATATTTTAACAAACCAAGCATTGTAGTAGCCTGGCCAGGATGTAATATGGATTCAATCTGCATACCTGAAAGTTGATACTCAATATTTTTAAAAAGATACATGAGACCATTGTTTGTTAAAGAAATATTAGTGTTAGCAGCATAAACTGCTCCATCACCAGCCATTAGACGGCCTTCAATAAGTAAATAACTTTCACTAGGATGAGTAAAAATATCTTGAGTTTCGATACTAATTCTAATATCTCCTCCCGAGTTGTTGAGGTTTGTACCGGTGATCGGTTCATACTCATGGTGTTCATACTCAGCAATACTATCATCTTTTAAAATTGGTTCGGTAATTTTTAAAATGTCCATTTTATAATAACAATTATAATTTTAAATAAAATAAAAATTATAATTGTGTTACTTAAATTTCTAACCAAAGCTGGGGGAATGACTTATTTTCATCATTAACAAACACACCTTCAAGTTTAATGCTTTTTGCGGTATCCAGTTTAGTTTTAGGATAAACTCTATTACCGTATACAAGTGTTATTTGAGGCACCTGATACTCTTGTAAACGTTCATTCACCTTTTCCTCAATCTCTTTCATCTCGATTACTTTTTCGGGAGATAACTTCACAACAGCTTTTTTATAACCATATTTCGTGTTATTAATTTCGAGGATTTCACAATCTTTTAGGTTTAAAGATGCACCTACTATAGTAATACAACTAGTATTATATTTTTTATAATCTACACGATTAAATTTTAATTTTGGCATTATCTTTTTATAAGTAATATAATTTTCTTAACTTAATTTTATATTGTTTTAATACCTGCTCCACTGTTTAATCTTTTAACTAAGTCTTGAATAGCAATGGCACTTCCATCTATTAATGTACTAATGTTTTGCGTTTTAGGAGTATCATCGGGTTTTGGCGTTGGTGCACTATATTTTTGTAAAATTTCCTTCGATTTTGGTGTTAAAGCTTTTGTAACTAATTTTTTCCCTACATCTACAGCTGTACTTTTTCCAACCTCTAAAGCTTTCTTTGCACCTTCCTTAGCTACACTCTTTCCTACATCAATGGCAGAAGACGCAATTTGTTTAGCTGCGCTACTAGTAAAAAGCCTCGCTAAAAAGTTAGCAACGCTATTAAAGATTCCGGAACCACCGTATGAATACCTTCTTTTAAATCTGTGTTTTTTAGTAATGATCATTTTTTATAGTATAGACATTAAATTTTCATAAGCGTGTGAATTTAAAACACCTTGCTCACTAACTCGTTTCTTACACCTGTGTTGCCTGCTTTTTTACTTGCCAATAACAGGTCTAGTCTTTCCATTAATGCGTTAGGGTCAGATGGGATAACGATACCCTTTCCTTCAAACTTTATTCTATACTCTCTTATTTCTTCCCAAATAGGTTTAAGTAAATATTTCCATTTATCGCTTCTATTATATTTAGAACGTAGAATAGACGGATCGTTATCTCGATAAAGAGTGTTGGTTTGTACCATCAACTTCGTGTAATTATCACGATCCTCATCATTATAAATACTCTTATCCGGGTACTTAGACATGATTAACTCCCATAGACCGACGGTACCAGGATATTCTCTATCCTCAACAATAATATCGTTGTCTCGAATAATAATTGGTTTGTTACCGATATAAAACTTACCATCTTTATCATATATTCCATGCGTTTCATTAGCTTCAAATTTAGTATTAAACTTTCTTAGATACTTTTCCGCTATTTCACCAATAAATATCGGATCCTCTTCTGTTTCTTCTGACGGTTTATCATCATAAGCTGTGATAGAAGGAAAGGCTGGAAACTTAATAGCTTGCGGTAATTTTTCTACACCCTCTTTAATAGGTCTAAGTCCCTTTGTAATCTCCTTTGTTGCAGCTTTTTGTGTTTCCGTTATGGGTCTAAAAAACTTTGAAAGATCAGTTTGTAATTCTTGTTTACCCGTTCTCTCTGCTAGTAGATTATCCCGAATATTCTTTCTCGTTTGAAGATACTCTTTTACAGTTAAGTCCCTTTTTGCAGGATCCTTGATTTTTAAAAAAGACATTTTTTTAATTAGTAAAATAATTTTTTAACATAGTTTTTATCATAGTTTTTAACATACCTTTTTCAAGACAAAAGCGAGACAGTTTTTAACATAGTTTTTAACATAGTTTTTAACATAGTTTTTATCATAGTTTTTATCATAGTTTTTAACATATAAGAGCATTATATATTCTCTTATATATTACATGTCTGAGGTATCACCTATTTCACAAATACACTTACATCGAATCTCAGGGACTGGACATCGTAGCCGGGGAATTCTTTTCAACCAACCTCCGAAAGGACTCACGCGCTTCTTGCCTCCCCTTTTCAATCAAGCTTTCTTCGTTTTCAGTAGATATCTTCTTCTTAATCTTGGTACGTATCTCATCCTTCATGCTTTTATATTTCTCTAATTCTTCCATGATTAGTTTGAATTCATCATCAGAGATATAATTGTCAGTTAAAGCTTTTGATATATGTGAAGCAATTGTATCTAACTTAGCATCAGCTATCATTTTAATCTTTTGATGTTTTTCTGCCTTGGTTCTCGAATTTCTTACTACATATTTACCTACTGTTGAAAGAAGTCCGGTTGCCGCAGCTGTTGCTTCTAATGCTATAACTGCTGGAATAGCTACAATAGTAGATAGTAAACCGATTCCACCTACTCCTGAAGCCATGGTTACCGTGATCAAAACCGTGTCAACATTGTCAACGATTCTCGCGGCTCTAAAATATTTTTTAGCTAAAGCATCTCTTTTATGAATTTCATTTTCGAGAAACTTTTGTACTTCGGATATTTTTTGTAAACGATAGGAATGACCTTTGTCATCTCCCATTGCGTGCATATACTGAGTTTGGCACGTAAAAATTGTCAAAACCGTTTCTATACTTCCCATCGTGTTTTTTACTCGTTAGATCGATAATAGCGAAACCATGAGGTCTTTCCCATGCCTTCTGACAAAATTTTCTAAACTCATCCTTAGGCATAACTTCACCTACATGATCGTTATAAATATGGTTAATGTTTCTTAGGTCTTGTCGGAAAAGACAAATAAAATTAGCATTTTCTCTAATAGTTTGTCTCGGTAGTCTAAAATAATTCTGTGAGAGGTAAAAACAGTCAACATTACTATGCCTTCCTCGAATGTAGTAACACTCACATTTATTTTGCCTTTCTAAAAGTAAATCATCGAAAATCATTAAATTTTTATTTTCTGAGTTTAACTCTCTCGGATCAGGTACCTCACTCGCATTTTCGAAGAAGTTACAATTTATATCCGATTTATTTTTAATCGTTTTAATCCATTCTTCAACTAAAGCTGTTGGTACAATGTTTAGTTCTTGTATCTCATCACGCATGTTAAACAATCTTAAGATACATTCTTTTGGTAGTTTTTCTTCAAAAGCCTTTTTTAGTATTCGGTATTCCGGTTGAAAAAGGCTTTTGCCGAAAACACTCAAATCGTTGTAGTCAAGCCAACCTGGTCTGAGTAAAAGGTTTAACAATAAAGTAGTTTTACCACATCCTGATTTACCTATAATTAAACCTCTAATACTTTTTGGTAAAAGGGAGTGATGAAATCTTTTTGATACTACATCATTCCATGATAAGTTTATAATATCCATTTTATATAACTTTTTAAATTTTTATATATAAAATGTATTGCGTTAAATGTAAAAAACATACTGATACGAGTAATATAGGATATACTGTTTCTAAAAATGGAAGAAATATGATGAGGGGTAAATGTGTGGTTTGTGGAATAACTAAAATACAATTTATAAAAGGAGAAAGAAAAACTGGTAGTAGCATCTTAAACAAATTTATAAACATGATGCCTTTTGAAATGCATCTCCCTGGTCACAATTTTACAGGACCAGGTACCAAGCTAGATGAGAGGTTAAATCCTGATCTAACCCCAAAAGAATGGAGTAAACCTATAAATAGAGTAGATCAAGCTGCTTATAATCATGATGTTTGCTATCTTAAGAATGATGATACAAAAACTAGGAATGAAATATGTGATAAAGATATGTTAACAGAGTTAGAAGGTATTTACAATCCCAGTATTAGAGAAAAAATGGAAAAGGGTTTGGTAAGTAGACTCATTGGAACGAAGATGAAATTTGGAATGGGAGTCGAAAAAAAAACTCAATAAAAATTTTAGCGGAAGAATTACATAAACCTTTAAGAAGAAATTTTAATAAAAGGAGAGTTATAGTAAACGGTATAGATAGGATATGGGCTGTGGATTTAGTAGACATGCAAACATTTTCTAAGTTTAATCGTGGTTTTAAATACCTTCTCGCTGTCATTGACATCTTTTCTAAATATGGATGGCTGGTGCCATTAAAAGATAAAACGGGAAAATCTGTTGCTATAGCATTAAAGAGTATTTTTAAGGAGAGGAAACCCGAAAAAATGTGGGTGGATAAGGGTAAAGAGTTTTATAACAAAGATGTTAAAGACTTAGTTGAATTATATTCCACCAAAAATGAGGAAAAATCTAGTGTGGTTGAGAGATGGATTAGAACAATGAAAGACAAAATGTGGAAGTATTTTTCCGCTAACTCTACAAACGTTTACATCAATGTGTTACCAGATCTCGTTAAAGAATATAATAACACGAGACGTTCATCTATTAAGATGACTCCGGTAGACGCGAGTAAAAAAGAAAATGAAACCAAAGTTTGGAGAAATCTTTACCCTGATCATCTCGAAATAAAAGAAGATATAAATCCTAAGTTTTCCGTTGGAGACAAAGTAAGGATAAGTGAAAAGAAAAAGACTTTTGAGAAAGGTTATACAACAAGATGGACCGAGGAGGTTTTTACAGTTTCTGAAGTAAAACTTACATCACCCGTAACATATAAAATTAAGGATTTAAATGGAGAAGAACTACAAGGTGCCTTTTATGAACCTGAGCTGCAGAAAACCAGTCAAGAGCTGTATAGAATAGAAAAGGTTATTAAAAAAGGAAAAAAGAAATCTCTCGTAAAGTGGAAAGGTTATCCCAAGGAGTTTAATTCGTGGGTTGACAATAATGACATTAGAAATATTTAACTATAAAAAATGTGAAATATTTCGATCGAAAACGTAATTTTACCGAATAAACCGTTGAACAATTTCGAATTGGAAGATGCAGCTAAAAGATTAAAGATTCCTTATTTTAGAGGAGTTTTTTTTACTAGATACATTACCGAGAAAACCTAGTAAAAAAGAATGTGGTATAGTAAACTTTGATAAAAGTGGTGGACCTGGTACACATTGGGTCGCTTGGTATAAAAATGGTAAAACTAAAATTTATTTTGATAGTTATGGTATACAACCACCTGTTGAAATTCGAGAGTATTTAAAAAGCCCAATACAGTACAATACTGATCAATTACAACAAGCTGGGCAAGTATTCTGCGGCCATTTATGTTTGTACATTTTACAAAAGTTATCCATGGGTAATAAATTCCAAAATGTTTTAAATAAACTTTTTTAGCATTATAAAAAATGCCTGTTAACAAATTTGGAAGAATGAAAGATGATGGTGAAACGAGCGATGGTGGTGTATCACTCGCTTACATAAATAATAATTTTTTACGTAAAGATGGAACAACTGTTGTTACTAGTTCTATAAACATGAATGGTAATACATTTACGAGGGTTAGTAATCCAGTAAATGCTCACGATGTGGCAACTAAGGCTTATGTTGACACCAACTCAGGGTTGTTGGATGAAAACGGTGGATACCATGTTAAAAATGGTTATTTAAACATGGGTTTTAATCCGATAAAAAACGTTAAGGAACCAACAGAATCGCATGAAGCTGCTACTAAAAATTATGTGGATAAGAGTGGTAAAGCAATAGTAGTGGAACCGGATGGCACTTTTTCCGCTGTTGCAAATATAAATATGAAAGGATATAGTTTAAACAATCTTATAGATCCCGTATATCCACAAGACGCTGCGACTATGGCTTACGTAGATGGTTTGAGACGAGCCTTTGTTTACTTAAATGAAATGTATCTAGCAGTTGCAGACGTTTCTATGGGTGGGCTGAGAATTAGCGACGTTGGAATCCCTTTAGAAAACCAACAAGCTGCAAATAAGTTTTATGTAGGTACCATCCTTGAGGCGGCTACCGCGGGTGAAAAAGCTTTGACAAAAAAACAAGATGGGTCTTTTATAATGGCTGGTGAAATAGATA
Organism: Hippopus hippopus; assembly: GCA_946811185.2. Classification (NCBI taxonomy): domain Eukaryota; kingdom Metazoa; phylum Mollusca; class Bivalvia; order Cardiida; family Cardiidae; genus Hippopus; species Hippopus hippopus. The sequence continues at coordinate 48,215,436 of OX328104.1, read as the reverse complement.
TGAATGAACACTCGATTATTGGATTACCAAATCCTAAATCCCCTTACTCCGCTGTCAATAAAAATTATGTTGATAATGGTAGAGCTATTGTAAAAAAATGGGATGGAATTTTTATGGCGGCGACTAACATAGATCTTCAACGTTTTTCTATAAAAAACGCCGGAGATCCGGTAGAAGAGAGAGATTTAGCAACAAAATCCTACGTGGATAAAAAAGTCTCCCTCCCTATTATAACCGTGTGGGCTGAAGAAAATGGACCAATATTCAATGGTAATTATGAGTTTTCATTTGGTAATGGTGCTTCAGGCAAAGACCATAGTTTGGGTGGTTATTGTATGAATGCGTCGGGTAGAATTATAAGAGGTAGTTTAACGCTTGTTAACGAAGACCCTAATGTACCAGAAGAGGCAAAAGTTAATATTACGGTAAACGGAATAGAACATGTTGATTACTCTATTATTAAAAAGAAAGATGAGACTTCTAGCTGTGTAGTTTTTCCTAAACCACTCGAAATTAGACAATGCGATACCATAAACTTTATTTCAAGATCAGACAACCCTACTGCACGTCACTCTTACATAAGTATTTTGATAGAGTTAGACTTGTAAAGTGGGCATCGGAAAAATATAACTTATTATAAACAAAGTTATATTTTTTATATGGTTAAGTTATATATTATTTAAAACTTTTTTAGGTACTCGTGTAGCTTTTATCATATTTCCCCTTTTTACATTTCTTTTAAAAGTATTAGATGTAATACGATTTCCATCTTTTAATAATAAAAAATTCTCTATTATATACCATATTATCTTATTTCTTGTTAAATTTTTTATCTCCTTTTTACCTTTAACTCCAAAAATTAGTTTTAAATTAGTTTTTAAGTTTTTTTTAGAATCATTCATACAATCATATGAACTTATCCAAAACAGTTTTTTAACTGATACATCTTGTCTTATTCTTTCATTACAATCATCTAAAATTAAATTAGTATAATTTGATTGTAGTATAGCATATCTTGCTAAATATAATTTTCTTTGTTCATCTGGTAACCCATAAACTAAATTTTTAAATTTCTCCTTAGCATCATCTATAAATAATAAATTTTCCTCCATATTGGTTAAGGTTGTAAGTAGTTTAGCATCATTAAGGTTAGTTTCTTCTAAAAATTCTTTTAATTGCTCCATTGTAAAATATTACAATGTTTTTTTTTAAACTTTTTTTAAAATTTCAAAAGTTTTTTTAGAAAATTTTTTTTATAATTTTTTTTTTTTTTTTTTCTAAAATTTTTTTAGAAAATTTTTCAGCCTAGACTGACATATTTTTTCGAGCGTCTAAACAGCTAAGGCATTGCACAACTTCAGCTTTTTAGACGACTGTTGGGCGAATTTTAGATCGGAAAATTGCACAACTCCAGCTTTTTAGTTGGTTGTTGGGCTAATTTTAGATCGAAAATTATTGAAATTATCGAATTTCGATAAATTTTTTCGCTTTTTTCTTTAGTTTTTTAAATTTTTTTAATTGGCTTTGGGATTTAGGCCCAGAAGGTACATTTTACTATCTACTCATAGGTCCTGATAAGGTCATTACTTGGTTTTTATCTTTGATTTTATTGTACTGAACAGCTATGTTCTTGAGATAATATTTCAAGTAAATCTGGTTTGATTGTTTTACAGATCTATATGTAGTTCGTGGTTATTAAGAACAGAATTTAATTTGAATTACATGGGGACCTTATGCACATATCATAAATCATCATTATATTTATCGGAACATCCCCAAAGGAAACAAGGATAAAAACAAAGGAAAACAGGTGAAAGGACCAATCTTTTTAATGACTGTTACTTTTTTGAAACAAGATTTTTTGAACATTTAAGTAATTGATCAGTAAAACAGATGACAGCTCAATAAAAGTGGCTGCTACTACGGCTCTTACTGTATTCCCTTGTGCTCATGATTTACTCCAACATTTATAGCCCAATCTGTATTCAGCAATAACCAAAGGTGTTTTCGAAATTGGCTCTCTTGAAACAGGTGCTGGCTTAATCCAGGTACAATTGAACACATTTGGCTTCTCTTAGAAACACAGTTGTTTAATACGGGTTATTTTATCAAACGACGAAGCATAATCAATGACCAAATTAAACGGATTCTCAGACAACAAATGAAATATTGCTCTAACATAAAGTATGTATTTAAAAGATTAGAAAACATTGTGGGAAAAGGAGAAAATGCAGGTTACCAACATTTTCTCCAGTTTTCTATAGTCTTTTCAAAAGCCTTCTTCATCATGGTTGTTAGAAGTCGAAGGTGACAACTTCAGTAACGATAGATTTTAATGTATATTTCAGTTTGTAGAATAAAACAAATAGGCAAGCCATTGTACATGCGTGAGGAGAAAACATTGTTTGGAACGTGGCTTCTGGATCCAAAACAACACATGAAAATCTACATCACGAGAGACAATTACGGGCAGTTTTTGGAGGAATATACAAACTTAGAAAACTTACGTAATGGGATCCACACTAGAATGTACAACATGAAGCTAAACCGGTATCAAGGTACCCAGCACGTTGTATATAACAATGCCTTTTACTACCACTTTTGCGGGAAACCATACGTGGTGCGTTATGACCTCACAATACATGATGTCACTTCCTTTGTTGAAATCCGCAACAGTCATTATAATGACAGCGTTTATTTGTACAAAGAAAGTAAAACCTACTATGACGTGTCGGCAGACGAAAATGGCTTGTGGATTGTTTTTGGAAGGACTCGGCATGATTCCACCAATGTTCATGTCATGAAACTGGATTTACAAACGTTAGAAATCGAAAAAGTATGGGCGTTGCCGATCAAAGTGGGTACATATGCCAACAGTTTCATTGCCTGTGGGATATTGTATTTTATCAACGATCTATCAGGCGAAGAAACATATATTGAAAAGGCCTATGACCTCTATAAAGACGAATTTCTGTACGAAGACGACGAAGAAAAGAAATTAAATCTAAAGATGGTGATTCCTTTCAAGAGAATCACGATGATGACGTTTTTCACTGACTTCCGGAATAGAAAGAATAGCGCACTTTTGGCCTGGGATAACGGTCATATGTTGAAATATGCTTTACTGTTTTAAATATTTCGCTGCGAGCGGGGAACTTAATCTTAGGCGGATGGCGTATATCAAGATCAGACTGCACGTTCTGTGCAGTCTAATCTTGGATGTACACCATCCGCTATCTGATGCTGATCTGTTACCTAGATCATATTCAATTACAGCAGAAATCAACTTTTTAGATCTCGAAATTGTTGAATTCATTTGATTAGCAGCAAAAAAAAAAAGGAAATCATGAGAAGAAAAAACGTACAAACTCTTTACCAAACGACAAAATTTTAGATTCGTCCAAATTCAAAGTATTTGCAGACAACAAATTAAGTGTGACTCGAATGATGAAATTTGTTTGTGAAAGGGTTGAAAACACTGTGGACAAAGGAAGAAAATGCTGGTTACCAGGATTTTTTTCCTTTCTCACACCGTTTCAAAAGCTTTCTTCCTCAGTTTCGTTAAATCTTTCAAATATATAAACTCGATCCTTTTCGATGCCTGAAAATAGAATCCACTGAGACCCAGATGGATTTATGTCTCCAAGGCTAGACTAAACAAGAGGACGGAATAGATCCAAGATCAGACTGCACGTTCTGTGCAGTCTGATCTTGATCTATACCGTCCGCAGAAGTCCCTGTTTTCGCCTATGGCGCCGAAAGGGTTAAACTCGGGATTGTGTGGTAAATGGTTAAAGCTGTTTGGCCTTCATATTATATTCCATTACCCTTATGCTGCTATGGGTGCCTGTTCGTAAATGCAAACGAAAAAAAAAATCTCAGAAATGATAACAATGAATATTTGTTCTATGTCTAAAGCATTTGTCAGTTTCTTCGTTTGTTCGCTGTTCTGAAAGGTCGATATGTTGATATATGTATTATAATGTGCATTTTAAGGTCTACGACCCCTAAAAGAAAACAGATATTTCCACTATACTATTATCCTACAAAATTTGCTATGATTAAAAATGAGTATTATTGTACTACTTTAACCGAGCCACTTTTTCAGTTTTTTCTTCTTCTTAGAATTATCATTTATAAATTTAAAACCACTATATTCTCATTACGAAGGGAGAAAATAATACCCGCCCTTTTTAGGAAACTAACAAAAGTATCAGCGAATAATTTCAAGATAGACATCAAAGGAATTTCTGGTCGGTTAAAAATGTGCAAAAGTATTATATCAGTATAAATCCTTATTTATCAACTAACAAGAAATTTTATTCCATGTTGCACTAGAAGCATTAGGGGTCGTAGACCTTAAGATAATTAACTCTATGCGACACGACATAATTTCAAAGCTGTCCAAATTGAAAGCATTTTAAGACTACAAACCAGATTGATTTTTTGTGGAAAAGGGCAGAAAACATTATGGGTAAAGGAGAAAATGATGATTCCCAGCACTATATTCATTTCCGCAGTTATTTCAAAAGCGTTCTTCTTTAAGGTCGACAAAAGACTCGACTGTTCAATAAGGTTAAAAAAGATTTGGAAAAACATTGTCTAAAATAGATGGATGGATGGATGAATGGATGGATGGATGGATGGATAGTTGGGTGGGTGGGTGAGTGGGTGGATGGGAGGGTGGATGGATGGATGGATAGGCGGACGTATGGGATGACAGACGGACGAACGGACGGATGTATGTATGTATGTATGTATGTATGTGAGGGACGGACAGGCGGCCGGATGGATGTAAGTAAGTATCTAAGTAGGCCGTTTTGTATATAAGGACGTATGTGGCTTTTCTTTTCAAAAAAAGCGTCTCTTTTTATGTATGTGTTGTTTTCAATTACATAATATAAAAGGATTTTTGAAGTTCTTGTTTTCATTCAGAAATATCACTGGATCCTTTTCACACTCCCATTTTATTTTTTGCCCTTAAATAAGTCTTTGAATTACATTTTCCTGCTCCTAATGAAAGGAGGAGGAGAAGAAGAAAAAGATGGTGATGATGATGATGATGATGAATAAGGAGGAGAAGAAGAAGAAGAAAAGGAAAAAGCAGACGGAGGTGGAGAAGAAGAAGAAGAACAACAACAACAACAACAACAGAAACAACAACAATAAAAAGGAAACGAGGAAAACTAAAACGAAGAAGAAAAAAGACGGGATGTTGATGATGATGATGATCATGATGATAAAAAGATGAAGGAGGAGGAGGAGGAGGAGAAGAAGAAGAAGAAAGGAGAAGGAGAAGAAGCAGAACAAAAAGGAAACGAACAAAAAAATATAACGACGAAGAAGAAAGACGAAAAAAATTGACGAACAGAGGGAGGAAATATAAAACAAACATCTGCTCCTGATCCTGCGATGTTTAATAACAGTTCTTATCTCTTTACCAACTTTGGTGTCGCCATGTCTCCATATAGTATATATATGTATACTACTAGTAGATGAGTCATGTTATGTGAAAAGGGGCTTTAATGCATTTGCAAATAGTATCGACGAGTTGACGAACTTCAGCGTATGCAAGCGAATCGCCAATCATCTCCGAACGCTTACAAACCCTTTGGCAAAATTCGATATAGTGTAAATTCGCCTTTAGGTGTCACACCACTGGTTTTTTGCCATATTGAAAATAGAGTGAAATCGACCATCTTTGAAGCTTCACAGATCGCTTCATGGCAAATAGTTGGCTTTTCCGTCTCTTGCTTTCAAAAGTACGTCCACAGTCCTTCAAGAAAATGCATTATAAACAATATGTCAACCGATTGCGTTTTTCGCTAAATCACAAACACAGGCACCCTAGAATTTGTCCCCTCAAAATACCTGGGCCATGACCCCAAATTTTTGTACCACCATTGACACAAAATAATCCTGTCAGTATACAATAAAAACACATCTAATTGGTCCCCCACTGCCTAAATTTGAAGCAAATCTAAATTGTATACCCCAGGCCCTCTAAGCTCCATGAAACAGTGCAACAAAAGTGCTACCGCAAAATTTCACATGGGACTACTTTGATACTACGACTCGCAGTGGTGCGACACATTTAGAGGTGGAAACAGATTCATTTCAATTATTTACCAGTCTAAGAGCTAAATGTATCAATTTGTCTGACATGGAAAATGTATCGACGAAAAGGAGAATAAATAAAGTAATGTAAAGATTGTGGTAATTTAAATAGGTTTTGACTTCCTGGTTAAGTTCACCGAATTACACTTAAAATTGAATTTTATATTGGAAAACATGAGGCAGTTTCCATGATTTAGTGATCTAATTTTCGGATGTTGGATTTGCAAATGTTTCCCAGGTTATAGATCAAGTTATAATGGATAGTTCAATACAAGTACAAGCAACCCACTGTATCTGACACAGTTAATCCATAACCCTGTACCAAACGAAAAAGTTTTCGGCTTGTACAAATTGAAAGCATTTGCAGGTGACAAATGTAATTCAAAAAAGACAAGTTGCTTAAGAAAGGGTAACCAGCACTTTCTCCTTTTCCCACAGTGTTTTCATAGGTCTTCTTCCAAACTACAAAATTTTCGACATGTCCAAATTGAATGCATTTGAAGGCGACAAATTAAATGTGATTCAAAAAAATAAACTTGCCTTAGAAAGGGTAGAAAACCTTGTGGGAAATGGAGAAAATGCTGGTAACCAGCATTTTCTCCTTTTCCCACAATGTTTTCAAAGGCAACCCACTGCATCTGACACAGTTAATCCTTAACCCTTTTCCAAACGACAAAATGTTCGACCTGTCCAAATTGAAAGCATTTGCGGGCGACAAATTAGATGTAATTAAAAAAAGGATAAGTTGCCTAAGAAAGAGTAGAAAACATTGTGGGAAAAGGAGAAAATGCTGGTAACCAGCATTTTCTCTTTTTCCAACAATGTTTTCAAAAGCCTTCTTTCTCAGGGTCAATAAAATTCGGGAACGTGTTGCAAAAGGTTAACCGGCTAAAGCAGTAAAACGAAACTTTCAATGAAGCAAACAGCACTTTATCCTCTTGTTCCCGCAATACACTTTTTTTTTTACAATTTTAACCTTTGGGCTGCTAAGCGCGACTCACTGGCCTTTTGCGGACAGCGTAGATCAAGATCAGACTGCACAGAACGTGCAGTCTGATCTTGGATCTACACTGTCCGATAAGGAGATGTTTTTCCTCAAAAAATAGCTTTAAACAGCGATATTTGGATTTTTACTATCGGCTTGACAGTCGTTTCTTTTATTTAGCAGGCTAAGGGTTAAAGACAAGTCCCCTCTTTGATTTTATCTGCTGATACTTTGAATAAGAACCAACCAAAACCCCTGTCGTCTTGTGAAATATTAGGCCACGTAAAGAAACTTTCAGCTGACGGGAGAACTAACCCTTAACCACGGAATCCCGAATTTTGAGGACCCTAAAGAGTAAGGACTTAAAATTTTGTGGAAAAAAAGAGAAAATACTGGTAATCCGCATTGAGAAAAATGCTGGTAACTAGCATTTTCTCCTTTACTCATAATGTTTCCTATCTCTCCAAACCCAAACTTCAACTTTTGAGTCACAGTTACTTTGTCTATTGCAAATGCTTTAAATTTTGTTTAAAGTTTTTTTCATATGCAGCCTCATCATACGTCACCTGCTTCTTGATTGTAAAAACCAGAAAGTCGCTGGATCGAATCCCCAGCTCGGCGACTTTCTTTCCAAGGATCGGTGATAGTATTGCGACAGGATTCACTCATTCCGCTAGTCGATGTTTCGATGGTAATGTGGGAAAGCAGCCAGTGGCTTGGGAAAATATTGTGCGAAGTAGTGGTAAGAGAAACTTTTGGAAAGCATGGATAGGTGCACTGGTCGCCGTGACACAACTGAAACATTATTAAAGCTACACAACATAATCTTGATTGTAAACGACCACAGGTATTCTCGTAAGCAGTGAAATCATATTTCTATACATCGCAAATGGGTCGAAATTATACATTTTTTTGATGGCGAAAGAAATAATTAGGCGATGCAAACTGAACTTTGGAACATGATCAATATTCCAAGCCCCGTATCTTTAGCTCATGCATTTTATGAAAGTTGACAGTAACGCTATTTTCGATTGGCTAAACCAAAACAGCCAATCAGATATTGCGTTGCTTTCTAAATTTAGAATTAGACTAAAGTTGCGGTCTAAGGTCATGCAAATGAAATGATAGCACATAAAATGAAGTTTCAATATTTTCCCAAACTTCCCACCCCGGTAGATTGGTCGGTAAAGCACAGAAGTTGAAATCAGCGGGTAGCTTGTTCGTATCCCCAGCTCGGTCAATTTCTTCCCGAGGATTGAAGATGGTCATTGCGACGGGATTCATTTCTCATAGGTCTACTGGTCGCTTCGATATAACTATCTAACTGCATACAACTAATCAACCAAGCTTACGTCAAAAGTAATGTTCAAATATTGGCAAGACGCGCACAATACATCTATTCTTACGTTCAAAAATGATTAAAAGTCGAGAAATAAAAGCTGATACACTCACTCGATAGAAAAAAAAATCGATTATTAGTTGTTACTGCAACTTCTTCCCTTTCAATTGACAAAATTACATGAATTCCGTTTTTCTTTATTGAAACTGAAACACAAATTTCCCATTTTATAAATCAGAATGGTTTCTTTAAGAGTTATAAATAAGCCGTTATTCATTCTGGCAGAGTTAAAACTGTCAGTCCAAACAATGGACCCATGGCATTGGGCATACTATATTATTAGGAATCGCGTTTGCAGCGACTGAATATCAACCCATCCTTAACTCTTACAGAACAAAATTTTAATACATGAGCAATGCTCTGGCAAAAGGGGGCTTATTGCATCTCTGTGATGCATGGTACTAAGCAAATCATCGTTATTTGAGATCCATTCCACTAACATTCATAGACTTAAGTAAACTTATAAAGCCCCGAGTTGACACGTTTCAGACTCAACTCGGCAAAATTAACGGGCATACACCACTTAAAGATACATTTTCAGGCAGTTATCAGCCAGTCTTTAACCCATTTTATCCTTAATTTACAAAACTGTAATCATTCTTGTATCCTCATGCCAAATGTTGCACCTGATGGCTGCAAGATTGCACAGATTAAGAGGGATGAAAAACGCATTTCATGTTTTGGAGGCCTTCCAAGCAATCGCTGTTGTCTTTCCGATCTTAAATGAAGACAAATCCCTTGTGTTTTTCTATCCCTTACATGATGTACATATTGCTAATTTATGTTTGTTGACACAGCTGAGAGATTTTACACACTTTCAACTTTAACGGCGTTTTTTTTCTTCTCTCTCTAGCTGTGAGGATGTATCTTTAACAGATTTAAGTACATTATTTTGCTGAGTTGAGTCGGAAGTTGTGTAACCTCAGGATTTGTGAACGTTGCTAAAGCCCGTTTACGTCAGTGAAATGCGTCTCAAATAACAAACTCAACTTGGCGAATTTGAGCAAAATCAGAGACTTAAGTATTTTTTTGTGAAACCGAGGTTTCGGCCTTAAAAATGACCTTGTTCACCTGGTGGTGAAAAGATAAGCTCCTTTCATATATCGGGGTCAAAGATCTATCAAACCTTTATCACACAATCCCAATTTTTAACGACCCCCAATCAAAAAGACTTTTGAAAACGTTGTGGAAATGGAGAAAATGCTGATAACCAGCATTTTCTCCTTTTACCACAATGTTTTCTGTCCTTCCAGAATTAAGTATAAATATTCTATTCACATTTATTTTCTCATCAACAAATACTTTCAATTTGGTCAAATTTACATTTTTGCCATAATAATTGGCTTGCAACACGCGAAAAGGGGCATTTGGACATTTGCGCAAAGTGTCGTCTCGGATCAGCCTGCGCAGTCCGCGCAGGCTAATCCGAGACGGCACTTTACGACTACATTAGATTTTGTGCTAAAGTAGACTTGCGCAAAACAGAAAATTACATAAAAACAGAAAGTGCTGTCTCGGATTATCCTGCGCGGACTGCGCAGGCTGATCCGAGATGACACTTTACGCAATTGTCCGAATGCCCCTTTTCGCGTGTTGCAGGCCATAAAGTAAAGACTGTGAGGTGTACATGAAAAGATGGGTTGGGTTGTTTGAGTTCAAAATTGAGTATAAGCCAGTGTAGATCATGCCGTATTGTAAAGAGCATGAGGTGTAAATGAAAAGATGGGTTAGTTTGTTAGAGATCGAAATTGAGTATAAGCCAGTGTAGATCATGGGATGGCTGATCTTGATCCACACTGCCTGCCGAGTCAATCAAAAACGCCCTGGGATCGGTTAGGGTTTTAAAACATGTTGCTATTGCTTGTTTCAGGTACATGTACATGTATGTCAGTATTTGATGATGGAAACCTCAGCATTCGTGAAACTGAATCGAATATTTGGTGATCAGTGTAGATTAAGATCAAACGTCATATAACATGCAGTCTGATCATGGTTTACTCCAGCGAAATAAAGAAAACAAAGAAACAGAGAGAAATGTATTATCTTTCACGTTCAGTTTGAATGCAGTCTTAATCAGTGAGTGAGAGAGAGAGAGAGAGAGAGAGAGAATGAATAAAATGTTACACAATCCAGAACAAGAACAACAAAATACATAAAGAGGAACAGATAATATGATTGTATTTATTGTTTTTATGAAAAACGTAATCTATTCTTAATTTGACACATAATTCTCATCATTTGACGACAAAATGCACTGAATAACTTCCCACCTCATTCCATGGCCACCTAAGTACCTCCTGGAGCCCTTGTTAATTTTACAGAACGTGCAGTCTGATCTTGGATCTACATTGCCTACCAAACTCTTTAAAGATCTTTTTTTGCACCTTTCAAAACGTCAAAATTTAGACTGATTCAATTAAAAGCATTTGCACAAAACAAATCGAATGTGGCTCAAATGATGTCTGTGAATGGGAAGAAAACATTGTGGGAAAAGGAGAAAATGCTGGTTACCAGCATTTTCTCCTTTTCCTACAATGTTTTCAAAGGCCTTTTTCCTCAGGGTCCTTACAACTTCAGATTATGTGGTAAAGGGTTAAATAAAATCAACAATCCTTTTTTTCTAACAATGGAATTTTATTCTTTACTGTCCGTATTTTCTTTCAATCCCAAAAATTTCATTATAAGCTACGTAAACATTTGGGTTATCCTCACCTTGGTATGAACTACAGGTTAATCCTTCACCATACAACCCCAAGATTTAACGATCCTTATACAAAATGCTTTAAAAGCACTGTGGAAAAAGGACAAACTGCTAGTAACCAGCATGTTCTCCTTTTCCAACAATTTTTGTACCCTTTCAAAGACTGACTGATTTGGGTCTATACTTTTAAGTTCGGGCCCCAAGCCAAGGCATGTAAGGTTACTAATAATCTTTTGGATGAGACATTAAACTCATGTGATAGTGCCATACACTGAGCATGTTGAAGTACCAGACATAAGTTAGGGTGGGTGTCATCCTGTATCTGGCACCATCTCGTGTAACATAACTAATAGCCTTTGAGGGCGTCACCACTAATCGCATCCCATGGCAAAAATAGATAAAAGGAAAATCAAACAACCAATACTTTTAGCAATTAGTAAATTTTCAGCATGCCAAAGACCAATTCTACCTCATGATTAAGTTGGTTTCTAGACAAAATGGATCCATTCTAAGCCACGACTTGGTTGGTAAAATCCTCGCCACCAGATTGCTGCTCAAGTTGTAACAGAGCTAAATTTTTGTTCTCCATTCCTGTCCCTAAAATGAGTTTACTAACCTTTTACCACACAATCCCAAGTTTTAATAATCTTAAAGAGGCTTTTGAAACCATTGTGGGAAAAGGAGAAAATATTGGTACCAAGCATTTTCTACTTTTCCCCCAATGTTTTCTACCTTGTCAAAATCAAATCTTATCGATTGAGTCGTGTTTAGTTTCTCTCTACAAATGCTTTCAACATTGGTGGATCTAGAATTTTGTCCTGTGGTAATGGGTTTACTCTTTACCACATAATCCCGACTTTTACTGCCTGAGAGAGAAGCCTTTTGAAAACATTGTGGGAAAAGGAGAAAATGCTGGTAACAATCATTTTCTCTTTTGCCCACAATGTTTTCTACCCTTCCCAAAACAAGTTTCAATTATTCAGTCACATTTATTTTGTTGTCTGCAAGTGGTTTCAATTTGGACAGGTCTAAAATTTTTTAGTGTGTTAATGAGTTGAATTTATCAAGTATCTATGAAAGCCCAAGAACCATTTTATTATGTATCCCAGTATTGTATCACAGTTCCATTACAAACACATCAACCTCTGTGCCGGCTATCTGAGTCCTTTCTTTGCAGCTTTGTGTATGTGGGGTTCCAACTTATCTGAAAGTAAAAACATACACTATTGTTTGAAAATGTCTTCACCCTTAACCAAACAAATTCTGATTTTAAACAACTCTGAAAAAGAAGGCTTATAAGAATATTGTGGGAAAGGAGAAAATGCTTGTAACCACCATTTTCTCCTTTTCTCAAAATATTTTCAACCCTGTCAAATACAAACTCTATCATTTGAGTCAAAATGAATTTGCCTTATTTAAATGCTTTGGTTGATTGATTGATTGATTGATTGAATTGTGCTTTGCACCTAAGACAGTTCAAATATTCATGTATTTCCTGGGTTTCACCAGTATAAGGCTAGGGCTCTGATGTGTCTTGCCAAGGACAGTCCCACCAAAAACCCAGTGTGGCTCGAACCCGGGGCCTCGAGGTTACAAGTCCCACACTTTACCACTGAGCCATGCAGGACCCCATTTTCACTACGGACAAGTCTTTTAATTTGAACTACCGTGTCCTTGAGAGAAACATGTTAGCAGTTTAAGAACTTCTGCTACACTTTCAAACACTTAATCATTCTCCAAGAAAACAAAAAAAAAATCAATTATAGCTGGCAAAGACCTGCCCTAGGAAAATAGAAAAACAGCCATTCTGATAGAACATGAGAGAAGTAAGAATTACATCTACAATGCTTTCAAAGAGGGAAAAAGCATCCAAATATGTTTGGGAATGTAGAACCTAATGAAATTGTGCATATATCTTTTTGAATTTGGATAAACGTTTCAATTACATTTCATGATCTTTTTGCAATGTTTTTAGTTCAATATACCTCATACTGAGACTTATATTTATTTTATAGGAATACAAGTGTGTCATGATAAACTAACAAAGGGAAAAAGACAAACCATATAATTGTCAAGAAATATATCAATGTTTTACACTCATTGGTCTCATATAACATGGGTTTCTATTCTCTTTTCCATATTCTAAACTCATTACTAATAAGTGGTCAGGTTAGTTTGGTCTCTTTGAGTCATCCAATAGTAAATCTTTTCAGAATCATCAAAAGCAAACTTTTCAGAGGATATTAGGATAAAGATAAAAATGGAAACATTACAACAGAGAAATCACTTGTTCAGACAAATCTCTTAATTTGCCCAAATGTTTTCATATATTCTATGTCACTGTAGACACCAACAGAAGCCGCTTGCAACAGAAAAAAGGTAATAAATTACTACTTACACAACTTATGTTTGCCTTTGATGGGAAATTTGACCACTAGCTGTTGTGGGTTTTCACAAATGAACACAAATGGTGAACCTGACTCCCCTTCAGGAAACTGAAATAAAATACAATAGTTAACTTAACCGTCTACCACATAATCCCGAATTTAAACAACCCTGAGAAAAAAAAAAAGCTTTTGAAACCATTGAGGGAAAAAGAGAAAATGCTGGTAACCAGCATTTTCTCCTTTTTCCATAATGCCTTCTACTCTTTGAAAGATACACAAGATCCTTTGGTTCACATTTGTCTTATGCAGATGCTCTCAAATTCTACCAGTCTAGCCACATTGGTTCAGAATGTCTCAACAAAGTAGACCAACATTCAGATGGCACATTCTGTGCAGTCTGATCTTGATCTACACAGGCAGCAAAGGAAACTATACCTATAGAAGGCACTCTAAGGGCAAATCCTTATTCTATTACTATCAGTACTGGCAGACAGATTGATTGTATGGTGTTTAATGCCAGTTTCAACATTATTTCAGTTAAACAGTGGTGGCCAGTGCACCTATCCATACTTTCCTAGATTCCTGTTACCAGTACTTTGCACGATATTCTCTCCAAGTCACTGGCTGCTTTCCCACTTATCATTCGTAAGATAGGAATGAATCCTGTTGCCATGCTGGTTATTCAAACCAGCAATCCCACTGTTCTCATGTACTGTATGCTACCGACTGCACTACCTGGGCACAGCATTATCAGTACTGGACAATGTCAAACAATGTAAACAGTGATTTGACTACATGCAGCATCCAATTCAGCTTGAAAGTAATTGCTGTTAAAAACAAATAATACTTGACAGTATTATACCTCAAGTCTGGTCAAATCTGTTTCTTAGTTTCAAAGGCTAAGTTGTTTGAAATGACAGTTAACTTTTACACCACAACCAAATTTTAGGCTTGTCCAAATCGAAAGCATTTGCAGATGACAAATGAAATTTTGTTTAAATGGTGGGATTTTTCTTCAAAAAGGGTAGAAAACATAATGGTCAATGACCAGTGGTCAGAGAGGAACAAAAAGTTACAAAAACAACAGAACAATCTTTCTACCTTTTCTTCATAATCATCATGCGCCAGACAGTCTACAACATCCACACAACCAAGTAAACAACCAACAGGATAGTGACTCGGAAATTCTATGTTTGGATCTGTCATGAAAAAGGAAAAGTATTAACTCTTTAACACACAATAAAATTCAAAGCATTTGCAGACAACAATAGTAACATGACCAAAATGATTGGACGGGTCTTTAAAAGCTTAGAAAACATTGTGGGAAAAGGAGAAAATGCTGGAAATCAGCATTTTCTCCTTTGCCCAAAATGTTTTCTAAAGCATTCTTTCTCTGGGTCCTTTAAACTTGGGACTTTGTGGTAAAGGGTTAATCTTTCACCAAAAACCTTATGTTTTTATGAACCTGATAATATCCATACATTTAAATGGTATAAATCAAATTTGTCTACAATATGAACTCAACATTGTTTACATTTAGTAGCTATTGTGCCTTTGAGGGTAGTGACTGGGACATTCCCAAATTCTGATCTGTGAAGAAAAAACAAAAGCTGAAGCATAAAAAATGTCAAGTTTTAACACTTAAGCACATTTCTTCTTTTTAAATTTTAGGCTAGTAAACAATTCAATCAAACTTACTTTTAAGAATGTATCTATAGGTCTGTTCTACATCAGCAACCTCAGCTGGATCTGGTGGTTTTGCGGTTGCCGCAATCCACAAACGACCTCGATGTGCAGTATACCACGTTCTCCCTTCATGTCTGTTAACAGATTAAAGAAAATATTGACATCTTGCTTGAACTTCGTTTACTGGCAATCTCAAATTTTCTCAAGCTGTTCGAATCAAATATAAGCATCACGAAAGTAACTACAACATAATATTCCGTATTTAACCACCACTGGGAGAAATGCTCTTGAAAATGTTGTGGTATAGGAGAAAATGCTGAGAAAATGCTGGTAATTAGCATTTTCTCCTTTTTTCACAATATTTTCGGTCCTCTATATATGTTCTCTTTTATTTTCACATAGTTTTCCAACCTCTCAAAGACATATCTAGTCATATTTGTTAAATATTTCATCTAAAAATGCTTTCAAATTGGACAAGTCTAATATTTTGTTGTCTCGTAACTAATGAAATAGTTTAAGCGGTGGGTTTATAAATTTGTTCTTCTGCAAACGCTCTCATTTGGACTAGTCTAAAATTTATTGCATCGTAGAGAATTAACACTTAGGCTGCTTAGTGCACCTCAATCACCTGCACAGAACGTGCAGTCTTATCTTGGATCTACACTGTCCGATAAGTAGGTATTTTGCCCCCTAAAATACCATTCAAATAGCAAAATTTGGGTTTTTACTATCAGCCTGAAAGTTTCATTTTACTTATTTAGCAGGATAAGAGTTAAAGTGGTGGACTTTTAATCAAGGGTTTCATGCTCACTTGTGGCATTATCTTTCCCTAGGTGGCATTACAAACCTATCTGATTAGAGCATTCCGGGCAGAGAACTAGACTACTTTCCAAGATGCTGCAAATTTCAAAATAAAACATAAGTTCAACCAAAACAATGCTAAATGGGAAAATTCATCCAGCAATGGTTACATAGCATATCACTTATGCACCAGTCATTTAAAAACACAACCCCTATAGGCTTGGGAAATAGTCCCAGTATAAGCCAAGCACGGTGGGAACATTTTGATTTGTTGTTGTCTGATGCAAAACATGCACAAATCCTGGTTTTCCCCATGTCCATATTCAGAAATTTTATACAAAAATTTCCATGAGACAATGGTACTTTTTTAAACCATTTTTTTTCCCTTTTACAATTATCATATTCTGAACAATTTTGGAGCAAAAATCAGGCTTGACTTCTCCAGGCGTATTATTTATAGTCATTTTTTGCTTCCAACTTTTTAGCACCAGAGTTTTATTTTGAGCACCACTCATTAATATTTATCCTGTACAGGACAGTGAAGCATCATAGCAGACAGGTCAATCTTCGAAGAATATGACATGCACAGACATCGCACATGTGGAGGTGAATTTTGCGTGAGTGTCCTAGGGCAAGACTCTGCCAAGAAAAAGCTTAGTACTGTGGATACCCTTTCATAGATCCTATGTTGTGTGTACACACTGCAATTTTCTCTCTCTGGTCACTAATTAGAGTAGTTCTATCAGGAAACTTATATGTTTCCACTACATAAGTTTAACCCTTCACCAGATGATTCCTTAATTTACAACCCTGAGGAAGACATTTTCTCCTTTTCCTACAATCCTCTCAAAGCCAAATCTCTTTATCTAAGCCACAGTAATTTGTTGTCTGCAAATGCTTTCAATATTGATGGTTCCGAATTCTTGTCAAATTAAATGAGACAATAATATTTTAAAAAAAGTTACCTAAAATAAAATTAACTCCAGTTAACTCTTTATCAAATGACAAAATTTTCAACCTGACCACATCGAAAGCATTTGCAGACAACAAATTAAATATACATGTAGCTTGACAGATGAGTGCTGTCTTTGAAAACATTGTAGAAAAAGGAAAAAAATGCTGGTTATCAGAATTTTCAATTTTTCCCACAACTTTTTCCAACAATCTTTTTTTTTTGGGACATTAAAACACTTGACTGTTGGGTAAAGTGTTAAAACATGAGCACATAAAACACTTAGCCCACTTACATTTTAATACCACAGACTAACAACGAGGCCCATGGTTGGTGCATGCTCATACACATGCCTTCATCTGACATTTCCTGCAGTTCTCTGTCCTGTATACGACTTACAGGGCGTTTGTCATCGGCTGCAGTTGTCTTTGGTCTAGATGTGGTTTGTGCATTTTTACCTACAAACTGAAAGTTTGCCAGAATTCACAGTTAAGATTATAAGTTTGTAAAAGTAAAGACAGTTTAACTCTTTAAAGGAAGACAATGTTTTAGTCTGGTCCAAACTGAAATCATTTGCAGATGACAAACCAAATGTGACTCAAAAACTGTAATTTTTCTTTAGAAGTGTAGAAAACACTGTGGGAAAATGAGAAAATGCTGGTAACCTCGCAATTTCTTCTGTTCCCATGTTGTGAAAAGCCTTCTTCCTAAAGATTGTTAAAACATAGGATTGTTTGGTAAAGGGAAAATACATCCCTCATACAAACTTCCTTCTAAGTAAACTGTTAGATGTATTTGAACCATGCTCTGTGAAAATGGGGTTTCACACATCTTCAAAAAGTACTGACTTGGATCTGTGTACTAGGTTTACCTGGATCAAAACTTTTTGCTGTTGGTCAATTTTCTACATGCCAGTTTACCAGGACCAGTTTACCTCATGATTCAGTTGGTTGTTAGACAAAATGGTTTTTATGGATCCATCTTTATGTGATGACTTTCTTGGTATAATGAATCACGAAGATGCATCAACAGCCTCTGTGAGCATGGCTCATATACTTGAGCCATGCTCTGTGAAAAGGGGGCTTAATGCATCTGAGAAAAATATTGACCCAGGTCAGCCTACGCAGTCCGCGCAAACTTTTCGCCATCGGTCAATTTTCTGTATGTCCAAGCACCAGTGTACCTTGTGATTTAGTTGGTTGTTAAAAAAAAAAGTGGCTATCATGGATCCATAAGTAGTTGATGGCTAGCTTTATATAATGCATCATGGAGATTAAGCCCCCTTTTGCCAGAGCATGGCTTGTTTGTTTATTTGCTGTTCACCACCACTCTCATCTTTGATAGCAAAAGGTGATGATCACTCTGTTACTCTATTCACCCTTGGCTGATCTACTGGATGAAATCTGTAATCTCCCAAGACATGTTTAGTCATGACATATAGGTTCACAATTGGTATTTTTCCGTCATAAAAATCGGCGCCCTCTAGCAGCTTGTCTAGTCTCTATTTTGTGTGGGGATACCTTGACTCAGACATTTCTCTACCTCAGCCAACTTCAATTTCCGAAGAAAAAAAAAGTTTAGAAATGGAGAAAAATATACCTGAATGGCAATCAATGTCATCAGCACCTACATACTTAACAACATTTACCCTACCCTTTAAAATCCTTCATTACACACAGTTTTTCTTGAAAACATACATAAGGACATATTTAGATCATCTGCTAGGTCATGTGGCGATATATTCAAATCATGTGACTGGAAATTGGCGCCAAATATATCGAGTTGCAATGATTTTTTGACGAAAACTATAAAACTCACATGAATCAATTTCAAAATAGCATCAGGACAGTGGTGAAGGTCAACGTGGATTTTCTTTCAAATGTTTGGATGAAACTGACTGATATTTCCTATGACGCTAAGTAAAAGATGAAACGAGAAAATTATTTGGTTATTGATTCTATACTCTGTTCAGAATTTCGACTTTTTCTTTATCGGATCATAACTACTGTGAACCAATGAACCGCAAGGCTACAATCATTGGTTGAAGTCTGTTTTAAAAGCACCAACCACATGGCGTAATATGTTTGATATCCATCATTAGCAAGATGTAACTATAAGCGAATGCAGGAGAGCAATGATGGATATGCTGGTTAATTACCAAAAAGATATAGATAAACGATGTTGATTTTGCCAAAAGGTCATGTTAAGTGATGTTTCATTGGTTTTTGGTGATGTAGTTCTACGGGTGATAACTATAAAAGTCCAGTAGATGGTGAATCCCAGGGTGTAAGCATTTCAACTCAGTTAGCCAAGGGTGAATACAGCAACATAGTGACTGTTACCCTTGGCTAGTGAAGATGCACCTTTCTTAAATTCTTATATATTAGTATATTTTCTGATTATTTTTGGTTGGTGTGAAAGCTAAGAAGTCCATACACCAACTGGTTAAAACCTACCTGGGGTGCCGGCTGAAGTATACTAGGGTTAACTATGCTGTCAGAATCACTGCTTGTAACAAATACTTCATCGTCTTTAACCTTTGGTCTGGCACCGTAATGAACTTTCTGAACAATTTCGTCGTTTACGTCGTACATATTAACACTTTTATTCGGATCCTCTTCTATGATTTGACGACCCGCAAAGTCTAAAGTTATTTTACGTTCTTTTCTCGATGCGTGCCTCTGTGAACGCAACTCCTCTTCCCTTTTTCTAAGTGCTTCGCGATCAGTTTTACTTAGCCACTGGTTGCTGTCTGTTGAGAAGTAGTCAGACTCATCATCTATAACTTGTGTCCGTCTCACACTGAAATGCATTTCTATTTATTGTGTAATCTTAACTAGATGATAATGTTTAGTGAGGGTACAACTTCATGTTGGAAAGCAACCAGTAGCTTGAAAAGAGTCTATAGCAACATATTAATAAAAAATGAAATTTAGGAATGCATACATTGTAGACAGATGCACTTGTTGCCATGATACGACTGAAATGTTTTTAAAATGGCATAAAACACTCTGCAAGAAAAAAGACCTGAACATTTTTGTGTGATGTTCTAGCTGAATTTGGGTCTTTTATGGTAAATAGAAATATTTACCTACAGATACTAGGTCCAAAATTATCTTTTAATCCTTTACAACAGAAACATGGTCAAAGACCAATTCTTGTTTCACTGCAGCAATCTGTTTATTGTTAGTATAGAATGTACATGATGGTTGAAAGATATCATGTTTGCCACAATGTTTTCACATGCATTAACATATCAAAACTTAATGTTGATTTTTCCCTTTTATTCAAGGATGTCTAAAGAGTCATCAGCTGCAAATTCATTATTGAAGGTAATCAGTTTATCAAACATGAAAAGCTATATGAAATTCATTCTCAAATTATGACATAGAAGTCAAATTACATTGTTACAGAGCCACAAATACAAAATTTAGTTACATGAGTAATACATGTATTTCTTAAGTTCTGCTCTTTAGCTAATGTTGTGGGTACTCATTAGAAGTCTCAATGACACAATTCTAACGAGTGCCAACAACATAGGGTTATGAGACAAAATAATAATTTAAAAACTTGATGACCCTGCCCCCACCTATCAGGATCATAATACAATAAGACTACCATATGTACGTCTGCTACAGTGAAAAATCTAAGTGGATAAGGGGGCATGACTGTGTAACACATGTTTAGGCATTATGTGCCCTTATGGTTTGGTTTTCCTTCTGATAGTAAACAGCCTTGACATTTTCTTAGAAGAAAGCCAAACTTAACACTTTAACAAACAAAAAACTTTTGACTTGTCCAGATTCAATGCATTTGAAGAAAAAAAAACCAAAAATGGCTTTGAGGAAGACTTCTCTCTTCCAACTGGTAAAAAAACATTGAGGGAAAAGGAGAAAATGCTGGTTACCAGCATTTTCTCCTTTTCCTACTATGTTTTCCAAACACTGCTTACTCAAGGTTGTTAACACTTTGGATTGTGTGATTAAGATTTAAAATGCTACATGGAACAAGAGGATTATTACCTAGTTCTATCAAACTCCAGCAATTTTTCCTTATGCTGCTCTGCTTTTTCATATCCGTCCTTCATCTGATGGGTCATGTTAGGTAGGTAACCGCGGTCTCCGTTGAACAAGGTTTCGTTAAGTAATCTATCTGGACCATTTTTCATTAATTGCTGACGGAGCTTTTCACTTTTCTTTGATCCTCGGGAGAGAATTTCTTCTTCCTCACGAGTACAAACCTGCAGAGTGTACGTGAAAGATTCTCTTTAATTGACAAGTCCATAAGTCATCGACTCATTAGCAATTTTCAGCCAACCTCCTTTAAACTCTTTATCACATGAGAAATATTTAGCCTTGTTCAAATTGAATGCATTTACAGACAAGAAATTAATTGTGGCCCAAATGTTCCAATTTGTCTAAGAAAGGGTCGAAAAGATGTGGGGAAAAAGAATAAATGCTGGTTATCCGCATTTTCATCTGTTCCTACAATGTTTCCAAAAGCCATCTTTCTCGAATCATTAAAACTTAGGTTTGTTTGGTGAAGAATTGAGAAGCTTAGAGGAAAAATAAAAAAGTACTTGTGAATTCTATTGTCTAAAGCCATGACTTCAAAAATATCTACTTAATGCCCCTGTAGCATCCTTCAACTGAAATTATTGAGGGCAAAGGAAATACTGGTAACTGAAAACAATTGATTTTTCTTTTCTGAAAATCAATTAATTTTCTGTTCCTAACCCTTTACCACAAAATTCCAGTTGTACCAATCCTGAAGGAGAAGGCTCTGCAAAACATTGTGGGATACAGAGAAAATACTGGTAACCGGCATTTTGTCTTTTTCTCACAATTCTTTCCGCCCTGTCACTAACATTTGAGTCACATTTAATATGTTGTCTGCAAATGCTTTGAATCTAGGCAAGTCCTAAATTTTGTTGTTTAGGAAACTGTAAAAGTATTCTTCCTGAATCAGCTGATATAATTTTCAGTTGCCTGTATTCACACCTTTTGAATATTGTTCTTAACGAGACTAGCGTTTCCACATACAAGTGGCATCAAAGAGCAAATGAGTCAATTACAGCAAATGTAAGTAGCTCAGGCACCTAACACAAAGTAACATACTGAGGTGGTCTATATTTACACTATAAATGCTTCAGCCTTAGCTGATATACCTAAACAAACACCAAAACTCTTTGCTTGCCTTGCTTATCTAATTTGCATTTATTAACCCTTTACTAGATGACAAAATTTTAGACTTGTCAAATTGAAAGCATATGCAGACAACAATTTTACTGTAGCTCAAATGCTGCAATTTTTCTTTGATAGGGAAGAAAACTTAGTGGGAAAAGGAGAAAATGCTGATTACCAGCATTTTCTCCTTTTCCTGCAATATTTTCAAAAGGCTTCTTTCCCAGGGTTGTTTTCAAACGCTTCTTGCCCAGGGTTGTTTAAAGTCGGCTTTGTGCAACAAAAGGTTAAAAGGAAGTAATTACATGTACCAACCAAAACACTAAAGTCTTGCCATTACAATGGCTGCGACAGAAGGTTTCAAACTACCACAGCAAAAGTTTTGGAATTCAGAGTAAGAAAATAATTTAGAATCATTGGTAAACAGTAGCATAACCAGGGTTTCAGAATCATTGTATACTCTGAATGAAGACTGCTGTTTGATAATTAGACTGACATTCTTTGTGGCAAAACAATCTTTCATCTTATCTTATATTTTTACATTAAACACTTCTACAGATACTGTACAACAGTGCAATAAGAGTGTTATGCCCTTGGTAAATAAAGCCCCCAGCACTTACCAGTTTCCCACAAAAGAGGCAAGGCCCTGATCCCTCTTGCTCACATACAACTCTTCCACATCTGGTACAATTCCCCACTAACTTGTGTTTGGCTGCTTGACACTCACACACATGTCTGCCTACGAGTGAAGACAAAAAATAATAGTTCATCAAATGATCTAATGTGTTTTACAATCATGAGGAAGAAATATTTTGAAAAATCGTGGGAAAAGAAGAAAAGCTGTTAGCCCCATAATTATATTACCTGAGGCAAACAGTTTGGGGAAAAAAATTGTGGGAAAGGAAGAAAGAGCTGGTAGCCCCACATTATGTATGTTCCACCATTCTAAAGACAAATCATTTTGGCCATAATTAATTAATTTTGTTGTCTACAGATGTTATCACTTTGGATGAGTCTAAAATTTTGCCGTGAGGTAAAAAGTTGAATAACAACATTAAGTGTTTGACAAGCTATCTTTTAACCCTTTGCCACACAATCCCGAGTTTCATAGACCCTGAGGAAGAAGGCTTTTGAAAACATTGTGGGAAAAGGAGAAAATGCTGGTAATCAGCATTTTCTCCATTTCCTACAATGTTTTTTGCCCTCTCTCAGACAATTTTTCCCTTGTGAGATACATTTAATTTGTTGCCTGCAAATACTTTGAACTTGGTCAAGTCCCAAATTTTGTTCTTTGGTAAAGGGTTAAAAAGAATTCTGCTTCAAAGGAGATGAAGGCTTGTATGTTAAAGGGTAAATGAAACTTTGAACATACCGGTACACTGTATTTTCTTCACAATCTATTTTTACCCTTTACAAGACAACAACATTCAGGTATCTTAGGATATGCAGTCTGATCTGACCTAGGATCTATACTGCGCCATATTTTATGTCATATTCTGACAAAAATGGTCTTGAAATTGAGTTTCTTGTACGAAGCAGTATTGTCCATTTCTGCATTACAAAATTAATACTGACCCATAAATCAGTAAATCTATTAAAGTTTCTTCAGTAGGAAAATAGGCTGCAGCATTGCAGTTTCAATGTGTGTCTGTTTTTATTCAATATTGCCAAAGCATTTGACAAAATAGAGGATGATGTAAATCCAAGATCAGACTGCACTTTCTGTGCAGTCTGATCTTGATCTACACTGTCTGCAAAAGACAGTCTGCTATTGCCATTCCATTTTTTCCAAAAAACAACTTCAAACTTATTTAGCCCCCTTAGGGGATAAAGCTCTACCTTGTAACTGGACAACATCCATAGCTCTGCCTTCTTTACTATACAATGGAACAAACTTCTGTTTCTTTTTGACTTCCTTCTCTGACACTTGGTTTTTGTCTCCAGTATGTTGAGTCTGTTAAAAGCAAATGAAACAAGAACCATCAGACAAGATGAGGCCCATTCAGCCTCAGCCAAACTATTCATGTCTTAATGATCCTAAGGGAAAAAGGAGTTTGGAAATATTGTGGGAAAAGCAGAAAATGTTGCCAACCAACCTTTTCTTCTTTTCCAATAATGCCTTCTGCCCTTTTTGAGACAAATCATATCATCTGAGACACATGAAATTTTGCCTCTGAAAATCCTCTCAATATGAACAAATCTAAATGTCACCTGGTAAATAGTTTGATATATTAAAATCTCATTCTGTGTAGTTTGATTTTGATCTAAAATGCGTGCAAAACACAATCTGATCTTGATCTATATTGTCTGCAAAAACAAATAATTTTGTGCTAAGAGCTTTTAGGATACATAAATGTAATTCTATAGTATCTGTTACCTTTGAGGTAGGACCATTTTGAACAAAACTTTGACTTCGGTCTTGTCTGCTGGATCTTTTCTTCTCTTTCCCAGAAAAATAATTTTCTTCTTCCGTTGGTTTTATGTAAACCTGGAAAAAAATGTACCATCATCACACTCCTCAAGAACATTGTACATGTATTTCAAATATAGAATTTCACATTGTACATTCCACCTATCTTTTTTTCCAACAAACATAAAATTACTTGAAATGACTGAACATTTCTATAATAGAAAGAAACAGATCCTTTCTCTTAATAGCAAATTACCTTCTGCTCATTTATTTTTATCATGAAGCCCTCTTTAACCCTTCACCACACAGTGCCGACTTTCAACGACCTTGAGGAAGAAGCCTTTTGAAAACATGGTGGCAAAAGGAGAAAATGCTGGTTACCAGCATTTTCTCCTTTTCTGACAATGTTTTCTACGCTATCACAAAAAAATCGCATCATTTGAGCCATACTGAAATTGTCGTCTACAAATGCTTTCAATTTGAACAGGTTTAAAATTTTCTTGTGTGGTAAAGGGTTAATAGAATAATCTTAAATAGGAGAAATACTCTTTGATGGAAAAAAGGAAAACCAAATTGGAAGAATCACAAACTTACCTGTACGTTTTCTGGTATACAAGAATTATTATAGGGTCTCCATTTTATCAATAACTCTTTGATAAAGGCTTTTGTTTTTGGATCAGACCCATCTAGTAACTCAAGCATATATTCTTCTAGTTCTTCAGCTGTTTCTATCCCAAGAATATATCTGGAAAGAAACAAAAAAATGGCTTAGTCCTTATCCTGCTAGGTAACTAAAATGAAATCTTCAATTTGATAGCAAAACCCCAAACATTACTATTTCAAAGTTATGTTTTGGGGAAAAATATCTCCTTATCAGACTGTGTAGATCCAAGATCAGACTGCATGTTCCGTGCAGTCTGATCTTGATCTACACTGTCTGCAAAAGGTAAGTCAGTCTTGCTTAGCAGTGCAAGGGTTAACTTTTATGCTATGAAAAAGAATCAAAAATCAATGAATACACAACTTTTATGAACAAATTGATGCTGAAAACAACATTTAATTACTCTCTACAAGTAGCTGATTAGGCAGAGCCACTAGCTTCTAAGTTTTCCATACTGTCAGCTTTTTTTTTTTCAAATTTCTATTTGATTAGTGTATGAACCCGAGTTACAACAAGAGCACAGCATGCTGGTGCCAACGCTCAGCTGCATGTTGCTTTTAGAAACAGAATGATTTTTACTGAAAAATTTGAGTTGAATATGGGTCATAACTGTGTCAAAAATATATAGTCACCTGCCATACTGGCATGGGTTCCTGTTTTGATAGTTAACAACTAGTCTGAGTTTAAAGTAAATATCTTTAGTAAATACATATATATTCTTAAATGTGTAAGTTTTTGTATAATGAAGCAGACGACTACAGGGCGGTTGGGCTATGACAATACCTACACATTTTCTTGAAAAACAGCCGAGCTAAAAAAAAAAGTGTGATTTTCTATATATTTGACTGCAAGACACCCTCACCTACTTCAACTTCAAAATTTTTAAGTACTGTAAAAACTGTGTCTCATATATATGGTAATTACTTTTTGCATGACTGTCTCATCGCAATAGTTTAACTGCTATAGATACAATGCTTCACTCTTTACCAGACAACAAAATTTTAGACTTGTCCAAATTCAAAACATTTGCAGACAACAAATCAAAGATGGAAGCTGCCTATTAAAAGTGTAACCGAGTAAAAAAAAATTGGGGGAAAAGAAGAAAGTGCTGCTTAACCAGCATTTTCTCCTTTATCCACAGTGTTTTCAAAAGCTTTCTCTATCAGGGTCATTAAAACTCAGAATTGTGTGGTTAATGGTTAACTCTTATCATAGAAACACAACAATCAGCTACATTTTTTCTCAGACAGCTGTATTTATACCTCATAGCTCTATCTAATTTATAATATAATTAATAACATCTAAAAGGGTATTTAATACATATGTGATGCATTATTTATATCAAGCAGGTCATCACCAAGTTATGGATTTATAAAATCTGTCATGATTTTGTCTACAAATTGACTGAATCCTAATGTAGAATGGTTCTTGGACATGTAGGAAATATACCAAAAGCAAAATGTTTTGACCCAGGTCACCCTGCACTGACTGACCTGGGTCGATACTTTTTATAGATGCATTAAATTTAAACTTTTTTTTTTACAAAGTGTGACCTATTTTCTCTTTGTTAACTAGCTTATTTCCAAATCCCGAGTTTTAAAGAGGCCCTGATACTCATTTTCAGCCAGTTTTAACTCATTTTGTCTTTATTTTATCAAACTATAGTCATTCTCATATCTTCATGCCAAATACTGTGCCTCACGGTTGCAAGGTTGCTTAGATTACGGTCGATAGAAAATGCATTTCGCTGAGTTGCGGCCTTCCATGTAAACAGACTCGTTGTTTCCGGTTTTTGAATCGAAGATTTCGATATGTCCGTTATACACTCGGGTAGATTCCTATGATGATCATGCATTCTGTCACATGACTATATTTGACCTTCGCCCTGTGTCTAATGAGGTAAACGAAGGAAAATGGAGGCTTCACTGTTGCAGCCTCGATTTTCAGACGGAGGTCGCGGCCTATATATGCAAATTACACCGTATCCGACTCTAGGCGGAAACCAACGATAAATTTCCGTGATGCACCGCCATTGTTTACAACTCCGATCGTCAGCCAGTTTTCTTCTGACCAATGTTCGGTTTCTAATACAAATCTCTGTGTTTCTTTTTCTCAGAACAGTAATTTATCCATGTTTACACGAAGGACTGATTTCTGTACCATTCTAAATTGTTTGATATTTAACAGCGTTTTTGCTCACCGGCTGTAGATGGGCATCTTTAACCATCATGTGTAAAAGGCCTTTTGAATTCATTGTAGAAAAAGAAGAAAATGCTGCCAACCAGCATTTTCTCCTTTTCTCCACAATGTTTTCTATCATATTAAAAACCAAATTGCATCTTTTGAGCCACAGTTAGAACAATCATCTGCATTTGCTTTCAATTTAGACAAGTGTAAAATTTTGTTGTGCGGTATATAGTTAAGCTCATTTCAAACCAACAACTATGAAACTTCTATGGGCCATTTCCTGGTAATTTTAAATTTGTATATCTTTTCGAATGACAGACAAATCGCCCCAAAGACAACTCGCCCCAAGACAACTCGCCCCATAAAAAAAATCGCCAAAAGACAACTCGCCCCACATTAAGAAGACAAGTCGCCCCAAACTAAAGACAACTTGCCCCACACTAAGACAGCTCGCTCCAAGTAAATGAAAACTCGGATTAGCTCACAGAATTCGATGAATCTCGCCCAAGTTGAAAAAAAAAATCGCCTAAAAAATTCCTTACGGAATGGTTATCAATTCATGAAAATAACAACCTGTTTGCCGCTATTCTATTACAATAAAGGTAATTTACTGAAATACAAAAGTAATTATCTAGGATTAAGAGACGTAATTCAAACGGCTTATTGTCAAACGTATCTATAGATCTATACCAGATAAATGTAATCATGAAAGACTTATCATCAAACGAATGACTGGTAGGTCGGTTTGTCCATCTGTTTTTCTATGTATCTATCGATTGACTGATTTACTGAATAGAACAGGTATATTGACAGTATGATAGGATATTCATACCTTGAGCTGAATATGTCAGGGAAGATCAAACTGATCTAAGTTAGCATCATTCAATATATATTTCTTTTAAAATAAAAATCATAACAGTTTTACACCTCTATCTTATATACGTACAGGTGATAGCAATAAAAGCGGGGCCAGTTGTCTTTGATGTGGGGCGAGTTGTCTCATAATTAAATTTGGGACGAGTTGTCTTCTGAAGGTAGGGCAGTTATCTTGTGGCGAGTTTTTTGTGTGGCGAGTTGTCTTGGGGCGAGTTGTCTCTGGGGTGAGTTGTCCTGCACCCATCTTTTCTTGCATTCTTGTAGGTTCGAATGTGTTCCAGTGTTTCTATGTCAAAGCTTAAGAAATTTCTAAAGTGTAGCACATCTCACATGTTTCCATATTTTTATGCATCAAAAACAAGGCTTTCATCAAATTTAAAAAATGACATTTCCATTTTAACAAATTGTCTGCATAATACCGGCAACTCCCCACCACTATATTGTGAAAACCCATGAAAAACAAAACTATGCATCGTAAGGTTTGGAATTTTTTACGGATTCATTCCGTATACAATATATACAGTATATATTGGTCAATGGAATGAAGCTGAAATTTCATTCATTGCTTAACTTTTCACTCATAATATCAGACTTCCAGACAGTTCATAAAAAGTGTCAGACGTTCGGTCTGACAAGGCCTGAAAATCTGTCAGACTGAAAGAAAATCTGTCAGACTGAATCAAATTTAACAAAAACAAAGAAAACATAAGAAAGAAAGGTAACATTATATCAACTTTATGCATATTATGATATTAAACTATTTCTCCACTCATACGGACTTTCAAAAGTCACTGAAATTCCTGTTCACAGTGTTATTCTCTGCTGAATGTCATTACTTGTCAGACCAAATCAAATTTAACAAAAACAGAGAAAACAAAGGATGCTCTAAAATTTGTGCATTCAAGAATAAATGTGTTTGTATTACGAAGATGTTGGTCCATTCTAACTTTCTAGCCATAAAAAATCCACAGTCTGTGCAGTGCATTTGCACCTTTTCTGAGTCACAAACCAACCTTTCTCGTTGCTGCTTCCATTTCTCGTTAAACTTTCTTTCCAGTCTCTTTTTCTCATATTCTTTTTTCTTTTTCAGCGTGCTCCTCTGACGTTAATTTTCTTTCTTTACCAAGTTTAGCACCTTCGTGATATTTTAACGACGCCATTTTTGACCGAAAGGTTGTGATTACGTTTTCAGCGGCTCAGAATAAATGCCAGACAGTCGGACCGAACTGGCCTGAAAAATCATCTGTCCTTGTCAAGATTCGTTGATCATGTCCGTCGGACTGATGTGTTTTGGGAAGTCTGTCATAAAACAATGCCACATATATGCATTGAACTAGTATGCTGGGTGGGGATGTGCCGGTATTATGCCCTTTTCTTTGTGTCACTTGCATTAGTAATTTGGGTGTCAGTCTAGACGGTATGAATTCACTTGAAAAAGAGCTGGTCAAAATGGCATATGGATTGCACGATTTACGGATGTTTCGGTAACAGATGAGCTCGGTAACATAGACTTATAGAGTAAATTGATTGGATGTTTTGGTAACAAGGCAATTATATAGTATTTATGTACCGTGACGTTTTTTACACCCAATGCATGGCTTTGTTTTGTTCAAACCATCGTTATTTGAAACCTTAATTTATAAATCCCACTATGTTTCATAAATAATGTTATGTTCCTCATTCCATGCTGTATGTATAAAATATCTTATATGAATAAATATTGATCATCGTATCTTATTTTCGATGTACACCCATACTTGATGTATGGAATAATATCCAACATGTACCCGTTGTGCCCTTAACCCTTAGAGTACCTTTCACTTTTGCTGTTGCCTTTGTGGCCCATACCATTCAAGATCAGACTGCACAAAGCACAGTCTGATCTTTGATCAATACTACCGGCGTTTCCTAGAGATTATAAACAAGGACAACCTCTCAACCGCTAACATTAGACTTAACATTTCTAAGATAAAAATGGCCATTTTGTTTGTTCGATGCTCTAAATGTTAAGATTATGGATTATCAACCTAACTTCAGAAATAGAAGTTATACAGGTGGAAATATTGTGGCAAATTGAAAAGTGGGGGTGAGAGAGATGGAGAGAGGCAATAACAATGCTTTCTTGCTTACTTCTTGTGATTTTGACTATGTACATTTATGCGTGTCATAAGTATAAGCTATTTTGTATTACACTGCTTTTTACTCAAGTTTTCAAGGCACAAGTCGTCATCTGTAGGTTTTATAGTGTTCAACAACGCACAAAGATCATATGAAGTCCCTTTCCGTACTTCAAGTGAGTGAAGGAGGTATTTTCCACTGTATAGGTGCGTGTCTTTAACAGCCTGTTTTCACACCTCCCGTTACCCATTAGATAAAGAATTTCTCACAGATCTACATAAAAATGATAGAATATGTGGTCGATCGCAATTAAGCCTCATATATTAACCCTAAGAGCCTCGTATAATCCGATGTCCATTTTATAAACCTGGATGTATGAAATACTGAAAATTCAACGGGTACAAGATTAGGCATGGGTATTATTCATCACTTGAAATATGGTTGAAAATGGAAAAATAAAAGGAAAAACGTGTGGATAGCCAAGTACTGAAAAAAAAAAACGTGTGGATAGCATATCTATCACGGAAAAAAGGGTGGAAAGTGCAATAAATAAAAGGTTTGAACCTAGGCCTAAAAAAAAAATAGTTTGTTTAGGGTAACGTCTCCAAAAATGTTAGGTAGGGTAGGGACGAATTTTTTTTTTTTTTTTTTTTAAACTCCCCCCCCCCCCCAAAAAAAAAAAAAAACATTTTGAAATGGTGGTATTTGCTTTCGAAAATGGAAAAAAAAGAGAAAATGGTGGCTACCAGCTCTGAGTCCCTTTTCTCATTATGTGTTCAAAAGACCTCTAGTCTGTCACTAACTTTCTGATTGTGCGGTAAATGGTCAAATTCTATCTAAACTATACTTCTATATTTGCATCTTTTTTCCCCACTGAATGCTGTCCACTTTTGTTTAACTCTTTTCTGAATTGAAATTTTTTAGACTTGTCCAAATTAAAAGTATTTGCTGACAACAAAACAAATAATTCACAAATTGAAATTTGTTTTGGGAAGGGTAGAAAAAATGGGAAACAAAGAAAATATGGGTTTATAGCATTTTCTCCTATTCCCTCAATTTTCCCACAATGTTTTCAAAAGTTTTTTTTTTTAAGGATTGTTAAAACTGTGGATTGTGTGGTAAAGAGCTAAAACAGCTGAAAAAGTGAAAAACATTTATTTGCAAGTTTCTAAATAAACTGAATAAATACTAGAATGTTTCGTTTGTTTTTATGTTTAATACCCTCCCCCTCCAGAACACTTTAGAGGACTATATATATTATACTGATTTAAAGTAAACATTTTATCTGTAGAAAAGTTGGGTTTACAAAGGTTATGCATATTGTTTTTTATCTAGAACACACATTCTTGACACAACTTTGAAATTACAAGTATCCACTTTTGTTGTCCTTCAGAGTTATAATGTGAAACAAGAGTGTCGTCATTACAATATACGCCGCCACATGGCTGCTATTTCAAGCAGCTAGCTTTAGAGACTAAAGTGTTGGAATTTCTAGCACCTACCTGGGTAGCTCAATGGATATATTGTGTTACTTGTGATCTAAAAGTTTTACGATGGACTGATGGATGGACAGACGGACGCACAACGGACTCATTGGTCATTGGCTTTGATTAAGCAATAAAAATATGAAGTTTCATGAAATTATGTCCATTAGTTGGAGATATATTGATGAAAAACATTTTTTTTCCGATGACACAGCAATAAATTCCAAAAACCTGACAATATGTGCTAAGTCACATGATCTGTGAAAATTTCATCCAAATCCGTTGAGATATGTCAAGTAATTAAAGAGATATTGGTGAAAAATGAAATATAACATGAAGCCCCCTTTTTCCATGATGCAACTATAAATCGCAAAACCTTGACAATCTGCACTAGGTCACATGATGAGAAACATTCTATGAACATTTTATCCAAATCTGTCAAGAAATGTGGGAGGAGTTGCGTTCACAAGAAACAGACTTTTGTAAGGATGGACGCAGTTTAAATTTGACATGAAGCCCCCTTTTTCCATGACACAGTAATAAATTCCAAAACCCTGACAATTTGCGCTAGGTCACATGATCTGTGAAAATTTCATCCAAATCCGTTGAGATATGTCCAGTATTAATTAAAGAGATATTGGTGAAAAATGAAATACAACATGAAGCCCCCTTTTTCCATGATGCAGCTATGAATTGCAAAACCTTGACAATATGCGCTAGGTCATATGATGAGAAACATCCTGTGAAAATTTTACCCAAATCCGTCAAGAAATGTGGGAGAAGTGCTGCTGCTCCTCAATTTTATATAGATCAGACACATTTTACCTGGAAACTAAAGTGGCATCACTTGCCGGAAGTGTAGGAGAGATTAGAAAGCCTTGGAAAATTTTTGCATAGCGGCTCCTAGCCTAGGCAGTTTCAGGTTTTTCTTTAAGACCAGGTAGGGTAAATCAAGCTGAGTGAAAGGGGGGGGGGGCAGAGCGAGAACAAGGCAAGTTTGGGTAGATTTATATTTTCTGAAAGAAATTATTGTTGCCTCATTGTAACAAAGATAGAAAAGAAATATGAAAATACCTGTCTAATATGAAGACCTATCGACGCTTGATACAAATCTAAACTTCTATCGTTGCCGTCGTCTAGTTTAGTCCACAGTCCGTCCTGTCAGATAAGTTGCAATAGAAATGCCCATTAAAATTTTTCGAATGTTATATCTGCATTGAACACCTTAATTGTTCGTAGTTCTGGAGCATGCTAGCACTTTTGCCGAATGAACAGAACTTGTTCAATCTGAAATCTAGCAAACCGAAAGTAGCGACAATGCACTACAAAACCGGAAATGTGGTGATGACAACAGAGATGACGGGATCCTGTCTATATTTTACGCGAAGAAAAGCGAAAATCACAAGTAAAAGTTCGTTACACAGTCTGTATAGTACCGCAGTATTTCGGGAGTGATTTGTTGTAGAAGATAAAACTGGTACCCGTTTGTCTTTTGTAACCGTGCGATAGGATACGAACGTTCGATAAACAGAAGTTCCTGTGTGGAGTTAGCAAAAAAGCCCGATCTCTCCGCCTGCTTGTATGTATTTTTAGAAATGGAAAACTCACATTATTGCGTTTGACAATTTGTGTTTAAGGTCGGTTCAATATACTCCGATACACGGTAGCTTTTGTACAGGCGTAGGAGTTTTCATGCATAATTATGTATGTAGTAGTACATGATTGTACACCTATAATATAATGCGCAATATTTGCCGAAACAGGTGTCCTGTGACACAGTATGATAAAAGGCTGATTTTTTTTTTATCGGAAGACAAAAAAAAAATTAGGGTCGGGGCAAAATCTCCAGGTAGGGTCGGGTTACCCGAAACAAACTATTTTTTTTTTACGCCCTATCTATCAAGGGACAATAGGGTGGAAAGTGCAAAAATAAAATGTTTGAACAAAACAAAGCCATGTATTGGATGTAAAGAACATCACGGTACATAAACACTATATAATTGCTTTGTTACCGAAACATCCAATCGATTTACTCTGTAAGTCTATGTTACCGAACTCGTCTGTTACCGAAACATCTGTCACCCGATTGCACAACAAGCAGAACTTTCATTTCAAGCTGAACAAAGTGAAACTAGAATTTTTCTGAATGACAAAATGCTGAATTGATCCCTCGCTTTACTCGAACTTCTTCAATACTACTTATTTGACATTTTCTTTAACACATACTTCGCATTGTCTTCTGATGCATCGATACCAAGCTTTCCTAATTCCTTACACATCCAGATTTCCACACTTTCAGCCATCTTGGTGATTGATAGAGTTACCGTTCTTAGAAAATGGGTTAGGTGGAAACAATTAACCAAAAACATACAAGGAGAGGGTCAAAACGCCCACTTCCAAAACGGCCAGGTCCAAAACGGTCCACATTACCAAAACGGCCCACTGTAATGGGTACCAAAACGGCCCACTTTTGAAATACGACTTATTGTTATTCCTATCAGTTTTGACAGAATGCATTTCATAAATTTCTTATCTTATTTTCAAATAATGAAATTAATTTCTAAAGCTTAGGCCTAGATTCTCTATACTTGCGTGGGTTACACTCTGCATACCTATCCAATGTTATCCTGTTTTATGAGCTTATTTGTCTCTGCTCCCCCCCCCCCATTCTTTTCTCGTGATCATACTGAATTCTTCGAAAAAACATAAATACGCTTGGGATTGTTTTCTAAGTCTTTTCACCTTCTGTTGTGTACAAATTACTGATGTGGAAAACGATAGACATTCTAGAAAGGATACATCACTGTGTACGTCTACTTGAATTAGTAGCAGTGGACCATCTCACTCTATTCACATGATCAAAGTTCATACTATAATTGAACTTTATTAAAATAAACTAGTAAATTTTATGAAAATAACAGTGTGATCCAAATGACGATTAAGAACTTGAATAGTTTTTCATAAAAAAATGAAAAAGTGGGCCATTTTGTTAACAGGTCGTTTTGGCACTGGGCTGTTTTGGTACCAGGCCATTTTGGAAGTGGGCCATTTTGACCCCAATCCAGACATACACTATTACCAGTAAACTAGTACCGGTTGTATGACCCCTGAACGTCGGATCGATATCGGCTGCTAGTTTCTGTTACCAGGTCCTGTTTCACGTATCTCCTCCAATCAGTCAAGCTCAAGTCCTATCTTTTTTTACCTCTCTCTGATATATTTGGACGTTACTTTGTCAAGGTATGGTAATAATTCAGGATAAGCAGTTTTGTTACATGTCTGTTAAAGACCTTGGAAGGAGACCGCCATTAGGAGTGATTAAAGACCAATGTTCGGCGGACTAAGATAGATAACAGAGTACCAGTTTATCAAAGAGACTGATGACAGTCTTCTATACTTAGTCTGGATTCATGTACTGTGACATAAACATTATAAAACCAACTTGTGGGCAGTCATTTAGCACATACTTGATGAAACTGATGGATGGATGGATGGATGGATGGATAAATGGATGGATGGATAAATGGATGGATTCACTGATGGATGGATTCTTGGATGGATGGATCAGGGATCATACATATAGATTGTTTATACAAT
This sequence comes from Hippopus hippopus, assembly GCA_946811185.2. Taxonomy (NCBI): domain Eukaryota; kingdom Metazoa; phylum Mollusca; class Bivalvia; order Cardiida; family Cardiidae; genus Hippopus; species Hippopus hippopus. Next base: position 48,179,892 of record OX328104.1, on the reverse strand, counting down.
CCCTGGAACGGAAGGAAGGAAGGAAGGAAGAGAGGGAGGGAGAGAGGGAGGGAAGGAAGGAAGGACGGAAAGTAGGTAGGTAGGTAGGTATAGGTAGGTAGGTAGGTAGGTTGGTAGGTAGGTGGGTAGATAGGTAGGTAGGTGGATCGGTGGGTAGATCTGTGCGTTTGGCTGGCAGGCAGGTTGGCTTGCTCGGTATACATATCATAAAAATAAAGCATCCCCACATAGGATTTACGTAATTTAAGTTTCATCAGAAACACTTTAAGTAATTTTGGTTGGCCAACTGTGGGAATCGGACAAACACTATCAAGGATCACGAGATCTAAATTGTTGATTGTAAACATCTCGTGCCCAATCACTTGAGCCTATCCGGCTTGCTTGTACAACGATCACGTTGGTTTTGATCCCCGGTGTCTTATTGAATGTTCCGAATGAACAACTTCCCGTGAAATGTCAAATTAAGAAACCGAAAGCGCACAAACCTCGTAAAATGAACGTAATTCTTGCAATTAAACAGTATATCAGCAACATGATTGCTGAGAGTGGTCCGGGGATGAAAGTTCTGCTAATGGACAAAGAGACAGTAAGTGGCTTTTCTCCTTCTGCGTTAAATGGATGGAGGAAGATTCGGTGACTGGACATTTCGGCCTTTACTAATTTCGGCCCATACAATTTCTGCCGTAGCAATTTCGGCCTATAGTTGGTGTATCATAAATATTACACAGTCTGACAAATCTTTTAACTAATTGTTTGGTGCATAAAATTGCACGCTTGAATATCGTTTGTTTTTGATGCATTGATCAATCAAAATTTTGGATATTTATCTTGGGTCCTGGTAGAATGTTTACACATGGTAAAGAGTGTGTACAATATGAACAAAAGGAAATCAATATAATCATATGGCGGACATGAAATCGATGGTTTGTAGCGAAGATGAGACTTACATCATGTGTAATCTGGTCAAGACCTACGCCATTCAGAAGGATACTAAAGTCGCCATCGACAGTGGAAGAGTTGAGAACTCTGTTTCTACTCTTGTAAATTTTCGTCAAATTTTGATCCAACTTTAGTATCAGGTGGTGGACGTTATATATTGAAGATCAGATTTCACTTCAAAAGTACAATCTGATCTTGATCTAGGCTCTGATCTTGATCTTGTGTGGTGTCTGTGGTTGTGGGGTAGATCATCGGCCTCGTAACCATAAGGTCCCGAGTTTGATACCCGGGAGTGGGTGTCAACTTTGGGATTTTTCATTGGCCCACACAATTGGTGCGAGTGCTGGTGAAGTTCCCAGGAAGCAGAATCGAGAGAGATTAGTATAAGTTGTAATAACTTGTTTCTCAATCAATGTAAAATAAATATGTTTAACCCTTTACCACACAATGACTACTTTTGACGCCCCTGAAAGAGAAGGCTTTTGAAAACATTGTGGGAAAAGGAGAAAATGCTGGTTACCAGCATTTTCTCCTTTTCTCACAACGTTTTCTACCCTATCAAAGAAAAATCATTTCATATGAGCCACGTTAAAACTCTCATCTACAAATGCTTTCAATTCGGACAGGTCTAAAATTTTATCGTGTGGTAAAGGGTTAAACTGATCTATGCTCTCCACGATGGATAGTTAGGTCTCCGTCGGCACTGAAAGGGTCAGGTTGATTCTTAACACAGGATTTTTAGAAGGATTGTTTAATGTTTTTAATGCTGAAGCCCAAATAATAATTTTCATCTGATGCCTGGTAAAATTAGCAAAAAAACTAGATTTGTGCCATTACCAAGATATCCTATAATTTCCAGATTTCTCATAAAAAGAATTATAAAGTGAGATTTGGAATTTCAAAATTCCCAAAATTAGCCCTAAATGAAAGCTCTGCATAATGCAATATCCGAAGAAAACACACATTTTTCAACTAAAACTGTATTTGATATCAGTTATCATTGGCCAGACTTCAGGAATGGAAATGCCACTGTGTTATTTTAAACGATGACACTAATCTCCCTTGCCCAATACTCAATGCAGCTGTTTTGTTTGCCAAACCATCGAAGGTGTAGAACCAGCGGTTGAAGCAATGTCATATAAAAGCAATCAATCAGTACACAGACTGGTAGCCAGACAGGTAGAAGCATGCAAGCTGACAGACAAATATGGAAAAAAAAAAACACCCAAGTATTGTTCAGTTGGTATAGTATAGACTATGGGCCGAAATTGTTATGGGCCGAAATGTCCCGGAATCGAAGATTTGACCCAAAGAAGATTCAACCTTCAAATAAATAAAACTCTGTTCCCATTTAAGAGGTCTCCGGTGCATTTTTGTTTCTTTTTTTTTTTTCAATTCATTTATTTGCTTCATCTTTTTTCTTTATCTTTGAATGATGAAACTGAAAATTCTAGACTGCATGTAACTTTACAATGAGTACACACTTGCCCTGTGATATTCTATTGGATAAAAATTAGCATATTGTCAAAGGATCTGCCATAAAGGTTTTTGCATAGAACTGTAACAGGGGATATTGAGGTGTTCTTACAATTTAGTATGTAATGGGGGAAAAAGTCAAAATTACTTTGGTGTATATATCTCATCTTTTGTATGCAAATAACAAACAAACAATATATTTTGAAAGGCAGTGTCTCTGGTTACGGTGCTGTACCTTTACTCTCTGAGGCTAGGGGCATGGTACTGTACTTTCAGTTTGAGACTCTAGGGATATGGATACAGTGCAATACCAGGAGACAATCCTGGTAGGACTGGCTCAGGGTACTGCAAATAAGTTGTCAGGTTATTGTATCAATTATTGTAATTGTATGATTGGTTTGCTTGTACAAATCAACTCTCTTCACCAAAAGTGCTCCTGCTGTAGGATGAGAAAGTTGGGTGCAGGAAGTTAGGAGTTGATTGGTCATACATTTTAGCCATGCTCTGACAAAAAGGGGCTTAATGCATCTCTGTGATGCTTTATACCAAGTAAGTTATCACATAGCTATGGACCCACTTTAACCCATTTTGCTTCACATGCAACTGATTTAGGCGGTAGGCTTGTCCTATGACAAAAAGAAAATTTAAAGATAGCAAAAAGAATCAACCCAGGTCAGCCTGGGCAGTCTGCGCAGGCTGACATGGGTTGATTCTTTTTGCAGATGCGCTAAGCCCCCTTTTCACAAAGCATAGCTCATTTTTATACAGATAGTCAGCAAAAAAAAAAAAGGTATGATACATAGGTAAAATGTTTCTGCCAATAGAAAGTTGCCCTGACCACTAATCTCCCACTATGTCACTGTGCACAGTGTCAAAGTATCAAAAGTATGGTAATTATTGTAAAGATGATGATCTGTTTTTGTAAAGTTTGTTCAGGTGTTAGTCACTGTCAGAAAAATGAGTCTCAAAACTAGATAAAAAGTAAACAGAAGATAGAGCTACTTGGCAATTTTTTACCTACTTTAAAAACTCATTTTTCTGCCAGCGACTGACACTTGGACTGACTGTATATTAACAGATTGTCATCTTCACAGTAATTTCCATATGTTTAAATAGTAGGATTAAACTTTAAATGCATTTTAACATCGGCCTTTTTTTACATTTGGCTGCCTTTGGGCCATAAATGGATTTGAAACAAGAATTTTTGATACAAGAGGAAGTCATTGTAGCTGTACACCACTATCTCTATTATCTCTCACAGACAAGCATTGTCAGTATGGTATATGCCCAGTCAGAAATCTTGCAGAAAGAGGTGTATTTGTTTGAAAGGATAGATTCTAGTGGACGAGAGACCATGAAACATCTGAAGTGTATTTGTTTTCTACGCCCTACATCAGAAAATGTTCAACTCCTAGCACAAGAACTCAGAGTTGCAAAATATGGACTATACTATATTTGTGAGTATATCATCAGGTAACCCTTTTGCCAAATGATCCTCAGTACTTTACAACCTTGTGGAATTTACGTTTTTTAAACATTGTTGAAAAAAAGATATGCAGGTAACTAGCATATTTTCATTAACCCTTTACCACACATTCTCAAATTTTAATGACCCTGAGGTAGAAATATTTTGAAAACATTATGGAAAAAGGAGAAAATGCTCGTAAACAGCATTTTCTCCTGTTTCCACAAGGTTTTCAAACGTATGAAAGACAAACTCCATAATTTGAACCATAGTTTTTTGTCATCTGCAAAATTTAATGCTTTCAAATTGAACAAGTCTACATTTTTATTGTGTGGTAAAGAGCTAACCCTCACTGATTTCCTACTTTTCAGCTTTTGAAAACACAGAGGTATAAGGATATGTTTATTGTAACAACTAACAGACATAAAAAATAGGATGTGTATTGGTTGATTTATTTTTTGTCAGTTGTCAGGGAAAAATATGTGAATTAAAACAGTTAATTGCTAAAGAACAGAACTTTAATAATTCTTAAAAAACAGAGAGGTAGAACTCTGTCTTTACTCATAATTGAACAAACTTTATTTTAGAACTACCAAACTGAGTACATATTAACTTCTGGAGGAATTTCTGCAGAAAGGAAAATTTCTGTTATTGAATGTTATGGAAACCAAAGGCACAATTCTTATACATGGACATGTACTTTGGAGGTTAAAAAAGATTTTCTTCATTATTGTTATCCATCTTTGCATTAATGAAGAAATGAACAAGTCATTGTACTAATTTTGTAAACCTCTTAGCTCTTCTTTTTGTATATTTGTTGTAGATTTCAGTAATGTAATCAGTAAACAAGATGTTAAAACCCTTGCAGAGGCTGATGATTCAGAAGTTGTGAGGGAAGTGCAGGTAAATGAAATTGCCCTTCTTTAAACCTTTACCAGATGACAAAATTTAGGTATGTCCAAATTGAAAGCATTTGTAGACGACAAATTAAATGTGACTCAAACATTGAAATAGGTTTTGGAAAAGGTAGAAAACATTGTGGGTAAAGGAGAAAAGGCTGGTTACCAGCATTTTCTCCTTTTCCCATAATGTTTTCAAAGGCTTTCTTTCTCAGGGTCATTGAAAGTCTGAATTGCGTGGTAAACGGTTAAACCTGTACCAATCACTTCCAGGTTTTCACAATTTTGAGGAAGAGGGCTTTTGAAAATATAGTGGTAAAAGGAGAAAATGTGTTTCCTTCTTTTCCCCACAATGTTTTCTACCTTTCAAAGGCGAATTTCTTTGTTTGGCCCACGTAAGTCCAACTTGACCTACTTTCCATTTGAACACATCTGAAATTTTGTTGTCTTGTAAAGCCGAGCCATGGTAGCTCTTGTCGGCAGCGTATAGGACTTGACAATAGGGGATCGCTTGTTTGATCCCCGACTCGGCCAATTTCTTTCCTAGAATTGAAGGGCTCAAGGCCACTAGTTTGTTATCAATTTGAATTTCTTCAAGATTGAAATTGAAAAGTCATGCAGAATTATCCAGTTACCACACAATCCTGAGTGTTAACAAACTCCGTGGAGAAGGCTTTGGAGAGCATTGTGGAAAAAGAAGAAAATGGTGGTAACCAGTGTTTCCCCCTTTTTCCATACATGTTTTCTGTCCATTCATTAAAAAAAATCAATCATTTTAGCCACATTTAAAGGTGGGTATTTAGATTTTTCACATCTCATCAAATTAAAAAATATATATACCACTGAAATTTATATGAAAAAACAATACAAATCATAAATAATTAAGAATCATAAAATTACAAAAAAAAATTTTTTTTGATGGTGTTCCCTTAAAAGGCTACTAAGCCTATTAAGGTATTTTTAGATTTCGCGCCAGAAATCAAAAAAGCATTGTGGGAATGTCAAGTGACTGGCACGTGACTAATGACGCTTAAATTCCATAACATAAAAAACAGGTAATTATTTTCCATAATGTCTTCTTCGGATGCTATGTTTGAAGCTTCGTCTGTGTATTTCCCGTATGTAAATGAGCGAGTTGCTCATGTAAAAATAGACCGTGTTTCCCGTCGGTGTCGACCTGGGCCGTAGTAAATCTCTAATTTCTATTGTTGTTGGATGGTTTTCGATAACTGGGGTTTTATGAATGATAATTAAAAGGCTTTGGGAGTATAAGGATGATTTTTTTGTATTTTTGTAAAATTTTCGTCCCAAAATCTGAAGGGTCACCTTTAATTTGTTGTGTGCAAATGCTTTGAATTTGGAAAATTCCAAAATTTTGTTAAGGGGTAATCAAACAAATTTGATTTTCTTACTACTCAAGACAGTCTGCATATTATTAACTGAATGGTCTTTTTACCGTACAATTCTCCCGTTATAATTGCCATGAAGAAGAAGCCTTTTGAAAACACTGTAGGAAAAGGAAAAAATGCTGGTTACCAGCATATTTTCCATTTTCCACATTGCTGTCTACCTTTTCAACAGCAGTTTTCACTGTTTCTACCACATTTAACTTGTGGAATGCAAGTACTTTCAATTTTATCATGTCTAAAATCATATCAATTATACTTCTGTTCTGTCCTACCTGCAAGCTATAGCCAAGGTCACTTGCTGGTCATCTTTTTTACCTTTTTGAATTTCTTTAAAATTGACATAGAATAGTCATTATTGTTGTTTTAATCAAACAAATTTAATGAACTTTACTTCTCTTATTGTTATGATATGCTGAGTGGCCTTTTAACCCTTAACCAGACGACAAAATTTTAGCTTTGTCCAAATTGAAAGCATTTGCAGACGACAATTTCATTGTGGCTTAAGTGATGCAATTTTTCTTTGATAGAGTAGAAAACATTGTGGGAAAAGGAGAAAATGCTGGTTACCAGCATTTTCTCCATTTCCCATAATGTTTTCAGAAGGCTTCTTTCCCAGGGTCGTTAAAAGTCGGCATTATGTGGTAAAGGGTTAACCTATTACTAAACAATCCCCTGTTTTAATGACCCTGAAGAAGATGCCTTGTGAGAATATTACAGAAAAAGGAGAAAATGCCTGTAACCAGCAATTTCTACTTATCTCACATTGTCTTCCATTCATTGAAAGATTGAAAATGTCTTTTTGGTCACATTTAATTTTTCTCCTGCGGATGCTTTCAGTTTGGACAAATCTAGAATTACATTGTTGGGTAAGGTGTTATGGTAATATTTGTGAGTTTCAGTAGACCATGGTCGGCAGCCTGTTTGTTTTATTTTAGGAGTTTTTTGGTGACTATGTAGCTGTAAATCCCCATCTCTTCACATTAAACATTATGGGCTGTTACCAGGGTTACAACTGGGTAGATGGGGCCCGCCGAAGGACTGTGGAAGGTCTCACGTCAGTGCTTTTGTCCCTTAAAAAATGTCCCATGATCCGATACCAGAATTCTTCAGAATTAGCCAGAAAACTTGCAGAGGGAGTCAGAGTAAGTGTTTTTCTAGTTTAAACCTTTGCAAAACAACCCAGAGGAAGAAGGCTTTTGAAAATATTTACGAAAAAGAAAATGCTTGTAGCCAGCAATTTTTCCTTTTCCCACAATGTTTTCTTTATGTTCAAAGTGAAATTCAATTATATTAGACACATTATGCAAACACTTCGAATTTCAGCAAGTCCAAGATTTTTGCGTCGGGTAGACCCACTGGCAGCTGAAGTAAGTTGGCAACTTTTATTTCAGTTTTAAGATACAGTTTTCTGCTGATGGCGGGATTTTTGACAGACTCTACTGTAACACACACATAATAATGTTCATACTTTAAAATGGTATGAATTGAATTTGACTGCAATTTGAACCCCAATTGGTTTACCTTTGGCCACAAGTAAGCCTTTTAAGCCTTTAATCTTTTACCAAACAATCTTGTTTTGATCACTGTTAACACTAAAGCTTTTGAAATTGTTGGGCTAAAAGGAGAAGCAGGTAACTAGATCATTAGGCATGAAAGTGCCTAATTTTGCCCATAGTTTGTGAAGAATTACTTATTTTACTGGCAATGAATTATATGTGTCTCACATGATGTAATTTGATTTTGAAAGGGTATACATATAAAACATTGTGAGAAATGGAGAAAGTGCTGGTTATCAGCAATATCTCCTTTGCCGGAAATGTTTTCCAAAGCATTCTTCTGGAGGGTCATTAAGCAGGGTCATTACAACACGGGACTGTTTGGTAGAAGATTAAGTTGAGCACTGCAGGTGAATTCGTGTACCCACTAACTGAATGTTTTAATTCATTTATTCATAATTTCAAGCCTTAAAAAGATGTTAGACAAAGTCCAAGGTATATGCCACCCTTTCAGATGACAATTACTATTGTATTTATTTTAACAGCAAACTATAAATAAAGATGCTGGGTTATTTGAGTTCAAGAAGACAGATGTGACACCTGTCCTGTTAATCCTGGATAGAAGAGATGATGCAGTTACTCCCATGTTGAATCAGGTGGGCTTTTATGGCTTTTTGGCACAGTAATTTTGTTTCTCTTATACCTCAACTCTTTTACCAGACAGCTTGTCAAACTTGAAAGCATTGCAGGCCATAAATTAATTACCACTAAAATGAATAAAGTTGTACTTGAAAAGTCCGATGCCCGCAAATAAATTCAGAATGACTTAAATTTAGAATAGTCATTCTAATGAAAATTCAGGTCTGCTTGTATAAGACAATCTTTGTGTAAAGGTGAACTACTTTGAAAATTTTCCATAGGCCGCCCAAGGACGCTATCACTTAAACTTATTTAAGTCATTGTAATATCAACAGTTTTCCCTGGTTCCTGATTTGCCTAACATCAATAAGCAGGTACATGTAGTGAAGCCAGTTAAAATGTACGAGTGATATCGTCTATGCTTTTTGCCAAAATTTTACCAAAAATAGTTCATTTAAACTTGGGTTTTCATCAAATATTAAATGGAAAACTCTAGAAGAAAATAAATCAGAGCTTTCAAAATTGGAGGAAATTAGAAAATATGAGAACAAAGAGCCGGTTGGGACCTTCCAACAACATTGAAATGCAAGTTGGACATGGGTTTCATTCCACGATGCAACCGTTCAACTGAGTTGCTCCATAAAAAGACTAACACAATTTAAAATATTCCAAATTGCAAATTTCATGTTGGTCTACATAATAATGCTAATTGTTTAATTGTTTGAACATCTTTCTTCCACTGAAACCACCAGAGTTAAAGCTAATTGATATGGTGAGGTTTTTTTTGGGGGTCATCTCCTGAGATACCACTACTCTGTACAATGACTGAAAGAAAAGCATGGACCTGCCCAAGTATACTTTGGACCCACCTGTTTTAAGGGCCAAAAGGTCCGGGACCCAGCTACTTTTGTGACTATTTTTCAGCAATTCAGTTTTTCTATAGGTCAAACATTCGAAGTGTATTTATTTAACCAGTTATTAGCTTTACTTTACAACATAATTTTAGATTGGTCCTAATTGACAGCATTTGCAGACAACAAAATTAATGCAGCTCAGAAGTTGAAATAAGATTTTTTGATGGGTAGAAAACATTGTGGGGAATTGGAGAAAATGCTGATTACAAGCATATCCTCCACCAGGGTTTTCTTTTTTATCCCACAATCTTTTCAAATGCCTTTTTTGTAGGGTCTTTAAAACTCAGGGTTTTTTTTTCCCTTGATATAGGGTGAAAAAGCAATTTTATCCCATTCTCGGCATATTTTCTTGTGTATTGCTAATGTTGCAGGCTGTTGCTATGTCAGACAATAAAACTTCCATTATGCATTAGTAAGAAACTGAATAAAACTGAATAGAGAATGTAACAAGCAAAATAAAGTACAGAATATATGGAATCCAACGATTTGTTGGTGTTGTTGTTGTTGTCGTTAGCATAGCACATTTACTCACTTTTAGTGTTTGATATCTATTGAAGATGTTTCTAGTGCAATAGAATTGTAGCTTTTTCTGATGAACATTTAACCCTTTGCCACACAATCCGGACTTTTAGCAACCCTAACAAATAGCAAAAATTTTCAACTCAGGTCAGCCTGCTCATAATGCGCAGGCTGACCTAGGTTGATACTTCTCGCATTTGCTTTAAACCCCATTTTCGAAAAGTAAGGTCTAATATTTTTCTATACTTTCAGTGGACATACCAAGCTATGGTTCATGAACTTCTTAGCATCAATAACAACAGAATAAATTTGGCCAGTGTTCCTGGAATCTCAAAGGATCTACAGGAGGTGGTGTTATCTGCAGAGCATGATGAATTTTATGCCAATGTGAGTTATTCTTTAATATTTATTAGCTGATTGTCCCTCAGAAAAAAAATGGCAACTTATAAGTTGATTGATTGATTGAATGTTGTTTAATGCTGCTTTCAACATTATTTCAGTCATATCTTGGTGACAGCTCAAATATTCATGTTTGTATTCTAGGTTTCACCAGTACAAAGCTAGGTTTCTGAAGTGTCTTGTCCTAGGACACACCCACTGGGTTTCCCTCAACTTCCTTATATGGAAGTCATTTGACTCCCTTCAAATGAATAAAAGAAGTTAAACAACAAAATTTTGGGGGTCATACAGAAAATTTGGGGACCCAAAGAAACGGGGTCAGGGAAAACCCTGCTCCCATAAAAAACCCTTTGCTTCAAGTAAGGCTCGAACCTTTCGGCCTACAGGTCACAGTCCCAGTCTTCACCACTGAGCCACGCAGGACCCCTCACTTATCCTTTTAGAATCAACTTGCAGATGTGTAAAATTTTTGTTGTCTGGTAAAGAGTTGATTTACTTATGATTCGAAACTTTCCTCCTTTAATTAACTCTTTACCATACAACGAAATTTTGGACTTGTCCAAATTGAAAGCAGTTGCAGACGACAAATTAAAGGTGGCAAAACTGACATGTAGGATCTGACATGAGTTGGCGATGAGATAAAATTTTATTAAACGAGTCTAGAGAAAATGTTATTAAGCGAGCCTTTGGCGAGCTTAATAACATTTTTTCTTGACGAGTTTAATAAAATTTTTATCTCATGTGCCAACGAATGTCAGATTCTTTTTATCACATAACAATATTTTACAAATCATAGATTAGAAGATACAAAACCATCTTATAGATGCACACGCGGCAATACCCATAAAACCCATTCATTTCTATGAAATACGTACAAAATGACGTCAAAAATGACGTCACACAATTGTGATATTAAACGTGTATGAGATAAGAAAATTTGTAATGGGTATATTACACTGAAAACAAGGGAGGTTATGTGATAAATAATTTTTCCTTGATAGAGCAGAGAACATTGTTGGAAAAGGAGAAAATGCTGATTACCAGCATTTTCTCTTTTTCTCACAATCTTTTCAAAAGGCTTCTTCCTCAGGGACTTTAAAAGTTGGGACTGTGTGGTATAGAGTTAACTCTTTACCAGAGGACAATATTTCAGACTTGTCCAAGTCAAAGGCATTTGCAGACCACATATCAAGTGTGGTTCAGATAATTGAAATTGTCTTTGAAAGGGTAGAAATCATTGTGGGAAAAGGAAAAAATGCTGGTTCTTATTTTTCTTTCCTATCTGTATGATTTTACTTATTCTAGAACATGTACATGAACTTTGGAGAGATAGGAAATAATATCAAAGAATTAATGGACGAATTTCAAAGAAAATCACAGAGCCATGCCAAAGTTGAATCAATTGCTGATATGAAGGTATGTTAAAAACTGTTTATATATTATTTATGAACTGATAATATTTTTGATAATTTCATGATAATTAAATTTCATTTGTCGTTTGGTTTATTTTTAGCTCACCTGAGCACAACGTGCTCAAGGGGAGCTTTTAGGATCACCATGTGTCCGTCGTGTGTCGTCCATCGTGCATCATCCGTCGTGCGTCATCAACAATTCTTTAAACATCTTCTCCTCCTAAACCGCTAGGCCAATTTAGACCAAACTTGGCTGGAATGTTCCTTGGGAGGTCCTCTTTAAAAATTGTTCACAGAATTTGATTCAATCAAAAACTCTGGTTGCCATGGCATCCAAATGAAATTTTCTTAGAAATTCTTTAAAAATCTTCTCCTCTGAAACCGCTTGTCAGATTTTCAAATCATTTCACAGAAATGTTCCTTGGGTGTCACTTTTCAAAAAGGGTTTGTGAAATTTTGATCCGTCGAAAAACATGGCGGTGGTGGTGGGGGGTGGGGGACTCTATGTGTCCAGCAGTGTCAATTCTTTAAAAATCTTCTCCTCTGAAACCGCTGGTCAGATTTTGAAATAATTTCACAGAAATGTTCCTTGGGTGACTCTTTTCAAAAACAGTTCGTGAAATTTTGATCCGTAGAAAAACATAGCCGTGGCGGCGGGGGGGGGGGGGGGGGGGGGGCTCCTGGATTCAAGTGGTGTCAACAATTCTTTAAACATCTCCTCTTCCTAAACCGCTGGGCCAATTTGGACCAAACTTGGGTGGAATGTTCCTTGGGATGTCCTCTTTAAAAATTGTACACAGAATTTGCTTACATCAAAAACTCTGGTTGCCATGGCAACCAAATGGAATTTTTAAAGAAATTCTTTAAAAATCTTCTCCTCTGAAACCGCTAGTCAGATTTTGAAATCATTTCACAGAAATGTTCCTTGCGTGACCCTTTTCAAAAATTGTTCGTGAAATTTTGATCCATCGAAAGACATGGCCGTAGTTGGGGGGGCTGTTTGCATTCTTTAAAAATCTTCTCCTCTGAAACCGCTGGTCAGATTTTGAAATAATTTCATGATAATGTTCCTTGGGTGACCCTTTTGAAAAACTGTTCGTGAAATTTTGATCCGTCGAAAAACATTACGGTGGTGGTGGTGGGGGGCTCTTTGCATCTTACGGTGTCAACAATTCTTTAAACAACTTCTCCTAAACGGCTGGGCCAATTAGAACCAAACTTTGCTGGAATGTTCCTTGGGAGGTCCTCTTTAAAATATGTTCACAGAATTTGATTCTATCAAAAATTCTGGTTGCCATGGCAACCAAATGGAATTTTCTAAGATATTTTTTAAAAATCTCCTCCTCTGAAACCGCTGTTCAGATTTTGAAATAATTTCACAGAAATGTTCCTTGGGTGACCCTTTTGAAAAAGTGTTCGTGAAATTTTGATCCTTTGAAAAACATGGCTGAGGGGGGGGGGGGGGGCTCTTTGCATTCTTTAAAAATCTTCTCCTCTGAAACCGCTGGTCAGATTTTGAAATAATTTCACAGAAATGTTCCTTGGGTGACTCTTTTCAAAAACAGTTCGCGAAATTTTGATCCGTAGAAAAATATAGCCGTGGCGGGGGGGGGGGGGGGGCTCCTGGATTCAAGTGGTGTCAACAATTCTTTAAACATCTCCTCCTCCTAAACCGCTGGGCCAATTTGGACCAAACTTGGGTGGAATGTTCCTTGGGATGTCCTCTTTAAAAATTGTTCACAGAATTTGCTTACATCAAAAACTCTGGTTGCCATGGCAACCAAATGGAATTTTTAAAGAAATTCTTTAAAAATCTTCTCCTCTGAAACCGCTAGTCAGATTTTGAAATCATTTCACAGAAATGTTCCTTGCGTGACCCTTTTCAAAAATTGTTCGTGAAATTTTGATCCATCGAAAGACATGGCCGTAGTTGGGGGGGCTGTTTGCATTCTTTAAAAATCTTCTCCTCTGAAACCGCTGGTCAGATTTTGAAATAATTTCACAATAATGTTCCTTGGGTGACCCTTTTGAAAAACTGTTCGTGAAATTTTGATCCGTCGAAAAACATTACGGTGGTGGTGGTGGGGGGCTCTTTGCATCTTACGGTGTCAACAATTCTTTAAACAACTTCTCCTCCTAAACCGCTGGGCCAATTAGAACCAAACTTTGCTGGAATGTTCCTTGGGAGGTCCTCTTTAAAATATGTTCACAGAATTTGATTCTATCAAAAATTCTGGTTGCCATGGCAACCAAATGGAATTTTCTAAGATATTTTTTAAAAATCTTCTCCTCTGAAACCGCTGTTCAGATTTTGAAATAATTTCACAGAAATGTTCCTTCCTTGGGTGACCCTTTTGAAAAAGTGTTCGTGAAATTTTGATCAGTTGAAAAACATGGCTGGGGGGGTGGGGGGGGGGGGGGGGCTCTTTGCATTCTTTAAAAATCTTCTCCTCTGAAACCGCTGGTCAGATTTTGAAATAATTTCACAATAATATTCCTTGGGTGACCCTTTTGAAAAACTGTTCGTGAAATTTTGATCCGTCGAAAAACATTACGGTGGTGGTGGTGGGGGGCTCTTTGCATCTTACGGTGTCAACCATTCTTTAAACAACTTCTCCTCCTAAACGGCTGGGCCAATTAGAACCAAACTTTGCTGGAATGTTCCTTTGGAGGTCCTCTTTAAAATATGTTCACAGAACTTGATTCTATCAAAAATTCTGGTTGCCATGGCAACCAAATGGAATTTTCTAAGATATTTTTTAAAAATCTTCTCCTCTGAAACCGCTGTTCAGATTTTGAAATAATTTCACAGAAATGTTCCTTCCTTGGGTGACCCTTTTGAAAAAGTGTTCGTGAAATTTTGATCCGTTGAAAAACATGGCGGGGGGGGGAGGGGCTCTTTTTATTCTTTAAAAATCTTCTCCTCTGAAACCGCTGGTCAAATTTTGAAATCATTTCACAGAAATGTTCCTTGGGTGACTCTTTTCAAAAACAGTTCGCGAAGTTTTGATCCGTAGAAAAACATAGCCATGGCAGTGAGGAGGGGGGGGGGGCTCCTGGATTCAAGTGGTGTCAACAATTCTTTAAACATCTCCTCCTCCTAAACCGCTGGGCCAATTTGGACCAAACTTGGGTGGAATGTTCCTTGGGATGTCCTCTTTAAAAATTGTTCACAGAATTTGCTTACATCTAAAACTCTGGTTGCCATGGCAACCAAATGGAATTTTTAAAGAAATTCTTTAAAAATCTTCTCCTCTGAAACCGCTAGTCAGATTTTGAAATCATTTCACAGAAATGTTCCTTGCGTGACCCTTTTCAAAAATTGTTCATGAAATTTTGATCCATCGAAAGACATGGCCGTAGTTGGGGGGGCTGTTTGCATTCTTTAAAAATCTTCTCCTCTGAAACCGCTGGTCAGATTTTGAAATAATTTCATAATAATGTTCCTTGGGTGACCCTTTTGAAAAACTGTTCGTGAAATTTTGATCCGTCGAAAAACATTACGGTGGTGGTGGTGGGGGGCTCTTTGCATCTTACGGTGTCAACAATTCTTTAAACAACTTCTCCTAAACGGCTGGGCCAATTAGAACCAAACTTTGCTGGAATGTTCCTTGGGAGGTCCTCTTTAAAATATGTTCACAGAATTTGATTCTATCAAAAATTCTGGTTGCCATGGCAACCAAATGGAATTTTCTAAGATATTTTTTAAAAATCTCCTCCTCTGAAACCGCTGTTCAGATTTTGAAATTATTTCACAGAAATGTTCCTTGGGTGACCCTTTTGAAAAAATGTTCGTGAAATTTTGATCCGTTGAAAAACATGGCGGGGGGGGGGGGGGGGCTCTTTGCATTCTTTAAAAATCTTCTCCTCTGAAACCGCTGGTCAGATTTTGAAATCATTTCACAGAAATGTTCCATTGGTGACCCTTTTCAAAAATTGTTCGCAAAATTTTGATCCGTCGAAAAACATGGCTGTGGTTGGGGGGGGGGGAGGGGGGGGGCCTTTGCACTGTATGGACTTAAAAGAAATTCTTTGAAATTCTTTTTCTCTCAAACCATTCGTCAGATTTTGAAATAATTTCTCAGAAATGTCCCTTAGATGCCCCTTTTGAAAAAGTATCAGCGAAATTATGATCTGTCAAGAAACAAGGCTGAGCTGGTGGGGGGCTTTTTGCACTATACGGACATGAAGAAATTCTTAAAAATTCTTCTTCTGTGAAATCACTGGTCAGATTTTGAAATAATTTCACAGAAATGATCCTTTGGTGCCAAATTATGCCCCTTTTTTGAATTACAATTTTAACTTACTATCCAGCACCCAACAGCCAATTGTTGGCACCTGCACGCGGTGCTCTTGTTCTTTTTATTGAACTTACTGAAGAAAAAGTTTTGGAATAAAAACAAAAACCTGACTATGGACTACTCAAATATTCAGGTGAGCGATCCAGGGCCATCTTGGCCCTTTTGTTTCTTTTTAATTATATGTAACACTTTTACATTTCACAACCACATCATAAAATACTTACAAAGATTTTAACCCTTTGAATATTTAACTTACTCAGATATATGCAGCTAGATAATTTGAGATACATTCTTCTAGGATTAATTGGTGTAAGATTAGCCCATTTTACATAGGTTAAGTTTTAATGACGCTGAGGAAGAGAGCATTTGAAAACATTGTGGGTTAAGGAGAAAATGCTGGTAACCAGCATTTTCTCCTTTTCCCACAATGTTTTCTACAATATAAAAGACAGAAGTCATCATTTGAGTTATATTTATTTTATTGCCTGCAAATGCTTTCAAGTTGGTGTAGCCAAAAATTTTGTTTGTTTGATGAAGAGTTAGGACCTGGAGTGTTGAAAATTAGAAGCATTTGCTGTTAGCAGAAAAGATCCATTTATCATAATTTTCAAGACTTTCCTGGCAGAAATATCCTAAATGTTTTTGACAGTATTGATTAAGGATCAGAGTGCATGTTCTGTGCAGTCTGCTCTTTATATTCACTGCCTTCAAAAAAAAAAAATTTATTGTCTCTTTTACCAAGAGAACAAAACTGTATGTTAATGATCTGTAAAGATTTGTGACAGAGTTAGCTCATTTCTATTTTTATCTCAATCCAGGCTTTTATTGAGAATTATCCCCAGTTCAAAAAGATGTCTGGCACAGTGTCTAAGCATGTGACAGTGGTAGGAGAATTATCAAGGCTTGTTGGAAAAAATCATCTACTAGAAGTATCAGAGACTGAACAAGAGCTAGCATGCCAAGGAGACCATTCTGCCTCCCTACAGGTACTGTAAAATGATGGATAACTCTTAACCAAAGGACAAAATTTGAGACTGATCCAAATGCAAAGCATTTGCAGACAGCAAATTAGATATGACCTAAGAACCCAGATTTGCCTTAGGAAGGGTAGAAAAAAAATTGTGGGGAAAGAAAATGCCGGTTACCATTAATGCTTTCAACAGCTTTTTCCCTCAAGTTCCCAAAAACTTTTGGATTGTGTGGTAAAGGTAAAGAATATCTGCGCAAAAAATGTTAGAAAAATTAAATTGACTCCTTGTAAATAGCGGTAGCACCTTTGTTCACAATATTTTTTTGTATGATTGAAAACAATAATTTTTTTCATGCCTTTATGTCTTTTTCCTTCATGTGATTTGTAATAGAGTTTTGTAGTTCAGAAAAAAATTGATTGCAAAGTAGTCAAGTCAACTGTTTATGTACTAGCCCAGTCTGTGCCTTAGGCAAAAACAAGGGCTGTTGTGGATGGTATAGATCAAGATGCACAGGATGTGTAGTCTGATCTTAGATCTATACAATCCACTTATTTATTTAGTCAGCCCTTCAATATAAAAATCTCTCTAGAATTCAGTGGTTTGTATTTTCAGCTGTTGAAAGTATTTATATGTTAACCCTTTACGAAACAATTATGTCTTACAGACCCTGATGAATAAGAAATTGAAAAAATTGTGGGAAAGGGACAAAACTCTGGTTATCAGCATTTTTTCCTTTTGCCACAATGTATCAAACCCTGCCAAAGACAAATCCAAACATTCGAGCCACATTTAATTTGTTGTCTGTGAATGCTTTCAATATGGACAAATTTAAAATTTTGTCATCTGGTAAAGAGATAAAGATATAATGACTGTAGCTATTAACTAACTCTTTGCCAAATGACAAAATTTTGGACTCAACCAAATTGAAAGCATTTGCAGATGACAAACTAAGTGTAGTTCAGATGATGATTTCTGTCTTTGATAGGGTAGAAAACATTGTGGAAAAAGAAGAAAATACTGGTTAAAAGCATTTTCTTCTTTTTCCAACTGGTTTTTTAAAAGCTTTCTTCTTCAGGATTGGTAAAATACAGGAAAGGGTAAAAAAAAAAGTAACAATTACTGTAAAACCGGAAATGTTCGCGTCATGGAAATCTTCGCGGTTTTTGCGTATTGATAAAAACCGCAAAAGTATCCGCCAGAATAAATTTAAGCTAGACTAAGGTATATTTTACCTAGACACCAGGTCATGTGGGAGCTATTGACAGAGACCCTTGTCGACATCAATGAGCATTTTTTTTTTTTTTTTTTTTTTTTTTTTAATCAAAGTGGACCCAGATTACCAGTCTAGTGGCAGTTAATCCTGCCAATTTAAGACATTTAGATACTTTTCATCAAAGTAAAAATGGGGACTTGTTAAACTGAATGATAAAGATAATAGTTCTTGCGGAAATATAAACACGCATAAGGTCAGTATTTTGTTATTCGCAAAATTTTAGACCCGCAATAATATGCACTTTTACAGTAGCTAATTCCTCTTGGCAGAACCTTAGATTGAAAATTCAGAGGACTTGTAGCCCCTTGATATTATTGTTGTATTTCAGAAAATCAAAAGTTTGCTACATGACGACAAAGTAACACAATTGGATAAATTACGGTTGGTCATGCTATATGCACTGAGATATGAAAGCCATAGTAACAATGATGTATCAGGTCTGGTAGATACACTGCGGAAAAAAGGAATCCCTGAAACAAATAGGGAGGTGAAGAAATCTGTTTTTGTTTCATTTTTATCATTATTAGTTTGGCTGTTGTTATAGCCCTGGTGTCATCTGAGTCGTCATGCAAACACTCACATTTTAAAATATTTTTGTCATCACTGAAGAATTTAACTTCAAATGTGGACTAGTCGTTAACTCTTTCAGTGCCAAATAAATAAACTCAACCTCTTTCGACAGCTCTAAATATAAGCCATTGAAACTTACAAAGATTTTGATTGTATAGGCTTGACTACACAAGCCGACGGTATAGATCAAAGATCAGACTGCGTGTTTTGTGCAGTCTGATCTTGATCTATGCCATTGGCAAATGTCACTGTTTTCACCTATGGCACCGAAAAGGTTAAGTATCAAAAGCAAAACCCATACAAAATGGGCAGGTACTAGTAACTATCAAAATATTTTGACACAGTTTTAGACCTAAAATTTTCACTAAAAGCAACTACACACGAGCATTGGCATTGCATATGCAGTGATCTTGTTTTTGTAATTGCTCTACAGGTAGTCTGTCATCACTTAGTTTTCAGGTGATGTAGTTCATATGTCATCATTATTATTTGTGGAAGTGAGCTGTCAATGATATAAATATTTTGTGACATGTTTATGATGGCAGTCCCTGAGGATTAGATATCACATAATGAGAAAGTTTGAAAAATATTCCTGTCCAAAACAGTAGGATTCTATTCAGTCTTTGCCAAATGACAAAATTTTAGGCTTGTCCAGTTGGAAAGCTTTGCAGAGGACAAATGAAAGGTGGGTTTAATATTGAGATTTGTCTTTTATAAGGCAGAAAACAATGTTTGAAAAGGAATAACTGCTGTTTACGAACTATCTTTTCATAAGCCCTCTTCCATGGAGCCATTAAACTCCGGTTGTGTGGTAAAGGTTTAAAACATGTGT